>OW026366.1:6907500-9470930 GCA_932273885.2 Leucozona laternaria
TATCCTGCTGTGCTGTGACGACGACGTTTTTCCACTCTGTGCGGTAACTTTTTTTTTAAGAATAGATTGTCTCTTGTGGTTTTCTACTGAAAGTTTATTGTTTTTTCAATAACAATGCGATGATGATGCCTTAACACAAGAACAACTATGTAGAAACGTAATAGGAGCGTGAAATTCATTATAATTCATTTTGATGGAATTTCCTTGAGACTTGACGCCTTTTATTTTATTCATTCATATTCAGCCTTTGAATTATAAGCATTGATAAAATTTCTTTTAGATGAAGAAAACAGTGAGTATTGCAACTGGAAATTAATTCAATTAATTTAATCAACGACTTTGGTGACTTTGTTAAACTTTTGAGAAGACTTTTTGTGTGTTAGTTCGTAAAGAATAATAAATTAATGTGAAGATTTTGAAAGATATTGAAATTGAGGTTCCTGTCAGGATTTGATAACTTTTTTTTTCTACCTTATTAATGCGAAAAGTTGTATGTTTTTTTCAAAGATTGTTTCAGGGAGTTTCGTAAAGTTGACGAAATAACGTAGCTCTTCTGCGAGTATAATTTGCCAGGTTCATTGTTCAAAAAGCGTCTTTTCCCAATCGGATGATTAAAAGTAAGAACTTTGTATTTTTGTGTTTTTTTAGAGGTATAGAACTTTAAACTGGCAACACTATTTTAATTGTCAGCCATTTTGTCAGCTGTCAAGTGATTTATTTTTAGTTTGGTTTGGCATTTCAACATGAATAGACTGACGCCTGAACAACGCTTCCAAATTGTGCCCAAATGGGCCCAAAACAAGATTGCCGTTGATCCCAATTTTCATAAACGAATTTTGTTTAGCGATGAAGCTCACTTTTGGTTGAATGGCTACGTCAATAAACAAAACTGCCCTATTTGGAGTGATGATAACCCTCAAGTGTATGTTGAGACACCGTTACATCCACAAAAAAGACGTTTCAACAAGACGGCGCAACATGTCACACAGCTCGTGCCACAATTGATTTATTGAAGCAAACGTTTGGTAACCACATAGTTTTACGTTACGGACCTCTGAATTTGCCACCAAGATCGTGCGATTTAACGCCGCTTGACTATTTTCTGTGGGGATATGTGAAGTCGTTAGTCTACGCCGATAAGCCCGAAACGATTGACCACTTGGAGGACAACATTCGCTGCGTTATTTCCGATATACGGCCACAAATGTTGGAAAAAGTCATCGAAAATTGTGAAGGATGGGAAAACGTTGCTTGACTTGTGCAAAAGCGAAGGAAAATTCGCTTGTTAAAGCAACCTTTGTTTCTGAACTATTCAAAAGAAAATAATTCGCTTAGACATCTACATTTTCTTTGTTGAATAGAACGCGGTAATCATTTGAAAACCCTTCTCTTTATCGATTATAAAATTTGACCTTGCGGTTTAAAATTGGAATGAACTCCGCCATTTATGGAAAAAAAAGTTATAAAGAGCTATTTACTTCAACGTTGAGCAATCAAATGAGCTAACTCACAAATAGGATCAGGTCCTCCTCTCGATGGAGTACATGCTTTGTTCTATTCATACCTTATAATGGAGCAGGTACTTATTTTCAGGAAGTGCTCATCAAACACATACAATGCTCAATCCTTGAGCACCTTCTCAACATCTCAAGTGTTTTATTCATACAAAATGGAGGACCTCCTCTTAAAAGTTGAGATTTGAGCAGGTGCACCTTTTTATTTATACCACCCAAACCAAATTCAAAAAAGAGAAGGAGGCCAAAAGATCCACAAACTGAAAGGAACTCCACAAGCTGAGGCAGGCAAAACTTTTACACGGGAATTATAACCGTTTCAAAAACTGCATCAGATTAAGTAGGAACAACCTTACACTAATAACGGGTCTCCTCAGTGGCCAATAAAAAACTCAGAAGACACATAAAAGTATTCTTGTCTATAAGGGAGCGAATTTCTCCCTCTGAAAGTAGGTACTCCAGATACTCAAATTCCTTAAGAGTAAATCTGTTGGAAGAGCTATAGAATGAGCAAAATCATCTAGCTATAGATATTTAGGTTGTAGTGCATTTACCCCTAATATTATTCAATAGCTGGCCCGCCCGGCTTCGCACGGGTAGACAAACCTAAACTTTCGCACAAAAATTACAAAAGAAAATATAAGTATATAGATAAATATTAAGCTACTTTTTGTAATTAAATGAGTTATGAATGGAGAAATTCGTAAAAAAAAATGATCATCTAAGTCCAACCTTTATTAATTTCCCAACACAGAAGGAATTTTCGTAATCAAAAACCACTTTTTATCCCATTATATCCCTCTGTGGTTTTAACCCCACATCACCCTATAAATATCTCTTTAAAAAAAAAATGCCTTAAGTCCTCGCCTATATATACAAAAAGAATTTTTGAAATCGAATAACAAAATTTCATTTTTAACCCATTACACCAATTTTTTTGGAAAAAAAAGACTCTAAACACATTCCACTAAAAATAACCTTTCAAATACAAAATAATTTCTAAAATCAAATAATTTTTATATTTTGACCACATTTCTCCCTAAAGAATTTCTTAAATCGGGAATTTTTTTTATTTTTACCCCATTTCACCGTACAAACATTAAAGTTTTGAAGAATACCCTAGAGCCATTTCCTAAGAAAACCTTTTTAAACAAAAGAAGGATTTCTTATATTTGATTTTTTTTATTTTTAACCCCTTTCACCCTACAAATTGAAATTTTTTTAAAAAAATATATCCTTGAGGATATTTCCCCGGAATAACCTTTCAAACGCTGGTAGAGGTGTTTTATTCGGATACTTCTTTTTTATTTACCCCATTTCACCCTATAAAGTGATTTGCTTCCTATATTTTTATAGTTATTCTGCTATTGCGGAGACGATTCCAACAAATCAAAGATTATTAAAATCTGTACAGCCGTTCTTGAGTTATATAAGTGTTGTAACTAAAAAGGCTTTGTTTTACATATTGGGGGCTATCGTGAATAAAATTTCCCTCGGAATATTTCCCTACTTCGAAAATTTGAAACGCTAATACTTTTCCACTACACTTCGTAATGATAGCCAAACTCCCATAGAAAATAAATTCCCGATACCATTAAATTCCGATGGAAACTTTCAACCGTTATTCACATTCTAAATTTTCGAAGAAGGGAAACATTTCCAGGGAAATTCTGTTCGCGATAGCCCCCATTAAGATTTTCATTCACTCATTCGTGAACATAAATTTTGAAACATCATATTTTGTAATATGGCAGCCATTGAAGGACTCAGATTGAAGAAATTTATAAAACTCTTGATGAACACCTTTACATTCTTGTAAGCCTTCAAGTCCTAAATACATCGAATACAAAATGTACAAGGTTGATTTAACATTAACTTGAATTCTTATGCAGGTTTGAACTTTTCTTCTAAATATTTGAACTTGAAAATGAAATGTTAACAATTTTCTTTAAGGTTGATTTACACACATAAATATATCTATGCCGCACCACCAACTCAATTTCAATTTAAATCCCTTATTATAACACAAACATGTATTGATTTTTTAACAATTTATATCGATTAGCTATCATATCTATACACTGTGTGGTTATTTTTAAAAAAATCTGGGCAAACGTGATTACAAGTCACAATTGGTTTCAAACGCCCCCCACATTTGATCCCTTCACATACCTACACAACCATTTAATACCCCAAAGAGGTAGGTAGAACCAATGTTCCGCATGATTTGATCCAAATCAGAATTCATTCCCCATCCACTCTTTCACTAGAATATCGCTGTCTATGTTCTATGTGTACAATGTGTCTATATATGTGTATATGTGAATGATGCACCTACAAAAGGACACAAAAAAGAATTAACAACAAAAAAAAAATCAAGTCAAATACGCTTCACAAATAGAATCCAATTTTAATGCATTCAGGACATTTATAGCGAATATACCTCCACTAAATCCTCTTTCCAAAGCATCCTTGCAAAATTTGTGTTAACTTCCAATCCTCTCTCTTTCTCATCTTCTCAGAAAATAATATAAAAAAAAAACGAAAGGAGAAAGGATAAAATTTCTTTTTTTCTTTTATTTTATTTTTACCATTCAATTATAATCCGTTCACCTCCTTCGGGATTGCATACGGTTCCGGGTTTCCTTGTTTTTTTTTTTTTTTTTCAAAAAGGATGTTAAACTTTAAAGTCCTCGACAAACAGATGCATCTTTGTATATATTCGCATCCTCTCTAGCTTTAGGTGAATGTGATGGGAATGTGTGTGAGACTCAAATCTCTGTAGTTTGAGTATTATTATTCGATTAAATTAGATGACGACAAGACGAGGACAACGATAGCAATATAGAGAAGCTGAATGAGATGAAGTTTTTAAGTGAATGCACTCTTTACATACAAAAGGATTTAATAATTTTTTTTTGTTTTGTTTAGTTAGGTTATTAAAATTCCAAAAAGGATAGTTTTATATTTTATATATTTTTTTTTGTTTGTTTTATATACGTATCACAGTTAAATTTTAATTTTAAGGAAGATTTAGACAAAAAACAAGAAATTAAAAATATTAAAGCACATTGGACACATAAGCACACAACGACGTTTTATTTTTATTTTTATTTAAGTTTGCAACACTTAAGGACGAGAAAAAAAAAAAACTACACTTTCTACAACACACTGGCGCGTGTTATCTTTTAGATAGATTTTTATCTTTGCCTCTATGCAGCAGCAGGTTAAAAGGACAATATGAGCTATTAAAGTATCTTAAGCACTAAATACAACACTTATTTGCAGATATTTCTATATGTAGATAAAATGTTTTTTTTGTGAATATAGGAAAGCAGCAAGAAGCAGCAATTAAATATAAGTAGACAAAAAAAAAATTTAAATCAACAATTATACTATTATGGGGCACTTTAAGTTTGGTCCTTTAAGGATGAATATACAGTTTATTTATATATTTTTTTTATTTATTTTGTGTCGATTATAGACTTGTTCTCTCTCTGTAGCTTTTTTCGGGGGGCTATTGACCCTTTATATTTAATTTACATTTAAATTGTTATTTTAATTTTTTAATATTTTTATTCGAATTTTTTATTTGTTTTAATTTAATACCTGATTTTTGTAATTTTTTTTTTTTATTTTTTCGAATAGATTTGAATTGAAAAAAAAACTATTGAAATATAACTTTTTGCGACCGTACCGCCCGATCGACAGACTACATTTTGGGGTGGTTTCCTTTCTGGAAAAAATATATTCCCTCGGTTTTATGATGAAAAAGTTTTCGTTTGTATATCCATGGTAGACTGTGGGGAATTGTACGCGACGAGTTTTTATTTAACAGGTTTTTTTTTTTTTTTTTTTGATGTGTGTAAAGTAAAATGAATTGAGAGAGAGAGAGTTAAGTTAAGGGAGAACGAAATGAACTGTGGATGGAAGCTTTTGGATGAATGTCGATAGGAGAGACATCTGCGGGAATTTAATCGAAACTTGAAACTTGTAAAGCAAGTAGTTGCAGTTGTGTTTTTTTTTTGTATGTTGTTTTAGTACAGAGTTGGTGGACTTTTGTTTATAATTTTATGATGCAGAATTAGTTGCATGAAAATGAACAAAACATGAATAATTTAATGAAAAATCGAGTCATAGAAAATCATGACTTCCGAATTTTTTTCAGACTTTTGGGTAAAAACCTGCAATTTATCGCATATCAATATAACAGACATGAAGTATGCTTTTTACAACTACCCTAGTGTTCGCAATTAGGGGAGAGTGGGGCTAAAAGTAAACAATTTTCAAAAGAAATTGGTGCTTCTATTAAGATTTAAATTTAATTCGGTTAGATCCGCCTTTTATTAATTTGTATATTTCAACCCTTATCTTCAACAATACTTTTCAATATCTTTTTTTTTTGCATTAAAAACGTTCCCGCTACTTCACAACGAAAATAGATTTTGTCAAAAATGTCTTAAAGACATATGTATGTAGTTAAGTGAATTTAATTTTTGTTATTTTATAAACGAATTCTTGTCTTTGTTCGGTGTCTTAAAGATAGTTAAATGAATTTATTTTTTTTTATTTTTACCCTTGGAGAGACAACTCCCTTAGACAAATAAAAGTGTTGCAACCGTCGCTGTCCAGCTAATGGAGCTTTCACTGTAAATGAAGTTATAACATTTTTATTCCCATAACTAAAGTAGATGTAACGTTAGCTTTGGAGAAAACGAATATTTTTTTATCGCTGTTGTTTCTAGCCCCGCTCTCACCTACTCCTCTTTACGTTATATGCATTTTTTTTAAACATTTTTAAGACAGTATAGGTATTTATTAATGTACAGTTAAGAAAACAAATTTCAAAAAAAAAAATCATGAAGCTGTCTCATTAAATTTGAAAACAAATATTTTGAATTCTCTGCATTTTGAAAATTTTGATAGCCAATTTTCTGTCGATATTTTTTCAAAGCATTTACTTCAAAAATGTGATTTAAATCGGATAAGCAGATTGTGCTTCAGTCAAAAAAAAACTACCAACAAAGGTTCTATGAGAGGTACAATAACGGTTTTTGAAAAAATTGTTTCCCATTTAATTTTCGATCGTATACACTAATTTTAGTAGACACAAAATTTTATCAAAATCGTAGGAACAATTTGCGATTAAAATTTGTAAGTACCTAACCCTTTCCCCCTGGAAAAATTGCAAGTGTTTGTCAAGTTTAATCAAGGCCCTGGAAAGAGTTTCCAGTAGCGTCTCGAACTGGTAAGTGGATGGCTCCAGCATCGGATCCCAAAGGAAACTATTTTTTTTTTAGTTTTGTCTCGAGGTAAAAGCTTTCATAACTGGCAAGGGCCTAGCTAATTTCAAAAGTCTACCTTGCTAGCTCCTTTTCGGTATCTATGCAATACTTTTGCAGGACCTCATTCAAACTAGATTCGCACATGTAGTACAAAACTGACACAACTCGAGAAACGTAATAATTTGATTAAGAACGAACAAAAGTTCAATAAATTTCCACCCGCTATTTTTATTAAATTCACATTAACATAGTATCAAGTGTCACTTTTGTACTACATCACTTTTGTACTACATGAGCGGAGCAGGCAGATTTAATGCTGTTTTAAGAAAAAAATTCTTTTCTAATCTTCTGGATATAATTTCAAAAAATCGTCAAGGCTCAATTTTTAAAATATTCATTGAGACTCAACTTTCAGAAAAATCGACTTAGTAGTCCTTTTCCAATCATGCATTTTGAGTTTCTAAACAAAAATTTAAAAATTTTTTTCTAAAAATCTAAATCAAAATCTTCTGCATAGAAAACTTATAAAATTCGGTAAAGTCGAAAATATAAAAATTTTCCAAAATATTTCTGATCTCACCATAACAAAAAAAATTGGAGACATTTTTTCCATTTTCTGTTGAATCAAATATTTATGAAAATTAATTCGAGCCGTGAAGTCTAACAAAATCTTAGAAACTGATGAACTATTTTGCCAAAATTTAATATTTCAGTTCTTTAAAGTGTAATTTTTTTGGATTTTAAATTGAGTATCTACTGTAAATACATTTATTTGCCAGGAGATTTGTGCTGTATAAATCTTTTGCCCGATTCAATTTTAAATTTAGGCAGAAAATTATCATTTCAATAAACCTAATAACAGGATCATTAGACTATTACAGCCATATTATTCACTCGATTCATTCAGATTAAAAATTTAAATCCAGATGTAAAGCAAATTCAATGTAAATACATCTGGATTAAGTTTTAATCTGGATGTATCTAGTGAATAATATTGCGGTTAGAGTGTGTAAAGTAAGCTCCCTTTGTTTTTTTTAATTTTGGTAAACCAATTTAAAATGTTTTCCGGATTGTTTCCATTTTCTTTTTGTATTTTGGAAAATATTCAAAACTTGGGGCTCCAGACCCAACAAACAAAAACAATTTTAGCCAAGTTTCATTTTTTTTACATCCAAATAATAAAAATTGTAGCAGGTTATTTTTGTTGTTGCGAATATTGTTTCAAGTTCTTGGAGCTCTAAATTCAAAATTTAAAAGGTTATGAATTCAAAAAAGAAAAAAAATTGCTCACCTTTTCGAATTCTCTCTTTTCATTAATTTCTCTCGGATTTCAATTATTGTCCTTACATTATTGTTCAAAAAAAAAAAATAACGTTGTTCTTTTATAACTTGGATTTTCAAAAAAGGAGGCCTACCCAAAAAAAACTTATTTTGGGTCTCGTCTCGTCTCGTCTCGAACTCCTATTTTTAAATATTTTCCAGAAGAAAAAAATTGGAATTTCCCGACTGTTCCAACTTTTAAAAATATTAAATTCAAAAAGGGGGCTAACAATGTGTTCTATTTCATTTTTATAGAAATAAAAAATCTGAAGAAGCGTTTTTAAGATTAATAAGATTTTAACGGCCCAAAAATTCGTTTTTTTTTTGGCTCCCAAAACAAAAATAAGACAAATAATGCCCAAAGAACGGATATTTTGTGTTTTTGTTTAAAGAAAATAGACCAATCTGTTTGGAATGTAGCCAAATACACACATAGGGAGACCGACAGAACTGCGAGACATAACTTTTTTGGCTTGCTCAGGATGGATTTTTTTACAAATAAATTATTTGCCGCAAGTTTTTTTTTTTTTTTTTTTTGAAGACTTTTTTAAAGAAAAATTAAAACTCTAGAATACATCAAGTCTCGTTTAGTAAAATACATTTTTTATGTCTATTTAAAGATGATTTTACGTCTTCAGTAAATCTGAATTATTTATTTCGTCCATATAATATGTGTAGGTATAATATTCTCGTAAATATCATTTTGATAGCTCAAATCTCCTTTATTTTATCGCATGAAATAATCATCAGGTAATCATAATCCTTTAAGTTTCCCTGACCTTTGACTACAACCAACTTACCGAGAATAAACATTTGTGGAGTTATGTGCATACGTATGAGCATGATAAGTTCAAAATACAGGTATTATCCTTCTTCAACAATAAATACCTTCCTATACCCACATATAAACCTACATAAGTTATGAGATGACTTTTAATAACAAACAATTCATTCTCACATCAAAAAGTTCATCCATGTTGTTTTTTTTTTTTTATTTTTTTCTTCTCCCATTCGAAAGGACATGCGCGTAATTATTCTGCCGAAATGTCCTTTTTTATGACCATGTCCATAGTCACCTTCACCAAATTCGTATAGAGATAACATAGCCGAAGCAACAAATGATTTTCCCGGCAGGCAATAAAACAAAATAGAAAAAAGCAAAAACAAAAACAAAGAAAAAGAAAAAACAACACCTCCCTCTTTAGAAGCTTTAACTAATAAAATATCTAACAGATACTTTATGGTGATGGTGAGCACATTTAAGAGCGCCACATAGCAAATCATTTTCACTTATCTCTCTCTCTCTCTCTCTCTCTTTCTCTGTATCTTTTTGAAAAGGCGAGTAGCTATGAAAACATTAAAGTTACTAATGGTTAATGTGGTTCCAGCAGTTCAAGCTTCACAGCCAGCCAAAGTATTTATAAGAATTGCCTTGAAGGCAACTTGGCACCACAACAGCATTAAATAGCAACCATGACGAGGAGTAGGAGGAGGTTTTTGAGACCGAGAATCGTGGTCGCCTGAAGCGCCTATACAACACATTCACTTAAAAAAAAAAAAAAAAAAAACAAGACCACTCGCTAGAAGCTACACAGCACGTAGGAAGTGACAGCAACATGACATACGATTTTTCGATAAATTTTCTGCAACAAGTCGCAAAAGTCTTTGGTAGAAAATGTGGTATGAGACTGATGGGCAGCAGGGCACTGGGAGTGAGGCTCTGCGGTTGGGTTGAATTGAGGTATTCAATAAAGATAAATGATTTGGTAATATCCATGAATGGAGGCAGGAAAATGTCAGAAAAGTTATTATTTACCAATAAAACCGATAAAAAAAAATACTGTGTTGGTTGTTTTGGATTTTTTTTGTTCCCATCAGAGAAGTGGGAACTCCGGATGATTTTTGTTTCAGTTTTTTTTTTGTTAATAATATCATCATCGTCGGCTCGACAACCGGGGTCCGGTCCTGGCCTCCTTCAACAAGTCTCTCCACCCATCCCGGTCTCGAGCCGCCGCCATCCAGTTGCGCACCCCAAGGCTCCGGGCGTCCTGGTCTACGCCATCTCTCCAGCGCAAGCATGGTCTACCACGCTGTCGTCTACCATAGAATGTACCACAAAGAACTTTCCGAGCAGGTTCCTCTTCGCTCATGCGAGCTAGGTGCCCTGCCCACCGGAGTCTACCGAGCTTAATTTTTGTCACGATATCTGCTTCAAGGTAGATTGCGTACAATTCATGATTGTACCGTCTCCGGAATCGTCCTTCCTCACATATGGGGCCAACAATTCTCCTTAAGACTTTTCTCTCGAACGCGGCTAAGAGGTCGGAGTGCCTTTTGCTAAGCACCCAAGTCTCGGATCCATATGTGAGTACTGGCAGGACCATGGTCCTGTACAGCAGCAGTTTTGAAGTTATGGTGAGATTTCTGGATTTGAAGAGCTTTGACAGACTATAGTAGGCTCTGTTGGATTTGAGAAGCCGCCCGCGTATTTCTTCTTCTATATTGTTATCGGCTGCTACTATTGACCCAAGGTATTTAAAGGATTGCACCACTTCAAATTCGTGCTCCGCTACCTTGATTGTTTGACCAACTGTTCCTCTCGCATTCGACGCCACCATGTACTTTGTTTTACCTTCACTAATGTGCAGCCCCAGATTTTGTGCCGCCTGCTCGATCTGGATGAAGGAATCATGTACAGCTTGCTCAGTTCTTCCGATGATGTCGATGTCGTCTGCGTAAGCCAGTATCTGGCTGGACCTGTTGACGATGGTCCCTCTTGTTGCCGTGCCAGAGTCACGGATTGCTTTCTCCAACGCCAGGTTGAAGAGGAGGCAGGCCAAACCATCCCCTTGTCGGAGTCCATTAAAGATGTTGATTGGTTTGGATAGCAATCCGGCTATTTTTACTTGGCTTGTTACGTTGGTCATGGTCAACCTACATAGTCGTGTCAATTTATTTGGGATGCCGAATTCTCTCATGGCTTTGTAAAGTTCTACCCTGGCTATGCTATCGTAGGCGGCCTTAAAGTCTATAAACAGGTGGTATGTTGGGATGTTAAATTCTAGACATTTTTCCATCGCCTGCCTAAGGGTAAAGATCTGATCAGTTGTTGATTTGCCTGGAATGAAACCGCACTGATATTGTCCGATGATGGTTTTAGCGTATGGGGTTATCCGGTCTTGTAGGATAGAGGAGAGTATCTTATAGGCGGTACTCAACAACGTGATACCTCTATAATTGCTGCACGTTGTGACATCTCCCTTCTTATGTATGGGGCAAATGATACCTTTTCGCCAGTCTTCTGGAATTTCTTCATGCTCCCACACGTGCACTATAATCTCATGAATTGCTTGACGTAAAGCTGGCCCACCGTGTTGAAATAGTTCGGCTGGTATACCATCGGCTCCCGGGGCTTTGTTTTTCTTTAGCCGGCCTATAGCCTTCTCAACCTCTTCTATGCTTGGTGGCGGCAACATAGGGTACTCTTCTTGAAGTAGTGGAGCCTCCACTTCTGCAGTGAGCTGACCATTTAGCAATTCATTGAAGTACACTTCCCATCGCTCCAGTATGCTTTGAGGATCGGTGATCAGATTTCCCTCTCCGTCCTTGCAGTATGTGCAGCGTGGTGTGTACTGCGTCATGTTTCGGACGGATTGGTAGAACTTCCGCGCCTGGTGCGGACCTCGCTCTCGGCTTTTCTCTATTTCACAGATTATGTTCTTCTCCCAGGCTGATTTTTTCTGTCTGTGAAGCCGTTTTTCAATTCTTCTGAGCTCTTTATATTCGTCTTCGCGTGCCCGCGTTCTATGAGATTGTTGCATTGCTCGGTACGCAACATTCTTACGTTCAGTCGCTAGCTTGCATTCATCATCAAACCAGTCGTTCCGATTTCTACGACTGCTGCCTAAGATGGAGTTGGCAGTACTAATGACAGTATTCTTAAGGCGTGTCCACTTCTCATCTACGCCCAGCAAACTGGCTCCAGGACTTACTCTACCCAGTTCTAGGGCGAGTCCTAACGCATTACCAAAGGTGTTACTGGTGTTTTCATTGCGCAGAGCAGCCGTGTTGATTCGAACCTGATCGGCGGATGCAATACGTCTTCGCAAGGCAATCCGCCCTCGGAAAACCATACCAACAAGATAGTGATCCGAGTCGATATTGGCACCTCGGTACGTTCGTACCGTCATCAAGTTCGAGTAGTGGCGACGGTCTATCAACACGTGGTCAATTTGGTTACGAGTGACTCCATCAGGTGATACCCAGGTGGCTTTGTAGATATCTTTACGCGGGAACCTGGTACTCGCAACGACCATGTTTTTCGATGCTGCCAATTCTAAGACTCGAAGTCCATTGTCATTAGTGTTCTCATGCAAACTATGGGTGCCTGCGTAATGCCTGAATACCGGCTCCCGACCTATTTTTGCATTCAAATCCCCAAGGATGATTTTTACGTCATACCTTGGACAGGCATTGAGGGCCCTCTCGACTTGTTCGTAGTAAGTCTCTTTTTCTTCGTCTGAGGACTCCTCCGTAGGTCCGTGAACGTTAATGAGGCTGATGTTCTTAAATTTGCCTCGCACGCGAAGGGTGCATAGCCTTTCGCTTATAGCGTTAAAGCCGATGATGGCAGACTTCATTTTTTCGCCGACTAGGAAGCCTACCCCGAGCACATGGTGTTTTGTATGACAGCTGTAGTATAAGTCATAATCTTTCTTCTGTAGAACACCATTCCCTGTCCATCTTATTTCTTGAAGTGCTGTTATGTCAGCTTTATATTTTGACAGGGCATCGGCTAGCTGCTGAGCAGCTCGAGCTCTATAGAGCGATCGTACGTTCCATAAGAAAATTCGTAAATCGTTATTCCGTTTTCTTTGCGTGGGTTGTCGTCGTGAGATCAGTCCGTTTCCGAGGCTTGTTGCTGGTCTCGTAATTCTTCTTGTTTTACGGAACAGGGAATTAACCTGTTGCCAACCTGTGGAACCAGCCTGATCATATTAGCCAAACCTTTTTAAAGGCTTGTTTCTAGCGGCCGCCGCGAAGAGGCTATGATCACACTTCCACCAGTCCGAATAGTTACGGCACGTGCATGTTTTCGTATGCTACATGTTATTCCCCCTATTCGGCTGATGGCTGACCGCCTTGTTAATAATATAGTCAGTCTCAATTAGTCAATTGGTTATGACTACCCTTAAAATGATTAACAAAGTTCTTAAATTGAGGAAAAGTTCGGAAAGGTTCGCGTTTCTGTCAAAACCTCTTAAGTGGAATTATTCAGGAAGTACAAAAAAAAAAACAATAAAATTCTTAAATGAAGACTCAGCAAACGATCAAGCACAGAGAATTTAGAAATCTAGCTCAGAAACTATTGAGATATACCGTAGATATGCAGCAAAACAAGAAAAATTGTTTAATCAAAGTAATAATAATCGTTTTTGTAGAGATTACTTAAGGTGTGGGGTGGCGTATGTGGCACATTTTGTTGTCAATACAGTAAGGTGATAAAAATGTTTTTTTTTTTTTGAACTATAAATTTAATATTTAAGGAATTTGTGTGTTTTACTTTGGAAGTTTGTGCTCAGTTTAAAAAAATATTCTACACATACCTGTATGAACAATTAGAACAAAATTGATGGAGCCATTAACGAAATAAACGGGATTAACCTAAATAAAAGTCAACATGCTATTTTCGCTGTTTCCAAGAAAATATGAAGAAAACAAAAACAATATCTTTGTATGGCGGGTGGGGTAAGAAATTCCGTATCACAAAATCCCGCATCACGAAATCCCGCAGGAACAAAATCCCGCAGGATCTACTACAATGACAGCGCATACAATTTTTCTTTCCCATAGGAATTGGGGCCACGATTGTATGAGGATCACGAAGAACGAAGTTTCCTACTATTTTTTCTAGGCCGACAACTATGGTCTGGTGTCCGGATCTGGTCGGTCGACAGCAGTGGGTCTGACGGGGGCAGGTTTTGGAGGTGGATCTGGAACCAGGACAAAAATTCTGTGGGTGGCTTTGGAACAACTTTTTTACAAATTTAAAAAAAAATTCTAGAGGTGGGTCTGAAACTTGGACAAAGAACAATTTTTTTTTTGAAACAACTTTTTTTTATTAACTTACAAATTAAAAAAAAATAGCTTTTTTGCCAAGGTTTTGGAGGGAGGTGGATCTGGAACCGGGACAGAAGTTCTGGAGACGACTCTGGAGCCTGTATAAAGGTCAATTTTTTTTTTTTTGAACCAAGTTTCTGGAGATGGATCTTGAACCAGGATAAAAGTGGTGGAGGTGGTTCTGGAACTTGGACAAAGGACGTATTTTTTTTGAAACAAGGTTCTGGAGGTGGATCTGGAACTGGGGCAAAAGTTCTAGAGGCGGGTCTGGAACTTCGACAAATGACAATTTTTTTGTTTTTGGAAACAACTTTTTTACAAGTTAAAAAAACAGTTCTGGAAGTGGGTCTGGAACTGGGACAAAGGTTCTGCAGGTGGATTTGGAACTTGGACAAAGGAACATTTTTTTTTTTTTGGAAACAAAACATTTTTCATAAAATTTGTTTTACAAATAAAAAAAAAATGCTTTTTTAACTCCCTTTTTCGGTTCTTTAAACCGCTCACGTATAGTTACGTTCAGTCGTCAGAAAGGCGTCTATAGCCGAATTTTCCTATCGCTGTTGATCCATATGGATCATCTCATGAAAATCTCATCTTAGTGACAACTGTGTGGTATACAATATACATATCTATCTATTCAGTCGCCAGGCAGGCGCCAATGTCAAAAGTTTTCAACTAAAGTTTAACTCTTTTTTTTCAATTTTTTTATTCAAAAAACTCAATTTTTTTGTTCAAAAAACTCAATTTTTTTTTTCAAAAAAAAAATAAATCTCATTTTTTTTTGTCAAAAAAAAAAAAAAAAAAAGTTTAGTAAAAAGAAAAGTATATTTTTTTTAAATATTTTTTTCCAAAAAAAAATTTTTTTCATATCAGTCCAGGTTCAGGACCATCTTTGTCCAGGTCCAGAAGTTCAGAAAAATATTATATTCGAAATCACCAACATTCTGTATTATTTTATTCAAAATAACCATCAAAATTCTTCCAATACATCGTATTTTTTTTTTTTAAGTATTGAAAATACCGCAGCGGGATTTTGTTGTATTTGTAATCTGCGAGATTTCGTGCTTCGGGATTATGCTAAACACGTTCCAGATGAGGTTAACCAGAAATTAGAAATTCTCTTTAAGAGAATGACATAAAAATGACGAAGCGAATTGGTCCAACCGTTAAGCATTGAGGAATGAGTCTTATCGTTTTTAAATTAGAAACTTAGAGTCCTCTCAAAACACATGTAGACAACAACAATTTCACACATTGACGCTTGATAGCATCCTTTTCCTTGAACCACCTTTTCATCGAGGTATCGGACGACAAAAAATAAATATTTCAAAAAAAATTCGACTCTTTCACCTGTTCGTGATCTCTTTAGCAGCAGTTTTCTAATCAACAAGGCGCCCTAGCGAGCTTAAAATGGCAGAGCCGTGATCCTGAAGGTGACATTGTTCTATCAATGTATCACAATAAGATACAAAAATACAACCTTTTTATTATTATTTTATTTTGGGTCCGTAAAGGACTTGTAGGTTTGTGACAAGAGCGAAATCGGTTAACTCGATTTGCAGCTGAAATAATAGCTCTAAAATAGCATATTTGTGATCTAGGAATTGCCCTAGGTATGGCACGAAAGAAAAATAAATAATTTAAACAATCGGCTTGATGATCACCCAAAGCTTCAGCGAAAAAAATCAGTCATGTCAATTAAAAATGTGCTTGCATCTTGCTTTAGTGGAGTTCAAAATAAGTCTTCTGAATTCAAAGACATCTGTTTAACGCCTAATTAAAGGTAGGCATACAAGTTCACAATTTCTTACAGAATTTTTACATTGGAAATTTTTAAGCGGAGGGGAGGCGTATCATCTAATAATGTGATATAATTAACATACAATTTCCAAAAATGTGAAACATCGTGATGTGAAAAAGGTTGGGGAGGGGGGGGGGGATCCATAGAATTCCATCAAATTCGCAGATTCTTTGTGTGCCTGACTACTTGATTGTTATTACCTATATTGTGGGTAATATTTGTTCATCAGCCCACGTGACCCACCAGCTACAGTGCACAATAATGTTTCATTTTGCGCAAAACCCAAAAAAACAGTCGATATGAGTGCACTTAGAAGCCTCTAATTTTGGTTTTAATTTTCGGATTTTCAATAATAAGGCCTCAAATTAAAGGTGAAATGCCAGGCTACAATTTTGCATCAAAATTATTAGCGAAAAATGCAAAAAAATCATACTGAAAACAAGATTATGTTTTTTTTTTACTATTAATTTCATTCAAGGCAAATGACTTATTTTTAAACAAAAATTGCTACTTCCAAAAAAAATACTTAATTAAAAAAAAACGTCAAACATGAATTAAATACATAATTGTGTATTCCCATTCCAGCAATAGAAAATTCACCACAACCATAAAAATCATTTTTATTCATAGAAAATTACATATTTCGAAACAATCTCTTTTTCCGATTTTCCTAGATTGTTCGATATAATGTACATATCTACTCGTATCTACGTGATTTTTATAAATTTTAAAAATCTATCGATTCCAAAAAATAATATTTCTCTTTCTCTCCTCGTTAAGAAACTAGCGAAAAATGTTCTTTGAATCAAGAAAAGCGGAAAGCCTGCAAAGGTTAGATGGTGGAAAACTCAAGAAATGTCAAACTGACAATACCTGGTTACCAATAGTTTTTTTTTTTGAGATAAACCGCCAATATCCATGTTATTCCGTTTTGATATCAGTTTGACTCACAATTTAGTTTCATGTTTCGAATTCACGTCAAAATCGCTCTTCAATCAACTCAAATGCTCAACCTTTGTGTCAAAAATCGCTCTATATTTGCTCATTCCATAACATTTATAGGAACTTACATTATTTCCAGATAAACAAAAAAACCCTTAGATTAAACAAATCCTGCAACAAACTTAAATCCTCGCATGTTCTGATTCTGATTTTCCCGTTAATTAAATTTTAACCATTCATTATAAATCCATACACCTACATTCCTACGCCTTCTAACTTCTAACCCAACAATCTAGATCGCTTATCAAAATTTAATGTTTTTATTGCCGCACCACAAAACAGTTACAAGGACCTGTCACAATTCCGTTTATACTCATGTCAAATACAACATACCTCCAACAATACACTACTCTCATCAACCACTTACGAATTACGACTTACGACAATGAACAAGAGAGCTCTATATACCTAGTATGACAGTTCCCTTTGGGTTTTATTGCCTCCATCAAAAATGCTCGAAGGGAATTTGTATATAGGCAGACGCTATGCGGTGGTGAGACGTACTTTTAGGGATGGGATGGCACGCGAAAAGTCGTCCCAAATCCCTCTGAGCAAATATAATTATCCGGCCAAACGAAGTGTTGAAAAACAAAACAAAACAAAAAAAAAAAGAAAGGAAAATGGAAAATTAATTTTCCTCATTTTCACTCAACCAAAATATGATGGGATGGTTCACCACCAGAGGGCACCCGGCTCACAGATAGGCTGGCTGGCAAAGAAGGTCTGATTGTTGATATAATATGACCCCTGGCATAATATCGTTAAACTTTATATTTGGCAAATAAAACTTCCACAAAACGAGACCCACGATCCAAAAGTACACACGAATTTTAATTGTGGCAATAAATTTTAGCCTCAAAATGCGGGTAGACATAAATTTGTTACCGCGCACTGTGCTGTAGCTTCTGCAACACAAGCGATATGTGGCGCAAATTATATGCCCCTACCCTACTACTTACGCCTTTGAACAATAATTTTATTTTTTTATTTATTTTATTATTTTTTGTTTAATCAAAATATAGGCAGATATGTAATTTATTGGTGACGGAGACACTTCAAGTTCGCCCACTTTTGTCTTTAGATGGGTGCACATGCACACGACACGGGCACGGGCACAAAAGTTGTTCAACACTTGTGATTCAGGAATAGACACTTTGAAGTGAAGACCAAAAGAGGTAGGGTATACTTCTACTCGTAGATAGTTTTATTGAATGAATATTTTGTGCTGAGTTCAGGGAGCGACTAAAGTCTGAATATAATCATGGTGTGTATAGTTGATATGAGACAACCGGCTTTTCCGGCCTACAATGAAGCCAACAACTACCTGAGTATTTTTCCTGCCGCCCAAGTTTGTAAAAATGAATTATTATTGTGGGCACGTTGGACATGGAAAAACAACTTGCACTTTTGCAACAACAACAAACCTGTCTCACAAAAATCGCCCACAAAAATTTAGTATAATTCTACACGAAACAGAGTCCCAGTTTCAGAGTGACTTTGTGGTAAGACAAAAATTTAGGGTGGGTTTTTTTTAGACTCTCTTCAAACGTTATTCCCCAAAATAAAAGAGCTGAGGTAAAAAATTGACAAATGAACAAATGGAAAAAATGGTGAAAAGTTTATTGCGTGGTGAGTTCTTTCACATAAAGTCTACACGTTCCACAAATGGTTTTGATATTTGCTGAGGTTAAGATAAAGATAAAATGCGCCAGATGGCGGGGCGGGCGAAGTTTTTTTTAAAAAGCTTTTGGCTGTCACAGTTGTGGTGAAAAGAAACGACATTGTTTTGGTTTAATAAAGTCGAATTTAGGGAGAGAGTGTGAATAAATCAAAAATAAGTTAACAAACATTTTTATTTTCGATTTTTCGCAAAATGGAGCAATTTCTCCAAGTAAACTTAGAGCAAAGTAAAAGAATTAAGCAATTGCTTATTAACAGTTTTCATCAAATTCGAATAGAGAATAGGTCTGTTCAGATTATTGAGATCTCAGTCTTCTTTTATAAAGGGTGTTTTTTTAAGACGTGTGGTTTTTAATCTGGCAATACTTTTTTCGGAGTTGGTCTTTTTGACAGCTGTCACTTGATTTATGCTCAGTTTGGTTTGCCATTTCATAAGGAATAGACTTACTCCTGAACAACGTTTGCAAATCCTGCAAATTTATTACCAAAATAATGGTTCGGTTCGAGCGATTGGGCCGTATTTTTTTGAGGACGCTATAGGCAATACGGTCACTGTTATACTAGCGAACTCTACAAGGCCATGATAAATGACTTCATACTGCCGGTTTTATATGAGCGGGGCTTGGTGAACATGTGGTTTGAACAAGACGGCGCAACCGCACACACAGCACGAGCCACAATGAATATTGTGAAGGAAGCGTTTCCTGTCGCTTAATTTCCCGTTTTGGCGATTTGGCATGGCCAGCAAGATGGTTCGATTTAACCATCCCAGATTTCTTTGTTTGGAACTATTTGAAGTCACGGGTTTATGCAAACAAGTCTTAGACAATCGCTGCATTTAAGGAGAATATTCGATAGGAATGCGAAAGTCATGAGAAAATGCGATAAAACGGGTACAAATCTGTATCAACACTGGCAACAGCCACTTGACGGATATTATCTTTTGCACTGAACAGACAAAATTGTAAGGGTCCGAATAAAAATTTCCATCACTCAAAATCATTTTTTTTTATTTAGCAAAAAAAGTCACTCAAAAACAAAATTGTATGATTAATTTTGCGCCACATAAAATAAAAAAACTGATATTGTAACGTTCGCGAGGGTTATTCTCAAAATGTATTGCTCTTACGAAAAAAAAGTATGTACCTATTTGGAAAACGTCTCGTTGCCTAAAGAGTAAAAAATTGGCGCGTTGAACGCATATCTGAATTTTCAGAATTCTGAATTTTTGGAACTTCTGATTGGCCAGCTGAATTCTGAAATTATTTTTCAAAATAATCTCTTATGATGAAAATAGAGATGGAACTCTAAGCCGACGAATTGAGCAAACATTTTTTCCTTATCATTTATTCAACAAAATATGATAGTTTTCGAGATATTCATAAATTTGAAATTTTTACCGGCTAACTCCCGTCCCTCTTTTGTAACTAAGTACCGTATATAGATTTTAACGTCTTTCTTTAGAAAAAGTTTAAAACGTCAAAACAAACTTCTAAACCAAAACAGAGCTTTGTCCGGATATATTTGATTCCTGGAAATCGAATTCTAAGCTTGAAAGTTAAACCTACACCCTCAAAACGCACTATTTTATAAAACTTTTGAAATCTTCTGATAAATGGCTTGATTTGAATAGGGATTATTAAGGATATGATGGGGTGTCAAAGACCCTACTAAATTCTTATTTCACAAAAAACGGTTTTCAATAGAATTTTTCCGAAATCACATTATCAGAGTTTTCCAAAAACTCTACAACAAATCCCACTTTTTTAAAAAAAATCAAGAAACAAAATTTCCAATAAATTAACAGATTTGGATAATATCTTCAAATTTATCGGAATTACGAACTTAATCACTTTGCCCTTATCGCAACCTAACACGTTTCACAGACATCTTCCACACAATTTAACACATCAGCCATATTAAAGTCAACCACGACCACCCTGTCTCATTCGTGAAATAAATAAAATATGAGCTGACAGTTTCCTGTGTATGCGTTAAGCATGAGTTTAAAATATGTCCTTTGGCTTATGTTTTATTGCTTAGAGTCGCGGGGTTCTAAAGGACATCATGCTCATGCATTAGACCTTTATCGGAATTGCAGTTTTCCCAGTAACAAAAAAAAAAATATAATTTTTTTTGATTCTTTTCTCAAAGTAAGACGAAAAGGACCTCCCACCGGATATTGCACAAGGATATTTATATTGAATAAATCATTTTTATTTCCTAGCGATTAAAACGCCAATGTCATTGCGCGTCTAGTTTGCTTCTGATATACTTTGTTCAAATTCAAACCATGAAAAATTGTGAAAGAATTCTTGTAAAGAATAAGGATATGAGCGAGGTGTCCTTTGATAAGTTGAAAAATGAAAACTTTATTAGATCTTTATGTATGTGCTGTGCAGTCATGTTGATGCTGTTCAGAAAGAAAAAAGAAGAATATTATTCTTTCAACGTCTTGTCGTCTGGCAAAAAATGTATGATGCTAACAGAAGGTAATGACAGGTTGGGTGTAACAGGAAGACCCTCCACTATGAACAAGACGACTAATGCACAAGAGTTCCGTAAGGTATATCCAAACTGAGGACGACGCGACGCGACTTATCGTGTGGAGTGCTGTTGGCATGTGACTACGGAACGTGTCATGAAACACTTTAACACTCTTATTAGATTTTTACAGCTCACACTGATCAGAATATAGTTAGTTATACCCATCCCTACCTACAATTATCCTTGTTGTTGCCGTTAGTAAGAAGCGGAAGGACTTTTGCTCTGGAGAACTGGAAATTTCATTACAACCTCTTCACACCGTGCGTCGACAAAGGTCGTCGTTGTCATCGTTGTCGTTGACGCAGGAATGCATAATTGATTCATGTGTCGCAAGTAGGAAGGTACATGACTCTTGAAAATTTTGTATACATTTTTCTTCCTTTCCTTGGTTTCATATAATAATTGAAGTCCTTAATCCTGTATATTCATAAGGACATTGCCATGGAAATAATTATAATTAAATAAATTCATTTCCTTATACATTCATATTATAATCCTTCAATTTGTCCATCATTATGATAACATTTCTTTTGTATACCTAGTTTTCCTCATATAATTGCATTTCGATTTTATCAAAAGGATTCTCTAATCCCAAACCCACAAGGGTATCCTTAATCGTCACGTTGATCTGTGAAATTAATTCAACGCAGCATCCTGTTTGATAAGCTTCAACAGAGAAAGGCAACTACGTCAAAGCACATCAGGACAGTGCCCTTTTTGTGTACATACTATAGTTGATGGAATAAGGATTTACCACAATTCTTCCCCCGCCGGCCACCACACTGATGGCACTTGCAAGGACACACACAGAAAAAAAAAGGACGAAGAAGAAAAACTCCAAATAAGATAGTCTCTCTCCCTTAGAATTTCTTCGGAGGTACAAATTCTTCCGGCAATGCAGTGTACAATCTCAACAAAACTGCGATAACGAAATTACAAGGATCCCATACAACCCGTCCCGTATGGAACGAATTTCATAGAAATGAAAAATCAACAGCTTTGCCTGTTTTGTCAGTCTGTCAGTCAATCGCTCGTCAGATTGACTTCACATTTCTGACATATCCCTCCACATGCATTGGTGTGATGTCAATTTCAATTCAGCAGTATAGGTATAACGTAGAAAGACTGCGGATGATTTATCTGCCTTTTTTTAGAGCTTACGTACATACATATATGGAATTTAGCAAATTGCCTCAGGGGAAAAGGATACACCAGATAAACATTGTACCAGATTGAAGGAAATTTGAGATTGGGTAAATTTGATAAATAAGTTGAACTTATACGACAGACTGATTGGAAGATTTTAAATTGAATGCGGGTTTTTGAAGAAGAGAAAAAAAATATATAAACAGAGTTTTGAAATATCAACAGTTTGTTTAGAGAAAAAAAAGGAGTTAAGGTTATAAACATGAAAGTTTAGGGGTAAATACATGGCATCAGATATTAATCTTATCGTGTTGACTTTGATGAGACTTTGAGGTTAAAGTTGTAAATTGAGTTTGGATTAACTTCCATTTTTATAGAAAGGAGATAGATAAACGAAGGATATCGTCAAGAAGGCAAGCTTAATATTCGAGTAGTAAGTAGAAAAAGCTAGTAGAATTAATTTCGGTGGTGGAAATTAAGACAAGCATTAGCAATTGGCTCATTTTGACCATAGCCTGTTACATTCCAATAAATATACAAAAAAAAAACTATATATACCGAACAAAGCCAGAAGAGGGGGGCAGTCAATATGTCCCATTATGATATCTCTTGCGAATGTTATAGAATATCTATAATATCTTCTACAAGATAGAGGTTTTAAACCAATTAATAAGCGCCTAATATTATAAGATGGCATGGAATCAGATGACTTCCAAATCTTTTTGACTTAGAACTTTTTGCAATACAACATCTACCATCCGATACTCAAACAATATCGGCACAACGGACCTTGAATAAGGCATGATTGAGCATTTATTTATGTTCAAGCTTGAGTCGTTCATACAACACTATTCATTCAATGCATCAATATGTTATTGTAAATCTAAACTATCCCCAACCGGCCTAATTGATTTAAACATTTTCACACCATCCCTAAACATCAGAAATTTTGAAAAACTAATCTCTTTGGGTAAATCATTAATGAAAAGTAGAAACAAACAAGGGTCCAAGGTGACTGTCCTATGGTACACCAGAGAAGTTTCTAATTTTGAAAGATAATTAAAACCCAATTTAAACAAACTGTGGGCGACTACATAAGTAATTACTTATCCTTTTAAGGAGTGTTGAGTGAAATCTTAAGAAGGAAAGTTTCTTCAATAAAATTCGGGGACTAACCCTTTCGAACGCTTCTGAAAAATCAGTGAAAACAACACCTGTCTGACATTTTGTTTTCCATGTTTTTTCAGGCAAAAATTTACAAAAAGAAACAAAGTAGTTGCAGTCGATTGCCCTTGGACAAAGCCTTGCTGATGAACTGATATATGATTTTTCACCGCTTATCTTAAGAATTAGTTGCAACTTGGCAATTGATCTATATTTTTCAACATCTTGCTTTGAACCAGATTTATGTATAAATGGGAGTTATATAGGAAAATTAGAAAGTACGTATGCGAAGTTAAAACTACACTTTCGGAAATTAAAAAAAAAAAACCAATACGCAATTATTTATTCCTCTGTGAGATATAACCTTACTGTCAAATCGTTCATGCAGAATGTCAATCGTATGGCGTCCGCTCTGTGAAAATTTTATAGCGGAAAAAGTATTTTATCGTTTCTGTTAAAAAATTGTCTTATTTTTGGGTTATTGCCGTATAACTTTATAATTACAAAATTTTAAATCAATTTCTCACACACGTATATCTAAAGGGTTTTCCAATAAGAGGTGTTATTTTGATATTCAAAGAAAAATGGCATTTTTTGAGATAAATGATCGGATGTTTATTTCATTATAAAGAGGAAGGTATGCCGTTAATAATGGAACACAACATCAGCCAAATGGCCGCCACGACCACGCTTACAGGACCATATCCTTTTCATGAAATTTTCCATAACCAAATCGCAAAGTGGCTGCCCTATGTCCTCGATAGCCTCACGAATTCCATCTTTGAGGTCTTGAATCGACGCTGGGCTGTTGGCGTAGACCTTATCTTTCACGTGGCCCCAAAGGAAGAAGTCGCAAGGTGTTAAATCACAAGATCTCGGTGGCCAATTGTGATCACCTCTTCGAGAGATAACACGGTCCGGAAACTTTTCCCGTAAGAGATCGATGGTTTCATTGCTTGTGTGGCACGTAGCGCCGTCTTGTTGAAAGTAAAAGTTGTCCAGATCAATACTATCCAATTCCGGCCATAAAAAATCATTAATCATCTCTCGATAGCGCAATCCATTGACCGTAACTGTTGCTCCAGCCTCATTTTCGAAAAAGTAAGGTCCAATGACCCCGCCGGACCATAAACCGCACCAAACAGTCACGCGTTGAGGATGGAGAGGCTTTTCAACAATAACTCTTGGGTTTTCCGAGCCCCAGATGCGACAGTTTTGCTTGTTGACGTAGCCTCCGAGGTGGAAATGGGCCTCATCAGTCAAGATGATTTTTCGATGAAATTCCGGATCATTTTCATGCATTTCAAGGACCCAATCAGCAAAGACACGACGTTGTTGATGATCAGCCGGCTTGAGTTCTTGTGTTAACTGAACTTTATAAGCCTTAAGACTCAAGTCTTTATGCAAAATACGGTGTAATGACGTTTGTGGAATGCCTAATTCCAAAGAACGACGAGGAATGGACAAACCTGGGTTTTCTTCAACACTTTGGGCTACAACAGCAATATTCTCAGTTGTTCTTGAGCGACGTGCACGGGTTTTATTCTTCACATCACTAACTTGTCCCAACAGCTCGAATTTGTCCACCAATGTCTGTATTGCGGTCCGACAAGGTGCTTCACGACGACACTAAAAAATGTTTTAGTTTTACGAACCGTCTCTGCCAAATTTTCACCATTTTTATAGTGAATTTTAATAATTTCAATGCGTTGTTGAAGCGTGTATCGTTCCATTTTTATTAATGGCGTAGTTTCTACTTGTCAAATGTCAAAAAATGACAGCTTCAAAAGTGACAGCTACCGAAATAGCGGGCTATTCAAAATAACACCTCTTATTGGAAAACCCTTTATATAGTGAAAATAATATGTTTTGCGTTTTAAAAACTCTACACCACTTTTTTAAATTTTTTTTTTTTGTTACAGAAATTGTAATTTTGAATTGGTTTTATACCCATAAACTATTCTGTCGTTTCACAGGATCCACTTTGTAAAATATATTCCCAAGACTAATCAGTCTCAATTTATTCCATCATCAAAAATACATTTTATGTCACATTCGCTTAAGAACTTAAATTGTTGCCTAATCCTCTCCATCTGAACATCAACAACAAATGGGTAATGTTTAACATCCATCAAAATTAAAAAAAAAAAAATTAAACTCATCTCGTTTCTGGAGGTGATGAAATGTTTATTTTGTTAGTCCAACTGGTGCTCGATTCGACATCAAATCGTTGGGTCTTCCCATTCCCATACTTTGAGCTATTAAAAGGGAGAAGTGCTTTAAATATTCATAGCAGAAACCTAGTCTCCTAAATAACAACATCAACAAAAACACCTCAACACAACCACATAACAGCACACTCTTTCAATCTGAATAACTGATGCCTCAAGGCATTTCACCCAACCACCCACCCACTCTCCTCTTAAATCTAAACGAATTCATTTCTAGAAGTGAAGATCTCCCCCCCATTTTCTCTTCTCCACATCCCGGCCGGAGGATGATAGCCCTTCATTGAAATGTACCCCTTTTTTCAAAAATTCATACGAATAACTCATGATGAGAGTCACCACCATGAAGTTGCAATAAAATTTTACGAACCGATTTATGGTGAAGTGCCCCCAAGATGACACTCATCTCATCAGCTTCGGAGGCCCAGAATGTGTTATGAGTGTGTGTGCGTGTGTGTACGAGAATCAGTATAAATAAAATGTCATCCCGATATGGATGGTGAGGCCATGATAAAGGATGAAGGCGGTGATGGATGACAAATTTTTTAAATACCATTAGATGGAAATGGAAGTTGCACAAGAGGCTGGCAGGGAGCCCTTTGACATTCCATAAGAGCGATGATGAAGTCTTATAGATAATATATTGTTGGTTTTGGTCTTAAACAGAATGCAATTTCAAAAAACACATGGGTGCCGAAGAAGGGGTGGATTGGGAAGTTATACAAAAGAATTCTATTTCATTTAAAATTATTGTTTGAATTGATCTCTTGAATTGGGGGAATTTCGTGTATGTATGTATTTCTAAAAGAGTTAATAGAACAACCAGATTTCCATTCCAGAGGTTATAAGCTTCCTTGGAGAGTTGGATATCTACGTTAAATTACAAACAAAAAATGCATTCAGTAAGAAGCAACAACTCAAGCTTTGGAAAGATATTGTCTTACTTGGAAATATTACTAGAAAGGTTAAAATATGACTTTTCATGTCATGATATTTGTCTCGCTGAAACTACATTACGAAAAACTACCACTAAACTCCACGAGCATAATTTTTTTTCTAGTTCCTTGGTGGCAGATTCGAACTCTTTTTGAAAAAAAACCTATAGCGAACTCGAGTTTTTATTAAGGAATTTGTATAAATAGCCCCCTTTCCCATAAACAACATCAAAATCACCTTTCCCCGCGACCGCCTCTCAGGCGATAGTACACATAACGACGGCACATTCCATTCAACCATAAATTCCAAATCCCTTCCCTGATGTGTGTGTGAGGTGTGACCATCACAGAGTAGACTCGATGTAACAAAAACGTGCTAAACAATGAATCACTAATCTCAGATTCCTCGACACGAATGAATCACTTCCCAAACTCCCGCGTCTCGACGCACGATAAACAAAGGATTTACTTATATCTACACAAAAAAAAAAAAAAAAAAACATAAATAAATGAAATGAAAAGAGACTCACCGTTCTTCAATTGTTGTCGGCAACTGCGTTCGCGCCCTCATCATGGTGAGAAAATGTTTGCCTCCATGAATTCCACCGCCACCCTCTGACAAATAGCCATTGTCGATATCAGCAAATCTCGATGGCGGGCCAACACGTGTCCGCAGCGCATCACCGTCACTGCAATAGCCCTGTCCGATGTCCGATTCGCAGAAGTCCGCGACAAAGTGATGTCCTCGTGCACCACGTGTCGGCAGGGTCACATGATGGGTGTTGTAGCCGCGCAATAACGGTCGCATCGGCATAACACTCACTGGTTTCTCCTCCTCATAAATGGTTCCGACAATTTTCGATGGCACCGTATTGAATTTCGACGAGTGATTGTGTTCGGGACTGCGGAAGTCCATCTTACGACTGACCAGCGAATTATTCTTCGATGGCATGATCCTGCTGCTGTTTATCGATGGCGACGTCATCAAATAGGTCTCCGAACCTGTCCGATATGTCATGTTGTTGAGGTCTTGTTGCTGGTGGGGCGATCCACACTGCTGAATGCCATTCACTGATATGTTATTGTTGTTCTGCAGTTGCTGATGATGCATCTGCTGAACTTGCTGCTGTTGCTGATAGGTTAGATTGCGACCCAGTGGACTGCCCGGCATCATCATCTGGTCGGGGAGAAGTGCTATTGGCTTGACGATATGTGTCTTTTGAGGGGAATTCTCTGATATGGCGGATGTGCGGTTCGATGATATGTCACTCTTCTCGCGTTTTAGGCTTTTGTCATGGGGCCCCACGACGTTTGGAGAAGGCAGTGCAGCTGGTTTCTTATTGTCAGCTTGGACCGGTGGCGGGGGAATGGTCTTGCTGGTTCCCTTGATTGCGGCAACAGGCTTCGGTATACTAGTACTAATTCCGGGAGTTGTTAGAAGCGCCTTATTGGGGGCCATGATCAAACTAGTTTTCGACTCAGATCTAGAGTCGTTGAGCTTTGAATTGAGCGATGTTTTCGATGACGACTTGGACGAGGCCTTTTGATCTCCCCTCGCCAGAGATTTCTGCCCTCGGCCAATCGAAGAGTGACCTAATTTCGAGTCATTATCGGGATTACTTCGAGCTGGACTCTTCTCCTTCTTGTCGAGTTTCAGCTTGCTCGATGCAGTGACGGATGATTTCTGCGAGCCACTCAGAAGCTTTGACTGCTTCGACTTGTCCTTATTTCGATTTGCCGTGACCGATACAGCCGGGGGCTTAATCTGGGACAAGTGCCCATCGTTCAAACTCAAACTGGAGTCACTGCGTTCACTGCGAGCCGATGAGAAACCACTGCTCGAACTGGTCCGCTTTGAAACCTGAGACTTGTTCGACGAACTATTGCTCGATGGGGCTTTGTCCTTGTTGAAGAGCTTGAGCTTATCCAGCATGGAGTGCTTCGTCGGTGTTGTCGTTGCCGCTGGTCCATTGGCAGTGATATGTTGTGGTATCGAACCGTTTGGTAAAATCGGCGATGGGCCATGTGGACTGGTGGGAATTTTACACTGCGGCTGACGTAAGCTGTGTGGAAGAGATGTCAAAGTCAGAAAAATATATATTCCATATAAGAAATTCCATATGACACTCACCCATTATTGTTGCCGGCATCCTTGATAGTTTGGATTGTATGATTTGATGTTGGAGGACTTCCTGGACGGCTGCTTCCATTAATATCGACCCCGGTTTTTGCTAATCCCGGAATGGCTGCAAAGCAAAACAAGAAAGATTTGTTTTTTAATATAAACGTATATACAGTATATAAATATATATACAGTTACACAGCAAGTGAGATGTGAGAGAAATCAACCCTCGTGTAGCGTTTCGTTGTTGCGATGATGATGATGATTATATTCATTCAGTCAGTGAACCAAAATCACATCTATTATTAATATTTCAATTTGAAGTTTTTAAGCAGAGTTTGTGTAAAATAGGAGGTTTGAATGTTTAGATACTTTGCTTTTTCAGCTGATGCTCGGGATATATTCCCAGGTGGCCTAGGATTTTATGGGAGTGGGGGGAAAATCTAGAAGGACTGAGATTTATAATAGCAGGGATTGTTACTATTTTCTTGTTGTTGTTGTTTTTGTTATTGTTGTTGATGAAATATGTGGTTTATCATCAGAAATGGAAGTGAAAGATGTACGAGTAAAACAATGTGACCTTATTAGAATGTGTTAGGGATGTTTTGTTTTTTATGTAAGGAGAGGTGATCAGGAAAAATTTTAAGTGCTAAATTTGGTTATGTAAATTACATCTGATGAAGTCTCAGGTGGATTGGGATTGATATGGGGGATTTTAAAATTAAGTCGTTAGTGATGAAGTTGAAGAAAATGAAGAAGTTGATATGATGGGAATATGATTGATGATTCAATGGAAAAAGTTTTTTTTTTATTTTTGAGTTTACACCCATTTTTACGTTTATGGTTGGGAAGAGAGGAAATATTTAAGATACTTATGTTTGTGTATCGATATATTTTCTCTGCAGGATATGTAAGTATCATCTAGTACCTTAAACAGTGTTTCTCTGTATTTTATTTTGGAAAAAAGAACGTGGATTGTGCTTTGTATGTTTTCAACAAAATCGCATCATTTCAAGTACCTACTATATACGATACTTTTTTAAGTTTTTAAAATTTCTAAAGCAAATACTTGCAATCTGCACCTTTTCAGGTCCTTCTTCCATTAGTTTTTTGAATACGTTTTTAAGAATGTTCTTGTACTTTTACCAGTAAGAACTTGTACTATTTTTTCATTACCTATATACACTCATAGGAAAAATTACCCTCCCATCTATGTTTAGTGCCACCAAGTTTTATTCCAATGGATGTTTTTTGTCAAGTGGGTATGTTAACCATGCATTTTTGGTGATGTAGTCGAATTTGACGTTCTTGTCAATTTAATTGATGTGACTTAAATTCCTGTTTTTCTTTGATTCTGGTGTGGAATCGGCTAAGGTGATAGTTGATTATCAATTTTCACGATAGCTGTCTCTATATCTATATAGTCTTACGCGATACGGGCCCTGGATATTCAAAAGTGTTTGATTAGAATTTGTGACCCTTTACCTCTCGAAATCGAAAAAGAAAATGCCATTAGACACGAGCGGAGTAGCTAGGGCTGTGGCATTAGCGTATGCCGGGTACAGCCAACGTTGGATTTCTCGAACGCTTGATGTGCCTCGAACAAGTGTCAGGGATGCCATCATTTCGGGAGACTGGTTCATACACTAGGAGGCCAGGTCAAAGCAGACATCGTTGTACTTCCGCCCACGACGACTGCTTTGTTGTCGACAATGTGCTGAGAGATCGCCTCAGTACAGCTACTGAAGCTCGTACTCGTCTCTTTGAAGTGAGAAACGTAAGTGTTAGTGAACGAACGATAAGAAGAAGGCTGGCAGAAGGGAATCTAAGATCGTTTCGCCCAGGCCGGGCCCCTGAACTACTCCCACAGCACGCTGGTGTTGCGAGGCTTCGTTTTGCCAAAGAATATGCTTATTAGACGACTGATCAGTGGAAGAACGTACTGTTCTCAGATGAAAGTAGAGGCCTAGATGTTCGTTAGCGTGTATACAGACGACGAAATGAGAGGTTTGCTTCATGTGGAATATTAAAAGAACAGTGGGCTATCAGGGAGACTCGATAATGGTATGGGGAGGCATTAGTTACGAGGCTCGTACCGATCTCGTGGTCATCGATAGAGGAAGTCATGAATACTCAGAGATATGTGGAAGAAGTTCCCAAAGATCACGTCGTTGTGTTTGCGCCATTTATTGATGAGCATTTTATCTATCTTAATGCAAGATAACGGCCGTTGCCATGCCGCCAGATCTATCACTGAATATCTTGACGAGGTCGGTAAATTTTGAGATGTCTAATCGTCTTCTAAATTTTGACTTTCACGACAATACCTACGTTTCAGGATATTGAGCATAATTTTTAGGCCGCCATGGACTTAATTAATTTGTTTAAATTCATGTGCACATGAACCAATTGGTCAAACCCTTTGACCTCTAGCACGATGTACAGTGAACCTTGGAGAGTCAATTCATTTTTTGAGTTATCAAAACATCACATTTATTTTGCAGCTTCTAGATTTAATAAAAATACAAATAAGCGCGTTGAGGCCGAGACGAGACTTAGGTAGATAAAAGAGACCGATACTGAGACGATGCTTCTATTTTCTATTTTATCTATATCTATATAATATATAAAGATGGATCGTGGTGTGTCCGGATGCTTAAAACTTGAAAACGACTGAACCAAAAAATTAAAAATTGTCCGATTTAAGAAATTCCTTTTTGGCTTTAGGGATATTCTTTTTCAAAATTTTAATATTTTTAGGGTGAAAAGGGGTAAACATAAAAAAAAAATTCTGATTTAAGAAATGTTTTTTTGGCTTAGGGATATTCTTTTTCAAAATTTTAATACTTGTAGGGTGAAATCGGGTAAAAATAAAAAAAATCCTATTTAGGAAATTCTTTTTTTTTATTAAAAAAGATTTTTCTTAGGAAATAGCTTTGGGGATATCCTTTATCAAATAGGGACATATTTTAATTTGTAGGGTGAAGCGGGTTAAACATTAAAAAAAAAAACTATGCGATTTAAGAAATTCTTTTGGCTTTTGAAAGGTTGTTTTTTAGTGGATGGCGTTAGGAAATTGGCATTTACAGGGTGAAATGGGGTAAAAATGAAAGTGGCATCTGATTTCAAATTGTTTGTGTTTAAAGGGTTATTTTAAAAAATTGATATTTATGGAGTGAAATGGGATACAAACAATTAAGTGGCTTTTGATTACAAAAATTCTTTCTGTTTTGGGAAATAAATAAAGGTTGGACTAAGAGGATCATGGTTTTTACATACATATTTAGCCATTCATAACTTGAAGTAGGTTAAAACCCATGAAGTAGTAATCGATTACAAAAAATTAGCATAAATATTTATTTATATTTTCTTTTGTAATTTTTATGCGAAGCTTAGGCTTGTCCACATTTTTGAAACCGGGCGGGCCAGATAGTAACAAATAGAAATTTATCGCTATGCCGTAATACTCTGGTGCTTAATTCTAATAAATAGTTAAGACTTTATCTTCTTTGTCTTGCTTTAACGAATGACCTCATTATATTTTGATGAGAAATTAATCCTTATGCCTTTCCGCCCACATCGGTATCTCTGAACATACACGAACATTAAAGTATTACAGCATATTTTCAATGCAAGAACTATTAGATTTAATATTTCCCAAAATAAAGGGTCCGACAAATAACTTCTTTTTTTTTTGAAAATGGCGCAAAACATCGAGTGTAGCTTCGGCTGTGTGGCACGTAGCGCCGTAATGTTGAAACCAAATGTTGCCAATATCCTCCTCTTCAATTTTTGTGAACAAAAATTCGTTCAACATGGCCCGATAACGATCGCCATTGACTGTAACGGCAACTCCTTGCTCATTTTCGAAAAATGGCCCAATCATGCCTCTGGACCGAAATCCGCACCAAACAGTGGCTCGTTTTGGGTGTATCGGGTTTTCGGATACATTTTTTTAAACTAAATGTATTATTTTGAGGGAACAATTTCTCAGCTATTGGGACATTTTTCTAATCATAATATTGACTACATTTCAATATTAAAAAAAAGATTAATCATTTTTTTAAACTGTGGCATGTATTTAATTCTAATAAAATTTTGGTGTGGACCAATATACAATACAGATTTGACTGAAATATAGTCCAATATTTTTAACCGTGTATAAATCGAAAAACCGATGTTATCCATAAACACAAACGTAGGCATAACAATCCACTTTAATTTTGTATGTTTTTTTTTTTTTTGTTGATACCACAAACCGTGATCAATGGATCTTTCCATGAAAATTCAACATTATGCTCTATAAATCTGTTTTTGTTTTATTTTTCTCAGATAAAACTCAAATTACAAGCAATACAACTTTTTCCGAAATGACTTTAACCTTCTTTTGGTTAAAAGATAAGCAAACGATACAAAAAAAAAAAACATTATTTTTATGCAGATTTACCGCCACTGCAAAGACTTAAAACAAACATGAAATTCCAGTCTTTTCAGCCAGCAGTATAGAAGCATAGGTAGTATGAGGAACACTTTAACAAGAGCAACGTGAGACATTCACCTAAATGACAAATGAGCCTTGTACGAGTAAAGTAGGTATATTGTTGTATGTAAAATAAATGGCAAACGACTGGGTCGTATGAAATGGCTGGGAAAAATTAGAGCCAAAGAATTTTGTAATACAAAAATATTTAAAAGTTTGAATAGAGTCATTAGGGAGAATATTATCAGGTGCCACAAAAATAACAGGACGACTGAATATAATTATAACTGTTTTTTTTTTTTTTTTAACGTCAAAACCATTCTTGAGGTCATTTAAAGTCATGATTTAGACCACTACCAAATGCGCCTTCTTAAAATTAATACCTTCAGTCTTTGAACAGCTTCTATTGCCAGAGGAAGGTATCTATACTTGAGGCTAAACAGACCTTACATAGAAGTCTTTCAAGGCCAAAACGTAACTAAAGTACATATTTGAAAGCTAAATATCGAGCTTTATGGATTGTCAATTTCAAAAACTGGGTTTCAATTAAGAAAAACAAGTTAGCCTTGGATTAACCTTGAAGATAATCGTCAAGTTAATTGTAGAATTTGTTCCAATTTTACCAAGGACTTTCACAAAGAATTTCGTAATGTTGTAATTTCTTTAAAACTTCATACAGTGGGTACCTACTGAACGCATTGAACAAAATAGTTTGAAGTAGTAAAGCGTTAAGGTTGTAACTTGAATGCAAATGGGCCAAAATTAGACGAAAAAAATTAAGGCTTTGTCAAAATTACATATTTGCCACTCCTTTTGATTTAAATGGATTTTCATGTCTTATTTAATATGAAATATTTATTTTTTGGTGGAACCAATGTTTGCCTTATATAGAGCAAGCGAAAAAAAACTGCAGGAGTATTCTGAGCCTAAGAAATGACGCGACGACGACGACGACGACGACTCACTCAGGGCATCAGTTTCAGATCCTGTCCTGCTGCTGCTGCACCAAACCCAGCAGGATTGTTACAATTTATATAATTCTGTGTGAATAAATTAAAATATTAAAAGCGCCATGAATGGAAAGACAAACGAGACGAAAGAAGCGGGTTCTCTTCCTGGTTTGTCGACATTTATTTTTTTATTAGTGCCCGTGAGTCAGAGCGGGTTTCTTGGAACTACACATACATTATGTAGAACATGATATATTTCGCCTGAATGTGTCTGGGACATTTGTTTCGTTTTTTTTTTTTTTTTTGTTTTTTCTTAAGAATCCTTTTGGTGTGTCAGCGTTGGTTATTTGGTACATGTCTGTATGGTGTGGTCTTTTCAAGATTTTCAGAAGCTTTACGTCTGGCTGAGAGTAGATTTAATGTGCAATGAAAGAATTTTCCCATGAAATATTTAGGTTAAATTTAAAATATAAATATCTACATTAACATATAATAATCCTAAGCGGGCTTTAGGTCTTTCTTGATTTATTTTTTGATTGTTATCAAATAGACGACGTTTCGTACGTGCTTACGTACGCTTAGGATTATTATATAAATTATAAAAGGTCACGAAATAGGAATAATTATCTACATTAACTTAAATTTTAAACTACATTTAACTTTCTGATTGTCATACTAAGTTAAAGGTCTTCCAACATAGGGACTTCCGAACTTTTACAAGTGACAGGGACCATATTGTTGAAGCTACATCTGTAAAATTGGCTGTCATGTTGAACAACACGTGCAAATGATAAAATTGTTTTATCAAAATGGGTGTTCTGTTCGGGCAAAGTTCCGCGCGCTTCGCCCATTTACGGTCAGCGATGAGGCCCATTTCCGTATGAATGGGTACGTCAACAAACAAAAGTTTTGAATTTGGGACGATACCAATCCACATGAGATCTCAGAGCGGGCAATGCATCCCGTAAAAGTCACTATTTGGTGTGGATTTTGGGCTGGCAGCGTCAACTGTCCACATTTTTTTTTGAGAACGACGTTGGCCAGGCTATCACCGTCAACGGCGAACACTATACCTAGGTCGATGGTTACCGACTTCTTTTGGCCTGAATGAGATGATATGGACACCAACGACATGTGGTTTCAACAGGACGGCGCTACACGCCACACAATATGGTCATCTCAGTCATGGACAAATGGACATTTCGGATGCGCGCCACTCAGAGAAGCCGCGGCGGCCACACTTTGTTTTATTTAAATTAAAAGATAGGAAGCGATTAATGAAAGACCCTGTATACCCATGTCACCATTACCTGTCTGCAAACAATTTTAAGTCTAGATGTTTATGAAGACCAAATAAATACATCTTCAAATTGAATCTAGAGACTAAGGGCCAGTTTCACAGTCAGAAAAGTGGCACCTAAGTGGGCAATGTGAAAGATTAAGGCGCAATATCACAGTGCACACTTACCTGAATAAGTAGCACTTAAGTCTCCGATGTTGCACACTTAACTAACTGCCACTTACTCAGGCTATGAAAGGGAGCTTAAAGTCCCACTATTGGAAAATTAAGTGCCACTTATTCCGATAAGTGTACACTGTGAAACTGGCCCTAAATGGTTGCTACATATAAGCTCGTGGAGAACCAGCGCCTATAGTGATATTTTTGTTACAGTTCACGGAAATTCTCAGAAAAGAATAATTTAAAAAAAACCAAAACACAAAATTCATATTGCATCGCCGACTTCACGGTGAATTTAGCATGACAGTCCTTTTCTCAGCAACCACGCAAGTAAAGAATTTTCCGGTATTCTTCATATTTGCAGTTTTGTTGCAATTCAAAATTTAAAAAGAATTCCATTCTGTCCTGTTAAATAGGCAGTGAAGTTTTATAAGTGAAGTATAAATATTTTTTAAACTACGAGTTCAAAAATTTGACCAAGCTTTTTCTCAAACTGCTCATTTAAAGTCTTTCTGCAAATTCCTAGACTCTAGAAATTCCTAGGAAAGGACTGTCATATGTGAATTTCACGGTGAAGTCGGTGGTGATTTTATAATTTTTTCTAAAATAGAACTTCAAAAGCCTTGAATGGGATTGATGATTGATGACAAAGGACTTGGTCCAGATAGTATATCTCACAAGATAATTAAAAAATGTGCAACGTCAGTTGCGTTACCTTTGTGGCTAATCTTCAATAAGTCTCTAAAAACAGGTCAATTTTTAGATTAGTGGAAAACATCGTTCATATCTAAGATTTTCAAGAAAAAAAAAAATCTGCCTATAGCTTGGCACTTATGAAAATGTTGAAAACTATTGCGACCCACCGTGGAGTCTCTATCTTGGATCTTCCACCATTAAATTCGATTAAACTCAAGGGACACTATGCACAATCAAAGGCTAATTGGGTTTAGGCCGTCAATTATTATCATCCCAGCACTTTTTCAAGCAGTAGAAGCGTTTTTGACAAAATCAAAATACATTAATTTAAAATGTGCAACCAATTTTGTTCGCTTTTTTATTGGCTGTTGATAGGTCTAACTTTCCAGAGCTATACCTAACTTAGGAGAGCGATGTGGTAGCATCTTATAGAAAACGTATAAAAATGTTGAAAATTTTGCTCTCCACAATTTCTTGCTGGGGTTGAATTTACAAATATTTTATAAAGAAGGGAAAAATACAACAAAAAAGAAAAATAAAGGTCTAACAACTTTTTCTGCCAAAAACCAATTGTCTCATGGAGATAAAGTCAGATGGTTAAAAAAAACTTTAAGCGAATAAAAAAAAAACAAATTCCAACTTACTTGGTGTATGATTTGGCGTCGGTGGTAATGGTCTAACTTTATCTGGTGGACATCGTCTTTGAACCAAAACAGTAGCTGGCAATGGAATGGCCGTACCTCCATTTCCTTTTCCATAAGCATTCGGAATTTGTCTGCAAAGAGAAAGAATAAAATAGAAAAATTAAAAAAAACAGTCCTGTTGTGTTGCAACTCATCTTAACTTTTATAGGGGGAACAGAAAGAAACACATTAATAATAAGAAGGGATAAAAATAGAATACAATCAGCAGAAGGTCCTTTTTTGATACATCCTCTTCTTCGTCTACGTTTGTTGTCTGCTTATTAATTGTGTCTGGTTGTTAAAGCAACTCCTCTCCTCTGCAGATGAAATAACGTTATAATTGCAAGTACTTTACACCTGCCGAGAATTGTATATCCTATAATTGAATTTCCGCACGCCATACAAAACAATTCAAATTGCAAACAAAAGTTATATGCACAACAAGAAAACATCCTGCAAATCATTTCAAATGGATTTATTCTAACTCAATTTATAAATCTCCTTTTTAACTTGGTTCTCTATCTATGTATCTCGCTGTCTGCTGATGGTAAATGCGTGAAGTAAGTTGATCCTTGGTATTCTATCAAGAAGAAGAAGAAGTGACTGAAGAGAAAGTTTGTTATCGTTAAGGACAATGTCGTCGAGTAGGTATGTACATTCCTACCTAGACTGAGCATCGTCAGTCAAACATCAAAACAACAAGGATTTCGGAGTAAAAATCGCCTTTCAGTAGTCAGCAGCATAAATACATATTTTTCATTCCGACTTAAAATTACAAGCGGATGGATTGTGGGATCAAGGTTTGTTTTTTTTTTTTTTTGGAAGTCAGAAGCTATTTAGTAGAATTGTAGGAACAGTAGGAGTAGGTACATACAAGTTGCCAAGGAACTGAGAAAGTTAAGAATCTTCTTGATTTAAAGTTGAAATGATATGGAAGAATTTTTTTTTCATTTTATCAGGAGCCAAAGACTGACTTTTTGAAAAAAAAAAAAAAAAAAATGTGTGGCTGTTTTGTGTGGTTGAAAAATTGTGGTTAAGAAGATAAAAATTGTTGTTAAAATTCGTCAACGATTTAGGTGAAAGTTTTTGAAAGAGATTGCATACCTTTTGCATTTATATCTTTCTTGGCTAAGAAATATTAAATTTGGAGCCGTAGTATAATTTTTGAGGATTTTTCCGATCATTTCGGTTGGTAAAACTTGACGGATGTTGGTTTTTAACTGCTCAAGAGTTTGAGTATAGGTATTGTGGGTGCATTACAACGATATTTTGCGAAACCCCACAAAAAAAGTAAAAACTGGCAGACAGTGGTGCGTTTGTTAAATTTTTGGAAAAAAATCACACTCCACGCCAGTTCTTTTCGAAATTTCGCACACTTAATGATTGAGAGATGCTGAATTCGATTGAATAGCTTCTTTTTTTTTAACTTCAATTCGGGACTTCTTAAGGCCAAAAAATGGTACCAAAATTAAAAATACATAAAAAACTATTTTCAAATGGCTTAAAATATGAGCTTGAATGTGTTCTTTTACATTAAAATGATTTCAAGGAAGATAAATTTAGGTACAAAATTAAGAAAAACAGGTCCAACATCTTTCGCAATCTTCCCAACGGATATTAGCGAATTTTTGTGTTATTGCTTCGATAGTTTTTTATTGACAATAATTTATAGAACAAATCTGATCAAATTTTATAAAAAAAAAGTAATAATTTTGACAGTTAAATGTTGACAGCCAAATTTAAATTTAATTTAAAAAAAATACTATTTTTAAAAATATGTATGTAAATTTGTCAAAATTCAACAAACGGACCATTGTGTAGGGCGGTGTCAAATGACATGATCTCGGTAGCTAATTGACATCACAAAATTTCGAAATTACCCGGCCTGACGGGAAGCACTAAGGCCTAGTTTTTCAGTGCGAGATTATCAGTCTTAGATGCCGAGTTAACTCAACAAATACGGTGAATTATATCTGGATTAGCTGAATAGGCATTTCTGAAAGATGCATGTCAAAAATCTATTGAAATCGAGTCACGACACTATGAAAAGGGTGATTTTCAAAGTGGCGGCATCTCGAAATCGATAGCGAAATACTGATTTCTATATTGTCGCACTTCGATTTCGATTAAATACTCCACTGAAAAACTACTATTGAGTCAACTCAGAGTTAACTCATGCACTGAAAAATTGGACCTTAGAGTCGTTTGCTGATACGAAACATTAATATTTATGTTCTATTTAAACGCTTATGTAAACTATTACATAAGCTCTTAAGTTGAACATAAATTCTTAATTTTCGTTTCAGCAAATGGCCCTTAGATAGGTACCTATACAATATCATATTATTTTAATAATTTTTTTTTTTTTCAAGAATATTCTAATTAATTTTCAGCCTCGAATTTTTCTTTCGCTTGAATGGAAAGTAGGTACGCGACTAAGGGCCAGTTTTTCAGAGCGAAATTAAATTTAACTCCGAGTTAACTCTTCAAATGAGGTGAGTTAACTCAGGATTTACTGAACAGATGCTTTTGATTATTTATACTCCAACTTTTTTGTACGTCGTTCCACATGCATTCTTCACTGAAAAAATGCCCCTTAAGATAACTGAGAATAAATATATGGGAATTCGGGTTTAATACATCACTGAAAAACTGAGCCTCAGTCAAAAGCAGATTATTTTTTGAAACGACTTCCTAAATGCTATTTTTTGTATATATTGATACCCGATGAGCTAGACAATTTATTGCAAATCAGTCTCTTCTGGCTTTGCCATATATCGCAATAAATTCCGTTAAAATATATTGATAAAATATTCAAACAGTCAGTCAATCAAAAGAAAAATTAATGGAACCCCCATTGATTGGAGATAATAATAATTTAACAAAAAAAAAAAAAAAACAAATACCGGCGTAAACAATGAGAAATGCTTGCTGTGTATATAGTTCTTACCAATAATAACAAATTAGCATATTATAATTTATTATTCAATTCCGCTTTTACGCAAATATCCCACACTATCATATACTTACATATGTACATAAATAAGAGTATCCGCGAAGTCACCACTGTCTAGTGTCTGGTTAGTTCGATTTTAGTAAAAATTAAAAAAAATAATGCTACACCCCATATATGTAGGTACATATTTATTATGTATGCACGAATGCAGTCTATGTATGATTATTATTTTTATTTTTTAAAACATATAAATTCCTTGGCAGTAACTCAATAGAGGGTGTTTTGTAAAAAAAAAAACAGAAACAAATAACAAAATAAAATTCGAAAAAAACTGCATTTTGATGCCTGAAGTATTTTTACAAAATACCCAAAATTTGTATCAAATTTTTAAGGGAGGGTGAAAGGGGGTGAAATTAATTTTTTTGACAACTTTTCGAAAACTATCAAAGTAACTACATTTTTGAGAAAAAATGCTGCCGGGACATTGTAGCTTATGTAATTCTAAACAAAATTGGATTTCACAAATACGTTACGTTACAATACACGTTACAGTTTCTGTTTTTTGTTAAAATATTTACATATGTTACTGTAAACACCCGAATTGGTCCAAGACCAAGAATTTACAGTCATTACCTCAGTGACATGGCAAATGTTGGAATATTCATTTAACTCCACATTCCATAGACTCACCTTTCTCTTAATTGTGACACCGCTGTGGTCAAACAAATATTAAATAAAAAATTGCAGACAAGAAATATGCTCAAGGGAAGACCGATTTGGGGTTTGAAAATTAAATACCAAATTAATCTTGCCTTCGGCAATTTTTCGCCCACACATCTTAAAACATTATTACCTACAATAATATTTTTTTCCACAGCACTGTCGGAATTTATAGTAGCAGTGTGTGTGTGTATAGCACTTTCTTTGTCTGTAAGACTACACTGGGATAAACAACTCCAGCCCTATTAATAAAAAAAACACTATTCTCTCTTTAATACATGTGTTAGCTGGCACATAGATAAGGAACTTGTCTACTTGATAACTTTTCTTATTAATAGACATATTTTTGCTAAATGATATCATTCCAGTCTTTATAACTGGAAGTACGGCAACCCTTCATTAAATGTAGCAACAATACAATACCTGTGTAAAATTCGTGCACTAATTTTTGAAAACTATGATTGTGTAGTAAGCGGTTCTACGAAATGTATCCATGTGTGTGTTAGGAAGTAAGTCCGTCTCTTACATGCCAAATTGGGAGAGTTAAAGTTATCCGCTCGCTATCACAAGCCATAGTCCATTCCACACTTATTAATTTGAGTTACATGTTGAAAGATGTCTAAGTTCTATCACTTTGTTATTCGTGGTTTATTAATAGAGGGACATAGCATTTAACAGTGCATGTATTTATATCTTAATTTTCTAAATTTTCATTTTTTGTGCATGTATTCCTTAATGTCCGTAATGAAATATGGAATACAACTAATTTTCATCTTTTGCCATGTTTCGTTAATGTTTTACCGGTCAATCTAAAAATATTGAAAAATCCGGGCGTTTACAGTAACATTATATTGTTTATCAAAATTCAACCAAGAATAAACTGCGACTTCATAATTTTCAACTCTCGGAGTTTGGACTATAATAATAACTATTTGATGGAATTCTGTGACCTTAGAACTCAAAAATGTCTATCTTATCTGAGTAAAGAAGATAAGAAACAGTGTATTTCACAGACAGATTTATTATTAGCACGAGTGTCCATGGAAACATTTAAATAAAAAGTCACAAAATGTAACTGAACAGAAGAAGTAAAAAAAAAAAATAAAACACTTAAACTTGATTCAGACTAAAAAGAGTCCTCCAACACACAAATAATGTTCTTCTTTTTTTCTCGAATAAAACAAAAATATCTTCTGCAATATTAACCTTATCCGCATGTCGAAGGACATAAAGTTGCAAAAAAATAAATAATAAAAATCCCCTAAAACACCTACTTAAAAACATCTTATATTTATATTTTTTATGTGTAGGTTTGCAACTCTGTCTGATGAGGGTATACCTACATTACCTACATATCTGATGCGTTTAAGCCCACTCACATAAATGTTTCCAGAACATACTGTATAATAAACATGCAAAACAAAACCGAAAAATATACCCTTTGACATTGACAGTTTGGATGTAAAAAAGTTTTACAACTTTAACTTGAATTTAATTATGCATATTTACGATCAACCAGAGTGCTATACAAAAAAAAACAGCCAATTTATTTGCCTTACAAAATCATAAAAGTTTCAAAAAATTCGCTCCCACTCACTGAATATGTGTGTGCGGCAGAAAAGTTTTTCATTTCTCTTTTTAATTAACCCAACTACACCCTGTAGTTTTTAATTTAAAAAAGAAAAGAAACTTCAATCAATAAAAAAAAAGTAATGATAAAACAAAAGTAGGTACTTCATGTGCAGCTCAGGGAGCACAGTCTGATATCAGAAACCTCATCCGCCTACTGGCAATGGCAACCATCATCATGAAGCCCCCGCACATACTCAATATTCCATCCAATCGATGATGATGATGGTGATGGCTTTTGCACTCCTGGGCGATGGGCCTGATGTGATGGTGTCTCGTGTATGGCTCTCCTCGTTTTCTCTCTCGCAATCTGGGCAGTTTTCGTCATGTCCTCGAACGAAAATTTATCGAATTCAATTGCAAATTGTGGAAATTTATTCTTATCTCGTCGTTTATCGCCTTCAATAAAATTCAAAACAAAAAAGAGAAATCATCAAGTAGTAGGTACTTCAACAAACAACAACAAAAAAAAAAAAACCTCCCAAAGGGGCAATTCCAAAGGAACAAGCTGAACCGTGAGTCTCCTTCCGAACCTACTGGCATAACCATTTGGGGGAAGAAAGTCCATTTAAAGTTTTTTTAAGTGCTGGTCGATGTACTCTTTGAGGTTTTTTTGCGTTTTTTTTTTTTGTTTTTACTGACTGTCGTGTTTTATTGATCGGGAATTTATTGGGGCACAGATATGTACATATATTGAGTTGCATGGCTAATTGATTAAATGGCAATATGAACCGCAAACTGTTATTTTTTTTCTTTCTTTTTTGTATTTATTTAAGTGAATGTTGCACTTTGTGTGTGATGCCTAGGCCTATGCCAACAAAAAAAAAAAGGAACAACTTCAAAAAGTGAAGTGAGGGCAAGTTGTGAAATTAAAAACCAATTACCTACTGTTGAGTTCGACCACGGGGGTGACAGTGCTGTTGAAAGTACTATTATAGTATCATACCCGTTAAAGTGCTTTTCTAAAGATAAATGCACTGAGGCCCAGTTTGTCAGTGGCGAGTTAAACCATAGTTAACTAACTCTATAAATAAATATATGTATCAACAGTTAATACAATAAGCAGTTTTTTTAATGGAACGATGCATCCAGAAAGGAATTAAAATCTCTGACGATAAAACCCAATAGAATTTGTTCAATTAATCCAGAATTAACTCACTAAATTTGGTGGGTTAACTCGGGTTTAACTTTAATCTCGCACTGAAAAACTGGGTTTGAGCTTCTATTTTAAGAGTAAATATTTTCAGATTTACTTATTTTTCGAACCGAACCGCATTCAAAAAAAAAGTAGCTGGGACTCACCTCACTGTTAAGATGGTTTTGCTATTGGACGTATAAAATATACCTACATAATGCAACTGTAACGTACCGAATTAGACGAAACGTGCTACACATAACACGCTACATAGAACGTTTTAGTATAAGTAAGCCCGACGTTTTCCGTCCCACCATATTGCTGGCATAAATGATTGCTCATCAAAAAAAAATATCACCGAAAATTATTTATAAAAAAAGTGCGACCTTCAAACATTCACAAAACGACAGCCCTGCTAAGTATCTAGTGCATTTTGATGATTCGCTTAATATGAATGCAGTTTTCAAAAATTGAATATCAATCATCAAAAATTAATTTGCTTTTTCAACAAATCACTCATAAGATGGAAAGGTCTGTAGAATGAATGGATTATGGCCAACGTACATATACACTTATGCATACCTACAGACCTTCTTCACACAAGTTGTTTTGTTGATGATGACTCGGTAGTTTAGGTAGGTAGATACATATACACATACATATGTGTTATTGAATGTAAAGCTATTATAGGTCGGTTGTATAGGTATGCTAATCAAGTATAAAATATTACCGCCGCACTATGGTCCAAAAAGCCACAATATGTGGCAAAAATAAAAAATCCGATGTTTTTTTATTTTAATAGGAATATAAACAGAGTTTCAAAAACAGCAAACAAATTGATTTTTTGGTAAATAGTTTGGTTTAGAAAGCTTTTAAAAGTTGTAAATAGTTTGGTTTCTTTTTTTTTTGCAATTATGGCAGATTCTTGAAAAATCTTATTTTTCTTCAATGTCACGTAATTGTTTTATTTGTAAGTGAATTTCAAATCAATTAAAAAAAAAAAAAGTTTTAATATTTTTATTAAATAAAACAAAAAAATACTTTTTTTAGGAGTTTTTGAGGTGTGAAAAGAGCTACAAAAAAAATGTTCGCTGGACCCAGTTGAAAAATTAACAGGAAATTTCAACTGAACTATTTGGCTAACCATATGCCAAACTACTGATTAACATTCAATTTTTGTGATCCACCCACTTTCACGCCCCTTTTTAAATAAATTCTTCCTAAACTAAAGTACTTTTTGACAGCAGGTGAGATTATGAGAGAAATTATGAATTTGGAATTTCGCAATTGGACGCTAGAATAAGATGTATGGAGTTTATTCTCAAGAGACACGTCGCGAAGTCCAGAAGTAACATCAGCGTTAACCGCAGTTGATGAAGAACTAATAAAGAAAAGAAAACACTACCGATCTTCTAAGAGCCAAATACCAGTACAAACTCCTGACCCAATAACCTGCAAGGTTTCGCGGAAACGTTAAAATGAAGATTTATGTACCTATATAACATGCGCGCTATGCCATCGGATCCACTTATTTCATCTTCATGGCACGTGAGATCTCAAAATGAGTGAAAAAGAGTTATTGTCCAGAACTAGTAAGTCTTTTAAATGTTGTAAATGGTATTGATGTCAATGATTTTTTTTATGAAAATTAATATTTATAATTAATTTAAAAAAGAAAACAAATGTATTCCATTTTATTTTTTCAAAAAATTTAAACAAAAATTGTTGATTAAAATTTTGGTCCGTTTACATTTTTTTTTACACTGTTTCACATATAATTGGTCACTGAAACAGTCACTGATAGTGTCGATGAGCGAAAAAACAAAAAGTTCTGTTTTAATACTTGCTAAGAAAATACAGAATTTGTTTGTTAACTTTATGCATCCACTGTTGTGAATAATTTTATTTAGGAACACCCTGTGTACTATTAAATAGCCGCAGACTTTTATTTTACAAAGTTCGCAAAAATTACTGTTTTTAAAAGTTTTGCTTTAATTCATTTCTCTGTTAATTCCAATTAATCTTACTTCAGCCTATGGTTTAGAAACACCCTGTGAATTAATTTTCTGAAAGATCATTATTTTTATAGCCTTGGAAATTTTATTTAAGAAGAAGAAAACAAATTGTAGTGCTGTCTTCATGCTTTCCAAAGTTATGATTTTTGCAACTAAAAAAGTCATTTTGGACGGTGGTGCTTGACGTTGACGAAGATTTGGTGAGTTGAAAGCAGAAGATTTCTAAGATCAACACTCTGTTTAATGTACCTATGGTTGTAATAGGATATGCTGATTGCATTGGCGAGATTGAAACGCATGTACAGATGCGAGCAAAAAAATAGCAGTGCAACGAAAAATAAGTTTAGACAAAAATGAAAAATCAAAGGAAGTTTGATTTTAGAAATCATTGTTGGCAAAACTTTTTACGTTTTATTGAAATGTTTTTTTTTTTATAAATTGAATGATAATTTATTGATCATTAATGTAGTAACTATACAAAAACAAAACATTTTCGAAAATAAAGGGAGCAAAATAATAGCAGTACTTGGCTCATTGTGTATAGTTAAGTCCAAATAAGGGTTCAAAAAGTTCAATTTCAAATTTCAATTTATTTATTTAGTAGCTTCGCAACGACGCTCCATTGAGTCGAAAACCCCTTACATCTTTGCAGTGTTATTTATCTCCAAACCTGCTGAACTACGGTCAATATCACTTTGTTATTTTTTTGGTTTGGCATTCGAGACTTTTTTTTTAATGTCCGCCCAAAGATTAGCAATGGCATTGAGGTACGTAGGCTGAGCAGGCCACTCTATTCTTTAACTGTTCTGCTGATGTGCTTTGGGTCAGTATCTATTTATTTATTTATTTATTTATTTACATCTACAAGCAAATTTTCAGCTAACAGATTATGGCTTATAACTTAAATAATAATGATTTTTATATATAATGGGTGATTTTTTAAGAGGTTTAGAACTTTTTTAAAAAAAAAAAAACACAAAAAATTCGAAAAAATGAATGAAATATTTATTTTAATCGATAGTTTGAACCTTGCAATTTAATGTTTAAAGATAATTTCATGCAAATGTTGACCGCGGCTGCGTCTCAGGTAGCCCATCCGCTGAGTCCAATTTTGGCATACTTTTTCACACATATCGGCCGGTATCTCACGAATGAATGCATGGATGTTGGCTTCCAGTGCGTCAATCGAAGCGGGCTTGTCCCTGTAGACATTAGCCTTGACATACCCCCACAAAAAATAATCTAATGGTGTCAAATCGCACGATCTAGGCGGCCAAATGACCGGCCCGAAACATGAAATTAACTGTTCACCAAACTCGCCTCGCAATTGCGCCATTGTTTCGCGTGCTGTGTGGCATGTGGCACCGTCTTGTTGAAACCACATATCATGCAAGTCAAGAACTTCAATTTCGGGCAAAAAAAAGTTTGTTATCATCGCTCGGTAGCGTTCACCATTGACAGTAACGCTGCGATTCGCATCATCTTTGAAGAAATAGGCCCAATAATGCCGCCGGCCCATAAACCGCACCAAACAGTGGCTTTTTCGGGATGCATTGGTAGCTGTTGCAATGCTTCTGGCTGATCTTCACTCCAAATGCGGCAATTTTGCTTATTTACGTACCCATTCAACCGAAAATGAGCCTCATCGCTGAACACAAGCAGCGCGCGATGAACATTTCGAACCGAGCACGAATTTTGATAGTAAAATTCAATAATTTGCAAGCGTTGTTCATTTGTAAGACGATCCATGGTTAAATTGCAAACCAAACTGAAGCTGTTTGACAGTGACACAAGGTACTAAACACACGTCAGCTGTCAAAACCAGTGTTGCCAAAACCAAACCAGCTAAAAAATCGCCCGTTATATGATACAATTAAAAAATAAAAAGAAGTAAAACACTAGCTTTAAAGGAATCCCTTGAACAATTCAAATCAATATATTGGCAAACTTCATTGAAATTGTTTATAGCTCTAGAAACTGGCTCATTACAACCATAGCTTGTCCTATGAAATTGCTCAAAAAGTAAGTGCATTGAACGAAAAGATCTTATCGGTGCGTATAATGGTATTATCGAATGTAGGTGGGGGCATCTTATGTGGTAACATAGCACATCCCTCACAAGCATCACATCATGAATGGTTCGTCTTGATTCTAGAGACTTAATTCCAAGCAATAGGCATCTTGCTCTATAATCAGGAGAAAATCTCCAATTCATTTTAAAAAATATAAATTTTGGGAAACGCCTTTGGACTTTTTCAATTCGGTTAGAATAAGACTTAAAAGACGGATTTCATATAACATCTGCGTATTCAAGTATTGACCTGACAAGAGATGTATAAAGTGATAATAAAGCGGAAGGGTCACAAAAATCTATGCAATTACGCTTTATGAAGCCTACAAGTGAATTTGCTCTACCCACAATGTAGTCAATATGGCTTTTAAAAGAAAAACTTGAATCAAGCATAATGCCAAGGTCTTTGATTTTTACCACTCGAGCAAGTCAGTTAGACTCAATCAAATAGTTAAAGTCAATGTGACTTTTAGATTTAGAGAATGAGATCACATTACATTTTTTTATATTCAACTTTAAGCTATTACAACACCATTCCGCAATACGGTTAACATCTGATTGTACGAGGTAGCAAACTTCAACACTTTTTATCTTCAGAAATAGTTTTAAGTCATCGGCATATAAAAGACACTTGGAGTGTTCTACAGCTAAGGCGATATCATTTAAAAAAATGTTAATTTAATTTAAAAGAAACTTGCAAACAAGAGCCAAAAAAACTTGGCCCCGAAAATGGTCACCTATTTATTGTCAGTTACCAATATGTTTTTTTTGTATTAATAACTAGCCGAAAATACCCGGCGCGCGTTGCCCGGATCTTTTTTGTTAAAACTTTTTGACTGCGTCCGTCAAACCGAATAACAAAACAGTCAATCAATTTGACAACAAATAGTCTATATAGCTGAATACTATAAGCTTTATGCATTAATATATTTTTTTCTGTGTCAAGTCATTCCCTGCTGCGTGCAATCTTTATATGTAAAGTTCTCAACAAAAAAAAAAAAACATAAATTCGCACCTGAATGTTAACTTTTTGTCTAGACAAAACACATATTACAATATCTCGTGACCAATTATTCACATGGCACACACTGCGTTTGTGAAGCAAACCTATGTAGGTACCTACGCTTGCATCATGTCTGTAACAAATTGAAAGTCAATCTAGTTATACGGAAAATGATGAATCGGTTTAAATTTACATAAACTTGGTCCAAGAAAACATGATTTCATTTAGTTCCATTTAAATAAATCTTGAAATTCATAGAAAATTTGTGTAGTTTTTTAAATTACCATGAGCATTTGACTTCTATTTTAGAGCATGGAATCAATTTACATGATTTATCACTCTTCTTATCTGGTATTTTTGTTATGTATATTTAGACGATACAGTCAAAGAGGTTGAGTTGTGGTACAATGGAATGAAAATTATCAGTGTGTTGTCTAAGACGAGTAGTTTTGTGTGCTGGAACCATATTCTGTAACTTTAGCATCGATAAAATCAGTCGAGAAACGATGAAAATTGAAACAAATCATGAGAACATGGGACCAGGAGGCTATAGGTCGAAGAAGAATCGTCGCCGAATAAAAAACCTTTAAAGCGTCAGTCATTTGCAGACAAAATAGATATTTAAAAAACGTTAAACAAATATGGCAGCTTGGATGTCTACTCCCAAACCATAGGCTCCGTTCCTTAATGAATAATATTACACCTGCCATCGGTACAATAAACAAACAAGCCCAAATTATATCAGATTTTCTCATTTACAACATTTTCTCCCAGACTATGCCTATGGAATTCGCCGACTGCAATTCTCCAAATGAACAAAATAGAAACAAAGAGTTACTTTTGCCCTAGAGATAAATCAATATCATGTTTCAATATTGTTTTCAATCGATTAAACTGCAAAGATGTCAGCAACCTCTTCTTTCGAATTCTGATGTCTCAAATAACATTCGCATCAGACTTTTATAAATGACTTTAATTTTTCACCAGCCAGCTAGCGCCAACGGCAGCGATGGAATCATTTCTTTACAGAAATATTGACGTTGTCAACAACCGACGACAGTTGAACTCTCAACGTCAATGACATTTTACCACACAAACTCCTTTGAAGATATGTCATAATATATAAAATGTCATTCAAATGGAACAAAGGCAACAGAACAACAACGAGACAAATTGAAAGAAACTAACCAACTTAAGTAGACTTTTTTAACTTCTACTCTTTCAACAAAATATACGTATGGGACCGAACTGAACTTTCCACTAAAATAGAAAAGAAAGAAAATCTTGTTACTCGCGAGTTGGAATGAGGAATCATAAATGCGTAAGCACAACAACTTCTCTCTATTCACACATCCTCCTGGCTGCAAGAAAAAAAGGATGAAAAAACAAAAAATGAGATATAGACCGACACGACAACTAGGTATACTTGTAACATGTAGAAGCTATAGCATATCCGTCTATATAGAGGAGTCATAAACCTACCTCAGTATTTTCTCCAAAGGTGTAGTAGGTACCTGACTTTTCAACTTCTTTTTTAGTTTGTAATATTTAAACCACCACTAAAGGGTAACTTGGTGACTTTAGTAATGGAAACAACAATTTCTCAGCATCTTTACTTTTTCTCGGCTCACAAAAAATCGAAAAAAAACTTTAAAAATGCAAATAAGTCACTCACTGGTCTATGTTCACTGAGCATCATATGTTTCGTGGTTCTTTGTTTTTTTTTGGATGCATTCATCATGATGGTGGAACAGTTTTTTGATTATAAATGTACATACATTGCAGGACAAAGAAGTAGATCCACAAGAGAATTGATTTTTGCTTCTTACATTCTATTTTTTAAAATGTTATAAATATAAATATAAAAATTAAAGAAAACGCTTATTTTCAAAAATCTCGCAGGTTTCTTCTAACAATTAAGATAAATATCTTGGCGTAATCCTTGATTCCAAGCTAACCTGGAAACGGAACACAGAGGAAAGAATGCAAAGAGCACTTTGTGCTTTCTACACATGCAAAAAAACCTTCGGTACAATGTGGGGTATGCGACCGCAAGTCATCCATTGGATGTACAAAGCGATTGTTCGTCCCATATTTGCCTACGGTTCGATTGTGTGGTGGAAAGCTGTAAAAAAGAATAGCTATCTCAATAACTTGAAGAAGGTACAGAGACTAGCCTGCATAGGAATAACGGGGGCACGGAGGTCTACGCCACAAGCAGGGCTGCAAATTATTCTCAATCTTCCAGTCCTGGACGAGTACATAAGATGCACAGCAGCCAAAAGTGCACTTCGACTTAAAGAAATGGGCTATTGAAAGCACAGCACCTATGGTAATGGGTCTATCTTGCAAAGGTATGACACAGTTTCCGGACTTGATGTGACAACTGACTGCGAACAACCACCTGTAATAGATTTTAACAATTACTTCTCTATTTTAATACCCGAAGAAAGGCATGGATTGGAACCTAACTCACTAATTATTGAACAGGGTATCCCCATCTACACCTATGGGTCAAAAATGGAAGAAGGAACAGGAGCTGGAGTGTTCTGTGAAGCTCTTAATATTAGATAATCATATAAACTCCCAGATGAGTGTAGTATCTTTCAAGCTGAGATTTACGCTATTGAAAAAGCGGCTGAAATAGTTCACAAGAAAAAACTAAACTCCTCGGAGATCACATTTTTCGTGGACAGCCAAGCTGCCATCAAAGCATTATCCAGTAAGACTATAAGATCCAAGGCAGTAGCAAAATGCCGAGGTATACTAAACAATATTTGCAAACACCAACCAAGTCAAACTCTGCTGGATTCCTGGACATAGCAATATAGAAGGGAATGATATAGCAGATGAATTGGCAAGGAAGGGGTCAGTATCAAATAGGGAAAACAGTACCCAAGAAGATATGGGACCTGACGTCCCGATTGGCATTAAACACCTGCTCTGCGATTGTCCAAACCTTCAAACAAATCGCCTCCGATATTTTGGAAACAGATTTGTTGGAGAACTGGACGATCTGGCGCAGGTCTCAATGGGAAACATGAGAAAATATATAGAAAGTACAAACTGGTTCGTAAATGAACTATAAACCAGTCTATCCCAGTAATTAGTTTAGGAGCATCTCTGCTTTTTATATCACACAATGGACCAACAGATCACAATGGACCAACAGCTCCCGTAAACGCAACAGCCTCCAGACTGTGCACGCCGCTCCTAACCTAACCTAACTTTCTAACAATTCCCATTATCTTCGAAAAAGCTCATATAGATCCCTTACGAAGCCTATAATTTGAGTTCTAATTGTATTATTTTCAATAATAAGGCCTTCAAATTGATATAAAAAGTGAGGCTCTATTTTGGTAAAAATGATTAGAGGTGTCAAAAAAGTCTTGCAGTCTCTGGTAGGAAATAGTGTTTTAAAATAATTAAATCTTAATTATTTAAATTTATTTAAAATTCACATGATCCTATTCTCTGCTCCCTCACTGTCTGTATGTTATGATTCCGACGAGACATACCGTCCCCTCTTTTGTGTGACGAAATAACTATACACACTCTTGGGTTTATGAGGAGACCATTTTAAGGCCTGTCCCTATCCGAGTTACTACAAAAATTATATCCATCTAATTGCTGGTGAACTCCTTTTAAATCCAAAGTGCATGCCCATATTCTTTTAAAACATTGTGTGTGTTGGTGTTGATGTATTTATATGGAGAGTAGGTAAGTGTAGGCGTTAGACCTAAAAACTGGAGGAACAAAAAATTGTCCTCCTTTAACTCTAAAGGCCATCAACAACATTTTTTTTGTTTGTTCTTTTATTCCCATCACTACTTTTCTATTTTGGGGATATACGATGTCCTCCTCCTACTCCTTCTCGTCCTCCCTCTCCTTTCCATCCTCATCCTTGGGCTTGTGTTTTGTTTACACAGAGTCCTTGTTTTTTTTGTTGCATTTTTTTTTTGTTGACTGATGGAATTGCCATTGAGGTGAGATGCTGGCTGATGCTGGATAGCTGAATGGTTGGTTGGATATAGAGAGACGACTTCTGTATTATGCATTCCTAGTGGTGATGTGTTGTCCTGATGGGGTATAATGGTGCTCTTTCGTCTCTGTGATGCTTCAGTGGTAAGCTAGAGTGTTGCATTGGCTTGGAAAAATATTATATCTACACTCGTAGGTATAAAAAGACGACTACGACAATATTTATAGGTGGCAGGTATACTTAGTCTAGCATGCAAAAAAAAAAAACTTCATGTTTACACAGTTTTTAACATTCTGTTGGATTTTTTTAGCTTTTATAGAAAAAAAATATTTTATTTTCAGTGACTCCTTTGCCGAGTGTAGCTATTTCAGTATAAAACAAGGAGGATGTTGTTTTTTTTTTATTTTTCATGTGAATGTACCCCCTTTATTGACATATGTATGTTTTTTTTAATCTTTCTTATTTTTGCACTATGCCCTCTTTTGACTGTTTTTTTTTTTTTTTATACGAATATGTAGGTGCATCATGTCGAAGGATATGGTGTGTTATAAATACAGATTGGCGTAAAAGGTGCTCTCTATGCTGCTTCACCATACCTATAAGTTAAAAGGATTCAGAGGATTCCATTAAATAAATATATGGTGTTGTTTGTAGGTAGGGCTTGGATAAGGGTGATTAAGTTCTAGAAGAATGTTAAGGGATGTGTCATTAAAGAGAACAACTATTTTAATGGCATATGAGACTTGAATGAAATAGAGATTTAGCAACAAAAAATTGCAATTCATTGTTGTGCAATGAATTAACGAAATGCTTTATACCTTCATCAAGATTCTAATGCAAGGGGTATTTTTTTTATTTTAGACTCTAAACTGGTAGTCAGAAAGTTTCTTGTTATACTTTGGAAAAATAATCATCGGCAAATAAAATTTGCAACATTTTTGTTTGTCTTAGAATGACTTTTCTATTTAACGACAGGTGGCATCGAAGTTTCCATAACTTTCAAACACTTTTGTAAAGGTTTCGAAACATTAGTACCCTCAATCAACGGCATTGGAGCACTTCTTGAGACCTACCTACCTTAGTAGTCACTTCGACAGCCCTGATAACGACATCAATACGGCTTACTTCGTGGGATTTTTGGCCCTTAAATTCATAACAAATCATTAATTAGCTTCTTTTCTTGTGAAATCTTGTATATCATATCGCTTATTGTAGGTCGAGAGGAGAACAAACGCTCAAATAACTTTCATCTGCTTTGCTTCACCACGACACATTAATAGTTATCGCATCTCAGAAAAATATCAACATAAATCGTTCACTTAAATCTCATTATAAGAGTCACCACAGAAGCCTATGTATATGCAAAGGAGCAGCAAGTATCAGCTTTCAGTTTATGCTCAATTTCATTTGGTTGTTTAACGCGGGGATTGCGTTTGTGTGTGGAGTGTAGTATAGTGCAGTTGCAGTGTAATAGACAGATGTCACACAAAAGGGCATTCAAATGACTTTGGCTCTTGTTATGGAGCGGCTGCAAATGTCAAACAAGCGAGATCTTGTTGCACAATACTAATGTGGTCTTGCTAACGAAGAGCGAGTTACGAGTTCTGCTTATGCATATGCATAGCACATTGCATTGCCCTCTAAGATAATGACTTATGATTAACTCAAGGCTTATGGTCTCGGAAGAAAACTGGCTGCCTACAACAACTATATTCGTTTACTCGCGGCAAGCAAACACATATGGTGGCAGCTTGTGTTTCCGTCAACCATGACTGACGCGGAAGGGATCGACTGGCTCGGCCGGCGCGGCGTAATTTAGTGACTGTGGAGTGTTATTATATATGGTGGTTCTTGTTCTTGGAGTTGTAAAAAAAAGGACTACGCTTGTTATTCTTGGATGATAACGCACGAAGCAAAGGGTGACCGGTCGTCTCTTTTATTATTTGAAGAGCACTGCATGAATTCATAAACGATGATGATCGCGCTGATGATCACTGATCGCCCATCGCGGCCAACAGAAGGAGACCGATCGGCGATGATGATTATCTATTCGCCTTGAGTGTTCAGCTTGTTTAAATAAAATGTGTTAACGAGGGACATTTGGTGTGCTGTGGTGTGTTGACGTTTAACGATGATCGCCTTCGCCAGATTGCATATTTGCGGCATTTATGATGTTTAAATAAGATTTCAGAGCATTTAATTGGTTGGAAAAGTTGAAAGAATGGATTGCTTGATGGATTTGTTTCTATCAATATGTATGAGGCACTGACAATTCTTCAATTATGAAGCCCAACCTTAGACTGATCTTGCTTTAGCCGCACTACACGAATGTGGAATACTTTACCCGACTCAGTATTACTCTCCCATTTTGATGCTCAGACATTTAAATCCCTTGTGAATAGATATCTTCTTCCGATTTCATTATCTTAAAGGCTCGTACTCGGTTCAAGCATTTTAAGGGTAAATGTAGTCATAAGCCCTTTAGTTCCCACAAAGTAAAACAAAATGCCTCCAAACCACTTAATTGAATTTTCATATGGTAGTCATAATCCCTTTCATTAAAGTCTCAGATAAAGTAAACAGGTTTTACAAATTAATCAAATTTCTAAGAAAAAATATGGTGCGAGTCCAGAGAACTCTCGGTAAAAACAAAGTTCCAGTTTTCCTAGCCTACTTGGGAATGCTAAAGTAACACAAAATTAAATATACTATAATTAGGTGGACTCCAGAACCAAAGTGTAAGTGTAAATCAAGTCTTAACAAAATAAGATGGTGTGGGTTGAGAGGACCTCCGGTAAGAACGAAGAATCTATATTACATCAATTCCGCCACCACCTTTGGACATCTGAAATATTTGGTTTATGACAATTTTGACCGTGCGGATCCGCGTCAGCGAGTTAAAAATAAAACTATGAGTCTAAAAATGTTTGATTTTCTAAAAGATTCGACAACACCAATCTTAATCAATAGTAAAAAACTAAATAAATTCAAATAAATTTTTTCGAGTCTTAGCATTTTTTTGTTGTTGCAAAAATCAAGTCTTGGAGAAACGAAAACACTCTCAATTAGTCATCAAGTTAAGAAATAAGGAGCACATTGACTGCCTGCTTATGTACACATATATCGTATATGGAAGCCTCATGCTTCAGTTTATTTTATTTATTTTGTTTTTAATTTTTAAACAGCTCCACGTCATTGTTGAACACTTTGGAGTATTTTGTTTTAATTACTCACATCAAAACAAACCTCAAACTCGCCAAAAAAGAGAAAAGGGCAAACTGCCAAATCTCTTGGCATTGATTCAACATATAAGTCTTATATATCCCGCACTCCAGCCATCAACTTTACGACCCCTGCGCACGCCACCGCGCGCCCCGGAGAACAGGCATCTTTGCACTCCAGAGTCTAAATTTACACATTGAAACAAGATTTCCGAGGATTTAGTCACACAGTTTACTGTAGTAGAGGTATGGTACCAATGTGCAATAAGGCACATAATTTGGCCCAAAAACTCTTCTCAGATGTTTACCTCGTGAATCTGAATCAGTGCAGTCGCTTCAACATATAGAATAGGCCTGTGCATCAGCAATGTGCTTATACAGTGCATCTTCAACACATTAGCGTTGAGAATGGATATCTCTTTGATATGTCGGAAAAAAAACATTCATACCTTCAACTTCACTTTCGAAAACATCAGATCCATATTATATGCCAGAACCAAGAAACAAAAAAAAAAAAACAAATTCGCCCATCTGCAGAGTTAACATGATTTTGAATGGGGTGTGATGATATATGGTCTTCCCGAAATAGGACTAAATTTTTTGAAACCAGCGAGCGCGCGAGCTCACTGCGAAGGCAAATCTTAAAAAAAAAAATAAGACAACATAAAACATTCAGATAATTACACCGAAATAGATTTTTTAAAGACTCAAATTGGAGGTTTTTTAAAAGGTGGTACGACCGGTGCAACGTACGAGGAGGAGTGACAGCAGGGATGTTATAAATGTCAAATAAAAGTTGCTCGCTCTGGCAGAGGAATGTGTGGTCATTGATTCTGAATGTTGTAACGTTTATGTTTTCTTTATTTATTTTGTGTGGATACCAAAGGTATTTTGGAAATGTTTTATGATTTTTTTGTTTAAGGCATGTTGTTTTTTTTTTTGTTCGTGTTGATATGTTAAGAAACACTCTGTGTCAACTTTAATTAGCATTAAGAGACTTATTAAAGAATGTAATGTCATCGTTGATGTTAGTTTTTATTGAAAGGTGGGAGCTGTGGGCTTTGAGCACCTATCTTTGGGGTAATTAATGTCAAGGTTTATTAATTTTGATTGGATTTGGTTTGTTATTGGTAATTGAAGATCTTTTACAAATTTACAAATTCTCAAGATATTCAAAGCAGGGTGAGATGTAGGTAGACCAGGACGCCCGGAGCCTTGGGGTGTGCAACTGGATGGCGGCAGCTCGAGACCGGGGTGGGTGGAGAGACTTGTTGAAGGAGGCCAGGACCGGACCCCGGTTGTCGAGCCGATGATGATGATGATGATGAGATGTAGGTAAGATTAGCATTTTGAAGGTAATTTTTTGTTTAGTAATTTGTGAAATTTACACTAACTAGGTATAACTATTTTATTTTGAAATATAAATGTAGCTATATAAAATAGTGTAAAGTAGCTACCTTTTTCAATATTGGCGGCGTTCGGACATTTGTATGGGATAGTCCATCGGACTGCCACCGGAACGAGAGCATTTTTGTATGAAAAGTCGCAAAGTACCTAGACCTAATAACAGGTTGAAAGATGGGAAAGCCTCCAAACGAAAAGAAATCTTATGGCCTTTTCGATTGGTGATCCAGGACAACGATTTGATACGTGTGAACCCTTCTGGAACGATTCTGAAAACAAAATCAGAAGCAAATTTCTCTTCTTTTCAGAAGAAGAGTCATTCTGACTCCAATCGAAAAGGCCATTACACTCCAATTTCGGGGTTGCTCTTTCGGTGACGTCAAATGCTTAAATTTTATTTAACCATTTGGTAAACATTTTGTTCTTGCGGATTTTGTGTTTTTTCCAAACATTTTTGTCGGCTCCTTTTGCAACAATTCATTACAAAATGATAGGTATAAAGTTTAATATAAGAGTCTGTCTAAAGGCACGTAGTTTACGCGAAATATGTTCTCATTCCAGATGCTCATACCTAAACAGTGAGGTATGTTTGTTTGCAACCCCCCTGCTTGGCTTCACTATAGGATTTGGGGTAGGTGCAAGGTAGTTTATATGCAGTTTTTTGGATTTAAAGAACCCTCACTGCCTTTAGAAAGTTTCTTAAAATAACGTCAACTTAAAGTGAAAAACAGCTCCAGTCTATCTTTTTCCAAACAAAAATAATTGAAAAATATCCTAATTCTTAAATGAATTCAAAAATAGTCAAATAAAAATATTTAAATAGAAACAAACTCACCATTAGATATAACAAAGTATATTTTTTAATTGACCAAAAAAAAAAGACTTCAAATAATCTTAATTCACTCGCATGATTTAGATACCCGACGCACTTACATATATTACATTTAAATTTACAAACAAAAACCGACTTGAAATTGAAAAATACTTTATATTTTACACAAAGAATTATAAAAAGAAAAAAGAACGGTAATAATCTCCACCGAGGAGATAATAATTTTCACAAAATTACACTTCTCATACCAAACAAAAATCTCGAAAAATAAAACAAATTCATCTCAAACAACTTACAACACATTCTTTTATTATTAATGTACACTTGGAAATATTAAACTTTCAAGTTTGAACACGTTTAATTAAAATTTATTGAGAAAAACTAACATTTTACGTACCAACGCCAATCGAGGAACGAAAATCACTTTAAATTAAACAGCCGTCTTAAAACTTCAAGCCAAAGACACTTCATATAATGATGCCAATTCTCCGTTGTCATCCGTGTTTGAATGGATGAGACGATTTATTTGCACACATAGACATTTGTCGTAAACTCACCACGTAATGAAGAAAGAACTAAACTGAAAAAGTAAAAGTGAAAAATTGCACACATCGACAGATCAGACAGTAGTTAATGTTGTTGCCTGGATTGTCACAAGTGGGTTGAGAAAAATGGAAAATGAGAAGTTCTGGAAAAAATGCAGGATGCAACATGAAAGCTTGATGGGCGCACAAATCGCAGTTGACCGTCTAATGATATTTTATTATGTAGGTTGTTGGCACAGTACACAAATCTAAGGTAATATATTGCGCAGGTTGTCAGTCAGAAATTAAACATGGCGGCTCGAGTGTCTACGAAAACTGCGCATGGCATTACTAGAAACAACAACAAATATAAGCATTTTGACAAGTAAAGAGACACTGGATCCGCCATTTTCACAGATGCGCAGAACTGAACAAAAATTTAAACGCTAATGATATTACCTTTAGTATATGTACCTTGGGTTGTTGGTTTGTTGGTATGAATATTATAAGGTATGAATGAAAGAACAAAAGAATAGGGACAGCATGATTTTTATTCCTTGTATTGTAATTTTGTGCATGCATCACCACCGTTGTGACGTAACTGGAGAAGAAAAACTACTTTTCGTTTAATTTGTGTGAAATAATATGAAGGTAGGGACACGAAAACTTTAAGTTATTTAAATTTGTTTTTAAAGTGAGTTACTTTTTGTTCATTTATTTAAAAAGGACCAGACTAGAGAAATGCCAATTTATAATAGTTATAACAGTTTTTCGCCATTAAAAGTGGGCGTGAGTTAACGTTCTTCGCGTGACTTTAAAAAAAGCTCTGGGTGCCTGAAGTATACGCACCACCGGCGGAGAGCCCTGGACCTGCGGGGCCGCATAAACAGTACTTTTTTAAACCAAAACTGTTATAATTGGCATGTCTAGAGTCACTTCCATTCAAAAATTGTTTGCGATAGTTCTGTTCGTTTGAATTGGCACTAAATTAGAAATATCTGTCAAATTTTGTGGAGCGGATATGAAATTTTCTCAAAGAGAAATAATTATAAGAACGCTTTTTTAACAAAAATGTCGGCCAATTTTAAATTGTGAATGAAAATAAATAATATAAACAATGTGAATTTCTATTATAAACCTTTATAAAAAAAAAAAAAAAAAAAAAAACATTATAATTTGTTAAATTTCATAATACGTAAACCTTTGAAATTATTTATTATTTAAACCTAAAAATACTTTTGTTTGCACTTCAATTTTCTAGATATAAATTGATACAATGGGACGTATTCATAGTAATTTTTCAACTGTTACTAAGTTAAACCTGGGTTTAATTGTATTTTCTATGCTAAATGTTCATTGCTATGGGTTAGATTTTTAATATTTGAAGTTGAATAATTCAATAAACTTATATTTGAATCACATAGGAGGTGATTCGGTTAAAAATAGAAGCTGCATTCGTTGATCCATTTGATTTTAACCTGTAGTTTAGTAAAACATGGGTTGAGCAAACGACTATGAACACGCCCCAATTTATTTAAATTCTTTTATCAAATACAAAAATGCAAAACAACAACAAAAAAATCAAACTCACCAAATTGGAAATAAAACTAAAAGTAGACACCTGTCATTTTGTTTTTTTTTTCTGTTGTAATTTGACTTCAAGCCAGCTTTTGACAGAACTCACGTTTCGGCTCGAATAAATTTCTTGGATTAAAATTGTAAAATTGATCCTCATGAACGCTCTCTTAGGCTGGTATTCACCGAGCGCTCGTAAACGGCTCTTAACTTTACGAGGCTCTTAACTTGAAAATTATTTGTGGTATTCACCAACCACTCATAAGTATTTTTCGAAATTCGAAAATGAGAGCCGCACTCTCACAACCAGACATGCCCAAACTGTGAAATGAAGTTGTTTTTCCTTGAAAAAATTTAAAATCTTTTCACAACGGCTAATATGAATTTACAATCACTTTATTTCATTGCAGTTTTGCATTTTTTTGCATACATTTTGTCATTTTTTTACATATTTTCCTTTTCTTTATTTCAATGGTGTGTTTGTTCACTGAAATTTTGAATGTAAAAACATTGAAATTGCAAAAAAAAAACTCAAGCAATGGGAGAGTTGACATGTGGACTTCGAAAAATTTTGATGAGAGCCCTCGTAACTTAAGAGTGGTCGGGACCACTCATAAGTCTTATGAGCGCTCTCAAATATTCACTATTATTGCTTGGTGAATAGGTTTATGAGCCTATTAAGTTATGAGCGTTCGGTGAATACCGGCCTTAATCTTAATAATAAAGGTATTCATGCAACGACGGAAAACCATCGTAAATGTCGGAAAGTTTACGATGTCGTTAACAAACTGACAAAATTTGTATGGGAAATCTGTTCAAACAAATCGTAAACTTTCCATCAAGAATTTGTGTCGTAAACGTAGAAAATTTTGTTCAATGGGATTATTACATTGGCTGAGTCAGCTGATTGGTTTACCACCTCATTTACGCAAAATGTTTTGAATGACATTCATGAAACGTGCGTGTGAAACTTTACGATTTTACGAACTTGGAAAGTTTCCGACGTTGCATGAATATCCTTAAGCTGCTGATGCGAAACGAAAAATCCCATACAAAAATGACACAACGAAATCATAATTGTGTGGGGAAAAGTGACATTTGAGGTTTGTTCGTGTTTGTATTTGTTGTTTCTTTCAATACAACATGGCTTTCTGTGATTTGTTTTGCGCTTATGTTTTTTTTTGTTTTTTTTTTTTTTTTTTGCAAATGGTGACGCTTTCAATTGTCATTTTTTCGCTGTGGTTTTCGTAAGCATTTCGGTGTTGAGTTGGAGACCACCGAAAAATTTCGTTTCGCATCAGCAGCGTACTAGGCTTTAATATGTATGCGTTACAGAACAAGATTTTGGTAAATTTCACAAAAGCTCTTAAAAAATGGCCGTTTTAGGAACTAAACAAACCTACCTGATATGTACATCTAATCTTAAAATTGCCGCCTTCTACCAGTTTTAATCTGAAGTAATGTCAAACTTGATATACAAAATTTATAAAATTGGAATGAAATTGGTGGAAATGGGAAGTGTTGGGAAGTAAACGAACAGACCTATAATATGTGCCGTTTATTATAGTATAGACTGCTTTTAAACGATGCAATTTCTTCTTGCGATTTTTAAGCACGTTATGGTGCGGGACGTATGTGGTGGCCGGGGTAGACGAAATGGCTGAGGTTGAACAAATTGCAGAGTTATCGCTCATTCTTCTTTGTGTCTTTCCTTATTGTTCGAATGTGTTTTATTTTCATTCGACGTCCACTCAGATAAATTCGCTTAATCAAGTGGAGTAAGGAGTTCAAAGGGATGTTACTTTTTCACTTGCACAAAGTTAACTTTCATTAAAAATCGCTGTCGTGTAAAAGCAGTCATAGTCATGATTATTTGCAGTACTCATGAGTACTTTGCTAGCCATTTTCAACGGAGTGCACACCATTGATTTCCCTACCAATCTCATCTACTGGCTTTGAAAGCACGAGTAGTTGGTAGTAGTAGATTATCGTTTGCATCTACTCCTGAGTATTTCGCCAGCTCTTAAGAAAAATTACGGCTAATATGTATACCTTGTTATCTTAATCCATTATTTTTGTGTTATTCCAGCATAAACATCTAAAATACTTCATTTTGCTCCGAAAAAAATGTAAAACTAAATTCAGGGCAAAATAGTTTACAGCACCATCAATAAATAAAAGCGATTTAACTTTAAGTCATGGATTAAGTGCTAAATCGCATTAATAAAATGTCTGCTAACTGACGTTTACTAACTGTCAGTAAGGTAATTCACTAAAGAAGGTGGTGTAGCGAAGGCAAATTTGTCAAATTTATTTTTTTCTAACAAGTTTGTTCCTAATCCATGGTTTAGTAAAACTGACGAGATGTAGATTTTTAAAGATTAGAAGAAATGTTCTCTAAACGGCACAACAGATCACAAATAAATATACAATTGATTTTGAAAATCTTAAATCTGAAAGATTAAAGTAAATACGAAAAAACTGATCAATTTTTTTAAGAAAAATTAAAAAAATTGAAATAATTAAGCCAAACTTTTTTTCAACTTGAATCTCAAGTCGATACAAACCAACAGAATTTTAATTTAAAAAATCATCAAGTATACCTACTTATGTACCTATAAATTTAAATATAAAGTCAATTTAAAATACATGTAATTTACCTCCTAACATCTGGAGAGTTTGGCAAACTTCGGCATTTTCGGCTGCTCTTACTGCCACCACCATGCGATGATGATGAATTTCCCATGTTGTATAAAAGATGTGTAAGTAATCCAATTAAAATTTGGCACTTTTTAAATATTTATATTTTTTCTTTTTTAATCACTCACATCACTTTAAATTTTTATTTTCAATTAATTTTCTTTGATCACAATTTTTCTCCTTTCCTTTCCTTAACTTTATTTTATTTTATTTTTCACATTTTACTAAAGCAAACAAGAAAAAATAATTTTTTTGGGAAAAATCATCTTAAAGAAATGTCTCGCAGCAAAATAATAGGTACGCACACCAAATTAAATAGAAAATTCTCATTTAATCTTCCATAACATTAAAACTCAATTAAGTATGCCTCTTCTTTCGTCCTTTTTTCGATTCGATGAGAGAAGGCAAACAGCAAAAAAAAATCTTTTCAAAAGAATCCACCAAACAACAGAAAAGAAATACAATTACACAAAATCCTTAGAGCAAATATTATATTATCCTTCTTCAATTAAATACATTTCCGTGTAAGAAAGAAGGAAAAATGGTCAAGGCGGGATGCAGATGTTAGATGTGTTGGTGTCCTCTCCCACCGGGATGGAAAACAAAAATGGTTTTGACATTTAATTAGTAGATACTATAGATTAAGAGGGGGTGGCAGCCAGTGCTGACTTTTAGATCAAAACCGGGCATTCTGAATGGGTCCTGGGTGCTGGCTTCTACTGCAAGGACAAGGAAACCCTCTTTGCTGTCTCAAAATTGGCCTGCTCCAATTTCATTAATCTAATTGAAAACGGTGAAAATTTTGAAGAAAACAAATTGATTTTTCATTTGAAGTGGACCAGCCATCCGGAGGGATAAATATTCAAGGAGTGCCTGAAGCAGTGGTGGGTCGGTTCGTGTGTGTGTTTTATCCTGCAAGGGCAGACGACGACGAATAGTCTGTGTAGCTCAGAGAGTAAGTAAACCAACAAAAGTCAGTATGCAAACAAAAGGGGCAATGTAAATAAAAAGCAATGATGGACGACACACTGTCAATGGCATGCCTCTGGCTGATGGCTGCTGCATGTCCTTGGCCGTATGTCGTATTATGTTCAATCGAAGAATCAACAATCGCCTGTGTGAGATCTGAGATGGATATGGATGTGGATGGGAGGTTGTTTTTTAGACGAACAGGGTGTGCCCGCAAAAATTTGTTTTAAAATTTGTTCATAAAAGTTAAATGGGAGAAGAGTGAATTTATTTTACCTAAGAAATTAACTGATGATGTATTAAATTAGAATTTTGGATTTATTGGCTAAGCGCAAGGGTGATGATGTAGCTGTAGGAGAAATTTGAAGTTTACTACTCTCTCGCTACGAGCTAGTGCTACACCATTGTGATCAGCCAGTTAGTGTGTGTTGCGATTTCAGATTAAAGTTTGATTGTGAATATGTGTTTGAGTCTTGATTTTTTCTTTAACACGCTTTTGGAGTTTTAAGTTTGGAGGTATTGAACTTTCAAAGAAAGATATTGGAGTTGTTTTGTCTTTAAAGACGCTGGGGGGTCTGCAATTAGAGATATTCAACTCGTCTTCAATGCTATATTTTCAATGCAAGATTTTTATTCCAGTTGTGGCTACCATATTTATGTTTTTTAATTAGTGATATTCGAAAATTTTGTGTGGATCGAGTGCAAGATTTGTTGGGTTTGAGATATTGTTTTCTTTTCTATGTGAATCATGTTTGGCTCTCTAAAAATGTGGCGTCAGCAAATGGGCATAGTGGAGCGATCAAAGAGCCTTCTATTTCTAATAACTCGGTTTTTCATCAAATTGCTCGAATTATCTCGTAGAGGTGGATTTATTGCTTGAATTAAGAGGTATTTATTCTTTTCACCACAAATCGTGTATTACTTTTCAATAGACGCATCCTAAAATACATTTGAGCAAAGTGAAACGGCTTTGGAGTGCTTGCTGTTGGAGATATTATTTTTTTTTGCTGCATATCATGTATGGCTTTCTCTTGGCATCAAAACGCTGTGGAGTGTTTTTGAAATAAAGATATTGAATTGTTTTTTCAAAGATTTTGGTCAAATTATTTTTGTTCGCAACGCTTTTAGGAATGTATATGTACTTGATGTTGGAGGTATTATATTTTCATTTTCTCCATCGTAAATGGATCTCTTTTGCATTCATAAGAATACAATAAGGTTTTTGAATAGCTCACTTAGTTTTTGTCTCATGATCAAAATCTTATTTCTATTTTTTCTAAGCTTTTTTATAGCAAACGAGATCTAAAGTGTTTTAAAAGATGGTCTGGTGATATTGGTATCCCCTGAAACAATTTGATAGATTGTTGAAGAGGTATTCAACTTTTTTTACAATATATTCTCTTTAAAAAGGTTTTTGATATTAAAATGAACAAAGCTGCTTTTTTGGGAATTCGTTAGCTTAAATCTTATTTTTTTATTTTAGTTTTGTCAGTGGATCCAATGAACTTTTTTCAGATTTCAACTGGGTGATTCTTTAAGACACAGTGGGCTCTTTAAAATAATCTATGATATCTTATATCTCGTTTTTGCTTCAAACCATTTTTATTTGGAGATATTGAACTTCTTGTGTATGGTTCGTATTTCTACGTGACTATTTCTCATACACTTGAAACAATTGAGAGATATTCGTTTGAAAATCAAAGCCTATCGTGCCCACCTCATAACGTAAATGCAACTAGAAGTTGCAACAAAACAATATTAATCATAGAAAATGATGACTAATCATAACAATATCGCTAAAATCGTGATCGACGACGAAATAAAAAACAAAAAAAATTCAATTCTGTCAAATGCTTGCACATCTTTTCCATAACCTTCAAAGTAAGTTATGGTTCCCAGGAATATACATATTTCCCAACTGATGCATTATAAGAAAAACCAATACCTACCTAATAGAAAATTCTGAATAACTTATCCAGAAGCATGCGCAGGCTGACTGCCATCCAAAGCCATCACAAGAGGCACAAGAAAAGAATTTTCTATAAAAATCGTGACAGTCCTACCTGCGTGCTTTGCCTTTTAAAAATGACACAATACAAATACGGCCTCTATATATAGCCGCCAGTTATAAAGCTAAAGCCCCTACCTACCTACCTACCTACCTAAAAAAAAAAAAAAAAAAAAGAGTCAAGTCAAGGTATTGTGTGCATATAGTCAGGCAGCAGACATACATCTCTAACCTCCATATAAGTCGTCTCAATTGAATGCAATAGAAGTTAATAGAATTAACATTTATCCATCAAATATGAATTACACATTCTGACACTTTGATTGAATGAGCGCCGCTTTTCATCATCACGTATCACGACGTTTCTATTCTCTGAGACGACTAAGTAACATAGAGTTGGCATTTGCGAATCAATAAAGGAGTCCACTTCAAAGGAAACACGCACAAAAAGATGAAAAAGGCTCGAATTGAGCTTCGGAGTGTTGCGGATGAATAAATTCAACAAAAAAAAAAAGAATTGATCCTCACACCTAAAAATGATTGGCAAACAATGGAAACAGAGAAACGAGAATGCGGAATGTAATTTATACGAATGAGGTGCTTGTTTCCATTAAAGTTATTATGTGCCACCAACAGTCACACCACCAGCAACACCACCACCGTCACATGCATCAATTGCAAACAGGAAGGAAATGAAGAGAACAAAAAAAAGAAAGAACTCCTTGGAAAGACCAATTTTTGAACATCAAGAGTTCAAACTTCAGAAATGAATAACCAGGACACGTGACTTGACAAGTCTCGATGGTAACATTAATCGCAATATATTTCCAATTATCCTGTTTAACTGTAAATTGATTACGTCTGTGTGTGCTATGCATAGGAGATCTTGAATTATTATTATTATTTATGTATTGACTCATGTTAGTGGCAGATTTGCAACAAAACTTCCTCCCTGATAGAGAGAGCTATGTGAAAATCTCCCAAAAGGACTAAAATGGTACTTCCATCATCATGTGATGTGGTGGAGAAGAATATCCTTTTACAGAGAATTTATTTTATTTTTATTTGTTTCCTTAATTTTAATGGCATGTTGCAGACGTCCGTTTGGTGTTGTGGGTGGGTGTGGGTGTGGGTGTGGCAGGGGAGAACTATATGTACAAACAGTAAACACATAATAAACATACACATCACGGGACGACTTTTAGCCCTTTTGTGTACCAGCGGAATATTAAATTACAGACTTATTTGTTTTGCAACTAACGCCAGAGGCTGAGTGATTAAGAGAGAGAAAGAGAGAGAGCAAGAGGTGGATGCAAGCGTTACGTAAATGAATACAGGGTGGTGTTTGGAATTTTTTTGAAAGGTTTTTGAGCTTTTAGCGGTTCCATTAAAAAAGACTGATATTAAATATCTCGAAATTTGAGGTCATGGATATATTGTTGATTGAATTTCAAAGTTGCATGTTGTGTGGCAAAAACATTTTTGATCTGAAGTGAAGGAGGAAACTTTTCCTTTAAATAATGAATTTTGTGCAGTTCGTGGTGTTTGGAGATATTGAACTTTTTCTCTGTGGGACGAGATATTGGTAAATGGTATCTGTGGCATTAGTGATCCCTTCCAGATATTTGTTTTAATAATCAAATGGAAGATTTGAAATTATAGATATTGTATTTTTGTTGGGTAGATTGTGTCTGTGTGTCAACCTCTTAGTTATGGAGATATTGAACTTTGCTTCAAATTGGAATGAGATATTGGTTATTCTCGAAACAGATTCGGTCTCTGTTGACATAGGAGGCATTTAAAATTGTTAAAATTTTGAATATCTTTTTTTCAAAGTGTGCTCTCAAGGACTTGAAGTGGGGGAATGATTTTGTTTGTACACGTTATGAAGTTGGAGACATTGAACTTAAATTTTCTTTGGAATGAGATATTGGTTTTTGCCGATATAGCTCCGGTCTCTGTAGCCAATTGATCGGCTGATGTGAAGCTTTCTTGATATCTGTTTTAATAAACATATGGACATAGGAAGTGCTTTAAACTAGTCAAACTTTTGAATACCTCTTTTTTCCGTGCATAGCATGACTTGAAGTTGGAGATATTGAATTTTGTCGGTTAGATGTGTCCATGTAGGTTTTATCGAGTAAGAAATATTGACAGTTTTTATCTATAAAACGAGATATATTGTTTTTTTTTCGATATAAATCAGGTTTCTTTGAGTCTTCCTGTGGCTGAAGTGCGGCTTCCCAGACTTATTTCTTAAGAAAGACATATGGAAACAGAAATCTTTAGAAATATGTATTGTTCCAACTGTTTCATATCTCTTTTTTTCTTCAAAACGTTCTGAAAAAATTCAAGTTAGAGATATTGGCTATCTTCTGTGGATCACGTCTATGTAGATGCCATCAAGACCTTTCTCTTGGTAAGCAAATGGATATCAAAGATTATTCACATAATGCACACGTCACAACATCGGGAAAAAATTAATAATCCTTGTAATTACAACAATACATATCATCCTGATTCATCAATTATTGCATTTAGGTATGAACCTTTAACTTCCATTAGCATATTTTTAAATTTCAATATAAATAAAATTACAACCCGTCACACTTCTAATCGGTTATTCAGTATACTAAATGACTTTACCATCGCCCATTTATCTAAATTTGAAATGGATTTTCATATGTGTGTTTCGCTATTTAATCGCAGCTTTTATGAATCACCTTGACTCATAAAATCAGCCTTTAAAGATTGCTCAATTGATCCGGAATGGATTTCTCTCTCGACACACAATTGCTGGTAAATAATTGTATTGTTTCCTAATGCAGCATAATCACACATATCTTTGGTCATTAATCAAACAAAATCACCCTCCTTTTATTACCTCACTTCCAAACTTTTATCTCTGTAGGGTATCTGCCTGTTTCAGGAGTTCATGGCGAGGTATCAGCCTGATAGAATAGGTCCCTCAATGCATTCTATACCATAGCCCAACAATATGCAACCTACCGTGACTCAAACAATATCAGTTGTACCGATAATGATAATAATAAACTGACAATAACGATCCATACCTAATGTGTGTTTCTAACAACAAAGGTTTTTCAGATCTTTGTTGAAAAAGTCAAAAAAGCAACAACAACAAAAAAAACACATTCTGTCGGTTTGGTATTAAGTAGAATGTTGGGACCTCTATCCGCACTCGTGTGTGAATAAATTTTGACGTGTGTCAAAGGCACGACACGACACGACACCCATAGAGACTAAGAGACGGGGAGGGGATCGAGCGGTGGTGGGCAGATGAAAATGTGTCTCTCAACAAAAAAACAGCTGAAGCAAAGCAAACAACATGCTAAAAGTTAGTTATTTGATCCGAAATGGATCCTTTCGAAAAGTGGTTCCCTGAAACTCATCCTTTTATAACAGATATACAAAAAAACCGGGAATTCAATTGACATCTGCTAACATGAAATTCAAGTCTTTTGATGAGAGAGTTTATAGACTAGTATATTCCTCCTTTCTCTGTCAAATGACAAAATATTCCTTTTTGAAGTCTCACTGTGATCTGTTTGTTGGGAGTTGCACTCTTATACTCGTACTCGTACAAGGCAAAGACAATATTCCAATAGAAATTGAAAACCCCGGTTAAAAAGTTCATCATCTTCTTCCTGAATTTCTCACACATAAATGTAGGTCTTTGTAGGTAAGGTAGGTACTCTGTGCTGTGCTGTGTGTCATGGTTTATGTCTCATGCCAATTTCAATTTGGTAAACAATTCACGCATTTCACATGTTGATGATGCACATCATCATGATGATGACTATGACGATGAGATTGTGGGATCGAATCGAATGGGAATGAGAATGAGAATGGGAAATGTGGAACAACAAACTGTAGTTTTAGTGTCTTTGTGTAATTTCGTTTCAACTGTCAACGGTATCGAATGGAATACGTAAACCAGAAGGCAAATCGAATCAAAGTGAAGTGATTCCAGGAAATTTCACCTTGTCTCGTCTCAACGTCAACAATACAGTGGGACCACGCAAGTTTTTTCGTTGCTAAAAAACAAAACAAAATGGTTTTTACTTGAAAATGTTAAAATAAAATTTTCTAGCTTAGGACCTATTTGAAATTCATATAAATGTTCAACGCACAAGACTAAAGGGTGATCTAAACAAGTACAATGTATTTTGTGTCGATTTATTGAAAAGAAGACATAATCTATATTTTTAAAAATTAATCTGATTTTTTATCAATTTGAAAAAATGTTTTTAGTATTTTTCTAGTAAAATGATAAAAATGACATTTCACTTTGCAAGTATTTTTTTTATTTTTTTCTGGCAATTTGTTTTAATTTTTCTTATCGGAGATGCATATAAAGTGGCTCTGTGCCAAATCACCCAATATCCAACAAAAAAATTAAATTAAGATGTGACTTTATAGACAAAAAAAATATTTTGAAATTTCGCCAAGATTTCTTACATTTTGCCCCAAAGTTATATTCGTACATTCAATTTGCCTGTCATCAAAGAGATATAATCTAAATCCAATGAGAAGATGATTCCTCTTTCTGAAGGTGGTGCATCAATAAATAAGCCGAACAAGAATGCTGCCCGAGCCTGATGAGATCCGGAAGACAGAGGGGCTTTGTAAACTTTTTTTTCAGTGAATATCAAGGCTTTTATGGTATTTTTTTTTTCGAAGAAAATCGCCCTTTGTGAATGTTTGGAGGTGAATATACCTAATTATTGTATCCGAAGAAAAAAAAATCGAATTTTGATATGGAAGAAGGAAGATTCTTCTCGTTCCCATTTATAGTTGTTATAAATGATGAACGAAAAAATTAATTGATAAATCTTTTTGTGTGGCCCGAATCGAACAAGCCAAAATGTCAACGACGAGTGACAAATTGCCGATGATTTTCTTGAGAAAAAGCATTTTATTGAATATAATGAGGTGAAGTTAATCATTTTTTTAAAATGTTTTTTTTTTTTTTTTAGGGAGAAGCTTATTCTTGTTTTTTTCCTTAAAGAACGTTGAAAGAGGAACAGTTTATTTTTTCGGAGGATTTAAGTCCAAGTGTTGATCTATGGAGATACAAATTGGTAGGAAGAACTGAATAACTAATCAGGTTGATATTAATCGTAGGTCACATTTTACATTTGTTTTTTTTTTTTTCTGGGATAAGAAAAATAAATTTTAATGAGTTGGAAGATAAAATATTAAATATCTTCAACTCAAAGCTCATATTCAAAAGACTTAAGGTAAAAATGATGTTTTGGCAAGTTCTGTGATGGATTATCTGAAGCCATTTCGATTAGACTTAGACAGATAGAATTTTCCGAAGAAATCCATTTCCTTTATTTAAATCCTATACCTCGTTTTAGAGCAAAAACGAGGTATGAGCTAGAGTGAACAATGATAAACTCCTGGATGGTAGAAATGAAGTGGTAGACATTTCAGTCCATTTATAAAAATTCTACCCCGCTGATCCGCAGCAGTTTTTGGTGCGCCACCTTAATTTTGTATGCGATTCATTTGGAGGCAAGCAAGTGAAATTCAGCTTTTTGCCGCCATCTTGGAATTCAGTTTTATTTAATATCCCGGTTTCTGTTAGTCCTACAAAAAAAACACATCACTTGAGCTCTCTCCAGCTGGACTGATTTGGCTCATACTTTTTAAAATGTCCGTTCATAGCCCGAATCAGGCCTAAATCGAAGGGAAAATAAAAAAAAAAAAATAGGAAAACTTGTTCGAAAAACTCGACAAGCACAGGAAAATCCAAAAATTCTTTTTACCATAGAATTCTGTAGGAACTGGCAAACTGTGAGTTGCTTTTTGTCATAGGCTAAGGTATGCTCATCGGGTCCAGGGTTTTACCAAAGAAGCAACAAACTTTAGTGTATTCGAGGTTGTTTTATTCACCATGCGCTGGTTCTTACAATTTCGGTACAATTCTTATTGTCTTATAGCTATATGTACTGTTATACAATTCAATATAAATATATGCTTATAGTTATGTACATTTATATAACCTTCTAACTTAGATTTATACAATTCAAATGTTCAGCAGTTTATCCTAAATTACAGTCTGAGATAGCAGACGTCACTAAATTACAGTCTGAGATAGCAGAAGTCACTAAATTACAGTCTGATATAGCAGAAGTCACTAAATTACAGTCTGAAATATCAGACGTCACTAAATTACAGTCTGAGATAGCAGAAAGTCACTAAATTACAGTCCGAGATAGCAGAAGTCACTAAATTACAGTCTGAGATGGCAGACATCACTACATCACAGTCTGAGATAGCAGAAGTCACTAAATTACAGTCTGAGATAGCAGACGTCACTAAATCACAGTCTGAGATAGCAGATGTCACTCTAACTACTTTTAACCTGGGCTTCCACTGTCCTTTCTGGAACCTTAGTTCTTCAAAATGGATACTCACCAAGTACTCGGGATTGGCACTGATTTCTACTGTGGCAAAGCTCGATTTTGTGGTGCTAATCCACGGTCTCTTATATATATTTCGGTTTGAACCGAGTGTGAATTATAATTTCATAAACAAAAACTATTATCAATATTTTCTTATACTAATGATTGTCTCTTTCTAGAGTCGTTGTTAACGGTGATTCGGGATAGTTTTGTATGCAATTTAATAAACGGCGGTGAAGAAGAGGGTTTAATACACCATTACAAAATATAACTAACGATTGAAACAATGGATTTGCGCCTAATTCCTTATTTCTGATTTTGTTTGCAGTCTTTAAAATGGTTTTATTAAAATCCGCCCATTTCTAAAAATTGACTTAAAACAGAAAAAAAAAAATATTAAAAAATAACTGCAACACTTACAATGCCATGTTATAGTTTTTTGGAAAGCCAGAAATCCCTTCTTTTAACTTCAATTTTAATAAAGTTATTTTAGTGAACAGTTTTTGAAAAATTAATTTTTAACCTTAAAATCTTGAAAAAAAAACAGAAATTTAGTAATTCTTTAGAACTTAAGAACCATATTTTTTCCCGCCCACTGGCACGCCCATTTATACATTATCTTCAGGGTGTTTTGCATATGATGACACAAAGTTTGGGTCAAGGTAAGAAAAAAATCGTATGGGAGGGGGGTCTATTTCCCCCTGTTTAGGCATGAAACGCAATTTTCTAAAAAATCGACTTGAAATAGAAAAAAAATCATTAAAAAGCATCTGCAATACTTACAATGTCATTTCACCCTTTTTTTTAAAGCGAGACATCCTTTTTTTTAATTCTATTTTTAAATCAAATTGTTTTAGTGAACAGTTTTTGAAAAATTCATTTTGAAACTCAAAATTTTGAAAAAAAAAAAAATATTTTTTTTTCAAACTAATTGTTTTTAGTATTTTTTGCTCATCAAACACTAAAAACAAGATTCAAGTTTTGAGAAAATTGAAAAAGCAGAATCTACTTCCTTAATCAACTCTTTTTTTTTTCCTTCCCATTTCAATATCCAGATATTCAAGACAATAATGTACTACATCGTTTGCTCATATTTAATTCTCCTTCTATTTCCTAAATTTCCTAAACGCTCGCACTGTGTTAAAAATGAAATAGTCATAACCTCGCCGGGGCGGGCCAGCTGGTTTAAGATGTAATTTAAGTTAACATACATAAGTTGACGCTTACAGTCCAGTATGGACCATACTCACAACCAACAAAAAAAGATGATACACTTCAATAGAGTTTCTGGCGATTACCTCAGACAAACATATAAAAAAAGTGCAACTTTGCAAACTTTATTATTTTCAAAGCTATGATGTTGATGTTGATGTTAATGTTGATGTTAACAACAAAACTTTTGTAATAATCCAGAGTTTTTTTTCTTTAAATGGAAAAGTAAAAACACTACTTTACAAACACAAGAGATTTTCAAGAGAAAAACTACTTAGCCATGAGTTTTTACGATAAGATCTTCCATTAAACGTTAAAAAGCAACTTACGTATAGTTCCTGCAATGCCATCATTCTAAAAACTATGTCCACATCCTATTTCAAGTGGATACCTAAATATGTATTTTTTATTAACATGAAATATGTATTTCCATTAAATTCAGATAAAAGGTATTTTTCCTATGATGCAACATCCAAACAGTATGAAGCATATAATTTGAAATCTAAGTGTGCATTTTAAGTGCACTTTTCCATCTATCATAACTCAAGTACTTAGTAGTTTTTTTTTCTGCTTGATTATGTCCTAAATAAATCTATTTTATACTCTTTTGATTTGTAATAATGAACTCATGCCCTCTCAAATTGGAATTTCAAAACAAAAAAAAATAGGGATTTAATTTCATGCCAAATTTTAAGTTATTCATCCAGTCATCACCAACAAACAAAAATAAAAGTAATGTGTCCTTAAATTCCCTTATTCCTAGAATAAGGCATTGGTCACGTTTTGCGGATAAAGTGATGAATCAGAGGTTTTAATTGATGTCGGATTTTCCTTCCCCCATCATGATGGTACCTTTAGAAGGACCTGCGTTCGATTCTTCGATGAAATTTGATACTTTCTTCTTTAGTTCAATATTCTTGTTTTTAATTAACAAAGGATAACTGAATGAATGATGGATGAATTTTAATGCATCGATATATTCGAAACTTCATAGAACATACTTAAAATACCCAGGCGGGAGCCGAGTGATATAGGAAAGACGGGAAGGGGGGCTAAAACCCCTTTTTTGTTTTGTGAACAAACTAAATGTTAATAAAATTTTCCACAAAGAAAGTCTTAATCATATTTTTGATAGGAGCAATACCAAGAGAGAGAGAGAGAGAGAGAGAGATAGAGACGAGAAGAGGAACACATAATTAAATCGAAAATTCCACAGAAAAGAATCATGTGGTCTGCACACTTTTGAAGTGCTAGGGATGATTTCCAGGTAGAATATACCAAAAGTCCTCACCTGAGGGTCTCGAGATTAACTTAAGACAGGGGGGTAAAAACCCCTTGTTTGTTATTTTTATAAATATCTCTAAAACGTCACTATTTTACCAAAAAGTTTTTTATACAAAATTAATGTAAATTAAATTTTCTACAAAAAAAGTGTTAATCATATTTTAACTAGAAGCAATACTGAGAGAGTTACGAGCAGGGGAACGTAAGAAATTCTTAGAGAGGAGATTTCAAGGATATGAAAGGCAAACACAAGTTGAAAATAGAATTGAAAACTTGACAAATATCTTCAAACATATAGGAAATCCTCTTGATAAGTTATTAAACTTCAATCCTTACCTACATACCTACTACTTTTTCAGTTCATTGTCCTTTACATTGTTCATCAAGACAAGTTCTTGAATTAAAAAAAAAATATATAGGATAAAGGCTTACAATGGATAAGATTAACAGACATCATAGACACAACACATTGCCAAGACATACAACATCCAAAAGGGTATCTACCGCATCAAGCCAATTCTACAAGCCAATCCTACACCTATATAGAGTGTGGAGATGATGTGCCTGCCTATATCATCATCCTCATCAAATCACACACAGGGACCCATAAAGCTGATATTTTCTTTCTCTCCCTGACAAGGATAATAATTTTGACATGAAATAACTCTCTTTCATATTTAATTTAAGTCCTTTTGTGTTGTGTTGTGGTTTTTTTTTCATGAACACAGAATACGAGTTCAACAAAAGATACTTAAATCCCCAAGTTAAAGTTCTCCACAAAACTCCAGAACAAAAAGTAATTGAAAGTTGTCAGACTGTATCTATCTATCGAATACAATCTCTCTGAGATTATCGATGACAACTCAGAGACCATAATACCATATAGCCCTGCCTCCCTACATACAAAGGTATGAGAAGAGCATCAAAAGTGATTAATGAAGAGCATCCTTTTTGTTATACCTACATAGCTACCCAATGAAGATGATATGGCATTGGATGCATTGAACCATTATAAACCCTGATAACATCGCTAGACACTTCTTTAAGAATAATTTAATATAACTATGCATCTATAGAGGCATATTTACCCGGTTAAAGCTTAAAGTAACGGCTGTAGCGGCGCGCGTGCCGTTGTAATCCAATTTGAACGTTAATCCACTAGAAAAACCATCAACATCGTCGTCGTATTCATTTTCGTCCTGTTTAAACTAAACTTCATGTAGTACAAAAAACACAATTAGCATATAGCCACAGATACTTTTTTTTTCACCATTAGATACATTTGTATCTTCACAGAGATACCTACAACAATTTTATATCTTTTTGGTCGTAAATTAATCCTTATCGTTTATATGCTAGTTAATCCTTTTTTTTGGTTGCACATTTATATTGCGCCGCCAGAAAACAACCCGAGATACGGGAAGATTCAATACACACATAGTTAACTGGCGCCCGGGTGAATACATTATTTAATGATAATAATCATCTGTAAAGACCGAACGCGTGCCATGCCAATAGAAAAAAGAACTGCTAATGAACCACCACCACTTAATTTTTTTTTTTTTTTGGTTTGGTTTGATTCTGAGCGGCAAAGCTCGCATAAAACCAGTGACGAGACTTGGATTTTATTTTTATTTCGATGAATTACGCAAAATTTTCCGATTTTCGTTAGACGACGCGACACTCACCGAACGAACGACACTCACCACGTTCGATGATGGTCGCACGAATACTGAGGAGGAAAGAAACAAAAATGTGTTGGACCCCCGTATTCTGGAAGTCGTGTTCGGAGGATTTCAATTGCAACCAAACTACGCATAGTCGTTGTCGTACGTCGTCCGTCTCGTTAGTTTTCGGTTGTTCGTATCCGTCCCTGTGTGTATATAGAATGTAGATGAAAAGATACAAAACAACAAGAGAAAATGCCGGTGTTTTTTGTGGCGTTGTAAACCGACTGTTGTCATAAACAAGAAAGCCGGGAGGTGCAGCGGGTGGGTGGTTGGGTTGTTGGTAGGTATATATATAATTGGATGGAACTGAGATTGTATGGATGATGAAGAAGTGGGACTGGGAGCTGGGAGTGTGCGTCAAATTCAGTAGCCGCTATAGAGCCACGCAGAACAAGAGAAGAGAAATTGACTCAAAATGTTAAAGGTGGAGGTGGATGTGGATAATAATGGATGCTGGCTGGCTATGGTATTCTTGGACCGTTCGGTTATTTTTTTTTTTGTACATCTACAATAACTTGTGGATTGAACCGATGATGGAGGGTGGTAGGTGGTATTTGGTAGGTAAGTGTTGTATGGTATTTAAAGTTTAGTGCCAAAGTTGTAAATGGTTTAGTGTTGGAAGATGTGTTTGATAAACAAACTGCTACAAGGTAGGGGAAATATTTTTGCTAAATGTTTGCTTTTGGAGACTTGCGACCTCTATTTGGGTATTGAAAGGTTTTAACTTACTTTCATCATTTCTGGAGAATTTATTGATCAAATAGACGAATTTTATTCCTCTGGTTCGCCAACATACTGGCCATCTGATCCTATAACTAAATACCAGACCAACGAATCAAACGGAATAATACTGGTTGCGGAAGATAAACTTCCTTATTCGCAACGCCCACACTCCAGCGAAAGTTCTTCTGAGAATCGTGGGGGTGCTTATTCGAATGATTTCTACGTAAAGCTTTCTGTTTAGTAACGATCATGCTGCAGATGAAGGTGGATCTTTCCAGGCAGTACTACATAGTAATGGAATATATTACTACCGACGGACTGTTTAGATTACGGTTACGGTATGAAAATTTAAGAACTTAAGAAAATTGAAGCTACAGTGTACCACAAGGAAGTGTCCTAGGACCAATCCTGTTTTTTATGTTTACAAAAGATATTCTAAGGGACAAAAATGCGAAATTGGTGAATGATAAATGGGTTGTGAGCCGCGGAAAAATGGCAAAATGCAGTCGATTAAGTAAGAGATTGGATGATTAACAATCACGCTTGCCAAGGTCGACGACGCGCCACTTATCGACACTAAAACGCATGAGATAAGTGTCACTCTGGCTTAAGTCGTAATAATTTTTTACAGTCATCTGCGAACACTACACAGCCTCTGCCACAGTGTTAAATAAAATAATCCAAATAAAATCACACCCTCATATACCTAAACTCTAAGCTTTACAACAAAATGAATCATCATACTCGTTGCATGTTGCATGTTGAATCCAACCTTCAAACCCTGTTGATGCCTGTTTTACTAAGTTTACCTCACAAATCCTGCTGATACAATCCCTTTCCATATAAGGGACGAAACAGAGTACATGAAAATAAAACAAACAAAAAATAATGAAATACTTTGTAGCCTGTTGCTTTCTGTCTGTGCCTTCCCATATTAAGACAAGGCAGACATCAGAAACCATCAAAGCCAAAAAAATGTCCTTTCCTACGTCATCACTTGGGGGCATATCAACTTGAGTAGATAGGTATACATCATATAATATGGAGACGAAAAATTCGCTCGTCATGTCTTCATTCCTTTTGGGGATTGTTACACTACTATCTCGAGGACGTTCGTTTTTTTTTTTTTTTTTTTTTTTTTTTTTTTTTTTTTTTTTTTCATTTTCAATCCACTTAAAGACTTGTTGAACAAGTTCAAAGCCTTCTTTGACAAATGAAACCTCACATAAAATTGCCAATGAATTTATAGTACAAGTACAAGTCTTATGAAAACCCTGGGTAGGTAAGTATAAGTATATAAGCTAAGCATCATGAGAACGTTTTTGAAAACTGGTTTAGTTAGGTAGATAGTTTTATTTTTGTTTTGTTGCTGCTGCTGCTGCTGCTAATGCTGTTGCCCCAAGAAACACGTTGATAGATACAAATAGAATCTAGGAATTACTCAGTGGCTTTTATAGATAGACTGATAGATACAAGATACAAAGTCGGCTTTACGGGCATAGATGGAAGTCCATGGCAATAATCGATGGACAAGAGAGAGGTGGTTGGAAGGTTGATTTGGTGGAGACTAAGGCAATTTTGTGATCGCAATCATAATCACGTTTTACGAGAGAGTAAAAGTGCGCTTAAGTAGATTGAGCACGATAAGTAGACTTTAGCACTTGGAATTTGTTGTTGTTCTTTATACTGACTACGCTGACAGGCTATAGGCGGCGCGTTCTAATTGCTGTTGAGTCTTTATGGCATACAAAGCGCCGCCACAACTTATTTAGTGAGTTTCTATATAGTGAGAATGTCAAAACACGATTTTCATAATTAGATGGTTGTGCCTGGTGCGATGGCTTGTTTTGGTGTTAGAATAAAGATGGAAAGTCTGTTATTAAAATTGATTGGCAATTTATTGGTTGATGGCAAAAAAAAAAATAAACATTTTGAACTTTTGAACTTAGGAAATTAATTGTGGAAGTTTGATCGGAGGTTTTAATTAAAATTTCAAGTGAGGTAATAAATCGATGGCATCGCTGAGGAAGTTTGAAATGGGGGAAAAGCCATAAAACCTCTGATATGGTGTCTAAAATCAAGACAATGCTATCTTAAAAGGTGTTTGAAAACAAAAAAAAACTTGATGTAGGTCATGGAGTAAGCTTCAGTGAGTATGGCAGTACTTAACTTTTTACCAACTTGTGAAGGTAGGTAGGTACCTACTTACATACTTGCCATTTGTAATGGATTTATGTTGACAAAAAAAAATCTTACAATCAATTAAGTTAAGCAAGTTTAGGGGAAAGCTTTTGTTGTCAATTATTATTTTTCTAAATTTGTCTGTTAACTATTTAAGTCTGCGAGTGATTAGGTGTCAATATAAACGTCTGTCACTCATTGTTACTTAGGAAGCCAAGACCTTTGAATTAAAATACATTTGAACCTCGAGTGATTCCAGGGGATTTGGTATGCAGCCAAATAAGTCTAAGAGGGTGGAGGAAAAAATTTAAATGTTTGAAAGTCGGACGTTTTAAGTCACTCAAATCCCCTCTTAGCGAGATTAGACCACCGGCAAATACTTAGGCCAAAAACTATATTGTGGGGTGCAGGCCCATCATTTTGGAACCACATGTCTGGACATTTCTTCTAATGCAACCCAACAAAAATCCTAGACCAGACCATGCTTAGGAGGTTAAGTAACGTGCTGAATTCACCGTGACTACTCATTTTCCTAAAAACAAATTAAGGGCCGGTGATCCCTAATCTTGAGGCTGCACACCATACTATCACCCTTTTCGATTGTAGAAGTCTTTGGAGCAGTTCTCACTGATTAAGTTCACTGCAATAACTCATATTCTGTTTGTTAAAACATCCACTAAGGTGATATCTTCTGACAATTAGGTTTTGACACAAAAAACGAGCTGCTCAAAGGACCACTTTATTTTTGCGGATAAAACTGCTGTTGAGTTGCGCCCATTTCATAACCTTCCCAGTGGAATATTCAACGTTTAGGGGCCACCGGTTCAGAAAACAGTCACTCAACACCCGTAAATCAACGAAACGAAGGATCGACCGAAAAGATCGCCACCGCCTGTGAGAGTGTGCAGAAAAACATGATCCACAAGAACGTGAATTTTGCGTGGGGACTTGGGCCTACATCCGTACAAAATCCAAATGACTCAGAAGCTGAATGAAAACGACTATAGACAATCCTTTGTGTTCGCTGACTGGGTTCTTGAGCAGTTGGAAATGGACATAGAATTCAGAGAGAGAGAGAGAGAGAGAAGCATCTTCAAGGAGCCTCTCCGTCTATACAGTTCGCTATCCAATATCATCCAGTTTTGCACCCTAAGTCTTTGTACTTACAAGTCTATACAATCTTTCCAACTCTCAATCATTCTTGTAAACGTGTTGTTAGTGCACAGGAATAGAGGGGACCCACAATTTTGTGCTGAATCCAAACAGCTAAGATGAGAGAGTAGGGCATTTTGGAGAATTACAAACCCTTCCAACCTTTCAAGATACCGAAGCTGTAGATTGAATCCTAGCCTAGTCCAATTTAAGAGTATTTCTTGTGATGAAAAACAGCTTTTCAAGTAGTGTGGTTTGGAGATTTCTAGACGCTTCTGGTCTCCTAATTTAAACAGGCTCAGCACGATTTTAAACAGACTCATAACGGTTTTAAGCAGGTTCAGTATAAGGTTATAAGTCTGTTTAAAATCGTGCTGAGCCTTTTTAAAATCGTTCCAATAACTTAAGGGCTAGAAGCGTCTAGAAATTTCTGAAGCACAATACTCGAAGAGCACTTTTTCATTACAATAAATAGTCTTGGAGAATTTGTCACTTTCTGTTTTATTTTAAATTGGATTATGCTAGGATTCAATATCCAAATTTCAGTGTGACATAAGTCCAACGCAGTAACCTTTAGTCCAGCTAGTACTACTACAAAAAAAGCTGTGCGCTTCAGCAAAATCTACCTTCAACTGTCATAAATTTAGTCTCAATCCACCTTACCTCTCAGAGATTCAGGGCTAAAAAGAACTACATGGTCCCAGGCTATCTCTATGATGCAGTTAAATACACACTATCGAACTCTTACGAGAAAGTGTTGCCTTTGGCCGAAGTGGACAGTGTTGGTTCATCTAAAAAGATTTGATATGAAAAACCAGATTTAATAAGCCCTTGCCTGTAGGTGGAGAGATATGATAGTTGGGAATACAGCCCAGGAAAACAAGACAAAAAAAGGACAATTATTCAAAAAAAAAAAAACAGACAAACCTACATTTTTCTTTTTCAAAATTTTGAATTTGAAAATTAATTTTTCAAAAACTGTTCACTACGAGCAAGACAACTTCATTTAAAAAGAAGATAAAATAAGGCAATTCTGGCTTTAAAAAAAGGTATAGCATGGCATTTTAAGTTTACTCCTTGTTTTTTAGTAATTTTTTTTCAGTTTTAAGGGGGGAAAGACCCCCTCTCCCATGAGATTCTTGTCTGGACCCAATCTTAACGCGCTAGATTTTTGCCACACCATAAGCGAATCACCCTGTATATCCTTTTCCTACCGGATCTTAGTCTAATAAAGGCATAAGCCCCCTACCTCTACACCTCCTGCAATAGTTCAGTACCATGGTGAAAACAAAAAAAAATATCATCTGAGACTAGTAGACATTACATCAATATTCCCAACACAACATATTCTGTTTATGACAATATGCTACGTGAATGCCATCTACACCTTCCATATAATGTGTATCTTTTTTTGTTGTTGATGTTGAAAAATGACTTCCTCATCATCCACAAACTGTCAGTTGCAAACAAGAGAGCTCTTAATAAACATCACATTTATACAATTCACATTCATTCAACCCTCCATCAAAGACAGCATTCTGAATCCTGATTCTCATATAAGGACAAAAAACACCTCTCTATACACTATGACTGACGTGACGACATCGTGCTTCGTGGTATTGTCGTCGAATGAAGTCCTCTTATGGCAAGAAGTTGCATAGGTATTCATACCTATTGTATATGAAAATCTGATTATCCTTTCCCCCTTGAGAATAGTAATTTTGAAATTTTTACCAAAAAAAAAAAAAAAAAATGCCTTTACTTCAAATTATGACACCATAATAATTTATAATTTCTTCTTTTTATTTTTTATGCAATCATTTTGGTTTTTGTATATCATTCAATGGCTTAAAAAAAAAAAAAAAAAAAAAAAAAAAAATATCCTGTAGTTAAAATTATGACACCATAATAATTTATAATTTCTTTTTTTCACCTTTTATGCCCTCATTTTAATTTTTGTATATCATTCAATGGCTTCATAAAAACATACGGATTTATCCCTTAAAAAAAAAAAAAAAAAAAAAAAAAAAAATGTTCCGAATTTGTAATAATAATAATGACGAACTAACTACTTTCGTAATTAAATCCCCCGGGAAAGAATGACAGCAAACTTTCAAGTGGACATTGAAAAGGACTCTTCGGAAAGTGTGTGTGTGTGTGTTTGTGTGTGAGGAATTCGAATTCGCTTATCCAACGATTTCAAAAAAATTCATCCCTCAGCAACGATTTTTCTATAAAATAAATACAAAAATTATACCCTCTGCATAAAGCTTCCAAGGCATCATCTTCATTCTTCACTCTCTATACCTACGCCTTCCATCATACATTTTAACCCAATGCATCAAAAAGGTTTCAATTCGTTCCGTTCATAATATTTCTTATGAAATTTACGATCTGATAATAAAGCGTAGGATAATCGACAACGAAGAAGGACGAAAGGCATTTGGCAAAATACAGTACAGTACACAGAGAGAGCATCCTCCCCATCCTTTGTGGCACTTTATGTCCGGTGGCATTGATGGTAACTTCAAACAAATAAACAAACATCAACCGACGAAAACCTAATAAAACACAGACATGCAGAGGGGGCAAAATAAAGGACATAAAAGGAAGGACGATATGGAGAGCGAGTAACCCAGGACGAGAAGGATAAACTGTATGGAACCCTATAGAACCAGACCAACTGTAGACATAAATGTTGGAGGTTGGAGCGGAGGAGTTTGAGTTGGAAAATATTTTCCATATTTGTTCAGTTACATTCTCACATATGTATGTAACGGAGTAAGGATGTGTGCTCTGCATATACATTCATAATACAGGAAGAAGAATGTTGGTTCCGTTGTGACTTCAAAAAAAAATTCAAATGCTGGTTCTACTAGGTATACTCTCTTAAGCTAGGCGAATATTTTCAAGGACTCGGCGCATTGCGTTTCATTGTACCTACCTATAGCATACCCGTACCCCCAGCATCCAGTCTTTATCGTCGTCGTCGTCATCGTCGCACATCCCTGTTGGGATCCGGTTACATTGGCATTTGTATCCCTATATGTATGAATTTTTATATGAAAATATAGAAGAAGGGTGAGAGACAACGGTTTAAATGTTTTCGGTTCACAAAGTTTCATATGTGTGGACGTAACGAACGGTTGGTTTTATCTATATCTACCACTAGGTATGCGGGAAGCTATAAATAGGGTCTTTTGAAAATACATATTATAAGTAGTCCTTCCAACAGTGGGTGAGAAAAATATAATAGAAAAATAGATTAATTTTTTGGATACAGTTATAATATGGTAAGGATTTTGGCAATGAGCTTGCAGAGATTTAAGGAACCCAACTGTAACTACCAAGCTAAAGTAAAAAAAAAAATAAGGACCCAGCTTCTGTGGGGAGAATATAGCGAAACTTTATTGAGATGATGTGTGTATTTAAAATAAGCTGTAGCGCCTGGAAAGTCTTTTATGAAAGTTCTATGGACTAGAAAAAGAAGGGAATATTAAAATGGATGTACTCAATTCTAAGCTGGGTGGAATTTTATTAGTCATAGGTACAAAATGTTGCTTGTGTCGATTTTATTGTAAATATCAAAGCCTTATGACTGAGGTTCTCATCAAATGTCGATATTTTAGAAGAGTCTAAAAGACTCTGCTTGTCCAGTTTCAGGTGTTTTACTTTCGCTGTAAGGCTTTCCAGTTTATACCCCCATCTTTATAAAACATACTTAAATTTCAAACACATTAAACTCAAACTTCTCATACTCAATTTCCTGCTTTAAGAGAGTGTGAATTATAAAAATATAAATACAAAATGTTAGAGCCTGCAAATAGACTGAAAGAGAAGAGAAAACTAGGTTTAAATCAGGCAATAATTTTCAGTAACGCAAGTATGTTTTCTTTACCTCTTCGCGGTCGTTCCCGGGAAAACTACTTCTTTAATTAAAAAAAGGTGGCGCTACAGTCCGGAGTTTCAACCAACAAACTTCTTTCAGCCACCTCGGTGTTGTTCCCGGGGAATTTAATTATTAACTTAAGGTGGCGCTGCATTCTGGAGAGTACAAGGGCAAGACTTTTCAAGCAGTAAGATTTTCCAACCAGCTCAGACTTTTGCTAGTCGTTTCGAGTTTTGCACGCCAAGTTGGTAAGATAAGGTTTTCATCCTCTTCGGGGTTGTTCTCGGGATAGTTACTTCCTTAATTAAGGTGCTGCTGCACTCTGTAGAGGACAAGGGCGTTAACCAGCAAGCTTTTCTAACGAGCAAGCTCTTCCAACCATCAAGCTTTTCCAACCAGCTCGGACTTTTGCTAGCCGTTTCGAGTTTTGCACGCCAAGTTAGTAAGATAAGGTTTTCATCCTCTTCGGGGTTGTTCTCGGGATAGTTACTTCCTTACATAAGGTGGCGCTGCAATCTGGAGAGAACAAGGGCTTTAACCAGCAAGCTGTTACAACCAGTAAGCTTTTTCAACCAGCTCGGACTTGTGCTAGACGTTTCAAGTTTTGCACGCCAAGTTGGTTAGATAAGGTGTTCATCCTTTTCGGGGTGGTAACAACCGGGATAGTAACTTCCTTACATTAGGTAGCCCTGAAGTCTGTAGTGGACAAGGGCGGCAATCAGCAAGCTTTTCCAACCAGCTGGGTTAAAGTTTTCATCCACATGCGTGCGCCATCTGAGTTACGGCCTTCCTCTACTGCACCATCCCTCGAGGTTCGATTCAAAGGCTCTTCGGACCGGAGCTTTGGTGTCCATTCGCTCTTAATGACCCAGCCATCACCTCCGTCGTACGCGTTTTACTTTCTTGACTAGATCGGTAGCGCTGTACAGTCCATAAAATTCGCTGTTGTATGGTCTTTTCTACTTCCCGTTTTTGCAGACGGGACAAAAAATAACCCAGAGAATGTTCTCATCAAAACAGTCTAATGCAATCTCATACAGCTTTAACAAGGTTCATGTATCTGCTCTATATGGCAGGATCGATCGGGATAATAAATAAGCGTCTTATTGAGCCATTTTAGTTGTTCGAGAGAGGGCACCGAGAAGCAGCGAATGGGAAGATTATTCTTCGTTTAATACAAGCGCTGGTATATCGTTGTCTGGCTTGATAGCAGAGCCTAGGTATCTAAGTCAATCCCTAACTACCTAAAAGTTATTACTGTTATTGGTTTCATTGACAGTTAAATCGATCTTCTTCGCTTCTGTTTCAGGCGTTCACTTAATGCGGCAGAAAAGATCTCTAATGACTTTTTCATGTGGACGTTCGGAGCTTCTCCTTTTCCTCTAAATTTTTCATTTGCGATAGGAACGGAAAAGTCCAGAAATCCAACCGAAAGGAAGGAAGGAGATTGATGCCTCGGTAGCAGGTGCATTTTGAAGAGTTTCCTTTCTTGGTGATCGGGAAATCGATGCTAAGGTTCCATTCATCGGACATGCTTCATCGAACCATATTTTGCAGACGAATTGGTTTACATTCTTTAATATCCTGCCTATTTGAACAGCTCGGCAGCAAGAGTGTCCAGTAGCCTTATCGAACTTTTATTGAGATATAGGTATTTGCAATTCGTAAAGTTTGGGTGAACGGAATTGTTGGCCTACATGCGTCTTCCAAGTTGAATGGTACAATCTACCTGACAGCGGAATTCGATTCATAATCGCCAGAAATGATTTTTTTTTTCATATAATCAGCATCAGCTGGGATTCTAATACGATGTTCCCTAAGTCGTCCTTTTAAGCTTCGATTCTGGCTCTGAAGCTTAAGAGGTACGTGTTGGTTAAACTTCCGGACTTAACAACTTTTAATTCCTTCTTTTTTCTTCTGAGAAGCCGGTCTTCCTCTCGCCTCTTCTGCTCGTGGATCTCGCCTTTTATCTTTTTTACGTGCGAACTCAGGTGAAAATTGTAGGTCCTCCTCATTTTTGTCGACTAATAAATATGCCCACAGGAATGGTTGAGAGTTGTTAGTCACTAGAGACTGGTTCTAAGCGAGGTATCGCACACCCAAATTTATTTTATTCGCATTGCTTAGATGGTGGTGATAACTGCTTTGCAACAGTCTTAAGTCTCAGCTGATTGCTGAGTGGCTGCACGTGCCATATTAAGGGCCATAACATTCCACGTATACAGATCCGAAGTTAGTTGTCTTTATTTCGTTTGCTTGGGACGTCAACTAGAAAACTTTACGTGATCGGAATGTCACTTCGAAAGCATCTGGACCTATAGAACCAAACCCTTAGTATAACTTCAAGAATAAGGAGGCTGATGAACAGTTCCCAGGAAACTATCTGCAGATATTCCAATGTAAGCTAAGAGCCAAGAAATGCAAGTATACTTCCATTTCAAATATTAACCAGGAACTGTCTTATTTTCCATAGCTTTTAGCTTTCAAATATCACCTTTGTTTCTTCGACAAAACTAAAGAAAACTCTATTTCATTTTAAGGAAAATAATCCTTAAATAACAAACCTTGCTCTTAACACGCAGGTTGTTACACTCCTGATGGATTTGAACAAAAATAACCTTTATTATTTTTTAAATTAACATATTATTCATTTTATAGAGGTCTTTCCCTTAAACACTCACATTACTATGCAAAATGCGAATATGTTAATTTTTGTTCCTTCATTATGCACCTAGTTAGGTAGTCTTGAACGCATTGCATTTTTTCTCAGGATCCTTTAATAAAATGAGGACTAGAATATTGCTCCTGATGATGTCTCTGTGGGTAGATGAGAATAACACGTCTCGTTGCATTGACACAGCAACCATTAGAGATCTCAAAAATGTTGCATATACATAGGTAGGTATATGCTTTATAGGTTATAAAGCTCCACTAAAGCCTGGAGCTACAGTATACCTATATAGATGATTCCTATGAGACCGATGCGCAAACAAATTCTGTTGTCTCATTGTCATAGTAACGTCTGTTGAGAAAAAATAATAATGATATACACATAGAGCTTATGTCTTTAGTTTGGCGTATTATAAAGCATCACGCACCAAGCCCGAAATCAACCTTTACCTATAGCACCCTCCTATCCATCACCCACAAAACAAAATAAAGGATAACACAGCACATCAACATCATCATCAGCATCAGAACGAGAACCAACATTACCCCTTTAACAAACAACAACTGTGTTTTCGTCTATTCGACAAGTTTCTCTTTCATCCTCTGGCTGGTGATGGAGGAGGAGGCAGCTGTTTGTATATTTTTCCTTCGGGAATACAATGTTGACAGGATATCGACTGGCTAGACAGAACACAAAACGCATGCGTTCAGCAAAATGACAAAACAACACACATTTTAATAAGCAGTTTAGCAGCGAAATTTTCCCCAAAAAACCACCGATTTTAAATTTTACACTCCAAAAATAACTCCACATCAATGCACAGAGTGCCACAAGAACATTATAGTGGCAGGCGGGGGAGCATGGATTTAACTCTTCTGGTGTTGAGTTAATAAGCTCTAGCAGCTACATTTAACCTTGGTCCTTTTCGAAATATTCAACGAAGAGAATTATACACGGGGCGGGCGGTGGGTTTATTATGTGTTTTTGTCCTCTGGTAGGTAGGTATATAGAAACAATTATTTTTAAGTACCGTACAGATCGTAATTGCATATTGTTTCCAATGGAAACCACTTGAAGTCGGGTATTTAAACATAAAAAAATAAAAAGGCCAGCATTTGAGAGCGTGAATAGAGGGCTTATTAGGAAGTTCTTCTTTTATCATTGTTTAAGATGAAAAAAAAAAATGTAATATACCGGCTTTAAATCTTAAATGTACCTAGGTATCACTTTTCAAGACTGAAACAACTTTTTAAATTATGTAGCTATTTAAATAAAAAACTAATTTTCCAGTAAAATTAAATTAAATAAAACCGAAATGTCTACCTATAACCTGTATTGTGTTTTGTAAGTCCAAAAGTTTTAACAAAAAAAATGTCTATTCCTTGTCCGCCATTTTGAAAAAGGCCTCACAACACCTAGATACGATTTTCTCAGCTGATATTTAATATGTCTTAGAGTATTCTTTTTCTCTAATTTTTAAAGAGAAAATTTTTCTAAAACATTCGCTGACAATTTTTTTTTTGAAAAGCTTTCAATTAAAAAATCAAGTCGAAAAACTGTCGAACTTTGGGAACCAAAAATGGTCTTAAACGCTTGTTTCGCCCCAGAATTATCCAGCTTATCTGAGCCAGAACCACGAAAACTATACGCTTTTTTTATAGATTTTAGGACAGCCTTTGATACTATAGACAGAAGACCAATAATGCTCAAGTTATAAAACAAAGCAACGTCTATGAAATTTGGCTAAATAATCTAAAGTTTTTATGTGTACGTATACACAACTTCAGCTATTTTCAACGGGTGTGAATTATCCCCATATTTCCTAGTAGAAGTTGGCCTAAGGCAAGGTTGCAACCTCAGCCCTTTACTGTATTCCCTTTACATCGACGATCTCGAGGAAATCTTCTGTACTGGTAGAGTAAACGTTTTCGATACGTTGAGAGTAAGCCATCTTATGTTTGCTGATGATATCGTCGCACTTGCAGAAACACCACATGGACTCCAACTGATGATCAATCGGCTGGCTGACTTTTGTGAAAGATGGAGGCTGCAGATTAACCTAACGAAGTCGAAAGTTATGATCTTTCGGCAGGCAGATGGAAGAAATTGCCAAAACGAAAAGTGGCAGTTTTTAAATCAGGACATTGAGGTTGCAAATGAGTACACTTATTTAGGTATGCTTACCTATTACCAGAAATCTGAATATGAGAAAGCATTTAGCTGTAAAGCTCGCTCAATGGAAAAATGCCCTAAACGCAACCTAGAGCAGTGTTATCGGACATAAAGACGTATAGACACGGCATCGAAATATAGAGTTTTACAAGCGACATCTCAAGCAATTATGTTTTACTCGGCGCAAGATTGGGGTTTTAAAGAGTCTGATCAAGTGGAACAACCTCTTCCGAAACTAATCACGTCATCTTATTAGAAACTGGACTTTTTTCTCTGTTCGTCCCGACCTAAAAAATGCAAGTGGACTTTGTTCTCAAAACCCTTTGACTCGATGACAGAATTTTATCTAAGAAAATCAGTTTGATTGTTATAAGAAAGCAAAATTCATGGATAGCAGAGTGGAAACGTTTGGCGTCCGAAACAGCAGCGATCTTCCAGTAATTTTTTGAATATGTAACCTGAGAGAAAAAGAGGAAATTCTTCACTTTTTAGGTAGGTTCCCTGTCTTGATGGAAATTAGAAGGAATGTGTACTAAAAAAAACATCTTACAAACAACGAAATGTGAAATATATTAAATGGCCAAAATTGGATGAATCTATATAAATATATAAAGGGTTTTTCAACAGGGATGCTGCAAAAGTAGAGCAACAAGGACAGCAAACGACGGCATATTTCTTGCCGCTCTTTTGACATTTCTCTTCAGTAAAGTTTGCTATTTCATGATGGAAAGATATACGAGCCAACAACGAGTCAAAATTATTAAAATTTACAACCGAAATTCGGAGTCAGTGGCCTCAACGTTAAGAGCGCTACGTCCAATTTATGGTCGTCATAATCGTCCTAGCAGATCAACAATTGAGCGTCTAGTGGAAAAATTTGAATCCACAGTGCGATTTGACGCCGTTAGACTATTTCCTGTTGGGCTACGTCAAGTCTATGGTCCAGCTATGGTGGCCAGCAAGCCAGCGACGATTGATGAACTTCGTACGAATATCGAATGTGAAATTGCAGCAGTATCGGCCGATTTATGCTTGAAAACCGTCGAAAATTGGGTTCAGCGTCTGGACTTCTGCAAGCGTGCCCGTGGTGGCCATGCAAAAGAAATCGAGTTCCATACATAATGGCATCAAACTTACTTTCACAGGAATACAAAATTTCATTGATATCCAAAGCCGTTTTTATTTTATTTAAAAAAACTTTTGTAGCGCTCTTATTGAAAAACCCGATATAAGCTGGTTTTTGCGATATAAAAAATGCATTGTTGATGAAATGTTCTAGATTAAATACATGCCTACAGAACTCATTTATCTCTTAACTAGATGTTATAAGGAAAAAATTGAATAAAAGCCATCTATAATTGAAAAATAACATTGATTCCTCTGATAGAACTGAAGTTGTTGATTCGAAACCCGACCATATTTTGTCAATTTTAAATTATTAGCAGGAGGGGAGGGGAGAATTTGAAGTACTAGAAAAATTATTAAAAAAAACTACGGCAACACTTACAATGTCATGCTGTACCTATTTTATTTTTAAAGCCAAAAATCCATTCCTAAATTCTGTTGTCAAATCAAATTGTTTGATTGAATAGTTTTTGAAAAATTAATTTTTATACTCAAAATTTTGAGAAAAAAAAATGTCTTTATTAAGTAGTATTCATGTTTTATAAAAAGGTATAGCATGACATTGTAGGCGTTGGCGTCGATTTTTAATGATTTCTTTCTTATTTCAAATCGAGATAATACCATAAATAAAATTTCCCTGTAGGAACCACTTCATGTTTGCAATTTCCACCTCAAAAATCTACAACTACCGCCATACTGAATTTCAAAACTTCTTAAAATTAGAGGTAGGGGTACCTTTACAATCCCAAATTAAAGTCATAAATGTAAAGTTAGCGGAGCAGCATTCGCCAGTTGAAAAGTAGTTCGGTGGATAATTTGACGTAAATTAGTTTTGATCGTTCAATGTTTTCTATGTTTTTGTTTCCTGCTTTTCTAAGTGTTACCTCCTCAAAAAGGGGTACAAACTTGTTATATTGAATGGTTTTTTTAATAATAATTAGCAGTTTGTCATATCGTGACTAAGATATGCAATTTAAATTATTGTATGCGATGTTTTCTATGTTTTATGTTTTTGTATGAGGATTTGACACTTGCCTTCAAAACTTTATATTGAAAGGTTTACCGGCTACTAATTTGTCGTTCATAAGTCGTGATTTAGTTGTGACAGTTGTGATTCAATTCTATAGTGTGATGTTTTCTATGTTTGTTTGCTGATTTGCTAAGTTGTACCCCCTCAAAAACGGGTACAAGCTTGTTATATTGAATGGTTTTTTTTAATAATAATTAGCAGTTCATCGTATCGTGAATAAGATATGCAATTTAAATTATTGTGTGCGATGTTTTCTATGTTTTATGTTTTTGTTTGTTAAATGGGCATTAAGTCTAATGGGGTAACAAATTGTTACATTGAAGGATTTATAAGCCTCTAATTTGCCGTTTATCAGTCGGGAACTAGTTGTGACCATTTAAATTTTGCTATTCGATGATTTCTATGTTTTTGTTTTTGCTAAATCTATATGAAATAAATAGCACTTCCTAAAACTTGTTATACTTAAGGGTTTAATGACTAATAAGTTGCTGTTCATCAGTATCGTGAATAAGTTGTGTCAGTTCAAAATATTGTGTGCTATATTTTCTATGTCTTATATTTTTGTTTGATAAATTGATATTTTGTCTTTAAAACGGGCCCAAAACTTGTAATATTGAATGGTGCATTTATCAATCGTAAATTAATTGTGACAGATTAAATTTTGTTGTGCGATGTTTTCTATGTTTTTTTCGAAAAGGGGAAAACCTGTGGTATTCAATGGTTTATTGCTGACTAAATTCGCTGTTAAGGATAATAAATGTTCAAAATTTGCACCTTTCTGGAGTTCGGACATACCATTGTATGTTGGTACAGGCGTAGAGTTCAAAATACAATAATAATTTTATTAATTTAATAATTTTGAATTTTTTGTATTAAAATGGAAATACATTTTGAAATGGATCCTTAGAAAAGAGTGAGCAAGATCAAGAGCCCTTCTCCTACAATCTACACACTTTTGTTCCTACACATCTACAAAATTATTAAAGCTCTTTGAACAAAAATTTAAAAAAACAATAAATAAAATGAAAATCAATCATCCATTAAATTATTTTACTTCAAAATCATGTCACTTTATTGCAACCTAGCTATATGTGTACGCAGGTACATTTTAGAATTCCTGTCATGTCTGCAATGTTTTCTGTCATATATTTCCACTCAAGAAAATTTAAATATAAAATTACATTCAAACAACATGACACGCCTCAAACAAACCGTTTATGCAAACAATTCTCTTCAGATACAAAAAAAAACCGTTTATCTCAGCATGAAAGTCTTGTCTTACGTTTCATTTCACCTTAAATATACATCAGAAGCTTTATAACACCCCATCACCATCTCCATAATACATATTTCCCTTTCAAGGAGACAGATTTTTTCTTTATCCTTATGCATATATTCGACTTTATTTTATACAAAGATCTTTAAATTCAAATCACCATAGCCACCCATCACTTGCGTTTGACTTTCTTTTTTACAAATGGGAGGCTTGATATGATATATATTCCCCATCATCACAGTTGGAATTCGGTTTTCTGTGTTTCGTTTCGTATTCTTTTGGGAAATGGGAAACCGGAGTGGCGGCGTCTTTTCCCTTCTTCTTTTCCATAAGGAAATATGAATAACAAATCGTTAAAATCAAGAAAACGCTTTACATGCATCCGCCTCCTTCAAACCCTAGCAAACACTCAATTATCCAAAAAATGAGAAAAGGAAAAGATTCAACACAAACCACCACCACCGCCGAGCCGCTGTTGTAACATAAAAATATAAATACACGGGGAGGGTGGCAAATGCGGCAATGATAATCACCCCCCCCCCCCCACATATAACAAAGATCTCGGATACCTAAGATTCTATAAGATTCGACTTCCAAGAGACCAAAGAATCCGACCCCAAAAAAAAAGCAGAAAAAAAACTTTCTTAACAATTGTCATGCAACCCCAGACTTTATATGATGTTATGCCGGCAAAGCCCAAACTTCCAAGATACCTACCTATTTCAGGCCATTAACTGCCAAAGCAGCTGCTCGTGTATAGAGGCTGGATATGGGTCTGATGGGGTTTCTAAAAGGAGCCAAACCGAATTTTTGCAATAAATCTGCACGCTACGACTGTCTTTTACAGGAAATACAAAACAAGAAATAGAAGACAAAAAAAAAATAAACGAAAAGAAATAACAACGCATCGAAATTTAAGGGTTGAAAAGTTCCAGACAAAATCCATGGCAACCCTACCATCAAAAAAAAAAAAAAAAAAAAACACACAACCCTCATTGAAAGATGGTAAAATAATTGAAAACTTAAAAAGGATGAATCCTTTCGATACCAATCAAATCAGAAATTTCACAATCTCCCATCATTGCTGATGCGGGATGTCAAAATATCCTTTCTGCATCGAGATCGAGAATGGTATTATCCTGACAAAATGCATCCTCAAAACATTCCGATTGAAAACCGACAACAATCCGGTCCCGGTCGGTGTAACATCGGCTGGAACATGAAAAGGGATGGCGAAATGAATTCTCAAACCATTCTATTTCTTCTCTTCTGTTGGTCCTTGGACTGAGCTGAGCAGCAGCGCCTGGAGGATGCCGTAAATAATGGGCGGCATGTGTGCTTTAAACTCTGTCGACTCTATGGCAATGGCATATTTTGTTCATATATGACTTTCACTTGTGGAATAATATGGAATGAGGATGCATATAATGTGGATTTGAAAATATACGTTACATTATTAGATATATCTAACGGCAGAGGATATAGGTATAGATGGGTATACATAGAATGTGTTCGAGTACATGTGCATGCTTCTGTTGATTTATTCTTTTTTTTGGGGAAAAAAGGACTATTTAAATAAAATTTTGTCGACTTGGATGAAAATTTTAGGGGGAGCGCATCAATTTCAAGGGCTTTGGGTTCAGGAGGGTCCTTAAGCGATGGTGACCAAATAACAGGGCACTTTTGGGTTTAGTAATTTCCTTTTGTAGCTAAACATTTTCGAAAATCCGTTTAAGAGAAGCTCTAGGTATGTATGTACATGAGTGCGCTTTGAGGGTTCTTTTTAAGAGTTTTTTTTCAGGATAATAATTGAGGTTGAAGTTGAGAGACGATAAGTGATGCGGGTAACTTCAAATGTTCTTTGATGACTTGCTTAGATTTGTGTCAAAGGAAATTGAGAAAATACTATTGGGTTTTCAAACTTTAGCAACTCTGAATTTTGGTAGAGTTTGTTTCTCAGGATTTTGTTCCAACCTTCTTAAATTTTATTAAAAAAAAAAAACAAATCAATCTTTTGAATTTTAACTAAGATATGTCAAAGTTGCGTAAAAACTTCATACTTAAGATGAAGAACGGCGGATCAAAGAAATTTTCAAAATTTAATTTCAGTATTTAAAGTTTGATACTATATTAAAAAAGTTTAAATTTTAAAAAAAGTTACAGCATCGTACTATTTTTTTTGACATTTTGTTAAAGTTAAAATTTCTAAATGCCTATTTTATCATTTTAATCAAACTAACTCCATTATGTCACTTTGAACTAATGACAAAAGCGAAAGAGGTAAGTTTGCTTACTTCTTTGACAGCTTGGCACTGTTTTAGGCGTGTTTTTGACAGTTCATGGCGGCCATTTTGTTTTATCTGTTGATTCCTTTATTTTTTTTTGAAATTAAGATACCTATTTAACGGTTTACATGGTCGTCTCTTCCCAGTTGACTATTTAACGTTTGGTTTCCAAGGCAACACCCATACGTCAACGAAACGCAAGATCTCCGGAAAACACCACTGCTACCTCGTGAGAGTCTGTATTTCTTCGAAATTCGAAATGCCAATGATAACCAATTTTTCTGGCCCGAATTGGATATGAACTATAAGTGGTATACGTTCCACACAGCTGACGCCACAAACGACATTTTGCACGAGCAAATTTGAGGGCATGGCTATCTCACGGAGAGGCAACGTGAACTGGCCAAGGAAATTATGCGATTTGATGGACCCCGCATATAAGACTTTTTTGCTGTCGCAGGTTTAGGCAAATAAGCCGAAAATAACTGGTGTCGTCAAAGTAAACATCACCTGTAGCATCGCTCAAATGCAGCCTAATTTATGAGCCAGAATTATAAATTGGAACTCTTTTATGATTGAGATAGCAGACATCACTAAGTAACGACTTTAAACCTGGGCTTGCACTGTCACTTCTGGAACCTTAGTCTTTCAAAAATGGAAACCCACAAAGTACTTTTGATAGGTATTATTCTTACTGTGGCAGAACTTGATTTTATTGTGTTCGTCCAATGTCTCTTATATATTTTTGGGATAAAACCAAGTGTGAACTTTAATTTTACAAAAAAAAACTTTTAATAATATTCAGTGGCTTTAATGGTTTGGACAGAAACGTAGGGAGTCCTAACAGGTATTTCTGTGGGCATTAAAAAGAGTGACCAGAGATAGTTTGTCCACTTATTATATTTCAGCAGCTGTCAAATTTACCAATGACATCCAGCTGTCAAAATATTTAGTAAGGTTTGCCGTTTCATCATGCTTACCAAACGTGTGGAAATTAAATTAAGAAACGTGAATTTCGTCGTCAGTTCGGTCGTCATCATGGCTTCACTACGCAGGGAATTCATCGCACCGTGGAAAAGTGTGAGACCTTAAGCCACCAACCAGACAGAGATTGAAGCTTAATGAAGAAAACAAAGCTGCCAGCTGTAGTGGCCGGTATCGAAGAAGACACACAAATGTCGATTCGGCGCCGATCAGTTGAGTTGGACATCGCCAGAGAGTCAACCCGGCTTCTTATAGGAAAGATGTATAAAACTGGAGCCGAAATAGCTGTCAAAATATGGAATACCTACTCACTAAAACCATCAAAACGCCCATAAAAAACGCCCATAACTCGCGGGGCGCGGCACATGGTCAACCAACATGTCATATGAAAGCTTATGCTTTCATGTCAATGACATTATTCCGCGATGAGTGGAATAACCCGTAATTCACGGTCGAAGGAGTTTTTCAAGTTTTAAGTCTTCACGTATGTTTTTACAGCACTTTTGACGTTCCGAATTGGTATAGAAAAAACAACACTGAGACTGAGCACAGTCGATTGATAATTTGTGTGGCGACAAAAACTACAAATTAAAAGACATAATATCGAAAATAAAATTTGTGGATACTGAGCCCGTGCCGGTTTTTGTTTCTTTAAAATACACAATTAGTTGTACAGCTGCAATTAAAATTAAAAATTCGTTAATATCCCACACACAACTTGTTTTATTCATTTTAAACATCTACCCGTCCGTATTGGAAAACCTAAAAATAAAAACTTTTCAATATTTGAAAAACAAATTGGCATCACTTTTTGTATATTATACCAATAACTTGGGTTTGTGTTTTCGCTAATCTAACCATAGACACAATCCAATTTGACAGAAAGAAACGGCTGAAACTGTCATAACTACCTAAGAAATAACTTTATACCAGTTTTTCTAGTTCATACTTGAACCTGTGTACAATTAAAACAAGTTTTGTAGAAATTTTATGTACTGTTATAAAAGTCCAAGCTTTTATAATCCAATACAGTCACCCATAAGAAAAAAATTCAAACGAAAAAAAATGCAAATATAATAAATAATTTTTGTCATCACTTACCGATTTATCATGGCGTCATTTCCGTTTTGCGGCTGTTGTTGGGCTGGTATCACATTTGCATTATTTGTTGTCGTCGTCGTCGTTTGATTTTGATTATTGGCTACTGTTGTCGCTGATGGTTGTTGATTAATTTGCTGTTGTTGTTGTTGATGTTGTAGCTGGGTTTGTTGTTGAGATGGTAATTGCGGTTGATGATGGATTTCAGCTTTTATCGAACCGGTTAAGCTTTTTGATTGTTTCGATTGTTGTTTGAAACGGCTAAGAGCAAAGAAAAGCGCTAGTACTGCTTTCAATCGGCCAGCACAGATGTCGTTGGTTGTGATTGACTCTAAACCACTGACAGTTTGTGTGCGAAGGACATTTAGGCAGGAATTTACGTTGTCATACTGCAAAAGACAAGAAGAGCAAAAATAAGACATTCATTAGTATGAAATTTTTAAACTAATCTTTTAGTTTGTTAGTAGATTCCTATGTTTTATTGGAGACTTGTATTTTTTTTTGGAAATAAGGTGTTTAAAGTATATAAAGTGTTTTTATTAAACATAGCCGTGTTTTATTGGTAATTTTATAGCCAGCGCAGTAAAATTTCCCTTGGCAAACAAAAGCAAAGAGTGTCGATAAATTAGCCAGTAAAAGAGTGGAATAAAAGTGGTTATACATAGTTAGAACTTTGAAGATGAAGATGGCGCTCTTGAAAAGTATTCAAGACTTGAACCTTAATGTTGTTTTTTACTCACAAAATGGATGTGATCTATGATAATTATAGTTTGGTGGAGACAAAATGGATGTGAACTATGATATTTGTAGCGAACACAGCCTAAAGTTGCTAAAGCATTTTATTAACACAGCCAAAGCGTTTTATTGGTACTTGATTACTGCGCTAGCTATAAATTATCAATAAAATACAGCTATATTAGGAGTCGGGCAACCAATTAAGTTGTAAGCGATTTTGATGAATTTTTGCTGATGATTTCTGGTCATCTAAGCTCACAAGCTACATAGACTAGGATGGTCCATATTTGCAATTTTTTTTAATTTTTATTCCAAGGGGCTCAAATAATTAAAAAGAAATTTATTTCAAGTTCAAGTGTCTATCCTTATCTCAATTTGTGCCTCCTTAATGCTTAATTTTTCGATACAAAATAAGTAATTTTATCAGATTTTGACTAAAATTTTCGAAAAAGGTTTCATTGTTGATGGAAAATCATTAAACTTGGCCCAAACTATATGGCGGGTGATGCATTTTATGTATACAGTGAGGGCTGAGGAGTATTACCTAAATCCTTTTTTATAAACAACTAGCGGAGCCCAGCAAACAATGTATCGCCGTACTTTATAAAAAACATTTTATAAATAGTGTTTTAGGGCCAAAAATCCCGTTAAGTCGATTTACTAAAATTAAATAATGCTTTATACAAAATTTTACGAAAGACTCTTTCTTAGAATAGATACATTTTTTTTATAACTGTAAATGTAAACATTTTATGTGTAAAAAATGTGGGTGCGGCAGTAGATGGATCTTCAAAAATATTACACATGTTTTACTTTATGTTAAATTAAGTGCACTTTTTCAGCGTTCTAGAGACGTAGTAGAAAGTAGTAGAAAGTAGTAGAAAGTAGTAAGTAGAAAATTCAATTATAAGAAAAGTGGGCGTGGCAGTGGACTGAATTGACTAACTTATACATGTCATGCCTTTGTTTTGAGAAAGCGTAGTAATAAAATGTTTGCTAGAATAACGCTAAATACGGATAAAATTCAAATATAAGAAGAAGAAGAAGAAGAAGACATGGCAGTCTTGGGAATTTACTAGAACCATTTTCTAAACCTTCTTTACCCCAGATTATTATTAAAAAAAATTTTGAAAATGTTGGCGAAGTAAGTTCAGTAGTTTTGGAGTCTTTTGGTTAGAAAATAAGGTGATAGCGGGTACTCGGCGTGCTTTGCTACGTCTAACAAAAAGAAATGCCTGTTACCTCACTCAAAATACATATTTGTATTGCCAAACAGCTAGACAGATTCTGACCAAATTTTTTAAACACTCTGTTTGGATATTTGGGAGTTTATAGAAATATATTTATTATTTCTTTTTTTACCCTTGCAAGAGCGACTAAATGATAAAAAAAAATTTCGTCTTTGGATTTGTCACACAATTTTTAAAAAATTGTAGTAATTCCTTAAGTTTGCCTCTTACAAAAATATGTAATTTATCACTTTTCGCTGGTGATTTTCTAAACGACTGGAAAGTATCATTTATTACATCAATTTTCAAATCTGGTTCCAAACAAGACGTTACGAACTACAGACCAATATCTAAGCTTAAAATTATTCCTAAATTGTTTGAATCTATAGTGAAAAGTAAGATTTATACCGAAGTTGAAAGTTCTATTTCAGACAAACAATATGGCTTTTTAAGAGGAAGATCTACCAACACAAATCTGACAGTATTTTTTAACTATTGTTTAAAAGGTATGGAACACGGTTACCAAGTAGATGTGGTCTATACTGACTTTGCTAAAGCGTTTGATAGAGTCCAGTTTAATATTCTCCTTATTAAGCTTAAATTTATGGGGCTCCACTTAAATGTCTTAAAGTGGCTTAGAAATTATTTAACTGTTCGGACGCAGTACGTGAAAATTGGAGAAAGAACATCAAAAATCGTATTTTATCATTCAGGTGTACCGCAAGGCAGTCATTTGGGCCCCCTTCTCTTCATTAATGATTTACCAGATGTTTTTGAATTCGCAAAAAGCTTTCTTTTTGCAGATGATTTAAAACTTTATGTTCAAATTAACTCGCTAAGTGACTGCTTAAAGTTGCAAAATTACCTAAATAACTGCATCAATGGTGTACCGATAACATTCTTCATCTTAACATTCAGAAATGTAGTTTTTTGCTCATTCTTCATTTTCTTATGTGGTATAAGTGGTGACTTCAACCAAAAATTCTATAGTTTCCCCCCAATACGCTAGCATAATAAATCACCTCTTCTTTATTAGATTATTCATTTCAGTATATAATAACAAGCATTTAGCCCTAAAGCCTTTCCCCTTTCACCCTTTCATTACCATAAATAAAAAATATTCAGCCATGAAGCCATTCTCTAAGTATATATAACCATCCTCCTTGTATATGAATTTTTAAAATTGGATACCTTGTTTTTTTTTACTCCATTGCACCCTAAAAATATCTAAACATCGAAAATACAACCTCCCAAAAACCCTATAAAAGTTGTTGGATAGCAATATTGCCGCAATTGAGTCTCGAAATAGGTTGCGGTTTTCAAAATTGTGTGTTATATTTTGAGGACCTTCCTCAAACGGAAAAGCAAAATATTCTTCGAGCTTTGGTTCTGGAAATATTCGCATCCAAAGTGATATTAGTGTATATAGGTATAGGTACTTCGAATCAACCCTTAAGATACTTTGGTTGGCGATATTTCTGCAACCATATCCCTCGTAAGAAGTTGCTGTTTTCAGTAGTGAATAGAAAATTAACAAAACTTTTTGGCGATGTTAAAATTTCGACACATTTCGACAAAACAAATTTTATTGCTTTTTGAAAAAAATTCTAGGCCCCTTACAAAATAAAAATATTTTTTCAACTTTTTTTTTCAAAAAAGTTTCCAAAGCTCACAGAGCTTACATCATAAGAAAGGTTTTTTTAAAGTCTATCTGCACATGTTGACTACGATCTTGTGGAAGGTCTGGTTCTCGAAATTTACAATTTTAAAGAATTTCTGTTGAAAACCCTACAACAATATTTGGATAGCTATCTTTCCACATTTTTGAGGCTTAAAATCGGTGGCGGTTCTCAAAATTGTGCAGCGACAAAAAGATTTTTCAAACTCAAATACCTACCTACCATTTTCATGAAATCTATTTCACCCTACAAATAGAAAACTTTTGAATTTGATTCAAGCCATTTTGGAGAAGAATCTTTTAAACACAAAAAGAATTTTTTTAAATCGGATACCAACAATTATATTTACCTGACTTCACCCTATGGAGAAAACAACATTTCGAAAAAAAATCAAGCCAAAAAGCCATAGCCATAAATGTATCTTTTCAAATAGAAAAACAATTTTAAAAATCAGAAAGGTAGGTACCTAGTTTTTGTTTACCCAATTTCACCCTATAAATTGGTAACTTTTGAAACTTATACTTATTTTTGTGTATGGAAAAATTAAAAACAGGAACAAATTATGATAATGACTTAAAACTTTGAAAATATTTTTTTTTCTAAACCATGGAGCATCTGGGAGTATAAAATTTATACATTTCTAAAAAAGGACCACCATAAATATAGACACTACGAAAAATATTTTCGTATTACAAGAGCCTTAACTAATTGTCGACATGATATGGTAGAAGCAGCTGGGGTGGTATGAGACTCTGACTGTCTGCCTGATGAAACAGTAAAGTCGCTATAGTGCCCTTCTAACTTTACATATGCCCCAAAGGCTATTTGCCTAAACATATACTTTTCCTTTTTAAATAAAAATGAAAACCCATCAAAGTAATCAAATATTCACTCAGTTCAGTTCACGAAAGGTCATTTCCAACATCGATCTGTTATAAATTATAATCATTCGAACGGCAACATCTAAAAATGAAGTGACAATGACATTTCATTACCCCGTCTACTTGCCCCCAATAGCTTTTCAATTTCTTAAAAAAAAAAAAAAAAAAAACAAAAACATGATTCTTCCAACAAGAAAAAGCCATAAATCGGATTCAGAATACCGTGCAACCATTACACACTCCTTCTATAGAAGGCATCAGCATCACACAACATACAAGCCATCATCATCATCAGAATCTCGGTCCTCCTCATACAAGCATATACATACATCTGTGACTAATTTTATTTCTTTATTTTTCTCTCAAGACTTTTTGGAGCCTTGATATGGGACTTCGTCGATGTGCGGGATATACAGAAACAAGTGAAGCTAAAGCTATATGTGAATTTAGGGAATGCCGCATGTTCCACAGACACATCAGACGAACCAAATAATGCAAATTGAATAATAATTCGAAGAAGTGTGGCAGAAGTAAGGGAATTAACGATCATTGTAGGGAAACACCAGTTCGAATATCATCATCATCAAAAAGTTCAAGTTCATTTTTGTTGAAGAAATGCCAGGGACCATTGGTGATGGGGTCTTTCCATTTTATGGGACTTGGACAGTCTCTATTCTTTTAATTGAGACATCAGTCTCTATGGAGAGGACCTGATGGCAGATGATGAACATATTAAATCGTCGAATTTTATTGGTTTTAATTATATTTTCTGTATCAGAATGTTATGACCTCATTTTGTATGAACATTTATGAAGTAATCGTGTTTCAATTGAAAACACAGCAAACATTGAATTAGGTAAGGCGGCGGCATGTATGTAATTCAATCGAGGTATGTTACCTACTGTTTGCGTGAGTGCGAGTTTATTAGGTAATGATATCGAATACAAAACAAAAATAGATATAAAGGTATCTCTTGGATCTCAGGTTTCACATATACCTACGTCTATCAGTGAAAGTAATTCACGGTAGAGATATTGGATTGGATATATAAGTGATATCCCCGCTATGCTACCCACAACCCCAAACCACCGCATGTATCGGGTAATTAATCAGTAAGTTGTATAGCTCTATAGACACTCTAGTAAACAATTATAACAATTAGATACATTTGGTTCAATATGTTTAACAATTGGTGGGCAGGTTGAATAGGTTGGAGGTATTTAGAAGGTATGTATTGTTTAGATATTGTTTAGACTTTATGAAAAGATAACTAAGTGACGTGTTTGAAAACAATTAATAAATAATCTGAAGCGATTCAAGGCGATTGATAGATTGTATATCTAACGGATGTGGGCGAAAAAAAAAATACAAAAAATCACTCGACGATAATCTAAAAAATATCATGAAATTCTTAAACCCTTTATATCTTATCAACTTTTCCGGGTGCAATTTAAACACGAATACTCGGAACTAAATAAAAATTATGCAAGTGTGCCACAGGGTAGTGTCCTAGAACCCGAATTTTTTATGTTTATGCTTATATACCTACCAATGCACAACAATGCCATGATAGTTAGTTTTTACTCCCTCTTAACGGACACTCCCTCTACAGCGGACAACGTGTAGTGTCATGGTTGGCCGTTTTGATTTTGTTCGCATTTTTGTCTTCTAAAGTGGACAATTCTATTAAGCGGACATGGGCAGTTTACTGGCAGAGCGGGAGAAGGAGAATTGTTGGGGTTTTATTTACGTAAACTTTTATTCTGATGCTCCGTTTTTTTTACCACAAAAAAAGTGTCTTTGGGTGTATGTGTTTTTTTTTTATTTCATGAGTGTGAAATGCTTTTCCCAACAATCATCATGCCCTCAACAAAAAAAAACACTTAAATAAAAAGAAAAAGTATAGAAGTTAGAGACATAGACATAGACATAGAGCCGATGGCCAATGTTTTATGGGAGCCATATAGGAACAAAATTTGAAGTTCGAAAATCTTGTATGGCTACCATATTTAGAAATAAAAAAAGAGGTCGACACTTTGACTCATAAATGGTTTGTCAAAGTTCGCGAAAGACGCATCCCTATATCTTGATCAATAATATAAATGATTTTGCGAAGGAAGTCAATTTCAGAAATTTTAAGGCATCACCTGGCTGGTTGCAACGCGTTGTAAAAAAGGCATTTTTCATTCAGAGCGGTATGTGGGGAAGCTTCTGGGGCCTATTTCACAGAATTACATAACATACATTGTACGTAATGTATGTTCGTTAAATTAGGCCCCATCGATGGTTAAATTTGAATTTAAAAACAAAACCGCGGGACACTCTCTTATATGGACAAAAAACTATGGCCCCATAGGTGTCCACTTAAGAGAGATTTCACTGTAGTTGTTATCTTGTTTGTCTCTTCAGCTTTTCAATTGATAAGGCTGATCTATTTTTCTTGCCCGGATGGCTTGCTAAGATCCCGGAGCCGATTAGAAGCCAATCTATACACAAATTTCAAGTTTCATGTGGGGGATCCTAAAACTTCTATTCCTTCCTCCAATGCACTGAAGGCTACGGCTCACAACACACTCTGTACTTTAAGAGCATTACTTTTTACTGAAAATCTTTATTTAAGACTCATTCCATTGAATATCTCTTCTTTTTTTTTAAATGACAAAGCAATTTTGCTGCTGCCGTTAAAAAAAAAAAATAAGCCACAGCCCAACATAGCTCAACGAACACAGACTATTAAATTTTAAAACCGCACAGATAGTAAAATTTCTGATTTCGATAAATACTTCCCTTTAAGTTGGCCTAGGTAGGTATTATCTGGGTATATAAAAAAAGGCAATATCGATTTAAATTCCGCACGGCAAACGACCTCAAAAAAAAAAGGTCTATAAAAATACCCTCTCTCTACCTACCTCAAAGAACAATAAAGCTAAAGTCGTATAAAGTTACCTTTCCCGTAATCTTATCAGTATAGATAGGTACTTTTTCTTTATGCAAAGATATCTCTAAAAGTTCAAGCTCAAGTGATTAAATATCCCAATTTTATCAAAAAGTTGCCTTTTTAGCCTAATGATGAACTTTACCCTTACCCCCATAACCTTTACTGTCTTTTATCATAGAGAAATATCATCTCAATGGAACGCCCGCGCCGCACCGGCCGCCCTTTAAAAATATTTGTATAAGTCTTGATGTCACTTGAAATGGATATGGTTGCGTACTTATGCTTGATGGGCAGGGCACACCAAAAAAGCTAAAATAAAATTTAAAAATAAAAAAAAAAACTTTAAAAATATATATTCACTCAAGTTAAAAACACCATTTCGGCCTTTTTCATAACATTGCGGCTATAATATGATGGTTTTCTGTGAAGCTGTGTCTGCAGCTGCTTCTGCTTCTACTGTATGCATCCTCGTTTATTTCGGCCACCGAAGCCGGCAAAGAATGATTTTTTTTTTTTTTTTTAAATATAAATTTGTAGTGTAGCCGAACCCGAAACAAATAAAGCAACAGTCGCATCAGTTGGTCGGTACGGTAGAGGTAGGTAGAGGTAGTTTATACAACGCCCGGCTATAATGATGTCGGCTATATGAAGCAATTCCCATTAGCAATTATTTATATACCAACCTACCCGGCATGGTCACACCTGAATATTTGTTGGCAGAAGGAGTAAAGTTGGGTTGAAAAAAAAAAAAAAAAATATCTGAAACTCAAGCCACGAGGAATATAAAAAAAGTTTCTGGTCTCCTCATTAATTAGAAGTGCAAATAGTTTTTTTTTTTGTTTGTACTCTTGTTGTTGTTGTTTTAACCTCGTTCTATCAGAAAATGAAGAAGCAGACTTAACGGTCAGGAAAAAAAAGGGAATTTCAGTAAACAACAAATTTGTAACGGAAAATTGTGAAGTTGTGCTGATTTGTGGGTGCGCTTCTTTGCTTTACGATTTTTTTTTTTTTATTTTTTTGTAAATGGTGACAATGAAGTCAGCATTGTTTCTGTTTGCACTCACAATTTAGTTAAGTTTTTTTTCTTTTTTGAGGAAGGTATTAGTTTTGAATACCTTTGATAAATCGACCAATATATTTGGAAACCATAAATTAGGTTTTCGATTTTTTTTTTTGATATTTAAACTGATAAATATCCCAAAATTGATTTTTTTTTTAATTGTTTGTGGAGTAAAGGTCTATAATAATAAAAATACTCCTTTTCTAAACCTAGGTTGGTAGAAATGGCGACCCAGATCAATTTAACTCAGTGACCCAACCAGCGCCGCGTCGCCGTTTTAATACCATAGCTCGTATTGACCTGTGGATGAAAAGTGATTTTATAAGAGGGGTTTCTGGATATACGCTTTTACGGATCTGAAAGGGGTGTATCCTTAGAAAATCTTAGGTAACTTCGGGCGGCTTTAACCCAGTTTTTCAGTGGTGAGTTCAACCTGAGTTAGTTAACTCTAGAAGTAAATTAACCGACAGTTAACTGAAGGAGCAGTTTTTTGGTGGAGAATGCTTGCGGAACGATTAAACAAATTCGGTGGATAAAACATCAAAATCATCTGTTTAGTTAATCCTAAATTAACTCACTAAATTTTACGAGTTAACTCGGGTTTAAATTTAGTCTCCCACTATTAAACTAGACCTAAGGATTTCAACAGATACAGTTTAGAAGTTAAAACCGAAGTAGATCCACTTCATCTCGTGGAGGAAAGAGATCAAGTTTTTGATCTTCATCTCAGAAGGTTCGTTGAGGTCGTTAAGAAAAGCTCTTCCAAATTCTGTCCAGAGCAGGGCATTTACAGAGGAAATGAGCGACGGCTTCCTTTTCTTGCTGATTCCCACAACTATAACAATGATTACCTATTGTAAGAAATGCTCAGATGTTCGCCGATTGGCCAGTGACCAGAATAGGTCGGAAGGACCCTGGCTATGTCTCGCCTGGGTCTAAATATTGATAGATGAAGATGGGCCAAATCTTTCTGGATAAGACACAGTTTGTTAAACTTCGCAAACCTAACTTTAAGCTCACTTGCGGAAAGAGTCAACATTCCGCAAGCGAGCTATGAAGTGCTGATTATTGCCTGACCAGTTCGTCAGGCCTCTCGTTTCCCTCAATGCCACAGAGACCTGGAACCCAGATAAAAGTGACCCTGAGGTAGGGATAAGGGCATCAGAGGTCATCATGACATTGCTGAACCAATTTAGAGGATGCTAAAACCGAATCAGTGGCCTTAACAGGCCTGGCTGTCTGTTTGGATAGCGGAACTTCGATTTTTTTTACGGGCTTGTTTGAAAAACTTGCATGTTTCCCTAATTGTCAGTAGTTTAGCTTGAAATACACTAGAAAGTTGGGTAGCCGAAAAGAGCTACATAAATCTTCAAAGATTCGAAAAACTTTAAAATCTTTACTGAGACCCAGAGCAGAAGTGCAGTAGTCAGACGGTTTTTAAGAAATATCATATCATTAGGCTGTGACCATATGGTTTAGCAAACAAACAATTTGATTTCCTAAGTCTTATCGCACTGCAGGGTATTAAATTATTATTGTGTAAATCAAGTGGTAAAATGTGCAGAAAGACGCTTAAGGCATCCATCGGGCAGGATCCCGCGGGCCAACACAGAATAGAACCATAAATGAGGATCGGTCGAACCACGACTGTGTACGTCCTGGTCCAAAGTGTCACCTCCGATTGGAGGCACAGAAGGCTATGCAGGCCTTCCTAACCCGTTCTTCATTATTCAGTTTCCAATTTAACTTGGGGTGACGGAACTTCGCCTTTGAGTAGAGGAAGCGTGAAGGGAGGTATTTTTGTTTTGGTCGTAAAAAGCATCAGTTCAGTTTGTTAACACCTAGTCCACAACTCGTGGCCCAGTTGCTAACCTTCTTGAAAGCTGTCTCTGTGATCTCACTGAGCACAAGTGGGAACATTCCTGAAATCAATATCCCCAAACCATCCGCATGCGCAACCGCCTTCACTCTACATCTCTCCAACTCAACGAGAATTTTGTTCAGGACTTAAATCAACAGAAGTGGAGATATAACACCACCCTGGGGTGTCCCTATATTTTTGTGTTTGGTCATTTTGTATTACCTAACGTAGCCTGAATCCCTCTATCGCCGAGCATGGATAATATCCATTTCTTGATGTAGTAGTCTACAGTCTACACCAAAGTCAACGAGTGATTCTAGAATGGATTCGCTTAGGACGTTGTTGAAAGCCCCTTCTAGCCTTCTACATCTAAGAAGGTGGCTAGGGTATATTCTTTGAATTGGATTGTTTTCTCAACTGAACGCACTACCTCATGGAGAGCCATCTCTTTGGACTTAACCTTAAGATATGCCCTATAGAGCAAAGGTTAGGTTAGGTTAGAGTTAGGAGGGGCGTGCACAGCCCGGGGGCTGTTGCGTTCACGAGGGCTTGTTGGTCCATTGTGATCCCCTTAATATAAGAAGCAGAGATGCTCCTAAGCTAATGGAAATGTTTGCCATTGAGACCTACGCTAGATCGTCCAGTTCTCCAAAAAATCTGTTTCCAAAATATCGGAGGCGATTTGTTCGAAGGTTTAGACAATCGCAGATCAGGTGTTTAATGGTTTCAATTTCTTCGACATCCTGACAGAACCTACAGCAATCGGCTGCTTACACACCCCATCATGTGGCCATTGTGCCAAAAAAAACTTTATAAACTCCTTTATTACTTCAATTGTGGATTAATGAAAATTCGCAAGGTAAAATGTTATTTCCATTTCCTGTGGCAAGAAAGTCTTATTTGAGAAGTAGATTCTGAAACACTTTGTAAACATTTTTTCTTAAAACTTCCAAATTTTATAGCCTAAACATAGAAATTTTGGTTAAAAAAAACTATTTTGAATTTCCAGCACCACTATAGTAAGAAGGCCCAAACCCAACTCTAAACTGAGGCGCTTGCTCCGATGGGATAATCCATCAGAATATGCAGCCTTGTTGTTCGTAAGCTTTTTTATACGGCATATCAGATCCTCTATCCTCACTTTGAGAGTTGTAAGATTAAGTTAAGCATAGAATCCAGTGTGGTATGAAAGGTGTTAATTTCAGTTGATGGAAATGGAATTATAAATGATTAAAAGAAACCATTTCAGATTATCCTACAGCTACAAACAAAATATTCCGGAAGAGTATGACAAATTTTCCGCTCTAAATGACCAAAAGAAATTTCACATCGAGAAGAAGAGTGAGAGTGCGAAAGTGTTAAAAGCAAGTTTAGTAATTCCATTAAAATATACCTTCGATACCAATAAAGTTATAATTCAAAAGCTTTTAATCCCGCAAAACATTGTATTGCACCATAAAAGTCATAAAAATAAAATATTCAAACTTTAATCCTCTTTATAGTAGATATGTAGGTTTGACAGCCAGGGCGGCCGGCGGCTTGAAGCCCTACAATTTCGCTTTGATATGCCTATTTATAAAAAAAAAAAAAAAGATGAAAACACAATTCGCTATAAATGTACAAAATATACATCTATGACGTTTCATGGAATGACGATATCAGCAGCAGCACCAGTAGTTACTCTTCCCAGGGAAGTAATGTATTTCAATAATAAACCGCATGGCAGTACAATAAAGAGTAAAAATAAAAAACACAATAATTTTTACCACTGACTCTTTTTTTTTACTATGACTTGACTACTGTGTGTACTTCACTCATTGCAATTCCTGTCCAATCACCCACAAGAGTATCGTTTTCCAAAAAACCACCTCCAACTCTACCAACTCCTCTGTCTTTCTCACTACACTGAGCAATTGACATCGAAGCGTTTCATTTGCACCATCTGTGGCAACCTTGCTTCAACTGGCATTATACTGTGCCACCAACAACGATGAAACGATTATCTGCAAGACATTTTCATATCCAAGGGATAAACGGTCGTCACCGTCGTCGTTGGCGTGCGGATACATGGAAGGATGTAGGTGCTCGGATTCCCCAACCACTATCTCTGTCGTCGTCGTTGGTCGTTGGTCGTTCGGTTGGGAATCAAATGTTTTTAGCTGACCACAAAAATATGATTTTTCCCAACTCGCTCCCTGATGTCGATATGATTCTTGCCTGCTCCAAGTGCTATCATCGATTTTTCTATATAACTCTCAACTTTCGTCCTTTTCTGATCCCATTTCCCACAGTTTTTTTCTGGATCAGTGTCAAGTGCCAGCGATAATTCTGCACAAGAAAAATAAACGAACAAAAATATTTATGAAATGAGAGATTCCTCTGCTCTGATGGTGATGGTGGTGGAGAAGTATTTGGTTCCGTTCCTCTGATTTGCTGTTTTATTACAGAAGTCATCACAAGAACAAAAAACCACAACAGAAGACGATTAAATTTTATTGGTTAGCCAATAAGGGATGCCAGGAATACATAGATATATTGACCATGGTTTTAGGTTCTGATCTAAAAGCCAACAAATGACAAACAAACAAAAAAGTGGAATGTTGCTTTTTCACAGTAAAATAGATCGCAGACTTGATGGCTTTTCCAATACAAACAAATAGCAAAACCAGAAAAAAATAACTTCTGTCGAGCTTTAGAAACTTTTCAATTACGACCGAACGAGCACACATCACACCGTTTCCGATCCGAAGGGACATCCGCATCCGCATGGAATGCATGTTGTTCGGATCCTATATATGGTTATTGGTTTATGTGTTCGAGGGGGATTATTGGAGAATCCTTGTGTCAGTCAGAATAGGAATGCGTGTGACTGTATACGAATACTGTGTGTACAGTTAGTATAAGTCGCCTTATCCAAATCCTCAAACCTAAATGTGAGACAAACGAGATGGCGGCTATACTGCTCGTATATTGGTAATGTTTGGCGCACTAGTGATAAGGAGATTGCTTTTGTGGAGAATGTTAGTGTATAATATTGTTTTGTAGACTGGAAGGACATTGCATGAGCACCAGGAGCAGAGCATTGTTGTGACGTGATGATGGTTTCGGAGTGTCAAATTGAAAATTTTTGATACTTATCGAAGAAAATTTATTAAAATCCCCACAACGTTCATGTGACAAAAAGTAACAGGGATTTTCTATGTTTTCCGAAAGGGTGGTGTTTGATAGAATTCAATCAATTAAAAATGTATTGTTGGCTTTTTTGTTTCTTGTCTGGTAAATGGTTCGCACATTTAAGTGAGTTCCGAGTAGCTATTAAAACTTACTCAGATCACATGCCCTTCCTTAGAGGTACTGTTTAAAATTTCTGGAGGGCAAGAAGAGGCAAAACCTTCACAGCTAGATCCAATTCCAAAAGTAATATGGACGGGTGGCTATCGCCATTTATTTAAAGAGAATGAGCTTTTAAGTGTTTCGAGTGGATCAACAAAAAATAGAAAAATTCGATAAACTTGTTGAACTGATATCAAATGCAGCCCCAAAGTACAACAAACTAAATTTCTTCAACAAAAAATGTAAACAGAAGTTATTTGACGATGAAAGTAGGAAAACAAGAGATATTTCATTTGCGTTTTTACGACTATTTCGAAAAAAAAACAATATCTTAATATTTTTGCAGCTGTCAATAAGAACTATAAAAGCATATGTGCTGCTAAGAAAAAAGCTTATGACCAAAAGAAATATAGATTACATTAACACAGTCATATCCCCAGCAGAGTTTTGGAAAGCAATTAAAGTGGTTACAGGAAGAAGGAATACTATACTGGGGTGGGTCTCCCATCATACCAATTCAAAAATCACTTTAGGCCCTTATATTAGATGGTAACTCGTGAGGCGCCAATCTCTCTGTTTGAAATAGAAGAGGAAATTTATAGTTCTAAGCTATGCCGCTCTTCTATAAGCTTTACAAGCTCGGAATATCATCAAAAATGATAACAGTATTGAGGGCTTTGTACCAAAATAATTCAGCTCGTGTCTGGGATGGAAAGTGCTTCTCTGATGAATTTGGAACAACGGTGGGAGTAAGGCAAGGTTGCGTTCTTAGTACTCTTCTTTTCATCTTATACATTAATGACATCACAGATGCTGTTAAGGGTGGGATTGAGCTACGTCGCGTCGGATAAAGATTCTAGGTATACTCTTTGCGGAAACTGTCGAATACCGGCAGCTTATAATAAACCGATTAGAAACATATTGCAAAAATTGGAATCTCTCTGGGAGTGTTAATTACATCTGGGAGTGTTAATTAAATCGAACACTAGCATGAATAAACATCTTAAAGATAAACTTTCTGAAGCAAAGCGTGCTATTTGTTCTGTTTTTGGGCAGTTGTATCCACAAGAGAAGTATTTAGCACACTTCAAAACAAACAATATTTCGTGCAACCGTTACTGCTATACTTCTCTATGGAGCTCAAGCTTGGGGATACAGATCCCCAAATGTTTCTACTTTATTTAACAAGAAGATTTTTAGATTGCCCAGCTAGCATTCATCCCATGTTTTTAGATACACCTAAGCTCCATTTCAACTACGTAGTAAGAGAGAGAAGAAGCTAAGAATTCGCAGTACAGATTATACTATAGCAAGTTGGACCACTACTTGAGTGAAAAAAACTTACTTTTTAGTAAACTATTCAACAAAATTGATAAGCCCCATTTTTCGTTTAAGAGGAGAATTACTCAATCTCAACTTCATACCACACCATCCTGATTTACCTTTCTATTGTACATTATACAACCTTAAAGAAAGAGAAGATGTTTTCCATTTTATTGCTGTATGTCCCATTCTAAAAGAACTTCGAGTACAATATTTTGGAGTACATACATAATCGATTTAGAGGAAACACTAAGAATTTTAAATGGAGCAGTTGACTGGGATGTACTTTACAACTTCACTGTAAAAGCTTTAAGATATCGAATGAGCATTGTAAACGAACATTTTTGAGAACTTAATTCAAACAATACAAATTATAATTAAATTAATAATAGTACAAAAATTATGTCAGTCTGGTAGACGGCTTTCGGCCTAACCAAAAGCCTTTTTTGTCAAAATTCAAAACTTATATTAATTATTTTCGTAAGTCAAGAAACTAAACTTGTTTTGGCTTTTTTATGGACAGCTTGATAGAGTTCTTGATTTGCCTTAGAGTTAAAAAATATAAAAAATTAATATTGTTAGGTGACAGCTCGTAAAACGTTAGGGCTTATAGTGACTTACAACTCCCAACCAATCCTATGTGCGTGTTTTTTTGTTTTGCAGGAATGGAGGGGACCTACAATTTTCTGCCGAATCTGAAAAGCATTTATTCGATTGATTTAATCGTGACAAAAGATACTCTTGGCTCTTGAGGATTTGTCCTTGAAACTAAAAAAACATTTTTGTTTTTGAGTGGAAGAACCTGGGAATCGAACCCAAACGTCTTGCATGACAGTCCTCCGCACTACCAATTGATCTACTACTGAAGTAATGTGGGGTGAAATAAAAAGTGTTTTTTTGGAAGTAAGGTCCGAAATTAAGAGACTCTTGGATATTCGCAAAAAAATCTAAGAATTAATCGATCTTCCTAAATTGTTGAAGATGAAAATAAATGCTGAGACAAACGCTCAATGACGGGCTCAACTGTGAAGCGGATACCAGAAGTGGAATTGGCTAAGAAGATAGTTATGACTGCATAGTTTTTCATTATCGATTTGGCGATAGCACCCTCTATCCTATCTACTGGAGATGGGTGGAGCATTCGTCAAAGCGAAAATCACTTAATAGAGCGATCGATTTAGTCTTAAGCAATACGGGCCCCTGGCAGTCAACAGGACAGTTTATCACTGTGTGAAAAATGACAAGAAGATAAAGTTCGACAATCTCCTAGGCAAAGCGGAAAACGCTGCAAGAAGGGGAGAAACTAGAGAACTGTTGCAAATATCCGATGAAGTTGTCTGGTAAAAAAAACAACACCCATCATCCTGTACTGGATGTGATGGATGGAAGAAAAACACTTCTGTGCCCTGCTCAACGAATTTCCTGAGCTTCAGTATTGAAATAGTCCCACAGTTAAACGAAACTCACAGATTCTGTATCAGTATACACACCGAACCATCCATCTAGGTCGGAAATTGAAACTGCAATCCATCACACATAATAGCACACAACGAAAGCAGCTGAACTTGAGGGCCTGCCAGCTGAGTTCTAGAAAACAGATCCCCCTACAACGACTAGTTTTATTCTTCCGTTTCTACGAACTGTTTGGGAATCAAACAGAAACTGTTAGACGGACTGGAAGGGTAGAGTTATTGTTAAGCTTCTAAGGGACAAGACGACCAAAGTTATGGATCGAAAGTCTAACGTCTTAAATTAAAAAAAGGTAAATTTTAGTTAAAACATTATTAGAAATTTCTCATGCATTCATAACTTCTTGATGAGGAGACATTCCCAGCTGTGTCCAGAGCTCAAAACTTAAGTATTGAGGAGTCTTCTATGAATGGAATGTGTTTCCTTATATTTGTTTGGTAAGATATCAGTTTCCTCCAATATTTACGATCCCTATTACACCTAAAATACCTGGTATTAGAAGTTATATAAAAAGGAGTTTTTGGTCTGTTTCATAAGCACCCACACGGAAGTATAATCTTTAAATATGTATCTAGATCAAAGCTCATAAAACAAACAAGAAAAGATACATATCGCTTAGAGTATAGGTATTTTATGTGTTTGTTTTGATACAATCCAAAACAAATTACAAATTATTGCGGAGCCACGACAAAACAGCACGAAACCTTTTTTTTTGTTTTTGTTTTGGTAGGTATAGGTAAGTATCTTACATCCATTTCTCTATGCTCCGCAATAATCTAAATATGAAAATCTAGACAACAAAAAAAATACAAGATATCTTAAAAAGGCGAGTGTCTGTTTTTAGTTCCCCATGGAGAAAGGGACAAAAAGAAAAACATTTGGCCGCCTCTCCATAAGATAAATAAATAGACTCTCAAAACCTAGACACAAATAGAACTCACAGCAGCTAAAGCGTTTTTTTTTTTTTTTTAAGTACTTCATTGATTCAGCATGAATCACGACATCGCTTTGAGAGTCTGACGACAGCCTTTACATTACCGACAACGACGACACAATATAGGCCCATTACAATATCTAGATATACATAAACCTATATATGATACTCCAAAGATACAATGCAAATTCCAAGGAAGTATCTTTTTGTTGTAACAGAGAGATGCCGATAGATATGGTGGTTAAAACCGATCATAACCCATAAAGATATTTCCCTACTGGCGTGATGATGGAAGAAGGAAGCTTTAGATACAAAGTTATACTTTGTAAGGCTTTTTGTTTGGATAGGCAAGATATAGATACCAACCTATGCGAAGATAGATACCTTCTATATCTATATCTCTACAGGCTTATTATACTCCTTCGTTTGGATTTACCTTTCAATTGCAAACTCGCGAAAAAAAACTTAAATCTATAATTAGATCAAACATGGGCAACATGGCTATAAGGATTTCTGCGCATTCAGCCAGAGCCATAGCATCTAAATCTGCATCTCTTCTACATGGTATAGGTAAAAATCCGAATGCTTATTCCTCTTTTCCATGGAAATGCTAATCTTGAGTGCTAAAACACTGGACCAGGGATAATGTTGTAACACAACTGCACTCCACCTCCTTTGGATCCACAAAAAAAAAAAAAAAAAAAAAAACGCTTCTCAAATGAAATGGAAGAAGGTATCAGATGATATGAAACTAATGGTAGCACCTACAGGCGACTCTCGCGCACAAATCGCAAAAAGAAAATTTCCATTTAAGATATTTTTTTTTTTTTATTAATATTCTTTTTTTTTACGTTTTGACTTTTGTTTTTGTTTCAATATAAATAGTTTTTTGCTCCCCATTTTGGCTTCGCATTGCATGACCAGCAGTTTTAGAACGGAAAACGATCAAGAGTTTGAGTACCAAACCAACTAGATATTATAGCATAGATAATTTGAAAAGATACTTTTTTTTGTGTATAGGTATGTATATATTCTTTGCGCTTTTCGCAACCATTTCCATTTTCAAATGGGTTCTTTGACTGAATGGGGAGGATGATGGGAGAAAGAATAATAGGTAACATGCCTTTTGTATCTGTTAACCTTGATCTGAATGTTTTGCGGATAAGTATAATTATGGATAATGGGTTTCCTGTGGGACAACAATGTTGATGTTGTTTGAACATTTTGTTTTTTTTTTTTTTACACCACACAGGGTGGTCAATGGTATTCGTTATTTTCATATTTATGGTGACCATACTTTTTTTTTAATTCGAAAAAAAAAATAAATATTTTTAAATAACATATACTCACTTATATATGTCAAATATTGTCCACGATATTTTGAAATTTTTTGTGTAGGTTTCACAATATTTGATTCTTCTTTTGTTTTTAATAAAACCAATTGAATGTAAGTTCATACTATTTTAATATGCCACGAAAATGTGAATTTAAAATTAGAAATAAGCAATTTTTTTAATATTCGCAGTTAAAATCGTTGCGACATCTTTTAACACTGTCCTGCTGTATAGATAACACTGTTACACTGTCCCTGTACCACTGATTTTAAGACCTTATAACCCGAACACTTAAGCATTTATAACAACCATATCGAATTTTTTTCGGAGATTTTGCATAAAAAAACGACCAAGTCGGAAATTAAAATTGATTTTCTTTTTTTTTTAATTTATCAACCCAATGCCAATGATTATGGTGAAGCTTGTAAAGCTCGTACCATAACGTTTGATATAGGAACAATTTTGTACATGACCTTAATGGCAAGTGCCTATTGTTTTTGTCTAAAAAAAATATAAAGATTTTGATCAAATATTACATTTTTTTAAAATTTTTCAATAACGGATGTAAAGATTTTGATTAAAAATAGTACCTTTCTGTATTTCAATATCTAAATATCTCAATATTTCAATATCTTTATATCTCAATATCTTTATATCTCTATCAAAATCTCTATAGATATCTCTATACTTCAATATATATTTCTATAACTCAATATCTCGTTCTATCATCTGCCGGCCTGTTTGTATGTGCATATATATGGACAATTTTTATGTAATTCTCTAGTGGAGATATTTCAAAGCACCGATCTAAGGATTTTGATTAAAAATAGTACCTTTCTGTAATTTCAATAATACTGCGCAAATAAATAAAACGAAGCGCGTACTCGAAGCAGATGTTCTATCAGACGAGGTTTTCAGTAAAAAAGCACCTGCTCCCGTTATGAACAAATTTTGCGAAAAAAAAACTGCCGAATATATCTCTTTATATATTTCTCTATATTTCTTTCTATATACTATATCTCTCTACCTCTATATCTCAATATCTCTCTTAGTTTATGTACATATCTGGCTTAATCTCTATATCTCTCTCTATGAATATACATTTTTCTATCTGTATCTCTCTCTATAACTCAATATCTCAATGACTGGCTCTATATATATGTCTCTCTCTCTCTATATATCTCTATATCCTTATCTCTATATTTCAATATCTCTATATCTCCATACCTCCACATCTCAATATCTCTATATCACAATATCTCAATATAAATATTTCAGTAAACTTTGTCTTTTTATTTTATTTCATTTCAAACAAAAGAAGATTATGTACCAGCGGGGTAGGTAAAGAGCCAAAGGAATACAACTATCAAATGATTAGTTTCTTCTACAGTTTAAACACAAGAGTTAGAGGTACTCAGCATGCCTTAATGTTTATATCCTCTCAAAGAAAGGACTTAAGTGTAGAAATCCTTACTTTGATATATTTACGAGAACAACACTGATGAAGCTTTTCCAAGCTGAATAATACAAACAAAACAACTTGCATCTAAGATATCGTATTGTCTTGGACTTAAAACTTACTTCCAACCCTTTTGCACAAATTAAAGAGAAAAACAAACTCTATTTTTCTATTTGCACTGCAAAAAATAGAAAAAAAAAATTGCTAACAATTCAAGCTAAAAATAATAATTTCTCTAATGACAGACCCACTTAATTATTCAAATTATGGGTTATCCATTAAAGTTATACATTTTGCTATACCAACGCTTGTTAAATGTCATTATAGATTGTTGGGTTGAGAGATAATGACAGAGAGTTAACAACAATTATTGAAAAATCATTCACCTTGAACTCATTATAAGAATATCAGTACCTCGACCATAACATAGAATATTAAAAGTTTTTTTTTTTTTTTAAAATGGAAAAATGATTAATTTCCGGCTATTTGAGTTGTAATTATAGAATAACATAAATAATAGACAAATATTTTGTGTGATAAGTAATTTTATTTGTTTTCTTTTTCATAAATAATTCAATCAATGATTTAAATCCTTCCCCACCCTCCTGTTCTTCATATATCAGCAAAAAAAATCAAATTAATTCAAAATACAAAAATATTTAATTAAAACCAACTCCGCACTAAAGTATGCAATAATTCTATTATGAAGTTCAATAACCATAATAATTCTCCTAAAGCCAAATTCTATTGAATATAAAATCGTATGCATTAAAAAAAAAAAAAAAAACAAAATAACGCTCTTGAATTTAAAACAGTATATTTTAACTTTTTTTTTTTGTTATTAAAACGAAATTATTCTAATTCACTTGTTGCCCCAGAGAGTATACTATATTAAATTTTTAATGAAAAACCAACAAAATATTTTAAATTGCAAATTCATCGCGAAATAATCGATGAATTGTTGGCCAAAAAACATGTGCGTATACTTTAGTACTTTTGAAACAGGGTGAGGGGTGGTTATTCAGTTGCTAAAATTTGGCATTCAGAGTATTGTCATATAGGTATATGAGATAGGGAGAGCTAAAAAAACAATTTTAGTAATTTACATTTTAATGGCATTTATGTAGTATTTGGTATTATTATTATGGGAACTAGAGGGACTATGATGAACGAACGCATAGGCTTCAATAGACGAACTTATTTCCATAATTTAAAATATATAACGAAGAGGTTGTTTTTAGAACTAAAACCCATCACAACCAACTATACACAACCATACGACCATTTAATTATCCCCCGGATTCAGAATTAGACCGTAATGCGTTCATCATAAATTATTTTCGCGCCTCCTTCTCCTCCTCCTCCCAGAGCCTAGCAGTAGAAGTATGGTGGTGGTGCGTTAATCATAAATAAAAGAATATTGAAGCTTCAAAGAGCCGATAGAGATGAGAGTCCCATAGAAAATCGAATGAATTTGAAACTATAAAAAGAGCCAGCTGATTCGGAACAATTAAATGAGGTTTTTGTTAGTCATGGATAATGGTGGGGGAGGGGGTGGTTAAGGGGTTGAGGGTAATTTGATATAATAATTAACTAGATTGGTCGAAAAGTAAATGAAACAATAATAACAATCAGCTTGTTTTACTATAGAAATAGAGGACGTCGTTCGCCATTTGAAGGTTCCAGCTCACTAATGTTCATTTAATTTATTTCTATCAGGGTTTTAAATACACAAAATTATAAGTTATAGAAAATGAACTCGAGCAAAACGATTTGTAATTTGATACAATTTGAAACCGGAGGCACAGATATTTACATTATAATGATAAACTATAGAATATTGTTGTAGAGGTTCTGTTTATATAATATTTGTAGAATATAGAATTAATGAGGGCTTCGTTGATCAAAAGGTATTCGCTTAGATGGTTTTAACTTTTCGACTATAAAGAAGCTTAAACGATTTATTTTCATTTTTGACTTCTTAGGTTACTGGTTTAGCAGATTTTAAAGGTCCTAAATTCAAGATATGTATTTTTAAAACAGATTAATTAGAACCTCCTTTTTAGGGTGCGAAAACACAGGCCTCGAAAGGGAATGCCCATTTAACTATGGAGCCCTTGGCCAAGGCTGTATACGAACGAGAAGTTTGGTATTAAATAAAAGGTGACATTGAGCTCGTCATTTAAGTGTAATATTATCAAAATCGTTCGTGGGAATATCGAGATATTGGAGCTTGAAGTTGCCGATTAGAAACTAAAGATTTGAGTGTTTTTTTGTTCAAATAAATTGTTCATAACGTGCGAAATGAATGACGAAGAAAAATTATATTGATATTAAACGAAAGGTATTGTCTCTTAAAGAGTATCTAACACAAATATTTTGTTTTGCTTAATACATTTTGAGATATTAAGCTTTAACTTCTTGAAAGGACTTAAGCTCCAACCAAAACCTTGCAGTGCTGCCAAAATCTCGAACACATCGTGGTAAGAATTTCCACAAACGTAAGAGTTATAGAGTTAACGAAAAATTACCTCTCAAGTGTTAAACAGGAGTAACGAGGGTGTATAAGTTGACGATATCTGGTTGAGGTACCAAAACGTAACTTGTTAAATAGGTTAACCTAGACATTAGTTAGAATAACATTGAAGAGGAAGATAAAAAGAGATCTATAACGGATAAGATGATCAATAAGACATGTTATAAAGTAGTTTAGAGTAGTGAGAAATAATGTCAAAGCGTCTCGGACTTATCTGCGTAGACAAGCGACTTCATATAACCCCACAAAAAATAATCCAGTGGTGTTAAATCGCACGATCTTGGAGGCCACGCCACAGGCCCTCCAAGCGAGAAAATGCGCTCACCAAAAATTTCCTTCAATAAATTGATTGTTTCGTTGGATGTATGACATGTAGCGCCGTCTTGTTAGAACCAAAAGTCGTCCACATCAACATCCTCCAATTCAGGCACGAAAAAGTCATTAATTATGGCTCCATAGCGTTCCCCATTTGACTGTAACATTATGGCCGGCTTCATTTTTGAAGAAATATGGACCAATGATTCCCTCTACCTAAAGAGCACACCAAACAGTGACTTTTTGGGGACGTAACGGCCCCTTGTGGATTATAATCACTCCAAATACGACACTTGCTTATTTACGTACCCATTCAACCAAAAATGAGCTTCATCGGTGAACAAAATTTTCTCGTGAAAATCGGGCTCAACAACGATCTCGTTTCGAGCCCATTTTGCACAATTTGCATTCGTTTTTCACGAGTAAGTCTATTCATTATGAAATGGCAAACCAAACTGAGCATAAATCAAGTGACAGCTGTCAAAAAGACCAACTCCGAAAAAAGTATTGCCAGATTGAAAACAACACGTCTAAAAAAAAAAAACACCCTGAATAAAAGGTCAAAGGCTTTTCTATCAATTACCATACATTTTGTTTGTATTGGGTTAAGAAAGAGCCAATTCTTCTCCGCCCTAGTAGAAATCCTTTCTAAATCAGAGTTTACCACAAATACTGTAGCCTGTCAAGAGGGCAGCTTTTACACAGTTAAACGTCATCGGAAGAAGAAACCACGGAGGGGATTTCATTGACATATCTGTAATGAAAACAAAGAGGTCTTAGAATGGAGCCTTGTGGAACCCCTCTTACATTAGGTGGAAAGTTTAATAAATTATTGCCTTACGAAATAGCTTGACTTCTAGATGATAAAAAGGATGACATAAGGCTGACTGCAAATTATTCGTATTGATATACAAGTTGATTTGCCTTTGAAGCACTCTCTCAAACACTTTCTCTCTCAAACAAATTAGATAAGAAAGTTTATAATCTTGACTGGTAGGATTTTTGCAAATGATTTTTTTGTCTTCCACTGAGGACGGTAAAAACCTGTGGTTAAGATGAAATTAAAAACGTGTAGCAAAGCTGGTAGAATGACAGGAAGAGTTATTTTGACTAATTTGGGATGCATTCCATCAAAGCTAAAAGCAATAGATTTTATAGTTGTGTGAATTGTTTGCCAAAAACCTGCAACGCAGTTTTCTTACTTATTACTTAAGTCATTCCAGATATGAAGTTTAATCAAAATCGTTAGAGCCGTTTTCGAGAAATTTAAAAAAAATCAAAATTGTTGTATGGCAGCTAAAACCAAAATTCGAACTCTAGGCAATCATATAAAAATGCTCTGTATCAAATTTGAAGCAAATCGGACCACGCTTTTAGCCTCTAGCTCAAATAACAGTGCATGCACAGACGCTAAGACTGACGGACGGTATGACGAAACCCACATTTTCGGACTTCTCGATTATAGTAGTTTTAGTTTTGATTAATCAATACGAAAATAATACTTGCCCCATAGTCCTATAGAGCCAGTACAAATGAACAAGAAAAAAGAAACTATCATTAAAGTGTCAAAACCGGCAAAAAAAAGTCTTTTCATTAAAACTTTTCCATCAAATTCCTCATGAGCCTATAACAACTCTATTTAGCAACTTCTTTTGCCACAAAATAAAGAATTGAAAAAAAAGCCCTTCTATCTCTATTAATCCTTCAAAATACCATCCGCATATCATCACCAGTTGTAGTTGTAAATGTCACGTTCATATTCTACCATCAGTAGTTGTTGTTGTCTGTAGAGTAGTTACCGATGTAAAATTGTTACACTCAGAGTTCGCGAACATGAAACACACAAAACAATACAACCCAAGCCCCATCTCATGATGACGATGAGCGCGAGTATATACAATGCATAAAATAAAGTAAAGCACCAGGTTGACAGGAAGGCTTCGTCATTTTGCCTATAAATACCAATCAGACTGACAGGTCGAGACTTCAGTTGACATTCAACTTTGGAAAACACTCCCGTCCCGACCTGAGCTTAGCCGAGCCGAGCCGAAAGGGTTTAAATAAATTTTAACTCAACCATACCGCACCAACTCACCTTTCTGGATGAACGAGCCGACATCATCAGTCGCAGCTCGTATAGTCCTGCCCCGAACTTATAGTATAGAGCTGAACTCCTGCGATGGAAAGTTCATGTTATATATTTTTTTTGTTGTCAAGTTTTTTTCCACGAGCGCAAGAGGTAGGTATAGGTAGGAAACTTTTATGTATAGCCACGACACGGGAATTGAAATGAATTTAGGTAAGGGGTTACCCCCTGGTAACTTTTTGTGTCACATCAAAGTCGAAAATATGGAGCGACACGTTGCAAAATGCAAAAATTATTCATTACACGAAATGTGTTCACTTCTTTTCCCCGTGTATGTCGTCAAAAAGTCAAAAAAAAAAAAATAAAAAGATATAAATGTATCTCATAGGTTGTAATTTTGTCTCTGGCGTATCTTTTTGGGTGTGTGTGCTGCTGAGGAAGTCAAAAAGTATGTGGGCGCATAATTTGATCAATGCATTTATAAAACGTTTAAAGAAATCCCACCGCAGCATGTTGTTAACACCTCCGAAGACGTTTTTTTTTTAGGTTTTCTACTCCTTTCAAGATGTTTTTTTTTTTTTTTTGAATGACATATGAAAAAGTTTTTTTTTTTTTTGTGGTGCTTTAGTGGTTGTGGTGGGGTTCACCGGAAATAACTGGCGCTGGCTGTGAGTTTTCTATTTAAATTCTAAATATGGGTGAGCTTCCACCCCCATCTACATCAGTCATGGGTGTTTTCCATCTTTTTGTCTTAAAATATAACTATACGTACCTACTCTATACATGCAGAAAAGCATAAGACTATCTAGGTGTGTCTTAGCTATTCGTACAAATAATGTTGCATGTTATGCTTTATATGGAAGCAATTAGCATGGAGGAGTTCTTTGGCAATATTCTTCAAACTGTTGAATCCGAAGCAAAAGATAATAAATTGCATCGCTTTTGTTTTTTAGGTTTGGCAGACATTCCATTTGAATCAATTTTTTTTTTTTTTGTAAAGTTCATCGCTTTAAGAGTATTTTGCATGAGCGAAAATAATTTTTATTGTTTCTAATTAATTATTCAAGGCAAATTCAAAAGAGCGGTTCTTTTTTTTTAATAGAAAGTTTGATATGCATTAGGCACAAATAGTTGCCTTTTTTTAAAATTATTGTCACGATTTTTTAAATGAACGCTCAATTATTTTGTATTTTTTTTTTTTTGTTATTGTTGTGTTGTATAGGTAGGTAATTGAGTTGAGTAAAAAAAAAAAAACTGAGGTTTGACAATTTTGGTATTTCAATGAATGTGGACGTGTGTATATGCTGATTTACGTCAAATCAATCTGATTGGTATAATATGATGTCGTGCACAAATTAAATTGATTCATTTTTTCAAACCTGATTCCCATGGATATTAAATATTGTTTTTGTGTATCTTGTATCTATACGTCATGTGGTTTGCTTGGATTGCGTCACAAATCAATTACGAGTTGTTATGGGTTTGAAAATAATTGTAGGTATATATTCTAAATAAATTGAAGGTAATTTCTTATAAGGATATATTGATTTCCGTGACGTTGAAGAAAACAGTTCCTTTCGGAGGTGATAAAGCTTCAAGAAATCACTTAAAGCCTATAATACCTATAATTGGGATCAACAAGGACAGCTGCTCTATAGGTGAACAACGGATGGAAATTTGCTTAGTTGTTTTGAGAGGAAGCTTATCTTTCGGTTTAATAAAAAGCATATAATACCTATAATTAGGATCAACCAAGGACAGCTGCTCTATAGGTGAACAACGGATGGAAATTTGCTTAGTTGTTTTGAGAGGAAGCTTATCTTTCGGTTTAATTCGGTTCAGTGTGTATCGATAGAGTGTATGGAGGAGAAGAGTCAACGAAGAGCTCTACGAGCTATATTCCTCGACTTCGACCTGGTCAAATAGCTAAAATTACGTAAATACGATTGTTGGGACGTTGAGAGTATATTGCAAGCCTTGCACAAGAAGCATAAGATGAAGGAACACAATGGAGAAAGACACAAATGGAGAAAGATCTTAAGCTACTTGGTGTGCATATATGTAGTTGTAGGCAGCTGAGCTAGCTTCGGGACCTGGCTGACTGGAAAAGCTTGTTGGTTGCGGCAGTGGTCCGTCCTGAATTCTATAGACACAATATTAAGTCAAGTAAAGCAAATACGTCTTATTATAATTGGCAAAAAGTCATCTTGACAAGCATTAGACACAAATTCGCAATGAACTTTTTAGTGATTATTTCTGGATGCCAAAATAAAGCCTTTAAGAATCTTCACTTGATTTTTTTGAAGGTCTGGACTTTTTTCTAAGTTTTTTTTGTTGGGCTTTTGGGACAAATGAACTGAAAATTAAGGACGTTGAATACAAAACGATATATAGTTAGTTTTGGCTCTCTTCTCTCTTCTCATTGAAAGATCGACTTCATTGGAAATAGAGTTAAACAATATTAGAGAACGAGTTATAGGGTTATTTAGACCGTAATTTGTCCTATGCGGAGGAACATTGAAAAGATCGCTTCTATTTCTTAGATTTCTTTCGGGAACAAACCAAGAAATAAGCGCAAGTAGCTCTAGAGATTTAATATTGTTACATTAAATATCTTTTATAAAAATAACGCATTGTGTTTGTCTGCGGCTTTCTTAGAGTTTTTAAGTCTCTTAGCGCATATCTTGAAATATAATCAGACATTCCATCGGACCATCTCATATTCCTCAATGTAAAACGCATGAACCTTCTTTGTACTATTTCTATTCTGATAGTAGCATTCTCATAAAATGGTGACCAAACGACAGAGCAATATTCTAACACGGGCAGTACTAATGACTAAAAAATCGCCTTCGATACTATAAAATCGATATGAGCCGAGAAAGTTAATTTGAAGTCAAATATAACTCCAAGATCTTTCACTTCATTGACTTTTGAAAGTGGTTCATCACCAAACTTTAATACGAAAACCTCGGGCGATAATGTTCTGTGAGCACTAAAAATATTACATTTTGATTTATTGAGCTTAAGATGGTTGTAATTACACCAATTTAAAAAGGAATCAATATCTTTCTGAAAATTAAGGCAGTCATGGTAAGAAGATATTGGATTAAATAGTTTAACGTTAACAGCAAACATCAGACAATCCGAATATTTAAGAACGTCAGGAATATCGTTCACGAGCAGAGTGAACAAAAGTGGTCTCAAATGACAACCTTGTGGAATACCTGACTCAGCCTCAATGAAAAACGATTGAAAACAATCAATCTGAACCACTTGTTTTCGATTGTCTAAATACGATTTTAACCATTTCAGGAATTTTACATTTAGCTCCATCTTTTGAAGTTTTTGTTACAATAGTCCATGGTGAACTCTATCAAAAGCCTGAATAAAAGTAAGTGTAGTATTAATTAAGAGAAAAATTAATTTATAAATCACCCACTAGCTTGTGAATTTAAGACAAGCTTAAGCTATACCAGCAGAAAAACAAAATAAATTTTAATAGAACCTAACATCTTTTTAAGGACTCAATTGTACGTGAGGATAGAGTCGACACATGAGCACACACAGATGTGGATCTTGGACAACTGCTTGCTGCTCACAAAGACTACAAATTTTCAATAGAAACTTTAAGCCAATTTTTGACTTGACTACTTGCCATGCGGCAGTGTAGTTGTTGTCGGATGTCGTGATTCGTGAAGAGTCTGATCAGGTTCTAGGCTTCACCAGTCAAAGTTGTCTTCAAGTAGAACAGTTTCTGACAGTTCGCTATATCTTGTTTATCAACAAGTTTAATAGCTAGATCACTGTACTGCTTGCATTTTGTGGAGGTCCTATCAAATTGGGACAAGGTAACTTTGGGCAGTTTGAGAGTTTGCTTACGTGTGTTTACTAAAGGAAGGTTCATAGCTGAAGTATTGGATGATAATAAATTCTGTGCGATGGTCTTCTAACTTGTAGAATTCATCTAAGTTGTTTCCATCTTGACTTGGATCTTCCGCCAGCTCGTGGATCAAACGATGGGTTTCTTCAAGTTCCATCCAGTACTTTTGCAGTGCGTTTAATTTTACGCTGCAAATGGTTAAATATACCAAGCCTCTTCTGCAGTGGCTTTAAGACTTGAGGGACTGTGCGATTGCGTTCTGTCTTCTTATCACTCTTGATACATCAGATATTGGAACTATTGCAGGCGGCTTTTCTTCAATTAACTTCTGTTTGATTTCAGTTGAGGAGTCGGTCTCGGCATCTTTAGGCACAATTGATTCTAATATTTGCTTTAGATCAATGTACAAATTTTGTATGACAAGTACCGTTAGTTTTGGTCCTAAAAAAAAAAACCAAAATCAAAAAACTGTGCCGGCGTAGTGTCCTAAAAACGCTAGATAGGTACCAAGTTTAGAGAAAATCGACTCATCCGTTAAGACTGTGTAGCCGAACAGACAGACAGAAAAACGGACAGAATTACAAGACTCACTTTTTTCGTCTTCCTCAAATTCGACTTTTTTTCTCGAATCCAATAGGGTATTGTAACTTAGAATCGGAAGTTAAAACAGAAAACTGTAATGCTGGAACTTAGTCTCTAAATAACTACCTACATTAAAAGCTCAAATTTCGGAAGGTTCCATATTTAAGTGATATCTTACGAAACTTTGAGACCAGTTATGAAAAATTGAAATTTCGATATTTTTGTCACATTCGTCTATACATACACAGATATCGAAATTTATTGTAGACAAATATATTGAAGGGTGAAGATAAAAGCCCTCTTGTTATAATTTATAAAAGCTTTACATTTTTATAGAATTTACCTACTGAATCCTTTATATCGTTGACGTCCGTCGTTAGATCTTAAATTTAGCTTCGAAATATCATACTTAATCAATAATCCCAGCTAATAATTTCTTAACTTGATTTCCACATAGACAAATATACATATTTACCTACATCTACATACCTATTGTTCAATCTGTATGTTTTAAGCACATGAATATCTCCAATACCAAAATACCAGAACATATTAGCTTAGCTTAGCAAACAAGAACAACACAAATTTCCCTAATTGTATCTAATTATATTTGCTCTTCTATACATAATATATCAATCAAAGACGTCTTCGGTCGTAGATACCTAGTCAAACATCTGTTTATCGAAGCACTTAATAGGTTCTTTGACTTTATTTTGGAATTTGATTTTCTCAATCAATTCCTATGCTTTACGATTTTTTTTTTTTCAATCGATAAAATTTAATTGGCGAATTAAGAAGAGCACTTTAAATCAAAGGAATCAACAACAATAACATACAAAAAAAAAAAACTTCAAAGAACAATTGCTGACGTTAAATAAATTAATTAATTTTTTTGAATAAACTTATGGCATTGCGTTTCAATAATATCGAATTCAAATCAAGTCGTAGATACAGAAGGTATCTCTATCAACGTACACACCAACATCTATCAGTTTATTTAAAATGATAATGAAATACAAATTTCGATCAGGTGGCTTTTTGCACTAAGCGGTCATCACCTGAATATTTAAATAATATGAAACCCAAACAAACACTTATCGTACGGATGAGGTTTACCTAAATTTCCAAGTAGAATAGGTATGGTAGGTACCTACTCATAGAAATGGCTTCAATTGAGTTCCGAATATTTACCGAAACGAAGTATGGCATGTATCGTTTTTTTTGTATATGTCTACAATAATTATTATTAATGTGATAGGTACGTTAGTTATGTCACTGTTAAGGCTAATGGCATAGAAAACAAAATACAAGAAAAGTAAATAAAAATGTTTAGGTATTCTTTTTACAGAACTACAATATTAGGTTTGTTGTTTTTTTTTCTTGGCTTACATTAGGTTTTTTGACGTTGATCTAAGTTGTTAATGGAGATGAAAGTTGAAAATCGCAAAAAATAATTACAGTCAAGGGGATAAAGTTGAATTTTGATATTGATTTTGCATATTGAATCACAGAATCTTGGAACCAGGGGTCATCTTATTTATATGATATTTCAGGGATTTCGAGAACTACTGAGCCGAATTCGATGAAATTTTACATATTTAAGAAAATGGACACGCTTTATGATTTAAGCATATTCTAATGTTAGGCGGATGTCATTAAGTATTCAAAGAAGTCTTTTAAACAAAGCCTTATTTTTTATTAATTTTATTTGTATCATTTTTAGGGTCAGGGCAAAGCCTGGTCTTTCGAGTACAAATTGAAGTCAAATATTTCTCAATTTTGGTCAATTTTTCATTTCTGTGTTTTCAAATCAAAACTTACAAGTTTTTTGGCAAGTACTGCCTTGTGTGACTAAGTGAAAAATCATACAATATCTTTTGTCATTTAAATTTAGCCGATTAGATTCGGCAGAAAATTGTAGGTCTCTTGCACAGTACACAAATCGAAGTTTAATATATTGCGCAGGTTGTCAGTCAGAAATTAAAAATGGCGGCTCAAATGCCCACGAAAACTGCACATGGCATTACTGGAAACAACAACAAATATAAGCATTTTGACAAGTTAAGAGACACTGCTATTTTCACAGATGCGCAGAACTGAACAAAAATGAAAACGCTAATGATATTACCTTTAATATGTGTACTGTGGGTCTCTTGCATTACTGCAGGATATCAATACACGCACTGGAGGGTTGAGTGTTAGTAACAAGGCCTTTTTCTACACTTTTTCGCAACACTATTTTTTTTTTTCAAAGAATCATTTCGAGGCATATGATTTTGGTAACATTGCTTTTTTTTGGTGAATCGTAAGAAATTATAGACTTTAAACACAAACGTTCCATGACCCCTGATTCCGAAGATCCTTTTTTGCCTTTTTTTTTTTTTTAAATATTTAGCATTTTGTATTTTTTAAATTTTGTATAAAAAAAAATTGTCTTGTTCTTATAAATTAAAAAAAAAGGCAAGATATTGTGGCAATTGGGTTAATATATACTAACTATTTTACTTCTCTCAGTAGTATCTCCATTTAAGTGATGAGAAATGAAATCCAAAAGAGATTGGCGCTGTGAACCTCTCTGCGACGACCCCTCCAACCGATAAAAAAACGTTCCGAATTTATCCCAAAAAATTAGGTTTTTCTACTGATTTAGGGTTCAGATTCATTATAGTATAGTGCGAGGGAGACAACTGACGGGCTAAATATAATAGATTTGTTCTTATACTCTGAATTTTTGTGAATTTCAGTTTAAAGTCGTGCTCGTTTAAAAAAAAAAATGACACTTTTGAGATTTAAATTCATAAAAATCTCTGTGGACAGAAATTCAACTTCATTAATATTAGGTAAGTAATTGAGAACTTGCATTCCCGAACTATTTTCTTATTTTTGCGAGATTTTCATACACCGTTTTGAATATTTGACACTTTGTCATTTTCTGTGCGAAAAAAAAAATAGGATTAAAGTTATCGAACGTAGAATTACGCTTTCCATTTCCTGAGATGATGCAACATTTCTTTCTTAGACTATTAACAATTAAGAAGAATCTAATTGACAGCTGGAAACAATTTTTGTTTGCTCTTGAACTCATAACAACGCACTTAACAAAATATAAGTAGGTGCATGCTTACATAACTGTCAAGGGTTCAAACAATTTATTTTAATATGTAAGTAACGTTTATCTTTAAACCTTGTTTTTTTCAATTCAATTTTAGAAACTGACATGACAGCTAGAAATATTAATCAGGCATTTTTAGCACAACAAAAGTAATAGGTATCATTAGCTCAACACACCACACAAAAACGATACAGCTACTGAGGCAGTTCAAATTATCGCTATTTGAGCTGTCAAAAATAAAAATACTTCCACATTAAGTCATAGAATATAAAGCTTCTTGTTTTTAAGTATAGATATGAATAATGTGCCAGTACGTAAGTTTTGTATCATAAAAGAAAAAAAACTTCAAAAATTCGAACAATACCATCACGTAGTAAAAGTAGATGAATAGCTGAAAACATGAAAATCATTAATAAGTTGTTAGTTAGGTAACCAGGGAGCTATGTACATGAATTGAATTTGAAGGTAAGGAAAAATTGTTTTTTTTTTTTACATTACCTAAAGGGAATTGCCCATTTCTGGCTCAGAGTGTACACGAACGAATTTGGTATCAAATGAAAGATGACGTGAAGCCCGATACATGAGTAAAACATTTTCAAAATCGTTTATGGGAAAGTCGAGATATTTAGGCTTGAAGTTGACGATTGCAAAATAAGGATAATTAACATCGAAAAATGATATTGATATCAAATGTTTATTATTAGGTATTTATTTAATTAAGTACACTTCATTTTATATGAAAATAAAGGTAATAAAATAAGCTTTTCACTAGAGCTTAAAAAAGTATATGTCATCACTGAATTTTTTGAAATATCGGTGTGGCAAAGACCGCGCAAAAAAAAGTGGCTTTTCTAGAAGTTAAAAGTCAATATCTCTAAATGTGTTTAACATTATCAAAACAACTTTGGTATTATTTTAAAGAAAAATATCTATTATTTGATATCAATATCATTTTTCTGCGTCAATTATTTCGCCCTTTACGGACAATTACTAGGAAAAAAATCTAAAATCCTTATTTTGCCATCGTCTACTTTTTTTTTTGATTTAAATTTGGGTTGTTATTGGGTTAAAGAGAATTATAATGAGAAAGAGAAAGATAAATATGAAAACAAGATTGGAAAATGTGTAGTTTGTGCATCGATAGTAAACTCTACAAGCGTTTGTAATACGTACAAGATGTGTATAGAAAGGTAAATTGTGGCACATGGCTTAGGTTGCCGGTGAATTTGGCCTGATTGCTTAAAATGCTTGCAAAAGAAATCAGCTAACGAAAATTATGCATTTAAAGCAACAGTGCGTGTACTCATTACAGCACGTTAGAAGTTGATCTTCCTTACAGCAAAATATATCTATCTTTTAACAAATTATTATCATTTCATCACTCACATGAAAAAAACTATCGATCACCGAAAATTCCCGGCATAGGTGTACATAAGCCACATGTTACGTTTTTAAACACTCCTCTAAAATATTACAAACGCTTGTGGAGTTTACTAACAGTGTGGAAGCGATGTAGGAACTACACATATATTACAACCTTGTTTTCATATATATTTTTCCGTTTCTTTTTTACCCTATACCAATTAAATTTCAATCAACAACAAAATTAAAAAAAAAATATTTTGGTCGGTTAAAATTTGAGATTTCAGAAAAATGGCAGTAAATGATTATATTTTCAACAAGTTGAAAAATGTCCGTGGAAAAATATTTCCGCTAAGCACACTTCAATTACTCTTAATGGGGCATATTCATAGTCATATTATAAAATCGAGTCTAACTGAACTGAAGTCTAAAGTTTACAACCAGGACTCATGTTCTGTAACTAACGCATCGATAAAAATAGTCGAGAAACGATGAAAATTGAAACGAAAATCACATTATCGCATTTTTGGGTTTCTATAACTTTGACAGTCGATAATCTTATCGACGGGAACACGCGGAATAGAAAACCTGGAAAAATGCGATAAAATCCGTTTCTGTATCTTTGAGAATCGTTAACTTTTTCATTTCAAACGTCAAAATTTATCACCTACCCAAAAGCAGGCGATAAAAGATGAATAATTAAAATTATTGCAAACGAAAAGAGAAAACAAACATAAAGAAGGAAACAAAATAAATAATTTTCGTAATGAATGACTGAGAACAAGAAATTAAAGAAAATTGAATGTTTTATTTTATTATTCAGAGTGACAAGAACCTAAAAGATTCTTTGATGAAATATTTGTTCAAAACAAGGAATTCGCAAGTGGCAAAGCATGAAGTTTTTTCTTTCTCTGAGACAAATATGGTAGCATTTCCTCCGTCAAAATCTGCGCTGCATTTCAGCTGAGTCGGAATATCTCCTTTAATCGTTCCTCTGGCATTTCAAATGGATTCATTTCATCTCGGAGCCTGCAGCCGGCGGCGGTAGTGATCAATATACGCATTTTATTCTTTTTAGCTTCCTCAAAAAAAGCAGTGTACAATATCTATGTAAAGGGTGATTTTTTAAGAGGTTTAGAACTTTTTTTTTTAAAAAAACACAAAAAATTCGAAAAAATGAATGAAATATTTATTTGAATCGATAGTTTGAACCTTGCAATTTAATGTTTAAAGATAATTTCATGCAAATGTTGACCGCGGCTGCGTCTCAGGTAGCCCATCCGCTGAGTCCAATTTTGGCATACTCTTTCACACATATCGGCCGGTATCTCACGAATGAATGCATGGATGTTGGCTTCCAGTACGTCAATCGAAGCGGGCTTGTCCCTATAGACATTAGCCTTGACATACCCCCACAAAAAATAATCTAATGGTGTCAAATCGCACGATCTAGGCGGCCAATTGACCGGCCCGAAACGTGAAATTAACTGTTCACCAAACTCGCCTCGCAATTGCGCCATTGTTTCGCGTGCTGTGTGGCATGTGGCACCGTCTTGTTGAAACCACATATCATGCAAGTCAAGAACTTCCATTTCGGGCAAAAAAAAGTTTGTTATCATCGCTCGGTAGCGTTCACCATTGACAGTAACGCTGCGATTCGCATCATCTTTGAAGAAATAGGCCCAATAATGCCGCCGGCCCATAAACCGCACCAAACAGTGGCTTTTTCGGGATGCATTGGTAGCTGTTGCAATGCTTCTGGCTGATCTTCACTCCAAATGCGGCAATTTTGCTTATTTACGTACCCATTCAACCAAAAATGAGCCTCATCGCTGAACACAAGCAGCGCGCGATGAACATTTCGAACCGAGCACGAATTTTGATAGTAAAATTCAATAATTTGCAAGCGTTGTTCATTTGTAAGACGATCCATGGTTAAATTGCAAACCAAACTGAAGCTGTTTGACAGTGACACAAGGTACTAAACACACGTCAGCTGTCAAAACCAGTGTTGCCAAAACCAAACCAGCTAAAAAATCACCCGTTATATCTGTCTATATATTATCAAGCAATTCACTCTTAACTTTTTTTTAACAAAATATAAAGATAAACAATTCGATTGCTATTTTCACATTTGTTTTTTTTTTAATGTCAAACATTGACAGACCTATCGCCTTCCAATGGATTTTCCAATCAAAACAAATCGAAAATTCAACTTATCGATTTGAGTTACAGAAACCCAATTTTTTCCAGAGGCGTTAAGTGTGGAATGAATCGTTTCATTTTTTAACGATGCGATAAGTTATCGCCTGAGTTACAGAACATGGGTCCAGGTTAGAGAATTTGGCAGCTCTGTTTAATTAGAAACAAATCTAAGGTATATTCTATTACAATTCTACTACAATTTCCTTTCAATTGAAAAAAAAAACGTCTAAAAACAGCTGTTGCATTGTATTGTTTGTTTGACTCATGGTTAATATGTGCATATGTGCATTAATATGTACATCAACGTTTGTTTTTACCTACTGTCACGGCCAGCCCTCTATAGCTCCATTGGAAAGCCGAACATTTGCAGGGTCCAGAATTTTTGGCACGGCGGCGGCGTATCGAGAAACGGAGTACGCCATAGGAGGTGGATGTTACCTAATGTCACGCCCGACCTTCTGGGTCCACTAGAACACTTTTAGTTTGGCAGGTGTCAAAATGTGCCAAAATTTTTGGTACGGCGGATCGAGAAACGGAGTACGCCAATCGATTTAGGAAGTGGAAATTACCTTATGTCACGCCCAGCTCTCTAGGTCCAATTAGAAATTGTGAATTTTATTTTCATTTGTGTTTTTTTTTGACATTTGGCAGAGTTAAAAACAACTTAAACAGACGTTCTGCCGTGTTTATTCTTAGACTTCAGTTTATCGTTTAAACATGGGTTTAAATTCTTAATGATTAACAATAACTCCAGTTTAGCTTAGCAGATACAAAATATGAACTTCTCAGAGAACTATGAATATGGCCAAATGTCTTCAATTTTTCAATCAAATCAAAATTGAATAGAATTCAGCTAACAAATTGGGCACATGAAATTTCTCTTCTTCTTCTGCCTACACGGTGGGTAGTTCAACATATTTGAAAATTAAATCAAACCTGTCATTTTCTATATAGGTATCTTAGTATTCCAAAGTATAAAATTTAATACCCATGCCCTCTAAAATTTTTTCCGTTTCGTCTAAATCTGATAATACTAGGTATATAATTTTGCCTTCATATATCAAATACTGAAAAAAACGTTTATTTAAAAAAAAAAATTCACATTATTTCATAAAACGTCAGCTGAATACGTAATTCTTATAAACACATCTTACGATCCACATGGGATTTTTGTTTTTTGTTTTTCTTCTTTTTTTTTCATCTCACCCTGAGAGCCAACGAAATGGCTTCAGTTCCTGTAAAAGGCGCACTATATGACCGTCGCGTCGTTGTGCTTTTGTGCCTTGAGAATATTGTTAAGTTTTCTTCACAGTATAGGTAAAGAAACTAAACCATTCACTTCACCACCATCCCATCCCGCCAACCCTACCAGCATTATTATGAGCAATATAATGTTCATTGCAAGTTATAAATGTGTGAGGAACGTGCAGGCGGCACTGCACAGGTGAATAGTTTATGTGAGAAAATTAGGTGCTACAGATTGCAGCTGCAAATGGAGGTATTAAGTCACATAAATTGCTTCCAACTTTACTCTACCGTTAACAACCATACCTATGCAGTATACGTACAAGGAGAAGAGCACCACGAAGTAGGTACCTCGCAAAGAGGGAGACAAAAAAAATCAATTTCAAATAATTTTTTTTTGTATTCTATATGTGGATCAACGTGTTGGATGCGATATTCGACATAAAAAAAAAACCTTATACGTTTTTTTTTTCTAGAAAATATTTGTAATGGAAATTTTTGTAAGGGGTGCGCCGAGCCGTTTAGCACACAGTGGGGTAGGAACCTTAAATGGCACAATCGGAATTAATTTCTAAGTGAGTTTAAAGATAAAATTCTCCTATTTAGATCCGTTTGGTGGAACGAAACTCAATTGCTTACATTTACAATTTCAGCTTGAAAGTTTTAACTCCTCGAAAACTGTCTTAAAAGCGTTGATGTTGTACTCAAATTTGTAAGTTTTTGGCGATGGACCAAACTAGGGCCGAATCGCCAGATCGTGACTTACGTGAACTTATGTTCGTAAACGTAAAGCAAACTCATTTTGGAATTATGTCTTACGTGAACGAGTGCGCGACCGTGTACGTTCACTCGATCTGTCACCCGTCAAGTCTGGAGTTAATGGAATTGTATTTAAGTTGACAGTTTTGAATAAAATAATATATTTTAGTATTTGACAATAAAATTTACATAATAATAATTATTGTAGGACAAATTTCAGCAAACAAAATCTGACCCGAAAGTATATTTTGGGGGATCTTCTTCCAAACACATGTCAGGGTAAAGCCACTGGCCACTGCCATTTAAATTTGCAAGAGCTTAAGTAGGAACTGAATGCAGCTGGGCCACCAAGAAAAGAACATTTTGGAAAAAAGTTTAAAAGTAGAATATGTGTTTTTGCTGATCAAAAGTTTCAAGCAAAAAAGAAGTTTTCTTTTAACAAAGCTTCGAAAACCAAGACTGGAGGTGGTTCTTACGAGGAAAAACAACTTACTGAAGAGTAGCTACTTATATTCGAAGCTACTGGACTAGAAGCAGCGGTTGAAGGTCTCGCAGGTGTGGAAACGTTTGGATATTCCCAAATTAACGATGTTCCAAATAAAACTTCAACCCCAAAGAACCCGCAAGTCAAATTTACTTCAACCCCAGAGAACCTAACTGCAAAATTATCTGTTGAAGATTCACTTCGTGGTCTGTTTGAAGATGATTGTTTAACCAGCGATTGTCATCAAAACAAAAGAAAATGAACAATCGACATCAGTGAAGGTTGCAAAAAAATAAACAAAAATCGATTACGTCAAGTTAAAACTTCTTGAAGCAAACTTGCAGAAGAGATCGGAATATAATTAAAGTATTTTAACTAAATTGAACCGACTAATTCAATTACAAAAAAGATTTTCCGCCATAAAAGAAGAAAAACGTCAAAATACAATTGTGCTTTAGAAAATCGAATTGGAGATAAAAATACTTTTATACGAACTTAAAAAAAAAAACAATCCAACGTCAATTTTAATTTATTTTTCTTCATTCTAATTTAAATCAAAACAATCAAAATGAAATAATATGGGTGCGTTCAGAATTAGATTTGTTACAATTTTGAACATTAATCTACTACACTCATTTTTTCTCATTTTATAGATTACGTCAGCCAACGTAGGTTGCGATCCCAATACGTCCACTCGATTGACGGGTGACGTAATTTTCATTTGCTCGATCGCTAATCCGTTCACGGAGGACGCCGCGTTTCGGCCCCTGGTTTTACTCGGTGTGTGTATAGGTGTAATCGGTGTATTTTCTGAATACACGATTCTAATGTTTTGGTTTGAAGACATTCGTTGCCACCAACTTACTGCCTCCACACACATCTATTAAATTTAAGACTGCTTACAGCTAATTCAAACAGAAACTTTTAATTCGAAGCTTAATCATGTCGATGTGTCTACTTTTGACCTACGATAGACCCACTGTGCATTTAAGTTCGTTTTATGTGCGGCACATGTGGAATATTGAACAGATTTTTGTTCTTGGATCTTTTACTTACCTACGAGTTTTTTTTTTAATTTTAATTTTTCCTGAAGGAAGCCCCCATCATCATCATCATCGATACATATGTGAAACGGGAGCATTGGGGGATTTTTTGTATTTATTTAATTTCTATCAAAACAGAGGGAGAGTATGTACAAAACACAAACTCTAAAAAAAAAAAAAAAAAAAAAAAAAAAAAAAAAAAAAAACAACAACAATCACGTACAATCGACGGAATTGTTTATTTTTAATTATTTTCGTTAACATTGTTTTTATTACAAATACACACAGTAGGTATTCGATGTGTACCGACAAAAAAAAAAAAAAAAAAAACCATGTGTGTACTTAAAATAACACGCAACAAAAAACGTTATAATATGAAAATGAATGAATTTATGATAGGACTTCGAAATGAACTTTTATCGATATCCTATTTTAAATGTTTGGATATTTTGTGATATGAATTTCAATAGAAGGTTAAATTTAGGGAAACATTTAGGTAGATACTTCGATGGGAAATAAGAGGGCAGTGTTGGTTGGAATGCATAAAACAGAAGTGCATACTAACGGGTGATTTTTTAGCTGGTTTGGTTTTGGCAACACTGGTTTTGACAGCTGACGTGTGTTTAGTACCTTGTGTCACTGTCAAACAGCTTCAGTTTGGTTTGCAATTTAACCATGGATCGTCTTACAAATGAACAACGCTTGCAAATTATTGAATTTTACTATCAAAATTCGTGCTCGGTTCGAAATGTTCATCGCGCGCTGCTTGTGTTCAGCGATGAGGCTCATTTTTGGTTGAATGGGTACGTAAATAAGCAAAATTGCCGCATTTGGAGTGAAGATCAGCCAGAAGCATTGCAACAGCTACCAATGCATCCCGAAAAAGCCACTGTTTGGTGCGGTTTATGGGCCGGCGGCATTATTGGGCCTATTTCTTCAAAGATGATGCGAATCGCAGCGTTACTGTCAATGGTGAACGCTACCGAGCGATGATAACAAACTTTTTTTTGCCCGAAATGGAAGTTCTTGACTTGCATGATATGTGGTTTCAACAAGACGGTGCCACATGCCACACAGCACGCGAAACAATGGCGCAATTGCGAGGCCAGTTTGGTGAACAGTTAATTTCACGTTTCGGGCCGGTCAATTGGCCGCTTAGATCGTGCGATTCGACACCATTAGATTATTTTTTGTGGGGGTATGTCAAGGCTAATGTCTATAGGGACAAGCCCGCTTCGATTGACGTACTGGAAGCCAACATCCATGCATTCATTCGTGAGATACCGGCCGATATGTGTGAAAGAGTATGCCAAAATTGGACTCAGCGGATGGGCTACCTGAGACGCAGCCGCGGTCAACATTTGCATGAAATTATCTTTAAACATTAAATTGCAAGGTTCAAACTATCGATTCAAATAAATATTTCATTCATTTTTTCGAATTTTTTGTGTTTTTTTTTAAAAAAAGTTCTAAACCTCTTAAAAAATCACCCTTTAGAAGAAAAAAGGTTTTTATAAACTTCTTCAATTTCCAACCATTTTTTGATTGAACAAATGGCATTCACGAGCCATTTAGCATGCTACTTCGAATTTCATAACATTTCATCAAACGTAATTCAGAAAAAATGTGTGTGAATTGTTATGACCATTTGTCATATTTTTCATAAAATTAAACCAACCTACATTTTCATTGCCATGACGAATAAACCGATTTAATAAAATTGTCATAGCTCTACAACAGTCTACAGTCTTTACGGTTCATTAGATACAAAAAAAATTGAAAATATTGATTCGTTTCTCTTTCTTCTAAATTCTAGGAAAAGAATGTCAGGAATGCCATTAGATTAGTCATGGCCATGGGAGTCATAATTTGCCATTAGAGAGCCATTATATAGCAGTGACCCATTCATTCAGTTCTGATATAGACGTACCTACATTTATCGCATCTTGCACTTTACTGTTCCATGACTGTTAAACTCTTTGGGTGTTCTCATATCAATTGGCTGTTAAGTTCCTTGACTTGAATGACGTGTTACACCAAGCACACATCCAATGATTCAAAAACGAAATCATTAAAAAAAAAAATAAATCCCTTAATTGGTAATAACTTCCACACCCAGCCAGAACGTGTTCCCTTCCAAATTAGAACACAAAATGTGATGGCGATGACGATGATGATGAGGTTGATGATGTTGATGATAATGGGTCGTGCTTGAATAATAATGCACGCATGTTAATAATAATAATAAGTCTCAAATAAGAAGTAATGTGCTTTACTCCCCCGAAAATAAATCCCATTTAATCTTCCCAAAACTCGCTTAACAGCAAAAGGACATTCCCCTGGATTGGATATGAACTCATGCCATTGGCACGTAGATTGTCTTGTTGATGTCAGTGGCTGGCTCTGGCTCAGGCTCAATGTGGAAAGATATGGATATTTTTTTTTTTTTAAAGAGATTTTCTTGAAGAAGCATGATCTCCCTGTCGACATTGACTCATAAGACTTAAAGGTCTCCCCGAATTCGACGAACTTTTGGGCTGGCGACACAAGAATTTGATGTGTGTCGTCTCGTGATGGTTCATGTGGAATTTATGGAATTTTATGACTTTCCTTGTCTTGATGTGGCATCATCATCATCAGCAGGCAGTGGCAACCAATTATATACCACATAAATATTATAATTCTAATTGATTTTTTGGGTTAATTTGTTAGCTTGAAGGAATCTCCTTTTAAGACTGCGATTATCACTTTAAGTTATCGATAAGATGTTTGGCGGGATACTTATAAATTGAGTCGCGCTTCGCAAAAGAGAACTGAGGAATTTAAATCCGATTATCACGACTCATCTTCTGATTGATGAAATGTTTAATTTTGCAAAAAAATATTTACGACCTGGACTTAGGGAAAAATATAAACATGTTGACGTAGAACTGGTTCCTAATAAGAATTTATTTCCTCAAGCCCTTTGAACTCGGTTTGATCTTAAAGCACGGTACACAACATCGATTGTGATTGACAGTCATGTATGTGCGTCATTCATGTTCAAAACAAGGGGGTGTTTTGCTAAATTTATATGAATTTGGCAAATAATCAGAAAAACATAGAAAACATAGCACGACAAAATTTAAATTGTCACAAGTAATTCACGACTAATTAACAGCAAATTATTGAGCAGTGAACTATTCGATACATGAAGTTTTTACCCGTTTTTGAGAGGGTGCTTCGCTAAGTTGACACAAAGTTAGCAAAAAGCAGCAAAAATAAACATAGAAAACATAGCACGACAAAATTTAAATTGCAACAACTAATTCAAGACTAATTAACGGCAAATTATTGAGCAGTAAACTATTTGAAACAAGAAGTTTTTACCCGTTTTTTGAGAAGGAGACAACACCAAGTTAGTTTACATTTGCGAAAAAATGTAAACTAATTCACGAATAATTGACAGCAATTTATTGAGCCAGTAAACCATTCAATATAAAAAGTTTTTGACCATTTTAGAGAGGGTGCTTCGCTAAGTTGACACCAAGATAGCAAAACAGCAAAAAGAAACATAGAAAACATAGCACGACGAAATTTAAATTGCAACAACTAATTCAAGACTAATTAACGGCAAATTATTGAGCAGTAAACCATTCAATACAATAAGTTTTTACCCGTTTTTGAGAGGGTGCTTCACTTAATTGACACCAAATTAGCAAAGCAGCAAACAAAACATAGAAATCATAGCAAGAAAAAACTTAAATCATCACAACTAATTAACAGCAAATTTTTGAGCAGTAAACTATTCGAAACAAGAAGCTTTTACCCGTTTTTTGAGAGCGAGACAACATCAAGTTAACAAAAAGAAACATAGAAAACATAGCACGAAAAAATGTAAATTGTATCAACTAATTCACGAATAATTGACGGCAATTTATTGAGCCAGTAAACCATTCAATACAAGAAATTTGTAACTGTTTTTGAGAGGGTGCTTCGCTAAGTTGACACCAAGATAGCAAAACAGCAAAAAGAAACATAGAAAACATAGCACGAAAAAAAATTAAAGTATTATTTTAAAATTTAAAAATATTAACGACAAATTATCCACCTAACTACTTTTCGATCGGTGAATGTTGTCTCGCTAAGTTGACACAAATAAAATCTTCATTTAAACAAAATAACTGGCAACCATGGTATTGTTGCAATTTTTTCTAGTTTACCTAGGTTTCCTTCCGCACTAACTTCAGCTGAAGACCTTACTTGAACTATTCGTGGTGACCAAATCAATTGTTTTCTTAGTAAATTAGGTAACCCCACTTAAAAAAAATTTTGTTGACACTTCTGTAAGAGCTAGTGTCATTCATAATGGTGATTCAATTTTCAATTTCAAATAAGCATAATAATAGCTATGTATATGGACTTCCTTCAAGCATTCACGTCCTCGAATAAATTGACTCCCATAAGTAGCTGCTACACAATGTTATTTGTGCAAATAAAAATCCAATCATCACTGCAGCTCATTATAAATCAACAAGTGATCTCTCATATGAGCAAGCAGTCATAACTTTTCATTCATTCAAAAAAAAAAAAACAACTATAAGATCAAACAAAAAAAATCAAAAGAAGAGTAACTGAAGCGATTTATAGGCTTCCGAGCCATAGCCTATATGCAGTTGAGTGCACTTCGACGAAATGACATATGAGTGTTTTTTTCTGCACTGAACCACCACACGACTTCCAGATACAAAACCAACAAAAAAAAGATACTTTTTCAAGTCAGGAGGACCGGGCCGGGCCGGGCCGGGCTGGGCAGTAATGCGAATAACGAAAAAGTATGCCCGGAATTATTGTTTATATGTACGTATTTCGCAGTGGTGTATCAATTCGGAGTGTTGAACCGAATACGTGGGCAGGGTTATGAATGCGCACTTGATGGGATACGTCCTTGAGACAGAAGCAAATTATGAGGAATATTGTTGTCTTAATATTCACGTGGTTTATGGTGTAACGAAGTGTGTTGTGCCAATGCCCGAGTAGTTATTAGAGACAACGAGAGAGTGAGAGTGGGCGGATTTCCGCTCCTTAGCCTAGCTCGAGGTATAATTTAGTTTTTTTTTTTTTTTTTTTTGCAAAACTTATTATGAGTGCTGAAAAGATAAAGTGGATAAATATTTGAAATTGAAATTGCGAAGAAATGCATTTGAACTCAATAACTATAAGTAGCTAACTTTATAGAGGGCAAAAAAAGTAACACGCGAGTGTGACAGAAGAATGAGCTTTTGATTATGTTTAAGAGTTAAACAACAAAGAAAACTCTGTTGGCCTGTAACATTTTCAATATTAATAATATCGAAAAATTGAAAAATTGCATTAAACAGATTGGACAAATTGGCAGAGAGCGCGGAGGAAGCTGCAAGAAGAGGTAACGCAAGGGTGCTGTACAAAATTACTAAAGATCTTGTAGGTCAACAAAGAATTACCAACAAACCTGTTCTTGATACAAACGGTAGTCTTTTAGTGTCAATGGAAGATCAGTTGCGAAGGAGGAAGGAGCATTTCTGTGCACTGCTTAATGATGACTAGAATGCAAATGCAACTCACCAACTGCCGGACATACGTAGATCGTCCAGAGGAATCAATATTGACCCCCCGACATGTACAGAAATAAGAACCGCGATCTTAATTTTAAAGAATAACAAAGAAGCTGGGCTTGATGGCGTACCTGCCGAATTCCTCAAAGCAGACCCTGACTTGGCATCCTGTATTTTGTTGCCACTTGTTAATGCTATTTGAGAAAACGAAACCTTTCCCAAGAAATGGAAGGACGGACTTATATAGTAAAGCTACTGAAGAAGGGTGATCTCAGGAATTGTAATAACTAGCGTGGTATCACCATTCTGTCGGTATTTCCGAAGCTAATGGCAACTATCATTCTCGACAGGATAGAGTCTAAGATCGAATCTACACTCAAGAGACACCAAGCGGCATTAGCGCCTTGCGAATTATCCTTGAGCAATCATCGGAGTATCAATCGCCGCTATACCTCATGTTCGTCGATTTTGAAAAGGCCTTCGATCGCGTCAATCGTGATGTTATCTGAAGATCGCTTGCTGCTAGAGGCATTCCTGATAAAATTGTTGCTATTATAAAAGAGTCTTACAACAACGCAAGGTGTTTCGTTTTGCACAATGGATAGCTTTCCGATGCATTTGAAGTGCGACAGGGTGATGTATTGTCACCGATTTTGTTTTTACTTGCTGTTGATGATGTTCAGACTGCCACGGTGAGTGAACATGAGAGACTCGGTATCCAATGGGATCTATTTCACAAATCAAGCCATTTGGATTATGCTGATGACATTAGCTTAATGGCAAACGGCACTGGAGCCCTTAACCAAATGTGCCACTCTCTTCAACAAAATGGGGAGGTGGCTGGCTTAAGGATTAGCAACATAAATACGAAAATATTGCACACCAGCCGAAACCAACAACAGCAGGTTATTTTGAGACAAGAGACAATATAGGAGTTCACTCAGTTTAACTATCTGGGTAGTAATATGGCACTCGATGGTGGAACAGACCTGGACGCCAGCAACAGAATTAATAAAGCTCGTAGTGCATTCGGAATGCTTGCTTAAGTGTGGAACTAGACAAAAATATCGCTTAGTACTAAGTTGAAACTCTTTGAATCCAATGTAAGATCCGTGCTGCTATATGCTTGTGAAACGTGGAAATGCTCTACTGCCATCTCGAGTAGGTTGCAAGCTTTTGTTAACCGCTGTCTACGTTACGTCCTAAACATCCGGTGGCCACAAATCATATCCAACAATGAACTGTGGCTTAGGACTGGGCAAACAAAGGTGGATGTTGACATCGCGCAGAGGAAGTGGCGTTGGATTGGCCAAATACTGAGGAAGCCTGATGACAACATAGCAAAGCAGTACTTTGAATGAAATCCTCAAGGTGCAAGGCGGGTGGGAAGACCGAAAGAAACATAGAGATCATCTGCTATGAAGGAAGCTCAGTCCCAGAATTTGGAGTCGTGGTCCCAGCTGAGGTTTCGTGCTAGGAACAGAGGGAGATGTAAGGAACTGGTTGCCGCCCTAAGCTCCAGGAGGAGTTAAAGTGTTGCTACTAATAATAGTTTCCGGAAATCAAGAAGAAGCAAAAGCATTTAACACACAAAATATTAAATTTAATGCTCCACATTTTTGATTTTGAAACTTTTTTGTATAACTTACAGTCACCGAGATAATTAGTAAAAACTAGAATCCCGGAAAAAATCCCGTATCAAACCCTCCTAGTGGGTGCCGGGCGGTAATGATCCATACAGTTTTATCTTGTTCGTTGTCAAGATGGTGATCAGCTAAGGTCAGGTCCTCTCGTTACTCCTCAATAGTTCAACCCTCAGTAATGCCATTTGACCATAGATACGAGGCCCTAATTTTCAGTGGTGGTGTGAGCGATTTTTCATAATCCGTGCCGAAGAAATGGAAGGCTGGGAGGTAAACCAGTCACTAACGAGTTTTTTCGGACGCCTTGGCAGGGTCCGTCATACTGCTCTTGACTTATTATCTCATGGAATCCCATGGGTGGCGTCCAGCTGTAACTGGGTTAGTAAAAAAAAAGATTGTTGCCTAGAGTGGGACACGTATCCACACCTCTAAGTTAGCAGTTAAGCACTACACCCACTGTGTCATTGTCACTCACAATTTGAAGTGTTTCAAAAGCATATCGGACATTTTGATTATCTCACGGATGAGTTACACCTCACTCCTTCTTACTTTATCTGCTTTTAAAGCCCAGTTTTTTGAATAAGAGATCATCTGGGTTTTGGAATAAGACTCGACTTCACCTTTTTTTATTTTTAAACTATAAAAACATTTATGAATCTGTAAAAGTATCAAAAAGAATGTAAATGAAACATTATTGTATGAAAAATGCAATTTTTTTTATATTTTAGTAAAACTTCTTTTACTATTAGTTTCAAAAACGAGCACCCATCATACTTCCACTACTTTTTTGTATACCTGCCTGTTAAACACATAATTTCTAATATACCTGTGGAAAGGCTATTTGGTTAAAATTTTTCCCAGGCTGAAACTTGTGAGTCATAATGTGAAGAATTTCACATCTGTTCCTTACCGTAAATGGATCTGTCAATATAGAGTTTCCTTTTCTTTTTTTATATTTTCTTGGTTGAGTGTTTGCCAATCTAATAGCACTTAATTTCAATTACAGCCTTAATAGCATCGATAGAATCAACAAAACTCCCAACGCTGTCTATCCGAATTGCCGATTACTCACAATTTGCAGCTGTTTTGAAACTCTCGAATATACAAAATGGAAAGAACAATGTACCTTATACTTTTTTCAAAGTAGGTACTTGAGCATTTCCTTATAAAGAAAGTCATCTAACGCAACGTTTTATGTTGTAATAATATCAATAAATGAAACTCATTACCATTATTTTAGTACGATTGAGAACGGCTATCCAAGGTTAACAAAAGGTACTTTCAAGAAGCTATAAGTGTACCAATTTTCTTCACTTGACTTCCTCAATTTGTTCAGTGACATTTCAATATCGGCTAACTCAAAGAAACAAACAACAACAACAAAAAGACGCATTTCTTTATTATTTTCTATCGAAGAAACCAAAACCTAATCAACCGTAAAACAAGCAAATCAAATCCAATAGGTATACTATACACATAATATACATGAGGCACACCCCAAATGTGTCCAAACCAAACCGGGTTGAGTGCCGTGTCACGTTCCATTCAATATTATGTGTGTGCCTTCAAAAGGTTAAAGCCATGAGCACAACAAAAAACGAAAAGAAAATAACCACCGCGCGCCGTAAAAAAAAAAAAACACAGTTGAATGTTCTCAAAACATACATCACACATGGTTTGCTTGACAAAAAAAAAAAAAAAAAAACAAGTAAAATGTCACACAACCGCACAAGAGTTTACCACAACAAAAACAACAACAGAAAAAATTAATGCGCTGCCAAATGTATCTGTGAGGATCAACATTAATCTTTAGAAAATTTTCTTTTTGATTCATCATCCTCATGGCTATAGGATAGAAAATGTATCCCCATCCTCATTATATGGTCAAATAGTCGTCTTCATAGTTGTATTTGTCGTTGTTGTTGCCGTTGGCCACCTTCCGGCATTAGAGAGTCTAGATCTGTAAAAAAGATACAAGATGCGCTTGTTCTTTTTCTGCATCGTTTGATCCCACAATTCAGCCTCCAACAAAACCTGGTCACAAATGGCTATCGGTTTTATTTTGTTGTTTTTTTTTTTTTTTCTAAATTAAATGACGTAATCCATGCGAAGGACTATCGTCCAGTCTATCTGGCTTTAACCTACTTACCCAGATAGGTGAATTTCACCAGCAGAAAATAGAAATAAGTAACAAGTGTTTTAAAGGAATTTGTCCAGTTAAATAAGACTTGTGGAAAAATGTGTTTAAAGGAAAGGTAAGAGATGTTATAAAATAAAGGCCTCAACCATTGGATATGAGAATTTCGTCAACCAAGCCTTGCTGAAGCCTTTTGGCGATTTTTTTTCAGACTGTATTGATCTTGAATCAAGAAAAATATAGATAACAGATAAAAAATCTTTGTCAAAATCACTAGAGCCCTTCAAATTTTGTATTGGAGGTTTGAGGAAATAATTGTGAAAACATTATTTTTCAAAATTGTAAATTTTTGTCATCATCTTTTAGATGCTACACAACCCTTAAGTATGAATAATTTTTTTCTTATCTCAATAATTTGTATTTATAAATGTAGCCTGACATTTTACCTTTATTTTAAAGCCCTTAATCTAAAAGATTCGATCATTAAAAGCGAAGTTATAAGATCTATAAAGCAACCATATCGATACCCCATCTTTGGTGAAATTCCCTATTCCTCTACAAAGGATATAGTTACAATCGAGCACATAATATCAAGCACAACCAGTGCGAGTTTGCAAACTGACTTGTCAATTGCAATTAGCATATGGTCGAGAGATGGTGGTATCTATAGCCTTATATGTATACCCAGTAAGTCTAACTTGTCTGGTGGAACAAAACGATTCTTCTTTCTTTGCACATATATGTAAGTCCGTGAGAGTATACGCGTGGATTATAGAAGAATTAAGCAAACCAAACCGAGCAAAACAACAACGACACGGTGGAATATATGCACATATATGTATATGTATGTATATATGCAAAAAGAACGTGCCCCAAACCGCATCTATTTGTGGCTCCTTTTATGCCCAGGCCCATTACAAGACAAGACGACATCAGCGGCCGGTGTGGCGGCGCATAGGCGGGAGGTCGGCTTGCGCCTGCGATATCTTTGCAACCAAGCGTGTTTAGCTGACTTTTTTTTTTTTTGTATTTGCATTATGATACGCGAATTCTTGAATTAATGTTTTCATCATTGACGCCAATTGACACACTTTTATTGCCCGAACAACAAAAAACCAAACAAAAAAATTAATCACAAAGCAAAAAAAAAAAATCTTAATAAATTGCGTGGCTTATAAAAATCTTTGTATCTGGGACATTGTGGGTGATAGGTTGGATAGAATGAGAAAGAGAGAGGGTGGAGGGCTTAACAACCAGCATGCAGTGCAGCTGAATCTGCGTGAATTATTATTTGGCACGCCACAATTTAATAAACGAAAAAAATCATATAAAAGAAATTCTATAATAAAAGAGATACTCGTATATACACAGAATAATAGATGTAGATACATAGATACATATGTAGATAGATTGGTTTATAAGTTAAAGATTGATATTTTATGGTGTAGGAGAGACACCACTTGTTAAGCCATTAAAGGAATATGTATAATATCGTGTCGTCGTGATAAAGAAAAAAAAAAAAAAGAGGAAAAACAGCCAATTTAGACGCAACGTATAATTGATTGTTTAGCATGCAAATTAAATTATGGTGATCGAATCAATTAAAAAGGAAAATTTGAGGATGAGGTTTAGATTTGTATGTTCGTAATAAGCTTTATTTTGAACGAGTTGGGAGGGGAGGGCGATAGAAATGGGTGCAAACTGCGATTAAATTTTACGACATTTAAGGAAAAATAGCCAAGAAATTGTAAAAAGACTGCGAATAACGAACGTGAAATAATAAAGGGTGTTTTTTTTAGAGGTATATAACTTTGAAATGGAATAAAACAAAGATGATTTTTTTAAATTGACATGAAATTTACTTTATTTAAATATGAATTCTGGCATATGCTGGCTCAGATGTAGTCTAATCTGGAGGTCCAATTTTCGATGACTTTTTCCAACATTTGTGGCCGTATATCGGCAATAACGCGGCGAATGTTGTCCTTCAAGTGGTCAATCGTTTCGGGCTTATCGGCGTAGACTAGCGACTTTACATATCCCCACAGAAAATAGTAAAGCGGCGTTAAATCGCACGATCTTGGAGGCCAATTCACGGGTCCGTAACGTGAAACTATATGCGATTACAAAACGTTTCCTTCAATAAATCAATTGTGGCACGAGCTGTGTGACATGTTGCGTGGTCTTGTTGAAACAACAGCTCCTGCACATCATGGTTGTTCAATTGATGAACGAAAAAGTTAGTAATCAAGGCTCTACAGCGGTCGCCATTGACTGTTACGTTCTGGCCAGCATCGTTTTTAAAGAAGTATACGGACCAATTATTCCACCAAACCGCATAAAGCAAACCAAACAGTCAAATTTTGTGGATGTAACGGTGTCTCAACATACACTTGATGATTATCATCAATTAAAATACGGCAGTTTTGTTTATTGACGTATCCATTCAACCAAAAGTGAGCTTCATCGCTTAACAAAATTCGCTTATGAAAATTGGGATCAACGGCAATCTTGTTTTGGGCTCATTTGGGCACAATTTGGAAGCGTTGTTCAGGCGTCAGTCTATTCATGTTGAAATGACAAACTAAACTAAAAATAAATCACTTGACAGCTGACAAAATGGCCGCCAGTTAAAAAAGTGTTGCCAACTTAAAGTTCTATACCTCTAAAAAAAATACCCTTTAAAAAAATCCGACCTGGCTTAACCCTGGAAAGGTTATCTTCGACATTTTGACATAGTGCAATTTTGTAAATTGAATTATTTCCTAAACGTTTGATTTTACCAAAAATAGTTTTCAAATTTTTTTTTATAAAGGGACCGCCATCTTACGTTTTTTTTCAACTAGTGCTTATTTCGTGAATGGTAACACTTAGCTCATGTCTGATTTGACAGATAATTAGTTTTATCCTTCCGCTTGAACGAATATGGTTGTGTATACGCTTCGCTAAGTGGGGCTGCGATCGTCTTAGAGAAGATGCCGATTTTGCCAAAAAAATCATCTTTTCAGATGAAGCTCATTTTTATCCTGGCGGGTAGTAAAAAAGCAAAATTGTCGCATTTGGGACACAGAAAACCCGCACGCATACATTGAAAAGCCGATACACCCAAAACGAGTCACTGTTTGGTGGTCCAGATGCATAATTGGGCCATTTTTCGAAAATGAGCAAGGAGTGGCCGTTACAGTCAATGACGATCGATATCGGGCCATGTTGAACGAATTTTTGTTCACAAAAATTGAAGAGGAGGATATTGGCAACATTTGGTTTCAACAGGACGGCGTTACGTACCACACAGCCGAAGCTACACTCGATGTTTTGCGCCATTTTCAAAAAAAAAAAAGTTATTTGGCGGACCCTTTAGAAAAGTTTTCAACCTACAAATTTGCTTTAAAAGGTTTCCTATAAAACCTGAACGCCTGTCTGCCTTTGACCTCCGCAGTAAAATATTCGTTCCAAACAAATTGACAATGATTTCGTTTGTTTTTTTTTTCAGTACAACAATAACATCGATTCATTAAACAAAAAATCCTGTCTTTCCCTAATTATTCTCCAGATGTGTCATTTCTTTGTGAGCGTTTTTCTTCCATCCGCACCAAAAATTGGAAGTCTTCGATTTGTATATTATCTTTATCGGACCACAATCCATTTAACATAATTTGATTCCATAACGAAAACAAAAACAAATCAACACATGAACATAATGACTCACTTGAATTAGATAGGTATATCACTCCAACACATCTGCTTCCATTTAAACTCAAATTTTATTCAAATTGTACAATTTTCCACAAGAAAAATTCTCTGCGCTTAATAATTTTATTCCAACACAACTCAATTACAAAAATAGAAATAAACGTGTCGAAAGCATTTAGGGCAAAAACTATTATAAAAAAAAAAGAAATAAACCTTTACCCCCAAGTCAATGACACCCAGAATGAATTAATCGGATATAGAGAGATATGTATGTAGAGAGTCCGATTCCGAGAGACCGCAAGTCCAAGCACATAATACACAACATACATGAAAGAAACTCATCCTCATCCGTTAAGTAGACCTTTTTCGTTGTGTTTTGTGGTTTAACCTATAATTTATGGCTTAACGACAGAGTGTCCGTTCAACAGTCATTTATTTTGAATTTCCCGCCCCAAAATCGACAAAGAGGCTAGAGGCTAGTGTTAGCAAAGTCGTTGTTGTTGTTGTCGCTGTCGTCGTCATCGTCATCATCACCGCCCACACACGTGTTGTGTTTACATCTAAAGAATTAGTCACTCTGTATTTTTTTAAAATTTTATTTTTTATAACAGTCCAACGACAGGCCGCTCGCCACCGCCACCGCCACCGCCACCGCGACTGCATCTGCGCCGTGTAAACATAAAAATGTAACAAATGACCGCTTAAGCGGTTCTTAAACGGCACCTTTGATCTAGCGAGATACTAAATGCTCGAATCAATTTTATAATTTTGTATGGCAATGGCTAGACACCTTATAGTTGGGAAGGTAGGGTTGGAAATGGTGTGATGGATAGTTCTTCTTATTCTTTCGGGTCTTCACCAACTTTCGACTTTTCTTCTTCTTCTACTTTTTTCTTTCTTCTTCATACCTTTACCTTCATTTGTACACGCTTTTGCTTCATCTTCTTCATGTTTCGGTTTCGTTATCATTTCCTTTATCTTCTTTTTTATGTGCTTCTGCTTCTTCATATTAAGTTTGTTCCTATTCGTCTTGTCTACCTTTTTCACCATCATCGGCTTATTTTTTTTCATCTTATTTTGATTCTTCTTCTTACTTTCTTCCTCAATCTTTTTATTATGTTCTTTCTTGTTTATATATTCTTCATTTTATAATTAGTAGTAATTTGTTACGAATCTATTATTCTTCACTTTATTCTTCTACTTCTGTATCTGCTTTTTGATGAGTGTTTGTTTCTTTTTTTCATCCGCCTCTTCTTCATTTGCTTTCTTTATTTGATTCTTCCTTTTTTCCATCTTTTTTAATATCTTTTGCATTATCTTTGTCTTTTTGAATTCAGATTTACTTGTAATATTTATTTTCTGCTCTTAATTCATCTTTATCTTCTTCCTCATTTGTTTTTCCTTTTTCATTTAATTTTTTTCACTTGTATTTCTTCATTTTCTTCTTCCATTTCTCAGATAGTTTCTTGCCAGATAATATTTATCATCATTTGCTGCTTTCTCATTTATTCTTCTTTTTGTTTTTGCTACTTTTGCTTCTTTTTCATCACCATTCTTCTGAGTCACTTTTTTGTCTTCATCTTCTTTTTCTTCATATGTGTATCTATCACCATGTACTTCTAATTGAGCTTCTTTGTCTGCTTCTAAATGAGAATCTTTGTCTTCTTCTGATTTAGCAGCTTCTTCATCAGATTTTTCTTCTTCATCATCTTTTCAGCTGCTTCTATTTTTTTCTGTTCTATCTTCATCAACTCTTTCTTCATATGATTCTCTTTCTTCTATTTATGCTTTTTTCTTCTTGCAAGAACAAAAATAGTAGCAAGTTATTTGGACAGTGGTTCTTTATTTCTTTAAAGAAAGCCAGAAATGTTCACCGTAATATTGGTACTAAAATGCAACCCTTCTTCACTGACTATTCAGGTAATGGGTAAACATTGAAACTTCGAACTAGGTCGGGCGAGTTTTTCGGGAGGTCTGTGTGTGGTTTTCAACAGACAATAACGAGCTATACCACAGGAAGAAGTCAACGATATCCGTAAATCCCTAAAGGTTCGTGCACAAGGTCGAATCTAGAGAACACATACCGACATTTGTGCGGTTAAAAGTTGTGTTCTTTAATTTTTTTTTTTAAATTGTTAAATAAATTCAAGAACTTAGTGCCTCACGTAGAGAATTCATAATATACATTTTGGCAGGGCAGACGATTATAATTGGCTGATTAGTTCAACGGTGTTTTGTCAATTCACCCATTTTCCTAAAATGGTGTACCATCGTATGACAAGTGGATATACATACTCGTATATGCGTACACACAAGTGTGAGTTGTGCGTTCGTTAATTGAGTTCGAGTGCGTTTTGAAATATAAATATAAATTCTCGACGAACTTAATATGTCGATGACACGTTAACTAATTGAAACGTGTGCTGTGTCGCTCTCGCTATATGCTGTGGACGACACCACACATCAATGATGGGCCTCCCAGGTGTCTGCTGTCTAATAGCAGTTATAATAGACATAACTGGTCAAAATATGGTTGAAGAGTTGAGAGTGTACAGTCCTCTTATAGCTCATAATTGAATTTGCTCGTTATTCAGTGAAAATTGACATCGTTTCCAGCAGTTAAGTGAGAAGAAGCCCTTGGGATAGTTGTTGTTTGAGAGGTACCTATACTACATTTGAGGACAACGTCCGGTCCTCAGGAATTCTTTGATTAGATATTAGAATAGTGGGATGTTTGAGTTGTTTCAATATTCGAAGCTGATTTCGTCTTAAAGGTGGAGGGGCAAAAAAATAGTTCAAAAACTGATATGTGCCAAAGGAGGAGTTTTTGCTTGAATCGTGGATTTCGTCCATGAAAAGTTATCATCGACGAAATATTTTACCTAAAAGCAATTTTGGTCACATTTTAAATTCGAAGCTATCTCTTATAATATTTTTGTGTACAGTGTATCACTTGAATACAATAATTTTAGTAACCATCACGTTAAGTAGTTTCCACATATTTTTTTTCTTTTTTCCTTAACTAATTTTAGAAATGATTTGTTCACACTTTACAAAAAAATATTCAGTTGGTATTTTCAAAAATTAAAAATGCTGTTCATGTTTGTGAGTGCCTGAGAGCTATTGCTACCAATCATGTAATTTGCATTTCGAACATGAAATTAATACTCATTTCACACTCTTTAACAATTATTCTATGTCATTTTGAAGCTTTGGAGAATTAATTGTTTAAAAAAAAAAGTTCAAAAAATCTTTATAAGTATTTCCATAGCCACGTTGACACGTTTTTCATGTGAAACATCTTTGAGTTCGGTAATCGTTACAAAAAAATTGTATAGCTTATATTTTAACAACAAATGGTCTTTGATTTCGTGAGTCATTAGAGACTAGAAGCCATTTATTCGATTATATGAATTTAAACCATAGGTCCTGTTAACGTACGACAGCTGATGAAGACCCAGGTGATAGTGAATTTCAACTCTCAACCACTCCTGTGTTCGTGTTATTTGCATAGGAATGGAGTGGACCTACAATTTCTGCCAAACCCAAAAGGCTTATGTGAGAGTGAGAGGCACTTTTTAGAGAAAAGCGCGTTACTTCTTCTGTTTTTACTTGCTCTATAGGGCAAGTATTGGTTTCGTGTAAAAAAAAAATATTTCGAGGTTAAAATCAAAACTAACACATCGATAATCGAGAAGTCCGAAAAAGTGGGTTTCGTCATGCCATCCGTCGGTCTGTGCGTCGGTGCGTCCACTGTAATTTGAGCTGGAGCCTAAACGGGTGTACCGATTCGCATGAAATTTGGTACAGAGCATTTTTATGTGATTCCCTAGAGGACGAACGGGTAGCTGCCATCCAAATATTTTGGTTTCTTCAAATTTTCTCGAAAACGGCTATAGCGATTTTGATTAAACTTCGTACCTGTAATAACCAAATCAATTGTAAGAAAACTGCATTTCATTACGGAATTAGGGATTCCAGGGTTTTTGAGAAAATGATGCTATTTTTGGGTTTTTCACGTATATCTTTGCCATGTTTGGACCGATCTTGTTATAGTTTTGCAATCTGATGCTTCTCAATAGTTTAAACAATAATGCTTTTAAGAATTCTTAAAAATATTAAGTAGCAAAAAATCAATTTTTTAGTGCTTTTGACTCTTTTAAATACAAGAGAAAGTTCGTGCGATCAAGTCGGGCATATTTTTTTTTTTTTGTGGTAAAGACTGGGTTTCGATCCCAAGATCTTTGGCGTGACAGTGCTATGTACTTTTCTCGTGCGCCACCAAGAGGTTTACCTGTGACTCAAATGAAAGCACCCAGCTTCCATTAGGAGAAGGGAAAACTAAATTGTTCGAGTTCTAAATTCACGGGAAAATGGATTCGTTCCGTTTAAAAACTGCCGCCATCGGCAAGAAGTCAGCCGAAACAGCGATTAAGTGCGTACTAAGGTTGTCAATCAAGGGGAACAAACTCATTCAAAATATCAGTTCGATTTTCTTCTTTTTTGTAAGAAAAATAAAGATCGGTCAAAGAGAACCCAATTACTGACTGAACAACGTAGAGTTTTGTAACTTATTATTGGTGCTGGAATAGCTGGCAAAAAAGTGTGGTACGTTCTATTTTTAAGGTGCCCAAAATGAAGCTGTACATCTTTTTGAAAAATAATAAAATAAGATGGTGGTGGACAAGCCTAGTATCCACATTTTTTTTAATTTTCGATTTTTTTTCTAATTTGCAATTCTTTTGTTGACATACATAAAAAGCACTGAGATGAAAACTACAATATTAAGCGCGTTCAGGAAAATGAGATCACAGAGATTTCTTTTTATAATTCAACATTTTTTTTCCTCAGGATTTTTGCTGAGGAATCCTGTTCATGTCACTGATATTGTGATATTGCTTAAGTCTCTTAAAATACATATATCTTGTTTCTGAACGTGCTGGATTGGTTTTTTTTTAACAAATCAAAACATCATAAGTGTTGTACGAGAAAAGTTGGCGAACTGGTCGAGTTGCAGCTGCAGCTCCGTCCCCGACACGGGACTAGCCAAACAAAGTCAAAAGACATCGACTGAAGTGCCCCTAATAGCCTGAAAACTGTTTGAATTCAACCCTAAAAAAATGCAAGTGGAAGAGGACCAGCTATGGGCCGAACTGGCTGTAAAAAGATTGTTGGTTGATGCCCTGGTCGACTCCGGACCAAGCAAACTTGTGATATTAACAATGGAAAGAATAACCACAGAAAAACGAACGAAAATCGATTCAATTTCCCTTTTCTCTTTTTGAAAATGCTTTAAATAAAAATAATACGTCCATAAGCCAGAGACCAAGTGATACGATTTGAAATTTTCCAGAAAAAGCCATTTACAAGTTTTTATTTTGTACGTAAATAATGAGAAATGACTGCGAAAGCCTATAAAGACTTGCCTATACAAGCTATAGAATTCACAGGGAAGCAGTTGTTCATGCTTCAAAACAAATCTTCTCAGGAATGGCTCTTTCATAAGCCTTGCACTCAACATAAAATGCTGACTTTTCAGTATTTTGAAAAAGACTTAAGACTCCGTCGAAACGTTGGGAACACTAATGGAGACCAACAAAGACGAATAAAGAAATCTTTTTACCCTCAAATCAAAGAATAAAGAAATGTTCAAAAAACTGACAAAATGGCTACCAGTTAAAATAGTATTGCCAACTTAAAGTTCTATACCTCTAAGAAAACATCCTTTAAAAATACATTACTCATTGATATACTAATTTTGAGAAATTAAAAAAACCCAACTTAGTGATTATGGAGGAAGATTTTTATTGGTCTTTCAAGTTTGTTTACTTTAATTTTTACTAGAAACCCATCTTAATCATTAAAAAATATTTTAATAGCTGCGGTAATGGGAAAATTGTAAAACCCTAAATAAACAAAATTGTATTTACCCACACTAAAACCCACTTAACAAAATTTTCAATAATATAATTTTACATAATCGATTAAACTCACAACTCAGACGCAATCTCTCAATGAATTCCCTGACTTAAAGTCAAATTTCCCTTCATTTCAAATCAATTTCAATTAAACCCTAACTAAATCGACAGTGTAAGAAGACAGCCAATAAAAAAAAGGCCAAAAGATCAACACATTATATCCTCTCCTCTTTATACAAACCTCATTACATAAAAAATGACATATCCCATATAACTACAATCAGCAGAGTGTAATTGTATCAAGAAAATCCAACAACAATAATAATAAAGAAAAAATACCAATGCGGTAGGTTTAAAAAGATACAAAAAAAAAAAAAAAAAAAAAAGCATATGGCCAGAGTCAATAGATACGGATATAATAATACTCATAGTTAGATATGTTTGTATAGAGAAAAAAGTAATGTCAAAACAACAGTAACATGTCGCGCATATAGTTGACATGTCACACACCGGTCGGTCGGTCGGTGGTGGATTTCGATCGTAATTCTACCTACTGTATCTAACAATGGACAAGCTTAACAAAAGAAAGCCTCAACATTGTTATCTTTCAAGGACCATAATGTCAGGTCCCCAACCTATCTTTTGTGTAATATAGATAGGTACCTTAAGATGAGGAAGGACTAGTGTGTGTGTGTGTGGTGATGTGAGGTGTGGAACCATTTGGATTATAATGAGAGACTGAGAATGTCATCGTAGGACTCACCTTTTGTTACACACGAAAGTGTTAACGTTTTATTAGTAAGTTATCCGGCAATGAAAATAACTGTCTTCTGCAAAATATAGTTTTCTATAAATGTCACTATATAGAAGATACAATAACACTCCATAGATTTTTTCTTATAATTTATATGGTCGTCGCCGTCTTATCTTTAAATCTTCACAATTAAACAAAATAAAAATTAGCACAAAAGACGCACAATTTATTTTTAACTCATTGGATAATTTTTGTTGTAGATATAGATACATGTATGAATTTCTATGAAATAATTGAACTCATTCAATTATCCTGAAGATGAATAATACACCACTCTACACTCCACTCACTCACTAACTCTGTCAAAACGCCTACAGACAAATAAAAAAAAAATTAAAAACAATAATAATTTATCGCGAAATTTAATTCGAAAATTGTTTGCGGAAATTCCATTCAACGTACGAAAGATTCTCAAAGATACGTAAAAATTCATAAAGTATCTTAAACAAGTTGAATGAATAAAGATACACTCGACGATCGACGATCGACGACGCAACGCACGGACAACACTTACGACTGTCTGTTAACCGCTCAACAGTTGGTCGGTAACTGACTGAAACTGCTGATCAGATATGAGGGTACTAAGTTGCTGCCGGTGCCAGTTGTCTATCTGTTTGGATTGGAGTTGTGGAGGTGGTTTTGGTTAGAAAAAAATCATCATGAAAAAATGATCTTCACAAAAGACACAACAAGTATCTAAAAGATTCTTTTGAACGACTCGAAAGAGAATCAAAATGTAGGTAAGGATCTCAATAATTTTCCAATTGGACTGCACTGAATGATGAGACTGCTGACTGATCATTTCGAGAGCGATATCCATGATCAGATACTAATTCAAATTTGAATCAAAATAATGTGGAACGTATGTGGATTGTGTGGATATTTATTGGTTACCGAGGTTGTTTGGGTTTGAAAACAGATCCAACAACATAAACATAAACTTTTAAAGTGTTTATAAACAAAAGAGAGGCGAACCAACGAACGAATTGCAAGAGTGACACGATTTAGCACGAATGAGTCTGACTGATGGACTTTATATGTAGTTGGTTTTCTTTTTTTTTCTTATTTAGTTCAACATATGTTTCTTTGGCAGTTTTGGGTTCGTATTTCGTGTGTTGATATTGCGATTCATTAAAATGTCATGTGTTAATGATTTGTTTTTTTTTTTTTTTTGTTTAATTTTGTATTCATCTTGGGCGATTTTTGTTGTTAATAATTTCATGATAAGTTGTGGAGGTTGAATAAAAAAAAAAAAAACGAATAAGACTTGCAGTTCAGTGAACATCAACAACAAAAAACGTGCTGTGGTAATATGATCACAGTACAAATGGATTTGGTGTTAATTTGCTAATAGGTCAGTGACTTGTTATTAATGATGCGATAGAATATAGAGGTGGGGTTTTAATTTTAATGATTTTATTTTAGTGAATCAATATGCAAATTGGCATTTGATTAGTATAGTCGATACACATCAGTGAGTGATTTTGAAATGAAATGCGAATACGATTTTTCCCACCAATACTAGGGTTCTATATAGATGTCTCAAACAGAGGAATACAAAATGATCACTGGGATGTAGTCATACTTCCCGCTTTGAAAATGACACAAGGCATTGTGCTATCCAAACAACAATGGCTCAAGTATTGATGGTGATGGGATTTTATAGAGCTTCTGCTCATCTTACAGGTTGACCTGAGGAGTTTGACGCTGCTCTGGGGAGGACCAAGGCGATATTTTCTATTTCCTCCGGTTGATGGAGTATGGTGACTTACGAAGACAGTGGGGATTAAAACGATGCTAACAATATGAATATTCCTAGAGTCGAATGTTTAACCTGTAAGCCAATCCCTAAAAAAAGGCGATTCATCTTCTCCTTCAAATTACCGACCAATTGCTCTGACATCCCTTCTTTGCAAGGTCATGGAAACGCTGATCAATCGTCAGCTTATGAAATATCTTGAACAACTGGAGCTTTTCAGTACGGCTTTCGTTGCAGCAGATCCACTGGTGATTTGATGGCTTTTCTCACCGAAAAGTGGAATCAATCATTGCATCGTTTTGGTGAAAAGTAAAATTGTGGCCCTCGATATTTCAAAAGCATTTGGTAGAGTTTGGCATCAAGTTCTTTTTTATCGAAAATGCATGCTTTTGTTATTAACGAATCACTCCTTTGCTGGATTAGTAATTATCTTTCTGAATGTTCAATCCAAGTTATTTTGAACGGTTTGAAGTCTGAAGTTCATAAAATTATTCCTGGTGTGCCCCAAGGCTCTGTTTTGTCTCCGACACTGTTTCTTATTTTCATAAATGATCTCTTGTCTTAAAATACTAATCCACTTAACTGTTTTGCTGATGACAGCACCCTTAGCTTTTCATACTCCTTTCCATATTCACCTGCCGGTTCTTCAAAAGTGTAGCAGCAGCGACAGAATGTGTTGAGCTCATTGAACTCAGATTTAAACAGCATTGTCAAATGCGGTTTTAATAATCGGGTAGAGTTTAATGCATCCAAAGCTCAAAGTTGTCTTCTGTCGTTTAAGCAGAATATACCCGCTTTACCATTATACACGAATGGAACTTGCATCGAGGAAACTGAAAAGCTTTCGATTCTTGGAATGTGCGTAAAAGAGTAAAAATCTCATATCTGGTCAGGAGCTTCCAAAACATCACTGCACCTACTGGATAGAATCAAAAATAGAGCTTTAAAACTGATAGGTGAAAGATAAATTTCGGAAACATTTGTTTCAATGGAACACACCGTCGAAATGTTTCTTGCTTATCTCTGTTTTATCGCTACTTTTTTAAACGTTGCTCTGTTGAAATAGCTAGCTGCATTCCTCCCCTTAAACAATTTCAGCGTAATACCCGCCCTGCTAGGAATGCTCATCACTATACCCTTGAGCCTTACTTCGGACGTACCATCAAGTGTAGAGATTCTTTCTTTAGTCGTACCACACGAATGTGGAATTCCTTCCCCAACTCTGGTTTTCCTTTCCATTTCAATATCCAAACCTATAAAACAAATGTACATCCCTATCTCCTTCTCCATCCTCCCTCTATTTCCTTAACGCTCGCACTGTGTGAATACATTTCAAGGGTATTCATAACCCCTTGAGTGCGGGCCAATTATAAAAAAAAACCCAACGTACTTTTTGAACTGTTGTTCTGTGAACTCAACTCAGCACATCTTCCGAAATCGCTCCAATATAGCCTTATTGGGCCTTGTTATGGTCTGGAAATCAATAATTGTTAGTTGTAAAATAGGTTCAGACAAACAGTGAGTGTGACAAGACGAACAAATTAAAGCCTTCGGTCAATAAGACGACTTGCGCACATTAAGGACATTGAGACCCTCAATCTTGCAATCCCCACTGGCGGGCGTGGCAAAATTCTGCTCGCAAACATGCGACCGATTGGACTTAGGAGACAATTGGTCCTAATAGGAGGGAACAACGACACACACTTCAAAGGCATCGATGGCTGTTATGAGGAAAAACTTCGTAGTACACATTTCAATATGGAGTTTTTCGGAGTGGCCAGCCCACATGGCCCTTGCTATTTTTTAGTGGAGTTTATTTCTTCCGTTTGAGGACCCTTCAGGACTTGACGTCCAATATGGGGGTAGAAATAGCCAACACACCTTCTGATATGCTTGTAAGGGCGACGAAAAACCCCAGAAATTGGGTTTTCGGGAAATAGGGAGCTCTATACCTACCTGATTTGAAATTTTTAAATTTGTTCAAGTTCGTAAAAATTGTGATCTTTAAAAGTTTATTAAGAATAATCTATGGCTGACCAATTACTAAAACTAGTTGACCTTTTATGGGGTCACAAAGATCATTCAGATACTACTATATATACGTTTTTTGCGAATATCCCACAAATGAGGATTTTGATAAAACTTTAGCCAACCGAACAATTTCTAAACCTAGTTCATATTTTTTGACCAACTATACTGACCTTTTGGATGCTATACTACTTTTTTGCGAATATCCCACATATAAGGCGCTAAGATTCCGCAGTCATAAAATTTGTTTCTTCCGTCAAAAATAACAGAACAAACCCAAATGGCTTTATGTTTGTTTTTTTTTTTTCGAAAAGAACTTCATCCTTGGATAATGAATTTTTATTTCTCTTTAGATAAATCGATTTTGGTCTCATCCTATGCTCTTGACATTCCATTCTGGCACATTTTTAAAATCTCTCACAAAACATTCACCCTCACTTTGGTATTCAATTTCATACCCTCAAAAACAATTACAACAAACAAAGAAATCAATCTATTAATTGAAATCAAAATTTGCATTAAAATCTTGAAACTTCCATCCGGCTTGCCTGGCTATAGCCGTGGCTGGGCCATCCGCTTGGACGAAGTTGTTTATTTTCGTCTAAGATACAACTTTGTGTGTATTCGCATTCGTATAGCTGCATTCATATAAAAACGATAGTGCTCTGGGAACTATGGGAATAGACCTATACCTCCTCGTACGCTATCTCTCTTTGAGTTTACTCACTATCATCGCCTCCTTTTTCCCAAGGCAATGGACGGATAGATAGTTAGATGGATGGATACACTTTTTGCTTATTTATTTAGGACTTGAGGTCCAAAAAATTTATTTAGACGAAAACAACATTGAATTGAATGTGTGTGTGTTCGGTGTGTGTTGATGGAAAGACCGGAGAGGGCTGCTGTTAGATGCATTATCATCCTTTTTCTATGAATGCTCCCTATAGTTCTCTCCTCCATCAGCTAATTTTTCCCTCTATACCTATGTGTAGACAGAATTTATAAACAATCCTCCTTCCATGCTTCTGATGTTGGTGTCTTTTGGGCTCGCACCTCAACTCATCTCATTCCAGATCCAGATTCAGAGGCCAGGGATGATGATGATGATGGTGTTGTGTGTTTATTTCCTTTGTCATTTTTGGTGGGTGATTTTAATTTTTGTTTTAACAGACGGTGTGATGCCAAGCCATCAGGCTGTAGCGTAGGGTGGCTGTGCCTGTGAGTCTATTTACCTTTTGGAATTTCAAATAAGCAAAAGGTTATTAAAATGATAATTGAAATGCCTTTCCCTTGTGTCTGTGTGTCATCCGCATTGCCATCAGAGTTCCAGCCATCCCAGAGATGGCTAATATGGGAATGAGAGCAACACCAATCACCATCTACCTACTATATAGAGATTGCTAAGATTATACATTCTCAAGTCTGGAGGGAGATCTTTTTGCAATATTAATTCTTGTTTAGAATAATTTTGAAGTTTAGCTTCGTGTTTATGTTGTGATTTTAATTAAAATTTAATAATTATTATGGAATTTGATTTGGAATGTTGATACTTCGTTCAAAATTAACATCAAATATGAAATTGTTTCTTATATTAAGATACGGAGTAGGTATCTATGAATATGTATGTCATATAGAACTATTTTTGGTATTTTTTTTTGGGGACATCTCGAAGTTGTTTCTCAATTTATTTCCAACCTGCAACTAACAAGAGAAGGCCAACCAAGCTATAAATCCTCCTAAAATGCCTTAAGATTTCGTAAAAAAAAAAAATATAGAATAGAGAAGAAAAGAAAAAAGATTTATTTCTTCAATTCATGGAATTCCATTATCAACCTCATTCAAAATATCTATCTACTCGTATCTCTTGAAATTTCGTAAAACTAATATCTATTAATGTAAATGCCTACTTAGAGCTTTATTTTATGTTTCCGTCTTGCACATAAAATTATCTGTTTATAGGGGATTTAGGGCTACCTGATTTCTCTCAAGATATATATGTGTATAAATAAACAGGAGTAGAGAGACACTTGAGAATAGGTGAGGCTTTTTGTTAATTTTAAAAATAGAAACAAACAAAATGCAAACATATTTCGAAATGAAAAACACTCTTGGAGTAAATGTTGGAGCATAGAGATAGATGGATACTTAATTTTGGAGCAAGTACCTGTGTCTACTTCTAATTTTGTCTGCACTTATGTATGAGTGTTGTTGTTGTTTGATACAATATTGACGTTGCAGTTGGTTAATATAGGTCAAATGTAAGAGTATCGTAAGCAAATGAAGACACAAAGGAAAACAATATTTCCTTCGATTTTTGAAAAAGTTTCTTGGGCCTATTTATGTGACTGAAGATAGCCATGGGAGGGCGAATCTGAGAAAGCAAATAAATAGGTTAGAAGTACAGCTAGAGTCATAGAACACTTTTCAATTCAAAGCCATCACAAACGAAGATCCTATATCCCTGCATCAGCGAGTGTGCTTGACATATCGATGGTTTAGAAAGATTTAATGCTGGATGAACAATACTGAGTGAACTGTCATTACTTCTGCAACTAGTTGACCTTTTGTTGCCAAATTACTGACCTTTTAGATGGCATACTTTTCAAGCGAATATCCCACATATGAGGTGCTGAGATCCTAGAACTACAAAATGAAGACTTCAATAGGTTTCAGATTTACTCAGATCGCATATTGTAACGAAGTTACACCTTTTCACATCGGCGGCGCGCCTAACCTCGAACTCAATATCATCAACATTATCGACTCGATTACAAATCATCACATACCTCAAGGCGCCCACGAGAATTGATGACGAGGTTTACTGACAAGCAACAGCACACGACAGCACGACACAAACTATGCATACGACAACATTTCAACGGCCCATATGGAATTATTGGGTAGTGTTTTTCTATACCTTACTCGGTTCACACTTCCTTGTTACCGCTGAATCTAAAGGAAGGGTGGAATGGCCACTACAAAGCAGGAAAAATTATCCTCCGTGGTCCTGCTTGATCAGTATATATTGCATTATAGTGAGTACCAAGAAGCAAGCTGCTGGGTGTGTAGTATGTAGTTCCCCAGTTAGAAGTTTCTAATAAGTTTTGACAACTTCTTGTTGCGGCTAAGGATCAATCCCAAACCAACACATTCAGCCCTTCCATCCGATAAGGCTAGGGATCTTATCCCAATTCACATTTTCACCTTAAGAATCGCTTGGAGGTTAGGGAATTATCCCAATATCCGCCTTCGTATGGTGCCATCACTTCTGAATTGGTGAGGGATATCCCACCTTCGTACCGTGCCATCATCACTATGGTGTTGGGTAGGGAATTTATCCCACCTCTCTGTAGCCAGATATGCAATATCGTGTTATTTATTTATATTGTAAACAATAATTGTTACGAATTATACGAAAATAAATTGTTATTCTAGCTTGAAGTATAAAACTGAATATATAAAGTGGTATAAGGAACTGGAGTTCGGAACTTTCTAAAAACGATTTTTATTGCTTTCTTCGGGAAGAACCTTGGACCCACTGACCACTACCTCAGCTGGAATACTAAAAAGAATCACAATATGCTAGAAGTATTTTGATGTTTTTTGTAGTGATGTTGAGGTAGTTCAGCGGATCCAGGGTCAGACCAAAGAAAGCAAGGAAAACTCGGTTTTTTTAAAGAGTTCAGAACTCCAACTATTCGTCAACTTTATTTGACTTTCGAGTCTTACAATCTAATTTTACTTAAAATAATTTAACAGCGTATATCATATAATTTTGCAAAAGGTTTTCCTAAATAACTTAAACGGTACTGCATATAATTGGGATAGAGTCCCCGGCCCTAGTCGAAACTAAAGGCACAACTAACTTAAGTGGGATAGAGTCTCCGGCCCTGGTCGAAACCATCAAAGGCGCAAATACTACGGTGGTATAGAGTCCCCGGCCCTAGTCGAACCTAAAGGCGCAAATACTACGGTGGTATAGAGGCCCCGGCCCTGGTCGAAACCAAAGGCGCAAATACTACGGTGGGATAGAGTCCCCTGCTCTGATCGAAAACAAAGGTGCAAATACTAAGAATACCTAACAATTAGATACAGTCTCCGGCCCATTCGAAACTGAAGGCATAAAATAATTTCACAGCCCGAAAGCCAAAAACTTCGAAACTACTACTTAGTCCACCACGCATTTAGCAGTGTGTTTCTTGGTACTTCTCCTTTCGTACTCTAGAATGATACGTACAACACTGTTAAAGGCAGAAGACGAATTTCCGTACAAATTGCACCTTCATCTCTGTGGGCAAGAGTAAAAGTGAACTATAAAGGTGCAGAAAAACTCGTCCAACATTTCATCATATCCTATGTTCGTATATCTGGCTTATGACGATGAACTGTGTATCCGGTGACTGCCGGTCGTTATTATTTGAATTTGAAAATCCACTAATAGTTGAAGTGGCAGTCGGGTCGTTGGTTGAGGGCGATTTGTGGTGGCAGGTACAATGATGGTTTGTAGATGGAGGAATAATATGTAACTTCGTTATAGTAATGGGTGATTTTTTAAGAGGTTTAGAACTTTTTTTTAAAAAAAAAACACAAAAAATTCGAAAAAATGAATGAAATATTTATTTGAATCGATAGTTTGAACCTTGCAATTTAATGTTTAAAGATAATTTCATGCAAATGTTGACCGCGGCTGCGTCTCAGGTAGCCCATCCGCTGAGTCCAATTTTGGCATACTCTTTCACACATATCGGCCGGTATCTCACGAATGAATGCATGGATGTTGGCTTCCAGTGCGTCAATCGAAGCGAGCTTGTCCCTATAGACATTAGCCTTGACATACCCCCACAAAAAATAATCTAATGGTGTCAAATCGCACGATCTAGGCGGCCAATTGACCGGCCCGAAACGTGAAATTAACTGTTCACCAAACTCGCCTCGCAATTGCGCCATTGTTTCGCGTGCTGTGTGGCATGTGGCACCGTCTTGTTGAAACCACATATCATGCAAGTCAAGAACTTCCATTTCGGGCAAAAAAAAGTTTGTTATCATCGCTCGGTAGCGTTCACCATTGACAGTAACGCTGCAATTCGCATCATCTTTGAAGAAATAGGCCCAATAATGCCGCCGGCCCATAAACCGCACCAAACAGTGGCTTTTTCGGGATGCATTGGTAGCTGTTGCAATGCTTCTGGCTGATCTTCACTCCAAATGCGGCAATTTTGCTTATTTACGTACCCATTCAACCAAAAATGAGCCTCATCGCTGAACACAAGCAGCGCGCGATGAACATTTCGAACCGAGCACGAATTTTGATAGTAAAATTCAATAATTTGCAAGCGTTGTTCATTTGTTAGACGATCCATGGTTAAATTGCAAACCAAACTGAAGCTGTTTGACAGTGACACAAGGTACTAAACACACGTCAGCTGTCAAAACCAGTATTGCCAAAACCAAACCAGCTAAAAAATCACCCGTGCTGGATCTAGAAAACAATTTTAAGTATTCCTCTGGAAATGACACTGAGAAACAATCTAAACGAAAATAGATATAAACCTGCATAAAAACACTATACCTCTTCAGAGCGTATACCTAGAATGAACAAGTGAAAACCTAACTACTGCCATCGAAACTTCTGGTGGAAATCAGTTCAACAGTGAACCAGTTTATTTTTGACTTGATTTACCTATCAACCTATTGGTTTTAGCTTTAAGGCAAATATTTGCTTTATTAACTTCGTTTTTCTCTAAAGAAACATATTTCAATATATTAAGGAACATTTTATAATTATTTTTTTAGAAGCATCTCCACTGGTTCACTGTGTACCAGGAGATGGAAAAAGTAAATCAAGGGGAAAACCTGGCTTCATAATAACGACTGCCATTCTCAAGCACAATGCGATGATTGGAACGTCTCTAAACTCTAAGAACTCCATCAGCTTGTTTCCGAATAAAGCACCTAGGAAAATGTTCACTGGCAGTTCGTACTTGCTCTTTGTTATCTAGATTTGTGATGGTACTTTTCACTGCTATCTTGTCGTAGTCATGTTTCCTGTCCCTGTTAAAGCATTAAACTTTGAAATAACCCGATTTCGACCAGAAAGCCAGGGGCCAAATTACCGCATTAGAGACTGATCGAGTGAGTGCCATCAGTGATCAAACGAACGAGTAAAACCTATGGAGATGATGGCTCCATAACGTGAGCGGTAATTCCAAACTCACATCATTCAGTCACGTATAACTCGATAACTGATGCGGTAATTCGGCCCCAGATTTCTCAAAGAAGGTTTCGACACAAAAACCACCCTGCTGAACGAATAACTTCAACTAAAACTGGGTGTAAGCTCAAATTTCCAATGTTGTGCAATACGAAAAAAGTTTAAAAAACGGATCTGATTCAATTTATTTCAGTTTCATTTTTATTTAAACCTTATGCATCTGCTGTACTCTATCTTGTCCCTATACCTATCTAGTATGTCTCCTGCTCAATGCTTTGGGGCATCTTCAAATCCCTTAAAGATTTCATCTTGAATTGTCTTAAAAATTACATTCCCATATACAACACATGAATTGAAGCAATATAAAACAACTTCTTTAAGAGCATTTAAAGTCCTCGCAATCACACACACTCCCCACTCCAAATTTACCTATGTACCCCCATTTAAAACAGAGAGTTTCGCATGTTTAAATCCTTAAAAGCGCTCTTGGCAAATTAGATAAAACCGCAAAAGATTCATGTACATACGAACATACACATATTTGCCATCGGCGACATCATATACACACCTTTCCATCCTCTTCTACATAATCTCTGAATTCAAGTACATTTATATGCAATGAATAGGAGAGCGGGAGTGCCAGTAACTCTCCATACCTCTATTATATCCCATATCACCACTTTAACAACGCAAAACAAATCGAATTGCACTGAATATCCTTCGAAACCCTTTTACTTCGTAATCATTCTACCGAATGTATGTGCAACTGCGAAGCTCACATCCATCTGCGTTGGTTGGTGTTGGTTAGAAAAGGAACTTAATGTAGAGTTGTTGTCGTCATCGTCGATGTTCTCTACGAACACTTTTTGAAATTTATGTTAATTAAACACACTGATTGATGGTTTGAAGCTGTGGAATGAAGCGAGAAGTCCACGTTCTTCACTTCATTTAATTATCCTTTGTTGAAGGTATTTCCATTTGCATTGTGTTGGGATCTAATGCATGAGATTGATAGGATTTACTCCCGTACCCGTACCTTTATGATTTACCCACACTCAGATCGATATGGGAATCTTTTGTTTTTCGAATGAAAAACCACGATGTGGTATGGAATTTTCGATGCATCACAGTTGATAAACGGTGAAATTTTTGTCAATAAATTTCTGTGGAAATGAAAAAGCTGCCTTTTAATGAGCAAATCCAGATATATCTAAAATGGTGGTTCATATGAAAAAGCTTTAAGCTCTTTTCTGTGCCAAATTTTCTTAGCTACAATTTCTTTAAATACGCTTGAAATGACTGTTAACGTGATATTCACGAAAAAAAAACGATTTATATTCTATTAGAAAAGCTAAGGTCCAGGTTTTCGGAAAGCCAAACGTGTATTAACTTATATCTCCGAAACTATTAGTTTTACAGGGAAAATTGTGACGATAAACCTTAAATGCTATGAAATGGTCTTTTTTTTTTTGGAAATACATTTTTAGTCTGCCGGATTTTCAAGAGCTATAACTTGAGACTTCCATATCGGATCATCTTCAAAAATATATCAAAATGTTGGAAATTTTGTGCTCTTCAATTTGTATTCTGAACAAATTTACATACGGTTTTTAGGAAATGAGATAATTTAGTAAAAAGGAAAAAAAATTAAAAATGAAAGCGACATAACCTCAAAAAAAAAATTATAATAACAATTTTCCCGCTTAAACAAATAGGTTCGAAGATATGCATAGATTAATTCGGATTTTCCAAAATCGAAAAATTGAAAATTTTGGGTGTTTTTTTGACTAACTGTCCTGTACCCAGGGCCGGCCCCAGCTAAACTTGCGCCCTGTGCAAGATTTGTTGAAAGCGCCCCTTTTTTATATTTGATACATACACTGATAAACATACAAAAGACTTTTCCAAACTACCCAGGAGGTAGAATTTCAAAGCGTAGGTCTAGTGGGATCTTTAGTTTTACGATATTTTGAGTTAAATTCTCCTTGAATGCAACAATGAAAGTGAAGTTAGTTAGTGGGCAAGAATTAACTTAGCACAGTTGTGATGGATGTTATTTTGGGATTATTTAAACAAGTTTTGTGGTTAAAATGCAAATGGCAGTACATATTTGTTTGCGCAAGTTCAGATTACATATTCTTGCTCCTGGTAATGCGCCCCCCCAGAATTTTGCACCCTGTGCATTTGCACATCTTGCACATATGGTTGGTCCGGCCCTGCCTGTACCTACATTTTTTTCGTGGGAATAAATGTTGGGAGGTCTATCTTGTTTGGAAATGTTATAAGCTAAGCATTTAGCTTAATGTTTTTTTTCTATAGAAGTTTCCATTACCGAGATATTCATCTAAAGGCATTTTTGAGGACATTTAACCTCGCATTATGGTAAAATTTTACCAAAAAGTAATCTTTTGGGTCTTCTTGTTATAGAAAGGAGTCAATTGAGAGCGTATTGATGGTTCAAATCATTTTTATCCTAACTTCAATGTTATCTAAGGACCATCGACAAGTCGCCTTAAAGATAGAAAATATGCACTTTAATAAAAATGAATCAAATTCATAAATTCAGAAATTATTTCAATATACCTATTCAAACAGGAATGCCTTATATTTTCTCTCAAACAACCAAACCACATCAGCCAACCAACATCTTGAACGAACAAATTCATCATCGCAATAACATTTCAAAACCAAAAAACCATCAAATGCAATCAATAATTCACATCTTGACAAACCCTTCAAATCAATTACTGACAAAGCCATAAATTACAAATTTGCGGGTATAATTACTCCTACACTACACACACCTCAAGCCTCTTATACATACCTATACATAATTAACTGCACCTGATGCATTTTCAAATTTACTAAATCGAAGCACATTCATCTCGACTATACTATAACTTTCTCCTTATAATAAATATATATATGAATCTTTGATTACGTTTAATGTTATTGCGACAATTTTCAATGAGTAACGATTATGTGCTTGTCACGTGCATCAATTAAATAGTTTGAGTTGAAGAAACAAAAAATAAATAGAATCAAAACACATTACAAATTTTTGGTTTATGTGGTACAAAATTAACGTATAGGTACTTTGCATGGTAATGATGTCCTTTAAATGATGCATTTATCGAAATTAGAGTCTTTTAACAGATTGCGGTTGGAAGAATCTTGCACTAAATAACTGGACCTAAATGTTGCGAGTCAATGTGTTTGTGTGAGCCTTGTTTGAAGTTATTGATTTTTTGTATTGAATTCAAAATCTTCTGAGTTTCCACGACTGATTCAATTGTCAGAATATCCACCACAAAACTGGCAAAATAATCGATAAAATGTGTAAATTCATTAAGGACAACCAGTTACACGATCCTTTCCATAGTTTGCAAAATTGTGTTAACACAATATTTACACAAGATATGTCGCACAGCAATTCAAAATTGTATGGAAGGGAGTGTCATGAAATGACAGAATTCTGAACCACTGTAACGAATTGAATGAAATTTTCAGACATGAGTAACGAGTAGACTATCAAAGTCTTCATCACATTAAATTTCCGCTCAAGGACATGCCTACTATTTTAAAAGGGGCCATCTAATCTCCATTAAGTACATTAAATACAAAGCTTGTGTTTTTTGAAGAATCTATATAAAATGCTCTTTTCAACAAATTTACAATACAAAGCTTTTGCCACGCATATTTGGCCCCTGTTCTGCATTCACAAGTACCTCTACCTACAATATTTACACTTTGATTTAAGGCTTAAAAAACACCGGATGAGACAAAACGTTTTTGTTTCATAAGGCAAGAAAACGTGTTTTGTTTTTTAAAACACATCAACCATTAGACTATGAATCAAACAAATCATTACACTTTTCTGCTTTGTTTAAAACAAATAAAAGTTTCAACGCGAACTTCCAAATAATTAAAATGCCAGTGGCAACTAAACAACAACAACAAAATTTTGTTTCTGAAAAAAAAACTAAGTTCCAGGCATCGACGACAAAACTGTTTTGCCTTATGCGGTGTGGGTTGCGCCATAAGGACGTGTGTAATAATCGACAGCCACGCTGGTATAAAACTAAATTTATTTATTTTCGGCAACCATTGTCATAGAAAAACAAAAACATTTTTGCCTGGTGTGATGTGTTTTGGATCATAAGAATCAATTGGTTCTTGATTCTTAAGACAGAAAAACACGTTTCGCCTCATCCTCTTCCGGTGTATTTCCAGCCAAAGTGACTCAAATTGCAAAAAAAAATGCTGAAGTTCAGAGTAAAGGAAAATAAGATAAAAAGCCCATACTCCCAAAAAGAGTAAGCATTTCTAAAAAAGAACTTAAATTCGAAACAGGGATGAAGGGGGGAGGTGGAGAAGAGGTTTTAACGGGGATGGCATTTATCTACATTTTTATCAAATTAAGTTGATCGTACGAACAAAATTATAATCTTTTTATTTGCTCTATAGGGCAAGTATTGGTTTCGTGTAAAAAAAAAAATCGAGGTTATAATCTGTGCGTCTGTGCGTCTGTACGTCTGTGCGTCTGTGCGTCGGTGCGTCCACTGAAATTTGAGCTAGAGCCTAAACGGGTAGACCAATTTGCATGAAATTTGGTACAGAGCATTTTTTTGTGATTCCCTAGAGGAGAAATTCGAATTTTTGTTTTAGCTCATCTAAAACGGGTAGCTGCCATACAAATATATTGGTTTTATAAAATTTTCTCGAAAATGGCTCTAACGATTTTGATTAAATTTCATACCCGTAATAACTAAATCAATTATAAGAAAACTGCGTTTCAGGTTTTTGTCAAAAAATTCACATAACGGAATTAGGTATTCCACGTTTTTTGAGAAAATGGTTTTATTTTTGGGTTATTGGCGTATATCTTTGCCATGGTTAGACCCATTTTGTTATAATTTTGTAGTCTGATGCTTCTTAATAGTTTAAACAATACTGCATTTAAAAATGTTAAGAAAACATTTTTTATAAACAAAAAAAAAATCGAGCAAAAAATCAATTTTTTAGTACTTTTGACTCTTTTAATATTTTCTCGTTAAATACAACAAAAAATCATTCTTTATTATTTCTTAAATTCGAATATTAAAATGTTTCAGATGAATTTAACAAAAATATAACAACTCTCCAAAATTTGGAGACATATTTCATTTGGGGACTCTTGGCCTTCTATTTAGGGAATTTCTTTTTACAGTGAAATTACTCCCTAATTTTTCAGATCATTTACTATTTTTTTTGGGGGGGGGGGAATATTTCATTTAATCCTCTTTTCTACAGCCCCGACAAATGCCTCAAAACTCACGACTTCTTTTGCATTCTTAGACCACAGTTGCGGGCTTGGCGTTATATACTTTCATTCTCAGGCAGTCGTGACTTTTCGATTAATATAAATTTTAAAGAGTTACCACGAAGATTCTATGGCTCACCAATTAGATAGTTAAACTAGTTGACCTTTTATACCTAATCATTTTGTGATCTTTCAGATAACAAATGTTTTGAATTCCGCACACATGAGACACTGGGGCTTAAATTATGATATTAGTATATAAATTTAAATATTTAAAAAAAAGTCCTTGACGCTTCTCGAAAATCGAAACAAAGGACAGTTTGTCAGTTTGTAAAAAAACAACAATACCATCAGGATTTATCCCAAAATCCACTTTCTTCTACTTCTATCTAATTTTCAAAAATAAATAAAAACTAGACGTTACACAAAGTCTATACTTAAATAAGTTCACTCGTGCTTACCACGTATTTTCAAGCGAGAGAAAGAAACTATTGTGTGCAATCTTATAGATCACAATATATGTGTTTTGTCAACCAGAAGCGAGCCAAAATAAAAATACGTAGTTTTTCAGAAAAATAAATTTAAAAAAAAAAATATTCGTCTAGCCGAAGTCTAGGAAATAAAAATTCTATTCGTATATCGAGGAAACCTTTTGGCAATATTATATTTACCGCACTAACAAATCACACACTTTTAAGTTTTCTACTGCAGAGAGACATAACAGTACCAGCAACTTTCGGTGATACACATGTATTGAATATTAATGTACCTACTACTTGCTCTATTCTGTCCCGTCCTGAACTATATATTTATAAAAAAAAGCCTTTTTCCATAAGGAAGCTATAATGTGTTCGCCGTTTGCCTAGCCCCATCAGTGTCCCTGCCACAAGAAGAAGAAGAAGACCTTATAGTCTATAAACTCTGCTTAATGCTTATAGATATCAGACAGAATCAAAAATCGGTTTATTTATGTTTTGTCTGGGAGTATTTATGTGTTGAGATATTGCAAATATACAAAACGCGTCCGAAAACAAAAAAAAAAGAATCTTCGTGCTTTGGTGTTTGATTTAAAGACGAATAAGAAGAAAAAAAAGGACTTTCTAAAGGCGTTTATTGTTTTTTTGGGTTCAAATTTTTGGTCTAAGGAGTTTTGTTTACTTCAGAATTGATTCAGAGCGGCTAGAACAACGACGACCTATGCTACGTGACTCTGACTACTCGTTCAAAAACTCTTATTCCATCATGATGTGCTTTTAATTCAATTTAAATTTTAATTTTTTCTTTACATTTTTGTATGAATATGGAAATATTTTGTTGGTGCCAAAAATGCTAAAAATGGGGTGTCCTTTAGTCGCACGATGTTATCAGATGATGTGTTGCTTAGCGAAGAAAAAAAATTCTCCACCAAATTAAAAGCCAGTCAACCTAGTAATTTTGTTTGGTCGTCGTCTGGTTTACCTACTTGGAAATTGTCGTGTTGGTATCGGCCTCGTCGTAGTCGTCGTTGCGTTAAAACGGAATATAAAAGCTAGAGTTTTTTCTATTTTTGTCTAGATGACTTTTATTGTGTTTTTTTTTTTTTTATTTTTTTTTTGTTGATTCAAAAGGACTATAGGAATCCTTTTTGGATGTAATTAAGACTAGAACAAAAGGATAAAAGAATTGTAGGGATTTTTTCTTTCTTTTTTGGTTTAACTTGGGTATATATCCTTGGAAATTCATTATTCCGATCTTCTATGGCATACAATTTTGGCGTTGGCCAGGGGGGTTTGAGGAGATGAAGGTGGATGGGTTTATGGAGATAATGATGGATGGCGAAAAAATAATTTTTTAAAGCTAAATACTGATGTGATATGAAGTTTTTGGATAAACGAATTTAATTGAAAGCATCATACGATTTCGAAGCTGTGCTACTGAGGCCCAGTTTTTCAATGGTGAGTTAAACTAGAGTTAGTTAACTCTAGAAGTAAATTAACCTACATTTAACTGAGGAAGCAATTTTTTGGTTAAGAATGCATGCGGAACGACTAAATAAACTCGGTGGATAAAACATCAAAAGCATCTGTTCAGTTAATCCTGAGTTAACTCACCAAATTTGATGAGTTAACTCGTGTTTAACTTTAATTTCGCATTGAAAAACTGGACCTGCGTTTCCTTAAACGTTAATCATAAGAGTCCATATTTCTGATTTTCCAAGAGACGGTAGGTTTGAGAAAAATAACTTTAGTCGAGTCAGTTTTTAAGTACTGATGTTTCTCAAACCAGAGTTAGCTAACTCTCCAAATAAACTAATTGTGGTGCGACAAATCATGGAGAGACAGGACCTTTAGTGACTTACAACTGTCAATCATTCCAGTGTGCTAGTTGTTTGTTTGCAGGAATGGAGGGGACCTACAATTTTCTGCTTAATCCAAATGGCTATAAGGTGCGAGGCACTTATTCATGACAAGAGATACTCCTCTGCGACGGGTTTCAACCTTGCAGTGGTGGGGAGGCTTACGTTTAGGTCTTCGGCTAGCCAGCTGAGGATTTCTTAGATCCACTTGAGGACGAGCCGAACCAGCGGGCTGCTCAAGGGAGGGTGAAAGAGAGAAAGGACGGTATTTTGCCTCCGCCCACCCCTTAACCAACTGCGAGTATGTCCAAACAGGCTAGGCAAGACGACAATCCGTCACAGACGGAAAATACTGACTTAGGACGAGCCGAACTTGAAGAATGCTCAAGGTAGGGTGAAGAAAGGAAAGAACGGCCTCTCGCCTCCCCCTAGCTCTCACTCAACACGACGACACTCCATCAATGATATATAGTACGGACAGACTGATGAGGAGATCTGCAGCAGGACAACTGAAGATTCTAGGCCAACTAAGAGGAACCCAAACGTAAAATGCATGGACAAGACACACAAAAGTCAAAACAAACTAGCGGGGATATACGCTAAACCGTCGGTAGTGGGCTTGGCCCTTCGTATCGAACGAAGAGAGAAGTTGAGTCCCGCCATAAATGTGATTTTCAATTCTGAAAATGGAAAAGATTTCGGAATTGTGGAAAAATATATTCCACAAAGCTACTATACCAATTCTTCTCTTCAAAATTGTAAGAATTTTGTTATTCTAAATGTAACTGAAGAGGGGGAGGGCCTTAGGCCCCTTGCTCCTAACTAGTAAACATTTGTGTTGCTGAATATTGGTATTTTGTCACGCTGTATTTTGGTCATTCTTTGTTTCACATATTTTAACTCGATTTTTCGGCAAGTTAATAAATTGGGCCTCAAACATAGTTGGTTTCAGAAGGAAGGAGCAACCGTTCGTAATGGAGATTTTGAAAAATCAATTAATGTATGAAATTCCTTAAACTTCGATAAAAGTGCCCCTATGCAGAGCAGTCGCATTTACCGCTGCAAATTTGCTGACATTAAAGGAATCATCCAGTTTTTTTTTTAAGAATTTCTTTTTTTAAAAGAGCTGAAATTTTGTATCAATTTTTTAATTAAGAAGTTTTGACACTTCCCATTAATTTGTAAATTTAAATAAAGTTTAATACTTTTAATTGGTTTTAACATTAAATTCTGGGCTTCAAAGGGCTGCCCTCACCGAAGCTTACCGCAACTCCTCATCCAAAACCTGCGTTATGAAGATCCATTTTAATAAAAGATTTCCTCACTGGCCATCACTGCAAACTTTTAGAAGACACCTCAGTATTCTCGCCCAGTAGATTTTTTTACAAACATAAAATTACAAAATAACTAGACTCGTTTATCTAGTAAGCAGACTTCAGGAGATAATATTTATGAGTCTTAACATTAATCATGTTGTTTCATGAAAATTCCCAAACAACAGAAGCCCGACACACTGATTGATTTTGAATAGCACTTCAAAGAAAAACAACATAAGCGAACTAACCCTTCATCCTTGTAAGCATTAACAGTATTTTCATCGCCATCAGAAACTATCAGCACATGGTGGTAGCCTATACAATCTCCTTAATTCCCACCAACAAAATTAAATTAAATTCATTCCCAAATCACTCAACACAAAATCCCATCATCATAAACAAAATTAACGACTGTCGGGCACGCAGTCGTCGTCGGTTTCATTATAATACGTCTGCCATCTAGCTGTCATCTGTCAAAATAACAAAGAAACACAAAACACAGCCCAGTAAATTATTACTAATTTTCCAATGCGAAATCAGAAGCAAGAGAGTGCCCCGGCCGGGGATATTTTCCAACATTTCAACACACAAAAATGTATCATTTTCTCTGAAAATAAAACAAAAATATCTTCTGATGCGATGTGGGCACGGGCACATATTGGAAAATGGAAACACACTAATCCCTCATTTGCATCAATCCACCTTTTACACAAAAAAAAAAAAAAAAAAAAAACAAATCCCCAAGGAAAAGTCATATAACAGAATCTAATTTACAAAAATTTCACCGCACACGCTAATGATGACAGCAGATATCACATCCACATCCAACACAGGACGGATTTTTAATTATGTTTCCAATGTATTTTCCAAAAAAAAAAAACAAAACAATATTTTTGTGAGTATTTTTTTTTTTTTTGTATTTTGACGAAGATCCAAATTAATTGGGCAATGGATTTATCAAAACACACAACATCCCTATAGGCCTAGGACCACAGATTATAAAGATGAGGAAAAGATACTGCTCTGGTTGTGTTTCCTTCTTGGGATGGAAGATTTGTTGAAAATTTGATGATTTATTGGAATTTTTTTTGGTGCGTGTTTCCTAAATTATTTTTATTGAATTAGTTGTTGAACTGAAAGAGCGAGAGATAATAACAACATGAGTATTATGATGGTCGTTTGGGGTTGTTAAATTTATTCAAAACATCTCGCTTTTATGAACTTTAAAGATAATTAAGTCGTAAACTGGTAAAATATAGGAAATGGAATTCTTAAGGAACCCACACACTAGGAGCAGACAGAGCTAGAACATGCGAGAGTGTCAACATTTGTGGCGCCAATTTTGTAGCATATTTTAATGTTTGTTGTGCTAAGACCGTTAATAGATCGAGTTTTACACTGCGAGAACAACTGAGTTTAGATGTTATACTCGAGTTAACTGATGAAATATGTTGAAAAGTCAGTTTAAATCTCGATCTTAACTCAGAGTTAAGTCACTAAATATTGTTTTAAAGTGCGATATCATCCGTGATTCAGGGTTTAACTCGAGTTAACCGCTGAAACATGTTTTAAAATCAGTTTTAGTCTCGATTTAACTTGGAGTTAACCCTTTATATTGGATTTAACAGTTCAAAGTCATCGGAGTTTCGGGGTAATACTCGAGTTTACTGATGAAATGTGTTAAATAGTCAGTTTAAATCTCGATCTTAACTCAGAGTTAAGTCACTAAATTTGGTTTCAAAGTGCGATGTCATCCGTGATTCAGGGTTTAACTCGAGTTAACCGCTGAAACATGTTTTAAAATCACTTTTAGTCTCGATTTAACTTGGAATTAACCCATTCAATTGGGTTTTACAGTGCAAAGTCATCCGAGTTTCGGAGTTAAACTCGAGTTAACTGCTGACACATGTTTTCAATTCAGTTCAAATCTCGAGTTAACTCGGAGTTAACCCACTAAAAATGGTCTTACAGTGCGAGATCATCCGAGTTTCGGGGCTAAACTCAAGTTTACCGTTAAAACATGTTTTAAATACAGTTTAAATCTTGAGTTAACCCACTTAATTAAGTGATTAACTAACGATTAACTACAGACATAGTTGACACATTTATGGTAGATGAGCGAGCTTAAAGGGTTTCTCAGAGTTAACTGAGTAGTGAAAAACCAGGTCTAAGAGCCAGATTTACAAACGTGGCTTAGCTTCGGATCAAAATTTTATCCCACCGAATTTGGCGGATTAACTCAGGTTCAATCAGAGTTCTAACATGTGATTGTGTATTATTTTTGATGCGAAGTTGTGCATAATTTCTCTCACTAGACGCTTAATCTGACGATTAACCACGTCCGTTAGGTTTTTGTCCGCCCTTGGACCATAGTTAAAGTCATAAATCACTTCTTCGCTATTTTTTTTTTTTTGTATGACTTAACAAAACCTGCACGCCTTATAGCCTTTCATCAAAACCTATTCTAATCACCCTGCATAAAATTATATGTTTAATATTACAAGCAAGAGATTTATTCTTTTTGGGAAGTTTCGTTGGGCGCCATTTAAGAAAATTAATAATTCTCTAGCATTTCTTATTAAACTCGACTTAAAATATTTAGGTATGTGAAAGTTATTTCTTTAAGGACTATCACTCACCATTTGTTGTTGATTTTTTGGTTTCTTGCATAAATCAGGTACTTTAAATGATGTTACTGCTTCAATTACATCAGCTAATAGTAATCCATCTCTGCAATCTGCCGATAAATCTGTGACTTTCTTTTTTGATTTCGCTCGATCCAAATAGTAATTTGCCCAATCTGTGTAGATCTGTAAAAAAAAAAAATAAAAAATTAGTATACATTTTGATGGTGAGTTTATTTAGATATTTAAACAATTTGGACAAAATTTGAAAATATAATTTATATAACGCTTATAATATGTTTTTAGAAGTGCATTTTCTTGCCAAAAATCATGAAAAATTCAGAAAAATTAAATAAATTAATTAAATAAAAAGAATTGGAAGCAAAAGGCAACCTTGAGGAATACCACAACTATCAATTTGAAGGTTTTAAAGGGTTACCATTTTGGTAGTAGCCATAGTAGGTGTTGATATAAAAGTTTTAATAAACTTGTGCAGTATCAATTGATTTCTAAGACCTCTTTCATGCGAGGAAAAAAACCTTAGGAAACTTTTCGACGTTTTCTAAAACAATCTCTTCAAACCGTTGTCCAGGGTGATTTTGTTAACTCCTCTTACTTCATCGCCTAAAATCTGAAAGTACCTGAGAAACAATGATTTCCATGTGAAAGAGGTCATCAACTTATCGATGAATTTCAAAGATGAGAGAATCTTAAAGATTCTTTCCAAGCAAAATCATTTTCGGAATTTACTCCAAAATTCAAACAGAAATGTTTCTATGGAAAAGCACTTAGGAAATCAGAACTTTCCTGATGGTTTATCAATCAATACTTCTTTCTCATCGACACGATCATAAACCAAACAATAATTAAATTTTGTAAGAATTTTGATTGAATATTTTATATATGTGAGTATGTGTGGTCAAGAACAAAATACACATCATGCCTTTTACCACTTCAACTCTCCAGGTACACAACAAAAGTAAACTTGTATCTCGATTAAACTAGTAATGTGGCCACATCATCATCATGAACAACAAAAATTTATCAATTATGCAACATTCTCAGTTATTTTCGTATCCTTCATCATACACACACACAATCCCCCCCCTCCCCCCATTTTCCAAAATACTCATATAAGTTAAATGCATTTATGTAGTTTCAAAACCAACACCCTGTTGTATTAAGAGCATACAAGCATCTACATCTACACCAGAAAAGATGAAATAATCGAGATTGTTTTTCATTAAAAGCATCATCAGTTGGAAGAAGAGGGGTCTTGGATAAGGGCTAATACCCCACAACCCAAATCCTTAGCCCTTTTTCTGTAAAAGCACTCAAAACAACTCAGAAACAGATGTATCTCAATTTGCAATGCAAGAGTGTATCTTCTTTTTACTCTCGGATAGGATTTCTCTACAGATCGTCCTTTGTGGAGAAATATTCAATTTTCAAAATGTGCATACAGTATGAAGTAGACAAAAACAACAACAACACCATGACCAGGACCAGGACTTAAAACAAAAGCCAGAATATGGACATACAAACAAACCAACCAAAAAAAAAACTGAAACCCCAAAGAAGAAGAAGACACTGATTGGCATATGCTATTATAAGCTTTCAAAGCTTCCACAGGCAATTGTATCTCTGTGGTGGTCTTGGAACTACAAGGCAGGACGAGTCCTTTTGTGCCTGATGAGACTCTGGATGGCGTAAACAATCTCATATTTGGTTATAATCGCAATGTGGTGTTGCATCGTTAGTCTTAGATTAATCGAAAATTAAATTCCCATTTGTATACGTATACCAATATATATGTATCTATATAATATCTACCTATTAGGATTTGGATTTCTTATTTTGTTCTTGCACAAATACTGTGTGAGTGTGTGTCTATTATAATTATATGGACAAGAAAAGGACATCGACATACATGAAATGAAGCCCCATCTAGAGATCTGGTTTCAATTGAAAATGGAAGGGTTTAGGTTATACTTGTGGATGGATAGATGGATGAATGCAACAACAACAAAAAAAGGACGTTAAGAAGGCATTAAGGAAACGTTAATTGATGCAAGAGAAACGTATAATTAGTGCAAGGAGAGACTGAGGACCATATGGTGTGGATCCTGCATAGCTTTTGTGATTGCAGTTGGAATTTGAGGAAAAAATCCAGTCATTTCAAGCTCATCAATTACAATTGCATCGGGAATGATGGTTCAAAGGCATCAAGGTTGTTAAACTCAACGATTTCTTAAAAACTCAATTTAAAAATGTTTTAAAAATTGATAGAATTTAAAGACAACTTTCCTCGATTGACAAGATGTGGAGAAACAGTACCCAGACAGTATCGATCTAGAGACTCCTGGATATCAAAAAATAATTTGGACAAAATCGCGCATAACAGATCGTTGAAGGTTGAAATGAACGCCGCAAAGCTCTATTCGGATAGCACATAACACATTCTAAGGCTATTGGATGCATTCGTGGAAAGAAAGAGTTGTACCGACCGAATATTCAAAGAAAAGTTGCCAGGAAGAAAAGCAACACAAACCATCCAGTACTGGATACACGAGTAAAATAGTACTGATATCTCTCTTGAGGCATGAACACGTTTCTTCGTTGCTCAGTGACGTTTCTGGGCTGAAATAGTCCCTGAACTAAATTCTACAAAGGTATTGCCACCTAACTTCTAGAAATGGAAGAAATGCATACTGATATCAACCTCCTAAAAAAAACAAAAACCAGATGAACTTGATGGTTTACCTACCTCCTTAAAGATCACAGAACTTGATGGTATGCCTGCAGAGCCCCCAAAAGCAGATCCGAGCACAATGGCCGCTATTTCGCCAGCTTTAATACAGGCCATCTGGGAAAACGAAACCTTCCCCAAGGAGAGGAAGAATGGAGTTATTGTTAAGCTGGCTGAAAAAGGTTATCCTCAAAAAGCTGAGTGGTATTACCGTACTTTCTACTTTCCAGAAAACTTATGGCAACCATCATTCTTTAGTGCATAAGGAAATAAACCAAGTCCCCACTCAAAAGGTATCTAGTTGGCTTTCACAGTGGTCGACAATATCAACATCCAATACCCTGCGCATAATTTTCGAGCAATCACCTGAAGTATTGCTTCCTGGATTTCGAGAAGAACTTCGACCGAATCAATTGGGAATGCATATATAGAGATCTCTCTTTCGTAGAGGGATACAATTACACAAGGTGTTTCATTTCGTACACAATGTACAACTCAAGACAAAGGGGTGTTTGGTTACCAATCTTGAATTATGCCGAGGATATTTGTTTTCTGGCAATTAATATCAACGGGCTTGAGGGCATGGGAATTGAGATCGGTCTAAGAATTGAAAATAAATTCACTGGATTTAAAAAATTAGCTTCGTATTTTTCTTTGGTCTAAATGAACAGGGTATCCCCTTCAACACTGATGGGGGTAAAAAATGGCAGAAGGAACAGGAGCTGGGGTGTTCTCTGAAACTCTTAATATTAAAGAATCATACAAACTCTCAGATGAATGTAGTGTCTTTCAAGCTGAGATTTACGCTATTGAAAAAGCGCGGCTGAAATAATTCATAGGAAAAAACTGAACTCGTCGGAGATCACATTTTTCGTGGACAGCCAAGCTGCCATCAAAGCACTATCCAGTGAAACTATAAGATGCAAGGAAGAAGCAAAATGCCGAGGCAAACTGAACAATATTTGCAAAACCAACCAAGTCAAACTCTGCTGGGTTCCTGGACATAGCAATGTGCTATTGGCACAATGGCCACTATAGATTGGGTTTATTAGCACCCGATTTCTGTAGGAGCTGTCAGGATGTCGAAGGAATTAAAACCATTAAACACCTGCTCTGCGACTGTCCAAGCCTTCAAACAAATCGCCTCCGATATTTTGGAAACAGATTCGTTGGATAACTGGACGATCTAGCGCAGGTCTCAATGGCAAACATTTCCATTAGTTTAGGAGCATCTCTGCTTTTTATATTAAAGGAATCACAATGGGCCAGTAGGCCCCCGTGAACGCAACAGCATGCGGACTGTGCAAGCCCCTCTTAACCTAACCTAACCTAATCTTGGTCTATGAAGGCATTTAAGTAGTTAGGTCCTGTCCCGAATAACCAAAAAGATACTGAACAAGACCTTGATCATACCAGTCCTGATGCTAAAAAGGCTGAAACATGTTGAGAATATGCATAGGGATGCACTAGTCCGACGAGTCTTCTTTTCGGTGGACTATGCAGCAGAGAAAGACCCCAACTTAGGTGGCACATACCGCACACACGTGTTGAACGACATCAACCAACTTGATATGCTTGAGTTATCTGTCTAGGGACCAGGATGGCTGAATGGGCTTGTTGGTTGAGGGCCATGGTATATTCGGGACAGTAAGCGTCATCTGAACTAAAGTAAGTAAGTAGTTATGTCCGGCATGAATAAAGGTAATCAATCAGCAGTCGGCACATTCTGATGGATATTATAAATAGAACTTCTCTAAAGCTTGTAAAATTTTAATTATCTCGGAAGTTATTTTGTGCACGAACTACCTTTGGTCAAATTTGCTAAAAGATTGATATCAGACTGATTTAATTTTGCTTTAGCCCCCTAAGAGCTTTTAAACGAAGTTTATAAGCTTCTGTTAAATTCTAAGAAGCTACTTAGTTTTCATCTTATCTTTTTTTAGTAGAAAAGTTTTCTTAATTGATTAAATAGTTCTTACCTTTTTATAGTCACATCCGTTTGCTGAGACATTGTCATTTGATCCTTGATATCCAACACACCCGCCCAACATTTTGGACTCCAGTATTTTGTATTTTTTTTTTTTACTTTTTCACTTCATACAAATTTTTCATATTGACTTGGCATATTGTATTTTCATTTAATATTCACAAAACAATAACATTTCCTAAAAAGTCTTCAAAGCTCAAAATATAAACAAACTACACCCAATTCCAAGTGAAAGTATCTTTTTCAAAGGAAATGCATATTTCTATTGCAAAAGAATAATATTCAATTTTAATACCAATTGAGCTGTGTGATCCTTAAAAAGTGGTCTTACAACCTTTACAAAATCAATATCCTTTAACTCTCCAATGTACAAAGCGATATAAACATTTTACAAAAAAGCTTCTCCCCCAAGAAATAGTTAAATGTCGACCTATCTGCTCGATATAGATTCCATGATTATTACTCTTTATACCATCACAAAGAATTATTCACTCATGAATAAATGAAAATTGTCCCCTTTTAACCTTCTATCACCCCCAAAAACCACTCACAGTTAATAAATATTTACCCTTTTCACATCGAGAATACATCGAAACCTAGAGAAGTGCAAACAGGCAATATATATAAGGGTACACCTTCATCAACCACCATCATCTTCATCAAAAGCTAGAAAATTTTAAGCTAGAATAATTTTTATTTCCATCATTTGGTTTGCTTCCTAATTGAATTCATAGTGTTGTCAGCAATTCAGCATCTTTCTCATATGCACAGCTAACAGGTAAAAAAGGGACGATTTAAACCAAAGCCTGGGTATTTATCGAGGATTCTGCGTTGGGTTCCAAAGTTGATAGATACAGCTAGACTGCGTCCCCTTATTAGGGTCAAAGTTAAGTTATGTATGAAATTTCCATTAGTAAATCAATTTTTGTCTGTCGTCGTCGCTGAATCTGGGATGCAAGACATACACCTACTGTATACATAGAAAAGTGTACTGTTGGTTTTTGATCAGAAAATCAGAGTTTTTGTGGCTGTGGGGTTTTGGTTAATATCAGACCCGGACGGAAAAGATAAATTGGTTATCGTTTAGTTACGTCGATGTCATGGTTTTTTTTTTTTTTTTTTTTGTTGGACAGAGGGGAGGAGGTATTAGAATGTAAAGAAGGATTTTATGGGAAGGAAAAGTCAGCAAAATGCAAATGCTTTTTGGTTTGAGATACATGGGTATGGACGACAACAGGAAATTTATGTAACCCTTAGTATCGAAGAAAATTCTTCGAATTCTTCTAAAAACCGCAATACAGTTAAATATCGGTGATAAAAACTGATATACTTTAAAAAGAACGAAATGTGACGGCTAACAAGCTTTTTGTAAATCCTAATATGTCGAAGTTTGTTCTAAAGATTCGATGAGGTTTGTGGAATCTGCATAATTTACATTTTATTTGGCAACTGAAGACAGAAAATAATCTACCCCCTGTCGTCTTAGAGGTAAAATGTAGGATGAAAGGCTATACCTTGAGTTAAAATAACTTCCAGAAACATTTTAAGCGGCAAGAAAAGTTCAAAGATTTGATACCTACAACAAAATTGCCAGGCGAGATCACACTTCTGAAAAGTGTAGAGAAGAAATTTTAGCGAATATAAGCAGATCTAGAAGTTTGTCAATTTTTTGAATTAAAATAATCCAAAAAGAGTTTGTAACTTACAATCTTGATAAGCAGACTAAAGCATTATTAATAATTGGGTACTTTTACCCTACATACATGCACTGATTTAAAAAAAAACTATGGTTGCAGTAATAAACGGTTCTGAGATGTATGGATGAGTTTGTTAAGAAGATATCCGTATCTTAAACGCCAAATTTGGCGAATCAAAGCTATCCGCTGGCTATCACATATCATTGACCATTTCAAATTTATTAGATTAGGTTAGGTAAGGTTGATGGGCTGACAGTAGATTTTGTTACCGTCACACTTAGATCAATAGTGATCAATGATCAAAATCAAAGATATTATCAAGATGATCTGATTTAGTGAGAAGGGGCTTCCCAGATGGGGAGAAGGGGATTTTTTGTGAAGACCGAACAAGACGATTTATAACTTTGTCTTGCACTACTAATGGAGAGCATTTGTTGGTGCTTAATGGGTCTCTTGGCCGAGATTTTTTAGATGATGATTTTGAAGGTTCGACGAACTTCTCGACTCTTTGTGTAAGAGCGCACACTTCGATTTATTTTAGAACTATTTTGATTAGAATTCATTGGTTCACTGCTATGATTTATTAAAAGATGGGAAAACTGATTTTTAAAATCAGATACATAGTTATCCAGCACATTAAAAATGTCATTAAATTTGTTTAGACAGACTGAAATGGGCTTAGATTTGCACTGATCACATTTAAAGAAAATGTTTTTATTAGACTTTAACAAGAAAAGGTCGGATTCTTTAATTTTTGCACAATTAATGTGAGTAAGAGCATTGCAAATATCACATTTAATTGAATTTTCTAATACCACTAGGATTTTGCACTTAGAACAATAGATCATAATGAGATAGTTAAAAGAGCGACTGACACTGGTGAGAGTTGAACTCCTATGGAGTATCAAGTCATTTGGAGGCGTTGATGTAGTTTATTAAATTTAAGATGTTATCACCTATTGACTTCGAGATTTCTGCTAGATCGTTCAAGAAATATTTACCCAAAAATGTTCTCCTCAAATTACAGAGTGCCGGACAGTGACCTAGGTAGTGAAGGGTATCCTCCTCCACTTCTTTGTCTCCGAAGCCTCTGCAAATGTCTTCAATACTTAGTCTCATATTCTTTCTAAGATATCCTAAGGGATTATGCCCTGTGATAATTCCTATCAAAAGATTCAGGGATCTTTTTTTCAGGTTCATGTCTGGGCTTCAGATTCTTTGTAGCGGTACAAGTTACGAGTGAGTTCCATCTGTTATTGGTAAGTTCCACTATCTTCTTATCAATTTTCTTTTAAATGGCACAGGTGGGAATTTTAACACCGGAGTCTGTCAGGCTTAGTTCTATGATGAATCAGTCCTTGACAGTTAATCTGCTTTTTCATTTCCTGGAATTCCACAGTGTCCAGGGACCCCAGCTGAGTCTGATGTTTTTCTGCATGGCAAGAACTTTTAACTCTTCGCTTTGATCTTATTTCTGTAGAAGCGATAGCTTTGATCGCTGCTTGGCTGTCAATATAAAAGATGATATCAGCCTGTGGTATCGCCAGCATTGAGACCTGTTCAGCAGCCTTTATCACTGCCAGAAGCTCTACTTGGAAGACACTGCTGTAATCAGTGCGTCTATAAGAGTTGGCTAAATCGAGGGACTCTGAGAAAAAGCCCACACCTACTCTTGTATCCATCTTCAATCCGTCCGTGTAAATTTCTACCATCGGTTTATCTGATTGTTGTAAACCAGCATCCCAGTTCTAGTTCTATCACACCGTTATTCACTGTTTATTAATAGAGGGGTAAGAAGCAAAAATGATGGTTTATTTTGAGAATGATTGAGAAGACGCAGTTTTAGGCAGGCTAAACTAAGGTTAAAGTTGAAACAATTATAGGTTCGTTGAAGCCATAAGAGACAAATCGGGTTGGCAAATAGAAGAGGCAAGGACTTCTTAGCTTGGACTATCAAAGTCTAGAATTTGAGGCAGGAACATGAAAAATTCTGTGTGATGCATATTTGCTCTTCCCGAATGAGTACTTCAGCTTACTACACTAATCGTATTTTTGTTTTTTTTTTTATTGACATTGAAAAGATACTCATTAAATTCTTCTCTCTGTCTTAACTTTAGAAGATTAAAACCCATTAAATAACTAATCTTTAAAGCTTATCTTCCCTATAAAACCGCCATTGCAGTTCTCAAAATTCCGTCTAAAAGGCCTCGAGGGCTCTTGTGAGTTTTTAAATTATTACTTTTTATTTTATTTTTTAATAGATAATGTTAAACCTGACGAATGTATGTAGATACATAATACTTCATTATACAAGCTTTCAAAAAATATTTCCTGTATAAAATTCCTAAGAGTATGCAATGTGTCACCAAAGAATTTAAATTTTTTATGATTATGAAGGATATGGATGCCTTTAGGGATACTCATTCAAAAACGTGTATAATTCCGCTGACATCAAATTATTTACACTCATAGTCATATAAGATTCTTTTTCCCAAAAAAACCATGCCATCACCCACATCCATGATAAACCCCCGTCATAGCCATTTTGTTTCTCTAGTGCGTTGCATATGCTTAGGGTTGATTTTTAATACCAGATGCCATACCATGTTATAGTATAAACAAATATCGTATTCACATTTTTTGAAAAAGCATGTTAAGCATGTTATATGACCTCGATGGTCCCCAATAACATTCGTCTCTCTCTCTCCATCTCCATCCAACATCCTCCTCTGCCTTTCAATCCATCTCAAGACATCGACGTACAAAATATTTTCCCATCAACCCTCGTTGTATATTTTGTTCCTTTATAACTTTTATTTATTTAGATAGCTTGTGTTAAAGAGAATTGGGTGTGTGTCTTATATTACCCACAAGAACCCCTTATGGCAGACTTCGTCATATTGGCTTTTAAGCAAATTGAATTCGACGACAGCGAGGTAGCAGCAGCAAGTGTCGAACGACTTTACTATTCTAGGTGAGTCGCGCGAACTGTGCCGCGCTGTCACTCTCCATCTCAACCATATTGCACCGGATATCGAATGCCTTTATCTTCATACAGCTATACAACGAGTACAACAACCCCTTCCTGCCAATCGAATCTAATATATTTTTATTACTTAAGATACGAGATGCCGCTGGAAGTATCCATCGTCTAGTTCTATAGACTGAAGGTAAAGTATACCTATAGTCTCCTTTGTAAACGACTAGAGGAAGATGGATGCTTTGATAACCAGCCCATCGCATCGCATGATGCTTCTTCCAATATGGCCTCGTTTGGAACTTCAAAGTAGAGCGAGCTTGGCATGGCAAATTACTTCTTGTTCTTCTTGCAGGAGTGGGTGTGTGTCATCAGATACACCCACTTCTTTTTTGACTTTTCCTTAAAAAAGCCTTCAGCTGTTGGGTGGCTTGAAGTGAGATCTTTTCAGAGCTGGTGATGACGGAAGGGTAGGTTGCGGGGGTGGTGGGGGGCAATAAAGTCAAAGAAACACTTAACCTGGGTGTGGGGTGTTGTTTTGAAGTCTAAATGGGGGATGGATGGGGGTACTTCGACTAATATGCCAATGATGACTGAAGTGTTTCCTACGCACACTGCTATGATGTGGTGTCAAGTGACACAACATAAGGGCAGTTTTTTTTTTGAATTTTATTTCGGGGAGTTTGATGGCACCGGATATCGGAAAATGTAGAAAGGCAATCGGATGGGACTTGTTTTTTTTTTTCGAATCGAATCCAACTTGTTAAGGATGCTTTGGTATATAACATGACTCGCTGTCTAACATAATCGTGTGTTAAATTGTCCTCGAGTATATGGGGGATGATCGATGGAAAAGGGATGAATGAATATAATCTACATCTGTGACCAAATGAATTGCTGCTTCTTTTTGGATGTGTAATCAATAAAATTATTGACCCTTATCTGTCTTGTGTGTGAAAAAGGTTTTCTTCCTCCTCTTTTTCGCTATCTCTCTATATGGTTATGGTATGTTTTGATGTACTAGCTAGCAGACCCCGTGCCAAATTGCGCTCATGTGTGCTGATGGCTGGAAGACTGGATGGCTAACATCGAATTGGAGAAGTAATTTGATTTTTGTAAAACGGTCAATGGACATCGGAAATTGTTTCGAACAGATGGGTTATGATATATAAGACTGGTTTATTGGCAATGTAATTGGGTTTGTGAAAAGATCGATTGGACAAGAGAGAGGAGAGGTGAGGAGAGGGGGGGTAGGTAATGGAAGTGTGCTATTTATTTGTTGTTAATATAATATGGCAAAACGAAAGTGACTTATATTGCAAGTGGCTTACATTCCTTAAACTGATAACTTAATGTGCTGGGAAGAAGGAAAAACATTAATACATGGACTTATCGGAGTTTGAAGGTGCTTACCAAGCACCAGGAGTCACAGTTTTTTGATTCTTGGAACTGAAATTTCTGTCTTTGGTTGGGACATTTTTAGGCAGCTGAACTCTTTAAGTGAAGCACAGAGTTAAGAGCAAAAATCTGTTAGAAAAGCTAGTGACCTTCATTTCCACTGTTTAAAATTTGTCAGGCTATGACTTTCTGTCCGAAATATGCTTGAAGTGACCTATTTATGCGAAGTTTATCTTTCGTAAGGAGTTCAAGAACTTGACGAAAAGGGAATTTTTAAGTCAGTTTTCAAGAACTATTTTGTAATAACCAGTTCAGCACTGACCTAAATCACTCACTGCCTAGAGACAGTAGAGTGTTACGAGTGGACCTGAAGTTAGAATAGATAGCAAAAAGTTCCATACGTGCGACATTCGACAGCTCATAGGGAATCAGGGCCCCAGTGATTAAAAACTCTCAAACAATCCAGTGTACGTATTGTCAGCCGGCAGAAATTTAGGGAACCTACAATTATCTATGGAATCTGAACGGCTAAGATTAGGCCCTTTCACAATAATTGAATTTGTTGAGCTGCTTTGTGGGGCTCATGTTATTACCCCGGCACTCATCGTTTAATCAGCGAACAGGAATTGGTCATGTACAACTCAGCACGTTCTTAGAGACTTAGAGGCGGGATTACTGATGTCTTGTTGGATATTTTGTAACTGGTTCTCAATACTTGATGGTGGTGGTATAGGACATCTGAAGAGGTTATAAGGGACTCTTTCAGAAAAGGTATTGGGAACGTCTTGCAATTGCAGCTGTCCGACGTCAAACTTCCACACAGTGTTTCCATGTTTTGACTGTGTACAGAAATAACTTGGCTGCAATAGGGAATTGGTCCTAGTCAATGGTGCTCTCTCTTAGACCGCTGCGCTGTGACAGCAAAGAGCGTAAAGCTTTTGGCCATGACAGAACTCTCTTTGGGATAACTGTTTTTTTTTTTGTTACTGCTCCTATATTGTGGCTTGGTTAACATTTGTCCATAGTAAATCAACGAGTTTCAGAGGACAATGGTCAGTTTTGTGCAAAATCCGAAAAACAGTCGATATGAGTGCACTTAAAAGCCTTTAACTTTGGTTCTAATTGTCAAATTTTCAATATTAAGGCCTTAAAATAGAGGTCAAATGTCAGGCTAAAAAGCTCACAAATTTATACTAGAAATGTAATTGAGTTTTTTTTACAAGTCAACTGCATTCACGACAAATGGCGTGATTTTTCAAAAAAAAAGAAGAAAAACAAACAGAAGAAAGAAAATTAAACAGAAATATCAACAGACGGTGGAGTGACAAGTACCTAAGTCAAATTATAAAGAAGGCTGCAAATCGAAAGTAGATGGTGCTTGCCAAACACTTCTGCTTTAGTAGTCTGATCTGTAAGGTTGACATCTTAAAATATAGGTTAAACTTTAAGCTACATTTAGAATAAAATCCTGCGAATGATTGACAGAGGCAAATCGGCTTAATTTATAATGTTCAGATCTTGAAGGCAACGATCTTTAAATTTAAGTAAAATATAAAGCAGTGTATCTAGAAGTAAGTCAGCAAAGGAACTGATATAGGCAAATCAGTAAGTTATAAAAAATAGTAAAGTGAAAGATCATGGGAAAGCAGAAAGTCATATATTAGGTGATGAACGATATTGGGCTTATATAATGATACAATTGTGAAACGTGAAGCTTCAGCATGGTGTGGTAGAAGATTAGCATTCTATTTCTGCTACATTCAATTGTATTGTCATAATCGTTCATCATTAGTAACCACTAGGGACATTTTTTTTTAATGATTAGGTAGGTGTAACAGTAGCTGAGACTCTGTGGAAGCACACTCACTAAAATTTGATTGTTTAATTCAAAATTTTAAAATAAATTAGACATTTCCATCGGTACGCCACTTTGTGCCAATCTACTTTTAAGTCTTAGGTTTTGTATTTATCATCCTTTAACGGCGATAGGGAGACGCTATAGATTGAGGAAGAATTTCCAGCTTATTTTTTTTGTTACTGTCTCTTAACGATTTTTGAGGGTTTCACGAAAAATCTAACCAACTTCTGTCAAAAATTAAACTAAAGATCGTATTATATATCCAAAATAGATTTTTTTGGCAAATTCCTTTTTTCCCAATTTTTAAAACATGACTATGGAATTGGTTTGAATTCGTATAAATTCGCTTACTTCAACAAAAGCATTTATTTCTGCTTAGATAAGAAATGGACATCATTTTTCTATTTAATACAAAAAATACAAACCCTATTTAACAATTTATCTGATAGTAATCTGACAGTCAAAAAAATCACGATCCTCTCATATATCTCTCCAAAATTTTCTAAGCCTAAGAAAAAAAAAAAAAACATGACTAATGAATGTTTACATCCCTCACACAAAAATGACATATCACCTCGAATTATTCTTCTCCCATATCCAATTGAAACACATGTTACCTAAACCTATACCTCTTTGCTCTCAATGAAGCATAGAATATAATATAACAACTCAATTTAATCAAAATGATTTATCTTTTTTTATATTTTTTTTTTTTTTTTTTTTGGTACGCAAAAGTTTTTCCTAATTCCATTAGACACACAAGTATACTAAAAATAGTAACAAAAATAGCAAAAAAGATACTCATTCATAACCCTTTTCAAAAATAATAATAAAAAAAAAAAAAACTACATTGAAAACGTAAAGTGCTTTTTATTTCAAACTTTTATATTTTTGTTGGTTGGTGGCAAAAAAGAAAAGGCTAAAAAGGTGGTTGAATAAATGCCCCAAAGGACAACTTCATACGCACACATATAGCTTTCCATTCACTCGACTATAACGACGATGAAGACGGCGACGCCGACGACGTGCTCCCAAAAATCAATTGTATCTACAATATTTCATTTCAAAAAAATACGGAAGAAAATAAAAATAAGCCCGTAAACCCTAAAAAAAAAAAAAAAATTCAACGAATAGAAAACTTTCTTTAAAGAGAGGTTGAAATCAACCCTTCCGCATTAAAATGAATCGAAGCAGTAACTTCTTGTTGGAGAAATAATAATAAATTAAAAAAAAAAAACTGTTGACTCAGGTAAGATTTTTTATTCCCCCCTTTTGAGAGGTAACATTTCATCAACTGGCAGACATCATGAAGGCGGGAAATACTTGGGATTTCCCAACACCCGCACGACAGCTGTTCCCGCACACAACACAATCCACAGCCCCCACAGCATGACTCAGTAATTGTATCTCCCCTCCACCCACTCCAACCCAAAATCGTTGCGAGGATTACACAACACAGGGTAGAAAGAATAAACAAAAAAAAAAACGAAAAGGGGTTGATGGAAAAAATATTAGTTTCATCCAAAAATACCGCATTTTTCTTCTGTAGGTACTAATAGATACTTTCAACTTGAATTATTCATTTGTGTTTCATCAAATTGTATCTAAGCCTATAATGATGGAGACGATAAGCACGTTCGATGAGGCATTAGACGAGCACTTCAAGAACATATAGGTGTTCCCCAAAGACCGAAAACGTCGACCGCACGAAACATTCCATAAATAGATAATCTACACACGCGAACGAGGTTTTTGAAAACCAAGAAAAAAAGCATGTTTTAGAAAACGGCGATAAATATACTTTTGAACATAAAGCAGATGTATCTAAGACCACTAGAAAACTTGAATCGTGTTTTTTTTTTCTAATAAAAGCGGGTTTTCGAAATGCCAGACGCCACGGACAGTTTTAAAAAACAAAATACGATTCCCGAAATAATTATGTACTTTCAAAAACCCATTGAATTTTATTTCATTAAATCAATGAACGCACTTTAGTTGAAGCTATACATACGTGTATCTTTCTATCTTAAGATACATCCTCTCCTAAACTACATAATATGCACTTTTAGATTGGTTCTTTTATTGAGCTATTTTTTTTAATTAACCCATTTTTCGGGATTAATCAACAGAACTGCGGAAATACACAAAACAAACGAACACTCGTAATGTGTAGCTTCTGATAAAGTACAACGGGGCAGGGTAATAAATTGCTTTTTGCAGCGGGCGGCTGGCTGCGACGGACGGTCTCTGTCGTGTTTTTTTAAACACTTTCAAGGCACGATCTTGATTCTTTAAAAAAAGAAAGAAAAAAAAAAAAAAACGAATGATTGAAAAACTTTTTTCAAACTCGCGAGTGCGTACTCGTGTATAACGTTGTATGAGATTGAAGGATCGCGAGATACTAAAAGATCTTTTGAGCTGTTTTGGGGGAAATTCAGGGAAAAGTCTGTGCCTCTGGTATTTATATTTAGGGAGAAAATGGGGGGAGATCAGACAGTGAGATAGTGCAATACGGGAACTGAGTACAAATCTCGGGGAAAATTGTGCATTTTCACTCGAATTATTTTGAGTTTTTTTTTTTTAGGGAGGCAGAAAGAATAGCACGCAGTTTTATACTCCCTAATGTTAAGGTAGGCATGCATGATACTAAGTTCCAGTTTATCAGTGGTGAGTTAAAGTAGAGTTAGTTAACTTTGGATATACATTTATTTGCAATTTTTTCGTAAAAAAATCATGTGGATCGACTTAACAAACTCGGAGGATAAAAAAAATCAAAATTACCTGTTCAGTAAATCCAGAGTTAACTCACCAAATTTAATGAATTTGCTTAAAGTTAACTCGGGTTTAACTTTAATCTCGCACTGAAAAACTGGACCTAAGATTATTCTAATTTTAGGGAAAGTAAGGTGTGCCTCAGGGGTCCGTTTTGTCTCCTCCTCTTTTCAATTTCTATTCTATTCAGAAGGTTATCCAGAACACATCTGATAGCTTATCTTGAAAGTAGACCCTTCATTTAGTTAAACTAGAAGCAGAATATTATGTGCTTAAAGTAGTAAATGCTGGTGTACCGCAAGGAAGTGCTCATAGTTTGTTTTTGTTTATTCCAATCGCAATGTAACTCAGGAAGAATGTAATAACCTACTTATTTAAATTTGAAGATGTTAAGGGTTTAACGCTAGGGTTTTTGTCAGGGGTGCTACCTCTTAGTGTGCCTTTCATCTAAGCCATTTGGATTTAACAAAAAAATTGTAGAGCCCCTCCATTCCTGCTCGGTAAAAACAAGCACACAGGAAAGGTTGAGAGTGTAGGTGACTAGAACCCACTTGGTACTCAATGAGCTGAAATGCCATTAATTTATTAGCATAACGGTCTTTCTAAAACCAAGCAGCAATTGCTTAAACTTCTTGCTATATTATAAGAAGCATTGATTACCACAAAGTCTTATTTATAGCAAATTCTTTCGAAGCTGAAATATGAACTTATATGCTGGCTTAGAACTGGATTTCATAGGCATTTCAATGTCTTGATGTGTGCGTGGATAACAAAAAGTGCGACTGTATTTTTTAAAGCTTATTTTCAAAGATAAAAAAAATTAAATTAAAATATTTATAAGGCAATTTACTAGTTCAACAGTAAATGTAGCAGATTGTACTCGTATATGTCTCATCATCATCAACTCACACACTTTTATTACCCACTTTCCAACCTATCATCTCTGTTCCGCTTAATTACGTCCACGTTCATAATGAAGGTACATAAAATGGCTACCGAAATGCATACAAAAATCTTTTTTTTTTTTTAACAAATAACTCGACTGAAATAATAGCAACTCAATTAGCGAGTGCTGATTTCATTACTGTATAGACGCATAATTATTGAATCATAGCATTTTTGAATGCACGTCATAACGTTTCATTACTCTTCTCCCGTTGATGCTGGGAATGCTGATGACGGTAATGATGCTGATGAACCCTCGAAAAGAGCACTCCATCTACGATAAGCTTGAGTCTCATTTCATTCATCAGAGACAGGATAAGTGCACACATTTTATACCTCAGCACCTCTTGCTCGGCTCTTAACTCGTCTCGTCTCATCTCATTTGGTTAATTTAACTGCTCAATGTTAAACACCATCATTGATGGGGAGCTCCGAATGTGGCTTAAATTTCCTATAAAAAAAGAACTGTTTAAATTACGGTTAATTACAGTTTTTCTTTTTTTTATGCCTTCACTTCTGGTATGTGCCGTGCCTGTGTGTTCGGGGGAAAATCCTCTACTTTTTAATGAAACACAATTAATTACTGAGCAAACCTCTGTGCCTATATCTGTTTAATAATAATTTGTGGATAAAAATAAACTTATTTTCCCTTCCCTTTTGTTGGAGCAGTTGAAAATCAGTGCTACTGCACATCCGTATCCCCTTGTGTCGTAGGAAACACAACCATCTGCACTAGATCCATCTTCCAATAGTAGTTGTTGTTGGGCGCCATTTTATGTATATTTTGACAACTTGTTAAATATTCCTCGGTGAAGTCGTTAAGGCCGTGAATGAGTTCAAGAAACTTCAACTAGACACATTCCCCGCATGATCCGCGTAAATTTTTCTATCCTAATCTCTCTAAACACTTCTCACCACCCTATACAAGTTGCACTTGCAATACTGTTTTAAAAAAAAAAATTTTTCTTACAGTCCCCCAAGTATTATTCGAGATTCCTTTTTTGTATCCCGCTTTTTTCCGACACGACATCAAGGAAGTCACATAACTCTGGCACACTTGTCGTGTCACAAAAATCGTGTGCGTGTTCCCAATTTGGCATCGGTTTTTAGCGCACGCATCGTTTATCCATATATTATATTGAATAGAGGTGCACCTTCCGTAGGTCTAAAACTGTAATGCCGTGTTTTTTGTAGATGCGTTTACGCATCACTTGGCAGATATCCCTGTGTGTAAGAACGAAGGATGGTTTGTCTATAAATAACATCTGAGCACGACTTTTGTATACAAAACAACTTTTGACATGGCGCGCAATGACGACGCAAATTGTTGAGGACAGAATAATTTTTGACGACGCACGCACTTATGGGTTGAAGTTTTTGTAAATATAGTAATTTTATTGTTGTTTTTTTTTCTGACAGTTTTGTGGAATCACAGAAAGTGATTTAAAGGGCTAATTCGAAGTATGTAAGAGTTCTTTGTGTTTATACTTAAATCAAATTGAAAAATTGACATTTTTACACAACTTAAATGGAAGATTTTTAATTGGCACACTAGTAGTTGAATATAAATGTGTTTGGCGTTTATATCAAAATTAATAAACTGCAAGTAAGTAAGGAAAAGATGCTGGTCTTTAATGGTGTTTTTCAGGTAAATTTTCTTCTGCTTTCATACTTTATCCACCTAGACCATGTCAACCATCTAAGTCATCAGGAGTACCTAGACCGTTTTGACCATCAAGACCATATATCAAGTTCAACAAGTTCAACAAGACCATCAACACCATCGCAACCACTTAGACCATCTCTACCATCCAGGTCATATCAACAATCTCGACCATCTGGAGTATCTATACTATAAGGAGTATCAAGACTGTCTTTCAAGGCCAACTAAACCATCTCGACCATCTAGATCATTTCAACCATCTGCACCATCAGGAATATCTAAGCCATCAGGAGTATCTGGACCATCAGGAGTATCAAGACCATCAAGCCCATCTATCAAAACGAACTACATCATTCCGACCATTTAGACCATCTAAACCATCTTCAACATGAGGTGATCAGGAGTATCTTAACCATGAGGAGTATCTAGGCCACCAGGAGTATCAAGACCATCAAGCTTATCTATCAAGACGAACTACAGCATTTCGACCATTTAGACCATATAAACCATCTGCACCATCAGGAGTATCTAAACCATCAGTAGTATCAAGACCATCAAGACCATACATTATCACCGACTAGACTATTTCGACATCTAGGCCATCTTAAATATATAGATGATTTTGACCACAGAGACCATTTCAACCATCTAGATCATCAGGAATTTCTAGACTATTTAAACCATCAAAACTATGTATCAACTAGACCAACTACACCATCGCAACCACTTAGACCATCTCCACCATCCAGATTATCTCAACCATCTCGACCATTAGGAGTATCTAGACCATCAGGAGTATCAAGACTGTCTATCAAGGCCAACTAAACCATTTCGACCATCTAGACGATCGCAACCATCTAGAACATGTAGACCATCTAAGTCATCTGCACAATCAGGAGTATCTAAGCCATCAGGAGTATCAAGACAATCAAGCCCATCTATTAAGACCAACTACACCATTTAGACAATTTAGACCATCTAAGTCATCTGCACAGTCAGGAGTATCTAAACCATCAGGAGTAGCAAGACCATCAAGACCATATATCCTCATAGACTAGACTATTTCGACATCTTGGCCATCTAAACTTTCTAGACCATTTCAACCACTTAGACCATTTCAACCATCTAGCTAGATCTTCAAGACTATTTAGACCATTTCAACCATCTTAAGCATTTAGATCACCAGGAGTATCTAAGCCATCCATCAACAGCAACCAGATCATTTCGACCATCAATGTAATCGCGACCATTTGGACCATCCAGACTATCTAGAATATCTAGAATATATCTGGTAGAGATAGTCTAGATGGTCAATTAGTGGTAACTTTGTAAATATGAACATAATGTTGGTTTTGCAGACGATAAAGAAAAAAGTCCAAAAAGCCTACAAACACTTTTTCTTTTCCTCGAAATGAATCTTGATTCTCTAAAGTCGTGTTTCTAATGAAATCTTTAATTTCATGCCACTTTATATATATCACTGTCTCAATTAAATAGTCGAAATCGTTCTTTAACCTTTTTACAGCCAAAGATTTAATTTTAATATTCACCATAAGCCAATAAGCTTAGATTCCTTCCCAAAAAGAAAAATGCTTAATAATGTCACAATTTGTGGTTCTTAAAGATTTTAAATCCCATAAACACCTCCATTAATTCAGTTCATTCTTCTTCCCCATCATCATAACTGAATCATTGTTAAGGAATTCTCTTCATCAAACTGCCGCAGCGCCATCTACACCGCACCGGCCAGACTCTTTCCTTATTGCTCGTTGGTTCATTCTTATCGTTATTCTTGAACTCATAAACTGCCCCATTCTCGCTCTTCTAATCTTTGTCCATTTTTATTACTTTTTTTATGACTCATATAAATTAATATCAAAACACTGCAAAGCAAATTATTTCTTTTACGACAACCACTATTACACCATCACCATACAACACAGCCCTGCCGTTTTTCGTCTTTGAGGGGCTTAAAAATCCATAAAAATAAACTGCTGACCATATAATGTACATTGTACAATCAACGTATAGCTAAAGTTGAGAAAATAAGATATAATTAATATTGAATGTGATTAAGAAAAGGTCCTTTTCAAATTTTAACCACAAGCTCTTTTTATTGGACGTCCCTAAATGAATATATTCTTCTTCTTATTATCTTATTACTTTCCTTTTCCTTCCCCTATCACCCTATGCTTGCTCCCTGCATGAGCTTAAAATATAAATTTGTTAATTATTTCAAATTCAAGAATATCTAATAACATAACAACAAAAACAACAACATCCGTTTGTTAAACTCATTCCCATAAGGACTTCCTTTTGTACCTATACGTATACCCTACCTAACAACAATTTATACATTTATCCCACATCCTATAATTATTTACATGTCGAAGGAAACTTTTGGTGTTCATAAACTGTTCTTAAGGCATAACACCACTTTTGGCAGAGCACAAAGTTCACAAACAGGCATCCATTTTGAAAACATTATACCAACCAAAACTAAAACTTACAATCTTAACAGCAGCCTCTAGGGGGCTGTCTAAACATCCTGTCTAAGAAATTTAATCTATTCGTTCTTCTTCTTCTTTAAGACGCCACAACCAGCCCCCAACCAGCACCAACCATCACCGCACTCAGCACCACCACCGCTGCCATCGGGCCACATTTTACTAATTGACTCCTTCAATGGCAAACATTAAGTGAACAAACAAAATAGCGTATGTCAACTTTATTAATCTCGAAAATTATGTAAAATTAATTTCCTTGAAACATCAGGATCAGGCTCAGGCTTAGGATCAGGAACAGGACGAGCGAGGCGATTTTAGGGCCAGAAAATAACAACAAAGCAAACTTTCATATTGAATGTAAACAGACAGCAAAAAAACTATTCTCCCTTAACATCCTGATGTGTCGTACAGTAGTTCTTGGGAGTAGCAGTTGTGGAGAAAGGACTAAATCATGAATCGATGTGACACATGAAGGTGCCAACACAAACAACAATATTAATCGAGTACTATTGTATGTTGTGGCCTGGACTGACGACAACAGTATAACCTACAATACACATCTCCACAGGACGAACTTTCATTAAGACTATCAGGAGTAACTGTACTTACAAAATCTACCTACTATAAATGTACATAATATAGAAAATCCTTCGTTTAGTCCTGCAGAAGCTCCACATCATCCTCTATTTTGAATGGTTACTGCTGATAATTGGATTTGCAACGCTTTATGTGGAGAAGAAGTCCTTCGCTTCGGAGGAGTAAAGTGGTTATCCTCCCTTTCAGACTCGTTACTCTGATGAGGAGCAATAAGTTTGATGTAAGGATATCAATTAAAAAGTTTCTATTGGAATGAGACGACGACGACTATACGACAACGACACACAGCCATATCCTGGAAGATGAGTGTTATAGTTAAAGTTTTATTCAAGGAAATACACAAGACAGCTCCTGGTTTAGTGTTGCAAAGGAGTTTGAAGGAGGCTAATAAGGGTTGATGGAGCGCATCTTTAACGTAAAAGATATTGTATTTCAAGGATTTACGAAGTTGTGTTTTAAGGATCTAAGCAAAATTTAGCGTCAAACCACGACTATTATAGCTTATATCTTATTTTGGATTTTGTATTAAAACCACCATCGTGTTGTCACCCAAAAATTAGAGTGTTCTTTGTCTCCGTCTTGGTTTGTTGTTTTTTGTTTTCTATATATGTAAGTGTACCTACCTACTTTTTGTCTTGGTTTGTTGTTTTTTGTTTTCTATATATGTAAGTGTACCTACCTACTTTTTGTAATCCTTGAACAGACTTCCTTAAGTTTATGACTAATGGCAGACATAAATTCCAAATGTTAATCTGTAATTCCAAATGCAAATCCTTCAGCTTTTCACGGAAAGAGAGAGTGAGTAATAGGAATAGGTTTGGTTTGGTTTGGTTCGTTTTTTTTTTTTTTTTTTTTTTTGTTGGGGAGCATTTTCGACACAAGACACAACAGTTCAAAAAAATGGTTTGACAATTTGTATATGTCAGTCATTTTGACTGGGAAATAATAAAGGGGGAGAAGGATGATTCTAACAGGCTGAAATATCTTAATGTGTTTGAATAATGAATGAGTTTGGAAGAATTTTTTTTTTTTTGAAGATAATTGCATGCGAAAGGTAACTTGAGAGTGATGGGGGAACCATGTGCGGGTGAACATTTTAAAGGTTCAAAAGTTTGTACATAAGGACTTAAAAAAAATTACAGTAGTACAGGGCTGAAAGAAGTTCGGATTTAGCATCAAAGCCTTAGACATGGGGGTTTATAGTAAAAAAAAAAAAAAAAAAAAAAAAAAAAAAAAACTGCTGACTGAAGCTTAATGGTTAGACGTCAGCGTAGGTGAGTCTGTGCGTTCACTGTAATTTTAGCTAGAGAATAAATGGGTGTTCCAATTTCAATGAAATTTGGTACGTAGCATTTTTATGTGATTCCCTAGAGGATAAATTTCACCTGTTTTTTTTCAAATTTTCTCAAAAACGGCTGTAACGATTTTAATTAAACTTCGTACCTCAAATGGCCAAATTAAATGTAAGAAAACTGCGTTTCAGGCTTTTGGCAAAAAATTAACATAACGGAAATAGGCCCTACACAAAATAACAAACATTTTTGCTGCTCTAATCTTTTCTAAATTTATAAACCTTAGCTTCATTCCATCAAAAATCCCAACAGCACTTATGACTGCTGTGGTTAGGCCGATCTACAAAGGTAAATGCCAACGAATTTTAAGTCGAGACCAAATATCTTTTCAACAACTTCAAAGCCGAATATGATAACAGTCATGGTCAGGAGCTCTATGGCGATGGCCCACGATCCTAGAATCCCGGGAAGACTGATACAGTTAGAAAACACACGTAGCAATCTCCAACTATAGGGAATAGCTTTTCGAGTCGGAAGGGTGGAAAGCTGTCGTGTCTAAAACTTAGAAAGTACATGTATATATCCTTGAATGTCCCCAATTTAAACTAAAGCACCGAATCCATTTAAATTTTTCTAACCCGACCTGCATCTTTTGCTGACACAACCTCACAACCTAAATCCAATCAAAATCACATGCAAGCATAAATGTGAACACGTCTCACAAATCGGATAATCGTCAAAGATAACAAGATGTTGATTACCTCTCCCTATAGAAATCTCCACATAAAAACAAAACGAGAAAAACACCATCACGTATGTGTGTACACATCTTTTAAAAATTCATTGAACAATCCAAGCTTTAAAAAAATATAAGGATATCTTTGCCATACATGCATTGCATATGCATATCTGGTCCAAGTGAAAGCTTAAACACATGTCGACGTCCATCGGCGTCGTTCCAAGAGCGCCTTGGCTCGCTAGATAAAAGGACATGGTGTGGTCTTATGGATCCATCCATTATACCCATCAGCATCATAACATCCTGGCTTTATCCTTATAGATTTTTGCTGTTTTGCAAGAAGAATTGAAGCAAACACCCGCCCAGCCCATAACCATGAGCCAAGAGACCGCACACATCCTGTTTTCAAAGGATTCCCCTAAATATTTGTTGTCCACTATTCCTTGGGTAGAGGTACATATGTTGCTCCTTTATTTTTTTATCTAAACACACACAGTTCGAGCAGGTTTCAGTTCCCCTCAGAGTTGGAGATTGGGTTTTTTTTTAGGTTCGCAAGGATTGCCTTCAGCCATCATAAGAAGGAAATTAAAAAAGAAGGAAAAACAGGATATTTTTTTTGTTGAACATCCTTTCCTTTGGCATGCATGCATATTGCATGGATATGTACTTATCCGCATCGAAGTGGTATTTGTTGCACACTTGGGAGCAGTCAGCTTGTTTGCCATAGTTATTCTATATGATATCCACGATGGAATGGTTCGTCCTTCGGTTATAATGTTTCGTGTCGATCCTTTTGACGGGATAGAACAATATTTATCGAATGGGATTCATCGGAGCGCAAATATTTTTCTAGCTTAAGCGTATCCGTTTCCTTCCAGGATGCAGCAGTTATATGCATAAAAACAGGATGCATTTAAGCTTATTCTACTTCTTTTTTTCTCTCATCCTTCCCCCCTTTCAGATCTTCTGCCATACTCCAGCAGATAAACAGGGAGCAATGCATAACCAACAACAACACCACACATATGTATGCGGGGCAGAGTTAAGTTAAGTACATTTTGTTTGCACATTTATGAGTTTCATCAAACAAATATAAACGTTGGAAGGGCAATTGAAAGGCACATATTCTTCTTGAAAAAGTGGTCGACTCTCTGGATGAGCATCAGGACAACCTCACATCAGAGATCTGACAACGTGAGGACTTAATTTCGAAAATCGGGTCAAGATGATGTGGGATATATGTATGCCTTTTAGAATGAAAATGAAGTGCAGTTTGCAGAGCTATTCAGCTGGTGTTATTCATTTCTGTATGATTCTTCTTTTATATATGAAAAGGAAAAGCACAAGGATAGATAAATGGGTCAAAATCGTTTGATGCACAAATCGAATCGATTTGATTCCTTGTGACTGTGATTTCAATATGGGGTAAGCTTTTATATGAGTAGCACTTCTTGTATAAGATCACTGGGGAAAAATGAGAAAAAGGTTCAAATGTGAAAGCGGCTAGGAACGAGGAGCAGTTCTTTGAACCAAATAGGACAACTGGAAAGATTAAAAAAAAACGCTTTTATGTTTTTTTGTTATAGAGTTTGATGAGGTTGAGGCCTGGTTTATGAAACCAGCAGCGCTCCTTTCATTTGGAGACAGAAGACGAAGGCCCACGGAAATGTCACATCCAAACTGGATAAACGCTCTTGGGAATGAAATCGTATGCGTCTCTCTCCAACCAGCCAGTTTACCAATTCGGTTCTCAGTTCACTGTCTTCAGTTTCACTTGATAAGCAAACACGAGATACTTTACTGAACCGTTTCTCAATGTGGAACTCAAATATTTAAAGAGCTTTATTCTCCATCAATTCTAAATGACTCAGCTATTTCGATCGAGCTCGCTGCACATACCATACAGCTCGTTGTTCTATTTTATCCTTCTCTCATCGTTTATAGCTCTACTGAACCGTTTCTCAAGGTGGAACTCGAAGACTTAAAGAGCTTTATTATCCATCAATTCTAAATGACTCAGCTATTTCGATCGAGCTCGCTGTACATTCCATACAGCTCGTTGTTTTATTTTATCCTTCTCTCATCGTTCATAGCTCTACTGAACCGTTTCTCAAGGTGGAACTCGAAGACTTAAAGAGCTCTTTTATCCATCAATTCTAAATGACTCAGCTATTTCGATCGAGCTCGCTGTACATTCCATACAGCTCGTTGTTTTATTTTATCCTTCTCTCATCGTTTATAGCTCTACTGGACCGTTTCTCAAGGTGGAACTCGAAGACTTAAAGAGCTTTATTATCCATCAATTCTAAATGACTCAGCTATTTCGATCGAGCTCGCTGCACATACCATACAGCTCGTTGTTCTATTTTATCCTTCTCTCATCGTTTATAGCTCTACTGAACCGTTTCTCAAGGTGGAACTCGAAGGTTCAAAGAGCTTTATTCTCCATCAATTCTAAATGACTCAGCCATTTCGATCGAGCTCGCTGTACATACCATACAGCTCGTTGTTCTATTTCATCTTTCTCTCATCGTGTATAGCGATGACGGCACGCAGTCACTCCAAGAATTTTTTCAAGGAGTCTCTAGTCCCTGACTAGGCAATTTTAGGGATTCAACTTTAAAACATAAGGTTTTTATGTTCCACCAATTGGATTCAACCTTCAACCAATTACAATAGTTCAGAAGTGAGATTTAAATTGTTTTGCTTAAGTTTTATTTTGAGCTTTATAAATACAAAACCATTCAAAAACTGTGCCTTAATGAAGCCATGTAATTCAATACAGCTCTTGGGAGTGGAAATTGAATATTGAATGAAACAATATTTCGCTTATTCACACCCTTTTGTCATATATAATTCATCAAGGCATACGATCACACTTGGCTTATAAACGATAATCTTATTGTAATTCTTTCTTCCGCCCACCATTTTGTTTGGGCTTAAATAAACCCTCACCATCGTTTCCCTCTTACCATCACAGGAACTAGGCTGAAATTGGCGGTGGCTCTTCCACCTAGAATTTCCATTAACGCCAACTTATCTTGCCAAAGCTGTCACGGACTGTTATTCTATTTTGTTTTATTCATTTATTTTTCATTCGCTTTTCTTTCGTATTTTGTCGTTTTCAACTTATCGTCAGCGTCACACCACCGAGGGGGTTCTCTTAAAAATAAAAAAAAAACTCTCCTAGCTTAACCATTAGCATCTTGCTGCATGGACTATTTTGAAAGTTTCCTGACTTATTGTGGTACCTGCTGCGTTGAGATGACAAATGATAGAGGCTTTCCCGAGTAACTTGAGTCAACCATCATCAATCCTCGCAGCGAATTATTATCCAAATCCAATTAATTACAAAAAAAAAAAGGACGACAAAAACGACAATGATGGTGATGGCATAGAGCAAGCAAACTCAACTGACGGACAGACCGACATACGGAAGGACGTCCAAGGACGACACTTAGTTCACAGTTTGTTGTCGTTTTCTACTTGAAATTCATTATTCACTTAAGTAAATAGAAGTCCTTCATTTCGGAGGCGGATTTCTCGCTGAATGATGATGATGATGAAGAAAAACTGATAAGTATTATATAGTGAAACAACGTACGTACAAAGAAACAGAAATGTGAAAAGTGCCATGCAATGGTGACTAGACCGGAAGTAGGTATAGCTCTACCCACTATACCTGCTGCTTCACTCTCATTTACATTTGAAAGTGTTTTTTTTTTTTTTTCTTCTTTTGTAGTTGTTTGTAATTTTTGTGTTTTTTTTCAACATTTTTTGAGAAAGTGTCGACTTTTGCTTCCCTAGAAAAGAGAAAGACAAAAACCATCAATCTCCCGAATAGATTTCCTGCTGAATCACAACGCCAAACAAAGATTGTAACTTTTGCACGCCGGCCGCCGCCGCGCCGTATAGCAACAAAGTCAGAGAGAAGAGCGATTAGAAAATAATCAGTTTTAATGAGTTTTGCTGTTGGTCTTTAATTAAATTAAAATAGTAACTGGGAAGAAAGGAAGGGGAAATCAAGAGTGAGACAATGAATAATTGTTTTGGAAGAAAGCTCTTGAGGATTTTTTTTTATCAGCATGTGGGAAAATATATAATTGAAGATAGACTGAATAAACTTTAAGAAAAAAAAAAAAAGATATTTCTTTTTGTATTGAATGTTTACCCTTTTAAAAGTAATCTGCTAAGTTAAAACAAATCACGCCGGGTAATGACTCCCAGATGATCGAAATTTGGACTTATGTATGAAGCTATGAAGACATACCTAAGTCCCATGTCTAAGGACGAACATATGTACATGATGTGACTAGAAGACAAGCGTATTTTATGGGGTCTTGATGGGGACACTTGAAACCCGGGACGTATAGGCTAGGCTCAGACAAGTTAAGAAGTCATCTTCACTAATTTCCAAGCTTTTCCTGGTCATGGTTGTTTTTCACGTAGGTATAATCTGTGCTAGAAAAAAATTTTCCTATCCTTTTATGCCTTCTAACTGGCGTCGTGAAATTAAGGTTGCATTTAAAAGACCTAAGGTCTTACATACATATAAAGGGTGTTTTTTTAGACGTGTGGTTTTCAAGAAGAAATAAAACGCTTATAATTTAATGTTATGGCCAAGAATTTAGCTTTATTATAAAGATAAGGGTTTGCCATTATGTTTTAAAAATGATTTCGGGCAAGTGGCTGCCGCAGCTGGCTCGAATAAATTCCAGCCGAGAAGCTCAATTTCCGACAGCTCCAATTGTTGCGTGCGATGGCGGATGGACTCATTCGGGTCTTCTTCGATACTCTGCTCCACGGCAGAAATAGCGTGCTCGTTGCGCACTGTACGGCGTCTCTGAGGATGTGCATTATCCACTAGAGTAAGCGTGGTGCGAAACCGATCCATGGTTGCGCGAATTTATGTGATTTTGCGATTATGTCGGCCGAATATTGGACGCAGCCGAACCGAACCATTATTTTGGTAATAAACTTGCACAACTTGCAAACGTTATTCAGGAGTAAGTCTATGGCAAACCAAACTAAGCATAAATCAAGTGACAGCTGTCAAAAAGATCAACTCCGAAAAAAGTATTGCCAGATTGAAAACCATACGTCTAAAAAAAACACCCTTTAGAATTATTTTGAGTATTTTTTGAATCTTTGTAAGATTCTTCAATTATTTTTAACAAAAACCTATCTTTTTACAAAGTTAATCTTATCATCATTTATTTCATTTAAATGGAAGTCCTTAGAAAGAATTTAAAAAAGTAAATTTGTTTCCAACAATAACGATGAAATTCATTATAAAACATAAACACTATACCTCAAACGCTTTGAATTTGTTTAAAGAAATAAAAAAAAAAAAAAAAACCAACACCGCATCACTTCTTTTACAATCAGGGATAGCCAAAGTTTGTTCGTCAATTATAAGGACTTGGTCGTCCATATTTCATCACACCCTTCTTGACACGAACAAGCTCTCTCAAAAAACTCACCCTATAGAATGTAAAAACATAATAAAACATCACGCTCCTTCATTCAATTATGTGCAATTGTCGAAAAGCCCTTTGCAAACAAATTTCAACAGAAATTAATATTCCATTCCGATATAAGCAGCTTACCTCATTTAGGCTCTCGCAACCAACGACCGACTCGACTCTCCCATCTCTACCACAACATTGCCATGGTTCATATAGCTAGGTAGGTACATATATAATTTGGCATTATAAATTCTTTTCCTCTTAAAAATTATAACCAAAACCATCCGACCAAACGGACCAACTCGCTTCCGGCCAAGTGGAAAAACCTCACATTTGGCCATAAAGATACAAATATTTTGAATGTTTTCTGTGTGTGTGCCCAGAAATATTTAAGGATTTAATTACTTCGCTCGTCCACCTCATCTCTCAACTTTACTCATACCTATACATACTAACTGAATTGGTTGGCCTTGGTGTGGCGGCGCGTGGTGGTCGTTCTCGGTGCCGTCTGTCGGCATGCCAGGCAAGAAAGCTTTTGAATATTTTGCAAGCAGCCCCATTCGTGTATAATCTCTCACTCAACCCATCCCCCTGCCCGCAGCCTGCACCCTCCGCCATGATTTTCGAATGGGTGCTTCCAAAAAATACAGTCATCGCGAGCAAAATGTCTTCGTATAGAGATAAATTTGTACTACGTATTTACAAACTTGGAAATCCTAGGAAATTATTTTTTATCACGATTTCCGGATCGTTTCTGTGTTTGCAATGCTTTTTGCTTTTCTTCATATATTTTTTTTTCCCTTCCCTCTCCCGACAACCTATCCCAAAAAAAAAAAACAAGACTTCCCAGGAAAAGAATATATACGAAAAAAGGAGGTTTAAGAATTCAATGTTCATAAGTAAACAAAATATGAGTCTCATAACTCATAGAGCCTGGAAGACTTATAGAGTAAGAGAAAAAAGCTAGAAAACTAGAGAGAGTTATTCAATTTATTCTGACTTATGAAAGTCCTTTAGACATGCTAGACAATTTATCAAGTTTTTCGCGGCAGCAGCGGCACCAATGGCACAGTTAAGTGGTTATGAAGAGGGTAAGCTGTACCTGAGCTTTTAGAAACGAGCAAAAGTCGAAAAACAAACGAAAGCAGCGGGTATTGAAATGAAAAATCCCATAGCATTAAAGGGAATCGCAGATAATGGACATTTGAGAACAACACAAATACAAAAAAAAGGACCAGCCAACAACAAAATAATAACAAAACACACCGAAAGATCAAGAAATGAATATTTAGTCTTTGGAATTTGTATATTGATGCCTTGAAGCTTAGTCGTATTATCGAAGATGGGTAGGTAGATCATTTGTTGAAACATTAGCTCGTTCTGTTATTCAAATAATTGTTGTTTTTTTTTGGAGTGAATACCATTTTGAACTTTTCAGCCGAAGGGCGTTTATAATAAAAGCATAACTTTGTAATGGTAATGAATTTCGCTGTTAAATTTGTCTTGAAGTATAAGTTCATTTTAGTTTCTTAAAGACTTTTGAAATCATTACCTATATAGCGTCTGGTGGTAGAACAGAATGGAAATTCTATTAACAATAAACATTGATAATTGTTTCCTAAAGAAATTAACATATCGGATTTTGCCTCAGAACCACAGAGTTTATTTTTTAAGCAAAATACAGATTTTTATAAAAACTTTGTCCGCTATGATTTCAGAAACTTCGTAATTTATTGATATGAAGTTAAACTTAATAACAGTCTTCCTTAATGTTAGGGGAGTGTTTAAAGCTACTTTTCAAAACAACTCAAAACAGGAGTTAATTCCCCAATTACACGATTATTCATTGCCTCTTAAACACTTTTCGAAATTTTATAAAGTCGAAGTAAGATGAAATCACAATGTTTTCTTCTCCACACTCATTTAATTTTGAAAAGTGTCATCTTGCATTAGGGGGGGTCTTCTCAATCTTCAAACCAATTCCCTAATTTACCGAATCCAAGACTAATTCTTAAATAAGCTTTAATTTCAAAACCTAAGGCTTTTCAAATACCTATAGTATGACGGATATAAAAAGAGTGAGAGAAGGCTTCAAAGTCGAAGGCATGGTAAAAATCATTTTGGAAACAAACCTTATGCATTTAGAAACTAAGGCCCAATTTTTCAGTGACATGTACATTTTTATATAGAAGCAGTTTTTCAGTAAAAAATTCATGCGGATCGACCTAACAAACTTGGGAGGATAAATCATAAAAGGGTTCTGTTCAGTAGATATTTAAATCTCGCACTGAAAAACTGGGCCTTAGACTAATTAACTGATTTATTTTTGGATGTTTTTTTATCGATGCTGAGGTAGGTTGAAGATCATCGTTTTCCAAAGTAATCCCGAAGAAAGCAAGTCAAACTTGGATTGAGAAGGAAAGACCTTACCATTTGCCAGTTATTTAAAAAAATTTATTTTATCAGGGGGAGTGGTTCAAAATTTTACAATTTCTTTTAAAACTTACTCTAAAGAACACGATAAAGGACTAGACTCGGTCGACGTTATTTACTTAAAAAAAGTGAATCAAAGTCAAAACTCAAAACGTTAGGAATCTGATTTCTGCCTAGGTTAGTTTAACCCAAGAGAAAATTAAATTTGATTCCAAGATTAAACTCAAGCAGGGAGACCGAATCTGATTCCTGCCCAAGGCTTACCCAGGAGAAAATTACATAAGCTCAAGATTTCTCTCAGAAAGAGCAAATAGGGAGAACGATATGAATCTGATTCCTGCCCAAAGCTTACCGTATTGAAAACTACTGTGGGCCAAGATCCCACCGGAAAGTAGCAAGCTGGGAGAACAACAGTTAAAATTTGATTCCTGGTTAAGGCTTATGCAAGAGAAAACTACTTTGGCCCAAGATCTAACTCGGAACGAGCAAGCAAGGGAGAACTCTAGGAATCTGTTTCATGCCGGAGACTTACCGAAGGGAAAATTATCTCGGCCCAAGAACTCACTCCTAAGAATCAAGCCGGGAGAACGGTATGAATCTGATTCCTGCCCAAGGCTAACCTAAGGGAAAATTACTTTGGCCCAAGATCTCAAGATCTCGGAAAGAACAAGCATGGAGGGCGTTAGAAATCAGATTCATGCCCAAAACTAACCCAAGGGAAAATTATTTCGCCCAAAGATCTCACATTGGGAACATTGAATGAATGAGTGAATGTTGTTGGGTATAATTACACTGCGACCTTAAGATCTATTTTGTCCCCCTTTTGGATCTGGAAGTCAGTGTATAAGTGCATCACATTTACCCAGTATGTGGGTCGGCGGCGCGGTGTCTCTTCCGTGGCGTTGCAGGAGAGAGTTTGGCAAGGAGAGTTTGGTTATAGGCCCAAAGATTTCTTCACCAGCCCCTTCCGATGTTCTCGATCCATCAGTGTACCATTTGATGGCGTTTGCCTTGAAATTGTCGTTCGTAACTCTCGCCCAAGATCTCACTCACTTAGGCCTTGGAGCAAGCTGAGAGAACAACAAGCTAATTTTACACAAATGCATCAAACAAAGCAACCTGAAGCAACCAAAAGTTACTATCATTTGAGATCAGCTGGAACCTTATTCCTTTTCACTTCTAAATCTTAAATCAAAAAGTAGAATGAAGCATTGAATTGTTGGAGTTTCATATGCCTTCTTGTTGAAAGTTCGGATCAAACGCAGTGTGATCTGTAAAGTTGGGAAAAAATTTAGAGTAAAAACGTCTTCTTATTCTGTATTGGGTTGATTGTCATGATGCACTGCTGTCGTTGGTGATGATTCAGTGCGTTTAAGGTGGCTGGAATAATATTCATCAGATTACGATTTAGGGTCCTGGTATATATTGCTGGTTGGAAAAGTGTTGGTTGATGATGTATGGAGCTTGTTTATATCGAGTCGTTATTGGATCGAAAAATCGATGTTTATTGTCTGTTGTTCCAACACCCAAGAAGCGTATCTATGACGTTGTGAATGGTCAGCAGGCTTTAAATGTTGCTTAATTTGAACTTTATAAGGATGGAAATGCAAAATACACTTAAGTTAGGTGTACGCCACGTTCAATTGCTGCGAACGCCGGCAAATCAAAAAATTCGAATCATATATTTTCGACTGAGCGTACATTACGATGAAGCACAGGCCTTATACGACATCAGTAACGCTTCCACTCTCTTCAAATTTCTTCACAATTTTACCGATTGCTTGCGTATAGTCAGTCGATTATGACGACCATAATCATCTCGTGAAGTGGCTACGTTTGAATCACCAATTAGTAAGTTTTAATAATTTTAACGCGTTGTTCAATTGTTAAATAATCCATTTCCGTAATGTCAAACATTCAACTAATATTATGACACTTCATATGACAGTTGAGTTTGACAGGTGTCAAATGCCACCAGCGCTACCAACTTGAAACCACGAAATCAATGACCCTGTATTATGCAAACAATTTTAATGAAAACAACAAATAAATAAAATATTTTCAAAAGATAACAAACAAAAACAACATTTTCTGTGTAGCAACAAAATGAATAGGTACCTAACTGTTTATTAAAATTTCCAAAAACACTTCCCATTTGCATTAAGGACGACAACCTTTTAACCCGTCTCCATTGATCCTACCTAATTAATTTTTTTTTTCTTCAACTTTGTTTACTTAACATTTGCCTTTCTTTTCTCTCATTTTCAAGACAAAATTAGAATTGCAAATTTTATGTTTCAGCACCTTAAGAAATATACCTAACTACATTCCTTATTTTTTTGTTTCCTTCCTTAGAACACAACAAACTTTAAAGCAAAGTGTAGGAGTTTAAAAGGCCAAAAATATAAGCAACCTTTTGTTTATGCAAATCATATTTTTTTTTTTTAATAATACGCAAAAGGGTTTGCATTATTCTTAACCTAAATAAACTTTAGCTTTCATGTTAACCTGTATCTACACGGTTAAATATTGAAGGAAGTTATGTGATTTTACCTCTTGAATTCCAGATTGTTTGAATTCCACACACAAACTTTCCCACCTACCTAACTACATATATACTATATTCCGGAAGCTTAAACTTTATTGTCAACCATCAATAAACTTGCTTAGGCAAACAACACGTGTAAATACAGCTTGACAAAAACACACAAACAAGGGTGTGTCCGTAGAACTGCCTCGTCCTCCTGAATTCTTAACTAATTACACTGTCGGTTTCAAGCAACAACCCTCGCACTATCGCCCTAAACCCTTGACTCGGGTATTTTAATTCCGATGCCTAAATATTAGATTAAAAATAAAAAATCATCAGAAGAGTCCTTTTCTACCACCCTCCGTGCGCCGGAGTTCCTGCACAGCAATGGCAACGCAACGTCATTGTCAGGGAAACAAATCCTTTGGCATAATAAAATGACATAAACAGGATAATTTTACCGGTCGATGGGCATTACTTGATTTCGTCCTTTCTCCCGCCAACCCAGTGCAGGATATTTAAATTTACTAATAATTTCAAAACTCTCGTCCTTGTTGGTTTATTGTACGAAAAGTAAAGGATCTACCCCTTGGATCTAATGGAAAATACTTTTCGTTGTTTAAGGATGAGTCCTGATGGTTGTATAGGTACGTTTAGTTCTGTGTGATATGCGTGTGAAGTTTTGGTTAGTTTCCAGGATGTGTCGACTGTCGATGTCGTATTCGTCGTGGTGTCGTGCTGCGTGTCCTGTACAAATACAAACATTTACACGTTCTTTCAAATTTTGTTTATTGAAACTGGAAGCGCAGTAGCTCCTCGGCGAACAAATAACATTTTACTCCACCCAGATATGTGAATATCCTTCGTCTCAAACGTCATATGCAGGGATAGCGACGAAATAAGAGCACAACGCGCCCCGAACGGAATCCTTATTCCCTTTCCCATTTTGAACAAAAAAAAAAAGATAAAAATTGTTGTTGATATGGAAAAACATTAAACATCAACTAAACAAGGATATTCCTGGAGAAAGAAGGGAAGAATGTGGACTAAGCAAATACAGGAATGGAAAAGAATGAGAGGCAATATGTTGAGCGAGGGTGTTCTAGCATTTTAATGCAAATTTTTCAGCTCGGGAAATCCCAAAGGGAGGGTGTGTGTGTGTGTGGAATGGAATGGAATGGAATGAAATCATTGCCTTTTGCAATATACGCGCACACAATCCGGTTAAAATTTCACTGCGATTGCGATGATGACAAGGACGACGTATATACAACGCTGACAATTTAAAATTGCATTAGAATAGCGAGATGTTTGTTTGTTTGCATAACTGGTCTAATAATCCGTGAATCGATGGAATAATCATTTAGCCAACATACACCCCCAGAGTAGATATACAAAACGGGGTGTTCTAGTATAATGATGGCTGGAAATAGAATGTGTTTGCGTAACGATGTAGGAAATTACTTTTTTAACGATACCAATGCCAGTGCAGGTGTTTTTTTTTGTCAGCCCTATGGCAAATGACACAGCGGGATGTTAATGATTTAAAAATTGGGGGACGAATAAGTGATTTGATGGATTTTTGAAGAGAGATGTCTCATCTGCTTAGACAAAAAATAAAGAGAAATCGAAGAACCAAAAAGAATAAGTATATTTGGTACTAAATTTGAATTTTCACTAAGTTCCTTCAGATTTATAAAAAAAGACGAAGCGTTCTCCTGTAAAATATAGGTAGTGAACGCCACAGTTTATTCCTTCCGATTCGATTTATAAGAGAGTCGGCTTCTTAGGGAACTTATGGTCGTAAAGTTTTTGATACCCAACAGTTAACTTGAGATGATGTCGCAACAACTTACAAGGAGGAAAACGGGTCAACCAATTTTGATCAATTTATTTTGTATTGGATCTTGTGAATAAGAAAAAAACTCAAGTTTGAACTTAAATTTTTGAGTAGAAGCTAGGTTTTGTGTGAGTAAAAATGGGCTTATGCAAGCAAGTAGAAGATTTCTTCTATTAACGGGTCTTGTGAATAAAAAAAAAGTAAAAACTTTTTTTTGAAGGAACTTAAAGGCAACTAGTCGTAGCTTTTACTATAGCAGCTAAAGCTAGACAGTTCTAGTGTAAGCTTTGTTTTATGTGACAAAAAAAATGATAACGCCAAATAGCTTGAGCTGGAAAATTCTAGCCTTAGCTTCGTTATTTAAGATCTCGGTTTTTTATTCACATGTTTTGACTTATAGATAGCTTTAGCTAGAACTGTTTTTATATAGACCGAAGCGAAAAGGAATATTGTTTTGCAATTTGTTTTGCCATAACTTTTTATCTGTTCCACTGGGCAAGTATTGGTTGCAGGTAAAAAATCTTTTTATCATATTGTCCGTCAGTCTTCGCGTATGCGTTTATTGTGGTCCAATTTGTTTCAAATTCGTACGTAATGCCCTAGAAGAGAAATTTGATTTTATAATTCATCTAGGCCGGCTAGCTCCAAGCTCCAATAAAACAGTTCTGATATTTAAAAAAGTTTCGCAAAAAATTGTCCTATTTTTGCGTTATTCTCTAATATTTAATTAAAACCTCGCACAAGATTTTAGTACCTGCTTCATACTTTCCCATTAACTTTGTAATTGTACATATTCTTATATTCCAAGCCTAGCCATCTGATAGCAAGAGCAAGTTCGGGCGATTGAACCATGCTTGTTGCAACATTCATTTTGTATTTGCAGACATGAAAACCTCTGCTTCACTTGGCCAAAACATCTTTCTATTATAACGCGCTCTCGGCAGAATATTTCTTTGTATTTTTGTTCTGCATCTGAAATCTAATGTGAATGTGAGTTCTTTCCATAATCTTGTTAGCCACGTGCTTAATAGTCTTGCGTACAGAAGAGCCTTCAACTCCAAGATCTTGTCCTACACCACACAGAAATCTAGGTTCACTCAGATATCTCAAAAATATCTGCATTCTCTGCTAAAAATAAGAACTAATCTAAAATTTCTAGACAGATAAAACACATCTTGATTTTTTTGTAGCTTTAACTATAATATTCTAGTTTAAGCAATTTTTATTCACACTAATTGAAGCTTAGGCTGGTAAAACAAGTTAAAACTGAATGAATTTAGCGTTGGCTATTTTAAAATAGGTATTACTAAAAAATCATCTTTAACTAGCTAGTTTAAGCTTATTTTACTCACCAAAAATCTAGCTTTTACTTAAAAATCCAAGTTTTAGCTTTAGCTTTTTTTTTTTTTATTCACATGACCCAATATCCAAGGCTAGATTCATGTAGCTAGCTTAAGCTTATTTTTCCAGCTTCTGCTTAAATTTGTGTGATTGAAAATAGCTTAAGCTAAAATATTATAGTCAAAGCTATAAAAATGTCTAGATTCTTTCACCCCTGTTTAGAAAGTTTTGATTTCTTCTTATTTTAAGAATTATGGCTGCGATTATGGCTGAGTTTATTAAGGGTGTTTTTCTTATACGTGTGATTTTCAATCTGGCAATACTTTTTTTGGAGTTTGTCTTTTTGACAGCTCTCACTTTATAACAACAAGGCGCGACATTTACCTATAACGGGTGGGCCATCTAGTGGTTTCTTTTTAAATCATAGGTTATTTTGACACTGACAGCTGTTTCCCGCTCGAAAACTTGACAGATAAAGTCAGTATCCTCGGTGGCGGAATGAAATGAATCGCTTTACGCTTGAACAACGTTGGGAACTATTGAAAAAAAATAGGCTAAACGGAAAATCATCATTTCTGACGAGGCGCATTTTCATCTCGGCGGCTAGGTTGACAAACAAAATTGCCACATCTTGGGCTCGGAAAACCCGCACGTTATTGTCGAGAAGCCTATGCATCCACAGAGAGTGACAGCTTGGTGCGGATTGGTGGCATCATTGGACAATTTTTCTTTGAAAATGAGGCTGGGAACAACGTTTCGGATAACGGTGGGCGTTGCAGAGCCTTGTTAACTGACTTTTTTTTTTACTGAAATTTAAGACATGGATTTGGACGACCTCTGGTTCATGCAGGATGGCGCGCCATGCCACAATGCCCATGCCACAATCGATCTTTTGCGCAACAAATTCCCAAATCGTGTTATCAGCCGTCTTGGCGCTGTCAATTGGCCCCCTCGGAGCTGCGATTTGAGCCCTTAGAACTTTTTTTTTTGTGGGGAACCGTGAAGGACCGATATTATGCCAACAATCGGGAAACGATTCAAGCCAATATCATCCAAGCAATCCATGAGCTACAGCCCGAAACCATCAACAAGGTAGAGGAAAATTGGACCGACAGAATGCGCTACTGCGAAGACAGCCGAGGCAGCCACTTGAACGACGATGTGTCCCATAATATTGAATGGAAATGTTGCTCTTTCTAGTAAGGCCATGAATTATGGCCCATAATACATGGAAAAAATCTAATTTTGTTCATTTTAATTCATTTTTCTAAAGAAACTTGTATATTTGGCCCACCCTGTATTTATATACAGATGTTTGTGAACGTGCCGCCTATATACTCATAGAAGATATGAAATGATATATTTTTTGCTTTAAAAAGGTTTCAGAACTAAACAAAATATAATAAATTACTGGTGCACGCAATAGCAAGTGGGAGTCATATTTACTCCCAACCATACTTTGGTGCATTTTGTTCGAAATAAGCGTAGAGGACTTAATAACTTCTGCTGAATACAAACGGCCTAGTTGAGAAGCACTTTTTCATGACAAGCGACACTCTTGGAGGATTTGTAACTTCCCCAACAAGAGCCTGAAAAAATACTTATAGTTGGAATAAGCTGGATTCATACCCAAATTTTCGACGTGATAGTCGAAGGCTCTTACTAGCACCGCACGTGGTATTATAACTTAAGAAGTAAACATGTGACTATAAAAGCACTGAATCCGGTTGACCATGTTCAATGCGAAGCTCTCAAACTGATTCTAAATTTTACGGTAATCAGCATAATATTTTAAATTAAAATTAATAACTTATAAGTCACGGAAAAAGTAGATATTAAATTCAAATTGAAAAATACAACTTATAAAAATAATGAATATTTGAATAAATATGGTTTAACATAAAAACTATAATTTCCAATTCCATTAAATTTAATAAAGTTTTAATTTGTACATATCTCAGTCAGTTATTAAATAATAATTTAGCTCGGATTGTATTCCTGGCCCAATTTATTTAAATTACCTGATTAAAAAAATAAAACAAAAAATAATAACAAATATTTGCAAATGTTGATTTTGAATGATATGTGTGTGTGCGAGCATCATTGAAGGTAAATTGTATACAATCTCACATATCTACATTTTTTATCATTTACAAAAGCAATACACTCAATTACACAAAATAAAATCTCATTATTTCAATTTGGGTCTTTTTTTTCGTCATTTTTTCTGACACAAAATAACAACGAAATTTTTTTATTGGATTTAAAATAAATTAAAATAAATAAATATGTACGTATATATTTCATTTTCCAAACGATGTGCATGATCAAATTTAAATAAACATCCAGAAAACCATGAAATACAAACATACACAACGGACATATGTGAACAAAAAAAAAACATACATAGGTAGATATCTATATATATTTAGCATAAGCGTATTAAAAATACGTTTCCCAGGATACCCGATGAGAACTTAAAATAAAAAAAAAAAATAAACATAAAAATTAAAACACATATTCACACATGAAAATCACCATCACCAGGAGACGAGAGAGATACAAACGTAAATACATCAGAAGAGATAAATCCAGGATACCAAATGCAAAATAACAAAAAAAAACAATTGTGATAACAACAATAATGAAAATTGCATTCACGGTTTCCAGGACAATTCCGTCTATTTTTGAGTTGAAAATAATTTATTATATGAAAGTGAGTGTTTTCTGTTTTGTTTATATTTATATTCGACATTTTACTCGTTTGTTTTCGTGTATGTTGCAACATCAAACAAACGATAAGAGCACGAACACTCGTTTGGGGATTTAAGGATACAACAACAGGATACACGAATGATAAAAGGATAGTTGGATACAAGCTCTAGGTATTGAATAACAACAAAAAAAAAAAAAAAAAACAACTGAAAGATATTAAAATTTGTATAGCCATCACGGATAGGACAGAACTTAGCCAAAAAAAAAAGATTGTTTGCTTAAAAATGTACCAGGGCTGGAATTATAGAGCGATTAGGGAATTAGGAATCCCTTAAGGCTTTTGAAGTACCAACAATAAGCTTTTATGATATGTTATTGTATCAAGGCTTAATATCCTAGTGCTGGTTTTATGAATTTGTAGATGCACAAAAAAAGATAAGGAAAACCTTTTAAGGCAGTTTTATTGTGTGTTCTGTTTTTTGTTTTTGTTTTTATTTAGTAAAATAATTTAAAATATTTTAAGCAAAAGTCCATTCGTTCGGGTTAAAATTAAGATTTCGTTTTCACGCAACACGAAATCATTAAACATTTTACAGAGTGATGTTTGTAAGCATAACTTATTTTTAAGTTAAAATTCAATTTGGTGATAAATAAACTTGTAAGCACAATTCTTAAATGAGACTTAAGTGACTGATGGTTAAACCTTGTAAGCAAGGGTCTTTTACAGTTCACAGATTCATCTAATTTAAGATTACTGAAGTCAATTACCTTTTTAATAGTGTTTTGCTTTTGAAAAAGCTTGTAAGCACTTGTAAGCCAAGTTAAAATTCCAATTTAATAATGGTGTCAAGGAAGTATAAACGTTTCTAAACATGATTTATTGGTAAAATGTTTTGTAAGCACTTAAAAAAAAAAGAATTCAGAGATTTTAGATTTATAAAGATTGTAAGCACTTGTGAGCAATTTAAAATTCCACTTTAATAAAGGTGTCAGGGAAATATAAACGTTTCTAAATATTATTTATTGGTAAAACGTTTTGTTAGCAATTAAAAAAAAAAAAAAAGAATTCAGATATTTTAGGTCTAAAAAGATTGTAAGCACTTGTGAGCAAGTTCCTGGGAAGTATCTACATTTTTAAATACGGTTAATTGGTAATTAATCTTGCAAGCACAGGGCCTTAAATCACTGTTGGTTAAACCTTGCAAGCAAGGGTCTTTTACAGTTCACAGATTCATCTAATTTAAGACTACTGAAGTCAATTACCTTTTTAATAGTGTTTTGCTTTTGAAGAAGCTTATAAGCACTTGTAAGCCAAGTTAAAATTCCAATTTAATAATGGTGTCAGGGAGGTATAAACGTTTCTAAACATGATTTATTGGTAAAATGTTTTGTAAGCACTTGAAAAAAAAAAGAATTCAGAGATTTTAGATTTATAAAGATTGTAAGCACTTGTGAGCAATTTAAAATTCCAATTTAATAATGGTGTCAGGGAAGTATAAACGTTTCTAAATATTATTTATTGGTAAAACGTTTTGTTAGCAATTTAAAAAAAAAAAAGAATTCAGATATTTTAGGTCTAAAAAGATTGTAAGCACTTGTGAGCAAGTTCCTGGGAAGTATCTACATTTTTAAATACGGTTAATTGGTAATTAATCTTGCAAGCACAGAGCCTCAAATCACTGTTCGTTAGACCTTGTAAGCAAGGGTCTTTTACAGTTCACAGATTAATCTAATTTAAGATTACTGAAGTCAATTAACTTTTTAATAGTGTTTTGCTTTTGAAAAAGCTTGTAAGCACTTGTAAGCCAAGTTATAATTTTAATATAATAATAGTGTCAGAGAAGTATAAGCGTTTCTAAATATGATTTATTGGTAAAACGTTTTGTTAGCACTTAAAAAAAAAAATTCAGAGATTTTAGATCCATAAAGATTGTAACCATTTGTGAGAAAGTTTTAGGGAAGTGAATACATTTTAAAATATGGTTATTTGGTAAAAAAAAAAGAATTTATTGAAAATTATGGGAGATTTTTGTATCTATAAATATTGTAAGCACTTGTAAGCAAGGAACAGGGAAGTATTAACATTTGTAAGCAATTGCCAGGGAATCATAAACATTTATAAGTGACTTGTAAAAATGGATTTAATTGATCTTTTATGGCAGATCGGTTAGTTCTATAAAGATTCTAAGCACTTACTTCTAAGTAACTTGGAAGTATTAAGATTTTTAAATATGTTAAATTGATAAAGTAGTGTCTTAAAGGTTTTTTTTTCGAGTTCAAACACAAATTTAGTCTTAGAACAGACATACACAAAGTGTTGAGAGTATGCGTGACCTAGTGACATGCACTCTCAGCAATTTCTCTGTGCATGTTCTTAGTAGGTGAGAACTAAAGGGGACCTAGAATTTTCTGCAGAATCCTAACGGATTAGATAAGAGGTACTGTATCATGACAAAAGATATTCTTGGAGGATTTGTCACAAGAGTCATTACCTACATACACCGGAAAAAAAACATTTTAAGTGAACAAGAGATCAAATAGGCGTGATAGTCTAACAAACTAACTATTACATCAAAGGCACAAGGCATTTATTGATTACACATTTGAAACTTGTAAGCAGACCTCTTTTTGAAATTAAATTTAATCTTTATATTAGATCGACACAACTTTTCAGCTTAGGCAAAAGGTAATTTTGAATCTTATAAATTTGTAAGCACTTGTAAGCGGAATGTGTTTGCACTTGTTAGTGTTCTTTTTGAAATGAATATTTATTTTAGAGTAATATAGCTTACATTCAAAGGCCGTTTTTTGTATGAACGTCTATGCTGTAAACCTCTATTTGGAAGTGATTTTTAATTTCACATTAAATTTATAAGACTAATAACAAAACCAGGAATTTTCTATGGAGTAGGTACCTACCTAATTTACTACTTGTAAGAGCGTCGACGTACAGCGCTGTTTGTTCTACCTTTGATGTTTATTTACGAGAGCTATTCACAACTTACAAAGCTGTAAATCACTTGTAAGCAACCTGTTATTTGAGCTCCAATTTTAAAGAGATTTTCCGATGCAGCGATCTTCAGCTTCATTATCCTTATTGGATTTTTATTTTGTTAACTAAAGCTGAAGTAAAAGTTAACATGTTGAGGCTTTGTTTCAGTAGGCCGTTTTTAAAGGCGACTCCCACACTGGTTTCCTTAAGCCACGCTCTTCTTTGTTCCAATTTTAACAATACCTTGCGAAGAGAAAAAAACCTAAGGCCCATTGACAAACTGACAACTCCACGTCCACAAACAATACATAACTTAAAAAGAGCCCTCAAGAGTACAAGTGAAGCATACCTACAGCTTTTTGTTGCTTCCGACATAAAATAAAAATTAAAAAAGAGTTAAGTTTCTTGCGCACCTACGATACAAACAAAAAATATACAAACAAAAACTGATACACAATAAACGAGCAAGCTATATAGGTATACCACCACACCTCCCATTCACTGTGCTCAGACAAAATGCACATCAGAAACTGGCTTTCAAAAACAAAAACAATACTCAAAACACTATAAAAGGATTTTAAAATAAATAAAAAAAAAATAAAAAAAAAAACAAAGAAGAAAATTCACAAATTACTCCCAAAGGACAACCACAGCGAATCATAAATTTTCCGCGCAAATATACACGATGATGTAAAAATAATGGGCCTCTCTGTCGGCAACATCGTGCGCTTCGGTTGTGCGATGATTTCCTTGCATACGGTATATATGTAGGTATGCTGAATAGTGCATATGCCGCTTGGTGGCGCATATTGTTTACTGGAGTTTGTATAGGTATATAAAGTTCTTCATTTCTTTTTGTATCCCAGAATGACGGATGCATCCTTTCTTTTATCCTGATGAGGAGTAATAATTTTCGCCATTGAAAAGACCAACCTGGTTTTTTTTTTACAGGATCGTCGTTAAAGACTGAACAAATATTGTTTAATTTTATTGTTGCACAATTAATACAGTGGCGGCACTTTTTTTATAGACACACATTACGGGTTTGTATTTTTTTAAAGTAATTTGAATTTTTCTAGAAGATTAAGGGCCAGTTTCACAGTCAGAAAAGTGGCACTTAAGAGGGCGATGTGGAAGATAAAGGCGCAATATGACAGTGCACGCGTACCTGAATAAGTGGAACTTAAGTATCCGATGTTGGTAACTTAAGTTCCACTTATGCTGGCTATTAAAATTAGCCAAAAGTCCTAATATGGGAAACTTAAGTGCCACTTATTCTGGTAAGTGTCGACTGTGAAACTGGCCCTAAGAAACACCCTAACAGTTTTGTAGTTAAAATTTATATTTGTAAAGAATTAAATTAAAGGCTGTAATAAGTTGTTTCGATTTAAGGCTTACCATTACCATACTTTTAAAAAGATTTCTGTCAATTACATACCTGAAATGAAAGAAAAATACAATTAATTATTTGGTGAAAAGATTTTTAACATTTAAATCTAAGTTAATAAATAATAAATTAAATTATTTAACATTAAAACTTTAAAATATGTTTAAACAAATATTTTTAGTTTATTAATTTATTTTTGTATATAAAATAAATAATATTTAAATTGAAACGAATATATATTTTTTGTAAATACCAAGAATTAAAAAAAACATTTTGTTTTGCGGAATCACGGCGTCATTTTTAGTGAAATTAATTCTTCCAAAAATAACAAATTGGGATGAGAAGTCTATCGAAAAAAATAAACTGCCGTAAAAGTATTGCATACAATTTTGTGAAATAGCGTTTGCAGGGAAGCAAATTTTGTTCTTAAAATTCACGAAACTGGACTTGACGAAAGGCATAAACTATTAAGAATAAAAAATTTATTTAAACAAATTATACATTAATAAATGTCGAATGAAAATAAATTTGCAAAGTATTTTTCCGAGATTACTAACATTTTTATTTTTAAAAGCGAAGCAATAGTTTGAAAGAATTTTTAAACACCGAAGATTAGAGAATTGAGTCTGCGAACTAGAAGAATTATCGTTAGCATATGAAGTAGATAAGAAGATTTAGCCGAGAGATCATTAATACAAAAAAGGGAAAAAAAAGTGGAGAGGAAACAGAACCCTGCGGAACACCAGCATTTATTTTATGGACTTTAACCTTCTTAAACTAATGTCAAATTCAGCAAATGCCTTAGAAAATTTCAAGTACAATCGTAATTTTTGCACCTATTTGATGCAAAGAGTGTTTTACATAACCTGTGGCGATTGTATTACAGCCCGAATGCCTTCGTTCAGCTGTGGTTATTTATTCAAAATTTGTCTTTTGAATATTTTTTTTAAATTTAATACTTCATCCTGAATTTTTTTTTTAGCTTAAGCAAGGATCGCTTGGCTTTCACTACTGTCTAAATTGGATTTTGTAGGGAAACATTATTTAATTTGCCTTCTCTGTAGGACACAGCGGGTTGACTAGAGCGCTTACGTATCGATAGTTTTGGACTATCCTCAACACAAGCGCGAATTCGCTTCGATTTGGAAGGGACGAAGTCTTTTATTTCGGATAATGAACAGCTTTCAGTTGATGAAATCATCTCGAAATATATTTTATTGAAAAGAAGATTCAGCATATGAAAATGACGCTGATATAACCACTATCCTATTAAAAATAAACTAATGATTTTTTGAAGAAAAAAATAAAGCAAAGTACTCTAACATATTTTGAGGAATCTCCTTCGCCTGTTTAACAATAACAGAAGAGTTATGATTTTTTTTTTTAATAGATTCCGTGGATTTTGGGACGCCCTGCATATCGAAACTTAAAAAAAAAAAGATAATTTTTCATTTGATTTTGTTAGAGCTTGGCACCTTCGATTTTTTAAGACTGTTCAAACTTTTTTGGATTTTTTTTTTTTAGCAAACTGGGAAAATCTTAAATGATTGCTTGGTTTACCTGTTAAAAGAGGTCCTCCCCCGTTTAAGACGGGAAGGGAAATTTTCTACAACAATAGGTTTAAAACAGGAAAACAAAATTAAAAAACAACGGCAACACCTTGAATGTCATGCTAAATTTTTTATTGCAGCCAGCAATCCATCATTTAATTTGCTTTTTAAGTCGAGTTGTTTTAAGTGAAAATTTTCTGAAAATTTACTTTACTTCAAAACTTTTCATTTTTTTTTTCCAACTGATTTCATTTTTTTTTTTAAACTAAAAAATATTTAAGTATCTGATTTTTAGTGTTTGATTTAGAGAATGGAATATTAAAAACAACAAAAATTGCCTCCTGACTTAAAAAAAAACTACCAAGTGTTAGGGTTGTTTTTTTTTAAATAATTTAGTTTTCTATTTGAAATTATTTTTGGAGAAAATCGGAGATCCAAGAGAAAAAGACCCCACCTTTTTCTGTACGATAGTTTTTTTTTGTTGTCCAATATAATCAAGAACACTCGGTTTATGTGAAATATTTTTATAAATTAAAACTGATCTACTCAAACTACAAGAACTTTTTTATTTTTATTTACATCGCAACTGAACCTTTTTCTACAATACTGACTGTATCTTTTCGGATGAAAACTTTTCGACAATTGAAGGTAGCTACCACTCGTACAACGCACTCCAGGAGCACACCCCTTTTTCAATCCCTGCCAGCAAACGCTTGTATGACAAGACAAGTGCAAAGCATCCACGACGAAGTGAGAAAAAAAAGGTTCATTAAAATTGTAACCATCGGTAATTTATCAAATCCAGAGCAAGAGAACAATGTATAAAGAAGTAAGTATACTATATCTACTTGGTTCGCAAAAAAAAGGACATCGCAATCACATTTATTCTCGAAAGAGTTAAAAAGCTGTTAAATGAATGTGTTTTCCTGAAGAATGGACTACATATATACACAGATCATTAAACCAATGCATCAAAAAAAAAAAACCTACTAATTTTTGTTTTTTTTTTTATTGGTTTGGTTTTTGTCAGTTTTAAGCAAATTAATTTGAAAAAGCACTTTCTGCATTGTTCAAAGATACAAATAAAAAGCAAAAAAAAGGGATATTTACAAACACTAACCAGAAAAACCCTATATTGATTCAGGATTCTTTTTTCTTTTGTTTTTGATATTATTTGTCTTTCCAATAAGTTTCGAGTTCGACAATAGCAGCGGTAACAATTGTAAAAGTGTGTAAATATACAAAACAAATCGAAAATCCATTTTCATGGTTGCCAACATATATGAAACTATTCTTACTTTTTTATGAAAATTTAAATCTAAAAAATGTATAATTTAACTTTTGGAACGACATGATTTAAGAACTTTTATTTAAAAAAAAAAAAAAAACATTTAAGACCACAGACTGAAACCAAAATATTTGTATTTAAAAAATAAAATACAGATATTTACACCTGTATTATTTGCTTCCCATAACATTTGCGAGACTAAATATATCGGTTTCGAGGTATTTTAAACAGATTTGGCTTTATATCGAATATTGTTTTAAGAAATCGAAAGAAGAAATTACAAATTTTTTTTGTTAGAAAACATGAAATGGCAACCATGAGCCTGACCAAAATTTCACAAACTGAATTGATTCCAAAGCAACGATGTGAAACACATGCATGCAAACGAAAAAAAAAGAAAATAATACGAATAAAAATCTCCATTGGTTGAGAATATCCTTTCAATTCAGGATAACAATGTAAACATGACCGCACTTTCTTGCTCTGTATGGCGAAAGAAAGAACCAACCATAAGAAGAACGAAAAAGAAAAAAAATTCCTGTCCCATCAATAATGTCAACAATATGTTGTGCGGAACAAAACAATCTCTTTCACATTTCACTGTAGCCCACTCCCCTCTTCCACCCCCCCCCCCCTCTCCCTCTCGCATGACTCATCCGCGAATAAATAGAAAAATAAAATCCTTATTCGAATATGGTTTTTCGTCCTTCGATCTATAAATTAATATCCCTTTCACCTGATATCTTTCACATCGTTTGTTAAACTTTTTTTTTTTTTTTCGTTTTTCTTCTTCGTCCTGATGATTTCTGATTTTCTCTTATTATTTTTTTTTTTTGTTTTGTTATTTCTTTGTGTACATTGCAACGGGACATGATTTTGGTATCCTGAGGGTTTTGTTTTTTTTTTTTTTTTTTGTTGCTCTCCATATTTAAGGACATTGTTTGCACGAGCTTGTTATTGAGAATAATGCGGGTTTTGATGGCACTAATAGAGGAGAGGTGGGGGGAGTTGCTGCTGCTGCAGCAAGGACGAGAAAAGAATATAAATAGAAAAATATTTTATGAATTAACATTAAGGCGGTGTGGAAATAAATATTAATATTTCGCTCTATACCTATATAGCGATGAATAAAACAAAGAACTTTCGTTTTTTGTGAGAGGGGCAGTGCTATAGAGTTTTGAAAAACAATAGGCAGAGGGTTTATTGTTGTTGTTGATATTATTTTTTTTTTTTTGTTTTTATTGACAAAACTTAATGGAGATTCTAGGTATGTTGCATCTGGGAAATTCTCAGGGTTATAATGTGACAATAGAAGTTGTTGGCCTCTATCACCTCTCTGAATTAAAATCACTTAAGTTTCAGAAGCAAATTTGCTTAGGGGGGTGGGGGGTAGGGGTGGTGTTTTCTGTTTTCAGTTTCAAAGAAATTTTTCTCTCAGCGATTTGTTAGGCTTTGAGATTATTGTTAGAATTATAGGTGTTGTCTTAGGCCCATGTTATTCACTTGCTTAATCCGGATTAGAAATTAAATCCTGATTTAAATCAATTAAAATCGAACCATTAAATGTAATTCTACAAGACTTGGTTAAGTTCTTACATCTAGATTATTTTTGACCAGTATAATATGGGCATAGATTTAATAAATAAGGATTTAATTAATCCGGTTTAAAGTCCATTTAAACCTAAAGTGTATAATATGGCATTCAGAATGAAGGATATGATTAGCTTTATTAGATTATTTATATATCAAAAACGAATCTTCTAAAATCTTTGTCCCCAGGTAAGTTTTGAAAGTACTAAGGCCCACTTTTTCAGTTGTTAGTTAAACCAGAGTAAGCTAACTCTAGAAGTAAATTAACCCACAGTAAACTGAGGAATGGAGAATGAGGATGGAGAATGGATGCGAAACGGCTAAACAAAATCGGCGGATAAAACATGAAAAGCATCTGATCTGTTAATCCTGAGTTAGCTCAACAATTTTGATGAGTTAACACGGGTTTAACTTTAAAAACTGGATCTAAGTGGAGTTGGTACAGATCAAATATTAGTTATAAGCCGGTAAAGGAGAATAGTAAAGGTTCAGTAATCTTAAGTAAAAATAAGTAAGTTGTGTTTAATTTTCTTTTCGAAGATTTCCCCCGTTAAAAGCCTTTGATAAGCCGGTTAAAAGCCGTTGATAAGCCACAGTAGGCAAACCAAAGGATCCAAGTTCAAAGACGTAAGCTGCAAAGAAGAAGCCCACCTAGGACGAACCTGCAAAGCCGTTATTCAACAGAAACCGATCCAAGCGACTGGGAGTAGACAAAAGAACCTATTTTTAACGTATAATTTAAGATTTTATGAAATAATATTGACATAAGGGTTTTAATAAAGAAAGACTTTTTAATACTAAGGTTTTAGTGTACCTCCTTCAGTTAAACCCGACGAGTATACCGCAGCCTTAGAACCCAAGGTACAAAACAAACAGAAATGTCTAATCTTATAAACAAGTTCAAGGCGTAGGGTGCATCAGTGTGAGTATACCAAATCGTTTTCCGGGTTGAAAGTCCCCATTTGGCAACCATCTTGAAAAAAGGCGGTTTAAAATGTTTTTTTTTTCGCAATAAATTGAGATCCACAAGTTTTACAAACTAAATTTGAGCAACTTTTTGTAGAGAATAGAATTAGCTTCAATTTTGGTAAAGATACTTTTTGTCAAAAAAAAAAACGGACATTTTCAAGAAAAATATCATTCAAGGGTTTTTAACTTTTACTGATTAATTTAATGATATTTTCCTTGAAAATATTCGTCTGTTTTTTTATTATAGGTTTTTTTCTTTTCAATTTTACGGTAAAAAGTATCTTAATCCAAATTGTAGAGAATTGAATTCTTTACAGGAAGAAAACGGCTACAGTTTTGTTTGTGAAACTTGTGGTTCCCAAGATATTGCGGAAAACTGTGTAGACAACTTTTCCAAGATGGCGGCCAAATTGCCAATTCCCAACCCTGAAAATAGTAACATATTTATACTCACACTTACTCCCTTCCTTCTCTCCTACACATCAGAAAAGAAATCATGTTTTGTCCAAAATGCAAATTTCGGGCAAAATTGTGTTACATTTCAATGGAAAAATATTTCAGCTATGTAATGGCAAAAACATCTCTTAAGTTGAAAGCTTGCTATTTGCACAAGAAATTCTGATATCGTCGATATATATAAGAACCACTCCATGGTCTAAAAGGATTATGATAAGAAAAATGTCTCAGCATTATCTTTTTTTTTTATCAAGAAATGAATAACTGTGCGCGGCTTTCTAAGAACAAAACTGCCTCGAGCCTTGACAAACCAACCCGAACAAAAACCCGCTCATGTTCTTTTTCTACAATTTTACCATTTTCTGTCAGCCCTCTTGTAGAACGAATAGCTTACCATGCATTTTTAAACGACAAACGAGTATTGTAGCGTAGGCACAACCAATAGTAACATAGCACATGCCACACAGACTCACACTTGCCGACTCACTTACCGCCTCACTCAACATCAGATTGATTGTACCCTAAGGCATTGAAGGCAATTTATCTAATCAGCACCCCACTTTTCCAAGAATAACAGATCTTCTACAGCTACCCAAAGATTCTAAAAATACCCCAATAGCTGGCTGATGTGGAATTTCACATATAACTTAGGCATAAGGAAGGACATTCGTAAAACCCTCTTTGGATGGAAGACAAGTGAGTTTATATTATTTCACTCCCTTCAAGTGATAGACCGTGTTATTCTTCTGATTAAAGTCATTTGCCCAAGAGTGTGCCACTGCAAGTTGCAGCTATATTGTGCATTTTCCAAAAACTCGACATTTTAATCCTTAAGGGTGTCCTTGTGTCCTTTTCTCGATAAAATGTCTAAACCTTCGTACCCATACCCCGTTGTAAACAGTGGTTAATGTTTTTTTGTTTTTTGGGTGAATTTAATGTTGCCACGTGGACGTGTCAGTGTCGCATCGGCTTCGTCGTCGTCGTCGTCGTGAAACCTAAACGATCCCCTTGTTCATTTTTGCTCTTCGATATTGGAAAATCCTTTTGCGTTCCTTGACGAATCTATGGTTGGCAAGAATATAAATTCTCCAATATACGAACACAAAAAACTGACATACGGTATTATGGAGATAAGCTCTGCGACTTTAGCTGGATGATAAATGACCGCAATAAACGCGATAGAAATTATTCCTGTTATTTTGTTTTTTTTGGAGGAAAGAATAAATGGGGTGGATGGGGGAGTTTGTTGTTTTTTCGTCTTCCTCGTTTCGGTTCGGAGAATTTGACAAAAATCATTGTCACGATGTAATATACCTATACAACCTACATACATAGTGTTTATATGCGGTGAGTTGTGAATTTGCATAGTTGGTGTCTAGGGATGTATTATTATCGAGCTTGTTATTTTTTTTGAAAGTATAATTTACAAGCAGTGAGAAAAAGTTTCAAATTTCAAGACTTGATTCGCATATAATGGGGGAAATGAGCTTGTTAAAAAGCAAAATGTTAAACTTATTCCGAGGAATGAGAAGATTAGAAAACAAATAGAGTGCTTCGGAGAGTCGTTTGCCATTATATAGCTTGGGGGTATCTATAGGATAGGTTGGTTAATTACGCGCCTGGGCTTTGCCTAGCCCAGCTTTTTACTTATCTTCATTTTGGAAAAATATAGTAACAAAACTACCTGAGGCCACCTTGAAATTTGATGTTTGCAACTTTTTGCTTCCAAATGTTGCAAACAGACCTAAACAACAAGTTGCAATCCTTTGCAACAAGTATCTAGCAACATTTTATTATTCCCTCTAAGGAAATTTGATGCCGAAAAAGTTGGAAATCAAAAAGTTGCTATGTGATTACGCCTTTGGGTTTGTTATACAATATTTTGTTTCCTCTCACAAGAGGAAACAAGTTGCTGAAGAGTTTTTGACGTTTTCTGTTTTATTTCTCCTCAAATCTCTTGTACCTTTGACACGAGGAAACTAAAGCTTAAGCAATTTTCTGTAGGTTCCTTTTAAAGTCGCTTGGTTGCACTACGTGAAGTGTGAAAAGGAATGACAAACAAAATCTCCTGAAATCGTTTACTCAATTTCAAATAAGTTCACTGACCTTATTTTGTGCCGATCTCTTTTAAAAACTAAAAGTTGCTGGAAACTCAGTGAGAGGGAACGGTCAACGCGTTGACTTCCTAACGTCACCACAAATGTACATACTGACAACGCATGAAACTTTTCTTATCATGCAGCATTAAAAGTTGCAGCAATATAAGTTGCAGTAATAATAGTTGCAGCACTAAAAGTTGCAGCAATAAAATTTGCAGCAATACAAGTTGCAGCAATAAAAGTTGCAGCAATAAAAGTTGCATCAATAAAAGTTGCAGCAATACAAGTTGCAGCAATAAAAGTTGCAGCAATAAAAGTTGCAGCAATATAAGTTGCAGCAATAAAAGTTGCAGCAGTAAAAGTTGCAGCAATAAAAGTTGCAGCAGTAAAAGTTGCATGCAATTAAAGTTGCAATTAAATCGTTCTAACCATTTTTGGAAATTGCTCTGCTAACTTGAAATCATATTCGCGGAACATTAGTTTTTACCGAAAGTACCGGGGCATTAAATTGTGTTGTTGGGTACTTAATTTGCATTTAATAAGCGCCTAAAAATGCCATCAAAAAATTTTGTTCGGCCAACTTGAGGGACATTAATTTGTCGATGGTCAGAGTTGGGATACTGTCAAGCGTGGACGAGCAGTCTGTCGATGTGTACACCAACTGCGTTGAGAAGGTGATTACAGGGTCACACAAAATAATCAACGTGTTAATCCTTAAATTCGTGTCAATGCATCAGTATTTATTTATTTTTTTTTTTAAATAGATGAATCTTTGGTAACAGAAAAGGTAGTCTCGTTCCTATTTCTCCGGATAACATCAAACATATCGAAAAATAACGGTAAACCTGGCACCCATACCATGTGTCAAGAAATCCACCCCTGAATTCAGCAACCAAATTTTTGCTGAATAAACCAAACATTTTTCTAACATCTCCCGCTCGTTATCAAGGAGATATATTTATGAAAAAAGAAACATAAAAAGGACACCAGTGAAATGTAAACAAAAAAAAAAATGTCATCTTAAAAAAAACGAGTGACAAAAAAAAACTCACCTCAATATATCCTTGCACACTATCACACTGCTGCAACACCAATATTGCCGGATTGAATTTCAATTCGTCGGGCGAGCAAGGACTAAGAAATCCACTATCAGCATCACTGTGTGTGGACAGTGGTCGTGGCTTGCGAATCTTATATTGAACATTGCGACTTGGCACCGGTCCCGGATTGAATAGCACGTAATTGGATTCGATTGGAATTGTCCGATGACGAAATTGCACATCATCACTACTACCACGTCCTGATGTTGCTCCACCACCCGTATTGCAACCAGCACCTCCACCTCCACCACCACTTGCTCCACCCCCACCACCATCTGAGCGATTCGAACGCAACGAACTGCTTCTAAATGGTGACAAATTCAAAAAGGACAATTTCTTGGTGGTCGATGACGAGGACGATGACGACGTGGACGAGCTGGAAGCGGCCGTATGGGTGGATGTCGACGAACCAATCATCATGTCATTGTTGCTGCTGTCGTTCGTACTGTCATTATTATTGTTGTTGTTGTTATCGTTGATGTCATTGTTAGTTGGACAGCCACTGTTGGCACTGCTGTCATCATCGGTTTTCGATGATGAAGTTGTCGATTGGTTAAGTGGTGTACTGCTACTTGGGTCGTCTTTCGTCGAAATGACATCGTGAGTGCTGATGCTGTCGTCGTTGCATTTTTCCAAGGATATCGATTTTGAGGCGGTATGGGCGAGAATCAGTTTCTGACTGACGAGCTCCTCGTTGGTAAACGGATTGGGAATTCCAATGCGCGACGGATCGACTTCAAAGTCGTCGGGATCTATGACGAAATAGTTGTGGTGCTCAAAGGGATTCTTGTCGTCGTAAATGATTTCTTCGATAAAGTCATCGCCATCGATTAGATTTGGCGAAGCAACAACTTCATCGCTCATTTGTCTTCGACGCTTGAGTGTCTTTTCGTTGATAAAGTCTACACTCGGATCGAAGAGGCAGTAATTTTCCATCGGCGGTATTCCACCTTTGCGCTGACGAACCGGAATGTTTTTAAAGGGACTCGTTGAATCTGATCCTTCGGTTGGCGGTGCGTTGAGACTGAAGTCTATTGTGCGAATTGGCGAGGACGTGATGGTGTTATTGCTGAGATTAGTCACGGAACCGTTGATGCTGCTGCTGTTGCTGCTGCTGCAATTGGAATCCTTTTTGCTGCTCAGCGAGGAGAACAAACCACGACTGTTGATTTTCGCTATGCAATTCTTTAGCTCCGTTACTCGTCCTTTGTAAGGACTCTTTTGTTTGCATGGCGATGAAGTTTCACTTACCACAATTGCCTCTGTTCCTGCTGCTGTTGCTGAAGCAGCATTTATATGAATTCTACCGTCCTCTTCATCGGCGGCAGCATAGTTGTTGATGGAAGAAGAAGAAATTCTATTCATGTCCTGGTAGTTGTGTTTTTGAAGAGCTGTTGCTTCGCAACTGTCAGCTTCAGGATCATCCCTCGTCCTTTTCGCTGACTTGTTGTTATTCTTGGTTAACTCCTTGCGTTCCTTTTTGCTGAGAACAACTTTCCCCCGAGATGGCGATGATGTGTTGCTATTCGAACTAGTTGTCGTTGCTGTTGTTTGTGCTGCCATAATTTCGTCCTGTTGTTGACGTTTGCCAACACTCCCATGCAGCAATAGCGAAGGCATTTGTGAAATCGGCGGGGGTGTTGGCGGGGGTGGTTCTCGATATGGCGGTGGTAAGGGCTTAACGCCCGCAAAGTTATTCGCTGCGATAATTGTTGTTGATTCATAACAAACCGGAAAGTCACAAAAGAGTTCTGTGAACTCCACAGGATCATAAGGATTTTGTGCAAATCGATAACCACCACCAACACCATCGTTGCCGATGCCAGGGCCCATAAACGGCGGAAGCTCAACAGTTTGCGGCGGTGGGGGTAGTGCTGGTAACGGTGCATTTTTCGTTGGAGTCGTGCTAGTGGATTTCTTGGAACTTTGATTTCTTGCAGTTGAGGCACTAGCAACTTTGTTCCCCGATGATGGCGATTTTAATTGTAAAAGTTTAGACTTGGCTTCGTGGTGTTTTTTAAGAGTTCCGCCAACGCCACCGCCACCGCCACCGCCACTAACACCACCATCACTGGGAGTATTTATGTTTGCCGTCGCGTTTGCATTTCGATCAGACACTTTCGGAATACGTAACTTTGTCGGTTTGTCCTTCCGCATCGAGGACATTTTCTTCCTGAACAACAGGACTTGTGCTATTTGTCTTTGATTAGATTTGTCGTCGTCCACACTGCTGCTGATGCTGATGCCTGATACCCGAGGCCTTATCTGTTGCTGACCAGAATGGAAACTTCTTCTATAGTCCTTGGGCGAATTGTTGTTGCATGACGGAGGAGATCCTGGCGATGATAGCGACGACGAAGATGATGAGGATGAACAATTTGTTGTGGCTATTGAGTGGGGGCGTCGTTTGACGGTGCCAGTAAACGAACTGGGCGAATCCCAATCGTATAAGGATGTCTTCAATGAATTCGGGGCAGCAACAACTCCCACAATTGTAGTTGGTCTGTTGCCATCATCATCGGCGGCAACGGCAAGGACTCTGAGCTGGGCATGTTTTGGAAGCATATTTTGCCAAAGGCATTCAGGAGTATCTTTGACATATTTCGTCTTTTTTTTTGTTAAGATTTTTGTTGGTTTTTACTTATTCGAAGGATGTTCGAGGGGATGTTTTTGGTTTTCTCGGTTGTGTACTTTATTAATTGAGAGCACACATTTGACGGAGGATTTTATTTGGCACTATTATGTCCTGCCTGCTGCATATTTCCAAAGGACACTAATGGCTTTCATAAATCTCTTCTATACTTTTGCCCCTTTTTGGGTCGCATCTAAAAACAGGACGAACAGAACTATGTATTTTTATTTCGGTGTCGAAAAAGAGGAAGAAGCTGAAGAGGGGAGCACGTATGGGGTGTATATCAATTAATTGGACACGATGAAGGATAGACAGGGATTAAGCACTTTTGTTGTTGTTCTGAGAGGGGTTGGCATTTGGCTCAGTAGGGTGGTGGGTGGTATGGCCATGTCAGCCCTTTAGACTTTGAGATGATATTTGTGTTTCTGGAGCTTTGCTTATGTTGTCAAACGAAATAAAACATTTCCCGAAAAAAGGACATCTTCTTGATTTGGTTTATTCAAAGAGAGAAAAAGATGTTGTATAAGTTTTAAGATTCCTTTACTCTTTTTGATTTCGGGTAGGAAGGCCATCATGGGTCCGTATGGCTATGGCGTTTTGTGGTAATATTAATGATGACGAAGGAGTGTTAGTTTTATTCTTATGGGAGTAAATGAATTGGAAAGATTTGTAACATCTCATGGGCTACATTCTGGTTTTGTTTTGATAAAGAGTTCAGTAATAATTTTTTTTGTTGTTGAATGAAGACTATTGGGGAGCTTTATGTTTGTGCTCTTGAAACAGATGAGGCAAGCCTTCGGGGGCGCACTAATAGAAGTCGTTATTTATTCATTAAAGAATTTTGGTTGGAGTTAAGTTGGGGTTCAGAAATAATTAGGTACAATAATTTATTCATATCCTTATTATGAAGCCACAAATTTAAGATGAGGGTTTGGCTATTGTGATAATAGTCCATCAGTTAAACAATTAGATTATTATTTCAATTATTGGGGAATAGAATTCTTTATTGTTGAATATTTTTTTTGTGACAAAAGTCTTTAATACGAGATTCTAGACAATTAAGGGAAGGCTCGATTTGGAATTTAAAATTGTGAGCTTTAAGAATTTTTTGGGGGCTTAAGCTACATTCATTCTGCATCAAAAAACCCTGGAAGCAAAGCTAATAACTGTTTAAAAGTGTGACTAAAAGATTTAAAGAGGCACTACTATTGCAGCTGTATGCAAAGGTGGTATGGGTAAAGTTGCTTTACCTTTTTAACTATATTAAAAAATTAACTCTAAAAGTCCCAACCAAGGTTTCAAGCTTTAATTAATGTTTTGTGGACGATTAAAGTACATTAAATAAATCGACACCTTGGAGCCTTTTACTTTAGTGAAAAAATAATTGAGGGTGCTGCTCGAGTGCTTCAAGAGGCAGTTAGGTTAGGTAGGTTAGGTTAGAAGGGGTAATAATACGTCGAGCAGCATCATCGCACTCTAATCCGAAAATATATTTGACGTGAAAATGAGGATGCGTGAGGAAAGGAGTTAGTGGAGTTTAGGTGTGGTTATGAGATGCCTCCCTGAACCAACACAAACTTTGAATAAATTTCAGGATGTTCCTTAGTGGCAAAAACGAGATGTCGCTCTGTTTGTCAAAGAAGTAATCTCCGAGGGCCATTTTTTCGGGTTCTTACTAAGCTAAGGCCGTCACAAAGGAAGTGATAAGACCCCTCCTTCGCCTCTTCATCTTGACACCCTCTGCATAAGTCAGATGAGCTGATACCAATTCTGTGCATGTTGAGTCCCATTGAGTTGTGACCCGTTAGGATTCCAACCAAAAGGGATAGTTGAGGTCTGCTTAGTTCGAGATGGTAGTCTTTTTTTTCAAGAGGCAGTTACCGTGAGCAAATGATTTCTTGTTTAAGTGCAAAAGACTATTATTTGATTCCTAGAACTCTGCGGCTTGACGGTCCAATGCACTAACCATTGCAAAATTACAAGTAGGGCACAGGCTGCTTAGAATCAACAAATCTGGAAAAGCATATTTCTGCAACATTTCGAGAAAAACTACTCATATTGACGTTGCTTGGTGAAACCTGCTGACAGTTTTCTGTATGTCATAAGGTTTGTCGGATAAAGATGATAACTGATGAATTGACAAGACAAAAGCTGCTTTTGATAAGGTTGTTGTACATGAACTATTACTATACGCTTCAATCAACTTAGATGTCTTCGAAACACTGTCGGGATTTATAGGCCCAATACTTTCATCAACCAACGGCACTCCATCAGAGAACTGTTAAAATTCCTACCGACGCCACTTTATTATCAGAATCCGAGACATTTTATGGCATGGTTTCCATTGACAGAGGGTAAAGAAAAACTTGGGGAAAAAGAAGCTTTAAGAAGGAAATTGGTCTAGGAAGAGCTGAAACTCATTTCTAGAAACAGAACGAGATGGAGTATTGTGGTAAAGGACTATGCTTCATATAGAGAAATGAAAGGTCTTATTATAGGACTTGTATAAATTCTACGATGCAAGAAATTTGTTTCCACTTCTGATCTGTAGTAGAAGTAGTTCGGGACGGATCACAGATGTATAAAAAAACATAAAACCAATAAGAAGATCAACATTGTCAGCTTCATATTTTTACCAAGGCAGTTTTGCATTTATGAAGATTTTCTGCATTTTATTCTTCTCTTTCTCTATCGAACTAATGTAAAATCGCATAATGGTACATATGCAAATCCACTATATTACCAATGCTTCCAGAAATGCCCATCAGTTAACCCTTGATCCCAATTTCGGACGTATTTTCCAATTACAGAAATTCTTCCTTCGACCGTACTGCACGAATGTGGAATTTTTTAACATACCGTACCGCATGAATGTGGAATGTTTCATCATAGTCTTTTTTGATGGATGGATAGCAATGGAGAATTGCTGTATGACTTCGTAAAATCGATACCAAATGTACATACCTACATATCGTCTTCGTTCCGTAAATAATCGCCTACCTTTTTGGAGATAATATTTCCAAATAAAATTTGTATTTCGGTTAATCTCTCAAAATATCAAAATAATGGAAGAAATCTTAAATCTCGATCAAGAGCAAAGTTGATTTCTTCCCAGTGGATAGCTTCTTTTCCGCACAAATTTTTCGGTGGCCACTTGCACCGAATCCAATTCTTGGCAATGACTTTTATAAGTTTAATTAAATATCTGTCTTAGAATCTAAAATAAACCATCAGCTTGAAAATGTCGCCTTGCAGTTCAAACAAAACCACGCATCGTCCGATTTTATTTTAATTCATCAAACTCTACGCAAAAAACCTAAAATATTTTCAAAAACCTCAACAATAGTCAAAATTTATTCCAATTCTCTCTCCTTCTCTGTCTTTGTCTCTTTTTACTCAAAGTATTTTGCAAAACAATTTCGAATGATGTGGTTCTGACTTCTCAGTTGAGTTGACCTCATTTTCTTCTTCGCCTGATGGGTGGGTGCTGGAGGACAATAACACTTGAGCAAAAACAAATTAACAAATGACAAAAGGTTAAATTACAATCCTGCATATTGTTCAACTTCTCAATCGAATACTCTCTAAACCAGAACCAGAAAAACAACAACAACAATTGCACAGCACAGCAGTAACAACAACACAAATTGTGAACCATGCACTTTGGTGACATTTATTTGCAAAGGACTTCACTTCAGAAGTCAAGTCATCCTTCCTCATCTTACAAATTCCAGGGACAGTGAGTAATAAAAATAAAAATGAAAAAAAAAAGAACCATGTACATTTAAAGAATATTTACTTCGCATCTATTCACTCACTCCGTTAAGAATGAGAATTGACTTCAATCTGCCTCCAGAGTTAGTGTGCTCAAAGTTTTATACTTCTTCGTACTTTTGTGGTGCGAGGGAGGACTTTTTTTAACATACATATATATTTCTTCAATTCTCAAACGAAATATCTGTGGTTGACTCTGACTGAGAGAGAGAGAGAGAGAGAGAAAGAAGAACAAGGGAATCCCAATTCCAATTCCTATTTCAATCCCAACCCAATTTCTATCGCTTATCTTACATTCCACTTGGTTGTCTTTGCAATTGATGTCGTGGCTTTCATTTTGAGAAAAGTTTTTTGGTTATATTCCATTTTGGATTCTTTTATTTTTTTTTTTTTGTTTGCATTGGTCGTGTCCTTTGCACTTAAATATTGGATAAATGCTGTGCATTTTATTTTGTGTACTTTTTTTTCAAAAAAAAACTTCTTCCCAGCGAGTCAGAGAGAGAGAGAGCGAGAAAAAGAGATTTTCCTAGGATTTAATTTTAATTTAAAGTTGTTCAACTGTAATTTAAGATGTCTCAGTAGGTATATGTATATAAACCTAGAAGGTTCCTAGCCTAACGTAGACGAACAATAAAATTGATAGCTTTTGGCTATTTCTCTCTCTTTTTTTTTTTCTTTTGAAAATTAAAATATGTCATCTTAAAAGTGAAATGTTAAAATATTTGGTTTATGAGTTGTGGGGTTTTTGAGAAGTGCACCATTATCTTCACGAACAGGGGTGGATTCAGAATATTCCAGGCCTTATGCACTTTGTTAGATAACTATCATTATTGTCGATTTTAACGCTGAATTCAAAGAGAAAAGAAGAGCATCTACGGGTCAGTAATCGCACAGAGCCTCCACGACTAATTGACCACGACGAATTGAACGACTATGTGGCAATGCGAAATAGCAAATGCTCGACTTGCACACCTCTGTTTAACAAACACTGTCAGGACAGGGCATTTACCATTTTAAAACTAATTTCTTAGCTTATTTTGCAATAAATTTTTTTTCGAGCAACGAAAGATAGGTGGTGCTCTTATTAATAATTTTAATTATATTTACTTGTTTTTTTTTTGTCTATTTATCATACGGATTTAAAAAAAAAAGATAAAAACAAATCGTGCCTAAAAATTAAGTCGAGAATTTAAAACCCTCATTAACAAAACTTCACATTTTCCAGCCGACCTACTTCAATATGCCGCCCTGCGTTGCTTAGAATAGTAAATCCGCTATCGATCATTTACGAGAGATTCAAATTTTAAAAGAAACTTAGGGTGGCTGCGCTATATGATAGGCGAATTAAGTGGATGTGCAATTACAAAACATGACCTAAGGGTATTCGATTTAGGTGAAGCAACATCTTACAGAGTGGGTGATGGCTCTATATAGGTAGGAAAATTATTGAGGGTGGCATTTCGTATGTTTTTTATTTAATGGGATTTTTATAATGAACTGAACGGAGCTCTGTCTGTACGGATATATGTGGGTTAATCTGAAGTATAAATAAAGATGAATTTACAGGGAATTTCATGCAGTTGTGTTTGATCTCATTTCAGCAAAAAGGTGGGTGTAAAATGCTTACAAGTTGATATATTAAAAATTGATGATAAGTTTTTATTTAAATAGGACGTGGGTAGGTACATACATAATGGGTGATTTTTTAAGAGGTTTAGAACTTTTTTTAAAAAAAAAACACAAAAAATTCGAAAAAATGAATTAAATATTTATTTGAATCGATAGTTTGAACCTTGCAATTTAATTTTTAAAGATAATTTCATGCAAATGTTGACCGCGGCTGCGTCTCAGGTAGCCCATCCGCTGAGTCCAATTTTGGCATACTCTTTCACACATATCGGCCGGTATCTCACGAATGAATGCATGGATGTTGGCTTCCAGTGCGTCAATCGAAGCGGGCTTGTCCCTATAGACATTAGCCTTGACATACCCCCACAAAAAATAATCTAATGGTGTCAAATCGCACGATCTATGCGGCCAATTGACCGGCCCGAAACGTGAAATTAACCTCGCAATTGCGCCATTTTTTCGCGTGCTGTGTGGCATGTGGCACCGTCTTGTTGAAACCACATATCATGCAAGTCAAGAACTTCCATTTCGGGCAAAAAAAAGTTTGTTATCATCGCTCGGTAGCGTTCACCATTGACAGTAACGCTGCGATTCGCATCATCTTTGAAGAAATAGGCCCAATAATGCCGCCGGCCCATAAACCGCACCAAACAGTGGCTTTTTCGGGATGCATTGGTAGCTGTTGCAATGCTTCTGGCTGATCTTCACTCCAAATGCGGCAATTTTGCTTATTTACGTACCCATTCAACCAAAAATGAGCCTCATCGCTGAACACAAGCAGCGCGCGATGAACATTTCGAACCGAGCACGAATTTTGATAGTAAAATTCAATAATTTTCAAGTGTTGTTCATTTGTAAGACGATCCATGGTTAAATTGCAAACCAAACTGAAGCTGTTTGACAGTGACACAAGGTACTAAACACACGTCAGCTGTCAAAACCAGTGTTGCCAAAACCAAACCAGCCAAAAAATCACCCGTTATATGTTTCAAGGTGAGAGCTGGGGCCAAATTACCGCATCAGTGACTGATCGAGTGAGTCCCATCAGTGATCGAATGAACGAGTAAAACCTATGGGGATGATGACTCCATAACGTGAGCGGTAATGCCAAACTCACATAATTCAGTCACGTGTTACTCGATAACTGATGCGGTAATTCGGCCCCTGGACGTTTTTTTTTTTATAGTCAGTTTCTAATTTTGGAGTCAATGGAAATATTTAATTTTAGCCTAAAACTTGTTACTTATAACTTTTTGAAGCCTAAAAATTAATATTAGAGCATTGGATAATAAAAGTCAAATATATTTTTTAATTCGTCTGATTTTGAAGTAAATCATTTTAATTTGAAAATACATAATTCATTCAAAAACTTAAACTTGATTTAGAAAAATTTTGTCAACATTTTTGAAAAAAAAAAATTAGTAAGCCGATTTTAAGTAACTTATTATTTGGGTTAAAAATTGAATTTTACAAAAAAAATCCTCCCCCCGTTTTCGAAATATCGAACTTTCAAAAAATAATTTTGACTTTTTTAATAATTTTTTTAATTCGAAAAAAAAATTGTTTGAAAATTTTGATATTCAACATCATTAAAATGTATTGCAAACTTTTGTGGAAAAAATGTAGTTTTAATTGGGTAATCACATAATGAGGTAATCGAAAATCAAAAAATAACAACTTTTTTTAAAAAATCGAAAAAATATTTTTTGAAATTTTGGTAACACAAATTACTTAAAATGAATTATAATCATTCTGCATAAAAAAAATTATCAGAATCAATTGAACCGTTTCCAAGAAAATCGAAAATCAAAAAAAAAATGGTTCTTTGGGATGTGCCATGAATAACCATTTTACGGAATCATTTTTTTTTACTAAACGGAAGCTTCTATCTTATCAAATTTATTTAATTTAAAAAAAAAAATCTATGGAGCCGATTTTGAGAAAAATAGGAATGTTCATTTTTGTAAAATTTTGTATGACAGGTAGGTACCGTTATTATTGTTTCTATAGAAAATGAGAAAATAGGCACGACTGGGTCTTAAATAAATCTTAATTTATGAAAACAAAATTTTGAAAATCGTAGGAGCGGTTTAAAAAATAATTATTTTTTTATATATAAGATTTCGATAACATTTTTTAGAAAAAAGAATTGGTACGCCAATTTTAAGTATTTGTTAATGTTGAGTTAAAAATTGAACTTCACAAAAAAATCTGCTACCCATTTTCGAAATATCGAATTTTCAAAAAATAATAAATCCAAAAATCATTTTTTAGAAAATTTAGCTACGCACTTTTATTTATATTTGTTAAAAGCTTCTGTATAAGAAATCTATTTTTTTTCGGTTGATCAGATATTGAGATAGTCGCAAATCAAAGAAACCATTCTATGAGAGGTACTGTTAATACACGTAAAATATAAAATTTAAAAATTTTATCAAAATCGTAGGAGTCGTTTTTGAGAAAAAAAAAATGTTTTTCTTAAAGGTTTTTAAACATTTGTATGGAAAGCACCGTTAATTTTGGGTATTAGAATAATTTTTGTCAAAAATCTTCTAGATTGAGTTAAAAAAAACTGCTTTTTACCAAGTATAATAAAAATCGACAAAGTCGTTTTTGAAACACATAATATTGAGTTTTCAAAATAAAAAATTTTAAACTTTTTTTAAAAATCCGAAAAATATGTTTTTGAAAATTTTGGTAAACAATCTTATTAAGAATGTGTCAATAATTCTTCACAAAAAAAATTATCAGAATCAATTGAACCGTTTTTGAGAAAAGCGAAAATCAAAAAAATAGTTCTTTGGGAGGTACCATTAAAAACCATTTTTCGGAACCATTTTTTTTTTATTAAACGGCAACTTATAACTATTTGAATTGATTTAGTTTAAAAAAAAAAATTGGAGCCGATTTTGAGAAAAATAAGTTTTACCTTTTTGACAAAAAATTTTGTATGACAGCTACTGTTAGTTTTGGTCCAAAAAAAAAAGAGAAAAAAATGGGTGGAGGGAATGTCTAAAAAATGCTAGGTACTAAGTTTAAAGAAAATCGACCCATCCGTTAAGGCTGTAGTCGAACAGACAGACAGATAGACAGACACACGGACATTTTTGCTGGACCCACTTTTTTCGTCTTCCCTATATTGGTAATGTCAAGTTTGATCAAAATCTCGAGTTCGATTTTTTGTACGAATTCATAACTTGCCATATAAAAGTACCTACATATATTCGCAAGTAAAAAATCTTTCGGAAGAATATCCTAGAAACGCCTCCCGCTTTAACTGCGTGAGGGTCTCCTTCTGCGTGAGAGTCTCCCTCTGCTTTGTTATACAATCACCAAACGGAATATCTTCAAAACTATGATTCAATTTGACTGTGAAATAAATCACCTAAATTGAAAACGTAACGAATATCTAAAGAATACATAAAATAAGTCTCTAAATTGGTATGAAATCCTCAATTTATTTGGAGAAAATTTATGAAGAAGGTTTACAGAGAAAATAAATCTGAGATTTGCCACACTTATCTATCACAATCTCAACAAGTTGTTTAAAATTGATAAAAAATTTCCCATACCTAAGACTAAAAATCAGAAAATAATTATTTAAATAATAAAAGCAAATTTTTAAGCTTTAAAAAGTATACAATTATTTCTCCGAGTTCAAAACACTTAAGCCAAGAAAAAATTAAATAAATTAAAACATTTTTATACACCGTTCAAACTATGTATCTATCAAATTATTTTTGTGGCATACGAGCCATCATTTTAGCGTAGTCATCACTTGAAACAAAAACCCTTCGGATACTAGGTTCAGTTTTTTCGGTGCGAGATTAAAGTTTAATCCTATAGTTAACTCATCAAATTTGGTGAGTTTACTCATGATGAACTGAACAGATGCTTTTGATGTTCATGCATGCATCCTTCACGTAAAAATGCTTCTTCAGTTAACTGTGGATTTATTTACTTCTAAGGTAAAAGCTAACGCTGGTTGAACTCACCACTAAAAAACTAGGCCTAAAAGACAAACCTATACTAGGTAAACAAAGCTTTTATTAATGCTTGGACTAACCTCAACTCAAATTTACCAAAGTAAAATCAAAACAAACTTTATATCTTAGTCTGTCTCCTGCTAAAAATTGACCATTGAATTGAATGTATCGTACTTGTCTGGTAAAATTTTGAGTTCATAAAATATTGATAGGCTACATAAAATAAGGCGATTTTAGAACTGACAAATTAAACCATTAAGGCAAAAGTATTTTTTTTTTGTTGAAAACGACTATTGAGAGCTTAAATTAATCCTTTTTGTCGCAAACAATTTTACGAAAAGTCGTTAGGTACCTATAAACTTCCCATAGAACTCTTGTTTTGCTTCTTGACTTTCTAACCAACAGCTAAGCCGATTTAAATTCAATATTTCATACTGTTAATTTCAAAAATAATATTATTAAAATACGTATTTTCTGTTTTTTTTTTTTAAGTCCAAACTTACCAATTTGAATTGAAAATTTACCTACCTAATTATTCAAAAATTATGATTTCTTGAATTCACATTAATTGATAACCTAAGAAATTAAAATTGGTTTATCAAAATTTTTTTTAGCGTTAAGAAAACACATATCATTCTTATAATGTCTCACAGTTCAAATATTGAATTTACTGTTTATTTACTCTTCTTCAAAAACGTAAGCCACAAATTTATTTTGCTCTGAAACATTTGGCTACTATCCTACACACTTCAACTTGGGTAAGTTGGGTTCGAAGAAAAAAAATTAATTCTTCTCTTCTCTTACACATTTCTTTTGTGAAATTTTGAGTTTTTTAAATTTGCTATTTTTCACAGGGAGTAGTTTTTTAATATGGAAATTGTATTTTTGGATTTTTTTTTTTAAATTGTATCTCTGGTCTGACAGAATTGTGAACAAATGAAATAACTAGAAAAAAACTCGAATTCATTTTGGACCCTTTTAATTTTTGAATGTTTTTGTTGCCATTGCAACAGATTTTAGTAAGGCATTTGACAAAATTTCCCACAATATCATTCTTTTTAAACTTAAAAAGCTTGGTTTTAATCTTTTGTTCACCTCTTGGATTCAGTCATACCTAGTTGACCGTCAGTATCGAGTGCTCTTTAGAGGGAGTATCTCGAAACCTATTCATGCATTATCTGGAGTACCCCAGGGAAGCCATTTGGGACCACTAATTTTTGTTTTGACAATAAATGACGTTGAGCTGATTTTACCTCAATCTGATTTAGAAATTTACGCTGACGATATGAGAATATCGAAACAAATCTTCACCCCTGACGACGCATGCTGCAAACAGACTTAAATAGCTTTTTTACTTGGTGGCAAAAAAACTTTCTTGCGAGCTTAACATTAAGAAATGTCAAACCATAACCTTCACTCGAAAGCGCCCTCCCTTGTCCCAAAGACAATACTCGATTAATGGAGTACCTGTTCTTATTGTAACCTCCATTCGCGACTTGGGAGTCATTTGTGACACTCAACTCAATTTTCGCTCCCACTACGACAGCATTATAAGCAAAGCCAACTCAACACTCGGGTTCGTAAAACGCTGGTCAAAAGAATTTTCTTGTCCATATGTAACCAAATCCCTTTATATGACTTTTGTTAGACCTCTCCTAGAATATGCCTCCCCAGTCTGGTCACCATATCATCAAGTTCACATAAATCGTATCGAAGCCGTCCAGCAAAAATTTTTACGCTTCGCTTTGCGGGGTCTTGGCTGGGATGATCCCTATAACCTGCCTTCTTATGCAGACCGTCTTAAACTTTTGAACCTTCAACCGCTCAAATTACGCCGTGATACTGCTGACATCATTTTTGTTCACCAATTAATAAATGAGGTCATTGATTGCCCTACTCTTCTCCAAAAGATTTGTCTGAATCCAAACACCCGTCAGTTAAGATCTGTTCCTTTCTTCCTCACTGCCTACCACCGTACCGATTATGGCCTCAACGAACCCTTGACTCGAATGCTACGCAAAGCCAACAACATAAATACCTTCAACCCCAACATGAGTAAGCCTGCTTTAAAACAAGCTATTCTTAACTCATCCTTCTCTTAGTCCTTTTTTACTTATTCTAACTCTCCCATACTGAAAATTTCTACCTTTATATGTTTAAGTTTAGAATTAAGAACTATTATGTTTGGTTTTAAGTTATGCTTGTATTAAGCTTATAAATATATATCGGTTTTAATATTTTTAAACTTAATTTCATTTTAATTACCACTATTTTTATCAAGAGTAGGTATAGGTAGGTATATGTTGGAGAAACAGATAGAGGGCTTAACCCGCAAAATAAAATATTTAAACCGAACTGTTTTTTTTTTATTTTTTTATAAATTCCTTAAGGGCATTGGCATGTTTCTTATATTGTCGAGCTTGAAGAAAATCCACATAACTCAACAAATCTCATGTTTCAACAAAGGCAAAGAAAAATTAAATAGAACCTTGAATTTCTTTTTAAATATCAAAATCACAGAAGAGCATTGTAATTTACAAATTATGCACTTATGCACTTCTTACAATCTTGTGCTTTTCCAGCTCATACCTAATTTTGTCCTAAAATTGCGTTTTCAATTTAAACATTTTATTACGTTGTGATACTTTTCTTCCCAACCGACGACACGACGAGAATAACTCTTAAGCACAAATTCTATTTCTCTCAGACAAAATTAAGACAAGTTATTTAAATGTCCTTAAACATGACATTAAAAAAAAAAAAAAAAAAAAGAAAGACAACTTATAAAAAAAGAGGCCAACTTAATTTAAATTCCGATTGAATCAACACAAACAGAAACAAAACAAAAAAAAAATCAAAGAAACCCAAATTGTCTGGTAGAACACAAGGACACTCTGTCTATATTCTAGTTGAACAAACCAAATAAACACACAGAAAAAAAAACACCAACTTGAAATTGTAACCTCAAGCCATTCTCCCCGGATAACAGAATGACCCAAAAACAACGACAACAACAGCGAACCAAAAACTCATTGCCATGCCACATCCTTTAACAGTGCAACTATCCATATCCACAAAAGGGTGACAACTTAAAGGTCCAACATTCCTTTGACAATGACACAAACGACAGAATGACTAAAAAAACAACTACAATCCATTTCAACACACATATCGCCGACAAATACTTAGAGTTTTATGTACATATGTATGTAGATATAGCTGTGTAAGAAAAAGGACTTCTCTGGTTTGGCAATACTGGATATACGACACACATAAGGACATTGTGAAACATTCCACTTCCGGAGCTAAGTTTAATTACATCAACAGAAAGACGACTTGCAGCAGCAGTAGCACGTCACATACAGAGTCACCCATGACATTGTAGGACATGGAATAAGTCTGTCTGCATCCTAAAAGTTTTTGTTCAACGAAACAAAACAAAAAAATCAAAAAAAAAAGATTTTCTGTCTTTATGTTTTTTTTTTTTTGTGCTTTTATTCGTGTGCTATACTCATATCCTTTTCACTGGGCACGTTGCGCAATTAAAACTACTTCCCGAATGTATCACGTTTTGGTAGAAGATCCCCGAATATCCTTTAGCCTTTGAATGCCAAACCCGCCCACAGAGACCATGGCAGAGGGAGAGAAAAAAAAAAACTGATGCCAAAAATAAAAAGGACTCCTGATTTGCACGTACAATGGGGATAAACAACAAACCACCCAAACAGACCCATCAAGCTTTCAGCCCCCAACTCCAACACACTTCCTTTTGTTTAAGGGTAATAATCATGTGTAGGGTAAACCGTTAGAGTAGGCACTTTCCGGTGTTGATTTTGGTTTAGGAGGAATTCAACTCCATCAACACTCCAAGGATATCTTTATTATCTCAGTGCGGCGCGAGCGAGGTGTCATTACTTTAACACCCCATTTACCAACCCCCCACTCTTATGGCATCCAGGATATACACGCCCCCGTAGCACTACCTCCAGCTAATCCATTGGAGTTTACTAAAAAAATGTATAACTCGCTAAATGGCAAAAGGATGTAAGGACGTAACAAAAGAAACGAACACATTACACACCACACATCACTGACACTTGTTCTTGCATTTTCTTGTAGACTTTTTTGTCGCGGGGGAGGGGGAGTTTTATTTTCAAAATTTATCACTCATTTTTCAAAGGACTCCCCCGTTCCTTCAAAAAAAAAAAAAAAGAATTTTTTTTTTCTGTCCCAACTCGGGGATCACAAGGACACTGATAAATTAACCATCCGAAAATCACTAAACGATATCCTTTAAAATTCACTGGTAATCCTTGAACGAAGAATAATCCCTGTGATTGCTGGTCGTGGTAATCGTTCGGACATTGAGGAATTTATTTCCGTTTCCGATCGGCTTTAAGAGTATAGTAGGTATAGCCAACACAAAAAAGAAAAAAGGAACACGAACACGAGCACCACGAGCACAAAAGGACGAAATCCTTTTCGAGATTCTAATATGGAGGATAAATATTTTTATTTTTGTATTTTCTACCGAGAACTACGACCGTATTCAAACAGTGTCCATTGTTGACTGGCTTTGAATTGCAAAGCTGGGAATATATTCAACTTCGAGGTAAGGGCGCTGCATAAAATTGGAAACCACCCCCGCGCGTATGTGTCAACTAAATATAATAATTCTCTAGAATGGGGGATAGCAATATCCTTTTTGGCATTACAAGTGTTGTCTGACCTTAGAAATTTTATTAAGGGCGTGCGCAGTCAAGTGTCAACAAATGTTCCAGATGCAAAGTGACGTCATGAGTAAGGGAATCTCAAATCTCAAAATAGGGAAAGGTTTTTTTTGTGTAGAAACTTGCAGACATTTGGAGAATTGAATTTTTGTAGAGCATATGGGGTTCGTTTTCGGGTGGTTTGCAGCTTGTGAAGGATTTGTAAAAGGGTGGCAGGTGGTGGATATTTTCCCACATTTGGAGAAGGGTGTTTCCAAAGTTGAAAGGAGTTTTTGGAACTTTGCAGGTTCTATAGGGGATTTTTAAGGGGAAACTATGGAATGAAATGGTTATTTTGAATATTCCACTAAATTCTGTTAAAGAGGGATATTTATTCTGCAAAGGAGAAAATCTTTCTTTTTTTTCCATTGAAATAAAATAAAAGTCTACACAATTTATAGTGACGCAGGTGTAGAATTAGTATATCGGTATGCATTCTTAGGGAATATTTTTTTGTTCCGTATAGCAGCATGCAGACAGGAGGGCGACTAAATAATGTTTTTTTTTTATTTGAAACTTAAAATTGTGTCCTTTTTGTGTTTAAGGGAGTGAAGAAGTGCTTTATGAAATCGACCAGTAGCCTTTGGTTGAGTCCTAATTTATTGACTTAATCGCTTACTTAATAATGGAGTCGGCCCGGTGCAATATATGAGTTTTTGTTTAAATGACGGCTTCAAAATTTTTGATTCAGCCGTTTCTTCGAAAGCAAATGATGAGCTTTTCTTCAAGTTCATAGCCTCGTAGCTGAGAAAAGGGCTGTTATGCTAATTTATGTGACTTCAAAGTTAAAGTTACCTCGGTTCTTAAGGTAAAAGACCATTAAACAACGCCGTGTGTTTGCCGATTAGGATCTGAAACAGATAGGTTAGGTTAGGTTAGGTTAGGTAGAAGGGCTGACAGTTGATCTTGTTACCGTCACACTTAGATCTATGTAGATCCGTTGTGATACCCTAGGAAGTTGTATCCCACTCAATGTAAAAACCTATTCTGTTAGCAGTCAAGCCAGGTAGAGGCGTTGACGAATTTCAGAAGGCTATTAGCCGAAGTTCTAGAAAGATCCTCTAAGTTGTCAAAGAAATGATTCCCTAGGTGTTTCTTTCTTAAATGACAGAGGTCTGGGCAGTGACAAAGGAAGTGTAAGGTATCCTCATGTGCCTCTTCATCGCTGCACCCTCTGCAAAGGTCGTCAGTACTGAGCCTCATTTTCTTTTTGTGGTATCCCAGTAGATTGTGTCCGGTGATTATGCTGACAAGGGATCGAAGATGTTTTTTGTTAATTTGTATAATTTTGTCTGTCCTCTGCTTATTGAAATTTGACCATAATTTTCTAGTTGTGGCGCATGTTTCAAGCAGGTTCTATCTTCCATTGGTTTTTTCTGAAATTTTGTTGCCAATATCCTGTTTGATATTACAGTTTGGTACTTTAATATGTCGTTCGGCTTGAATTGAATCAAGTGAGGATCCCGTTCTAGCCAGCTCATCAGCTCTTTCGTTTCCCTGCACATTACTGTGACCAGGAACCCAGCAGAGTCTAATGTTATGCTGCATAACAAGAACCCTAAGCTCTTCGCGACAGCAAGTTACAAGCTTCGAATGTATCTTGGTGGCAGAAATTGCTTTAATTGCTGCTTGGCTATCAATAAAGAGGGTGATGTCAGCTCGTGGTATCGCCATCATTGATATTTGCGTAGCTGCTTTGGTCACTGCCAAGACCTCAGCTTGGAAGACGCTGCAAAAGTCCGGAAGTCTGAAGGAGCTAGCTAGTCCCAGAGTTTCCGAGAAAATTCCTTCACCAACTCCAGTGTCCATCTTAGAACCATCAGTGAAGACAGTTATCGTAGATTCGTTACTGAGAGGTTGGTTATTTTTCCACTCCTCTATATTAGGAAAAGAGGTAGTGAATGAATGAATATCTGAAACAGATGCAAGTTGACGTAAATTTCTAAAAAAAAAAAACAGCTTTAAGAACGAAGTAAAATTGTCAGATTTGGAACGAAGTGGTTTTTAGGGCGAATTTTGGTCTGGTAGAACCATCATCGGTCCGTATTTCTTCCAAAAGTAAGACATTTCCATTAACATCAGCGGAGAAGGCTTCAGATCGATGATAAGCAACTTTATTTGGTCTAAGCTGGATGATATGGATACCTACAACATGACGGCTTTACGTGCCACACTTCGCATGCTACGATAGACATTTTGCATAATCGATTTGAGGACATTGGCTTTTCTCAAGCGGTGACGACGTGAACTGGCCACCAAGATCGTTCGATTCAATGCCATTGTACTTTTTCGCAGGTACATGCAAATAAACCGAAAGCTGAAACCCAAGATGAAGAAAGCAATCCAACAAATTCAGCCACATTTATACGATAATTGGACCTCGAAAATGCATTAAAACGAAGATGTACTACAACCAGTGACGTTATTTCATTGTCGTCTACGATTCCCACCCTCGTTCACCTAAATTTGAAAAGAAAAAAAAACCGCTACTGCCTATTTGCGAGGATTGGGTAAAAAATTGTAGGTCCCCTACATTCCTCCAAACACACAACACGTACACAGGATAGTTGAGAGTTGCAAGTCGCCAAATTTATTTTGTTTGTATTCCATACCTACTTTAAGCAATACAAAGCCACACTTTTAAAAATCACATAAATAATGAAGTTCTAATTCCAATTATCCCATAAGCTCAACCTCTTCCTTAAATCTCTATCTACCCACAAGTGGATATAGAATGCAGATATATAGCAATTGAAATTCCGGTCGAGTTCTACTCCTTTTGTATCTTCCCAAAAAAAACCATTTTACCCTTCCAAAAAAAAAAATTAAATAAATTTTATAAAGCAATACAAACAATAAACGAAAATGTCTTCAATATATTTATTTATCCGTGAATTTATAGCATCAAAACAAAATTAACTTTCTCTACCCCCGCAAACCTATAATGTCAAGCCCCATGTAAGTAGGTGGTAGGTATATACCTAGGTCGACAACAAAACAGATTTCTATTCTCTAACTATTATTATTGTTGTTGCTATGCCTTTAGTCTCGATTCACTTTTATTCAAGGACAAAAGGATTAACATGAAAATTATCACAATAGAAAATCTTTTATTCCCCAGAGGACATGGATTGGATATGTCTACATAAATACATAAATTGTAGACAAGAGACGAGATAACAAAACGAAATTCGACTCTTGAAAAAAAATGCCCTTTTTCACAATATGTAAGTAGTAGGTAGGTATGGCGTGTGTGTTAGAAGAAGTAAATTTGGGCAAAGAGCTTTACTGCCTGTATACCTACATGGGTATACTTTGGTCGTTAATAAAGGGTTTTCCAATAAGAGGTGTGATTTTTATATTCAAAGAAAAATGGCATTTTTTGAGATAAATGATCGGATGTTTATTTCATTATAAAGAGGAAGGTATGCCGTTAATAATGGAACACAACATCAGCCAAATGGCCGCCACGACCACGCTTACAGGACCATATCCTTTTCATGAAATTTTCCATAACCAAATCGCAAAGTGGCTGCCCTATGTCCTCGATAGCCTCACGAATTCCATCTTTGAGGTCTTGAATCGACGCTGGGCTGTTGGCGTAGACCTTATCTTTCACGTGGCTCCAAAGGAAGAAGTCGCAAGGTGTTAAATCACAAGATCTCGGTGGCCAATTGTGATCACCTCTTCGAGAGATAACACGGTCCGGAAACTTTTCCCGTAAAAGATCGATGGTTTCATTGCTTGTGTGGCACGTAGCGCCGTCTTGTTGAAAGTAAACGTTGTCCAGATCAATACCATTCAATTCCGGCCATAAAAAATCATTAATCATCTCTCGATAGCGCAATCCATGGACCGTAACTGTTGCTCCAGCCTCATTTTCGAAAAAGTAAGGTCCAATGACCCCGCCGGACCATAAACCGCACCAAACAGTCACGCGTTGAGGATGGAGAGGCTTTTCAACAATAACTCTTGGGTTTTCCGAGCCCCAGATGCGACAGTTTTGTTTGTTGACGTAGCCTCCGAGGTGGAAATGGGCCTCATCAGTCAAGACGATTTTTCGATGAAATTCCGGATCATTTTCATGCATTTCAAGGACCCAATCAGCAAAGACACGACGTTGTTGATGATCAGCCGGCTTGAGTTCTTGTGTTAACTGAACTTTATAAGCCTTAAGACCCAAGTCTTTATGCAAAATACGGTGTAATGACGTTTGTGGATTGCCTAATTCCAAAGAACGACGAGGAATGGACAAACCTGGGTTTTCTTCAACACTTTGGGCTACAACAGCAATATTCTCAGTTGTTCTTGAGCGACGTGCACGGGTTTTATTCTTCACATCACTAACTTGTCCCAACAGCTCAAATTTGTCCACCAATTTCTGTATTGCGGTCTGACAAGGTGCTTCACGACGACCCAAAAATGTTGTAGTTTTACGAACCGTCTCCGCCAAAATTTCACCATTTTTATAGTGAATTTTAATAATTTCAATGCGTTGTTGAAGCGTGTATTGTTCCATTTTTATTAATGGCGTAGTTTCTACTTGTCAAATGTCAAAAAATGACAGCTTCAAAAGTGACAGCTACCGAAATAGCGGGCTATTCAAAATAACACCTCTTATTGGAAAACCCTTTATGTTTTGTTCACCCCTAAGAATAAAACTGTCGGTTTTTTACTGAAACTAGCTACCTATACCTTTTTCTATATTTTTTTAATGGAAAGTCAAAATAATAACGGGTCCAAATAGCAAAGAGGTACAAAGATGGGAAAGCCTCTCCGAACGAAAAGAAATCTTACACACAAATTTAAGGGTTGCTATATTAAGAAGAGATCATTATTTTTATATGAATTCAAAAAAACACTCAAAGTTTAGCACTGTTCCATTGGATTTCAGAATGAGTGAATCACCGACTAAAACCAATGGAAAAAGAAATTAGTCCCTACCTATTAATAGGTGTGTTCTATTGGTAATTTATAGATAGCGCAATAATCAAGTACCAATAAAACGCTTTGGCTGTGTTAATAAAACGCTTTAGCAACTTTTGGCTGTGTTCGCTACAAATATCATAGATCACATCCATTTTGTCTCCACCAAACTACAAATATCATAGATCACATCCATTTTGTGATTGAAAAACATTATTAAGGTTCAAGTCATGAATACTTTTCAAGAGCGCCATCTTCATCTTGAAAGTTCTAACTATGTATATCCACTTTTATATCCACTCTTTTACTGGCTAATTTATCGACACTCTTTGTTTTTGTTTTTGTTTGCCAAGAGAAATTTTACTGCGCTGGCTATAAAATTACCAATAAAACACGGCTAATATTAACTCAAACGATTTTAATCGAAGCAGAAGATAAAGAAAAATATTTAATTTAAAAATAAACTCACCATTTTATTTCTTACGATCGCAAGCAAAATTGCAATACGCTGATCGGGATCTTTATATTAACTTTCACTTTCACACTTCACATACAAAAAAAACACAAATCTAAATGAAAAGCTTAGGGGTCGGAACACTTAGAGCAAGAACTTTTTGACACCTACAACTACTTTATAATGCAACCGATTATATTAACGCACAACAAACAAATCGAAATCAGGGGAATTTTTCATTAAAGGGATATTTTTTAATTGACCAAAAAAAGACCATTAATTCACTCACATAATTAGATACACGACGCACTTTTACTACATTTATTTTTACAAACGAAAACCGAGTTGAAAATGAAAAACACTTTTTTTATTTAACTCGAAGAAAAACTATAGAAAGAACAGGCATTTTATGCTTTTTCTGCAATATAGCTACATAGATTAGGTAGGTATTACAGGGAATCAAACATGACAGAAAAAAAAAAACACTTCACACTATTTCAACCAAACCGACATTTTGTGATACAAATTGGACCGGCACCGGAAACGAAATATTTTCCACCCGACGCTAGCTCCGTTATGTATGCACACAATATTCTCCACCGAGGAGATATAATTTTCACAAATTAAAACTTCTCATACCAAAAAAATCGCGAAAAATAAATCGAATTCTTCTTAAACATCCCGCAACACATTGTTTTATTATTAATTTACACTAAATAACACGTTTAATTAGAATTTATTGAGAAAAACTAACATTTAACATACCAACGCCGATCGCGAAACGAAAATCACTTAAAACGTTTAAGCAATCGTCTAGAAACTTCGAGCTAAAGAAACTCTATATAAAGATTTTAATCCTCGGTTGAGAAACACAACGATTTATATGCACACATAGACAGTTGGCGTAAACTCACCAGGGAATGAAGAATGAAGTAAACTGAAGTAGTGCGGTGAGAAACTGAATAAGTGTAGGGTTCATGCGCACACATCGACACATGGGAAAGTTGCCTTCTTGGTACAAGTGGGTGGGGTATGGAAAATGAGGAAAATGCAGGATGCTAAATACTAAATCGCAGTTGACCGGTTAATGATTATTTATTATGAAGGTTGTTGGTATGAATAGATAATTCAATATTAACTGGACACCCTGTATAATAAATCGGAGATAGATTATAAAAATTACCTAAAAGTTTTACTTACAAATAATAAAAAAAAAACCAAATATACGCTTAAATGAAAGACTCACATATAAAAAAAATTTTTACATGACTAACAAACAGCGCTATTGTGAATGGGTTTCTTACTCCGAAATGTCAACAACACCAATTCCGAGATAACAACCAAAAAGAATGTGGTTGTGGGATAAGAAAACGTTCCGAATAAGTTATTTGAGCTACTAATTCGGAATGGACAGTTTGATTTTCTTTTTTTAAACATTCGGAACAATTGTATGCTCGAAAACAACACCGAAAAAAATACAAATTGTATGAAATAAATAATGGTTTGTATAAAAGATACTGTTTTAAAATGAAGAATATTTTTTTTTCGAATTTGGGAATTAAAACAAAAAAGAATTAATTATAGCTGTCGAAATTTTAAATTGGACAAAAGAAAGGAGCAATTCACAGCTCAACTGCTGAAGAAGATTTTGCGCCATGGAGCGGGTAAATTATGTATTTTTTTATTTTCAGATTTAGATTTATACGACTGACAAATTGTCACTATACCTATTAAAAAACTGACAAATTCATTCTTTTGACAGTTTTCTGTCAGTCGTCTGAGGCGAATTTCATACAACAAAAAGTCTTCTAAACCGAATCGAATTTTTTTGTATATGTGATTGAGGTCCAGTTTTTCAGTGTGAGATTAAAGTTAAATCTGAGTTAACTCATCAAATTTGGTGAATTAACTCAGGATTAACTGAACAGATGAGTTGGATTTTTATCCACCGAGTATGTTTAGCCGTTTCGCATGCATTTTCCATCGAAATACTGCTTCCTCAGTTCAATGTGGGTAAATTAACTTCCAGAGTTAGATAACTCTGGTTTAACTCACCACTCTGACAGCTAAAATTAATTATTTTTGTAGCCTTCCCAAAACTCCCCGACTTTCAATTTGACGTATTAGAAATGGGAAATCTTTATAGTGTGTGGGCAAATCGGTGTGAAATCTTGCTAAAAATGCAAGATTTGTTTTGAAAGAAAAGAATCGATTTTGTTTCGAAAAAAATCGGACCAGAATCGATTCTTTTGTTGAAAGGAATTCGACATAAGTTCAGTATATCAATTATCTCAAATTGTTAACATCCTCTTGCAGCTACTCTCATGTTTAACCGACAAGTCTGCTTAGTTTGTTGTCCTTCCTTCCAAACCTATAGCCTTGTGTTGACAGTTCCCGTACCTAAAATAAATATCTATGCAAATATTTTCGCATGTGAAAATTATTAAGGTGAATAGAAAATAGAAATATTTTGTTGGCAAGTTTTACTCACTGTTTCATAAAAAGAAAAACATATGGAAAATTTCACGGATTGTCATTTCTCATAACAAATATATGACATTCGGATTCACTGCCAAAGATATTAAAAAAAGAAAATAACAATAGCTAGGGTTTCAAATTCAATTATTGTTAACTAGAAACAAAGATAGTGATTTATTACTTGCAATATGTTGGTTATAATCACGAACCGCAAACAAATATGTCTGAAAACCTAACTGTCAAAACAGTTTGATTCCATGCAAAAGAATTGACCGGTGAGGTGAATATCAAACGTTCTTTTGCGAGGTCGGCTTACACTTCCGAAAAAAATTATTTTTGCCTCCAAAACAAAAACCCCTTCACTACATTAAAACAGCTTAAATCAAGCTAAATTTTGACAAGAGCATAGTGTCAGAAAAACAAATATCCTCTGGGATTAAAAATATATGCAACAATTTCAGAGAATTTGTTTTCATTATTTAAAGTGAATTTAATCAAATAAAGTTATTTTTTTTGTAGTTTTGCTTCCAAATATTCCTCCATTTTTTTATTTTTATTTTTTCAAAGCAAGAATTTTACAAAAACCCAAGTTCCTACCTATAATAGAATAGAATCTGTCAAAATTTAGCTCAAGAATTAAGGCTCTCCCAAACCAACGCAAATGTTTCAGAACGACGACGAAACTTTCTCCTGTCTTAATTTATTTACATGGAGATTAATGGGAGCGCCCACACTGGCGCGATGCTAATCTTCGAACATTATTCAGTCGTCGCATATTCGCGCGAATGTTTCGCGTTGGTTTGGGACAGCCTTTAATGTGCGAATTAATGCTCAGGATTGAATACAAAAATAGAACAAGTTTGAAACCAGAGCGACGTCGCTCTTTCGCTAAGAAATATCGCTCAGTGCCTACGTGGTCGCAACCAAACAATCTCATCATATTTTTTCTGTTGCCTGTCACTTGTCGCTCACTGCTTGCGGCAGCCCTTAGACAACAACCACATATTTACTTTTCAAATCAACAAAGATTGACCCTTAATAGGATGCAGATTTGTGTACTCTTTCTAAATCAAATATCAGTTCTCTTAAATTTCACAAAAGTTTTCTGTTGACTTAACAAATATGTAGCTGTTAGTAACCACATCTAATTGGCTGTTGGATGAATGCACACGTACACTAAAGACAATAACCCTTCAGCAAGACAAAAGACTGACATTTAAAACCATTGTGAATGTGATCCATTTAACTTTTCGCCATTTGTCCGTGACATTCGACATTTTTGTGCAACGCTTCCTAAAAGAACAAATAATCTTTCCGAAACTTTTGTTGCAGTAGATACAATTTTCCCAGGATAAACTCTCAAAACTATGTGTGGGTTTTTGACTTTTTTGAAACTCCCTGCTCAACCACTCCCCTCCCTCCCTCACCCTCAACCTTTTCTTCTTCCGTTGAACAAATGCAAAAATATAAACTTTTCTCAACAAATTCACACAACGAACAATCGAAATCCGTTTATCTTCATAGAGAAGTTTTACTATAGAATAATATAAGCTGGTTACAAGTTTTTTGTGTCACGTCTTGAAGCTGTTTTACATGCATCTCTATATGCATGGTTGAAGAAAGAATATTGTGAGTGTTAAGCTTAAAGTTCAATCTTAAATGTCATTTTGAGGGAAATATCTACGAAGACCAAAAAACCATCAACAAACAAAAAGCGAAAAAGTCAAGATATCATAAAACACAAAATAAATTAGTTTTTCTTTTTGAAGTTAAGGAACCGGATATGAAATTGGAGAACCCTCTTTGAACCACAGATACCCAGAAATTCTAACATAGCGGGAAAGAGGGGAAGAAGAAAAATTTACTACCCGTGATAAATTTGATCTAGAAAAGGACCCAGGAACCTACACCATCGCCATTGCAGATAAATTGGAAGTGCAAGCATTTGACAGGAAGTTTAAATTTCTTCTGGTATTTCTTTTCGATTATATTTCGCTGTTGCTAGAATATTTTCTTCGTTTTTCTTTGAGAGTATTCTTCTGTACTTTTTAGAGAAACCATTAATGGAAAGAGTGAAAAATTGAAGGTTAAGTGGAAAATGAATCGTTAGATCGATAAAAATGCGGCATTGAACTCTTTGGGTTTATTTTTGGGGAGTGGGGGGGGGGGGGAATGGGAGGTTCGGGTGCTTGAAGCACACACAAGTTCAAAGCACCCTAACAACGCCAGAGACAGACAAGAAAAAGAGGTATTCTATGAATAGGTATTTTCTCTCTTACAATAGGTTTTTCGATTTTTTATCGTTGATTTTGATTGTTTGGCAGAGATATCAGACAGAGTCGAGGAGCAAAAGCGGAAACATTAACTTTTTCATTGATGCTCCTTATTTTCCTTGTTGTTTTTTCCTTTTTTATTTTAGTTGAGTGGGAGTGAAAATGGAAGGAGGCAGAATTCCTATTAGAAGGTATTGAAATGTGTTTTTCTTCTTTATTCGATTTATTTTCATTCATTTTCGGTTATTTTCCAGGATGTTCGAATGAGGGTATAGCCGTATAGCGATGGATCCTATGACTTTTTATTACCCGATTATGGGATTTCATTTTAAATGGTTTGGGATAACAATAAGGATATGTTTTTCTGTGGATTTATGAGTGGAACATTAGGTAGGTAGGTATAGCAGAGTTACATTGCTACTTGAAGGATCTTTATTGAGGTAATGGGGTTAGTAACTTTGGTATTTTTGTTTAAGGAGCTATCGGTGTTTTACTTTTATCGGTTTTGTTATTTCGCTTGATGATAATAAGATAGAGAAGGTGTTACAAAGCGGAAAATATTATGAATTTCAGAATGCCAGGTAGGTAGGTACTTATCATTTTAGAAAAAATATGACAACAGTCACATAATAAACTGTGTGCGTAAAAGATAATAATAGAAACATTGCGTTTCAAGGTGATGAATTGCTATTCTAGGTAGCTTTAGGGTTTTTTCACGTTTGATACGTCTTGCGGGGAGCTGACTAATCCTTCTAGAGTTTCTTATGTCATCAGAAATAGTGCCTCTCAGCTTTGCCGTTTAGATTCAGGAGGCACAACTGTGCCGCCTCAGTGTCAGAAATGGCAGTTTCTATCTTCCACGATCCTGAGCTCGCTGCTTCCAGTTATATAGATCCACACTCTTACCTAGACCTACGGTCTTCCTTGTCGTCTTACACCTGGGGCTTGGATTCAAAGACTACTTGACCGGGCATTATTGTCCATTAGCTGTGGCTTGGCAGTTTCTATTTTCTACGATCCTGAGCATGCTGCTTTCAGTCATATAACGGGTGATTTTTTAAGAGGTTTAGAACTTTTTTTAAAAAAAAAACACAAAAAATTCGAAAAAATGAATGAAATATTTATTTGAATCGATAGTTTGAACCTTGCAATTTAATGTTTAAAGATAATTTCATGCAAATGTTGACCGCGGCTGCGTCTCAGGTAGCCCATCCGCTGAGTCCAATTTTGGCATACTCTTTCACACGAACGGTATCTCACGAATGAATGCATGGATGTTGGCTTCCAGTGCGTCAATCGAAGCGGGCTTGTCCCTATAGACATTAGCCTTGACATACCCCCACAAAAAATAATCTAATGGTGTCAAATCGCACGATCTAGGCGGCCAATTGACCGGCCCGAAACGTGAAATTAACTGTTCACCAAACTCGCCTCGCAATTGCGCCATTGTTTCGCGTGCTGTGTGGCATGTGGCACCGTCTTGTTGAAACCACATATCATGCAAGTCAAGAACTTCCATTTCGGGCAAAAAAAAGTTTGTTATCACCATTGACAGTAACGCTGTGATTCTCATCATAAACCGCACCAAACAGTGGCTTTTTCGGGATGCATTGGTAGCTGTTGCAATGCTTCTGGCTGATCTTCACTCCAAATGCGGCAATTTTGCTTATTTACGTACCCATTCAACCAAAAATGAGCCTCATCGCTGAACACAAGCAGCGCGCGATGAACATTTCGAACCGAGCACGAATTTTGATAGTAAAATTCAATAATTTGCAAGCGTTGTTCATTTGTAAGACGATCCATGGTTAAATTGCAAACCAAACTGAAGCTGTTTGACAGTGACACAAGGTACTAAACACACGTCAGCTGTCAAAACCAGTGTTGCCAAAACCAAACCAGCTTAAAAATCACCCGTTAGATCCACACTCCTACCTGGACTTACAGTCTTCTTTGTTGTCTTGAAACTGGGGCTTAGATTCAAATACTACTTGAGCGGGCATTACTTTCCATTTGCAGCGGTCCAGCGGTTACTTAGTTACTTGTTTACATAAGGTGATGCTACATTCCGGTGTGCTTCTTCCATCCAGCTCGGTCCATAGCTAGCTGTCTCCAGTTTCACATGCCAATTTGTTTGGGGTCTTCTTCCACTAGTGTGGCCCACCTGAGTCAAGCTCTTCCTCAGTCATTTGGGTTTGGATTCAAAAATCCTTCGAATCAGAGCTGGTGTCCATTCGCTCTCAATGACCCAGCTATCTCAGTCGTTAGCTTTTTTCTTTTTTTACTAGGTTTTGTCTTCATTTACTTCAAGGCCATACGGTTCCCTTTAAACTGACGAGATTTATGTATTAGGAACGAAAATAAAAATGGGCAAAGAAGGCTGGCTATTGTTGCATTTGGTTTTGACCGGAACGAACAGACCCTTCTTAACAATTCCATCACTGCCTGACGGCGTTTTGGCATGAACTTTCTTTTTGGTAACTTCTTTCCAAGATAAAAGGTCCAATTTGCGTTGACGAGGAATTTTGGAGAAGATTCCCAACGAACTGTATGAGCTAAACAGCGACACTAGAACTAGTCCAGCGAATTCTAAATCATCGGCTCAGACATGCAATGTACCACTTATAAAAAAGGTGTTCTTCCGAGCTACAAAACTCACTGCAATCCAAAGCCTTCCGATTGAATAAATAACAGCATTTGTCCTACCAGACGAACGAAACTTCATCAGCCTCAAACTATAAACCAAACTGTATACATATCAAAAATATAATATTTTTTGTTAGCCTACCAATTCAACCAACAAATTTTAACAAACCTTATTTAGACAAACTTTCCCCCATCTACCTAATAACCTAACCTAAACGAAACTATAGAAAAACAACAAAACTCTACCGATAAACTCTATCAAAACAAAGCTGTGTCCAATTATTTGAACCCTAAACCACAATACACATTCCGTCATCATAACCTTTAGAATAGTTTAACTTTAATCCCACAATCCATCCCTCACGTCCAACCATATCAAATAAGGGAGGCTTTTTTAAATCCCCGTCGTCGTCATAATATCGCATTCGATTTCGTTTAGACCAAAAAATATGGAAATTCAAAATCTATGATGCCCCAGACAGCTCCAGCTCCGCTCAACTGATCAATGGAAATTAAATTCATAAAAATTTACGACCGAAACATGTTTTGAATTTGAATTTAACACAAAAAAAAAAAATGGGAGGCGGAAGAGAGGTGCGATTACAATACCAACCTACTCGTACCGACACACACAGAATCTCGGGGAGGTGAGGTATAGCTTGGTGACTTTTGGGGTTGAAATATTAATTTTGTTTTTATCTCAAACATTTTTCTTTTTCTTGACTCCTGCTTCCTTCCGGCCTTCGTTCGCCATCAGGACTTCAGTTCCCAAATATGATCACATCTGTCTTCCTTGCTGCTACCTTTTTTGAGGGTTTTTTTTTTTTTTTATTGGAGCCATCTTCAAGTTGTGAGCAGCCTGTCAAATCTGAGAGAAATAACAGTAAATTCAAAGTGTCTTTTCTTGACTATTCGGTATCGGTATGATTGTGTGTGATGGTTTGCTGGCAGAGGAAGAGTAAAACCCAAACGCCATGTCCTGTGTAATGTGTAACCTTCATCTTTAAAGACGAAGGGTGGGTTGTTGTAAATTTACAACTTATACTTACCATACATTTACAAAACCATTCTATTGTTGGTGTTGTTGTTATTTTGTTGTTTGAAGAGGTTTCGGTGGTGTTGTGTGGTCAAATTGACTTTGAGGATATTCCATATATCTGTATAGGAAATCACAATCAAAACTTTATTGGGGTTGACTATTAAACTTAAGGCTCTCATGAGAAGTGAATGTATAGTTGTTTTGTTGGACAAAAACACTCGTATACACAAGCATTCAGGACATAAAAGGCAATTAATTGCTGCCTTGAGGTTAATTATTTGTGGGAGGTTTTTGTATGAATGTAGATATAAACTATAATGACCTTTGTTCGGAAAGGGTTGACCGATTATAGAGCTGGGTTGATTAAAAAACATATATACATACATTTGTAGGTGTATGTACATATAGTTGTGATGACCTTTTGGTCATAATTTATTGCCACAAAATTTCAATTAATGTCCTTGAGAAACAAACATTCGAATACAATAATGATTGCTTCGAGGTTTATCTTATCCGTCTTACTCGAGAATACCAGAGGGGTTTATTTACCTACTTCAAAAAGCATAACAAGGAAGAAGTTAGGGAAATGGGTTTAAGCAATTTTAAAATGGGTCGCTGCTTTAAGAGTCAATTTACCCTTTTTCTGAACGTTAGAGAAACACTGCTATAACATTGAGGCCCATTTTTTCGAATGCCTCCTCCATCATTCCGCTGCATCGTTCGGTGAACGGTTCGCAGTTTCATCCGCGGGCATGTTCTTGATCATCGATCAATTTTAAGATGGGTTAATGAGGACCGCAAATAACAGTGGAAACTCTGGACAACATCGCCCCAGTTCGAGCAGCACTATACAGTAATCTACTCCTTAAATCTCATGCTCCAAAAGAAGCACTTGTTCTTAACATTATATGAACATGGCATGGTTACGATACAACAACTACATTGTAGCAAGCAGACTCTGGAAGGTTCTCAAGATACAATATTCGGGATGAAAACACCACAATACCACTTTAGATGCTCGATCGAGTGAATGAAAGCTTCAGAAAACGCCTTCTTAAGCGAGCTACATAAAGGACGAGCTGGTGGCTCTAGATTTTATTAGGTATTTGAAGCTCTAAGAACACTCTTAGCTGTACCGGGTTAAACGAGGAAATAAACTGCTTACTACTGCTTAGTCCCGAAAACTTTGGGCTTGGCAAACAAAAGTTGCCAGCAGCAAATTGCTCGATGAGAAGCTTCCATCATCTGAGGTGGTATTTTTACCCCAGTAACTCAAGACAACATGTTTTGTAAGGAAATTGCTTTCCTCAAAACTCATAGCTCGAAAGAATACTGCATGACAAGCACTCTCATTTCTCTTTCTCACTATGCACTCGGAATGGGAGCAACAACAACTTTGCTGGCATCAAATTGTAATCAAGATCTTAAAGTGATTACTAAGTTCATTAAAAAATACATATATCTAGAAAGATGTGGGCCACCTACAATAAAGCCCTAACAAAAGATCTAATGTGTAGACCAAGACAAGACATTGCCAAAGCCGTTGGGACATGCACCGGGCACTGGCCAATAGGAGAGCATGCAGCTCGTTGGCCGCCGTGGGAATGCAGTGAACCAAGAGTTTTCTGCCGAATTCTAGCGGCTAAGATAAGAAGGACTTTATAATGACACGAATAGTTCTTGGAGGATTTGTCACTTCCTCGAAAGAAGTAGTAGGTATCCCTTTTTAAGGTTGAATAGGCTGGGCCTCGGTCTCACACTACTTCCAGCATGATAGTCCAACTTACTATCAATCACGCCAAGAGCACTTCTGAATTTGGTTCTTTCCGTAAAATAAATACAATTTGAAAATCAAGGATACCATCATCAGATTATATCTATGATACAAGCTCCAACAAGTCGCCTGAAATAAATCAAAATCCAAACCATGAGCTAATTAGAGCTGAGTCATTTAAAAAATCCACAACTTCCATTAGAATCTCGGGAACTTGTTAGGAAAACCTTTATGACTCCTTTGGTTAATTAACCAACGCTGCATTATTACATGCAAACAAACAAAAATAAAATCTCGTCTAACAAACAATTTTAACACAACCTCAATAAAATATACATGCCTCCCTACCAATCTACCTATGTTCTCTTCAAAACATTTCACATATCCCCAAGATACTTTCATTCACAAGAGTGATAAAAGGCCATAAATTAAAAGCCCTTAAGGGCATTGTACTTGAGGAAAGGAAATGTAAAAAAAACAAAAAAAAAAAAACAAAAAAAAAAAACAACTTAAAGGAAAAGAGTTTATAAAACCAAACAGCCCCCCATCGCAGTTGACGGAAAATGAAAACGACAAACATATGAGCAATCTTCCGTTTCACTTGACATATTATACCTGCAACATTAATAAATTCTTTTCAGCTTCTCCTCCCTGCAGCTCCTCTCCCTTGCAACTAAGTAAAGCATAGATAGGTATAGATATGCAAAACGAAACATTTTTCCTTTTCCTCTATAGCTATAAGCAAAACGACCATCAAACCATCCACCCGCAACCGTAGTCTGTAGTCTACTTTAAGAAGGAAGTTTAAAAAAAAAAAACAGAACAATACACAAGAAGACTCAATTTGAATCAAAAACACCGAAAGGAAGTCAACACAAAAGAGTTTTCGTATATGGAAATCAAATGTAAGGCAATGAAATAATAAGTACAAACACAAACAGACAAACAACTGGCAAAAAAAAGGACACTTGTATCGCTGTACGGTACGTATAGTCGTATCGCACACCCTCCAGGCAGCTGAAAAGCTAAAGGTATCTTTTCCTTCAACCAGCAACTTGGTTGGTGGTGTCTGCAAGGTAGGTATAGGTACACGATTTGTAGCAGCCACTTGAGTAGGCACTTTCTTGCCCCCACTTCTTGTCTCCGGTGTCCTTTCGAACATCCTCAATGTGGCATTGGGGTCCTCGTCCTTGATAAATATAAAGTATAAAGCGAGGCATACCCCATGTCTCTAGAAACATATACAAGCGCAGCAGTCATAGTCAGCAGCAGTTCCGTTCCTTGAAATGGCCTGCCTGGAGGTAAAACAGTTAAAAAATCACTTGGCCTTCTGTTGGATTTCCCAGTTTGCTTTGGCTACAGCAAGAAGAAGAAATCAGGATATTCTCTCTGTCAATTCGATTCTCACCATCAACTTCACCACACACCACACCACATCTATAACACACACGGAGTGTATGACATCCTCTCTCGAATTACACCTGTCCGGCCCTTCTGACTTCAGAATTCTGTTGTGCTTGCAGCTCCCATAGATAATAACCAAACCACGTGCAGTCAAACAATCCGGGAATTTCCGTTGTCTCATAATATTGAGATGCATAGCGCGCCTGTGCAGGGATGCTTTAATGTGAAATCCATACTTTTTGCAAGACTCTTTTTGGCATTGACGTTCACTGTGGTGAGTTGTTAGATGGATGCCCAGTTTCCCCGTCTAAAGGTGCTCTCACTCGGTCTCGATATGAATAAATAGTGTTGCCATTTATTTTGAATAGTATTTAATCTAATAGTCGTCCAGTGACTATATGGTTATTGCGTAGGACTGTCACCACAGATTAGCCACATGAAGATGAGAATGTTTCGTACGTTTCACCCTCCAAACCCCATTTGTTTACTTTGTTGTTTTTGTAATTTCATCCCGTTTCGATGAATAGATGTGAATTGCAAAAACAATTTAACCAGGTGTGTGAAGATCCCTACTGTCTATGTGTGAGGTTTTTATAGACACATTCTCATTTTTTATCTGATATCTGACAGTTCAAACTTAAAGGCAAATTAAAATGGCTGCCGGGGATTCTCATCTTCATGTGGCTAATCTGTGACTGTCACATCGAAGGTTTGGGAATCGAAGCCCAGGCTCTGACATCTAAAAAATACTGCAGTTTTTAAATAAAAAATAAAACTCCTATGCAACAAAGGAGAAGAAGTGTCCGGCATTTAAATGCCATTTTTCAAAAACACTAATGATGTATTCTAAAGACTGCAAACATGAAAAAACTGCAGTCAATTGACTAAAAACACTTATTTTGTACGAAATGACTGATTCAACTTACTTTAAAATTGCAGTTAACATCCATTTCAAATATTCCGACTTGCAAGTTAACAACAAATTGAGTCATATTGACTAAAATACTGCAAACAGTCACAAAGTAGAGATTGCAGTCAACTAACACTGCCGGTCAATTGATTGCTTTAATCAACTGCAATGTCAGTATATTAAAATTGACTGCTGAGTTTAGTTTAAAAGTTAAATTGCTTAGTCAAAGTTATAACTAGTATTCAAAGTTTTTAGTCAATTGACTGCAACTATACCTACTGACTGCAGCTGCAGTTTTTTTTTCTAATTAGAACGACCTTTGTCACCCTTTTCCACACGCTCAATTGTTGATCTGCTAAGACGATTATGACGACCATAAATTGGACGTAGCGCTCTTAACGTTGACGTTGACCACTGACTCCGAATTTCGGTAGTAAATTTAAATAATTTCGACTAGTTGTTGGCTCGTTTATCTTTCTATCACGAAATGGCAAATCTTACTGAAGAGAAATGTCAAAAGAGCGGCAAGAAATATGGCGTCGTTTGCTGTTCCTGTCGCTCTACTTTTGTAGCGTCCCTGTTGAAAAACCCTTTATTTGGACACAAAGTTTGATCTACACCATCAAAAAATATTCAGAATTTTAAGTTGAAAATTGTACATTAATGGAGATGTCCGAAAACGGTTTGCGTCATACCGTCCGTCGTACAGTGGCCCTTTTGTTGAGTTTTGGGGACCAAAAACCATATTTTTTAAATTAATGAAATTTTGAACAATTAGGTACTTTATTTGAGTATTTGATAATCCAATCTGTATCTGATAGAAATTGTACAGTTGTATTTAACCTTTCTAGTACCAGCGGAATTTATTCGAATTCGAATCTTATCCTTGTTTTTGAACTAATTGCGTATAAAAGAGAGCTCTACTATCTACCTGTTCTGGGAGGGAAGGCTTATTCTGAGACCCACGGGGGCATACCGTAGGCGAAATTATGTAAAAATCAGAACAAATTTAAATCAAGTTGACCTCAAAGATGAAAGCTTTTGATCTCAATATAACTTTTGACTTTTAAATCATAACCTCGCGGCAGCTATGAAGACTTTAAATAAATTTTAAATAAGAAAAGTTAAAGTTGATTATCTTCAGTTATATTTTACTTCAAAAAGTTTAATTACCATCCCTTAATGGAGCTCACTGAGAAAATTGTATCTTAACTTCTGTAACTTTTACCCACTCCTCAAACAAACAAACACAACGCAAAAAAAAACTCCCAACTAATAACAAAGAGGCAAATTTGTCGTCCACGTCCACCCATTACACCATATCCTTACACCTTAATAGATAGTCCTTTGAAACCCAAGCAGCTCCAAGCCACCTCCTTTTACTATCTACATTCCGTCATAGTAAAAATGCTATACCAACCTACCTACCTACTACCTATAGTCTATGGTGAAGCGTAAAAAAATACTATTACACAGCAAAACACATGCTTTGTCGTCGCGGCACGGCGTCTTTTGCCTTCAGGACTCTGCGCCAGGACTCAGGATGGAGAGAGATCCTTCTCTCTGAAGGTACATATACCTAACCTATAGTAAAATAGACTAGGCTCGTTGTTGTTCCTTTCTATACTTTTTATTCGGAATTATCCACTTTGTCGTCTGTTGGTGCTGATGTTGCTGTCGCTGTGTCATTCAAAGATGATGATGTTTCACATACATATACATACCTACACATATAAAACAAGAACACTAAGAATAACAACAACAAACACAAAAACGGGACAAAATATCATAATAATAAAGTGAAACGACGAGGAAACTACTTAATCAAGGACTTTTTATCACGGAAATGGATCTCTTTTATATCCTTGGTCGTCTCCGTCTCCGTCTACTACCTACTACTCAGCTACTCTCTGTCTCTATTGCAATGTGTCTGAGGGGGTGTCATTGTGTACCTATAGTTGTTGTAGATACTTAAAAGCCATCAACAGGATAAAGAGTGAGAATGGCAATATAGGGTTTAGTGTGAGGGGGGTGTAATTTGTGTTAATTATTACGCGAACAAGAAAATGACGATTTGAACAGAGAATACTGTGTGGGGTGGAGGTAGTTAAAATACAAAACGAAACGTCAAAAACAAAACAAAATAAACAACAAGAATTTCACTATACTATCAAAACACTTACCTGAATTGTTTCCTGGGCGGAATACTTCCGATTGTAATCGACGTTGTTTGGCATTATGAATTAACGCTGCGCCACTGATGTGATGTTCTGTCCTATCCTGAATAATGTGAGTGATGTCCTGACAAGTTTTGTGAAGAAGAACAGATATAGAGCAAGCGAGCAGCGAATGAAAGATTGTTTTGTATTGATAATTCCGTGATAAATGGTGATAAGCAACTCAATTGAGTGGATATTAATTCCAAAACAACAACAAAAATGGATGAGGAACTTGAAGGACGACTACAAGGACGAGAATATAACGACGAAGGACTACTTTATGATGTGTTTAAAGACACGGACTATTTAATGGAATGCATTTTGTTGGGTAATTGTAGTCGAAGCATGATATCGTTATGGCGTGTGTAAGGAATATGTGCCGCAATGCACACACATCCAAATCCACTCGGAGTTCCCGTTGTCAGGATACATGAGGAATTCTTTCTGCAATAAAAAAGAAGAAAACAAATTGAATAGTAAAAAACGGTGAATTAAGAATGGAAAACAAAATAAAAAAAAGGATAAATCGTTGCGATGAAAGTTCAATGGAAACTTTTTGGTCGGTTGCGTGTGTGTAAACAGTGCGTAACCAGGCTTATACAACAGATGCCAGAGAATACAAAGGAGCATGCTATTTACGAGAAATTGTCACTGTGTCAAGGGGATGATGCGAAAGCCTCAGAGAAACCCATGTTGGGAGGGAGGTCTTCGTGATGTTGGGAGGGAGGTCTTCGTGATGTTGCGTGGAGAGAATCGCAATGACAAGTACCAACATGCTGGTTTATCGGAATGAGCAGTGGGGCCTGAGAGTTTTTTCAGGGACATATTGGGAAAAATTGATAAAAAGGACTACAGAGCAAGTTAAGCGCGATACTGAAGCATGACTTTCGATTGCACTTACTGTGGCTATCACAATAATAACCAGTAGAAACAGAAAAATTGACCAAACATTATCTTGTGCACGACATTTGGTCAGTTCAATGCCTCTTAAGTGAAACTAAGACCTAAAGCAACAAGTCTTTCAAGCCAGCTTGGTCCCTAGGTAGCTGTTTTTAACATATTCGCTGTTCATACGCGTAGCTCGTCAATCTCACCCACTGTATTTGAAGATAAGCTTTTTGCCCAGTGCCTATACATTCTTTTACTCTCGCTTCCATAAAAGCAGTCGAAAAACGATGAAAATTGAACAAATCGTGTGAGTTTTGTTCCATTTTCAATCGTTCATCGACCAATTTTATCCATGCGAGAGTTACAGAGCGTAGGCACAGGTCAAGATAGCTGCAGCCCGTAAAGGTTTATAATTGAATTTTCTTCTCCACACTCTTTCAGTACACAACTGACTTAAAATCACCGGAGGAATCTTCCATTCAAAGCACCCAAGCTGATTTTCAAACGTTTTTGACAAGGTACATATGCTTCTGTTCCATACAGCAGGAGCGGAATGATCAAGTTCTTGTGTAAGTATTCCTTAGTTCTCTGAGAGGGTTTTACTACTAAAATGCCTTCTTAGGCCGAACAGCGATTGATCCCTGCACTAATGTCATTTTCGTAGGATTTGGAAGTTACACGTATCTATTAATCATAACGTTTTGTCCTAGGAGAAATTCCTTTCTCGATTACCCTAACGGCCTAATCTTGTCCTCAATAACAGCAAAATTGTCTCCAAGTTATCTCCCGCTGCTTTAAATAGTTCAACCAGTAAGGCATCCACAACAATATAGCCTTGTACGTCCTAGGTTTGGCAATCGCTAGTCGCACTTTATCTGCAACTGGTGAACCAACATTTTGACCATTATCCTCTAAGTTGAATTTAGTGTTATGTCTAATAGCGGAATGTTGGCTATATCCGCCGTTTAGCTATCTAAAAAACTGTTTTTTCCAGACCCTAAGCACCGAGTTTGTGTCCACTAATCACTCTTCTGGCCTTGTGTACATGAGAAGATCGCTTCACCTTTAATAGAACTTTTGAACATCACCCTGCTGCTACAACCCTCAAGACTTCACTACCTGGGTCTCGTGCACTATCCAATCAAAGATGCTGTTCTTTATAAGTTTTGCGTTGAAGCCACCAAAAATATATTTTCCTTCCGTGGCGCCAGGGCCGGGCATAGACACAGATCAACGGAATATTTTTGAGTTTAGTTTTGATACGAATTGTGACCAGGCAATTGCTTAGATTCCGAAAGCCTCTAGCACTTCTTGCCTTATCCTTCCCTTTATCACAAAAACACAACCATAAAGAGACATACAAAACACATATTAAAAATTTGTCCGCATAACTTATATAACAGGGTTTATCAAGCTCCTCGAATAAAATTGCACTTCAGCTGTTCTCTCATAACAAACTGACCTCATATCAGTTTCCAATTTATTTTTAATAGCCCGTAAGTCTACGATTAAATCCAACAACTCAACTGTTCTCCATTACTCCTATTATACAGACAGCTATCATGATTTCCCATCCTCATAAAAACCCTTGTCAACCCAAATTTTTCGAAATTGATTGCCCAACGGGTTAGAAAAGGAAAATAACAAAACCCAAACAACCAAAACCACACTAAATTCCGATAAAATCGCGCTAGAGTCTTTTTTAAAACCTACAAAAATTCCTCGATTTTTTCTCCACAATTCAACACTCAAGGGCTATTGACATTATCTTGTCCCCATCTAATCCCAACAAAATTGTTCATATTGCCACACTCATACTCGTATTTATCTGCCACATAAGAACCCACAAGAATAAGGAAGGCACAAATGTACCCGAACGTCCTCAATCCGTTTGAAGTTTCTAATGGGTGTTGTTTTGGAATGTGGCTTCAGTTGAGTATAGCGGTGGAGGTGGAGGTGAAGGTGGTGTTGGCTGTGGATGAGTCCCCCATCAGCTCGCTTCTGGTTTGATATTTCATTGGGTAGTAGTAGCGTCGTCATGGTGCACGTGTTACGAAACAATTAAGCTCCAATGGTGTACACATCAAGGTATCATCCTAAATTGTCCTCGTTTTGTTGTGGCAAAAAAGTCACGTTTTTCCTCATTTCACCCCCGCGTTTAATTCCCAACAAAAAAAAAAAACAAAAGAACCAAAAATGGTGGCAGATCCAGCTAATCCCAAGATAAATGACTGTTAACTGGAACAGCGACACTGGGGCAAAGGTGGCGGGTAATAGTACCTCAAAATGTTTTGTTTTTTTTTTTGTTTCTCTATTCTTCCTAATTATATCAGTCTTAGTAGGACTAAAGACTGAAGCGAATGACAGTTGAATAGAAGAACTTCTATTTCAAATCCATAACTACGACTACAAAAAAGTTCAATTCGTTATTCTATTCCCTTAGTGCGTTGTCGTTTGTACTACTGTGTATTTTCTCTTTGGGATCCCAAGGGGTGAGGCAATAAATTTAGTCTAGGCACGTAGATTTTGTGAATGACTTTTGTTGCCTATGTCTGTGTTTGTGTGTGTTTTTTTCTTTCTTGGTCCTTTAAGAGAAAACTGATGCTGAATCAACCCCTCGAATAATGGCGCCCGACACAACGAAAAACGCTGGAATTCAAGATATTATACCAAAAGGCGTAAGGTATCATTTTATCATCCTGTACCTAAAGTTTGTGAGTGTGTGTGTGTACATACTTTTCCGTGCGTAGGTTTATATGGCGAAAGTTGGGAAACTCTCTAGCACCACTGCCAGAAAAAACAACAACAACTGTAATAGAATAAACAAAAAAGAAAGTAATGCAATTCGTGCGGTACCGTGTATGTACCTACGACGGCGACGCCGATATAGCTTAAGGGTCTGTTAACAGTAGAAAAGGCGAGGAAGCGAGAGGAAGTGCAGAACAAGAAAGTGAGAATTGGGGGGCATCATTTTACATTTATGTAGGTGAACTGATGAGGAGGGGTGGGTTCTCTTTTTACTGTTACTGTGATAAGAATACGAATTCTTTCGGTAAACAACACACAGTAACGGTGGTTTGTACGTTCTTTTCCATTTCTTTACGCTTCTTTTCTTTCGCAATCGGTATATCTGACAACTAGTATTTGCTATGGTGTGGGTTGGAAGAAGGTGATGCCTTATTTGTTTGTTCTGCAATGTGAAGCACAGTGGTTGCGAAACATTTTACAGTGACCGATGTTGAAGAGTTTTGTTTTTTAGAAGGATCGCATACAAGAAGATGTTCACAAAGTAAATACTCATCAACCTAGTTTTTAGTTTTTTTTTTTTTTTTTTTGATGAAAAGATGTAAACTGAAAGGCTTTTAGTGAGTGAAGAAGAACTGTATGGAAACTACAAGTTGAAAGTGATGTGGTCATGGATGAAGTGGAAAGATATATCAGCGGTGTAAAAATGTGTCTCAGTTTTTTTTTATCAAGAAGATAGACACGGTTAAATATTATAATTTTCTGACACAAGACTTCGGCCGAGCAACTTTCATTTTCAACCGTTATTTTTTCGAGGTTGTTATTCAGTAAGAACTTTTGAAAGTAAACATATCATATTATCATTATTTCTTTTCCATCGAACTCGCGATTGTCAAAGTCCTCCTCGAAGCGGTCAAGCGGTGGCTGGTACTTATCAGTTGTTGCGCAAGGTGTTGAAAAGGTCGACGCAGGATCGACCACTGCAAAAACCTCATTGGTTAGCTTCGAGAAAACAAACAGTTTAGTAATACCACGACAGTTATTACAGTTTTCAGTATCACCTTTCTTTGACAGCTTAAACAGTCTCTGTGGCAGATTTTGTTTTCCCAGATGGAATATATTAATGAAAGCAGATCACCGGCTGTTGTGGTGGGATCTACTTTTAGAAATAGCTGCTTTGTTGTTTTTAAGAAGGTTGATGCCAGTTTGGATTTTCTGCCACTTCTGGAGTTTCAGTGTAAAAACTTCTTTAGAATTGACACATGTCATTAAGCTCAGTGACTATTTTAGCCCACTTGTTACTGGAACCATCATTGAACAAGATACAAAAATGTTCCTTCCATCTGCGTAACTGATCCTCAAAGTGTATCCAATACCAGATGATTGGTGTTGCTTTTCTTCCCGACATCTTCTTTGGATATTCCAGACAACTCTCTGATATCTACTAAGCGCGATTTTGTTCCAGTTGTCATGGCATATCTAGGAGTTAGTAGTTCGAGACTTACTGGACACTTTTTCGGCCTAAACATCAATAAAAACGCTTTCTATGCCCTCACATCTCATCACGGTTAGATACCATATAACACTGAATCTTATACGGGCTGTACAGCGACAACCAACGACTAAGGTATTTTCCTAATTCACAGAGTGTGGACAACAATGCACCGAAATAGGGTCTTTCAATCCACCCCAAGAGACGGAAAAGTAGACTCAGGGGCGCAAGTTTGAGAAGACCTCAACCAATTTGGCCTGCATAACTGGAGACAGCTTGATAGGGTTCCAGCTGGTTAGAAAAGTTTGAAGGAATGAATGAATAAATTTGGGTTTGGGTTGGGAAAATCCTAGTAGACTGTCCCATTGGTAAGGCGTCTCATTGGTAGGGGGTCCCAGTCCCTTCAGTTGTTCCCGATCTTTCAGTAGCAATTTGAAGGCATTTACTTTAAAAGTGTAATTCACTGTTTTTGGCTACTGAACTCCAGTTCAGCTTGTTGATTGAGGCCCGACCAGTACCTAACGTAGATATATCAATTTTTCGTCACTCATTCTTCTTATATTTGAAAATAATTCCCCTGTTCTTATTTATCTACACCCCTCCCCCATCTCGACCCTTCCTCCCACACATTTCACTGACGCATCGAAATAAAGTTCAATTGCAACTCGTGCGGTATCGTCATTGTTGGAAATATATGTAAACCCTCTAGGGTATTTGACCAACATCGACCAGCATCAGCCACATCCCTTGGGACTTAAAGTTATAGGTAAACCTTCGAATTTCAAAAAAATAAGAGACTGGTGGTATGGTCAGTATCAACTTCATCTGAATTATAGAAAGCCCGTCACTCAATAAACTCAATCCTTGATGATTTTCTATTAAGTTTGCACAAAGAATATATTCACTTGTACCAAAAACACACGCTCCGTCGACAATTTGATCCCTAAAATCAAACCCACACATAAATGAAAGTCGAAAGGAACCAAGAAACAACACAAAAAAATAATCCAAAGATTTGGGGTTAGGGTATTGAGGGTATTTTTGTGTGTTAATTTAATCTTTTGCAAGTGCAATGCTACGCTAGCACTCTCATCCTTGGGCATCTAAGGAACATACATATATATTGAATTTTCTATAGAAAATAGAATACGTTTAGTTGTTCGTGGTGTGTATATATGTATGTATTTTGTGTGTCTATTTTGTTTTGGACTTTCATTGCATACTTCATTAAGTCCATTAGTCAAACAAACAAATAGAAGAGAAAAGCTGCTGCCAATGTAGAGAGAGGAGTGATTCAACTTATTTGCTTTCTATGCCAGAAACATCAGAAAAGGAGGCAACAAAAAAAAAGGATAATTCCAACCGGAAGGACGAACAAGAGGGAAAGTAATAATTGGAAATCAGCAGGATTTTAGAGAAAAAAAAAAGGATTTTTTTCTATTAAATCAGCCTGAATCTTTTGGAGGGGGAGCGACAGTTAAAGGGGGAGCTTTTAATTCGATTAAACCCCCAACAAAGGGGTGCTGCACTTTAGTACCCTTAAGTCCTTTATATGTATATAGTTGGAAAGCAAACACACACACAAAATAAATGTACTCCATTCTACATCGAAAACAAATTAAAACCCAAGATGACATCACATTACAACATTACCTACCGACCGCCCAAATGACATAACTTTTCAACCCTTAGCATAAATGTAAACAAAAATGTCTCATATTTATACAATATACATTCCATCAGGATTATGATAATAGCATCCATTCCCCGGCTAATGGTTCCCCAAAAACAAGGATGTGCCGCTCCCTCTCTTCGAGCATCATAGACAGAGATAAGACAAGAAGGTGGGGGTTATGAAATAATATATTTGAACAGCAACAAACAAAAACCACCCCTCTATAGACATCATGAGATGAGATAATAATTCAGGATGTGATGTCCTTGATGATAAAAATTAGTCACATCCTGTGGTAGGTACGAGTATATTATACATACATATATCATCATATTTCGATTTTGACAGGATTACAAGTGTCATCACTGGCAAACCATATGTTGTTATCCTTTTTCATCCATTCAGTATTTACCTACCAGAGAAGGATCATCAGCTTGTCATAAAAAAGTATCCAAATAAATTAACAGTTGCATTATTGGAATTTGTCATCCAGATCCGGACGGCATCGGCATGCAGGACAATGCACTGCTGGATGGTTCATCCTTTTGCTGGCGCCATAAGCCCATTAATCACTAAATCACAACATACACTGCTGGCTGCAGGGGAGGGGAGGAAAGAGGCCGAGGCTTTGGTGAAATACGGTTTGAGGGTATCCTATTTCCTTTTGACTTTTCAATTTACTCTATTATTGCACTTGAACTGGGTTGTTTTATATCTCCCTCTTTAAACACCCACTCATTCCTCTGATGCAACTACACACAAACGCACACATAAACACTCATATCCTGTCTGGTGCAAGGATATTTTTATAATTCGATTAAATCGCGAACGAAACCGTGGGAATTATTTGACATTTTTTCACACTTCGCGTTGAGGGTGAGGGAAGTTATCTTCGGATCAAACGTAAAGGATTACACCGAATTTTTGATTTGGATACAAAAATAGAGAAGACAAAAAAACAAACGGTAAATAAAGAGATGCTAAAAAAAAAAATCACTGTATCGCGCAATCCCCAAAGGATATCGGAATGATGAAGAGGAGCACACAACAACACGCAAAACCGGTCGCAACGAATTCCGAACATAAACTGAGAGTAGCCTTGGCTATATGACTACCCCTTCAACATGGGGGTGTATTATTTTCCGTCTGGCTGTCTATTGTCATCCGTCCGGCGCTGCAGTGGGACGAAACAGTAGCAAATAAAGGTGAATTTGTCAGAGAGCAGATAGTAGAATTGAAAATCGGAAGGAATGTCTGCATTTAGAGGGGAAAAGTACGAGAGAAATTCTCTTGGTTACCTCTCACATCATGAGCTTGGAATTAACCGGGAGTTTTTCTGAGTAAAGTGGTGAAGAGGGTTTGGAACAACCCTTGTTGTAACAAGTGCTTTCGGTACTTTTTTTTGACACAAAAGGGCAAATTGTTGTCAATGTCGGCAATTCCTACATTTTCAAAGGAAAAGGTTAGCAGCAGACAACCATCAAATAGAGGAAATATGTGTATGCTAAGGGGTTGAGAGGAAAGTGGTTTGATTTGTTTAGAGAATTCCGTTAGTTATAGTCTGGCCTCTCTGGCGTGACGCTATCTTATAGGACTTTTAATACTATAGGAGTAGAGCGTTTTGGTTGGCAGACAAGCAAATATATTTTTTAGTAATTAGCAATTGCTATTTTTTAGTAATTAGCAATTACTATTTTCGTGACCTTTCTTGATCGAACAATTAAGCTTTCTGAGTGAGCTTTAGGTTTTATGAATAAAAGCTTTTTAATACTTTTTAGTACGTTTTAAATTTACTATCTATAATTTTATATATATCTTGGTTTATACCTATTAATTATTAAAAATATTTAATTCGAAAGAAATTTTCTACAGTCAAAAACTATAAGCAAAATATAATTGAAAAGATTTTGTAATTTGGAATCTCTCTGCAATTCTGAATCTCTGCATCATAAATTCCCTAGATGTATTAGCTAAGTTGACTGTGATAGACATTCTCAATAGCAGACGTCACTCATGTACGATATAGGTAGCAGATGTCACTAAATTACAGTTTGAGATAGAAGACAACACTAAATTACAGTCTATTATAGCAGACGTCAGACCTACTAAATTGCAATTTTAGGTAAAAGACATCAGACCTAAGCTCTGGGATAAGAGACTTCACTAAATTACAGGCTGAGATAGCTGACATCATTAAATTACAGGCTGATATAGTAGAATTCACAAAATTACAGATTTCGCTAAATTACAACCTAAGATACAATCTAAGATAACAGGCATTACAGTCTAAAATAAGAGAAGTCACCAAATTACAATACACGTCATTAGAATACACTCTGAGATAACAAACGTCATTTAAATTCAAATAACAGTTGGAGATAGTAGGCTTCACTAAATTATAGTCTGATGTAAAATTATAATATGAGATAGTAAACTTGATTAATTTATACTTTGAGCTATCAGAGGTTATCAAATTACAGTCTGAGATAGAAAACGTCAGACCTAAGGTCTGAGAAATTTGGTAAATTCGAATCTGAGATAGCAGACATTACTTAATTACGGTCTGAGATAAAAGACGTCACAAAATTACAGTCTGAGATAAAAGACGTCACAAAATTACAGTCTGAGATAGGAAACGTCACTTAATTACAGTATGAGATAACAAACGTTATTTAATTTTAAATTACACTTGGAGATAGCAGCCTTCAGTTAAACACAGTCTGACATATATCTGATGTCGCTAAATTATAATCTGAGATAGCAGACGTGAAATATCAATCACTTCCACTCAGGGTTACCAGATTGAAAATAACGAAAAGGGGGACATCGCGAGTTTTTTAGGGGGGACAAGTGATCAAAAAGGGGGACAAAATATTTTTTTGAAAAATATACATAACACCAGAGTAAAAAAAGTGAATTGAGATGTAGCTCATTGAGTGGATGCGTTCCACTTTGAAAGGATTTTGAACTTCAAATGGATGTGTGATTCACAGAAATATTTAATGAAAATATTTTTACAGTTTTCAATTGAATGTTTTCTCTATTTGAATTTTTACTGTATAAGGGGGGCAGAGGTTTGTATAAGTGGGAAAAATAGTATTTTCGTATGAAACGGGGGACTGTCTCCCATAAAGGGGGACGTCTGGTAACCCTACTTCCAAAACAGACAGAAGTTTAATGCTGCATTAAAATATATTCCAAAATTTACAATCAGTTTAAGTCACATATTTTGTCATTGACATTGCGAAAAATTTAGCTATAGATTTTAGCGATTTTAGCCCCAGTCCTAGATTTAGGGTTTAGTTCTATTTCTGGATTTGGGCCTCAATCAAGTCTGGCTTTTAGACCAAACTTTTACAAATAGTCCCAGTTTAAACTTAGAATGAATTAACTACAAGCTTACATTGACATACAATTGATACCTATCAACACGACACGACAACACTTTGGCAAAAAATATTCTTTTCCTTCCGTTCCGGGTACTGGAGCTACTATGTGTGAATATGTAGAATACTAAGGATTTCTGAACGACCGACGATGCCAACGCCGACGACGACTATGCCTTCATCGTCACCTTGCCAAACTTAAACAATAGCCTTTCATTGTCACACAAAACGAAGTAAAGTGTTCCGTTAAAATAACCCTAAATAGGTTGGAGTCCTTTAACCCCTTTCTCGTTGTGTAGAGAGGTCGTCGTTGTCCTTGTACCGAGAATTCAGTTTTCTCTTCAGTGTATTCTGTTGAATTGTGGTGCACCTTCTCTCTCCACTCAAAAACAAAAATATCATACCGGAACTACGACAATTGCATTTATTCCTGGCTTATGTGTATGCCTATGAAAAGTGTGTGTATGATGGTTAAAACGGTAGGATGAATGTGAATTTTTTAGTTATTGTTTCTACTGCATTCTGTTGGTCCTTTGAAAGTTAAGTGATTGTATGGAGTCTTTGTATGCAGAAAAGTACACAACTATGTTATGAGAGTGAAACAGCTGATGATGGCAATAACTGTTTTCGTGTGTGCCAGTGATAAAAAATATAAAAGATAGGAAGAAGGAAGATTGTGTTTGGTGTATCGTGTATCTCGGAGGTATACCTATTATATTTTTGCTCAAAGAAAAATGAACAACAGGACAATAGGCAAAAGCAACCGGAAGCATAAGCATTATGCAGTGTGCACCTTACATACCTATACAGACAAATGTTTTCCCTTTCAATAGCAAAAAAAGGAAGTCTACTTCGTCCTTTATTCTATAAAACTCCATGTGTCGTCGTCGTCGTCGTCGTCATCGTCATCTCTGTTCAATATGAGTGTTGTCCCTGGAGGACTTGCAAAAGGTTGAAGAGGTGCTAAAGCACTCTAGGGATCTACATAACCACTTGCACTTGATGCACCAGTAGCCACCTAACAGCCAGTATAGCAACTCTTCTTCCATCTCTCTAAACGAATTATGTTAGCTTCTGTGAGCTCTGCTTTGTAAAGAAGTCCTCTTCCTTGCTTCAACCAATTTTGCATGACGTGTTCATTTCAATTTTCCCTTTTTTCCATGTTTGTGCGGTTTGTTATCCTTGGTCTCTTGGTATTTTTCTATATGGTTTGGTTGAATGGTTTCAATTTGCATCTCTCTGTTGTCATTTTAAAAGGGAGCTGAGGATTGAAGAGCACGATATAGACGGTAGCGGCGGCAACGATACGACAATTCGCATCGCTGCAGGTGTTAGGATTGTTATGACTTTTTATTGCTTTTGATCAATTGTTGTGGTTTCGTATATCTACCTAAATGACAAGGACTGTGACGTTAGAGACTGAACTAGGTAGGTACATAAATATCGGGGGATTATGTGGAATTTTATTGAATTTTTATTAGAAACCATCAGGAATTTATGCGGGTTTAGTGTGATTTTAGGCGGAATTAATGCGCATTCATACACAGCGATACGATATCAAATAGGTATGTATTTAGATACATTCAAATTCCAAACATTTTTGATTTTTTGCTTCTGGCCTTTAGAAAATTGGTAGTTTTTTTTATTGATACTAAATTCTCTATAGAATGAAATATGTAATATCATTTGAGCATTGTTCCACAAAAATACAAAAAGCTTTTATAGGAAGACTAAGGCCTTTTTTATTCACTAAAGCTCAACTTGCACAAAACATGAGAGTTGGCCAACTCAAGAGTTTAGGCCAACTCGATAGTTGAATGGCTTTTATTCACTACTTTATTCTTAAACTCTTCAGTTGGAAAAGTAAAGTTGACCAACTTGTAATTTACAAGATTTCCCTGGGATAATTGTGACAGATGACACATAAAATGTCAAACAAACCTCAACAAAATATCTTATCTTGTGTTGTTATTTTGTCGGTATATCTAATAAAATAATTCTAATCAATGTCTATTATTCAAAATAATAGAAGTTCTTTTGTGCAATTTGCATACAAATCTGAACGCGACTACTGATTATAATCAATGGACGTATCACGTATGAATAAACTAATCGAACAATGCTTAATATAAAGTAGACGTCAAATATCAAATCAAAAACCGGTTGATTGTGGATTGTGTTGCAAAATTGGTAAAATTGAATTTAATGTAATAATTAATATAATTTATTGATTTGAGCGATGGATAAGGCAAAAAAAGTAGGCAAATTGCCGAAAATTCCTTATTTTGCGGAGGAAGAATATTGGCTGATGACAAACATGAAAAATATATATGTAGCCAATCGTCCCAGAAATAATTAGGTATTACGATTCATATTAAATCAATTTTTTTTTTTGTTACTTTATTATACAATCGAATCAGCAACTAGAGTGAATGAATCGAAATTAATGGCCTTTTCGATTGGTAATCCGGGAGAACGATTTGATACGTGTGAACCCTTCTGGAACGATTCTGAAAACAAAATCAGAAGCAAATTTCTCTTCTTTTCAGAAGAAGAACTGTCATTCTGACTCCAATCGAAAAATCCATAAGAAAAAATGTCAAGTTTGATGTAATATCCCAAGTTTCCTCGGCTAACTTCAACTATTTTGGGGAATTGAGAAAATCAAAAGTTAAACAACTTGACAGTTAATCCATCTGTCATAATGCAATGTTGAGCGTGTCAACTTGGAGTGAATGAAAACATTTTCTAAAGTTGACAAGAAAAATCCTCAATTTTTGTTCAATTTCGAGTGAATAAAATAGCGATCTCTAAAACTACGAAGAAGAACTGTCATTCTGACTCCAATCGAAAAGGTCATAAGAAAAAATGTCAAGTTTGATGTAATATCCCAAGTTTCCCCGGCTAACTTCAACTATTTTGGGGAATTGAGAAAATCAAAAGTTAAACAACTTGACAGTTAATCCATCTGTCAAAATGCAAAGTTGAAGGTGTCAACTTGGAGTGAATGAAAACATTTTCTAAAGTTGACAAGAAAAATCCCCAATTTGTGTTCAACTTCGAGTGAATAAAATAGCGATCTCTAAAACTACGAAACTAATCTTCATGAAATGTATTTTATAATAATCTTTATTTTATTGGGAAGGTTATTGGCTGTTACATTTTGGTTACAGCTTTTGTTGGATATGTCCCGGGTTGTCTCTAAAATACGTAATTTAAAAACTTGAAATATCTTTTGTAATATTCTTTATTTTAATTTGAAGATTATTGCCTCAATCGGTCGCTCTCTTTGAAAGAATTGCAAGGTTTTGTAGGAAGAAGCTTGGTAAAGAAAACTTGTCAAATACTCGTAAGGTCCTTGCAAGGAAAAACACATCGCACTGCTAAATTGGAAAGTCCCATAATCGAATCTCAAATAAACCAACTCCTTTTTTAATTTTATTTGTCTCTCAAGGCAAAATGGTACATAACTAGCGAGGGCCTAACTGTCTTCAATAGCATCTGTCATCTGTGTGCAACTTTTTAGGGCCTCATTTAAAACTAGAGAGTTTTTAATGGCGGTAATGGTTAACAATATTTGTGAAATAATATAAGAAAAATAAAAATCAATCTTAAACGAACAGAAGCTATAAAGCTAGAGTTGTTAGTTAAAGCAGCTATATCCGTAGCTAATTTCACTATCGTCGATCAGGAAGTAACACTTACTAATTGGTAGTCTGCAAAATGAGCCTATTCCACCCTCGTCATAGCGGTGGGGTTTAGTTTCTTTCCTTATTCTTCGTCAATGTTTCATTTCAACCCATGACCCCGCATCAAGCCGAAGACCAACGACAACCGACCGAACGACGGTGTTTGGTCGACAAGGAAATCCGATATGTTGATTAGACTTTAGCTCACTTTTTAAACCGCATAATTACCTACCTACAAAAGATAAGTCCCTCATCACATCAGCACTGAGGGTTGACTTTCCCTTCCCCAAGCACAAAAAACTTGTAATGTTTTATTGGCCCTTCTCGCTCTTAACAAACGGTAAGTCGGGAGGGTGTTGTCCACTGAGCTGGAAAATTATTAAAAATACGTTTGGTTTCATATATTAGCAGCACCCATGTCGCCAGGGTGTTGCTTCAAGGTATATACGATTTTAATAATTCTGATTTGCATTTTAAACGAAACCGGTCGGTGTGGCGATGCAGCCAAGTCCTGAAGGGCAATTTTTTGTTGCATTGACTTCAGGCGACACGACGGAGGGATATAACATCCAACTAGGTACATGAAAGGATTATCGCGCCAGGACGATACAGCATACAGATACAGCTACCTATTTTTTTCTGTTTTAATTGCAACTTCATCCCGTGCGATTAACTTTAACAAATTGTGCTGTGAGTCCCTTTTACCGTGTAGCTGGAAAGGACGACTCTAACATCACCTATAAGGAAACAGATATGCGAGGGGGAACATCCTAGGTGCTTTACAAATTGGCATCGATTCTGTTTCGCACCTGAGGCAAATAGGAGATAGGTAGTAAAATAAAGCGGTCAGAGGGGGGAGGGGGGGCTTGGCATCGGTATTATCCTGACATTTGTGGCTTTGTGCCAGTCACAAGTTGAGAAATATCCTTGTTCGAACAAGTGCTACTTGTCTGATGGTTTTAGACTATATGTTGTGCGGTTGTTTATGTTGAAGGTCATGTTCATGTCCCATAAATCTGTTGTACTACAACTACAACTGGCCTTGTTCGAGCTGGCTTATGTGGTTATCTTTGCTGATGTTCTATAGAAGGTACATCTGTAGAGTTAGGGGGCGATGCTCTGGTCTCATTTACTTGAATGACACTTGTTTGGCAATTGAACTTTGTCGCTGTTTAAGCCAACGCGATAGTCTTAGCACAGACGCTCTTAGAAGGAGATGTTATTGTTGCAGCAGGGAAAACAATTTAAGCGAGTCATGTAAATAGGATGAAGGTGTGAGATAATGAGATATGAGAGGCAGATTTGTTCGTTGACCGCCATCTAGAACGATGGTTTATAGTCGATCAACATGCGACGGGTTTTCGACGTGAAAGGAAACCAAACAAATATGCTAAGATGTTCTGTTGAAAGTGGTAACCACCTTCACGTATTATTCAGATAAATTCCATAAAAAATAAGCGATAGAGACCTTTACGAATTTGTCAAAAGCGACAGTCATTACTTCGGTAAATTTGACAGATGAAAAATTGTTGAGGAAAAAGAAGTTTTTTTCGGTGTATTTTGTATTTTGGCTTTTAAATATAATTTTAATTAGAAAATGATTTCCTTTTAACAAAAAACCTTACACAAATGTCTGAAGGTATACCTGTTTATTTGCTTTCTAACCCTAGATATTAGCTGTCAAATTCCTTTTTATTTGTCTCACACGCTGCTCTACTCGCTTCTCAATTGACTTAATCTGAGGCCACACGAGCGAGTACCTACTCGCTAGCGAGTTCGCAACAAATTCGTATTTGTATTGGCCTAATTCACTGCTCTACTCGCTTCTCAACTGGATTTGAAAAATGCAAGCCAATTTACGAGGGAGTACCTAGCGAGTTGAGGAACAAGTTGCTAAAATGTTTGTGTACTTATAAGTAAAAAATTGAGTGCATTACAACTCGCTAGCCAGTATACCTATACTGCATCAGTATGGCTCGTAATTTTCGCAAAAGTAAAAATTTGGACGTTTGTGAATAAACAAGAGAGGGATAGGTATATATTGCTATTTGAAAAAGTTCTATTTTTACATTTTCTTTTTGAGAAGCTTTTCCTAAGCCACATTTATAAATGAGTACAAAAAGAGTAGATTCTTCGAACTTCCAAACGAAAACGGCATGATATAAAAATAAAAGCTACATTTTTGCACCCATTTTTGTCATCTGACATAACGTTTACCTGGCATTTGACAGAACTCATACTTTTGCAAAGATGATTGGGCTAAATTTCGTAGATAGGTAGTGGTAATTTTGTACTATCAACGTAACTGATTTATTTCGAGAAAAGGTCTGATACAGAATACAGGACTACAAAGTACTGAAATTGGTGCCTAGTCAAAAAAACTTGGAGTAGAATTGAAATCTGAAACAGCGGGATTTGCCAAATTTTTTTTAAAATGTTTAGAAATTCTTAGTTGTTGTGGACATGAAAGGAAATTAATTCTTATTTACGTGCAGAAAAAGTCTAGATCAGACCTAAATGCAATGATAACCATTTCCATAAACTAAAAAGTACCTATACATACCTACCTGCTTCAAAATAAATCAAAAAATAACACATAAACAAATTAAAAATGCTCACCTCTATGTCGCACTACAAACAAGAAAATCATAACTTTTTGTTTAAGAAGCCGGCACGAAAACACCTTAAATTAACGACCACGCACTAAACTATCATTTTCTTTTTCATATTTGAAATTGATTTTACCATGATTTTAAAATACACCACCGAACGCGATTTATTTGTAATTTACCACATCGAGAGCGAGACACCATTACGAAGGTTTCCACTATTCGATCAAAAAAAAGAACACTAAAATAGAGCTAGCATTGTGAAACAAGATGTGCAAAAATCACATATTATTTAGCACAACATTTAAAAAATTCACTATTTTGTTTATCAAATCTGGTGAGATTGTTTACTGTGAATGGTGTTTGTGGTTTGTGCAATAGCTACATTGCTTTCCTATGGCAAATTCCTATTCGGAATTTTCTATTTCACCACAGTAAAGGTTTTTTTTTTGGGAATAAAATATCTAATATCTTTGTGTGCCATCAAGTATGAAGTTCTATTTGTTGATGTTGATTGTTGTGTAGCTACTATTTTCCCAATAAATTGAGGTCTTCCATTTTCCTAGAATTTCAATAAAACCCGTATGACACTACATTTTTTTTCATTTTTATTGCATTGGGTCATTTTTTTTATTCCACAAATATAAAATTTTCTCAATCGTTGTGTCCAAAACTGAGGAAAAAAAGCGTACACATTAAATACAATTTATGTGAAATTGCCACAGAAAATATTCCTATTAAAAAATGTCAACTTACATTTTTTGACATTTTAGAATTAAAAATGACAGATATTTAAAAAAATAATAGTTTTCAGTCATTTTTGAAAAAATAATTTTATTTTTTTTGCCTTTAGTATAGTATATAGTTATTAAATATATAGCAGCAAATATCAATAAAAGGATTTTTAAATAATTTTAACAACTGCTAATAATTTGTTGACAGAAAAGTGCGAACTGCATTTTATTATCCTATAGATCTGATCCGGATCAGATCATGATAATAAAACAAACAGGATCACAGTGAAAACAGTGCTATATTCCCATCTCTTTTTTTCCCTTTTGTGCATTTTTTTTTTTTTTACTCAAAAAGCCATTTACCCGTCAGTGTTAAAACTAGTTTTTACAAGGAAGTACTAATTGATTTACAAATCCAAAAGCAAAGCTGGATCCTGAGTTGTTTTGGTAATACATGAATTTCGTGTGCAGTCCAATCCGGATCAGATCTGGGGGAAAATAAAATATAGCTATTATTTGCATGCAAATAATTGTTTTCCATTTAAACCCCTTTAGGCTGTGAGTGACTTGTATTTAAATAGCTTTAAATTGTATACCAAGTTTAGTGTTATTTTTGCGGAAAAAAAAAATGTTTTATGTTCAAAATTTTGTTTGATGACCAACCCGAGGAAAAAAATATATACTCACCACGAATTTGTTTGCTGACATTTTTTTGTGCAAACAAAATCTAGTTTTTAATTTTCGTACCTACGGTTATTTGCAAAATCTTGCATCTCTACTCAATACCCATGAGTGGTTCGCCACCTCCAAAGGAAAACGGCAACTACAAAAATAACCAAGCCCATAACGAACTATTGTGACTGAAAGGACCCCCATTACTCCATTCTACCGTAAATATCAATATTTTTACCGCGCCACCTATGCGTAAATGTCAATAAAACGAACTGACAACCCATTTTTCTGAACGCACCCCAATGTCAATTTTAGACTTTTTGTTCTCCATTTGTGTATTTCCCCGAATTCTTGCAAGTAATTCATTCAATCAAGAAAAAAAAGCTAGTTAAACTCCGATTTCATCACAATTTTAACAAAACTAAAATAAGCTACGAATCCATTCTCAGTGATTTGCAAAATTTGAAGCCGTCTACTAGAAGTTTCCCGATCAAATAAGAACAGCTCAATTTCCATTTTTTCGTATAAAAACCAAAACTTAAGAGCAAAATTTATTCATTGCGTTGCAAGTTCTCTAAACGAAACAAGTTTCTTGAAACATAATATAATAAATAACCTTTAACCAAAGTGATATCTTCATATTATAAAGAATTGTATTAAAAACGGAAAACGAATAAAGAAAGAAAACAAGATGACTACTTTGAAAATTGTATTTAAGACTGGCGATAAACAAACTGTTCTCTATGCCCAGGGAATTAAGCAAATGTGGCAAGTGGAATCCCATGTTTTGGAGCGCCTGGGTCAAATTGAACGAAATGCATTAACCAATGCAACATTCCGCAAATATTGGATGGGTAAGTGAACATTTATTTTATTTTCTTTTCTTTTTATAAAATCGATGGAATAGAAAAATAAACCATAGAAATGAGTCAAGTGAAAAAAAGAAGAAGAAAAGAGGAAAAAAAACGATAAGAAATTGATAATATTTTGTTTTTATTTTTTATCTATCGAGCGAAAATAATAAGTAGTGCATTTTTGTTTGTGTTTCTCAAATCCCGATATAATAACAGCTGATACATATAAAAGAAGTGTAACTGTGTTGGAGCGGCCATGTTATTATATATTTTCTAAACTGCGTATTGAATTGTTGCGTTTTGTTGTTGTTTTCACTTGGGTAGAGAAGAAAAGCACAGTGAAATTAAATGCAATTGCAATGTTGCCGGATATCACGTTATAGCTGTTGTGTTGTGTTCATGTTTTTGAGTACGGACTCAGGACTCGAAAGATGAACATTTTATAATCAAAAATGTTCCAAAAGGAATATAAATAGGAGATGACACAATGAAACGTGCTTAACATTGCTAGACCATTTCCAATTTCGCAATAAATTTAGAATTTTATTCATGCGTAGCGAAATAATAGTTTATTTTTCATGGAGAGTTTTTGTATCTAAGGCAAAGTCCATCGTCTAGTTAGTTCCTCTAATAAGTCACATTGAGTAAAATAAATAAATAAAACAGAAAAACGAAAACAGCTGTAATTAAAAGTTTTAATTTATATTCATTAGCATGTTAACGCAAACAGCTTTTGCCAAATAAATAAATAAAAACAACTTAAAGAGTTGAAAGGTATCAAATATGTACATACAATGCGTCAAACATGTTTAATTACACAGGTCGACGAAATTTAACCTCTTAACACTAAAAACCATCAAGGTTTTTGAAGCGCTAAATTTGAGTCTTGGCTTTAGAATTGCTTTAAAAAAAACCTTTTGGTAAAATTTGGTTTTTATTGTAAAACAAGCAAAGACTTCCCGTTTCACCGTTGAGATTTCACCAAATGTGATTTAAAATATTCATTATTTGATTATTTGATGAGTCACTCCCCCAATTGAAAAGGTATCATATTCTAGAGAATATTCTTTTCTTGTCTAAAAAAAAAATTCATTAACCTACAGTAATCTGTTTTAAGTTTTTCTACTTTTTTTTCACATTATTTGATGAAAATTGGTGTTTTTGCACTGAATTCAATTATCTTTCTAATTTTCTTCATCTTCGTGATTATGAATTGTTCAGTTTATTTTTCAGAGAGCTAACTTGAGCAAGCAAATCAAATTATTTGTCCCTCAGTATTTCACAGAGAAACTGGTGAAATTCGCAATATATATTAAAAAAAGCTATTTTATTAAAAAATTTACTAACTTTTCAATTCAATGTACCTACAGCCAGACTTGTCGGTTCGATAGGTTACAATTATACGCATTCTATATCTTAAAATTGGAATATAGCTATAATTGAGCCAACCTATTCCCTATATTGGAAATAAAAAAAATATTAGAAATTAGAAATATCCTCGATTATGTATTTATTCCGTTGTTTCCAAAAATTTTGCTTATTTTATGAAGTAAAAGTCAATTCAACTGCCCAATTTTACGTGATCTTTAGTTTTTATTTGTCCTCTTATGATGATTCATCTTGATAAGAATTAAAAATGTATGCAAATGTTCTTCATTTGCATTTCTTTTCCAAACCAGCTTTTGCTTAAAAATAAAAAAAAATAAATTGAGTATCATTTTCTTAAAGTACAGTATTTATTTATTTTGTTTCTTCGGACAAAAGTGGTCGGTCAAGTTCAAAAATATTGTTGCCCAATCATAAAATAAACGTGTATAATAATAAGAAATTAATAACTCTAATATGCAAAACACCTTTCAATTCTTTTATAAAAATTGAGGTTTGTGAATATGCAATGATTCCCAGAATTGAGTGTGAACCAAAAAATCACGTATTTCTTGACTTTAAATGATTCAGCTATATTCTTTCCGCAACATTTTACTCCCGGGGTGTCAGGGACCTTTCAAATTTGTTTTTAAGACACTTGCATATTAAATTAATGGATTGTTTTTCCCCCAAAACACTTCTGGGTGGATCTGAAAAGAAAAACAATTGTACACAGCGAATTGGTCCTTAGATTAAGAGAGTATGTGGTCGTTAAAATGGAGTCTAACTCCCGCCGACCGATCCAGCAGGTAATCGGGGTGATTATTTAATAAAAATATAATCACCCTTATTCCGTTAGTCGTTTTACAAAAACGACACGGCTCCAGAAGCGTTAAAACTTTACCGTTCTCTTCTATCTCCACCGTTATAATCATTAAAACGATAGTAAATGTGACTATGTTCCTCTGACTAGAGCGCAGTAATGGAGGGGACTAAACATTTTCTACCCAATGCGAACGGCTAGGATGAGAAATACTCAGGAGAAGAGGCACTCTTGGAGGATTTATCACTTCCTCGCAAAAGGTAGAATCAATGAAATAAAATTTTGTGGATCCAAGTGAGTTTGTACACTCACGGACCAAAACTTGAGTTCACAGTATTGTCTTGTAATTTACATGTGCATGGTGGAACTTATTGGGGAGATCACTAAGCTAGATAGTTGGTAATCTGTTTAGGTCAGTCAATCCAGGCCAGCACTTAACTGAACTGTTCACAGAGAAAAAAAACTAAAATTCTCCTTTCAATCCATTGCACAATTTTTGAGTTCCTTTTTTTGTGTCTTTTATTAAAATTTTTAAATAATCCCGATTTTATTTTTTTTTTTTTTTGTCATCTTTCCATTTCAGATGAAGATCTAGATCGCATTGAAATTATCAACGAAATTGATTTTGAATTCTTTATTAAGCGGTGTGGCTCGCTTAAAACGCCAAAAATTTACTTCGAAGCAATTGCTGCACGTAAACAACCATCACGGGCAGAACCCCAATCGACTAGTTCTGCAAAAGTAAATGATGAGGAATCATTGAGCGTTCATCCGACTGTTGAGTGTGATATTTGCTTGAAAGCTCCCATTCGAGGATTTCGCTACAAGTGCTTGCAGTGTCCTAATTTCGATTTATGCATGAAGTGTGAAGCTGAAATGAAGCACCCGGAACATTTGATGCTTCGCATACCCAATACAAATTCACCAAAATTGGAAACTGTTTGTCCGATTTCAGGTCTTTTTGGTAAAACTGCACGTCGTCATCAGAAGCAGGCAGCTCGTGCTGCAGCTGCAGCAAATGCTGCTGCATTAGGTGCTGAGACATCAGGTGGTGAAGGTAAGTCACGTCACCATCGTCATCATCGTAGGCAGTACTCGGGACTCTTGACTAACTTTTACGATATGATGCAAGATTTAGCTGAAGGTGGAGTTCCTCATGCTAGCACAGAAACTCCTAAAAAACAATCGCAGGAACAAGCTTCAGCTCCTCCGCAGGCAGGATCGCCAGTTGAACATGTTATAACATCAGTAAAAGTAGTCGCCGAAGCTGCTGCAAAGGAGGCCGCTGCAGCTGCGGTTGCGGCAACAGCAGCCGCTGCAGCTTCCACAGCTGCTGCCAGCAGCACTTCAAAGGAAACAAACACATCCCCTGATCGCTCGTCAACTTCCACAGCAGGGGCTCAAACTTCTCCAACTCCGACTGCTCCAGGCATTCCCGTTACACCATCATACGAAAATCTCATCGATCCGCAGTTCATGAAGGCTGGCATTCAGATTTTGAATAATTTTAGCGAAATGTTTGGCAAGATCTTGGATCCAGTTGTTGTTACTGAAGCGGCAAGCCGTACTTCTTCGGCCCCTGAGTCGGTTGTAACAGTTGACATTGATTTGACAGGAGAGAATGGAGCTGCAGCAACACCACCACCAACTGCAGCTGAAACTCCCAACAAGCCTGGCAATTCAAAACAATCTTCGAATGCTGGATCGGGATTGGTAACTCCAATGGAAACTGAAACTATTGCTCCTCCACAAGCTACTGCCGCCGCCGAGGTTACTCAACCACGCTCACGTAATTCACAAAGCGAAGAGAACGATTGGACAATGATTGATAGTAATGTTGTAACTGTTTCGGATGCCCCGTTATCTGCAAATGCTACTGATGCTTCTGAAACTGCTGCACCAATTGATTTTGCTAAATTAAGCCAACAACTCCAATCACACATTGAGAACGAAATGAGGTCTGTTTCATTTGAAATGCCTTCCCCAGCTGCTTCTGTAACTCCTCCACAAGTCTCTGTCCCATCTCCACCAGCACCAGCTTCAATTCCTGCTCCAGCACCAACTCCTGCTGCAGCACCAGCTCCAACCCCTGCTCCAACTCCTGAATCAACTGAAAGACGTGCGGTTGCAGTTTTCCATTCAGGTAAGATTTTCGGAATACATATTAAATAAGCTCTTGGTCTCAATTCGTCGTTCATCTTTCTCAACTAGATCCACGCATCAACAGCGCAGTTCATGGTATGATGGCAATGGGTTTCAGCAATGAAGGTGCCGTATTGACTCAACTTTTGGAATCTGTAAATGGCAGTATTCCCCTTGCTTTGGACCTTATGTCTGCTGCACAAAACAACTAAAACATGAGATAGTGGCATCACAAATAGCAAGAGAACTTATTTTTAATCAAATATAATTATTATAATCGAAGTTTTTAATATATAATATATACCCTCCTCTCCATTTAATATTTGGAAGACGACATGACCCAGGACAGAATATTGTGCATCCTTTTGAATTTAAAAGGATATTAGAAATGTATCTTATGTCGAGAAATGTTTGTAGGCGGTTGTAGACTTCATAATTATTGTACCTATGTCTATTTTAATCGATATACAATTATTTAGTTATTTAAGCAGGTGTTTTTATATAATAAATCTAACGCCTAAAATTCTTCTTATTTCAAAATGTATTTACTTACTTTTATTGGAAATAAATGTCGTTTTTAAAAACTTAACAATATGTCTACCTATTTTCTAACATTTTTTTGAATTTGGTAATAACCAGGTCATACGAATTCTTTTATCAACAATGGTTTTCTATTGGTTAAATTAATCAATTTATTTTTGATTATGATCCATCAAGCTGATACATTTTTACGTTCCATTGGCCAAAAAAAATTCATTTATTTGTGATTTATTAATACCAATTTTGAAGATCTAAATTTTCCGGCGGATTTACGCCTACCTGTAGTTTATTTTTATTATTCGTATTGGATTTGCACACGAAAATACATTTATTACAAAAAACAACACAAGATCCAGCTTTGATTTGGATTTGCAAACTCATTTTGAACTTCCGGGCAAAAAAATAGTTTTTACTCTGACATGTAGATGGCTATTTTCTTTTCAAAATGGTGTCTGTGTTGTAAACAAAAAGGACAACAAAAAAGAAATAAAAGGAAAAAGAGATGGGTATACAACACTGTTGTCACTGAGACCCTGTTTGTTCATGATCTGATCGGTATGAGATCTCTGGTGGATAATAAAATAGAACTAATCTAAAGCTGTCAGTTTGCAAATGTGATTATTTATTTATTTCGTGTGGTGTGAAAATTGTGTGGCTCATCTTTAAGTTCTAAAAGTGCATCAAGTAATAATTAATAAAGACTTTAATGACAAAAATAAATCGTGTTCTATTTCCATTTGCCACGAAAAAAATCAAGCCCGATGTGCGAATTATAAATGCTGCTAGAAGTCTAGATAAAACGAAGTCAAGAGCTATTTTCAGGTGAACTGATAAAAGTAAGTAATAAAAATGATTAATATACCTATGTAATAATATGATTAGATTATTTATTCTTTATGAAGAATATATAAACAATAGAAGTAGTAGGTACAAGTTTTTTTTTAATAACTTATTCAACCGAACGCTTTTTGAACATTTTGGAAGGGGCTGACGTCAGGTTTTAAAATTTATTTATATGCAATCGAGGTATAATGGAACCTATGAACATGATTTTAAAAAATGTATTGCATTGGTTGTAGGAATCGTCTAGATTTTGCTGTCTTAAGATCCAGCATTAGGTATTCCTTTGGGCTCCAGTCTTCCAGTATTTACTACCAAGCACACCTACATCAGGATTGCAGTCAATTACTTCTACTCTGTGGACGAAGTGAATCCACGGAAAAGAATACACCATCAGGAAAGAAAAATCACATCAAAAATCATTCTTGTTGACGTTTTTCTAATTTACTATTTAAATTACAAAATAAGACGTTCCATTCATTATCTACTGGGAAGCACTTTGCACGGCCCAATGGAAATGGAATGGATTCAAAAACATTAGAAACTCATGTCGTAACCCAGATGCATTATGTTATTTTCTTTAGAAGAGGCTGTCTCTGAAAACTAGATTGTTTTCGAGTAAATAAGCCTAGTTAACAGTTCCCGTTTCTTGCGATACATTGAAAGGTGGTACCTTCAGGATCACAGCTGTGCATTTTGAAGACATTAGGAGGCTTGGTTGAACAGAAAACTATTGTTAAAGAAGTGAAGTTTTTCTGTCGTACGATACCTCGTTGGAAATGTGGCTATTCCTAAATCACGATTGTGCTATTTTTAGGTTGCCAATCCAGTTTACAGATTTCGCGCTTGCCACAGACCTAAATCTATAATTTCTAAGTCGAAAAATGTTTACGTAGTCGTAAGCAACCCGTACATGTATTTACTTAATTTACCCTTGGTTAATGAACTAAAGGGTTCAAAAAGGAAAATAATAATTATTTTTGAATGCAAATAATCTTCTGAGGTGAAAATATTTTTTTCAAAACACTATTTTCTCGCAAGCAAAACGTGCGCCCGTTCAATTTGTTTTGACAGTTAGACTTTATTATGCAGGATCTAAGATCATATTCCATAGAGTTGGATTTTTGACGCAAGTTTTTTTGGAAAATGAGTTAAATGATTGAAATGAAGTTGAATTGAAAAGGAGGTAAAACTTTTTTCTTCGCACAAGAAATGTAAACTAGCCTATAGTTAAAGTAAAAATACCAAAAATAACATTTCTTGCTTTTCTTCAATGTTCAGTCACGAAATTCTGTTAGTTTGGATCTCTAATTAGAAAAATACATTTCAAATACTAGAACATTTCTGCCCTTAGATCGTGTTTCGTATGTGAATTGGATTGAATTCGCATTAAATTTTATTCGAAGTTTAATTTTTGATACAAATAACGTGAAAATGTCAAAATTTAATGTCAATTCGAAATTTTAATCCAATTTTTTTTTAAATACATGGATGCCTATTTAAACGAGATGTTTGGATTTACCTACAGAATAAGGAAGGATGTGTTTATTTTGCACTGTACAATGTACATTTATTTCGTTCCGAAAACGAGCACATTTCCGTTACCGAATAAATTCGAAGATTATATGATTTGAAATAATTGGTTGTTCAATGCAATATTCGGAAATAACTCCGAAGAAAGTGTATTTACTAAGATAGTTCACAATAGTTATTGTGTAATAGCATTGTATCTTTGTATATAGAACCTATAGTACTACCACCATTGTATATAAAACCCATAGTAATATCATCGAGTCGTTTTTTTTTACGTTCTTGGGAGCTACTATGTGGCGTTATAAACGCCACAAATTTGACAATGGAGAGAATCAAAAAGGAATAGAGAACAGGTAGTAGGAGCGAGAGGAGTGTATTATATTGGTTCTGACAACAATAATGCGGGAAAGGGAGATATCCGAAATAGCCTTTTGCGTCATTGAACTTGGGCGAGAAAATAGAAAAAAATGTTTGTGTGTATATGTTCGCTTATGCAAAGGTTTGGTTTAATTTTTTTTCAATGAATTTAGGAAACGATTTTTTGCTTAAGGGCATATGTTTATACATATATGTATAGGTATATAATCTCCTATAGTTTCATGAAAAACTTGGGAGGTTTTTATTTTTGATTTTGAATTCAAAGAAAGCAACGTTGCAGGTATTCTCTTTCTATTATATGCGGTAATAGTAATTGTATGGGACGGTTGCCATATTTCGGGTTAGGTACCTACATTATATATATGTAGGTATAATAATAATTTTCATAATTTTGGTATAGTTAGGTCCCTAGGTAGGTACTACCTAATAATAAACAGAACAAAAATATTATTTCCAATTATGTTTCCGTTTTGAATAATTGTAGGTATCAAGAGATTTAGTACATAGGTAGGTATGCCAATTTAAAATATTAGGTAATTAATATAGGTAAGCCAAAAAACCGTTTTCGAAAAAGAAAAGTTTATAGGAAGGAAGGTATCAATATCTCATTAAGGGCTAAGCCGATTTTAATAAAAAAAATTATACAGAAGGTCCTTTTAAATTTTAATTAATAGGTATTGGATATACCAATGTTCAAAAAAAATTCTTAAATCAAGAGGAAATTATGTTGAAGGCAGGTTGTTGAATTTGTTTTAAATTACATTTATTGTTTGGTGTATATTTTTAAATAGGTACTTGAAATAGGCAATCCAAATAATTTTTAAACAAATTTTAAGGAAGCTTTTTATATAAAAAACGTTTTGAATGATTTTTTTTTAAATACATTTTTACTTGCGGGGAGAGTACGATAACTTTGGCGCCAAAAATTGATAATGGATTCTTGTAGAAGGGTCAAAAATAAGCATTTTTTACTATGGGTGGGGGGGGGGGTCTACCTCACCCCGTTTAGGAGGTAGGGGCAATTTCAGAAAAAATTACTTAAAATTAAAAAATAATTATTAAAAAACAACGGCAACACTTACAGTAATTAAATATACCGTTTTTGAAAGTTAGGAATCTAAACTTTAATCCTGCATTTAAATTAAATTATTTTAGCCGACAGTTTTTTAAAAAATTCGCAGGCAAACTCAAAATTTTGATAAAAAAATGGAAAAAAAAAGTTTAGACCAATTTTTCTCAAAATTTTGAAATGATGCAAGTTAATCGAACACAAAAAACCGAAAAGATTTATGTCTTCCAGTTTTTGAGGAAATTGAAAATTACTAAAACTACTTTCTTATGAGATTTTTGTTTATTGATATTTACGTTGATTAGGTTCATCTTTGTAAGTTAAGTACAGCAATTCATTTAGCGTTACCGAGAATGCACCATGAGTTCGGTCAGTTATTGAGTAAGTCAGGAGTTAGTTAAAAATAGTAAAGTCAATGTTCATTTATTAAAGAGGTATGTAAGTCTCGTCAATGAAGTCATCGTCCGTACTGGTGTTACTGTCGAGTTCATTGAGTTCGTCGTTGATGGTGAAAAGCCGAGGTTGTTTTGGCGGTAAAACACCCTCTAAGTGCTCACTGTGAACAGTGGGAGGGTCGAAGTCCTTTAGTTGCAAGCCCATACTTTCTTCACCATCGATAAAACCTGGGTACACTTTTTTAACGTCTAGTAAAAATTCCATGATTTGGGAGCCCAAGTCGTCTTTATATTTTTGTTCAAGGCAGTATTTTCTATAAAATAAAAGTGCCATATATTGGTGAAGGTGGTGCGTTGTTTTCCGGCATAAAATAGTTTTTTTTAGGAGCTTGTTTTCTTCGCTGCCAATGTTAACATCAACGTGAGACGCTATTATTTCGGCTATTTCACGACAACAGTTAAAGTTATCTACTATAGTAGATTTACTAAGCTCACTTTAGGTGCATCAAGCTAGCAGGACACCTTTCCCAAAAATACATATAAACGGTCCGGAAGTGGATATTTGTTGAAAATGAATTAATCGCTTATTATTTACGCAAAAAAAAAATGTATCGCACTTTCGGATTCCGAAAAATTGGGTGTCCTGCTAAGTTGTCGTCAAGTTAGCAGGACACCCAATTTCTCGAAATCCAACAGAGCGATTAATTTTTTTTTTGCGTAACTAATCAGCAACTAAATTGCAGCTAATTACTACTAATTCTGAAAATTGAAAAGTGTCCTGCTAACTTGATGCACCTGCTCACTTTTACTGTAGTGATGGTGCTTTTTTGAACATTACAATTGCATTATATAGGTATGTAAGACACAAACATACATTATTAAGAAATGTATATATTTGCTGCAGTCGTACAGTATTACCTAATGTGAATTTTTTATAATGCAATACATTTTCATGTCTGAAAATTTTAAATGTGCAACTTTGGGCTACGTATATGTATATTTAGAAATCAGCTGTTGACTTGGATATATAAATATAAGACAAATTGAAAGTTTAAATCCAGATTCATTAAATGCAAAAGAAACTTTGCATACACCCAACCTCGCACATACCCCAAATCCTATAGTGTGCCAAGCAGGGGGGTTGCAGGGGGGCAGCATGCCCCCCGTTACATATCTCACTATTTATACGCCGTAGTGCTGGGTGCTAGCATTGTATATATGTAAGCAACAAAAAAAACTAAAATCTCATACAAAAGTAGTTTTAGTAATTATCAATTTTCTCAAAAAATAGAAGACATAAATCAATTCGGTTTTTTGTGGACGATTCAAAATTGATATTTGCACTGACCACAAAAAACAAATTCAGCGCATCGTTTCACAATTTTGAGAAAATTTAGTCTAAGCTTTTTTTCCATTTTTTTTATCAAAATTTTGGGTTTGCATACGAATTTTTTGAAAACTATCAGCTAAAATAATTTAATTTAAATGCAGGATTAAAGTTTAGATTGCTAGCTTTCAAAAACGGTATATTAATTTACTGTAACTGTTGCCGTTCTTTTTTAATAATTATTTTTTCATTTTAAGTCATTTTTTACTAAAATTGCCCCTACCTCCTAAACGGTTCGAGATGGACCCCCCCCCTCCCATAGTAAAAAGTGCTTGTTTTCGACCCCTCTAGAAAAAACGGTTATCAATTTTTGGCGCCAAAGTTATCGTACTCCTGCCTTACTTGCGATATGTGCATAGATATTATATGGAATCTATACCCTCTCCAGGAAAGTATTCAAATATGTAAACAAATAAAAGTTCCCTGCATTAGGCCTATTTAAATAATGAGGATACTTATTTAGTGTTTATAAGGTTTTATTTTACTCTAACATTTAGTTAAAGTAAATACTGAATTTAATTTGTTTATTTATTTTGCCTAACATTAATATGAAGACTTCCTTCTGATATATTAATTGTGTTGTATTTTTTCTATTGAGTTATTATTTGAAATAAAGAAAATAATAATTAAATACCAGGGGCTATTTCTAAAGAATTTCGTGTCCAGCAAGTGGTGTTTGGGAGAAATTCATCTACTATATGATTACATTCGATACTCGATGAACTACTCTACAGCTTTGCTTATTTCGCGCATAGATGCAACACCGTGATATTGGGTTCCATTCTCAGCCCAATGTAGTGTACTCAAAATTTGTTGCAAAGGACGTTAACACATATTCATTTGACTGTTGAATTGAAATGTATGTCCAATTTTAGACAAAATAAATTCGATGGAAAATTATTTTCACTACCCTTTGGTCACTTCTATTTACTTCTTTATTTTCCGAAAATTCTTCAAAACGGTTCATTTGTGTATTATTATTTCAACTTTTCAAAACAAACGCTTATTTGCAAACAAAAATTTCTCTTTGCATATTACTGAAAAACTTTTCAAAATTCTGAATCAAATTTGCAAAGTTTGTTTGTTTGGTGAAACGAAAAGAACATATGCTTAGCAAACTAAGAAAACTTATCACTTTGCAAATTTGCGTTTGGTGAAACGAAATTTGCAAAGTGAAAGTGAAAAGTTGCAAAGTGAAAAGTGTTTGGTGAAATAGGTCCCAGGTTTATTTTTTTTCTTTTTGTCCATTATTTGGAATTTTAAAATATGGTCACCGTAGATATACATAGGTATGTTAAACTACCATTTTTTTTATTTTTTTTTTCAATTACATCTTGTACAAATTTATTATTTCGAAAAAAACCTTCATTTTTTTAAATTTTTCTCAAATTCGTATTTATTAAAGAATTTATAGTTTAAAATACTTAAAGGTAAACAGCTCAATATCCATTTTTCTTTTTTTTTGATACAGTTAAAATGAATATGTCCTTTTTAAAAAAATAGATTTCAAACAAAATGTACCGAATTTCCCTTTAACGGCTAAACCGATTTCAATCAAATTTTTTTCAAAGAAGGTCATTTAAAAATATTTCAAATTTCAAATTTACAAAACTTATTCTACTTATATGCAGGGTGATTCACATAAAGTGTGACAAAAAGCTAGTGTGTAGGGTCGAGACAAGAATAAAATCGCATGGGAGGGGGTGTCAAACTTTAAGACAGCAAATAACGGTACCTGTCAAACAAAATTTTTGGGGTTAAAAGAAAACTCGTTCGATTTAAAATCGATTAAAAAAATGATTTAAATTGAATAAGTAGGATGCCTTTTAGTAAGCAATAAACCATTCCAAAAAATGAATATTAATGGTACCTCGCAAAGTATATTTTTTAGTTTCGCATTTCTCGAAACGATTCAACTGGTTTTAATCAATTTTTTATAAAGAATAATTACTACATTTTAAATAGTTTTCAAACGAAAAAAAAAGTTTGAAATTCTTTTTTGAAAACCCAATAGGTATATATTTCAAAAAGGACTTAGTCGATATTTATTAAACTTGGCAAAAAGCGATTTTTTAATAAAATTTAAACGATTAATTTAAACCAATATTCAATTTTTACCTCCAAATTTATGAATACTTAAAATCGACGTACCAAATTATTTTCTTAAAAATGTTAAGGTTAGAAAATGTATACATACAAAATTAATTATTTTTAAAACCACTTCTATAATTTTAATATTTTTTCTTTCATTAACTACGATTAACTAAAGATATTAAATGGTATACATAGCCTTGGGTTCAAAAAAGGTTTCAGAAGTATATTTTAATCAATTTATTTCTAATTTTGTTAAAAAAAAAAAATATTATTTCCAACCAGTGTGATCGCCCATAAGACCAAGTTCGGGCGACCAAGTTATGTATTTTACTTTCTTAGAGTTGTTTGGGCAATTTAAAGAACGATTTGTATGCTTTTTTCGAATTTACTCTAACTAAATACCTACAACAAGTTACATATATATAGGGTGTTCAGCGAGAATTTTTCAACTTTAAATTGCGATTATCGAAAATCTAGCGGGTTGAGGTAAGCAGGAGGGGTATCATTCAAAGCGCAGGATATGCGGATTTGTTAGTCGCAATTAGAAGTTGAAAAATTCCCGCTGGACACCCTATATATTCATATACCTATATTTTTATTTTCGCTATTTGTAAATCCTCAATTTCAACAAAAAAAAATCAATTCATTACTCCCTATACATAACAAAAGCTCAAAATTTTTAATTCCCGTTGAACTCTCAATAAATTCTTATACAATGTTCCCGTTCTTGTATCATCTTTGTATTGTCATTTTATTATATTCTATACAAAATAGTTGTAATTTGCGTACCTACCTACCAAATTTGTTTTCCTCAAAAAAATTATATGAAAATATTTTTTTTAAAATAAACCTCCAAAAAATACCATACCAAATATATTCATTCATGCCTTGCCTACCCACAAATTTCAACGTAAACAAAAAAAAAACAAATCCACAGCTCCTATACATATCAAAGCACAAAATATCTTGTCCCCCTTGAAATCTCAATGCATTCGTAGCAAAGTTCTCGTTCTTCTATTATCTTTGTGTTGTCATTGTCATTTTATTGTGTTCTATACAAAATCTTTGTTTTTTTTCTCTCCCTCGAACACTCATAAACTTAGTATACAGTATTCTCGTTTTACTATTATCGGTCAATCCTTCTCTATTAGCATATTCCTGAACCTAGAATGTCTCCAATGAGAAATTGCACTTTGGGAAGTTGCGGTGGCGCCCTGGTAGTTCCTCATCATGATAGTACTATAGAAATATATATACAATGCTACCACGAGACTGATTTTTTCTTCTTTATATGTGGCCGTTACGCGGCGCTGGGCTCGTCGATTAGTTGGCAGTGGAGACTTGAGACAGAAGGAAAAAGTAAGAATTAAAAGAAAAAAATAGAAGGAGAGGGTTGTATTTCATTGTTCTGACAACAATAAGATGAGTAAAGGAGATAACTAAATCAGACATTTTTGCCATGACAACGCCCAGAATATAGGAGAAAAATCGCTATATGTTAACATTTGTATGTAGGTATTCTATCGTTTAATATTTTTTACAAGGAAAACTTGAGTAGGTAGGTATTTGAATGTATAAGAATTAATTTGTTTCCTATTGCCAGGCTATAGGCATATGTTTATATATAATTACTATATGATTTTATTTTTCATCACAATTTGAATTTGGTTTTTAATTTTCAGTTTTGATTTTCGTTGATTTTCAAAGCAACGTTGTTAAATTTCACTATAGCTTAGTGGAATACAACGTTGCTTCATTTTGAATTATGGTGCATAGGTAGGTATACCCAATTTTCAAGTATAGTAGGTACATAGGTATAGCTACATATATTTAATAGATTTTTGGTAGGCTTTTTTCACAGTAGGTATTTTATTGTTTGTTATTCAAAAAGAAGATTAGGTAATTGGAATTTTGAATAACAAAATTAATAATAATTATGTAGGTATTCGGTAGGTAGGTATAATTTGTTTTTTAAAGTTTAGGTAGGTATGAAGGTATCGGTATAGGTACATTATGTAAATATCAATGCAGGGATGTAGGTGGGTGGGTGGGTGTGTATGCACAGGGTGGTACCTATTAAAACATTTAATTTTTAAACATTTGAAAGAAATGTAGATAGGTACCTAACCTACATACATATATATGAATGTATTTGGTAGGTAGGTAGGTATGTACACAAATTTAACCAACCACCGACCTATTAAAAATTATTTTTCAAACCAAATCAAATACCTTATAGGTACCTACAACCTACCTAGCTTTCTTTTTGGAAAAAAAATACAACCTAAGTATCTACCTATTTATGGGTAAAAAAGGTACCTTTCTGTCCAAAAAAAATATTTTGTAGGTAGGTACTTGACTAATTATACAATTGAGACAAAAATTAAAAAAATTAATTTTTTTTAAGTAGGTACCTATTTACATATGCATGTATGTACCTATGTAGGTATTGAGACTGAAAAAAAAATTGAAATGAAAATAGGAATACATTATAGCCGATTTAGCAAGATTTGAAAAAAATCAATGTTTTTTTTGGAAAAAATTTGCTTTCATCAGCAGACAATTTTTCAAAAATTAAAAAAAAAAATTAATTTGGCTAACCAATTTTGAAAATCCATTGAAATACACCTAAAAAATATTTTCAAAAAAAATTAAGTACATTTTTTTCCCAAAAAAAAAGTTTATATTTTTAAAAAATTAAAAAAAAAACAAAAATTTGGTGTTTTAATTTAAAAAAAAAAAACAATTGCAATGCTCCTTAAAATTATTTTTTAAAAAAATTAAGGAAATTATTCCGAAAAAATTAGTTTTTTTGAATACAAATAATTTTGAAAAATTAAAAAAGACAAAACTTTGGTGTTTATTTAAAAAAAAAAACAATTTCAATACTCCTAAAAACTATTTTTTTAAATAAAATTAAGTTAAAAAGAGTTTTTGTGAGCATAAATAAAATTTATTATTTCAAAATGAACTCTTAAACTTATTCGCAAGCAAATAATCCCACTCAAACACCCACTTAGTCGTTACTATAAGAAACAAACCAACCTATATCCCCAATTTTACTAGAAAAAAAGGTCAAACTTATAAGAAAAAGTAAGACATGATTACCACATTTGTTAATTGTTTAGCATTCCAAACCGATTTCTAAAAAAATTTAACTTAATTAAGTATTTCCGAAGCCGAATGCAGAAAAATTAGTGTTTTGTTTTAACTTTCCAGAACATTGATAATTAATTTTCAAGAAAAAACACATTAATTTTAATTTAATTAGGATACTTTTCTCTTCTTAAAGTCTAAACTATAAATTTGTCTGAATAAAAAACCTAAGGCCACATGAATTCAAAAATTAAATGAAAAACTGCACGTAATATATTCATCAGATGATATTCAGGTATGATGGTAAACTTAAAACTTCTCAAGTTTCAGCTCAAACGGATTATTTTTTCTTCAGTTTTTAACTAATTTTTATATTTCGATTTTCAGCTCAATTTATAGAATGGTTATAGAAAAGTTTAAACAAATTCACGTGAACTTCTGATTCATCAACAATTGCATTGTCTAAGTTTCAGCTCAATCTGATGGTTATTTTTTGAATTTTACAACATAACGAACAATCATCTGTCAATACCTACCTATATACCTACCTAGATATAAATAAATACCTACATAATCAAAACTAACCTGATTTAACCTGATATCACAAACAAACCTTAAATAGAGCCTTTCTAATATATTTATACCTATGTATTTACTTAACTTAAATCTCAACGGAAAACCTACCTACAAAAGCGTATAACATCCTTCGCTATACAATTCAGTCAAAAAGTATTCGTTTACAACAACATTTTTATTCTTAGTGGTAACCGAGTTTGAATAATTTTCATGCATATTATACATATTTCCTCTATTCCCACACTACGTCACAGGCAAAAGGCAAAAGCCAAAAAATCAAGCCTTCTTTTGAACAATATTTATTTTCGTTCTTCCTATACCCAAAAAACAAACAAAAAAAAACATTTTCCCCTTTCTATAAAAAATGATAAAAGCAAAAAAAACCCCTTCCACTGCAAAAAAAACCAAATCCCATTCATAAAACAAAAAAGCACAAAATTGTTACTTCCTGCCTCCTTCTAACTTTCATAAATTTAGTGGGCTCTCATTTTTGTATTAAAAAACTATTCTCCTTTGTTGGAGAATTCAAAGTCTCCACTTTCCTTTGCAACAATTGTTAGCAACATTAGCTTTATGTGTGGCCGTATGGTAGCGCGTCGGTCGTTCGTCATCATGATAGTACTATAGATTATAAATACAATGATTGTATTTATAATCTATAGTACTATCATGATGACGAACGACCGACGCGCTACCATACGGCCACACATAAAGCTAATGTTGCTAACAATTGTTGCAAAGGAAAGTGGAGACTTTGAATTCTCCAACAAAGGAGAATAGTTTTTTAATACAAAAATGAGAGCCCACTAAATTTATGAAAGTTAGAGGGAGGCAGGAAGTAACAATTTTGTGCTTTTTTGTTTTATGAATGGGAATTGGTTTTTTTGCAGAGGAAGGGGTTGTTTTTGCTTTTATCATTTTTTATAGAAAGGGGAAAATGTTTTTTTTTGTTTGTTTTTTGGGTATAGGAAGAACGAAAATAAATATTGTTCAAAAGAAGGCTTGATTTTTTGGCTTTTGCCTTTTGCCTGTGACGTAGTGTGGGAATAGAGGAAATGTATAATATCATTGTATATAGAACCTATAGTACTACCACGAGACTGATTTTTTCTTCTTTATATGTGGCCGTTATGCGGCGCTGGGCTCGTCGATTAGTTGGCAGTGGAGACTTGAGACACAAGGAAAAAGTAAGAAGTAAAAGAAAAAAATAGAAGGAGAGGGTTGTATTTTATTGTTCTGACAACAATAAGGGGAGTAAAGGAGATAACTAAATCAGACATTTTTGCCATGACAATGACCAGAATATAGGAGAAAAATCGCTATATGTTTACATTTGTATGTAGGTATTCTATCGTTTATTATTTTTTACAAGGAAAACTTGAGTAGGTAGGTATTTGAATGTATAAGAATGGCTATAGGCATATGTTTATATATAATTACTTTATGATTTTATTTTTCAGCACAATTTGAATTTGGTTTTTAATTTCCAGTTTTGATTTTCGTCGATTTTTAAGGCAACGTTGTTAAATTTCACTATAGCTTAGTAGAATACAACGTTGCTACATTTTGAATTATGGTGCATAGGTAGGTAGACCCAATTTTCAAGTATAGTAGGTACATAGGTATAGCTACATATATTTAATAGATTTTTGGTAGGCTTTTTTCACAGCAGGTATTTTATTATGTTTGTTATTCAAAAAGAAGATAGGTAATTGGAATTTTGAATAACAAAATTAGTAATAATTATGTAGGTATTCGGTAGGTAGGTATAATTTGTTTTTCAAAGTTTAGGTAGGTATGAAGGTATAGGTATAGGTACATTATGTAAATATCAATGTAGGGATGTAGGTGGGTGGGTGGGTGTGTATGCACAGGGTGGTACCTATTAAAACATTTAATTTTTAAACATTTTAAAGAAATGTAGATAGGTACCTAACCTACATACATATATATGAATGTATTTGGTAGGTAGGTAGGTATGTACGTAAATTTTAAATATTAACCAACCGCCCACCTATTAAAAATTATTTTTCAAACCAAATCAAATACCTTATAGGTACCTACAACCTACCTAGCTTTCTTTTTGGAAAAAAAATACAACCTAGGTATCTACCTATTTATGGGTAAAAAATGTACCTTTCTGTCCAAAAACAATATTTTGTAGGTAGGTACTTGACTAATTATAACGGGTGATTTTTTAAGAGGTTTAGAACTTTTTTTAAAAAAAAAAACACAAAAAGTTCAAAAAAATGAATAAAATATTTATTTGAATCGATAGTTTGAACCTTGCAATTTAATGTTTAAAGATAATTTCATGCAAATGTTGACCGCGGCTGCGTCTCAGGTAGCCCATCCGCTGAGTCCAATTTTGGCATACTCTTTCACACATATCGGCCGGTATCTCACGAATGAATGCATGGATGTTGGCTTCCAGTGCGTCAATCGAAGCGGGCTTGTCCCTATAGACATTAGCCTTGACATACCCTCACAAAAAATAATCTAATGGTGTCAAATCGCACGATCTAGGCGGCCAATTGACCGGCCCGAAACGTGAAATTAACTGTTCACCAAACTCGCCTCGCAATTGCGCCATTGTTTCGCGTGCTGTGTGGCATGTGGCACCGTCTTGTTGAAACCACATATCATGCAAGTCAAGAACTTCCATTTAGGGCAAAAAAAAGTTTGTTATCATCGCTCGGTAGCGTTCACCATTGACAGTAACGCTGCGATTCGCATCATCTTTGAAGAAATAGGCCCAATAATGCCGCCGGCCCATAAACCGCACCAAACAGTGGCTTTTTCGGGATGCATTGGTAGCTGTTGCAATGCTTCTGGCTGATCTTCACTCCAAATGCGGCAATTTTGCTTATTTACGTACCCATTCAACCAAAAATGAGCCTCATCGCTGAACACAAGCAGCGCGCGATGAACATTTCGAACCGAGCACGAATTTTGATAGTAAAATTCAATAATTTGCAAGCGTTGTTCATTTGTAAGACGATCCATGGTTAAATTGCAAACCAAACTGAAGCTGTTTGACAGTGACACAAGGTACTAAACACACGTCAGCTGTCAAAACCAGTGTTGCCAAAACCAAACCAGCTTAAAAATCACCCATTACAATTGAGACAAAAATTTAAAAAATTATTTTTTTTTAAGTAGGTACCTATTTATGTATGTATGTATGTAGGTATTGAGACTGAAAAAAAAATTGAAATGAAAATAGGAATACATATAGCCAATTTAGCAAGATATGAAAATCAATGTTTTTTTTGGAAAAAATTTGCTTTCATCAGCAGACAATTTTTCAAAAATTAAAAAAAAAAAATTAATTTGGCTTAACCAATTTTGAGAATCCATTGAAATACACCTAAAAAATATTTTCAAAAAAAATTAAGTACATTTTTTTCCGAAAAAAATAGTTTATACTTTTAAAAAATTAAAAAAAAAAACAAAAATTTGGTGTTTTAATTTAAAAAAAAAAACAATTGCAATGCTCCTTAAAATTATTTTTTAAAAAAATTAAGGAAATTATTTCGAAAAAATTAGTTTTTTTGAATACAAGAATTTTGAAAAATTAAAAAAAGACAAAACTTTGGTGTTTATTTAAAAAAAATAATTTCAATACTCCTAAAAACTATTTTTTTAAATATAATTAAGTTAAAAGATGTTTTTGTGAGCATAAATAAAATTTATTATTTCAAAATGAACTCTTAAACTTATTCGCAAGCAAATAATCCCACTCAAACACCCACTTAGTCGTTACTATAAGAAACAAACCAACCTATATCCCCAATTTTACTAGAAAAAAAGGTCAAACTTATAAGAAAAAGTAAGACATGATTACCACATTTGTTAATTGTTTAGCATTCCAAACCGATTTCTTAAAAAATTTAACTTAATTAAGTATTTCCGAAGCCGAATGCAGAAAAATAAGTGTTTTGTTTTAACTTTCCAGAACATTGATAATTAATTTTCAAGAAAAAACACATTAATTTTAATTTAATTAGGATACTTTTCTCTTCTTAAAGTCTAAACTATAAATTTGTCTGAATAAAAAACCTAAGGCCACATGAATTTAAAACTTAAATGAAAAACTGCACGTAATGTATTCATCAGATGATATTCAGGTATGATGGTAAACTTAAAACTTCTCAAGTTTCAGCTCAAACGGATTATTTTTTCTTCAGTTTTTAACTAATTTTTATATTTCGATGTTCAGCTCAATTTATAGAAAAGTTTAAACAAATTATTTATGTGAACTTCTGATTCATCAACAATTGCATTGTCTAAGTTTCAGCTCAATCTGATGGTTAGTTTTTGAATTTTACAACATAACGAACAATCATCTGTCAATACCTTTCCCTATATACCTACCTAGATACTAACCTGATATCACACAAAAACCTTAAATAGAGCCTTTCTAATATATTTATACCTATGTATTTACTTAACTTAAATCTCAACGGAAAACCTACCTACAAAGGCGTATAACATCCTTCGCCATAAAATTCAGTCAAAAAGTATTCATTTACAACAACATTATTATTCTTAGTGGTAACCGAGTTTGAATAATTTGCATGCATATTATACATTTCCTCTATTCCCACACTACGTCACAGGCAAAAGGCAAAAGCCAAAAAATCAAGCCTTCTTTTGAACAATATTTATTTTCGTTCTTCCTATACCCAAAAAAACAAACAAAAAAAAACATTTTCCCCTTTCTATAAAAAATGATAAAAGCAAAAACAACCCCTTCCTCTGCAAAAAAACCAAATCCCATTCATAAAACAAAAAAGCACAAAATTGTTACTTCCTGCCTCCCTCTAACTTTCATAAATTTAGTGGGCTCTCATTTTTGTATTAAAAAACTATTCTCCTTTGTTGGAGAATTCAAAGTCTCCACTTTCCTTTGCAACAATTGTTAGCAACATTAGCTTTATGTGTGGCCGTATGGTAGCGCGTCGGTCGTTCGTCATCATGATAGTACTATAGATTATATATACAATGATAATATGCATGCAAATTATTCAAACTCGGTTACCACTAAGAATAATAATGTTGTTGTAAATGAATACTTTTTGACTGAATTGTATAGCGAAGGATGTTATACGCTTTTGTAGGTAGGTTTTCCGTTGAGATTTAAGGTAAGTAAATACATAGGTATAAATATATTAGAAAGGCTCTATTTAAGGTTTGTTTGTGATATCAGGTTAAATCATAGGTAGGTATTGACAGATGATTGTTCGTTATGACAAATTTATAGTTTAGACTTAAAGAAGAGAAAAGTATCCTAATTAAATTAAAATTAATGTGTTTTTTCTTGAAAATTAATTATCAATGTTCTGGAAAGTTAAAACAAAACACTAATTTTTCTGCATTCGGCTTCGGAAATACTTAATTAAGTTAAATTTTTTAAGAAATCGGTTTGGAATGCTAAACAATTAACAAATGTGGTAATCATGTCTTACTTTTTCTTATAAGTTTGACCTTTTTTTCTAGTAAAATTGGGGATATAGGTTGGTTTGTTTCTTATAGTAACGACTAAGTGGGTGTTTGAGTGGGATTATTTGCTTGCGAATAAGTTTAAGAGTTCATTTTGAAATAATAAATTTTATTTATGCTCACAAAAACTCTTTTTAACTTAATTTTATTTAAAAAAATAGTTTTAAGGAGTATTGAAATTGTTTTTTTTTTTAAATAAACACCAAAGTTTTGTCTTTTTTTAATTTTTCAAAATTATTTGTATTCAAAAAAACTAATTTTTTCGAAATAATTTCCTTAATTTTTTTAAAAAATAATTTTAAGGAGCATTGCAATTGTTTTTTTTTTTAAATTAACACCAAATTTTTGTTTTTTTTTTTAATTTTTTAAAAATATAAACTATTTTTTTCGGAAAAAAATGTACTTAATTTTTTTTGAAAATATTTTTTAGCTGTATTTCAATGGACTTTCAAAATTGGTTAGCCAAATTAACTTTTTTTTTAATTTTTGAAAAATTGTCTGCTGATGAAAACAATTTTTTTCCAAAAAAAACATTGGTTTTTTCAAATCTTGCTAAATTGGCTATATGTATTCCTATTTTCATTTCAATTTTTTTTTTCAGTCTCAATACCTACATACATACATAAATAGGTACCTACTTAAAAAAAATTATTTTTTTAAATTTTTGTCTCAATTGTATAATTAGTCAAGAAAGGTACCTTTTTTACCCATAAATAGGTAGATACCTAGGTTGTATTTTTTTTCCAAAAAGAAAGCTAGGTAGGTTGTAGGTACCTATAAGGTATTTGATTTGGTTTGAAAAATAATTTTTAATAGGTGGGTGGTTGGTTAATATTTAAAATTTACGTACATACCTACCTACCTACCAAATACATTCATATATATGTATGTAGGTTAGGTACCTATCTACATTTATCTTTCAAATGTTTAAAAATTAAATGTTTTAATAGGTACCACCCTGTGCATAGACACCCACCCACCCACCTACATCCCTACATTGATATTTATATATGTATGAAGGTATATACCTATACCTTCATACCTACGTAAACTTTAAAAAACAAATTATACCTACCTACCGAATACCTACATAATTATTATTAATTTTGTTATTCAAAATTCCAATTACCTATCTTCTTTTTGAATAACAAACAATAAAATACCTACTGTGAAAAAAGCCTACCAAAAATCTATTAAATATATGTAGCTATACCTATGTACCTACTATACTTGAAAATTGGGTATACCTACCTATGCACCATAATTCAAAATGAAGCAACGTTGTATTCCACTAAGCTATAGTGAAATTTAACAACGTTGCTTTGAAAATCAACGAAAATCAAAACTGAAAATTAAAAACCAAATTCAAATTGTGATGAAAAATAAAATCATATAGTAATTATATATAAACATATGCCTATAGCCTGGCAATAGGAAACAAATTAATTCTTATACATTCAAATACCTACCTACTCAAGTTTTCCTTGTAAAAAATATTAAACGATAGAATACCTACATACAAATGTTAACATATAGCGATTTTTCTCCTATATTCTGGGCGTTGTCATGGCAAAAATGTCTGATTTAGTTATCTCCTTTACTCATCTTATTGTTGTCAGAACAATGAAATACAACCCTCTCCTTCTATTTTTTTCTTTTAATTCTTACTTTTTCCTTCTGTCTCAAGTCTCCACTGCCAACTAATCGACGAGCCCAGCGCCGCGTAACGGCCACATATAAAGAAGAAAAGATCAGTCTCGTGGTAGTACTATAGGTTCTATATACAAAGGTAATAGTTGATTCCAAGCAAAAATATTTTGGCGCAATTTTTTTTAACAAACTAATGTTGACGTATGTAGGTTATTTTTAAACACTTTTCAACTAGTATCGTGTTAAACCTATTTTTTTAACTGCTCCAAAGCATGCCTAAAAAAGTGACTGTTCGTGTAAAAAACTTAGACCCCTTTCAAACGAGGAATCAAGTTGCTAGAGATTTTTGGACGTTTTCTTTTAATTTCTTCTAAAATAACCAGTATGATTCACATGAGGAAAAAATCTTTAGAATTTTTTTCTACTTCTACTTTAAGGTCTCTTTGTTGAACGCTAACTGCGTGAATTGTGAAAATGAATTTCAAAATGACCGGTGCGATTTTGTTCACTGCCCTTGTTTCGCGTCTTTTTCCCCTAAAAATGAAAATTGTCGGAGAAAAAAAATCTTCTAACTCCTCCGACTTTTTTTTTGACGTTTCTGATGTAAACACCGTCTTTGAATAGAATTTGAGCAAACACACCTTTTTTTACATTTACCAATGTCAAAGTATACCTCTAATGGATTAGAACGATACTAAGGCAGTGTGTAAATTGTTTCTATTAAAGCTGTATGAGAATAGAATGCACAGAATTTATATTGCAACATATCTTACCGCACATGAGAGTATGAGTAGGTGGTAGCACTAGATTCAGAGAATATGAATATAAAGATGAGAAACCTTCCTTCTTTTCAACCCCCAAAACCCATCTGTTTACATTGTTGTTTTTGTAATTGCAATCACAATTTAACGCATTAAAACACGCACGCTAGTGGAAAAATATGAACTCACCACGGTCGGCCATTTTGTTAAGCTTGTAGCCTTGTAGGCAAACCCTGTTGACAGCCGAAGTTTCCAATCTTTATATAATTCATAACGCGCACGTTCAACGCATATCTGAATTTTCAGAATTCTGAACTTTGGGAGCTTCTGTCATTAAAAGTTGCGAACATTCAGATGCCATCAAACTTTTTATGACAGTTGGCCAATCAGAAGCTCCAAAAATTCAGATATGCATTGAACACGCACAATTTCTGACTAGATTATTGATTGCTTATACTCATGATCAAGAAAAGTTCGCCACCTTCAAAAATGAACACGGCTATTATAACATACTTGTACACTGGGTTGAACCTGGGGTACCATTAAAATCTTGAAGGGCGGTTTGTGCTGAAAAACATCGAACAGCGAACACTTCACCGAAAAAGACCATATACCTTCCCCTTAAAGATTAATCTTAAAATTCCTCAATAATAGCCGTGTTTTTTGCAAGCCCGGGGAGATTTGGTTGAAAAAAAAAAACGAAATCGGGGATTAGCGACGCCATTATAGAAACAAAATGGAGTTCCCATATAAATTATCGATAACAAGTATTCAATTCACGCCGGTAACACAGTTTTTCTCCGTGCTTAAGTTAAGCCCCGAGAATGCTCCGCGCCTAGCTAAGCCCGAAGGGGATTAGTTGTTGTTGCATTTAACATGCAAATTGCAGGACAGGACGTCGTTTTTTTCGATCGATTTCAACCTACATCTTGTCACGAATTCTCGATAAATTTCCTTTGAAGTTGTGATGAATAAACTTTATCATAGATTCACATTTCAAAAGTTTAAGTTTTTTTTTGATTTATTTACCCAACCCTGCGGTTTCACTTTTTCACCATATCAAACCAAATTTTGTCATAATTTATTCATGCAATGCAATTGAGAAGTAGGTACGTCTTCACTAACTCCTTGCAATTATCCTGTTAATCACATCCCTCTCCGAAGGACTTCAATGCACAAGGCACTACCGTCTAAGGAAACGAAGGATATCCTTCGCTTTTGGAACAAAAAAAAAAGATATCACTTCATTAATTTGGCGAGAAAGTTCATTTAAATAGTAAAAATAGCTATTCTAGTTTTAAGATTTGGGGTTATCCCTTATTTCTTGGTAGAACGACTACGATACGATGGCGATGGACGCTAAAGAAAACGACAACGACGACGAGCCGTAGTAAAAGATCCTTTTTATTTTTGTTGGTTTGTGAGAGGAAATTTATTGGAATGCAAACTTTTTAAATGAAATTTACTTTGCACATCCTTTTGCTGGTTAGCAGCAGCATCAGCAAGTTGCTGCATCGCACACAGCATCATGCGGGGGAGAGTATAGATATAGAGGTATGACGCGCGTTAAAAAATCTTTGTTTTCAAGTCTTTTGCAGGTTTTGAGAAATACAAGACTTTTCCTAGTTTTGAGAGTAATTTCTGTAATTTACATAAATCCGTTTCTTTTTTTTTTGGAGGTTCAACTTTAGCTTTTGTGGTTGTTGGTGTTGGTTTTATTGAATTTTTCCCTCAAAAACTTGTCCCTCTGTCTTCTTGATGAAACTTTACCCAGCGCAGTTTCGAAATTTCGCTTTTAAATTTGAAATGAAAGAAATCCTTTTACAGACATGTTTTTCCTATTTTCATGTAAGTGTGGTGTTCTTCTCGTTGTTTTCTTCTTTTTGTTTTGTTATTTTTCTTTGTACCTACTTAAATCAAAAAGTTGCTGGGACAAGTCCTTTGAGAAAATAATAAAAAAAACTGTGCAGCAGGGCTGTTAAGGCGTGTTGGTTATATCTACACACAATCGTGACATACATTTTTGATGTAATTAGAAGAAAAGTGAGTAAGTGAGAATTATTGAAGTCTTTTGAATTTTTCTTTGACAATACAAAATGTTGAAATCTGTGTGGACCAAATTTAAATATTTAATTTAAAGACAGGTTTATAATTTTAAGTGCTTTGTGGGTCTTTGTGGCTGGCTTTATAGCAATCTATCCATCCCTCTCTCGTTTATTCGCAAGTGTACAAATTTTTACTTTGATGAAACTGACATTTATGTTTAGCTATTTTGGAAGGAAGTGACTCTAGACATTCCAATTATAACAGTTTTGGTTTATAAAAGTACTGTTTATGCGGCCCCGCAGAGCCAGGGCCCTCCGCTGGTGGGCATACTTCAAGCACCCAGAGTTATTTTTTGTCAAGTCGCGCGAAGCGCGTAAACGTCTGTAGTCTCGTCCATTTTGGAAAGCGAATATATATACTAGCATAAGGGGTGGTCGGTTACATTCTGCGCTAAAAATCTATATCTAATTTTAAGGAGTGGGGAGAGAAAAGTAAAACTGCCCAAAAGCACACGAGGGCTTTAAAGTAAAAATTTTGTCCACTCAAAACGTCTTTTTATAAAATTTTTCTTTCTTAAAACTATTTTTTTTTTTTAAAGAAAATGAAAATTCACTTCAACCAATCAAACTCAAAGTAAACAACAGCCATTTTGTATTTTGTTGTTGTTCTCTAACTTCAAATTGGATTTTGACAGAACACAGAACATGTTTCTGTCCGAAGAAATTTCTGTGGTAAAATTGTCAAGAAGGGTAAACAATTTACTCTCTTGTGAGCTACTCTCTTGTTAGCTCTTTTCTGTCCAAAATTACACTAAATGGACGTACGCGATCAAGATTTGGCTTAAACTGGTAGGTATAATCAAGTTGTTTCGGACAGTCGTTTAAGATGGATTGTCAAATTGTTTGAGAGTTTGCAAATTTTACTTCTGTTCGTTTACTTCCGAAAACTGTCAAATTCTACTAACTTTTAATCGCTAAAAAAAAAACTATTATAACTGTTATAAATAGGTTCTTCTCTAGTCTCGTCCTTTTTTGAAAATATTGCCATTGTGTTAATTATATTTCTATACAAAGAAACCATTTTATTTTAAAGATGGAAAACAACTTTTATTTTCCATTGTAATTTGGCATCTGTCAGATTTATCGAAGTACTCGCTGTCACTTTAGACTCTGACAGATTTGTAAAGTTCCCCATTTAGCTGTACATATGACTTTTCGATTGGTAATATGGAAAAACAACTTGATACGTGTGAACGCTTCTGGAAAAATTATGAAAAGAAATCCAAAAGGTTATTTAGGTCCAGACTTAGTTCAATGAATCTGAGGAGGATTTGCACTCTTCTTTTCATAAGAACTGCTATGCTGCCCCCATAAGCAAGTATACCATTTTTATATTTGTAACTTTCAAAGTGACACATGGAGTTAGTATGAAGCTAAAATGATACAATAGGCATTTAACTTTAATAAAATTCTGAAAAGATAGTACGATACTAGATTCCGATTTGACTTTTATTATGACAAAAATTTAGGAACTTTAATTTTTTACCACTTAAAACTTCATTGTAAAAGAACGAACTTCATAATGGGAAGAATAACCCTCATGTTCTGTAAATCTCACCTCTAAAATTTAAGTACACATGAAATAAAACCGCCACCGCGTTGTGTTATAGTTGAGTAAACTCACAATTATCCAACTAAATCTGCTGTTAATTCCATTCGATTTATCTTAGTTAATACGATTTTTGTAGTTTTTTGTTGTTGAATGCATTGCCACATCACCATGGCGTGCACACACGTTCCATTCATCCATCCATCCATCCATCCATCCATATGTCCATCCTGCAAATCGGTGTCGGTCTTCACGAATGAAAACTGAATTATTCCAGCCATGAATGCTAATGAACTCATCACTCGTACATTATATCCCCGATGTGTGCTGAATTGAGGTCCTGTCTGCCTGATGGTCTGATGTCTACTCGATACTCAGCCCAAAACATTCCACCATCAGCATAAACCACCGCATATACGTTCTGAGCCCGAATCAAATTCACAAATGTTTGTTGTTGTTCTCATCATAGATTTGCATTGACACAGTGTTAACTACCAACTTCCCATTTCCATTACCATTGTCCTCTTAAATATAAATTCGTCCTTTGGAATACACTTCCTCGATGATAAGTAGTGTGTGCCTGTGAGGAATTATTTGGAATGATTATAGAGAATATAGTTAGGTACCGAGACGAGAGCTTCTAATTATAACTGTTTCGTTAATAGCAACAAGAAGTGAACTTTAGCGCCCTCCACGCTCCACCAAAATGTCCGCCAGCACTAGTCATCCCTAACTTATCTATTTATTGTGTGCGTGTGTGTCAACAAAAGGACGCACTTTAATAATGTCCATTGCATCCTTAAACCATGGCAACCAAACTATATTCGATCGACTCTCCAGCACGTCCCGTGAAGTCCAGGTCCATCATTCAAGTTCCACCATCAGTGCCTGCAAACTATATACAAAAGGAAGATCGAAAGGACACGACGAGTGTACCTACAGAGAGAGAAAAAAAACATCCTTAATTAAACTTCGATGCAAAAGGGCGCCTAGGGAAATGATTGTGATTTCGAAAGGACATCTCAAATTTTTGAAGTGCGGTGTGCGCACTATACCATACTCCTGCTGCTGATGATGATGTGCCAGAGGGTACAAGTGTAAGGCCCACACTCTTTGTTACGTTCATTTTGTTCTGCTTTTGACAGTTCAATTGCTTTCGATTGCGTTTCACAAAATTGTCGATATACATATATGTAAGTATAAAGATGCATATGGTTGGGAAGGGAACTTGTCAGAATGGAACTCTCCTTTTTAATTAGTTCAATTTTACCTACTATTGTGTCCTTTTCACAAGGATATAGGAGACTCAACCTCAACCCAATACCAAAAGAATACAAAAGAGGTCCTTTTCATCCCATTGCTCCAACAGAACCTGATGAATATAATATAGACGCGTACCTACCCGTACATGTAAACACGATATTCAACAATTTCTACTTATGTGGCTGAAGTGGTGAATTTGATTTCAGGACCAACAGGACGAAATAAAAAAAAAATCACAAATAATACATTTTTTTTAAATTATTTTGATCAAGACTTTTCTATTGGATTTTTAAACAAAAAATGAAAAAAAAACTATGAAAACCAAAAAATAAACAAAAACTCCGGAAACCAGGGAGGATGGAATGGTCCATTATCTCTTGAAGCCTTCCAGGGTGATGTGTGGGCTTAAAAGGGGTGGTTTTTTTTTTTTTTGTGTGGCCGAAGTTGAAAATTTATAGCCTGATGTTGGCCTTTGCGAGTGTAAGGGCATGGGTTGATATGTAAACAAATGCGGGTGGGAAAATATACGAACTTTGAAAAAATAATGGTTTTGTCGTCTTGTTTTTTTTAAGTCTTTATTGTAACCATCATCCCTAACCTAACTTTCACTCTATTTTGATAGAACAAAAAGGAAAAGAAAAAAAAAAATAGAAAAATGTTGATGGGCAGTCAGTTTTGGTTATATCAGTGTTTTTGAACTTGAATAAAACGCAGACTCTTAAAAAATAGAGAAACAAAAAATGTTTGTTGTGTTTGGAAGTTAAGCTATAGACAAAGTGACGTTGTGCTTGTGATTAGGCATCAGTGGCAGGTTGACGTGGATTGCGGTACTGGAGTTTGGACACGCATGATGATGATGGAGTATTTAATTGTATTATTTTCCGTAAAAAATTGAAATTGAGAAGTTTAAAAAGTTTGTTGGGATCTATGTTAGTTTCCAAAATGGTGCTCCACCATAGGTTTGAATGATAGGTAGAGGAATACCATTAGAGTACTTCAACTAAGTTTCCACCTCGGATTCAGCTAAGGGAGGCCACCATCATAAATTTCAAGCGTGAATTCAACTAACTCGATAAATTTTGGTTTCATGTGTAAAATGATTTTTTCGGCTATAAACAAAATTTCTTTTGCAAAATTTTAGATTTAAATATTACTTGTACGTTTTGAAGAAACCTGTATGAAAAATGGAATATCCCTATGTGTTTTTTTTTTGCTTTCTATGTGATTTTGTAAAGGAGAAATTCGAAATTTTATTTCAGCTCAACTAGAACGGGTAACTGCCATTCAAACATTTTGATTTTTTTTTTCAAATTTTCTCGAAAACGGTTCTAACGATTTTGATTAAACTTCGTACCTTTAATGACCGAAGTGATACCTTATTACTAAAAAATGCGTTTCAGGTTTTTGGAAAACAATTCACATAACGGTATAAGGCATATTCCATGTTTTTTTGAGAAAATAGTCTTATTTTTGGGTTGTACGCGTATATCTTTTGGATGGTTAGACCAATTTTATTTTAATTTAGCGATCTGGAGGGTCTTAGTAGCTTAAACAATATTGTATTTAAAAATTTTGAAAACATTTTTTTTTTTTGAAACAAAACTAACCCAATTGTTTAGTACTTTTGAGTATTTTAATGTTTTCTAGTTAAAGATATCCTAACTTTTGGCGTTTCAAATTTTCGTAGTAATGGGTGATTTTTTAAGAGGTTTAGAACTTTTTTTTAAAAAAAAACACAAAAAATTCGAAAAAATGAATGAAATATTTATTTGAATCGATAGTTTGAACCTTGCAATTTAATGTTTAAGGATAATTTCATGCAAATGTTGACCGCGGCTGCGTCTCAGGTAGCCCATCCGCTGAGTCCAATTTTGGCATACTCTTTCACACATATCGGCCGGTATCTCACGAATGAATGCATGGATGTTGGCTTCCAGTGCGTCAATCGAAGCGGGCTTGTCCCTATAGACATTAGCCTTGACATACCCCCACAAAAAATAATCTAATGGTGTCAAATCGCACGATCTAGGCGGCCAATTGACCGGCCCGAAACGTGAAATTAACTGTTCACCAAACTCGCCTCGCAATTGCGCCATTGTTTCGCGTGCTGTGTGGCATGTGGCACCGTCTTGTTGAAACCACATATCATGCAAGTCAAGAACTTCCGTTTCGGGCAAAAAAAAGTTTGTTATCATCGCTCGGTAGCGTTCACCATTGACAGTAACGCTGCGATTCGCATCATCTTTGAAGAAATATGGCCCAATAATGCCGCCGGCCCATAAACCGCACCAAACAGTGGCTTTTTTCGGGATGCATTGGTAGCTGTTGCAATGCTTCTGGCTGATCTTCACTCCAAATGCGGCAATTTTGCTTATTTACGTACCCATTCAACCAAAAATGAGCCTCATCGCTGAACACAAGCAGCGCGCGATGAACATTTCGAACCGAGCATGAATTTTGATAGTAAAATTCAATAATTTGCAAGCGTTGTTCATTTGTAAGACGATCCATGGTTAAATTGCAAACCAAACTGAAGCTGTTTGACAGTGACACAAGGTACTAAACACACGTCAGCTGTCAAAACCAGTGTTGCCAAAACCAAACCAGCCAAAAAATCACCCGTTATCTCTCACTGCAATTCATATTCCATCCCCGTGTGAATGGGCCTAGTTTAGGTTATCAAAGTGAAGTACAAAAATTTTAAGTTAAACACTAAATGAAATTAATCAAAACAAAACAATTAAAACTAAACAAACGTCTTCAAAACTAAATACATAATATTTTTTTCGCTGAAATAGGTAAAATTTATAAAAATGTATGTATTCTGATTTTAAAAAAGAGGAAAAAGTAAATGAGACTGGTTTGTTTTCAAAGAAAATGTATTTACTGCTTATTTTTTGCGTTAGTATCGATAGTTTGAAACTATCGGCGATAGTAAAAAAAAACTATCGATTCTATCGATAGACTATCGATGTTTATCCAACAGTGACATTTGATTGACAATTATTCTTATCTGCAAATTGTTTGCATTTTAAAAACTAAAAAAAAAATTCTAAATTAAAAATGCCTTTTGCTGCAATTGATTTTTTTTTTACAATATTAACATGATAAATTCGTTAAATTTCACATCTCATACCTTATCATGGTTATCCCAATTCTCAGACCTTTTTCTCTTTGATTGATTTTGCATTTTTATTTTTGATTTGGATGCTTGAATTGAAAATGTTTGTAATAGTTGAAACAGCTGTCTTTCTTACAAACTTAACTCAAATTCATTAGTTCATTGCAGATTGACATATTACAGATATGTTAGGGAATATATATGTGGATGTATTTCGATAGCAACCCTGGATAGTTAGACAACTTATAAAATCTGTTTTTAAATAGGGAGATGGCTAAAATATTTAGCAAATGACTAACGGGACAACTGTCTAAGCGTGTTCTAAATAAATCTAATGAATACGACTGTAAATTTCTAATGGCGAATTCCTTTTAAAAAAGAAATCGATTTTTTTCTAAACAGAATCGAATTTTTTCTGTCAATTGAAAGGAATTCGTATTTCGTAAAAGAATCGATTTTTTTTTTGTGTGATGGTGTTTGTGTTACTTTATAGCTGCAATTGACGCAAAACGTCAAAAAATTATTCACACAACTATTAAGGTTGTTTGGTTTTGTTGTGAGAAAAATGTTTTACCAATAGAATTAAATTAATAAATAAAAGATATTAGCCAGCTTATACGGTGCCAATTTGTTATGGTGCATTTTATTTGTTTGAACTTCTATTTACACATATATTTTTAAAGAAAATTGTTATTGAAAAGTTTTCACTTGCACTGAAAGTTTTAACCACGTCTTTCACTAGCGAAAGCTATTTTTTTTGTCAAATTTGTGTTTGATAATGAACAACGCACAGTAAATTATTTTTATAGCTGTATTGACTGAATATATTGTTAAATATTCTGTTAAATTATGTAGAATCCAAAAATTTCAATTTGACGTTTTGGAAATGTCAAGTCTTCATAGTGTGTGTGCAAATCAGTTGTGAAATCTTGCTAAAAACGGAAGATTTGTTTTGACAGAAAAGAATCGATTTTGTTTTGAAAAAATTCGATTCTGTTTAGAAAAACTTCGATTTCTTTGTTGGAAGGAATTCGCCATAAGTGCACAGCGGTTAGCGGTGTCGTCTGCATCTCCTTTTGTTAAATCGGAAAGCTTTTTTGTTGTTCTGTTTACTTGATGGTGTGTTGTCGTGTTGTGTATTTTTTTGTTTATGTAATTAAATATGTGAAGTGTAATGTATAGTTTTTCGACGTCGCGATGCACGTCGCCCATTTTAAACGAATTCACTTGCAGTTAATATATAAAAATAGTCGGAAAGTATATTTTATTTACGAAGTATGCTTGGTGAAAGGAGCCCCTATGCAGTCGATCAAGTATATCTAGATATAGGGTAGGTTTAAAATAAAGTAATCGACTTTATGTATCTTTTAATTGGGATTGAATGTGGAAATACTTTTTAGTTTATTTGAAAGAAATACAGTTTGTTAAGTTTCATGGATGCCCACGTCCATTTAAATTACAATTTTATAAAAAAATTATCTTAAAACTTCATTATATAAATTCAATATGAAAACCAACAAAAGATATATACATATGGACTTGTGCATGTACATAGATACAATACATGTAAACATATTTTCATTTTCATGCAAATCCCCAATAACCAAAATAAATTGTTTTTTTTTAGAACTTATTTTACAAAGGGTGTTTTTTTTTATAGTTATAGAACTTTAAGTTGGCAACATTATTTTAACTGGCGGCCGTTTTTTTCATTTATTTTAAGTTTGGTTTGGCATTTCAACATGAATAGACTGAAGCCTGAACAACGCTTCCAAATTGTGCCGAAATGGGCCCAAAACAAGATTTCCGTTGATCCCAACTTTCATAAGCGAATTTTGTTTAGCGATGAAGCTCACTTATGGTTGAATGGATACGTCAATAAACAAAACTGCCGTATTTGGAGTGATGATAATCCTCAAGTGTATGTTGAGACACCGTTACATCGACAAAAACTGACTAATTGGTGTGCTTTATGGTTTGGTGGAATAATTGGTTCGTACTTCTTTAAAAACGATGCTGGCCAGAACGTTGCAGTCAATGCTGACCGCTATAGATCCATGATTACTGACTTTTTCGTTCATCAATTGAACAACCATGATGTGCAGGAGCTGTGGTTTCAACAAGACGGAGCGGCGCAACATGTGACACAGCTCGTGCCACAGTTGATTTATTGAAGGAAACGTTTGGTCACCGCATAGTTTCAAGTTACGGACCCGTGAATTGGACTCCAAAATCGTGCGATTTAACGCCGCTTGACTATTTTCTGTGGAAATATGTGAAGTCGCTAGTCTACGCCGGTAAGCCCGAAACGATTGACCACTTGGAGAGTAATATTTGCCGCGTGTTATTGCCGATATACGGCCACAAATGTTGGCAAAAGTCATCGAAAATTGGACCTCCAGATTAGACTACGTCCGAGCCAGCCGTAGCGGTCATATGCCAGAATTTATATTTAAATTATAATGCCAGAATATTATCTTTCGAATAAAGTAAATTTCATGTCAATTTAAAAAAATCATCTTTGTTTTACTCCATTTCCAAGTTGTATACCCCTAAAGAAAAAACACCCTTTATAATGAAAAATATTATATCTGACAGATTTTGCATTATAAAAAAAAATAAATAAACAAGCATCCTTCAAAGAAGACAAAATTGGTCCACTTCATCGCTTAAAACCCTTTTTTCCTCTACACACACTCCAGCAATAAATCAAAATAGTCAAGATGATAACATTTAAGTTTTAACGACTCTCATAAATCAAAGATTTCACTCAACGATAAGAAGGTTATGACAAAAAAAGAGGAGCAAGGAAATGCGTCAACAAGGCCATTGAGTTCTCAATAAAAATGAAGAAGCTTTTGTGTGTGTGTGTGTATCAATTGCAGTACAGTTTTCCTTTTTAATAGTTTTATGAGAAAATATAAAATGCAAGGACTTCAACTATCGACCATAAACCAAGAGAAAACTTAAGTATGTCCTGCTTGTATATTATGTACTTAGTGCTTGATTGTAGTTATGGATGGCTATAATGACTTTTCGAATGGCAATAAAATTAAAAATCATTTCTTAATAACAGTTCTGTCATATAAACTTGAGTCCTGAAAAAAATTCAAGCACTCTTTTTTTTTCATTTTCATATATTATGATGTGCATGTTCTATCTATAACAATCACACTTCTGAGACTTCATATACACTTCAAATGAGTTTTCTTTATATATCGAATGAAATAAATCAGAAACTTAAGGGTCTCTAAAGTCTAAACAAAAGTAACATCCTTAATACAATTTTAAAAGTTCAATAAAAGATGTTGCAAAAGTTTAAATAAAAAGTTTATTTTTTATTTTTTTATTTTTTTGTATTGTTGGTTGTTTTAACTTTTCTGCACTCCACATTGATGTTTCGCCATTCACTTCCTCTTTTTCTTGTGCCGACATTTTTGTTTTTTTTTTGACCATATTTTTATTGTTAGGGTAAATTTTAAAACAACGACTTCTTCCACAAATTCAATGAAAAGAGTCTGTGAGGAGGAAGAGTGAGTGCATATATCATATACTCGTACAAATAAAAGTGTGAAATGAAGGGTTTTCCAATAAGAGGTGTTATTTTGATATTCAAAGAAAAATGGCATTTTTTGAGATAATTGATCGGATGTTTATTTCATTATGTATGCCGTTAATAATGGAACACAACATCAGCCAAATGGCCGCCACGACCACGCTTACAGGACCATATCCTTTTCATGAAATTTTCCATATCCAAATCGCAAAGTGGCTGTCCTATGTCCTCGATAGCCTCACGAATTCCATCTTTGAGGTCTTGAATCGACGCTGGGCTGTTGGCGTAGACTTTATCTTTCACGTGGCCCCAAAGGAAGAAGTCGCAAGGTGTTAAATCACAAGATCTCGGTGGCCAATTGTGATCACCTCTTCGAGAGATAACACGGTCCGGAAACTTTTCCCGTAAAAGATCGATGGTTTCATTGTTTGTGTGGCACGTAGCGCCGTCTTGTTGAAAGTAAACGTTGTCCAGATCAATACCATCCAATTCCGGCCATAAAAAATCATTAATCATCTCTCGATAGCGCAATCCATTGACCGTAACTGTTGCTCCAGCCTCATTTTCGAAAAAGTTAGGTCCAATGACCCCGCCGGACCATAAACCGCACCAAACAGTCACGCGTTGAGGATGGAGAGGCTTTTCAACAATAACTCTTGGGTTTTCCGAGCCCCAGATGCGACAGTTTTGCTTGTTGACGTAGCCTCCGATATGGAAATGGGCCTCATCAGTCAAGATGATTTTTCGATGAAATTCCGGATCATTTTCATGCATTTTAAGGACCCAATCAGCAAAGACACGACGTTGTTGATGATCAGCCGGCTTGAGTTCTTGTGTTAACTGAACTTTATAAGCCTTAAGACCCAAGTCTTAATGCAAAATACGGTGTAATGACGTTTGTGGAATGCCTAATTCCAAAGAACGACGAGGAATGGACAAACCTGGGTTTTCTTCAACATTTTGGGCTACAACAGCAATATTCTCAGTTGTTCTTGAGCGACGTGCACGGGTTTTATTCTTCATATCACTAACTTGTCCCAACAGCTCGAATTTGTCCACCAATTTCTGTATTGCGGTCCGACACGGTGCTTCACGACGACCCAAAAATGTTGTAGTTTTACGAACAGTCTCTGCCAAATTTTCACCATTTTTATAGTGAATTTTAATAATTTCAATGCGTTGTTGAAACGTGTATCGTTCCGTTTTTATTAATGGCGTAGTTTCTACTTGTCAAATGTCAAAAAATGACAGCTTCAAAAGTGACAACTACCGAAATAGCGGGCTATTCAAAATAACACCTCTTATTGGAAAACCCTTTATTAGAAAAATAACGTTTGTCTGGCTTTACATTGCCTGGTTTTATTAGTGCCGATTTTTTTAAGCTTTCACTTCGAAAAAATTCTTATAAAGCCGATTTTTTTTCCAAAAAGAAGACTAAATTTGGACCAGAGCTTTTAATTTTGTGGGTTAAACGAGAGAAGATTAAGTTTTTTTTGTGAACTTCTCGAAAAAAATATCAATTTTTTTTTAAATAATTTGATGATCAAAATTGTAACTCAAAAAATTCGTTAGATTATAACACGTTTTTTCAAAGATGTTTAAGAAAACGAGCCCAAACTGGCCAGTGTTGGGGAAAATAGTACATTTTAAAACAAACAATTAATATGGTCACATTTCCGCACGTTTTTCTCAAAATTACGCTCTTAGGAGAAAAGTTTCATAATCTTTCTTGTGCAGAATTTGTTAAGCTACTACACTTTTGGTCTTTAAGGGGATTCATGCAACGGCGGAAAACCCGGATAAACCTCAGAAACCTGATAATTTTATCTCCGCAGAAACGAACTGTCAACATTTGTATGGAAATATTTTTCTGTAGATTTTGATAAATTTATCTCATCAATTTGATGCGGAAAGCGTTAAAATAAACCTGATAAATTTGGAAATGACATTTGTGATGTGTTTGATGTGAAATTTTTCACAAGTATTTCTAAGGGGTGTTCATGCAAACGACAGGCAGAAAGTTATATTTTTCTGCAAAGCGGAAATTTATCTCGTAGCATGAATACCCTTTTTATATTTCTCCTAAAAAAATTGATAGGTTGCGAGCAGCTTCCAAGAAACTAAGTTTTTCCCTTTTCATCCCACAAAATCAAAAGCCCTTACCAAAAGGAAATTGTCCATTTTTTGGCTCAGAGTGCACAAAATGAAAGGTGATGTGAAGCCCGATACATGAATAAAATATTTTCAAAATCGTTCATGGGAAAATCGAGATATTTGGGCTTGAAGTTGCCGATTGCAAAATAACGAATTGTCCATAACTGGCGAAATAATTGAAGCAGAAAAATGAGATATTGATATCAAATGAAAGGTATTTTTATATAAATTATTTTGATATATGTTAAACATATTTTGAGATATTGAGTTTTAACTTCTAGAAAATCCAATTTATTTGAGCGGTCTTTGCCACACCGATATATATGTCGACTGAAAAGGTAAACTATCTTAAGTCGACTTAAGATGATTTGCTTTTTTTTTTAATGAACCCTATTATCAACACAGAAGCGCACAGTTCTGTCTTATCCGAATTCTTCTATCTCACTCCCTTTCTTTTTTATAAAGGAAAAAAAATCATCTTATGTTGGAAAATAGCATGGTGACATAAGGTAAAATATCTTAAGTCCACATAAGATGTTGTGTTGTAGCGAATTAAAAAGTTTTAAGTATACTTAACATTATTTCATCTTAAAAGTTTGTGATAATGCTGAAAAGGTGAAACATCTTAAGTGGATTTAAGATACCTTACCGCGTGCAAACCCAAAAAAAAATCACCCTTAAGTCGACTTAAGTTAAAATAGCCAACATTTTTTTTGAAAACTGAGAAAAGGCAAACTATCTTAAGTCATAATTTGCCCTATAACTGAATAAATATTAACAATATTTTTCTACAATAAATTAAAAAAAAAAGTTCACAAAATTTGACCTCTAAAAAGTTTATTCTAAGAAGTCTATGTTTAAAAGATTTTTTGGGAAGCTTATTTCCACAGTTTTTTTGCTCTCCTGAAAAATGTTAAAAATTGACTTAAGATACTTTACCTTTTCAGTCGAGATATTATTTTAATGAAAAGAAAAATATATTTGATTTGACATCAATTTCATTTTTTTAACGTCAATTATTTCTCCCGTTATAGACAATTATTTGGAATATAAACTGAAAGCGTTATTTTGCAATCAGCTACTTCAAGCCCAAATATCTCGACTTTCCCTTGAACGATTTTGAAAATATTTTATTCATGTATCGGGCTTCACGTCACCTTTAATTTTATACCAAACTCGTTCGTGTAGACTCTATTTATTTATATTTATTTAAAAGGCTTATCCCTTGTCCAAATTTAGGAAATATCCTTCAAAATCTTGAAACTCAATTTTCATCTTTGGATAATTCTCTACCAAATATAGGAAAAGTGGGCGTGGCAGTAGGCAGATTTTCAAAATAATCAGACTTCATACTAAGCTTAACTACAAGGGCTGAGATTCCTAGGGAACCAAAAATATAAGCAGACAATTCTGAAATATAAGAAAAGTGGGCGTGGTAGTGGGGTGGATTTAGCTAAAACTCTTCTAAAACCTAATAGAACAAAAATCTGATAGTTTCACACAAATCAATCAGTTGGTTTCCGAGAGTATAAAGTGCAAAGAAACACAATATTTCATTACCTTCTATAGAAAAGTTTACTTTCGCTTCAATTTTGTACTTAGGCGCCAACGTAAAAGCCTTCTGTGCAAGACTGGAACTTATTCCTCAAAGTTTTCATCACTTTGAATGCGAAATTAGTACTTTTATACGATAAAAAGGTATTCAAAAACGCATTTGACAAAATTATAGTTTACCTATCTTTCTTTTTCCGACAACTTCACATAGAAAAATTGGAAAAAAAGACCAAAGTCAACCAAAGGGTAAGTACCTACCTATAACTATATCTAAACCTAGACCTATCTAACATCATGTGCAAAAAGACGATTCCTTCTTTGCCGTGACTTTTTCTTCTTTAAACTTCACAGATATCGTATATCGAATCGATGAACAACGAACAAAAGTTTTCTTCACAACGAAAAGAAAAGAAAAGAAAAAGAAATAAAAAACTTCAAGGATGCAAGGTTAGAAAAGAAGATGTCCTTTTTATTGTCATTTTGAATATAGAAACTTCTTTCTAACTTATTGAAGCCGATTGCATCTACCTATATAAGCTATAAGCACCCACGCACCGTCTTGCACACACATTTATACATATGTATTTAATTTGAAGTTTTGTAAGAAAAAGGAAACTTTCTACTATAGGTAGGTTAGGTACCAACTGATTCTTGGTTTAACTTTGATTTTTAAATGTTCAAGAAGTGTCAAATGTGTTGGAAGAGAAAAGGTTGTACACATTTGACTTGATAATATTCTTTGGAAGAGAACTTTGACAATTTTCATAAAAAAGTGGTTTTTGAATGAAAGTCGACATATGCCATGGGGTGGGTGGGGTTTTTAGTTATAGGACCGAGACTGATATGGGGGCCTGCTGAACCCATCTCAGGTATGTCGAAAATTGAATTCATGTGTTCTCAGGATGTGATCTATATATTTTGGTAGGTGTCTGTATTTGAATCTATGGGAAGAATGAACTCATCACCATTCTTGTGCAACGTGTTGTCACACCTCTCACTCACTCACTCACTCACTCTATATTTCCATTAAAAAAAAGAATTGCTGCACACATTGCTGCAAGCACGAATTTCATTTAAAAGTGCAATAAATCAGGTTTAATGCCTTTTGGTGCTGTTGGTGGAGGTGTTTACACGCCCCCAAATCAGCCAAAGGTGGCTATAACACGGGATGATCATTAAATGGGGGTGTATGTAATAGGTTGCACGTGTTTATGTGGGTATAGTTAAGTTGAGTTCAAAGTAGGTGTGTGGGGGGGGGGGGGGGGTAAGGGTTTGCTGACTCTTGTAAAAGTTGTGAACTTCCATAACAAAAGTGAAGTGTGTATGCAACGTCAGGATAAGGGCGTTAGATATAATTCGGAATGTAAGCCTGACATGATTATGCCGTGTTAAGTAGATAATTATTACGCTTGGGGGATGGGAATATATATGCGGAAATTGGGAGCGATTTTATGACATGCACTTCCTCCTAGATGTATTTCGGAAGGATTTGTAATTTTTATTCTTTGAAAAAGCTCGTTCTAAGGTGTGAGGAGTCAACGAAAAGTGAAACTGTTTTGTAAGTGATAAGAAAACATGAAGATATACAAAAGTAATGCACTTGTAACTCAATAAAATGGCTTATTCGAGGTAGCACTTCAGATATCAAACTTATATTTGGTCAGTATTTCAATAGTATCTATGATTAGGTTATGTTTTACAAAGTGGGGTCCAAGATTAAGTGCTAAGCACCTGAGCTGCGACTTGCGAATACATCGTTTAAAGCTATTTCGACAAAATATTTATTAACTTTTTGTTTTAACTTTTCGACAAATTTAACTTATTTTTTTTAAATTTTGTTGGGGGCAAATGCCCCCATTTATTCTGCTTAATACACGCTAATTTAATAACTTAAAAACCTTGTTCTTACTTAAAACTAACAAATATGTTAAGGAGGATTTAGGGGGTCAATTGAGAAGATGGGATTTTATAGGCATGGTGAGCTTAAGTTAAAGTCGAAACAATTGAAGTTCTCATCAATCAGAATACGAGTAATAGATTCATTGAAGCTATATTTCTTAGATAACGGGGATTTGTGTTAAAAATGTCAATGGACCCTGAATAAAGTCGATGAATAAATAGGATGTCAGTTATTTATTTTCCTTTTTTCCAGCGAATTTAAGTAAATTAGTTGAAGACGGTCTTGATAGAGAGGATGGATCAAATAATCATTGCAGGATAGATCACGAAGGGCAAATCGTAGGAAACGACGTTGAATGCCCTCAATTCGCAAGTTGTGTACATGTTGATGAGGGGACCACACTTGACAGGCGTATTGGAGGAGTCGACGAACAAAGATTATGCAGAGGGATCGCGTCACGTAATGGGGTCGGAAAATTCTTTAGACTAACGTTTCACAAAGTCAAGTGCTGAGTTGGCTTTAGAATTATCTCGTCGATATGTGTTAGAAAGTTGAGCTCTCTGTCAAGTTAAATAAATAGAAAAGCACTTCGTAAAATTAAATTTAATTGGGAATTTCTGAAGTTTAATATTTTCTACGGGACCAACAACTTATCTTCTGCTAACTGTCAAACGTAAACTCGTAACCAACACACCGAACAAAATTTGTTATAGAAATTTTGAAAACGGTGTTGATTCTACTGGATTAATTGTCATAATCGACCGGACAACCAATAGTTTCAATTTAACAGAGACATGGTTGTGGATTCCACAATCGAATTGTGAAATAATTAGCAAATGTTGTAAAATTTATTGTCACAAAATTTGTTGCTGAAACAGCATTCATTGTTCAATTTAAACCATAATCAATAAAATTCACATTTTGTTTGCTGTATTTCTCACAACAGGTTGCAAGTAGATTGACTGTAAACTTTCTGTAGTTTTTACAAACGTTTGTAATTATTACAGACAATGACTGTAGATTTAATAATTTCACGCTGTAAATTTTATAACGAGCAATTGTGATCATTTTAACTATTTTATTGTGAAAATGAAAGCAAACGCTGTTAATCTACGATTAGATGGTCAACGCAAACGGTCAACGCGTTGACTCTCTGACGTCAAAATGACGTGAAATACGCACGACTTGGTAACTTTGGGACATTATTTTACGTCATTCTGACCTCAAAGAGTGTGAATGTGACGGCATTACATATATACATAATTGTAAATTTGACTGGCCCATTTTGTAAACTTTACAGCGAAGATTTTTTTGGGTGCAACAACAGGGCCCTATTGCAGCAACAACTTATCAGTAATCACTTAGCAAATATCATGAATCTTCATACGATTTTCTTGCGTCAGGATGCCATAATTTCTCCGGACATAATGTGCATGGATCGTACGTCCGACTTAAGGCCCATGGACATTATATCCCTAGACATTGTGTCATCCCACCGCAAGAAAATCGTATCAAGATTCATGATATTTGCTTAGTGATAGGTTGTTGGTGCAATAGGGCCCAGGTCTCAATTCACAAAACGGCGTATAAAAAATTCATGCAAAATTAACCTCAAAACACTAACAGTCATATTTATAATCCCATTCCAAGGTATGTCTAGCTTAAGACAGGTGTCCAACTCCAAAATCTTATTTATAAACATTGTCTATCGATTGTCTAACTTTGACACCTATTCTAAAGTGGGTATAAGTTCAATGAACAAAGCAAGGCATGTTTTAAGTTACGAATTGAAAAGTTATCTTTAAATTAATGAAATTTGAAAATTGAACGTATCGCAAAGTTCACAAAATTGACAGATTACAGGGATGTCTTTGAATTTATGAGGACATATTTAGACAACTGTTGGAATGTCATTGTAAATTAGGAGATGTCCAACTATTTAGACACTCTCCAGTTGGACAACTGTCCAAGAATGTTCTAAGGAAATCTTATAAATACGACTTTAATTCTATACTTCTGACAATTCGCGGTTGTCAGCAACCGCTCATGCGAATGAAATGTTGAAACTCGCAACCATTCACAATCCGCATTTCGCTGGTCGAGTCTCATGTGAGAGGCACTTTATTGATGCTTAGGTCAGTAGCAGTCACTTTAACAAATATTTCTTCAAAATTTCTTCTTCTTTGGTAACAAATAGAAAATAATTTAGTTGCTAAGATCTCCTTTCACTTGGATATTTTCCCAGTTTTGAAACAATTATGACTTTAGTGACTCTTCGCTGTTCTGGGGCCAAATTACGGCATCAGTGACTGATCGAGTGAGTGCCATCAGTGATCGAATGAACGAGTAAAACCTATGGGGATGATGACTCCATAACGTGAGTGGTAATGCCAAACTCACATAATTCAGTCACGTATTACTCGATAACTGATGCGGTAATTCGGCCCCTGAACTGTATAAAAGCCAACACCTTTAAGCTTTGTGATTGAGAAGTTTCTCGAAAGAAACAAAAATCTTCACACCTATTGTGATTGTGAATTATCAATTGATATTTGTTAAATATTGATATTTGATACATAAACACATAATTTTTTAAAAAACTTACCAACTATTCTATTTCTTGTAATTCACAACGATTTGCATACCATTCTCAATGGTCAAAAATTTTATCAATTGAAGTTAAAAAAAATATCATTTTTGAATATTTATCAACTATTATTTGATGATTGACTATCGTTATATAGGTGCTTATTCTAGGTGGCATTTTCAAGATCACGGATATGTCATTTTAAGTCGCTGCGACTCTTAATTCAGTAGCAAATCAATTAAAAAGTTTTCACGTTTGCAGCAAAAGTATAGGTACTTTTACTATTTGAATCTTCGTCTTAGTTGAAATTCGAAAACGATTTGCCTTTTCATTCATTCAAGACCTGTTTTTTCAAGCAACATTCCCTGATTTCTATCAACAACAAAAATGTATCAAAAAAACAGAAGCTTTTCTAAAAATGAATTTCCATTTAAAAGGATTTAATCACTCAAACTCCAAGACTCAATTCCTAAAATCCTTCAACAAAACCATGATGATAAATAAGAAAGTCCGCACCGTTCACCATATTCGACATAACCAATCCTTCTTTATCCTCTCCCTTAATTCTGCTACAATTCAATTATCACATTCGAATGGAAAAGGTATACACGACCATCACCTCTGTTGCCGACAGCTTACGACCGACCATCATTGAAGTTCTATATTATCTTTCTGTCTGTCTGTCTGATGTCTATTTGTCTGTATATCTGACCTGCCAATCACTCTGTTAACACAAAAACCCCAAAACAAAATACACAACGTATAATCTGATCAAAATCAGAAAAAGGGATCGGGAGACTACAACGAACTGACTAAAAGGACTAGGTATAAGGTATAAGGACACTCTGGGCTGTAAATTGCTTGCAAAATATGAATTTGCGAAAGTCGATGGAGCTTAAAATTTCTATTGAAAATGGAGGTTCCTTACACTTTTCTATGAGTGTATAGTCATCGCGTCGGTTGCGCTCTATTTCCCAATTATTTATTATGAAAAACCTGCATTTTACTTCCAACTTCACCACCATCACCCACAGTCCTGGAAAATAATCATGAATTTATTTAAGTATTGATTTGAAGAGCTGATGTTGTAGAGGTGCATTTGAAGGGTTTCAATTTATTATATGTACCTACAGGTATACACCCAACACAGCTCCTTAGGGTTTCTTTTTTTTGTATTTTAACTCCCACTTCTGATCCTCTTCCCATAAGGTGCTGCATCTATTTAATCCTATTTACTATAAAAGTAATTGATTTATTGATTGGTTCTTTCTTGTAAGGAGCTCTTTTTTTAGCAAGGAGGTTTATATTTAATGTTTTTTTTTGCTTTCACGTTCTTTTTTATCAGGTTTTAATTAAAAGCTTTTTATGCCTGGTTTTACCAAGTTGTTTTTAAAAAATTAGCTTGGATTTTTCAATTTTTTTCAATTTCACCAATGCAAAACGGTTCTGACACAGACAGACTTACTTGCTAAGGTACAGAAAAAGGCTCTAAGAACTTTTACATATTTTCTCAGATAACCTTTCATAAATTTTCATTTCTAGAAGAGATTTTTTTTGAATAATTTTTTTTTAGTAAAATTAAATTTACTTCAATTTGTATGATGCAACCTGGCATTAGTAGTTCAAAGGTAATCGCACTTTATTATAAGGTAAGACATTAAAAGGCTAAAGAAAAAAGGTAAATGTGGGTGGGAAGAATATATTCCTGTGGGAAATTAATTCTATGGAGGTTTCGAAGTAAGAGTTAGGGTGACATGCCAAGTTTTTTTATTTGCCTTAAAGGGCAATTTCATGTAAAAGAAATTTTGAAGTTTTAATCCAATTTAATGTAACGATTTTGGAAAAGTCCAAAAAGTGATTTTCATCATATACAGTTTGTCATCGTCGGGCTGGGTGGTCTGAATTGGGTTTCAAACTTAAAAAAATTGATATATTTAAAAAAAAAAGCCAAATTAAGTTGTATTTTGTAAATTGCTCTTACTCTAGAGCATTGGGTTTTGGGAAAAAACTGGTACCATACACTGCGGCGATGTTGAAACAAACAACTGTTATTAGGCGTTACACAGTCTTCTCAGGGATAGGAGCTAAGCCAATTATAGGTATAGGCTTATCAAGTCCCGTAAAAGATTAATTGTCTATGCATCTAAGATTTAAAAATCAAAATCTATTCCGCTTATGACAAAAAGTGTTTTAAATCTGTTTTGTGTAGAACTGTAAAAGCTTGTCTCTTGACATTTCCCCAAAAAGCTGATAGTTCTAGGGATACATAAAGGTTCTTCCAATTCCAATAGGGACTTCCGAACTTTGACATCAGTTGATAGCGCCCATTGACATCTGTCAAATTGACTGTCATTTATTCAGTTTGTTTTGTCAAATCAATATGAATGGATATAACGTTCAACAACACGTGAAAATGATAAAATTGTTTTAGCAAAATGAGCAACGTCCTACCGAGAGAACTATTCGCAGTGTGGTGGATAAATTTGAGTCCACTGTTAAGGTGAATTATCAACCAACACCCGTACGTCAACGAAGGTCTGTCAGAGATGAGGCCTATTTCTGGATGAATGGCTTCGTAAAAAAAAAAACAAAATTGTAGAATTTGGGACTATACCAATCCACATGAGATCCAAGAGCGTCGAATGCATCCCGAAAAAGTGAATGTTTTGTGTGGATTTTGGGCTGGCGGCGTCATAGGTCGATATTTCCTTGAGAACGACGTTAGGCAAGCTACTACCGTCAACGGCACTGTATAGGTCGATGAACTTACCTTTTTTTTAGTCTGCATTTTTTCAAGCTTTGGTTCTCGAGTTATTCAGATCCCAAATGATAATACTTTGTATACTTTGATCGCCTGAGCAGCTTCATGTAATCATTTTTATACAGGTTCTTAAAATATCTCAGCAATTACATAAGTTGAAGAAATAAATTTTTTTTTAAGTTTTAAAACTAAGCCAATTTTTTTGTTTATATTTGTTCATAGCAGTTACCTACACCTACAAACCAACATCTCCTATCAGTCTTTTTAGATATCCAAACGGGCAAATTATGTTCAATCTCAAGCCATATTAAAAATGCAAAGCTTTTTTATCTCCTCATTTATTTTTCATATTTATGAATGAAGCCAGCCAATTCAGGTTACCATAACAATTTACAATCTACCCAACCAGTTTAAAGGCACATACATATAAGTAGGTACATCGGAAAAGAAAAGGGAAATCCAACATAAGCCATCATGGCGGGTAAGCTCTAATAACGCTTCGACTAAAAACATTTCACCTCAAAGCCCTTCTATATTTTAATCCTTGCTCTTTACTCTTCGAATCATGTTAAAAAAAAAAAACAAAATAACCCTTTCAGTCTGTTGATAATAAATATTTGCCAAACACCTACCTATACCTTCACCCTGTCCGAAAGAGAATAAGGACCATGTTTTTAACCACCCGCTACTACAAACATATATACCTACCTATACAATGTAAATATAAGCAAAATTGACTGTCCGCTATCAAACTAGAAGCACACATATTTAACCCATAGTCCTTTCGATCTCCCACCACTGTTCCCCGCATTCCTCTATCTCTATGTAGCTTAAGGCACAATTTGAAGCTTCTTCCTGCTGCACATCCTGTGTGAATTAAGTGCATCTCCTGCTGCTGATGTGCAGTGTGTGCACATCAGCAGGGGAGAAGAGAGTTTATTTTTACGGCAGCGGTGATGAGGCTGCTACCCTTGGATAGGCCAAAAATAATCCATATCCCTGGGTATACATATATGGCATGGTAGTGGTTATACACTTTAGACTACCGAGAGAGAATGGTAATCAATCCAGTGACGCCACCTTTTATCCACAGCACGTATACAGAATAAATACTTTAGCTCTGATTAAAGGTAGTTCCATGAAGCTCTATACTGACTAGCGCTATATCGTATGTGTGTTGGTATATGCAAAAAAAAAAAAAACAAGGACAGGACAGGACGACAACACTCGAGGTCCATCCTTTACGTTGAAAAGCCCGCGAAGGACAACACAATCTCCTAGTAATCTATCAATGACAACCAAAGTATTTCATAGCCAGGCCATATACTGTACCAACTGTCCCCCAGATCTCACCCAATCACACTATACCACTGCACTGTTACTAGCGCCCCCTATCGCCCACTAAAAAAACCATGCGATTATGTCCTCGTCAAATGTGATTTTAACTTTACCTCTCGCGGCCTTTTGAAGTTGCATGTTAGTTAGGTATGCAATTTAAACGGACATATAAATTGAGAATTGGTTACTATGGTAACTGGTAACTATGCAATTATAGTGCGAATTGCCAGGTGTAGGTGGCAGCAGTATAGATTGACAAAATAATTGTTAAATATCGACTATTAACAGTCGCAGGATATTTGTGAACAAAAATTCCCATTTTTAACATTCTTTTGTTGTTTTAAAGCCTTAAAGTTACGTTTTTTTTTCCTGTTGAAACCTCACATCTGTTGCATTAATATTGAAAATTGGTTAGCAATTAAATTAACCAACTCCCACACTTTTATACTTTTCTCGTATGTCCTCACTTTTCCATATCCCGACGGCGGCGTAGACGGTTCGTGTTCTGTGATCATGAAATTGATTGATGTCCACTGCGTAGTTTAATTATACCAGCAGCATGCGGTGGTTTGAGCTTTAATGGATAACTCCTTTTTTAACCGATAGAAGATTAAATATATCCAAAATGGTTGGACAACGTATTTTTCGCAGACACTTTTATGGTCATTGATTTATTTTGGAGATAATATTTCAAATTTACTCTCTCGGTAAAATGTAGAAGAACTGTGTGAGCTTTTAAATTTAATTAATGATGATTACCTATACCTGTATTGAATGGTTGAAAATGGTAGGGTATAATTAAAACGCGGATATATATAAAAAAAAATAATAACCAGGAGGCCAATGAGAGTCAAATTAAATACAGGTAGAGTCTCTTTTGTCGGCTTGAAACCAACAGAATCGAGTTTTTCATAGTGTTGAAGTGGTACCGTAACCGACGAGTAGCAATGTGTGAAAGACTAAAACTCCAGAACGCTCTTTCTGTGTGGCACCCATCCGGAGAGGTCAAATTTGAGGGATATCACTGGTTATGTTGACTTAAATTGCACCGGTCGTTTGTAACTAAAGGAAACTCTACAAAAAAAAATCGAATCGGGTCAAATTGCAAGAGCTCGGTTGCCAATTTACATTGCCTCTGCATAAGATAGCCATGCCCTTAATTCGCTCGTGAAGAATGTCCATTGTGGCATATCAGCTGGGCTCACATGTAGTTCACTTTCCCATCATCAAGTTCGGTCGAAATGAAATTGGTTTTTGTCGCTCAGTAGCGCTCCCCGTTGATGGTGATGGGGATGGATCGTCTCTTTCGAAGTAGTACGTACCGATGATGCCACTGGCCAACAACAAACACTTAATACGTGCACATTGTTTGGATTAGCATCGTCCAAATTCGGTAATTTTGCTGGTTGACGTATCCGTTCGTCCAAAAATCGACTTTGTTATTGATAATTTTGTTGCTGAAATCGGGATGCTGCTGAAAACTGCTTCAGAGCCCAGTCAGCGAACTCACGACATTGTCTATGGTCGTTTTCCTTCAGCTCCTACGTCAGTTGGATTTCATACAGATGTAGCCTCAAGTCCCGACGCAAAACTCACTAAATTATATCTGCGAAAGGTCGAGTTCTTGAAACTTGAGCGCGGCACAAAATCGATTGCCAGATCTTCCGTTTCGTTGAGGTACGCGTGCTGACTGATTTGTTACCAAACCGATCGACTTGAATTTGGCCACCAAATGTTGAAAAAACCGGAATAACGTGCGTATCGTTACCACAAGATAATTTTTAAAATAAAGTTTGATCGATTACACGTGTTGCTCAACGCTGTAACTTGCCACCGTGATTTTTCAAATAAAAATAAGAAAACTATCAATATATAAAACAACGTGGCTGTCATGAACTGTCAAAATCTGCCCGTTTCTATTGGAAAAATATTTAAAAAGCAGAAGGGCTTCTAAGGCCCAGTTTTTCAGTGGTGAGTTAAACCAGAGTTAGCTAACCCTAGAAGTAAATTAACCCACAGTGAACTGATGAAGCAGTTTTTCGGTGGAGAAAGCATGCGGAACGATCAACAAAAACTCGGTGGATAAGACATCAAAAGCATCTATTCACTTAATCCTGAGTTAACTTCCCAAATTTGATGAGTTAACTCGCGCTTCACTTTAATCTCGCACTGAAAAACTGTCCGTAAGAAAAAAACATTTGAACAAAATACTGATCCTTAAATTTTTTTAACGAACTCGTCGAAGGAGCTACATGCCAGAAAAGTTAGCCAATCAACCACGTGGTGAATTCACAAGAATTTTGAATGTCTCATCATCAGAAGCCTTTCAATTTACAGTAAATGAGATCTTTTGTTCGGTTTGAAGCTGGAAATGGGCACGGCCAGCATATAAACCTGCAATGCAATGCGTTGAAAGTGGCAAATTTCAAAGCAAGCTGTATTTGTCCAATTCAGTTGTGATTTTTTACTGCATTTAAAGCATCAATCTTCTCATGTAGGACGGTATATAGAAATGGCGGTCCTGACAAATCTAAGCCATTGACCCATTTAGTTTTGGAGTAGACCAGTTAGTTCAGCTAGGCAACTAGTTGGCTGTCTTAGGGTCAGTTTCACAGTCAAAGAAAGTGGCACTAAGGTAGTCAAGATGGAAGGTTAGACCGTAATACCACAGTGCACACTTAACTGAATAAGTGGTACTTAAGTCTCCGATGTTTCACACTTAAGTGCCATTTACTCAGGCTATGAAAGGGAGCTTAAAGGACCCATATTGGAAAATTAAGTGCCGTACTAATTCCAGTAAAGGTGCACTGTAAAACTGGCCCTTAGAGTCGCACACGATATGAACCACCTAACCAGATGTGACTTTCCCCAAGGATATCCGCCTGTTTACTGTTAAGTTAGTTCAGATGAAGCAAAGAGGCCCTACATGGCTCTCTAAAGGTTTTATTCTAGACTTTTGGTACTTACAAAGCCATTATTAAGTTATTAATAAATAATTATAATGAGTTTAATGAAATTTATTTTAAAAAACTCCACCTTCCATCGAACTATCAAATGCTTCTTCTTCGTTCATAACCAATGACTCACGTTGCATGAAATTTCAAAGACTGCTTCTCAAAACTCTCGACAAGATGCAACAATTTAAGGAGAAAGTCTACAAAATTAACTTCCCACCTAAATCCCCTTATCGAAATTCTAGTCTCCACAGCTATCCCCACTCAATTTCTATTTCAACCCCTGACATAAGTACGTAACAATCTAAGGGGGACATCACATTTCCACGATTCTCCCCTGATTTCTGCAAATCATTGTACAGATTTTCCAAGCACACAAGTCTTCTTCCAGTTTCAAAATCCACCAAAACACTAGTTGCACCAGCAACAGTAACAGCAACTAAGTCACTCACCCTGGCCGTGTCATGAACGGAAGGTCAAGTCTTTTGAGTTAATGATGGTGTGGCTTCCCACAGCAAATTATGTCTCCAATTATTATTATCACTATCCACCACCCACTTGCTGGACTTTTGCGTATTTATCATAAATATTTATGGCTGTTTACCATGAAAGAGAGGGTGAAATTTCTATGATGGTTGACGGTTGTTCATCCAACTGCACCTTATAGCTCCTCCAAATTACATAATTAACACATGAACACGACTTAATCTCTTTTCTCGGGGCATGCTTTTCCATTTCCATTTCCATGTTGTTGTTAAAGTTAATGGCTTCTGGGGCAAAGCACTACACAACGAGAAACACTGGCTGGCACTTTACATGCAAAAGCAGAGGAAATCATTTGTGGCATCAGAAATTATTTGTGTACTGCCTCCAGAACTCTGAAATGTTGTTCATATGACAATATCGTCATAGTCGGTCGGTAGGTATAGCATTGACTCGCGTGGAAGTGGTTCATTCGCTTGTATACACGAAACTTGAACGCAAGGAAATCTCCCCTGGGGGTTGTTTTACTGATTTATGGCAGCTACAAATGCAATCGCTAATAGTAATGGTTGCGCCACTGACATGAAATGCATACCACTTCGATGAATCGCGAGTTTTAGGATGATGATGATGGAATGCGATGAGGAGGAATATGTATAGCGAGGGTTTAACACCCCCCCCCCCCCCCCCTACAAATTAAAATCAGATGGGAATTGGATTGCACTGTTTTTATTTGCCTTGAAGGGGTTCGAAAAAAAGATAAAGTTACAGGGTTAGCACCAGTGAGCTTAATTTGATGCTGTTTTTCTCGAAAATTTGTTTGTTAGCTATTTTTATTTTGTACTTGGTATTTATAGGTAATTACTTTTCGAAATGATGGACTTTCTCGTTTTCAGGTTGTGAGGAGTTTGTTTCCTTTATAAAGGGAATCCAATGCAGATAACTGTATTTTCTCGATTTGAATTTTCGGGATTTTTGTTTTTGAAATGTCTGACATTTTTCAACACATTTAAAAAAAAAGAGTAATTTTAAACCACAGAAATACAGAATCCAGAAAACTCTGGAATGCCAAAAATTCAGAACAAATGCAAGTTCCAAAACAGTGCTATTTAAAATAAAATAAAAAGTGTCCTGGATATTTTTTTAAAATAAGTTCTGAAGAATATTCACGGACAGGAATTAGTAATTGTAAGGAAAAGCTGTGACTTAAGCACTACACATATGTAAATATTTTCAGACAAATTTTCCCTTATAACTTACAATTGTAATGATACGAGTAAACCTGTAGTTTGTCTTCTTTCCGATCTACAGTTCTTCTTTGTGTAAATAACTTAGCCGGACTTGTCAATTATATCAGTGGCGCCATTAAATAAACACGTATATTCGCAAACTTAAAAAGTTCATTCCCAAAATTTCATTATTTTGGAAAATATGGTTATTAGGAACGTATTTCATATACGCTAAAAATTTTGGATACTGATACACTCTTCATTCTCCCGTTGTTGTCTTGTGGTTACATCATTAAACCACCAAATAAAACAATTTTTTCTGGTGCCCCTGATGTGGTTTTTATCCGGAACCACCTTATTAACTGGGAATCAAAAGTCTTTTGGAAAAAAAATAAACAACTCAAATTTAATGCAGGTTATAGGAATCTTTTGTTTCTTTCAAGCAAGACAAATTTTTCTAAGAGCCAACTAAACCGGAATCACCCCAACTTCTAAAGTGCATCGAATTTGACCTTTAAATTGGTACTTAATTGGCCCAAGTTAAGATTTTGAATTGCCGTAATTTTTATTTCGGCATTAGATATACATACCTACTGTCTAAAATGTCCATTGCAAAATCAAGTATACATACATATAAAGTTATTCAAGGTCAAATGTCAAAAATATCGGTTTTTCGAATGTAACTTCGACATTTAACTATTTTCGAAGTCGCAATATCTTGTTTTTAATTCCAATCGATTATAAAATAAAGGGTTTTCCAATAAGAGGTGTTATTTTGAATAGTCCGCTATTTCGGTAGCTGTCACTTTTGAAGCTGTCATTTTTTGACATTTGACAAGTAGAAACTACGCCATTAATAAAAATGGAACGATACACGCTTCAACAACGCATTGAAATTATTAAAATTCACTATAGAAATGGTGAAAATTTGGCAGAGACGGTTCGTAAAACTAAAACATTTTTGGGTCGTCGTGAAGCACCTTGTCGGACCGCAATACAAAAATTGGTGGACAAATTCGAGCTGTTGGGACAAGTTAGTGATGTGAAGAATATAGCCCGTCCACGTCGCTCAAGAACAACTGAGAATATTGCTGTTGTAGCCCAAAGTGTTGAAGAAAACCCAGGTTTGTCCATTCCTCGTCGTTCTTTGGAATTAGGCATTCCACAAACGTCATTACACCGTATTTTGCATTAAGACTTGGGTCTTAAGGCTTATAAAGTTCAGTTAACACAAGAACTCAAGCCGGCTGATCATCAACAACGTCGTGTCTTTGCTGATTGGGTCCTTGAAATGCATGAAAATGACCCGGAATTTCATCGAAACATCATCTTGACTGATGAGGCCCATTTCCACCTCGGAGGCTACGTCAACAAGCAAAACTGTCGCATCTGGGGCTCGGAAAACCCAAGAGTTATTGTTGAAAAGCCTCTCCATCCTCCGGCGGGGTCATTGGACCTTACTTTTTCGAAAATGAGGCTGGAGCAATAGTTACGGTCAATGGATTGCGCTATCGAGAGATGATTAATGATTTTTTATGGCCGGAATTGGATGGTATTGATCTGGACAACGTTTACTTTCAACAAGACGGCGCTACGTGCCACACAAGCAATGAAACCATCGATCTTTTACGGGAAAAGTTTCCGGACCGTGTTATCTCTCGAAGAGGTGATCACAATTGGCCACCGAGATCTTGTGATTTAACACCTTGCGACTTCTTCCTTTGGGGCCACGTGAAAGATAAGGCCTACGCCAACAGCCCAGCGTCGATTCAAGACCTCAAAGATTGAATTCGTGAGGCTATCGAGGACATAGGGCAGCCACTTTGCGATTTGGATATGGAAAATTTCATGAAAAGGATATGGTCCTGTAAGCGTGGTCGTGGCGGCCATTTGGCTGATGTTGTGTTCCATTATTAACGGCATACCTTCCTCTTTATAATGAAATAATAATCCGATCATTTATCTCAAAAAATGCCATTTTTCTTTGAATATCAAAATAACACCTCTTATTGGAAAACCCTTTACTATAGTTTTCAATACTTGCAGAATGAGTGCGCTGTAATTTTCCAACGGATTGAAAATACTTGAAGTTTAGAATTAACTTAGTTTTTATGTCCGAATTGGAATTGACAAAATTTGAAAAAAAATGTTGTGTTAACCAAATAGACACGGTACTACTTAGGGCCAGTTTCACAGTCAGAAAAGTGACACTTAAGTGGCAAATGTGAAAGATTAATTCTCAATATCACAGTGCACTGTTACCTGAATAAGTGGCACATAAGTCTCCGTTGTTTGTGACTTAAGTTCCACTTATGCTGGCTATGAAATTTAGCTTAGATTCCTTATATGCGAAACTTAAGTGCCACTTATTCCGGTAAGTGTCGACTGTGAAACTGGCCCTTAGAGTCTATATTTTTTCTTCAATCTATGTATTTTTTCAAAAAAAAAAAATTAAAACATTAACTTAAAATAACACTTTTTTTGAAATAAAAATCTTGACGATCTGATTAATAGAACTGAAAATATAAGCTTTTCAAGCAAACCTTATCGGATTTTTTGGAGACTTTTGTTGTTGATTTTTTGCATAAAATCTCAAAAAAAACTGGTAAGGTTAGCTTAAAAAGCTAATATCTTGAGTTCTATTAATCGTATCATCAAGATAAAACATTTTACACTTAGGGAAAATGACAGAGCATCATTTCTTATTTTTTAAAAGTGAATTTAATTTATAATTCTTTTGCAAAAAAAAATGTAAAAGTCGCTATTTTCATAGCTGCCGCACATTGATTTCGATAGTGAAAGGCCGGTTTTCATAGTGCCACAGTTATATTTCGACAGATTTTTGACAACTAAAGTTTAAGTAAATCCTGCACTAATGACTCAACACTGAAAAATTGCCATTCAGGGAAATCATTATATGTATACCTTATCGATGCTATCATCATATATCAGAAGCAAGCAAACATTCCACATACGCCGCAGTGAACATTTAACTAACAGGAGTTTAAAATTATATTCTTTATAATATATTAAAACTGGCGTCTTCCAGAAGAAGCGGATTCAGGATTTGGCTACGGTGAGTGGGGAGAGAGGAGAGGGGGAAAGCTCCAGTTAGAGATATATATATTTTAAATTCCTAATTCAATTCTTAAGATAAATGCTTCAAACATTCATATAATTTTATGTCTTCAAATTTTTACTTTATGATTACGATGATTACGATTTAAATTTTTGTCTTACAAAACTTTTCGATATTCTTTTAGTGACTCAAATCATTCATGGAATCCACAACACTTGAATAATCGTGAACTTAAAAATGAACAGCGAATTGCAGAACGTGTCATATTTGGCAAAGACTCAAGAAATTTGAAACTTTTCAGGTAAGCCCATATTGAAATAAAATTATCAAATATAAGCCAAAATATCTAGAAAAAATGCTAAAGAGAAAATATTTTATGCTAATAAATAATACCACTTAGGAATTCTTATAATTCACAAAACTCGAACAAGAAATTTTGCATTGTCCATCATTTAAGAAAGAGTTATAACGTGTTTATGGGATTTTCTTAGTTTCTATTATGGGTTTTTTCTTAAGTTTTTCACCAAAACAAATTCTCTAAGGCCCATTTGCTGAAACGAAACTTAAGAGTTTATGTTTTACATAAGATCTTATGTGACAGTTTACGCTGAGGAAAAAGTAGAACACAAGCTTTTAAGTAGAAAATAAATATTTATGTTTCGTATCAGCAAACGGCTCTAAGACTTTTGCTTAAAATATCAAAAAACTGTACGGACTTTGGAGTCAAAATGAGTGATTTGAAGAGCACTTAATTTTCTACATTTCAAAATATTACTCTCCCGACATTCAGCGAATACTTTTTTCTTGTCATGAGAAAATAAAGAAATTGGAGATAGCTGGCTGACGAGTCCAGAGTCAGACATAAGCTTTAACACTTCATTTCTATAACAGCCTGTCCTTGAAATCGAAAAAGGGATATATCTCCTTTGGTCTTCTCCAGTGTCTGTCATAGTCTGTTTAGACCCTCAAACAAAAGGGCAGATAAGATCGTAGAAGCAAACAAATATAAATAAAGGGTGTTTTTTTAGACGTGTGATTTTCAAGCTGGCAATTCTTTTTTCGGAGTTGGTCTTTTTGACAGCTGTCACTAGATTTATGCTCAGTTTGGTTTGCTATTTCATAATTAAAAGACTTACTCCTGAACAACGTTTACAAATCGTGCAAATTTATTACCAGAATAATGGTTCGGTTCGCGTGACGCATCGCGCGCTGAGTCCAATATTCGGTCGACATAATCGCAAAATCGCATAAATTCGAGCAACCATGCACCGGTTTCGCGCCACGTTCACTCTAGTGGATAATGCGCATCCTCAGAGACGCCTTACAGTGCGCACCGAAGACGCTATTACTGCTGTCGCTGTGTGGAGCAGAGTATCGAAGAAGGCCCAAATGAGTCCATCAGCCATCGCGCGCAACAATTGGAGCTGTCAAAAATTGGGCCTCTCGTCTGGAATTTATTCGAGGCAGCCACGTTGGCCACTGGCCCAAAATCATTTTTAAAACATAATTGCAAACCCTTATCTTTGTAATAAAGCTAAATTCTTGGCCATAACATTAAATTATATGCATTTTATTTCTTCTTGAAAACCACACGCCTAAAAAAAACACACTTAATAAACTCTTATTTTTTTTAAATGATCAAAATCAAGTCTACGATTTAAAATTTCTTTCCCACAATCCTTGGGCTTTGCATAAAAATCAGTTTAAAATAAAAACACTACACCTGTTACCACACCACACCACACTACCATTAACTTCCTTCCATAAAAATAATTAAATAACATTTCACCTTTAAAAGCCACATTGGATAAAACTTCCATTGAAGTTCCATAAATCACTGGTGCGATATTAATTCATGAAATATAAATCAAAGTGGCGACAATTTTCCCAAACCACCAAATGAAAAATTCAAAACTGCTACAGATATACCAACAAAAATATATATAAAAAAATATTTTTTTTCCTTTTAGCCAACCGTCATACACACATTTTTCTCTCCATTAAAACAATCCGAGCGCGCAAACCTATACCGGGAGTGGGGATAAGAAGATATAGCTAGGTACATTTAAATTCCATTCACCCCACCAAGAACTCCAGCAACATACTTATGCGAAAGGTGGTAATGGAGGCAACAGGGTCCTTTGGCCCCATAACACCACCCCAAGCGCAAATAAATTATGAAACGTTTTCCATTTTATTTAATATCGTGTTGACACTCTCAGATTTCATAGAAAGAAAAACAAATAATAAAACATAAAAAGGACCTTCACCTCATAGAAAAACATAAAATAAAAAATTCTCTCTCCTACGCCCTATGACAAGGTGACAAACATTTTCCACAAAGATCAAGGTGAGGCGGTTAGTGTTTACCTTCCCTTCGGACAAAAAAAATAAATAAGGATTTTTTTCCGTTCGTTTTTCATTTGCCAACTCCGTGATATCGTGATATCAGAAGGACATGAAAGAATTCAAAAAATCCTATTAAATTCCACGACAACGCGACAACCGGTGTGGCGATGCGATGGTTGGTTTTGAATTTTCGTCCTTTATTTCTGTTTTTGCATGTTTTCAAGAATCAAATCCAGCAAACTTCGACCAAATCATCAATGTGACGTTATTTCCGAGCTTATCAGTTGACTGTTTATCCTTGCACAGGAAACAACGGTGGCCCGCCAGCGGCTTCGATGGTGACGTGTATTGTATATGTGTGCCACATAGGAATTGAGAGGGAAACAAACAAAACTTAGAAGACCGTTCGCCTCTTTTGGGTGGGTGGGTTGGAGCGAGTTTTATTCCGATTTTATTTGCCTTCCGGATGGAAAGGATTTTCGGGATGTAATTGGATAAAATTTAATAAACCTAGGCAGGCGATTTGGGTCTTTGTCTCTCAAGGCGGGAGACTTTTTTCGTCTGCTCTCTTTTCTCGTTTATATACGAGAATATTCAACGACATTGTTTAAGCAAGGACATTTGCTTTGGCTTAAGGGGAATGTTTCATTTTGACATCCTTTATCCATTTGATTAGATTCTTTTCAATGGATTTTTTTTTCTTTTGTTTTCGAAGGATATACATATACATACATTTATAATATAGATTTTTGTTGTTGTCCTTGTGTTTGAAAATTGAATTTTTCATCGAAAATTAGATTTAAAGATTATCCCGATGATCAGATGTCTGTTATTCAAAACAATTCCTTAAATGGTGCCCAACCATAGGATAATATCGATGGTTTTATATCATTCATTGATTTTTTCAGTGTGATGAGGACTCGAAAACCCTTCTCACGGAATATAATATTATTTCAAAATTTTTTTTTGTAGAATTACAACTCAAATAGAAAAAAAAAGTCCTTAAATGGCGCCCAACATTGATGTTTTATTATAAAAACACAAACTTCATTGGTACCCGTACGAATATAAACATCCCTGTTTTTACTGCTGTCAGTATAATGTAGACGAAAGAATTTTTGTCGCGGAATATAATGTTAACCATACATCTCTTTTCATAGATTAATCAAAAAACTGGAAACAAGTAAAATGGCGCCCAACGTTGGAATATTAGAATTTTTTATTATTCATTGATGCTGATTAATATAATGTAAGCATATTACAACCTTTCTCACAGAATATAATATTATTTCAACAACAATTTCCCTAATATGATCACTCTAATAAAAAAACCTAAAATGGCGTCCAACGTTGGAATATTTACTTACGTTTTTTTAGTATTAGTTGTCAGTGTAATAAGGTCAAAATGACTGTTCTCTTTGAATAAAATGTGTGGACATCCACTATTCATGTACAAAAATACGATATTTTTTCAAGAAATAAAAAAACCCAAACCTTAAATGGCGCCCTAGGCAGGAATCCAAAAATCCATATTATTACTATTCATATTTATACCGTCATATAACGTGGATAGATGAACTCCTCTCGCAGAATATTATGTAAACCATTCACTTCTTTCCATTGACTAATTACAAATACTGATAATAAATAGAACGGCGCCCAACGTTGGAATATTCCTAAATTGTTTTGTTTCTATTATTCTTTGATGCTGTCACTTTTATCTGGACAAATAAGACTTTTTTTGCTGAATATATTCTTGGTTGATATAACATTTCTTCTCTTAAAAATAAATAAAATAAAGACAAAACAAAACAAAACATTGAATGGCGCCCAACGTAGAAATATGTATATACATCGTTATATTCTAGTTATTCATTGACGCTGTCAATTAAATGTTGACCCAACATCTCCACACCTTATTATTCACAAGAAATCAGATACCAATATTGTTCTATGCTAAATAGTATTACAACATGAGATTGTCCTTGCACATTGCTGACATTACCAATTCCCTTAACAATCAAGGAATCAGGGTATATTCTGTAAGTACATTTGCAAGACAAGACTTGTCTGATGTTGAAATTTGAGAATTTTACACTATATGTATTTGCATCTTCTAAACTAAACTAAACTCAACTCAACGACAAACGACATTTGGCATCTTTTCTTTATTCGTGTCGATGAAAGGAACCTCTGTTATCCTTGAGAAAACATTGTTCTTGGCAAGATATTCACTCCATTCAATTTGGTTTGCTAAACAACCCATCTCTGTGAACTCAACTTCTCTTCGTCTTCTAGATTTTATCCGATTTGGAAGAAGAATATTTCATGTATAGATATCTATGTAGGTATTTTTGGGACAGGTTGTAATTAAAGCAATCCTTGGAATAAATTTGTACATCGATTGCTGCAACTCAATTCGAATGTGGTAATTAAGGACCCAAAACACTTTTGTGTTTGTATTTTACTTACAAACACATATATTCACGTTATGCTTGAATATTCAGTAAGCAAAATATGAAAGGAACAAAAGAACAAATTTTCTGAAAGGAGAAACAAGCAAAAGAACATTGAAATACCTCCTAGGGGTTCAAGATTATGCGGGGGGTTTTTGTAAAACTTGCTCTAATCCAGATTCCAGACGGTATAAACATGCATGAATATACATATTATTCTCTCTCTTGTCTTAGCTAATTGAAGAACATGTAAAGTAAGTACCTAATAGGAAAATAATTGAAGGCACATATGGGTTTAAATTTTATACGTTACGTAAATTCTTTAATAGCTGGATCAAAGTTAACGACTATGGTATATCTTACCTGGCTGTAAAATCAATGTGAGGAAACAAGGATGCGTGAGGATTGTTATAAATAGAAGAGCAAGAGATTGAAAATTTATAGAAAAACATATGTCTTTAAGGGTATTTCGATCTTTGTTGTTTATCAAAAGACTGAAGGTTTTTATAGTTTGCAAACGCAGGAGTTTTAAGCCAAGAGTTTTTTTTAAATTGCGTTTTTAATGGAATTTTGAAATTTAAGTTTCCATTCATCGTAACATCGACTTCAATACCGGGTTTCGGTTTTGGACTCTTTTGGTTAGTCCTTACATCTTTCAGGACCCCGAGATGATCTACGCCATCTTTTTATCGTAAGAAGAGTCTTCGAAAATGTCATCTTCCATACAAAATTAGTCTCTCCATCAATCCATCATTGCGATACGGTATATGCCGTCTTTCACTTCACCCTTCTTCTCATATGGGGCCAAGAAATTGTTGTAAGATTTTTTGGAGGGCCTTTGCACAAATTTAAAAAGGTGTTAGATCCATATGTGTGATTGCTAAATTGAAACAACCTTGAGCAAAGATAGCGTGGATGTGATCGTAGGGAACATGCATCAAATCAAACCTTATATGTGGGGAAGAAATAAAGATGAAGGAAATATGTCCAGTGGCTGGGTCATCAGATCCATATCTACAAGCCATATCCCTGCTAAACGGTGAAGATAAGATCCTATACTGCACACTTTTATCAGTAAGTGGCATCCAGCCCGGCAGATCCAGAAGTTCGACTTTGTGGCCGTCACAATTAGTCCCTTCCTTCACGGGTTATCCATCGCACTTGCTTTGCCTTATTTTGGAATTGGACGAATTCTTATGTTGCAGCTTTTAGATGGTCTAATTGGTGGTTTGCAGGTACTGCTTGATGGTCTTGCCTTCCCATCCAAGATGACTTCTATGTTCCTTGCCCGGGAGGTATTCTGATGACTAGTGGATGATGTGCTTTGATAAGCAGGCAGAGAAGGAGGTGTTCTCTGCTGACTAGCAGATGATGCTCCTCTTAGTCTGCCCAATTCAATAAATTCCTAGTTTGAATAAGTTCTTAGTTCGTAACTCCTCAAAATTGCTACCGAAACAAGTTGCCCCTAAGCAGCAGGTCAGATGAATCTTTGAAACTGAAGTCTACGAACAATTACAAGGTTACTCTCGCACGAGAGAAACACTTTTGTACAGATCTGGCTCAAAATTAAATTAAACTTCTGCTATTTCTGTTTGGCGAAACAAATGGGTTTAATAGGTATACGCTCTTCAAAACCCTCATACCGTTATTCCTGCTCTAAGGCGATGGCGAATGTCAAATGATAAGCTCAAAGCGAGAGCTGATGCTGAGCTCTTCAGAAAGAAAATTTCTTCGAATAACATTTGGTGCTATATACGAGAAGGACGAATATAGAAGAAGATACAACCTCGAATTCTATGAGCTGGGCCAGGATGAGAATGTAGTAAAAGAAGTGAAAACTCACCAAATACATTGGCGCAGTCACATTGAGCGAATGAACTAAAATTCTCCAGGCAAAAGAATCTTCGAATCGTAACTCGACAAAGAAAACCAAAATTCCACTTTCTAGACAAACCCATCGTGGGTACCAGAGTATGAACTTTGGTCTCAACCAACAAGCTTTTTCACCCAGCTCGGTCCCTAAATACCTGCCTCCAGTTTCGTTCACTGAGATGAAATCACATCCTGAGTGGCGATTTTCCTCTACTGCATTATTTAGGGTGGACTCATTCTCTTCACGAACCAGAGCATTGAATTCCATCCACTCCCTCCACTTTATTCGAGCTCTGTCTTAAGGTGTCCTAATTTTAACTTGAACAAGAAGTTCAATGTCCATCACGAACCCCATCACTTAGATAAATATGTTCTTTGAACTCTAAACTTCCAATTTGACCATAATTCTACGATAAATATTTTATTCTAATAGCTCCAACAGCCCCCCCCCCCCCCCCTACCTCTCACAACCCAGAATCCCCATACAAAAAATTCTGCCCTAAACCATTAAATTTCCCCTAAAAATAAACCTGGCATAATAATGCAACTGGCCAATTTCGCACAATTATCCTCCACACTGACATAACTAATATTAAACCCATAATCATATCCTAGACAAATATCAAAGTGCACTATCCTTTCTGTCCCTCTACTATTATCCTGCCATATCCAATCCACTGACTCTGTGCCAAAGCACTCCCTAGGGCATATACTATACCCTACCCTACCCTATAAAATTCAGTACTGCTGCATAGTCTACGAAGTTTAGTCTCTTTTGCTGTCGTCATTTTCTATGCCAACTATTATAGTACATATACATAGCTAAGTGTACACCTGCGTATCGTTGTCATCAATGTGTGTTGTTAAGAAAAAATTAAATTAAAACCATAGTTGTTGGTTTTACAGGAAGGACGAAAGGAAGGACCATCATGAAGGCTGGTGACAGTCAGTGTACACTAACGGGTATCTAGGGATAAACTTGACAGAATAAACTTTCCATGGCAATGGCACTATAGCTATGTGTAACATTATACGGCGAAGAAGTCTTAGTTTCTGTACGATGACAGGTTTAATGTCTTCATGATATGGCGAGGGAGATATGGCATTGAAGAAGACGATCTCATTCCATTAGAAGCTTCTTTATAATGAAAAATCAATAAAAGCCAACAAATTATTTCTGAATTCCTTATGCTGGCTGGTGCTTGCCTCCAATACAATTTATTCTTTATAGTATAGAAATCTTTTGATGGTGTTGTTTTGTTTAATTCCTATGAGGCCTTGACAGGGATACCCACAAGGAGAGGGGCAATGAGGGGGGTGATTTTAACTACTAGAATTCAAATTGAACATTCGATTTAATCCACAACTTAAGATTCAATTTTAACTTGTTTCGAATGTCTTTATAACCTATGAGGGGGAAGCTAGTTCCCCTTTTATTTGCCACCTTCTCCTTGTTGCCGCTTATGTATGAGAGTGTCATTAAATTAAAGAATCGACGCTATTCAAATTCATTATAAAAGACTCAAAAAGTCAACAACATCAAATTGAATCGAAGAAGTATACAAAGACTCAGCATAGACGACGAATACTGAAATGTCTCCTATTGGATTCCATTCAACTTATTTGTGCTCTTGATTTTTTGTTATTTTGTCAAAAAGCAAAAGAAGAAGAAGAAGAAAACCCCCAAAGAAAAGACATCGAAATTAAATTTGACTAAAGGAAGCAAACGGAAGTTTTCCACATCACAGCTGAATGACTGAAATGAATGTTTGAGTGTGTTTTTAGACATAAAGGACCTCATGTTGGGCGCCAATTTTCTTTTTCCTCTACTTATTTTCGCTAAAGAATTTTTTCTCTTCGCAATTATTGTGCTGTATGTATTTTTTTTTTGTTTGTGTCGACGAGAATATATTGTGTATGCCTAGTGTCTGTTTCGATTTCTAAAGAAGTGATATCCTGGAGAATGTTTTCTTTTTTTTTTTTTTTCTATTTTCGCCTTGTGTGTTTGAAAAAGGGACCCCCCACAAAAGAATGTCGATCTTTATATCGAAAGATATTTATTCTTTCTTCTTCGTTTGCAATTGCAAAGATTAGATAAAAATAGGAAGTTTTTTTTTTTTTTTATTTTTATTGAAAAAAGAATTCCTTTTTATTTGTCCAAAAAGTTTTATTTTTTTTTATTGATATGAGTTGTTGATATTTTGACACAAATAAGGACCAGATATGAAATGATTTGAGGGTAGACAGGCATATAAATAGCAATTTGTTAAAGATACTATTCGAAAATTCAGTATTTTTTTTTGTTGTATGCTTGATGGAACTAATAATATAAATGATTGATTTGAGTTTAATGTTGTATAAAAGTTAGGCTGTCAGAAAAAGTAGGACGATTTGAGTTTTTATAGGAGTGAGAGTGTGGAGTAAACCAACATGATTTGTTTTTCTTGTAACTTAATAACAGCTACTTGTATTTCAATAACAACATCTGAAGTAGGTTAAACTGATGGATGGTTATAAAGCTTTGATTTAATGGAGAAATCATCAATAAGTTTGGAGAAAAGAAATCGTGTGTTCAAAATTAAGATTGTGAGTAGGCAAGAAGTCTTCAGCCACTGGGCTAGAAAAAATATCAATTAATACATTTGATTGGATAAACAGTGGGGTTCTTCATGTGAAGTGCGCTATCTTTGGTGGTAGAAGTGTTACGATATAGGTAAAGAGGTATTTCTACATTTCTATCACTGTTATTGCTGTCAGTGACAAAACAATGAGTTGTCGTAGTGTCGTCATCAACACGGAGCAAAAGAACAGGAGAAACAAAAGCGACTTCCCAGTCGCACTATATCAGCCCATCTTGAAGAAGACTCAACTCTTACTACCAACACCACAAAATTTTGAATTCATCTGGTTCCCATTACTAATAAAGAAGAAGGGTGATGGTCCACCTGCACAGAGATCGGTAAATATGCAAATAAGGCTATTTAATACATAGGTCGCCATAAGTAAATATCTTGATACTCCCTTAACGTCTGAACTATTTTTACTTGGGCTTTTAGCTTGGTTTATCATGAGCACGGCTAACATCTTTGACCCAGTCCAAAATAAAAGAGTTGATCAGTGGTAGATGGAAGGATACTGATGAGGTAGAGAGCGTCAGTCAGCATCGTCGCCGGCAGTTCTGCCAAGACATGAATGAAATTAGGAACGTTGGACAGCTTCTTCAGGGCTGTACCGCCGCACCGTACCAAGATTGGTGAAAACTTCAGCCAAACATCATCGCCATACGGTCGTGGGATGGACATAAGGAACGTCAAACAACGTGACAGCTTTAAGCTATGATTAGACGGTCAATGTAAATGGTCAACGCATTGACTCTCTGACGTCACCAAAAAAGTCATCAACACACTGCCAATGGACCGTCAACGTTGACCATGTCAACGCATAACACATTGACGATCACACGAATGACGCTAGTCGTTCAATGTCACACGGAAGTCAACGTTGACGTGGCAGAAAAGTATGCCATGTCAACGTTGGGATTATGCTCAACGCTTTGCGTCAATGTGTCCTAACATTTGCTCAGGGTGATAACACGTTCAACGAAAAAAGTCAATGCGTTGAAGGTAAAAACAATGCCAACGTAGGTGTCAACGCAGCAGCCGTCAACGACATGACAACTTTGGGACGGAATTTGACGTCATTTTGACGGAGGAAGAGAAAAGGTAAAAGATAGATCGACGAGCACCTTTCTTTTCTTTTTAGGACTCACCTGGAGAAGTTATCTCGGGATCTTTGACCTTATTCAGCCTCTAAATACAACTGGACAAGTTCGATGGTCAGGCAGTAATAGAGAATACTGTCAGTCGGCAAGCATAAGGATATATTTAAACTGAAGTTCAATAAAGCTGTCATCTTCTATGACCAGGCACGAACAAATTGTTCGTTTACGTACTTACAAATTGTCGAACACACCACCGTCGTCTTTGCTAATAAAATAAATTTATAGCGCGAACCGACAGTTTGTGGAGAACCAGGGCCCAGAGACTTACAACTTTCAACAGCTCGTGGCTGCATGTTTTGAGTCGGCAGGAATGAAGGTGAACTACAATTTTCTGTTGAATTCGTACGGCTAAGATGAGACGCACTTTTTCATAGCACAAGCTATTCTTAGTGAATCTGTCACTTCCTCGCAAGAGGCTATACCCCTGACAAAAAAAAAAAACATAAGCTAAAAGCTGAATGAATTTCAGACCTCGAGGATATAAGACACTCAAACGCACTAATTATTACGCCATGAAAGAGGTCGTGTGTGACTTAAATTTCTGTGTCATTTGTCTATCTATTTATTATCACAAACCCAGAAGGTTTTAAAGCAATTCCCAATAGCTGAATCCATATGCTCGCTTATTTCGACCACTTTGGCTCAATGAAGAGTTTTCAGACGAAATCGTTGACGAGAGTCAATGAGATCAAGCGCAGAATAACTCTTGATAATCTCAGATTCCTTGAGTTAAGAAGAGTAGGCAGCAAGAGCTTCACCACCTACCCCATATTTAAACAACTGTGAGTTAAATTTCATATTTTTTCCATTTTACTGTGCGTAGCTATTTATAATATGAATAAATTCCTCAAATTTTGAAGTCCCAGTGCTATAGCAATCTCAATTCCTGCATTTTACTTATATGCTTTTATGGTTTTTTTCTATCCGTTAAACTATCCATAAAAATACCAGTCTAACATTGATGCATTATATCAATTTGATGTCAAAGAATTTTATGAAGATTTTTCATAAGTTTAAGATGTCACTAAAAAACAAGAGGGTTATAGCCAAACAAAACGACCTAAACATAGATTTTCTTCTTATGAAGAATGTCAGAATCTTTAACTTCAATTTCATGCATCAGCGAGACAAAAAAAAACCCTCTCATGCTTGAAGAAGCGTTGCCCTAAAGATGGATGGCTTTATCCTTTTTTCTATTGACAGAACTGGTGTATAATACTTCTATATATCCTTTTTGTGTTTATATAGTTTTTTTTGTTGGTCGGTATTTCGTTTATATTAGATATTTATATTTGGGGTTCTACACATATTTTGTATGGTAAAATAGTCGGAACATGGTCTAGGATAATATGAAGCAGCTTTATATGGTCACGTTTTGTATTGTTTTTTAAGAACACTACAAAAATTAATATGAATAAAGAACTTTTATGGATTAGGAATATCGAAGAAAGTCGTCAAATTTATGAAGATGGACTTGGAATCAAACTTCCCGGTTAGAAATTTTTTATCATCTTCTAATCGCTCTTTTATATTTTATTTTGCATTGGAATATTTTATTTGGGTGTCATGGTTGTTATTTGTTGACAGTTTCCAGTGAGGCTTTGACAGAGAGGTAATAGTGAATCAAGATAGATATTTTAAAAAAGAAATGTTAATCCCGAAAATCCAGTGTTGAAGATTTTGCACAATTTCCAGCCACTTGGTGGAAAAATGCAGTAGCTGAATCAGTATTCTTTTCAGAAGTTAAAGCATACATTTATAAGCCGATCATTTTATCCTCCTCGAACCACGTATGTATTTGCAGCTAGAGGTTTTAGGTATACTGAACAATAATGGTATCAGAGTTTGGGCCCAACTTTGTGAAAAAACTTCTGCGGTAGGCGTTATCTGTACGATTTTTGTTGACTGTTTTCATTTCGCAATTCCTTGTTTCTCAATTTAATCATTTCGCATTTAATTGTTTCTCAATTTCGGTTTGGCAAGTTTTTATTTAACTTTAACCATTATTTCGCAAATTGCACATCGCATTTTTTTTCTCTCGCATTTCATTATTTCACATTATGATCCTTAAATTGATAATTCTTGAATCATTTCGCAATATATTTCAACTGGAAATCGATAGTTTTCAAAATAAAATCTTGCAAAACAACAAATTTCCTTCTTAAAATACGTATGCGATGTATGAAACTACGATAGAACTTTGTGCGAAGGGAATGTCTTGCAAGTTGATTCAAAGACAATAAATAAACTATTACGAGTTGATTAAAATTTATTTTTAATAATTGTGGAGAAGGATTTGCGAAACAGGTTGCGTCTAATCTGCTGGCCGTTGAGTTATATATAGGCTTTTGCAATTTAAGGTTAGGTTAGGAGGGGCTTACACGGGGGCCCAGTGGTCCATTGTGATCCCCTTAGTATAAAAAGCAGAGATGCTCTTAAGCTAATGACTGGTATAGACTGGTTCATTTGCGAACCAGTCTGTGCTCTCTATATATTTTTCTCATGTTTGCCGTTGAGACCTGCGCTAGATCGTCCAGTTCTCCAACAAATCTGTTTGCAAAATATCGGAGGCGATTTGTTTGAAGGTTTGGACATTTTTTTGCAATTTTACATTCTTCTGGATCTGCGGTTGCATCAGGGAAATAATGGGGAATGAAAAGGAAGACCAAAATGGCAGGTACAGATCAGCACTTATTGTAATTGTATACCTAAGCTGTAGGAACTATAAAACCTCCATTATATGTTTTCAAAAGCAAGCAAAGTAGCTCAATGTAAAATCCTATCAAGAAACTTTTTTGAAATATTTTGTGTACTGTAGAAACTGTAGAAAATTACTTTTGTTTGTCAGCAATTGGACGCAAGACAAAGGTAAAGCTTCTTAAGATTTTCTGTTGTGTAAACGTAATAATTGCAGATTCTCTCTATTTTCCTCTCTTCCTCATTTGTCTTTTAAGCCTTGTACTCAGTTTGAAGGAAAATGAAATGTTCATACCAGTGCTGGGGGATCATTGGAAAAATCCATTCCTCGGGGAATTTTGACCACTGAAGAGAGAAAGGGAAAACCGACAAATTTTGTGGGAATTGCTTTTTTATCAAATTTTACTAGGAAAAATAACCGCTGTACCTAATGATTTGTATGAAATAATTTTTATCAAAATTAAAAAAAATCGATTAATTCATTTCCTCTCAAAATTAACTCAAGAAGCCTGTATTTCAACTGAAAAAAATGTACATAAACTAAAATATAAAAAAAAAATATTTATTTAGAATCTTTTTCAAATTATTTTTTTAAGTGGTATACACTTCCCTCGTTTTTAATAATATCTACTGAAAAGCAAAAGATTCCTTCAATGATATTGAAGACTTCTAGGATAAAATGTTATCATATTTATTTTCTTAACAAGGAATTTAATTTACTCAAAAAAAATCCAAACATTCAAATTGGTACTTAGTGAAAATATCTTCTTTTATGTTGTGGGAAATTAAAAGGGAAACAAGAAAAGATTTGTGGGCCAAAAAGGGAATTTTCCGACTGTCTGAAGGGATTTTTTTAAAAATCCCCCCTCAGCACTGATTCATATAAAAGTGACGCCTAGTTCCCTGGTATAGAGTTTATAGCAAGAAGTGATTACCAAAATATGAATGCAAAATATGAACCTGTGACAAATTTTTAAAATAACACAACAATTTGAATTTTAACACCAAAAATTATAAAACTTATTTGACACTATACTTATTTGTATACCAAAATTTAGCCTATTATTTCTCCAAGATTTAAAAAAAAATTAACTTGAAGATACGATAATTACAACTCGAGCTATATGTATGCTTTGAAAGGAGATCATATCGATTTAGTTTGCATAAAATAACGAAATCTCTTCAAGCTCTTCTAAAGCTTGTTTCTTACAAACGACTACAGAAAATGTTTGCTCGATTTTGTTTTATTTTTGCTTCTAAATGGCATATATGGTGTGACAAACCTTCTATGATGGTAAGTATACAACAGTCTAGCTTGAGTTTTTCATGCTTACTCCCATTCTATGAAGGTTGATCTCAGGAAGCTACACTTAAAAAAAAAAAAAACATTCAGGACCACAAAACTGCATTTGATTTTTTTCTATAGCCTAGTGAGCTCAGCTTCTCCAATCCAAATCAACTTTACCTGAATTAATCTTAGATATTGATTGTCTAACCATATTTTGAATGTGGATGGGAAGACAGGAATATAATTCGTCATTAATTGTATCGTTTTAGAAACAACTTGCTGACACAAGGTAGGTAGGTATATCAATTTATCAATTAACGATTTTCGATCATCTGCAACAAAACTTTTCTCACAGCATATTCTTAAATGAAATCAATCAAACAGCAACAACTTAACTTAGCTTAACTTCTATAAGGAAAACATGCAGCTCTACCAACGGTTTTAATGCTCACAAGGGAAGCTTTCAGGGAGCTTATATAGAGCCCCTTGAAAATTTCTTGATAAATTTATTCACAGCCTCACCAAGTTGTCGATTTGAAAATCAAAAGTTATTCCAAAATCGCTCACAATGCCTTAACATAATTTATATTAACGAACTTCACCCATGTTTTCTTTTTGTGTGAGTGTGTGTGTATGTGTGTTTGTTTTTTTTTTTTCAATTTTTACCACACTCACTTGTCTTGGTTGAAAAATTACGGTAATTTCGTTCATTTCCATTTCATTTTACGTCAAAGTGTCAGTATGGTGTTCTAAGATCATATTCCCGCACACACTAAATGGCTCACAATTTTGAATTTTGAAGGAACAACAACAATGTTGAAGTACCTAAACGGAACCCTTCAAAACTTTGAGTATGTGCTTGGCTTTATTCTTACCACACACATCACACCCATCCTATTACTCAAAGTTGGCACAACAACAACAACAGTATAGTTATTCTACTCAGTTCTGGCTATAATGTTCTTATCAACACCCCTTGCGTTCTTCGTTCAGTATAGGCTGCGCTAGGAACATTTATAATGGAAGAAGGAAGTTGCCGAAAAATTTCATCAGGATATGAAGAGGAAGCTTGTGGTAGGATGTTTTTAGGTTAAAATTGTTTGGATGTCTCTATAACTCTTGTTCTCCCGCTGAAGTTTATATGAGTACTTATATACGATATAACTTTTTGGGATATATGGTGCTCCGTGTGCGAGAATCCTTCTATGGGCAGGGCATCATGCAGCGAAGCAACCATCAGTATAGCTCCTGCTAATTTGTCACCGGATGATGATAAAAGGATTCAACGTGGTTGAGAGGAGGTTCCGTTCCGGGAGCTGTTAGATGTGATCATTAGAAGGTAATTTTTCATAACACCCGATAGAAGTTTTATGACAACCTCAAAAACTCCGCATGGAGAGAGAGAGACAGAGAGATTGACGATTTAATGGTGGTTTTTGATGTTTTTAAGGTGAGAACTCTCTTTTGGAGTGCTTCCTTTTGGAAAAAAAAGTTAAAATAATTGATGGTAGTGAGCTACGAGTTCGATATTAGTTTTGAACTTTGAAGTTTCTTTAGTTCAGCTAATAATGTGGTTCATAAATGTTTTTAATAACTTTCTGTCATACAAATTATACCAGTTTTGTAATCAACTTTTTGAAAAATCATTTGCATTTAAGAAGATAGATTATTTACTTACATAATTCCTAAAGAAAGTTGCGAATTTACAACTTGTATCGAATACGAATTTTCTATATAAGATCCTTTATTTACTAAAAACTTTGCACTTCAATTTCAATACATTTAATACATTTCTTACACGTATCACTGTTAAGAATCTGTCAGAATATGCCTGATAACTGATAACATGCAATTATTTCTGCCAAATTGTATCCATTTTTCATTTCATCGTGTGTAAATGTGCTATTAATATGACGTCCGTCAAGGTGGGTTCATCGCAGCAGAAATTCAAATTTCTAATGATGCTGGAATTAGTTCCAACTAAGTACTAATTTAGTAATCCAATCCGCATGTGGAACTAAAAAAGTCCCTTCCTCCTTCAACCTTGTGGTGGACCCAACTTGACATCAAGCTAGGAACTCCATACCTTCAAACTCAAAATTTCAAAAAAACTAATGACGGAAGATTTAAGTTCCATTTAGGGGCCCGTTATTTGCATGGCGAAACTCCTGCCCTTACCTGTAAGATTTTTGGCGAACCCAGCTTTATTTGTTAGATTTTGGGGAACCTAAAATTCATAAAATTCAAACTCCAAAACAATCAAATCTTGAAAACCCAAAATCCACAAAATATATGTAATTATAATGATCATTAAATGATAATTTTGAATCTAAAATGATACCAAGGTCTGTAAAGCAAGACAGTTTTTCCAAATTTGACGAATTAAACAAATAGTTATAATTAAATAAATTATGTTTGCGTGTAAAACACATCGTTTTACACTTTTAAACAAACGATTAGTATTGCACTATTCCCAAAACCTTTGCAGATCATTTTGCAGCAGTTCGCAATCCGTTAAGGAGTCTACAGTTCGAAATATTTTCACCTCATCGGCGTAAATCAAAGCCATCGAGTTTTTTTTTAAACTGAGGGAAGATCAATAATAAATAAAACAAACAACAATGGACCAAGGTGACTCCCCTTAGGTACACGAGAATTAACTTTAAACTGAATAGAACGATTATTTTTAAATACAACACTGTAATATCTATCACTTTAATATGAAGAGATCCACGTTAATCACAATTTTCTTAAGTTTCTCTAAAAGTACTTGATGACTTAACTTGTCGAATGCTTTACTAAAGTCAGTAAATATACAATCTACCTGTTGAGAAAAGCTATTAGAAAAAATATGCACGACTGGGTCGCACGAACTTGCTCATATGTGCGATCGCATTGTGGTTCTATAGTCTGAAATAAATTAATTTTGGGAGTCTTTATTTTATCCATTTGCTAAAACTTAGTTTATTTGCAGGTGGTATTATGCGTGTATACAAAAATTAACAATATAGGCCAGCGTGCACATATGCAATATGCATGCAGGGAAATTATATTATTTAAAACTGGAAAATTGTTTTAAATCAACAAAATTAGAAAGAAATTGATTAAAATACTTTGAATCTGTTTTAACCCAACGCGATGTACACCATCCGATTTCTTATATAAATCTTAATTTATGAGAAAAAAATTTAAAAATCGTAAGAGCGGTTTTAAATATAATTAATTTTTCATACGCATATATAGAATTTCGTTAATATTTTTGAGAAAAAAAGTTGGTATGCCAATTTTAAGTATTTATTAATGTTGACTTAAAAATTGCACTTTATAAAAAAATCTGCTACCCGTTTTCGAAATATCGAATATTCAAAAAATAATTTTTAATTCTTTTTTAAAAATCCAAAAATCATTTTTTCTGTATTAAAAATCTAGTTTTATTCAATTAAACAGATATTGAGATAGTCGAAAATCAAAGTGGCACTGTAAATATACATACGTTAAATATAAAATTTAAAAATTTCAAACGGTAGACCGTACTAATTTTAATACACAAACAAAATTTTGTCAAAATCGTAGGAGTCATTTTTGAGAAAAAAAAATACCTGTCTTAATGATTAAGCAACTTCTTTTTACCAAGTTTAGTAAAAATCGACTCAGTTTTTTTTTCAAAATATTAAGTTTAAAAAAAAAAAAACCATTACCAAAACCAGAACCATTAATAACCATTTTTCGGAACCATTTTTTTTATTAAAAGGCAACTTATAAGTATTTTAATTTATTGAGTTCTTAAAAAAAAATCCGTAGCTCTGAATTTGAGAAAAATATGTTTTTCCTTTTTGGCCAAGAAATTTCGTATGACAGCTACTGTTAGTTTTGGTCCTAAAAACAAGAGAAAAAAAACGCTAGATACCAAGTTTAAAGAAAATTGACGCATCCGTTTAGGCTGTAGTCGAACGGACAGACAGACAGACAGACGGACGTCCAAGACCCACTTTTTTCGCAAGTAAATAATAAGAAAATTGATATTTTTTGTAATGCAGTAACGCCAGCTACAAATATAGAAAAAAAACTTTAAAAAAAACTGCATTTTCGTTAAAAAGAAGATGTAAAAAATTGACAGATATCGTGTACCTATTCTTATTCATTCAAAATAAATTAATACCTAACTAAAAGTGTTCGGATACTTAATACTTGAAAAACGACTGCGAAGGTTAAGGAAAAAAGAAAGGTCGGAAAAATCTCAACAGGTGGCGCTGTAGGCGCACATATTTTACAGTTCAGTTCAATTACCGTTCAACAGGTGGCGCTGTAGGCGGTTAGGAAATGGCTTTTGGTATATGCCTTTCAAATTTTGTTATTTGTAAATAAAAAATAAAAAAAATATTCGATTTATGAAATTAGTTCGGTGTTTGAAAAGTTTTTTTTTAGTGGATGGTCTTAGGGATTTATTCAGAAAATTGGCATTTATAGGGTGTAATGGGGTAAAAACGAGAGGTGGCATCTGATTGTAAAAATTCTTTGTGTTTGAAAGGTTATTTAAAAAAAAATTGCTATTTATAGAGTGAAATGGGATAAAAACAAATACATATAAGCAGTTTTTTGATTACACAATTTTTTTTCTGTGTCGGGGAAGTAATAAAAGTTGGAGTTAGAAGATTATATTTAGCCATTCATGACGTAAAGTAAGTTAGAACCCATAAAGTAGTACATATTCGCTTGAAAAAATTAGAGATTAAATATTTATTTATATTTTCTTTTATATTTTTTATGCGAAGCTTAGGTTTGTCTACCCGTGCGAAGGCGGGCGGGCCAGCTAGTATTTCCATAAAACTTCTATAGCATGGATTTAATGAAACGTTATACTTGTGAAAGAAAAACTTTTCCATGAATACCCGCATCCAAAGTTATTTAAAAACAAAATATTATGTTTTAGACTTTCATCATAGTTAAGCCCTTCATAGAAATCCAACATAAAAATGCCGTTAAAGTCGTTTGTAAATAATATAAAAAAGCTTTACCGCGTTTTGACATTTATATTTTATCTAACGAAACTTAAATTACAAAGTTTAACTATACCTACATTATCCTCCTTGTCATATATTTATATCTACCTTATATTAATCCAAAACAATACATTCTAATATGTTGCTGGTATAATTGGTCCTTTTAATATCGAAATACCTATCTCTACAACCTTAAGTTCCCTTGTATATAAACACTATTAATCCCTTATAATATTTTCTATCGATTTCTCATCTTTAACCCCAATAAAAACGTTGTTCGCCTTTCAATTTGCTCCACAAATCCTTTAGTCTCGTACTCGTACAACTCAAAGACCAACCCCCCCCCCCTCCCTCCCTCTGGTTTTTCTCTTCCAAATCAGAAACTCTGTCGAAAATAATAATATTTGTCCACATTATCAGATTTTCCTTCTCTGATTTCAACTTCGACTTGTAATATACACGCATTCCTATAAAAATAATAGAAAGGATAAATCCCTATACTTGCTATACTATGCTGGTTTTGTGTCAATATTTAATTTGCCCTTTTTATTCTTCCCACACTATAATCGTCGGAGTCGTAGTCGTCGTCGTCGTGCCGCACTGATTTTCGGGGATTCTCCTCTGATTTGCGGATTAGTATGGCATCGATAACCCAGTAGCAAAACTAAAGCATTAAGTTTCTTATCCTTGGCTGGGTTCGTTTTGTTACAATATCAAGGACGAACCAAATACATTTCTGGCACAAACGAGAGGTTCAACGTTCAAGTCATAAATTATTTTCCGATCACAGCGTTTTCAGGACCTAAACGAAATGTACACAGAGAGAGGATTACAACACTCCGTCGCGTCGGCTGCCACTGCTATCCGTATCCACCGGCGATGAGGAGGACGTCATGGGAAGCCTCTTTATCGATGTTGGCATTCCCCATTACGATTGCAATCGGCGGCGCTGAGGATATATATAAGGCAGAGGGATATGAGTAGCGCTTAGTTTTGTACACAAAACCGAAAAAGGAGACACACAAAATAAAAGGATAAACTTGAATTAATAGATTTTAGGCAGTGTGCCAGAACAGGACTATATACACGCTGAAGCTGATGACGACGAACAACGTCACCGTTGGAAATGGAGATTTGTCTGCTCTCGCTTCCAAAACCCCCCCCTTAATTCACTGGGGGCTAATAAGATTTAATGGCGTGGAAAATTAGAAACCGATTGCTCGTTGGAACAGAGGTGGTTTGATGCCAGACTATTTGGCGACAATAACTGGCAGATGTTATGTTTGTTTTTTGTTTTTGTCATCGAACGATTGTTGCCAAAAATTATCGGAATTTTAATAAATTTTGTTTTTTTTTTTTTTACTTACGAGTTGCGACTCTTATCGTAGGTATTTACAAAAAATATGAATATTTTAATAAAATTAATGAAAAAGAAATAGCGTAAATAAATTAGGATTGGTAACTCTGGAAGCTTGAGTTGAAAAATCATAATAAAAAAAATCACTGAATCTCTTGATGAGATATTTTTTTGTTTCATTTAAAAAAATATTTATTGATATTTGGCAATCAAATTTTGATATCTTTCTATAAGACTCCTAAAAGCTTCGATAAAATCTCTCAAATGATTTATAGAATTAGTTTACAAATATTCATACAAAATCTTACTAGATCTGTTTTGTGCCCAGAATAGCTTCGAAATTGCTTTGCATATAATGAAAATTATAAATTAAAATTTTTTGTTGTCTTCTTATAAAACTCTTAAAAGCTTCGATAAACTCTTTTTTATACAACCTCTTACTCCTATAGTACTCACTGTAAAGTACTCTCAATCAATTTTCTTTTGTACGCTTTTAAAAAATTCAAAACTTGATATTATATTTATAAAAAAAAAAATGAAACGTCTACGTCTAACCTTTATTAAGAGCTTCTTCCAACTTTATGGACTTCTACCGATGTTAATTAGAAAAAAAATTATTACTATCTTAAAATTAACAAAACTTCTCGTGAATATTTCAAAAAAAAACTCTAGAGAAATACGTAGTTAGAAGCTGTGTTGTTGATTTGCCAAAAAAAAAATCAAATCCTGGTTACTTGCATGCAGTTTTAAACTACATTTTCTTATACCTAATAGTGTCTGATTTTTAATTCTACTAATGGCTATCTATTTACATAATTATCTTCATCCCATTAAAAATAGCACATATGAAAAATGAAACTTTGAAATTGTATATAATATTATACAGAATCATAATTACCATAAATGCCGTTGTAGGGTGTTATGAATTTAAACTCATACAGGAAATATACCATGCGGAAAAGATATCATGCGAGAAAAGTGTCATCTGTTTAAAATTGTTCTTGAGGCAATTGTGCGTAACTCGCAAGTCAACAACAATGGTACAATTTTTCAGAAGTCTGTTCAACTACTTGCGTTGCAGGTATTGAATCGGAGGCGGCAAAAATGGGTTTGGCTGTTAATCCTCTTCGCATGAGCGAAGAGGAACCTGCTCGGAAAGTTCTTTGTGGTACATTCTATGGTAGACGACAGCGTGGTAGACCATGCTTGCGCTGGAGAGATGGCGTAGACCAGGACGCCCGGAGCCTTGGGGTGCGCAACTGGATGGCGGCGGCTCGAGACCGGGATGGGTGGAGAGACTTGTTGAAGGTGGCCAGGACCGGACCCCGGTTGTCGAGCCGACGATGATGATGTTAATGAGGACAAGACGAAGTATTTGCTATCATCGAGAAAGGAATCTCAACATCGTCGACTCGGGCAAAACCTCACGATGGATAGGTACCACTTCGAAGTCATCAAGGACTTTGTCTACCTGGGCTCCACTATTACATCGCAAAATGACATCAGTGCAGAGATTAAACGAGGAATTACGCTTGCCAATCGCTGTTTCTTCGGGCTAAGAAGGCATTTGAGTAGTAAAGTCTTCTCTCAAAGAATCAAGCCGACCCTATATAAAACCTTGATTATCCCGGTCCTGCTTAATTGGGGCAGAAGCATGGACCCTGTCAAAAACGGATGAGAACCAGCTTGGGTGCTTTGAAAGGAAGATTCTTCGGGTGATTTTCGGCCCAGTCTGTATCGATGGAGTATGGAGGCAGCTAGCTAGGGACCGAGCTGGCTGGAGCGGCTCGTTGGTTGAGGCCGTAGTCCATCCTGGACTGTAAGCGCCATCTAAAGTAAAGTATGTAAGAGAAAAGTGTCATGCGAGAAAAGTATCATGCCAGAAATAAATATACCATGCGAGAAAAGTTTCATACGAGAAAAGTATCATGCGAGAAATATGTCAATCGAGAAATGTATTATGCGAGAAATATATCAGGCGAGAAATATGTCATTCGAGAAATATATCATGTGAGAAAAGTATCATGAGATAAATATGTCATTCGAGAAATATATCATGCGATAAAAGTAACATGCATGATATGAAGGGTCTTCCAATTGATACTTCCGAACTTTGAAGCCTGATTCACATGGCGGCGAGAAAAGGAGACGTGAGCGTGACGAGAACTCGTTGTAGTTGTCAAACCAATTTCAAACAATGAAAGCATACCTGGATATACACAATGCGACGTTTCTCGTCGTCACGTCACGCCAAGAATTTGAAAAATTGAAAAAAAGACGCGACGTGACGACGATTTTCATTTTTCCTAAGCAATTTACAGATTTTTCACAAAAGATGTTATCAAATTGTGTCTAACAAATAAAGTTATTGATAAATCTATTGTTTTGTAAGTTATTTTGTTTATATTTTTCTGGTTTTGTTTTTACAAAAATGAATTTTTGTCGTAAAAACGCTCGCTGCGAAAAATTGGACGACGATGTGAATTGGACGACGATTTTGTAACTAGAAAAAGATGACAGCGGTTCTCGTCACGCTCACGTCCCGTTTCCTCGTCGCATTGTGAATCAGTCATGACAGTTTACAGCGGACATATTGTTGAAAATGCATCTGTCAAATTGGCTGTTATTTATTCAGTCTGTTTTTCCAAACCACCATGGACGGATATAGCGTTCAAAAACACGTTGAAATGATGAAATTATTTTATCAAAATGGGTATTTTGTTCGGGCAACGTTCCGCGCTCTTCACCCATTTATGGTCATCTTCAGCGATGAGGCCCATTTCTGGTCGAATGGGTACGTCAACAAACAAAATTGTTAAATTTGTTATGATACCAATCCACATGAAATCTAAGAGCGTTCAATTCATCCAAAAAAAGTCACTGTTTGGTGTGGATTTTGGACTGGCGGCATCGGTTCATATTTCTTTGAGAACGATATTGGCCAGGCAATCACCGTCAACGGCGAGCCCTGAATTTGAATTTGATGAATTGGACACCAACGACATGTGCTTTCAACACGACAGCCGGCGCTTCGTGCCACACAACTCACGCCACATTAGAAATTCTGCACGAGCGATTCGAGGGCATGGTCATCTCGGGTAGAGGTGATGTAAACTGGCGATTTGACCCCGTTATACTTATTCTTGTGGGGTTTTCTTAAGTCGCAGGTCTATGTGAATAAGCCACAAACCACAACGGCCCTCAAAGCCAACATAACCCATGCCATCGGTCAAATTCAGTCTGATTTATGCGCCAGAGTCATGGAAAATATGACATCTCGGATGTTCGCCACCCTGAGAAGCCGCGGCAGACATGTGAACGATGTTATATTCCATAAAATAGCATCGATAGGCTCTTCAAACGAATTAAAAAAGGTTCGATGATATCTCACACACACTTTAATTTATTTAAATTTAGAGACAGAAAGTTCTTAATGAAAGACCCTGTATTTGTCGCATGATACTTTTCTCGCATCATGTAATATTCCTCGCATGATATTTTATAAATTATCTTCATCGAAAAAATTAAGATTTAATGCACAACACCCTGTATGTTCAACCCATCCAAATATAATAAAACAAACTACCAAAAAAACAATGCATTGTTCCTCTGGAGTTGTTTGTTGCAGAAATAAACTTCCTCTTCCTATTACTTCTACCTTACATTGTTATAAATTTCATTTTAATATGAATTTATAAATTACACATTCGGGAGTTTTATACGCCCCACAACAAAAAACAACTGCTAAAAAACCCTATTCTCCTTATATTCTTTGTTGAGAGAGAGAGAGAGAAAAATTCCCTAACGAAAAACATCATCAGCATCCAGTAAACAGTAAACATAAAAAAAAATGAAAAAACAAAAATTATAAAGGACCACTAAAATTGTTCAACAGAAGTAAAGTTTTTAGCATACACAACTCCCATCTTCCGTACTTGGATATTTTACTACCACCTCCCCCCCCCCCTCACATAATGCAGCAGAAGCTAGAAAATGCAATTTACATGGACAGAATAAATAATACCAGTCCTATATTAGGGACTTCAAATTATGCCCCCTATATATGTATAGTTGAACCATACGAATATCTCCAAGGAACTAGAAGACTGGGACTACCACTTAAATCACAAAGTTTTAAACTTAAAAAAAAAAGTAATTGTTATTACCTCGAAGGACATCGCTTCTAACTCTCCATCTCTCTATCCACTCTCTTGGGGAGCAATTGTTCCAATTTTCCTGGGCTTTAGTTTTAAATTAATTGACTTCCGGGGGTTTGTTTAGCAGAATGAAGGGGGTTGGGGTGCAAAAGCAGGTCCTTTGATTGATTTCATTTTTCCGAAGCGAAAGGAAAAACTTTTATTTTTACGACCCAAGTGGTGTCAAAGAAAAAACAACAAAACAAAACAAAACAAGGATCAAGGCAGACAGTATGTTTTTGTTGTTGTTGCAGGATAAAAGTAAAATGAGCGTGATTTGAAAGGACAAGGCTTTCGTGTGTGTGTGTGTTTATTTGTATGTCCAGTGTGCGTGTCGTCAGAATTTAACATGAAAAACTTGTCCATTACGATTTTCTCGCATCACGAAAAATGAAAAGAAAACAAACTTTTCTCGACACTTCCTTTCCTTATTCGTTCTTGCTGCTCCTTTGCTCTGCTCAAGAATCCCCACTTCCGTCTATTTCACACATAGAAACTATTCTATACAGTTGAATAATTTCCAGGAAGCTCTCCAACACTTGTTTGTGATGGGAGAGTTGATGATGTTGATGGTAGAGAGGCGTTGCGTTGGCTGTGTCCTTAATGATGATCTTATTAAAAAGTTCATAAAAGTTTTGCAATTTCTTAATTCGGTTAATTATTTTATATTTGCTTTCTCAGATATACATACATATACTCAAGAAACTACAGCGAGAGATGGCACGGCGCCCGGCAGCAGAATAAACTGTACACAGGACTTCTCTATAGGATCACTTGGGAGAAAGAAAACATTTTTATTTCTTATGTTTTTATTTTTTATATTTTTTTTTGTTAAACTTTTCCCGAGAGTGTAGTTTGACTGGACTTTTAAGGAGAAGGTGAACGTACAATTTATACTGAACAAATAGTTACAGAGGTGCTTTGTAATTACATTAAGAACTTCTACCAATGGGAATGAAGTTGAAGTTGAGGGATTGGGTCTTTTCATTTGATGCTGGAATTACGTGTGTTTTTTTTTTTTTTTTTTGAGGGAGTTGAATGGATGTCTGTATTTTAACTCTTTTTCTACAAATCTAGAAAGTTGTTTATTAATTATAATTTAAAGGCCATTAGTTCTGGAGATTCTTCTGGTTCTTAAATATAAAGTCCTTTAAAAAAAAAAAATGAAGAAAAAGGTAATTTATTTTTTATTATTTTTTCAAGTTTCATGATTTTGATTTGAGTGCTTCTGAGAAATTCTAAAGTTAATGTAATATTTGGTCATAATCATCATCATCCGGCTGCAAGTATTTGGTATTAATCTGACTTTTTGCAGACTTTTTCAGCGAAGCATTTTCTTTTAACGATGCCGAGGTAGACTTGAACTATTTTAGTTATTTGTACAATTATCCTCATACCTCCTTTACTTATATCAAAATTTCTCTATATTCAGTGGTGAGTAAAACTAATCAACTGAAAGATGATTTTTCCCCTAGTACAGATGGTCTCCCAGCAATCGTTCTTAAAAATGTATTGAAAAATGAACACAGCCTCTTACGTAACTCTTCCACCTCTCCATTATATGTGGTATTTTTTCTAAGATGTGGAAATATTCTTTCATTAACACTGTTCACAAAAAAGGTTGCAAACATGATATTTCCAACTATACAGACCCCTTGTATACCTAAACTTTTTGAAAGTATAGTTTACGAGTCGCTGTTTGTTCGCTGAAAATTAATTTGTTCCGCTAAGCAGCACGGGTTCTTAAAAGGACGATCCACAACAACTAACCTGACTGAATTCGTTTCAAAAACGCTGTCTGCCTTAGAAGAAGGTAAAGAAGTTGATGGCATTGCAACAGATTTTAGTAAGGCGTTTGACAAAATTTTCCACAAACTTAAAAAGCTTGGTTTTTCTCTTTTGTTCATCACCTTTTGGATTCAGTCATACCTCGTTGGCTGTCAGTATCGAGTGCTCTTTAGAGGGAGTATCACCAAACCTATTCATGCATTATCTGGAGTACCCCAGGGAAGCCATTTGGGACCACTTATTTTTGTTTTGACAATAAATGACGTTGAGCTGATTTTATCTCAATCTGTCTCAGAAATTTACGCTGACGATATGAGGATATCGAAACAAATTTTCACCCCTGACGACGCACTTATGCTGCAAACATACTTAAATAGTAAATAGTAATAGTTAAGTCCGCATACATCGTATTCAAGTCGTCCAGCGAAGATTTTTACGCTTCGTTTTGCGGGGTCTTTGCTGGGATGATCCCTATAACCTTCCTTCTTATGCAGACCGCCTTAAACTTCTGAACCTTCACCACCTCAAATTACGCCGTGGTACTGCTGAAATCATTTTTGTTCACCAATTTATTAAATGAGGTCATTGATTGCCCTAATCTGCTCCAATCCCCCAATCCATACCCCCGTCAGTTAAGACCTGTTCCTTTCTTCCTCACTGCTTACCACCGTACCGACTGTGGCCTAAACGAACCATGACTCGAATGCTACGCAAAGCCAACAACATAAATACCTTCAACCCCAACATAAGTAAGCCTGTTTAAAAAAAAAAAACAAGCTATTCTTAACTCATCCTTCTCTTAGTCCTTTTTTTTTACTTATTCTAACCCTCCCATATTAAACATTTCTACCTTTATATGTTTAAGTATAGATTTAAGAAATATTATGTTTAGTTTTAAGTTCAGCTTGGGATCTTCATGTTATGTCTGGTCTCGCAATCTCCAAACCACTCAATATTTTAAAATCATCTGCTAACAAAATCATGAAGCTAATCAGTCACTTTGGTTTATTTATTAATTATAAATTTGAAAAAGAATTAGTTTGAAATTTTTTTTTCAAAATTTTGAGTTTGAAAAATTAATTTTTCAAAAACTGTTCACTAAACCAACTTTGTTTGGAAATAAAATAAAAGGTGAGATTTCTGGCTTTGCAAAAAGGTATAACATGGCATTGTAAGTGTTACCGTTGTATTTAATATTTTTTTCTGTTTTAAGTCCATTTTTTTGAAAATTGGGCGAATAGATCTCCCTCCTATACGATTTTTTTCTTGTCTCGACCCAACCTACACGCTCAAGCTTTTTTCACACCTTATGCGAATCACCTTGCATATATAGCAATAATATATCATGTTTAGAAACTCAAACATTACGCATTATACAGGGTGACCCACAGTCACCGCCGCTGACGAATACCATGGCACCATCATGGGTTCCTGAGGTCATTTTAAGTCGCAAAACGTTCGAATAATTTTCTCGAGCCTTTTCGATTAATAACGGTTTTTATGATTTTTGGTCTCGATGCTTCTAACTGGCTCTAACTTTGCCCATCTGCAACCGATTCTTGAATTTTCGTATTTGTTGCCTTTTGGTATTTGCACCTTAAGGATAATATTTACATACAAAATGTCTGCTACTATTAATTTATAAATTAATTCATAATCCGTTTTTCTAACTCATTCACTGAATTGTCACACTCAATTTTAAGCTATAACTCACTGTCAATAATATACCTTTCTCGTCTTTTCTCTTCCATCACTTTATTGTTCCATTTGATTTCATTCACTTAAAAGCATAAATTCTTTTCACAAAAATCGAAATAACTGTACGAGTAGGTACTTCAATAAAATACAAGCGCACTTCAAGCCTTATGTAAATTATTTGTATCCTTTATTTTATAGTTCGCTACGTAATGTTTTCATTTTGATTGTCAAATTTGAAGCTTAAACCGAAAATGCAAAATTTAAGGGGTTTTTTCATGGTTGATAAAGAAAACCTATTCAAACTCAAGTTAAGTTATTTTGAGAACAAACGTGGTACATAATTCTTGTTTTCTTCTTCTCTTTCCTCTTCCTCTTCTTGATGTTGTTATTGTTCTTGTTGCCTTTCTTGATTTTGATTTTGTTCTTGCCCTTGTTCTTCTTTTATAGTTCTTCTTTTTCTTCTACCTCTTCTTCTTCGTCGTCTTCCTCTTCTTTTTCTTCCTTTTCCTTTTCTTTTTCTTCTTTTTTTTCCTTCTTCTTCTTTTTATTTTATTTATATTTTCTTTTTTTTTGTGTGTTCTGTGCTTGTTCTTCTTTCTTTTTCTTTTCATATTCGTCCTTCTTCTTTATCTTTACTTGTTCTTATTTTTATTCTTCCACGTCTTCTTCGTTCCCTTCATTTTCCAGGGATGGTAAAATCACTATCGAAACCTTCCCACACTGTGGTTTCACAGTCTCTGCCTCACCTTTTGGATTTTTCCTCGTCCAATAATGTAACACAACCTCCCAGACTATAATCCACTGTAGTAACTCTCTGTCAGGAGTATAACTTGCTTCCTCTCACTCCTTTTCTGTCGTGTCGGTGAATAACAGTTTATTTTATTCAAATTACTGTTAAACTCGGTTTTCGGGGGATCATTCGTCTTCAACCGAAAACTGAATTCCAAATGAAGTTGGAAAAGTAAATTTATGCAACTTTCGGATAAATTTCAAGGAGTCGCGCAATAAAGAAAGAGAAACTGTGCCGAATTCCTGAGTTTATTCGGATTTATAGCTTCATTTTGATAAGATTTCTTTTTCGCTGGCATTGTTTTTCGCCTTACACTTTCATATATGTATGTATGTAAGTAAGTGGTTGTGTGATGATCCCACAGTGTCTATGATATAAGCAATTCAAATTCAATACGTGATCGTTCCCGAAATGAACAACATGGTTCCCTCCTGATGGGTGAGGCTGAGGAGTCCTTTTTATTTGCAATTGACGGAAACTTTAGGGAGTCGATATATAAAATAATACAATTGTTTATGGGTCATTTAGCTAAATTGCAGTAATGTTACGAGTTTAGGGCTTAAAGGACGATGTAAAATACCAACCAACCCTCGTCTTTGTGTCCTGGAAGAGTATGTTTAATGAAATTCACAATGTTGACGTGGGACTGTAAGTGCTTTTGGTGGAAGAAGTGTCGTGTTGTGTTGTTGTGTTGTGTTGTGATGTTGCCAATTAGTTGAAGTGGTTTCATTTTAGCGGAAAATAAACTGGTGACATCAAAAGAATGAGTGAGGGTGAGTGTGATGTGGCCCAATGTGTATAAGGACGAGTATGAAGAAAACAATAAGGACTCGTTGTATAGGGAATATAAAATATAAAACTTCCGCCTGATAGCTATTGAATTCAATTTGACAATTATTTTCTTTGGTGTTTTTCCTATTTCTTTAGCCCATTTGTTTTATTTTATTTTGTTTGTTTGTCTTCATTCGTCTTTGTATTTGTTTTTATTGTTGGAAAAGTCCTTATTTGTTTTTCATTCAGTTCAACTGTATTTGTTGGCATTTTTATTACTCGAACAGTGTGTTATATGTGACATTTCCGGTGTATTAAACTCTCCTGCCCCTATGAGTAGGTGGATGGATTGGTTTATACGATGTGACACTGTTTTACAGGTAAGTGGGTTTTTATTGCCAAACAAAAAGAAGAATTGTTGGCATAAAGAGCACAGGCGGAGCAGCATAGCAAGAGGAGTTTGATATCTTCGGCTTGACATGGTGTACCTTCCCAGTTTTTATATGTTGTGATGTGGCACCAAATTTAATTTGTATAAATTACAAAAGGCCATTGACTTGGGCGGCTTCAATTTTGGAGAGTAGGTAATGTAGGTGTTGGGGAGCAAGTGTTATGACTTCGAGGAGAAAGGACAATGACATCGCAGCCGTAAAAAAAATAATAGACGAGAAAGTAAATTGAAAGCTTAATTTGGGAAGACTTTAACATAAGGAATTCATAAAACGGAAGAATTTGAGTAGCGTATAAAAATTCAAATGGCCAAAAAATCTCACTTTCCTCATCACAAACAGTAGCTACCTACTGATGGATCATGGGCAAAATCTCTTTTTTGGAATTGTGATCTCAAAAGCAAGAGTATTTAATCGTAAGGCAATGTTTGCACTCTACTCGTGCAACAGAATTTGGCGGAAAAACCTGGTGACCTAATCTAAAAATCATTCTATGGATGTATACAGCAATAGTGAGGCCGGTAATCACTTATGGTTGTTTATAGTCTGGTGGAATGCGGTAGAGAAAGCTACCAATCTTAAAACTCTAACCAAAGTTCAAAGAATGACAAGCATTGCGGTCACAGGAGCAATGAGAACCACCCCGACAGCGGGGCTTGAAGTCATGCTTAATCTTAAGCCTCTTGACTTATTTGTACAAGAAGCAGCAGCTAAGACTGCACTACGACTAAGCCAGACAAATGTCTGGAAACACAGTCAAGTAGGCCACGATCAGATTCTAAAGAAATATAAGGTAGTAATGTGCCCCCCACTTAGATTTCTATAGACCATTCACCTCTAAAATTTCTGGTAGTAGACAAGAATGGGATGACACCCAATGGGATGACCCAATGGTAGCAGTTTTCACCGAAAATGGAAAATGGAATGTGGAGTTGGAGCGGGATTCTTTTCGGAAACTCTTGACTTAGCCAGCTTATTTAGACTCTCTGACAAGAGTATAGTGTCTTTCAAGCTGAGGTTTTGACAATAACTAAAGCGGCTGAACGGCTGAACGGCTGAACGGCTGTCAATTTTAGCGGTACCACCAACTGATTTTACTTTCTTCATTGACAACCAAGCAGCCATAAAGGCACTCTCTGCCATCGAAATAAAGTCAAAACTCGTTTCCCGCTACCGCGAAGAGCTCAAGATTCTTGGCTCGCAGCACAACGTTATGCTCTGCTGGGTTCCTGGCCATGTACGTATAGTAAGGTTAGGTTTTTGGGCTGATAGAGGATCTTATTCCTACCACACTTAGATCAATGTAGATCCCTTGTGATAACCTGGAGGATTGAACACTCCCAATAAGTTAACCTATAAAAGTTTTCATGGATTGTCCCAGCCATTTGGAGGGATTCCAGGTAACTAAAAAGCAGACAAACTGGCACGAATTGGACCGTCAACTGATCCTAGCCAGGCAGAACTAAACGTGTACGCACCTGTCTGCACCTTCAAACAGAATGTGGCAAAGAAAATTCTTGAGAAAGCAAATAAAAGATGGACCCTCCTTGACTCTTGTGCGAATACCAAGAAAGCCGTTTTTTGACAAGGGAAGGACAGGCAGAATCTTAAAACTAAATAAAAAAGCACTTTACTCTCTAGTATGTATGTATATCGTTACTAGACTCAATCTGCTGAATTACCACAAGAAACAACTGAGGCTCAGCACAGATGATTTATGCAGAAGCTGTGGCGATGAAGAAGTACAGGAGGACTCTTCCCACTTCTTATGTCACTGCCCAGCACTCTCGCAACTAAGATATCACCTCCTAGAAAACTACTTCTTTAATAACCTAGAAGAGCTCTCCAACTTTTCCGTGGTAAAATTGTCGAATTTTATCAAAACCTCCAAATGGCTTGACAATCCATGAAAACTTTTATATAGGTTAACTTATTGGGAGTGTATCACAAGGGATCTACATTGATCTTAGTGTGGTAGGAATAAGATCCTCTATCAGCCCAAAAACCTAACCTCACCTAATCAACAGGATTATAACCTAGAAGGAAGTGCTTCAATACCTTCATGATCTTCATTTTGCGTTACCAAAGCCACGACACTTTTTTAAGGTTAGATCGAAATTCAGTAAGATTACTTTGGATGCGAATATTTCGAGAACGAAATATCGCAGAATATTTTGGTTTTCAGTTTTATAAAGATCTTGAAAATGAACAAACAATTTTAAAACCCGCAACCGATTTCGAGGCTCGATTTCGGAAATATCAGTAAAATCGTAAAATTACTTTGGATGAAAATATTTCTTGACAGCCGCAACGAATTCGGGGCTCGGTTGCGGAAATGTTGCTATCCAAAAACTTTACAGAAATTCAGTAAAATTTTAAGATTCTTTTGGATGAAAATATTGCGAGAACCAGACGTTTCGCAAGCTATTGGTTTGGATAAGCGTAAAGAGTAGGGATGGGCCAAACTGCTAGTTTGCAATACCTGTTACAACTGTTATTGCTACTTTCCAGTAACAGATAAAAATACCTGTTACTGAAATAACAGTTAAGAAACCAAAATAAAGAGTTTGAAAACACCTTTCTTTTGATGTAAAGCTCGATGTGTTTCAGTGACATTTTTGAAAAAGAGTTGAAAAAATGTATTTTTTTTTTCAAAAAATAAATTAAATTTGTTTTTTTTTTTCGAAATAAGTCAAAATTTTCATGGCTGGAAAAGAGTGTTAATTATCTATTTTGCCCTGAAAACCGCAACCTCTTACGAGGCTTGGTTGCGGAACTGTCGCCATCGAAACATTTGTTTAGGGTTCGGAATTCAGTTTAGGTATTTTTTCACTTCATGATCGTTGAAGTGGCTTTGTTCATGTGCTTCTTCCTTCTTGTGGCTTAATTTTCGAGATAAATTATGTGCAAATCCTTATGTTTATATGTGAAACAAAGTGCCACCACATTCTATTCCAAGGCCAACTAATCCTCACCAAACCATCAGGAAACAAAGTACACGCTGCTTTTGCTCGATTTTTCGCCTCGATTATAATCTCATGAGCTTTTTACCCATTTTTATGCAAAACTATGAGAGAACTACCATATGTGCATTTTTTTGCTTTTAACATTCATTCAAGCTTAAGGGTTGGGACGAGGTAATGGCTACATCGTTGAATATACACTTCAATCATAAAAATAAGTAGGTAGATACCATCCTAGAACGAAAGAAGCAACAAGGTCCTGCTGGTTTATATTTTATCCTTTTTGTGTGTGTGTGGTTTCTTCTTCTTATTTATTTTTTTTTTCTCTCTTTATTCAAACGGTATACATTTCAGGGTAAATTATGCATCCTTTATGCAAAATTACACAATGCATTGCATTTTATATTGAAGTACAAGGACTGTGGGAAAATATTCTTTTCTTCTCAGAATCATCAATCTCGTTGAATATCCTAGAAATTGTATCGTCGTATAACAATAACAACAACAACAACAACAACAACATTTGATGCACTGCAAATTCTTCCAATTAAATTGCATACAGAGCTCTTTCCAACTTGCCTCTCGCTCTTGGTCGCCTTTTGCCTCCCTGGGGAGAGTTTATCCTTAAAGGATTTATATGTTATTTTTTCCCTCCCGAAGAATCATTGAGGATTCTGGTTGCAATGCAATTTTTTTTTTTTTTTTTTTGCATTTTTAGATTTTGTTATCTCATCTATTAACTCAACGAGTGCCATCCATCTTTGAAAATCCTTAGAGACCCACATAAGATATCAAGAGGAAGAGAGATAGAAAATGGATGAAGATTATTATATGGCATATAAACTATAGCAAATGGATGAATCTAAGTATTGTTCTTTAAACAAAGACTGTAGTAGTGTATATATAGTCCTTATCCTTAACTCTTTCATTTCCAAAGGGAAAAGGGTGAAAATTCATCCACTTCATAAAGATTACCTCGGGCTATTTCGTGTTGCACATTCAATTTTCCTTCTTCTAAAATTGTGCATCACGATAGTATATAATATGTACATATAGTACAGTCAGGTGAGAGTGATACTTGCGGACTTGAAGAAGAAGCCTGGTGATGGTGGAAAAATTCTTACCGAATTCTTAGGGAATGAACTAGAATTCAATTCCTGCTTTTTTGATGGAATTTGAAGAAAATAGGATCTATAGACTCGAAGGTGTGATGGAATTTTAATATAATTTTTGTAAGCGGGTTACGGTGTTAATGGAACAATTTTCTCGGAGGACCTACATAGCTATTTATTTTTATATTTTCAGGTTCAAATAATTTAATCGCGAGGAATATAAAACAAGAAACTGGGGTAGATTTACTTGTTAGAATAGTAGATGATGAAAAAATTAAGGCTATCTAAGCAATCTTTAAGAAATTCCAGCTCCTCAAGATATAATAACAAATCGATGGTTAGAACTTCTGTAGCTGGCCTAAGAACATACAAAGATTGGTCTATTTGCATACTTACTTAAGGTGGCACTGAAGTTCGCTGTGAACCTGTGCCTCAATTAATAAGCTTATCCAGCCAGCTCGGTCCCTAAAACTACCTGTCTCCAGTTTTACACGCCGCCCGGCCATGTTGGTTGATATCCTCGTTCACCTGCATTTGCTGTAGGCTGTTCAACGATTGAAATTGATAATTTTAGCAGATTATTTGGAGAAGTCTCCACTCTTTAGTTGTATGCGGAAAATTGACATTTGAGTTTTATTCGTGTTTGTATTTGTTGTTTTCTTCATTACAGCATGGCTTTCTGTGATTTTTTTGTTTTCATGTAATTCTTTTTGCAATTGGTGACACTTTCAAGAGGTATTTTTTTTTTACTGTGGTTTCCGTAAGCATTTCGCTGTCATGTTGGATACCACAGCAAAATTTCTTTTCACATCAGCAGCGTACTAGGGACAGGGTTAGTTCTAAATTTTAATTTTATAAAATAATTTATAAGTCCTCCAGTCTCCAGATGATTTGCCGTTTTTTTCAAAGGACAATTTTCTTTAATCGTGTAGAGAATATAGAATGCACGGTGGGCGCCGCGCCGCAGTCGTCTATTTGGTAAAGGGTAGTAATTTAGTCAATCTGTTGATGTTGGGTATGTATAGCTGAGTTATTCTACGCAAAATGTTATCTCTACAATTTTGGAGAGTTTTTTTTTTTAAGTTCTACAACAGATGGCTTCGCCAAAAATCATCTTGAATTAAGAGCTGATAAAAATTAAACTATTATTATAATAATAAATGGACTTTTAAGATCATCAAAAGGTTAACAAATTGTGTAGTGAGGCTTTGAAGTGAGATGATATTGATCCAGATTGTTACCTCCTTAAACTTGAATAATCTTCTTCTATTTTTTAAGTATAAACTCATTTAACAAAATGTTCTTTCAAAGGCACAATAGCCCCTCATCCTTGATATCGTGGGTCTAATAAACTCCACCCCTTTTTAAGCTTAAAAACAAAATACTCTCGAAATTTTCAACAATGAATCTTAAATGAAAAAGAAAATACATCACGAAACGAAAAAAGCACTTATGTAGGTATCTACGAAGAAGAACAACTTTTATGAAAACATCCTTAATGGCGAGGCTCAACACTTTTGTATAATTGCCTTCGTTTTATAATCTTTCTATTCATTTAATAAAAAGGACATGGCCTCTCTGCTCTTCTTCTTGCGTCTAAACGTACTTTTCAATTAGACCTTTTTTTTAGGGAAGGGGGAGGAGACCTAATCTGTGACACGATAAATTAAAATCTAATTTTCTACTTCTTCTTATTTTACAAAAAAACAACCCCACTCTCGCAAAAAAAAAAAAAAACACAAGAACCCATTTCACACTTGAATCCTTTTCATAATTCAAATTTCCCCCCACATTAAAATATGAGGATTGTTGAAAAAGTAAGAGAAAACAAAAATCTTCTTAGCATAATTTAGGACGTCCGGCCGTCAAAACAATTTATTTAACATTTTTTTTTTTCATTCTCAGAGTTTTTTTTTTTTTTTTGTTTGTTAATCACGCCATTAATTCAAATTAAAAGCAAAAAGGACTTTTCTCCTATAAAAAAGATACTATTTAGAGGGAGTAGATGTTATGTTCATTTCTATTCCCTATTTTTTCTATTTAGGTTTATTATAAAATGAAGGCCAAGGCTGACAGAGGTCCTTTCAGAAACATGAATATTCTTGGAGAGTTTAATTAAATTCAATGGCAGAGCGGAGCGGCACAGGAAAACCAAAAAATGAAAAACAATTTTTGTTTATTATCCAACAAAAAAAGAAAAACTAATAAAGAGCAAAAAGGACATCCTTAATCGTTTCCTATTGGTGTTTTTAAAATAAAAGAAGATCATCTTCTAACAAAAAAAAAAAAAAAAAAGAAAATTGTTATATTTATTGCAAAAGTTTCACAGGATATTCGTTAGTTGAAAATAAGAACAAAATGCCTGATCCTTGATCCCATTTTCTAACGTTGTGTTGACAGGAATTTATTTTTGAAACTGATATCATCGTTTTAATGTAATTAAATCGCGATTCTCGTGGTGCGCAAGCAGACAGACAGAGTGGAGAAGATTCGCATCCCTTTTTACTTCTTCTACCTACCATTCGTGTGTAGTTTGTATATCTCGCCTGTATTAACTTTTTCCTATTGCTAATTAAATGAAATTACACTTAAGGACAATGAGATGAAAATGAAGTAGCAAAAGGCGAGACAAAACCACACCCACCACACATCCCCATGGTTACTATTACTACCTACCTGCATCAGTATTATAGCCAACTTAACAACACAGGTGATGGTGAACAAAAACACGACAACAAACTTTAGCTTCCTAAGGATATATTCTATATGTAACAAGGATGTTGAAGGAAACAGTTTTATTTTGCAGGATACCCGACATGCTGTACGGTTAGATGTAGATAGTAAATTCATCCTGAGCTTTTTTATTGGTGTTGCCAGGCAACATATAGGAGGATAATGCTGTGTCTGGATGGAGGTGTAAGTAGCTGTTTCTATATGGAATTTTACTTAATTGGGAGAAAAAAAAAACAACACCAACAAAAAATAATGATGACGATGATTGCAATGACTGTGACACTCCTCACCCAAAAAAAGTATCTAAATGATGAGGGAGTGTAAAAGTGTAAATGTGTCTGTCTCATGGTTCATGCATGGATATGCGGCGACATGGATCACGATAACGATGAGATTGACGATACCTCTCCACCCATCAGGTAAATCCTCGATTTATAGATAATGCACACATATCAGAGGAACAGGAAGCGATGAATGCGTTGCGTATAGTATGTATATGTAGGTAGGGCGGGCGTTGGCAATTTATTTGCAGAGTTGGTGCTATAAAACAGCTTAACATTATCCCTCTGAATAATTATGGAGTAATTATTTAGATTGCTTAGGTCCTGGATAGAATTTCAAAAGGATTTTCAGCGAATTTAATAGTTAGCTTTGATGTTTTACTATATATGTATGTGTGTACATGATGTGTGTGGAATAATGTTTTTAATTAAATTGATAGTTATACGTGCATTCGATTAGCGATAAACCTGTCAGAATTGCATGAGAGTGGTAGGTACCCATTACAGAACTTGAAACTGATAATCTAAAAACTTATTATTTTGTTATATGTGATTTTAATTTAATATCAAGGTATATTATTAAAAATTAACTGATAAGAATAATTTGTTTTATTAAAAAAATTATAAATGATTTTTAATTAAGACAAATTTTAAATGCCTATTTCTTTAATGTGAAAATTTTGCCAACAATGTGAAATGCAGTTTTCTTAAAATCACTTTAGTCATAACAGGTACAAAGTTTAATCAAAATCGTTAGAGTCGTTTTTGAGAAATTTTTAAGAAACTCAAAATCCATGTATGCTAGCTCCATACCCGTTCGCTAGATGAGTTAAATAAAAAAATCGAATTTCCCCTTTAGGAAATCACATAAAAATGATCCGTATCAAATCTGAAGCGAATCCGCCTACCCGTTTAGGCTATAGCCAACTACACTGCTGATGCGAAACGAAATTTTTCAGTGGTCTACAACACGATCGATGTCAACATCGAAGACTCAACATCGATGTTAAATTTTATCGAGACAAGAAACATCGGCATTATTTTTTTCTTGAATTATTTTCCTTATCAATTTTTATTTGCCAAATAAGTTCAAATTAGTCATAACGTTATCTTTGTTTTGACGTATTTTTGACATCAAAATAATAGCCAGTTCATAAGGTACATAATGGTAATGTTAAAGTCCAACTTATCGAAAAGAAAATCCATTTTTTTTTTAAATTTAAATTATCATCTTCGTTATATATTATTTTTATATATATATTTGAAAATATTTTTATTTTCGTTTTTTTTACCAAATACGTTTAAATTTATAATAAACTGCTACCGAGATATTTTTTTTTAATTTCAAAATGCTTTTATATTTTGGAAATTTTAAATACCGATGTTTTCCAACCGCAAAACTTTTCGAAAATCAAATATATCATTTTGAAATTCAACTAACTACCTTTAGTCTTTCGAAAATTCAAAATATTGATGTTTTTAAAATCGATATTTTCAAATATCGATGTTCTTTAAAACATTTTTCTTTTCGTTTTTTTCACCAAATATGTACGTTTAACTCATTCAAAATTCCTTTAAGTACAGTATTAAAAATTGTTTTCAACATCGATATTTATCGACAGCGATGTTTTTTTAAAAAAGTTCTTTTTTGTTCAAATACTTTTAAATACTACATTAGGTTTTTTTTCACGTTTTTCTGAAATCAAAATGTCATAAATGAGTTTATCATATGGTAATTTTTTCGAAATGAAATTGTATTTTTTTAAATGTAATCGTTTTGAAAATTTCGATATTTTTCAACATCGAATTTTAATTTGTTGAATATGGCACACAGTGTAGATATGGTTTAGGTGCAGATGGTTGTCCAGTTGAGCGAGTGTCCTATTTCCTATCATCTGCCTCTGATTGATTGTACTCAATATACACCAAACCACAACCCACATTACTACCTATGTACAATGTGCATCCATTGATAATCTCTAATCCAAGAATTAAATCTAGGGGGTCATTCCGCAATTCGATTATCGCCACATGATATCGTTTTGACGACAGCCTTGCATCACGTAAAAGCAATAATCACTAACGACTGGAAGATTTCGTGTTTTAGTTTTCGTATTTTAATGTTGTTCAAAACTTTCGTGTCAAAAGAAGCATTCGTTTTGGTACTGAAAACAATCAATTTGTTTTTCTCATCGGCACCAAACAGAAGAAAACACAAAAAAATAACGTAATTCTCATTTAAAGCGGCGAAAATGAATTTTAATACTTGTTTGAGAATTTCTGAATGATTCCAAAGATTGTCAAGCACTGATGTTAAATAAATGATTGTCGAGACGATAGTGGTTGTGTTATCGTTTTAATAATTACTTAATTATAACCTGGTTTCACGGACAGTTAACGACGACTATAAGAGCTTACTGGAGTGTCGCTTCCAAAGCATGATACTGATCTATCCCCTCAAGAGATCAAATCATATGGGACTCTGAACCACCCACAAAATGACAAAACTACCTAGCCTGACACCCTTCTGTCAAACTCAGAGCGTGCTATGATGATCTGATGGGAGGTTAATCCACTGTAAATCTAAACTGTCTCTCTAATGCTAATTGGGTCACTGAGCCTGGTTTTGCTCGTGGTCGCCATTTCTACCTACCTATACCTTTCTCATCATTTGTGTGTTCAAATAGCTGATACCAACCGATAGCCTTAGTACAAACTTTAAAAAAGGTTTTTCAAGTTGCTTCGTTTAGAAAATAAACTTTCTCGGTTGCAGCTAAGTAGGTATTTCTTCCTATGAAATGAGGTATCAAATTAAAGTTAGAACTATCCTCTTAACAATATCTGCTGCAGTCAGAGTATTTTTGTTTGTTGTTGGCACGAGTCCGACTAATTAATCCCAAAATACATTTTTGAAAATTCGATATTTTATAAACGGGTCTTTGATTGTTTTTAGAAATCAAATTTAACTGCACAATAATAATTAAATTAGCCTATAGGTACCAACAAAAAGTGCAATTACACCCGACCCATCCGTCCACTTCATTTAAATGGCAAACATTTTAAAGGAATTTTAAATAAATAATGATCGCTATCAAAACCAGGACCAGCGCCAGCGATGTCGCCCAGCAAAAATTTAACGTTCCACAATTTTAGAAACATCGTGTCATATTTGTGCCATATGAAAAAAAACACAAGTATTTAAAAAAAAAAAAAAAAAACTAAAATTCAATATTATGACGAGGTTTAATATAACACAAAAATTAAAAAAAACATCGCTTCTCTTCTTGTGTAGGTACTGTCCAAAATTAATTGTTTCCAAAAATTTGAACGCCGTTTGGAGCAATTATCATCAAATTTTTTTCGAAATAAAAATTAAAAAAAAGAAAAACCTGCCATATTGAGTTTTTTTCGTTCCACGAGAAACTTGTACCACGATCGTATAACATCGGCAACGCTGGCTATGACTTTGCTCCTAGTTAATTTATTATATTTTAGTTTTATTTATTTTTTCTAAGAGTTCCTAAAGATGTCCGTTTTAGTGCCCTACATAAAAGAATCATATTTCATTGGAATTTTACATTCCTAAAACGACAAAAAGCCTTTAGTTGAGCTATAGAAATGTTTAGAAATAAAATCATTTTCCCACATTTATCATCTTCAAAAAAAATAAAAAAATGCCTGCATGGAAATGTTGACGTCATTTGGTGATGTTATGATTTTATGTGATTTTTTTCATTCACTGCATTCAAGTTGATATAAAATGGAATGAAATATGAAAAATCCTGATAAACTATGTTCTCATACTTTATGCACAAGACCACAAGATGGTCGTCCTCGTGCTCGTCGGTATATGGCATGGCGTGCCACTGAATGAAAAATGAATAACGTCTTCCAATTTCAACAGCTCCATTATAATCTTATAAGAAAAATAAAAACAAAATCTAAATGCATCCCATAAATCAAACAGAAATAGAAAATAAGCAAAAGCAGCATCAAATTCAAAAATATCAACAAAAAAAAGCACAATCCTTATATTATACCCAAGGACACTCAGTAAATCTTTCTTTCTCAAAAAAAAAAAAAAAAAAAAAAACACGAAAAAAGGAAAGATCAAAAGCTAGCGGTCCAAAAAAGCATTGCAATGTGTATAAGATTATATGTAAAGAAAGAATATTTCTTTTCCTTTCCTTTGGTTTCGTTTCCAATTGAAAAATCCTTTTTCATTCATCCTTCATGCTAAATCTGAGCAATAAAATGCAAATGTTACCCTTTTAACTTCTTCGAGGAGACCAAAAGCTCCTAGTTTGCTAGATAAATTCAGGATATCAGTGGAAGAATACAAAAACTAAAAAAAAAACCCTGAATGAATAAAGAAAGACTAATTTTGAGAAGATAACGAAGGAAAACGCATCCTTCAACAAGGACTCAGAAGACGAACGACCCACGATGTCAGTCGTTATGATTGTCATGGAAATCTCAAATCTCAAATCACACATTGTGCACACATAAAAATGTAAATATTAATGGAGAGGAAATAAATCTTCTTATATTTCACTCAGGAGTCAACGACGAAATCCTTCCGCAAGGACACTCTCGTCGTTTTTCTATTTTTGTCCTCGAAAATGGAAATAGAAGATATACAATGGATGCGATGGGTGTGGAGTATACCTGTTATTAATTTTCCATCATTTCTCACACACATAGATCATCTTTGTCTAGACTGTGAATGAGGTTAAGGAAAAGACCATATAGAGTCCTTGCCTGGACTCCTTCCCAATATAGGTTGGTTGGTTTTGAAACAGAAGTCAACAGTCAATATAATTTAGTTGTCATGGTTTATCATCAAATGAAACCACATCAAAAGGATATGGCAGTGATTTGAGTGGAGAGTCGCAACGCAAGGGAGGGACGACCGGTGGACATCCAGTATCGTAAAAGCTTTTAGGATGTTGACAGAGTGCAGCAGTTTTGTGTAATGGTGCATATGTGTGTCCTATATGCTTTATAATGTCTAAGAATTTGATGTGAGAGTATACGGACACGGAGGGACATTTGATGGATGTGGTGTAGAAAAAAAATACGTATATTTCTTCTCTGGTAAAAGGTTTTTTTATGATTCGTCAGGACTTAGAACATCGCTTACCGACTGACCATAGTGTCCAATCCATAGTCGGTCATTCGTTTGTTCGTTTTGTCAGGACATTCTTCGTAAATTCTCTGTCAAGTAAGAGTCGAGGTGGTTCTAGGTCATTGAATGAGAAAAGTGTCATTGTTGAATAATGGAAATGAAGACTAACTTGACTTTACCGATTTTTACAGAAGCTTCGCATACTTCTTTTGAATTTTAGTGTATTTATGATGATTGTAACTCGTTTCTGAGAATATGCATACATCAAATTGTTGCAAGGACTTGACCTTTTTGGTTTCAAAATAGGTATTGTAAAATTGTGGACCTTCTATTTATTGAACCTTCTTCAGTCTTCAGTCAGAAGAGACAAAATGAATTTGCTATGTTGCCAAATTATTCTAAAGAAGATTTATGAAAAAAATCATAAACTAACCTTATGCAACAGATTTCGAGGATTGATTGCGGAAATATCGCTATCCAAACACAAACACTTTTGTAGGGTTTTGTACAGAAATATTACGAAAACCCGACCTTCCACAAGCTCTTGGTTTGAATGTACGGATAGGGTTTGAAAAGACCTTTATTTTGATGTACAGCTCGATGGGTATTGGAAAAATTTTTGGAAAAATTACGCGTGCTTTGTTTGTATAATGTAATTTTTTCAAACATCTCAAACGATCTTGAAATTTGTTTTATTTACAATTTAGTTTTTATAATTTTTTTTATCTTGAACTCAATCATTTTAAGACAATTTGTTTTATAAAATAAAAATACAAGATATTTATCGTTCTCACTAATTTTCTTTTCTATTTCTTTCATTTCCTTCAGTGTAACACGATCCTAGGACTCTTTTTTGTGGAATGGACTTCTCTGGTGGACTTTTCCGAAATTTCTTTGAAGAAACAGATGTTTAATTTAGTGTTGATTTAATATTTTTGTTGTGCTAATATTATGCTTTAATGTTTTATAAATATTCTTATTCAGAAAATAAAAAAAAAACCAAAGGAATTGTTGTTTCTATTTGTCTTTTTTTTTACTCTTTAGCAAAACTATAGCAACTCTTAATAATTAAATAAATACGTCTTGCAATTTTGGCTAGTAAAATTGTCGAGTTCAGTGGTTGGATGACGTACGTGGAGAAGCAGAATTTAATAACCTTTTTGATGCGAATATTTCGAGAACCGAGGCTCGAAGTTTTTGTTTTCAGTTTTAAAAAGGAATTGAAAAGATAAACGATTTTGAAAACCGCAATCGATTTCGACACTTATTAGTTTTTTTTCAGTAAAATCGTAAGATCACTTTAGAGGAAAATATTTCGAGGAGCAGACATTCCACAAGCTTAATTTCGTCCAATTATTAAAAGCTAAAACGAATACCTTTCATTTGCTACCAAAATTATTTTTCTACGAGTTTTGTATCGCAAGATATTAACAGTTATTTCGAAAAAAAAACATGATTTAATATGTTTGCAATTGCCAACTTCATTTGATACCCAATTTGTTAGGTTTAGAAAAATTCACCACCCCTTTTAGACTTAGAAAATTTTCAAGGTAAATATAAGAAATTATGGAAAATTCACAATTCAGCTGCACAAAATCCACTTTAACTCGGAAAATTATAGTTCGATATTCAAAATTGAGGTGTCGGTGGAAAGAGGAATTGGTCACGAATAATTTTATAATAAAAAATTAGTAGGTGTCCATACAATTTTTTTGGGTAAGAGGCTTAGATAGGTAAAAAAGCAAAATTTCCAGAAAATTGTCAATTTCATATCGAATTTTCCAACCGATTTTCAAAATTTTCATTTAGTTATAATCTTGACCAATAAACGATCATTTTGGTATACCAAAAATTTTCCTACGTTAACCACAAGCTTCACAAAAGCTGTTTAAAAATTCTTGAAATCCAATTTTAGTGAAATTCCAGGCTATTGGTCGTTAAAATTTAAAGTTTGAAAAAAGTATTGAAAAAGGTGTTTGAAACTGTCCCATAATTTTAGTAATTCTTTTTTGATCCCCTAATTGACATATGTATATATGGGTTTAAGGTAGTGATATGGGTTTCAGATACATTGATAGTACCTTAAGCATCAATATACCTTGAGCACCAAGATAAGGTACTCTTTGAACTAAGTTTTGTTTATAAGTAGGTAATTTATTAAGGAAGGACACTTAGTTATATACACAATTGAAGGTTATAATTTAAGCTTTTCAATTGTGCTAAAAAAAAGTATATGTAATAACGGATTTTTTTAAGATATCGCTGTGCAAAGGGATCCGCAAAAAAAATGTGTTTTTAGTCATAGAAGTTAGAGCTTTATTTCTCAAAATATATGTGTCTTACCAAAATAATTTTACCAATTAATCAAAGCATAAACGAATACCTTTTATTTGCTACAAAAATAATTTTTCTAAATGCTTTGCATCGCAAGATATGAACAGTTATTTCGAAAAAAAACATGAATTAAATAGTTTGCTATTTTCAACTTCAAGCTCAAATATCTCAGAACTCCCACTACCGATTTTGAAAATTTATTCACTCATATAACGAGCTGACCACCACCTTTCATTTGATACCCAATTTGTTAGGTTTAGAAAAATTCACTACCCCTTTTAGACTTAGAAAATTTCCAAGGTAAATGTAAGAAATAATGGAAAATTCACGATTCAGCTGCACAAAATCCATATTATCTCGGAAAATTATGGTTCGATATTTAAAGTTGAGGTGTCGATGGAAAGAGAAATTTGTCACAAATAATTTTATGATAAAAAAATAAGAGGTATCCATATAATTTTATTGGCTAAGAGGCTTAGATAGGTAAAAAAGCAAAATTTCCAGAAAATTGTCAATTTCATATCGAATTTTCCAACCGATTTTTAAAATTTTCATTTATTTATAATCTAGACAAATAAACGATCATTTTGGTATACCAAACATTTTCCTACGATAACCACAAGCTTCAAAAAAGCGGTTCAAAAATTCTTAAAAGCCAATTCTGGTAAAATTCCAGGCCATTAGTCGTTAAAATTCAAAGTTTGAAAATATTTGAAAAAGATGTCAGAAATTCTTTTTTGATCGTCAAGATGACATATTCAGTGGAAAAGTACCAATACTTTAATATAAGCCCCTCTCTTTTACTCCTAAATGAATCATAATGGTTTTTTTCTTTTTTTGTTCGAACTACATGAAACCAATTCTTGGGAAAAAATATTTTCATACCAAAAATTTATTTTCACACCAGGCGCCCAGAAATTACAGCAAGTGTTAAATCTTCTATGACAGCAACAACTAGGAATTTTTCATCCTAAACATATGCAACAGATTTCTTGCCGTAGAATTCTGTGTGAGCTTGGAGGTGATATGGTGAATATTTTCTGCCAAGAAATTCATTGCATATGAATTGGGAGTTAAAAATACTTGTACATTTTTGGTGTTGCATATTTTGAGGAGGATATGGAAATGAATAAGAAAAGAAGCTTTGCGAAGAATATGTGCTACATTTCATGAATACCTGGTACCTGGACGGGATTTTCGTATGAAATTATCATTACGTTGTTTGTAAGAGATGTGAAATAGCGCAAGATGGGTTTGGGAGTTTGTAATTTGTGAATAGGGTAAAAAAAAACTATAAATTATGGCCTTGGAATTGGCAATGTGAGTGTTGAATCTAGAAACATTTTCTGTTCTTTTTGTGTGGGGTTTAGGGGTTTTCTGGACTGACGAGGAAGTCATGTTTGTCCATTAGTTTGGGGTCATCTGTGATTTGTTCTCTTCAAACGTACATACAATCTCTAATAGACTGACGTCTATATTATTGCCGAAAACACATCTCATCCTCGAGGAATTTCTTTTGATTTGGATTGAGGATCGGAGTGACTGGATGTTTTGTGCCCGTCATGGGTGTTGGGCTTTTATAGACTCGAAATCAAAAATTAACTGTTAATTTTAGGTGAATTCGAAACGCACCTTAAACATCCTAAAAAAATCAAGTTTTCAAGGACATCTAAAACTGTACATTATGCAATATGAAATAAAACAACTTAAACTTTAAACAAAAGTGTTAATTTTTTATTAATAACATTTTGGAAAGTATTGTTTAACATTTTCAACTGGAAAGTGGCGGTGGCATCTTTTCTCATAAAAACAAAAATTTATCAAGCGAAAATACACACTTAAAGATGGTGTTCGATTTAAAAGACTTAAACTTAAATAAGTAAAGTGCAATATAATAAAATAGCACATTTTATATAGTAATATTGTTGTGTTCTTTTTGGAAAGGGAATATTTAAACTTAAAACTTCGTAAAAATATATTTAACATCTAATAGATAAAACATTTTCTGTTGATTTTTGTTTATACATATTTTTTCCTTTAAATAAAACTTAAACTTAAAATTGTTTAAATATAAAATTGTATCTTAAAGTGTAAATTTGATAAATATTTTTTAAATTAATATTAGTTTTTTTTTTAAATGTCAAAATAAGAAGCTTTGAATCGTTTCAAGTTTTGGATTTAAAAAAGGTACTTTGTCGTGCGATTTAACAAATAAATAAATGTGATTTAAAGCAATAAAGTTTTCATAATTTTGCAAGACTTTTTGTTTATTTTTTGTTGCATAGTTTTGTCTATACTATTTCAGGGCCTTATAAATTACTAGATAAATAAATGTATTATTTTTTTTCATATCGAGCATAAAAAACATTAATAATAATTTAAAATTTAAGATAAATTAAAATTAAGAAAAAAGTCCTATTGCCTCAGTTGGTTTCTTTTACAATTATTAAGCAGTTACTGATCCACATGAATAACAGCAATTTTGTTGATAATATTCGGAGCTATGTATACATAGTTTCGCTTTTACAACCAGATGGCATTCGTTGGGGCAATGTCATTTTGTATGAGATCAACTCGGGGTTCTGAAATGGTTTTGGATTTATGAGATAATTTATTTGAGATGATTTTGTTAGGCCGAGCATCCACCTGGAAATTTGTTGCTCGCTAATTACAGAATATAGCCAAATTGGAAGCAACGAAAACAGATTTTCAAGGTCACAGATTTTCAGGTGGGCACATCGCCTTAGGATTAAACATTTAATTATTTATTTACGTCTATATATAAGTTACAAAGACTTACCACTGTATGCAAATGTATAACAGCTGCAATATATTGGCTCCCTTTTAGAGAAACGGCGACTTTTTATAGATTCTGTTAAGGTTTTTTTCGGTTTCATTTACTCGCTTCCATTGACTTACACCTCGTCTTTGGTCTTTTATTTCCACCGTCACAAGTTTTTGAACACTGAAATGATAAAACAGTTTTTGAAAATAAACTAAATACCAGAGATTGTAAGACATAAATAGATAAATTTTAGGCCGTATAGGTCCCTCAAAAAGAGCATATTTACGTGGTTTTTAAAAAAAGGTTTATATAATCTTAAATCAATAGTTTTTTGTTTCAAATTAAAATTATAAAACTCGCAGGGAAAATTCGATTTTGTTCGTTGCGAAAATGTTCGTTCTTGTTGATTCTCACTCTGTTGAGTAATATTTTGTTTTCATAATTCATTTAGTTTCTTGTTTTAATTTTCGTTTGCTCATGGCAATCGCGCAAAATTGTAAAGGATTTAGTATAATGTTAAAATGATGCTTGGTTAAATCGAGGATTTTACAAATTTTAAAGAAGTTAGCATCGTTCTATATTTTTAACATTTTACTTAAGTTAAAATCACCAAATGGTTATTTTATCTTTCTAGTATCATACTAACTATAATGACAAATGTGAAAAAGGTATGTTTGCTTACTTTTTTGCACGAAATGTCACTGTTTTAGGCGTGTTCAGCTTGAGTTTTTTAAGAAAAAAAGGTTTAGTAAAGAGTTTGAAAATTAGTAAATTATTAAGTAGTATCATACTAATACCTTGACATCAGGCTGTTTAAAACTTTGCGCCAATTTTGATAAGGTTTTATCAGTTTTTTCGAGACTGAAAATACACCCACAGCATCGGGGACGAGATCGAAATGAGAACGAGACATTTTTACTGAAGCGAGACCCTCGGTTAAGTTGCGTACCTACTGGAAAAACTGTTTTGCTTGTTTGATTGTTTATATCATGTTCGAGCTAATCTCAGAAACAAAATTTTGAGTTTGAAAGATTATTCCTGGCAGATTTTTAAAATGTACCAATTTATAGGGTGAAATAGAATCAACACAAAAAATTGGTTCAAATTTTAAAAACTCTTTTTGTGTTTTAAAAATCAGGCATAGTTTAAGAGCATATGGCTTTGTGGCTTAATAATTTTCAAAATGTAGCAATATATAAGGTGAAGTGGTTGAAAAAGGATGAAATTCAAGAATGCTGATTTGTATGTGCATATTATATTTTTTAAATTCTTTGCTTTAAGGATGGCTTATGGAGTAAATATAGGGTTTTTCAATTAGAGTGGATAGATGTTGAAATGGATGATTGTGGCGTTCACTGTGTGGCACGTAGCGCGCACCGTTCTGTTGGAACCCCATTTCGTTCACATGCATATTATAAATATAATTGGAGCCAGCAAAAATTAGCTATCCTTTCATGCTGATGGCAATAATATCGTCGTTTTCGAAGAACTACTGACTCTCACAGACAGCGACGCTCTTTTCGGTTGATCTTTTTGTGTTTCGTTGACGCAAGAGCTTTGGCTGATTGTTCACTGAATCGGTCGTTCGACTCAAATTTGGCAACCAAACTTTGGATAATCGACTTGGAAGGACAACCATCAGCCTTATTTTAAAATTCGCTTTGCAATGCAATTTTACCAACCGGGAGCAGAAAGAAATTCAGATTAATGGATGAAAATCCGGAGATAGCCAAGGAATTTTCAATCTCGAATGGATTTGATGCATCCATTATCATTTTCTTCCATATCTGCTATTCGCCGAGCTCCGTCTTCACTTCTTAAAAATAAAACAATTGCCATCTGTTTTTCTTGAAAATTAAACAATTATTAACAAAATGATACCGGCGAGGGATTTTACTTTTTTTTTATTTGTTGACAGTTGAAAAGTGTGACCAGGTGTGTATACTGTATAAAGTAAAGAGAGACTTTGAAGTTGCATGTTTTTTTTTTGTTAATCAATTTTAAACACAATTAAAGTGACATGAAAGTTAAAGACAAATCTAGTAATTTACTATTCAAAAGTTTTAAATTTATTTTGTTACTTTTCATTTCAATAAACTTACTATACCTACTGTTTTCTAAATGCTCCCAAATTTTAAAATTTCAGTTTTTATTGATGTTTTTTTAAAAAGTAAACTTTACCGGGGCTTTAAAATTAATTATCTTTACTTTATTTTTCTTAAATGATAAAGCATTATATATATATTATATGGCCATCATTTTTATAAAAACAAAAATCTTCGAAAAAAAACAGCTTGGTCACACTAAATCAAATAGAAATGTTAGACAATAAAATGGGAGCAACGCACGTATCGTTGCCCCCAATAGATTTTGATATTAAAGTTTTATCATTTGAATGTGCTATTCAATCGTGTAACTTGCAATGGTAGTTTTGCATCAGTAACTGAATAATAAGCACAAGATTTGACAGATGTCACCAAAACAACATGGCCGCCACAGGCTGCCAAAATATAACCGCGCCAATAGCAAAACCCTATAGTTTTCATTGTCTTACGTTTCGGAATAATTTTTTTTTTGTTAATTCATTAAAAAACCTTTCAGACTTCCCAAGGGACGATTTTAGCAAAATTCAGTTTTTCACCAATTATTACCTAATTATCAATATTTCCCACAAAACCCACTTAAATTTTCACCATAAACCTTAACCAACAATAAAATTACCCAGCTCTAATGTAGTTTAAATGATAAACGTATTTTCCCATGCATTTGCGTTACCAATTTTATAACTAAAAGTGCAGTTAAAAATGTTAATTTGCTTCCTCCAATGAAAACGAACCACAATAAAGAGATTTATTTTATTATGCTCAAACTCAGACTCACATACGATTATGTAGGTTGTAGGTACCTATACCTAGGAAAAGTCTTTTTCAACACAAAGCGGAAACAGCAGACAGGAAGTCCTCCATATTGTCCAAACTAATAACCCGGTAAATTACAACAATAATAAATGGAGCGGCGAGCATTTATTTGCTGCTGCTCCTTCTATGCTAATGCTAAATATTTACCCACCGCGCGCCACACATAAGTCGTCCCACTTAATATTATGCAATCTGGAACTCTGGAAAAAGCTAATTCTATTCAAAGTTTGCTCGATTGCGCTTTGCTATACTGTCGGCCACGGCCATGATGACGATGGACTATATGTTTGGGGAAATGGAAATGGTATTCAGAGCTCCATTCCAAAAAGGTAGCCCAATCATATATCCCCGCTGCTTGCCTGAAGTCAAATGCCCTGAAAATTCAAAACAGCAACGAAATGAATTGCGGTAAATTGGCCAGGCATCCGCCGCAACAGGATGTTTACTCGCAAATGTAACTCGGGCGCCTGGTCATAGAATGCAGGCAGACCTCTGTAGTCTATGTATATAGGTACATTGATGGAGTCAGGGCAGCAGCATCGAACCGAATAGAAGGAGCAAAGTTGCCAATCCTAGCTGGAGGGGGGGTATTTTTGTATACAGCAGAACGCCATAGAGCTTCCGATGCCCGTGGGCGCACTTTTTGGCCTTTCAACCGTTTGTATCGGTTTGTTTGGTTTGCCTTTTTGAGCTTCTCAACCTCCTGCTCCCCAGCAGCCAGCACCCCTCCGTCACTTGAGGCTTGAGGTGGAGTTTTTAAATTAAAAAAAGCCTTATTATACGTTATACCTAGCTTTGTTGCAGAGTCGACTGAAGGGTGTCGGAAATCTATAATTTTCAATTATTACGGTCCAGTGAAGCCGAAAACGAGAACACGAGACTTCTAAAGGACATAAAATCTTATAACCAAGATTCCTCGTCCTTATGCATATGCAACAGACTTTCGCCTCTCCCGTTTTCTCTTTCTCTATATCAGATGTTCCTATATACCTTTCAATGGCAGATGCAAGGAGTTATGATTTATCGTGGCCACAACTTCTGGGGATGAAGTAACCACCGAACATATGTTCAGGGCACGTCCAGTATCGGCTTACAATCGACTTCCGGTTGAATGAATTTATGTCTTGCTGCCGCGCCGCACCGCGCCTTGGGGCCTAGTGATGACATGGAGACAGCTTTTGTTGAAGCGCGGGCGGACGTAAGATGAAATCATTTTTTTTTTTTTGTTCTTCTTACAATTCAATTGGCATTTGTACGGGTGTAGATACCTAGCTACCGTACCATCATCGCCGCCGCCGCACCGTTTTGATTTCTGATTCCTGATGATGGTGGTTGTTCCCTTTGTAGTTAACCGTAGTTAGGTACTCCCGCACTCGCACTCATCCTTCCGGGAAACAGGTTTTTTTTCCTAATATTAGATTTCTGATGTTCTTGTATGTTTTGTGGCTTAAGGCGGATTTGAGATTCTATGTTGCCATACCTTTCTTTGATGTCTCTTTGTATACCTTGGTATAAGGGGGGGTTCTAGGTTTTTTTTTTTTTATTATTTCTGTTAGCCTTATATTTTTTTGTTGTCTTTTCTTTTCAACGAAAATGCAATAATGGAGAAAAATTGCGGGAATCTCACTGGGGACATACTCTAGAGCCGCTGATTTTTTTTTGTGTTGTTGTTGTGTTCCATAATTTTTTCTTTCTTCGTTTTGATTGAGGAAGATGAAGCTTTATAATATCCGGAACTCGTCGTTGTTTGAGTCCTTGAGTTTGTTTTTATATATAAATGTAGGAACTTACGAGTTATAAATACACTCTTTGTGCTTTGACAAGATTCAATGAAAAGGAAGGGAGACATTTTGTTTTTTGTTCGTGTTTCAGTTGGGTATTTTAGAGGTAGTTAATTTATAGAAACCTCGGGGCTCATAACGGTTATGCGGATGATGATATTTAAAAAAAAAAAAAATTGTTCTAATTAAGTTCCGACATTGAGTCTTTTGACAAAAAAGATAGAAAATTTGACAAAAACAAGAGGCTGCTTATAATTATTCAAGGCATTGAAAATAGACAAAAAGTTAGGAACATATATATATGTATATGTATTTAGGTTTGAAATTTCACATTGATTATTGGCGTTTTTCTTTTTTAACTCAGAGCAGATCACGGAACTGTCAAAAAAAATATCTATGTTTTTTTTTAGCTCAGACATATCAGAGCATAAAAAGTGTGTTTTTTTCCATCGGAGTTAGCTCAGAGCTTGTTCAACTAGCTCAGAATAAAATGACCGAGCATATCGAGCGAAACGCTGAGCGAAGCCAACTTCACGGGTTGGGTACGAAATCCCGCATCAGGAACTTGGACAAAGGACAAATTTTTTTTTTGAAACAAGGTTCTGGAGGTGGATCTGGAACTTGGACAAAGGACAATATTTTTTGTTTTTGGAAACAACTTTTTTACAATTTAAAAAAAAAATCTGGAGGTGGGTCTGGAACTTGGACAAAGGAAAACATTTTTTTTTTGGAAATAAAACAATTTTTCCAAAAGAAAAGTTAATTTTTTTCCAACAAAAAAAAAAAATCCATCTCTGTCCAGGTCCAGAACCACCTTTTTCCAGGTCCAGAAATCCAGAAAAATATTATATTCGAAACCACCAACATGCTGCGGGATTTCTTAACGATCCCCAACTTCACACATAACTTAAAATTAAAAATGGATTCCCTATGAAATGACAGTTCAGTGCTCAAGTGTGTTTCATAATTATATTTGAGGACTCTGATCATAATCTGCTCAAAGCTCTGCTCTAATCGCTCAGCCTCTGCTCAGAGCAAAAAAAGAAAAACGCCATATGTCTATGCGTATCGAAACCTTTTCACAGGCAAAAACCATGTGCATGAAGTAAACATCGCCATTTTTGATTTTCAAAAAAAAACTTGTGCTGTAATATGCTCAACTTGCGCTGCCTTATGTCGTTACTATGTTTGCAAAGTTCGCAACTTTGCAAATTTTACGAATGAGTTTTTTTGCAAAATCAAGATTTTTTTAAATTTCAAAGTTGTTCTGTATTGTGCACAAGTTTTCGTTTTAAGAATCGAAAAGATAAGAAGAATTCGCATATTTGCAACTTTAATAGCCGATGATAAATTTTGCGAAGCCCATAGCGTTAAGTTATAGCATCGCCATTTTGGATTTTCAAAAAAACAAATTGTGCTATAATGTGCTACACTTGTGCTGTTTATGCCGTAAACATTTTTGAAAAAATTCGCAACTTTGCAAATTTTACGGATACATTTTTTTTTGCAAAATTACGATTTTCTTAAAAATCTAAGTTGTGCTGTTTTGTGCTTAGTTTTTCGTCTTAAGGACCAATAAGATAAAACAAAATTGGCATATTTGCAACTTTTATGGCCATGTGATGTTAAAGTTTTGGCAGAACGAAAAATTGTGCACAATACAGAACAACTTTGAATTTAAAAAAATCTTGATTTTGCAAAAAATTTTATCCGTAAAATTTGCTAACTTTCCAAAAAATATTTACGGCACACGGCAGCACAAGTTGAGCATATTATAGCGCAACTTGTTTTTTTGAAAATCAAAAATGACGATGCTAACTTCACGCACATGTAAAATCCAGCTAAATGATATGAACCTATTTTTCCTAACCGCTTTTCTGGCAGAGTTTTAAAGGTTAAAACTATTCTCAAAACTGCGTGAAGATAGCACCGCCATTTTATTGCCATGTGCTAAAATTGAACTTGTGCTGTTTTTTGCTCAGTTTTTGGTTCTAAGAGAGATACAACAAAAATTCGCATATTTGCAATTTTTACGGCAGAATTTTAATTTTCCGAAGCGTGAAGGTAGCACCGCCATTTTCGATTTAAAAAAAAAAAAAATTGGTGCTGCTCTTGACTTTAACCTTGACGATCTTATTAATAACTCAAGATATAAGCTTTTTATTCCAAACCTATCAGATTTTTTTTTGAAGATTAAATGCGTCATAAAAAATCGACAAAAAAGTCTCAACAAAAAGCCGATAGATTGCGATTAAAAAGCTTATATCTTTGAGTTCTATTAATCAGATCGTCAAGATTAACGTCTTTGGACTTTGAGAAAATGAAAGAGCATCATTTCCTATTTTTTAAAAAGAATTTAAGTAAGTTATAACGCTTCTGAAAATAAATGATTAAATCGCTGGGCCGGAGCATGGTGGCAATTCGCTCTAAATGACACCTAGATGTCACCTGAGTCGTTGGATTATTAGTTTTTTTTGTAGCTAGGTTGGTGTCACTGTAGAGATCTTTTAAGTCATTTTTGTATCTACTGTCTATTTGCCGTCTATAAAGACGGGACAAAAACGCACCACAGAATTTTCCTCTTTAAACAACATAAAGCGTCCTCATACACCTTTGACTGGATTCATTTATGTCCCTGCACCATATAATATAGCAAGGACAGGGTAGTTTTGTACGGTAACTATATTTGAAGGACGCATTCTTAGCCCAAAGAATCAGCGATTGAAAAAGTTATTCTTCGTTTAATCTCAGGGCTGCTGGTATCGTTGTCTGAGTTAGAGTTGATGGTAGACTTTCCCTGCCTAAGGCCACACTGGTTCGAACTTAACAGGCTTCAGGCGTTAACATTTTTCGCCTCAAAACACCTTGCAGGCGATGCTTAGGAGACTGGTGCCTGTGTATAGTGGGCGCAATTCAGAGGGTCTCTTTTTCTTTGGCCATATTCTGCAGATGAGTTGGTGCTAAGGTGCACACTCCTAACAAAACCATCAGTTGCCCCTTTGCTCCAGCAGATTAATTGGATTTAAGTTTAGACATCAAATGACCTCATTTCATGTTTGGAATTTTGTCTATTTACGAAATAAGGAAAAACCTAAATAAATTATGTGTTGACGACCTTAAAAAACTCAGAACTATTGGAAAAGGCGAAAACTTCGGTAAATTTTCTGTCAAGTTTCTAAGTTTTTAAGCAAGCAAACTTTCGGTGTTGTGAGGAGATCATGCGGTACACAGTTGCCGGATGATTCCACAGGTGGATTGGTTGCGTTTTACTTTAAGTCAAAAAGCTGACTTTAGTATGGGACAGTGAAGATGCTTTAAGACCTCAGCCGCATCAGCCATTAGACGCTACATTATAGGGCACAAGCCAACAGAGGATTTTTTTTTTATGAAAACCAAAAATATCGGTGCAAACTTCAGGCACATTATTTATTTGGGTTTGAATGTATACCTACTTTATAAACCAAAAGAATAATTTTCACAGAAGAAAATTAGATTTTAGAATTTTCTCAATTACTAGAAGGTGGGTTAAGTTTTTTTTTTTTAAAAATTGATAAAAACATTGAATATGAAAACAAATTCGTACTAACAATAAAATGAAGAAATAGGATTTGTCACTTCCTGGAAAGAGCCATTAACCGGTTTTTTCGTATTAATGTGGATGAAGCTGGGATCCGAATCCAGATCTCTGGCATGGCAATGCTAAAAAAAAAATTTTGTTTACCACATTTTTTTTTGCCGTTGCCGTTTCTTCTATTCATTTTAAATCAACATTTTAGAATATTGCCTCTACCGCATAATTGGGCGGAAGTAGACCTCCCTGCTTTTTTTCTTAGAACATGCTATATAATCATTTCTTAAATTATTCTTTACTTATTAGGAAACACCCTGCGTATACCTACGTATAGTTTCCCCTGGAAATATTTGCTGGAACGCCCTCTGAACATAAAGGACCATAGGCATTTTGGGTCCATTTTCAATATTGCTCAACAGGGATGTCATATGAAAGCTTATGGAGTGTACTTTATTTCATTATATGGCGGCTTAATTCAAATCGAGCGCGAAAATGGTGTTTTGGCGCAATTTTATAAAAGAGGTATTTAAAATGGAAAAAAAAAAATTATTTAAAAAAATGGCAACTCTTACTAAAAAGGGTTTTACCTTTTTAAAAAAAAGGCAGAAGTCTGTTCTTTTATTTTATTTTTAAATCAACTTGAATACTGATGTTTTCACAATTTTGCCCATGGTCCTTTGTGAAAAAGATTTAATTTGATTTTACTCCCTAAGAATTATTTAGAAAAAAAGTTCATTTGTTTATCTTAGTTGGTGCTCATTCATTATGTTGATTTATGATACAATAAATAGTTTTTGAGATATGAACATACATTTTTCGTAATCAATTTTGGTCAAAGATTTCGTTTCGTGGTATATTTTAAATGTATTACAGACATATTCACTTCAAAATACTTATTTCTTGAAAAAGCCCATTTTATGGGCAGTTAAACAACAGCTGATGATGACAGAGTTGACATTTACATCCATCATTCCAGAGAAAAAAAACAACTTCCGTTTCTCCATCACTTCAGATTCAGGACATACATCACACACTACTTAATTGATTGCTAGGCAATATTATTTTTAATAGGATTTTTTTATTTCAGTTTTCCCCAAAATAGACGTAGGTACTAACCACTTAAATGGCATAAAATACACTATCTCTATGTTTCATACAGAGTGTGGAACAGCTTTTTATCGAACCATTAAAATTGCATGAATCCTCAAATAAATACAGAAAGAAAAAAAAAACGAAGAACACATCCTGCGTGCTTTATTTTCCTTGTTGTTGCCATTATATTCCAACCGAGTGAGCTTGATAATAATAAATTCCTTTTTCACGGTTCGCATGTAAAAGCATATCAAGGACCAAACAGGCAACAAACAAAAAACCCCACCAAAAATACAAAACAAAAAAAAATGGTTACAATCAAAATTATATCCTGCAACTTATATCCACCACGAAGTAAAACGATTCTCCTACCACCCCCCCCCCCCTCTTCTTTCCGCCCCATCCCTTATCATAAAAAAAAGGAGTTTCAAGGCGGATGCGGATTATGACTAAAGCATACGGAGCGCGGGAAATGTGTACACCGAGAAGGAGTAGGTGGATATGTTAAAGGAGAAAAAAAATTATTATAACCAACAAAGGATATGAGCACACAGGCAGTACATTTATGCAAAAGGATAATACGCAAGTTATTATGAAATAATCACCCGTCAAGATATCGTAATAACCCACCCCTGCTCCCCAACAAAAAAATTGAGGGTGACTTGCACGCAGCCCAGCAGGAAGGAAGAAAATATCTGACATTATGCCAGTTGGCGTGACAGTTAAATTCTAAACTATACTCTTCTAAGCTAGTTTTTCTATGTAAATGTGTGTGTGTTGTAAATGAATTAGCGCAGCCCCCAGCTCCAAAGCGTGATAAGGTGCAATTTTTACCTCTTAACCTGGAAGAGCTTAAGGATATGAGGAATGACTTCGTTTTCTGGTGTATAGTCGTTTATTATTTGCGAAAATATCACTTTAAATGACACAACAACAACAAACACACACACACACGCGAAAGAGTCCATATATACATACAGCATAGAATCCTGAAAGGACACGGAAAATTGCTAGTGGCAAAGGATTAATGTTGGGTGTACCGTATATACATTTTTTTTTTTGTATATTTTGTCTGGAAAATAAGAACGGATAAGACGGACTTTTAGATGAGGGATTTGTGATTTTTTTTTTGCACCTTTGTTAACGACTGGACTTTCCGTGATATTATTTTTTTAAGAGTTGTTCGCTGGAGCTAGAAAGGTTTTATAATTTTTTTTGTTTAATGTTCGTGCATGATTATCTGGATGGGTTTTGAGAATGTGAAAAATGGACTGAGCTGAGATTTGAATTGCTCTATTAAATTACAAGAGAGGGGAATATACATTAAAAGAGGAGTATGAGTTTGTGTGAGAAATTTATAAAATCAGATTTTATTTAATTTCCAGGCTTAACAAGTTAAAGAATACTTAAACACAAAAGTCATCTATTTTGTGGATTTTATTATGCATATTTCTGCCAGCCAGCTCGGTCCTTAACTAGCCCTTTTCCTTTTAGGTTTATATCGCATATGAATCCGATGAAAATTCAGATTCTAAGAATGGCGCCCAACGCGGAACTTTAAAAATTCTAGAAACAGCACTGAAGATTTACCACAATAGTACCCAGACTCACAACAAAGATACCCAATGTGGGACAAGGTACGTACATACGAAATGATGAGAATGAACACGGCCGGCAAGCGAAGCGTATATAACCTTATTTAAAGTACTATTTTTAAGTTCGACATTTTCTTCTAATAAAAAAAAAAACATTTACGTTCTAAAAAATCTAAGACTAAATCTATTGCTCTTCTATCAATTGAATTCCAAACAGAAGCTAACAGAAATGTCTTTTGTCTCCCCAATTTGCTGATTTTTAACATTTTTATCGTAACATTCCTCTTGAAATTCAAAACAAATTGATTTCGATTTTACCACAAATTCAACCAAAATAAAAACAAAAACAGGATGATTCTACAAACATCCATTAACGTGGATACACATCCACCAACACTCCTTGGAAAAACGAAAAAAAAAAAACTCAAGGTACGAACTTGCTAAAGGTATAGCAAAAGGTACAACAATTCCAAAGAATCCTTTTTAACAATCAAAAGAAACTCTCAATAAAACTCACTTACAGTTACTGTTGATGTGCAGCGAGTGAATAAAGCTCAAAGGAAAAAATATGGCTCCTAGGAATTTAAGTTGAAGAAGAAGTCCTAACATTGATATGGCTTCCTTGGAAAATAAAAAAAAAAGTTAAGAGAAAAGAAGAAGAAAAAGCTTTCAACTCTATTCAAGAAAGCAAAATGCATGCGTTATGTGTCATCCTCATCACCTATCCTCGTTCTCGTCTGGAGCGCGCTGCACGCAAGCCTCGAGCATAGAAAAAATATGTGCTGAATCAGCTAGACATGATGACGGCGGCAGCGGCATAATAAAAAGTTTTTGGTCCTTCCTTCGCGTCGGTCGTCATGGGTTAACTTTTTGTTGTGTGAATGTCTTCAAACTTTGATTCCATTCGGGAGGAAGTAATTCAAATAGAAGGATATAATCCCACCGCACGAAAATCATGAACGAACCATCATATGTGTGTGTGTTTGTCGTTATTGCGCCGACGAAGGAAGTTTCCTGTTCATCTAACCTGATGTGGTACGAGAATTGTACAAGTAAAACCATCAAACGAATGTTGAATTTTGCTTTTTGAAAATGTTCAATTGAATTGCAGACAGTGTCGTCGTCGAACCTGCACCGACCGACCGTAGTCGAGGTGGATGCATTTATCCTTGAAAAAATTATCAACATTGAGAAAACCACACACGTGTGCTTGTCAAGGTTTTCTTAACTTTTATTTACTCGTAGAACATGTCTGTTGGTAATTTAATATAAGGAGCACTGTTATCAGAAATGATGGAAATCGGAATAAAATTAATAAAAATAGGAATATCCCAGGAAAAGGGACGAAAAAAAAGGAATATCACTGCAAATGGGAGTAAACTAAGGAAAAGAAATAAAAGTAGCACAAGTAGTAGCACAAGTGTCCAAGAAAAATTGGACAAAAAAAGGTCAAACTTCAAAAAAGGGTAGAAATATCTCGAAAATTGTCAGTTTTTTGAAAAAAAAAATACAAGACAAGGACCTTTTACAATAGGCCACTAAGAAATTTCAGACGATATCTTTATTTTTTGGAATATCACACAAATCCCATAAATGAACTGCTAAAAATCTTAACAATCATGAAAAAAAAACCTTAAAAAAATATTAAAAAAACCTATGGCTGACCAATTTCTGCAACTAATTGACCTTTATTGACCAATTACTGACCTTTTTGATTGCATAATTATTTTTGTCGAATATCCCACATAGTATGAGGTGCTAAGATCCCGAAGCCGCAAGCGTAAGCAAATTAGAAACTGATTATATGAGGTCAGGTAAGTAAAGGGTGTTTTTTTTTAGACGTGTGGCTTTCAAGAAGAAATAAAACGCATATAATTTAATGTTATGGCCAAGAATTTAGCTTTGTTATAAAGATACGGGTTTGCCATTATGTTTGGCTCGAATAAATTCCACCCGAGAGGCCCAATTTTCGACCACTTTTTGCAGCAATTGGGACCGTATGTCAGCAATAACGCGTCGAATATTCTCTTCCAAGGCGTCAATAGACTCTGGCTTATCTGCGTAGACAAGTGACTTCACATAACCCCACAAAAAGTAGTCCAGCGGTGTGAAATCGCACGGTCTTGGAGGCCACGCCACAGGCCCACGGCGCGACATAATGCGCTCACTAAAAGTTTCCTTCAATAAATTGATTGTTTCATTGGCTGTATGGCATGTAGCGCTGTCTTGTTGGAACCAAAGGTTCTCCAATTCAGGCACGAAAAAGTCATTGATCATCGCTCTTATAGCGTTCCCCATTGACTGATACATAAAGGCCGGCTTCATTTTTGAAGAAATATGGACCAATTATTCCCTTTGCCCACAGAGCACTCCAAACAGTGACTTTTTGAGGTTATAACGGCGTCTCAACAATGGCTTGTGGATTATGATCAACCAAAAATGAGCTTCATCGAATATTGGACCCAGCACGCGATGCATCTCGCGAACCGAACCATTATTTTGGTAATAAATTTGCACAATTTGCAAACGTTGCTCAGGAGTAGTAAGTATATTCATTATGAAATGGCAAACCAAACTGAGCATAAATCAAGTGACAGCTGTCAAAAAGACGAACTCCGAAAAAAGTTTTGCCAGATTGAAAACCACACGTCTAAAAGAAAAACACCTTGTATATAATATCTACGCCTAAAAGTCATCAAATTTTAACTTCAAAAATACATATTCCTGAATATTTCGAGCTTTTGATTGACAAGCTGTCATTACAAGTAAAGTGACTTCAGTGTCATCTGACAGCTGGCCAATCATAAGCTCGAACAATTTCGAAATCTTAATTTTCAGATGTAAAATTTAAACCTGTCCACTATATGACTTTTTACGCATAGGAAGCACCATTTTTTGTGTGTCATAATTTCCGGTATTCATGTTTCCAGAACCATACTTTTCACGAAGATTAATTTTCAAAAAAAAAAAACATTTTCCTTTTGTTGGTTTAAGAATTTTTGTTGGAATTGAAAAAAAATCAAAAAAAAAAGGTTAAATTAATAATATTTATTATACGAGTAAAAGACAACGTCTTATTTGTATACCTCTACTCACTTTGATTTTTAAACAAATTGGGGCATATTCATAGTCACTTTTAAACTCCAGTGTATCTTAGACTGCATAGTTTATTCAATGTTATTTAGATAGGATAAACCCAGGTCTAAGATAAACTGGAGTTTAAAAGTGACTATGAATATGCCCCATTGAATTTAATAATTTTTAAAATGTGGCGTGGCATTATGGCCGAAATGTGTTTCATAAGCTTATAAAAGGTCAACTAATTGACATCATTATCCATACATAACACTTCTGCATGTAATCCTTAAGGAATTCTATTAACACCATAAAATCTGTCTGCCGATACCTTTATTTTATATGTTTCCCTGAAAAAAAAAATCAATTATAGTTTCACCCAACCTTCTAATGTCAATAGTCTCAAGGGTACCTAACCTATCCTTGATTTAAATCTGCATGTTATATTTTAACCTCAATAGGAGTAACTACTTCTACATATCCGGTTATAAGACGACGCGACGTGACGCCAACCGACGCATTTATAAAACAAATGAAATCCAAACAATTGAAAAAACAGTTTCGATAAAAGAATAATTGGTATAGTCAAATTAACGGGTGGCAATTCCTAGGAGAATTCAAAAAATCCAATTATATTTTTATTAATACCAAAAATAAACTTCGCTGAAAATACATACTTATAAAAAAAAAATAAGCCTGCACCTTGTGCTGAACAGTAAAATATATATTTCAAAAATATTGTCTGTCAGTCATGGTTTATCCATCACAAATGCGGGTATTGAGTGCTCTAAATGGTCAACTTTCGACCAGAAGGTCCATATTAAAAAAGGACAACGACAATGACGTGAGACTATTGATAAGGACTTTTTATACTCGGAATAGTATCCATGCTATAAATAACTTTCTTCGGGAATCTACTGGGATCTATGAAAGGTAATTAATAATGGACATAGGGTTTGATGATCTCAAAAACAACTTTAACTCAATTTCGGAATCATTTATATGTCCTATAACCTAGGTTAACATGGTTCATCGTGCTAACAATTACCATAATAGGCTTGGTTTATGTGAGTATGATTCTATCACAACGTTACACCGAAGGAACCTTTCAAACGGTCGTTGCCAGTACAACTTATCCGGTCTATAAGATAGCATTTCCAACCATCACAATTTGCAATAATAACCGTTTGAATTGGAAACGTCTTCAAGCCGCCAAAGACCACTTTCTTCCCGGCGAAACGGATCAGCACAAACTTGAACTTTTCACTCGATTTGCTGCCATCTTTGACGGGATGGCTTTTGGACGATTCGATATCATTGAAAATGTTTCCAATGAACAGCTTGAGACTTTGAATGGTATAAATTTCACTAAGGTCGTGGCTTTCATGACCTGGACGTGTGAGGAATTTCTGACCAATTGCAAATGGAGACATGATAATTTCGAGTGTTGTGATGAGTTCGAATTGCAAAAGAGTGAAATTGGCTTGTGTTTTGCTTTCAATGGACTCCAAAGTGAGCGCTCGAAGAAAAGAGAGAAAACGGATAAATATTATCCATTTCATAATTCGAACTATGAGCCACGGAGCGGCTTACAGGTGAGGCTCTTGATAAGGCCGGAGGACCATGTGCCGTTTAGTCATTTGGAAAAGGGAGTTCTTGTGAGTGGAATGGAGATTTGTTTTCAGATATCTCTATTTTTTTTTTTTTTTTTTTTTTTTGTGTGTAGGTTACGATCCACGAGCCACCAGTTTGGAATACAAATCCGTTTTTCATTCCGTGGAATACGCAGACTGCGATTAAAATTGATCCTGTTATATACTTCAACGACGATGATACTAGAGCTGTGCCATCGGGATTGCGCAAGTGTGTTTTTCAAGTGAGTATAATAGCAAAATTATTGAGTTTAAGGTTTTTGTAATATGTAATTATTATTCTTTCTGTGAATATCTACTTTTTAAGTTTAACGTCTCAGGCACAGTTTTTAAGTGGTTGTTAGTTAAACCAGAATTAGCTGACAGTAGAAGTAAATAAACCACAGTCTAGGAAGCAGTTTTTTAGTGGAAAATGCATGCGAATATAGCATCAAAAGCATCTGTTCAGTTAACCGTTAGTTAACTCACCAAATTTGCTGAGTTATCTCATTATTAACTTTAATCTCGCACTGAAAAACTGGTCCTCAGTGAACTCCTTTTAAAATTTATCATCATTCATTTTTAGCACCTCATTTTGTGATATTCGCAAAAAAGAATATACCATTTGAAAGGTCTTAGTGACCTTATAAAAGCTCATTTAGTTTCAGTAGTTGGGCAGCTATAGTTTTTTTTTTAATAAATTCTTAAAGTTCACAAAAACTTACAAAATTCGCAAATTCGAATACCCTTTGCAGGAAGCATGTTGAGCCGTAGACAGGAAGCCAGGAAGAAGAAGGAATGACGCAAGACTAAAAGGTCTGAGATCTTTCGGGTTTACATGAGAACATTTGCTAGCTTTGGGTATAATCACAACATATCCTCTCTCCAAGACATAAAGGAGTGTGGAGTAACTTAAAACAGCTGTTCATTTATGGAGTTCGGGTTGTATTATTTTATCTGGTCCTGCGGACTTGTATGGTTCAAAGCTGTTGATTGCCCATTGTAATCAGACCTTGTGGATAAGTTTACTTATTTTTGGATCTAATAAAGTCAGTGCTATTAACAATTTGAGAACTACCTGGGAAGTCAGTATCTAGAAGCAGGTTAAGCGAATCCTCGCAAGAATTGGCCCATCAGCCGTCAGCGATTTTCAGGCATTAAGACATGACTGGATTAGTTTAGAGAATTTTTCTTAATCAAGATTCTTCGGGGATTCCTTCTATTTTATCACAGATCTTTTGCCATTGCTTAATTCTTTCATATATATTAATGGGAATTTTTGATAGGAGTCCCAGTCTGACACATTTCATTTGTGCTTTTTGCTCGATTGAAAAGTTTTCTGTAGTTTTTCTTAATCGGCTGAAACATTGAGGAAATTGTCATGGATTTGTTCATTGCCAGTGAGTGAGATCATTGACTTTGCTGTCAAAGTTTGATAGAGGGCTTGGAAGTGTAGTTTAACTAGACTTTCAAGCACATGTTTTTTTTCTATATTTGAGAAAATCAGTTCTGCTGTAGCTGGGGAATACTAAATGGCTAGGAGGTTCATCTTTTAAACTGATTTGAATGTATCTGTGATCAGAGAACGAGAGTCTACCTTCGACCTTTCCAATCCATAATCATGTGATGAATGGTATCGGAGACTAGAGTTACTACGGCTAAGACTTCCTGTGGATTTTTACTTTACTTACTACTACTACTTTACTTACTATAAGGTTGATACTTAAAATAAAATCAAAAAGAGACTCACCTCAATATCGTTGATAACTGGCTCCCAATGATGAGGCTGACCTTCTGCCTTTCTGCTTCGTAATCCGCCATCTCCAGTATGTCTGCCCAGGGTCGTGGTCTAGATAGACCGACACTATAGCCAGTTTGAGCCCTTGGCCGTTTCTTGTCTAACGGTGTGATATCTCAATCACTGAAACTCTGAAATCAGGGAGTGAATATACGTTATTGTTACTTTTTACTAGTTCTAGTTGCACCTTTATATATCGCATACAGTGAGTCCTGTCTTGAGTCCCTTAATCATGGATTTTACGACCTCTCTTCAGAATGATATCATCACCGATCCTGGATAGACGGAGAATGCGAGTGAGGTCGAAGTCATGATGGAGTGTTGACGGTTAATCTGAACTAGCTGCAGCATCTTGGCTACAATAAGGCAGATCAACCTCCACCACGGTGTTGTTTCCGTCTTGCAATTCCGAAGATGAGCCTAGAAGTCTTCTTATTGGTACCCATATCGGTCAGAATGTCATCTTTCATCTGATTCGTTAATTTTTATTTCGATACTTACAGCTGTATTCTTTTAAGACATCTTAAAGATTTTGTATGATTTGCCACACCAGTCAAGTTATAAAGTCAAGCAATTCCTCTTATTTAATCGGAGGAGCACACTTAGCAAGAAGCAATATTTGAAACTCATGCTTCGATTGTCATAGTCACCATCATCATAATTGGTATAAGTTGTTTTATCTCATGAAAAGTCTATTTAATTTATTTTTCCCCGCCCATTCAATCATATTTAACAAGCTTATTCCTATGCATATACTTCTTGTCAATCCCCAATTATTTCCGGATTTTGTTTCGATTGGCATTTTTTTGTAATATTTTATGTCTCTGGCAGCTTTTGTTTCATGCAAATAATGATGACCTATCTCTATCTCTATCTGTCTTTCTTTCTTTCTTTCATTCCTTCTTTTTTTCTCAGGATGAACGTGATAGTGAAGACTTCAAGTCCCTACCAGGCCACGTTTACATGATCGAGAATTGCTTTTCTCAATGCCATCAAGAGCACCTGATGCGCTACTGTAATTGCACCTTGGATCTCCTCTTTCCTCAAGGTATATGTGTATAAGATGTAGACATAGGATGTAATTTCCTTCCTTTCGCAGAGCCTTTGTCTCATGGCCACTCGAATAAATCATTGATTTTTGTTCTATCTCTACCTCTCTCCTCTCTGGGTATATATTATGTAAGTCTTTTCTGTAACTTCGCAGGTGACTTTCCACCATGTCAAGCGTCCGACTTTCAATGTATCTACAAGCATCGAGGTAAGTTCTGCTGCTTTTAAAGCTGCTTAAGCTTAAGTTTATAGTGGGTCGACATCGACATAAGGACATCCACTCGACCATCCCACCCTTCATTTAAATGTCTTGCTTTCCATACAAACAGATTTCTTCCGGTACACGAAACGCAAAGGCGAAGACAAATACGTCGTCCACCGGCACCATGGCATGACATGCAAGTGCTTCCGCAATTGCATCTCATTGAATTACATCAACGAAGTGCGTCCCACTTACCTGCCGGCTAATATCCTTAACAATTCGTCCTACGTGGATCTCGATATTTATTATCGCTTCGATTCGATTATTCAGTATCGAACAAGTTTAGTCTTCGGCTGGGTGGATTTGGTTGGTAAGAATAAGAAGGACGACTGAAACTTTTACAAATATTATTTTTTTTTATTTTGTTCGTCCTTGTATGCCTCTATCAACAGTGTCCTTTGGAGGAATTGCTGGCCTTTTTCTTGGATGTTCGATAATTAGCGTCGTGGAAATTTTTTACTTTCTTTGTGTTGACATTCCGAAATTCTTCTATCGCCGTTTAAAGAGACGAAGGATCACCCCAAGGACTACTCCGTTCGTGGTGAATCAACAGCAGCAGCAGTATCAGCAAGAGATAAAACGTTGGGCCGAAGGATACAATCATCTACCCAAAGTACCCAGGCAATACAATCGACAAGTTTTTCATGTAAATGAACAAAATTACAAATAAAAAAAGGACCAAAATAATAGAAATTTATAGTCTTTTTTTGTTTTTCGTCCTTGTCAGCATCACCATACGGAAAGGTAATTTCGCACTTCAAAACAGAATTGGAACAAAATGTGCAAGCAATCCACTCCCATAATAGAGGAGTCTTGGCGCTGTCTCTCTCTCTCTGTCTCCATGTTCGTGTGTACCTAAGAGCTTAAATTAACCTTGTACTGGGAGCTGTTGTCCTTCCCAGGAGACCTCCTTTAAGGATTTCATTTTTTGTTTGTATTTGAAGTAAGTATAGGGCCTTTTCAATTATTCATGAGAGTAGGTTCGCAAAATATATGAACTCTATACCTTCTGGAGACTTATTTTTTTTTTGTTTTGCTTTAACAATTGGGTTGGCAATTTGCAGAATGTCCTGACAGAGTGACTCTATTATTATCCTGAATGAAAAATTCCATATTTCTTGTGTCATAAGGACATTTTCTCTAAGTATGCAATAGTTTTTTTTTTTTGTTTTGCAGTCAAACGCATGCATAGTTATGTCGTGTATGTTAGAGAGAGGAGTGAAATTTTATTCAAGTTTCAAAAGGACACTCGGACAATAAGGACATGTATATATTTGGGGGGGTAAGACACACAAAAATCAGGTGCAAATGAAAGAACTATTTCCAAAGGGATTCCTATCAGATTAAACGTCCGTCGTCGTCGTTTGTAACTTTCATATACCTATCCTAGCTACACACATTCATGTGAGATGTGAAAGGAGTCCTTGAAAATGTCCTTTTTTATTAGATTTTTTTGTTTGTTTGTTTTCATAAACCTTATGTTGGGTGTAGGGTAGGTATGTCTCTAAAGTAACTTCAGTTTGACAAGACACACAAAAAAAAGTACCATTAAGAATGAATGGGGAGGAATGTTGTGTCCTCGAAAGTAAAAGAAGGATATTATTGCGGTGGTGTTTTTGTGGAGAAATGAGGTTTTAAAACTCCTTTTTTCTGTGTTGATGGTAGAGAGAGTGAAGCTTGAATTTACAGAGTCTTGAGTTTAAGTTTTAAGACTCCTTTTTGCAAACCGAAAGGACTTTTTGCTCTGTTTTTCTTGTGTTTGTTTGTGTGGTTAATAGTTAGACCAATAATAATAGAACAAGAGAAGTTTTTGTTCTAATGCATATACATATGTAGGTATACATAGCTGAGAGACTTTTGTTTGTTAACAAAGGCTATTTACTTTGTTTGCTTTGAAAAGGACAACTAAGATGATAAAGTTTTATTACTTCAGTTAGAGAGAGAGAGAGAGTCTCTTCTTTAAGTTGTTTGTAAATGTAGATAGTTTATTTTGTTTTATTGTATTATGTGCTAATGAAGGATACGGTGTTTATTTTGCGGTGTGTATTTTGATAAAGAATAAATCCTTAAAGATTTATTTTCATTACTTGCTGATAAATTACTTAGATTTAGGGATGATTCGAATTTAAAAAAAAATTTGTGGATGAAGAATTTTAGCAACTAAGCCTTGCAAACAAGTTTTGGTTTTCGTGGCAATTAGAATTCTTCGGGTTTATGTCAAAATCTTTGCAATTACAGTGTTCACGACTTTCAATGTAGATACACCCCTTCTCTTCACATTCCGCATATCTCACTTCGCATTACACACTTCTCCTTGCATACTTGGCACTTCTCAAACCAAACTTGGCACTCTGCAAGTCGCTAAATAAAACAAGTCAAAGAAAAATTCTGGCAGATTTTGTTTGCTGTTTTTCACTTCGCAATTTCTTGTTTTGATAATTAGCCAAATAGCATTTAATTTTTTACCAGTTTTTGCTTGGCAAGTTGCTATTTCGCTATGTTATTTTTTCGCAAAATCATCATTTCGCATCGCTATTTTGATCTCGCATTTCATTATTTCGCTTCATATTAATTCTAAGTATTTGCGTCTTCGGTTTCGGCTAGGGCCGGGGACTCTATCCCAATTATTTTAAGTACCGAGTTTGTTATTTAGTTAAACCTATTGTAAAATTATTATATGAAAAACCGTGTTTAATTATTTTAAGTTAAATTGTAAGATTCGAAAGTCAAATAAAATAAACGAATAGTAGGAGCTCTGAACTATTCTTCAGTCTGACCCTGTCTCCGCTGTTGACTACCTCAGCTATAAACGCATCACATTTCATTATACCGCATTTCGTATTTCATTTTTTCGCAGTACATTCAGCCTTATTGTGAGATTCACCCGAACAACATTCCACCCGGAAAATTTGACATTTCACTTTTCGCCTATTGTGAGTTTCTCCCGAAATTTCATGATCGAAAAATTCCCCTTATTGTGAACATTCATTTCGGGCGGAATGTAATGTCATTTTCACTTCTTTTTTGCAGGCGAACAAAATTTCGTTCGGGTGAAACTCACAATAGCTTTTAAAATTCCGGGCGAACAAAAAATTTTAAGGTGAAATATTTTTCGGGTGAAACTCACAAGGTACCTTAAATATGAAGAGCGGAACTGTACTTTATTTTACAAAGAACTATAAGAATCTATCTGTCTTTGTGTGTTTCGTTTAAGAAAATCCCTTGCTGGAACTAAAAGTCCAAAATGGTTTACAAGAACAAAATTAAGAATACCTAACAGCCATATTATTGACTTGTTTCAAAACTAGTTTTATAGAAGTTTTGAGCCCCAAGTTTTGCACGGCTTTATGAATTTAGAGTTTTATGCAAAGCTATTTTTAATTTTTCGAGTTTTAGGTTTCAAAATATTTTTCAATAATACTGGTTTGAGCACCTCCAAACATCTATAAAACGAGTTCAGGAATGAACCTAGTTTTGAAATAAGTCAATAATATGGCTGTAAAACTACAATCTACAGAACATATGTTGCATAAAAGTCAGTTATTGACTTACAGCCATATTATTGACTTGTTTCAAAACTAGTTCAATAGCAAAACTAGTTTTATAGAAGTTTTTAGTCTCAAATTTAGCACGGTTTTATGAATTTTGAGTTTTATTCAAAGCTAGTTTTAAGTTTTCGAGTTTTAGGCGTGAAACTTTACTAAATCGTAGTCGTTCAATGAAAATTCCCTGAGTCTTTTTATTTTTAAGCTGAGATACCTATTCTAAAAACGCAATTTTTAACGAAATCTCAAAATCTAAGCTCCTTAGTCTTATAACCTGTTTCTAAATTTCAAAATCTTAAACTCAAATAATTTTGATCTGTCAATCTATAACAATTGCAAAACTAAATACAAATGGACGTAGGGAGTTTCAATTGAACGATGTAAAATACTCCTCTGTTAGGAGATAGCTTCATGATAGAACAAAGTCGAGTTATCAACTTTTCTTTTTAATCCATAATTGATTAGTTCTTCGGTAATGGTTTTAAATTCAACACTTAAATTTCAGCTATCAAAATGAATGGCATTTTTGATTTTTAAAGAAAACGTGAAAGCTAGAGCAAGCTACCCACAAATCGAAGTGACTGCCATCTACGTGTAATATTGTAGAAACTAAATTCTATTACTTTAATCTATTACGATTGAAACGTTATTATTTTCTAACGATGGACGGGGATTTAAAACAAACTACTAGAACAGTTATTTGGTTATATCGTATGTATATTTATGGCAAACCCAGTATTTCTCTCTACCCACTTCTTTTTTCAACCGATTTTTTGGCGAATTCAAAACACTATGTTTTAAGTTTTCAGCTTTTTTTTTAGCGAATATTTCAAGTTAATCGAAAAGCTGTATAATATAGTAGAGAAAGTAGAAGATGTCCATGGAATCCTAAAGCTTTAAAAAAAGCAATTGTAATAGATTTTTCATAAAGCTTATGTAATTAGTTCAAAAGCTACACAAAATATATTCAGCCTGGAAAGGTGTAAATAGCCGTGTTCCTTCGGAGGTGGCGAACTACTCATGAGTAGTAGTAGATCCCGACGATAATCTAGTACTACCATCTACTCGTGCTTTCATGGCGAGTAGATGGGATTTGCAGGCAAATTAATTCTGTGCGTTCCATTGAAAATAGCTAGCAAAGTACTCGTGAGTGCTTGGCCACCTCCAAAGGAACACCGCTAATAATATTTGTGTTGTTACAAAATACACTGCGAGCCACTTGAATATACATAAGCATATCTCTCACGATTTTTATTCGATGAAATTGTATCCATTAATTACATTTTGACCTTTCTACATAACAGTCAAGATGAAGGTTGTGTGTGGTGAATTGGTTTTAAAATGTCTATTAAATTTTATCCTATAGACTGAATGTTGCCGTTTCCACGTACAGATTCACCTCAGTGTCAAATATTAATCTTCGAATAAAATTTAACTCGATTTTAATCCCATTCACACATGGCCTAAAATTCAAATACAATTTACGCGATTTTAATAAAATTTACACACGACCTTAAAAGAGGGATTCATATCAAATAACATTGATTAAACAAAATAAAACAGAAAGTACATTTCAGGTATTTATCGCATGCACATAAAAGTTAGAACGCCACTTAAACAGACTAAAATACGCCTAAATAAGAAACAAAATTGATAAGTTGATTTGAATAATTTACTGAATTGTTAATCCAGGCTTGTTTTAATGTATTAGTAAGGCTAAGTTATACACGATTGGTAGCTCTTATAATATTATCAGACCTGACAATGTTTAAAAATTATTTATCAATGAGCTGACAATTAAGTTGTGTGTTTACACGGTTGGAACAAAATCTACCAATCTTTTACAATTTATTGTCAGATGGTTGGCTGAATATCTGTCAATGAATTGTAAGAGATACCTACCAACAGTGTTAACACATAAATAATTGTCAGCTCATTGGTAGATAATTTTCAGATATTGACAAAGAGAGACAGAAAATTGTCTGACAATGAAACAATTGTATGATGTCAAACAAACGTCAGACAACGATAAAAATTGGCAACGTCTGAAAATAAATTGTGTGTTTACACGATTATCAAATACCTAAAAATTTATCGTCTTACAATTACATAATTGTCAGATACATTTTTTGACAATTAATTGTATGACTACACGGTTGTTAGACATTATGCCTGTTTGGAAACTAAAACTTTCAACGAGTTTCGTGAAAATAGGTTTTTTTTTCTTATTTCACGTTCCCAAACATAACTGCTGTAAGCATGTTTTTCACTGACAGATCTGACAATACTCTAAGGCCTGCCGCCCACTAGACAACTTTTAGTTGCTCCCGATTCAATTACTTTGGTTTATATGGGAGAGCGCCCACTGGGCAACTTAGTTGCCTGTGTAATTGAATAGGGAGCAACTAAAAGTTGCCTAGTGGCCGACAGGCCTAAGTTCTACCAATCGTGTACACTTATCTTAATCTATTCTTTGTTGTTGAAGGTAGAACTAGAATAGGCGGAAGTTGTCGGAAGCTTATGTCAAAACTGACCGAAAAGTAGCTTTCCGAAACCTCAATTTCACAAGTCACGCACAATGCACTTATGTGGTTGAAAGTGAGAAAACAAATTAAATAATTGTTTGTTCAATGTCAATTTTCACAGCACAGAGTGATAGGCTTTTTATTATTTACTTTGCGAATCCACTAAAATTCGATGTAATATAAATTATTTAAAAGAAAACTTAAGATTTTACTTCGCTCATTCATCAACCAGAAAAAAATGTCGAAAACAAAGCACCAATCGCCAAATTCTTTTTAGTTTGCTTTCACCATTTTGATTTTTGCATCCATCTACTTACGAATGAGCGGTCGATGAGCGCTCCTCACGTCCGACGGCAAAAGTTAACGAAAACTAGACGAACAGTATACCAAATCGTAGTTATGAGCATAGAATATGAATTCTTTGTTTCGTACGACCACTTGCGTGGCCTCCCGACTATTCTAGTTCTACCTTGAGACTTGGAATTTGACACCTGGCATTTCATATTTGACACTTTAAATTTGGCACTAGACACATGGCAATTGACTTTCATTGACATTTTTTAACTCTATTGACACAGCAAGTGTCTTCCATAATTTTGGCATTAGAAACAAGGAAACCTCACAGGATCTTAGCAGGTCCCTACTACAGACTACAGACACAAACAACAATCGGACTAAAACTTCACAGACTTCACTCACAGAGATGGACTTACATGAATATTGTTAGGATAGCTGTTTGGTCAAAAGGAAGGTTTTGTTCTTTGGGATATTTCTTATGCTGATTATGAATTAAACACCATTTCCATAACCTCTGAGAGCAACAGCAAGCCGATAGTTTAAAGCGTTTAAAGCGTGAGAAAGATTTAACTTCTTTTTTTTTGAGACTTGCTGCACAAATGATGATTATCCTTGACCTGAAAATGGACCAATTTTAATATTTTTGTCATTTTAAATTAAAAAAAAACTTCAAAGATATTCTTTTAAATATATATCTATATATTTTTCATATATTTTATATAACTTGTTTAATCTTCTATTTCATACTTTCATTTTGTTTTTATTTTAATTTTCTTCTTGTTTGAATTAATTTTATTTTTTTTTTTGTTTTCTCTCTCCAATATAATAGATTTCTTTTTATTTAAGGCAATTTTTTTCTTCAATAATTAACACGTCTTTTCTTAAAAATAATTTTTGTTTGTTTTATTCTGTTTTTTTCATTTTCAGTGATAAATTTTAATAATTTGTTTATTTGTTTGTATTTTTGTTTTGAGAGATATTTTGTTTGCTTGTAATCTACTGGTTGGTTATTTTATTTATACTTAAATACTACATTTATTTTAACTAAAAAAAAAGCTTTGTTTTCTGTTTTGTTTTTTTTTTTTTTTTGTTTGTTAACCTTTTTCATATAATAATATTTAAGGTTAATATTTTGTATTTAATATTGTGTGAGGGAAATAGCAGTTCTATTTTTTTTTTTATTTTAAAGTTTAATACTAATATGTTTTTTTTAGGAACGCAGTAAGCCGGAAAATCAATAGATAAGATTAAAGTTTGTTGTTCTTCTTTAATTTTAAACTTTTCTTTCATTTTTTTTTTGTTTTTGTTGTATAATTGTGTATCTTAAAATCAGAAAAAGAAACCTAGGTATTTATTTTTTTTTTTTGTTTTATTAAATTTTCATAGTTAATCCTATTTTATTTAAGTTTTAATTATATTAACTGATATGATATTTTTTTTCTGTTTTTTTTTTTTTTAATTATTTTCTTTATTGTAGAATATACTTAAATGTTAAAAATATTTCTAGAATAAAGGGGAACACTAAAAGGCTTTAGGTTTGAAATTAGTAATAAAAATACAACGAAACTCATTGTTTTTGTTTAAAGTTATAGCAAGGAGTCTTTTTGTTACTTTAGTTATAATTTTTTGTTCTAATACACGAGTATGTAATTTTATTTCAAGCTACATAGAAATAAGTTTTTCATATTTTGAAACAAATTGGAAAGTTTTTTTTTCTAATAAAAAAAGAAACAAAGTGCCTTAGTTTAGCTCAAATCGCAATTCAGCAAAATTATATGGTTGTTAGGGAACATTTCACTAAATTTTACCACAAGGAAAAGCTTATAAGGCAAATAAAATAAAAAGAAGAAAGTGAGTGTGAGTCACAATCGCGGGGCATTGGTAATCGTTTGTCTATTTTTTACGCATTGACACATACAAAATAAAAGAGAACAGTCAAATAACGCGCAACTAAAATGAGTGTTCTTATGAAAGCCCGGCTTACTTCACTGGATGAATTTCAAACAAGAGAGCTCGAAAATAGGCGTTTTTCTTTATTAGTTCAGAGCAGAGCCTGAACTGTCAAACAAAATATTGTGTTTCTTTTTTCGCTCTGAGTGTCCAGAGATTCAAATTTTTGTTTCTTTTTTCGTTCTGAACGTGTTCTGAGCGTGTTCAGAGTGCGCTCTATGAGCTCAGAATAAAATAACTGAGCAAACAGAGCTGAACACAAGCATTTGACAGCTATGTAAGTTATCAGGTGTGTTTTAAAAATAGTTCAGAGTGCTCAGAACACGTTTTGTTCAGAGGACGTTCAGAACATGCTTGGACTCTGTTTAGAGCTATGTTCTGAACCTAAAAAAGAAAAACGCCTAATGAGTCACGATAAAGCATTACCGGTTAATATTCGTCTTCATTATCAAGACTACGTGTATAAAGTATAAAGTATAAACTATAGAACAGGCTTTTTCATTTTTTTGTATCCCACAAGCAAAGTTGAGAAAATTATTACAAAAGGAAATAGTTTTTGCACAGTAGAGGAAACATTAAAACCATTTAATTAATACAAAAATTAAATCAAACAAAAAAAATACAACAACTACATACACAAACAAAAAATATCGCTTTTTGTTTCCTCTGTCATACGGATTATATGAATGAATAATTTTGCTAAAAATATACAAAATTAATTCAAAGGATTAAATTCTTTACTTTAATCAACTTCCGTTAGTTTGAGTCAATCTAATAATTTAAATTAATTTCGCGGTAATTTCTCTAGATTTATTAGTACATTTAAAATTTTGACCAAAACTGCCAATTATCCACAAACAACATTAAACATTTCCTCTTTCCTGACAATTTCTATGGTCAGAAATTGGCAAACGTTTAATGTCAAAAATATCAGTTTGAATTCAAATATCAAATAAAAATACCAACTGAAGGCCCCGTGTCGTAATAGATTCGTACTTCAAAACCAAACAATTTCCGAGTTCGTGAATTTCGTGGCAATATTTTTCTTACGGTGTACTTTTTTTCGATATTCGTACGAATCTATTCCGATAGCAGTTGTGGTTGCTTTTAAAATAAACATTTAACAAAAATTCAAGAGCAAAATTTGTTTCAATTGTACGTTGAGACATTGATTTTCCTTGAAACTTGTATTTAATTTTTTTTTTCTATATGACTTTTCTTAAGAAGTGAAGAGACAACACATAAACATGAATTACTAATTAACTTTCTTCAATTATTATGTTTTTTTTTTTATAGAAAATTATGTTTTTGTTTGAAATTATTTAATATCCCTTTGCAATAAGTTATTCTCAGATATCTCGTCACAGCACAAAATTTCATTGACATTGTTTTGTTTTTCATTTTTTCTAAAATCAATTTAATTTGTTTTTATTTATTTAGTACATTTATGTATATGAATGTAATACTTAATTTTCTTTTATGAAATTTTAAATTATGTATTTCAATTAAATTCTTCTTGATTTATCATTTTTTCTTTTGTGTATTTTTATAATAAAAATTATTTTGTATAATTTTTAAGATAAATTGTTTTTATTTTAAATTTTAAGTTCACATATTTTTTTTTTCTTTACATATCACACTTATATATTCAACTAAATTTTAGTTGCGTTTGATTTTTTTGTTTTTTTTTTCTAAAGGTGCCTTACAAAATATTTTTTTTTCTTGTTTAATTTAATCTAAATCTATCATTTTCAAGAGGTTTATTATTATTATTATTTTAGTTTTTCAATTTATATAATTTCCATTTATGGAAACAATTTAATATAGTGCACTTGAAATACATTTTATCTAATATGCTTTCTAGACTATAAATTTTGTCTAAACAATTCAGTTTAGTAGCTGGACAGGTTTTAAGATGCTTATAAAAAGATATTTATTAATTAATTTATTAATTTTCTACAAGTTTTCCGGTTTAGTATTACATACAGTGGAGTGTTCTTTAGAGCTTAGAGTTGCACCTTGGAACCTGAAGAGTTTCAATGAACTTAAGTAAATTCTGTTGGACAAGTCTTCACACCAAGGCAAATCCTGGAAGAGACCATTCAAAGAATTCCAAGAAGAGACCCACCATCTCTTTATCGAGTGTATGATTTACCGTCGCAGGAACTCTATTTGTCGATGGCAGAACTCGGGAGCCCAGGAAAACTGATCCAATTGTCTCATTGCTAAATACATGGTGTAACCTACAACTGGGGAATAGCTTGTCCGAACATTGCAAACATGCACTGGGTTCCGATACTAAGATGCACTATCTTGTGACGTTTTCAATCTCATTCTAGGACAACTAGGTAATGTAGATGATATCGACATCATCGGCCATTATAGATCCCTTCATTGCGGCAATTGAAGAACATACTAAACTTTTTGGTCTTGAAGTAAAAGTAAACGAGGACGCCACAGACTTAGTTCCTGCTATCATCAACCAAACACGAATTATTACTCTAACAAACCGCTGCTACTTTGGTTTGGTGAAACAAATGGGTTCAAAACTCCTTACGCCTAAGGCGAAGTGCAAGCTATCATTCTTCCATGCATTTATTTTATTAGTCAAAGAGAGTACCGGGGGGAGGGGGGGCAAAGCACGTAACTTGATACAATCGAGTTGAGTCGATACAATCGTGTATTGTATAGGCAGTTCTTTATTTGGCTCAGGCGATTGTTTTTGATTCAATTGAGTAAACTCGATGTCACCTCGAGTGTTACGTCGAACAAGTCGTCGTCAATGCCCACACAGAAAGTGAAATATTTTGGCAGATAATTCGCTTCCGTTTTGGCATACGAATGACCATACACAAACGGATGGTTCTTCTATGTGGTTTTGCAAAAAGCGCACCGAATCGTATTGGAAGCGATATCTCTAAATTTCAACCGTTTATTCCCGAAAGCGAAAATTATCCTTCCAGTTCTTCCATTTTAAAGTCAAATATACATACTTCCAAAGTTTTTCTATCTTTACTTCCATAATCACCGTGTCTTCTGAAATAGACCAACATGAAAATGAATCAAAATTGATCCAATGTGTGATGCCTTGTGACCTATTAAGATAGTTATTACACCCAGCTAGCTAAACTCTTCTCAAAAATATTAAAAAAAAAAAAAAAAAAAAAAAAAACAAAACAAAAAACACATAATTTGATTAAAATAAATTAAATCGAAATATTTTGGTTATATAAATTTTAGAATCTAATAAATTTAACTTAAAACTTCAATATTTAAAGCATCTTCGAAAATAACCATCAGCACACACATTCTATTTTAGAGAATTAACATTGTAATAATTGATTCATGTTCACAAATATCGCTTTAAGTAAAATAATATACCTATGTATGTATCTTATAAGTACATTACCTACCTGTATCTATGTAAATTACTATTTTTTTGTTTATAGTAATTTTCTCTTCTTATATTTTTCTAGTGCAAATCCTTCATTCACTCACATTGCACACAAATAATTTTCATTGCACATTGCACACCACACACACTCAAAACAGTCCCACATAGGGGGTTCTTGAAAATATGTTCTTTTCTGTTAAAATTTAAATTAAGGAAAACAGAAATTTCGTATTGGGAAGGACATCTCGTTCTCGTTGTTCCTACGAACGATCTGCATCTATAGCTTCAGGAGGAGAAGGAGGAATTTTATCTTCATTATCAATTTGAATCTTATGATGAGATGATGATCGTCCGTGTGATGATGACGATGAAGTAGGAGGAGCAGCAGTTGTATTTTCATCTTTCTGTTCGACAGCAGCAGCAGCGCCACCCCCGACCCCGACTCCGACTCCGCCACCAATAACAACATTCAAATCCTTCGAATTCGTTCGACGATGCCTAAGGATACACGAAGCCGCCTCAACTGCCATCAATTGCTTATCATTGATATTCAAATCTTTGGAATTATTCCGTGAGTGTCCACTTCCACCAGCACCTTCATTTGAATTCTTCACTTTGTTTTCAACATTCTTAACGACATTCACACTTTTCCTGCCTCGGAAGAGGTCAACATCGAAGCGAATATTATTTGGCATATAAATCTGATCATACGAATGATTCCTCGAGTGTTTCCTCACAAATGTGCCACAACCCGGTGTGAGATTATCATCATCGTCATAATCGTCGTCTTTGTGGAGTTGATTTTGTATGAATTTGATATTCAAATTCGGTTCGTCGCGGGAATTATTTCTGGAATGCGTGAGTTTTTGTCGCATATCAGTGGAATTAAGGTCATTGGAATTATTGCGGGAATGTGTTTGGAGTTTCTTTAGATTTCGGAATTTGCTATTTGTGCTATTGATGTTGTAGTCGTCGTTGATGTCCTTTGTATAGCCTCGTATCATTTTGACATCGCACGATGCACTACGGAAGTGTTTTTTCGATTTGGTTTGTGGAAGAATTACTGCTGATGGATGGAGGGAGTTGTGGCATTTGTCATAGCTGGAAATGAGATGAAAAGAATTAAAATATATTTTGTTCTTAGAGATCATTGAAGTTTTTTTTTAACCCAGATTCAAGCTGAATTGTGCGGGAATTGTTGCGAGAATGCCTAAGGATGTCTGAGGGTATAATCAGTTCATTAGCTCCATAAGGCACCACGGTTTGATTATTGTCGGCTAATTTCTCTTCAAACACTGAAACGGAAAAAATGTATTAAGAACAAAATTCATAAATCAGTTCTTACAACTGTCATGTGTATACTTACATTTGTCCAAACTGATAATCGATCCCACAACCAATTCGTTAGTATTCAGAGGCTTTAGCTTATCCAATTGTTTGCGCCTTCGCACCAGCCACCAATCAACCATGAATATTGCAAGAGCAACAATTTTAACAAAAGCACACAGTCCAACATATCTAGAAGAAAACGAGAAAAGCAATTATTAATCCCTGAACTTCTTCGAAGCCCAAACAACTTACTTCCATCGGAATTTTTCGATGTCATAGATCAGACATCTTCCGCCCTTTTCGCCGCACGTCGATTTCCACAGTAAGCACGTTGAATCTATCAAATTCCCAAAGACAATCGGTGCCGGTATATATCCGAACAAACGGAATATAACAAACTGCATTCCTAGGGCAAAAGATCGTTCTTCCTCGGACACCGAACGCAGGACAATCATAAGCAGAGGCATTTGGGTCGAGGCCACCATGAATGTCATGAAGAATAGCAATATCAAGAACGGATAGATAGTCCGACAGGGAGTGGTGCAAGGGCCGGCCGTAGCCACTGGGACAACAGTCACCTCAGCAAAATTGTCATAAGCATTCAGAGCTTGAGCTTGACTAACACCGGGTCCATTGAAAATGCTGGTTATGTTAGAATGAACACCTGGAAGAGGGGGAGTTGAAATTTATATTTCTTTTTTTTTACAAATCTTCAATGTATCCTTACATGCACAATTAGTATAATTAGAACTTGAGAACGCTGTACACCCTGCATGGCAGGGACTAAAGTATGTCAGGCCATTATTGCCACAAACTGGCTCTACATCTGTGGTCAAACACTCACAACCAAAATTGCAAGCTGCTGTCAGATTCACAGTGAATGGTTCCAGTGAGCTGTGCGTCGATGAGTTATAGTATGGTATGGTCGTACCAGCCATCTTAAGATTCTCGCAACCCAGAAAGAACAACAAGGCGTAGCAACTCAAACAAGCCACATTCGATATGAGAACAAATTGGACGGCACCTTTTGGCTTCAGTTGAAAACGCTTAAGGATACATCCACCGACGAAGATACCAATACAGGCGCCAGGAACGGCAATTGATCCAGTGAATACACTGGCTTGACTCTTGCCCAGACTGAATTGAGTTTCTAAATATTTCGGTAAGAAAACAACGAATCCCGAAACAATCATAAGTTCCATGCAAGCTCCGAGACAAGTGGTGATATAGACGGGATTTGTTACCAAGCGCAACATTGACTGAGGGATGTCTGCAAAAAAGAAATTCATATACAAATTCAATTTAAGGCAAGTCTCAATAGACAATGGCTTACCTTTGATATCCTTTCCATAGCCAGTATCAACTTTTGGTTTAACTTCTGGTGCTTTATCTCCAAGATCTTTCTTTAACTTATCATCGAGTTTCCGTGGTAAACTATTTGAATTATTTGGCAGGACTGGTGGCAGTAGCTTTTCAGAGATTTTACGAATTTTTTTCTTCTCATGTGTGAGGACCTGGAAAAATGGAAAATAATTTTAGTTGAAGGAGATTTGAAAAAGTAAACAAGACTTACCTTTGGGAAGGAGAAAAATGGAATAGCTACAACTAGTAGCAGAATTCCACATAGAAGGAATCCACCCCACCACATGCCAACCCAACGACGGTCACCTGGATCTGTAATAATTTTACAAGTGTTTTTTTAAAACCAATTTAAAAAAAAAAGAAAAATATTTTAAAAACGAACGGTATTGGGATTTGAGAAGATAAAATATTTAAAAAAAAAAATAGATTTAGTGCAAACGGAGAAGACTGTGAGCAGATTAAATTTTAGACAGATTATTTTTGTACAATAACAACATCAATGTGAAGAAGTATGAGAAGATGGCCGCACCTAAGGAACGGTAACCAAAGATCTCAACAAAATAAGGCCAGCTGTTGACACGTATTGGCTAAGGGCCAAACGCCTGGAAAAATGCCAAATTTTTGACAAGTTTAGTCAAAGCCCTGGAAAGTTTTTAGTAGGGAATATCTAGATGAGGAAATTTTGTCAAACACTCGGAGCTCTTGCTAGAAAAAAAAATTTGGGCTATCTCATAAGAAATACGCAGGACGACCAGGATGTCTTAATCGATTGTCTAATTAATTGAACTTACCAATTGAAATTATAGCCGATGACAAGGAGTCCATATGGAAGGAAAGTAAATACGCGCCCAAAAGGAATCCCAGAACTGGACCAAACGCAGCCATACTGTACATGCAGCCTATAAATAAATTCATCATAAAATCATTTGTGGTTATTTTACGAAACACCAACACATTTCATACCAATATACATAGATGAGCTTTCTGTCTTCACATGATCATCCACATAGGTAGTGCCGAGCGTGAATAACGGGCTCCCACCACATCCTAACAGCAATTGGGCAATAACAAACAACAAGACGGGCCCAAATGTTGAAGACTTCACTTTCAGACAATTATCCTCTCGCAATGTGTGTGGGGCGAGTGGTTGATTTGACAGACCACTCGACAGCCTTCCCAGGCCCATGTCGTGTTCCCTGATTGAGACACCTCGACAGATATTATCACTGGTTTGATTGGCAAGTGTTATGCCAGGATTCGCCTCGCCAGTAAAGTGTGGCACCATGAAGACCAAAGATCCAATTCCCATGATCACAGCACCTAGGCGATAAAATAGAATACAAATATCAATCATATATGACAAAATCAAAATATGACAAAAGCCGCCTTACCTATTCCAATCCAGACTGGTATATGCCTCCTACTGCCCAGATAACTGACAAATATCACCGTTATCACATTGCCAATTTCATAACTCGAAGCTATCAATCCAGAATAACTCGATGGAATATCGAAACGTTTTTCGATTGTTGTTATCACCGAATTTATATAGCCGGAACTTAGAGCCTGTTGCAGAGTGACTAGCATCGATAGCAGAAGGACGAAGATTTTAATTCTAGCAAATTTTTGTATAACAAATGGACGACAATTGAGGATGCCACAATCGCGGCTTTGTAAATCTGGATCATCAGCGGGATCATCGTGCGACGGTTGTTGATGCGGCAGCGACGGCGGATGGTGATGGTGGCCACCACTGCTTCGACTGTCCACTAACGAACTGGATGCTTGGCGACTATGGCATTTGATCACCGTATCTGTGACGCTATTGTGATGCGCATGATGGTGATGGTGATTGGTGCGGTGTGGATTTGTTGTTGTTGTTGAGGTAGAAGCGCCACCAGCAGTAGCAGCATTAGCGGAAGCATTATTATTGCCACTGCAGCTGCTGTTGCTCTGGGGCATAATTGGCTCTGGACTGCCCGAATCGGCTGGCACATCGATGCTGCTGTCATCGCCGCTATTTGTTTCCGAATAAAGTCCAGTCATTTGATACATTGATTCTTGTCTTCTGTAAATAAACAACAACAAAAAAGAAACCAATTTAGATAGAAAAGAATCATTTTTAGATTGAATTTTTTGCAGAAGAAATAAATAATTAATTCTATTTGTTTACTAGCCCATAACAGAAGATCAGATTGTAACGAAATTTTAAAAGGAACATAAATTATTTTGGATTGGGAAGAATTGAAACGAAGAGGAATAGAATAGAACCGTAATGTCAACCAAATTCGTTCAGAAATGATCGATCAATTTGCTGATATTATGTATATGAATGCTTTGAACCCGACAACGAATTAATTGAGAAAGTCTATTCGGTCATAATTTTGGACATGGTTAACTGGAACATACAAGGTGGCGCAAAAGTTGTCATCCGCTGAGTATAAAAATAATCCAAAAGCAGAATAAAAGTTTTTCGTTCATACAAAAAATTACAGCCAAAGAACATCGGGTGACAACTTTGCTTATGAACAAATTTAGGGTAGAACGGGGTTAGAAGTAACAGGGGTAAGAAGTAACAGCTAAAAAAAACAGTGTTCCCTTTAAAATTAAGAATCTCGTGAAAGAGAAAAATTTGCAGCTACCGGCATATCTACTTCAGCTTCAGTTGTTAATTGGACATCAATGAAAGAAGTTGTGCGGGTAGTGCCAAAAATTGTCATGTTTGTATCGGAAGAGATACAGTGGTGGTTTTTTTTTTTAAACATGTATTTGGGTTTTGGTTAAATATATGTGTTTATGTAATACACATATGTTTGAATATCCTTCTCTTTTAATTTGTGTTTTTTGTCTCAAATTTCATGGTGGGGTTAGTTGTAACATTTCTTCGGGGTAAATTGTAACATGGAAAAACTAAACCCGTTAATTTTTTTTTGAGTTTTTTTTTGAGCTTAGAATTATATTTTTTCTATCGATGGTTAAATTCATAAAAAATAGATTTCTTATGTTTTGTAATACTTGTTACAACTAGCCCCGCATACGGGGTATGTTGAAACAACACGTTTTTTTTTTTAATGCTATACATTGACATTTTGGAAGTAGACTTTGCTAAACTTTTGTGGTGGATTATGTAGCTGAAACATGAATTTACAATTTACAAAAGGTTTGGTCGATTAATCTTAAACATATAAGAAGGAGCATCAGTTTTAGCAAAAAGTGTTACTTTTAGCCCCGTTCTCCCCTATGTATGTTGACAAACTGAACTGATTAATTCTTTAAGTATTGAAACCACGCTTACGGCTATCAAATATAAATTCATTAGACGATATTTTTAATGTGTTTTGGTTTAAATAATTTAAACACATTTTTGTTTAACCGCATCGTTAGACTACCTTATAGGAAGCTAAAATCCGAGTTTTTGATCAACAAAACCCAAACCCCTTGCAGAGTTTTCACCATTTTGACAAAAAGCGCGACGCGCACTTACCAGCTCCACCGCAAACGCGCGGTGCGCTCCCGACCAGTGACTCATGGCGTCTAAAAATTGAGCAAATCCTGCGCTTTGAATGATACCCCTCCTGCTTATATCAACCCGCTAGTATTTCGATAATCGCAATTTAAAGTTGAAAAATTCCCGCTGGACACCCTATATACAAAATATTCGGTTTAGTTACACCATTAACTCATGAACGGTTGTTGGGCCGATTTGGCGTAAAAATATAAAAATTGTTAGATTTAAGAAATTCTTCTTTTGTTTGAAAGTTTTTTTCTTAGGAAACGGCTTTAGGGATATTCTTTTTCAAATTTTGTTATTTTTAGGGTGAAATGGGGTAAATTGAAAAAATGTATCCGATGTTTTAAAAGGGCATTGCTACGGAAATTTCATTAGGGATATTCTTTTGTTTGAAATGTTTTTCTCAGGAAATGGCTTTAGGGATATTCTTTTGCAAAATTTTAATATTTGTAGGGTAAAATGGAGTAAAATAAAAAAAAAATTGTACGATTTAAGAAATTCTTTTTCTGTTTGAAAGGTTATTTAAAAAAAAAGCTATTCATAGAGTGAAATGGGATAAAATTAAAACAGTGGTCTTCGAATACAAACATTTTGTCTGTGTTGGTAAAGCAATAAAAGTTGGTCTAAGAGGATCATATTTTTACAAATTTAGCCTTTCATAGCGTGAAGTTGGTTAAAACTCAGAGAGTATAGTATTTGATTACAAAAGTCAACAAACTATATTTTCTTTTGTAATTTTTATGCGAAGCTTATAGGTTTTTTTACCCTTGTGAAGCCGGGCGGGCCAACTAGTGAAGGTATAAAAGTCGAAAAAGGGAAAGTACACGTTTATGAAACAATTTCAATAGATCATTGATCAAAATATCATTGATGGTGGCAGATTTTAAATTTTTGGAAAGGTTATAGAAAAATACTGTTTGAGTAAAGTGCGAATTATGTGTTTTTTTTTTTTGTAAAGAATTCTTTTTAAAATACATATTTTTCGAGATCAATTTTTAAGTTTTTTTTTTTTTTTATTTGTTCAGGACATGTGTCTTCTTGAATCTGAAATTTCAAGTATTTAGGTGCGTACAAGGTGGCGCAAAATTAATCACCCTATCGGAAGATGTTATAATTTTTGCAAACGGCGTCGTGCGTCAATCATATTTGACATTTATGAACTAGACAGCTGCAGTATAGAAACAGGCAAGCAATGGAATGGTATACTCCGCTGTCAAGACATCCTCAATCTCAACAACGAAGAGGACGATTTTGATTCGAAAATCATCATGAGCGACACGGGCCGCATTTTCACTTAAGTGGTTACGTCAATAAGCAAAATCTTCGTTTCTGGGGCACTGAAAATCCACGTGTGATGCACGACGAGCCACTCAATCCACATCCACTCAAAGCCACTGTGTGGTGCGGCGTTCACGCGGGAGAATGAGCGAGGCTTGGTGAACATGTGGTGCCAACAAGACGGTGCAACCGCACACACAGCACGAGCCACAATGGATATTGGGAAGGAAGGAAGCGTTTCCTGGTTACGTAATCTCCCGTTTTGGAGATTTGACATGGCCAGGCCAGCAAGATCTCCCGATTTATCCATCCCAGACTTCTTTTTTTGGGGCTACTTGAAGTCGCGGGTTTATGCCTCAGACAATCGCAGTCCTTAAGGAGAATATACGACAGGAATGCGAACAGTTATCACCGGAAATCTTGCGGAAAGTCATGGAAAATGCGATAAAACGGGCAGAAACGTGTATCAACACTGGCGCCAGCCACTTGACGGATATCATCTTCTCCACTTTACAGAAAAAAATTGTTAAGGTTAGTAAAAAAGTTATTCGAAAACAAAATTGGATTATTAATTTTGCGCCACCTTGTAATTATTTTTTCCCGATTTTAAGTGTAAAATTTGGATTCACCACGTACGCGACCATCAACCTAATTCAGGGTTGCCACTTTCTTCAATTAAAAGTATTTCACGAATAACAATCTTGATTTTTATTTTGAAAAGAAAATTTAGTTTCACGAGTCATAGTGAATTATTAAAGAACAAAATAGGATTGATATTTATTTTTAGTCTCTTTTTTCCTTTATTTCTCTTAGCATTATCACAATTGGTAAAATTGGGAATTGGTAAAATTGGGAATTGGTAAAATTCACAAATAACGATAAAATAAAAATTACGGATATTTTAAGCAAAAACCAAATTCAAGATAGCGGCAATTCTGCAGAGGTTAAATTCCCAGTGGGTAAACTCGAGTTAACTCATCAAATTTGGTGAGTTAACACAGGATTAACTGAACAGATGCTTTTGATTTTTATTGGTTAGTCGTTCCGCATGCATTCCCCACCAGAAAAACTGCTTCTTCAGTTAACTGTGGGTTAATTTACTTCTAAAGTTAATTAACTCTGCCTTAACTCACCACTGAAAAACTGGGTCTTAAAAAGCTAGAACCCTGAAACCTTAATTAAAAGTGTTTTCATCCAATTTTGAGCTTTGTTTAAAATTTATCATCGCGAAGTTATTTTAGTATCGATTGCAAAACTAGTACGTAATCAGATAGACAGACAAAAAACAAGTTGATAAAAAAAAAAACAATTTAATGAAAATAAAAATTAAAAATTTTATAGCAAAAACAACAATTATTAAATTTTTAATAATTTATTTTAATATTTACAAAGAATAAGAAAAACGAAAACAATAAAAAATGTTGTTCTTTTTGGAGCAATTTTAATGTGAAACAGTATACAACTACACATTTAAGGAACAATTTAACTATGAAAACAAATCCAATTGTTAAATCGATATACATTTTAAAAGCTTACATCGAAACGACTCACCTATAGCCACATTTTATGAAAAAAAAAACAATAAAATGCTATAAAAAACAAAAAATTATAAATTCCGAAATTCACTTATGGCACATAAAGTTGGCAAGCGTTATGAACAAAACAAAAAATTCCTTCGCCAAACCAATGTATGACTAACAAAGCTAGACTTCAATTTAACCTCGACCACCCACACTTAGGAACTAAAGAACAGAAATAAAAAAACATAGACAAGAACAAAATAAAAAAAGGGCCGCTACTTTCGATTTCACGGTCAAAATTCCTTTAAACTATTCCACACAACTATAGCTACATCGACCTATCCCTTAAACAGTAAGAGAAAGCTAGAAATAACTTGAGTATTGTTTTTTTTTTTTACAAAAAAGGAAAATTTAAATAAATAAAACAACATAGGTACCAGAATCGCTGAAAAAAAAAATAATCAAATTATATGAATACCTCCTCACACACTGTAGTCGGCGCAGCATGTCCTTCCAGTAGAACAACAGCGCTTCCACCCCATACCATCTTCCAGAAATACTAGGTACAATTTTCTTGCATGTGCTATCGCCTACCGCGTTTCGGATTCACCGCCGCGCCAGCCGTCACGCGCGCCGGCCGTAGACTACGATATTGAACCTCCAAAAAATAACCCCGATCAATGTTGCATCATAAAATATTTATTTCAACAAATCCATTTGAATTCTTGTTGTTTTTTTTAAAAATCATTTTAGCTTAACAGAAAGGATGGGAAAGATACAAAAAAGGATCCCATAGATAGGAGGCTTAAGGGGTGTACCTGCTGACGGAGTTGCTCACTATCACCCTCGAACAGCTGGTGGACTAATGAAATAGTAAAATCAAATTGGTTTCGTTTCATAACACCGTTGTTGGCGCAGCTATACTGCCGCCAAAGCTGCGACAGCGACAAGGATACATAATGGTTGCCAATTTGTAAAAAATGGCAGGTAAGCTGTGCTTAGCTTAACAACTTAATTCCAACTAAATACGAGGAAGTGTACATTCCAAGCAGTTGTGAAATATATTTTGTAAGTATCACACGCTTAAAGTTCAACTTAAACGCTCATGGACTACTTTTTCTTTGCGTAAATTGGAACGTAAGTGATGCTTATGTTGAACTCAAATATTTATATTCCGTTTCAAAAAATGGGCCTTTTAGACGAAAAGTTAAAATAGTTACGGCATTTGAAAACTTCAAGAATTTTCCAAATCACTTAATGCGTTTCTGAAGTTTGCCAAACACCAGCTGGTTGGGTACAGACCCCAAAAGGGCAAAAATATCAATGAAGTAAGGTCATTTACAATTTTAAGTCATTTTGTATTATTTTAATGCCCGAGAGCTCTCTATCTCTGTCACACGCTCAATGGTGGTTTGGTGGCCAAGAGGCCGCAAGTTAAATTATTTCAAAAAGGCTTTAAATATTTTTTATCAAATGACGAACTATGAATTTTTGTTTCTGGCTCTTAAGCTACCATTAGACGGTCAACGAAAATGGTCAACGCGTTGACTCTCTTAAGTCAAAATGACGTCAAATTCCGTCTCAAAGTTCTCCTGTCGTGTGAACATCAATGTACATGCATTGACGGCTGCGTTAACACTGACGCGACGTTGACGTTGTATTTACCTTCCACGCATTGACTTTTTTCGTTGAACAACGTTGACATGGCATACTTCTGTGTGACATTGACGGACTAGCGTCATTCATGTGATTTTCAATGTGTTATACGTTGACATTTATACTGACCGTCTAATCATAGCTTTAGACTATTAGACACGTTAGACATTGTATTTTCAAAATATTGATGCCTTATCAATTTTCCGCACTTCCTAATTACATTTTTACTAAGATTTGGCAATTCAAAAGTAAAATTTTCCATTTGGCATAAAATTGATGAAACAAAAAAAAAATATTTCAAAGCAAAAAGTCCTTAAAAGGACATTACAAAAAAAAGGAAAAAAAAAAACACAAAACAGTTGAACTACGTTGGCAACCATTGGCCATGCATGCATGAGGAATATTTTTTAACTCCTCTCGCTTAACTCACCTGTGACCTTTGCGATGTCCACTGGTGGAACTCGTGCTCGTTCCTCCTCCACCAGTATCTATATTTTGATGTGTATGGTTGTGTATGTTATCCTGATCCTGATGTGACGGTTGTTGTTGCTGTTGCTGTGTCTGTTGTTGTTGTTGTTGTTGTGTACCGGTTGTTGCTGTCATAATGAATTCTTCATTCAAGTTCTAGGTCTGGTTTTAAGGAAAGTTATTAACTTTTCTTTTTTATTTTTTAATTTTTCTTTGTTATCCTGATTTTGAAGGATAAACCTTATTTTGATAAGGATAACAGCATTTCTGTTGGGATATGGAATTTTTTTTTTTGTTTAAACTTTAACTCCCTGCTTTGTGTTTTTATATGATAATTAATTTATTTCTTGTTTAAGTCTGAAAAGATAAGATAAGGACGAACATTATTTTAATTCATATTCTATATCCTTTCATGAGGCAGGCATAAAGCATATAAATATAAAAGATCCAATTAAGGAAAGAAACTTTTCGATTAAGGGAAACGAAAGAGAATTAACCAACGAGTATAAAGAAAAGGAAAATCGATTAAGTAATGGATATTCCTCACATATATGAATGTTTTTTGTGTTTGTGTGAAGGTATAGGTTTAGGTATATGTATTTAATGATGGGAACCAAGACCTTCGGTGTATCTGTATAGGCAAAGGATAATGAAAAAGATTTATCTATCTAAATTGGTTTTGCTTTTGTTTATGCAAACGTGCAACGGATAAGCTTGTTGTTGTTGTTATTGTTGGTTATTTAAGGATTTAATTTGTTTAAATTGACAGAGACATATTGTCTTACAACACAAAACAAGATGACATAGAAAATGCCTGCTTTACACGAATATGACGTATTGTTAAGCGATTTGGAAGTCTAATATGATGTCAACAAAACACACACACACACATTTATACGAATTTGATATTTTTTTTTAACGAGCGCGAAAAACCACACGATTTAACGGTGGTGGGAGGGCGTTTTTTTCGTCGTCGTTTATGTTGTTGATAGGTGCGACAAAAGTAAAACGATTTATTAATCATGTAGAAAGGATTTGAGGATGAGGGCAGCTGACAAAAACGACAACGACGACGACGTGCGTCGCATTAATGAAACATGGTCATGACCTGCGGTTTGTTTTCGGCATAGACACAAGGACATTTCGATATGAAAACAAAGAGCCATCAAAACGGGATTTTTTCCCAAAAACAAAATGTTCTATGCTATTGATGAGTTGTGATAATGATAATGGCAATAAGGACGCGGCTATAATTTATAACTATTTACGAATTGATTGAACCATACTTAAGGAGATTTAATGGAAGAACTTGGATTTGGATTGGTTAAACTGTTAAATGTGATAAGATTACAAAATGAGATTGAAGGCAATGCGAAAAAAATGTTGTTGTTTTTTTTCTAAACCGCTTAGCTTAACAGTGGTTATACAGTTTTACACTGCCAGTCAATAGAATAGGTTCACCCTGTAGACAACAAAGAAGAGCTTTTATCTCCTAAAAAAGCTTTACAAAAAGCTTTATGTGGATGCACTCTCAAAAACTGCCTTTTTCTCCTCGAACCATTGATAAAAAAGAGGCAAAAAGAAATTTATCGTAACGGTAAATTTTCATAGGTTTTTGCAATGATTCCAAAAAGAGGCCTTTCTCGATGGGTCAATAGAATAGGTTCACCTGCTTCAAAGTTAGATTTGGCTAAGAATTCTATAGATCAGTGCGTGTTTTTTGTTTTTTTTTTTTTTTTTGTAAGATAAAGTTCAATTTATCAAAAAACATTTTGACACAAAATGGGTCGTTCCAAGTGTCTTACTTCCGAGGAAAAAATAAAAATCGACTTATACACCGAACAAAATTTAAATGCGCGTGCAATATCGAAAAAAATCGGAAGATCCCAGAACGTAGTGAGCACTTTCTTAAGAAACAAGGAAAACTACGGTAAAAACATGAAAGGACGGAAAAAAGCCACAACACCTGCAGAGAGGAGACTTATCGCTCGGTTGGCGTCCAATTCTTGCCTCACAGCACCAAAAATAAAAACATCAGCTGAAACTTCTGCAAGCCTTTCAACTGTTAGGAGATTAATTAAAAATGCCCCAAATCTGAAAATCCAAAAGGAACCTCCGTTGAACCCTCAATGAAAATAAATGAAAAGCGACTGGATTTCTGTAGGTGCTACATGACGTGGAAAAAAGATTGGCAGCTTGTTGTTTTCTCGGACGAAAAAAAATTTAACCTCGACGCGACGGTCCAGACGGATTTAATTATTATTATTTATCATGGTCTACGAAAGGATGAACTGTTTTTTGCAGCGCCATCATAGGCTTGAGGGTCGAGTTATGGTTTGTGGTGCTATTTTCTATTATGGAACGATTCCACCATCACGAATGACAGCAAATTCTTATTCTTGAAAGGGTTTTTCTAAAGTTCAGTTAAATATTCGGACCTTTTAAGTGGATTTTCAGCATTGAACAAAACGTGGCAATGTTGCAATGGCCTCCCTGTTCTCCAGACCTAAATATTATTGAGAATGTGTGGGGATGGCTTGTTCGTGAGGTCTATATAGTTCAGGACAACAGTTTGAGAACAAAGAATCACTGTAAAAACAGCAATAAAAGAAGCCTGGACAAAAAAAAATAAACTTAAATTACTTAAAAAAATTATACGATTCTATGCCTAATAGAGTTTTTAAGGTTATCACAAATAAAGGAGGTTCTACTCTTAATAATGAGTAGAACCTCCTTACCTCAATAAAAGAAAAATCAAACTATAAAACGAATGTGTTTTACTATTTTACTTTTTTTTTATTTTCCCCTGATTTCCACTGATAAAACAGATAAACCTATTCTATTGACCCATCGAAAAGGCATTTTTTTGTTGAGCATTGCAAAAACCTATTGAAATTTAACGGTACGGTTGTTTTATTTTTGCTTCTTTCTTATTAACAGGTCGGGAAAAGGTTACTCTTTGAGAGTGCACCCACAAAAGGCTTTTGGTCAATCCTTTTTTAGGAGAAAAATGCTATTCGTTGACGTTTACAGGGTGAACCTATTTTATTGATCGGCAGTGTATATCTAGAAGCTGTCTCAAGCTTTTAGCTATTGCAAGTTTCGTTCTACGTTCGATTGGGTAAAGGGCAAGTAAGTAATATATTTTTTAAGAAATTATTTCTTTCCATATAGTTTTAACTTACTTTATAGAATTTAAATTCTTTAGCTTAGCCCTCAGCTCGAATGGTATTTTTGAATAGATTTTAGGATACAACATAAAGCATTCCAATTTGTTCCGTTTAAAATTTAAATCGTTTCTAACATTGTAAGAGAAGACCAAAGTTGGACATTTGCAATTATTTTTAGTAATTATAGTCTGTTGGTTGGGTTTTTTTTTTTTATTTTTATCAATTTTTCATTTGATCAGTATTAATAGAATAAAATTTAGCCGAACCCAAAGTCGATTTCAGATTTTGTTTTCGAGATATTCGAGACAAATGATATTTAACATTTTTTTTTTAATTCTTCTAGTAAGAAAACCACTGATTGAATGTGTTTGAAAACCTTTTCTGAATTTAATTAACGGAAAATTAAATTTATTTCAAGTCAATATCTTAATTCATTCTCGAGATTTTCGATGCTTATCGGAAATAGGTATCACGAACGTACGATCTGGATTCTTTGATACTCGAAATGTGTATACATATCGAAATTTCAATTCGACAAACCGGACCAATTCCAATATCTTTCAATGGGAAGTTAATAAACAACAATTAACATCATCGGCACACATTTTTTGTACTTATGAGTATTTCACGATGAGAGATAGATCAATTGTTTGTATTAAAAATAAAAGGTGCCCTAGTATTCATCCTTGCAGAACTCCAAGTTAGATATTTTGTTCTGCACCTGAACGAGTTGCTTTCTATGTAACAAGGATAATTTCATTGAGCTTGAAAATCCACCAATGAAAATGTCCATAGAATTTGACGAAAAATTGTGACATCAAAATTTTTTTTTATTATTTGACCTGAAAATTGTTTGTATTTTTTTCTTTCAAGGATGTTTTTTCGTATTTAATTGATAAGCAGGGCAAAATAGGTCTTTTTTGGGTGCAATTGTTTAGCAATTTTTATTCCTTGAATTTTCATTCTGGTATGTTTGTTGCTTTTCAGAAATAAAGGGTGTTTTTTTTAGACGTGTAGTTTTCAAGAAGAAATAAAACGCATATAATTTAATCTTATGGCCAAGAATTTAGCATTTTTATAAAGATAAGGGTTCGCCATTATGTTTTAAAAATGATTTCGGGCAAGTGCCCGCCGCGGCCCAATTGTCGACCACTTTTTGCAGCAATTGGGGCCGTATGTCAGCAATAACGCGCCGAATGTTCTCTTCCAAGGAGTCAATCGTCTCGGGCTAATCTGCGTAGACAAGCGACTTCACATAACCCCACAAAAAATAGTCAAGCGGTGTTAAATCGCACGATCTTGGAGGCCATGCCACAGGCCCACGACGCGAGATAATGCGCTCACCAAAACTTTACTTCAATAAATTGATTGTTTCGATGGCTGTATGGCATGTAGCGCCGTCTTCAAGGAACCAAAGGTCGTCCACATCAACATCGTCCAATTCGTTGTTCAGGATTAAGTATATTCCTTATGAAATGGCAAACCAAACTAAACATAAATCAAGTAACAGCTGTCAAAAAGACACACTCCGAAAAAAGTATTGCCAGATTGAAAACCTCAAGTCTAAAAAAAACACCCTGTATTAGTTCGAATGTTTCACCTAGCAAAATAAAGGTAGTCTCAGAGATCTTAATAATTAAATACAGTTGGATTTTAATTGGATATGAAAGAAGCCCTTTCCATAAAAAATTGACAGCTCAAAAAAAGTGTATAAAAATATGTATTGGTGTAATTTAAAAAAAAAAAAGCATCAAATCTAGGTCCATATGTCAAAAAAGGTGAAGGGTATCTGTCATGGGATGTATTTTTCCCTTTCTGTACATCATAATACATATGCAAATGTACACACATATACATTTATGTAAATGCATGCATCTATAGTCGTATAGTTGTTATTAATAGATAACTTGCTATAAGAGAAGTCTTAATTTAAATTGCCCTACTTTTCTATTTTTTTTTTTTTTTTCTTTTGTATATCTCTTGTAGAGGTATTTCCCTTGCATGATGGTGTCATAGTGGGTGGGTGTCCTTTTATTTGTCTCTCTGTAAATCCTCTTCATGGACGACCCCCCATTGACCTTAATGATTTCAGCCATTCTAAGGAAAAAAAAAAGTGAAAAAGGGTTGGAAGCTGTGTGGGCTTATTTATAAATTCCAACAAAAAAACAACAACAACATCAACCAACTAACTAATGATGATAATGATGGTTAATAATAATTTATTATCTACTGAACCGGCTCGGCTGCTGATTGTGCGTTTTCTCTGGGAAGGACGATTAACCGACACAGACACACGCATAATATTTTTAAGCTCCCGAACTGCATATAGTCCAAGGCAGATACACACATACATACATTGGGTTTATGTCAACTTCATAAACTGTCCTGTTTCGATGTTTGGGTCACTTCAAATATTTACTTTGACAGAATTGGTTTCGTTCTAGGATCAGAGCTTTAGGCTTGGGTCCATGTCCATGTCCATGTCTTTCCGACTGTGAAAAGTGTATCGATTTTTTTTTCTTTCATATTCATCTCTCTCGGGGGGGCTATGGGAACACAAAGGCACAAAGCCAACTATAGAACCGCAAAATTGTTTGGCATTTTAAGTGCGTGAGGATGGTTATGGGACGAAAGGCGAGGGAGAGGGGGATGATGTGGATGGAGATGGAAGTGAGAGGATTGGTTGTTGGTAATCAAAAACAAAATAGGTTTTTTTTTTCTTTGCTTGAAACTGAGTGGAAAAGAGCTAAGGATGTGTGAGCTCCTGTGATGTGTGCGTGGGAAAAAAAACAAATCCCCGGTGAGGCACTTTATAAAAAGTTAAAATTGTGCGTAGGATGTTGTATAAACATAGGTACATATATAAAGTGGAATCTAAAACGGTTTTGTAGCCTCTTCAGTTTAATAAGTTTAGACTTTGTTAAAGTGCGTCAGAATTTAATTGAGTTTCATTTTGATTTTATATTTTTCAAAAAGGTATTTCACAGGCTTTAAGGAGAATTGAGTGCGGGTTTTAATATTATGTTTATGGAAATATCCTTCAATTATTAGAATGTACAAAACAAAGTGTATATTATACAATTACAAAAAAAATTAATAAAACTAAAAAAAGTATTGAAAACTTGAAGCCTTTCTGTTTTAGGGAAAGTTATTGGGTGTGGAGCGCAGGAGGATTTTAAACCACAAAAAATCGAGTGAATGTGGAGTTTTTGGTGTCATAAAAAAAAACCTTCTCGCATTTATTAGCCACGTGCGAAATTTGGACTCATACTACCACTGACCTAGCTCTACTTGCGACAGGAAAACTCCCATCCACTATTAGTGAGCAAATGGAGTATGCCCTGTCAAAGGTGAACACCTGGACAATGAACTATGGTCTAATGGTTAATCCATTGAAAACAGAATACTAAAGAAAACAGAAAACTAAATACCAATGTTTAGGCTACCATCAATTGAAGGTTCACCACTCAAAATCTCAGAGCAGGCCAGATACCTTGGTGTGATCCTAGATAAGAAACTGAATTGGTGTCTCAGAACAAAAGAAATAGCAAAGCAAGCTATGGTCGCATTCTATTCCTGCAACAGGATTTTTGGAAAATCCTGAGCACCCGATCCAAAAATTACCAGGTACTCACCTACGGTAATCTAGTTTAGTGGAACGCGACTGAGAAAACAACAAACCTGAAAACCTTGACAACATTTAAAAACCGTTGAAAACCAACCCCACAGCGGGACTGAAAGCGATACTCAACTTGAAACCCCTAGATCTATTCGTGCAAGAATCAGCAGCATACAGTGACTTGCGGCTAAGCCAGACTTACTGCTGGAAATCTCCTCTCTTCAGAGATAATTTATTAATTAATGTTTGCACAGACTTAACAACACCCCATTTATACTTTAATAGACCCTTCACTACCTCTTTTCCTAATAGAGGAAAGTGAAAAAACAACCAACCTACGAATCATCGATAATTGTCTTCACTGATGGTTCTAAGATGGACACTGGAGTTGGTGAAGGAATTTTCTCGAAAACTCTCCGACTAGCTAGCTCCTTCAGACTTCCGGACTTTTGCAGCGTCTTCCAAGCTGAGGTCTTGGCAGTGACCAAAGCAGCTACCCAAATATCAATAATGGCGATACCACGAGCTGATATCACCCTCTTTATTGATAGCCAAGCAGCAATTAAAGAAATTTCTGCCACAGAGATACATTCGAAGCTTGTAACTTGCTGTCGCGAAGAGCTAAGGGTTCTTGGCATGCAGTTTAACATTAGACTCGGCTGGGTTCCTGGTCACAGTAATGTACAGGGAAACGAAAGAGCTGATGAGCTGGCGAGAACGGGATCCTCGCTTGATTCAAGTCAAGCCGAACGACAAATTAAAGTACAAACCTGTAGCATCAAACAGGATATTGGTAACAAAATATCAGAAAAAACCAATGAGAGATGGACCTGCTCGAAACATGCGAAACATCTTCGTTCCCTTGTCAGCATAATCACCGGACACAACCTACTGGGATACCACAAAAAGAAAATGAGGCTCGGTATTGATGATCTTTGCAGAGGGTGCAGCGATGAAGAAGCACATGAGGATACCTTACACTTCCTTTTCCACTGCCCAGCACTCTGTCATTTAAGAAATAAACACCTAGGGAATTATTTCTTTAACGACTTAAAGGATCTTTCTAAAACTTCGGCTAATAGCCTTCTGAGCTTCGTCAACGCCTCTACATGGCTTTACTTCTAACAGAACCTATAGGTTTTTACATTAAGTGGGATACAACTTTCTAGGGTATCACAACGGATCTACATAGATCTAAGTGTGACGTTAACAAGATCAACTGTAACCCCTTCTACCTAACTCTTACCTAACCACTGATCCTGAAAACTAAAGAGTTTTTAACTGGCGCGGGTAGATTTTTGCGGCCTGTGGCGGCCATTTTTATTTGGTGATATCTGTCAAATCTGTTGCTGATGCCAAATTACCATGGCAAGTTACACGATTGAACAGCACGTCCAAATGATAAAACTTTATCATCAAAATGAATATTCGCCCATTTTTCAGTAGACGTGGTTGCCCTTCACAGTGGACTCTTCAACGTTTGGCTACGTAATTGGCAACATTCGTACGTCAAACAAACGCAAGATCGTTCGAGAACATCTTTGCGGTCCGTTTAAGTGTACAGCAGAAGTCGAGGCAGTCGATTTCTCTCCTTGCACAAGAGCTCGGCGTTTCGTAGACTTCAACTTTGCGAATTTTGAATCGGGACTTTGGCCTACATCCGTGGAAGATCCAGCTGACCCAGAAGCACAAAGTTCACATAGACTGGGGTTCGGACCGTTTGGAAGAGGACCCCAATATTTTTGCCGAAAAATCGTCTTTAACGACGAGGCGCATTTTTGGCGATGAATGGCTATGTTACCAAGCAAAATTACCTCAAATGGGACGACACCAACCTACACGAGGTTCACCAGGCGACAATGCATTCCCAAAAAGTTATCATTTGTGGTGGATTTTGGGCCGGCGCGCGGCGTTGTTGGTCCGTACTATTTCGAAAATGACGTTGGTGAGGCGGCCACCGTCAATTGCGAGCGCTACAGAAGATGATAACCACGATATTTGGTTCCAGCCAGCAGGACGGCGCTACGTTCCACACAACAGTCTGCATGAACGTATGAGGGTAAGGTGATGACCTGCAGAGGTGACCAAGGCCCATTGGCCACCAAGGTAATGCGATTTGACTTTTTTTTGTGGGTTTTCCTGAAGTCGCAGGTCTATGGGAATAAACCACAGTCGACCGATGCCCTTAAGGTGAACATAGCACAGGCCATCGCTCAAATTTAGCCGGATCTATGCGGAAGCGTCATTGAAAATTGGACCACTCGGATCAGTGCCACCGTAATGTAAAAATGTAAGGCAGGCATTTGAACGATGTCATATTCCATACATAATGGCATACATGGGCCATTCAAATAAAAAAAAAAAAGAATTTTGTTTTATTCCATTTCAACATCTACCAGTCCCTATTGAAAAACCATTTAGAAAGGAAATTAACAACATTTTGCAGACTATTTTTAAATCCAATATTTGGCTTCATGAAACAATGGTTCAAGGAATTCTCCAACATCTACGGACCCGATCCCTCTACAAAACCTTTATTCACGCTGTGCTTGAGTACTCCTCTCAAGTATGGTTGAATGACAAACATAATTCACATTACCAAAATTTTTTTAACTTTTTCTGTCACAAAAAACCTCGAATACTTCCGAGAATTGTTGTTTTTTTTTTCAACCACACTAGCTACTGTACTGTCCCAACTCTATAATTAACAACATTGCTCAACTTAATTAGAAATTACTGATAAAATATAATCACACATTGCTGTTCTAAATATTTAAATATTGAGGGCTTGTTATTTTCATTCTCAGACATACTTAATAAATTAGTGACGCAAGACGCAACCACAGCAAATATATACACAAGAAACGTCCTTCAAGCTGATAACCTAAAAGTTTTCATAATGTTGTTCGTAATAATAATTGAATTGATTGTTTAAGTTAAGTCTGGTTGGGTCATGACATCCAAATGTTCGCAGTAACTATACAATTTGTAATAAGCTTTGGGGGGCATTAATAATAAATTATCAAAATTATTAAATGAAATAGCTTCTTATTTTACAATTATGTTAATATGCCTTCAGGGTTAGATAAGAATTGATTTGGAAATTTTTGAGTAATCAAAGTTAAACTTTAAAGCCCTAAGGGTAATTTTTTGATCATCTACCAAAGTCTATGTAAGAACTTTTTGGAGGGCAAACACGTCTCAAAATCCTAAACTTGTAAATGAGTCCTTTCACTTACCCCTTCCTCGTGTAACTACTTTAATAAAAATAAACATTATTTTACCAGTTTAAAAGGAGTAATTTATGATTTGTGTAAACGTCCCAAACAATTTAATCCGTCTACGTAAAAACTCTCAATTTATAGGACTTTGATTGCACTTAAAACATCAGTTTATGCTTTGTTATTTATTTAAAATTGTATGGAACAGCAAGCCTTCCTTGGGCTGATTTTGTATGATTTGCAACTAACAGAGTTGGTGGTATCTGAATTTGGGTTGAAGAAAAGGAAATATTTTTCAAACTCTTTTTACCTTTTTTTGTGTAGGTTTACGTAAAAATTAACATTTCTAGCCTCAACTTATGTATTACAACTTGAATGGAAATAACCCAGAAAATGGAGGAAAGAATTTCGGCCATATCAAGTCGTAGAGAACGTCTTTAGACGACCACGTACATGTTGATGGCCGGTTACAAAAAAAAAGGTTACAAAATATAATTGTATCAAAGCTTTCGTCGCCGGATTCCTTTGGCTGTCGTTATACAGTGGGCAGTCTATGACGCCAAATTTAGAATAATTTTTGTTGATTTCATTAAAAACGTTTTTGTACTCTAAAATATGATAAGCCTTAATTTTTTTTATGTTTTAAACAAATTTTATTTCATTTCAAAATTCATTCATATCATTAATTTCATTAATTTCATTCATTCCATTCATTTCATTCATTCATTTCATTCATTTCATTCATTTCATTCATTTCATTCATTTCATTCATTTCATTCATTTCATTCATTTCATTCATTTCATTCATTTCATTCATTTCATTCATTTCATTCATTTCATTCATTTCATTCATTTCATTTATTTCATTCATCTCCTCCCACTGTAACGCTGTAAATAGTGATATTTTTCACCCAATTCAAATGCAATTCACATTTCCGCATTTGCGCGAACCTGATGGTGACACAAATTGGTGTTTACCGTCACTCTGGGATACACACGATGGGCACCACCAACAACGGTAAAACAAAACACAAAATAGAAAGAACCATTTTGAGATTTCAATTGACGTTAATTGGCCCGCGGTAAATAATTGTACTACAGATGCAGTGTGTTCGTTTTAATTTCGATAATTTTTTGTTTATTAAATCTAGTTACATATTTTTTTTTGTTTTAACTAGAACTCGTATTGTCATTTAAAGTGAACACATTTGCGTGTCACCTGTAATGAGCAATTTATTTTAAGGTTTTTTTTTTGTATTGTTCACCCGCCAATGTGGGTAGTTGTGGGAGTTAATTTAGTAGATTTTAATTAAAAACCGCAGCCACACAGAGTTCGTGAAGATCTGAAGGGAATTAAAGCACAATAAAATCCAAAACTTGGGTCGCACGTTCTTGCCGGTAACTAAGTGTGTCATAGTTGTTTTAGCAATTTTTTTGCCACAAAAACAATGCAAACAAATTTAGTTAAAATTTCAAAAATATTGAACTTTTTTTTTCTAAATAAACTTAAATCAAAATCATGTTGTAAAAACATTCAATTTTATTTTCGAAATTAAATTTATTTCGAATTCGAAAATTCAAAATATTGTATACCGTTGCAAGTCATGCTCCCAAATGTTCTATAGGTCATTTGGGAAAGTTTTTATTTAGTTTCTACTTTATGAGTTTTAATCCAATTTTGTAAGATGTTTTCGAAATATATCTAATTTTTCGAATTTGCGTTTTGAAATATAACATGAATTTCGAAATGGTCATTAGATGTCAATATGTAAGATCACAATGCCTTTGAACTAAACAGACATAGTTTTCCGACTTTTTTTTTGATGAAAATTTTTAGTTTGATTTTTTTTTTTTACGAAACTACACCATGGGCCTTAAAGAGTACGTTCATCACAATGAAAGGGGGATAAATGAAAAAAAAAGTCTTTCTGTTTTCTGGGTTAATCTTCAACCCTTTTATAATACCTACTTATTTCTTTTTTTGGTTTAATGAATTTTAGTCACGATATCGATTTCATGAATGACATGGCTAGATTGTTTCGATTTTGTTGTAGGATTTTCGCATGAAGAGTTTTGAATTTTTATATTGTAGATTCGAAATTGACACTTTGATAAAATAAAACAGGAAACAGATTGTATATTTACAAGTTTTTTTAGTAATTTTAATGTTCATTCTAAAATATGACAGCTTTAATGTGGTAACTTGCCTAGCCGTCAATGTGAAATGTCAAATTATCCAAACGAAAATAATTTTACATTTAATTTTTTACAAGCTTTTGTCAAAATAGTTAAAAAGAATAGTGAATTTTTGACGTTTTTGAACTAAATACTACCTTTGTCTATCCCCTTAGCTAAAAAGTCTTATTGAAGTAGAATAAATATTTCACAAAAATTCACCAACTCGTCAAGGTCATAACTTCGAGATTTTCATGAAGCGGAAAGAAAATTCTCACGATATCATTATTTCGGAATTTTTTGAGTCGGTCTATTCAAAGTGTGACATTAACTTGAACCAAGAAACTATAATGTAATACGCCAGTAGACTAAGGGTCGATGGTTTTCAATATTAGCGATATTACGTCGGCAATTAAACACCTTATGCTAAATACAGTTCTCAGCTTGATTGTTAACAAATTGTGTTGATGGCCTAAGCTTAGCATATTACTTGTAATATGTGGTTGCGTGAAGGAATTTTCTTTGGCGAATATAAAATACATATCTCATCCTCGAAAATAAAGCTAAATGAAATACACTAAGCGATGTATGTTTGATGAACATTTTATTTCATTATAAATTTTGGACTTTGCCATTAAGTGTGAAAAACAATATCATTCAAATGGACCGGCCGCCTCGGGAAGATTCGCAGCGTGCAATTCTTTTGAGGTAATTTTTCGCACATTTCGGGCGGTATCTCGGTCATAACTTGAGTAATGTTGGGTTTTAATGCGTCCAGAGTTCGAGGGTTATTTGCGTAAACACGGTATTTTGGGTAGCCCCACAGAAAAATATCTAATGGTGTCAAATTGCATGATCTTGGTGGCCAATTGACGTCGCCAAAACGCGAAATTATGCGACCAGCAAACTTCTCACGCAATAAAGCCATAATTGGTTGCGTTGTGTGGCTTGTTGCCCCGTCTTGTTGGAACCACTTATCGTCCAATTCATGATCATCAATCGCCGGCCACAAAAAAAATCGGTTAGGAGACGTTCAATTGCTGCGAACGCCGGGAAATGGATAAATTCGGATCATCAGCATTACTTGCACTTGCAGCAGCAATATTTTTGACTGAGCGTGCAGTACGATGATGCGCTGGTCTTACGACATTTCCACTCTTCAAATTTTCTTCACAATTTTACCGATTGCTTGCGTAGTCGGTCGATTATGACGACCATAACCATCGCGTAATGCGGGAAAAGTACGGCTACGTTTGAATCACTACTTTTGTAAAGTAAGTTTTGATAATTTTAACGCGTTGTTAGATTGTTAAGCGATCCATTATCGTAAATAATAAACATTTATTATAATATATGACACTTCAAATGACAGCTGAGTTTGACAGGTGTCAAATGCCAGCGCTACCAATTTCAAAACCACGAAATGAATTACCCGTTAGTACTCGGTACCAATTTGACAAGACTAGGGCTTATTACTTTTATGTGAAGAAATCATTTGGTACCGATTTGAGTACTAACTTTAGGACTATAATACCGATACTAGCAATGAGATTTTGTGAAAAAATTGGCCATTAAACAACTACTAAATCTGAGTTCAAAAAAAAATGTTTAATGAACACATATAAAATGACTTAAAATAGACAAAAAAAAAATATTTAAAAAAAACAAGTTTAACACCCCACCCCTCCCCTGCGATTTTTTTTCGCGACCCAACCTACACGCTCTAGCTTCTTGTCATACCTTATGCAAAACACCCTGTATGTATACAATCCATTAAAATTTATTAAAAACTTATTTCGCACGGAATCATGGATGTGTTTAAATAAGTGATGATGAGTTAATTGAATTTATTCTAAAGGTAAGTAGCGCCACCTTTATCTCATAAGGCAAAATACCGCCCCTAAACTAATATGCTTTTGACGAAAAAGTTTTTGTTCATGTCATCCCTTCTAGTGTGTGTACGTCTGTAGTCTATTACGCATAGTATATCGCAAACAAAAATACAGTTTACCCCCAAAGTCGAGTTTAATAATTAACCTCTCATAAACGAAAATGATCTTGCCGTTATCCTATTACTCTTCCTGTGACTTACAGTTTTCAATTTTCCCCGATATTACGCTCACATCCTTCAGATTCAGTTATTATAAATTTAATATTTTCCCATAATATGACGCGCCTTAGGTCAAATACTCTCACATCCATACGACATTAACATGATATGAAATCCTGCCCAACCCAAAAAATTAAAAAGGATAATTAATAAATTGTCTGCTGTATAAATACACATCTGAGAGATGTCTATTTTTTTTTGTTGTGTTGTTGTTGTTTTTGCTGTCCTATCGATTTTATGGCTATCATTTTTAGTACAACAACAACTTTTGCCGCTGATGTCGGTGTTGAAGTTTTCGTCGTCGTCGTTATGGATATAAAAAAGTTTTTCGTCCTTGAAACATCTGTAGGATTTATTGCTCTTTTACCTTCATTGAAAATAGAATCTCAAAATATACATACGTATATATTCTACATACCTACCTACTTCGGGTCTACATATTTTCATGATTTTAATATTAAGGATGAACTTCGATTCACATATAGAAATGATTCATCTAAAATAATAATGTCTTTATGGATAGAGAATCATTCGAGGAACTTGGCTACGTTTGATTTTGGATTTATTAGAGAGAAATAAGGCTTGTTTAGTTAGGTAGGTATGAGATGTCTATGCGGAGAAAATATTTTATGTGACGAAACGGGCGTGGGTGAAATAGGTTTCGTGTGGAGCCGAATAGAACGTCATTTTTTTATTGAATCGGTCAGATATGATAAATTGAAATAAATCAATTTAATAAGTGAACACACTTGGTGGTGCTTAATAAATTCGAGAAAAACAAAGTAAATGCCAGCTGTGACCTTTGGGAAAGTTTATGAGATAAAATAATAACATATTTGTTGGTTTCATGTATTTATTGATTTTAAAGAGTGTTTTTTTTTTTAGACGTCTGGTTTTCAATCTGGCAATACTTTTTTTCCACATTGGTCTTTTGACAGCTGTCACTTGAATGGCTCAGTTTTGTCTGCCGTTTCATAATGAATAGACTTACTCCTGAACAACGTTTGCAAATCGTTCAAAATAAGCTCGAAACCAGATCGTTGTTGATTCCGATTTTCACAAGAAAATTTCGTTCAGCGATGATGCTCATTTTTGGTTGAATGGGTACGTTAATAAGCAAAATTGTCGTATTTGGAGTGATCATAATCCACAAGCCATTGTTGAGACGCTGTTACATCCTCAAAAAGTCACTGTTTGGTGTGCTCTATGGGCAGAGGGAATCATTGGTCCATATTTCTTCATTGACAATTGACGCTTTGGGAGAGAATATTCGGCGCGTTATTGCTGACATACGGCCCCAATTGCTGCAAAAAGTGGCCGAAAATTGGGCCTCTCGGCTGAAATTTATTCGAGCTAGCCGCCGCGGCCACTTTCCTGAAATCATTTTTAAAACTTAATGGCAATCCCTTATCTTTATAGTAAAACTAAATTTTTGGAAATAACATTAAATTATATGCGTTTTATTTGTTCTTGAAAACCACACGTCTAAAAAGAACACCCTTTATATTCACACATATATATGTAAGTATACACCACAGATATCAGCCGGCGAGGATTGTATTACACCACCATACAATTCACATGCACCACAGACCGAAAAATTATTATTATTATTTTCGTTCATCATAATATAATTTACATTCGCTTTTTGCTGAAAATCTCACAAGAGGACCTACTCGGATGGACGAAAATCACCTCTCCGGTCATACTTAGAGTTCTTTTATAGAAATCCAATTCAGGCGAGTATATACATAGTTTCGGTTTGGTCATTTAGATTATGTGCTTTCTTGAAGCTTCCCCCCACCCCACAGTGGTAAGGGGTTTCAGTGGCAGTTTAGGTAGGCGAGATTTCCTCATCATCATGTTAAGCAACCTTGTTCGAAGCTTAACGTTCTAATTGTTCCATGATCAGGGGCTTTAGTACCTGCTGATCCTACCAGAGCGAAAGCCTGTTGTGTCGAGTGCTACTAGGGGCCTAGGACCTGCTAAATAGTGCCACCAGGAGCGTAGTACCTGCAGACTCTTTTTTTAGATTTCAAAGTTAAAGGAATCCAGATAACCCGATACCAGTAAACCAGAAACAAGACCGATATCTAGGAACGTGAATCACCAGGTACTCAATACCAGGATACCCGTAAACCTGAACGAGTGCATCACTCGACTGCCTGACCCGAATAAAAGCTACCAGCCTAAAGATCATCCCTAAAATAAATTATAATTTGTTATAAGTTTAAGAGTTGTTTAAAAGAAATACAAATTTTGCAATAAGGTTTTACAAAACTTTTTCTTCTGAAGTTTCGATTTTTTTTTGTCAGGACGACCCTGGCGAGACCAGTGAGGAAAACCTCGGCTGCAAAGCAAAAAGCACATCACTACTTTGATGTGCTATAAAACCCTGGTAACCTATTTTTTTGCATGGATGGACATTTCTAGTCATTTTGACTCGAAAATCTGTATCATGTCTCACAAGTTTGTCGGCGTATTCATTTTATTATTTCATTTCAGAGTTTCTAACTCGCTGAGTTCAACACAAAAATTTAAAAAAAAAAAAAAAAAAAAAAAAAAAATGTTCCACATACGCCACAGTGTACCTACACCATACACTTTCCGACTTAATGATCTTAATGAAAAATATGAGCTTGAGCTGCCTAAAAATACAACAACGCCCATAAAATAAAACAAACCATAAATAAATTATCTCAACGTAATTTAAATTAAAATTCCCACTGAATCATGTGTGTCCTATACAATTTAATTAATTTTGTAATGCCAATATTTATGTACAAAATTTAAATTTATAGATCATTTTCTTGTGGTTATAAAATATTCAAAATTACATTAAGACTCAAATGGATAAACTTAAAAGCTCCCTCTTTGAAAAAAATGTTAAAATTAATTTAAGGTGCTATTGTTTATTAATAATTTGGGTCATAGCCAAAATTGAAATATTTTCGACAAATGTAATTTCATGTCGTAATACTCGTATGTAAGTTTCAGAGGAAATTATTTTGTATGTTTAAAAATAATGATACATTCTTGTAAATTGCTAAATTGTAGGCAAAATGTAGGAATTTGACAAACCAACCCACGAATAAGTTTTTGGGAAACTTATTCTATTTTTAGAGTTTTAAAAGTATTTCGATAAATTTCAAAAATACATCGCATGCATTAGAATTTGAATGCTATTTTTAGATTCTCCATTCATTATTTTTGATTATTGACATTCGCCACCAACTGGTTTCTGGAAACTAAACAACAAAGTGTATTCTCGATGTTTTGGCGTGGAAATCAATGGTTTCAATTGAATTTGATTGACGTTTATTTTGGACAGTATTAAAGCGAGCATATATACTGGAATTCTAGTGAAATTTAATAGCGAGTGGGGACAATCAGACAATGGAAATAGCATGAAAGGTAGAGTCCTGATAAATGATGACAGTTTGACATATGTGGTTCTCATTTGTTTTCACCATTTGGGTATTGTTTTTTTTTTTTGGGTAAATGATTTCATGCACAGATGTCAACGCAACAAAACTAGGTCGATTGGTGTTTTTGATGGAATGAAAGCTGAAAGCATATCTGGATATGGTTTTTGGGGAAGGAAATAACCAAATGTGGATGCCTGGTAGCATAAGGTATACAGTTATATTCGATATTGATTTTCTGTTTTTGACTTGCTGGAAATTAATGGCTTTTAAATAAATTTGTATATACATAGGTAAACAAATTAAATTGTTTAATGCGATAAATAAGCATTTATTTTGACTTCTTTTGTTTCTGACAAGTATACATAGATCAGGAGCTATGACAATTCTTTGTTGGACAGAGTAGGTATAGAGGTTAATTCGCCTGCAAATCAAACCAGAGCGAAGCTAATTTTCTTGGGAATATATTCAATTTGCTCTACATCAGCAATTAATTATAAACTGCATGAAGTCTCGTAAGATTTTTTCTTCAGTCAGTTGATTTGTTTGAGAAGGGAGAATTAAGCCGAGAAGGGGAATTTTGTTTTGGAAAAATGATGAAGTGAAATGGAAGTTTATACAGGGTCAACTTATTATCAACCTTGATAAATCTAAAATCATAATAGCGGGATTTACGAGAGGAAGATGTTTACAAAGAGAGAAATGGTATTGGGATAGAGAGAATATTGAAATAGTCAAAAACTACAGGTACCTTGGAATAGATGTAACTCCGACCTTCAATATGATACAACATCTCGCATCAAAGCTTGCCACGTCAAAAAAAAATGCAATCAATCTTAGTTGGAATCTATTGTTAAAAAAGAAAGAGGTACCGAATTCAGCTAAATACAAAGTGTATGAGACGGTACTACGTTCGATGATGTGCTATGGAGCCCAGGTATGGGGTTTTCAAGAATACGAGGAAGTCGAAAAGCTACAAAGATTCTTCATTAAAAAAGTATTCCAGCTACCTGAAAATACACCAAACTAACGGGTGATTTTTTAAGAGGTTTAGAACTTTTTTAAAAAAAAAAACACAAAAAATTCGAAAAAATGAATGAAATATTTATTTGAATCGATAGTTTGAACCTTGCAATTTAATGTTTAAAGATAATTTCATGCAAATGTTGACCGCGGCTGCGTCTCAGGTAGCCCATCCGCTGAGTCCAATTTTGGCATACTCTTTCACACATATCGGCCGGTATCTCACGAATGAATGCATGGATGTTGGCTTCCAGTGCGTCAATCGAAGCGGGCTTGTCCCTATAGACATTAGCCTTGACATACCCCCACAAAAAATAATCTAATTGTGTCAAATCGCACGATCTAGGCGGCCAATTGACCGGCCCGAAACGTGAAATTAACTGTTCACCAAACTCGCCTCGCAATTGCGCCATTGTTTCGCGTGCTGTGTGGCATGTGGCACCGTCTTGTTGAAACCACATATCATGCAAGTCAAGAACTTCCATTTCGGGCAAAAAAAAGTTTGTTATCATCGCTCGGTAGCGTTCACCATTGACAGTAACGCTGCGATTCGCATCATCTTTGAAGAAATAGGCCCAATAATGCCGCCGGCCCATAAACCGCACCAAACAGTGGCTTTTTCGGGATGCATTGGTAGCTGTTGCAATGCTTCTGGCTGATCTTCACTCCAAATGCGGCAATTTTACTTATTTACGTACCCATTCAACCGAAAATGAGCCTCATCGCTGAACACAAGCAGCGCGCGATGAACATTTCGAACCGAGCACGAATTTTGATAGTAAAATTCAATAATTTGCAAGCGTTGTTCATTTGTAAGACGATCCATAGTTAAATTGCAAACCAAACTGAAGCTGTTTGACAGTGACACAAGGTACTAAACACACGTCAGCTGTCAAAACCAGTGTTGCCAAAACCAAACCAGCTTAAAAATCACCCGTTACATGCTACATCTCGAAACTGGACTGGCCGCTCTTTACTTATACACCCTAAAATTACATGTAGATTACATTATAAAAGTTATAGCAACCTATAGTCAAGACAGATTACAGCGCGTTTTAGGACTATACGCTATCAGGAGGAACCACTCCTTTATAAAAAAAATGGAAAGATTTAGCTGACTCAGTTGATTTACCTTTGGTTATAAATCTTGAAAGACCGATGGAACTAAAAAGTCAAATGTATGCAATAATGAGCGAAATAGATATTAAACAGAGAGAAAACTACACGCAAAAAGCATATGCTTCGGAAAACCGCCTTTTATACACGTTTCATTTCATAGGTATTTGCCCTATATTGCGAAATTGGAGGATCCAATATTTTGAAAAACCAACATTAACCCTAGAGGAACTCAAGAACTTGCTAAATGGTTCACAGTGGGAGGCTATTTATAAATACTGTGAAGCAGCATTACGATATAGAAAACTTATTATATCAGAATTTATATAAATATGTATTAAAAAAAAAAAAAAAAAAAAAACATTTATGAAATCAAAATTATAGTTATTATATTTAGTTATTTTTCGACAGACGGCAAACTTCGCCATTGTCTTCTTATTCATTTAGAGCATTGTATCACAATCATGTTAGTTAAAAATTATTAATTGCTTAATAAATGAATCATCTATCTATCTATCTACAGGGTCATTCGCATAAGGTGTGACAAAAAAAACCGGGGGTCTTTTCCTCCTCGTTAAGCCGGGAGAGACAATTTGTTTTTTTTATAGTGACTTAAAACAGAAAAAAAAATTATTAAAAAACAACGGTAACTTTTACAGCTTCATGCTGTACTCTTTTGCTAAGTCAGAAATCTCTTCTTTTATTTCCTTTTTAAATAAAAATAAAGGGTCTGCAAAATAACTTCTTTTTTTTTTGAAAATGGCGCAAAACATCAAGTGTAGCTTCGGCTGTGTGGCACGTAGCGCGCGCCGTCCTGTTGAAACCAAATGTTGCCAATATCCTCCTCTTCAATTTTTGTGAACAAAAATTCGTTCAACATGGCCCGATAACGATCGCCATTGACTGTAACGGCCACTCCTTGCTCATTTTCGAAAAATGGCCCAATTATGCCTCTGGACGAAAATCCGCACCAAACAGTGACTCGTTTTGGGTGTATCGGCTTTTCAATGTATATGCGTGCGGGTTTTCTGTGCCCCAAATGCGACAATTTTGCTTGTTTACTACCCGCCAAGATCAAAATGAGCTTCATCTGAAAAGATGATTTTTTTGGCAAAATCGGAATCTTCACTAAGTCGATCGCTGGCCCACTTAGCGAAGCGTATACACAACCATATTCGTTCAGCGGAAGGATAAAACTAATTATCTGTCAAATCAGACATGAGCTAAGTGTTACCATTCACGAAATAAGCACTAGTTGAAAAAAAACGTTAGATGGCGGACCCTTTATTTAAGTGAATAGTTTTTTTTTTTTTAGTTCATTCTCAAACTCAACATTTGGAACAAAAAAAATTAAACTTATTTAATCTAACAGCCCTATCTATATTCAGCAGAACTTGCGTTTGGGTGACGTAATTTGGTTGTTGGCTGGAATAAATTTTTTTTGTTCATCGTTTAGATATGTTACAAAAATATATTTTCTAGTCTACTTTTGGGTTTAAATGGGACACTAATATTTTTCCCAAACAATTGTTTTCGAGATACATATGTGTTTAAAAACATATTTTTTTTTTCAGATACATTCTGTTAAATGAAGTTGGAAAATCTTAGAAGCAAAATTAAGGAAACAAAAAATGTATTCCTGTATAGAAAATATTATACTTCAATATTTATATTTTTTGACTCACCTTTTGTTTTCTTTTGCTAATTAATAAATCTCCTCAGTTTATTTTAAGTACACCTGTAAGAAACAAAAAAAAAAAATACTTGTTATAAGCATAAATACAAACATTTGTTAGTTCTTATCTATCTATTTACCTATTTATATAAATAAATAGGTAAATGTTGGTTTGTTCATAATCGCTAATCTCTGAAAGTTCTAAGCCGATATAAAAATTCATGAGACATTCTAAGCTGCAGTTTTTCAGTGTGTGAGATTAAAGTTAAACCCGAGTTAACTCATCAAGTTTGTTGAGTTAACTCAGGATTAACTGGAAAGATGCTTTTGATGTTTTATCCACCGAAAAACTGCTTCCTCAGTTAACTGTGGGTTATTTAACTCTAGATTAACTCACCACTGAAAACCCGGGCTTAAGTTTTTTTTTTAACAAATAAATCCTTTTTAAACTTTGACTGTCAAGGTTTTTTTGAGACAAATAACAAAAAACTTGTTCAACTTGTACAAACAGAAATTTAGTAAACAAACAAAAAACGAAACAATAGAACTATAACTTCATTGTATTCATTCACAACAAGACTTTACCACTATTTAAACGCGTTACACATGATGCCTTTTTGTGTGTGAAACATTTTACATTCATTATAATACCAAACAACATAAAGCGTCTCATTCTTCATTCATCTTTTTTATAACAATGAGTGGCGGCATATGAAGTTGGCAGCCTTTTTCTGTCGTCCAAGAAAACAATAATAATTTTATGCAAATCAGCATAACAAAGACACTGAGATAAATCATATTATGTAGGTTCAGTGTTGCCACTGCCAGTAATAAGTGTTGCAGAAGTAACGGAAATACTTAAAAAAGATATTATTATATCTTTAAAAAAAAAAAAAACTAAAACAAAAAAAAAACAAGTGTAAATTTGGATAGGATACGATTATGATTGGAGAGCAGGTTTAAATTAAAAATGGACGAGTTATTTTGTTTGCGCGAAGCATTCTAGTGATTGGTTGATTTTGGCCGTAATCGGTACGGTGGTAGAGCTGTGTAATTCGTTCATTTCAAATAATCGAATCGTTCAAGACTGGATTACCAAAATGATTCGATCATCTTAATCAATCGATCATTCGATCATTTTCATTCCACTCCATTCATTATTTCATAGTGTTCCGATTCGATTTTTGATGTGTAAACATCTATGCCGGCGGTAGAGTGAAATACAAACTTGGACTTTCCTCTGTACGACGTTACGTAGCGCGTATTCTCGGAAATGATTTGACATTTTGACACCTGTCAAATTAAAAGTGTTCTAATCGACCTAGAGAGCTGGGTGACATGAGGTAATTTCCATCTCCTAAATCGATTGGCGTACTCCGTTTCTCGATCCGCCGTACAAAAAATGTTGTCATATTTTGACACCTGTCAAAGTAAGTGTTCTAGTGAACCCATAATTTTCGATGATCGGATCAAAAAAATCGAATCGTTCCTGATTGACACAGCCCTATACGGTGGAAGGGGATACTGAAAAGTGGCATGGACCTCAGACGACCATGATTTGTGTTCAATTTTATTTTACTAACTAAGCCAGCGCAGTCAATGTTTCCAGTTAATAGCTGGTGTACGAAAAATATGTCTGCATTTTCACGACGTCTACTTAAGGAACATAATATGTAGGTTGATTAGTTTCAGACAGTTTTCATAGGGGGTAGATTATATGTGTCATCCCAACAAAGGCCGCGAATGAATCTACGTTGAACGGCTTTTATACGTAGAATGTGGACATGGTGGTAAGGTGATAAGACTTGAGAGGCATATTCAAGAAGGGGTCTCACGAAAGTAACATACAGAGATTTGGTAACATATGGATTGGAGAATTCTTTGGACCAGCGTTTTATAAAACCGAGAGTGGATTTAGCTATATTGATAATACTTTATCACAGATAGCGCCTGAGTCACGAATGAAAGTGATAACCGCAAAAGGTTCGTTATTTATGAAATATTGACGTTGTAACAAGGGATGGCGTTTCCAAGAATATGTGATGGCGTGACATTTATTCACATTGAGTTCAAGGAAATTGTGTTGACACCAGAGCATCGGCAATGCATTTTATATAATTTCAAATACGCATATAAGCAGCGTAAATCTGGACGTCCAATCCTTCAAGCTTAAGTTCAACATCATTAATAGTAAGCAAAAAGATGAGAGGACCTAAATGGCTTCCTTGAGGGACACCAGATGTTGAGCAAATTGGATTGGATCTGCAGGATCTAAATACGACTGTGTGTCGACGATCAGTTAAATACGATTGATTTAATCGTAGATCAAGAACATTAATATGGGAATCCATAAGCTTTGAGTTTTAAAAATAATAACATTGTGGAATACTTTGTCAAATGCCTTGCTAAAATCCGTTGCAATCGCATCGACTTCATTACCTGCTTCAAGGGAGCAAACAGTATTGGAAACGAACTCAGTTAAATTAGTGGTGGAAGCAGAATAATCGTCATTTTATCACTTCTGTGATTTTTTTCTGTATAAGTAATTCAAAAATTAAGCTTATGGCAACACCGCTCACAGCAACTTAAAGATACTTGTGCTGAGCCAGAAGCTATTGTGTCCGAAGTCACACTCTAAATGGTTGCGTCGCCTTTGATGCATCGTGATAAGTGCCAGTCTGCTACCAGTGCCACATCATGAAAATCCAACAACATAAAGTGGATGATGCGCTTTTCAAATTTGAAAAAAAGTGCCACACACACGCCATCTAAAGACGCGGTAGCAATGCCTTTAGCAAATAAAATGAAAATATACACGCTCTAATTGTTGCTTTACCTTGTTTGGAAGCAAATTTGCATTTTTCTACTTTAGATACTTTTTTTCATCCACCATGTTTGGTCAATAAAAAAAAATGTTTTGTCCCGCTACATGCACACAAGACCCGTAACTTTGTCATAATAACTGTGATTTGATATTTAAACTTTAAAGACGATGTGGAGGCGTGCTTCAGTGGACTTTAAATATGTAAATTATATACAAACTTATAGCCCCTTGGGTTGGTGTGGTGTGGTGTAAGTCTAAAGGTATAGCCGTTATCTCAAGATAAAATCCACCGATTCGAAGAAAAGAAAGAAAATTGAGATGTCAGATGATTATTATAATGATTGATTGCCTTTGTTAGGATTTGAATTTACATACAAAGAAAAAATATAATCATCGACCAAAAGGTCACAGAGAAATCTCTGAACTTTGATTTATAAAAAAAAAAAAATTTTACTAAAGTATAAAATCGCTTTCGATCTCTCGGAATATCTGCTGTCTGTTTATGCGACGAACGACAACAGAGCCATATTTCACTTACATCCTTACAAAAAACACACACACACTCATACACAACACATCTACTACATAAAATGCTTTAAATATCGATTTGGACTTATTGCACCGGAAGAGATGCACTTAAAAGGTCATCTCCAGCCATCATGTGATGCTGGCTTCCTGGCGAAAAATAACTCAATGCAAAAAGGAGGACCGTTCTCCTGCTAGGTATATGAAGACGAGGGTGTTGTGTAGCTGGGTATGTGGTAGAGGTATACCTATAGATGTGTGTGTTTGAAAGTAAAAATGTCGAAAGTGCTCTTATAGGGGGAAAAATCCCTCAGATAGATATATGCTCTTGTGTTGGAATAAGGGAATTTCCTGTCAACGTCTTTTAAAGTAGATGTCCCAGTTATTTTATAGTTACTGGATTTTTGTAAGGGAATATCATTTATACGCTTTGAGAAAAGACAGGGTTTAAATTGAGAACTCGCATCTGCATGAATAATAGACAGTGTTGTTTTTATGCTTGATGGGGGTGACTTTATTTGGCTATATTTCAATAAGTTTTAGGCCTGTAAAGACCTAAACTTTCTTTTCCAATTGTAAGGGCCAGTTATTTAAACATAGTTCAAATATTTGATCGGTGGTTTAGTAATTTTAACTCACCGATTTCGTAGGATTAACTGAGGTTCAACGATGAAACAGCATGTAATTCTCTATTATCAAATACTTGAACCTTGAACCATAGTTGCACCAGTTGTTTAAATATAGTTTAAATATTTGATCCGGGGTTTAGTTATTTTAACTCACCAATTTCGACGAATTAACTGAGGTTCAACGATGGTTGAGGCATGTAATTCTGTATAATCAAATTCTTGAACCATATTTGAACGTCGAAAACGGTGAATTCAAATTGCTGAACCACGGATCAAATATTTAATCCACGTTTATACATAAAACACATGGCCCTAAGTCTGCAATTTTTCCTAAAATTCTTTTCTTACAATTAGCAAGAATGTTTAACGAAATTCTTTTGTTACTAGAAAATAATTAGGCAAACATGTTGTTCCATAATTTCCAAGATTAAGAAAACTCGAAAGAATAATTTCTTCTGTCTAAACATCGACTAAATATGCAATTCACTCTAGAAGTAAATTAATCCACAATGAACTTAGGAAGCAGTTTTTCGGTGGAGAATGCATGCGGAATGACTGAACAAACTCGGGGGATAAAACATCCGTTCAATTAATCCTGAGTAAACTCATCAAATTTGATGATTTAACTCAGGTTTAACTTTAATCTCGCACTGAAAAACTGGACCTAAGAAGTGCACGGCAGTATCTAACTGATGAGCCCACTGTCAGATCTGGGCGAAACGCATTTCGGAGTTGAGGTTACTTGAATTTTTAACTCGGATTTTTTTCGGAAAAAAATCGTGAGGCAGCGCATTTTTGGCATTTTAATGAAAAAGCTATAGTGCAACTCCTAACGTAGGGACACATATTTTTGAAAAATTATTATCGTGTTTTTTTCTTAAATTACAAATTGGATATGCATCAAGGCTGTCAAAAAATGTGTTAATATGAATCAGCGGTTATAACTGTCATCATAAGTGTTAAAATTAAATTTTTTATCACTTAGGGCCAGTTTCACAGTCAGAAAAGTGACACTTGAGTGGGGAATGTGAAAGATTAATTCCCAATATCACAGCGCACTGTTACCTGAATAAGTGGCACTTAAGTTTCCGATATTGGTGCCTTAAGTTCCACTTACGCTGGCTATGAAATTAAGCTTAAAGTCCTCATATGGGAAACTTTAGTGCCACTTACTCCCGTAAGTGTCGACTGTGAAACTGGCCCTTAGTCTGACGGTTCACTTCACTAATCATTGATTTTAACGGCAGATAACCTCTGAAACAATGTTTTTTTAATATCATAGTAAAATTAGACTTTGCCTCCGACTAAGTTTGTACGAACTTTATTTTGACGTCTTAAGCATACATGCACTTAATTTAGTCTTTAATAAATTCACAACCCTTTGACATCTCATTGGTTAATACTGGTTAAAAATAACAAGGCCTCAAATGGGAAATTTCCTAAGCTGAAATCAGCGTGTAAACTCTATTCAGTTCATTGACACAGTTTTATGCATAATACTAAAACGAAATGGTGGCGCCTTGGCGGGAAATACGATGATGTATAAGGAATCATTTTTGTTTTATTACAAAGCTGACATAAAAGTATATGCATCCAATTTATCTTGTAAGTAATAAAAGTCCCAGGCAACATTCAAACATCAAAAATCCAGTATTCATTTACACATGTTACAACATTCTCTGAAATTTCGCAGATTCTTCGTTAAAAACTTATTTACTTATTTAGGCTTTTTTTTTTGTTTATTACTTCTCGTGTTCAGGGTTACCATCGGGAGGGTTGGGATCGTTTGTAATTTGCAGATTCCATACATATGTATATTTCCTTTCAGTATTTCGAAATATGTATATCTAAAACAAAACTGCTTGATGAGATAAGGGCCACTTTCACAGTGTACACTTATCAAAATAAGTGGCTCTTAAGTTTTTCATATCGAGACTGAGTAACTGGCACACTTATGTGACCAACATGGGAGAGTTTAGTGCCTCCTTATAAGATTAGACACGTGCGATGTTGCGCCCTAATCTCCCACACTGGTCACTTTCTCTGACTGTAAAACTGGGCCTTACCTGTCGATCAACTCAGCAATTTATTTCTGGAAAAAATAAATTTAAATTATTTTAGCCAATTTAACTGAATGCTGTCATTTTTGTATTCAGCAGATCACAATTATTGCCTGTCAATATGACATAAACACATTTTCTATTATTCGACAGGTCTGTTCGTTTACTAATCAAAACTGCCAATTTCTACTAATTTAGGATTTTTTTTTTAAAAGAACTTTGCACTTAAATTGGTACAAATTATCAGTTTTGGGAAGTAAATAAACAGTCATAAAATGTGTAATGAAAAATATTGAATGAAATTGGCAGTAATGGTGAATCATGTGGCAACACCGTTTCTGTGTGAATGTTTACATTTGCATTTGAATTTAAACATTTTGTTCTTTAGATGTCGGCATCGTCGGTCGTGTCGGCAACGAAGGGGAGGAGGGTATTGCTTTGATATTTTTTGCTAAGATGCTTTCATTTATATCGTAAGTTTCCTCGAAATCATGCTTTGAAGTCTGCATTTTCAATTTATATTTTGGTTAAACAGTTTTTGAGTGTTTTTGAGTGAAATAAAAAATAAGCAGCAACAAGTTGTGTGGGTGGCTTTGTGTGGTGTTGAATTTATGATTAACAAATGCAAATATATAATTTTATATTTGATTTCAACACAATATTTAAAATGAACTTCACTTAGCTTTAATTTTGACTTCAGAGAAATTTTATTATATGCAAACTTTGATACTAAAAATCAGGAACAACAAATTTCACATAGTTTTATAAAGCCCTCACATGGTGAATCTATTGACTTAATGCTTGTGCCAATGCCAATTTGTCAGTCGTGTAAATCCAGCATAATTTTATTAAAATATTAAAATAAAAATGAACTAAGATTGTTATTTTTCATCTCTTTTAATTCCTTCTTTTACGGTGGTTACCATACGTAACCACCTCACCATTTTGCTTCAAAAAACCCAAGTCTTGATTATAATTATTTATTTTTTGTCATAACTAATGGCTGGTTTTATACAAATTCTGACTGAAATAGCTAAAAAAAAAAAACCACATTCAAATGTTGATATCTTTCAAAAAAAAAAAAAAACACATACAATGTACATTATACAATTGTACATGTCATATAAAAAAGATCTTCTTTAATTGACAGTTTATTGTAAATTGATCTATTCTTCTCCTAAGCAGTTGTTGTATTTTTCCTCTATTTATGCTGTCAATTAGCATCCGGTCTGGGGGTAAAGAATCAAGAAATTAAGTGCTAATTTATTTCAAATAAACGAAACTCATGTTATATGGATTGTAGGTGTTTTTTTTTATAATAATTATAGCTCAACTATAGCTCTGATGATGGATTTGTCATGATTTGTCTATTTACACACTTATGCTTTAAATAATTGAAATAAAAAAAAAAAAAAAACACAATAAATCATTTTTCGTCGCCCACTTAAAACCGAAAATAGACAATGGAAACAAGCAGGGGATAATGTATAGCTAGCTGACACGCTTGTGGTACAAGCTGATGTGTTTTTTTCCCCTCAATGCTGTGACAGTGGTTGATTGTTTGAAAATAAAACGCATTTAAGAAGGCTCGATTTGAAAATACAGGAAATATGCATTAATAAAGAGACATTTCATGAAGAAAATAACAATTACAATTATTAAAATTCATTTATCATGTTATTTTAACATGATAATTTTTTAATTTGAAAGTAAGCAATGTTAAACGAGATTTTCTACGAAAATGTTGAGAGTAATATAACCATTCTAGAGAAATTGCATGGAGAGCTTTTTTGTTGCATTCGAAGTTCTTTAAATAAGAACCTTGAGAGGGTCAAAAAAATGACAAGGCAACTCTGTCGGGATCTGTTTGACTTTATGCAAACTTTATAATTAAGGGAATTAAGGGAATTATGTATTAGTTTTAAACTTAATACACATCCTTTATTGTCCTTGTAAAAAAGGAAAATTCCATTTAGCAAGTATTTAATCTTAAAACCCTCAAATACAGACGGGATGTGCAGGCAAATATCACATAGCCACCCGAACAATCACAGAACAGAGACGACTTTTAGAAAGAGAAATGTGAGAAATTCCTTGGCAATAAAGTTGATTAAATATTTGCTTGTCTGAGATATTTCACTCTGTTTCTGTTTCTGTCTCTGTTGTGTGATGTGTAGGTGTACTTGGGTATTATGTCGTATATAGAACGTAGACTAATGGAACAGAATTTATATTCGAAACATGACAGAAATTATTTTTGTCTGACAAATGTTTGGCATTTTTATGGACCAATGAATCTGATTTTCGTTTTATTTTTTTTTTTTCTGAGAATTCAAATAAACGTCATGATAAACGAAGTGATTTTCGGGCAAAGTTTTATTATGGTGGTAGAACTGGGGATGGAAAATAACAAGCGCGTAATGATGCTATCTGACACGCTTTTGGCATAAAATTTAAAGAAAAATTAAAGTAAGTGTGTCTAAAAAAACGTGTTTACATGCTCCTTCCTTCCTTCCCTTTTGAGAAAGCAGTGTTAGTAGATATTGCAGTAAGCCCGGATCCTTCGTTTGCGTTTTGTTGCATTTGGTCCTTTTTTAGTTGAATCTGTCTGATTCTCAAAAAACGCAGTAACAAGTCCTATGACCCCAGAATGAAATATTGAGAACCAGTGGCGGTACTGCCTTCCGAAGTCACGGAGGAATTAATTCGCAGATATTCTATTTCGTTTTAAACTCCAAAAAAAATTATTAAACTTCCTAAATTATGCATCTACATCAGGGTGTCCCAAATTTTACAAGTTTTGGAATTTTTACACTAATACGGGATTAAAAGGTTCGAAATAAATTTAAAAAAAATATTCTAAAAGTTTCAAGTCTCTATCTTAATTCAAAACCTGTGCCGACTGAATTTTTCAATTTGTCAATACAAAATACAAGTTGATTTAATAAAATTTCGGTAAAATTGTAAAAGTTAATGGAAAATATTTAAAATTGGCAAATATTTTAAAGGCTTTATGAGAAGTTTGAAAAAATATTTCTTATAGTTTTTCGTAAACAATATATAGTAGGTACACATTACATTACGAAAATCTGCATAGTAGGATATTGGGTACGTTTAATGAGACAAATCTGAAGATCCCCTACAAGAAAACTATAGTCCGTTTTGGATCCGTACACGTAGTCAAAAACGTATGGACGACTTTGCATACGGATTCAGATATGGATCCTCAAAATTGCATTTGGCGGCTCAAATTAGTATGGAAATAAGAACTATCACGGACACAATTGTGGATGTATTCTCAGAAAGAGAGCTCACCATACTCAGTGAAAGCTGAAACCAAAACGGATCCAAATTAAATCAAAACAAAATTACTTCTCCAATCGAGTTCTACAAACCAAGGCGAATATTTAGCAACGACAACGAAACTTTCGCCTATCTAAATTAATTTATACATGGTTATTAATGAGTTTATACTCAGACTGGCGCAAATCGAATCTTTGACTCCGAATGTTTCGCGTCAGTTTGGGAGAGTCTTTAGGATTGGAAGTTAGTTGGACACTTCGAACTCAATATTATAATGCTTCCCCTATCTATCAACCGATTAAGTGTCAAATTAAGCATTGGAGATTGGCTGCGGTGTCAATGGATTGAAACCGAGATTTAAGTGATTTCCACTGACTATTGCAACTAAATATTCTATAAACGTCAAAATATACAGGGTGTCCGCCGGGAAGGTATACTACTTTGTTTTGCCGCCATTTGGTCTTGACAGTTCATATTTGGTAGTCGTGATCAAAATCAATCAATCATCGATTACTGTAACGATCAGAAAGTTACGTGAAATTTTTGGGAGAAAGAGAGAAATAGGGTCTGTAGGTGACAGGCCCAAGCATGGACTACAACGTACTGCAAGATCGACTGAAAACATTACTGCTGCTCAAGGAATTGTTACTTCTTTGAAAATGAAAACGGCGTTACGGTAACTGTGAATAGGGAGCGATATCGTGATATGATTGAAAACAACTTTTTAACGCCACAACTGCATGCTTTGGGCTTGATTAACATGTGGTATCAACAAGACGGTGCCACATCGAAATACAGACAGGATTACAATGGAATTACTGCGAGACCTCTTTCCACAACAAGTTATTTCAAGAAATTGTGATGGCGGACACCTTGTATAGTTCGCCAATTGACATTCATTTGCGTTCGTGCAGGTTAAAATTTAGACTGACGCATTTATGTAAGTTATACTGGATGGAAAGATGGAGTTGCATAAGAGGTAGAATACGTCCGGTGTAATACGTTACTATACGCTTGCATTGTTATGTTATGTATATTGAGTACGTTCAGTAACAAAAATCAAGCACTTCAACAAGCTTTGATGTTACACATATTAACCGTGAGTCCAGGCTGTCACACATTTGTTAATTCATAAGTTTTTTTAATTCAAAAACTCGCAATCTTGTCAGAGTTTGAGAGTATTTCATTAAAAATAAATATAACGGAAAAAAAATAATGATGGCCTTCCGTAATGTAAAGTAAACACACACATTTTGGTATAAATATCAAATCAATTCCATCTTATCACCACAAAAAGTCAATAAGGTTAAGTACGCTAGATTAGGTCGTTGTACTACAAATTCCTAATCTAAATCTACACTTGTGGTTTCCAAAGTTAAAAAAAAACACAACACTTTTAATAAGTTTCTAATCAGCAAAAAAATTGTATGCACATAGGTTATCTGGCTTTATTTCATTGACCTCCCGAGCTCAAACCGCAAAAAATGCGGTAAAATAAAGTGTATGATTGAGTCGCACGTATAATCGCTACTATGTACCATCATGTGAAGAAGTAAATATGAACACTATGGATTTCAAAGCCTGAGTACAGTCGACTCCGCTTATTTGCAACACAAAAAATGTAGTAAATTTGTTGCAATTAAACGGAGTTTTCATATAAACAAACTTCGGATATATGCAACTTTGTTGCACTTAACCAAACTCCGTAAAACTGCAATTGTATTTCCCCTTTAAACGATGTGATGTGAAATATTTCCACAGATAGAAAAATAAAACATAAATAACTTCGAACAACAAACAAAACGACTTTTAATAATTGTGACAGTTGAAAGGATTGGAACGATCAAAATGGAATGAAACTTAAAATTTCATTTTTTAGGAGTGTTCAAAACTTTATGGATGCGTGCAGTGTTTCACTTAGGCGGAGTTGTTTCAGAAAAAAATAAGTTTATGGGGAAAGAAAAATGGTTCAATTAAAGGGAATTTTAAAATAAGTGTAGAGAGTAGTAATCAGCACTTACTTGTGTGGAAAAGCCCTGACAAAAAAAAAATTCTTGTTGCATACTTATAACCGAAAGTTTCATTTAAGCGGAGTGCACATAGGCGGAGTCGACTGTATTAATGTTTTCATCTGATTTTAAAAGAAGTACATATGTAAATAAGTTAAAGGAGTCTTTATATAAGCAGCAATTCGTTATACCATAACCAAGTGTGCATGTGTGTGTGTGTGTATGTGTTCCTTTGTCTTCAATTTAATTTAAGGACCAGTAAAATGCTCTGCTGCGCTTTCAAATCGAAAAAAAAAAATGAATACGCTCTTTCAGTCTATGCGGGACGATTTAAAGCTTCAATCTTAAACTTCCATGTACGAGTTGGTACAAAACATTTCAATTCCAAGAGTCTATATACTCTTGTCTCCATAGAAATTGTCCCAGAACACCTCCCCTTGCCAAAAACCTGCTTCCACTTCATGTGTCATCAAAGCAATTTCATTTAAAATTCAGTAAACGTGTCGTTTGTCTTTCTATAGCACTTTTCACTCTCCGTTCCACTCTTCTTCTTCTTCTATCCAAAAAAGCCTATTTAAATAACTCATTCCATTCATCCAACCAGCAAGCCAGCCATCCATCCATCCATTCTTATAGTGCTCGAATTAGCACTCTTGGCTGTCCAAAATGCAACCTGATTGTGTCAACTTCATTCTCAACTTCACTATTCACTCTCTGCTCTGCTCTGCTCTGCTCTGCTTGTATGCCATGCTGAATTATTAACATCTTCCCAAACAACCTAGTTTCCTTCCTTCCTTATGGAATTATAAAAAAAAAACAAGCCCCACAAAAAGTTCCCAACCCAAACCACCCAATCCCCCCTCCATATACCCACAAAACCCTTGTTGATGATGTAAAGTAAAGTGCTAGTTGATCCAACTATGAAAATAGGCAACGAGCAAAACAACTTCAGGGATGAAAATGAAACACTAAAAAACTTATCCCTTATCGAAGTGACCTATATATCTAATGGGAAGCCACCCTCCTAGCGCCGACTCTGCACCGAGTGCCCCCTTTCGTGTTCACTTTGCGTCCCGAAAATAGTATATGTACTTCAATAGCATTAGCGCTTCTATGGCTGTATGTAGGGTAGCACTGTACCTACATTTAAAGTCTCATGTTCCCTAAATCATGTAGACCTATTCCCGTATAGCTAGTATTTGTATGCCTAGTTCGTTAACCTAACCAAACTAAGACCTGCTTCGGAGCTTTATGCCGATTGAATTTGTGTAGTTTTAAACTTTTTTTTTTTTAAATCCATTTTTTGTTAGCCCAGGTTCTCACTCAGCAAATCCGTTCTTATGTAAAAATGGGAAGAAAAAAAACTATGGGAATATGTCCCAACGACACGTCTGTACCTACCCATTTTCTTTTTTTGAAATATTGGTCGCTGGCCAAGGAAATTCTAGACCTGGGGCTAAACTGTGAATGAGGGACATATAGGTAACATTTTTGTATATAATATGGTTGGTCATTCCAATTGCAGACTTCTATACCTACTGCAGTTGTAAAAACGACCAGGGGCTTCGGGAAAATGGTCGTGAGAGAGGTTTTGGGGTGGGGAGGGGATAAGGATATATATTTTGTATTTGTCCGGGTTTGAACATGAACAATGGACAAAACGATAAACGAATTTACCAGTTTTAGAACAAAAGAAAAGCCTTACTGATGGGGATTTATTTCGTGTTAGAGAAGCGAGAAGGACATAGAGAGAGGGAGAGAGAGAGAGGAAGAGAAAATCTATACTACATAGACTCCCTAATGGTTATGCAATAAAATGAAGTCTGTGCGACTATGGCGATAGGTGGATTCCAAATTACTCTGCGGAAAAGGGATAACTTGGGAACTGAATTGGATATTATTGTCCCGGAAAATATATGGGTTACGAGAAACGAGATGATGTGTGAGCTAGCAAGGTGCAAGGATTTCAATACATGTTTTTTTTTTTTTTGTCTTTTCAGTGCTGGCTGATGGTATTAATTTCTTCATAGTGGTTGAGTGGTTTTTTATGGGTTTAGGATTTTGTGTTTTTGAAAATTTAATCTCAAAGTAGTTTAATACTTTGGTCATAAAATCCAGACTAAAGAACGGTTCGGCTTAGAAAGTTGCATTGAATAACTTCGAAATATAGAATTTTTTAAGGGAAATTAGTTCAAAAGACTGTCAGTCCACTGAGATTATCGATGGGAAATAATGGGGGTTATCGCGAATAAAATGTCCCTCTTTCGAGTACTGGGATTTAATTCCCAGTCAATGGAAAATGATGGGGTTATCGTGAATAAAATTTCCTCCGGAATATTTCCACCTTTCGAAAATTGGGATATTTAATTCCCAGTCAGTGGGAAATATCGAAAACTATAAGAATGGGAATTTATTGGTATTTAGGAATACATCTTTCAGGGAAATTTGGTGTCATTGGTTTTTTTGTTCGGAGGAAATGGCAGAAACATTTTCGAGGGAATAAAATATTCCGCAGGATACGAAATTTCCCATAAGGCACTATAGTTTAAATTTGCGAAAAAGAATATAGTAAGTGGAAATAAATTCCTAACAGATTGTGCGTGGACTAAGTTCTTTGCGCATGTATTTCTACCAAAGAATATCCTTACTTTGTTTAGACGTGGCTATTGGTATACAGGTAATCTTCAACGGTACCTATCTTCGTTTAAAATTATAGATGCTGCCGACAGTAATTTACAAGTGTTCTTATTAGAAGAAGTGTTGATCAAGCGCCGCGCCGGCCGGCCGCAGTGATAGGGTCCTCCACTGCAGCGATATCCATTTTCATTTTTGGGCCTTCTGTCATAGTGTCAAATCGGACAACATTTTTAGGCAATATGTCAGTTCTTGAGCTGTTTGACATAGGGCCAACTTAAAAAGCCGAAGTAAAAATTACCCAAAATCAATTTTTGGGCGTTTTGACTTAATAATCTCTAATAATCATTGTCTAATTATCACAAAAAAAAAACAATGTGACAATATAATTTTTTTTCGATTTTTTGTTTGGATTTAGGACGATTTTTGACACAGAGCCGACGGATGAATGTCAAGTTAGCGAGGCAATAATCAGCGATATATAATTTGCCGTTCATTACTCGTGAATTAGTTGGGACAGTTAAAACTTTTTGTCGTGCTGATTTGCTATAAGCGATATCAGGTGTCGTTAGTGAAGCACCCACTCGAAAAAGGGGATAAAAAATAGTTATATTGACTTGTTTACTGACTAATAATTGTACATTAGTTGTAGAAAATTAAAAAATTCGTGCGATGTTTTCTATGTTTTTTTTTGTTTTGTTGTTTTGCTAAATTCATATGAAACTAGCAAAGCACCTCCTAGAAAAGGGGTTATAAGATGTTATATGGAGCAGTTAATTGCTTAAAAATTTACCGTTCATTAGTCTTTATTAACTAAATTCTGATAATTTCAGTTTTGTATAGCAATATTTTCTATGTTTTCAGTTTTTTGTTATGTTTTTTTGGTAATATCATGTTTTCTATGTTGTTTGTTTTTGTTCCTAAATTCATTTGATTTTAACATTAAAATAGAATACATCGCATGATGAATGTAAAATTATCACAGCTTACTTAGACTTCTTTAGCATCGACCTCGAAAGAATAATGCAAAGAGCGTTCCAACTTCTAGCTTACGCCGACGATACAGCCTAAAAATCTTTCATTAATCGTTAATAAGTCGACAATTTCAATTTTTCCTGCGATATTTTTTTTGCTTCTTTTTTGGCTAAATTCATATGAATCTAATAAAGAATTTCCTCGAAAAGTTGTTATAAGGTGTTATATTGAAAAGATCTTAATAATATACCATTCATTAGTCGTTAGTAAGTTGTGATATTTTCAGTTTTAAGGCGCGATGTTTTCTATGTTTTTTTGCTATTAAATTAAAAACATCACAATCTACGCTACTTACGTTACTTTGACATTTACAAATATGAAAATGGTATGATTCCCTACTTTTTTGCATGAACTGCCACTGTTTTAGGCGTGTTCAGCTGAGGCTTACTATGAAATTAGGTTTTCTACGATAATTGTTAAAAATTGTTTTAAATTTAGACAATTATATGAAGTAGTATCGTGCCTTAACCTTCACATCAGGCTGTTTCAAATTTTGCGCCAGACCTAGGGTAAATCTCCAGATCCAGATCATTGCCGTGACAATTCTACTAAGAAATATGTTTCCAGGGCCATAGGCTTCTGTTAAAAAAATACTTTGGACATGGTTGCAAACGCTCTTGTGACTTCCTCTTTTGAAATAAAGACCATGCCAATATTCAATTACAAAAGCCATATTAACATAGTTCACCTTCAAAAGTTGGGCCTTGAAAACCAAAACAATACAACACAACAACACACTTTCCTAAACACACATACACATTTAAATATCTATAACAAACCACAAACAAACAAATAATTTCTTTGTAAACGACAAACCATTAAAATTTGTTGGGTAAATAAATCCCTTTGAATATCTTATTTGCGTAGGTTCATATTTTGTATATTCTCTCCTCCTCTTTCTCTCTCTTTCCTTCCTAAAACAAGACAAACAAACATAAAATAACAACAACAACAAAAAAAACACTGACCACAAGTATTTTCTTTTCTGGTTTGGCCTGCATGACAAAAATAACATTACAAGTGCTCGTGTGCCAGAGGGCGCCACTAAAATAAATCAAATAGCAACACAAAACATTTTCTAGGTCAAAGCAGAGGTATATTTCGTGGGGCAGAAAACAAAAAAACAAACTAAAAACCACTAAAATACCTGCATAATAGCTTTCACAAGCCTCTCCCACCTTAAATCCTAACATTAGCTGGCCCTCTTCTGGGAAAAAAGAAATTAATAAAGAAACACCAACCTTCGGCCGCCACGATGACGATGGACTCTAATGTGAAACTGATGATCTGCCCGAAGCAGCTGAATATGAGGGATAAACTGCCAAAAATAAACTTACCCACGCCATCCACTGCTTCTTATGATGTGCCACGTGCGGTCCCGTTGCTGGTCCGCTTTTATGACATCAAACAAAACATAATTATCATCAGTGTTGCTGTTGCTTCTCTTTTACCTGGAGGCAACACAAGTGTATTAGCTGAGGTTTTTTTTGTTTTGTGTTGGCTCACATGAGCACGAATGCATGGTTATTTGTGCCAAATTTTGGGCATTCCCACATAACCAAACTTTTTGTTTCTCGGTTAGGAATTTCGTTAGAACTTCTCATTCTCATCTCGTCGCTATAGAAATACCGCAGCTGCAGCAGCAAGAGAGGGAAGTTCTGTTCGTTTGGTTAAATTATTCTAAATGCCAATCTGCCTGTGCCATCACATGACCTCTCAAGTTCAAGTCGGAATGCCTACACAGTTCTTTTTCCTCATCCCAGACCGTTAACCATTCCAAGCGACGCCAACCGACGCTCGGTGTATCTTCTCTGATCTCTGTATGTGTGTCGTTGATTTTGGTGCAATGAAACTGCAATGCAATTGCAATTTGCTGTCAATTGGCAGAATGACGTTCAGCTCGCTTTAGCTGTCATCTGTTCCCTGTCATTTGCCGGGCCTGATGATGATGTTGGTATGGTTGCGCTTGCTGTCTGATGTTGGACTTGGACTGTTTCATTGAAAAATATTTGCATAATTAAAATGAAAGACGATGGGAATTTGAAAACAGAAAAAATACACAAAACGAAAAAAACAAAAATAGAGAGACTCACACTCACTATCATTTTTTGCAGCTGTTTCCCATGAGTTGAGGATTGGAAATCTGAATTAATCATCAGACGTTTTGTTTTGTTCGGAAATTTGTTTGTTTTTTTTTTTTGTTTTTTTTTTTTCAAGATGAAAAAAAGTATCAATTCACAGAGGGAATTCAAGGGAAGGACAATTTTGAAAAGTGTTTTGAAGATTAAAGATATTTTATGCAGACATAAAGTCTGTGTTTATTTTTACCCCAAGATTGATTGGAAATGTATGGCTGGACAAATATCGAGCCATGAAAATATGGTGTCAGGTCATTAAAGTATAATGGAGAGCACACTTCTGATGAGAAATAAATATACAAACGAAATATGTGACTTTCTGCATATTTTTACATGAGACATAATTAGGAACTAAAAAGTGGTAGAATTTGCAAATTATTAAGAAAAGTGCGTATCCAATGTTGGTGCCATATGTTTTTTTCTTTATCTCACAAAAAAACGTGATTTTAGAGCATCTGGCAGATTTTTCGGACCCTTCAATGTGTATCCAGCTGGAACTATATTGCTGCAATCCAGTCAGGTTAATAATTAAAAAAAATTGACAAGTAAAAATACGTCTGACAGTCATTTGACATCTATGACAACATGTTGGCCTTTGTTTTTGAATTTACGAAAGCTTTTTCTTGGTAAAAAAAACAAATACTACCTACTCCTAAATCATAGTTGAAGAATTCTGTTTTCTGTATTTTAAGCACGTCTGGCAGACATTTGGCACTCTAAGCAAAATCTTGGACAGTTTTGCATGGAATCACCACACCTTGCTTTTACTGTGAAGTAAAAATACGTCTGGCAGATATTTGGCACATTTAATAATGGTTTGTGGTCCTTTATTTTTGGGACGTTTTGGACATATATACTTGCAATTAAGAAAGCTCGATATTTGTTAAAAAAAAACTGCGGTTAATTTCTTATTCAAAAATATACTGTTTTTATGAAGTTAAAATATGTCTGGCAGTCATTTGGTACCTATAACAAAGTCTGGAAATTTTATTTTTGAAATCACGAAAGCTTGTGCTTAGCTAAAAAAAAAAAGCGAGTTTTAAATCATACTTCAAAAATTCTATTTTCTTGTACTTTCAACACGTCTGGCCGACATTTGGCACCTTAAACAACGTCTTGCACATATATTTTTTGAATCAGGTCAACTAGAGATTTGTTTAAACATAACTATGATCAAATTCGTATTCAAAAATTGTGTTTTTGTGAAATAGTTACACATCTGGCAGTCATTTGGCACTTTTAGCAACGTCCTGGCTTATCATTTTACATCACAAAAGCTCAAGCTTAGTTTAAAAAGCAATTCTTAAATTCAGAAGTTCCATTTTTTGTAGTTTAAGCAGGTCTGGCAGACATTTGGCACCTTCAACAACATCTTGGAATAAAGGCAGCTTCTGATTTGTTTAAAAACAAAACTGTGGTTAACTTCTTATTCAAAAATATTGGTTTTGTGAAGTAAAAATACGTGTGGCAGACATTTTTGGGATCAAAATCATAATTCCTAGGTTTAACCTTAAACAACATCTGGATATTTTTTTATGGAATGAAGACAGCTAGTGAATTGTTTAAAAAATATAGTTTGCTTTACTTTATAATTAAAAATTCTGTTTTTTGCAGTGAAAATACGCCTGGCACTCATTCTGGACTTTTAACAACATCCTGGACCTTTATTTTTGTAGTAACGAAAGCTCGTGCTTAGCTAGAAAAAAAAGGCTCCTTAATCAAACACTGTGTTCTTATATTTTAAGCACGTCTGGCAGACATGTGGCACCTTATACAACATCTTGGACATTTTCTACAGAATCAAGACAGTTTGTGATTTGTTAAAAAAAAAAATACTTTGCTTAACTTTTTAAACAAATATTCTGGTTTTTGAAAATACATACGTCTGGCATACATTTGGCACCTTTAACGCCGTCCAGGACCTTTATTTTTGTTATCATCACGAAAGCCCATGCTTAGGTAGAAAAAACAGCTCCTAAAATATAATTCAAAAATTCTGTGTTTATATTTTAAACACGACTGGCAGACATCTGGCAAATTAAACAATGTCTTGGGCCTTTAAAGATTTTTATTATTTTTTTTTTATTTTTTGACAGATTTAGTCTAGATTGTATCAAAAGTCCCTTAATATTTAAAAGGTCCTTTTTTACATTCAGCAGAATATCGCCTACATAAAAGCAAACACCCTCTTAAAAATTGGTATAGAAATTAAAAACAAAAAAAACATGAAAATTCGAACAGCAAAAATCAAGTTCCTTGAAAAATATCATCTTTAATATTTGACAACTCTCAGCAGTTTAAGGTATAACAAAAATAAAGGTAAAATAAATTCTTTTCCTTCTTTTCATATTTTAAGTGGACCAAAAAAATAAATCCTCCTGTAATCCAATTTGGAAAAACATATTTTGCAATACTTTTACATAAATATTTCATATTGCCTGATGCAATAAAAAAAAAAACACGTTTCTATAAATACACAAAAAAATAATATTAGATTCCTTCAATTTCTTCTGCCGCGCACCCTTTACATGTATTTATGAATATTTTAATACCTTAACTAATAAAAATGCCATAAAATGTCAGTACCTACTCCAATGGATGTTCGCATATGTATGTACACGTACACGTACAGTTCATACGTACTCGTTTCGCGTATAATAAGATCAAACGACAAGGACGCTCTTTGCCTCAGGATTTTTTCTCTTTTTTTTTATACAGGGTGTTCGGGATTTAATTCAAAAGCTTTTTTGGTTGATAATATTTGTTAATGTTTAAAAAAAAGGATGCCGTCAGGGGTACAGTCTATCTCCAAGGTTTACCAAGGTTAACGAGCAGTTAAGAAAGGCCATCGTTTGGGGTTCCCTGATCTTTACGTACTTATAAGTAAGTCGAAGATGGGTGTTTATGAGCTTTTAAAATCTTAAAAGCTTTGTATTTTCAATTCATAATTAATACATAATAAAACAACGGAAATTATAAAAATTTTTACTAAAGGCAATTCAAAATGTAATGCTATTTTAAAGAAAACAACTTCCAAGGATAGACCTATACTGAACTTTGTTTTTATAGATAATGATTCAATTATTAAGATTGCGAATTGTTTTAATAATTACTTCGTTACAATTGCAAATAATCGAAGGCCACAAAAGCAATTGGCAAATTGGTAATAATTGTACTTTAAATGAGTCATACCATGGGAGTGTTTTTGTTTGTTGCGCCTCTATAAAAACTTATACGAAGTCTATGAGATCCCTAAAAATCGAATTACTCTCAAACGGATGGGGTCTTGGTTGCTTGGTTTATGACTGAGGTGCTCACAAATATATTTAACCTCAGCATCACTTTGGTTGTATTCATGAAGCTCATAAATCTGCGGGTGTTATTCTGTCGTTTAAAAAATCGCCATAATAATGTAATAGCTAAGGAAAACTAGACTTTCACATCTCATTTTAAAATTTGGTGTCCACGTTTGTGTTGAGGTTGACCCACATATTCAATTTTACCTTATCATTCCGGAGCTTTTGCTTTTTTTTCTCCTCCTACGTCTATCTCTATCTCAATTCCACTCAATTGTTCTCTGTTCCACTTAATTTTTGACTGTTTTTTACTTGCGTACGATGAAGGGGGCACTAAGATTCTGTTTATCTGTAGACTTTGAAATTAATTAAATTAGAAAGAAACTGCAAAAATGTTTCCATTTTTATGAAATTGATTTTTTCTCAAAACATATTATGGTAGAAATAATTGCAGTTAGCCCTATCGATATGTTAATATTTAGTTAAACAAATTATTTTTAACATTTTGCAAAGCAACGCGAGCACGGGCCCGCTAGTATTTTATATCAATGTAGGTGAAAGTTTGTTTATAAATATTTTGATTCATGTGGTATTTTTGTTCTCTTTCATAAGAAAGTGCAAAGTCGAAATATTATTCTGACAATGGTAACTTGAGCTACCTACGAATATGATTTGCAAAGCAACGCGAGCACGGGCCCGCTAGTATTTTATATCAATGTAGGTGAAAGTTTGTTTATAAATATTTTGATTCATGTGGTATTTTTGTTCTCTTTCATAAGAAAGTGCAAAGTCGAAATATTATTCCGACAATGGTAACTTGAGCTACCTACGAATATGATTTATTTTCTTTAACTAACTATTATTAACTATTTTTTGTTGGTTAATTGAAAACCTCAAGTAGAAAAAGTAAAATAACATACCACGCCACACGTTTGTGTTTTACCGATCTCGCCGGGAAAAATAAAAAATGTTCGTCAAGTTTAGTCAAGGCCCTGGAAATTTGTTGGTCCCTTTTTATAAACCGATTTCAATTTTTGTTATTTTTATACTAGCTGACCCGTTCTGCTTCGCACAGGTAGAAAAACCTAAGCTTCGCATACAAATTACAAAAGAAAATATAGATAAAAATATTTAATTTAAAGTAGCTTTTAATGGTCTTTAGTTTATAAAAATTGGCGTTTCGTCCCGACGATCTCACTTGGACTCATTCAATTTTTATGGACTATATGCCTATAAAAGCTATATTGAATCAATAATTCAACAAGTCCAATTAAATAGTGGTGAGTCTTCTACTTGGCTGATGTATTTCAGTAGTATACAAAATTTGTATTATAAAAACCTTCATCTGATAAATTATTAAAGCTAAATTTTGTAATTCAATACAACTTTTTGGGATTTAACCCACTTCACGTTATGAATGGCGAAATTCATAAAAAAAACATGATCGTCTAAGTCCAACTTTTATTACTTTCCCAACACAGGAAGAATTTTTGTAATTAAAAACCACTTTTCACTCTATAAATATCAAATTTTTAAAAACAAACTTTTCAACACAAACAGAATTTTTAAAATTGGATATCTCTTTTTGTTTTAACCCCACTTCACCTTATAAATATCGATTTTTTGGAAAAATTAATACCGATAGCCATTGCCTTAAAAACTTTCGATATACACAAAGAATTTTTGAAATCGAATACAACTTTTTATTTTCACCCCATTTAAGTACCAATTTTTTTTTTTTTTTAAAGTAACCCTAAAGCCATCCAATAAAAATAACCTTTCAAAACACCAAAAGAATTTCTGAAATCGGACAATTTTTTATTTTGTACCCCATTTCACCCTACAAATAACCAAATCTGAAAAAGAATATCCTATAAGCCATTTCTTAAGAAACGCCTTTCAAATAAAAAAAAATTTTTCTTAAATCGGACACTGTTTTAATTTTAACCCCATTTCACCCTACAAATAATGAAACTTAAAAAAATAGCCCTAAAGCCATTTTCTGAGAAAAACTTCTTAAATTTTATTCTTACCCCATTTCACCCTTCAAATATTTAATTTTGGATAAAGAATTCTTTCAAGCCATTTTCTGAGAAAAACATTTCAAAAAAAAAAAAACAATTTCTTAAATTGGATTTTTTTTATCATTACCCCATTTCACCCTACAAATATCAAAAATAAAAAAAAAAGAAATCCTAAAGGCTATTTCCTAAGAATAATCTTTTAAACGCAGGTAGAGTTTTTTTCAATCGGATACGTCTTTTTCATTTTACCCCCATTTCACCCTGCAAAGTAAATTTTTTCAGATATTTTAATAGTTAATCTGATATTCGGGGCGATGAATCCAACAAACTAAAGATCATTAAAATTGGTTCAGCCGTTCTTGAGTTATAAATGCAATGAAATGGAAATAAATTAATTATAACAGTTTTATTTCTCTTAAATGTCAATAATTGTATTTGTTATAATATTGTTTAAATTAATTTATCCTTAAAAAATAGCAACACTGTTTCTAGTCACAGTAAATTTGAAAGCTGTCCAAATGAACTGTGGTCAGGATATTTTTCCATTGGACGAGACTAGAGACATGCCAATTTATAACAGTTATAACACTTTTTCGCCATTTAAAGTGGGCCCGCATTAACGCGCTTTGCGCGACTTGAAAAAAACTCTGGGTGCTTGAAGTTTGCCCACCGGTGAAGGGCCCTGTCCCTACGGGGCCGCAAAAAACAGGATTTTTATAAACCAAAACTGTTATAATTGGCATATCTAAGGTCATATCATATTCTCATTCTAGAAGCCCCATATAACAAATTTCATGACAGGCAGTTTTTTTTAATTTGCCGTTTTTAGTGACAGTAAAAATTCGGAATCTGAATATGAAACGTCAATAAAACCCAAAGAATAAATTTGACTAAAACCTTATGGAGCAAATTCGACAAATACTCAAACCGTAGAAAGGATTCATTCGCGAGAAAAGTTAAAGAATGTGTCATAAGAAAACTGTCAAAGCTACAAAATGCTTGAAAATCCGAGAAATTTCAAGAAAAAAGATTTTCTCCTAAACCCTTGTTTCTTGGTTCTAACCAATGAAGTTTGGAAGTTGAGTCCGGAGTAACAAGACTATTGAGAAACCATCAATATGTTTTGAGAAGCAAGATCTTAAGCAAGAACCTATATCAAAGGAGGATAGACACTACCTGTAGATAAAGAAATGCATTTTTTCTGGGAAAATTCTAAGGCCCAGTTTTTCAATGGAGATTTAGATAACTCTAGAGAATGCATGCGGAACGACTACACAAGCTCGTTGGATAAAACATCAAAAGCATTTGTTCAGTAAATCCGGAGTTAACTCACCAAATTTGATGTGTTAACTCACCAAATTTGATGTGTTAACTCACCAAATTTGATGAGTTAACTCACCAAATTTGATGAGTTAACTCGGGTTTAACTTTAATCCGGCACTAAAAAACTAGTCCTTAGAATCATAACAAAGTAGAAGAAAATAGGAAAGTATAATTACTTACTTCTAGTTTAAGTGGAGTGTTTGAATATAAATTCAATTTAAAGTCACTTGAAGTTTTAAGTTGAGTTCTAAGTTCATAATACCCTGTATAACTGGAAGCCTGTGTGAACCTTTGCACGTAAAACTCATGCAATATGGGAAATAAAACAAAAATTTCTATACACATACAATTGAATAACTAAGGTAAAAATCCTTCTTATTCCTCTTTCCACGGTTTACCAAATTGGTTATAAAAAAAGGATATCAAAGTACATGCATTACACATACCCATATTCATAACAGGATGTATAAGGACTACACAAACTATACCTGCTCATGTCACCCCATGCAAATAACCCTGATTATATGGTCTAAACGCGTAGGTACATACACTATGGTGCATTCTATAATAATTTTGAAATAAAATTTGCTTCCAATGACTCATTTTTCCATATATGACGAGAAGTCTCCACCACACTGATAACAAATTCATCTGCAAACAAACTGTAAGAAAAATTCAAAACGCTTGAACTTGCTAAATTGGTATATATGGATTTCGAAAACAAACTAATTCCAAGGATACGAACTTTGACGTGTCGAAAAGTAGTCTTTAATATTAAAGTGATTTTTGAAGGACTCTCTTAGAGAGGATTTATTAAAGGTAAACACAAACACCATTCAAGGGTATAGGTATACCTTAAAACAAGGATTTGTGTGCCCCGTTCAAGGGCATATATATTCCTATGATGGCTAACACAGATGCACAAGTTTCCCAGCAATAAACAGCTCTAAAGTGGGCTACAGCACCCTGCATTTATGTTATATGTATGTAGGACCATTTCTGTGCTCTCTATAATAAAATGTGTAGGATTTCGGATATGCCTTCAGGACGAATTTTATTATTGGATTTTTTTTTAAATTCTATTTTGAAATTTTTTGTGAGTCTGCTTCTGTGTTTAGCTGATGGATACTGGAATTGCAGTCTTTTGCAAGGATACACCGAAATCTATACGTAGGTATATCGTCGTTTTGGGAGGAAAGGACAATTGTATATAGATACAAAGGTATATGTGTATAAGTGTAAAAGATATTTCAACGAGGAGTTTCTAATTTCATTTGGAATTTTCGTCTTTAGATTAATCAATGGAGTTTTTTTTTTTTCTTGGGGGAAATAAAGGAATTCTTTCAAGGCCAATATCGAATTGAAGCAAATAATTGAGAATTGATTAGAGAAGGTGCTGAAGGTTATAGATTCGATTTTAATTTGAAAATAGATTTTGTGATCGACTTTGTAAATTCAGGAAATCGGAGGTCATATGATATTGGGAAAGGAGCTTGATTCAAAAACGAAGGTAATTTAAAGGCCGTTAAAAGCTATTTTGAATTTAATGATTATTGCTATTGTATGAGCCATGTATAGACACTCTTATATATCAAGGGTATTTCTGAACCATTCTAAGGTCCACTTTTTCAGTGCGTGATTAAAGTAAAACTCGTCAAATTTGGTGAGTTAACTCAGGATTAAATGAACACATGCTTTTGATGTTTTATCCATCGAGTTTGTTTAGTGGTTCCGCATGCATTCTCTACCGAAAAACTGCTTCCTCAGTTCACTGTATAGGTTATAATTTACTTCTAGAGTTAGCTTACTCTGGCTTAATTTACCACTGAAAAATTGGGCCTTAGTAAGAAAAAGATAGAAGTGTCTCAAAACTTTTTGCTGACAAAACTCTCACTTCAATTCACTTTGATATAAAGGGTGTTTTTTTTAAGAGGTAAAGAACTTTAATTTGGCAACACTTTTTTAACTGGCGGCCATTTTGTCAGCTGTCAAGTGATTTATTTTTAGTTTGGTTTGGCATTTCAATATGAATAGACTGACGCTCTTCCAAATTGTGCTCAAAACAAGATTGACGTTGATCCCAATTTTCATAAGCGAATTTTGTTTAGCGATGAAGCTCACTTTTGGTTGAATGGATACGTCAATAAACAAAACTGCCGTATTTGGAGTGATGATAATCCTCAAGTGTATGTTGAGACACTGTTACATCCACAAAAACTGACTGTTTGGTGTGCTTTATGGTTTGGTGGAATAATTGGTCCGCACTTCTTTAAAAACGATGCTGGCCAGAACGTTACAGTCAATGGTGACCGCTATAGAGCCATGATTACTGACTTTTTCGTTCATCAATTGAACAACCATGATGTGCAGGAGTTGTGGTTTCAACAAGACGGCGAAACATGTGACACAGCTCGTGCCACAATTGATTTATTGAAGGAAACGTTTGGTAACCACATAGTTTCACGTTACGGACCCGTGAATTGGCCTCCAAGATCATGCGATTTAACGCCGCTTGACTATTTTCTGTTGGGATATGTGAAGTCGCTAGTCTACGCCGATAAGGCCGAAACGATTGACCACTTGGAGGACAACATTCGCCGTTTTATTGGCGATATACGGCCACAAATATTGGAAAAAGTCATCGAAAATTGGACCTTCAGATTAGACTCCATCCGAGCCAGCCGTGGCTGTCATATGCCAGAAATCTGTTAAAATTATAATGCCAGAAGATTATCTTTCGAATAAAGTAAATTTCATGTCAATTTAAAAAAATCATCTTTGTTTTATTCCATTTCAAGGTCTATACCTCTTAAAAACACCCTTTATAAGGACTTTAAGAATATAGAATATTTGAGTTAGGCACAACTTCTTCTCAAATTGTGCTTTCAGACTCTCTGACATTTATCTGGTTCAACGACTGAAATTACTAATTTAAGGTGGCGCTACAGTGGACCTGGATCTCAGTTCAAAAGCTTCTTCTGCCAGTTCGGTCCCTAGCTACAGCTGTATCTAGTTTCGCACGCAAAGTTTTTTAAGGTCCTTTTCCACATAATGACTCAAAGACTTCCCGGGCTTGGCCATTATATATCCAATCTACATGGTTCAGCCATCTCGGTAGTTGGACTTTCACTAAGTCGGTGGTAGGTGTTCGTTGTAACTGTGAAATGTGCCAGCTTTAATATGAGAGAACTGCGTTAATCGAACCCGAAATACTGTTGCTTTATTGGTTGCATAAACTAAGAGGCAAATTTCAGAAAGAAAATAACAAGTCTTTCAATATACAGGGTGATTCGCACAAAAAGCTAGAGCATGTAGGTTGGGTCGAGACAAGAAAAAAATCGTATATTAGAAAGGTCTATTCCTTACCCCCCCCCCCCCCTCACTTTGCTTTTAACCAACACAAAATCTATTATTGAAAATCCAATGTTACAACCGAACATACATACATTTATATCTACCCTGAACTTGAAATAGAATTATTCATTAGCAGCAATTTAAACTTAAAGAGCTTCAAAAATGTATAAGTTAAGGTCATATAGGTACTTAATTAGTCAACCATCAACCAAATAACATTATTCTGTGATTGAAATCCCAATTCCGTAATCAGCTTATGAGGTTTTAGTGAACACAACCCAAAACCATTAAGACCCCCTTTGACTCGCCTAATGGATGGTGTCCTGTCCAGCCATCGGTAATCCGTTCGCATGACTTGTCAACAGAATACGAAATTTATCATAATAAAAGTTCAGTGAACTTTTAACATTTTGTTTGTTTGTTTCCGGAAAATAATATTAAATCACTCAACAAATCCATATGTGATACTGAGGACGGGAGGAGAGGAGACCAGGAACGAGGAGTATAGCACACATGTGGTTCAATAGATGAATAATTGTTGAAAGCTTCTTTTTTGGATTGAAAACATTGAATTTTATGCACAGTTCTCGGAGTACCCAAAAGTGGGAGTACATAATTTATATTATAATCAGAAAAAAAGGTATTTTTTTAAAGGTTTGACTTTGAATAATTGGGCGTCAAATTAGCAATTTTAACGGTCCAATAATTGGACTAATTGCTATGAATTTGTTGTAAATTTGTCGTGAAAAGAAAGCAACATCATTCGCGCTCTTATCTCTGAAAAAAAAGCTCTTAACTGTCGGGTATGCCATCTGTTGTTTTTTTTTTTATTCACATGCTATTTTGACACTGACAGCTCTAAATCAAAATTTGGTCAAAATCTTGACAGAAACTCAACTTGAAAACTTGTTGTCAACAAAAAAAAACAAATCAGTGCGTTAACTGATGAGTCCAAGTGAGATCGCCTGGACGAAAAGCTAATTTTTGTGGACTAGAAGCTATTTAAGGCTATTTTAACTGAGTTTTTACTCAGTTTTCTATTCTATCGAAAGCATAAGTTCAATTTTTGAGGAAAATCGTAAAACTAGATGATTTAACGTTCCTTGTTTATTTTTTTGAAAAACTGAAAGAATATTTAAAAAAAAATCAGCAATAATAAATTCTTGGATTAATTCAGATGAGCAGGAATGTATTACAATCGAATTCGGTTATTTAATATTATGTAGGTACACCGGTAGCAGTAATAAATCTTTAAATTTAATGTATAGCCAAAAATACAAAACAAGTTATACAAGTCTTGAACAACGGACACCTCAACTTTATGATATATCCTAATAATGCTGAGCTATGAGACGACAAAATGACTCATTGTTTGAATTTACAAAAAAAAACTGAAAACAACTGAAAACAAAACCAAGCCAACAGAGAGCCTCTCAAAGAGCTACTTCAAGTCTCTTCTCGACCAATGGATTGGCAATCTATACAAGTAGAAGAATGCCAATACTTAGCTATAAGCTCTTATAGCCTTCGCGTAGCACATTGCCACTTCGTACGTACGTAGAAGAACAAGTAAAAATACAAAAAAAAATATATAAAGACTTTAGTGAAAGAGGTTTCTAGAGCTAACTATGTATACTAGGCTATGGCTATGATAATGGTGCGATGGTGGAGGCGAAATGCAAGACAAAGCTTAAGGCCACCAGAAATAATGTTAAAAGACAAAAAGGGCGGAGTGGAGACAAGCCGGATTTGCTTATAGCTCTGATTTGACGTTTTTGTTTTTATTTTTTTTTATTTTTGCTTTTAATTTGAAACTTATTTTTATAGGGTGTGTGTTTGAGATTTTCAGTAAGGCTTTCATGGGTTTTGAGTTTTGAAAGATTTGCTTTATTGTATATCTCTATATCACTCTACAAAAAAAAAAGAAAAACAATTTTAAACAAAATATGATTCAATTTTTGTTAAACTTGCTTTTTGGTTAAACTTGCTTTCAGAGACTATTATAACACTTCAGAGACTATTATAACACTTCTAAAAAAGTACGAAAACTTTCAACTATAGTAAATGCTTATGGCCTAATTTACAGGTGTCTGTACAGTTGTACAGCCATAAAATCTGAGCCCAAGAGGTGAAGTTAGAAAACTCTTGACGAAAATGCACTATACACGTTTGATAGCAAATACAAAGGTTGTTAGTAAATTTTACTAACAGGGGTAAATGTATTCATATTTCGTAGGAAGTGGTAGATATTTGGTATTTGAAGCATTATACACGTTTGATAGTAAATACAAAAGTTGATAGTAAACTTTACCAACAGGGATAAATGTATTCATATTTCGTAGGAAAGGATAGATATTTGATGTTTTTCAGACCGTTTGCCTTACAATGACATTTAAAGGGTAACAGAGGGATCCTTCGACGTTAAGTAAGCTTAGCAAGACTATTTTTGGAAAGATCTCTTCAACGGTGGGACCCACCTAACTTTTATACGAGTAAATTTGGACCAAAAAACAAGAACTCTGATAAACCAACCTCAACATTTATGCAGGTTTTGAAATTTTTCTTAAAGCATTTACATGCAAGTTGAGAATAGACAAACTATAAGTCATAAAACAGCATGAAATGAGCATTTTGTTTGGGGCATTTTTATTCCCAACATAGGGTATTGTTCTATTAAATTTTAATTTTACTTCATAGATAAAAATGTTGTAGAGGTACTGTGTGTTCGTGGTCTCACGGATTGTATTACCAGAAATAAAAAAAGACACAGCTCAATTTAAACGTGATGATTAGATCATTCGTTGTGGCTATAAGAGAGTGTAGGGGGTTCGATTGAACTTTATATTTGTGGTTTTCTTTGTGTTTTCATTTTTTTTTTTTATTATTATATTTTGTCTTCCTTCTTCAGAGTTCCTACAATTCTCTCCGAAATCCTCCTAAGCACAAGTAGTGACATTTCAATGGATGTAGTTTAGAGTTACGCCATTAATAGTGGTATAGCTAAAATAAGTTTAAAACAGCACTGAACACTATTTATTTATTTTTTTTTTTTTCTTAAGAAATTTGTTTATATGTAGGATAGGCAAACAAAATTAATGTGGTGACATTTGTAAGTTAATACAAACTCAAATTCAAATACACAAAAAAAAAATTATAAATAAAAGGTCGACTGTATATTTGTATCTATTGTAAAGATTCATTGTGTTGGGCCTGGTGGAATTAATAGATGGTAATAAATTAAACAATTTTTAGGATTTTTTGCAAGCTATAGATATGTAGCAAGAAGATAGATGACAAAAACTCTGAGACACCGTTCAGTATTCTAATTTTGATTTTTATTTAAGAATATAATTTTTTTCAGAGCTATAACTTTGGACTGTGATAACTCATCATCTATAAAAAAAGATATCGAAATTTTGGAAATTTTGTGCGCTACTATTTTGTTTCTGCACAAATGTATTTTGGATTTTTAGGGAATGAGAAATTTCGAAAAAAAAGGAAAAATAAATTAAACTTAAAACGACCATAACCTTGAAAATATTGCCCAAGCTTAAGAAAAATTTAAACACAAACAAAAGATAATTTTAATATGTCTATAAATTCGGTGTTGACAATTTTTTCGTTAACACAAATAGTTTCGGAGATATATGCAATACAATATACATATTTAGCCCGATTCTAAATGACAATTGGCCGGGAAATTTTTCCCTATTCTCTACTCCCTTATTCTAAACCAAAAATTCCCGGAATTTTGTTCCCTTTTCTCCTATTCCAAACAAATATCGAATATGAGAAAAAATACACCAGGAAAAAGTTTGCATTCTAAATGTCAAAAAGGGATTTTTTTTTATTTATTTGGTGGGAGTTTGTTTCCGATAGATTTGCTGGAGAGTTTAGGCAAAATGTAGGATGTTCTTTTTTTCTAAAAAAAAAAAACAAAAATATTAAAATTTAAGTTTGCTTAGGTCAAAAACAACAAATAAGTGCCAGCTTGAAATTCTTTTGAATTTGATGGAAGCTCACCGCGATATTGCCTGTGGATTCTACAAAGGGAGTAAGGAGGACCTCCTATTGTTTTGGGATATGGCTGACAAAAATTTTAAATTCATCTGGGCCACCGTGGGTGGAATGGAAAAAAGTAAATTTTTTGGAAGAAAAGTTAGATAAATTGTTATTAAGTTTGTGGAGTGATCAAAAAAAGTATATCAGAGGTAAGGCTGGTATGACCTTTAAGGCGAGAAATGGTACTGGCGGTGGTGGGGCAAACAAGAAGCAAAAACTTCCCCATTTGAACAGGCCGTCTTCGACTTCATTGGCATGAAAGAGAGTCCATTGAAGGTGTTACTGCAAAATCTTTTGTGGCCTGGAGCGAAATCAAATGCAAATAAAGAAAATGTTCAACTGCCGGAAAATCTAGCTGCAGATGAAGAATTTCATGTACCTAGCTATTTACTATTCTTCGTAGGAATAAATGTTGGGTAGTAGATTGTTGTAGGAAATTTTATAAACATAACATTTTAACTTCATGTTTTTTTTTTATAAAATTTTTTTGAAGAAATTTCACCCCACAGCCGAGCTTGTACTTTTTTTTTACTTTTAATAGAGTGGCGTCAATTGAGCATATTGATTGCCCCAAGCTTTGAATTAACTTAAAATTGTCATCAAAATTAAAATACAGAAATGTTAAAGACTCACCTGCAAATCGCGATGAAATTTAAAATCTGTAAGACAAAATTGAAAAAATTAGTTTTTGTTGATTTAAATAAAACAATTTATTTATGTAAAAATTTAAAAAAAAATATTATCTACGTATAGTTAATAAATTACTCTACTTAAAATATACATGTTTTTTTTTTCAAATGAATTGTGTTTTAATGGTGAGTTATTAGACGATTTTTAACACTTTTCAACACATAGCATTGGTTTTTTTTTATTTTATTTTAAAAAGGGTTTTTCAACAGGGACGCTACAAAAGTAGAGCAACAGGGACAGCAAACGACGCCATATTTCTTGCCGCTCTTTTGACATTTCTTCTCTTCAATAAGGTTTGCCATTTCATAATGGAAAAATATACGAGCCGACAACGAGTCGAAATTATTAAAATTTACTACCGAAATTCGGAGTCAGTGGCCTCAACGTTAAGAGCGCTACGTCCAGTTTATGCTCGTCATAATCGTCCTAGCACATCAACAATTGAGCGTCTAGTGGAAAAATTTTAATCCACAGGCACAGTACAAAATGTTCCCGTGCCAGTGAGACAAAGAAGTGCCCGTAGTGTCGAGAATATTGCTGCCGCTGAGGCTTCAGTTGCAGAAAGCCCAAATGTGTCTCTCACACGTCGTTCTCAAGCGTTGTGCATTTTTTGTGACGTCGTTGTGACGAATTTTGCGAAAAGATCGGCCTACATCCTAACATGATTAAATTGACGCAAGAACTGAAGCCGCTTGACCACCAAAGCGTCGTATGTTCGTGAATTGGGCTGAGCAACAACTTGAAAATGATTCGGATTTTCATCGAAAAATCATCTTCAGCGATGAGGCTCATTTCTGGCTGAATGGCTTCGTCAATAAACAAAATATGCGGTATTGGTCAGGCAGCAATCCACACGTACTCCATGAGTCATCATTGCATCCCGAAAAAATACGGTTTGGTGTGGTTTATGGGCCGGCGGCGTCATTGGGCCGTACTTCTTCCATGATGATCAAGACCGGCACGTTACTGTGAATGGGGATCGCTACCGTTCAATGATAACTGAATATTTTTGGCCCCAATTGGATGATATGGACTTGGAGGACATGTGGTTCCAACAGGACGGCGCGGCGCCACAAGCCACACATCGAATGTCACAATCAATTTATTGGAAATATCGAACGTGAAATTGCAGCAGTATCGGCCGATTTATGCTTGAAAACCGTCGAAAATGGGGTTCAGCGTCTGGACTTTTGCAAGCGTGCCCGTGGTGGCCATGCAGTTCCATACATAATGGCATTGAACGTACTTTCACAGGAATAAAGAACTTCATTGATATTCAAACCCGTTTTTGTTTTATTTAAAAAAAACTTTAGTAGCGCTCTTATTGAAAAACCCGATATATCAATTTTCTGCGTGAATACATTCAGCGACCAAAACTACTTACGGACAATTTCTTTCAATTTAAGATTTCTGGAATATTCGTAGATATCTTAACCTACTAACAGTCGATCTCCAGTAAATTGTCAGTTTTGTAATCGGTATTCGGCCCACTGTTTCGATATAAATTTAAGGGGCTAAACGCGATCTAAAAGCGAAAACTCTCAATATCTCAAACGCATATCAACGATGTACAGAGCGTTTTATAGACTAGGAAAATAATTATTACCAATTGGCAACAATTCCAGAACTTTAATCTGCTTATTATGTTTCAAAGTGTATGAATCGAGTAGATATACATGATTTACAAGAAATAAAATCAATATCTCTAAAGATAAAACATCTAGAGGGTTTTTTTATCAAAAGTGAGATATTACCACTTATTTGAAAATCTATCAACATTTCTATAACGATTGTATTCAAATGTTTGTTGATTTCAACAGTTCAACAAAACTTTTAAAGAAAAATTACAGTATCTCAAATGCCAATAGCTCATGTTTTGAAGCGAGATATTACCTTTTTTGGGCACTATGCTAACTTCACAGTAAGATAGTATCGAAATGCCTGTTGATTTCCATATGGCCTATAAAACCTATGAAGAAAAAGGTTTAATATCTCATATTCCAAAACCTCACGTTGTGAAAACAAAAACCAGATATTAACAATTTTGGAATATCTATGAACGTTCCAGTATCATTATTGATTTTAAGGGAGCCCCCACAAACTTTACGGAAATAGTTTAATATGTAAAATGCCAATACCTCGCACTTTGGCAAAAGAAAAAGCGAGATATTACCTTTTTAAGCCATTCTATTAACATTTCTATAAGATTGTATTGAAATGAATGTTGATTTTCGGCGCCAACAAAAAAACATAAAAGAAAAAGTCCAATACCTCAATGCTAATACCTCACGTTTTAAAGAAAAAGGGAGGTATAGGCGTTTTTTTTGTACAATCCAAAAATCATAACATTGAATCGTCAAGGCTATTTTAATAGGCCATATTAATGTATACAAAACAAATTCAATAAATAAAAAATTGGTTGATTCTAAAATGGAATATGACAAGAAATTTCAATATGAAGATATAGTATAAATCCAAGTTAAAAGAAGAATTTTTCTATTCAAATTTTCTTCATATTCTATGATATAGTATAAGGGTCATTTTGTTGGAATTGGTGCCTACGATCTATCGCAAATTAAAATCTCTTTTTTTAATAAATCTCGCGTAGTGAAATTTCCAATCTCTCAAAATTTAACATTTTAATTTCTTTCTCGCTCTAGAACCTAAAAACCTCACAATTAACGACATATAATTCTTACATTATCAAATTCTCGTATTATATTGCTTTTTTTTTGTTAGAATTCGAAGTAGCCATTAATTACACATTTCCGTCTAGTATTTATAAGATTTTGTAGAACTCATTCTTCTTTGTCAGAAATGGTTACGGCTGTTTTTTTTTCGATAAATCAAAAAATCAAGATGATAACTACAAAAAAGAAGCTGAAGTTTACTTTAAGATAGCGGCAACCCTGCAAGGGTTTTAATCTCTTTTAAACCGAAGACATGCCATGTGTATTTTGTTTTACCTATTGTTACGTCCACTTTTCGTATATTTGAATTTCGTTCTGATTTATATTCTTTAGAAAGCCGACAATTTGCAATTAAGGTTCTCTACAACTTTTAGTATGACAATTGTATTTTTTTTTTGAAAATCTACCTTCAGCCCACGTTTCTTATATTTTGTGTTTTGCCTTATGTCCTTGTCCTGTCCTTTGGAAGTCCAAAATATAGTTTTGAAGATATTTCGAACAAAAGATAGACATTACATCGGGACAATTAAACTGATACTATTCTTGGTGCAACACTTTTCTGATTTCGCATTTCAAAATTTGTTGGCTTATATAATATACTTAATGTCGATTTCTCTTGATAATTCCTACACGCTTCTTTAATTTCAATTACTTCAATGTTAACCGACCAAAAATTCAATTAAATCTTACGCAATTTTATAATTTATTTTCGTAAATCTTCCAAATGATATCATTTCATCATAATAATTTCTCAAAGCAATAAAACCTAAGTCTTAACATAAATAAAACGTAACCCTTTGTTTTTTGCCATTACGAACCAAAAAAGAATAAAATAAAAAAAAAAAAGAAAGCTCATAGCACTCAATCAACTGACTATGACTGTCGTCTTATAAGAAATTCCATCATCATCACATTAATGGCAGCAGCGCCTTGAAGCTCACCCGCGTTAAGGTAATTGGGGCGGAAATTTTGTTCATTCCAAAGAAAAAGAAGAACAAGAAAAAGAAGATGTAATCCTCTTCATTTTCCTTTATTTTTTTTTTTATTTTTTTGAAATAGTTTTTTTTTTTTTTCTTTCTTTTATGTTCTCTTTTCTTTTTCATTGTTTTTTTTTTTTGTTTGTTTCTTTGGCTTTAGCATTGTTAAATATTTTCCCTCTATTGAACATATTTTTTGTTCCACCTGGTTTTGAATTTCATTCATCCACGATCCACCCTCACCTATTTTCACGCTGAAAATCTCTAAAAAAAAAAAAAAATGGGAGCACAAGGGGGTTGCGTTAACTTGCTATAAGCGTGAAAGTTATCTTGTTGCTTTAAATACAAAAATTCACTAAACATGATAATCAGACTTGCATGTACAATATATTTGTTTTATGTAAAAATAGTTTCGGTATTTACATCAAATCTAAAATTACGATGATGGAGAAGTTCAAAAAAAGTGGTTTAGGTCATATCGTCCGTCTGTCGCATCGGCATCGATCTATCTATCGATCTTAAAGTGAATTGCCCATTTCTGGCCGAGAGTGTACACGAACGAGTTTGGTATAAAATAAAAGGTGACGTGAAGCAAGATACATGAGTAAAATATTTTCAAAATCTTTCATGGAAAAGTCTCGAGATATTCGGGCTTGAAGTTGCCGATTGCAAAATAAAGATTTGAGATTCTGTTCCAAATGGTTGTCCACAACGGGCGAAATAATTGATGTAGAAAAATGATATTTATATCAAATGAAAGGTATATTTTTCTTGTCTTTAAAATCATATTATTATTAATTATTTTGATATGTTTAACAAATTTTGAGATATTGAGTTTTGACTTCAAGAAAAAGCCACTTTTTTTCTTATATAAAATTAAGTGAACTCTAGGTCAAAGCTCCATAAAATTGGCATTCCCTTTGGCACAGAAGAGTCTTTTTATGTAATTCCCTACAGGGTTCGAATTTTATATGAAGTTCACTTAGACAAGGTAGCTTCCATGCATGAGATTGACTTTTTCCATGATAAATGGTTCTAAATTCTTTTAGTACAGGTAATCTGCACAAAAACTGTTTGACATCTTCGTCTTCCTACATTAGGTATTGTCCAAGAACCTATAGATGCGAATGTTACTTTCATTTGTGATTATTGTATTGTAGGAACATTGACTTGTTTCAGCTTCAAATAACCTTTGACTGGCAAGAAATCTACTTAACAACTTTTATCACTTTTTCAACTAAATGATAAGCTTATTCAACACTCGAAAAACAGTCGTGTTTAAGGGGCAAATACCTGCAGTTGTGAGTCGGCATTTATATAACAGTATCGTCCGATCTTCGCTTTTCTTTGGATGCTGACAATATTGCTCTTATAGTGATATTTGACTTTTAAAGAGCTTCCGATTGTGTATTGGTCACTGTGCTCTCATTTATTAACTTCAAACCATTTTCAAGTTCTCCAGAGCATCTCTTCATCTTCTATTTAATTATTTGAAAAATAGAGATCAAGCAGTTGAAGGTGAAAAGAGAACTTCTGTTCGGTTTTTAGTCAACTCAGAAGTACCACAAGGTTCTGTTTTCGGACAACTTCTTTTCACAGTTTTTCATCAACGCTCTTCCTGTTGATGTTTTACTCAAACGTCTCCATAAACAAAATGAAATTTGTGCCGACTCAAGTTTATTTAATATAAGGTGATCTTAAATTATTGGAACTTATAGCGAAGAACTCTCAGAAAGTTGAAAGTTCAATAGTTGATAAAAAGGCCCATTTTCAAGATAAACGGGCCTCGTCGTAACAGATTCGTACTACGAATATTGAAAAAAAAAGTATCATAGTTCCCGTCATAAATAAAATATTGACACGAAAGTGGGGGCTATCGGTATAACTTTCTATGACCTCAGAAAATGTGTGGCAATATTTCTGTTACGCGCGCCGGCAGCTTCCATACTTATTTTTGGGATTCGTTGTATTTACGAATCTATTACGACGGGACCTGTGATAAGGTCCAAAAACTTTACTTTTTCTTTTCTTAAGAATTTTTCCACATTTAAATTGATTTTTTTTTTTTAATGCATTACTTGACCTTTAAGTTGCTATACCGCACGAATAAATTCAATAATAACGATGTAAACTATCCGGACTATAGAAAGGTAAGTACCTATCATTTGCGCCCATGTTGTTGAACAATAAAAAAAAGTATGTGTATAACAACAACAAACACCTCAAATGAAAATGTTAAACAATCTTTAAGCTTAATTTTGTGGGTTGAAAACCGTTTGCATTACTTTCTGGTTGTAGAGTAAAGTGCCTACGTTTTTTTTTTCATGTCAAACAATATTTTTTTTCTGTATATTTTGTTTATCGATGGATGCCCGAAGCGCACTTGTTTTGTTTTTCACGCTTAATGCTTTGAGGGGGAAAATGCATTAAAAAAAAAAAAAAAAAATTAAAAATAAAAATACAACTTTGTAATTAGGTTCCGGCTTTGCATTTTAATTAGCGCAACGAATAATTGAATTGAATTGAATCGTGTTGGTTGCTTTTTCTTTTTCTTTTGAAATGAAGAATTTTTTTTTTTATTTTTATTTATAAATTCTTTCAATTATATAGATGTTGCAATAGATGATGGGCGTTTTGTTTTTACCTCAATGATCTTAATGCATTTAAACATAATAATTCGGATGGGTGTTTATATGGCATTTATAAGCAATTATTTTTGCTTGAATGATTTTCAGTAAACAATTTGTAAAAAGGTGGAAAAACAAACTAAGTTATGAAATAATGAGGGAGAGTTCAATTTTCATGGAAATTTTATGTTTACAATGTCAGTTGTAGTGTTCAAAAACTATTTTATCTTTAATGGTTTTGAAGCATACGTTTGTGTGGATTTAAAGAAATGTTTATTTAATTTATCATTGTTTATAATATTTAGTATTTAGAAAGGAGATTTCTATAAAAAAATGATCTATTCCATTAACTAATTTGTTGAACAACTTGTAATCACCCCGAAATAAAGGGTGTTTTTTTTTTAGACGTGTGGTTTTCAAGAAGAAATAAACGCATATAATTTAATGTTATGGCCAAGAATTTAGCTTTATTATAAAGATAAGGGTTTGCCGTTATGTTTTAAGAATGATTTCAGGCAAGTGGCGAATAAATTCCAGCCGAGAGGTCCAATTTTCGACAGCTCGAAATTGTTGCGCGCGATGGTGGATGGACTCATTCGGGTATTCTTCGATACTCTGCTCCACAGAAGCAATAGCGTCTTCGGTGCGCACTGTACGGCGTCTCTGAGGATGCGCATTATCCACTAGAGTAAACGTGGTGCGAAACCGATCCATGGTTGCTCGAATTTTTGGGATTTTACGATTATGTCGACCGAAAATTGGACGCAGCGTGCGATGCGTCGCGCGAACCGAACCATTATTTTGGTAATAAATTTGCACGATTTGCAAACGTTGTTCAGGAGTTGGTATATTCATTATGAAATGGCAAACCAAACTGAGAATAAATCAAGTGACAGCTGTCAAAGAGACCAACTCCGAAAAAAAGTATTGCCAGATTGAAAACCACACGTCTAAAAAAACACACTTTACTTACTAATTTTCATAAAATTAAGAAATAAGCTAAAACAAATAGGTAACTAATTTTTTTTAATTAATAATAATCAATTTAAAGAAATTACAATTTTTAAAAATCAGTTATTAGTTATCAGTTATCAGTTATTAAATAGATTATAAAAATAGTGGTAAAATAATGACAGACGCATGAAAGTTGACGCGGGACTGAAGGGATTTTTTAAAGCTCTATATGAAATTGAATCTAATAGTATAAGATGACAGCATATTTTTGGTTTGGAAATATAACCAAAAATTGAGTATGAGGGTTTGTAGGTGTATGCGTCGTGATATAGAAAACAAAAATCTGGCAGGTTTTTTGATTTTATGCATAACAAAAAATAAACAACAAAAATCTCCAAAAAAAAGCTGATAAGGTTCGCTTAAAGAGCTTATATCTTGAGTTCTATTAATCGGATCGTCAAGATAAAAGTCTTTACACGTAGGAAAAATGACAGTGCATCATTTGTCATTTAAAAAAAAAGAATTTAAGTGATAATTCTTCTGATAAAAAATTGTAAAAATCGTCATTTTCAAACAATCACCCCCACCACCGGCGCCAAAAAAAACCTGCCAGACTTTTGTTTTCTATATCACGACGCATACACCTACAAACCCTCATACTCAATTTTTGGTTATATTTCCAAACCAAAAATATGCTGCCAGCTCTTAGACTATAAACAAATATTAGCCACCTGCAGATATATTTGAGAATTGTAGATTTTTTTTTTTTTTTTTAATCAGCGCGCACTAAAGGGATTTTGACTACCCTTAAAATGTTTTAACACAGTGCGAGCGTTAGGAAAATAGGGAAGGATTTAATAGGAGATACCGATGCACATTGGTTTTGAATTTCTGAATATTAAAATGGGAGGTAAGAATAGAGCCAGGCAAAGCATTCCACATTCTTGTAGTGCGGCTAAAGAATGAATCTCTATACTTGACGGTACGTCCGAAGTTGGGCTCAAGGGTAAACTGATGAGCATTCGTAAAAGCGCGAGTATTACGGTTCTATTGTTTTAGGGGAGGAATGCAGTTGGCTATTTCACTAGAACACTGTTTGTAGAAGTAGCGATAAAATAGAGAGAGACATGAAACATTACGTCGGTGTTCCAGGGTTGTAATTGTTTCTGTTATACTTATATCACCTATCATTTTTAAAGCTCTTTTTTGAATTCTATCCAAAAGATTCAGATGGGTTAAAGGAGCACCTGCCCAAATGTGAGAGTTGTACTCCAGCTTTGGACGGATAAAGGCTTTATAGATTACAGCCAGATCAGAAGGGGAGAAAAATTTCTTGCATCGCCGAAGAAAACCTAAACATTTAGCAGCATTTTTGGCGACGTTGAATATGTGGTCATTCCACAAAAGGTGGTCTGTGATGCACATACCAAGAACTGAAAGCTGTTCGGTTTCTTCAATACAAGTACCGCTCATGGATAGCGGCATGAGGGGCGGGTTCCGCTTCAACGACAAGAGACAGCATTGAGTTTTTGAAGCATTAAATTCTACGCGGTTTTTGATTCCCCATTGGACAATGCTGTCGAGATCAGAATTTAATGAGCTTATCATACGGTGCCGCTCTAAATCCACATCCGAAGGACATGGATGTGACTCTAGAAACGAATATGAAAAGCTAAGGGTACTGTCGTCAGCAAAACAATTTAATGGATGAGAAGTTTGAGACAGAAGATCATTGATGAATATCAGAAAGAGAGTCGGAGACAAAACGGAGCCCTGGGGCACACCAGCGTTAATTTTGTGAATATCAGACTTAAAACCATCCAATACGACTTGTATTGAGCGGTCCGAAAGGTAGTTTCTAATCCAACGAAGAAGAGATTCATCAATACCAAAAGCACGCATTTTCGATAAGAGAGCTTTATGCCAAACTCTATCAAACGCTTTTGAAATATCAAGTGCAATAATCTTACTTTCACCAAAACGGTGTAAGGATTTGTTCCACTGCTCGGTGAGATATACCATCAGATCACCAGTGGACCTATTGCTACGAAAGCCATATTGCCGGTCATTTAGAAGCTTTCGTTCTTGAAGATAAGAGATAAGAAAACTCGATGCTTAACTCTATCAAACACTTTTAAAATATTAAGTGCATTAAATTACATTCTTCAAAACGATGTAAAGATTGGTTCCAGTGCTAGATGAGATATCACAAAAGGACTTATTGCTACGAAAGTCATACTGCCACTCATTAAGAAGCTTTTGGTCTTCGAGTTGTTTCTTCTGCTGAAAATTTATTAGCTTTTATTTTTGGGAAGAAGGAACGAAAATGCAATTAGTCGATAGTTTGAGAGTGAAGAAGTTCCATCTTTTTGAGCATAGGCTGTTCCTTCTCCAGACCACTTATACAGGAGTGGTGCAAAGCTTACGCAGTGGTTCTGGCAGCGTTGAAGAATGCCTCCTTAGAACAATAGGAGGGATACTATCTGAATTAGTTCTGTTCGTCTTTCTAAACTCTTGCAAATCCACTATGCAATCTTTATCGATCTCAAGTACAGGAGAAGTCATTACACTCTCTCGCAGCGTCGAAGTTACGAAGCAAACCGTACTGCAAGCGAATTGGTTTATTTTAGCGAGCTAACAGTAGATATGTCGTTCTAGACAAGCGTTGGAACCTATTGGCTCAGTTTTTGGTCATGTAAAAATTGTATAGGTCAAATATGGCCGTAAAAGATCTTGTAGCTTGTTATTGAACTTATCCCAGATTTTGTCAGTGGAGTTAGATTTATAACTTCGAACTTGTTTCTTTCTCTGAACGGCTTTTAACAGCTTGATTCAAACTATTTCGCTGTGATGCTTTTTGCCCTATTCCTAACTAAACTTTTGGTTCCACCACTATAATTTAATCTAACTGTCTGCCATTGTCGCACTTGTTTTTATTTTTAAATTTAAATTAAAAAATGAATTATTTTTTTTTTTGGCTTAATTGTTGGAAAATTTTTCTGAAAATGGGGTACTTAATTCGAGGTAGCGGAGCTTTTAATTAATTAAAAAAGATTTGTGTCGAAATAATTTGAATTGTTTGAGAAAAATCGAATTTGAGTTAGCAGAATAGCGTTTTGTATGGGAAAATGAAATATTTTTTTTTTGGCTCAATTGTTGGAAAATCTTTCTGAAAATAGGGTACTTAATTCGAGCTAGCGGAGCTTTTAAATAAAAAAAAAAAGATTTGTGTCGAAATAATTTGAATTGTTTGAGAAAAATCGAATTTGAGTTAGCAGAACAGCCTTTTGTATGGGAAAATGAATTATTTTTTTTTTTGGCTTAATTGTTGGAAAATCTTTCTGAAAATGGGGTACTTAATTCGAGCTAGCGGAGCTTTTAATTAATTAAAAAAGATTTGTGTCGAAATAATTTGAATTGTTTGAGAAAAATCGAATTTGAGTTAGCAGAACAGCCCTTTGTATGGGAAAATGAATTATTTTTTTTTTGGCTTAATTGTTGGAAAATCTTTCTGAAAATAGGGTACTTAATTCGAGCTAGCGGAGCTTTTAATTAATTAAAAAAGATTTGTGTCGAAATAATTTGAATTGTTTGAGAAAAATCGAATTTGAGTTAGCAGAACAGCCCTTTGTATGGGAAAATGAATTATTTTTTTTTTGGCTTAATTGTTGGAAAATCTTTCTGAAAATAGGGTACTTAATTCGAGCTAGCGGTTCTTTTGAGCAATAAAATAGATTTTAATTAAAAAGTTGGATAAATAATTTAAATTAATTTTTTTTTTCAAAAATTACTAAAATATTTTTTTCTGAAGGCAAATTATTTTTTTTTCAAATTTTTTTTTTTGATTCTTAGAGCACTTAAATAGCTCTCTAATTTGAGACTAATTTTTTTTTTTTTTGCTTTTGTTTTAACCATTTTAAGTAATTGCTCTGCTAACTTGAAATCAAGTTAGCAGAACATTAATTTTTACCAAAAGTACTGGAGCACTTAATTTTATTTTTGGGTACTTAATTAGCACTTAATAAGCGCCTAATTATGCCATCAAAAAAAATTTGTTCTGCCCACTTTGCTCTGCTAACTTGAGGGACATAGTAATATTACTACTTTCAAAACATAGTTAAATGAACTCAAAGCAAAACAAGGAATTTGTAAGTAATTGTTGTAAATTTGAAGTAAAATTGTCATGAAAGAAAACAATTCGTCCCGATTGTTTTTTTTTATTCAAAAAAATAGAATTGTTTTAACAAATCCAATATTCAATTTACAAATGTGGGTGAAAGCCACTCTTAGTCTGAATAGAGAATCAAGGGTATTGGTGAGACTCTGGTATGTCATATTGTGATTTAGTGACGTCTGTTATCTCAGACTGTGATTTAGCGACGTCTGCTATTTAAGACTGACTTAATGCGGTCTGCTTTCTCATCAGAATGTGATTAAGTGACACCTGTTGCTTCAGATTGCGATTTTGTGACGTCTGCAATTTGAGACTGTTTTTTAGTAACGTCTCCTATATCATACTGTGATTTAGTGATGTCTGCTATCTCAGGTAGTGATTTAGTTGCGTCTGCTATTTCAGGCTGTTTAAAGGCGTCTTCTATCTCATACTGTGATTTAGTGACCTCTGATATCTCATACTGTGATTTAGTGACTTCTGCTATCTCATACTGTGACTAAATGACATTTGATATTTCGGACTGTGATTTAGTGACACCTGTTGCTTCAGATTGCGATTTTGTGACGTCTGCAATTTAAGACTGTGTTTTAGTGACGTCTCCTATATCATACTGTGATTTAGTGACATCTGCTATCTCATACTGTGACTAAATGACATTTGATATCTCGGACTGTGATTTAGTGACATCTGTCTCAGACAGTGTTTAAGTGGACCCCTTCACATCAGTCAATGGCTAGCTTACTCAGAGCCGCTGTTTCTACTTTTCTTCCTAAATAACTCAAATTTGAGTAAAAGTTGTCTATTGGCGGTACAAATATTTCAAACTATTAAATACATAAGTATAAGTGGCCTGGGACAAACTGCTGTAGCTGTATAATTTGAATGTTCAATGTGCAATATAAATTCTTTTGTCCCAGACTATGTATATGAAAGCATACTTGGTATTTCTAATTAAATGTAGATGCACTTATAACAAACACTTCAGAATTCAGCACTTCCTGTATTTCACATACATACATACATATGTATATACGCAGTGCATTGTATATAGTCAAAATCGTTTTCTTTACACGCATTGCATGTATCATATCAATCTTCAACATTGAATTCCTTTAAACCCTCGCTATCCACCATATAAGCTTCAAAATGCACTTGAGCTCTGTGCAACCAGTCTTGAAATAAAGTTGCACCCTCACCGCTCATCACCTCTAACAAGCTTTATTTATATAGAATAGACCCTGATTTGCACCCCAACAAAAGTGCTGAGAGAGAGAGAGAGAGAAGAAAAAAAATTGCAACAAAAGTATTTGCACGTGCAAATGTAAAGTTGATCGCACTTGCTATATCTTTGCTGCAATGACTTAACGGTAACAGAGAAACGTCATCATATTGTATCCATTTTCTAACAGCAATCTTTCATCGTCTGCGGCTTATGGCTTATTTCCCAATGTGCCACTTGTGTGTGCTGATTCTTCCAACCCCAGCACTTAGGCTTTCTGGCAAGGGACGAAGAGAAGAGAAAAAGAAGAAGAATCCTTGAAGAACAAACGACCTACACAGAACTAAAAATTTCTTCTCATCCGCGAGAGAGACGGATCCATATCTACATTATTTGTTGTTTTGTGTCTCTGATGTGTTGATGATGGTAAAAAGAGAAGCAAAGCAAACTTGAAAAATCAAAAATAGCACAAACACAAGATTCCCGCAAACAGAGAGGACCTGACTGATGTATGTATGTTGATGACTTGGGACTTGGGTACCTGCTCCACCTACACGTGAGCTGTACAGGTACAGGTATAACGGTCGATATCCACACATATGGCATATCATTCAACCTGCATGTAAACATAGTTTGTGGTCTTGTTTGTCCTCTTTTGTGGGTGTTTTAGCAGAAGTGTGTATTCGGGTGTGTGTGCTTGTTCCTCTTTTCTATGATGGAATCTAGTTTCTTTGAATTTCGCACCCACATCTATGTAGTTCGTGCACCAGCATTGTGCTTGATGCTTCCTCGCTTTATACATCAACAGCGAGAGGGTCTTCTTTTCGGCTGGCTTCACAAAAGGCCACTGCAAGAAAATTAGCCCCACACGTTAACTAACTGTGAGTTCGTTTCATAAAAGAAAAACGAGACTATATAGAAGCTTCTGCCAAGGAGCTGAGTAAAATTTGTACTTCCTTTTTTCTGCTTTTTTATTTTAGGTTATAGCTCACAGGCGTATGAGCACTTTAGATTGAAGTACATTTTCGAAGCCTTTGTGACGACGCACCTTTTCATGTTTTTTTTTTTTTTTTTTGTTGAGGTGAGCTAAGGAGTTATATCTAAGGCTTGTGTAGTTCACATCTGTATATGCCCCTTAACTACTCTAATGGGTCTAATTAAAATCCCAATTAGGTTGTGAGTTAGATGACATTGGGCGGTTAATCAAGGTCTTACGTATCTTCCAATGTATACACTATACAGATTTCATGTTTTTTAGATACCTATATGTATTTAGGTTTTCATAGTTTTAAGATTCTTAACGTTCCGCTTTTACTTTGTAATTTTTGTAGTATTTCCTTTTGAGGTATTTCCTTATTTAAATAGTCTGGGAGGTAAGGATGCCTCATGAGAGAAATATCTCATATGATAGAAATATCAACGACTCCCTCTCTCCTGCTTTATCTTAATTTTTCGGACTAATAAAACCGATTCATCTTATCTTTAACGCTGCTTGGTAAACTGTCTTAACTCTGATGTATTTTTTAAAACTTTGTTTCAACTTAAAAGTTAAGACAAAGTCAATAATAATGCGATTTGGAGTTAAGACAGTTTGAAAAGCCACATTTAACACAAGATAAAAATAGTGAGCACTCCGAAAAATTAGGGTAAAGCAGTAAAACAGTAAAAAAGGGCTAACAAATTTCATTACTAAATGACGTAACTTAATTGATTTTATTGGTTCTTTGCAGACTTCTGGACTAATACGCACGAGCATTAAGAGAGTACAAATAGGCTAGAATATGTCGTTATCAAATGACGTAACTTCATTGAATGTTTTGCCCTTTTGAGGGTCCATGGCCCTCACATCCACCGGCTGAATCTTGGCAGACTTCTGGATTAATACTCAAAAGCTTAAGTAGAGTACAAAAATGTTCGTTACCAAATGACTTAACTTCATTGAATGGTTTCTTTCTTTGAAGGTTCGTCCACCCTACACCACGAATTGACGCTGCCAAGAGTACAGAAAGGCTAAAAATGTTCGTTACCAAATGACGTAACTCAATTGACTTTTTTGCCTCTTTGGAGGGTTCGTGGGGTGCACACAAACCGGCTGATACTTGGCATACTTTCGAATTAATACTCACAAGCAAGAAGAAAGTACAATAGGGTAGAAAATTCCATTATAAAATGGCGTAACTTCATTACATTATTTGCCCTTTTGGGGGTCTGTGACCCCCTAACAACCGGTTAGCACTTCGCAGAATTCTTTTACTAATATTTTTAAATAGTTATAAAATGACATAACTCTATTGAATGTTTTTTTTTTTTTGGGGGGGGTCTATGGCCCCGACACCCACTACCTGAAGCTTGTCAGACTTCGGGATTTATGCTCACAAACATAAAAAGGATAAAAATATGCTCAAATTTTCGTTACCAAATGACGTAAGTCTATTGCTTGTTTTTCCATTTTGGGGGTCTACGACCCTCACTTCACACCCACCCGCCAAAAAAGCTGAGGCAGACTTTCGAATAAATGTTAAGATGCATTAAGAGGAGAGTGTAAAAAGGCTAAAGCCTTGACTTCATTGAATGTTCTATTTTTCATACGTTAACAAATGACGTAACTTCATTGACTTGTTTGTCCGTTTTTGGGGGTTTATAGCCTCACACCCAACGGGGCTGAAGGTTGGAAAACTTCTGGATTAATACTCACAATCATTAAGAGAGTAAAAATATGCTAAAATTTTTCGTAAGCAAATGACGTAACTTCGTTGACTTTCATGTCCTATTGGGGTCCGTGGCCTCCTCACCACCGAGTGACGCTTGGCACACTTCCCAGAGGACAAAAAATCATGGAATGTTCGTTATAAAATAACGTAACTGCATAGATTTTGTTGCTTTTTGATGGGGGGTGACGCTTGGCAGACTTCCCAGAGGGCAAAAAATCATGAAATGTTCGTTATAAAATAACGTAACTGCATAGATTTTGTTGCTTTTTGATGGGGGGCGGTTCATGCCCCCCCCCCCCACTCTTCGGCTGCTGCTTGGCTGATTTCTGAGAGTACCAAGAGCCTACAAAAAAATTAATTATCAAATGACATATCTTCATTGATTTGTTTGCCTCTTTGATGGGGGTTCATGGCCCCCGCACTCACCGGCAGACGCAATTTTCTTTAAAAAATAAAAATATTCAAAAATAAATCTCAATCTTGTGTAGACAAATAACATAAATTTATTTTTTCTTATTTCTTGTGGTAAATCTTCCCTGGACACCGTATAGCCAGTTCTAAGTTGCATTTTGTTATCTTTCACCTTCGATTCACCTATCATTTACTTAAGCTTATCTAACTTAAATCCGATTCTAGACAATTCTTCTCCATTCAACGCAAATAAGTTTAAAAATTGTATTTACACACATTTTTTGTTCTTATCACCTCGAATAATATTTGATCAAGTGTTCTCAATAGATGTATCTCAGTTGCTTATAATTGTCAAAACAAAAACAACTTTTATCTATCTCTATGAGATAAGACAACCAAGCGAAGCGATGTATTGTGTTCTTTGTTAAAGTTTGTTTTTGTTTTTCTTTTTTGTCTTTTTGTCTGTTTGTTTTGTCTTCACAAAGCAAAACGTTTAGCTCCTTTTTTGAATTCGTATCTTATATAGTTTTTCAATGTGAATTTTAAGTAAACAATATATAGAAGTTTTTGGTTTTTTTTTTTTTGTAGATTCTGTGAGTTGCATTAATGGAATGTCTATTATAGTCTGGAAGGCAGTGTTGATTTTTTGTTTTCTCTGATTTTAGAGAAAATTTTAATTTTTTTTATGAAATGGTTTTAGGTAAAATGTAGGGTTAGATATTTATTAATGTTGAAAAATAATTATATTTACAATTGTAAAAAAAAGAAGTTTGGTGGAGCTCCAGGGCTTGGAGACTTACTACTCTCAACCATTCAAAATGGAAAAAAAATATTGAAAAACCAAAAACAAAACAAATAAAATTTTCGAATGCAAAATTAATTTAAAAAGAAATATTATTTGGGTCGTTTAGATTTCAAATCAAGGTTTGGCTTGCCTTTTTTTCAACCCCCGGACATATACATACATGTGTGAATTCGGTACGTGAGCAAAAGTGTCTGATTTCATATTTTTTTTTAGAAGATTGTACTATTTTTCATAGCAGTTCGGTAAATAAATTGTTTATAAAAATTCTAAAAATTCCATTTATTTTCTATTTAGAATGTTTCAAATGACTTTACAATTTTTGTTATCATGCAACTTCCCAGACTATGATTTATTTATTTTATATTCCATCAGAACAACAAGTAGCAATGACCACCCTATCTTATACACATACTATGATTATACATACGTTAGCTTATTAGTTTATTGTCTTCTCAAAGCGTTCTAGCAATTAAATATAATTTATGGATGCTGATAATTTCATAGTTTCACATACATAGTTGGTGCACTGTTGGTGTGGTATGGTTTTTGTGGTGTATATAGATACTTTGAGATTTTAATCGGATTAATTTGTATTCAAATAAAATTTGTTTAACTTTTGGAAATAGTCTCCTGTGTGTTGTTGTAGGTTTTATGACGGCTAAGAAGAGTGGTATTTTGTATTTAATCATATTATATTTGCATTTTGAGAAGCTTTTTGTGTTTATCTTAGATTCTATACAAGACTTGTTTGGAGAGTTAAGTGTGTATAGGTTTAATTAAATGGGAGCACAGGCATAAGGTCATATTTTATAAGAAGGATATAGGTATTTAGGTTATTTGCAGAGATGATAAGCAAATTGAGAAGCGTGTAAATAGTATAATTTTACAAATTTAAGTGTTTTAGTGATATGGAAGCAAGTCATTTGATTCAATAGAATTGTTTAGTTTTGAATATATGCTGAGGATTTAATCAAACAAAATGACTGTCACCAATTAGATCCACGACCCTTTGTCGCCACATGTATTACATATTTGATAAAAAAAATTGGCTGGAATTTTAAGGATTCATACTTCGACAGATAAATAGTTTTACAAGCGAGAATAATGTTGAACAGTAGGTAAGGTTTTTTTTTAAGAAGGTTTTTATAATAGGTTTTCAAGATCAGATAGAAGCCGGAACACTTATAATTGGTCTTTCAATGGATCTAAACTAGAAGTTACCAACGAGTAAAAGTATCTAGGGGTGAAACTGAACAGTACTATTAATTTTAATAAACATCTTTCAGAAAAATCAAAAAGTGCGCAAAGCCTGATTAATGTCTCTTGGAGAAACATATTCTTAAATGAACGCATCAAACTTTCAGCAAAATATAAAATATTTGATGCTGTGGTAAAGTCTACTCTGTGTTACGCTGCTCAGGTGTGGGGAATTGATGAATACGAAGATATTGAAAAATTCCATAGGAATTTCATAAAAAAACTTTTTAATCTACCACTGAAAACGCCTAATTATGCACTTTATCTTGAAACTGGTCTAGCTCAACTGTTGACACATACGCTCAAACTACAAGCAGATTACATTGTGAAGATTCTCTCTCACCAAGACGCACGACTTTCTAAAAAAAAATGCTACTATATGAGTTCAGAAACGAGGATTGGTGGATGTCAAAATGGAAAAGCTTAGGAAATAACTACGGGGAAGTTCTAACCGTGGAGCCAGACAACTTTTACGTTCTTAAAGAACAGTTATACCGCATTATTCGACAACATGAAGACTCTTTGCGTGATTGTCTTATAGCGAAAGCTCGTGAATCGAAAAGTAGAATTCTGTATTCTCAGCTCAACACCACATTATTGGAAAATAACTACTTTCACGACCGTCTTAACTTTAGAGAAATATCGCTCATATTTAAAGTGAGATGTGAGCTTCTCGGCCTAAACGGAAACCCTTACAATGGAAGTTTTGACCAATTCTGTTCTTTGTGCAATTTAAGATCACAAGAAGACTGTTTCCACTTTGTCAGCATATGTCGCATACTCTCGTCACAACGCCTAGCATACTTTGGGAAGAGAACATTAACGTTGCAGGAAACAATCAACATTCTGAATGGGTCTGACTGGAAATCTCTTTGCAAATTTCTGAAAGATACGTATATATACAGGATGTTATTAATAACCGAATTCGTATAACTATTTTTCTACTATTTTATTCAATACCTAATTAAATTTATTATTTACACATAAAGATAAAAATTGCTAACCGAGCTGACGGCAAAGCCATAGCTTTTAAATTCGTTGTTTTTGTTGTTTTTATTTTTTTGTTAATAGGTACCCATAATTTTTATAATACACTAGCGTAGCCCGACGAACGTTGTATCGCTTCTCTTTTTTTTTTGAAAATTAAGTGCGATGCCCCCTAAATTGGACTATAGCACCTGATTTTTGGATATTATTCCAATATATCCCCTTAATCTCGACCGATTGTTTTTTATAATTTTGCACATTTGTACTTCTTATTATTTTTAGCAATACTGCATTCCAAAATATTACAAAAGAAAAATGTTCTTCAATCACAAAAAAAATCGAAAACTAAATCCATTTTTTTATTATCTATGACGTTTATAACATTTTTTTTTACAAATTTTTCGAAAACGACCAATTTTCTTTAATAACATAATTCTTTAATAATACTGCGTACTAAAATTTTTCAAAAATGATTTTACTTCTTTTATAAAACAAAAATGTCTGTTTAAAAAACATTTTTGAAAATTTTAACAGGCAGTATTATTTAAGAATTTCAGATATATGTATGTATAAACGTGTTGACAAACTTTTGCATAAAATTTGTCGAGTTGTTTTCGAGAAATTTGTAAAAAAGTGTTATAAATTTCAAGGAAATTGCTGATACAAAACATACAAATTTATTTTCACCTTAAACTGTTATTTTCTGTTTTGTCTTTTATGTTGAACTTAAATATTTAAGTTTCGTTTCAGTATTATGACCAAACGACGTTATTTTTAATAAAAAGCACCGAGTTTTTCTTTGAATTAATTTATTTCGGTTTCCCTCTATACGTCTCTAGGTTAAGTTAGTAAAATAGATAATACTATCATACAAAATAGTGTGTTGCTTAATCGACATCGTTCCGGTGTCACATTTTTCAAATTAAACAGTTAAACTTCAGATATTTCCAATATTCCATCAGACAAAGATTTCGAGAGCGTACTATCACCCATTTAAAAAATAAAAATTACTGCATAGTAAATTAGTGTTTGTTTAACATTTATTCAATTTAAGCATTCGAGCATAATTTGAAATGGGAGTGTAAATATTCAGCTTCAAAATAATCCCTGTGGGCACCTGGGTCACCGCCAGCCAAATCCATAATGATCGAAATGACATCCCGTCATATTGTTCACACAAACGGCAAAAATAAAATACACAAATGGCTTCTCGCTTAAAACGACAGAACCGACGCGATGCTGCCATTTTGTAGAATTTACTCCATTTAGGTCACCACAACGGCCATTCCCTTATTTTAAAGTCTGTAAAGCCTCTTTTGCGCATCAACATTGGAACCAACGTTAAGATATACATTGATATAAAATAAAAGAAAGACTCTCCTAACACAGAACCTTGTGGAACCTCAACATCGTTTTTTGATTGCACTGGATATTTCTTAATTCATTTTAGATCGTAATTTTTTTTTTTTAAATATGATGGGTGATTTGCATAAGATCCAATTAAAAGATAGGGGGTGTAGGTTGATAATAAATACAAGAAAAAAATATTGCATCTGTTTTTCGCATGCAAAAAATAAATCATTTCAAATAGAAATCAAATTCTTAAAAAACAACCGCAACACCTTCCATAATGTATGTAGAAACTGTTGCTGTACAATTTTAAATCAAGTTGCCTCAACGATGTCCTTCAAGTTGGCATTACCACTTCAAAATTTTAAAGGGATTCAATAATTGGATTAATTTTCGCGAAAAAAAAAACAAAGATCCAAAATAATTAATCCAGCATTGCCACAGCTATATTTATATATTTTATTTTATAATTATGTAATTGTGTTTGTTAGTAGGGAATTTTTTTATACAATATTCGCTGGTCGTCTTTAAATATAAGTTGTTTCATCAAAAAAATTTGACTCCTAGTGCCTGGAAATTTTATCAAATTCCAAAAGATCGTTCTCATTTTAACAACCTATAACTGCCTCTCCATACAACTGGAACTAATGCGTATTGGCGAATTTGCACTGATAAGCTTGCTTCTTTTTCATAGTAGTCGGTCAGTCAAATCAAACAATAATCAACCGTAACAACTGACTTTGTATGTACCGATACTACTGATTAGCCTCTTAAACACAAAAAGCTTCGAATTCGAACCCATTTTAATGCTTTTAACATAATTGCTTTGAATCAAATGTATTTGATGAAAAACATACCAGCATAGCTACATCAATCCATTTTACACATTGGCATACATGCACCCTGCAATCCTTTAAATACCTTGGGTCAATAGTAGCAGCCGATAACAATATAGAAGAAGAAATACGCGGGCGGCTTCTCAAATCCAACAGACCCTACTATAGTCTGTCAAAGCTCTTCAAATCCAGAAATCTCACCATAACTTCAAAACTGCTGCTGTACAGGACCATGGTCCTGCCAGTAATCACATATGGATCCGAGACTTGGGTGCTTAGCAAAAGGCACTCCGACCTCTTAGCCGCGTTCGAGAGAAAAGTCTTAAGGAGAATTGTTGGCCCCATATGTGAGGAAGGACGATTCCGGAGACGGTACAATCATGAATTGTACGCAATCTACCTTGAAGCGGATATCGTGACAAATATCGTGACAAAAATTAAGCTCGGTAGACTCCGGTGGGCAGGGCATTTAGCTCGCATGAGCGAAGATGAACCTGCTCGGAAAGTTCTTTGTGGTACATTCTATGGTAGACGACAGCGTGGTAGACCATGCTTGCGCTTGAGAGATGGCGTAGACCAGGACGCCCGGAGCCTTGGGGTGCGCAACTGGATGGCGGCGGCTCGAGACCGGGATGGGTGGAGAGACTTGTTGAAGGAGGTCAGGACCGGACCCCGGTTGTCGAGCCGACGATGATGATGATGATACATACACCCAAAAAAACAAAAACAAAAACCTCACTTAAACTAGTTCCAAACATCAATTAGTTACTTGAAAAATGAACTTTTAAGCAGTTTCACTGTCGCTCAGTTATGGAGTCTCCCTGGAGGCTGAAATGTTTTCTCTTTTGCTGCAACAATTGTCATAATAACTCTAAGCTAACAGTTCAGTTACTGTAAATATCATTTATATAGTATTATGTCATACAAAATTAAAAAAAAAAAGTAAATAAAAAACAAAAAACTTGTTGACCTTAAGCATAAATTTCCGTCGATTACGGATGTTTACAAACTATTTTTTTTTTTTCATTATGTTAATTTTTGTTGTTGTTTATTTACTTTTAATTTGTTTATTTTATTTGTGAATGACAGATAAGTTAAGTATGGTTACACTCAAGACGATTTGCGGATAGAAAAAACTATATTTAGCTTCTTATATGTAACTTCATTTCTCAACCTAACTATTTTCTGATATTTTTTGCTTAGCTAGAGTTGCCAAAGTTGTTTATTAAAAAATGTATTTTTTTTCTTTCTTTCTATATATATATGGATTTTTTTTGGTGTTTTTGTCTTCAAGTTAAGTACTATTATAGGATTTTTAATTTTAACATAGAAAAAAAACTAGAAACTATTACATATTTTAAAATTTTTATTTATTCAACTTAAAATCACAATTTTTACTTAATATTTAGGATAAACGGGGTGTTTCGGAGTTATATTTATAATGAGTTCGAGGGTATAGATAAACGTGGATATGTTTGAGGATGCGATTCACAGGAAAATTTCAATTAATAGTGCAAAGCCTTTAAGGGTCGTAAGTATAAAGGGCTCTTAAGGTTATGAAGTTATACAAACATTTTATTTACCCTGTATAATCCCACCATAATTTGAAGCCGGTCAAGACAACTCATAAGTTTTTTATGAAAGCTCATACAAATTGGTTTTGAGAGTCTTAGCTTTATCAGCGCTCGACAACTACTGCCCTTATTCTGTTTAACAGTCTATAAGTCAAAACAAATCCTGAGATGAAGCAGAATATGTTTTGGAATTCTGTAAATTTAAAATTTCATATTCCAACATACGCATACATATACATAGTCCCCTTTCACACGAGGAAACAAGTTGCTGGAGATTTTTTTGACGTTTTCTTTTAATTTCCTTAAAAATCTCCTGTACCTTTCACACGAAGAAACAAAATCGTGGAAACTTTCTGTATTTCCCTTTTAAAATAGCTTGGTTGAACACACTCTACTGTGTGTGTGAAGAGGAATGTCAAAAAAATCTCCTCTAATCGTTGACCGGGGAGATTTGATTTTCCCCTCTTACTTCTTGCCCTTCTCAACAACAAACTGAATGTTGCTGGCAACTCAGTTTCCTCGTGTGAAAGGGGACATACGTACTTTTACTTGATCTGTATTTGAGCTTGATCCGGTGGGCCGATTTGCTTCAAATTTGCTACAGAGCATTTGCATGTGCTTCCCTAGAGGGGAAATTTAAATTTCAGTTTAAGCTTATCTAGAAACGGGTAGCTGCGATACAACAATTTCGGTTTCTTCTCGAAAACGGCTTTAACGATTTCGATTAAATTTTGTACTACCTTTAATGTGCAATCAGATTAGAAGAAACCGCTGCGTTTTAGGTTTTTGGAAAATTGCAAATATACGACAATAACAATTCTACGTTTTTTGAGAAATGTTGGCCTTATTTTTTGGCTTATTTGCGCATAGGTATATATCTTTTCAACGATTGGACCGATTTTATTATAATTTTTGCAATTTCGTACTTTTAAATAGTTCAAATAATATTGCATTCAAAGCTGTTGAAAAAATGAAATATTTAAAAAAACAAAAAATAATTTTAAAAAATCAATTTTTTAGTTTTGACAAGAACACATTCATGCGATCCATTCGTGCCTATTTCGTAGAAATATAAAATTATCGATTTTTTAATTAAATTTTTTAAACTCTAAGTAGGAATGAACAAATTTTGAAAGTCATAGAAAAACATAATTGTGTAAGAAATTGTACACATTATGTATGTATGTAGGTACAAAAATTATGCAAAATATGTGAAGAAGTCGATTTTACCAATCGGCGTTAAAAAGCCATTGATGGCAACCCTGTTACTACCATTAAACAAAAAAATAATAAACTATCACATGACTCAAATCAAACATAGATACCTATACTTCAAATATAATTAAGTTCCCAAAAAGTGTTTCTATTACGAAAAAAAAACCTGCAAATGACCTTGAAAGTTTTTCAAATTGTATTAAGTTAAATACATATTTTCAGATGGTTAATAATTCACAGAAATGAAAAAAAGTTTAAGTTGTTGAAACAGAATTTATATATGTATATACATACATATTAACAGTTTTGATGATTTAGCAAAAAAAAAATAATAATAATTCTCCCCAAAATTTTATTTGTTTGTCTACTAAAAATATAAATTTTTCTAAATTTTGTTTATATGTTTGTTCATCGTGCGATAAATATGCTTTTAATTTTTTTTTTTTTTTTTTGCAAAGATAAACAAATATCTAAATAAAAACAAACAAATACAATTTTGCAGGTTAGTTAATGGTTACCAAGGTTGTTAAAAATGGTTTTCCCTCTTTTCTCAGTCGTCACATTATTTGGTAAAGATTTTAATTTGCGTTTTAGATTTTTTTTAAATTGTCCCCTTTCACACGAAGAAACAAGTTGCTGGAGATTTTTTTGACGTGTACCTTTCACACGAAGAAGAAAATCGTAAGAGATTTTCTGCAGTTTCCCTATAAAGTCTATTGGTTGAACGCTCACTACCTTAAGTGTGACAAGGAATGTCAAAAAAATCTCCTCAATTGTTGACCGGGGATATTTTATTCAACCCACTTACTTCGTACCCTTCTCTCCTACAAACTGAAAGACGCTGTAATCTCAGTTTCTTTGTGTGAAAGTTGACATTGTTGCTGGAAAATGTTGACTACTACAGGAAAAAGTAAAAATTGAGAGCTATGCTTTTTTGTTCAGGAATTTTCTCCGAATCCTTGAACATCTCTAGGTCCTTTCGGCTACCTGACTTCGCAAGCGTATTTCAAGCTGAATTACTAGCCATCAGGGAAGCATGCAAGATACTCAAACAAGCTCCCAACCAAAACCGGAACACTGCTATCCTGACAGACAGTCAAGCAGCTGTGAAAGCAATTGATTCGGCTATAACATCATCTAAATTGGTCCAGCAATGCCGAGATGAACTACTTAGCCTTAATGTCAACCTCAGGGTCACTCTTATCTGGGTTCCAGGTCATTGTGGGATTGAGGGAAATGAGCGGGCTGACGAACTGGCCAGACAAGGATCAGCCCTTCATAGCTCACTTGCGGAAAGAGTTAATATTCCGCTTGGAGTTATGAAGGGCAATTTATTCTCAATTTTTCTTATTGAATCCAATCGCAGGTGGGAAAGTTTAACAAACTGCGTCATATCCAGAAAGATATAGCCCATCTATAATAAATCTCGAACAACTGATCTGATTTTTAGGCCCAGGCGAGACATAGCCAGTGTTGTTGCAACATCTTCTGGCCACTGGCCTATAGGAGAACATGCGGCGAAGCTGGGCATTCCGTACAATACTTTTTGTCGCAGTTGTGGGGACCATCAGGAGAAGGAAACAGTGGCCCACTTCCTCTGTAAATGCCCTGCTCTGGCCAGATCGAGAGCGAAATCTTTTGGAAATGCTTTCCTTGAATATCTACACGAATTTTCTGAGGTAAAGATCAAAGATTTGATTGCTTTTCTCAACGCGACAAAATGGATCTAGGTCAAGCTTTGGCCTTAATTCCTTCACCTCACCTTTCGGACTCCTTTAGACAGCGCGTAAGCTGAATAAGGGCGTTTTAAGGACCTGTAAGAGGGTATATGTGCAAACCCCTCCAATAGTTTAACAAAAAAAAAAGAAAAAAAAGAAAGGGAAAACTAAAAATAAAAATAAAACCGCTTTTCACCCAACAGGTCAATACGAGTTATGGTGTGTCTAGCGTTATGGTGTCTTAGGCGCACTCTAGCGCTAATTGGGTCACGGAGCGAGGTTGCTCTGGGCCGCCATCTCTACCTACCTACCTATGCTTTTTAGTTATAGGGTAAGCTATGGTCTTCTTCGATCCCAGGATTTACACTATTTAAGCCGCCTCGAAAAATTGCAGGTTTTTTTTCCAAGTTAAGCTAAGGCCCTGGAAGCATTACCACTTCAAAATTTTAAGGGTCCAATAATTCGTTAATTCAATTCGTGAATTTGTCGTAAGAAAAAAATGTCGCGCTTGTTTTTTTTTTAACAATCCCTGGTTAAGCTAATTTGACTACTAATCGTGAAAAATTTTGAAGAAAATCATCAGAACCTACAAGTTATCCCGGGTATCTTGAACCAGACAGAATAGGTAGGTACAAATATACACAACACATACAACATCATTCAATTTAATTGATTAAATTATCATATAAAGATTTTATTGACATGACTCATTCTATGTTTCATTTGGACTATGGGCAATTATAAATCTTTATATTCACCACACCTTTCTGTTGATTTAAATTCCATAGAAATAGAATGAAACAAAAACCTACGAACATAAATACAAACAAATTTAATTCTGTATTCTTAACTTTCTCTTTGGCAACCAAACCCAATGTCAAAAATGTCATAAATCTATTTCGCCCTACAATATATAGAACACTTTTTATGTCAACAAAACTCCCATACAATTATTATAATATAGATAGAGAAAGGGATAGAAGGTCTGATGACAATAGGTATGTATGTATGTGTTCTTATGAGCAAACCAAAAATGGGTGGGTGATAAACTGCTGGTACCTATACCTAAGCAAAAATATGAAAACTTAATGAATAAATATGTACATATACCTACCTACACCCCAATGAATATATATTTTCTTTCGTCTTCTTGGCACTCAATTTATCAATCTTTTTAAGAGGTTTCCGTTACCGATTTATTGACATTTGTTGTAAATTAAAGTTTTAGAATAAATACATTGACAATCTAGGGCAGAAATTTTATAGTTAGTCAAAATGGCGTCAAGAGAAATTGTGTGTTGAATAGAGGAAAAAGGTTTTTTAGGTATAAAGTGAGTGTATTGACAGTTAATCATCAATCACAATCAATCATAGAAGAAGTGTATCATTATTTTACTTTAAGAGTTAAATATAAAAGCACTTCAATTAAAATTAAGACACAATATACAGACATAAGCATTTTGACATTTAATGTCCATCATCTGTCAAAATGTCATGTTTAGGAATTTTTCAAAGACTTATTATGTTTTCGTTGGTCGTCCAGAAATCAGAACCTTTCTTATGTCGTCCTCAGAGTGACAGTTCTTCTTCTGAAAAGAAGAGATTTTGATTCTGGATTTAATTTAATAATCGAAATCAGAATTAGTATAAAATTCTCACATTATGCAGGTAGTTGAATTTCAAAATCATAATTTATTGATTGAGTTTAAACTAAAACGTAAGTTCTGATATATGTGGGCCAGTTACGTTAACACGGTCTTAAGGACGTAAACAAGATTCGAAGTGATTTTATATTAAATTGACAAGTTGTACCGTTAATGGAAATAGCGAATGAAATCAAGAGATTGTGTACCTTAAACCGAGAACTCAACTTAACAAAATGTGGCTTTAAATTGAAAAAAATTGCGATAAATTATCAAAATAGCTAAAATGATCCATTTCTAAAGCGCAATGTCATTTATTTAATTTTCTGTTCCTTATTTCCCAGTCAGAGCTACTAGCGCCCTAATAGTCACTCACTTAATCCAGATTAAAAATTAAATAAAAATAAAAATCAATTAAAATCCAATTCCATATTATTTACTCGTTAAATCTATTGTAGATAAAACCCAAATTAGTTTAAACTGCTCTCAGGAGTACAGTTTAGGAACTTACATCAAGATTATTTTAGAAAAAAAGGGTAATATGGACATAGATTTAATAAATCTGGATTTAAAGTCCATTTAAATGCAAAGTGAAAAATATGGCCCTTAGTCTGCTATTATAGGCAATTTTAGCGTTGGTTCACGGTTTTCTCCTTGGCGCTAGTTACATACATATATAAGAACAAAGTTCATGATTTAAAAGTCGTCATTTAGGTAATAGCTGAATCAGGTCGAATTGTTCACTGAGGAGTTAAATCAGGGTAAGCTGGTCTTACTCATAAATTAATCCCGAGTTAATCCATTAAGCATGATTTTCAGTAAAGGATTAACTCTGAGTTAAAAATTGGATCTTTACTATTGAAATCGATCTGCGAAACTTCTTTTTTTCTTTTTTTTTTTTGTAAAATATTTTCCATTTATTCCTAATTTCCTAAAACTTAGGCCACATACATACCTACACGTGTGCATTGTTAATACATCTTAATGGATATTTTAAATTGAATGTGGCGAAAAAATAAATTTTCTCCGAATACTACACACATCGCAAATTACATATTTTGTATGTCGAAGACGCAAGTCGTTTTCACTATGCGATCATTTCGAGGAAAAGATTTCTTAAATTGATTCCAAACTAAAAAAATTTCCATTCCAAGCCCTAAGTTATGTCAGAAATAAATGTTAATACGTTCAGGAAATTAATATCACAGAGATTTCGCTCCGTCAAAAGTGACAAAGCGAATCCACATTTTTTTTTCCTCAGGATTTTGACAGGAAAGCTGGAGAAATTTTACTGAAGAATCCTGTTCATGTATGTAATTGACGTAACATAAATTCCGAGACCTCATTTTCTGGAACATTCCAAATAAAACTAAATACACCTCAAAAATGTCGAAACTTGATGGACGCTGTTCACATTGGACTATCTCCTCCGAATTTTTTGTGACGTCTCTGTGCTTTTGCTCACTCTCCCCCTTCATGGTGAGGCAGAGATGGCCAAGAAAGGCAGGATTTTTTTAAACTTTTTAATAACTTTGGGTATTGAAGTTTTTTTTTGTGTCACCTGTTTTCTCTGTCTGTACTTTATCTTTGGCACTAAAATCCTACAGAAACAATTTTTCCCAATTGGAAACATATTTTCTTATAAATAAGATTGACATTTTGTAAGTGAAAAATTTCTTATTACTACTTCAACAAGCACAGATTTTTGTTTTAACGACTGCTGAACGTCAAAATGAGTCGGATGTGTTTATATTATTTTGTGTCTGGACAATAAAAGTTGGATTCACGTCAAAACAAAATCAGAGGAGACAGTCAATGGGAACACCGTCAAAAAAGCATCAAGTAATGAACATTTTTTGACATATTGACACAGAAACGAAACTAGAGAAATCAATATTGACAAAAAATAAATCAATTTGAAATCGTGTTCCATTCGCAACGAAATAAATCAATTTCTAAATTGAAATCTTAATTTACCAATGGAAAACTGATTACATACACTATTTTTTCGGATGTTCTGTCTTTTTTGTCTTTTTGACAGATAGGGTGAGCGGTGTAAGAATGTAGGGGGAAATAAGCTAAGTTTATATACCCCTCAACAAGACATAAGATGAAACCACCCAAAAAAATTAATCGTGTAATTAGGCTCTTAGTAAGTAATGGGTGATTTTTTAAGAGGTTTAGAACTTTTTTAAAAAAAAAAACACAAAAAATTCGAAAAAATGAATGAAATATTTATTTGAATCGATAGTTTGAACCTTGCAATTTAATGTTTAAAGATAATTTCATGCAAATGTTGACCGCGGCTGCGTCTCAGGTAGCCCATCCGCTGAGTCCAATTTTGGCATACTCTTTCACACATATCGGCCGGTATCTCACGAATGAATGCATGGATGTTGGCTTCCAGTGCGTCAATCGAAGCGGGCTTGTCCCTATAGACATTAGCCTTGACATACCCCCACAAAAAATAATCTTATGGTGTCAAATCGCACGATCTAGGCGGCCAATTGACCGGCCCGAAACGTGAAATTAACTGTTCACCAAACTCGCCTCGCAATTGCGCCATTGTTTCGCGTGCTGTGTGGCATGTGGCACCGTCTTGTTGAAACCACATATCATGCAAGTCAAGAACTTCCATTTCGGGCAAAAAAAAGTTTGTTATCATCGCTCGGTAGCGTTCACCATTGACAGTAACGCTGCGATTCGCATCATCTTTGAAGAAATAGGCCCAATAATGCCGCCGGCCCATAAACCGCACCAAACAGTGGCTTTTTCGGGATGCATTGGTAGCTGTTGCAATGCTTCTGGCTGATCTTCACTCCAAATGCGGCAATTTTGCTTATTTACGTACCCATTCAACCAAAAATGAGCCTCATCGCTGAACACAATTTTTCGATAAAAAAGCGGATCCTCGGCCAGCTTTCCAAGAGCCCATTCACCAAAAATTCGGCGTTGTGGTAGGTCGGCTGGCTTTAGTTCTTGCACCAGCTGTATCTTAAAAGGCTTTACGCCCAAATCCTTCCGCAAAATTTTCCACGTAGTGCTGTAACAAAGGCCTAACTGCTGGGAACGGCGCCGAATCGACATTTCGCGGTCTTCTGTCACACTAGCTGATACGGCCGCAATATTTTCTTCACTACGCACAGTACGTAAACGTGTTGGTGGTTTAATGTCCAACAAAGTAAATTTGGTGCGAAATTTGGTCACAATCTTCCGAATAGACTGCTCAGAAGGTCGAGAATGCCGATCATAAAATGGAAGCAGCGCGCGATGAACATTTCCAACCGAGCACGAATTTTGATAGTAAAATTCAATAATTTGCAAGCGTTGTTCATTTGTAAGACGATCCATGGTTAAATTGCAAACCAAACTGAAGCTGTTTGACAGTGACACAAGGTACTAAACACACGTCAGCTGTCAAAACCAGTGTTGCCAAAACCAAACCAGCTAAAAAATCACCCTTTATATGTTCGAAAAAGTCATAACCGAGTTACTAATTACAATACCATAGATTTTTCGTAGGTACGAGGGTTTGCTTCCCAAAACTGAAAATTTCTACGAATTTAAGTCCAATTTAATATTGTTTCTATATGACAGAACTTTGGACTTAAAATAAATAATAAGAATTGGCAGTTTTGTAAAGTAAACGAACAGTGGTAAATTTGTACGTAGTATAAGACGAGCAGAGTTTTTTTATCCCGAGGAAATATTAAGTTTTTTTTTTGCTGTTTGTGCACTAGTACGACGCTAACCCTATAGGTAGGTATTTATAATAATTATATTTTGGAGTTTGACAAGAAATGAACCCATGTGTGAATTTGTTGCCAGAATTCTCATCAACTTTGTGATATAATTATAGCGCATAGGTATTCTATGGAAATTTACTTTTGTTTTGATTTAGTAGAGTAGCGTGTGGAAAGGAAACAAAAAAATGTTTCGCAAACGAGCCGTTCCTATACATTATATATACATTCATACATGCTATGCTAAATCTATGTTCGTTACATTATTCATTTAATTTGGCTTTAACAAACACAGAAATTATAATTGATTAGGAAGTATAAGGGCAAGACGGTGATTAGGATAAAATTAATTGTCTTATGACGACGGAAGTATAGTTTAACAACGAAATTAGTTCTTAAATCAGTGCATAACTAATTTTGGGAATTTTTGTTCTTTTATAGTCAACTTTTTCAATGATGATATTAAACGGAAAGCTATCCATTTTCGGGTGTATATTTCTAAACTTATTTTTATATCTCTCCAATTGACTTAGGGTTTTGATAATTCTAACATGACACTAAGCAAATATTAACACCCATGCAATAGGTACAGGTAGGTGAATTGAATTCAAAAATGAAAAATTATGTTTGAATAACAGCCTGATTCTCCCCTTGTGAGGAATCATAAGCCACAAGCTCTTGTGACTATTTCTTGTGAGGATTGTTGTGACTCAATAACATTTTTGGAATTCTCCCCCAATCATCACAAGAAAGCTCACAACTAAACTCACCATAGCAAAGGTGAATTTTGGAGTACCTTAATTGCAACAGCTAATTATTAAAAACATAAAAAAAGATTTTCAATTGGGTCATATAAATTTATTTAAAACTGGAAGTGAAAAAACTATTAAAAAATGGTGTTTTCGACAGCAAATGAATCATTTGTTTCCTGCGTTAGAAAAAAAAGTCTGTGCTATTGTCAAAATCTTGTTTTTTTATTTCGGATGAAGGATACCAAAGAAGATACGCCCAATAAAATCCACTTTAATTTTCTTTGTCCTAATCTAAAAAAAAAAAAATCAATGTTGTTTAAAAAATAAATACATTATGATATCAAAGTTTCAAAACGTATGTAATTTGTGAGTTGCGACCTGCTATGAAGGAGATCACAATTTCGATTGTTTTTGTGACTCTCATAAGTTGTGACTCTGGGGGAGAATTCGAAAAAGTCACAATATTAATTTCACCTCTTCTTGTGACTTGTGAGGTATCAGTGATGATGGAAAGATTTGGGCTATAAATGTCGCTTTCTGTCTCTGATTAAGGTAGGTACCTATCTAGTTAAAAAACTGAGGGTGTAGTACACCTATGGGAGTAATAGTTAGTGCGTTGCACTAGCAACCTCTATTCGAATCAAAAAATTGTTCAATTTGATAGTTCAAAACTATTTTGAGCGTAGGTAGTCACTTTGCTGATTGATGTAAAATTATGCAAAGAATGTCTAAACTGAAATCTTCATAGTTATAGTGATTATTTTTTTTGTTAAATTTATTTAACACAAATAACTATTCAGATCCAATCAAGTTATGCTCGCTTGTTCTATTGGCCAAATATAAAGGGTTTTCCAATAAGAGGTGTTATTTTGAATAGCCCGCTATTTCGGTAGCTGTCACTTTTGAAGCTGTCATTTTTTGACATTTGACAAGTAGAAACTACGCCATTAATAAAAACAATACACGCTTCAACAACGCATTGAAATTATTAAAATTCACTATAAAAATGGTGAAAATTTGGCAGAGACGGTTCGTAAAACTAAAACATTTTTGGGTCGTCGTGAAGCACCTTGTCGGACCGCAATACAGAAATTGGTGCACAAATTCGAGCTGTTGGGACAAGTTAGTAATGTGAAGAATAAAACCCGTGCACGTCGCTCAAGAACAACTGAGAATATTGCTGTTCATTCCTCGTCGTTCTTTGGAATTAGGCATTCCACAAACGTCATTACACCGTATTTTGCATAAAGACTTGGGTCTTAAGGCTTATAAAGTTCAGTTAACACAAGAACTCAAGCCGGCTGATCATCAACAACGTCGTGTCTTTGCTGATTGGGTCCTTGAAATGCATGAAAATGATCCGGAATTTCATCGAAAAATCATCTTGACTGATGAGGCCCATTTCCACCTCGGATGCAACGTCAACAAGCAAAACTGTCGCATCTGGGGCTCGGAAAACCCAAGAGTTATTGTTGAAAAGCCTCTCCATCCTCAACGCGTGGCTGTTTGGTGCGGTTTATGGTCCGGCGGGGTCATTGGACCTTACTTTTTCGAAAATGAGGCTGGAGCAACAGTTACGGTCAATGGATTGCGCTATCGAGAGATGATTAATGATTTTTTATGGCCGGAATTTGATGGTATTGATCTGGACAACGTTTACTTTCAACAAGACGGCGCTATGTGCCACACAAGCAATGAAACCATCGATCTTTTACGGGAAAAATTTCCGGACCGTGTTATCTCTCGAAGAGGTGATCACAATTGGCCACCGAGATCTTGTGATTTAACACCTTGCGACTTCTTCCTTTAGGGCCACGTGAAAGATAAGGTCTACGCCAACAGCCCAGCGTCGATTCAAGACCTCAAAGATGGAATTCGTGAGGCTATCGAGGACATAGGGCAGCCACTTTGCGATTTGGTTATGGAAAATTTCATGAAAAGGATATGGTCCTGTAAGCCATTTGGCTGATGTTGTATTCCATTATTAACGGCATACCTTCCTCTTTATAATGAAATAAACATCCGACCATTTATCTCAAAAAATGCCATTTTTCTTTGAATATCAAAATAACACCTCTTATTGGAAAACCCTTTACCTACCTTACGGAATAACAATCGAAAAATCCATACCTACCTGAGTGAAAGGAATTATGTACTTACATATCAGTATCAACATAGCCGATTAGAATCAACTTTAAAATTTTCAAATGTTTATCTTGGCGTCAAAAAAAAATAATCATTACGAATCGTCTATCTCATTTCGGTTAAGTGAGTGTATTATATTTAAGTTCCCTTTATAACAATCCGAAAGCTATTTTTCGTTGGTGTGTGGAATTAGCTTTAATCAGCTTCCTAAGATTATATTCCGTTCTACCAGTGTTTGCCCAGGCAAAATTATTTATGAATCCCTCCGAATGGAAAAATTAATCATATTTGATTGTAAATAAACGAATTTTCTTGACAAAATATTTGTCTCTGGCAGTTCATAATAAAATTTGTTAGGTATAGGTACCTACTTACATTAGTTTAAAAATGTAATGTCGTTTTCCTTTGCTCACTCCTATCAATCATTCCCTTTTCATTTCCAACACTGGGAAAGCGTCCCTTTGGCTTTTGGGATTGATGTGTTTGTTTAAGAAGAAAATTTCCTACGACTTTTCTGATTCAGATACATTCCCATTTTTATTTATATCCACATCACATCCATCCTTGTCTCAAGGATATTCTTCAACAGAAAACTTCTTTGACAAGTGCATCCCCCGTCAAGTCCCTGTCCCTGGCTTCTGGAGGGAGAGAGAGAGAGACAGATTTAGAGAGAATAAAGTAAAACCATCCCACCATAAAAGATCAAATTAAAGGACAATTCTAATAATAACGGCAGGAATCTCAAAGACCTCAGGGGTGAATACCTATATCGTGTAACGATGAGAGCTAATTAGGGCTTCCGATTTCGAATTAGCTATTAAAGATACAAGTGAATGTGGAACGAGAACGAGGTGACAAAGCGCAAAAAAAAAAAATAAACTGTCCCCCCATGGGTAGGTATAAAGGTTGATGGAAATTAAAAAATAAATATCATGTGTGGTGGGGTATAAATCTACTACTTCTTATGTAAATATGGTTTATATAAAAAAATATATTATTGTTAAATTCTTTAAATAAAAATATGAAAACTCACCCAAAAATTTATTTGTTTTTAAAAGTCTTTATCCTTTTTATTTGCTGGATTCACTCTGGGGAAATTAGACAATTTTTTGACAGGAAAAAAAACTGCATTCACTTCACGAAAAAAATAACTACATACATTTATTCACAAATGGAATAATGAATGAATTAAGAGACCCAATTATGGATCAATTATAAAAATAATTCTCACTTTTTAGCTTTTCGCACACACACTAGGGCCTACGCGGGAGGTGAAAGTAAAAGAAGGGAAAAATAACATGTACAATCTTGTTTTTTTTTTTTTTTGTGAGAGGAAGGTTGTGCTATTATGATTTATGAGTATTATTTAATAATTTACCGTTTTTTTTCTTTTAACTCATTTGGTGGAGATTCATTTATAAAGGTGTTCACACAACGGTTAGGTTTGCTCTACTTATTTTTTTTTTTTTTTAAGTTTTTCTTTAATAACTATGCAAATTTTTACTTATTTTCTTTAAAAAATCGTAAAAATACAAAAAAAGCATGAACAAAATTAAATCCGTCACTTTTCTTTCCAATCTGACATCAAAACATCATTTTACTGCACGATTCGATTTTTATTTCTCCTTCTTTTTGTTGTCCTTTTTTAACTCTTTCTCCCCTACTTAACTCATTTGTTTTTTCGCTGAAATATTTTTGTTTATTTTTATGTAATCCATAAAAACAAAGAAAACATTTCTGGACAGACAAAACCGAGGCACATGCATCATCGACCGAAAGGCGAAAACAAAATTAAAATAACTGCAAAGTGCACACACACGCATTAACGTGATGGGAAATTCTAGTTTAGACCGCTCTTACACGAGAGATGAAAAAAAAAAAAAAAAAAACAGGTGAACAGAAATTCCATTGTTCTATGTTCTACCATCATCACATCAGCAGCATCACCCACAAAACCTTCCGTTAAATTCTGGAACTTGGCAGAATAAATGCCTCCGCGACATATTTTATGCGAGTTTAAAAGTTTTATGTTCGCGAGTTAATAGTTTATTTTTGTTTGTTTATAGTTGAATGACCGATAATTGTCTAGAAAAGTTATACAAAAGTACTTTTTTTATTATTCTTGTTTCTTTAACTTTAAAATTATCCGCGATTCATACCAATTCGTTATAAATTCACCGTTCGACTGAGTGTTGAGTGAAAATTTAAATGAAGAAATGCATCAAAGTCAAAGGGGAAAAATTAAATTAACGAAAATGAATTCTAAAAGAAAAGTGATAATAAATCAATGTGAGTGAACGAAAGAATAAAATTCCAATTGGAATGAATTAGTGTATGAAAGAGATGGCTTGTGTGACTAAGTGAACATTTGTTTTGCGGCGAATTGAAAAAAAAGTAATAATGGCGCCTGTCAGCTGTGAAATGTTGACATCAAATTTTGTGGTGAATTTATTTGCTGTCTCTGTTGGTTGATGCGAGCTGCGAGGTACTTATTTGATATATGGATAAACCAGGTATGTTACATAGATATAATATTCTGTTTTATTTTAAAATGTACTTAGGTACTATAAAAAAAAGGCGCTTATGTTTATTGTCATATACTTAATGGCACAAAATTGAAGTTTAGATAATAGAAAGAAAGCAAACGAAATATTGCAATCAAAATAGTTTTATTAAGCATTCAACACACTCCTTAAGAAAATCAGGGAGTGAGTTCGGCTTTTAACAATTTGCAAAGGTAACTTTCATTAGCTTAAGTGAGCTTCCCACTATTATAGGTCTACCTTAAGATTTAACCGAGATTGATGTAATCCGAATAAAAACAGAATAGAAAATGTACTTTATTTCACTGATGTGCGCTATGGGTAACTCAACCATTTAATATTTCGAATAACTTTTTTTCATTAATTTATCTTCCGAGTATTATTATATTTATTTCTACCATAAATCTGCACGTGAGCTATGAAGATTTTTTTCGTAATATACACATTTTCATACCACCACTTTACCTATACCTAACCATCAAAGTTATTTCTTGAAAACTATATCCATCTAGGTGCAAAAGTTTATTATTTATTTACATTAAATTCATTCATAAATAGGCACTCTTTTCTCGGATACTAAACTAAGACCATAAAATAAAATTTATTCCAAACATTTCTTGATATGTCAAAAATCTACATAATATACAATCATTTCATAAAGAAAAACAAAGAACATTTGCAATAAATGTTAGAAGATGAATAATTTGTTTATTTTTTTTTTTTGTTATGAAAAAAGAAGTACGCAGGTCATTCATGCGCAGTTAATGTGGTGTGGTTGTATTCGGCGAATTGAATTTAAAAATAAAAATGTGTACAAAACCCTGTTAGAGGATATATAATATGGAGTGCTCGTTTCTATCCGTAATGCATTGTAGTACCTGAAGCCATGATAGGGGGCACTATTTCACTTTCGGTAAGATAAACTCTTAGAGGATATCGTACAGCTGCTATCAATTGTAAGTCATAATTTGCTTATTTTCTTTCTAAATTGTTCTAAATTGAAGTAATTCTTGAAATTAATAAGTGTTTGTTTATTATTTAAAAGATTTCAATATCTTTTTTTTTTAGTTTTTTTCTCTAATGTGCAGAAAACTCAGTTCGTTTAACTTTCCGAAACTAGAACAGCGACCCCTATCAAAGCTTCGCATTCGAATAAAACCAAGCACTCCATATTATTATATCCTCTAAATCAAAACCTCAAAGGTGAATTTCATTCTCCACCAATGATGTTGTTTGGGAAAATACAAATATGTATATAAGTTGTGTTCCATTGAAGGTTGCAGAGAACTCTCGAATTCAATTGATTTAAAAAAAATAATCAGCTCTGCCAGAAGGCGAAAAATCGTGTACAATCTTAACGTATTTGTTATGTATCCCGAACTTACACTAGTTGTTGTTTCATTCAAAAGTGTTCAACATAAGCCTTTTTTCGTTTACATCCAAAAACTGCCAATTTCTACCAATTTTTATTCAAAGTTCATATACAAAAGAGACTGTAAAGTATTGCCATCTCTTTTCGAAAAATGTTTTTGTTTGCCACGTTGTCTTACATTTATCAATTACTTTGTTGATTTGCCATTCGTGAATAATACTACGTTTTTATAAGACCCGGAATGTGGTATTTGATGTGGCCGTTAATCACTTTGTTTTTGATGTTTCATCTTTCTGTTTTTCAAACATCGAGTTTTAACATTTCAATACAAAAGCTTTTCACGTTGGCACGTAATTTTTAATCAAATTTCATGCCATATACGCCAGAGTGTGTTTGGAAGTAATTTGTAAATCCAAAGTTCGTAAATGAAGAAATTCGTAGTGTTTGAAGCTGAAACATTGTTCAGCCTTTTCATTTGGGTTTCACGCAATTATTGCTCTTAAAGCGTAACTGTATTGAATTTTTAGATTAAATAAAAACAAACAATTTCTATGTAAATAATTTACGGGAAAGTAAAAAGAAAAAAGATTAAAAATTCTATGATTATTCCAAACTCAGAAATTTTGTCTACTCTCCCAACCACATACGTTTCTCTTCTGCGCAAGAAGAAATCGCATCGTTTAAAAGCAGCGAATAAGGCAGCCATTTGATAAGATTCTATTTATTTAGATTGTGACTTTTCAATCCACCATGGCGATGATTTTGTGGTTGAAATTATGGTTTAGGGGAAATGATGTTTCACATTTCAAATCTCTTAAAAAATCAGATCTATTTTTCAATCAGGCAAAAGTTCAAGAACAATTACACGCATTTCATTTCTTCTTTATAAGCGAGTGTTTTCCTCTTATTTTTTTTTTAAATCACTTTCGATTTAAAAAAATTGAAGACGCGAACCATTCTTTCATTTTATTTGCTAAATAAAAGCTTCTAAATAAAAACTCAACTTTTTCGAATTTTTAGAACACATATACACATTTATTTAAATCTATAGTAATCTATTTAAAAATATTTTATCAAAAATGTAATATTAAATTTTATGAAATTACAAAAGTCACACATACAAAAATTGTTGTATTTTATAATTTTTCTTAGCTTCTAAAAATTCTATGATTTAAAAGTACTACAATGCGGCGTTTTCTTTTTTTTTTTGTCGTATGCGAGTTGAGCTTAAATTAACAAGATTCATGTTTATTTTGGTATTTTTACTTTTTATATCTTAATTTAAATGTAGTCCTACCGTTTTAATTTCTTACAAATTTTCACAATTTTTGACATATGTTCACAAATTGCCATAAATTCCAATTTGTTAACTTAATAAAGTTGCAAAGATAGACCACATTGAAGGAGACAAAAATGTCGCCTCTATTGAGAAATTTACAATTTTAGCTTTTGACGTTTTATACAAAAAAGTGGCTCAAAGCGTTCGTGAATTTTATTGCAAGTTTCGCCATTTTTTAGACTCACTTAGCTTTTTTGACAGTTTTTACACTTTTGACTGAATAAAAATACCAAACAAAGTCACTGCAATAATTCTAGGTTTCCACTTGCAACTGAATACTGACAAAAAAAATTGTGTGAGTGCCGGGACTCACGGTTAATATGTGTAAACATCAACGTGCGCGGATCCAAAACGGACTTGCTTGAAGGGGATCTTAAGATTTTTGTCACTGAACGCACCCATCCTAGTATGCAGATCGTAACGTTGCACACCGTAACGTTGCACACGAACGTTTACGTTTTTTTTAACTCTACCGCCAGCATAGATGTTTACACATCAAAAACGTATTTTGACAAGACAATGAATAATTTTGTTTACTTTTGTTCTTTGCTCTTTTTGTAGTTTCAGCCACTCTGTCTTGTCAAATCAATTCATCTCTCGCCAATTGCTAAAAGACAAGTGTAAACCTGGCTTAATAATTACAAGTTCAGCTTGACAGTTCACTGCGACAATCGCCTTTTTAAATTTATTGAATTCATCATGGGAAGCATTTACATGGTATTTAGTCTCTACAAAAATTGATTGGAGTTTAAAATATAAGCAACAGAACTTAATACGTAAAATATGTAGGTAGGTACATATATAATTTATATATGAAAATAAAAGAAAAAAAAACCTATATTTTGTGTTACCACCTTAAAACTTCAATTTGACAGAAAATTATCAAGTCACAGTTTAAGCTGGCAACAAGATATTAGACCATCACACATATAATTCGAATTATTTAGTTAAAGTTGCAATAAGACCAATATATCTATTTGATGAATCAACATACTTATGGATGTATTTCCTCTTAATTACTTGGGGAAATAAAACAGTTATTTCTTGTTAAAAAAAAACTACATGACATTTATGACAGCATTCTTAAAAATCTAACACATACATAGCTATATCATAGGGTTTTATAAGTTAAATCTTAATAAAAAAAAAAAAACTATTCATCACAATAACAAATATGTAATGTAGGTATAAATATTTTTTAAATCTATTTTAGAAAATCTATCTTAGAAAATGGCAGTGGGTTTTCCCTTTATTTTACGAAGATATTTATCAATTACATACTGTCGCTTAAAATCGGCCGCTACTGTTTGGATGTTTCTGCGCATGTTGCAAATTTTCATTCATAAAATCTCCCACAATGGACGGCTGAACTTGTTGCTATTGTTGTGACTGTCTGTCTTCTTCTTCTTCTTCTTCGTAACAGACATCATGGCTATAGTTGTCGCTGTTAATAGCATTTCCTCCCCCACCGTTATTTTCACTCACAGTCTTGGGTGGAATGTAGAACCACCATGCGCCAAAGAAAAACAACACCGATGATATTTTTCCAATGAGTGCGAGAATCCACATTGACCTGTTATATAGAAATGAAAACAAAATGATGGCTAAATCCAACAACCTGTAGCATTTGACATTCTCACCTGCTCATGCTGTTGTTATCGTAAACAAGGCATGCTCCATGTTCCTCACAGGTTTCCTTCCATAAAATGCACGTTTCATCTATGAGTGATCCAAATATCAAGGGTGCGGGAATTGTTCCCAAGAGACGGACTTTGATCCACTGGATGCCCAGAGCAAACGAGCGCTGCTCATCTTGAACGCATCTGAAAAAAGACCCAAAATTAGAACAACCCAAAACGACATTTTAAAGTCCCGTTTTTTCTTTACCTCAGTGTTGCGGCTAAGGCTGGCATCGTTGCCAGGAACGTAAACAGCATCAGGATAAAGCAAAAAAACACAAAATACCATAAATGTGAACAGCCCGATTCACACATTGTGTTTATAGCTTCATATGTCGCGTTTTCCGGTGCCTTGATGCAGTCACAGTCTAAATAAATCTTCGACTCACCAAACGTCCGCTCTTGCTGACAACCAGCATGACAGGGACTGAAGTACATTACGCCATCTGATCCACAAATCGGATCATAATTCATTCGACTGCAATGACAGCCACTATTGCAAGTGTCATCCAATTGAAAAGCATACTCCATCGTGTTGACATTTGAAGTGGCAATACTGTTATACGCTGATGTAACCCCAGCAAAGCTTAAATTCTGACACGACAGCAAGAAACACATTGTGAAGAATGCCGAAATCATTGTTGCTATTAGACACATTCGAATAATACCCGAGCAAGCCAAATCGAATTTCTTAATCAAATATCCTCCCAGAAATGTACCGCCCCCTCCTGCCGGAACCACAATAATTCCCATAATCAATGCTGACCACACCGGTGAAATGCTGAATTGATTTTCAATTTCTTTTGGCAAAAAGGCGGAAAATCCCGCAATGACGAGGCCCTCCGATGCTCCCGCTAAATTGAGAAAGAAAAATGTCGGATTTCGAAGGAGTGATAATAAGGCTTTTGGAAGCTCATTTAGCTTGGTAAAACTTTGGCTATCTTCTTCTGATATTCCATTATAAGCTTCGGAGACTCGTTCGAGTTTGATCTCTTCGGAGCCAGGCAGTGATTTGGGATAGCCGAAAATTGGAATTGATAAAAGAACACATGCTAGAGCAGCGAAAAAGAATCCAATCCACCAGGCACCTATCCAAACTTTGCTGAGACTTGTTAGGCCCAAACTGAAAATTTTGGAAAATAATAAAACTTTATGAAAATATGAACCAGAAAGAAGAAGAAAGACAAACAACACAAATGGCATAATGTAGTGGTTATCTAATGTCGTTTTCGTTTGGATTTCGGAACTGTTTCATTCCTATCGAAAATGGAAAATTTGGAGTGAAAAGAGTGAAAAAGGAGTAGCTTCGAACGTCCACTCGAAAACGACATAAGGGCACAGTACACAAATCTAATTGTGCAGGTTGTCAAAATTGAAAGTGTCAGAAATTAAACATGGCTGCTCGAGAGCCTGCAAACCAGGCAATTTTTGCTATTGCTGATAAATTCCACCAGAATCGTTACAGAGCTCTGATGCACAGATGTCTGAATCTGACGCTTATGGCACCCATTATGTCTCCCATATTTTTATCATTTATTTTATTGCTACATATAATCGCGCTTTATCTATAGTATAGATAAAGATTTATGTCAGTCGTGTAAATGCAACGATTACTTCTCCATTCATACGAATTTTTTGACAAATAATGTACACTTTTCTTTTAAGCAGGAATTGTGTTGTTTTGGAGAGAAGAAAGGGCTAAAAAGTAAAACATTTTCCCTTCCCGACAATTTTAGTCCAAGAAATTTCATCGAGCATAAATCTTAGTACTGTCAAAAGCTAACTTGAAGGTAAGTAAGAACAAATAAAACAAAATGGCTGATTTTGACCTTTTCTAATGTCGTTTTCGAGTGGACGTCCGGAGCTACTCCTTTTTCACTCCTTTTACTCCAAATATCCCATTTTAGATAGGAATGGAACAGTTCCGAAATCCAAACGAAAACGACATTAATTTGGTGGATGTGAAATTTATTCATATTTTGTTTCATTAATTAATCCATCGCACAGGAAAACTTATTTGCGTACAAAAAATATTAAAAGTTGAGTAAATATTTCTTGTAAATTGAAGTTTTTTAAGAAAATATATTGAAATTTCTTAATAAAATATTGATAACAATAATAAATATAATAATATTTTACTTTTGGACAATTTTAATTTCGTTGGCTGAATTTCATACTTGTTCCTCAAAACTTGAGGAAAACGTAAACGAACAGACCAATTATAAGTTTGTTCTAGAAATGTTTATCAATTTGTCAAACTTTGAAAAGTGGGAATGACATTCTTTGAAAGAAAATTAAACTGCCGAAAAAGTCTTGGACCTGTTTATGGGCAAACATTTCTGTCACTTTTTAAAAATCCAAATTATACAAAATTTCACATTTACCAAAACAAAAAGGAAATAGAATAAAAATAAAAGTTACACTTGGGCAATCCTTTTTTGATTTTTTTTTGACATTTGAATTCAAACTGACATTTTTGACAGAACTCAAACTTTCCGATTTCAGCCAACAATAATAAGAAAGGGATTTTTTTTTTACTCCACCGTGAGCGTTCTCTTCTGCTCAAAACTTACCAATTTGTAACACATTGGACAGGGTTTGTCAAAATTTGGTGGCTTTTAAAAAAAAAATATATATCGGTTTATTCACGTTTATTCACAATCGTCAAAATTTGCAATTTCGTGAAACTGACGTATAAGCTAGTTTTAAAAAGCATCGCAAGTACTGGCATCGTATGCATTATTTTTCTATAAAATATGAGTAAAAAATTTTCTAAAGCCTAGTACGCAGATCCAGACAAAATTTATATCCCATGGATTTTTTCCAAGCAGTACGCACCTCCAGTGCAAAATTTGACAGTCTCAACTTCATTTTGCGCGGAAAAAGAATGCGCGAAGCATTATTTGGCTGGGAAAATTTTGAAAGTTGATGCCCAAATCTATTAAACAAACAAACAAACAAGGACCTATTAAATAAACGAAAATAAAATAAAACCGGATAATGGACTTCTTGGAATTTTGTTAGTTTCTCCACATCAACATTTTGCGCGGCTTGCAAGTGTTTGTAGAGATAAAAATTCTAGAGATAGAATTTAGTTTTTCCTGATCTGCATACTAGGCTTAAAGATAAAAAAAAACCCTTTTGTTTTCCTTAGCATTTTTCCATCTGTCAAATTCATCAAAACAATGGCTGTCACTTTTGACTTTGACAGATTTGTTAAGTTCCATATAGTTTAGAAACAAAATTTTAAAGCTCATCGCACAAGATCTGACAGTCGACGTCGCAATTTGACAGCCTATCTCACATTTCTTGACATGTGTTTAAACGCGAATAATTTTATGATTGGTTCTAAAACAAATGCCAACCTATAACAATTTATCACAATTAAAAATGGGCGTATATTTAAATGCGCTTGGAAAAAAATATGGGTTCCAAAAGTATGTCCACCGGTAGAGGGCCTCCTTTGGGAGTAGCATAAACGGTTCCTTTAAACATAAAACTGTTATAAATTGGCATTTTTTAGTCACTTCAAAATTTAAATTTAGAATTTTTTAAAGACGTGAATCTTATTTGCTGACTATCAAAGTTTGACCCATCTGATCTCGATGTGTCCCTTCTTTTTCCCGAACTCAGAGTGCATCTCTCTCAACCGTAATACATTTTACTTACGCCATCTTCTTCTCAAGCACGAATTTTCCATTTCAAATTTTGCACCTGTCTTAATCTTAATACCTAAGTGTTGACATCTTATATTCGATGTAAAACCATCTTCCACCCTAACACTGCTTGATCAAAATGAAAAGAAAAAAAAGAAATTCAATTAAATGAAATGAAAATCCGTTATGTTAAACAAAAAAAAAAAGAAACGCAAACTGTTTGTATATATCCTTTTATATTTCGCAATGAAATGTGTTTTTCTACGTCATTAGATTATCCTACGCCATCTAAGCACCCTTATTTTACAAATAACTAAACGTCGACCCCCCAGATGATGATCCCTTTTTCTTTATACGAGCCGAGGTGTATTATAGGTAGGTTAGGTAATACGCTGCAGGGAAGAATGAATTCTATGTTTTACAGGTGGAAATGTGTAAAAATACCTAAGGATCACCATAGCAATAAATAAAATAAGGATGACTTGGCGAAGCTCCCTCGATATATACCAAAGGAACAACACTGCGCTAATGTGTTATTATTTTCAGTCACCCTCTGCATATTTCCCAGATGAAACGAGTCCCTGTTGCATTATACAATAAAAACAACAGCAAACAAGAGGTGTTTCCTTTAAATCCTGTACAGGATAGAGCTTAGTTGGTTGACACGGTTTATTATTACCACAGATGAGATTTAGCTTCTTTTTTTATAATAAATTTCCTCCGCTTCGTCTTTATATCTATACACTGTACCTAGATAATATGTATGTTGTATTTGTACATGCACAGTAAAATGACATATTTTTGTCCTTAAAGGACTTTGTTTTAAAGCTAATAGATAGCAGAGATCATATTCAAAGTATATATTGTACGCGCTGGATTCTTATTTCATTTATTTCAATTAATTTTTGGTAGAGAAGATCATACAAATGTGTCAACTTACGTTGCTGAATCGACGGTTAAGAAGTCCGTATAGATTTGTAAAAGTTGTCCTCCCAAGACATATCCAATAGCCGGGCCAATTACTGCCATCGTGTAGTAGATTCCTAAAGAAGAAGTATAGAAGAAGAATAAACAAAAAATATGAGATTGCTTATCCATGGAGAAGTGTCCTAATATTATAAACGTTTGTCTATTACTAGCAGCTCAACCATGCCAAGGGAAAACGGGGATTTAATGGGATTTTTTTACTGACTTGTATCTTGTATGTAATGGAAGTTCTATTATGTAGGGATTTGCAGAGATTTACGAGGGAACTAAACAAATTGAGCATACCTACATTATTCTATTTTGGGAAGTTTTCATAAAAAAAATCATACAAAAAGAAAAAGTAATATAAATAAAGGCGCAACATTTTAAACAGCCTTATATGAAGGTATTAGCATGAGACTACTTAACAATTTCTTAACTTTAAAGTTCTTTCCTAAAATGTTCTTAGTTTTAAAAATAATTTTAACTAGTATGACACTAAACCGATTTTCTTATTAAACTCCAGCTGCGCACCCCTTAAATAGAGACAGTTCGTGAAAAATAATAATCAAACATCCCTTTTTTATGCCTGATTCACAATGCGACAAGGAAACGGGACGTGAGCGTGACGAGAACTCGTTGGAGTTGTCAAACCAATTTCAAACAATGGACGGTGTTCACATTGGACTCACTCTGCGCGACTCATTTTGACATCTCTTTCTTTTATCTCACTCTACACAACTATATTAGAAAGTGAGGCAGGATTTTTGATTTTTTTGAAAAAATCCTGCCTCACTAGATTCTCTCTTTCTCATCATGAGTTGGAGTGAGATAAAACAAAGAAATGTCAATATGAGTCGCGCGGAGTGAGTCCAATGTGAGCACCGTCAAGAAGGCATACCTGGATATACACAATAAGGCATTTCTCATCGTCACGTCACGCCAAGAATTCGAAAAATTGGAAAAAAGACGCGACGTCCCGACGATTTTCATTTTTGCTAAGTAATTTACAGATTTTTCAAAAAAAAAATGATCAAATGTATTTAACAAATAAAGTTATTTGGCTCTCAGCAAAGCTCTCATATGTCTGAGCTAAAAAAAAAATCACAGAATTTTTTTTTTGACAGTTCCGTGATCTGCTCTGAGTTAAAAAAAAGAAAAACGCCAATTGATAAATCTATTAGGCTTTTCCAGAAACTATCTTTGTCTTTTCTCTTTATAATTTTGACATACAAAAATTGCAGGAAAACAAACAATCGACCAATCACAATCACATGTTTTTGTTTTCCCTACATATTTTTCTGTCAAACTTATGATTTTTTTTTGTACTTGTTTGGCACTGAAGTCTAATGGATGTTCCAAATTGTTTTGTATGTCATTTTGTTTATATTTTATTGATTTTTTTTTTTTTACAAAAATGATTTTTGTCGTAAAAACGCTCGCTGCATTGTGAATTGGGTAACGATTTTGGAACTAGAAAAAGTTGACAGCATTTCTTGTCACGCTTCCTCTTCGCATTGTGAAACAGGCTTCACATTATTAATTGTCGAAGTGACATATGGAGTTAGAATGATCCATACTAAAAAAATAAAATAGGGATTTATTGATGTTAACTTCTTTCTTATAATATCTATGTCTCCACCGAAGGTTAATCTCAATTTAGATTAAAATAAATCTATGTAGTGCTTCCACCACCCAAAAAGATTAAGTAATAGATTAACTTTGACAGTACCTTTCAAAATGCAAATGCTATTTCAATTTTTCGCATGAAGTTGAAGTGAGACAGAAAGTTTCATCTTTGTCATAAGAAGCAAAAAAGGTTGGATTTTCCAAAAGAATACGTTCAGCGCGACATAAAAAAGTTTGTTTGATTTATAAAACTATCATGTGGATTTAACAAGATTTATTTGAAATGTACTAGATTTACGAAATAAATTTGCATGGTGAATCTTCGAGATTTGAACAAGATATTTTTTTTTATTATTGCTTTAGGTATTTCATTTAAAAGTACTTATCAACAAATCTCGGTTTAGTGGTCAGTGGAAACGTAGTATTAATGCTGGATTTACACGACTGACAAATTTGCAGATTTGTGTCAGTATAGTGCCAAAAGAATTAATTTTTTAATTGTTCTACTAATTTTTGGACAGTTAACTGCCAGAATACTGTCAATTTGTCAGTAGTGTAAGTCCAGCATAAGCTATTTAACTATTCCCTTACCGTCAGCGTCAGGTGAATTCAACGCGACATCGAAAAAGCGGCGCTTTGTGTGATAGGAGCTTTGTATTTTGCAGTACAAAGCGATATTAAGGGTATTCATGCTAAGAAATAAATTTCCGCTTTGTAGAAAAATATATCTTTCCGAAGGACGTTTGCATGAACACCCCTTAGATATACTTGTAAAATGTACCATCAAACACACCACAAATGTCATTTCTAAATTAATCAGGTTTATCTTTACGCTTTCCGCATCAAATTGATGAGATAAATTTATCAGATCTGCAGAAAAATATTACCATACAAATTTTGACAGTTAGTTTCTGCGGAGATAAAATTATCTGGATTCTGAGGTTTATCCGGGTTTTCCGCAGTTGCATGAATACCCTTATTACGATACAACCGTTGTACCGATTTGTGTTGTTCTTAGGTTGGGCCAGTCCTTGCATTTAGCACACACACACTTAACATTATACAAGCCACCGTTGCATGCAGTTTGCGAGTGTTCAAAATTGGTGTAAGTGAGCAAGCAATACAATACAACGTGGTGATGGAAGGTGACGCATAAATGCGCTCTGTTTGTCTGTTCCTCCGCGTTTGGTGTAAAGAATGGTACACATTTTGAGTAACTGGTTGAACACAATAGACGCCAGTCATGGCGGGCGTCCTTAACTGTCAAAGTTAAAATACATAAATCTCGTTAAAGTGAACACAATGGAACTGCAGCCGCGAACGCAACACTGGGAGTTAAATAAGTTTTAAGTCCAATCGCGCGTCTATTGCGTCAGCCAGTAACACTCGTGAAGGATGTCAGTTTAGCGTTAAAAGTTGCGGGTACACATTAGACATGTTCAGGAAAATGAGATCTCGGAGACTGAGCTATCACAGATACACGAACAAATTATTCCGCAAAAATTCTCAGTTTTGCTGTCAAAATCATGAGAAAAAAAAAATTGTTTTCGCTTGCTCAGTTTTTGACGCAGCGAAATCTCATTTTCCTGAACGCGTCTATTTATCTGTTTTGTTGGCAGTCAGTCAAATAATAATTGAAAGTCTAGTCCAAGCCAGTCTAGATCCAAGTGTCAATATTCTCTTGGGCGTTAACGCACGCCCACTTTTAATGGCGAAAAACTGTTATAACTGTTATAAATTTGCATGTCTCTAGTCTCGTCCAATTTCTAGTGTTTAAAAAAATTAATAGGAAAAGAGGGTAATGGAGGAAGAGGAAGACGTTTCACGTTTGATGAATGATATCACTGTGACTGACAGTTTTGCATGGCCAGTTCCTTAAACAAAAATTACAAAAAAATTCTTTTCAAAGACTTTTCTACTTTCTCAACTTATACAATCACTTTCAATTCGTAGTGTGACACTTTGAATCTACAATCCCAGAATTAATCTATTGACTTCCTAATTGGATTATCCATATCACCGACCCAAAAGCGACAGGTCGAAATGGAAACCTGTTCATTAAACCATGTCTCCTTTTGTTTCAAATCAATAAAACCCAAGTCATAGATATGCAAGTAGATACACCCAAAACCTATCCCATTTAGTCTTCTGAATCCTTTTTGACTTAGTAATAATCCCGTCACCGTCAATGTGCTATGCTTTTATGAGATAACATTTTAAATTTATTGTGGTTTCGAACTCCGAACTAGCAGAACAGCAGAACAGCAGAAGCAGCCGGTGCGGCATAGCGTATCAAGTTGTAGGTAAACAAAAACTACCCTTTTCTAAAATAATATAAGAAAGGGAAAAAAAAAAGAAAGTGCGTCGCCCAAAACAAATCCTTTCCACCATACCGTTTACCGCTACATCGGCACATCCTCCCCATATTTTTGCTAATAAATTGTAAATCTCTTTCCAATTGTTTGCAACTCTCTGTCTCTCACTCTCCTAACTATTGTCTATAAAATTTAAGCTCCAATCGCAATTGTCTGACAAAAGACAATAAATTTTGCACAAAAACCTTCTTTCCCTCTGGCAGCCCACTACCGCACTTCCCACACTCCAATATCTCCTGTTTTCCGTCCTTATCTGGAAGCATGTAACTTTCCGACGAACGACTCAAGAATCACTGAGAAGACTTGCAGAAGAGACAATGGAAAAGGCGAATGATATTTAACTAGGTCACCAAGATATTGGTTGTAAACAAGAATCCTTCGAACACCCAATATACATAAGATCTTTGTCATTTTACAAACAAAATACCAAAAAGGACTTAGGGAGGGGTTCTCTCTGTCTATATGTGAGGTTCTTTGTGAAAACTTTCCCTTTCTACCCAAAAATTTGTCGGCATCTAATAACATCTTGTTTGATTACATTTGGTATTTGATATTGAACAACTAAACCGCGCACTGCCAAAGACATACTGCAAAGGATAGGATGATTGATGATGACGGAGGATTTTATTTATCCAAGCCAGACAAAACGAAACGAAATCAAACCCCATCACACTAAACTCTCTGTACAAACTGTGCGGAAAAACGCTTACTTTATCCATACTATTATTTGTTTTGAAACTTTTCAAAGTGAAAACGATATGAGGATATCTTAGACGCTTTGTAGACATTTTATCTTACCTAAGTAAATGGATGACATTTTCTTGGAGACATTTTCATCGATGTATGTGACGCCTAGTGTAAACAGTGGTGAAGCTCCAGCACCATGTAGAAGTTGGGCCGCAAAAAAGAACCAAACACTCCATGAAAGATTCTCCTTTTCAGTCTCTGATTTAAATTCTTCATTGCAATACTAGAAATGTTTCTATAAATTAGTGGATATATGTATATTTTTGACAGTTTGGGTACTTACGTCAATTGTTGAATTCCTGTCACTTTGACAGGTGGTGTCTTCGGCAAATGTTGCTTTGTAAGAACTGGCTATAAAATGTGGTAGGGCAAAAACAATCGACCCCAGTCCCATTAAAATAATGCCCCAAGCTATCCAGCGAGGTTTTGAAGCTCCAATACGCCCACCAAAGTATGAAACAGGAACTAGACAGATAAACGATGCAATGTCATAGCCACTAGCAACAAGTCCAGTTTGACGGGAGCGCAAGCCGAATCTTCGTTCGATTGTTGTGATAGATATGTTTATGAATCCATTTACTATGAGACCTGTAAACAAATGAACAAAAAAATTCAATTTATATTAAATGGGCGTTTACACGATGCAACGAACTACATTATTTATCCATGTTTCAACATAAAAGTTATAAGAAATAAAATAAAGTATGCATCACTTGGTTTTATGAAAAGAAAAAAAAACTACATTTTTAAAGTCGCAACATCTTGAAATTTAACTCTTGTATCAGAAAAAGTGTTTTGAGCTATATATAAATTATTTTTCGACAAATTTGACATTTAAGAAAAAAAAACAAAAAAACCGTTTTTTGTTAGCAAATTTAAAAATAAATCAACTCGCCCACCGAAAGTAGGACGCCAAAATGGCATTTCGGTTTGCCAGTGTGGAATATACCGGCAGACAAAAGACATCACCGACAAAAATGGTGTCAAAAATCAATACAAGAAACACAAACTTTAAATTCCCAAATGTTGCTCGGAAGTTGAAACTTGAGGCAACAAAAAGTTATCTGGTGAAAAACTGACATTTTTATCATTTTCTTTTTTAATTGCGATATCTTCAAAGTGGTATGGAAATGTCCGAGTATGTCAACGTCAAAAGTGACAGCAATAACGCTTGTGGCAAGTGACAGATGAAAAATATTAAAACGAAAATATAAACCAGGTTTTTATCTTTAAAGCAGTTTGCGCTCAATTTTGATATTAATTTAGTAACAATAACCTTGCTATTTAAAAAAAATGTCAGTTGCCACAAAGTGATTATTTTGACGTTTTTGAATAAACGAGATAGTGGTATATTGCTATTTGGTTAAGAGCTCTGTTCGTGTTGGAAAAGGAGTGTGGTGTTGAACTTTTTTAGAGAATCGCACATAAACTCTGTTTTGAATACACGAGTTTGCTATGAACGTTCGAAGAGAATTTCAGATACCAAAATGCAGCGAATTCTTCACTTGCTTTTTTTCGAAAATTGCCCTTTTTTAAATTTGAATTGGACTAAAATTTATCTGGAGGCATAGAAATGAGTCACTTCAAAATTTGATGCCTACATAGAAAAAGGTGAGTGTCAAGGAGTTCTCCTTCTCATCTTCAAGTTTAACAAAGATTCTCAAGAAAAAAAATCTTCAACTAAACCATTTAGGTATAAAGATAGGTTAAGCACCTTCTATTCTGCCACATTAGGCAGATAGATAAACCCCAAAAACTTAAGCCTCTAAGTAGCATCACCTTTTAGAGAAATCAAACTTCTAAACTCTCTACAAACCTCTCATTCAATAATAATAGGGGCTGGAAGTTCACCTCACACAAAAGAAGAAAAATACCCCGAATGCAAATAAAAGTAAGTAGATATCTCGATCTCAAAAAGTATCTTTGCCTTCAAGTGTAGAAACTATTGAAAGGATATTGAACGCCTTTGGTTTTTTGCATTCTTTAGCACTTTAGAATGATGGTAGCAATGGTGCGATGGTACGGTCTCCTTGACTGCAGACATACATGAGGCTGAAATACAATGCTTTTGCTTATCCTTTTTCTCTTGTTGAACAAAATCACCGATTACTCAATGATGCAATGAAGAAGGTCTGCCATAGCAAATGTCACGTAGCAGGTTCCTACATAAAGTGCATTCATTGGCAGAAAATAAATAATAAAAAAATTAAATTGTAGTCAGCTAAATGGTTGCTTGAATATTTAAACTTTTTTTTTCTACATAAGATTCAAGAAAATGTCCTTAAAATATGTGGAAAGAGGCCATAAATTCCACCAAAATGCTTTTATTTTTTTTGTTTTTCTAAAATTATTATCCAAAGGTGTGCGCGCGTATAAAGAATGATTAACTGCGGATACGTGACTTGTTGATTTGTATATATAGGAATTTTTATATTATTTATTTCTGCTGAGCTTCTATACCTACATAGTACATCTAGGTTTTTATGACTTTAGGGGGAATATAATTTAGTCCTTTTGTCATAAATAATATCAACTTTAATTCTATTCTTCTTATAAATTGAATGTTTGTGGAAAAAAATGGTTTCCTTCCTCAGAGGTTTTGTTTGTCAAAAATATGTCAACAAATGTTTATACGGATAAAGCAATTTCCTTCATAAGAAAAAAAAAAAACTAAATTTAAGAAATAAAGTTAAGAGTTCTCCATATTGGTAGTAATCACTGTCTCGGAAGAGGTTACGGTTTTCAGTACAAAAGAGAAAATTAAAAGACATTTGTACACATTTCGAATAAGTATTGATTTTCGAAAAAAATTATACATGGCAATGTGTCTGCAATTAAGCCTCTAGCATCATTGCCGAATAGAATAGAAAATTACCCGGCTTTTTCGCCGATTTAAAAATTTTAAGACATTTCGAATTTTGATTTTTTATCGATTTTCGAAAAAAAACTTGGGCGTTCATATTTTCGCCATCAACCCTCGGATGGGGTTGCTGTTTTCAGCGCTGAATAGAAAATTGACAGACCTTTCCGCTGATGTTAAAATTTTGACACATTTCAAATTTCGAATTTTTATTGATTTTCGAAAAAAAGAATATGGATGGCGATATCTCCGCAACCAAGCCTCGCAATAAGTTCTGATGTTCAGTACTGAATAATAGACCTTTCCACCGATGTAAAAGTTTTGACAGAATTTTAATTTCGAATTTGTATTGATTTTCGAAAGAAATCTGTATGGCGATATCTCCGCAACCAAGCCTCGGAATAGGTTACGGTTTTTAGTGCCTAAAAGAAAATAACCAAACCATTCCACTGATGCTGACATTTTGACACCTTCACCATTTTTCTTTTTTTTTTTTTTGATTTTTGAAAAAATGGATGTTGATCTTTTCGCAACCAAGCGTCTTAAGAGGTTGTGATTTTCAGTGCCGAAAAGAAAATTAACCGACCTCTACGCCAGTGATGAAATTTTGACACATTTCTAATTTCGAATTTTTATTAACTTTCGAATAAAAAACATGGATGCCGATATTTCTCGCAATAAGTTCTGGTTTTCAGTACCCGTTAAAAATAGACCTATCCGCCAATGTAAAAGTTTTGATAAACTTTTAATTTCGAATTTGTATTGATTTTCGAAAGAAATCTAGATGGCGATATTTCCGAAACTAAGCTTCGTAAAAGGTCCTGGTTTTCAGTGCCAAAAAATAACCAACCTTTTGACCGATTTTGAAATTTTGACACATTTCTAATTTCGAATTTTGATTGATTTTCGAAAAAAAACACGGATGATGGCTATATTTCCTCAACCAAGCCTCATAAGAGATTACGGTTTTCACTGCTGAATACAAAACTGACAGACATTTCCGCCGATCTAAAAATGTTGACACATTTCAAATTTTGAATTTTTATCAATTGAAATGAATAGTAAATACATATTTGAAAAAAAAATAGTTTTCTAACTCAAACACTCCCCTTCTCGGGCCTGAGTGCAGGCATGTAATAAATATACACAAAAGACAACTTGCATGCTCTTTAAAAGTCACAACAGCAACCCACATTATGCAACATTACAACAATCAACCCCTCAGAAATTTCTAAGCGAACAAGCAAATAAACAAAAAAAAGATAACATAAGTTCAATCGCTCAAGCGGCCATCAAAAGCCATCATCAGTAAATCACAAATTAGAAGTCAAATTGTTTTCCGATACCAATCACTTTCAACAATTGGAAATACTTCTATATAACAAGGATAATTCCAAAATGAAATGACAGCACACCCCTATATGACAATTTTTATAAAAATCACTTGACACTGGTGGCTATTAAATTATCTATCGACAATGTAAACATTTTATTACTTTTTTTTTTTTTGGTATAGATATTTATTTTTCTACCCTCATCTTCTATATTTGCCACTGTTTGCTTCAAGATTTAGAATAGGTAGGTACCTACTCTTCTTGGAAAAACATCCCACTTAAGTTGTTTTAATAGTAGTTTAGTTGGTTTTGGTGATGCTGATGGTTTGTTTGATGGTTACAAAAGGCAAACATCCCCATTCTTTTGATTGCAATGATGAAGATGATGTGTGGTCATGTTTTTGTTGTCATATAAAAGGATATCAGAGAGAGAGCGAAGGGTGAGAAATACGGCGGCGGCGGCGGGCGCATTGTTACAATAAATTGGTTTTTCAAGTTAAAAATATTTGGCATTATAACGAATACAATACAGAGAATATATAGAAATCAATTTGTGACACCTTTTGTAAGTGTTGTCAAATTTAATAAAAGAAAATGTTACACACCTGCTGGTTTTCAAATTATCAATTTTTCGTTGGGTCAAGTATTTGTTGTTTTTCTTTTTTGGCTCTGAGCAGAGGCGGAGCGATCAGATGGACCTCTGCCACCAAATGTCAGAAGTGTCAGTGTGAAATTTGTATACAAAAAAATAACAATCTGACAGCACTCCCTGGTTGGAAAACAAAACCAAATGTCAAAGGTACGAAGGCTAGCTAAAAAAGTCGTGATTAATATGTACTAAAACTAGTTTTTTTTTGTCAAACACTTGAAAAAATGTTCACTAAAGTGTTTAGACACTAATTAATAGCTAATTCGATCGCATATTTATGTTTTAACTTCCAAATACAAAAATAATCAAATGACCGGATTTTTAACACTGCCAAGAGCATGTAAATATTTTCCAATCAGGAACTATTTTGTTTTTAGATGTCAAATTAGAAAGATAAAAGACAAATCTTGGAAGAGCTCTATCAGAGCTCTGGGCAGATTATATGATCAGAGTCCTCAGATTTAATTATGAAACACACTTGAGAACTGAACTGTCATTTCATAGGGAATCCATTTTTTATTCTTAGGTAATTATGTGTGAAGTTGGCTTCGCTCAGCGTTTAGCTCGATTTTCTCGGTCATTTTATTTTGAGCTTATTGATCAAGCTCTGAGCTAGCTCCGATGGAAAAAAGATATATCTGAGCTAAAAAAAAACATAGAATGTTTTTTTTTGACATTTCCGTGATCTGCTCTGAGTTAAAAAAGAAAAACGCCAATTGCAAGTCTTACAATTTGTTTCCTAGATGAAAAGTAAAATTCTTGAAGTATTTATTGATGAGAGAGCTTTGTTCGCTCTCTTCTCCCATATATTTTTCTCTTTGGTACACAAATGCCATCTACCTACCTAGTTTGTGGTCCTATGTTTTCTTAGGATTATTGCAGTGTCTATGATGTAGCCTTTGCCTTATGCTTCTAGCTTCTAGGCCTAGAAAATCTTTTTGGCTTTTTCAGGAACTCTTTATTTCACTCGTTAAATGACACGGCATATGTTATCTTCAATCCTGCAATAGTACTCAGGACCCCTTAAGGGTGTCATTACTCCTATTTTTCTCTGCCTCTTCTTTTTCCTGGACACCAACGTAGGCTGGTACTGGTATCTAGTGAACTGGTGATATTATTATTCTACTGAATTACACCACCAGTACGAAAAGTTTAGATACTGCTTACTTACTAAACAGGCTCCCAACGTGTGAAAGGTACTCTGCCTTTCCATTATCCATGGTCCCGAGTACGCTGCTTCAGTAATCGAGACCAAGGGCTCTGGAATTCGCGATGGCTTGGTCGTTAAACAAGAGATTTCGTCTTCCTTGTCGCTATGGAACTGGGAACTGAGAATTCTCTCAGCTCAGGCATTGTTGTTCATTCTGTCGATGTGGTCGAGCTTATGTTAGTCGAAGTGTTTTGGTTTAACAGAATCACCAAAAATATTGTTCTCTTTAAAGCTATTTTTACGTCCTTCATTTCAACGCCATTTTTAAAATATTTTCTTCATAACATACTTCTTTGGCTTAAAAACTCATTACCCCTATTTAACATACAAAAAAAATCACCCTTCCTGATTCCTCTATAGAGCTATCCCATCTTTCGCCCCACCGATCCACTTTAAATCACAGTTGACTTTTCAAATGGCCCAAAGGGGCACTTACAGCTTATATAACATCAGTCTTTCATCCAAATGACACACATTTACTATACCTACTTCCTTTCACTGCTGCATTCCCGTTTGGAGAATCCTACATACCTACTTCAACTTCATCATATTCTGATGGTTAAAAGTGTATAATCGTGCCTGGATGTGTCTGTACCAGGACATCCCTTTCCTTTTTCACTCAAAGTTATCAGGTTATAACTCTATCACCCTATCTCTCCCTCTTCCTCTCCCTATAGCCATATATATAGCCCTCTTTCCACATATTGACCATTCGTTGTTGGTCTAATTTATCAGAATATCCTTATCCACAGATATATGCGGCTTATGCTTATCAATCACATTTTCACTCACTGATTTATTGGTCACTGAGATCCGGCCAAAAAAAAAGTTGACCAAAAAATTGGTATAACCAGAAAAATAAATATTATGAAGGTATATATTTATATATTTTTTAAAAATAAATATCACATCAGAGTTGATATAGGAGATAAATGGCCATTGCATGAGAATTTATGGCTTATAGTGAAGGTGTGCTTGAGTTTTCGCTATATAATAAGTTCTGCTGTCAGCAAATTAATCTTTTGGAAACGAGTACATAACATATACCTACATTTATTGAACTTTACAAGTGTTCTTTGAAAAGTAAATAAATAGTGCCCAGATTGGGAATACAGGGTGTTTTGTTGCAAAGCGTTTCTCAGATCCCATAAGGGCCATATAGGCCTACAACTTAGCCCTATTTTTTCTACTCTAAACAATAATGGCGGAAACAAAAGTTTGAATTCATTGCGCGACGGCCCGAGAAAATTGTACCCAAAATAGAAAAATTAGATAATCTATACTGGGGCACCTATAGAATTAATGTTTGGTATTCACCACACTATTTTCACACACTTAAAATTAAAGCCGGCCATTGGGAGCTTCGGATTGGCCAGCTGTCATATAAAGTTCTGAAAATTCAGATGACATCTAACTTTTTATGACAGGTAATCAGAAGCTCCAAAATGAGAATTCTGAAAATTCAGATATGCGTTGAACGCGCACATTGTCGGCATGGAAACAAATTGTTCTGACATTTAGATTTAAGGACATGACATTTGTTTTCGGTTCGTGTTTTTAACAAATACTTGTTTCATGTTATTAGGCCTGTTCAGGAAAATAAGATCTCAAAGATTTCTCCCCGTCAAAAACTGAGCCAGAGAACACAATTTTATTTCCTAAGGGTTTTGACAGCAACAATGAGTAATTTTGCTGAGGAATCCTGTTCATGTACCTAACTGAGATTTCTTGAATGTGCCTATTGAATTCAAGCAAATGTATTTTTTTTTAAATTGCCCGTTGTAACGACACTGTATGTCATAATATTTGTTATGACATTTCATGACAGCAATGGTTAGTTTTTGCATAAAACTGTAAGCCAATCACGAAAAAAAAAAACATTTTTGTATTCATCTCTAAAATGTTGACATGTGAACAATCTTAAATTAATTTTTATCGCAAGAACCTTGTACTACTTAAGGGAGAATTCAGGTTTCAACAAAGAACAAAGAATGTTTAGTTTAGGTTTTTTTCAAAAAAATGTTTTTGGGGGACCCCAGAGTGACTTTAGGACTCAACGAACAAAAAATATTTCAGATCAATTGGATTCTTATTAGAGTTTAGAGTCCTCCTAGAAAGAGATTTCGTCTTTGGGAGAGAACAGTACATGTAGAGAACAAGTGAGGATTCGTTTCTTCCTCTCTCTCTCGTCCAGAGACAATGCCCAGTTTTGACGCCCTTTCTAATACCAGTCCTAATTCGTTCAAAAATAACAGAAAATTAAAGTGTTTCAGATACGTGACGTTGCACCATTTACCCACCTTAGATTTGTCTTCCTCATAGCCGTTTCCTCAAGACGAAGACTACACGTAGTGCCACAACATTTCGCCTTTTGGACGTTCTTGGAATATTTTTTTAGTCCCCGGCACATGATAGAGGTGAAGAATTTGGAACATAATGAAAGATTCGATCAAAATTTTTAAAAATGTCAAATTACTAAAAACAATTCCCCTTTTTATAAGGCTTTGTTGGTGATCGAAAATGTCAAAAACGCTTAGTATTAAAAAACTTTAAAAATATCAAATTATAAGTCGTACCTAAATCCAAATCTGGGCATTTTGATGGTGTGTCAAAATAAAAAATCCAATTTGGTTTTTTGTGATATAAATCTTTTGTATATAGTGTGCAATTTGATTTTGGGCGATTTGAAATTGTGCCCTACAGAGGATTAAATTTCCTCCTGAAGCACACTAATATCGTTTTCGAGTGGACGTTCCGAGTTACACTCCTTTAACTCCAAATTTTCCAATTACGATAGGAATGGAACAGTTCGGATATCCAACCGAAAACGACTTATGTCGTTTTCGTTTGGATTTCGGAACTGTTCCATTCCTATCTAAAATGGGAAATTTGGAGTAAAAGGAGTGAAAAAAGAGTAGCTCCGAACGTCCACTCGAAAACGACATTAATATGCGGTTAGAAAGATGAAAAATTAGAGAAGGACGGAGAGACGTAAACAAAATAAGTGACAGATGATTGAGGAAGCCATTTTGTTTAACTACAACATTCCGTTGTGTTTGTGTAAATTTGTGCAGACAACGTTTTAATATTTGATTGAAAAAAAAAGAGTGGAACACTCCAAAATTCCAATCGAAAACGACGGCAGTACAAATGACAAAACTTCATCAACTTGGTAATTGGTTTTTGATTCAGCCCTGTAAAAATAGATCGATTCCTCCAATAATACAATGTCCTCACGAATATTTCTGACAGAAAGCAATGCAAAAGATCAGTAGTTAACAAAAATTGGTAGCCCTTGGCTGACAAATTTTCTTAAATTATAAAAAAAAAATTGTATAAAAAGTTGACCAAATGTGAAAATAGTTTTTATACAAACTATCGATACCAAGTAGGTATGTAATTCACGCCGCCGGTAATACAATTTGTTCTCCATCCTTAAGTTAAGCCCCGAGAATTCTCTGGGTTTAGCTAACCCCAGCATTAAATATGTCAATCGCTTAGCCCCGACGTCGTTTTTTTCGATCAATTTCCTCCGAGCTTGTACAAAAAGCACGCGTAATGTTGTATTTCTACTATATTTTTAGTGTATTACATGAAAAACTTTACTAAAATCTAAAACACCCTGCTGATGGTATACGAACACTACTCTCACATGGTTAATCGGATTGTCCGCAAAGCGGGTGGGAATAGTTCCGGTATCTTTATTCCATGACAATGTTAATCTGCGCACCGAAAACGAAAACAAATGACCAACGAAAAAGTGTTTGTTTTCATACTCAGATAACGCCACCCACGCGTCACATTATTCAATTTAATCACGCTTCTAGGAATACCCGCCAGGGTTTTGTTATTTCTAAGTTTTTTTGTTTTTTTTTTTTTTCTTGATTTAAATTGATCATAAATGATTTAAAAACAAACAAAAAACAAAAGTTAATACAACTTCTGACATTGGTGGGTAGAGGTTAGCTATTAAGTATATTCTTTCGGAGGCACTGGCAAAGATTGTCTCTTTCTTAAATTCAATAATTGGTAGTAATTGTGGTGTCGCGCGCGCTTGGCAGCGGACAATGCGTCAGTCACACGCCGCAAATTAAAGGAAGATTTAATGTTTTTTTTTTTTTGTGTTGAGAATATTGATGATGGGAATGAGAGCGGGAGGATTATATATTATTTTATGGGGGTCATATAGAACATTTAAGTGAGATCTTTTGTTTTCGAATGAAAAGAGATTTATGGTTATTTAATTAAGACTGTTCGGCAGTGAATCATTTAACTGTTTTTGTATATATAGTGTTGATGTGTTGAAGAGTCTTCGGTTCCCGTCGGCACAATTTAAAAAAGTGTTGGTGACATTATAACTAAATAATGCTAAGTCTTCTACTTTGCTGATGTATTTCGGTAGTATATAGAATATGTGTTATACAAATCTTCATATTATAACTAAAGGTTTCTAATTGAATTTTCTTTCTAACTCGCCGTTTTCTTGGGACCTATCGGTAATTTCAAGGGAAATTCTAATTATTTTATAAATTTATAAAATACTCAATTGCACAGCGTTTAACCCCCCCCCCCCCTCCCCTTCTTCTAAAAACTTAAGATTTGTCCAATTTTAAGAAAGTGCCTAAGAGATAAATTAAAAAATATAAAAAGATCTCCCCAAAATTTAGATTTGTTAAAGGTTCTTCCTGGGCGCCATTTTAAGATTTTTTTGAAGCCATTAGATACAAATTTAATAACAATAATAATAGTCATGTTTTTATATGACTTAAGGTCTTTTAAAGGTCTTTTAAATGCAAAATTACGACAGCTTTTAAGTTTATTTGAAAATACTCAATATCTCGGGCGCCATTCGGAACTTAATTTGCTTCAGAGTTCTCAATAGTCTGAAATATTGATGCGAAATCATTTCATCCAAATTTAAAAACAAGTTATGTAAAACATATATTGGATTTCTAAAAGAATCAATCAAACTTTTGTTGGGCGCCATTTAAGGTTTTATATGCTTTTAACCAAAAACACTCTTCTTATTAAATCCCCTTTATAAGGGATTTTTATTAACCCTTTAATATACATCTATTTAACGTTATTTCATGAAGTTAACACATGAATTTGAATATCAAACATTCCTCAAGCCCATGCAATCAAGTGTCACATAATTAAAATAACAACAACAACAAAAAACCATACATATAAGCCACCTGATTCTGGACACAGTTAATCGCCTCCATTCCGCAAATGAAACGTTATAAATATTAATACCACTTGCACGTGGTATCGTTTATCATTATTATTTACATGAACCAGGGTGCCAGGACAAAAACATAATAGGTGAAACGTAAAACATAACTCATTTCCTGCAAATACATAAATATTGTTTTCATTGAGCGGTGCGGTGCAAAAAAGGACTCTTTAGCATATTATTTCGCAACAATAAGGCCCCGCATTGTATTGTACTCGTATATTCATGATCAAACCACAATATACAAAATTTCTTTGTCCTTTAGGGCAAGAAGCAAAAAAACGAAAAAAAAAAAAGAGACTTCCTAGAGACGCGTGCCACCACCGACCGCCATAAGTGCAACCACTTAAATCCAAAACGAGAGGCGAAACCTTATGCTGAGCCATTTAATGGATTTCCATGGATTCAAACCTATCGCACATCAGGGACAGGATTCATTGCACCGGGAAATGTGTGTAGAGATTTCGTTATAGTAATTAATGCACGCAGGCATCTGTTGCTAGGATTTTGTCCTCGCCATAGCTAGGAATAGCCCTAGGACGACGACGATTCGTATATACGTAAAATATTATTGCTGCCAAGGACAACCGAACCAACTGAAACTGAATTGCGTGCGTGGATGCATTTTGTGTGACACCGACACGTGATCAAATATCAAAGTGTTATTTTTGGGGGAAGGGACGCGACGTATGAAGTTGGTGACTCTCCTCCAATAGTAGCAATAGCAACAGAGCATTAAGAATGAAAGGATTGCGAAGGACATGGGCGGTGGTGCGATATCATTTTTGCTTCAGCACGCAACTTAAAAGGGATTTATGTGTATTGGACAAGACACTTGTAATTGAAACGGTATATGAGAGCCATATATCATTTCGGAACTTAATACACTGAACTCTGAGGAATTGCGAAGGGTGCTATAGAATTTTAAATAATTGACATGAATTTGGTTGAAGGACATTAAACGAGTTTAATTATTGTGAGTCGTTTGATGACATCAAATTTAAAGTGATTTTTCTGGTATTTAAACTTGATTTGAACCAGTATTTAAACCCACCGGTAGAGGGCCTTGGGTCTGCGGGGCTGCATACACAGTACCTGTAAAAAAAAATTGGTATGTTTAGTTTGCGTTTTTCTTTTTGGGCTTTGCTCAGAGCAGAGGCTGGGCGATCAGAGCAGAGCTCTGAACAGATTATGATCAGAGTCCTCAAATTTAATTATGAAACACACTTGAGCACTGAACTGTCATTTCATAGGGAATCCATTTTTAATTTTTAATTATGTGTGAAGTTGGCTTCGCTTAGCGTTTCGTTCGATTTGCTCGGTCATTTTCTTCTGAGCAAGCTCTGAGGTAACTCCTGTGGAAAAAAAGAAACACCGATTTTTTTTTGACAGTTACGTGATCTGCTCTGAGTTAAAAAAGAAAAACGCCAAGTGTCTCGATTCATTTCCTTATTGATATGCAATACTTAAAGACCTAGAGCTACCGCCAAATGCGAAGATTATTTCAACATTAAAACGGGAAGAAATACTTACGGCCATATTATTCACTCGATTCATCCAGATTAAAAATTTAAATCCAGATGTAAAGCATACAAATTCAATGTAGGTAAATACATCTGGATTTAAGTTTTAATCTGGATGTATCTAGTGAATAATACGGCGGCTAGACACCAAACTCTGAAATAATTACACATGAACATAATTGCCGCCAACTGGATATACTCGGCTCACTTTGTTTTGACCAAATCTATTTTGAATTTTGTATTTGGACAAATCGAAGCCTTTTGAAACAGTTCTAAATATGCTGGAACCAAAATTGCCGTTTACTGTCAGGTATATGAAGCATGAATCATTGAATTATCTTTACTTACCTAACAGTTTCTATATATTCATGAAAACTTGGTTTCGACATTTTCAGAAAAAAAAAATACAGCTACTTTCCGGCAGGGTGAGATGTTATTTATAAACACATGTCTAACTTTGGACTTCGGCTGTCCAACGCCAAAACCACATTTATTAACGTTTTCGATCGATTGCTGGACTCAAACACTGCAAGTGGCTGTCCAAACCTTTTCTTAAATAGGTAGATACGTTCAATGAATAAGGTGAGGCAAGTTTCTAGTTATGAATTTAAAAGTTATCTTGAAATGAATGAAATGAAAAAAATAGACGCCAGTCATGGCGCGCGTCCCTAAATGTCATAGTTAAAATACATAAATTCTCGTAAGTGAATACAATTGAGACGCAGCGGCGAACGCGACTCTGGGAGTTAAGTGCTTTGCACATGAGACACAACCTGCGAATTGGAAATGGTCGCGAATTTTGATATTTCATTCTCATGAGAAGTCGCTGACAACTGCGAATTGTCATAAATCAAAAATGAGTGTTTGAGGTTAAACTTGAGCGAGTTTTCTATTCCCCAGTTTGTGGGATGCGTCCAGATGTTGTGGATTGCGAATTTACTTTTGACAGTTCGAAGAAGATAAGTTTTTTGGCACTTAAAAAACATTAAAATACTAAATTTTCCAATTTAAACTTATTTTACGCAATTTGTTGATTGGATTAATTATTTATAGTTGTCGAAAATTAGAAATAAAAAAAAGTTTGTATTTGCTTAAAGGGATGTCAGTGATATAGGATATTTTTTTTTTGGATTTAAAGCTTGCTTGTATGTATTTCAACTTTTTGTAAATTGCATCGTTTATCGAAGCTCAAACATAAACACACCCTGATATTTGAACGTATTTGGACTGATATTCGTTAAAATTCTAGAATAAAGACATCCTGCCTGAGGCGTGTTTTTATTTATTTTGAAAATCCGAATAAAATTAAAACGACATCATTACCTTCGACTTATAAGTAAATACAACAACACTAAAGTTCATAACATGAACCTAACTTAAATCCACATAATTTTTGGGACTTAACTCTAGCCCTTTTATCGATAATTTGTATAGAAACGTCAATATAGTGAGTTGAATTTAATTTATATGTTGAAGCAGTCAGTTAACTAAAACTCGTCGTTTTTCTTGCGCTCGCTTGAGAGGAAAAAATATCTTCCATTTGTGAATGTTTGATTGAGAAATGTATGTTCGTGGCAAAAAATATCAATTTTTTTGTTAAACGTCAGTGTCAGAGAAAAGGCAAACATTGTTCGCCTTCAACGCATGCCTGAATTTTTCGAATTCTGAATTTTTGGAGTTTCTGATTGGTCAGCTGTCATAAAAATTATCTGAATTTTCAGAACTTTTTATGACAGCTGGCCAATCAGAAGCTCCAACAATTCAGATATGCGTTGAACGCGCCAATTGTGTAGTGGTTCGCATGTGTATTTCATACTAGGTAAAGTTAGAATGTGAATTCTGTGAATTTGAGCTTTATAAAATTGATCAAAAAATATACATATAAGTACCTACTAATAATAGGCTTTTTTTTTAGTTCAGAGCAGAGCCTGAACTGTCAATCAAAAAATTTTATTTCTTTTTTCACTCTGAGTTTTCTTTTTTCGTTCTGAACGTGTTCTGAGCGTGTTCAGAATGCGCTCTATGAGCTCAGAATAAAATAACTAAGCAGACAGAGTTAAATGCTGAACACAAGCATTTGTTCAGGTGTGTTTCAAAAATAGTTAAGAGTGCTCAGAACACGCTGCGATCGAAGGATGTTCAGAACATGCTCGACATGCTCGGACTCTTCCTATAAAAAGCTTGGTATAGGTACAGTTCTTTTGACCGAAAAAAAAGTGATGGTGAGAAAGAAATTTTTTTCCGGAAGAAAAACATTCGTGGTAAGCAAACTGGATTTTTTGCACAAAACAATGTCACGAAAAAAATCGTGGTGAGTATAATTTTTTTACCAGGTTTAAGTATTTTTCAGCAGAACATTTTTTTTGCCAAAAATCACTGCCATAAGAATTGCATGTAGTTTTTTTTTCGTTGCAGAATTGTACCTATACTTAACTTAACTTTGGAAATATGCTATTTAAGTAAAAAAAAAACATTGTAGATGCATTTTTAGGCTCTTTTTTTCATTGGTGAGTTAAACAAGAGTTAATTAACTCTAGATGTACATTTATTTACTGCTAACTCAAGAAGCCGTTTTTCCGTAAGATATTCATGTGGATCGACTTAACAAACTCGGAAGATAAAAAATAAAAAGTATCGGTTCAGTAAATCCAGAGTTAACTCACCAAATTCGGTGAGTTAACTCGAGTTTAACTTTAATCTCGCACTGAAAAAATGGGCCTTAAAGTATTAGTTTGCAAATAACTCATGCGATATTTTCGTTTATAAATAGCAATAAACCTAAAAAAAATGGTTAATAACGAAAAAATTTTAAAATCGTCAACATAATAACAATAACTGAATTTCAGTCAATTTAAAAAAAAATATATCTCAATTTTTGAAGCCGAATTTCGTCCCGCTTGCAAATAAATATTTCATTTAAGACTGGACAATTTTTTGTTTGAATTTTGGTTTTAAAATATAAATATTTTTTTTTTTTTAATTTATTTTACAATTTTTTTTTCATTAAATATTCTTTCACTATATTATTTCTTACCTTGCATCGCTCCACCCCAGCAAAGCCAAAAAAGTGCCCATTTAGCAGTGCAAAATCGTTGTAAAAACTTCGGCTGAAATTTACCCCAACCAAAAACTTTGTCACTAAATTTATGATCACTATTATTGGCAGTAAATACGACACCACCACCCCGGTGTTCACTATCTGCCACAACGCATTTATTATTGTTATTAAAATTTGATCGATTTAAATTATTATGAATATCAAGAATGTTTTTAAATGACTCAGAACCGTTGTTGGTTTTGCAAATGCCATTCATCTCAGTCGATGACATATTGTTACTCTTTTATAAAAAAAAAAAAATAAACGTCGCAAATGTTAACTTTTATTAATAATTAATTTACAAAATTTTATAATACTACGTCAGCATTTGTTATGCAAAAAAAATCAAATGGTAATTTTAATTTAAAAGTCAACTGTCCGTCGGCAAGCGACAAGCAGCAGTGTCGTCTTGAGGAAAGATACCGTTAAACTCAACCGAGTTCCTCCAACGTTCAACTGTAACTGAATATTCAGCCACAACGGCTATCACCTCGAACTATGGCTCTGCCTTGCCTTCTGGATGGATTTTCTAGCGCGAAAATATTTCCCACCCCCATCGTCATGAGAAACTCAAACAACCCCTGCCACTGCAATTTGAATGGAACGGGATGCGGGTGAACTGTTCTGCTAACTGTTAACTTGATGCTGTTAACTTGGAATCCATGTTATTTAACAGCGCACGTTTGTTATTGTGTTGACTTCCGTCAACATTGCGCGAATGGCGCAGCGGTTGAATGAAGATTCTCGTAAAAAAAAGAGGAAATGTAAACAAACAATCTACAACCCCCACATAGCCGTCATCCCTTGTTCTTCTTCTTTTCTTTTTATTGCTTTAAACTACGTTTGTATCACTCCACTCAATTTTTCGAGTTATTTTTGGTGGCACCTTTTCCAAAAGAACGAGTTTTAGCTGGGACTTGGTTTTTGGGATGGGAGCGAGATTGGGAGGCTCGTCTTTTTCTGTTTGTGATTCATTTTCATTCATGGATTTGGAACTTATATATGTAGGTAGGTATACCGTTTTGTTTATTTAGTTTTGTATTTCTTTTTGTTTTGTATAATTATTTAAATGGATTCTGCGCTACAGCCATGGGCTAGAATTAATGTATTATAGAGATGCCGGCCGTTTTTTGTTTTTTTTTTTTTAATTTGAAAAAAGGTGAAATTATATCTTCTATTTGCATAGTGTTTTCTATGGATGATTTTTTTTGTATGAATAAACGTGATATATGGTTTTCTGTTCATCTCTGCCTATACCTAAATGTTTTTGAGCAGATGCAGGATCGTGATTATGCACGTGAGTAGGGAATTTGTAATTAAAATATTATAGAATTGAGTGTGTAGGAACATCTTTTTGAGTTTTGACTAACTTTATAGAAGATGGAAATAAGACTACATATCTAGATTTTAATATGTAGGTATGTATGCAAATAAACATTTCCCACAGACAAATAAAATACACAATGGTCAACAATATTTCACTCAAAACTACTTTTGTGTTTTGGAAGTCTTATAGGATTTAATATACCCTCGAAATTACGCCACTTAATGCAAAAAAGAGAAAAGAGGGAAGATTTCAGGTTTCAAATTTCGATTGTTTTCGATATCACTACATACGCTCATGCTCTACATTGCTAACGAAATCGAACAGAAATCGATTTTAATTTTCATTCGAAATGAAATTCCATGTACTACAATTCTATCGTTTTCGAAAATTTCGCAATAACTTCGAACTGTCAAAATTGAAGGTACGTCCATTATAAATTGTTTTGTAAGATTCCTGTTTGGTAACTTGAAATTTTCACCAAGACAGCAAATGTTGAAAAGTTGCAAAAATTTGTGAAAAATTGCAAAAATTTGTGAAAAATTGCAAAAATTTGTGAAAAATTGCAAAAATTTGTGAAAAATTGCAAAAATTTGTGAAAAATTTCACTTCGTCAAACAGACCTAAAGTCAACTACACTGCGAATGAAAATGGCTGCAATATGGACGTTTTCGAAAACATCAAATCAAAGTCAATTTTACCGGCAAATTATTGCCATTTATGACGTTGAAGTTGCAATCGTCAAATATGCAATCGTCCTGCTTTCACACATGTCTTTTGATGAACGTCAAATGATTTTTTTGCAATTGCATATGACGTTTTCGAACAAAAGCGTCACATGTGACTTAAGCAAACTGCATTATCCAACAAAATGGTAATGCAGTAACATTTGTATACGAACAGAAGGCTTTTGCAGTTAGCGTTTAAGAACAGTCTGCAAATGCATTTTTGGAGCTGACGACGTTTTCGAAAACAGCATATAATTGGAATTTTTAAAGAAAAAACATCTATCTCTATAGAACAAAACTGACGAACAATATTGGAAAAAATCTAATACTCGTTCCTATATATGAATTTTTATGATGAATTGCTTACTGTTATATTCATATATTTTCCCCTAAAATAATAATAATTTTATATAAATACAGGGTCTTTCATTAAGCGCTCCCTATTTATAAATTTAAATAAAACAAAGTGTTTGTGAGATATCATCGAAATTTTGTATTCCTGATGACATTATGATGTATGCAATATAACATCGTTCAAGTGTCCGCCGCGGCTCTCTGGGTGGCACGCATCCGAAATGTCCAATTCTCCATGACTCTGGCGTATAAATCAGCCTTAATTAGAGCAATAGCTCTAGGGCTATGTTGGCTTTGATTTCCGCTGTGGTGTGTGGCTTATTCGCATAGACCTGCGACTTCAGAAAACCCCACAAGAAAAAGTCGTAACGGGGTCAAATCGCACCATCTCGGTGGCCATGTTCACATCACCTCCACGGGAGATGACCTTGATTATGCCCTCGAATCGCTCGTGCAGAATTTACAATGTGGCGTGAGCTGTGTGTGGCACGTAGCGCCGCCGTCCTGTTGAAACAATGTGTAGTTGGTGTCCATATCATCCAATTCAGACTAAAAAAAAGTAGGTAATGATCAACTTATAGCCCCGTCAACGGCTGGCCTGGCCAACGTCCTTCTCAAAGAAATATGGACCGATGATGCCGCCAGCCCAAAATCCACACCAAACAGTGATTTTTTCGGGATGCATTGGACGCTCTTGGATCTCATGTGGATTGGTATCGTCTCAAATTTGCCAATTTTGTTTGTTGACGTACCTACCCATATTCATCCAGAAATGAGAGTCATCGCTGAAGATGATTTTTCAATGGAAAGTGCACGGAACGTTGCCCGAACGGAACTCCAATTTTATCATTTGGAAGTGTTGTTGAACGCTATATCCGTCATGGTGATTTGGCAAAACAGACTGAATAAATGAAAAAGCATAAATTTCGCACCAAGAACTGCAACTGCACCAATTTCAAAATGTAATCACAAAGCATAAGCAACGTGTGTATAGAATACGTTGAGAAAATGGAACGAACCCAAATGTAGAACATCAATTTTCAGTTACGATATTCGACACACAGTTTCTATTCGATCGAATTATTCACGAATATCATTATTTTGACCTTAATTATTTAAATTAACAATAAGTGGAATGTAAAATATGGCTGACACGACGGCCGCTGATAAATTTATTTTCATGGAATAAGCTTTTTGGGGCATATTTTGACCAAAGAGCTGTTAACCATTCGCTTCACATTCTATATGTAGACCTGTAGTATAACTCGAAAATGGCATCAATTCTCAGTTATTACTATTAAAATTTGTGTGACAAAATTGAATCTAGGAAGCTTTCTTTTCACTTATTTTAAACCAAACCTTATTCATGTTCATCTTTAAAAAAAAAAAACATAAATTGTGTATGAGACATTTAATCTATATCCAAATTAACAACCATAATGAATTCCACACACACCATCCGAATCCATTTTTATCCTTTGTCGTCGCGTCGTCGTCGGTCGCTTCTATTCGGAGTCGGAGGGTTCAACAGTTGAAATTCCATAACTCAAATAAAAATTAAAGCCTACGCCAGCAGGAAAAGTGAAAATGAACACACAAAACGTGCGTTTGAATAATTTGAATCGCCTTCGCCACTCAACACCAAACCATAAGGGAACAATATTTAATTTAAATCCCCAATGGACAATGTCTCCGTCTCCGTGTTGGTCGTAGAGGTTTATCTCTTCTCAAATATACAGTATGTACCTTACCCTTGACAAAATATATGTACCTTTTCGTCTGATAATACATAATTAAAACAACCATTTCAATTTAATTTTATAATCATAATCTTTTATTTTTATTCAAATTATAAGAATTTTGTATTGTTTGTTTTGTTAATTTTAAAATAAATAAAATTAGAAATTAAAATTGTTTTTCTCTAATATATATATGTATCTATATAATTTGTAAGAATTTTTGTCTTCTTTTATTTGATTTTTCTTTCATTTTTGTTTTGTGTAAGCTTATTTATGTATTTATTTTGTTTTTTTTTTTTTTAATTTTAAATATTTTGTTTATGTTTTATTTTTTTTTGTTGTTTACTTTGTACATAACTACATTATATACATTAAAAAAAATGTTACAACATAAAAAATATACATGATTTAAGGGCGGGGTTTTGACATAAAGTACATAAATGTAGTAAGGAAATCCATACAAATCTTTTTTTTTACTGATTTATGTTTAAGGTTTACACTCGCAGTTTTTATGAACGACAAAGAAAAACAAAATTTAATTGTTTCAACATTAAAAACTACCAACTAACTTCTAATTTGTGTTTTTGTTTGTAATCATATTTGAAATAGAGGGTAAAAAATAAAATTTTTATTAGACAAAACTAAAACTACGGTTTTTGTTTATGTTTTACAAACTTTGTTTGCATAAACTTTAATTTTTTCTTTGTTTCAATAGACAAAAGAGATTTAGAAAAATAAAACTAAGGAAGTTTAAGTCTTTGACTTATGGTATTAACAAAATAAAAATATATATTTGTTTTTTTGTTTTATTTTGTTTTTATTTATTATTTATCACAAAAAGTGGGGAAATTTGTATGCAAGGTTTTTTGTTTATGGTTTTTTTTTTTTTTTGCAAAATGTTTCAAATACACAAATAAAAACAATCACATTACAAAAGGTGATAAGTGATGATAAATAATAATTCAGTATATTTATTTATGTGTTAAAGTTTAAGAAAGAAAATGTTTTTATTTCCAATTTTGTTTGTTACATGCAATTGAAAAGAGTGTTGCCGCTTTTTTTTTTTTGTAAAGTTCTAGACATTTTTGACTTAAAAAAATGTAGGACTTGATTCTTTCATTAATACATTTTTGTAAATTTTGGTTATTCTTGCATTCATTTTGCCCAAAAACTGCGGCATTTAACGTTTTGAAAGTTTGAGGTTTAGCATTCAAATGAGCTTAAATTTGAACACTTTATTAGATTTCCAATTCAAAGAAAAAAAAAAAAAACTGCAATCTTCGAAGATTGGCAACTATTATTTTGACCCCAAATCAGTCTGATAAATAGAACAAAATTAATATTTACAATATCTAATTTTAATTTTGAAACAAACAAAAATGTGTTTTTCTTCGAGTTTACAGTTATTTCGTTTCTCATTGTACAAAAGATTTGATCATTTTACGACAAGAAAAGATGCGTTTTCAAGACGAAAGATGCGATATTTCTAGTTTGGGAGACATGTTAAAAATTTGGTGTTCAGTGAATTGATAGTATTTATGTGTGTATTGTATTGTCACCGATAATACTGCAATATTGGCCCATATGCTTCAAAGATGAAATATTTCTATGCTAACATATTTTATTCAAAAAAGGAATTCTCGGTTTTGAGAGGAGATCTTACACACTGCAATGAAAAACGACATTTGTTATGGCCGAGGTTGTGGGCATCTCAGAAGAATTTGGTCATCGTACTTGAATTTTAGTCCCCTTTTATGACTTGTCAAGTCGCAATTTCGACTCAAACTTAAAGTCAACAAGAATTATAGTCCGCCATCGACCGATTTTGACAGAAAAAAAAACCGAAATTTCCCGACTTTCAATTTGACGTATTAGAGACGTGAAATCCCAATAGTGTGAGTGCAAATCGGTCTAAAAATGGACTTTGACGAGCGCATTTTTTTCATTCTTTAGTGCCTGATTACATGGGTCTTTTTACTGAAGGTCGTTTAACTGAACTCGTGATTACACGGTGACGAAAAATCCTTTCATTTCAATCTACCCTTCCCTATCTCACACCCCTAAAATCCATGTATATCTCACTCACACGTTTCATGCTGAATCCGAGAGTATTAAATGAAACTGGCGCATCGGTGAAATTTTTGTGAAATCTACCGCATAAAATCTACCTGTCTCACCGATGCGGTCTTCAGTAAAACGACCCGATCAGACACTTAATCTTATATATTTGAAAGAACGAGTTAACGCACCGCAAGGTGGGGGGAAACTGACCGCCATTTTAATTTGGATGACATTTGTCATTTGACAGTTATATAGAGTGGCCAATAACAATTTACGCAGAGAAGTTTACGTTCAACGTTTTTTTAAATAATTTTGAAAATTTCCATATATGTATAGTTAAGACTGGGCCAAGATGGTCCCTGAATAGTTCTAAATACTTCGACCTTAGTCAACCGATTATTATTATGATTATTAGCTGTGTTTTATTGGTAATTTATAGCTACCGCAATAATCAAGTACCAATAAAACGCTTTGGCTGTGTTAATAAAACGCTTTAGCAACTTTTGGCTGTGTTCGCTACAAATATCATAGATCACATCCATTTTGTGAGTGAAAAACAACATTAAGGTTCAAGTCATGAATACTTTTCAAGAGCGCCATCTTCATCTTCAAAGTTCTAACTATGTATATCCACTTTTATATCCACTCTTTTACTGGCTAATTCACTGACACTCTTTGTTTTTGTTTGCCAAGGGAAATTTTACTGCGCTGGCTATAAAATTACCAATAAAACACGGCTATTATTGTCTAAAGACAACTTAAGTTAAACAAGATTCATAAATAAATACAATTAACTACGGTTATGATTTACAAATTGAAACGAAATGTCCATAAACAAAGTTATGTGCTCAAATTTAGCTCATTCCTATCCTATCTTTCATACAAATTTTAAATCATTATTTTTAGTTTTACAATCATATGTATATGTATATGTTGTGTGGGTATGTGTGAGAGTGTGTATGTATTTTTATTGATTTCATTTTATATTTTAACTAGCTCTTTCTTAAAATTGAGAGTAATTTCTTCTATAAACTAAACAATCATCTGTTGTTTGTTTTTTTTTTTTTTTTTTTTTATTTAAGTAGTAATAGGTAGGATATTTTCATTTTAATTACAATTATAATTTTAATTGTTTTTTTTTTATTTTTTAATATTTGTTTTCATTTTTTTTTTTCTTTTGATTTTCATTTCATGTTTGTTATTCAAATCAAAATAAAATTGTACATTTGTTTTGTTTTGTTTTGCTTGTTAAAATAAATTATAAACTTAAGGTTTCTACAAGGTAGGGTCATTTTTATCATCTTTTTCTTTTTTTTTTTTTTAATTTCACTTAACACATAATGTTAATTTGTTTGTTTATTTTTTTTGTTTGTTTATTTTTTTTGTTTGTTTTAATTGATACTTGAATTAAGGTACGAAAGTGATAAAAAGTGAATTCATTACAATAAAATATTATCTTTTTAGTTTTTGTATTTTTGTTTTTCATTTTGTTTCAAAAATGTTCACTCATGAATAAGTTAATGTTTACCAATAGTTAAAATATTTATCTTTTGTTTTTTTTTTTTTGTTCAATATTACATTAAAATAATTTTGTTTTTTTTTCAAATACTACTCATGTTGTTTTTTGTTTTCTTATCACACTATCATAGTGAAAAAAATAATAATTAACATTTCGGAGCAGTCGACTACAAAAACAAAATAAGACAATTAAACTTTATGGTTTATTGTCCTTATAAAAAGTTTCACTTTTTCTTAAGTTAAAAATATTGTTTAACTTTGAATAAGGTACGTAAAAAATAGTTTGTTTTCTTTTTTTCTTATTAAAAATATAATATATTAAGTAGTTTGTTAAAAAATTGTTTTTTTTTTTTTTTCTTTTCTTTAATTAAGTGTTATTTATTAGTTGTTTTTAGTTCTTGTTTTGAAAACAAAAATATTAAATTTTTATTTTATTTTTATAATAAATTAAAATTTTTATTTGAGAGAAAAATATAAATTTCAATTTTGGATTTACTATTAATATTGAGGTTTGCTATAACGTTTGGTCTATTTTTGTATTGTATTAAATATTTTTATAGATATTTATTTTTTTTGTTTTGTTTATTTTATGTATTGCAAACTGACTATTTTTCAAATATTATAATCATTATGTTTTTTTTTACTTGTTTATTTTACAAACGTCGCGCCGTGAGATCTATTGTTTAAATAATAATTAAAATAATAAAAAGTTTGATCAAATATAAATAAATTAAGAATAATAATATAATATTGTGGTTTTTTTTTTATTTTTGAAAATAATCAATTTCCGGTAATAAGCTTCAATAAAGTTTTTAACAAATTGTTTTGAAAAAAATGTAGAAAGGTTGAAGTAAAGCGCTCAATAAATTTGCAGTGTTCTACAAGGAGACAACTGTTTGAATTTTACAAATATGTAATAATAAAATAATCGAAACATATTTTGAGAGAGAAAAAAAGCCCTTTTTTACCTTCGTTGGCTACACGCAAAAACTGTCCCAATTGTTTCGTTCAGAACTGAATACTACTGTAGTTGTTTTAGATTGGATTTTCGGACTGTTCTAGTACTTTTTGATTCAAGTCGAATATAGAAACATCAACTTTCTTAATTTACGCACACGCACTTCCGACAAAAAATGGTTTATTTACAGGCTTTACATTTAAGCAAGAGGTTAATGTGTATTGTGTATGTGTCTCTGACAAATGTCAAACGATAGAAAGAGACACAAAAAATCGAAGAGAGAGGTCGCCAACATTCCAACACAACATCAAACAACGCGACTCCATAAGTGCCTGATTACGTGGGTCTTTTTACTGAAGGTCGTTTTACTGAACTCGTGATTACACGGTGAAGAAAAATCCTTTAATTTCAATCTACCCTTCCCTATCTCACACCCTTAAAATTATATCTCACTCACACCTTTCATGCTGAATCCGAAAATATTAAATGAAACTGGCGCATCGGTGAAATTTGGGTGGAATTTACCTTCTCTTTTTTACGCACATAAAACCTACTTGTCTCACCGATGCGCTCTTCAGTAAAACGACCCATGTCAATCAGGCACTTAGACTTTTCATGTCAGGATGAGTATTTTTATTGGGAGAAGAAAAAAACTCCGAAAACATAACTCAGAATAGCCAATCGAAGGCTTTTGTAGCAGGAGTAAAAAAGGAGTAGGTACCCCGAATGTCAATACGAAAACGACATAATGAAAAATCCATGGCTAAATGTAAGCATTACTTAAAATTTGGAGAAGTTTTATTTTTTTTTAGTAGAAGTTGGTCCCAAATGTACCACCATATCAAAAGATGCTATAACATTTGCAAATGGCGGCAACTATACTGTCCTCTGGCTGTGTTGTTTTTGTTTTGATATTTGAACAGTGACGAATACCCGTTGACAATTCATGGAAGGCTATATACTCCTCATGATCGGGGAATAATCGTGCCCATTTGTTAACGGAATAATTCGTGAGTGATTTTAGCGCCACGTGCATTTCGGCACAGATTTTCCGATCGTCCTATGCCAACTGGTCAAACACTAACGAGTACGTAAACAAATAAAATTTTTCTATCTGAGGCACGTATCATTCACGAAGAGCCATAGCTTACCAATAAAACTTTGTTTAAGGATTCCTTACTTAATTATCTCACCAGGCTATCTAAAAAAAAGGATTTCAGTCCTTCAGCACCATGCACTTTTTGGGGAAGAAAATTGGATGTTCTATTGATAATCGATATTATTTGTCCCCAATAAGAATTCCTTCCGAAAGTTCCAATCCATTACCAATAACCCTAGGATTCAACAAGCAATAATTAATTTCATAAAATCGGACATGCAATGAAAATTTCCAATGCACATCAACTGATTTCATGAAATCGATTTTAGCATTTTTTTCTTACTATCTCTGTGACAATCAATTCGGAAATAACTTAACGTCTACTTGAACTGGACTGAGATCTGTGCTGTTTTCACCTTTACATCTAGGGTCGAGGAGTGGAGTTGAAATTCCAGGTGGTGTATTTTGTTTGTCTCTTCTCACTTCTTATGTCACTGCCCAGCACTCTCGAAACTAACATATAAACAACTAGGAAGCTACTTCTTTAATAACTTAGAAGAGCTCTCCAACTTTTCCGGTGTGAAATTGTGGAAATTCATTAATGCCTCTAGATGGCTTGATAAATCCATGAAAACTTATAGGTTAACTTATTAGGAGCGTCCAATCCTCCAGGGTATCACAAGGGATCCAAATTGATCTATGTCTGATAGGAATAAGATCCTCTATCAGCCCAAAAATCTAACCTAACCTAACCTTGTCTCTATACATTATTAAATGTCACTGTTCTTTCTTTGGTGCTATGATTGCAAATAAGATTTCATAAAATAATTTGCCCACTAGACGCAGAAATATAAATTTTCTTAAATTAATTCTGAAATGAGACAAGAACAAGAAATAAAAATAGCTTGTGGAAGCGAGGGGTATAGTGAAATCACCAAAGGAAACGTCCAGTTAAAGCTCTGCCTGAATTTTTGCTGTTTGAATTGCTGAAGATGTTACGTTCATATATGTATGTATAAAATTCATCTACTAGACTGAAAAGGACGTGCCTGATACTCTTCTGGAACCCCCCCAATATGTAAGTTGACAACTTCTTGTAAAGAACTAAAAATAAAAAAAAAAGAAACTATGAGCAAATAAATTTCCAACAGTGAATATAAAACAATATTTTTCGTCTACATTCCCATCAACAACTTCACTCTTCCATTTAACAATAAAACATTTTAATAAACATGAGCCAAAACATCTACATAATCAAAGCTTATCAAAATAAAATATTTTATTTTGATTTTTAATTTATTTTATAACAAAAGATAATAAATAAAAATTTATATATATTTTTCTCATTAAACAAAAATTTGTAACATAGGATTAATCAATTTGTTTGTGTTTTAGAGTTAAAATTATTAATTAACTTTTTGTTTGCTTTGAAGCAATACGTCTACTAAGTACTCTTGTACAATATTTGTTTTGTTTTTCTCTTAAAATTTATGGTTTTTTAAACAATATTTATATTTTAAGTTTGTATTTTTTAATTTGTTTTTTTTTTTTAAATAATATAAAAATAAATTCCACAAAATAATTTTTTGTTATTTTTATTATTTTACTCACCACCCTTGGCATCAGGAATTACAATATTGTTCTTCATTCAGAACATGTGTCTGGGATTGGGAGGATGTCGGTGGTGGTATTGATGATGCTCCTCCTGCTCCTACTACTGAATCTGATGATGGTATTATTGGAGGAATTCCTATTAGCGGTACACTGAGCAGTGACGATGGCGATGAAGATGACGATGGTATAGATGCACCTTCGGTTGTTTCAGTTCCACTGCTGCTAGTGCTGCTGCTGCCTGGGCTACCGCCAATCTTCTGTAAGGATTGCAGCTGTTCCTCGTTGATTGTATGCTCCGGAGATATGTTCTCCTTTATTTCCAATTTCATATCACTGGGTATTGTATCACAGTCATGTTGGAGCAGTTGCTGCTGCTCCTGGTTGACGTTGGTCGCCTCATTGCCAAAGGCGATATTCTGGCGGAATACTTGTTTGCTAAAGTCTCGCAGTTGCTTAGAGGCGGCGTCGAAAAACGATCGTGGACTCTCTGCGGAGGCGATAACAGCTGTTGTTGGTGGTCCACAGGCCACATACCCACTGGATACCGCTGCAGCGCTCTGCATGACTGTTGTAACGGGCTTACACATTTCTGAGCCAAGCTTGCACCATGGAAATTGGTTAGAAGCGGGTGGAGTCCGCCTTCGCACAGGAACTAATGACAGCTGTAGGTCTTCTTCGGAAGGGGGTGGCGTGTTTTGATCTTCATGACTGGCTAAAGTCGTTGTATCTGGCGGGGAACTTCGATGGAATAAATGGGCTGGATTCTGGAACATGCTCAGTAGACGATCCACTGTTCCAGGATACGTGGAATTTGGTATCCATGAGTTTTTTCTTGTTCTACCAGACGCTGGGGAAGCTGCTGGGACGGCGGGTTGTGATTGCAGATCTTGAGATACGTTTGAATCTTGTGGGTCGTTTGTAGATTGTGTTGCTGTCGTTGTTGTGATTGTGAATTCGGATTGTGCACTTGAACATGATGTTGTGTTTAATGCTATGGAATCGATATTTACATCGGGACTATTGGTGAGAGTTCGTTGATCATCCTCCACTACTGGCAATGGCGGAGGACAAAGGTGTTTTTGACATTTTGTTGATTCGTCTTCATCGTGCGGTGGAACTTGAATGGGCGGTGTTGGACTTGCAACACTCGCTGATGCATCCACTTGATCATTTGGTTTATTAACGGTATTATTTGTACTATTATTTATATCTATAGAATTTGGATTTGATTTGGTATTTGTAGCTGAATTATTTGTTGTTGTTATTGTTGTGAGTGTTGTGATTGTTGTTGTTGTTGTAGCAGCAGTCGAATCGTGATTGAAAGATGGCTCTGCTGTTGCAATATCTAGAATAGGTGGCGTTGCTGGTGTTGTAATTATTTTTTGCTCTTCAAATGCCCATGTTGGTGGTGGCGTCGTTGTTGTTGCTGCTGCTGCTGCTGATGTTTTCGTTGAATTTGACAATGATTTTGATGGTGGATTTAACTGCGGCATTGTTATGCTTGGCGCTGTTGGTGGTGATGGCGATGGTGTTATCGGTGGCAAAGTTCGATGTGCAATCGGCACACCTGGATCTTCATAGATCTTCATCACTTGGAACCTAGAACGTGGCGATGTTGAGAGCCTCTTAATTGTTGTTGTGGAATCTTTGGAATTGATGATGACACCAGAAGCCGTACTTAATGGTGTCGGTGAAGGCGTGGGGGATGGTGATGGGGACGGGGTCATTGGTGATGTTAGTGGACTGACTTCCGACACACGGAATACTTGAAAGCGACTTTTCGAAGGACTTGGCACTGGGGACGACGACGGTGAGATTGTGGGTGGACTTGGGATAGGAGATCGCAGACGAATACCGGTTTTCTTTTTCACCTCAAGTTTACTGCTGGTTGGTGTGGTATTAGTTGATGTTGGCTGATCAGCGATTGCCGCTCGTGGCGGAGCGCTAGGGCAAGTTAAGGAGATTTTGCGGGAGCCCAGGTAGTAGCCACCGCGACGTTTTCCTGCTAATACTGCTGTCGTCTTGTCGGCGGCAGTTGTTGCTGCAGATGGGGGTTGGTTTTCATTGCGGGCACATAGAGAACGTACATTTTCTAAAACACGTGCATAGTCGAGTTGAGCATCGCTGCCAATCTGCAGAAGAAAATAAAATAAATATAAATGCATTTTTTTTGTTTGAATTTAGGATGAGAGGATAGTTTAAAAACTTTAACATTCTGAATTTTTTTGAAAAACTAAACCTTGTTTCAGTGATGGTAACAATGGCGAGCATGATGAGCTTGATGAGTTTTTTTTTGTAAATAAATAGATAGAAAATCAAACAGGGAAATGTGATAGGAATTGAGAAACAGCAATACAACTATAAAAATTAAAGCATTCAAGATTTGAAAACTAAAATATAAAAACATAAAAAAAAAAAAAACAAATACATATTCACATTCAAAATATTATTATAATTTACTACCGTAAAACTTAAATAATCCCCGATTGGCAGGGTTGTGTCAATAGATTAATCATAAGTTACATTAGGTAATGCTCTGCACAAACATACATGTGTGTCTGGTGGAGACAGTTTTAAGAGAACCATCAGAAAGGGGTCCGTTGAAAATCTCTACGAACCTTCCTTATGACCGTTACAACTTGAGGTTTTAATATATTTAAAGTATAAACAGGATTTTTCAACAAGAACTTCAAAAAGCGCCGTTTCTTCGAGTTTGATAGAAAATAATTGAGCAACAAATCTAAAAAATGTCATTTTCACTTAATTGAAGAATTGCGTTCATTTTTATGAGACTAAGGCTTACGGGAATAAGTGGCACTTAAGTTGCCAGCGTAAATAGAACTTAAGTTACCAATATCGGAGACTCAAGTGCCACTTATTCAGGTAAGTGTGCACTGTGATATTGCTCCTTAATCTTTCCATTGCCCAATTAAGGGCCCCTTTTCTGACTGTGAAACTGGCCCTAACTAATTCCAAATCATCTTATTTACCATACAAAATGACATTTCGAAGTGAGCAAAACTAAATTCATTAGGAAATTACGTGAGAAGCTTACGCACACAACCAAATGGAATCCATTATCCATTGGAAATGTCAAAATTACATGTATAAGAAACAAAAAGAGAAAACAACAAAAACAAGCGATTAACGGCAGTCACTCAAACTTGCGATTAATTCGAACACTACAACGAAATTCGGTCTTTATTTGATTTTAAGTCAATGATCTTATTAACATTTAATATGAAAAGCCGAAAAAAGTAACATCCCTTGACAAAAGGAGGACATTTATATAACAAAACTCCGAAAACCTAACTGAAAGGAGTCAAACTCGTATTTGTAAACCCAAAGTTTTCTTGGATTTAAACCAAAAACTAACACAATCTCAATATTTTGTTGTATATTCCATATGATCTAGTATAGACTAGCAGAAATTTAGAAACTTTCTTAGTCTTTTCTATTACAATTTTAACAAATTTTCCAAAAACTTCTTTTTCAACACTCTTGCATTTCTAATGATCTCTTTTCTAAGTTGTTCGTGTAAATGGCCCTATAGAAAAAAAAATTAAAAAAATACTACATCGGTAAGTTAGTCTGTATTTGGAAATGAAAAAAGGGAACAAAAAGGAGAAAAAAAAGAACACAAAAATAAAGAAAGGGAATTTCTAGACTTTATCACAATAGTGTGAATTCTCCTACGCTCTGTGTTGGCAATCCAAGACACAATTTATTTTATTATCATTTTCATTTTGTGGGTCATTTCATTGAGTGGATTTGATTTTGTTTTTTTCTTTAACGTGTGTTTAGTAGGGAATTCATATGTCCTATGAATTTGTGTATTTTGCGAGAAAGCCTTTTCTCTAAATGTGTACTAATAAAGCTTCCCGGAAACAGAAGCGGTCGCAATAACGAAGCAAATGTTACCTTAACCAATAGAAAGCTCCTAAATGGCCTCGGTGAGCATGATACAAACAAAAAGCTGCTGCAACCACAAGACACATCTTTATCTTTTTTTTTTGAACAAAGTCCTCGACAGTAATTTTTGAAGTCTACTGGCTTTGCAAACCCATATTGTCTTAAAGAAACAAGTTGCTCGGTGAATATAATTTTTTTCTCAGACATGAATTTCGATGTTGGTACTTCACTAACTAATGTACTAATGTACTAAGTACTTTGAATCTTTTTCGATTCGGAATATTGAGTTGAGATCGACCTCCAATGCTTCGTAATGTATATTTTTATTTAAAGAAAATCGAAAGATAAAACAACTTTTTACACAAAAATATAAACAAATCACAACAAAGAAGAAGGTGATTTCTAACAAGAAAATAAAATCTAAGAACTAATAACCTCAGATCTACGAAACAAATTCTATAATAATTCGTTTCAACAACAATAACAGAAACAATTTTAAGAAGAACTACGAAATGGAAATCAGCAACAAGCATTTTTTTTTAAATACTCAAATACTCACCACGCGGTGCGAACGGAATGGTGATTTTTTCCATACCCTCTCAAACTGTTTAGATGGATTATGGGTGCACAACATTTTATGTTTGTACGTATATACATTATCAATATTTTGTTTGCAAAAATTACACACCCAACTAGCATCGCTACTTACCGACAGCCTCTTTGGTTCGTCATCGATGTCGATCTGCGTTACAGTTGTATTGGACTTCAATGCCTCTGCGAGCATATTCAAGCTCTCAACTTCGATTTTATTATCTCGAATGTCGATCCGGTGCAATGTCCTATTGCCACCGAATTGTAATATGGACGATAGTGTTCGAATACCAGCACAACTCAAATGTGCACTCTGCAAACCGAGTGTTGTTAGAGTTGTATTTTGTGACAAACTATCACGAATTGCTGCCACAAAATCATTTGACAGGATATTCTTGCCAATATTTAGCAGTTCCAGCGATACAGTAGTTGCTAGCAAATCGGCTATTAGGGGACCGGATTCTTTGGTCAGGTTGTTGTTCCACAGAGCCAGAGCTTTAAGGCCGTGTGGTATTTTACTACTATCTAGAGGCACATCGAATTGCTTTTGTCTAGTTAAGGTATCGTTTTTGGTAAGTTTCTCGTTGATTCGGGTTGAGAAATTCCCGCTAGCGTTATCACTTATGCTGCCATCTAGTGAGTTATCACTGCTCAGACTATCCGAGCTGTGCGATCGGACACGAGTTGACTGAGTTATAGTGCAGGTGGATTCGGTGCGACGCATTCCCGGCGATGGTGAGGGACTAGTGCCGGTGAGGGCAGCGTTCTTAAGCGCCGATATGTCACCGCTGGAACTGTCGCAGCTGGTATTCGGCGAGGCCGATGCTGCCAACTGTCTCAGAGGTGTGACTTCGATTGGCTTTGGTGTTGTGGGTGTTGGTGGGGGTGGTGGCGCCATCTCTTTGGGCATCACAATTGCTGGAGGAGGTGGGGTGGGTGTTGGTGTTGGTGTTGTTAAAGCTTCTGTGGCTATGGTGGCCGTTTCTACTTCGTCCTTACTATCGAATCTGTCCACAAATTCATCTGGCAAGTGCCTACTGATATCACCATCCGATGAGCTCTCAAAGGCCGAATCTGTACTGTGGGTATCATCAAAATCATCCAGCTTCGTTGAGTTTTTATTAACATCCAATGCTTTGGTGGGAATAGCACCCTTCGGTAAGTCCGAATCATCGTTCAACTCATTAACTTCGAATAGAACAGCTACCGCTGTGTTATTATTATTATTTGATGCTGGTTGATCCAGTGTTGGTTCCACAATAGGAGTGGATGAAACCAACGGCGCAGCGGCATTTGTACTGTCAAAAATATCATCACTCACACTGACATCCGAAGCAGCCACAGTGTCCGTTGGGGCTTCTTCACTGCTGTCACTATTATTCATAGACAGAAGTTTATCCAACTTCGATTGTCCATTTATAGGTGGCGTTGTTTTAATTGTCGATGTTTTAACAGTATCTTCATCGTCATCATCGTCCTCAACCCGTGAGCCACCACCATCGTCTTCCGTTGTCGCTCCGTCATCATCTTCGGCATCATTGGCATCTGTATCGACATCAGCATCATCGGCTTCATCGTCATCGTCGTCTTCATCATCATCTTCTTCGGCGGGACTAGCATCACTATCGCCACTTGTCATATCATCATCGGTACTTGTGCCCATACCATTTGAACCGTTTGTTGTTTGAGATGCAGGGGTATTATTTGTGTTTGTGCCACTTTTGTTGTTGTTGCTGCTGCTACTGCTGCTGCTATTCGCTAGCTGCTGTTGTCTTTTTTTGTTTTCAGCTTCTGAAATGGCATAGGCTAGAGCAGCAGCAGCAATTTTCTGACGCTCCAGCTCAGTGGACTGTTCGATGAGGGCTTTGACTATTTTCATTAGGCCTTCATCCTGCAAAAGAAAAAAAAAATAATCAAAGATTGTTCCAATTTAATAATTTAAATTTTGTATTTAAAAATGAATTCAACCGGATCTGCCGCTTGAATTCTGGTAATATCTGGTATTGTTGTAAAAGGTAAGAGCAACGAGGTGTCATAACTGGACCCTGTCTAACAGGCAAAGTGGTAGGCTCCATTTGGGATATTTCTATAACAATGGTCCTAGTAATCTGTAAATCTGTAAAAACAGAACAGAAGTAGTCTAGGAGCTCCAAATGTTTTCAAGAGTAAGGAAGAAGTTTCCTAGATTCTTGTGGCCCAACGGACCACCCACTTCACCTATGAATAAGGTGACGCTATTTGAATTAGTTTGACAATGATAGTTGTAGTTGTTACTACATTAAGTGCACTATATATTCGAGGGTGAAATGGGTGCAAACATTCTTAGGCCGCCAAAAGAGCTTGGTTCAGCTTCTTTTTTTTTTTTTTAATTTAACTACTATATCAGAAAATACGTTTCTATTTTTATAATCGAGTTGATAGACTTGTTTTGTTCAATTTTTTGACAAGCATACCTGACTATTTTTGTACTCCTTCTTAGAATAGAAGTTTAATTTATAAAACTCACTTAAGTTTAATATACCTTTGTCATACAACAAACATTCCCTAAATTAAGCTGATATGTACATACCTACACGGAATTATTAAATATATTATTTGAACAGCTGAATGAAGTCTTCACAGAGCTCCATGATAAAACTTTGAGAATTTTACGCCACGCAGTCTAGTATTCCAATATTCAACACAAAAAGTGTCGCAAGGCTATTCAAATAAATTAAAAACACTTTCTTATTTCGCTTATATAAATAAAAATGATCACATCATGTGGTAATCATTAAACTTTTCTACGAAACAGTATGTTTTCTTAGCGTGATATGTTCTTAGTTGTTTAAAAAAAAAAAAAAAACAAAACAAAACCTTTTAATAGCGAAAAACTCACCTTTATATTGTTATTGCTTATATCAATTAATTGTAAAAAGTGATTTGTTCTAAGTAATTGTGCTATTTTATCAGCATCCAAGCATGTGAGATCATTGTACGCGAGCCATAGCTCTTTTAATATCTGATTATTACGTAATTTTGTACCTGCAATAAAATATAAAGAGTTATTGCTAGAAATATAGTCATGTAGTTCTGTATAAAAAATAGCAGCCTTCTTAAGAATATTCATAAATATGTATGTATATCAACAAATGCGGTTTTTATTTAATTAAACTTTCTTAAGCATAAATGTTAATGAGGGACCTTATACACTACAGGCTGCTATAATATATACAGGTATATGATTTTTTGTTTTGTAATTCCAACAACTTACATAACGAGTCCAGCGGATGACCCCTCAAACCGCAATGCTCCAGCTTAATTGTATGCAAGTTTGATGAATTCAACGCACTACCCAAATTATCCGCACAATTCTTCGACAATGGATTACCTTGAGCATTTAGAACTTGCAATGCTCTACTATGACTGACCATATAGATGCATGATGTCCAACCACGTGGTGTCATACCATCAGCATTTGATGATATATCCAATTCATTTGTCACCTCGTAATATTCAAACATATCGAATAGGGCACTGGCGGCAGCTTCATTCAGGTCACACGATGACACATCAATGGATTTATATTGAACCTGCAATGGAGTGGAATATTTTAAGAATTTTATATCTTAAATAAACTCACTCAAGCGGTGATGATCATGATCATGGTAATGATGAATAGATTTTATATATATTGTATACATATTGCACATATAACGATGTGTTTTTTTTTACCCTTTTGAAAATCTCCTCGAGGGCTTCACAATCGGCAGGCATGAGTTTGATGTTTTTCAATAATAAACTTGGCTGGCGTATTGTTTTATCGAGTTCGATAATTTTCAAATGATCTAAAACTGATGGAATTGGTATGGTGTTGTGTTTGTTGCACGATTGTACATATAGTTCGGCAATTTCGGAGATGCTTTTTACCATGCAAACTGAAATTAAAAGATAAAAACAGATTTTATTAAAATTTTGAATAGTGATTACTAATGGCGGTTAAGTTATATAATTAATTGTAGAAAAACATTTTATTAAAAAAAAAATTTAAGTTTATACGTTCAATTATAAAGCATTGGCCGCGTTCGAGGAACTATCTAAAGCTAGCCGGATAGGTTTTTGTTGTTCTAGTCCCTTCTGAAAAAAAAACAGCTGATGCAACAACAACCCAACGTACCTACATATCTTAAAAAAAAATTTGGATAGCCTATGTACCCAGGATATTTTGCTGTTGAATTTACGATTGGAAGATTGGAGCATACGAATTTAGTTTGAACCAAACCCATTTCAACTCGACGAAGGTGGATAAATGAGTGGAAATGTATTTCGTTTCAACTCTGCACCGTAAACGTCGTTGACGAATCTGCCAAACTCTATCTGTGGTATGCCGGATTTACACGACTGACAAATTGGCAGTATTCTCGCAGTAAGCTGTCAAAAAACTGACAGAACAATGGAAAATTTCATTCTTTTGCCAGTATACTGAATGAAAACTGCCAATTTGTCAGTTGTGTAAATCCAGCATTAGTTGATAATTGCAACACCAATTTGGGATTTGAAAAAATTCGTGGCCAATAGAAACGAAGCAATTATACAAAAAAAAAAAAACACTTAAAAGGTTTGTTCGTGGAGCCCTGAAGTCACCCTGGGGTCGCCCCAAAGGGTTTCTTTTTTGAAAAACCTGAAGTCACCCTGGTGAAAAATTCTGTGTTTTTTGAGACCTGGGGCTCAATTCCGCAAGTGTGAATAGTTTTCCGTGTACACTATCTATTCACGCTCAAAATATGTGTGAATAAATTTGCCTATCTGTGTACGCTTTATCTGTCAAAAAGATTGCCCCTCACTCTTGCGGAATCGCATAATTTAATGTGGACACTGATTTTTGTGCACACAGAAAAAACTCACGCTTGCGGAATTGGGCCCCTGGGGTCACCCTGAACTCACCCTCAAGTAGAACTAGGTATTTTGCTGTGGTGAGTTGAGGTAAAGCAAAAACCGCAAAGTGACATGAGTTGTTATGCATATATTTTGTTGTGAATTACGTGCTGCAGGTTATTGTTTATTTTTGCAAAACAAATTGCAAGAATATACAAATTGAATTTAATGCTAATAATTAAATAGCAATGAAAAATGGAAACGGTAGAAGTTGTTTTTTTTTTTTTTCATTTTTAAGACATTTTTATAACAAATTTTAAGTTTTAATTATCCAAGTACAGAACTTTTTTTTCTTGCTTTAAATGTCAACAGCCCTTGAGCGTTTTTTGAGAACCGAAAAACCTTGGTTTTTTGACAATTCTTGGGGTTGTCAAGAAAAACTGGGTCAACCCTGGGTAAAGTTCAACGAACGAAGCTAATTATGGATTAATTTTGACAACTGAATTGACATATAAACTGGAAAATGGAACGAATTGTTTAAAAGCTATGATTTGTTACTCAAGCTTAGAAAATGTGAACAACACACTTTGATTATCACGAATCCTTTATCATGGATTAAGAAGAGTCTTTGATAATCAAATTGCAGATTTAACCAACTGTAAACAAACTGGCCCTTAAACTGAGATAAACCTTGGGTGGAAAAAATAGTATTTAGAAGAGACTAAAGGCATCCGTTGTGTAAGATTGTAGAGTGCCTGTGTTACAAACGCTTTCTTAAGTGAATTGATATTTTACTTTTTGGTCAATGTGGTCGGCAACACACTCTTAGAGGGCATAATTTGAACTCCAAAGTGGTTGCGTTTGAAACCTATAGAATATTTCCATTAGAGCTTCACATATTTATGCTGCAGGTCCTTTTCTTCCTTATGACCAGTATTGCCGGAAAATATAACCCAAAATTGGACATCCAAAATACGATTCATCAAATAACGGCTACGAGATGCGATGGGTGGTTTTATGGCTGAAATTACTTGATTATTATTTTACTTTCTATATTTTTTTTTTTTATTTCAAAATACATTATACATTATGTATGTCGGTCTTTATAAAAATCCCCATTAATAACAATTAAAACAATGCTATTGTCATCTTCCGATACAAATAAGTCATCGTCGATTCATCACAACGCTGTGTTTCAGTTAAAAAAAAAGTGTGTCAATTTACTCACTTTAAAAGTTGTTAAATAAAATGTCTTTTTAATCCGAACTGACCTTAACCTCAAAACCGTTTATTCTAAGAATAAATAATTTAAAAAATAAAATATTAAACGGTATCCTTCAATGAGTTCCATTAAAAGCTGCTCACACGTGGTAAGTGCCTTTCTTGTGACGCACAATTGAAGATTGGTTTTAGTCACGAAAGATTTTTCATTACATTTTCTATATTGTTTTCTTAGTCTAGAGTCCTCATCCTTGCCACAGTCAACCCACTATTTGTTGTCAGCCATTAAGATCTCTCATTGAGTGGGCCAACAAAGACCAAAAGAACAACAACAACAACAACAAAAAGGGAAATAAATTCCGGCATTGTGCATTTCCGAGGAAATGGCCATGACAACAATGGCAGAATAAACACAACGATGACTACTGACGACGACGGCGGCGCGCGGCGGTATTGGTGGTGCCGGTGTGGTGCCTCTTAAAACAGAATTGTTGCAGTGTCATTTTCATTGTATGTATAAACATATCGCGCGATATTGTTTGAATAATGAAATATCGCCTTGACATACATTTTTTGGTAATACATATTCAATTCAACCAGAATTCATTGAGAGTATATAGAATAAGTATATATGTTTATGTTTTTGCAATTTTTGTATATAGGACACATCGGATAAGGATAATAAATCCAACCAAAATAAATCGACAATCGACCCCGACACCAACCGACAGAACAACAACGATGAACGAACTGTGTCATCAATTTTTAATGGATGAACTAATGAGTTTCTAGAAGCACAATATAATAATATGATAGCTTATCCAAGCAAGCAAGGAAACAAGGACTTTTTTCATAATGCAATTGGCATTTCAAATAGAGCTCATTTTCCATTTTTCCATCTATAAAATGAGAAACTGATGTGATGGCTCAAGGATGGAAGTGGGATTTTCTACCTACTCATCATCAATATTGAAATCATTCCTGGCCTAGACATGACTCAAAAACAGTTAACCCTCTGCAACGTTCAAGGATATGCTCTTAACAATGAAAACAATATTTGTATTTATTTATTTTATTTTCATATAAAATGCAACAAGGATACGAGTATTGCGATAATTAGGTAATTTCGTTTCTTTGAATTTTCGTTTACCTTGGGATGAATGGATTTAGTTTGAAAACACCACCGTCACGAAAGTAGAGAATTTTATAATTTCCAAGTGAACTTGAATCAATGAGTAATACGTACTGGAAACAAAAAAGGACATTGTATGCATTTTCGAGTAGGTTAGGTGGATAATATGTATGTATTGCAAAAGAGTGCATTCATTGCAGTTTGTGGTTTGTTAGGATTTACTATCGGTGTTCAAATCAATGGAATATAATGTGACCTTGTAAATGAAAACTGCCAAAAAATAAAATACCTTGAGCTTAACTGGGACATGGAGTTGTATTTTAAAAAGAAAATCCTTCCTATCTACATACATACATATATAATTGTAGTAGTTTCCTCTAACCTCAGTGCTGTGAGTATTAAAATGTCTCGGCCCCATAATATAATGTTTAGAAAATTACGATTTTCGGATATAAAGATATAGATGTTTGTTGTTTGTAATTTTAACTGAAGGATTTGTAATGAAATTTGAATCAAAATTCAGCGCAAATTATACTTTAACCGAAACAAACGACTTTTATCTTCGCTTTGCAAATTTGCATCTGTCATTTTCAACAAAAAAAAAATGGCTGCCACTTTTAACGTTGACGTATTCGTAAAATTCTCTAATCAATAGGATTGTTCAGCGAGGCTGTTCGGAACAATTTAGAACAGTTTCGAACAGAAAAGTACAACTTTTTGGTGTTCAATGAGGAATTTTCTGTTCTAAACTGTTCTGGTTTGCTGTTCAGTGAGGCTGTCTAGAACACTTTGGAACAGTTTCGAACAGGATTTTCTGTACTAGCTTTTTGGGTAGAACAACTTAGAACAGATTTCCTGTTCTAACTTGTTCTGACGTTTACCACGAATCTGTGCTGTTCTGTTCTGTTCTAATCTAACTATTTTGTCACTGAACAAACCTAATAGGAGGTCTGTTCATTTACTTTCTAAAACTGTCAATTTCCAGCAATTTTAGCCCAGTTATATTTTTTATATCAATTTTGTGCTAAAATTACCAGTTTTGGGAAGTAAACGAACACATGTAGAGTGTGTCTCACTAAATTAAATCTCTGAGCGCTTAAGCTAAGTGTACAAAATTGGTAGATCTTACAATAGGTGTTTTCCTTGGAGGTGGCGAAGTACTTGCAAGTACTTTTCTATCCATTACACAAAATTAGTTTTCCTACAATCATCTACTCGCGAAGATAGCATGAGTAGATGAAGGTTCTATATTTTATGTCGTTTTCGAGTGGACGTTCGGGGCTACTCCTTTTTCATTCCTTTTACTCAAAATTTCCCAATTTAGATAGGAATGGAACAGTTCCGAAATCCAAACGAAAACGACATTAGTTTTCATCTACTCACAAGTACTTCGCTACCTCCAAAGGAAAACGCCTAATATTGTCAGACTTGACAATTTATGACAATTATCTAACATATAAACTGACAATTAAGTTGTGTGTTTACACGGCTGGGAGAAAATCTACCAATCTCTTACAATTTATTATCAGAAGTTGGCTGACAATTTATTGTCAGATAGTTCACTGAATACCTGTTAATAAATTGTAAGAGATTTTCTCCCAACCGTGTAAACACTTAAACTTATTCTCAGCTCATTAGTAGATAATTGTCAGACATTGACAGAGAGAGACAGAAAATTGTCTGACAATGAAAAAATTGTATGAAAGTACATTTGAAAATTTCTTCACTGTCAGAAACGGCAGACAACGATAAAAATGGTAAGGCCTGACGATAAATTGTGTGTTTATACAGAAAATGTATCTGACAATTAATTGTAAGACGATAAATTGTAAGGTATTTGATAATCGTGTACATTGTCTGACAATTAATTGCAAGATTACACTATTGTCAGCTAGCATACACATGATTGTCAGATTTATTACAATTAATTGTCAGACAATGATCTCACAATTAATTGTCAGAAAAATTTTCTGACAGTCAATTATAACACCACACTGTTGTTAGACAATATTGTAAGATTTACCAATAGTGTACACTTAGCTTTAGGGCGTAAGAAACGCCTAATGGTGGTCTTGACACTGTCATGTTGACAACTGACACAAAAATATATCGTCAATTTTTTTTTTAAATACATCCATTCATGGCTAAAACTCGGTCTAAACATAAAAATCGTAGTTTTTGAACTCTTTTTGTTTCGTGAATTTATACAAATTAAAAAAATATCGATCCAAGAGTTCCCAAACAAAGACGAAAAACTGAAATTCTAATACGCAATAAAAAAAATCATAAAATTACGCCATCAAATTGTGTTGCTATATCCATCCACATCCACCCTAAAAAAATGTGTTCAACACGATAGACATTTTTCTATGTCAAACCATGGCCATAAATCTTGATGATTTTCTTGTCAGATAGCATAGATTGGCTGCCATGCCTGCGCTTCAGTTTTTTTTTTCCCCTAAATTAAATATTAAAAAAGAATAAATATTGAAGTTGTATAAGGTCAGACGTGCCGGCGTAGTAGTAAGCATATTTTTTTTACAAAAACAAAGCCCAAGGATAACTTGAAATACTCAAAGACCATGAACAAATTGAAAACTAAACTCAATCAAAAAAAAAAAAATAATAATAAACACATACATAGTTAGAACCTATAGTGGCATGCGAGAATTCCTTTTCTATTTACCAACAAAAGGTTAATGATATCATTGGATATAAAAATGGAACGAAAGAGAATCCTTATGACATCATTGTTAGAATGAAAAATAAAAAGCCAACAAAGCAAGAGTAACCTATTTCTCTTGTTGTTGTTGTTGTTTCTTTTCGGGATGGATGTATAAAATTATGGAAGCATGATGACGAAAGACGAACAAACAAAGAATCTGGGTTTGCTGTGATATACAGGCACACTTTAAAGTAGTGCGTATAATTAAGTAAGTTGTGGAAAGATACTGGGTAGGTATATCCTAAGTGTTTCTTTGGCAAGTAAGGAAATTCAAACAAAGTCAAAGTCTAATTGTTATGGTTACATTATTTCACTTTGTCCTTTCGTTTATTTTTTGAGGACAATTTTGTTTGAATATAAAATCCTTTGTTTATGGTATTGACTTTTGCAAAGAGGGCTCTTCATGGTCAGTATATATAAAACTTTTTCATTGATTCTGAGAACTGTCTTTCGACTTTCGAAAAGCTGACAAAATCCAACTTAATAGTCAAGTTGAAATTATTGACATTTGCCTCTTTCATAACAATAGCACCCCATCTCTCTAACTCTTTCATTGCGCTCACTTTCTTTTACATAGCCATCTTTAACTATTTCATCCAATGGATTGTATTGATAAGCATGAGTAGTTGCTTTTGCTAATGGCGTTTTCGATTGGTAATCCGGGAGAACGATTTGATACGTGTGAACCCTTCTCGAACGCGATTCTGAAAACAAAATCAGAAGCAAATTTGTCTTCTTTTCAGAAGAAGAACTGTCATTCTGATTCCAATCGAAAAGGTTTAGTTTTACAATGATTATAACAAAATATCTAATTCATATCCAAAAAGCGATGTCATCGGCCATTTGGTTAGATTTCTTTATAGAAGGTGGCGCAAAATTAATCATCCCATTTTTGTATTGAAATACTTTTTTACTAAATAAAAAAAAATGATTTTGAGTGATGGAAATCTTTATTTGGACCTTTACAATTTTGTCTGTTAAGTGGAAAAGATGATATCCGTCAAGTGGCTGGTGCAAGTGTTGATACACATTTGGCCCGTTTTATCACATTTTCCATGACTTTCCGCAAGATTTCCGGTGATAACAGTTCGCATTCCTATCGAATATTCTCTTTAAGGGCTGCGATTGTCTAAGGATTGTTGGTATAAACAAGCGACTTCAAGTAGCCCCAAAGAAAAAGTCATGAAGGGTTAAATCGGGCGATCTTGCTGGCCATGCCAAATCTCCAAAACGGGAGATTACGGCACCAGGAAACGCTTCCTTCACAATATCTTTGGCTCGTGCTGTGTGTGCAGTTGCACCGTCTAAGTGGTCGTCTTGTTGAAACCGCATGTTCACCAAGCCCAATCACTTCTCCCGTGTGAACGCCGCCCAACATAGTGGCTTTGAGTGGATGTAATGGCTCTTCATGCATCACACGCGGGTTTTCAGTGCCCCAGAAACGAAGATTTTGCTTATTGACGTAACCGCTTGTTGAAATGCGCCACGTCGCTCATTATGATTTTCGGCACAAAATCTTCCTCCTCGTTATAGAGATTGAGGATGAATTGACAGCGAATTGCTTGTCTGTTTGTATACTGCAACTGTCTAGTTCACAAATGTCAAATACGATTGACACACGACGCCATTTGCAAAAACTATAACGAATTACGTCCACAAAAAAGCTTCATTTAAGGCCCAGAACTTTTAAATTAAATCTAAAATTTGAATTTTGTTTCAAATCTATTCTTCTTTTGACATTTAGTGTGAACAGCGCCTTGTTCCTTCCTTGCGTTCGAGAATCTATCCGAGAGGGTGGCAACCTATCCAAAAAATGTCAGATACCTTGAGTTGTTGGGGCGTCAGCTGTAGTTTTCACAAGGGATTACAACAAAACAAACCTATCCTCAGTTGTGAATAATACACGAACAGATATAATGCTAAGTTTGAATTTTTACTTTTTGAAAGCCTACATAGAAATTCAAATAGTACAGTTATAACAGATAAAGATTAACCTTAAATCTTCTTCACCATATACATTTATTTCGTTAATCTAGTACAATTAAAATGAATCTTGTTAAATCTTCATACGACCAACAGTTTTATAAATCGAACTAATGCCGTTTTCGGGTGGACGTTCGGAGTTACTCCTTCTCCACTCCTTTTACTCCAAATTTTCCATTTTCTATAGGAATGGAACAGTTCCGAAATCCAACCGAAAACAACATAACTAATACCCGCGCTGATTCCAGAATAGATTTTATTTCCATCGTTTGACAGAAAAAACAAATTTTCCATCTCACTTCCACTTCATAAAAACAGTGAAACGCCATATGCATTCTAAAAAGTTCTGTCAAAGTTAACCTACTTCTTTACTTTTTTATGCGGTGGATAGGCTACATAGATTTAATTTAAACGGGATTAAATTTCGGTCGAAACATTAATAGGTAGATATGTGTTGCTAGCTTTAATGTTGGTTTCTAGAAATCAATTTTTTACAAATATTTCTACCCCGAATAATCCTCATTATCCGATTAACTGACCAAAAGCTTGACTCTCATCAAACATCCACTCTAATGGTTGTTGGCTGCTATTTGCTTGAAACAAACGCTACTGTGTGCTTAACTAAATAAGTGTAACCAAATCAAATAAGATTTTCGGTCATTCACGGTGGTGTGTATGCCCTCTTTTTTTGTTAAATATGAGAAAAAAAATCAATAAATGACAGACGCTGTCAGCTTCTGAATATATGCAGAAACTATTATACATTGTTTGTTTTGTATACTCAATATCCACGTGTGTGTGGGTTGGCAACCTCCACATATTCAACAATGTTCTTTGAAAAAAAAAAAATTAATTTCATTCATGATTTGAGGTCAATAAACTTAAACTAAACCATTACATGACATTTGAGTGACAATTAACCACTTGACAGTGCTTTTGAAGTTTTTCAATTGTGTTCGATAATTAGATTTTTTATAGCAAATAATATATACCTCGTAATTAGTATAAGAATGGGTAAGACTTCATTAAAAGGTTCATCGCATTCCTCCATTCTTTATCTACCAACATTCATATAAATTTTCTTTATGTCAAAGGCGAGCAAAATGTCAAAATGCTTTTAACCGTTTGCTTTAAGATATACTTCATTTATTATTTATAATGCGGAAAAGAACACACAGTACAAAAAACAATATAAAAATACAAACACTACAAACAAAATGATGAATAGGAAAAATCTCATATAATTATAAGTTGAATGAATTCTGACACCGAAATACGAGTCGATTTGACATTTGAGTTTGAAACATTCCATCTGTGGCCTACAAATCTGAACACACCCATAATTGTAACGTAAACGTGTCACATTGCGAATTCCTATTTGAACAAAAAATTGTTTACGACTTTGTTATGATTTTTTTGTTTCCCAATGTTTGTGCAATATTTGCAACTTTTCTTCAAAATAAAAACAAAAATTACAATTATGCTCTACGAATTTTGTGTTTTATGTAAAAAAAAATAATAATCAATTCAATTCAATTGGGACATGTATTTCCGGTGAAGGCATTGAATGACCGTTGATTTATTTAAAATTTTGTTTTAAGCAATACAAATTACAGAAACCTCAATTACTTATTATTAAGATTTACAAGTCTGCAAAGAAATACTTACAACAACAAAAAATGTATGTATAACCCCCTAAGAGGAGCAAGAGTCAGCCAGCAAGTATAGTTTTTGCTCATGACGTGAATTGCAGGCGTTATGTAGTTTAAGTGATGATTCAGCACATTGCTGCGTAAAAATACCAAAGGTGGCAAACTACATACGAGGAAAGCAAAGTGCATCAGACGACGACACCGTTGACTACTATAATACTCGTACTACAAAAACAACAACCGCATCAGAAACATAAGAGCGGAATGGGGGAGATCAAATTTCAAAATAAAAGCTTCAATTAAAGCGGCTTCCACATGATGTTGTATTTGTTGTAGGATTATACACAATTCTTTCTTTTTTATCTTTTCGTCTTTTAGTTGCATGCATTCAGATTCATCATGGTGCCACCGAACTTCAGTATATAAGCTAAGGTACTACAAACAAACTACACCCGGCAAGCAAGGATGCGTCTTTTTTCCGACAATGGTGCCGGGGCAGACAATTTAGGCGGCAAACAATTGATGGATGCACAGTGGGGTGTTGGTTGGAGTCAACGATGTTTCCGTCAAAATTTAATCTCAGTTTTATGAGACAAATATTTATGAATTTTTGTATATTTACGGAAGACAAGTTTTAATTTAATTTACAAAATATGTTGGAACTGTCAAACAATGAAGACAAAGTTGCAAAGGAATGCTTCCAGGACAGTAGGTGAGTTTGATTTGTTAAACTATTGACAAAATAATTTTTAAAATAAAGTTAGAGGGTAAATTGCGATATTTAAAGAATATAACGGGTAGATCAAATTTAGGTTAATTTTTTTAGAAGAACTTATAAATGCTTTTATTAATAAATGCAAATAAAACATGAATTATCTTAAATCGGTGAGCTAAATTCCAAATGTCATCAATTAAACAAAATTTAACGAAGAAGGTGGATTACAGAGTAAGTAAAATTAACTTAATTTATCGACTAATTAATACCTTTTGGTGACAACTGAGTTCTTGTTGAATGTACTAGATTTTCGTAAAAAAAAAAATAAAAAATTGGACTAAACGTGAATACACAGTTTATTATTTAAAACGTTTGATCAATGTTTAAGTTAGTTCAAAATTTAGATGATAATATTTATAAATTATTTATTTTGTGATGAAATTTAATTTTTTTTCAATTCTTCTTCAAACTTCAGATTTAAATAGCATGTATTCATATTAAGCCAAACCTGAAAGAGAAAGAGCAAAGGTTTATCTTAATTTAGATGAAATAAATGTATGTAGTGTTGCCACCACACGAAAATATTAAAAAAGAGATTAACTTTGACAGTACCTTTTAAAATGCAAATGTTGTTTCATTTTTTCGTTTGAAGTTGAAGTGAGACAGAAAGTTTCATGTTTGTCAAAAAAGCAAAAAAGGTTGAACAACATAAAATAGGTTTTTTCGATTTGTAAAACTATAGTAATGGCCAAAGAAATAAATTTGTATTGCAAATCTTCGAGATTTGAAAAAGATTATGAACAAATCTTATCAAATCTCGGTTTAGTGGTCGGTTGAAACGTATAGTAATGGATTTCAACCCTTTGTTTGTTCGTTCGAAATTTAGGGTTTCCGATAATTGTAGTAGAGGAATTTCTATGTTTTTTTAAAGGAATGAATTATGTACTAGGTTAGACTGAAATTCACAAAACCAATTTTTGTATAGAAAGAGACTATTTCATCTCAAAGATCTTTGTCATTTTATCTTCAATTACTCTTACCGATCCATCTAATTAGACACAAACTATCTATACTGTATCATAAAACCAAACCAACTAATCACCCAATCGACCCCCCCTTAATTGGCCCCACTGGGCACTCAAAGCTTCCGCCGCTACTATACCGTCGCCGTCTGCGCTACCGTATGTTGAATTGATGTTTTTCTTTCGTCTTTTCCCCTTTTAATTTAAAAACCTCAATATGACGACGATGTCGATGTCGATGTCGACAGCCGCAACAGTATCATCATAATCATCCTCATCATAATCATCATCAGCATCTTCATCGTGTATTGTAGTCGTAGTCGTATAGTCGTCGTCGTCGTCAGCATCATCATAATGAGCATTATTATCCGCAATTGTTGATTCATTCATCCCGCAAGGAAGTGGCCTTTTGTTATTATTACCGAGCCGAGCCGAACAGAGTGGCAATATAATAATAATCTATAGCTCTCCCCACATCACCCCCATCGCCATCGCCTTAACTTTAGGGGTTAAATAGTATAGATAGTTTGTTGTTTTTTTTTTTTAGATTTTTGTCTATAGGTAGCCGACATTTTGCCGCCGCACCGTTCCATTATTTATTTCTTAAGAATATAGACAAGCTGAAAAAAAGCACATTCATCATTTGACGCCTAGAAGAAAACATCAGTCAAGTCACAACAATAATTCTTCTGAATTCATATACATCAGCTATCACACATATTTGTACATATTAAGTATAGTTGTATATAGACAAACACAAAAACATCACTCGCTAAAGTGAGCTTTAAAATTGTTATTATTAAATTGTTTGAGGTGATGAATTATTATTATTATAGTGTATAGCTAGCTTTTCTATTAATAAGATTTTTTTTTTCGTTCCTTATTCTTAGTCAAACAAAGGAGAATATTATGCAAGTTTATAGGTCGCAATAATTTGCTCTTGAGGTTACTTATTGTACAACTAACCAAAAAGTTTCATGACATATGGTTCCAAAATGACTTGAAATGCCGGACTTGGTACAATAGAGGGACTCAGGTCCAGTTTTTGAGTGCGAGATTAAAGTTAAACCCGAGTTAACTCATCAAATTCGGTGAGTTAATTCAGGATTAACTGAACAGATGATTTCGATGTTTTATCCACCGAGTTTGTTTAGTCGTTCCGCATGCATTTTCCACCAAAAAACAGTTTCCTCAGTTAACTGTGGGTTAATTTAATTCTAAAGTTAACTAACTCTGGTTAACTGGTTTAACTCACCAATGAAAAACAGGGCCTTAGTAACACACATATGGAGGAGTCTTATCTTCCCTATTTTGGCGTTTGGTTATTTACTAGATCTCAGTGAAATTGTAAGTGTAAAGTGGTAGCTCTTCAAGGAAACTTCTTTCAACACTTTGCTAACTCCTCTCCAACAATTGGATTCACTTAAAATAAAACTGATTTTGTTTAAAAGGAAACGAAGAAAATTCAAACGTTATTGGGAATACCAATACAGTATATCGTGGCGTCGCGTCGTTCGGCCCATGAAGCTTTATCTTAATTTTTTGGAGTACTCCGTGTGTCATCTTATCTTCTTTGAGACTTGCCGACAATTTGATCTTAAAATAAAGGGATTTATTATAAACAAAAATATAAACCACACACCCAAGCTGCATTAATTGTCATAATCGACCCGACAACCTCAGAGACAGTGCGAAAAAAGAGCGGAAACTTGTCTAAATAATCTACTACAATTATCAATTTCGCTCATCGAACAGCGTACTGCATAACGAAAAGGAAGACGAAATTTTTCGTTTATGATTTCGTTGTGTCATTTTTGTACCTATTGAGTTTTTCGTGTCGCATAATTTTATTAACGAATGAATGCGTTCAGCGCGGTTTGGGTCAGTTCGATTTTTGAAACTATTGGTCCTATGAACATGTAACAATTTGTTTTTACAAAAAAGGTGTGTTTTTTTTCAATCCTCGAGGGAATTTATTGGACGAAAAAAAAGTAAGTTCGGTGCTAAACAATTTAGCTAAGCTCTTATCCCGGAAAAAAACTGTGTGACCGGCGGGAATTACCTTTTTGTTATCGATATGGAAACGTCAAATTTTTTTCTGTAATCGCGTTGCTAATCCCCGATGCGGTTTTTTTCATCATTTGCCTTCAAGTTTTTTATACGTTTGTTGCCTTTTTGTAAATGTCAAAAAGTCTAGATATTTAAGGGTATATGTCAACTGCATTAAATAGTATGTTCAATTTGACCCCTAGTTTAATTCTTGACAGCAGTGAAGTAGATAAATAAACAAATGTAGATGACACGTGCTTAAACAAATATTCTAAAAATTCGACTTAATAACTATAACCATCGACCAAAACAATTACAATCGACAACAAACGATTTTGAAATCGACTTATTTCGACCATAAAAAATAATGGTCAAATAATGGAAATTCAGGTATCGAAGATCGATAATCGAAAAAAGTACAACAGCGGCTTTAATTGATAATTTTTTTTTTGCCAAATCAACAACGTACCCTAAGTATTTTTTAATTTATTTTCTAAGAAAAAACTATGACTATGACTCTGTGTCAAAGTGAGACACAGAGGCAAGGCATAAGAACACACTATAAACATTTTATGCCACAATAGACACATTGGGAGCAATTAAAAATATTTCTGCCGTTGGCTTTGGAATATATTTTTTTTATTTTATTTTTGTTTTGTTTTGTTTATTTTTTTTTTTGCAAAAACAATGAAAATTCTTTCATTATTCTTCTCCCCCACTGTACTTATCAATCGATTGGTTGGGAAAATGTTATGTTTTGATATTGTTTGATCCCGAATATGATGCCGCCGCCGACCGGCCGCTGCTATGCATTGTCAGCCAAAGTCGACCTCACTCACATTCTCATTAAAAAGTCGAGTGTTATTAAAAAAAAAAAAAAAAAATTACAATCATAATAAAGTGCAGAACAAATTAATAAATTAATGAAAAAAATTGCTATAATTTATTGTTTGTATATTTTAAAAATGATGAGATGATTCCGCAAAGTATATTTTTGTAGTGTGTGTATTCTATTTTATGACAAACTCGGATGAAGATTAATTCGCCGGAATTAAGCATCCGAATTGAGATAATTCAAACTGACTTGACTGAGTGTTGTTTTTGTTGTTGTTGTAATTTGTTTTCATTTTTATGTGGGTGAACTCGATTTTTTTGTACATTTTATGAACAAAAAAAAGAACGAAATAAAAATGAAATTCAAGTTTAATGACAAACTTCCGCCTGTCAATTAAAAAAAAAAAAAAAACTTTTAAATTTTTCTTTGACATTATTATGGCAGACATTCAGGCGGAATTTTTTTTTGAAAATTGAAACTGAAATCGTTTATGGTGGTTTTTGTTTCTTTTGAACGTTTTACAAGTTTTCATGTAAATAATTAACTAAAAATAATGAAATAACCAACCAACGTGCCATTAAATTTAATTTTCTTTCGCACAAGCTAATTAATATTAATTTAAAATAAAATTAAAAAGAATAATTAACATTGAGAAAATGACGTTTTTTTTTTTATTTTGTTTCATACACATTTTATATTTTTTTCAGATCATGTTAAATATGATGGATAGCCCCCCTTTTAAGAGTTCATTAAAAAAATATTAGAAAATTCAATTTTTGAACACAATTTTGCTTTTAACAGGAAAACAACTAATTTTAAATGAAAAGCAGCCTTCTTTTGTTTTGAAATGTCAATCAAAAATTCCTTTAACTTAACAAATTTCACAGAAATGTCAAATATTTTTTGGCCAAAACGTAGTCTGTTGAAAAACTTATTCTTTAAAGAAACGAAGAATATTAATCTTAAAATGTGACCCTGACCTTCGGAAGTTGAGGTTAACTTTGCTTATACGCAGGACAGAGTGTAACATTATGTAGGTATGTGTTTTTTTGGAAGTCATTATAGGTATGTTCGCGTACTAATCCGACATTACCAAAATCTACTCTTTTCTACCAATTTTTTTGTTAACGTTTAAAAAGCAGCAGGACATTTTTGGTACAAATTCTCCGTGTACTATTTCATAGGTTTACTTCTCTCTGAGAGAATTTCAAAATTTGACAGATTACAATTTTTAGTGCAAAAAGTACACAAACGAACGTTATGTTACAAAACGTTGCATTGGTGGGTTGATGTTCATCTAATCATTGGCATATCTTCATCGTTCAATTTAACCCTTTATGTGTGGGAAGAAAATATAGAACGAACGACTGGATCGCACCAACCTGTTTTTGTTGTTCAATGAGAAAAGTGGATTTTCTCGATTTTGGATTTCAGATTTCTGTTCAACTCAAACTATTAAGCAGCTCGGTCTAAATTTTACATCCTACTTTCCTCTCCAAGCTTTAAGTAAAATTTGACATAAGAGCGTTGAGGAGAATATGTCTTTGAAAACAGCTGTTCGTAGATAAAAAAAAAAAACAAGCTTAATATGCGGAACATATAGTTCGTGTGCCAAATTTTGACAGATAAATTCGATGTACAGTAAGAACAGAAAAATTAGTTTTTTTTACTGAAGTTACGAACCACTCGGCTAAAATGCTTGGCCTAATTAAAGCTTTGCTAAATTTTGGAAAGAATTTTCTATGAGGAGCTTAAATTTAGCACGATCGGCGTACTGTGCTTAAAGGCAAAGTGACATTTTGACTGACACTTCAACCATGGTTTCTTTTCATCCGTACTCGTTGTCAAACATTAAAAACTATGCTGCATTTACTCAAGTAACAAAATGCCATAATTTCTGTCAGAAACGTGCGACAAAATATTGCATACAATCAATGCCTTAATAACACAAATAATGGCGTTTTGATCGACTTGCATTATAGTGACGGGTATGAGCAAGTTCAGCAAATGATGTCAGCACAATATTGACAGATGGCAATATAATGGTAAAATTAAACGTCACTTGCACAGAAATATTGGCTGATTTTGGTCCATTTAATAGATTAATAGCTTAATCCATACAAAATACGTCATTTAAAAATTTAAAAGCCTCTTAAATATTTGTGAAACCGAATATAAGTCATCAAGAAGAAGTGATGGCAATTTGTCACACGTGTAAATGCACATAACATACAAAACACAATACCTCTGTTCGTTTACTTTCCAAACCTGTCAGTTTTAGTCCGAAGTTCTGTCAAAGTCCATATAAAAAAAATATTAAATTGGACTAAAAGTGGTAAAAATGGGTAGTTTCGGACTTGTACGCGAAAACACCTTATTATGAGAATTGACGTAAAATTAAGATGTCATTTATCAATAAATGACTTGAATTGTTTCTCATCAAAGATTTGTATTAAAATAACAGCAGCAGGTATGTACGTACCAACTATGTACTTCAAAATAATTGAAAAGCCAAATTTTGTATAAAAACATTTCTAACTAAATGTTGTTGAGTCTCCCATTTAAAACACAATTTCCCTTGATTGAATTATATCGGGAGTAAATAGAATTTGTATTATAAAACCTTAATTATGTAAACATTAGATAAAAATAAAAATAAAACATTTAAGTTAAAAATGGAAGAAATTCAGAAAATAGGCCACTTTCGTTCCACGTGCCAAAAATATGGCTTCCGTCAATGTACACACAGACGTAATTTCAATTAATTATTTTTTTTTTCTAAAATACATGAGCTAACACATCTGGTTGTTCTTATGAAAAATAGAAGCATTTTAGCAACAACAAAAGAAAGAGGAAAAAATAAATAAATAATTCTCACTCAATCGGAACCATCAATCATCACAATTCGAGTCATAAAGATGAGTGCATCAAGAATCATTGACATTTAAACGCTTTTTTTCTTCTTAATCCTAAAAGTTCAAAAACTTATTTTCAATTTTTATGTATAAATATATTCAAACCAAAATTCAGATTCTCTATAACCTCCTCCTCAAGCTTCTACAAAATGAGTATACACTTCTAATTATCTTAAGTAAACATTTATTTGAATACGCTAATTTTAGCCATTTGACAGCTTTTTTTTTTTTTTTTTGATGGTTTTTGCTCGGCTATGGTCTGTTGCTCGGTCTTATGAACGGCAGACAAACAGACAATAAAATACAAAAATTATAAATAAAAGAAAAGAAGTGTCAATAATTATTCATTGGATTTCTTTTTAGTGCTTCATTTGGATGGAAGAACATGGGCAGAGCAGGCGAAACACAAATTCAACAATGATTTACATGTTATTTTTGAAATTTTACAATATTTGTTTAGTTTGTTATCAAGCAAAATTAATGGGTTTGTTTTTTTTTCTTCGATTGATGGCCTTGTTTTTTTTTTTGTGTTTTACTTTTCATCTTTAAATGTTAATTAAAACAAATTATTATCGCAAGATCTGATCGAACAAACAACAATGACGCAGACAAGGGAAGCTTCCCAAACTGTAATATGTCAGAAATTTCAAATTATTTTTGTTTTAACTGAAAATGTCAATAATCTAGTTTGTTGACGCACTGAGGAGCAATATGTATAGAGAATTATTTGAAGTTTTAAACGATATTATTTTTATGAAGACAGGTTTTTGTTTACAAAGAAATAATTTTGCTTATGACGGGTGTCCAATAAGTCATGGTCTCAACTTAATCTAGTCATGGCCTCTTAAACTTTCATAACTTATTGATATACAATCCAACGACAAAACCAGGATCGAGGAATGCATATTTTGTATCCCCGTTGTGGGCTCCCACTGCATCGGAATTATCCGGCCTGATATTCTTATGTCGTTTTCGAGTGGACGTTCGGAGCGACTCTTTTTTCACTCCTTTTACTCCAAATTTTCCATTTTCGATAGGAATGGAACAGTTCCGAAATCCAACCGAAAACGACATTAGGTTAATAATAATTTTAGGCATCGTTCTACTGTACAAAAACTGTATTGATACGTTCTGAAAATGGTTATGGAAGTGTTTAGAAAATGTCTTGCTTTTAAACGATGCAATTTCTTCTTGCGATTTTTAAGCACGTTGGCGACGTTCGTTGTCCACTCAAATAACTTCTCTTTATCAAGTGGAGTAAAGAGTGTAGAGAGATGATATTTTTTACTTGCACAAAGCTACCATTCATTAAAAGCAGTGTTAAAAAGGTATTTGCAATTAGAAAGAAACTAAAAGAGAAAAGAAGATTAAAAATCACTCTCGTGTAAAAGCAGTCTAATGTCGTTTTCGTTTAGATTTCGGAACTGTTCCATTCCTATAAAAAATGGGAAATTTTGGAAATAGGAGTAGCTCCGAACGTCCACTCGAAAACGACAGAACTGATTTGATTAGAACACATTTTTTTGACACATAGTTACCTTCATAGTTTAGTTAATCCTAATGTAAAAAATAAACTAATTTGACAGCTAACCATTGTGAAACAAAAATAACCCGTTTTATCTAAGCATATAACAAAAACACCCATTAAACAGGTATTATACCATAAGCTAGTGGCTATAAAAAAAAGTCACTGTAAGTACTTCATGTATAGTTTTTAAGTCAGTTAAAAGTACCGCAATTACACAACCCACAATTACAAGGTTATCAAATTACTTTCCACAAAACAAAGAATGTTTTATTTTTCTTACTCAAAACCCAACGGCAATAACAACAACAACAAAAAAAAAACACAAAAATAATTACATCTCTCGCACGTGCAATTAAATTCGAAGAAAAGTCATAAAATCCATTTCCACATAAAGGTGTAAAACAAAATGGCGTCATTTCCTCTTTTAGAAATCGAAATGGGGTGTAAATTCTAAAATAAAATTAAAAAAAAAAAAAAAAACTACAAGTACTAGATTTTATTTTCTTTGATGAACAAGAATATCTGTAGTTATTCTACCAATTAATTAAATAACGGTAATAAGCAATAACAAATTAAAATCAACTAAACCAGAAAAAAATATTCCAAACAAACATTTTGTTTTAACGCAAATTGCATGTTTTTTTTTTTAATTTTGTTTCAATGATCGAATTGTGTAGAAGTCGTTTGGTTATTTTTATTGCTTTTATTGTGTTGCTGTTCAATATAAATATACATCGTTCATTTCTAATTTAACAAATGAATGAATAATGAACTCTATGACCCTGCCACTGCCACTGTACTTTGCAATTGTTGCATTCGTGCCAAAGTAGCCAAGTTATACTTAAACAGCGACGCGGCTGGCGCGGCGCGGCAAGTTTATGTACTCTTGATACATTTTTATAGATACATTTTCAAGTTCTGTTAGATTTTTTTTTCAATACTAAGAGTTATGGTTGTTTTTTTTTTTTATTTTATATTTTTTAGAGGGAGAGGGTTAGGAGGTATATGGGGTGGTAGATTGGTGTCTCGTGTAAGATTCAAGTGTTGTGCGCTATTCTGAGGGCCGCCCGCCACCGGCCGCCATTCGATTCTCGAAATTAATAAATCGGACTTCTATACTTGTTGTACAACAAGAGAGTATATACCTATGTAGATAATTTTTTTTGTTGTAGTATTATTATTTTATGCGGTTTTGTATAAATTTGTTTGTATTCTATTTTGATTGAAGTGGAAGTGTGTAATAATTTTGCTTGCTTGCCATGCCATGCCTACTAATTAGAATAAATAAAGAAGCAAGCACACAAAACTATTAAACTCACAGCAAAAACAAGAAAGAAAAAAGTAGAAATTAAATTTGTATAAAAAAGTAAGTGTAGGCGGGGCATTAGAAGCAAATGAATAAAACACGATGCTTTAATGTCAGAGATAATAATCTAACTCGTTAAATAATATAGGAGTATGTGTCAAGTTTCTTATTTCATAACGCTTCGCGTTTAATTTATGCTTTGTTTATAAAGGCAACAAGAAAAAAAAAAAACTAAATTTTAAAAAAAAGTGCACTTGGGACTTGAAAATGCAAAGGAGAAGGTGTGAACATGATATTGTGAATTGTGATATGTAAATGTCAATTACAAATTGGCAGCTATGTCGAAGGTGTTATAGCATCAGCAATGGTACACTAACAGACATCATCAGCATTCACAATGACGGATGTTCGAGTTTATTTTTGATCCCGCCCGCCATTTTGTTTGTTTTTTTTTTTTGTAATATATATATTATATATTATATTATATAGGTATATTTAGTTAGTCGCCATTTGCCAAAGAAAATTTTATTTGAAGTCGGTTGTCAGTAAAGAAATTATTTTAAACTAACGGAAATGAATGAATATCCTTGGGAATTAAAATTGGATTGTTGTAGTTTTATTTGTAATTATAATTTAAAAAAAACAAATAAATGGGTAGCGCGACAGTTCGTGGAGATCCAGTCATTAATCACGGCTCTATAGTGAATACCGTTGACCATAACACGCTGGTTAGCCCCATTAAAAAAAAAAAATAAATAAGATGATACCACTAGCCCGCAGGTCGCACCAAACAGTATATTTTCGTGATGTTTCGTGGCGTGTCGATAATCTTATGTGGAGTATCTTCACTGCAATAGCGACAATTGAACTTATTCAATTGAGCCAGAAATTAACCTCATCCCTAAACACAATTTTCGGATAAAACAGCGGATCCAGTGACAGTTGATTTTGGGGCACAGAACCATAGTTTTGGTATGTCTAGGCGTTTTTCTTTTTTAGTTCAGAATTGGTTCAGAGCAGAGCAATGAGCAGAGCTTGAGCTAGCGGAGTAAAGTCTGAGGAGAATGCGTTCAGAGCACTCCGAACGAAAAAAGAAACACAAATTCCGAGCTCTAAACGTTCTAAGTCTGAACTAAAAAACAAACATATTATTTTTGTTTGACAGTTTGGGCTCAGCTCTGAACTGCTCTGAATTAAAAAAGAAAAACGCTTATTAACGATAAATTGTTTGGAATCTGACAATTGGTTTGATGGATATAACTGTCTTAAGTTAGTACTGGGTTACAAAAAAAAAAACCTTCCATAACTATTCGCCATTGTTCTGCATTCCACTTACTGTGAATTCGCATGACGAAAGTAAATTTGGATTTTCAACAATTCGTTTGAAACGCTAAGTTTAAATTGGAGTTTCGAAAATTAATATTGATGTTTTGCATTTCGGTTTCTTCCATTTTGTGAACGTATTCAATCCACTTTGTTCATGCTTTGTGAATTACATATTTGTGAAATTGGCCCAGTTACAGTATGTTTTGTATTTCTTGGTTCAAAATGTGAACAAAAATTATAGTTGAACATACGAATTTATGATGTCAGACAAATCTAATATTTTTCTCGCAAAATTGTTCGTCTTATTTGTTCTCTACAGTTCTGCTTGCTTTTTCCCTTAAAAATGCCAATAATATTGCATCAGTGTAATTCAACTTCAAAAAACAATTAAAAATGAATGCACCTTCAATTTTGACAGTTCTAAGCAATTGCGAAATTTTCGAAAACGAACGTAATTATCTTCATCTAGTCAAGAAGAGTTGTCAAACTGTGACTTCTCGTCAGTGAATTGACAGAAACATTTGCTTTGTTTTTCGTTATATGTTTTCAAGCTTCAGACAGGAACAACAAAAAAAAAAACTGAACCACAACGAAGACTGACATTATAACTTACAGTGATAATGACACGAATCTTAAGCTTTTCTAACTGTATTCCCAGTGAATCAGGAGATGTAGAAAACAAACAAAAAAAAAAACTATTTATTAAAAGGAAACCATTTATTTCTAGATAAATTCAAGTTAAATGTACAAATGGCACGTTCACATCGCCCATATTGCTCATTGTTGGAACACATTGAACTTATTTTATTGCCGCTTGGCAAATGTGTGAATAACTTAAATCGTACAGAAAAAAGTGTTTATTTTGCAAATTAAAAGCACAAATAGTGTGGAAGCAGCATGCAATAAATATAACATACATAAAGTTACAAAATGAAAATAAAGTTGAAGCAATAAATAAATAAATTTTCATTTCGATAACAATCGCAATGATTGTGTTCGTTGAAATTTATATTGTAGGTGATTTGTTTTTTTTTTTTTTTTTTCTACAAGTCAAATGGATAGGTACCTATTTTATAATCGATGGTATTTTATTAAACAGAAAAGAAATTGTTATTTGTATTTCTATATTGAATGTAGGTAAAACTAGTTTGTTGTGACTGATCAATTGTACAAAAATAGCAAATGCGCAGATATGAATTTTGTCGATAAAGGAGAGTTTTTTTTTGTGACGAATATCAATCGATCTTAATTTTGAAGTCCAATATTATTTACTATTCAAATTCGCACATCATACAAATGCTTAATATGACTCACAATAGAATGCAGGGTTAATTTTTGTATTGTAGTAGTTTTTGTTGGGCAATAATATAATAATAAATAAATTTTTCCTTTGTTTGTTTGGTATGAGTGAAATAAGTGTGGCGCCATATTTAGCTACATATGTATATGTAAATATCACATAGAACAAATTGTGCAATTAGTGAAAAGCTTTATTTTCTAGATATTTAAAATCATTTAATCCGATAAAAATGTCATTTTATAATTCGTCGGATTTCAGGAAGAAATATTGGTTTTACAAGAAAATATGGGGAAACTCCTAGCAATTGTTGAAGATTACCTAACCGAGAATACAAGAGGTGGACATAACACAACAAACACAACACAAACATTTGAAAAATGATAATAATTTTGATAGATATATAATATTAACAAGAGAATTGTTAGGTGTTTTTGGTAACGTGAGCTTTATTTTTTTTTTACAAATTACCACAATTTGCTGTCAAAGGCCATTCAAAAAAAAAACAAGTTTGCGAAATTTTCAGGTTACCAAACAAGCATCTCGAATATTGTAGTAGATTTTCTTGAGGGATTTTTCGAAAACGTCACTTAACTATTCCACGAATATTTTGTGTTTTTATTGAAGGAAAATTTTAACCTGTAACTTAACTCTTATTCCATGGTGCAGTTAGCTCGTGGAATAAAGGTGGAATAAGCTTTTTTTATTAAAAGGGCTGGAGGTATTTTTAAAATTTCACCCCTGTCACAAATATCACGTTGTATTAAGTACCAACTTTTCATGTGTCAGTTTTCTGTTGACAGACGTTTCTAGACCTTTTCGATGAACTGCCACATTTGTCAAAACTGTAATATAAGGTATGTTGGTTTATTGCGAAATGTGCAACTAAACGTTGTTAAATTTCCCTCGGTGAATTAATTGTCAAATATAAACTTTTCGACTTATAAACTTCGCATATCGATTCTTTTTATCCAAAACTCTATCGATTAAAAACAACAACTTCCTCTATATTCTTTTATTTATGTACTAGATTTCTGACGTTACTGGCACATTTATCCTATTTATTAATCCCTTTTCAGTGGGCGTCAACAAAAAAATTATTTATCATATCGGCAAATTCGTATTATTCTACCATACAATGCACAACGATTAGGTAAATAATGATAAAATGAAACCTAACCCAGCAAAACAAAATAAATTTTGTAACAGTGATTTCGATTGATTGGTTTAAACTGGTCGACAAAAAAAACTTGTTTTACTGATTAGCAAATTGATTGATTGAAATGAATTTCTATATAATAAATTCAACTAAATTTAATTAAGCATGTTGCACTCATTCATCGTCATCATAGACTGTCATTTTAAAGTTATTTATGACGTTTCATCGATAGATAAGCCAGTCATAAAGTAGATAGCAGCTATTGGTTTTACTTACGCACCTTTCTCCATAAAACATGCATGATATTAAAGTTTTGACAAAATGTGACAGTTCAGCGAAGGAAAAGGTTTAGAGACATCTGTCAAAAGAAAATTACTTAACTGACATATGAAAGTTCATATTCAAACAACTTTTTAATTTCTGTATGTTTGATCTATTGAACTAACTATCGCGCGAAACTGTTTGCACAAATGTAGTAACTTTTACCTATAAATTCATGTGAAACACCGTCATAATTCAAAATTTAAGCATCACCGACTACCGAGCTGTCATATTTTGTCTGCAACTGTCAAAAGTGATTAAAAGCTAATAATATATGTATTCTACGTTCATGTTTACATTTCAGACGCCTTTATTTATATTAATTAAAATAAAATATCAATGGTAGGTGTGACTTCAAAAAAAATAAAAACAAACATCAATCCCACACACAAAATATTACTCCACCTTCTACCATTCAAAATAAATAATAATCTCTTGATATTGACTCGTTAAATACGAAACGTTATAAGAACCTCAAATCATCATTTAATGTAGCATAAAATCGATTTAATTTAGTTTTCACTATTGGCAAACAATACAATATATAGGAAAGAGATTAAGGTCAACTCGTCCCCATCACCACCCACATAATCTGACAGTAATAATAAAAAAAAATATGAACTGGTTTTTTTTTTTATAAATACACATCCGCAAATGTCAATTGTTCGTATAGCTATAACATTAACATTCCATCATTGATCGGTTACGTTTTACGTAGTGCAAACAAATATTGTACACATAGTTATTTTGACGTCTTTTATGTTGTCATTTATACTCATATTATGTGTCAATAATCCCACATCCTCGATATGTAGATATACATTTCAAGTGATTAAAGACAGACTTGTCGCCACTAATCTCTTTCTAGTTCAATAGATATGACGACAAATAACATAGCACAACTAACAATTGTTATAAGACTACAACCCCCAAAGGCGTCATGATATCTGTCTCCAACTCTACAATAAAAAATGTCTACATTCTCCAATTCTATATAATGACAGTAGTATAAAATTTAAATACGAGTACGAGAAAAAAAAAAGAAGTTAAACTATTATTTTAAGTTAAAACAAATTGACAGAAAGAACAAGAAAAACCACAAACAAAATAAAAAAATCATATCAATTGACAAGCAACCGCAAGCAAGACCCCATTTAAATGTCAATAATAAATACCCGAATTATTATTATTATCATCATCATCAAACCAAAATGTCTGCCTTCTACCTACCTACTTCTCTGAAACATGCTTGCTTACATTAAAAGAAATGACGTCGACTTACATACAATTTCCATTGACTATTTGCCGATTAGTTTCCCATGCATCAAATATTTACTCTATTTTTGATTTTTGTAAACAATGAAATTTGAGGGCCTGTCTACACTCCATATTGGGTAATTAAATTACGCAAATAATTGATTTTCCGAATAACATTTCAATAAATTTAACTAAAACGTGGACAGATGAAAATGTTGGCTAACAAAAAAATTTAAAACAAAAAAGACAAGCGAACCGAAGCGAAAAGAAGATTAAATTCAGTTTGATTTCAAGGTCAAAACTTGTGTGTTGTAAAGTATAAAACAAAATTTTCCAGTTTTATTTATTCTTTTTGTTCATCTGTTCGCGCTGACCGGTTTCATTATCGTGTTTTTTTTTTTTTTTGATTTTTTTTTTGTTGTTGATTTTTTTGGGGCAATTACAGCACTGGACGTTGCCTTTGGCAATGCAGACCGGTTCGATTGAGTCGATGAATGAGGCCCAAAGTAGTTAGTTTTAAGAAGAATTCATACCGAAAGTTTTTAATAAATTAAGTCACTAATCGAAAATACCATCGAAAAGTTTCTGTTTTGTTTCGATTCGTGTGCTCCTATTTTTCATGTTGTCTGGGTGGTTGGTTATCATTTGTTATGTTATCTTTTGTTGTTTTCTTTACTTTGCGTTTTTTTTTTTTTTGAGACATGGCTGTTTTGATTTCTTATTTGTTTTTCAATAGTAGATACATACTACGAAAAAACGTAATAGTAAATTCAAGCGACAAAACGAGAGGGGGTAACTTTCCACAGATAGTTGAATAATAACAAATGATTAGAATTTTTTTTTATAAATTTTTTTATTTGCTTGATTTCGATGGTGGGTGAGTGATATTATATTGAATATGATGCAAACTGTTTCACGCACGGCTCGGGTATTATAAGGCTTTACTTATTCTGAGCACATTTTTTTTTACTGAGTTTAAATAGGAATGTTTTTAAGTGGGTGAATGGAGTATATAAAGTAGCAACAAATAATGTTTGATTATGGTGTGTTTTATGCGTAAACATATTTTTTTTCTTGTTTAAAAATAATTAAATTCTAGTCAAGTTATATCGACACAATCGAAGGTTGCTTGTAGACATTTTTGTTTACTGTTGTTTTGGGAGTGGAAAATTTTTCTACCACCATCATTTTATTTGGAACTGTTTGTGTTTGTTTTTTTTTTTTGTTTTTTTCGCTGGCCATGAACTCGTCTCGAGTTTAATAACACTTGTAGGACATGTGTAACCTTGGGGTTAGCTTTTTCGAATGGAGTCCTTGAAGGAAAACAAAAAAATAATGTGGAATAAGAAATTGTGCGAAATTTCTTTGGGAGTAGAAATTTATGGCTTTCAAGTGTTTAAGTTGATTGCTTGGTAAATTTGGTCTATTTTTGGCAAAATTAAATGAGCTCTTTTTCAATGTATTTGGGGGGGGGGGGGGTACTTGAAACTCAGTTGTAAATGCTCTCATTTTATTTAGGTTTTGGAGTTTCCCATTCAGTTTTGTTTTATTTTTAAGGAAACATTAATTACGGAGCGGAGATACTAGGTAGGTGTTTATTTCTTTGGGCTACTTTTTCAGAATACTAAAATGAGATTTAATTAGATTTACACTTAATCTTTTTCTAATCTCCAAGATTTACTACATTCATTTATTTTTTTGAATTAGAAATGAATGTTGTTAAATCAATAGTTAAAAAAATCGAACTAACCTATACCCATATCGCATTGGACGCGTTCATTCGAGAATCGTAATCGTTTGACACAAATGAAACTCTCTCTTACCGATTACGATTGACAATTTATCAGATGATTGGTTCATTAAAACTCAATTTATGAAAAAACTGAAACTACTTTGCTATCAATTTTCTTCTAGTGTTGCTCTGCACTTTTCTCAATGATCAATTTTGGTTGTCAATTGGGTTGTTTGATTTTCAATATATACTATCAATTATCATTTGATGATTGAAAATCGTAATAGGAGTTTCTATCTTATCACTTCAACCTCATAAGAAAAAATGAAACACAGCATTTTGAAAGGTGCGTTGTTAAAAGAATATCTTAATTTTTCGGACAGTTTATTTCGTAGAAAGTTTAAATTCCTTTTGGGATGGCCTATCGAAAACGCAATAAATCTACGGTTTATCATTTATTTATTCGCGATAAATGCGCCAACTGTTGTTCAGATACAAAATTATTTGAACACGACTGATTCACAGTGATCGCCAAACCAAAAAAACTCGTGGAGATAAATAACAATTTTTGCTGATAAGAAAACAAAAACTACGTTGTTTCTTTGACAAAAATAGTGGTTTGTGGTTTCGAAAGAAAAAGAAACAAATGTCAACAAAAAAAATCCTGCCTCACTTGGTAGCCTCTTTTCGTGTCCAATCAAACAGAGCTAATTCAGAAATGCCAAAGCTAATGACTCATTAGGCGTATTTTTTTCGCAAGTCCGTTGAAGATTGGTTTTTAGAGTTAAGCTCAGAAAATTGAGCTTAGCTGAGCCCGTAGGGAATCAGTTGTTGTAACAAGTAACACATAAATTGCCCCCGCTTTTACGCGCAATTCTCTTACCGCTAGGAAAAAACGCAATTATTGCAATGGTTGTTGAATTGTTGAACCTAAAAATTCTTCCAAATTTACAAAACCTGTGTATTTTTCGCTTTAACGACAGATGACAGCATTGTGTTTTTGAAGAATTAAATTCTACGCGATTTTCAGTTAACCATTGCCGAATGCTATCTAGATCCGAATTTAATGAGCTTATCATACGCTGTCGTTGAAGTTCCACATCCGAAGGACAAGGATGTGATTCTAGAAACGAATATGAAAAGCTGAGGCAAAACAGTTTAATGGATTTGGAGTTCCAGAGATCATTAATGAATATTAGGAAGAGATACGGAAACAAAACGGAGCCTTGGGGCACACCAGCGTTTATTGGATGAGTTTCAGACTTAAAACCGTCCAATACAACTTGTATTGATCGGTCCAAAAGGTAATTTCTAATCCAACAATGAAGAGATTCATCGATAACAAATGCATACATTTTCGATAAGAGAGCTTGATGCCAAATTCTATCAAATGCTTCTAACGAAAGCCATACTGCCGGTCATTAATAAGCTTTCCTTTCTCAAGATATTTCTTAAGCTGATGGTTAATCAGACTGTGGAAAGAAGGGAAGAAAGTGCAATTGGACGATAGTTAGAGGGGGAAGAAGATTCGCCTTTTTAGGGACAGGCTGGACAAGCATTTGTCCACTCCATCCACTCGCAATGAGACCAGCAGAGTAGGAAGGATGGAAAAGCTTACGCAGTGGTTTTGCCAGCGTAGAAGAACACATCTTCAGAATAATACAAGGGATACTATCCGGGCCAGCGGATTTGTGTATGTCAATATCCTTCTCCTTTAACACTCTTGAAACTGTACGAGTACGGAAGAAAATTGGTCCCATGGAATCGTTTAGGTTCTCAACTACAAGAGGAGTCATATCATTTTCTGGCAGCGTCGAATTAACAGGAAACTGTGCTGCAAGCAAATTGGCTTTATCTAGTGAGCTGACAAAAGGGGTGTCGTTGAAGACGAACGTTGGAAGAAATAACGAAAAATGTTTACTGCCTTCGGGACATTGCCGTATTTTGTACCTTAAATTTTGATCATGCAATAATTTGGTTCGTCGAATTCGTTTGAGAATTGGACACCGCGCGACTCATTTTGACGTCTCTTTATATTATCTCAATCCCATTTAATGGTGAGGAACAGATAGTCAAGTCAGGCAGAATTTTTTAAATTGTTTTATAAATACAACAAATATATTTTTAAGTGACAGTTTTAGCAATTCTTCTCAAAAACCTAACACCCTGTTCAAGCTGATAATATATGAATATTACAATAATATTTTTTTGTCTTTTGTGCAATTATTTTCCATCTTGTATTCTCATTTTATATTAATTGCCAATTTAATTTATTTATTTACTTGATAGCTAGACAACCCAGACACACTGGCTAATCTTTCTAAAAAAAAATAAAGAAAGGAATTAAAATAAAACTGAAACAAAAAAAAAAACATAGAATATAACATCTCAGACTCATTATCTATACTTTGCTGATATAGGCCACTTAAAGCGAGTTAGGTAATAATCAGGTATATAATCAGAGAAAATGTCATAAATAAATTAATAATAATCAACTAAAGCGATAAATAAAACAAAAAATAAATAAATGACGATATATAAACTTAATAAATAAACAAAATATTTTCTTTTTTTTTATTTGTAGGTATTTTGTGGCAAAAAAATGTATAGCTAACAAATTCATGACAGGAATGAGATAAATATTGTCACGGGTAAAGCAGCTGTCAGCGATAAGAAATAGTAAGTTTGAGATGCCGGTTTTCTCGCTTTTGTTTACATGAAATATTTGTTGTTTTTTTTTTTCTTGTAGTTAATTATTTTTGTATAATCTATAAGTATTAGGGTGACACTTATTTTTGAAATTTTTGAATCTGGTATGCCTACCCCTAAACTCTCCCCTAAAAGTGATCAGGGTATTTACAAAAATTCTGTGAAATTTTTTACTGGAGCAAAAGTCGTTTCCTAAGAATTTTTGTAAAAGTTAATGGAAAGTTTTTAAACCACATGACTTAAGACTTAAGCGTATACAAAAATTGTTTTCCTCTTTTTGCAAACAATATTTACTCAGTTAAAAATAACAATAAATATTGTTGTTTTTGTGTATTAAATATTATTTTTGACTAGGTAAATATTTTGTATACAAAGTGGAAATATTTTTTGTTAACTCCTTATGCATAATACTTTTTTTAAGAGAAGTTCCAAATTTTAAGGTTTTCCATTGTATTTTAGCTTACGAACACACCTGAAAAAATGCAATAGTTCTTGCATAAATGAAACCTGGTGATGAATAAATGTCAAACGCACGTTTTCAATTCTTCAATACAAGAAGTGATTGTTTATTCCAATTAAGAGGTATTTTTAGGTTATGAATAGTTAGTTACATAATTGTATTTTAGTATAGACAATTTTGACCAAAATTTAACTTGACGAAGCGTCATTACTAAAATTAGTTCATTGGGAAGATTAAAAATTTCATTTTAATTTTTTAAGGATTTGTTTACAATTAGTTTAAGTTTAAATTTTTTTTGGATTTTTTTTGGTGATGGATGCAAGTGCACTTGAATAGTAACAGTCATTTAAGTCCTACCCAATCTGGTTTTAGTGTAGATAGAAGTTGTAAAACTGCTCTTTTACTTGTTGTAGATGATATTCGTCAAGATCTAGATGCCAACCGTCCTACGTTTTTGACGTTATCAGACTTTTCAAAAGCGTTCGACACGATTAATTATATTCTATTATCTGTAATAAGCTGCTGTACAGTTTTGGATTTTCTTCTCTGGCAGTCCAACTTTTGTACTCTTACCTAAATGATCGTCAGCAATGTGTAGCTATTGGAAATAACAGGTACGTCAACATTACTTGGAGTACCTGCCGGAGTTCCCCATGGTTCTATTCTTGGGCCTTTACTATTTTCACTTTACGTGAACGAACTCCCTCAACTTACAAAACATTGTACGGTTCATATGTTTACTGAAATTTTTTAAGCCTTCACAAACTATGAGATCTAATCTTAATGTAAAACTATTCTTATGTAAATAAATAAATAAAACATTACAAAAATAGAAGTCACCCTAATTATTATTATGCATATGCATGCATGTACGAATGTAAGTCATATTGGAATTCAAATTAAATGTTTTCAATGATCCAGTTTTATTTAAACAAAAAAAAAGAAGATAAGGTTAGCTGTCAAATATAATTTAATATTGATGGGGTTATTTTATTAGTTATTGGTATTCATGTCAATCATTTCCTTTTGAGTTTGAAAACAATGATTTAAAGCGAATTTCTCTATTTTATCACGTCCGAGCTGTGAAAATACAGACATTTATACAATCGCTCAGTTTCGTTAAGTTTTCCGTCATTTCTTGTTCTAACTTGTTAAGTTAATCCACTTGAAGTGCAACTAGTTTGATTTGTCTTATCATCTCAATTTTGTGAGTTAGAAAATTAGGATTTATCTATTCAAAGGAATATTAATTAATATTATTGGATTTTGACTAAAAATGGTTGCTTCAATTTCTATTTACATACACGAATATGTGACGAATATAGATTCTTTTTTTTTTTTTTTGCTTATTTCTTATTATTTATTTGCTTACTTTAAGTTTTGTCAGTTGACACATAGGTCACTTAAGCAATTAACAGTGATAATATACAACTTAACGAAGAATTATGACACTTAGATTCAGATTTTTATCGAAAGCTGTTGCCATTCTACGTTAAATATTGTATATTTATTTATGGAAATGGTAGTGAATGTGAAGTACTTTAATCGTTAATTTGTGTTTTTGTTTATATATTTTTAGTCTGTAAAAGTTAAGTAATATAAATCTTTGTATTATATTCTACTTAAAGAATATCTCACTCAAGCCAAATCGAATTTTGAATTTTTTAAAGAAAAAGATCATTCGTTCAGATTTTTTGTTATATAACATAGCTGTCTAATTTTGGTAAGAAAAATCGAATGAAATATGACCTTTTTTGTAAGTGGATAGCCGAAAATATAACAAAACTGAGCTATAAAGCAATGTCTTCCCTCTGATTCGTGTTCAACTGTCAAAAATTTCATTTAAAAACAAAACAATTAACAAAAAAAATATAAAAAAAATAATTCATTTTGGAAACATTTCTTTCATTTTATAAACATTTTAATTGGAGGCCACACACTTTGGCTGAAAGGTACATGATTTATTTCTGAGCTTTTATTTCGCCTTAGATTTTTCTGATGACATTCTGATGACATAAATAGGTTTTCTTCTATACAGGGTGTGTTTCTTCTCTTCGAAGACTTTTCTTTTGTAATAAAATTTAAATGAAACTCAATATATATTTAAAAAAAAGAAATTCTGACAATTTATCTGTCTGGCGTGTCTATCGTGTAAATCCAGCATAACTGGCTGAATACAATAGACCCGCGTTTATTAAAATTTATACAACTCCCAGAGTAGCGTTCGCGGCTGCGGCTGCGTCTCCATCTCCATTGTATTCACTTTGACAAGATTTAGGCTGGTATTCACCGAGTGCTCTTAAACGGCTCTTAACTTTACGAGGCTCTTAACTAGAAAATTATTTGCGGTATTCAGCAACCACTCATAAGTATTTTCGAAGTTCGAAAATGAGAGCCGCTCTCTCACAACCAGACATGTCCAAACTGTGAAATGCAGCTGTTTTTTGTTGAAAAAATTTAAAATATTTTCACAACGGCTAAAATTAATTTACAAGCACTTTATTTCATTGCGGTTTTGCATTACATTTCGTCATTTATTTACTTATTTTCATTTTATTTTAATTTAATTTGAATCTAAAAACATTGAAATTGCAAAAATAAAACTCAAGCAATGTGATAGCTGACATGTGGACTTCGAAAATTTTTGATGAGAGCCCTCATAACTTAAGAGTGGTCGAGATTTATGAGCGCTCATAAATATTCACTATTATTGCTTGGTGAATAGGTTTATGAGCCTCTTAAGTTTTGAGCGCTCGGTGAATACCGACCTTAATGTATTTTAACTTTGACAGGTAAGGACGCGCGCCACGACTCGAGTCTATTGTGTTCAGTCAGTTACACTCCTCATTGAAATTGTAAAATTTCGAAGATTATTCCAACAAATCTACACAAAATCCTACTGTTTGAATCAGTTGTTGCGAAACGAAAATTATTATCACCGATTATCAAGATTTCATTTATGACGTTTTCGATTGAACTTTTGAACTGTTCTACTCCTTTTTGATTCCAATCAAATATGGCTTTTAGGGTATTAGCAGTGCAAAAGAAGTACTTCGCTGTGAGATCGTGTAGTATTCCATTATTAAATCGCCCAATCTTTGTGTCTAAAACATAATACAAAAAAAATTGTGTGAGTGCCGGGACTCACGGTTAATATGTGTAAACATCAACGTGCGCGGATCCAAAACGGACTTCTTTTTGCTTGAAGGGGATCTTAAGATTTTTTTCACTGAACGCATCCATCCTAGTATGCAGATCGTAAGTCCCCTTTCACACGAGGAAACTGAGTTGCCAGCAACATTCAGTTTGTAGGAGAGAAGGGCAAGAAGTAAGAGGGGAAAATGAAATCTCCCCGGTCAACGATTCGAGGAGATTTTTTTGACATTCCTCTTCACACACACAGTAGAGTGTGTTCAACCAAGCTATTTTAAAAGGAAAATACAGAAAGTTTCCACGATTTTGTTTCTTCGTGTGAAAGGTACAGGAGATTTTTAAGGAAATTAAAAGAAAACGTCAAAAAAATCTCCAGCAACTTGTTTCCTCGTGAAAGGGGACTTAGTCTATGTCAAAAAAATCTCCTCGAATCGTTGACCGGGGAGATTTCATTTTCCCCTCTTACTTCTTGCCCTTCTCTCCTACAAACTGAATGTTGCTGGCAACTCAGTTTCCTCGTGTGAAAGGGGACTAACGTTGCACACCGTAACGTTGCACGACGTAACGTTGCACACGAACGTTCACGTTTTTTTTTCACTCTACCGCCAGCATAGATGTTTACACATCAATAATTCAAAAATATCTATAAATGCAAAAGTTGTTCGTGTTGAAAATTGAAGGGCCTTACTTGGCCCACCCTGTATAAATAATATTCACTTTGAAAGCATTGAACGCTATTTGACAAACCCAATAAAAGTCAAAAAAAAAGAAAAGTGATAACAATTTGATTATATCTATAAACAACGCCAATCATTTCATACATACATATATTCGTATAGAACCAAATGGATTTCTTAATTATAAACCTAAACAAAGTTCTTCTAATTGACCACAAAATTTATTAGCTCCAAATACCAAAACAACATTTAATTAAACAATTCCAAGCACAACAACAACAACAACAACAACAGCAACAATAAACCATAACACAATATTCATGCATCCCTTAAACATTAAAAAAAAAAAATGTTGTTTATTATTTCTGTAAGCCGAATTACGTCGTATGGACGCGAATGAATGGAAATCCATGTTCATTGCCATGGCTTATTAAAGTTCAACATCACATAAAAAAAAGGTAATATTTTTCAACTCATGTGTAGAACTAGAAAATAATAATAATGACATAGTGAGAGTGAGACACGCTAACCACCAAACACCATGCTATACGAGCAGCTATGAAATATTTCTTTTTTTTTTCCAAAATTAACACGAAGGTGATTCAACCTTCTGATGAGGTGATGGTTCTTCTCTTTAGCATAAAAGTAAAACTACAAAAATAGATCAACTTTGAAAAAAAAGTGAGAAAAAACAAACTAGCCAAGGCCGTGTGTATATAGAGTGTGCTCTACTATCATGATGGTGGGTTGATGGAAAGTTTCGTATTTGCGGTACTAAAACCAAAACAAAAACAAAATAATAAAGAAATACTGAAAAATGAAAATTGAAAACTGACAGAACACACCAGCAAAGAGAGACAAATTATGGCAAAGGTCCAAAGATATCTGAAAGCAAACTTAGTTTCAACAAAGATGACAATGGGAAGGAAAATCGGTCGAATTTATATGCCCAACACTTCCTGTCAAATAAAAAAAAAAAAAAAATTTTAAAAACAAGAAAACCAAACGTAAAAATCAAAGAACCATAATATAGTCTTCATTTGACTCCCAATAGAAAACAAAATAAAAAGAAAAGATTAAGATAAGAATAATAAAACTTGCGTCTCAAGGTCTAATTTAATCGTAAACAACAAGAACAACTACACACTATTTACTATGCGACAAAACCTCATGAAACCCTCATAAGGAAACGATTTCGAGTATATTGACTGACATCTGTTTCTGTATATAGGCGGAGATATATGCGACAAGCATGCCAATTTTTTTTTTGTCAGCTAAATTATGTTTTCTTTTCCATTGGACTGCGAAGATGATAATCTTAATCAAATCAATAATGACGTGTCATCGGCTGACAAACATCGAAACAAAAATAAATAGTAAAGCGAAATGGAATGAGATAAAATCATTGCCGCGCGCCGCGCCGGCCGCATGGCCTTGGTACTCGTAAAAGAAGAACAACAATCGCCTTCGCCCGCGAAATAACTACCGCATTGTTGTCTTGTGTTGCAATTGCGATTGCATTTGCGAACGCTACTTCACTGCATCTCTCATCAGTCATCCACAAGATGATTCTATTTTTTCTGGCGATAAGAAGAGTTCTAAATCTAAAGGCCGGTCCCACACTCTCACAGCTGGGCTGTGCGGGTGTTGCGTGGCGAGGCGAGTGGGGTAGGCAGCGAGTAGATTCAACACAACCACTGTTACCACATTGGTAGCTTAGGGCGAATTCCTTTCAACAAAGAAATCGATTTTTTGATGTGTAAACATCTATGCTGGCGGAAGAGTGAAAAAAAAACGTGAACGTTCGTGTGCAACGTTACGTCGTGTAACGTTACGGTGTGCAACGTTACGATCTGCATACTACGATGGGTGGGTTCAGTGAAAAAAATCTTAAGATCCCCTTCAAGCAAAAACAAGTCCGTTTTGGATCCGCGCACGTTGATGTTTACACATATTGACCGTGAGTCCCGGCACTCATACAAATTTTCAAAACATAATCGATTTTTTTTTTTCTAAACCGAATCGATTTGTTTCTGTCAATTGACAGGAATTCGTAAAAGAACCGAATTTTTTTTCATGTGATTGTGTGTGTTACTAGCCAGCTGCAATTAATAATTTTTGTTGTTATATTGACTGAAAATATTGTTGAATATTTTGTTTAATTATGTAGAATTAGTGTGTGTACAAATCGGTGTGAAATCTTGCTAAAAATGCAAGATTTGTTTTGACAGAAAAGAATCGATTTTGTTTAGAAACAATTCTGAACAGAATCTATTCTTTTGTTGAAAGGCATTCGGCATTACTACACCTACTCACTAAAGTTGTTTTGGCATATTGTTCGCATATATGTCAAATTTATTTTGACATATTTGGGACTTTACTATAAAACACTTGACTTATACCCAAATCGCTTGTGAAAATTACGCATGATGTTGTATAACCTCTAAATAAAATGAACAAAAAATCGCAATCAATATAGTTTATTTTTTTGACAGCACTTGACATATTTGATGTCAGCTGTTTTTAAAAAAGAATAAGAACTCATTCAATTCTTTTTCTATCCACTAAACTGACCACTAAACCGAGATTTGAAATTAATTTTCTTCAAATCTCGAAGATTCCTGTCATGTTTGTTTCTGTTATGAAGTGAAAGCAAGACAAAAAGTTTCATTTGTGTCAAACGATACAAAAAGTTCGATTCTCAAATGAAAGCATTGGTCGCGTTCCGATTTGTATCCAAAGCGATCTGGATAGATTTGTGTTGTTGTAATCCCTTGTTAAAACAAACAGCTGTTGTCAAAAAAGAGATCTCAAGCTATCCTAAAAATTCTGGTATACTCATCTATCCGATGAGAATTTTCAAGAACAGCTGACTACAAAATTGATTTGACAAGCAAATTACACCTAACTGGTTTTGGTCGTTCAGAAATATACATGGATACTCGAGTATCTAAGATAGGCTTTCCTAGTGAATCCTGAACGTGTCAATTCAGCGTAAATAGTGACAGTTCGTGCAAAAAAGTGAGCAAACATAACTTTTCACATTTGTCATTGTCAAAGTGACATATTATGGAGTTAGCATGGTACTAAAAAGATAAAATAGGCAATGGGTGATTTTAAATTATAAAATTTGGTAAATTGTCTTTAGGCTAGGTTAGCATCATACTAAAAATGCCTTAACACCGTACTAAATCGTCTAAAATTTTGCATTTATAAGATTAGCAAAATAAATGTATATGGTAGAAATCTGGCATTGATGGTGGTAACCATGAACGCTACGCTTCATTATAGGACAAGAGAAGTAATGTTATGCTTTGTATAATTCGCGTGATTTCGCTGCATAGGAGTACAAGTATTGGGTGGAGAGAAGTTGCTGAATAGGAGTGTAGGGTGGTATAAAGTGTGTCGTTGTTAGTAATTTCAAAGAGGTACATTATATCACAGCTAACGATGACTATTATGCTGATATTTTTTTCTTTTTTTTTAATTTTAAATACAAAAAAGTTTCATTTTAAATAAAATATATTTTTTATATGTAAGACAGCCAGAGGATTTGCTTTATACCTATGTTGTTTTTTTCTGGCTTCTTATTTTCTTGTTTTATCTTTTTTGCGAGGAATCGACTTGTTGTTTTTTTTTTTCTTTTTCTATTCTACATAATATCTCTATTATAGAAGTCTTGAGAAATAGAAGGAAAATTGTTTTGACATTTTAAGGTAAGGTTTCGCATTACAGCTGCTTGCTTGTACAGAGCTTGTTGTTGGGGAAGCTGTCACTGTCAACCAACCAACCAACAACGTAGCCAGCGCCAAGTGTGAGTGACATGCAATTGCATTTTTTTGTATGCAAATTCCGATAAGAAACTTTTATATGATGAACGGATGTGAGTTTGTTTTTCTATTATTATAGAATATGTGTTACAACGAAACAAGAGAAGATGTTGACAATATTTCAAAAAAAAAAAAAAAAAAAAAAATGCAATGGTTTTTATTTATTTTGTCTTTCCTTGTCTGGGACGCACCCATAAGTGATTATTGGTATAGGATGATGAACTACATATGTATATGCATGTGTTATGATATATTGAGAATTAAGTAATGATGTTATTGGGGGCAAAAGGATGTATTATAGGAGTGCTAATGGTATCAAAATAGAAATAGGATTTGCCAAGGACCTTATTTTGTTGTACTGAAGCTGCAGTATTCTTGTGATGATAAATTGATCTTGACCTGGGATTAGCCATTAGAAAAAATACCTCACTTAGTTCAGGGAACCGGAAGTCTTTCCTTAAATCATTTAACTTTAAAACTTTGAACTGTATCGATAAGAAATTTAATCAAAATAGTTTGAGTCAAAAAAAAAAACCGTTATATAACCGGGATATAACCAATATTGAGCTAAAACAAAGTCGCATTCGCCCTCTAGAAAATTTCATTATAATGCTGAAACTTTATCCGGAATTTTAATCTGGACCAGGGTATCCGACACTATCCGGATAGTTCGGAACCGATTCTTGGTTCTATTTCAAATTCTATCAGAATATCTGAAAAGTTCCGGATATGTAGTTCGAACATACCGGATAGTTTCGGATGTTCTAACTAACTAAGCCCAAGCTGTATAGTATATACGTATGTACATATATAGGTAAGCAATAAAACATACATCCATCAAGTTGTGGAAACTTGACGTTTTAAATACTCAATCATCCTTTGCAAAATACCAAAAACTCAAAACAATTCGATCTTTTGAATGGTAAACCCCCTTTGTTAATTGGGCTATAGTCACGATTTCCCATTTTCATTTCAATTATTGTGCAATCTCCAAGTGGCTATTTTTTTCTCTCAATTAAACATCTACACATTCCAATGCCTAAGATTCACATTTCGAAGCCAATAATAATTGCTAATTAATTAGTTGGCAAATATACCAAGAAATTAAATTCTCAAATACATATTTATTTGCGCTAATACAAAAACTATAAATGTCGGAAGCATTTTATCTTTTTTTATATAAATGACGTTACCGAAACAGAGCAGCAACCAGCAGTAGCATCATCTCGAATTTGTTACACGCATCATTAGGTCTAGACAAATTCAAATGTGACGGAGTTGATTGTATGCCAGATGGTGAGCCGACAAACTACTATATTTATCTAATTCTTCTTTCGCTTAAATTGCAACAAAAAAATCTTGCAAATTAAATATATAACAAAAAAATCTTAAACAATTATAAATCACTTGTTTTTCTTTTCAAAGAAAAAAGGCAATAAATAAAAATTATTTAGGGAAATTAAATTTATTAAATGATTTGTATAGTTGTTTTGTCATGCACTTTGCAATGTCAGTTAAACAACAACAACAACAAAAATTTAATTTTACATTGTTAATTATTGTATTCGCTTTAAATCTTAACGAATTGTATTGAGACAAAAATAACTGCAGGTTTTTCGGATCTGCAGTGAGTATTGCCAAAAAGACTTTTTGAAAAATGATATTTGTATTTGATTATGCTTGCTAAAACCTTCAACAAGTTTTGGTTCACCCACATGAAATTAACGTCGCAGGCACATAATTACTTATGTAAGCCCAAAGGGTACTTACCTGTGGGTGAATCCCCCTATTAACCGGCCAACGATCTTTATCTAAGGAACCATCCCTGCTTTGTACTGTCTGTTTTTTTTTTTAACTGAACGAAAAAGTTTCAGACAGTGCAAGTGAGAAAGCAATACGAGAGATGTCAAATACATCATCAGATAATAGGTGTGTTCGCGTACTAGTCCGAAACTACCCATTTTTACCAATTTTAGTCCAATTTAATTTTTTTTATATGGACTTTGACAGAACTTCGGACTAAAACTGGCAGGTTTGGAGAGTAAACGAACAGATGTAATGTCTGTTTGGTAACTTGCAAACAATTGTATGGGATTTGACAGCAAAGTTGTGCTACATCGTACGACGTTTCTAGTTGCCAAACACACCTATTATTCATCACGCACCAAAGAGTACTTCATGAAAGCGATATCACCGGGACATTGACTATTTTAAGGACTACATGATGAATAAAAATCCTTTGAGTTCAATCAACCCTTCCCTATCTCACGCCCTTGAAATGCATATTTATGTATATCTCACTCATACAGTTGTGGAAAATAAAAATTCCCTTGGACTCGCAGCCATATTTGAATACACATTCCAAAGTATGTGTTATGTCTTAATTTAGACAGCTGCTCAAAACTGCAACACCTTATTAATAAACATTTTCCATCGATTTTCTAACTTACATCCCGTTTATATGCAGGATCGAGAGCTCGAGTTAGATTAGAGTCGGATTTTCAACCCAGGTTTTTCGTTCCTAGAGTTGAGAGCACGATTTGGAGTTGAGTTGAAATAGTGTTGAGATGGCATTTTATTTATTATTTATTAATTTAAATATTTTATGTTTTTTTTTTAAATTTTCAAAGCTGACAATAAAGTCAACAAAGAAATAAAAACTCAAGACGCCACTAGGCTAGACGGGAGCCAAGAAAAATTACACACACACACGTAAAATGGTACATAATGTCAGACCAACTCCTCAGCCCAAGTTGTTTTAACACAAATTTCGACTCGACTCCGCTCCTGAAGTGGAGTCGAGTCAGTTCAAGCTCATTTCAACTCAATGCAGGTTTACAAAGTATCGGAGCGAGCTTTAAGCTCGCTTCAACACCTCATGTAAACGGGGTATTAGACACGGCAATTGGTTGTCTAAACCTTTTCTATAGCGGGTACGTTAAATAAACAACGTAAGATAAATTTCCATTTACCTTGAAATGAAGTAAATGTTCTTTGAACGTATCTAATACAGGGATGTCAGTGAATATATGAGGAATATTTAGAGATCAAGTAGTCGTTTGGGAAGTTGGTTACATACATTCCTTGCGTTCAAGAATCTACGGAACCTCCCCAAAAATTTTCAGATACCTTGGGAGTTGTTGCGTCAGCTGTTTTTTCACAAGGGATTAAAACAACAACACTAGCTTTGGATTGATCCCCGAACGTGGCCATTCACTGTCAAATTCCTCTACGTATTTGACTGACTCGCTGCTGCTCTGCTCGCTTTCAACTGGCCTCGAAAAGGGCAAGCCAGTTGACGAGAGAGTAGCTAGTGAGCTGAGGAGCGAGTACTGGCTCTTATGTTCGGTTTCACAAATATTTAACAGGCTTTTAATTTTTAAATGACGTATTTTGTATGGAACAAACGTCACTTTAAGATTTAAAAGCCTGTTAAATAGTTAAAATGGATTTATAAAATCGGCCATTAGATTTATACTATAGGTGCGTTCGCGTACTAGTCCGGTTCTCGTACGTTTTTTCGTGTAGTTTTGGGCAAAAGAGAGCACTCACGAGAGCGTTAATTATTTCCCATTTTTGACAATTTTTAGCTAAGAAATTTCTTCGCGCAGAAACTTGTTCCCTTCAAGCGAACAATTCCGTTTTGGAAACGTGCACGTAGTCCACAAAGTATGGACGACTTCGTATACGAATCCAAATATGGATCCTTAAAACTGCATTTGGCGGCTCAAATGAGGATGGAAATAAGAATAATCGCGGACCTATTTGTGCATGTATTGTGAGAAATAGACCTCACCATACTCAGTGAAAGCCGATACCGAAATGGATCCATATCGATCAAACAAAATTAATTTTCCAATCGAGTTAAACATTACCTACACAAAACAAAACAAAGCTTTTTTTATTTAAAGACCCTTTTATTCATCATTTGAGCCGCCAAACACAGTTTTAAGGATCCGTATTTGGATCTGTTCGCGATATAATCCATACGTTTTTGACTACGTGAGCGGATCCAAAACGGACTTGTTTGCTTGAAGTGTAAGTTTTGTGTTCTGTCAAAAATCAACAAAATAGAAAATGGCTGCCTCTTACTTCTAGTTGTAATCGCGATGGAACATGGAAGTGAAATTTGTTTTTATTAATGTAATTTTTTTCACAAAAAAAACATTTTCATAATTAAAATCTATTAACGATGTGGTAGGTAAAGTGCAGTGCTTTTTTTTTAAAAAAAAAAAACAATTATTGAAAAAATTAGAATATTAGCTAGCTGATCCAATAAATACCACTTTCAGTTTACAAGTGTTCATTTAAAAAGAGATAAGCAACGGTAAAGTGTAGAGAAGGTACCGAGAAATAGCTGTAAAACAAAAATTACCAGAAAATATAAATCAAGGGTATGTACGTATTTTAATACTTTTTGAATGAAAGAAAATTGTAAAGCATGTTAATTATGTACTTTAAATATTTTTTAATGAGACAAAATACGTAAGACGCATTTTTCAGGTCTTAAGGCATTAATTAAGAAATATGTTTGTGTTTGTATAGGAGAGAATTATATTCTTAGTTATGCGAAAGGAAACCAGACCTTTTTTTCTAAAAAGGATTTTTCAGGGTAAAGACTTTTTTTCGGCTAAAAAATGAATCAAATGATTGATTGAAAAGATCGATTAACAATACTGCTGTGTTAGACATTAAGGTCCATTTTTTCAGTGCGAGATTTAAGTTAAACTCATCAAAGTTGGTGAGTTAACTCGGGATTAACTAACCAAGCTTGTTCAGTCGTTCCGCATGCATTCTCCACCAACATATTGCTTCCTTACTAAACTGTGGGTTAGTTTACTTTTAGAGTTAACTAAGTCTAGTTTAACTCATCACTAAAAAAATGGGCCTAAGTCGTTTTCGTTTGGACTTTCAGAGTACTCGTTTTGCCCTCCTCTTTCACTTTAAATACGTCTTCGATTGGCTTTTTTAGAGTCTTTTTCTGTTCTGATTTTATAAAGAAGTATACACGGGACACATTTACATTTAATGTCGTTTTCGTTTGTATTTTGGAACTGTTCCATTCCTACCGAAAACTAGAAATTTGGAGTAAAAGGAGTGAAAAAGGAGTAGCTCCGAACGTCCACTCGAAAAAGACATAAGATTTTCTTCGGATTACCTCTCAATTGATACACATTTGTGAAGAAGCCATTTGATATATTCGTATGGAGTGGTATAAATAACTAGTATTTAACAGTCCGAAAATCTGGCTTCCAAGTCTTAAATTAACTGTAAAATTTCATCAACTATTTATACAGTGTGATTTATTTTTTTTGAATGTCTTGAGTTGTAGCTCTCAGATAAAGAAAGATGGAAAAAACATTATTACCCAGTTATAATTAACCATCTATTTAACTTGCAAACTAGCTGTGTTACAGATATGTGATACACTTGTTCAAATTCACTTATTTTTTTACACCTGCTTGGTTGTATTTCATTGTAAAAGGTTGACCAAAGTCAACATATTTGACCAAACGATACATATGTATAAGCACGTATAATATTATTTTTTTTATTTTAAAGGCAAGCAGTAAAGAATTCATCAAAATTCTTTGTTTAACACTTAGCCATATAAAAATAATAAATAAGTTGTATGTATGTACCATAAAGAAGTAAATATAAATAATGCACTTTTAAATTGCTTTATTTTGAAAGAGTTAATATCTATTGATCGCTTGAGTTCTTTGTTATGTATTATGTTTTAGCAATTAAAATCAGACTCAACCGGATGGTTTCTGCACTAAAGGGGCATTCCATCAAAACAGGTATCTTTTGATATACAAATATTTTCCAGGAAAAGGAAAGTAAATATGACTCATTATACAGTACTATTCCCGACCTTTCTTGTATGAGTAGTCACAATCAAAAAAAAAAAAAAAAAAAACTCTTAGCTCAGGTTAAATTAAACAGACATTTATAACATAGACAGTCCTACAGAGCATCCTTATTAGCATCATATTAAATTCAAAATAACCCGGTTTTTTTAATCTCAAAATAAATACTTTTTTTATTGATATAGTCTTCTATTTTTCCTTATATCATTCCAATTTTTTTTTTTTTGCCAATAAGCCAAGTAAGGACATTTATTTACCGTTAGGTAGATCCTATTTCAGGCATTTCGCGATTTCATGTATTGGAATGTGATGAAAATATAATACACGCTAAAATACACAATTTACAGCAGGAAGACAACTTTTTCAACAGTGGTTCCTTTGATTTTTAAGTTCTAATTTAGTGCATGTCGGGCACGTGACAACACTGTCAGGTACGTGATGGCAGCTATTATAAAAAACATTCAGAATATCTCTTTTGTTTCAACTTTATTTTTTTTTTGTTCAGGATATCCTTAGTCAATGATTATTTTATAAAATATGCTTAATTTGTTATATGTTTCTTCAAAGCTTATCTAAAATAAACCAAGAATAAAAATTCAGTTACAAATTTTGGTTGTTTTACTGTCGGGCCAGTGACACAAACTATTCTATGTATAGTAAGTAGATTTTTTAACTTTGACTTATAAACGCTTCGTCACATCAAAGCGCTGACTTCAAATTATGTAAAGACGTACCTAAAGTATTAATACAAACTGTTGTGCTTTGTTCTTTTAAATCCATTATATATACTGACACCTAAAAACAATGCATATTTCAGTCCCAAAATATGTCTCATTTTTATTGATCAGTACCGAATGAATATATGGTACAACGAAAACCAGCATTAACCGTCCCACGCAAAGGGAATCTGCTCTGAAGCACCAAACGCGCACGGTCACAGTAGCAGCAGCAGCAACACAAAGCAACAACAACTATATGTACGAAAGTCGAGTACGTTACAATGGAGTTCCCCTAAATAGTTTTAATAATTCATATTAAGCCTTGCAACCTGGGTTTGGAGCCGATATGATTGGACTAACTAACGTTTCCACCGCAATCGGAAATTTGTACGAATCCCAGAAAAAAATCATCAACGACACCCTTCATAATATTTACCATTTTTCAGTTTTACAATTAAAACTATATTATTTTTATAATTCCAAGCTAACTGATAATATTCAGCCATAAGAGCAAGTTCTTATGATCTTGTCGTGCATCTTTTCTTCTTCTTTTTTTTTTAATAATTAAGTCAAAATGTTTGATTGAGTTTAATAAGTACATACTCAAAACACATCACTCAAAAATACGGTTTGCATTTTGCATACAAATAAAGAACAAACAATAATAAATATCTCGTGCCAAATTTAATACATTTAACATTATACATGTACAATGCACATATTGGTATTATGTATTATTATTCTTTCGCCTTTTTTGATTAAATGTTATTGTTAAATGATATTTAAATCAAACTGGTTTTTATTTACAAATCGTTTGTTTTTTTTTTGTTTTATTCAATTTTTGTTTGGAAATATTTTGTTTGTATTTAATCTAAATTAAAAGTGAGACTTCTGATAAAACATTCTCGTGTCTGAATGAAGTAAACAAATACAAACAAAAAACTCAAGAGCTTATTCAAAATGCATTTCCATTGTTTGCAAGAGATTATGCAATTTTCGCGTGACTGAAAAATTTTATCACCGCCGTTCAATGAATAGAATTTCTAATTTTATTGAAAGGTAGTCTCGAAATAATAAAATCAGAACCACTCTTATGAATTTGATGGCATTTTCAGATTAGAAATTAGGTATTACAGTGTAGAAAAAATCGAAATAAAATTTTAATCAATTACAAATGCAAAACTAAAAGTAACTTCCATCTGTATTACTGCAAACAAAATTAAGTTGAAAATTGCCCTGGCAAAGAAGTTTCTTTCACAGTGAATGAAAATGAAGATTCCCATACACATTTCTAGGGCGGAAGGGTAATTTAAAGGGGAGAAAGATGGTGAAGTAGGTCTTTAAAATTGAAAGAAATATTTTGGTACAGTCTTCACGATTTTAAGGTATTTTGTTATAGCTGGATCTAGTGAGGCCAAGACTATATGAACCTTTAAAATAAGTTTTAATCTTAAGCCGAAACAAATAAGATTTCCGTTTAAAATAAAAGATAACTATTTAGGATTTCTTAATATTTATTTGGCTATGTTTATAAGTTAACTAGTAGGCTTGTAGGCTCGGCTCGTTCGCTTGGCTCGATTATGAAATGTATTTTTCCGTGCTTCCTGTTCGGCGTTAAAATAATACTGCCCGTTGATTGTTATGTAATGGACTCGTACCAAGCGAATGTTGAGTTTTGTTTTGAGTTGTTTCTTTTTGTATTGGCTACCCCTAAATCTAACATGATTATATTTTCAGTACAACCGGCTGGGAATGCATTTTTAATTGTTTGCATATGATATTTAACTAACAGAAATTTTATCTGTACCAATAATTCAGTACGAATCATTAAATCATTGTTGTAGACACTTCTACGACCTTGCGAAAATTCCTACAGCAAGCGGAATAATAACATAATACAAATCAGATATGAGTATGGCAACATATGTAAATCACGCAGATTATATTCTTAAGTTTTTGTTCTATCGCCATTTATGGAAGTTTGCCGAATAAAGAAATACATACATATGTTAATATCTTTCTTTGTTAATATTTTCTGATTCCCATGTTACATTATTACAATCTATTTCCACATAGAATAATTCAACATCAACGTGTTCTTCTGAGCCTGGTTTCAAAAACTACACCCTCAAACCGCTATGAGAAAGGTCAACGCCACAACACGTAAACGAACAAAAAAAATACACAACATTGCCCGTTTGGCATAATAGGTAGGTATGTACCTACATAAATTAACTATTGATATACATATCTACTAAGCATACAGATAGGCATATTCTTAAATATCTACAACTTTCCAAATCGATTGGAAACCTTACGTAACATACCACCCCATACAAACGACACACACCCCCATTTCCTTTTCCTAGATTCAACGATAGAAAAAAAACGTAGGTATAAATTACGCAGAAAAGTATAAAATGACGTTGTAAACTTAAATGGGAACCTATGTATGTACATTTTTACATACCTATGTACACTACACAAAAAATAGGAAAATACACTATCACAAAAGAAAATGGGTATAACAAAAAAAAAAAAAAAAACTTACCATGCTCCCATGGATTAGCCGGTTCTAAATATCCCGTCACTAGAGCTTCATCGCTTTTTGGAAATGAAACACGCCTCGTTATCGTTGCACCAGCATTAAGACCCATCGTCGCAGTCGCCCCTGAACCCGTTGAAATTGTCGTAGTAGGTGAATCCGCACGGAATTGCATTAAAATTGGTGCACTCGACGTTGTCGTCAGGGCGTGATGATGGTGCTGCTGCGGTCGATGATGATTGTTGTCGATCTTCTTTTGTGCTAGCAGCATTGAATTATTATTACCGACAACAGAGAGATTTGGACTCGTCGTCGTAGTCGTAGTCGTGGACGTGGACGTGGACGTCGTCGCAATATCACCACAATTATTACTGTCCGACTTACTCCCACTAAAAGTATTCGGTAGCGACGACGATGACAACGCCGATAAAGGCGGCGACGTTGTTGAGATATTCGTTGCTTCGCTTGTTTTTTCTTTGTTTTCTATCAACAACGATGACGAAGGCGACAAAGTTGGGGATGATGATACAGTGACCTCCTGCGTCTCCTCAACCCCATCGTGGTGGTTTTGGTTGCTGCTGCTAATGCCACTGTCTCCATTGGTCTCACCTGAGAGTACTTCTGAGCTTTCTAAATCTGACGTTGTGTCCACTTCTGAAACTGAGTCAGTTACTGGTTCTGCCTCTTGTTGTTCTGTTGAATTTTTATCACAAATTGTTGTCGAGTTTTTATCACATTCAGATGAAAGAATAGCTTCTGTCTGCTTCTGGGCATAAACGAATGCAGTTGCCGAAGCTGTGTCCATTGCTGCTATAGCCGCATAACTGACCGTTGTTGTAGTTGCTGCTGCTGTGGGGGCAATCAACGAGCTAGCAGCGACAATAGAAACAGCAGCGGCAGGTCTTTCGCTCGTGTTTCCTGCGCATTTTGTATCAAGTTCTAGATTTTCATTGGATTTGCTGTTATTGTTGTTGTGGGTTGTATAAAAGAATTCTCTTGTTGTTGAATCTCCCGAAGCCGTGGTGGCTTCAGAAAGAGCTGTTGTCTGTTGAGTTTCTTCAATGTCGCTGCTGCTAGTGCTGCCTTCAGTGATTTCACAATTATTCATATTTTTTTCTTTTTAATTTTATTTTTTGTCGTTTTTAAGGTTCCTTGGCCTTTGTTTTTCCTTTTTTTGTCGTTTATTTAATATGTAATGTGTTTATTACTTTTGTTTTGATACGATTTTTCAATATATTTTTTTCTTCCTTTCCTTTTTCGCGCGCATTTACACATCTGAGAGAAAAAAATCCCTAACCTAACATTTTACATGGTAATGTATTTTACTTTTTTTTTTTAATATTTATGTTTTGATTATTTTTGTTTTGAAAAATATGCCGTTTTTGTCTTTTTTTTTCGTAAGTAGAACGAAAGGGACAGATAATGTTAAAAACAACCAAAGGGCAGCATTCAGCTCATCATATTCACCACTCGCACTCAACGATGACGTTACAACGAATACGAAAACGAGAAGCAACGGCACATAAACACTTGTGTACGGCAACGGGAACGGCGAATTGCAGAGAAAGGAAAATTATATGGCTGTGGTTGTTTTTGTTTGTATAATATATGAAAATTCCCTCACGCGATGACCAACCAAATGGAGTGAACTGAACCACGTTTTTATCTCCCTTCCTCTTCAGGTTATGTTGTGGTTTTTCTTTTTTGAGTTGTTGGTAGAATAAAAATGAACTCGGAAAACTTTCGGTCGCTTTGTTTTGTGCTTTTTCGCCGTATATCAGACTTCACAGAGATGTCAGTTGATTTAGTTTGGTTTGTTGGGGAAGTTTTTTTTTTAGATTTTTTTTTGTCTTGGCTTTTATCTTCGCCGTCTTTCGCGGACACCCTTTTGTGTTGTTGCTTCGTTCGATCTTTCCTTTGAATTGATGTAGCTTTGCACTTTTTTGCCTTTACACTTCGTGTTACATTATGATGTCAGAATATTTTTGTTAAAAAAAAATGTATAAAGGTTAAAATGAACCTTTTTTTACGTGGTATATTATATTTTTTTGTTTGACAAATTTTTCTTTTTCGATTAATTCATTCACAATAATTATTTTCTAGTTGGAAATTTTTATTTCACGTTTTCTCAATTCGCCCTAAAAATTTTATAATTTTTCTTGTGAGAAATATTTTTTTTCTTTTTTATATTTCCTACTATTTTTTTTTGTATTGCGTTTAGTTTAGCTCGTTGGCGCTTTAGCACTGAAATATATTTTGTTGTTTGTTAACAATTTTCTTTTTGTATCGTTAGATGTTAGAAGAAACTCTTTCTTTAATTTTTGGCTGTAGAAAAACTTGATTTTTTTTTATTTTGTATTATGTAAAAATAAGGAGTAAGAAAAAGAATTTTTTTTATCTTAATTTTTTACTTAATTATTTTGTAACGTTTTTTAAATTACGTCGTCTTCACTTCGCGTTCACAATCGTACAAATTTATAGAGGAAAAAGCAATAGCAATTTGGCTAAGTTGGTGAGAGAGAGCGGCAGCTAAAACCGCAGCAGCAGCGAAAAGAAGTCAGCCAAACGGGACGAACTTGTGTTGTTTTTTTTTTGTATTGTTGAACAACGAATAGAGAGAATATGAAGGAATACAGAAGGAGAGTTGTTGTTGTTGTGTTTTGTGATTTCCCTTTAGCGGCTTTTCTGACAGCCGAAGTGACAATTGGTGAAAGTAAAAAGGAATGTCCGATTAAGTGAGGTGTTGGATGGGTGAGAAAAATGAGTAGATTAAAGTACGTTTTTTTCATTAAGGCGAATGTGGGGCAACATTCATTTCGAATTTTCAAATTCTATTCCAAATAATCTTATTTCTGATATAAATTCTCATTTCTAAATGAGGTAATTTCAACTAAAACCGTCAATTTCAACGAATTTCTTCAAAATAAAACCAAATCCTGGTTTACGCAAAAATTGGGTAGTTTTGTTAAAATGGGAGGTGCCAATTTTAGTCCAAGGAATTTCTGAGGGTAGGTAGAAGTATGAGTTCTGTTTTAAGTTAAATGTCAACAAAAAAAATTCAAAGTATTTTCGTAGGACTTAAATTTGTTTCTTATCTACATACGTATTTGTCTTTAACTTAATGAAATCATTTTCATAACGGCTTAGTAAAACTATTTTTATAGAAGAACATTTTTTAAATGAGTTTTTAATATCTGGCTGGAAACAATACTATTTTAAAATTCAGAAGTGAAAATATTCGAATAAGGCCAGGCGCGCACATACAACTAAACAGTTCGGTTGCGATTTTGAGCACTATGGGATTATATGAGAGTCCGCGCACATAAACCGGCGGACTCTCCTATAATCCCGAGTGCTCAAAATCGAAACCAAACTGTTTAGTTGCATGTGCGCCCCTGGCCTAAAAGTGCAAATGTGTTCCAATTAAAAGCGTGGACATATTTATGGCTTAAAATGTTTTAAAAGCTTTAAGCCTTTACTACATTGACCACTTTTTGTAAAATTACAAAAGTAGAAATATTTTTGTTCCCACTAGCGCAGTTGTTTTGTGAAAAAGTATATATATGTTTTTTTTAAACCAAAATTTAAGCTTTCTGTTATCATTTGTATAAGTTTTCCAATCAGAAACACTTTCCCAAAATAAGTTTGAAAATTTTCACTTTTGTACTTTTTCACTTTGTTGGCCAATGTAGTTAAGGCTTTTACCTTCAACGTAAAGTTTGCAAGTTTGCTTTGTTCAATTTTCGTCAACGCGCTTGTTACTTTTGCACATTTTCAAGTAAGAATTAAAATAAATTAGAGGTTCACTTAGCTTTTCATAAACCAAGGAAAGTTAGATCTCTCATTCGTCCTAATTAAAAGTTTTTATTTCAATTTAATCAAATTTCACTTAAGTGAAGTGCACTCGGGAGGGTTTTTTTTTAAATTCTTTTATCATAATTATTTGCTTGTTTACGTACAACGAATTAAGTGCCCCTCTCATCCCTTTTCGCCAAAAATTGACTTGACACCATATTTTTAGTTCAGAAAGTAAACGAACTTTTCGAAATATACGATTGTACAAGCACCGAAAAAAGAATATGCACTTGCTATTTATTTTTTTTCATTTGAATTTGACGACAAAAATCTATTACATCTCTTCCATGCCAAATGTTAAAATTTTCTTAACCTCTTTTGAAGCAATTTCATAACATTTCCACAAAAAAAATTACATAAATGAAAATGAATAAAAAAAATATGAATGAAAAAATAGATAAAAAACACAGCTTATTTTCTTTTTGTTTACATAATTCATGATTTGTTTTTCTTTATTAATTTCTGAATGAAATGCATGTTATTTTTTGTATGTTTCAATGTGATATAATAATTTGAGAATACCTTAAAAGTAATTCATTGCCTTATAATAAAGGTTGAAAGGGAGGAAAAAAGATTAATAAACAAAAACATAATAGTTATTTAACAACATTAATTAATAAACAAATTAAAATGTGAGAACTGCACATGTTAATCCATTTTGTGTGTGGGTTTTTTTTTTTGTTTTTTTGTTTTTTTTTTTTGTTACTGAAATTCATCATTTATATTTGACGAGATATTAGATATTGGTTGCTGTTGTCGCTGCTCGATCTCGTATAGATAATTGGCATAGGATTCCGCTTGCCGGCGACGTCTCGTATCAAATTCGGGTTTAAGAAAGCGATAGGCTAATATAATACAAGTGCTGGCCACAATCGCTTTGCCCATCATGCCTGGCCCCGAGTCTTTATATTCTTTGAGAAACTTGATTATAGTCATCTGAAAAATAGAAAAGTGGATTATTTTCTTGAGCACGATATTTTTTGTAGGTATTAGACTAGGGGGAACAATTTAAATATGCATACTTTGTTACTGGTGCAGTAATTGGTGTTTCCAAATTTTTAATCACTGGTTCTTCGACTTCACGTTTATATCTTAGAATAAGTGGCTGCCAAATATAAACACCACATACAAAACCAACTGCAGAAACTATCATAAATTGCGCTTTTGTTATGTTTCGTGGTCGGGGGATTCGCATCTCAAGAAAATTTAGAATATAACCAAAAGAAAAAGAATAATTTCTCCGACAGAAATTACGACGACGACGGCACTTCCATTTGGTTTGACACTTGACAATCAACCATAACCAAAGAATTTATTTTGACACAAATAACACTCTGAGACAAAATGGCAGACAACTGTACTTTTAAAGGAAAAATGTAATAGATAACATAGAGCTACATAGATTTAAAATTTTAAAAAAAGGTCGTTGAATTTAATTTTTTAACTTAAGTAAATCAATTTTAAAACGACTTTTGCATTTTCAATCAAGAAATCCAGCAATTTTGTTTAATGATTTTTTCTATTTTTTTGTTAAAAAATAGAAAGAATTGCGTCTTTGACGTTTTTTATCACGACTTCAAAATATATTTTCACCACAAACTCTAAATAGACACTTATCTCGAGACAATTTAGTCAAAATATCCTTAACAATTTTGTGTATGGACGAGACTAGAGACATGCCAATTTATAACAGTTTTTCGCCATTAAAAGTGAGCGTGCGTTAACGCGCTTCGTGCGACATAAAAATTCTGCGTGCCTGAAGTATCCCCACGGGCAGAGGGCCCTGTGGGGCTGCATAAACAGTACTTTTATAAACAAAAACTGTTATAATTGGTGTTTCTAGAGTCACTTCTTTTTTGATACTCCTTTTATATAGATAAGATATAATAATCCAGGATGTACTATTTAATAATTGGGACTTGAAACTTGAATATTATTTTTTTTTAAATCTTTTTCGAACCCTTTAAGCGAGTCCATAAAAATTCAAAAAATTTGAAACACAGAACCACATTTTTTAAGTACATTATGTACATGCATACAAAAAAAAAGTAAAACCTCTCTAATTCATCGCCTAGATCCACTGCAAGTTCTCATTCGATCACAGAAGTAGACTTTAAGAATTCTAACCACAAAAATTAAATAAAAATATCCTTACCTCCTCCAACTGTTGCCGTAGCAATAGTATTTCTTCGCTGCTCTAACTGTCGACGCAACTGCATATTAACAGTATTTTGCAATTGGGAGGCCAAATTTCCCGAATTCGCGGTATTGGATGATGACGAAGAAGTCGAACGACGACGTCCCATAGTGGGATTGCTACGATTGCCGGCATTCGGGCCTCTTCGATGACGTTGGTGTTGTTGATGGTGTTGCTGCTGCTGATTGTTTAGTTGTTGCTGCTGCTGATGCTGTTGTTGATATTGAAAATTCTTGGTTCCAGCCATTGAATCATTTCCACCGCCTCGATGATTATTATTCATGTTTCCATTCATCATTGATGTTTGTAAATGTAACATTTTCTGCAGTCCCATATTTTGTTCTTCGAGCTTTCTTTTCAACATGGCATTGTGAAGAATAAAATTTGCATGCGACTGAAGTTCTTCCTGAGTGTAGGTTCGTTGATTATTTCCAACACCAGTTGCATTATTCACTTGGTAACCACCGGTACCGGCACCGCCACCACCTCCTCCAGCATTACCGTTTCTCCTTGGTACTGGGCTTTTATTGATCTGATGCATCAGAGAAAGATTCTGCAGTTGATTGGCAATGAATTGTTGCTGTTGTTGTTGATTGCTGTTAATCGCCAACTGCTGATGATACTGACCAGCGGCTGAGAAGGTCAACACAGCCGAAATAGCCTCTCTATCGGCTTGAGTGAGATTGGGATTCGCTAACTGAATAACTAAACCGTGTTTGGATATCTCTCCACGGGCCAGCGATAGAAGCAGCATTTGAGTATCGGGACGACTGAGAATAGCATTGAATTGAAGTTGGGCGAAGGCAGCTTGCTGTTGTTGCTTCTGCAATAGCTGCTGCTGGAGATTTCGGTGTTTGATGAAATTTGATAAATTGTCGTTGTTGAAGAGATTCAATGGTGGATGTTGGTTGTTGGTGGTGTTCGTCGGCGGTAGGAGTTGTTGGGGTGGTGGAGAAGATATTGATCCAGCAACAGGAACTTGATGTTGTTGCTGCTGATTCAGTTGATGAAGAATTTTCTTAAAGCTCTCCGAGCTATTGTTGAAATTCTCCGAAGAAGTCTTACCTCGAGACTCGTTGGGTTGATGAGTCCTCCATTTGGCTTCAATTTCGTCAACACTGGGCATTTCAGTTGTACTAAGCTTTTCCTTTTGTCCCCCAGTAGTAGCAGTAGGTATATCGCTTCGTTTAAAGAATTCATTCAATGACTGCGATGAGCCATAATTTGTGGCACTTCCCTCTTCGTCCTTCTTCTTCGCGTTGAACAATGGCATAAACTTAGACGAAGGCACCTTACTTCCAGCATTATTTGCTGAACCATTACTTGGCTTACTATTATGTGATGTCGAGAAATCATCGAACTGAAAAGCTAAATGCTTCTTCTCCTTATTGTTATGCCCAGCTGTGAAGTCTTGCCGATTGTTGTTTGAATCTGGTTTATTTTTTGACATTTCCATACGTATCTTCTGCTGGTCAGATTCATTGAAACCACACAACTCGATTGTATCCAATCTGGATGTCGGACCACAACTAAACCATTCGGGTTCGTCACTTCTATTGTTGGTGCTGCTGCTGGCGTTGCTATTGTAACGTTCTTCGCCGCTTGAATTTATCGAATGCCTTGATCCAATCGAACGGAATGATGATTCGGAACCAATAATACGCTTAATATAATTCGAATTGTCGTCAAGTTCGTGTTTTTTTTGCGTACGCTGTGGCTTCGGATGAATACTTCCCCCGACAGAATCTTTTGTATTGAAAAATTCAGGAAGATTATTCTTGTCGGCATCCTCTTCAGGGATGTAGTCCCAATTGACTTCACGATTAGATATACGACCACTTCCTATGCGACGATAATTGCTATTAGACGATGAACCACTATCGTTATGATGGTTAAACGGATTCGAATCGTTGTATTTGAAATTATCATATACGATTGAATTGGAGGAATTATTGCCATTTGAAGTTGCTGCTTTGCGTTTGAAGAAGGCAGGCATAAGATCGTTAGGTGGATTAGAGTTACGGTAAGACTTGTTTCTCTGTAAATAAAAAAATCAATAGGATATACCAAGGACTAATGCTATGCAATGGTGATCGAAAATAATAAAAAACATCAATCAAAGTCAAGTTCTGATGAATCTTAAATGGAAATTCCTCCTTTATATGGAAAATTGTCACGTGCAATCTCCATTCAACCGCTTTTGAAATATCGAATTTGTGATAGGAATTATAGTATTTTTTTTATATTTTTCGTTATAAGAATAATTTTTGTTAAAAAACTCTTTTTGCAAAGTTTAATAAAAATCAACCGAATCGTTTTTGAAATACATACCTTTTGGTACACAATAGGCGTTTTCCTGGTGGCGAAGTACTTGTGAGTAGGTATAAGAAAACTAAAATCTAGTACCTTCATCAACTCATGCTCTCATCGCGAGTAGATAAGTTTGTAGGAAAACTAATTGTATGCGTTCCAATCAAAATGGCTAGCAAAGAACTTGCAAGTACTTCGCCACCTCCAAAGGAAAACGCCTAACATCATTTAAAATGTAGGTATCAATTATTTTTCAAAAAAAAATTAATCAAACCAGTTGGACCGTTTTAGAGAAAAACGAAAATAAAAAAAGGGTTCTGTCGTGCCATTAATAACCATTTTCAGGACCCATTTATTTTTTTTTTACTAAAAGGCAGCAAAAAAATCTGTGAAGCTCATGTTGATAAAAATATTTTTTTCCTTTCTGGCCAAAAAGAAACTTTTGCTCCTAAAAAAAGTGTCGGGGGAATTTCCAAAAATGCAAGGTACCAAGTTTAAAGAAAATCAACCCAACCGCCCTGCAAAAAAGCTAAAAAAAAAAAACAAATTGTACTCACACCGAAAGCACTTCCATTGGCGGATCCACTTTCAAACCTTCTAAAATGCAGACGCTGCAACCTAGCACTTTCAAGACATTCCGGCTTTATAATGATCATTTCATCACGAATATCTAACAAATCAGAACGTGAATACTTCCTCCGTTCATCCGAATGTCCATTCAAATAGTTGTGCTCCTCAGCAACGCCTATTTGGTCAATGACTTTTTCTTTCACCTCAGACACCAGCTGAGTTGGCTCCTCTTTCCATTGACTCGCATCGCTCGAATCTGCTGTTGCCTCCAGTCCGCAATTTGCATTAGCACAGCAAACTCCCTGAACAGTGTACGGGGTCGAAGATCGAGCCGACAGTACTTGCAAACTTAGAACCTCTTCTTCGTCTTTGTCCGTTACACCAATTGATGACGGAGGTCGTGAATCTCCCGAAGCGCTTGCAGTTGCTGCTGCCACCAAAGACACCAAGACTGGTGGAGGTGGAAGCATTATAGCAACTTCCAGTCCGTTTGATTTGTTCACCTTTTCTTTTTCTAAATTTTCCGTCGATATCAAAGGCACAGGCGTAGATAAGGCTCCTCCAGTCTCCATGATGGGCTCTGCCTGAGGATGATCACACTTCGACTCCATTTGCATGTCATTGGTTAACATTTTTTAAGATTATATTTTTATAGTGTTTTTTTAATAAATAATGTATATGGATTTTTATGGTAAAATAATTAGTATTTTAATTTTTATAAAATATTGTTATGTATATTTAATATATTTAATGAAAATTGGTAGTTTTTATTTTTTAAAAGATCACAAAAGGACTCCACGAAGTTTTTTACGCAGCAAAATGGAAGGAAAGAGAAACAACAACCGTTATTGAAATTTGGCCAACGTTTTTTTCTTTTTTTTTCCCTTTTCTTTTTTTTTTGTATAATTTTGATTTGACGAAAAAAAGACCGGATGAGTGAACGGTAAATTTTTTTTCAAGGAGAAGCAACAAAATTCCTAGATCTTATCGATACAAGCTAGAGATGTGTAAAAAAATTAATTTGTTTTGTATTCTTGTACAATATTAGTTTTTGTCACATTAAGCGATGTTCACATTGATCCATTGATCTAAATTTATTAATGTGGCTTTCGTTTCAACCAATTCAGATATGGGTGTCAGATCTTAAATCTTACTGGCAAAACGAACACAAAACGTGATTTTATTTTGTTTTGTGATTGTATGGGTGCCACTTTTAAAACAACACGGGTAAAAGTCACTTTTCTTTGATGTGTGTGCAAGTGCGTGTGAAAATCTGTGTAAATCTTGCTAAAAATCGAGATCTGCAAAATCGACTTCAGATCTACAAAAATGCGATTTTTTTAATCGAAAGGAAAGGAAAAACTTGTAAAAAATCAAAAAAAAATCGAATTTTTTGGTCGAAACGAAAACCACATGAATCAATTTTTTCAACTCCGATTTTGAAGTGGAATGACGAAAAAATTACAGGAAATCAATTTGTTGCAACCACAAATGAATGGATCCGTTTTGGGAAAATTGGGTTATGTAAACCCAGATTTGATCTCACACCAGCCACTTTTACTTACCTTTGTTCTATAAAGCGCGTTTCAATTTATTTTAAAAGAATTTTATGTCTTTTCATGGTATTTCTCATTAATGGGTATTTCGATAAAAAAAGGAGGTCTTTTTAAGTCAAAATAATATATTGCATATAGAAGATTTTAAAAAAATTGTTTGTTGAGTAATCGATTTACAGGGTAATTCGCATAAAGAGTGACAAAAAGCTAGAGGGGCAATTTTCTATAAAAAGACTTAGAACAGAAACAAATTATTAAAAAACAACGGTAAAGTAAGAAATCTTTTATTTTCTTCTCAAATAAAGTTGTTTTAGTGGATAGTTTTTGAAAAAGTAATTTTCAAACTCAAGATTTTGAAAATAACAGCGAAATAACCTATATTTATCTCATCCTAGAATTATTTTTATTTTTTTTTTCTAACCACAAATTTAATCAAAAACAAATACCCAGCTATAAATAATGTACATATGTAGGTATAAATTGTATGTAATGTATTGTGTATATCTACGTGGGAATTCAAACCACATGCTGTTTCTAGGGTATCCATTATCCAATAATACAATTGAATGTTTTTGCCTTCATACAAGTTGTAATCACTTCATTTTGTTTCAACGATAAGATTAGTAATATCATTTTGATACTACTCCAATAAATAAAAAGCATTTATAAGTTGTTATCTATTTCAAATAAAATAAATCTAAATCCCTGACTTAAAAGAAGTCTTTGAGTAGATTAGGTCAAAGTTTGTCGAAAATAATTTTAAGGAATACCTATTTAGTAAACGGTGATTTGAAAAGAAAAGGACACTCAGATAGATAGATGGATAGAAATAATTGGTTGGTTGAGCCCCCTAGAGGTCTATCATGAATTAAAAGTAGAGTTAGTATAGATTTCTACGAAAAATATAGAATGCATTTTTATTTCAGGCAAGGGAAAGCCTTTGTATCTGTCTAGCTTTACGTTTTATTTTTTTTCTTTCATAACCGTAAAGGCCCCCACTCAATGGAGATTTTTCGTGAAGGAAATTCAAATTCAGGGAAATAAAAATACTTCTACTGCAGGCGTGTTTTTTTGTTTTTTAATTTCATAATCAACACTCAACATCATCAAACCAACCTACTACTCCGCAATTAGGTCCAGCTTGAAGGCTTTTTCATCCAACCCAACAAAGAATATCGTCACTGAAGCAGGCCTCCCATCCATCGATGACCGCAGAGATCTTTTAACGGGACGACTCGCACCAAAGATATGCCGTAAATGGTCTAATCGTTGGATTTCTTCTAATCATATCTATACATTCAATTTCAAGCAGGTCTTATTAGTGAACATATTTAGGGAAAAGAAGCGCACAGCTATTAGGTCTCGTTTATAATTGGCTCACTATAATAAAGCTTCCAGCAAATTTGCTCTAAGTTTCGAAACCAAAAGAAGTTGTACAGAAGCGACCCAAATTAGAAATCCTTTTTACATACTTTTTTGCATTATATTTATTCGTGGTATAAATGGTATGGTATAAAGATAACATAAATGATAACAATATTACTAGTTAAAATATACATGGATTCTTATACACAAAACAATCCTCTTATTATTCCCCCGTCCCTAACGACGACCGGCCATGAATTGCTCGATCTCATCGACAGTTCGTGGCACAATCGCGAAATTTTCGCAGCCATCTTTCTTAATCCAAACATCGTCCTCAATCCGTACTCCTCCAAAGTTTCGGAAACGTTCATAAATCTCGACATTCAAGAACTTTTTCATATTGGGGTTAGCTAGAGCTTTGTCCATAAGGCAATCAATGAAATAACAACCTGGTTCAACCGTGACATACATATTGGCCTTGAGTACTCGGGCGAATCGCAATCTAGAGACTCCAGGTTCGGTTGGACGTTCTGGTTGGCCTTTAAGATAACCACCAACGTCATGGACATCCAAACCAATCAGATGGCCCAATCCGTGAGGTTGGAAAATAGCCCCAAGTCCGGAAGCTATCATCTCATCGACATCGCCTTTGAGGATACCACCTTCCTTGAGTCTTTGGAGCATCACTCGAATAGCTAACTTGTGCATGTCCACCCAAGATACCCCCTCACGAGCCTCGTTAAGAACGGCATTTCGCGCATCGAGGACAGCGTTGTAAATCAACTTTTGATCTTCAGTGAACTTGCCATTGGCTGGAAAGCTGCAGGTGATGTCGGCTGCATAGCCACAATAATTGGCCCCCATATCGAATAGGCACATATCACCATCACGAATCACTCGACTGTTAGGAGCTGCAGCGTGTCCATAGTGCAAGATGGAGGAATTCAGTCCAGTGCCACAGATGCAAGTGTAGGAAGTGTGGCGGCATCCTCCGACCGAATATGAATGGTGGAGGAACTCGCTTTCCCCTTGGTACTCGGTCATTCCTGGCTTAATCTTCAGCATGACTTGCTTGTGGGCATCGGATGAGACCTTGGCAACATACCGCAGCACCTCTATCTCTTCTACAGACTTGATAACTCGACATTCCGCAATGACCGGATGAAGAATATCGCAATTCTGTACGTATTTTTCAATGCCCGGGAACGAAGCTGGTTTGGCCGAGAGCCCACTATCTGAATTCACTCCACTCAAAGTGAGAATCAATGATGGATTTGCTTTGCTAAAAAATTCATCCAACTGATCGCAGTAGAGAACTTTATCGGTTTCATACATGGATTTGAATTCTTCCAAAGTGTGCAGATGACCCATCCAAACAGAGTACTCTTCGGGGAGACGCGGCACAAATAGAATTGACTCACCATTGTCAAGATTAACAACACCATAGCATCCCGGTTCCTTCACACCAAACATGTACTGGAAGAATGACTCCTGGCGGAAGTGGAAATCTACATCGGTATCGTTGAAGCTGACATCTTTGCCACCCTCGAGCAGTACAAAGCTTCGACTTTCGATTTTTTGCAAATCACAGAGGGCGGATTTGACACGATTTCGATTATCCCGGAACAGGCTCATTGGCACTGCATGGGTTTCCGGTCCCATTTGGTAGATAGACATATTGAAATCGATTTAAAAAGACAAAGGACTTCACTGGGAAACAATTGAATGCGAACTAAATTTGAAATGCGAGATTAGATTAATAAAATTATATCAAATTGCAACTAGTTTTTGATTTTGTTTTGCTTTTGTTCTAGTTCAACTGCGTAACAAAAGACGATGACAGCTGACTCATGGATGACAGATGATAAAAGTATGTGTTGCCGTGATATTCAGTCTCTACTACTTATAGCGATTTTAGTAATATCGGAAGTTACCTGAAGTACTTTCCAAGTCCAGCAAAATACTTCACAAACTTTTTACGTTTTTTTTTTAGATTTTCATTCATTCAGTCATGAAGTCTCTTTATAAAATGAAAAAAATCCAATGTCTTACTTACTACACTTCCACATTTGTTTGTATCATTTCCCACCTGGAAATTTATTGTCAGCTACTTTTTGTTGCCTCGATGCAAATCGCGGAAACAAGTTGCTTCAACGTATTTCTAGTATTAAAAAATCTAATGGTAATCTATCGACATCATTAGGTGTGTTCCTTTGGGCTCCAGTATCTACTGCCAAGTACTTCTGGCTGCAGTCAACTACTTCTACTCTGTGGTCGAAGTAGTTCAAAGTAGTTCATTAATCTAGTAACAGAATGTTTCCAAACAAGAAAAAGACATCACCAATAAACAGAAATTACGTAATAGATTATTGTTGTTGACATTTTCCACATTTTAAAGTAAAATAAGAAAACAAAACCGAAATTAAATTGATATTGAGGTTAGATTTTACTTTTCGCAAAATGAAAGCATTCCATTCTTCATCTACTGGGAAGTACTAAAAAGTACTTTGGAAGGCCCAATGGAACATGGCTGTTGTTATGTGTTGTGTGAGGATTCATTTACGTATATTTGACAATTATTTTTACTCTGAGCAGACCAATGTGAAAAGCCAGACAAAGTCGAGATTGAATTACGCTGGAGCACTTCGCTGAAAAATTATTACAAATCATCTGACAATATGTCACATGGCATTTGAAATAGTATGAACTTGGCCACGCTTAGATTTTTACTTCCACTGCTCAGTTATTTCACCCCGCAAAACGCAAATTGAGTGCTCTGATAATGTTTCTGACTCGTAAGTTCCCAACTAATTTATAAAAGCGACACCTGAAAACTCAGTAATTCGAACTAACCTAATTACTTTCAATTAATCTATTACTTTATCGTTAAATTGTTCGCCATTTTTTTTTCTCGTTTAAATTCAAGCAATCTGTCAAAAGCCGACATTTTCTGGCTTTGCAAAGTTGAAAATTTTATTTTTCACGAAATAAATAAATTTTTTCTTCCACATTCAATTAGTTTTAATTAAAAACAATTTGTTTAAATTCTAATCTACGAAAAAAACAAACTTTCTATGGATATTTAAGGTAAAAAAAAAAACAAAGTTACTTCGTAAAACAAACATGTATAAAATTAAATTTTGTCTTAACCAAAATTTGCATTTTGGCCATTTTTTTTTTTTTAGGAGAACTACGTTTAAATAATACACAGTAGAAAAAACAACTAAATAATAATGACACAGTACTTGCCGCCAAATCTTCTAGCTTTGTTTGCAGCTAGAGATCCAATTCCATATTTACCACCCGTAGATAAATTACCACATGAAAAGAAATCGAGAGGATATTTGGGCGTCGGCAAGTTCTTAAGCGATTTCGAGGATCCCAAAGAAACACCACCGCATACACGTGTCGAAACTAGGCAGGAACGATTGGAGCGGCGTCGGCGTGAAAAAGCTGAACAGGTATGGTTATGTGGTCTTGAAATGGAGTGCGCGAGATGTTTAAAATTTTGTTTAGCGAGAGAACTTGATGGGTTTTTTGTTGGGATTAAATTTCTTAGTTCGCAAATACAAGCGAGCGATTATGTTGGTTAGTTGTTTTTGGTTTTGTTTAATTCGCTACAGACTGCATATTTAAATTGGGGCCAATTTATTCGTGGAATTGTGTGTTTTAAGCTCAAAACGCATATTTATTGACTTGTGACGTTTTTTATCTGAACCGAGGAAATGTCAGGGTTTCTTCTTTTTTCTAATAGAGGTTACGTTGTCTTAAAGCAATTTTCAAATCCACAATCAAAATTCTCGGTTCATCTCGGGAAATAATCCTCGATCAATGTAAGCTCCTTTATAAATTTACAAACAGGCTGCAGTTTCTTCTTTTACTGCAATTAGCTTGTTTCTGGTCAGTCACCACCTAATAAAGTTGGTGGCAGTTTTTCACTTAAGATAAGAGCTTTAGAACTGTCAAGCTAATTAAAAAAAGGGTTGACCATGCATTTTATTGTTACTCAAAGTCTAAATCAATTTTTAATGCCAGAGAACATTTTTCAGTTTGAAATTCTGAAAATTGCTTATCTGGGGTCAAACTGGCTATAGTTAATGTCCAGAAAGATAAACGCCAGCAGATTCCCAATTTTGTTGATCTAAATTCCTAGTTTGACTGCATGTTTTTTAAAGACTTCTTTGGTTTCGAAATAGTCTTTGATTGTTTTAAAAACCTTTAAGTTTATTTCAATACTTGTGATTGTTAGTCAAAAAGGTGTTCCCCCTTTTTAAATTTAAATCTCATTTTCTCTAACCCTGAATAATTGGGAAAGGAAAAAATTAAACGAGAAATTAAAATTATTCAGAGGGGTTGATACATGAAGGCAAACAATATTTGTTTTGGATGGCGTACCTAGTTCACTGACATCTAAATTTGCTGAATTTGAATAAGTGCTTTATAGATTTCTTATGAACGTCGCAAATATTATTTTTTTCCTTCATATAATTCATGGTTTTCCTGTAATTTATTCCCCAAAAATACAGATTTATGTGTACGAATGTAGCACCCGAAATTATAACCCTTAGAGACTTCTGAGGAAAAGAAATTGTTCAATAAATACATTCAAAAGAAGGTCTTGGAATCATCCTTCATAAACTTTCCAATACTGGAATGTAACATATTATTTTTTTATGAATCTCTATGGGCAAGTATTGGTTCGTTTAGAAACGACGATTTAGGCCTTTAAACTGACCAAACATTACGTCTATGGAAAAGGTCATTTTTATATAATTCCTAAAAGGAAAGATTCGAATTTTCGTCTAGAACGAATAGCTCTGATATAATTTTTTTTTCTCAATTTCCTCGAAAACCTGTGTTGCGCGATTTTGATTATACTTCTTACCTGTAATGTCCAAATGTCAAGATTATGACAACGAATCTAATTTTTAAATTACATAAATAGGTTCTTGTAAGTTTTTATTAAATTTTGCACAAAGTGTCACTGTGTTTGGCGTGATCAGTTAGAAAATTGTTAAGTAGTTAGTATCATGCTAATAACTTTGCCCTGTTCCACAAAACTACAATTTAACAATTTTACAAGCAATTGTCAACTGAAATTAACTGTCTATGCAGACTTAACATATTATTTGTTTACCACAAAAGAAACTCGCTATTATGTTAACTTTCATTCTTATTCTGCTACATTCACGTGAATCATAAATTTGATTCACCCTTTGGATTCCCTTTCACTCTACATTTCCATTCTGCTATCCATCGGGTGAACTACAATTATCACAAACCAATTTGACATTCACGTAAACAGCTGTTCATGTGAAAATCTTTGGAAATTTGGATAAATTGTTTTGGTTAATCATTTTCAATTAAAAACAAAAATAGAAACAGTTATTGAACTTTTTTCTTGTTCCAAACAGAGGAACAAGAAAATCAACAAGCAGAGCATTGTTTTTTTTTTTTTCAAAACTGGGTTTAATTTCATTGCTGAAATTAGTGTGGTCATTTGAATTGCATGTGTTGTTCTACCCCGAAAAATGTTAATAAGTTATTATTTACAAACAAATATTATAAATTAAGCAATAAAATAGATTTTACCTAAATTTTATTGATCACTTCCCAGACAATCTAATAAAAATATTGCATATGCAGATCTGAATTGTAATAGAATGAATGCGTTCACGTGAATAAGAGAATACCGCGCAGTATAACCGACTTTACCTACTTAAACCCAGATTCACTTCGAATGAATAGCAGAATTAGTGAAAATTCGAGAAATAGCTGAATAGGGCTGTTTGTAAATTTCCCTTTTTTGTATTATTCAGTAATTCAGTTGTACAAGTTACCTCAACACGGCAATACGAAAGCAAATAATTGTAGTAAAATATTAAATCGGGTCCGCAAACTTTTAATTAATATAATTTTGGTTTAAATTTTTGGTTAAACCTTTTTTCAAAATACATACGTACTGTCTTTATGTTAGAACAAAATTTAAATTTATATATAAAGCCTTTAAATTCTAACTTGTAACCACTTAACAATTTTCAATTGTCACTTTATGTTTTTGCAACTATTTAAAAATGATTTGTTAAATTTCAATTACACTTGTTATGTTGTGGTACAGAACAGTTCCAAGTTTACATGTAGTTTCGTGGTACACAAACCTTTGTAATTTATTAAAATTTATCTCTTGTACAAGACTTGTAGGCTTGTGGTACAGGCCCCTAACATTAGGCTGTTTAAAATCTTGGCCAATTTTGTTCGTACTTTTCACTTCATTCACACTTTTTCCCTAATGATGTTATTGCAATTGTGTGGATTTTAGGGTGCAAATGCTAATGCATTTCCTTAACAAAAGTTCATTCGTTGTAAAACTTAGTTTTCTTGAAAACGAACCAAAAGTAGAATTTTGAAACTTTTTCAAAAAAAAGTAAGATGATTGTACGATATTCGATATTTGCTCCGTCTTGAAATCATAATTATTCAAACGGCTTCGTTGATTTGCTTATTATCAGCTAGCAATCTTGCCGCAAATCTCTAATTCTTCCGCCAAAAGAAGGGTATGCAGCGATATCAAAAACACTTATGTACCAAGTGTACATTTGACTAATTTACAAAAAAAAGCACAAAACCTTCGCTTCAAAAAATAAAATACAATCATGTAAACAAGGACGAAAAAAAATTGGGATCATACTTGAATGATAATATTTAATTTATCAATAATTTAGCATTTTTTACAAACAACAAAACGTTTTTCTTCTTGATATACTTAAAATACTTGGGCTCCACCTCTTAATAATAGTAAAACTGGTTTGTATCTTTGGGTGTCATATCGTCATATCGAAATGTGTATTGAAAATATACACTCAATTATCCCAATTGTGTAAGTAAGTTATTTATTTCTAAATAATTTTGGTTCCTTCACAGCCATCACACTTGATTTTAAAGCGAACTTAATTCGTCTTTTTATTATAATTTTTGTTTCCAAAAGAAATGAGAAAAATAAAGCTTTTTCTATAATCAAAAAACAAAAAAAAAAGCTTGTTTGTTTCTTTTCGTTCAGAAATGTTTAATCAGGGCCATGAAAATGAAAAAAAAAAAAATACCTAAGTTGTTTTGCATTTTGTAAAAACGTAAGTACCAGGGTTTCTTCTTAACAGAAAACAAGCAACAAAAAACAAGGGCTGGTAATCCCATTTATTTCCCCGCACAACTTGATTGAATTGTTCAAGACATTCACACTTGGAGAAAGCTCGTAGAGTTTTTTAAAGACTCTCATCTGATGAAGAAATAATTTACTTCGTTAAAAAAAAGGACCAAAATGTAAGTTCTGATTTTATGCTTCAAAAAGAGGACCCAAGTGTGTAAGTTATGTTTTTGATAAAATGAACAAAAAAAAACTAGAAGGACCCAAGTGTAAGTTTTTGTGTAGCTGCTAGCTATCCAGCTTTCATATGGTAACAGAAAAAAAAAAACATCCTTCTGTCAGTAAGTAGTTCGAATGCTGCTATTTCAATTCGAAATTAAAAAGAAATCAATTGACAATGGAATCGGTAGGTAAAAGGGAATTGTCGGTTATAAAAAAAAAAAAAACGTTTGGTAGGTAAAAAACTGTTGGAAGGTAAAAATTATTTTATGATTTTGGTGTTATACTCACGCCCTTAAGGGCGTAAATAAGTAAGTTTCTTTATTTATCGTGTCTATGTTGGTACAAATCTAAAAATATTACACCTGAAAGGGCCATTTTGTGAACCCTATGAATTCAACATAAACTAAAGAATGTTATTGATCATGGATCATCAGGTCAGTATAACGCCTTCAACCACAACCACACCAACCTCACAATATCTTCGATTTTCTAATCAAGGTGAAGCCTTTTGAATCAAGAGGTTTGTCTCCAACCGAATTTGTAAGTTAAAATAAAAAGAGAAAAGCTTTTGGGTAATCTCCGGAGGTAAAGCTAAACTACTGAGCGTGAGCGTTTCTTATGCTGTCATTTGTAAGTTACATTGGGTTAGTATCTGAAGGTAATATTTCTTGGTGTTTCCTTACTCAAACCATCTCATCTTTCAAGCTTCAAGAGTTCCTGCTTCAAAGTGTTGAAAATGTTGAATATCAAGAAATCGCACTAATATTTAGATAATTTTTTTTTTTAACAAAGTGAACAATTAGGTAGGTATCGAATTGACTAATTGATTTATGTAAATAAAAGTTCCTCCAGAAGGTCTCTCTAAATCTCGGCAATGCTCCCACATCCACAAACATGTACACCCTATTAATTTTTGATTTTTTGTTTTTCGTAATTTTTCCTTCTCTTGCAACAGGTTGCTTACAAACTTGAACGAGAAATCGCAACATGGGATCCTCAGCAAATAGCTGAAGCAACCGAGGATCCATTTAAGACGCTGTTTGTAGCTCGAGTAAATTATGACACGTCCGAGTCAAAATTGCGTCGTGAATTTGAAGTTTACGGTCCGATAAAGAAGATCATTATGATCACTGACATGGAAACTGGAAAACCTCGTGGCTATGCGTTTATAGAGTACGAACACGAGCGTGACATGCACTCAGCGTACAAGCATGCCGATGGTAAAAAAATCGATGGCAAACGAGTTTTGGTTGATGTGGAAAGAGCACGAACGGTAAAGGGTTGGTTGCCGCGTCGTTTAGGTGGTGGTTTGGGTGGAACACGTCGCGGAGGAGCTGACGTAAATATCAAGCACTCTGGACGAGAGGACAACGAGCGTGAACGTGAACGCTATCGGCTCGAGAGGGAAAGAGAAGATCGTGGCGGTGATCGTGGAGTTGTTGGAGGAGGTGGTGGAGGACCACCACCGCCAAGATTCGATGGTAGACGGCGTTCGAGATCAAGAGATCGACGAGAGCGAGAACGATCTAGACATCGCAGTAGGTCTAGGGAGCGTAGGAAGCGGGTTCGCGGTGGAAGCCGTGATCGAGAATTTGACGATCGTGCGGAGAGACGTGGTGTCGGAGCCGGAGGTCCTGTTCTGGGTGTCGAAAAAGAACGCGATCGTGATCGTGAGCGTGATCGTGAACGCAAGAAGAAGCGTTCGAAGTCCCGCGAGCGTGAGCGTGAGCGTGATCGCTCTGACAAGAAGCGTGATCGACGCGACAGGGAACGAGGTGACCGTGATCGTGGCGATCGCGAGACCAAGGAAAGGAAACCTGATTTCCGTGACGACATTATTAAAATCAAAGAAGAACCTGTCGATGATTATCCATCGTACACAATTCAGCCTCTGAGCTATCCAGGCATTAAAACAGAAGACGACGAAGTTAAATATCGACCACCAAATGACCAACAATATCATCAGCCTCCTCCACGCATCCCAACTGATCGAGAAAATGGTCAGAATCCGAACTCGAATGATGACAAAGACGAACAACAATGGTGGCGTTAGTGTTTATCTTCAATCTTAATGCAATTAGTGGCGTCTTTCTCCTTCGTTCCACATCTGCCCCATGCCACCACCATTTTCAACTAGAATATTATTGTAATATTTTTTTTATTTTTCTTCCTTCCGGAGAGCGCAATTTTTATCTCTTTATTTTGGAATATGAAAAAATAATAATAAATAAATTAGATAACAAAATAACTACTCAAAACTAAACAGAAGCAACAAGAAAAAGAAAGATAGCAATTAATTAAATGTTTTTATTTAAATTTAAATACTTGCAAGCAAGAGGAGACACCTTAACAGTTATAAAAAATGTGTTTTTTTTCTAAAATATTAATTATATTAATGAAAAAAATATAATTAAAAGTTTATAGTTTCAAATTAAAACAAATTTAACATATGCAAGAATAGTATGTTGAAAATTAAAAACATGCAAACAATTATAAACCAATTGAAATAAAATATTCATGAAAGTAAGTAGGCAGTCGCGATAAATTTAAGATCAAGAAAATAATGAAAGTTATTATAGAATAAATAATATCTAGGTTATCTACACAAAAAATACACAAAAAGAAGAAAATTTACAACAAAAAAGGCACACATACTTTTTTTTTGTAATAAACTAATGTTTTATTTTTTCGTTAGTACTTTTAATAAAGAAAAAAGTTTAGTGATGCAGAAAAAGATGACTAGCAATCAAAAATATCAGGATCTTAATTGTTCTAGTTACGATATTTTGGGGGTTATCGCTAATAAAATTTGTTTTTGAATTTTTCCATTGTTCGAAAATTGCGAACGAGAATGATACTCGAAAGTTTCACTCGGAATTTATTAGTTTAGAAAATGAAATAACAAGGGAAATTTAACTGCGTTTCATTGAATTTTTTTATCGATGAAAATTTATTCCGATGGCAGAAAAACCCGATAAAACCCATAAGCTCGTATCCACCGGGAGGAAGTAACATTCAATCATAAAAGGGAATAAGGCTCCACACATGAAATAACAGAATTGAATATTTCTTTTTTATTATTTTGATTTTGAGCCTGAGCCATTATCCGAACAAAGAAAATATGGTGCAAGCTCCAAAATAAAAAAAAAAAAAAAATTGTGTAAATAGCTCAAAATCTCAATTTCAAATTTCATTACAAGTTTAAAGCAATTTGTTTAGGTGTCAAAACCAAGGTACTAAGGCCCATTTTTGGGTAAAACGACTTTTACTTTTACGACTTTTGTCGAAAGTCGATCAGCGAAGTTTTTGCTGTCTAAGATGACATCCGCTCTGTTTTCACAAGGGATTACAACAGCATTAAGCTATACAGATTGTATACAAATTTGTAAGCCCATAAGAGTTTGATTTGATCGCTTTTGTCGCATCGAGTGTTGACACTCGCAATAAGGGCATACACTAAAGATTCGTAAGTGAATTTTTCAAAGCTATCACCAAAATTGATAATAATAAATAAGTTAATACATATATTTTTTTTTGTATCGATTTTCAAAATTATTTAGTTTGAAGACGCGGAAAACGAAAATATTTAAACTATCGCAGATTTTACATGCTTAGAAAAGCGAAGCGAATCTACACTTCTCTTTTCTTATAGGTACATGAAAAATGTGAAAAAAAAGTTTTCCAGTAAAACGACCGTGTAGCCCCGCACTGAGGACGGCAGCGTAGTCGCCTATCATTGGCATTGTAGCGATTTTTTGGTGAAATCTCTTATACTATATGGACGAGACTATAGACATGCCAATTTTTAACCGTAATAACAGTTTGTCGCCATTAAAAGTAGGCATGCGTTAACGCGCTTTGCGCGACCTAAAAAAAAATCTGGGTGCTTGAATTATGCCCACCGGCGGAGGGCCCTGGCCATGCGGGGCCGCATAAACAGCGCGTTAACGCCTTAGAGGATATATAATATGGATTGCTCGTTTCTATCCCTAATGCATTGTAGTGCCTGAAGCCTTGATAAGGGCACTGTTTCACTTTCAACAAGCTATTACTAGCTTACAATTGCTAGTAATAGGCCGCGTTCGGGCAACTATCAGGTAGGCTATCCAACTATCCCAAAAATGTTCAGATAGCTTGAGTTGTTGCATCAGCTGACATCAGATGTTTTTGAACAAGGGATTACAACAACACAAACCTATCCGGATAGCTTTGGATAGTTACCCGACCGCGGTCATAGTTTGCTTATTTTCTCTCGAAATGGTCCTCCTTTGAAGTAATGCTTGAATTTATTAGTGTTTGTTTATTGTTTTAAAAATATTGAAATTTTCTTTTTTCGTTTTTTTCTCCAATGTGCAGTTTTTTTCTTTTGTCGCTGTCTCGTCAATTCGTCACACAAAAATTCTACACCGGAAACTTCTGTTGATTCTCGGAAAACTGAATACTTTTGAACTTACTGAAACTTGAATAGCGACCCCTATGAAAGGAATAAGGACGAGCACTTCATATATATCCTCTATATATATATATCCTCTATATATATATCCTCTAAGTGTAAATCCAGCTTTGGATAAAGCTTTTTGACGACCCTACATATATAATAAGTAGATATGTTCATAATTTCGACAATCCCCGAGTCACAGATTAGCCACATGAAGATGAGAATCCCCGGCAGCCATTTTAATTTGTCTACAAGCTTGAACTGGCAGTTATCAGATAAAAAATGAGAATGTGTGTATAAAAATCTCACACATAGACAGTAGGGATCTTCACACACCTGGTTAAATTGTTGTTGCAATTCACATCTATTCATCGACGCGGGAAGAAATTACAAATACAACAATGTAAACAAATGGGTTTTGGAGGGTGAAACGTACGAAACATTCTCATCTTCATATGCCTAATCTGTGCCCGAGTTCTCAGAGAATCGAATTCTCATTATAAATCTGCAATGTTCTTTTTTTTTATTTTCGAAAAACTCGGGGAAACTATTTTTAGTCGTCATGTACTCCGTTTACTTTGTCACTGAAAATAAAGGCTAAAAAGAAACGAATAAAATTTTTAGGGCCAGTTTCACAGTTGACACTTACCGGAATAAGTTGCCCTTAAGTTTCCCATATTAGGACTTAGGCTAAGTTTCATAGCCAGCGTAAGCGGAACTTAAAAAGTCACCAACATCGGAGACTTAAGTGCCACTTAGTCAGGTAAGTGTCGACTGTGAAACTGGCCCTTAAATCCTTCACATTGCCCATTTAAGCGCCAATTTTCTGACTGTGAAACTGGCCCTTAGGATTTTGGTGGGATAATTACTTCTGAGTATCCTCGTCAAAGCGATGGTATGGAACCATTTTCTTTAGACCTCAACAAACATCAACTGGCCTATGCAAATGCAAAGAGCTTTTTCATTTTCAGTTTGAAAAGGACTTTGAGGAAATACATGCCGTTGATATATAATTAAACAAAAAGTATAGATAATTTATAATAGTTCTAAAAAGCTTATAAAAAACATTGAAACAAGTTATAAAGTGCAAGTGCTAAAGCAAACCCCGTTTGACGATATAAATAATATAAAATGAGTCCAAAAATTTTGAATAAAGATATAACCACAAAACAAAAGAAAAGGCGTGCATTTATACATGAACCAGTTGCAATTGCAATTATAGATCTGACCGTCTCGCCATATACCGTAGAGACAGAAGTTTCCAAGGCAAACAATAAAAATCCACTCGATATCAACAACTATAATCTTGTGAACAATCTCAATAGCACATTTGCTATGCATAATAGACGTAAGCATCCCAATAATTATAAGGCTTCTCAAATCATTGACGATTGCTCTAATGTAACACCAAGAACTTCAAATACTAGTAACCACATCGTGAAAAATTCTCCAAGGAGTCAATTGAGTGCTTCTCCATTATCGACAGGTTCACCGTTTACACCAGAAAATCAAGTGGAATTGCGTCCCTTGCGAACCTATAGGCTGCAAGATGTTCTAAATAGAAAGCCAATAACACCAATTAATTACTATAAAAAAAAATAATAGATTGATTTAATAAAATATTGAATTTTTTTTACAAGAACTAAATATTGTACGAATAAAGAAGAATGTAAACCTTTGTATGTATGTGATAAAACAATAAATAAATATATAATTTGATATCGAAAAACATAAATAACATGGCTCTGGATCATGCGTACACTTGATTTTAAGATGGAAAGTAATAAAGGGTTCTAGGTTTATAATAAATTGTAAAACTATTAATTATAATTGGTAAATGCTTTTAAACATTTCACTAGCTCGTACATATGTAGCTACAAATGTCTATCAAAATCGGTTAAATGAAAGCCAGTGTCTCAGTGATAAGACAAAAAACAAAAATTTCTTTAGAGATCAATGCATTATAGTTTGCTGCAATTTGCGTATAGCTGCATTAACAGACGCACATATATAGAATTGCCAATTTTTTGCATTTATGGGTTTTTTAAACTGTTGCTTATATCCACAGTACACAATATTTTAAAGGTAATGGCACAAAATTTTAAACGATTTAGTACAATGTTAAAGCATTTTTAGTATGATGCTAGGTTAAAAAGAGGATTACCCAAATTTTAAACGAGTTATGTTCAATTTCACAAATATTTAACAGGCCTTTAAATTTTCATATGACGTATTTTGTATGGAAGAAACGTCATTTTAAGATTTAAAAGCCTGTTAAATAGTTATGGGGGCTTTATGAAATCGGCCATTAGAATCTTATGGTCGTATTTATAAACTTTTTCTAACTTTAGACAGCCACCCAACTCCAAAAAGTTAGTAATAAACTTTGTCCCCTGTTGTCCTAAAGTTGTCTAACTTGGACAATGGAATCAGTTGCCTAAAAATTTGACTTACGCGAAATTTTATTTAAAATTTAAATCATATTTTCAACTAATAAAAACTTTTAAAAAAACTGTCTAACTAGTCAACCGTCTAGTGAAATCAAATAAATATAAGGCTGTTAGTATCTTTTTTGAAATTTTATTAAAGTTAAAATCACCAAATAATGGCTATTTTATCATTTTAGTATCATACTAACTCCACATATGTCACTTTGACAAATAATGTGTGGAAAGGTACTTACGAAATGTCACTGTTTAAGGCGTATTCAGCTTGAGTTTATTAAGAAAATAGTTAAAAATTATTTTAAACTAAGAATACTTTAGTAAAGAGTTTGAAAGTTAGTAAATTGTGTAGTATCATACTCTAATACCTTAACTGCAGGCTATTTAAAATTTTGAAACAATATCCTTTTCCGTTTTTATTTGTGTTCTTTGCCTACGTTCTGTAACTCTCGCATGGTTAAAATTGGTCGAGAAACGTTGAAAAATGGAACAAAACTCATACGATTTCTTTCAATTTTCATCGTTTCTCGACTGATTTTAACAATGCGAGTGTTACAGAACGTAGGCTCAGTTCTTCGTATCTGCAAAAATGGCGGTTCCGATCAGTGATGCCCCTCCCTTAACTTATCAAAATGTGTACCTATGTGCAAATTTAGAAAAGTTGGTATTATCATATTCGGCCTTATTATGAGTTTCACCCGAACAACATTCCACCCGGAAAATTTGACATTTCACTTTTCGCCTATTGTGAATTTCCCCCGAAATTTCATGATACAAAATTCCCCTTATTGTTAAAATTCATTTCGGGCGGAATGTAATGTCATTTCACTTCTTTTTTGTAGCCGAAAAAAAGTTTCGTTGGGGCGAAACTCACAATAGCTTTTAAAATTCGGGGCGAACAAAAATTTTAAGGCGAAATATTTTTCGGGTGAAACTCACAATAAGGCTGATTCGATTGGAGTTAAAAAGGAGTAGAATAGACTGAAAATCCAATCGAAAACGACATTAGATTTATGTAAATACCGTTGATTATAGCAGCCATGATGTTTTATTTACAGATCTGGATCAGTAGCATTTTTTAACACGAAAAACAACATGGGATCATGCTATAGAGTACTCTATGCTTTCTATCGCTGGATCTATTTCAAAGATCCAAAAATTATTTCTTACTCTTTCGGGTAGATGGCTATTAAGTTTTGCGATTGGTCAGAAGTGTAAGAAGTAGAAAAGAAATAGGTACATGCAAAATTAACAAAATATGGACAGGCGACGTTTTCTTTTTATTTTAGCGAACGTTTTTATTTTTTACTTTTCCACTTTTTGCAAAAAGTCTTGAATGTAGTTAAAGCCTTTATTGTGAATTAATTTTGAATTAAAAATTATTGAGTAGAGTAGTCGACTGATTTCGGATCCCTAGATATACTTGAAATGAAAATGAAACCAACTTTATTGTGTTTATTGTTTTTTTTTCAGACTTCTCTTTGGTTTTGTTTTATGTATTCAGGCCTCTTTGATATACATTTCTATAGTTAAACAAAAATTTCTATTAGACAAAATAAATTTTAAAGAATCAAATTACTCAAGCTGATACCAAAATCAAAAGTGGTCACCCTGTCAAATTGAAAACACCCTATAGGACGACTGTACTCGTTCATTTTTAATTCGACTCTCGAAATTTCGCATTTAGGTGTTGGCGCACCTGTGAACAAAAAATACAAAATTCATTTTTAACGTGCAGCCCGCTTATTTTTGTGAATAAATACATTTTTCTCATAAAAACTACATATTTCTCTTTCAAAAAATTCTATTTGTAAGTAATAGTAGAAATAAATATTCATTAAAACGATTTACGATCAAATTTCAAAACAGAAAAGTAAGATTTTGTTAATTTTTTTTAGCTAAATACGTACTGGCTACGTATGATAACAGAAATTACCCCAAATTCACACGCCAAAGTAGATTTTGATTTTGAAATAATTAAAAATTTTAAAAAGAAATGTCCTTGGACAAATTTCAAGCAACAGATGCTTGGAGAAGTAAATTTAAAACACATCTATTCACAGAACGGTAAATACAATAATTAGAATTAACTAGAATAGTTAAGGTCCCAGTACCGCCATAAATAAAACAATATTTGAATTAATTTTTTTTTGCATAAAAAGTAAAACTTGCTAAAGATAAAAGTATGTACATATTTGGATTTTCCCAGTTGGCCTTCTTGTTGCTTGAAATTTTCCAAAACTTAGCCACTCTATTTTTTTTTCTTTTTATGTAAAAATTTGAATACAAATTGCTCTTACCCATTGCACCTTGAGAACGTAGCATGCAAGTTGTGTGTTTACACCCTATCCCCTTGTATTTACAACAAATCCACCCTCTTTAGTCTAGGATTCTAAATTTTTGTATTTCAATTGAGGGTGGGAATCGTTAAAAATAAAGTTCTAATCATAAAGTGTGCTCCTAGAAAAACACCAATTGTAGGCAAAGCCACATCAGCTTCAACATCCCAATCCCAAACCCCACAGAGATTAAGTTATCAACTATCTGAAGAGCTACAGGTCATTCTCGAAGAAAAAAAGATTCCCTGTGCCGAAGGAGATATGCCCCGTGTTCGAGTACGAGATACCGAAGAAGACGACAAGGAAAACATTGAGGAATTCCACGAGCGTCTTCATGCTTCCAACACTCCCAGAAAATTGAAACGCCAGCCGAATGTCAACAACACTCGGATGGACGATTCCAATGAAGCCCTGGACATAACCAACACAAGTTTCGAAACGCTGGAGAATATGTGCGAGAAAACTGCCTCTGATCCAAACAGCACTCTGTTCAAATATCTTCGTGGGTCGCCAGCTTCGCTTCAAGTCGCAAGGGCCAATAGAGTGCGGCCACCTTCTTTCGACGAGGAAGCCGATGCCTTACAACGCCTACTTGATGAGTTGAATGTGGAGGAGACAGAGAAGCGAATGAAAGACACGCCTAATTTGACCGATGACACACAATTGGATGACATAGAAGCTCCTTCCCGATTCTGGGAGAACACAATGACGCCGGAAACCATGCATCAGATTTCGCCCGTCAAGATGGTTGGATTGATGAGGCAATCAACCATCATGGAAGAGTATTCGGATGTTTCCGAGTCCGAGGCAAGTTCTACGAGCTATCAAAGTGCCATGAAAACTGGTTATTCTAGCGAAACCACTGGCTGCTATGAGACAGCTAACGATACAGCTGCTTGTAGTGATCGAGGAGTAGCCAAAAAATTGTCCACAAACTCTTCAGGACGATCTTCGTCATCGGAACTATTCCAACAAAGACACAGCAAGCAGAAGTTTTTCAACGATGAGAAGAAAGAAGAACAAAAAGAGGAACACCTTGAGAAGTCCATCCATCTTATTGACTTTTGTTTAGAAAATGAAGAAGAAGATCCTCTTCAAAAATCTCTGCGATTGATCGACCTAGACACCACAGTTAAGAGTCCCCAAGAAGACGAAGAAGAAGAAGGGGAAGCGAACGAGTCTATTTCTAATGCCCCCTTATCAGAATCAAATGAAAAAATAGAAGATACAGAAGACTTTTCATTGGAACCATTGAAATCTTCTCTTGAATCATCAACACAACTGTCACAAACCGATGACGATAGTCTGATTATTGAGCTCTCTGACGATGATGAATCAATGGCTAGCAGAAAGAACCCAACTTCAGAGAATGTCCTGAATCGAAGTTTCACAATCAAATCGGAAGAAAAACCGCTGGATGATGAAGAAAAAGAGAAATCACTTCATTTCAATGACACCATGGAAGAAGTTGAGTATATGATGAATAAAGGAATGCAAATTATGCAAGCAGCTAAAGATAATCAACAACAACCAGAACAACAACCATCACCGTTAGCCAGTATAAAGAGCCGTCTAACTCCGGTGAAAAAGTTCGAACGTTATCGTTCTCCATCGCCGATGCTGTCATCGCCACTCACTCCAAAAACAGTAATTGCCAAGCCGAAGCCTGTAAATAAGCATGTCTTGGATATAAAGCCCTTCCCGAAGTTGGATCTGTTCAAGAAACCCCAACTATGTAATTTGAACCCGGCAAATAAGTTCACGTCTTCGGTTAAGAAGCAACAATACGCCCATGTTGTTAGTCCAATTGGGGCGTACATCAAAAAAACACCAAACACTCCATTGATTTCGAATGTCAAATCTGAACTACCAGGAACTTCATCGTCCTCGCAATTGGCGTCGAAGGCGTTTAGAAAATTAGACTGCGATAGTAGGGTTTCGCCTGGAATGGGATCCCCAAGGAAACAGCAACTGCCACAAAATCAAGTTCGTAGCTTGCCCAAGAAGGCATACATCTCGTCGGAGTTAAAACATGTAAGTTTGTTTTATAAATCAATTTGCTTTCAATGTTCCCTGATTTATTTCTGAAATACTTCTCCTGTAGATTGTTGATGAGCGAACTCAATATACCATTCCTGGAGGACCCAAAATCCAACGATATCTAGTTTCAGCGATGATTCCGGCTGTTGTTCGGCACGAGGGTAAAGTAAAGCTTCCGGAAAACTTACGAACAAGTGATATGCAACCGACATCGTCGAGAAGGACCGATGACAGTTTGGCTGATTTGAGTATGATTTCGGGTGATGTGTCGGTGTACACCATCAGAGATGCCCAGAAGTTTTAAAAGAATTTCTTTTTTTTTGTTTTCTTTTTTTATTTAAATGTTCTTTGTGTACCTTTTTTTATTGTATTTCTTTTTGTGTGTTTATCGTCGTCGTCGATGATAAGTGTTATAGCAAATTAATCTTAATTATTACTTCTAATGCACGAGTCGCTCAAGGTTTCTTTTTAATATTAAATTGTCTTTCATTAATAAAGATGGGGTTATTTAAAGAAATATATTTTGTTTTCTTATCGATATACCTATGTATTTTTAATTGATGTACTAGAAATTCTAAAAGTTATATGGTATTGTTGTATAATATTTTATTCAACTTGCAGGAATCTCCAAAGTTGGCCAACCCTAGAGTTGATACCAAATCCAAGTTGGGTGGCAAGTTGAAAATTGCTTTTTTCACTACTTAAGTTCTCAAATGGGGAGTTGAAATTTTAAAGTTGACCTATTTAAAAGTATACCTGAGATGTCAGTTTCAATTTTAGATTTAAATTTATTGCGTTTATTTAATTTGAAATTTAAGTTTCGGCATAACCTTAACTGCCAATTAAACATTCAAATTATTTAAACAGGAAAATTGTTTTAAATCACCAAAAATAGAAATAAATTGATTCAGACAGTTCTGAAACTGTTTTAAACCCAACGCGATGCTCTGGGCACAATGCGATGTTTTTTTGCCATTTGCCCTTATTCCGTAAGGCGTTTTAGTAAAACGACACGGCTCTAGAAGTGGCAATTAGAGTATTGGTAAAACGACTACCGTTTTAATGGTTAGAAGGGTAAGGAAAGAAGAAAACGGTAAAGTTTTAGTTTTACTTAAACACTAATTATCGCTTCTGGAGCCGTGTCGTTTAACTGTCGTTTCCGTAAAACGCCTTACAGAATAACGCTGAACACATACTGGAGCTGCGAGCAGAGCGGTGATGCGAGAGTTGAGCAGAGTGGTGAAAACAAACAAATGTTTTTTTATGAGAGCTCTCATACTGAAGTGTCTGCGCTCTTATCGAAGTAAAGTTTCTTGAACAAAATGAATATGCATAGAAATTAAAGGAATATTTTAACAGAAAATAATTTAAATAATAATTAAAAAGTTTTTAAATTTGTAAAAATGTATACAGACAGAATTAATTAAAATTATTTAAAATCAATTGATGACGTTTGGGTTAAAATTTGCCCAGTTTTTCAAGAGTTGTATTATGCCCAATATTAGAACTTTTGGAAGTTTTTTTTTTTTTTTTGGAAAACGATCCCGATGAAATTTTATAATTGAAATTTGTAGGCGGTTTCTCCTTGAGTATTCAAGAAAAATGTTACCATTTTAAGAGAGGCGTTCCTTGGGACTGATTGGGTCTAGGTTACAGTTCTTCTAGGTTTTGATGGGAACAACCATAAAATCTTTCTGGATCCGGACGTTGTTGCAGCTCATGTTCGGAATTATGGTGCGTGAAAAAATTTAAGTGCTGGAAACTGAACTGAAATTTGCTAAAAAAGCCCACTTACTCACCACCGCTGAGGCAAAAGTCATAAAATAATGTTTGTCAAACTCTGCTCTGTCGACCGGTTTAAGTGTTTGGTCTGAGCACTGAGCGGTGAGCCGGGGGCGGTACATGTTTTCCTGACGGTGATATTTTAGTGAACTACCACCCGTAACCTCACGAGAAAGACATGTAATCCATGTCAAGACTTTGTTCAAGCAATACATGTTCCTGGTCATGCTCCTAGTCATAATGGACTTTCACAGCTTCAGTATGATACCTATTCTTTGGTCAAATACCTTTTTCATAGACGCTCTCCTCGACTCTCTCATCACCGCTCTACTCGTAGCTACAGTATGTGTTTAGCCATAGGGTGATTATCTTCCAGGTAATGTCAAAAAACTACTATTTATCAAATTTAATAAAAATCGACTGAGTCGTTTTTTATATATTGAGTTTTCAACAAAAAAAATGTCAAACTTTTTACAAACTCCAAACAATATTTTTTTCTTTAAATTTTAGTACACGTTATTTTTTTTTGTCAATAATTCTTTATAAGAATCGAAAATAAAAAAAATGGTACTTTGGGAGGTGCTTTTTGGCCAAGAAATTTTGTATGCCAGATACCCTAAATTATAGTCCTAAAAAAAAGAAAAAAAAAAGTGGCCAAAAAATGATACGTTTAGGCTGTAGCCGAGCCGAGCCGACAGACAGACGGAAGTTTTTGCGAGACCCACTATTTTCGTCTTCCATATCATCGTAGTGTCAAGTTTGATCTAAATCTCGAGTTCGATTTTTTTTTAACGAATCCATTACGTGCCATTTACCTATGAATGTATCTCATACGTATCGCTCATTAAAAAGAATACCGTCATAACTAAAAAAAACTGACAGTTTTGAGTTTGTTGAAGGTTTGAATGTAGCTGGAGTCTATCATCACATCACGTGTAGAATCTTTTTCGCTTTCATTTTGTAAAACATCATACATGTAGATATTCTGTAAGGTCTATAAGATCTACAGTATGGCTAGAATAATCAGAAAGAAAGTTTTGTTAGCACCATGCGCACAGAGAATAAGAGAAAAAATATAATTGATTTAATTCTACGTAAATAAAAATTTTAATTTTATTTATAGTGTTTGTATTTCAGTGTCTACAGTTTTCAAAAATATTACATTTTGAAAAAAAACAGTATTGTTAAATTAATGTAAAACTCAAAAAAAAAAACATTGTCATTTCACAATTTGTTTACAAATACAACGAAGCAGCAAAAACAATATCCCTTTTAAGCAATCTTACTCCCTCCGAGAATTTATTCTCCAGCTCGGTGTTACCAATAGTTTTTGCCGCTTGACACATCTGCCGGAGGAGCTCTTCCAGTCGCCGCATACAACGAATTATCGATCCCTCAAAGATGTCTGTCATTTTACAAACACTCAAAAACGAAGCGCCCTTGCACCACGCCAACACAACATCCATCATGAATGGTTTGAATTTCTCCACATACGTTTCTTCGTCGAGATCAAGCTTGCATTCGTTGGAGATCTTGGCAATTCGACGAGCCAACTCCTGCATTGAGCGCAGCGGGCCAGACAGTTCTTCGGTGGATTGTGGTGTTTCGGAGGATTTCTCGTCACATACAAAAGTCGATAATAGCGAAACCGATTGAGCTGTGGTCAGTTCATTGAACACTCCATTGAATATCAACTCTGTCATGAGAAGTTCATCGGCCGAACTAAGTTCGCAGGCAACTCGTCCCTTGAATTCAATTACATCCGATGCTGTGCAGTATTCCATACGCCGCAGCACTCTCTTTCTCTTTTGTAGTTCATCCATTTGAAGCAGACTCCTGGCCTCCTTCAATTTGGCTTTGACGGTCTTCAATTCATTTTGGACTTCCAGCTTGTTTGTGTATTTGGCGTAGACAGCCTGCAGTTCCTTAGCATTGTGCAGAGGATGAGCAAAGAGACGTTCTTCGAATTTATCAATAGATTCGACGATTTGCTTGAACTCTGGTTCCTTGATGTGCATCTCTTTGATGGGATTTAAAAGCGGTGGTCCTTTGGGAAAGCGCTTCTTCACCTCTTCAATTGTTTTGAGGACACTTTTACGATTGTCAGACGGGCGCAAGTCATTCGGATAGTACACCCGCAGCGAGGAGATTTGCGAAATGAGCTTATGTAACACTGGAACAACTTCCATATTGCCCTTCTTACCGGGCGTACACGGTTTGGGTTCGTCCGTTTTGGCTGATTCCTCAGTGACATACAACAAAACATCAACAATAACATTTGTCTCTGCTTTGAGAGGATTGCGTACTCTGTCTGCTTGTTTCTTGAAATTTACCACTATTCCCCAGTCAAATTCATGTGTCTCATTTTGGACTTTGATGAGTCGACCTGGCTGCAGGAACGGCATCAGATATTCCGGTTTGGTTATATAAGTTCTGAATTGTTTGCCCAAAGTATCCAATTGATCACGAATATGATGATACGATGCCACGCTGTGCTCGTCGGGAATTTTGAATTTTTCCACCTCCAGTTGTTTATCTTGAACCTGGAAAGACAAACAATTTAGAGAAAATAAAAAAACAAAAAGATTTGGACCTTTCCGTGATCACGGGCTTACCTGCTTATACAACTCTGGAATTGAGCTCTGATTTTGGAACTGAAAGAAAGACCGCTCCAACATGTATTCCGGATTGATCTCCTCGACTCTTAACAAATTCAAAACCATATTGTAGGTCAAATGGAACGCCGAGTTAATGGGGTCAGCTTTGCCCTGAACAATACCTCGTCCGACAGCTGGTGATACCTTCTCATCTATCATAAGTATGACGATGCCTTTGTCATCGATACCACGACGTCCAGCACGACCAGACATTTGAATATATTCACCCGAAGTTATCCATCTGAAGTCTTTGCCGTCGAATTTTCTTGGCGCCGTGAAGAGCACAGTTCTGGCGGGCATGTTCAGTCCCATGGCAAAGGTCTCCGTGGCAAAGAGAGCCTTGATCAAACCCTCACCGAAAAGGATTTCGATTATTTCTTTGAGAATTGGCAGCAGACCTCCATGATGGATACCGATCCCACGTCGTAAAAGTGGCAGAACATTCTCTACCTGTGGTAGTTGGCGATCCTCTTCAGAGAGTACATCCAGGGCATTGTTGAAGACCTCATCGACGAGTTTTTTCTCCTCGATAGTGTTGAAGTCGAGTTTAGCCATCTGCATTGCATACACTTCGCATTCTTTTTTGCTGAAGGAGAAAATGATCACCGGGGCGAAATTCCGCTCCATGATCATCTTGACAATCTTGAAAATGTTTGACTGTCCAGCATTGACTCCCTTTATGCCGCCCTTGCGACCTTTCTGGTCGCCCTTGGCTGCATCGCCAGCTCCCTGCAGAACCTGCATAGCCGTATTGAAGTTGTCTTCCTTAAAGAGTCCCTTTTCGTCGACGATCAAGTGTATGCCATCGCCTCCAGCTGGAAATATGTAATGCTGCAGCGGAGTTGGACGATAGTCGGTGTAGACGACATGACAGGGTTGCTTGTGCAAATGACACACCCACTCGGCGAATTGGCGAGCATTTGGAATAGTAGCCGAGAGGAAGACGTAGCGAACATTGTCAGGAAGCAGAATCAGAGTCTCTTCCCAGACAACGCCACGTTCCTTGTCTCGCATGTAATGAATTTCATCGAAAACCACCCAACCGACTTCCCTCATGATCTCCGAACCTCTGTAAAGCATGTTCCTAAGAATTTCAGTTGTCATAATGAGGCACGAGGCCGATGGATTGATGGTCACATCTCCAGTTACCAAACCTACATCCTTGAATTCTTCGCTAAATTCTCGGAATTTCTGATTGGACAGAGCCTTGATCGGAGTTGTATAAATGACTCGTTGTTTAGCATTCAGAGACTTTGCAATTGAATACTCGGCGACTACAGTTTTACCTGCCGATGTGTGTGCTGAAACCAGGACACTTTGATTGTTGTCAATGCACATGATAGCTTCTTTCTGGAAAGGATCCAATATGAACGGATACTCCTTGGATGGGGGACCAGAGAAGGCAGCTAATGGAGTGTACTCTTGCCCGGGATAGGTTGCCACCTCGTGTGTACATGATTCGGGTGATTCAATTACATGTACTGAGATGCGGGTGCTAAGTGCCTCGACGCAAATATCGTCAAGAATCGATTCGGTCACTTTCGAACGTTTGTAAGGGGATTCGCTTTCACTGTCATTGTGCTGCCGTTTCGGCACTGATTTGCTATATGATACATTAAATTGTTTTCACATTCCATTAACAAAAAATTATGTTGTATTTACCTTTCTTCTTCCTCCAAATCGTTTTCATATTTGGGGGTATTGTCATCAGCAACTGGGACTGATGTGGTGTTTTCTTTGCTTTCGAAACACTCAAACAAGTCGTCAATATCTGCCATTTCTTTTTTCCAGAGTTTTTATAAGTTCAATATGTGAAATTTTGATGATTTTCGTGGCTCGTGTGTTGTAAATTAAAACGAGCAAAACAAGAAAAAAAAGAATACTTTCAAAATTGAAATAGAATGCGCTGACAAGTAGCGTGTTTTGTAAAGTGACATTTGAATTTCTTGGAAAATAAAATGTAATAGATCAAAAATAAAAGTTTGACTTTTGACAGTTGAAGTGAATGTGTTTAGTAGCGTTTAAAGTTCACAAGCCAGTAACGGGCAGAAAGTATATTATCTAGTTTAATTTAATAAATGTAGTGTTTCCACCGCACAAAAAGATTTTAAAGTAAGTTAATTGTGACCTACCTTACAAAAAGCAAATGGTTTTTAATTTTTTAGTATAAAGTAGAAGTGAAAAAGAAAGTTCCATTTTTGTCGAAACAAGCTGAAAGGGCTGATTTTTGAATGAATGCGTCCAGTGTGACATAATACAGGTTAGTTCGATTTGTAAAACTATTCGTCCTATATGAATAAAACTTCGAGATTAAAAGAAAATTAAGAGAAAAAATTATTAAATATCTGTTAAGTGGTCAGTGGAAAAGTATATTGACTCTGGGGCACTAATAAACTGTGTTGAAAGTATAAAATACTTGGGTGTTATTATAGATGAAAAGCTTAATTTTAAGGAACATTCAAATCATGTCTGTGCCAAGATTTCTAAGAAAATATATTTTTTGAGCAGAATACGAAAGCAACTGACATTTGAAGCTTCTATTCTCCTATATAACGCCTTGGTAATGCCACACTTCAATTATTGCTCAACTTTGCTGTTTGGATCCAATGCAGATGTTAAATTAAGACTTCAAAGACTTCAGAACAGGGGAATGAGGGTTATCTTGAAAATGAGTATTTACACTCCGATTCGATTCATGCTGGACTGCTTAAATTGGATGAATGTTAAGCAGAGACTTATCTATGATGCGATGATTTTTATTTATAAAATGCGTAATAGTAAGCTCCCGAAATACTTATTTGATGGAATATTGGAAATATCGGAAGTCCAACCATTCAACTTAAGGAATAATAATAACTTAAGACCGGAAAGATGCCGTTTAAGCAGTACCCAGAACTCTATTTTACATGATGGTATTATTTATTTTAATAACCTACCCACATACTTAAAAAGTGAAACCGGAATGAATCCATTTAAGGAAAAACTCAGTGCGTTTATTAAATATAGTGTCGTTTAGCCAAAATATGTATACAATTTTTATTTTAATTAATATGTTATCGTCTATTTTAAAGTTTTTAAACTAATTAATCTTGTTTCTTTAACTATTCTTTTGCTAGGGATATTATAGAGCCCAATCTTGACGTTAAGATGGGTACTCTTGGCCTTGGCCAGGATGGTATGCAGAAACTCTATTACTCTATGAAGATTTAACAAGATTAATGTTAAGTCTTCTTAATCTTCTTAATATATAAAACAAAGTCGATTTAGTTACAACACTTATAACTCAAGAACGGCTGGACCGATTTAAATTTTTTATTTTAATATTTTTTGAATTTGTCTCCGCCCCGAATAGAAGAATATAACTATGAAAATATCGGAAAAATTCACTTTGAAGGGTGAAGTGGGGTAAAATTAAAAAGACGTATCCGATTAAAAAACTACCTCCTTTTGAAAGGTTATTCTTACGAAATAGGTTCAAGGATATTTTTTTTAAGAAACTGCAATTTTTAGAGTTAAATGGAGTAAAAATATAAACAAATGTCCGATTTAAGAAATTATTTTTTTGTTGGAAAAATGCTTTCAATGACCTTAAGACCTTATACAGTGGTGACACTTTAAATTTCTTTGCAAGGAACAATAGCTGGGAGTTTTTTTTAGGAAATGGGTTTAGGGATATTCTTTTTCAAATTTTGTTATTTGTTGGGTGAAATGGGCTTTAGGGTATTTTTTTTTTTTTTTTCAAAAAATTGGTAGTTATAACTGTAGTAAAAATGAAATCCTTTGTGTATATCAAAGGTTTTTTCTAGGCAATTTTTTTTTAAGGGTGGTCTGGGGTAAAAGCAAAAGAGCGATATCCGAATAAATAAATTTGTATGATTGTATGATTAAATATGAACTTGAATATTTTGATTTCATTTGGGAAAACGAGGTTATTTCGTTAAATAAAAAATAAATTTTTCACAAAATGTGGTAGGAAATAAGTGGAATCCATTCAAAGTGGGAAAGTCGATGTATGATTGTATGTATAAAAACAGAAGTAGAAAACAACCAAATCAAATTCTAAAAGAAATGAAATTACTAAATTTGAGAAGAAGGCACTATTTATTTCACTTCGTTTCATATTAAGTGGAGTTCACTCTGCATGGAATGGGAATTCAAAATCAGAACTGATAGTAGCTCTGGGAACGACAGGGTCATAAAAGTACGAAATATCCAAACCTTTAAAACGTGATAGCAGTACGTCTGACTCTGTTAAAAAATAGGTACTTAAATAATGTATACCTTATTCTCATCAAATGTGGTGAGTTTACTATAAACTTACTGAATAGAAGCTTTAGATGTTTTATACTTCGAGTTTGTTAAGTCGTTTCTTTTGTTTCTTATACTGGAAAACTGTTAATTGATTTAACTTAAGATTAATTTATACCAAGAGTTAGTTAAATCTGGTTTAACCTTAGAGGATATAGAATATGGAGTGCTCGTTTCTATCCCTAATGCATTGTAGTGTCTGAAGTCATGATAGGGGGCACTGTTTCACTTTCGATAAAATAAAGTTTTAGAGGATATCTCCTACAGCTGCTATCAATTGTAAATCATGATTTGCCTATTTTCTCTCTAAATTGTTCTACTTTGAAGAAATTCTTAAAACTAATTAGTGTTTGTTTATTATTTTAAAGATATTGAAATGTTCTTTTTTAGTTTTTTTTTCTCCAATGTGCAGAAAACTGAGTGCCTTTAACTTGCCCAAACTTGAACAGCGACCCCTATGAAAGCTTCGCATTCGCATAAAAACAAGCACTCCATATTATATATCCTCCTATAGAAATTTCGTTTTATTATTAACATTTTGCACTTAGTTCACGGAATAAGGACTAACCCTTCGCTATTCCACGTTTATTAATTTGGCTGTAAGGGTTTAACTCACCACTTATTATGGGTTGTTACAAAATTGATTTTCTTAGATTTATGTGTTATCAAAATATTTTTTTTTAAAACTTTTTTCTGTCGAAGTTTTCTATTCAACAACTTTTTACTAAAATATATATTTAAATAAGGGAGCAAATCTTACTGAGAATGTTTAGTGGTTCTTAAGGTCAATACATCCTCTAACTGTCAGGTCAGGCCTTAAAATTAAATTTGATTTTCTTAAATAATTTTTAATTTCTTGAGTCATTATAATATATGTAAGTCAAATTACACCAATAACATAACTCTCAAATATTTACAAACCCCAAGCAAACAATTTCACAGAACAAACAAAAGCATGAAAAACTACACAAAAACAGCACGAACAAATGCAAAAACATAAAAAAAAAGTAAAATTTATTTCAAAAAAAACTTAAATAAACTTTAAATCATAGAAACTTACAACAAAAGCATAAAATTGGACAATTACGACAATACAAAATACAGTATAAAATATAAGGTAGGTATGTATTTTTTGTAGAAACATTTATATTTATAAACAGATGAAAGACGATTAAGTTTAAAAAAATTTAAAATTAAAACTATACTTAACACATAATAAACAAAGAAGTTACTAATATATACAGTGAGATTCTCTTCTTAAAACTTCTGAAATACAAAACAACTTAATATCTTACGAATTGGACGGATTGATCTGACATTTTGAGAATTGTATACAATTAACTCTGGAGATAGATTCTAAAATTCTAAAAATTTTATTAAATTTAACATGCTTGGCATTTTTATTTGTTAAAAAATAAATTAAATTTTATTAAAACAAAAAATAATAATTTATAATTATGTATATGAATAATAATTTTTAAGTTTTCGATTGCCTTAAAATTAAAAAAAAAAGAGCTTAACGAAAGTTGAGTAAAAAAAACTTTCTCTTAGCACTTTTTATTGTTTATCGATTCTTAAACCTAATTATTATTTTATTTGAATTTACGAACTTTATACAAAATTTGTTTAATTTTTTAAACTGACGTTTGAGGAATTCCCTCAATTAACTGTGTCCGACTTGCAGCCGGTTTCATGGCAACAACTGCGGGTGTAGTCGATCTCGCATTTGGCACCGGAGTTGTACTCCGGCTATTCATGATTATCTTCTCTGTCACTGGAGTGCTAGAGATCGGTGGTTCTCTTTGAAGAAGTCTCTTCTCTTCAACTGGTGGTTTCTTTCCATTGGCAACCACAGATGCAATATTTCGACCACCTCGCGGCTCACTTTCCATTTTTTGGGGCTTTTTGAGGCTGGGATAGTTGCCGTCTTTCACTGAGTATGGACCGATAGACTCTTTCAACGATGTTCCACTTCTCAGTGAAGTCTGACTTCCGGTTTTGGCAAGAGAACTGGGTGCTCGCACGGAAGTCGTGTCGGTTGTTGATTTTGTTGCAAGAGTCTTTGTCGAAGGTGAGTCACGAAATTCGTAGATATTGTCACGAGATCGTACAACGTGATGATTTGTAACCATATGTGCGTTGTCAATTCCACTCGGACTGCTAACAACAGATCGACCATCCCGATCGAGCTCATGGCCATCATTTATGAATACGTCTTCATCGTAGAAACGATCTGTTTGTCTATTGAAAAAGGAGGAAATTACATTTTGTACAATAAAATTAGAAGAATCTTGACAAAAACTGACCTTTTTGCATTTCTCCACATGATACAACAAATCACAACCAAAACTATAAGGAATAAGCATGCCACTGACATGCTCCAGAAGGCAATCTGCAGGGGCTCTTTGGGCTCCCACCAGAACTCTGTAGATGGTGGATATGTAGGGACAAGTACTCCAATTACTGTTGGTAAATAATAAGTCCAAAAAGCGCACTCAGTCTGTCGATAGTTGAGCAGAATGGATGAGTTATATGTGGTATTGATATTCAGGTAGCGCAGTTCACCTTGATAGGCACGTTCATAGTGAATTCCCAGGACTTGCTCAGGAGTTGGATTTCTTTAAAAAAAAAAAAACCGTTATAAAAAGTTATCAAATTTTATATCCTATACAAAGTTTACCCAAATCTGGCAAAGTTTGAGAATGTCTTCAAAAACAAATGACTCATATTGCGATCATTATCGGTCCACATATTCCTCTGAAGATGATCCCTCTTCGGAAAGAATTCTGTGTCCATAAACGGGGCTCCAGTCAAAAAGTAATTTTCAATTTCATGGGGGTATTTTCGCCATTCCTGGAATTTCAAAGCCTCCACTGTGGTATTCAATACGTACAGATAAACCGGAACTTTCTTTTCCAGAAGAAGTTTGGCCATTTTATCAACTGGAGCTCGATACAACAGATCGGACATCATATGGACATATTGATCTCGTATGATTGTGGTATTATTTGGATCTGGCCAATAGGTGTACATGTACTTCATTGCCACATAGACTCCATCAGGGTTTAGCGTGTAGTTGTAGCGAAAAACGTGTTCTCGGATTTTCTGATCGAAGAATTTCTCATCGATTTGGTAATAGGGCGATAGACTTTCATTTTGATAGAGGAAGAATGCGGCTTCTTGAGTCGTCACTCCGGTCATATATTGCAAGCCTTTGTAGTATTTTGACTGTCTTATGAGACTCTCTGGCGTTTCAGACAGGAATTTCCAATCTTTCGTGCGCCAACCTTCATACCAATCGTCACTGGGTAGAGTGAAGTTGTAATCTAGAACTGGAGCCCAGGGGAATGTACCAACTTGAGGTGGAAATTCAGCATTTCCTAGTTCATAGAAACTTCGACCGGTTCTAAGGCAATTCACCAATTTCCACGAAGACTCTATAGAGCAACCTAGAAGCTGACCAAGAACTCGACTTGTATTCTGAGCTCGATATTTATCCTGAATAAATGCCCAATCGGCTAGCGCTGAACCTGATTGAGCTATGACCTTTTTGACTATGTGTCTTGTTTGAGGAGCCACCATTAGCATTCCGGCTGAGGCTGCTCCTGCTCCAGGACCAAAGAGCGTTATTGCCTCACGATCACCATTAAAGAACTCAATATTGTCATAGATCCATTTCAGAGCCATAGCTTGATCAAGAATTCCATAGTTCCCCGGGGAGTTTTCGTCGCCTGTCGACAGAAATCCCAGGGCTCCAAGTCGATAATTCAACGTAACCACAACGACATCATAAAAACTCGCCAGCGTATGACCCTGAAACAGGTTTGATGCCCCTTTTATGAACTCTCCCCCATGAATATGAACCATAACTGGGTACTTCTGAGCCACTCCTGCTCCAGTCCTTGGTGAAAAGATGTTCAAGTAGAGACAATCTTCATCCATGTCATTGATTCCCTTAGTTGCTCCTGTGTATCGCACTGGCTGCGGACATGCTGGACCAAAATCGACAGCTTGTAGCAACTGCCATCCGCGATGCGTTCGAGGAGGTTTAAAACGACCCTCAAATGTGGGGGGAATTGCATAGGGGATTCCCAAAAATACCGAGCATTCACCCATAATTCGATCCACTGGACTCTGATAGGGTCGATAGAATGATTTTGGATCGGGGTTATCGTACATGTAGACTTTGAAACCCTGAACTTGGCCATAATTTGTCGTCACAAAGACATCTCGCTCGAGAGTTATGGAATCTCGTCGTTGTTTGCCTTGGAGATCTTCTCTCCAACCACCGAGAACTCCCGGAAATGGTGTTTGTTGCGAATTTGGATTGTTCTGCGAATAGATATGAAAGAATATACCGTTAGGAAGCTTGTAAAGGTTAAACAAAAACTTAACGAAACTTCTACTCTCTACTGGTGAGTTTAAACGGACCTAAGACTTGGCTTAATAAAAATCGTAAAACATCGCCGTAGGGAGGGTATATTGCACAAACAAATTCCCACACTTATCAGAATCATCCAAGCTTAGCACATTATTATAATCGCAACAGAATAGAATTCTCTTAATTATCTATACAGCTCGTGTCCAATTGAATAAATCTTCCAACTTGATTTATCGAGATTCGTCGTTTATTTGTTTCTATTTATATCTTTTCATATCAATCTAAAGAAAATCAGTTTTCACATTTTCAATTATTTAAGTAGGTATCTATCTAGGTCCACATCTACATTTCTACATACACGTATCTACAACTTAAATTGAAAGCAGTTTCTTGATCTTTCGTATTTTTTATGTTTTATTTATCACAAATGAATCATAAGCTTCTTTGATATGAAAACACATGTTCTGAAACTGAAGCTTGGAAGGCAATTAAGACACTCATATATCTAGATACATTAAAATCTAGATACACCGGGAGAACAATCGAATCTTGTTATTACTCAGTTCGACCCTTTTAACCTGATTATTTTTTGTATAGGGAAATAGATGTGACACATTCTGATAGTCTTGATTCTATTAAAAATTACCACGTCCAAGCAGACAAAATTGATGATTCAAAGTAGGTACATTTTTGTTGATAAAGCTTTAATTGTGAGAGATTTCCGAGACTTTTATTATGTGTTGTAAAATTGTAGGGCCTTTACATATACATTTATACATCTATGTACCCATATACCTTGAGCTTATGACTTATAAGACTATAAAAAAAAATTAACTCACGGGATCAAAACGAAATCCAGGTTCATTTGGCATTCCTTGGGGGTATTGTCCCGGTGAATTGCGTCCAGGATAGTTATTGCCATAACCATTAGGTGGATAATGTCCATATCGACGATCATTAAATAAATACGTTCTAAAAGTAATATAAGAATAAATAATTAATTTTATCGTTTAGAGAGATGATTTGATTAAACTCACCTATAATCAGGATCTCCAGGATTAGGATATGGATAAGGATATGGTGGATCGATACCCGGTCTTGAATAGAACCTTGGATCTCTTGTTTGTCCTTGGACCGTAATTATATTAGTTAAAACTATAAAACTAACTAAGACTATTGGTAGCCAAAGTTTAAGTTTATCTCGGTATTTGAAGTTTCGTTTTAATTTATTTTCCATTTCACAAGATACAGGATTTTTTGTTGAGGATTTTAGATGTAAGTAGTGCATTTGTGCGATTTATTTGAAGAAATGTTAGTAATTGAATGGCTTCATAAATCTTTATGATTTAGGAATAATAATTCGAAGTCCTTTGTTGAGGGTTGTTCATTATAGAGAAGCTGTATAGCTGAGCTGTGGAAAAAGAAAACAAATGGTAAATAAAGTAGGACTTCAAATAAGGCTTAGATCTATTATAGCAGACGATTCAATTTTCAATCTAGGAAGATATATGTATGTATGCACATAGGCATTCGATCTAATCATAATAACAAATATCCACCTACAAAGTTCATATACCTCTATAGGTAGAAATACAATGCTGGTAATTAATTAATTGAACAGAACATATTTTTAAAATACAGCCTTTCTTTATTGGTAATATACGTATTTGTTATAGGTATAAATATTTCTCGAAAGGGGTTTCAGTTTTCAATTTTCTTAAATTCCAAATATAACGTTTCCATTTTTAAATTAATTTAATTTTTAAATTAAATTTGTATATTCTTTCAATTTGTTTTCCAAAAATAAACAATAACCTGCAGCTCGTGAATCCACAACAAAACATATGCATAACAACTCATGTCACTTTGGCAGTTTTTGAGTTACCTCAACTCGTCACAGCAAAATACCTAGTTCTACTTCAGGGCGAGTTCAGGGCGACCCTTGATTATTTAAATATCAGGATGACGTTTTTGAACAACCAAGTGAGGGATATACTCATTGTTATTTGCTAATATATAATGCCTAGTTTGGTACCACTAACATTTTAACCAAGTTTTGCAAAACTGTAATTTTTAACTATGGGGTTTGACAGCAAATTGTGAAAATTTGTAGAAAATTTCACGTACCAAATAGGCCTATACCTAGCCGCAATTTTGTTTTATGAGATATCAGAGATCCTCTCATGAGAAACCTGGGGCCAAATTAACGCATTAGTAAATGATCGAGTGAGTGTCATCAGTGATCGAATAAACGAGTAAAATGATGACTCCATAACGTGAGCGGTAATTCCTAACTCACATAATTCAGTCACGTATAACTCAATAACTGATTTAATTTAGGTGGGGCAAAACCCCCATTTATTCGGCTTAATGCAAGCTTAATCTAACTTAAAACTAAGGACTAAATCTAACTTAAAAATTACGAAGCTTAAAGCTGAGATAGGGATGTATTGGGGGAAGGATTGAGTAAACGGAGTTTAAGACTGGAGTTGCTTAGGTTAAAGTCGAAAAAGTTTGCGTTCGAATTAGCACTTCGCAACATTCGAGTTAGAGGCTCGTTGGAGCCATATGAGGTGCGGTAGGTAGGCAAGTAGTAGAGGCGAGGGTTTCTAAAATTTCGGGGATTAGTGTTGAAAAAGATGGAATTGTAAAGAGTTTGGCAGTCGACAGAACCAGAAAGGAGAGGTGAATGAATAGAATGTCAGCTATTTCTCTTTGTTTCTCAAAGTGAAATCAGGTTAATTAATTGTAAGCGATCACGGTAAGGTGGTAGGATTAAAGGATCGTTCCAAGGAAGGCCTCTAAGAGCAAATCGAAGGAATCGGCGTTGAATGCTCTCAATTCTTGATATATGAATATCTTGATAAGGCGACCATGCTTGACAAGCGTGCTCGAGAAGGGGCCGAACAAATGTTATATACAGCGACCTTGTTACATAGGGGTTGGAGAATTCTTTGGACCACCTTTTGACAAAGCCAAGAGCTGAGTTGGCTTTCTGAATTATGTCATCTATATGTGCAAGGAAATTAAGTTCCTGGTCACATAGGAGGCCAAGATCGCGAATGGACTCTACGATTGAGATGGGTTGGTTATGAAGGAAGTAGATACGAGGAGGAGATTTGATGCGTTTACGCGAAAAGGTGATTGATTGGCATTTGTTAATATTAAGCTCCACGCAATTTTTGAGACACGAGACTGAAAATTTATCGAGGTCTTGTTGTAAGCGTTGTGTCGCGTGACGACGAAATGGTCTTGAAAAACTTCGCATCGTCGGCATAAAGTGAGATAAAAGAATGTTTGATTACCAAATCGATATCGTTAATAGTAAGAATAAAAAGAAGGGGACCCAAATGGCTGTCTTGGGGAAACGCCGGAGGTAGCAAGGAAATGATTCGAAAGGGCCGATCTGAAGCTCACGCTGTAGTAACGGTTCTCTAAGTAAGAAGATATCCAATTCAAGAATAAAGGTTCAAAGCCGAGAGAGGACAATTTGAAGAGTATAAGTCTATGCGAAATTTTATCAAAGGCCTTACTGAAATCTGTGGAAATAACGTCGACTTCATTTCCATCCTCTAAAGCGGAGAGGGTAAAAGATACAAATTCGACAAGATTAGTGGTTGTAGATCTACATTTAAGGAAACCGTGTTGTCTGGGGGAAATGAGAGACTTACAGCGAAAGCTTATAAGTTCATACAAAACACTTTCAAAGATTTTAGGAATATATGAAAGTTTAGCGATGGGGCGATAGTTTTTGACATCAGATTTTGGACCTTTTTTGTGAATTGGGGTAACAAAAGAGGTTTTCCATATTTTAGGGAATTTTCCTTGAGATAGAGATAAACTAAAGAGTTTTGAAAGGGATTGAGAAAGTGTTGAAAGAAAGTGTTATTGACAATTTGTTTGATATTTGTTTTCTTCTATGATCAGTGTTGCCATTCAATCAAAATCAAAAAATTGAATGTTAAAAAGCGCCGTGGTGTAGTAGATTTGATAATTTATGAAAAAGCGAAGCAGATCTATAAGTACTGCTTTCACTGTTAAGTCCAAACGCTGGAGTAGGTAATAGCTACCTATACCTACAAATTGTCGGAATTCGCTGGCATCAGAAGCCCAACAAAACTCTTAAGCAACTAGGTATCATAGCGTAGGTATAGATACTAACATAGGTAGTTATTAATAATTAGGAAGGTTATGTAGGTCCTGTTTCAACAAACTGGAGATTTTCAAGAAGAGATCTGGTGTATTTGCACGGGAACCTACTTTGACAGAATATATGAACGAAACACAAAAAGCCAACAATTACTTCGATCAAATTGTACCTGCTTCTTGACGAAAAGAATGAAGACAAACATGGAAATTTTGTACCTATTTGCCAAACCTATACCTATGTACATTATACCCTTTAGGTAGCTGAATGTGAGGCTGACCCAGCGATTCCAACTAAGGCTTTATCATGCCTTTTAGGCATTATTTCACTGCCTGAGGCTTTGAGACCTTTTTCCACCAAAAAGGCTTTTTTTTTCATTTCATAAAACATAATTTATTTGTGGTTTTCTTTGAGAAATTCGACCGACTTTACGAGAACTTATTTCCCAGTTTTGGAGGAAGGCATTTCAATTGGAAAAAGGAGATGGCGGTTCTAATATGTTTCCTTTTCTTGAAAAATTAGTAGGTATGCTTGCCGCATTCCTCGACGACGCGACGGTTGAAAGGTATTAATTTAAATAAAACAAAGCTGAGAAATAGTGTTGAGCCAGAATCTTTGAGTGGAATTCATCACATAAAGACGCTTTTCAAAAAATAAAAATCGCTATGATCTGAGATTTGTAAAAAATATGTATGATTTTAAGAAATATAACGATCTCGATTAAAAATGTGCATATACAGTGCCGAGGTAAAAAATAGCAGTGTAATCTGTTAAAAAAATAATTTTTCATATCTTTATAATGTAGCCACTTTTTCCAACTTCTACTGTAGTGTGGTGTTCATAGATATTAAGTTAACCATTTGAAGTCATATAGTTTAACGGTTTATTCTTAATGCTTTGATTAAATGTCACTTTGTCTGGTGTCTTTCCGTATTTTAAGCGAGCAAAATAATAGCAGTGTTATCGTCAAGTACAATTTAAAATATTGTGTTTCCTTCAATTATAATTTGGATGTTATAAAAAGTAAGTCCTATTCTTTAACTTTATATTTCAACCGAATTTGTCTAAAAAAAAATAATAATTTGGTCTTATAAAGTGAGTCGTGGTAAACACTGGAAGCCACAAAGGCGCCAACTCATTAAAAATCTAATTACGGACGGCAACACCTATGAGGAAGTTCAGGAACTTGTTGGGTGTTCGGTGAAAATGGCAAGAAATGACAGAACATTTGAGGGAAAGCGGAAACATGGTGGCGTAAAAACATTCTTACGCCATCTTACATAATTCGTGTTGTTCGGTTTTCAAGAATGCATCCTACTGCTGCAGCTACACAGATTGTGGGTGAACTCTTGATTTACCATGCGGTATTTATATTGTAAGAAGACTATTGAGGGATCACAACTTGAATGCTCGCAGTCCAAGAAAAGCCCCAATTCTGAAGAAAATGCCCATAGCCAAAAGAATAAAGTTTGCGCGAGATCATTTGGGATGGGTTCCTGAAAAAATGGAGGAATATTCTTTGGACTGACGAGATTAAAGTTGTACCAATTTATGGTGGTAAAGAATCTCAGCAGTATGTAAGAAGATCACCAAATACCGAATATGATTCTAGATACACCACCAAAACGATAAAACAGGGAGGATCTCGTATCATGATATGGGGATGCTTCTCATACTATGGAGTTGGTCGAATATTTTGGATCAAAACTATAATTAATCAACACTCTTAAGTGGAAATTTTGTAGAACATCATGCTACCATATGCACACTTCAAAATGCCACTTAAATGGGTCTTTTAGCAGAATAATCACCCAAAGTACACCAGCAGAACAGCTAAACAATAATTTGAGGACTAGAAGATTGAGGTCTAGGAGTGGCCTGCTCAGTCTCTGTACCTCACTCCCATTGAAAATGTTTGGGCGGACATAAAAAAAGAAGTCTCGAATGCCAAACCAAAAAATAACATAGTTATATTGACCGTAGTTCAGTAAGTTTAAAGATAAATATCACTGCAAAGATTCGAAGCTGTGTTACAAAAAATAATGGTCATGCTTCTAAATACTAACTAAAATTACAATAAATTGAACTTTTTGAACCCTTATTTGGATTTAAATATACACAATGAGACAAGCACTGCTATTATTTTGCTTCCTTTATTTTCGAACAAATTTTGTTTTTGTAAAGTTACTACCTACCTACATTAATGATCAATAAATTGTCATTCAATTTATAAAAAAAAAAAAAACATTTCAATAAAACGTACAAAGTTTTACCAATGATTTCTAACATCAAACTTCTTTTGATTTATCATTTTTGTCTAAACTTATTTTTCGTTGCACTGCTATTTTTTTACTCGCAGCTGTACCTACATAATATTTTGTAATTTAAATGTTTGATTTAATTAATATTCCTTAACAAAATGTTTATTGTGATTTATCCAAGTTTTTTTTTTTTTTTATTAAAGGATTGTTTCGTCATTTAAATCATATTTGTGTTTAATTAAAAAAAAATTAGGTGAGGCTTTTTTTATTCAAAAAGGCATCTTTTTTCTCAAGGAGGAATTATTTTGCATAAAGTGGCTGGCAACGCTGGCGCTGACCTGACACCTGGCACAGTCAGGAGTCAGTCAAGAACTGCACCTACCAATACCAGTCCCCAGCGCCACCCCAACACCAAACAACTGTCAAAAGACAACCCATTTCGAAAGTCAAATTCAGTTTATAAGGTACATCGGGGCGTATACGTAATCAAGGAAGAGGAAGATAAAAATGGGTTTCGTCGTGCCGTCCGTCGGTGTGCATCCACAACTGATTGGCGCAAATCATCAAATAAGCTTTTTTTTTTCAAAACCGTGTCAGTTAAAAAAACAAAACAAATGTAATGTAAAAATAAATATTTTGCTTAAAAATAAAAAGATTTCCCTGAGGAATTAAAGCATTTTAATTTCCGAATGCAAACTCATCTTACAACTTTCTTTCTTTTTTTTTCAAACACGAATTAACAATACACACAATAAATTTAAATGATGCACGTCGTCTTCTTTCTTTCAACCCAGCAATCGGCAATTTAACCTAAGCCGTTCACTACAACATCGTTTACCTTTAATTTAATGATTTATCATTCATTTTATTGGTATTATATTTAGTTGTTAGTTCTCAAAATATACCTAGCACGTTTGTTTGTTATTATTAAATGTCGGGACGGCGCGAACGCCATTCCCGGCTACCAAAAATTACACGAACGAGTTATTCACATTAGGAACAATCGCGAAGGTCAATCCAGCCGCAGTGCAATGGCCAGACCTCACTTCGGGGGAACCGCCTTGATGATCACGGTAGCCCCTACGCCAGGTAAGTATGCCTTTTCGTCAATATCTAAGAACACATATAATATTTTCTGCTACAAATGAGTGTGAATTCTGTATAGTTGAATGTAAAAATAATTTGAACAAAAAACTACCCTGATTCATTTCTTATTTAAAATGTGTTTAATAAGGGATGGTTGTTCCAAACGTATACTCGTCAACATCATTATAATCTACTTTTACCTCGGAACGATAGAAAAAAAAACGGGAATAAGATTAGAGTCTAGAAAAATCAAAAACTTTATCGCTTTAGGAAATACCAGAACTCTTAAATCTTTTAATTTATCACTAGGAAGGTATTTATGTATACCTACCTACCTAAATAATTGTCTTTGTAATTACTAACTTTCTTTAAAAGAATAGGTATCTACATATACCTGGCTATAGGCTACCTAGTAAACCAGTGTTATAAGATTTAAATCCTCTTCATCAGAACACAGGTAGGTAGGTACCTACCTATATCTAGGAACAACTAGATAGGTTAGGTAGGTAGGTACCTACTTCCTATTTTTGTTTCTAGTCTTTCATATTATTATGAAATTAGAACAAGGTAGGTATGAAGCTTTGTAGATGGGTTAGGTTAGGTAGATTATAGTAGGTACCTACATAATTTCATTTTTCTTTAATTTTCCCAATGGAAATGAAAACTGAGTTGATTTTTATTCTTCATGTCCCAGTTTCTGTCTGCCAGCATTTCCCCGTGCCAGTTGGTTGGTTGACTCAGTCATTCAGTGGTTTTCATTTTTAAATTAATGACTAAATTCACTTGAAGAAGAAAAAGAAGTCGAAATGCAACCATCATCAAAAGAAGTAGGAAAATAAAAGAAAATTTTATTGAAAAAAAAAAAAAAAAAAAACAAACATAATCAACAATGGCAATTAACATAAATATTTTCATGTGGTGTAGAAGTTTGTCTGGTAGCGTTAGGTATGTATGTACATAGGTACCTATTATGTAGGTATAAAAACATGATTTTACTATTGGTGAGATTCCACTCTCGCTTGGCATGATAACGAAGAAAACTCGCAGCCTTCATTGGGAAACTTTGTTATACTAATAGGAAGGTATCTACGAGACACGGTTATAAATTATAGGTACCTACTGAGGAAGGTATAGGTACATACATAGTGCTGGGGGATGCCTGTCTGTTCATTCCCATTGATGTGTCTTCCATGAAACCTGCGTGACTAACGACAAATTTGAAATTTATCAAAAGATAGGTACCTACCTACCTATTTGTAGGTAGGTAATAGCAAGAGCCATAATTACTTTTGCCGCATATTCACGATAACCGAATTTGTTAAATCGCATAACGTTTGCGTTGCATTCAAACATTTTCCTTTCATATCCTCTCATATACCTAGGTTTTCCTAAAAGTATGTTGTGGATCACAAATTCACAACAGGCGTTTTTCTTTTTTAGCTCAAAGCAAAGCACTGAGCTGTAAAAAAAAGACCTAGGTAGGTATACCTACTCTATATAGGTACCTATATATTTAGCTCAGATACATCAACTAAGAATTTTTTATTCTTTTTCTCGGAGCTTGCTTCATGAACTTAGAATACAATGGGCGCATTCACTAATGTAATTTCTACGTAGTCCAAATTCAACTAGCTTTGTGAATGCAAAATTGCACTACAAAGCTAGCCAATCCTAAACGGTCATATTAATGACAGATGTAGATATGTTAAATAAGAAACATTTGTTTTTTGAGAACTTTCAATAAACTTTTTTTACAGTTTAAATTAAACAAAATGTAGGTATATTTTCTTTAACCAAAAATTAAACTTGTATTTTCGTCGAACAGCTGATTGTGCAATGTCAAAATTATTATCCACTAACTTTGTAGCCGAAAATTTTACACTAGGTTGGAGAAGAATTTTCAACTAAGTTTATAGATGTTTTCAGCCAATCAGAGTGAGTTGATAAAGTAGAAACTACATTAGTAAATGCGCCCAATGGCTGAGAAAACGGAGCAAAAAACACTAATCAAACCCAACTTCATACAATTTGCATGTAATTTGACATATGAATTAATAGCTTTGTTCGATGACAAAAAAAATTAAATTAGAACAGAACAGAACAGAACAGAACAGAACAGAACAGAACAGAACAGAACAGAACAGAACAGAACAGAACAGAACAGAACAGAACAGAACAGAACAGAACAGAACAGAACAGAACAGAACAGAACAGAACAGAACAGAACAGAACAGAACAGAACAGAACAGAACAGAACAGAACAGAACAGAACAGAACAGAACGGCACAGATACGTGAAAAACGCTTAGAGGATATTTAATATGGAGTGCTTGTTTTTATTCGAATGCGTACCTTTCATAGGGGTCGCTGTATGAAGTTTTTCTGTACATTGGAGAAAAAAACTAAAAAAGAAGATATTGAAATCTTTAAAATAATAAACAAACATTTATAAATTTCAAGAATTACTTCAAATTAGAACAATTTAGCGAGAAAATAAGCAGCAGCTGTACGATATTCTAAGACTTTATCTAAACCGAAATAGCGCCCCTATAAAGGGCCTAGGCACAACAACTCCTCAACTCAAATAAAAAAAAAACCCTAATGACACATACAAAACATTAGTTTAGTACCTACTATGTAAATGTACATATGTATATGTACCCACGCAAGTGTCATAAAACAACTATGTTAAAAGTCACCGACTCTCCGGCATTAATCTGTAGATAGATAGAGAGATAGTTTCTTTATGTTTTCATAATAAGGATTTACAATAGGATTCTTAAGAATAAGGTCATGGCAATATCTTGCCGTCTGCCTGAAATAACATTTCTTATGAAATAAAAGTAAAACAAGATTAGATTTAAAGTGGAAATATTGAACATATTAATATATTAATAATAAGATATAAGGGGGCATATTCATAGTCACTTTTAAACTCCAGCTTATCTTAGGCTTGGGCTTATCCTATCTAAATAACATTGAATAAACCCCAGTCTAAGATAAACTGGAGTTTAAAAGTGACTATGAATATGCCCCAATATTATTAAAAGATAATTTTTCAATTTCTATTAAGAAGCATAAATATTTAAAATTAAGAATGTATTAATTGAATTAAGAAAAGAAATCTATTTTGTCGTGATTTGAAACACAAAAGTTTAAATGAAAATAGATCGAATGGATTTACAATTTTAGCATGAATTGAAACACAAAAGTAAATAATACATGGAATCGATATTTAAATTATCCAATTTTAACGTGATTTGAAACACAAAAGGAAAAGCGTTTTTCAATTAAGCTGCACAGTAGCGTATAAAAGAGAAAGTATATCGGTACGAATGAACAAACGAAGATGCGACTAGTATACACTATTGCTATAATTAAAAGCGTGTTCGCAATATTTAAAGAGACATGACCAACCCATTGCCCCATTCAAAATTTCATAAAGTTTCTGTTCCGTAAGAAAACTTTCTTGAAAATATAACCTGCGAATTTCTTGTAAAATTGGGCAAACAGCTATGAAATGGTAAATGTCTTCATTTTCTCTTCGGTTACATGAATTACATTGTTGAGACACATTAAGACGGTGCGGGGTAAAGTTTAAACTTAAAATTTCTACTCGGGTTCTAAAAATTATGCCTATTTCAGGAGACTTCATTTCGAAAATAGTTTTCATGAGCAAGCAATTGGTGGTTTAGATTTCTGTAGTATCTTCTTGACACTGATGAAGATGCTTTGGCAGTATTTTCTTCAAATATTTTTTGGTCGACCAAAGCAATTATTGTATCGAACTGAGATGGCCAGTCGTCAACGTTATTATCCAAGATGTTCCAGGATGTTCCATGATCCCTAGCAAGTAGCTTCCAATCTTTAAGAGGGGATGCATTTGTTTGAAGCAGTTTTTTCAATATTATTTTGTGAAGAAATCCTTCAGTTCTCCTCATTATTTTCACTAGAAAGTTAGCATTTGCTTTTAAATTTTGTATAAAAATTGGAGTTATACCTGACTCAGTATATATTGCATAATTTGGTGTGCAATTTGGCAGACGAAAGAGCCTCTTGAAAAAATTTCTTTGTGCACATTCAAACGCTTCAAACTTTTTGTGCCCAAAAACTTGGACACCATAGGTCAAACATGTGTTAACAGTTGCATTAAAAACTGTGTACTTGGATCTTGAGTCAATGTTTCGGTTGGAGAAAAAATTAGGCCACATTAAACTTAAGGCTAATTTAGCTTCTTTGCTTTTTTCTTGAGAATGCTTAAGAAAGTTTAAGTTGTTTGTCAACAAAATGCCCAAGTATTTGAATTCTTGTACAACTTCGATCCTTGCGTTGTAGAGAGACCAATTTTCTTCGGGGCGCCTTCTTGTTTGTCTACTTTCAAAAACTAAAATCTTGGTTTTTGACAGTTTATTTGCAGACCCCATGTCTCACAGAAAGAACAGAGACGGTTTATTTGGAGTGGAAGCGAAGAAGGATTATCAGATAACATGACTAGATCGTCTGCAAAAAGAAGTACCTTAATTGTAGTGTTAGCAAAATTTACTCCTCCAGGAAGATGTTCGCATATATCATCGATGAAAAGGGCAAACATCAACGGACTAAGGACACATCCCTGAGGAACACCTGCAGTAGTTTGATACTGGTGCGAGCATTTAGATCCATCCCAAACCGTTGCGCTTGAAGATGAAAGAAAATTTTCGTACAATTGAAGAAACTTTCTTGATAGACCTAAACACGACAGTTTGTAAATAAGAGCTTGCCTATTGATTTTGTCAAATGCAGCTTTAAAGTCAACAAAACAAGTATAAAGTTTCTTTTTTTAATCTGTATCAAAAATTTTGATCCGTCAAAAATTAATCATTATTATGGCAGGAAAACTTAGAAATTTAACCAAGGAATCGTATTCATATTCCTGAGACTTCTGAGATCTTATTTTTCTGAATCATAATTTGTCAATTTTATTGAATGTGATAGGTACAATACTTTGAAAAGTAAGAAATGAAAGGTTAAAACACAGTTTCCATTTTCAATATAATTTCTTAAATATACATATAGGCACTAACTACGAGTTCACCACAATTATAGTTACCTTTTCCTACACATATCTACGTTATATAGGGTAAGTTCTTCATTTCATATAATTGTAATAAGAACCTATTTTTTATAAAAATGTAACTGACACTCCTTTCGATTTCTCAAACCGATAAATAATTACAAAACATTTCTATTTCATCACAAACATGACTTGGAGTGGTATAAATTGAAGTTATAGAATTCTCTTTGACTAAAGGCATCAGAAGTGAAATGGCAATAAAATGCACAAGCACATGGTTGTTAGGTACTGTTTATGGCTTCATTTTAAAATTAAGTAGTAGATGAATATTTGTAGGTAGGCACCTAGTTGATCTCTTTCAAATCCTTATTAAAGTCATTAGCGAAGTAAGGTACCTACCTACTATATTTGTAATATTTTTGAATTGCTAACAAATCACTGGCGCTTGTGTAATTTTAATTCGAAACAATGTATGTCTGTGGACATAGTTAAGATATGAAAGTAAACTGCCAGAAAAGATAAATGCGAAGAATACAAATCGGAGAGATTTTGTTTTTAATGTCATATTAATTGTTTTTTTTTTTTAGTTTTAGTGTGTATTAGCTAAAGTGACTGGATTGAAAGTAATTAGGAGAAGCATTATTAAGTAAGGGAGGATGTAGCGAGGATTGCTAAGCACACTGAGGGCGCTCTAATCGTCTGTCAAAACTGTCATTCAAAAAAGTGAAAGAGGCATTTTCAAGAAAATGAGATCTCGGAGACAAACAAATCAAAAATCAAAATCCAGAGAAAAAACAAATTTGGGTTCGCTTGCCTGCACTTTTCAACGGAGCGACTAATGATACCTAATGACTTCCTGCCACATTACACGTTTGAAATTCAGCTCCCACAGTAAACTTGATTGATAGGAATATTTTAAAGTCCAAGTCAAAAATCAAAAACTGATGTGGAAGCACAGAGAAGATTGGCAGATCTTACAATATTGTCAGATTTATCAGTAAAAAAATTGTCCTAAATGTCTCACAACCGTGTGAACTTACAATTTTGTGTGACAATATTGCCAGATACGTCATTGTCAGACGATTGTCAGCACCATCGGAAACTAAAATTGTTAGACTTTTGGACATAATCTGCCAACCGTGTGAACAGACAATTTTTCATGGTAAGGTATTGGACTATTGTCAGCTCATTGGCAACTATTGTCAGAGAATTGACAGACGTGAAAATATTGTAAGATATGATCATTTTCTATGCATTTGTTGTGAATTTTAGTCCAAACTGTTATCATTCTCAAAAAAATCGTATCTTAGTGAAACGCATATGGGTCAATATTTCAAAACATTAATATTTTGTACCTCGAATTGAATATTAACTAATACAAATAATTTTAATAATTAACACATAAACATAAATAGTGGGCCATCTGTTTTTATTATTTTCACTGTTTTCTATAATCATCTTTATGAGATAATTGACACGGGAATGACGAAATTCGGTCACGGAAATGATGACATGGATGACGTCGAAAGGTATTTTTTTTTTAAATAAAATCTAACTTTACTGAATATTTTATTTTGAACTCATGATATTTTTATTTATTTATGTAAAAAAAAAATGTAAAATTGTAACTAATAATAATTATAAGAGCAAGAGCAGCAAAGGCTTTCGGCTCTTTTAAAATATTGTATAATTAGACAATAATTTTTAGCTTGTTAAAAATTTCTTTTAATTTGTTGATATTAGCTTGGCTTGGTTCTGTGAGGAGTTGCAGTAGGTTTTGGTTAGGGTTGAAGTTGAAGTTGAAGTTGTTTTGGTATGAGGAGATTGATGACAAGAAGCAATGACTTAGCAATTGAGCTACATTTACGTTGTTGAAGCAGTTGGGGCAGGTTGGTGGAGGTTCCCTTTTTAGCAGGTGCTGGTGGGTGTATGTTGTATGTCCAAGGCGGAGTCGGATAAACATTCTTATGTTGGTTTTGGGAATGTTTGTTGGATAAATTGGCTGGGCTTTACTCGGGTTCAGTATTGTATAATGGTGAATGTAATGTTCCCACTCAAGTAAACGTTGGCTGTGGCATTCTTTGTTTATGTATCTTTTTGAGTCGAGACGAGAAAAGGTGTTGTGTGTAAAGGTTGGAGCCTTAAGCGCAAAGTGGGCATCAACGTCTGCGAGCTCATTTCCCTTTATCCCAACATGACCAGGTGTCCAAATGAGTTTTATCTTAGAACTTGCTTTTATAATTAAATCTCTAATTTTTGCTATAATTATTGTAGTGTTATTAGGATTAACGATTCCTTACAGTACTGACAGACTGTCACTGCATATGGCCCATATATCCGCTTTTTTTGAACTTATCTTTGTGGCTTCTAAAATGGCTAAGGCCTCTGTAGTATAAATGGAGGCAATATTTGGTAGGATTCCTTTTATAACTATGGAACCAGTTTGGGTCACAACTGCAAAAGCTGTGTTTGTTTCTGTTTTTGAGGCATCAGTATACTTTCACCAACATACCACCAAGCGGCAAGGAGAAGCTTAGGTGCTTTTCCAACCACACCAATTAAAAATATACTTCCTGAGGCCGGACTACCAACACTAAAAGAGCGATACCTTGAAATCACTGCGAAACTAAATGTTAAGCTCTATTTTCAAACAGGATCGGTAATAGACAAGGATACCAGTAAAGCTATTACCCACAAACTCAACAGGAGGATTCCTTCCGCAATACACAATATCCTAGATTCATGTTACAAGCTCAATCTACCCTGCCATAGAACAGCCAAATTAACACCAGCACAACCACCGTGGTCTCTCAATGAGGACTCAGTGCATCTCAGTCTACTAGATTTGCGAAAGGATGTGACAAGTAGTACAATCTACAAAGCACGATTTCTGGAAATCTTAACTGACCTTCAATCAAAAGGCTGGAATTTCCTGTATACTGATGGCTCAAAAACAGAACTCATGATATTATTTAATGCCTTAAAAAAGACATGGGTTGGAAAACAAGCCGGGTTTTATTATCATATTATAAGAATAAAAAACACATACCATGGTAATGACAGATAAGGTGAACGAAAACTTGAAATGCCTTTATTACAAGGAATACAACTTGCTATACTGATATTGTTTTGTCCTTTTTGGAAATTGTTCTTAAAATGACCAAGAGATCCCTTTGTTGATGTGATCTCCACAACTTATTCTGCGACCATTTATTCAATTTTTTTAAGGATTTTTTTTTGTCACGGAAATGACAATTTAGCTTGGGACAGTCACTTGAATTCATTTAACTCCATTGTTCCATTTGGCACCATTGTTCTTTTTTCTTTAAAGCTACATTAATGCACATTTTTCAAACTTACTCACAACTTTGAAATATTATGCATTTTATGGGGGAAGGTACAGCTTGAGACCTGCCACGGTAATGACATTTTTGGTAATTAAGTTGAAATTTCGGAATAAATTTAAACTTTTATTTTTATTATTTTACATTGCCCCGTTAAAGGGGTTTAGGAAGAAGCGTTTCTCGATAAAATATTTTAAAAACTAATATGTTTCATAAGCTTTGAACACGTACCCGCAGAATATTAATATTTTGAAATATTGACCCATATACTGCGTGAAGTGTGAAAAGGAATGTCAAAAAAATCTTTTGAAATCGTTTACCGGAGACAATTATATTTGTTCAATTCTGCTGCTACATGCTCTTTGTCTTCTCTTTTACAAAAGAAAAATTCCGGAAGAAAAAATCTCCTCATTATAGAATGGGTTTAGTGAGTTTTTCGCTAAACTATGGATCTTCCCACTAAAAAATAGATTTTAGATAAACCCGAGATAATTGTTACTGTCAGAACGATGGACCTCAGTTAAGAGGCCAAGTTTAGATCTTTTTTTACATTTGTATACACACAAATGTTTCCTGCTATACAAGATTTAGATTATTCAAACCACATTTTTTAGTAGATATCATATTTCTCTCCACATTCAATTGATTGCTTTCAATCAAAATTTACATTTCACTCTATTTCACCCGAGTGACTAATGCCTACATTGAAGTAGGTTAATACCTTCCTACATACATATATGTACATATATGCTCTCAAACTCATCAACAAAAATATTCGCATAACAAATTACCAATCTGTCATCTAAAACGATGTCAACAAATCACTCTACTCCCCTCAAGAAGATACTCATCATCCAATCTAAATAGCTCACGCATTTCTATATACCTACAGCATCTAAAGGCAATACCTTCACTCGCTATATACGCTCTTTTACAGCTTTAAATTTAAATTGGTCTACAAAAACCAGTTACACATCTGAAAGTTGTTGTCAACATCACTTTAAGGTGGCGCTCACAAGAAGAAAAACATGCCAGGAAGACAAAACGTTTAACATCCGCAATTATTTTCCCATTGCATGTCATGAATAACGACTCTTTGAGTTTTTTGACGACTTTCATAGCTTCTATATAAGAGAGCCTCTATGTGGCCAGCAGCGGCCACCATGTGCCAATATATGTTTAACGTTTAGTTTGGTCACATCTCTAGCATAACCATGCAATGAATAAATATTTTACTTAACCAATAAAAATGGCAAAAAAGTATGCAGCAAAGAATTAATGAAGAAAAATTGATCCTTGCTGTGATTCATAGAGCCAATAGGTTAGCTCGATGGTCAATGATAATGCGATTTCGCGGCTTAGCATTCCATTCTACACACGTTTCCTGTCAAACGTCAATGTGAACGTTTTTTGAATTTTCAATTCCACGAGAAAACCGTTTTTTTTTTTTTTTTTTTTTCTTCTTTTTCTCTGTGAACGAAGCTTAAAAAAACACACACACACAAGAGAAAGAGATAGAAATAGTAGTTGTTCTATGCAATTACACAAACATTTTTCAAGTTGACAAGAGTCGAAAAGTCAAAACGAACTAACGATAAAATTTTAATACCTATACCTATATATTTTCTCAACTCTAATTTTTTTGTTAGCTTATTTTGTTGTTGTTCTTCTTGTTTTGTTTACCAAATGTTGCAACATGCCAATAAAGCAAAAGAAACAAACAAGAAATCCAGGTAAATGAAACAGGTTTTCTTACACGTAACCGTTTCTTGGTAGGTAATACCTGTTTTTGGCCTCTTATAGTTTACAACTCCTGTACCTGACGTCATTGTGTAAAACGTTCACTCTTTTTGAATTAATTTCTGTTTCAGAATTCTTTGTAAGCTACTTTTCTATATAAGGTGCTGACGAGTGACGACGAAAGCAAGAAAGTCAAAGGAAACAAAAAAAAACCTTAACCAAACAATGAAACTAAATGCCGAACACATCATATTAGTGATGGTGTTGATGGTATGGTGACGGTGAGTGGCTGTGGCTAGTTCGATGGCGATTTTAAAGAAGAAGTCCAAAGAGACACAGGTAATACAGATACATGCATTAATGTGCAAAGGTTTTGGGTTAAAAGAATGTTGCCAGATTATAATAATTCAAAAAGACTGGCTTATTTGAAGTCTCAATTTGAAATCAGTTGTTTCACTTGTTGTTTGTTCAATTTGTTTTCAATAAAAGGTAAGTATGTATGAACATACTAGAAAAAAAATCTAGAGAAAAGGTAATCTCAAGTAGGATATTTGTTTGGATGCTGTGGTATCGTATTTAAAAGTTGGCTTGGATTTTTTAAATGTTTTCACAAATGGTTTTGAAACTACATACGATTAAGGTAGAAAAATCAAATTTTGTAATGTGGAAAGGGTTTATGACATAGGCACTTTTTCAATGCTGGCTTTTGGCATTTTCGTCACAGACGTTATGCCGATTTAAACGGATCGGGAAATTGGTAGAATTACACAATGTCAGTAGGGTATAATGTCAAGATTAAACGTCAGTTGCATTTGTCACTTTTTTGTACAGCAAAAATACTGTCAGGTTTTAAAACATTTACACTAAATATAAAACCATAAACAGTAAGAAAATATGAACTTATATTAAAAATTCATACAATTTGTTATAAATGAGTTAAGCTACGAAAATGGTCGATGCGTTGACCCTCTGACGTCAAAATGACGTCAAATTCCGTCCCAAAGTTGTCTTGTCGTGTGATCGTTAACGCAGAATACTGTCGATGCGTTGACGGCTGCGTTGAAACCGTTGACATTGTTTTTACCTTCAACGCATTGACTTTTTTCGTTGAACGTGTAATCACTCTGAGCAAATGTTAGGAAACATTGACGCAAAGCGTTGACCATAATCCCAACGTTGACATGGCATACTTTTCTGCCACGTCTGCGTCGTCTTTCGTGTGACATTGACAGATTAGCGTCATTCGTGTGATCGTCAATGTGTTATGCGTTGACATTGTCAACGTTGACGGTCCATTGGCAGTGTGTTGATGACTTTGTTGGTGACGTCAGAGAGTCAATGCGTTGACCATTTACATTGACCATAGCTTTACTTAAAAGTAACTCGTAATTAATCAATAATTCTGATGTTTCTTTTCCCAACCTTATTTGATTTTGATTCTAAAACTTCGATTACAATTTCTGTGCTAGGAATTCTTTTTTTTTTCAGATAAAATTATATTAAGGCCGTGTGTGAATTGGATTCAAATTTCGATTAAACTGATGTATCCTACGTTAAATTTTGACATTTCCGCCGGTAAAGATTCACCTCATTAGTGTCAAAAATTAAACTAACACGTCCTGAAAAGAAATTCCCACAGAATCAGTCGATTTTCTCTTTGTCTCTTCTGGGGTCAAAATTGTTAAAGAAAGGGGGATTATGATCCACCAAAATTGCATGTATGTAAGAGTTTCTGAGGTTGTGTATGAATTGGATTAAAATTGCGTTAAATTAAATCTAAAGTTTAATTTTTGACATTATTAAGGTGAATCTAATTGCGTAGAAACGTCAACATTTAATATCGGAAAAAATTAAGCAAAATTTCAATCCAATTTAGCCACAGCATGAGTAAATAAATAAATGTATACAGGGTGATTCGCATACGGTGTAACAAAAAGCTAAAGCTTTTAGGTTAGATTGAGACAAGAAAAAAATCGTATAGGAGAGGGGGTCTTTTCCCCCCGTTTAGCCAGGAGGGGCAATTTTCTAAGAAAAATTGACTTAAAACAGAAAAAAAAATATTAAAAAACAGCAGTTACACATACAATGCCATGATACAGCTTTTTGTGAAGCCAAAAATCTCTTTTTTTTATTGTGTTTTAAATAAATTTGTTTTTGCAAATAATTTTTGAAAAATTAATTTTCAAACTCAAAATTTCGAAAAAAAAATTGAAAAAATTTTGTTCAAACTAATTTCGTTCAGAATTCTACATTATTTAGTAGTATTTTTGTTTTTAATATTCAAGGCCCTTATTAATTTTAAGTCAAAAACCAACAACTGGATCTAAAATTTTTTAAATTTTAATTTTAAGTTGGAAAATTTAGTTTTCAAAAACTATTCTTTAAAATAACTTTATTCAAAAACAAAATAAAAGAAAAGATTTCTGGCTTTACAAGTATATCATGGCATTGGAAACATAACTTATTCAGAGAGCAAGAGAACAGATTTTGGCATCCAGTTTTTGGTGTTTGACTAAATATTAATCCAAGTTTGAAGAGGAAAGTGGAAGCTAAGATTTAACTCGAGCTACGTTTTATTCTGAAAACACAAAACGCTGGTATGTTGAAGTTCGTGCAATAGTCATAAAACTTACATAAAGTTATGAAGTCATGAAGCTTACAGTTTTCGAGATATTTATAAAAAAATAACTGAGTTTCAACCACTTTTATCCTGCCGAAAAATTTTAGCCCTAGTTGAAATTAAGGCTACTTTTCAGAAAACGCTTAGGACATATGTAGGTACAAATTAACTTCTCCACTAAAATTCTGCTTTGTCGGAAGTTTTCTGAAGTTTTGTCTTTTTTTTGTCTAATTTTTCTGGACTAATATAAGCAGATTTCATTGTAAATAAGCTTTTAATAAAAACATAAATTGGTGGTGCGACGCCGGCTCGTGGAAAATCAGGGCACTGAGAGGCACTTTTTCATGACAATAGATACTCGCCACTTCCTCGAACACTTTATGCTCGGTTACTAAAATCTGCATATTGGGTACGTTCAGTGACAAAACTCTAAAGATCCCCTCCAAGCTAACTAGTCCGTTTTACAGCCGTGCCCGTAGTCTACAACGTATGGACGAATTCGCATACGGATCCAAATATGGATCCTCAAAAACGCGCTTGGACAAACGTTGATGTTTACACATATTGACCGTGAGCACCGGCCCTCACACAATTTTTTTTTAAGGTGGAAATAGCTGGAATTTGATCCCAATATAAGCTTTTATACCTTACGATTGTAGGTACGCTGGGTAGGTACCGATATTCTTGGGGCTAAACAAATTTAAATTTTCGCTATAGAAAATCATATTATGTATTACCCTTAAGTATACAGCTAAACAACTATTAGTGAAGGTTCTGGCACAGCACCCAGCAATAACTGTCGGACCAACATTTTCACCTTTTCTACCACCTTATTGTCGGGTTATTAAGGGTGAATATTAATTGCTTATCTAAATACCTAACATTTCCTACAAAAACAAAACCTCATTAATTACATCAGTTCTCAGAAAATACAACTTATAAACGTAAACTTTCTGTTGTACATAATATATCTATCATCTTGCATCAAAATCTGCATTATACATTGCATATTGAATTTCAGTATCTTAAAATAAATTTCCAATAAATTAAGCGTGATTTTAACAATTAGTCACGTTTTGTTTTTATCAGTAGCAAATAAAAATAATAACAATCTATACACTATAAGAGGCTACATAGGTAGGTAAGCTACGAGTTAGATAGCACTCTTCACGTAATATGTATACACGAACCTAATATAAATAATAATAAAAAAAAAAACTATGAGTCATAATTTCTAATAAATTGCATTTGTTTGGTTTATTTTTTTCTTTTAGTTTTTTTGTCTGGTAACACCACCTGTCGAACCTACCTGTGTGTGGTAGCAACAATAACAAACAAAAGATTCAGGTAAGAATATTTCGTTATTGTATTTCTCCCCCCCCCCCCCCATTTTAAGCATTGTTAACAAAAAAGTGTGGGTTGGGGTGTTGAGTGTGTTGCAGTTCTTTTATTGGTATTGGTGAAAGGTATGGTCTTTAAGTCAGAATAGGTGCGGGTAACTGCTGGACAAGGAAAATAATGTGAATTCTTTAACCAAAATGTAGAACAAGGACTAAAAGATTCCCGCTATATCTACCACCTTAGGTGGATTGCATAGTGTTGCAGTTATAAAAGAGGAAGAAAGAGTGCACTGACCTTTTTGCATTTACCAACCACCTGGGGTTGGTGTTGTAGAAAGGTATATTTATATGTAGAATGTAATAGTTGATTCTTTTGTAGATATACAAAGATACAATCCAAATTCACATACCTACACTTTTGAGTGGAAAAACACTTTCACTTCAATTTAAATAGAATTTTTCTATTAAATTCTTTAACATGAACTTTATAGTAATATAAAATTAATATCAATACAAAACAACACACAGGTGCGTATTATTGGCGGATTTCGCAAGATACTTTATCTAGATACTACGTCAGATAAAAAAGTATCTAATCTAATCACAGGTGGAAATTACATACAACGGAAAAATGATAAGCGTTAATAAAAAGAAAATAAGCTTTAACGAGAATTTCGAAATTTCGTTGTTGTTTAACTGAAAGCAACTGCCAGATTTTGAAGAAGGCGCGACAACGCCCAACTTGGCAGATTTGTTAGGTGGTGTATATCGAAGAGACAGTTTTCCAAAGCACCGAACCGAACACGACGAGTAACTACGATAGACTGATGCTTGCTTGGTATAGGCGATTCAATGGAAGTGGTTGCTTCATCCAGCACGGCAGCACCAGCTAAGTCATTATAAAAACAGTCTCGACGAATCGTGAGTAGTGTAACTGCTCTCATACTAACACGTAGACGAAACGAAGACTTCGTCTGATGTCGTTTCGGATTCAACACGTTGCCTTTGGTTGGATTAAAATATTGTTAAAAGAGGGTGAATTGGCTTTGAGAGAGAGAGAGGTACACTCACGATTGTGGCCTAAATTTTGGTTCAATTTTAGTTCAATAGTATATGTGAAGATGAAGAGGCTTAAAGGTATGTATTTACATTATACAAAGGTGGCTTTAGTGATGGTCTCTATAGACTCTTAATAAGACTGGAAAGGTGGAGAAATATTGTTGGCTGATGATGCACAATATTATAGGTAACGATCGTGAGTTGATGACCATACAGTGGGGTTTTTATCAGATTGGGAGTTGGGTAGTTGTATATGGGGTAGATGAAACAGTTGTCAAGTATGTTATTTAATCTATAGCTACAACCGTTAACGTTACTGTGCAAATATGCATGCGATTTTGTATGTTCGACGAGTACATTTGCTGAGCTTTACTCTGTTTCGTTAAGTTTGCGTTTAGTTGCACTCCCTCTTCAAAGAGCGATTTCCTTTACATGTACGATCGAATTTTTTCTATAGGTATAGCTTTGAAATATAGGAAAATATTTTTCACAGTCAGTTCACTTTCTATAAAGCCCTTTAAATTATAAGGACTATTCGATCAATGACGAGCAGTGAATGAGAAATCTTAACGAAGAAGGATAACTTTAGATTCAAAATAGCTTTTAACAACCTTTAGTCCATAAAAATAGCCGTTTTGTCCCGGCGATCTCACTTGGACTCATCAGTTGACTAGTGAGGGCCTTGTCAATACGCAATTTTTATTAAGTTCAGTTCAACTTATATGAACTTTTTGACAAAAATCCAATGTGAACAAGGATAACTTTAGTTTACTTATTTATTTTAATTATTTCAACTACAGACAGTTAGTTTATGTTAAGTTAGAACAATAATAGTGCCCCTTGAAACCGCTTGCGATAATGTGGTAAACCAACTATTTCTTAAAAATCAAATGTCAAACAATTGAGAATAAATTTTAAATAATCTAGTTTTATAAAATTTCTTATCTATAATTCAAAGATGCCTATAAAATTTTTAATAAGTACAAATTTCTTTAATTATATGAGATCAAGGGGTTCACATTAAACGACCTATCAACCCACTCGAGTCGTTTTGCTAGCGTTCATATTCAAGGACTGTCTTACCGACATAATTTTTTTTCAAAGAGCGAACATGGTTCGAACCTTACGTCTTCCGACTGCATTTGAATGAAATTAAGTATTAAAAAGCGGCAAAAAGAAATCCAAGAACTCGATATAAATGATGGTTAGGTGGTTTCACTAAAAGGCGGTATATCTTCTCGCGTCTTCTTTATTCACTGTATCTTCCAAAAAGATTTCAGTAAAATAGCTCCAATATTCTTTTTACTGTGGCGTGCAATGACATCAAACACTGTGTCTGGTTCAGGGGCATCATTTTGTTCGGTTTAATGTTAAAAAAACCTTGAAACTCCTTGAACAAATGTTGCCACTTTGTACTACAATGGAATTGAGAATAAATTTCGCTGGTTTTTGAACGTTGTAAAAAGAAGTTTTGGTTTTAAAAAGTGAAAGTTTTTGAGCTGACTATTTTTCCTATTTTCTGAGTTAGTTTTCCCTTTTTTCCTTTGGGTTAAAATATCCCGGAAAAACAAGAAAAATCCCTCAATATGGCATCGCTGCTTTAGTTGTGTTCCTTTGGAGGTGGCGAAGAACAAACTATACCTACTCATGAGTAGGTACTTTGCTAGCTATTTTCAATGGAACTCTTAGAATGGATTCCTCTACAAATCTCATCTACTCGCCATGAGACACGAATAGTTGGTAGTACTAGATTATACAATGAAGAAGAACGTAAACAATAGCGAATTATATTGTTTTCGTTTTTCTGGGCTATATTGAATAATTTCAATTGAAATGCTTCTAACTGATGAGTCTAACTGTCATGCCTGGGTGAAACGTATTTGCACTATAAAAGACGAAAAATACTTTCACTTGAACTTAGTACTAGATTATCGTGTTCCTCTTCTCATGAGCCATTTCCAAAAGAACACGGCTTTTAGTGACAAAAGAATTGTAGTAGATTTTCGTTCAGATTTGGTTATAAAACATGAATAAGATAAATAAGATTTTTAAGGCTCTCTCAAACCAACGCGAATACTTCGGAACGACAACGAAACTTTCGCCTGTCTAAATTTATTTACATGGTGATCAATGACAGTACCCACATTGGCGCGATGCGAATGGTTAACCATTCTTCGGTCGTGGTATATTCGCAGCGAATGTTTCGCGTTGGTTTAGAAAAACCTTTATTTTTAAATTCAAATTTTAATTCGTAACGGGTGATTTTTTAAGAGGTTTAGAACTTTTTTTTAAAAAAAAACACAAAAAATTCGAAAAAGTGAATGAAATATTTATTTGAATCGGTAGTTTGAACCTTGCAATTTAATGTTTAAAGATAATTTCATGCAAATGTTGACCGCGGCTGCGTCTCAGGTAGCCCATCCGCTGAGTCCAATTTTGGCATACTCTTTCACACATATCGGCCGGTATCTCACGAATGAATGCATGGATGTTGGCTTCCAGTGCGTCAATCGAAGCGGGCTTGTCCCTATAGACATTAACCTTGACATACCCCCACAAAAAATAATCTAATGGTGTCAAATCGCACGATCTAGGCGGCCAATTGACCGGCCCGAAACGTGAAATTAACTGTTCACCAAACTCGCCTCGCAATTGCGCCATTGTTTCGCGTGCTGTGTGGCATGTGGCACCGTCTTGTTGAAACCACATATCATGCAAGTCAAGAACTTCCATTTCGGGCAAAAAAAAGTTTGTTATCATCGCTCGGTAGCGTTCACCATTGACAGTAACGCTGCGATTCGCATCATCTTTGAAGAAATAGGCCCAATAATGCCGCCGGCCCATAAACCGCACCAAACAGTGGCTTTTTCGGGATGCATTGGTAGCTGTTGCAATGCTTCTGGCTGATCTTCACTCCAAATGCGGCAATTTTGCTTATTTACGTACCCATTCAACCAAAAATGAGCCTCATCGCTGAACACAAGCAGCGCGCGATGAACATTTCGAACCGAGCACGAATTTTGATAGTAAAATTCAATAATTTGCAAGCGTTGTTCATTTGTAAGACAATCCATGGTTAAATTGCAAACCAAACTGAAGCTGTTTGACAGTGACACAAGGTACTAAACACACGTCAGCTGTCAAAACCAGTGTTGCCAAAACCAAACCAGCTTAAAAATCACCCTTTAAATTTACTCTCGGTACTTTGTGGATTAGAAGATAATTAAGCATTTTTATTAGTAGCAGTGTTATTAGCCGTGTTCCTTTGGCAAAAAATAATCTAGTACTATCAACTACTCGTGCGTAGTTGAGTAGATGAGGCTTGTAGGAAATCCAATTTTGTGTGTTCCATTCAAAATGGCTATCAAAGTACTCATGAGTACTTCGCAACCTCCAAAGGAACACGGCTATTATTGAACTGATTCTAGAGGTGTATCTGAAAATCTACTTCAGTTTGGTCCAAACTCTTCAAAAATCTCTGCCAGGTTTCATAAAATATTGTTCCCCTTTTTCTTAAACAGCAGCCCCACTAGGTGTTCTGTATTCCATCGAGATGGAAGTGCGGGCGGCTAAGCTTAACAATGTGCAAGTATACATACCGCACTCTGCTAGGTACCTTAAGCACAGAAAAAAAAAAAAAAAAAAAAATAACTTCTCCTCCATGCAAATGTTTTTGACGGTCACCCACTATATATAACCGTCTTCGGTACCGTTATAAGAGAATGTATATCTCGGCATCTTTCTTGATCAACCACCACCACATCATACCACACCGCGGCGAGAGGGCGCTAGTTGCTTGTATTCGGTGAATGTCAGGAACTGGAAACATTAGCCAGATCATTAGGGATCGAGTAGGTGTTATATGGTTCGAAATCGTGATTGGGAAATTATGTTCTTCTGCAGTTGTACTTCTTATGGGTTCTCTGCTCTTCCCTGTCATTGCTTTGCTTGATTGTGCCCGAGGATATTTACCGGTTGGTTAGTTAGTTGGTTGGGTGGATGGAGGAGTTTATATAGTAAGAGATACCAAAGCCGGCCCGCTAGTGCAGTGCAACGGCACGTTGGTGTGGCGACCAGCGCGCGGTGTGTCGGTTCTGCAGATAAATGCAGAAATGATGTTTTTCTGTTCCGTGCGATGATTGTTTTTCTTTTTGTATCTTGTGTTCATGTTCATCATGACTGAGTATATCTCCAAGTTGTTTTATCCATGGAACAAGTTTATCCCCCTGGATCGATCTACCTGCATATAGGTATATAACTAGCGCAAAGAACTCTTCTTTCTTTGGGTTGTGGATTGGAATTAATAGAGAGAAATCGAAATTCAAATTGATTCGGAAGGTTATCGATATGCGGTGTTATCGTCATATATAAACTCGAGCCGGTGTTTGACAGAGGAACTGCACTACGTGCTGCTGCTGCTGCTCCCGGCACCATAGGGGATAGTTAGTATTTTATGATTTATGTTTTATAGCGGATCGTAATGATGCCAGTGTTAATGGTATTTTCTTTTTTTTATTATTCATATAGGTATACCTATAATTGCAATGTGATGTCGTTGATACGATAAAATATCGTTTCCTGGTCCGGCTAAAACAGATTCTCGGATTGCAATGCGGTGATGGGCTGTTGATGGTAACCAAATCCAAGGTGAGGAGAAGAACAATTTAATTTTGCGCGATTTCCATCCTCACACGTACATATAGAAGAGTGGCGCTTAAAAGAACAAGTTAGAGCTCATCTTTGGCTTTGTGCACACTTTGCATCTCAAATCATTCATTTTCTAGATACAGAATCTTCAGGATTATTTAATTATGATGAGGAAATTGCAATCGTTGTGAAAGGATTTCTGATATGCCTATATACATATGTATGTGCGACTTTCGTATTTCGTTTGAACCGGATTGTTCATTATAAAAGTTATACTTTGGGCTTTAGTGTGATTTGAAATTTGAAAGAACCATCAAGGAACAGTTATTTTTTCTTATGATAATGATGATTTTCATTTTTTTAAATTGACCAATTAATGATTAACGATTAGGGCGATGGGGACTTAGGCTTTTTGTCTTCATAGGAATCTACTGTTGTCACGGAAAGTTATCACCTCCTCTCCAAACTTGACAACTATCACCCTCCATTTCTATTAATTTCGCGTCTGTCAGCGAACATCATAATACTGATCTTTTAACGCAGCAGAAATTTAATTTTCGTAAAGCTAACTTTTTGACAAACTCAATGATCTCATCGGTAGAATCTATTTTTGACTTCATCTCCGACAAATCTATTCACATTGATTTAGTGATTGACACATTCTATACCCACATCTTTAACTGTTTTTCCAGTTCAGTCCTTATTTTACTTTTTCACATCTTCTCCTCCTTGGTATAATAAAGAACTTCGTTCACCAAACTCTCTTGTATACCTAAACTTTTTGAAAGTATAGTTTATGAGTTGCCGTTTGTTCACTGTTAATCAATTAGTTCTTCTGAGCAGCACGGGTTCTTAAAAGGACGATCCACAACAACTAAACTGACTGAATTTGTTTCAAAAACGCTGTGGGCCTTAGCAGAAGGTAAAGAAGTTGATGGCATTGCAACAGATTTTAGTAAAGCGTTTGACACAATTTTCCACAATATCATTCTTTTTAAACTTAAAAAGGTTAGTTTTCCTCTTTTGTTCACCTTATGGATTTAGTCATACCTAGTTGACCGTCAGTATCAAGTGCTCTTTAGAGGGAGTATCTCCAAACCTATTCATGCATTATCTGGAGTACCCCAGGGGAGCCTCTTGGGACCACTTATTTTTGTTTTGACTATAAATGACATTGAGCTGATTTTACCTCAATCTGATTTAGAAATTTACGCTGACGATATGAGAATATCGAAACAAGTCTTCACCCCTGACGACGCACTTATGCTGCAAACAGACTTAAATAGCTTTTTTACTTGGTGGCAAAAAAACTTTCTTGCGAGCTAAACATTAAGGAATGTCAAACCATAAACTTCACTCGAAAGCGCCCTACCTTGTCCCAAAGACAATACTCGATTATGGAGTACCTCTGTTCTTATTGTAACCTCCATTCGCGACTTGGGAGTCATTTGTGACACTCAACTCAATTTTTGCTCCCACTACGACAGTATTATAAGCAAAGCCAACTCAACACTCGTGTTCGTAAAACGCTGGTCAAAAGAATTTTCTTGTCCATATGTAACCAAATCCCTTTATATGACTTTCGTTAGACCTCTCCTAGAATATACCTCCCCACTCTGGTCTCCATATCATCAAGTTCACATAGATCGTATTGAAGTCGTCCAGCGCAGATTTGTACGCTTCGCTTTGCGGGGTCTTGGCTGGGATGATCCCTTTAACCTTATTAAACTCTTATGCAGACCATCTTAAACTTCTGAACCTTCACCCCCTCAAATAACGCCGTGATACTGCTGACATCGTTTTTGTTCACCAATTATAAAATGAGCTCTAATCTGCTCCAAAAGGTCTGTCTGAATCCAAAACCCCGTCAGTTAAGATCTGTTCCTTTCTTCCTCACTGCCTACCACCATACCGATTATGGCCTAAACGAACCATTGACTTGAATGCTATGTGCAAAGCCAACAACATAAATTTTACTTTCAACTCCATCATAAGTAAGCCTGCTTTAAAACAAGCTATACTTAACTCATCCTTTGCTTAGTCCTTTTTTTTGCTTATTCTAATTCTCCCATATTGAACATTTCTACCTTTACTGGGGCATATTCATAGTCACTTTTAAACTCCAGTTTATCTTAGACCTGGGTTTTCCCTATCTTAATAACATTGAATAAACCCCAGTCTAAGATAAACTGGAATTTAAAAGTGACTATGAATATGCCGCATTATGTTTAAGTATAGATTTAAGAAATATTATGCTTAGTTTTAAGTTCAGCTTGTATTAAGCTTATAATAAAATTAAAATTAAAATTACTGATTGCCCAACTTTTGACCTCAACCAGTATAGGTTGTATGAAAATGTTGGTACAAATGAGCAATTTTTCAACAGAAATACAATTTGTTTGATGGAGTCTGTGGCTTAATTCTTCAGTAAAAGATCATCCGAGTTTCAATTTGATGAGTTAATTCTAATTTAACTGGAAAGTGCACTAGCAAACTTAGTATTTAGTTTAGTCAATCATCTTCTTTTATTTCAATCAATGCAATCGACTAAACATCGAACCATTTCCTCTTAAACTGAATTTTTCCAAAACAAATATGTACGAAAAAATAAATTAATAAAAGAATTAGCAAAAGTTCAAAAGATCAAATGACAGTTTCCTCTAAACGCATACATACCTACATGCATGACATGACATCTTTTAAGTGTTTTAATTGATGTATGTCCAGAAATTCAATGAAAATTGCCAACTAATACTTTATTTTTGTCTATACCTACGTTAATTTTAAATTATTTAATTGCATGCGTCCACATGAAAGTCATTATGTTATTTAAATTTAACCATCAGAGAGGAGACAGAGTCTTTTTTGTCACCAAAAATCGTAATTTGATAATTCGATTGAAACAAAACACCAAAATCAAACCTCATTCTCATTCAAGTTGACAATAAAATTTGAAAAAAAAAACGAAATTACCGATTTGCATAGTAAAGAAAATAAAAGTCCACCACTTGGTTGCATGTACTTGCTCTTAAGTGTTGATAATAAACAAAGGGTATTTTTTTTTTAGAGGTTTACAGCTTTGAAATGGAATAACACATGAAATTTACTTTATTCGAAAGATAATCTTCTGGCATTATAAATTAAATATGATTTCTGGAATATGACCGCCACGGCTGTCTGGGACGTAGTCCAATCTGAAGGTCCAATTTTCGAAGACTTTTTCCAACATTTATAGCCGTATATCGGCAATAACGCGGCAAATGTTGTCCTCCAAGTGGTCAATCGTTTCGGGCTTATCGGTGTATTGTAAAACAAATGTGGTACGAGCTGTGTGACATGTTGGGCCTTCTTGTTGAAACCACAGCTCCTGCACATCATGGTTGTTCAATTGATGAACGAAAAAATCAGTAATCATGGCTCTATAGCGTTCTTGCCAGCATTGTTTTTAAAGAAGTACGGACCAATTATTCCATCAAACAGTAAAGCACACCAAACAGTCAGTTTTTGTGGATGTAACGGTGTCTCAACAAACACTTGAGGATTATCATCACTCCAAATACGGTACTTTAGTTTATTGTCGTATCCATTCAACCAAAACTGAGCTTCATCGGTAAACAAAATTTCAGTACCTGTAATGACCGAAGTAGTTGTGAGAGAACTGCATTTTTTTCAAAAACTATTAACACAAATAACTACGTTGAAACAAATAATAAAAGAACAAGTTTCTGGATTTCAGAGAACCTATAAGGGAATGCCCATTTTACTATGGAGCTTTGGCTCAGAGTGTACAGGAACGACTTTAGTATCAAATGAAAGGTGACGTGAAGCCCGATACATGAGTAAAATATTTTCAAAATCGTGTATGGGAAAGTCGAGATATTTGGGCTTGAAGTTGACGACTGCAAAATAGGGATTTCAGATTTTGTTCCAAATAATTGGCCATAACAGGCGCAATAATTGACGTAGAAATGATATTAATATTAAATGAAAGGTATTTTTCTTGTCTTTAAAATAATACCAAAGTTATTTGAGTTTTAACTTCTAAAAAAGCCACTTTTTTTTGCGATCTTTGTCACACCGATATTTCAAAAAATTCAGTGGTGACATATCCTTTTTTTAGCTCCAGTGAAAAGCTTATTTTACTACCTTTGATACCAATATCATTTTTCTACGTCAATTATTCCCCCCGTTATGAACAATTATTTGGAACAAAATCTGAAATCCTTATTTTGAAATCGTCAACTTCAAGCCCAAATATCTCGACTTTCCCATGAACGATTTTGAAAATATTTTACTCATGTATTGGGCTTCACGTCACCTTTCATTTGATACCAAACTCGTTCGTGTACACTCTGGGCCAGAAATGGGCAATTCCCTTTGCATTGTACCTAAGTGTTGCCGTTGTTTTGAAATCTCTTTTCTTTTTTATTTTAAGTAATTTTTTGGAAAATTGCACCTCCCGCCTAAACGGAGGGAGATAGACCCCCCTCTTATTGCAAAAATGCATTTATTTTATCCTTCTACAAAAATCCGTTATTATTTTGCGGTGCTCTAGTTATCGTACTGGTGCCATCACCGTAAATACCAAAAAGCAAAAATCTCATACAAAAGTAGTTTTAGTAGTTTTCAATTTCCTCTAAAACTAAAAAATTGGTTTAAACTTTTTTTTTTCAAGTTATGAATGAAGAATCGAACTCGATATTTTGATCAAACTTGACATTACGATGATAGCGAAGACGAAAAAAGTGGGTCTCGCAAAACGTCCGTCTGTCTGTCTGTCTATCTGTCTATCTGTCTATCTGTCTATCTGTCTATCTGTCTGTCTGTTCGACTACAGCCTAAACGGATGGGTCGATTTTCTTTAAACTTGGTACCTTGCGTTTTTTGGACATTCCCCCAACCTTCCTCCTTTTTTTAGGACCAAAACTAACAGTAGCTGTCATACAAAATTTCTTGGCCAAAAAGGAAAAACTTATTTTTCTCAAAATCGGCTGCTCAGATTTTTTTAAAAGAAACTCAATAAACTTAAATAGTTACAAGTTGCAGTTTAATAAAAAAATGGCTCCGAAAAATGGTTATTAATGGTACCTCCCAAAGAACCATTTTTTTGATTTTCGCTTTTCTCAAGAAAGATTTAACTGATTCTGACCAATTTTTTTATGAAGAATTATTAACACATTATAAATAATATTGTGTACCAAAATTTTCAAAAAAAATATTTTTTAGATTTTTATAAAAGTTTGAAATTTTTTTTTTGAAAACTCAATATTTCAAAAACGACTCTGTCGATTTTTATTAATCTTGGTAAAAATCAGTTTTTTAACTTTATCTAGAAGATTTTTGTTAAAAATTATTCTAATACCCAAAACTAACGGTGCCTCCCATACAAATGTTTAAAAACCGTTAGAAAAATATTTCTTTTCTCAAAAACGACTCCTACGATGTTGATATAATTTGTATGATATGTTGAAATTAGTACGATCTACAATTATAATAATAATAATTTTTTATACAGAAGCTTGTAACAAATATAAATAAAAATTTATTTTTTAAAATTCGATATTTCGAAAACTGGTAGCAGATTTTTTGTGAAGTTCAATTTTTAACTCAACATTAATAAATACTTAAAATTGGAGTACCAATTATTTTTCTCAAAAATGTTAACGAAATTTTATATACCTATAAAAAAATTAATTATCTTTAAAACTACTCCTACGATGTTGGGTTAAAACAGATTCAAAGTATTTTAATCAATTTCTTTGTAATTTTGTTGATTTAAAACAATTTACCAGTTTAAATAATACCTACCTAGGTATATAGGCAATTTCCTTTTATGGATATTGCATATGTGCAACACTAAACTATGTTTTGGCAAATGGATAAAATATAGACTCCCATAGCTTATTTATTTCGGACTATCGACCGACAATATGTTCGCACATAAGAGCAAGTTCGTGCGACGCAGTCGTGCATATTTTTTATATGAACTTTGCCAGAACTTTGGACTAAAATTTGCCGAAATCAGCAGAAGTAATATTGTCGCTTTGTCAGATCTGAAAATTGTCCGTAAACCTAGGTATTTACGCTAAGTTTATCTTCATTACTAAACAATGCAAGAAAATATCAATAATAACAAAGGAAGATAGGTATACCTATGCCTACTAAAATTCTGACAGACAAACTACTAGTTCACTTGAAGTAAGATTGCAGATTCAACTTTATTCTTCTTTCAACAAAGAGCAGTCTCTATCTAACGATAATGTCGTGCTTGACTTTTCTACAAATGCGTTACTTTGTTTCACATGCATAAGCTACTATAAACAACATCAGTCCAAATCAACTTTTTTATGATTTTATCCGCAACATTCTGACTCGCTGCACCATCACATACCTACCCCCTTATATTTGACTTCCTATATAATTGCTGGTAGTAGGTTTTTTATTAGTTGGGTCAAGAACTTCAGTGACCCGCTTTTTGTCTCAATTCATTAACAGCAATTAAGAAACGGATTAAAACAGACCAAATTAGATTCTCCCACCCGTTATGTCCTCAGCTGAGGTATACCTACTGCCCTGCCCGGCCCGTATAGCTTATAAGCTTGTCATAAACTAGCAACATAAGACTACAATTATTAGTTCTAGCTCTCGTATAAGGTTTGTTCATTCATTAAAAATATACACGAATCCAGATGCCATCAGATCCACCCATCGATCTGAGTGTTTTTGTCTTGCACAAGAGAGGGGGGGTTACACTTAATTAATCGAAGATCAAGCTGTAGGTGATGACTTGGCAGCATCCCCTTGAATCCCAGTTCCCAAGTCACAATCGCAATCAGCGGAACAAGATGACTTATACTGTACGTCTTTCTGATGACTGAGTTGAGTATTGAGTGCGATGATAGAAATTGTGACGGCGACGCGACGGCTGTTTGGCTGACCTGAAGAGGTCACCGAATTAGTTGGCAATTCGCCTCCCTCCTCGTTTTTGACTTTCGTGACCGAGGTGGCTTGGCCATCAATTGATGGTGATTAAAACGAATTACGAGATGAATTTATTTTCCACAAAAAAAAAAAAAGCAATCATATGCGGAATTGGTTGGAAGCTGGAACTAGCCTACCTACTGCCTACCTCTTTATAACAAGATTGAAAAAATTCAAATGCTACAAAGATGTTGTGATGCATCCTGAGCCAGACAGCACGTAGAGTAGAGTTGAGTTTGCATAATTTCTAATTTAATATTGAAGAAAAATCATCTACATAATTCTGAGATGGGTAGGTACGTACAAACCTATAGATTTTCATTTGGGCCCTGCGCCTGCAGATGGAAAAATTTGAATTCACTTTTTATGTTTGGTGATAGTGAGGGTAAGGTTTTGTTATATGACCAAATAGAACTACATACGCACATAGGTATATAGGTATACCTAGGTACTTGTTGCAATTCATTGTTTAATTTGTTTGGAAAGAATTCTATTAGAATATTCAACAAGTGGATTTAACAGTCATGCGTTCTCGAAAATGAAGGGTAGTTTGTGTGTGTTTTTTTTAAAGAATGTTTTATGAGATGATGGTGAAGGAGGGTAGTTTTTGAAAGAGAATATTTAGCTCTAGCTCTATACGATTTACAGTTACTTTGTGTACTTGTGTTTATAAGAGATGAAGCAAATGTGTGTTTAAGCATACTTACCTGGCGTAGGGGCTACCGTGATCATCAAGGCGGTTCCCCCGAAGTGAGGTCTGGCCATTGCACTGCGGCTGGATTGACCTTCGCGATTGTTCCTAATGTGAATAACTCGTTCGTGTAATTTTTGGTAGCCGGGAATGGCGTTCGCGCCGTCCCGACATTAAATAAAAATAAATAACAAACAAGTACTATAGTAAAACATGTATGTGAACTAATTAAAAGTGTAGTGAGCAATAATATAATTAACTTAATGTAGGTGAATAGTAGGGATGAGCGATATTGAAAAAAACATCGATGTCAACATCGAAGACACTGCACTACACGAAGAAAGTTGCGGACAGAATTGTTGCCTGGACCCCGACTCCACAGGGCGTTCAGATTCAGATGTTCAACATCACAACCCCAATCCAATCAGCAATCAGCTAAGCTCCACTGCCAGTCAAAGACGGTGTTCACATTGGACTCACTCTGCGCGACTCATATTGACATTTATTTGTTTTATCTCACTCCACCTCATGATGAAAAAGAGATAGTCTAGTGAGGCAGGATTTTTTCAAAAAATCTTGCCTCACTTTCTCATATAGTGAGCTGAAGTGAGATAAAAGAAAGAGATGTCAAAATGAGTCGCGCGGAGTGAGTCCAATGTGAACACCGTCAAAGAAGTGAAACATACAGAAATTCCTTTCATCACTACTTCTACCTTTTTCCTCAACATTCCAACATCGATGTTAATTATTATCGAGACAGAAACATCCATGTTTTTTTAACATCGATATTTTTTAACATCGGTATTTATTATTCAAAATATTTGATGTTTTTAAAATCGATATTTTCAAATATCGATATTTTTAAAAATATTTTCCTTTGCGTTTTTTTCAGCAAATATGTAGGTAGATATACGTTAAAACTCATTCAAAATTCCTTTATTCAAATTTGTTTTTCAACATCGATATTTAAAAAAAAAATACATCTTAAATTCAAACTACCTTTAGGTAGAGGTACGGTCTTAAAAATTGTTCCCAACATCGATATTTATCGACAGCGATTGAGGAAAATCTCGACCACAGTAGGTATGTGCCTAATTTATTTTACGATTTTACTGAATTTTCTGTCCAAAAACGTACAAAGTGTTGATAACGTAACGATATTTCCAAGCCAATCGAGCCTCGACTGTAGTTCAGCGTTGCCACTGAAAAATTTCGAAAGGAGTCAAAAAAAGGAGTCCTGACTCCTGATTATGAGAAAAAAGAGTCATCTATATAAACTTCAAATAAAAAACCGAAATGTATAAAAGATATACCTAATTCAATGAAGTTTAATTTACTTGGTTAATATTTAAAAAAAAAATATTTTAATCAAATGATTAGAGAAATTTATTCTTTTGCAAATTTTTTTTTTTTTGACAGAAACTGCCAATTTGTCAGCGTTAAAATCTAGCATTAAACTCCAAATAAACAGAAAATGTATTTTTCATTAATAGACCAACCATAATATGTGCAAGATGTGAAAATGAACAGGGCGCAACATTCTGGGGGCGCATTACCAGGAGCAAGAAAATGTAATTTGAACTGGCGCAAACAAATATATACTGGAATTTGAATTTTAACCACAAAACTTGTTGAAATAATCCCAAAATAACATCCATCACAACTGTGCTAAGTTATTTCTTGTCCACTTACTAACTTCACTGTCATTGTTGCATTCAAGGAGAATTTAACTCAATATTCAATTCTTTTTAGGTGGAAAAAATACAGGTGAAGCAAAAAATGTTGCAGGGTGATTCGCATAAGGTATGACGTGTAGATTGCGTCGAGACATGACACAAATCTAATAAGAGGAGGTCATTTCCTCCCGTTTAGCCAGGAGAGGCAATTTTCTTTAAAGAATATTTAAAAAACAACGGTAATACTTACAATATTATGATATACATTTTTGTAAAGCTTGAAATCTCTTCTTTTATTTTATTTTTAAATAATGGTGCTTTAGTGAACAGTTTTTGAAAAAAATAATTTTCTATCTCAAAATTTTGAAGAAAACACATTTAAAAATTTGCCCCCCATCCCCCGTAGTTACGCCAGTGCCTCCAATTTTTGACAACCTTTTTTTGACCACTTCTTTAAGCTACGCCACGCCCACTTTAAGGTCACGCCAACTTTCGACCCCGCCCTATATAGGTTCCTAATCTTTCAAACACAAAAAAAGTTTTTCAAATCAAAAACTATTTTTATGTACCCTAGCTCACCCTGCATTTTGAACATCGCCCAGGTATAATCTCTCAAATACAAAATTTTGTTTCAGAGATAAGCTCCAACATTATAAACAATCAAACAGGCAGAACAGCTTTTCCAGTAGTTGCGCAACTTAACCGTGAGTCTCGCATCAGTCAAAAGAAGGTAGCGTAGTTCTCATTGTGATCTCATCCCTGATACTTGGGGTACATTATCGTCTCAAATAAAAAAAAATTAAAAGAAGAACCTAAAAGAATTATGAAAACAAAATATCACTCAAACGAGTGAGAATCAACAAGAACGAACATTTTTCCAACAGCAGAGTTTTTTCCCTGATGCACTTAGCTTTTAAAAAGTGTTTTATATTTTTAATTTTGAATCAAGATTTTATAGACCTTTTTTAAAACCAGGATAAAAAGATATATTTTTGAAGGACTTATGCGGCCTTAAATTTCAAACTTCACTGATCAAAAAAACTCTTAAAACTTGAAAACGACTGGACCCAATTGGATACTTCCTTCTGCTGGTTTGTTATTGTTTGTAATTGCTACACGCGAAGGTTTAGGAAAATAGAAAAATAGGACAAATTCTCAACAGATGGCACTGTAGGCGGTTAGGAAATGGCTTTTTGGATATTCTTTTCAACCTTTTTGTTATTTTTAGGGTAAAATGGGGTAAAAAATAAAAAAAATACCCAATTTAAGAAATTCTTTTGGTGTTTAAATGGTTGCTTTTTTTGGTGGATGGCCCTAGAGATTTTTTCAGAAAATTGACATTTATAAGGTGAAATGGGGTAAAACGAAAAGTGGCATCTGATATCAAAAACTCTTTTTGCACTGGCAAGCAAGTTGGCTACACAAACTGCCTGTCAAACTCGTAATTTGCATTCCACTTACCTTCCAATTGAATTCCACTTGCCAAGCAAGTTGCTTGTGTCTCAACTTGCTTCACTACTGGCTTCAAAAATTTCATGCCAGTTGATGAGTAAGTTGCTTGGGTTTTTATGTGGTGGTGAACATAATGAGTATGTATGTATTGAAACCTGATTGCCAGTACTTGCCCATGTGGGCTCGGGGTTAGCCTTGTCTACCCGTGCAAAGCCGGGTCGGCCAGCTAGTTTAATATAAATTATGTTATTATTTATGTATTATAAATTATAACCTACTTTGGTATTTAATTTATTTTCAAAAACTTCTTTCTCCTTTCAGTGTACAAAAAACTTGTGATGGTGGACATCAAAGACGAAGTTTGAAATGCCTGGAAGTCAATGAAACCGAGATAAGCCTTAACAGAATCCATAAAATGTCGTTACTCTAAATGGGAGCCAAATATATCGCGGCTGTTATACATTTATTGCATGCAGTGGTATGTCTTTGCTTAAATAAATGTTTAATCCTAAGGCAATGTGCCCACCTGGAAATTTATTACCGCAACTTGTCTTTGCACCCAATTTGGGTACATTCTGTAATTAATGAGCGTACCCAAATAAGGCAACAAATTTCCCGGTGGGTCCTTATTTTTTGACCAATTCGTATTTTTAATTTTTAAATTTAAATTTAATTTAAAGATTTTTTCTTATTCGGCTCTTTTGGTCACATTTATAATTTAATAAACAATTTTATTAGTTTTCGCAACATTTCGACTGAGTTTTCAGTATTCTTCAGGGGCAGATTTGAGTAGGTATATAAATTTAAAGCCCGAAGCACACTTCTCTCGTGTGGTGTGTTGGGGAGTAGTGTGTCGCTATCGAAATCGAAATCTATGAAATACATTGGAATGCCAACGACACACTACTCCACAAGACACCACACGAGAGTAGTGTGGTTCGGGCTTAAGGCTTAGACATTATGAAAATTAAGAGTAAAGGCACAGATTGTAACAAATGCATTTAGAAAAAAAAAAAAAAAATTGGCTTTGCAAACACTTCATTGTTGGAAGTTTTATCAACTATAAAAGTACTCAAATCTGCCCCGAAAGGAGAGTGAAAACTCAGTCGAAGCGTTGGGAAAACTAATAAAATTGTTCATTAATAATAAATGTGACCAAAAAAGCCCAAGAAGAAAATAAATTCAAAATTTAAAAATAAATAAAATCATCTCAAATCAAATATTTCATAACTCTAAAACCATTCCAGAACTCCCAGTGGATCTCCAATGTAATGACATTGATGCCCCAATGAATGCCACCTGACGGTAAAAAAGCGAAACTATGCAGCTACGGATAATATTATCAACAAAATTGCTGTTATTCATGAGCAGCAACGTAGCATCTTGTAAAATTGTAAAAGAAACCAATCGAGTCAATAAAACTTTTCTTTATTTTCTTTTTTTTAATTTAATTTTAAGTTAAAAATATTAAAAAGTCTTGCGATTATGAAAACTTTAATTGTTTTAAATCCGTAAGTCACCTTTTTTAATCTAAAACTTGAAATTATGAAAAGCTTCTTATTTTGACTTAAAAAACTAGGCATGCGCAAATAACGCAACAACTAGCTAACAATGAATTGTATACTCTTTACTTAACTTTAAAAAAAAAATAAAAAAACTTATTAAATTTTAACCTTAAGATAAAATTTTTAATGTTAACAATTTTCAGTTTAAGTATTATTTTAAAGAAAAAATCTTAACAAAAACGAAGAGAAAATGTGTTATCAATTATTATAAGTCGTTAATTATATTTTTCTAGATTTGTATTTTTAGTTTAAATATTCTTCTCTTTACAAAACAAACTACAAACATTTTTTTTTCATTTAAAATGTATTATTTTATTATATTGCACTTTATTTATTTTTAAGTTTAATTTTAAAAATTAAGTAACCTTAATTAATAAAAACAATTAAAATTGTATGTTGAATCGAACACACCATCACTTGATAAATTTTTATTTTTGTGTAAAAAGTTTCAACCGCCTTATTATACCGCCAATGTTAAAAAATACTTTCGAAAATATTTTTAATAAACAATTAATATCTTTTTACAGTTTATGTTGTTTCATTTCATTTTGCGTAATGTACGAAGTTATAGATAGCCTTGAAAACTTGTGTTTTTAGGGTGTTAAAGAGGAGTTTTAAATTCACATAAAGTCATCAGATAACATTTGATTTCGAGCCTATAAAAACCCAACACCCATGACGGGCAAAACCTTCAAAGTCACTCCGATATTCAATCCAAATCAAAGGAAATTTCTCGAGGACTAGATGTTTTTTGGGTATAAAAGATGGCAGTCTATTAGAAATGTTTTTATGTATGTTCGAAGAGAACAAATCACACATGAGCCCAAGCTACTGGACAAACATGGGGTGACATTCTGCATCTAAAAAGCGATCAAACGTGTTCATTGTTCATTTGTGCGAAAGACTTGCATAAAGATTTGAAGCAAATCTTTCGCACAAACGAAAACGATTGATCGCTTCCCCCATACAGAATGTCACCCATGACTTCTTCGTCCAGAACCTTTTTGACCCCTCACAAAAAAGCAGAAAATGCTTCTGGATTCTACACTCACATTACCAATCGAAAAGGCCATCATTTTTTCATGTTATCCTTCACAAATCACAACCCATCTTGCGACCTACCCTATTTCACATCTCTTACAAGCAGAACGTAGCGATAATAATTTATACGAAATTCCTGTCCAAGTACCAGGTATTCATGAAAATGTAGCACAAATATTCCTCGCAAAGCCAGTATCATCCTAAAAAATAATGTAGCAACAAAAACGTACAAGTATTTTTAACTCCCAATTCATATGCAGTCAATTTCTTATTTCTTGGCAGAAACTATTCATCATCGCCTCTAAGCACACACAGAATTCTACTTCAAAAGGTATTGCATATCCTTAGGAGAAAAATTACCTAGTTGTCGCTGTCATGAAAGATTGAACACTTGCTGTTATTTCTGGGCGCCTGGTGTGAAAATAAATTTTTGTTTGAAACAATTTTTTTCCAAGAATCGTGTGGGTTCAAAAAGAATAAACGATTATGATTTATTATGGAGTAAAGGAGAAAGGCTATTTCTCCTTGAATAGGTATTTTCTACGAGAGGCCTGACAGTAAAAAAAGAAGGGCTATTTTTTGGTATAATCCATCCTCCTTCCCCCCTCAAAATTGGCCAGTCATGTTCATCTTTTAAAGTTTGTAGATACACCACGTAGAAATAGCTTTTGAATAATTCAATACAGACTTAATTCAATGCCTAAGTACATAGGTAAAGTATTGGTGCTTTTAACTGAATATGTCATTTTGACGATCAAAAACGAATTTCTGAAGTTACGGGAAAATTTCGGACACCTTTTTCAAAATTTTTCAAACTTTGAATTTTAACGACCAATAGCCTGGAATTTTGCTAAAATTGGCTTTCAAGAATTTTTGGACAGCTTTTGTGAAGCTTGTGGTTGACGTAGGAAAATGTTTGGTATACCAAAATGATCGCTGATTGGTCAAGATTGTAACAAAATGAAAATTTTGAAAATCGGTTGGAAAATTTTATATGAAATTGACAATTTTCTGGAAAATTTGCTTTTTTACCTATCGGAGCCTCTAAGCCAATAAAATTATATGGACACCTATTATTTTTTTATTATTAAATTATTTGCGACAAATTTATCTTTCCACCGACACCTTAATTTTGAATATCGGCCCATAATTTTCCGAGTTAAAGTGGATTTTGTGCAGCTGAATTGTGAATTTTCCATAATTTCTTATATTTACCTTGAAAATTTTCTAAGTCTAAAAGGGGTGGTGAATTTTTCTAACCGTAACAAATGGGTATCAAATGAAAGGTGGTGTTGAGCTCGTTGTATGCGTGAATAAATTTTCAAAATCGTTAGTGGGAGTTCTCAGATATTTGAGCTTGAAGTTGGAAATTGCAAACAAATAAATTGATGTTTTTTTCGAAATAACTGTTCATATCTTGCGATACAAAGCATGTAGGAAAATGATTTTAGTAGCAAATAAAAGGTATTCGTTTAAGCTTTGATTAATTGGTAAAATTTCTTTGGTACGACACATATATTTTGAAAAATAAAGCTCTAACTTCTATGACTAAAAACACCTTTTTTTGCGCCTCTCTTTCTACTGCGATATCTTAAAAAAATCTATTATTACATATACTTTTTTTTAGCACCATTAAAAAGCTTAATTCATAACCTTCAATTGTATATATAATAAAGTATCCTTTTTATATATTTACCTACTTATAAACAAAGATTAGTTCAAAGAGCACCTTATCTTGGTGCTCAAGGTATCTTCATGCTTAAGGTACTATCAATGTATCTGAAACTCATTTAACTATCTCAAACCCATATATTATATGTCATTTGGAGGATCAAAAAAGAATTACTAAAGTTATGGAAAAATTTCGGACATCTTTTTCAAAATTTTTCAAACCTCGAATTTTAACGACCAATAGCCTGGAATTTTGCTAAAATTGGCTTTCATGAATTTTTGAAGAGCTTTTGTGAAGCTTGTGGTTAACGTAGGAAAATGTTTGGTATACCAAAATGATCGCTGATTGGTCAAGATTGTAACAAAATGAAAATTTTGAAAATCGGTTGGAAAATTTTATATGAAATTGACAATTTTCTGGAAAATTTGCTTTTTTACCTATCGGAGCCTCTAAGCCAATAAAATTATATGGACACCTATTATTTTTTTATTATTAAATTATTTGCGACAAATTTATCTTTCCACCGACACCTTAATTTTGAATATCGGCCCATAATTTTCCGAGTTAAAGTGGATTTTGTGCAGCTGAATTGTGAATTTTCCATAATTTCTTATATTTACCTTGAAAATTTTCTAAGTCTAAAAGGGGTGGTGAATTTTTCTAACCCTAACAAATTGGGTATCAAATGAAAGGTGGTGTTGAGCTCGTTATATGAGTGAATAAATTTTCAAAATTGTTAGTGGGAGTTCTCAGATATTTGAGCTTGAAGTTGGAAATTGCAAACAAATAAATTGATGTTTTTTTTCGAAATAACTGTTCATATCTTGCGATACAAAGCATGTAAGACAATAATTTTAGTAGAAAATGAAAGATATTCGTTTTGGCTTTTAATAAATGTCAAAATTATTCTGCTACGATACATTAATTTTGAGAAATTAAGCAACAACTTTTTGAAAAAAAAAAAAAAATTTTGCGCCGCCTTTGATACAGCGATATCTTAAAAAAATCCGTTATTACATGTACTTTTTTTTAGCACCATTGAAAAGCTCAATTTATAACCTTCAATTGTATATATGTATGCTTATATATACACATATGTACGTAGTAAAATTTCCTTTCTCAAAAAATTACCTGCTCATAATCAAAACTAGCTTGAAAGCGCAAACTAATATCACTTTGCATGCGAATATTTCGACAACCCAACCTCGAAGAATATTTTGGTTTTCATTTTTAGAAAGGTCTATAATATAACAAACCATTTTGAAAACCACAACCACTTGCGAGTCTCGATTGCTATAAAATCATAAAAAATTAATTATTGCTGAAAAAGGAAATATTTCTGTTCCAAAACAAATAAAACAGTATTAATTATTATAATAATATATTATTTTTATTATATAGTTTTTTTTTTTTTTTGTTTATGTAAACACTTACACAACATAATAATTGTATCCATTATACATTGTTATTTTTAATTCATATCTAAGTTTGTTTTTAATTTAAGGTATAAGAGTTTTTGTTATTCTTGTATTAATAAAATATATTTAAAGAGCTTTTTTTTAAGTCATTTCGATATAAATTCACATTTATTTTTTCAAACACACTTTTAGCAATTTAATTTGGTTTTTAATTTTAATTAGAGAAAAACATTTACCATGAATTTGAAAGGATTTTTTTTTTATTAACTTTTATCTGTTCATATTTCAAAAGTCTTCATAATTTAGAATATTAAACATTATATAAATGTAGCTGTATTTATCAAAATAAAAAAGATGTGCATTAAAAAAAATAAAGATGATTTGTGGATTTTGAAAAAAAAAAAATTCGAATCGTTGCTCCTTATAAGATTTTCTCTTTAGTAACGATTTAACGTGTTGTTCTTTGACATCTTCAGCGTCGATGTTAAATGATTCATTTTCAAAAATTCACTGGTTTGGCCTTATTTAATTTTAGATTTTGGGGCTTAGTTTCGCAGAGTAGTTATACCTTGTTATAAACAAAACAAAAATTAAAATACAAAAAAATTAAGTTAAATTTTGGTAGTGGTGGTATTATAATTATTAATTAATATATTATAAAATTATACATTCAAATAAAAATTATATTTTTCTTAATAAGATACTCTAAATCATACTTTTCTTTATTGTTTGCAAACAAAAAGCAAAGTTTAATGCGTATATTTATTTAAAAACAAAACATAGTCTTTATACTCATATTTTTCAAAAATCACTTTAGTATTAGAGCGAAATTAAATTTAAAATTTCTACATTTACATAAGAGCTTTTCTTTTGAAAAAAGAAAACAAACAAAAATACCAAGTTTGTGCATAAATGAAGTCAAATTAAATTTTGCAAAAAAAAAAAATATTTTCAAAGCTGCTCAACAGCTCTCTCTCTCATTCTTCTCAAGATGGCGGTACCTTGAATATAAAATTTCACCTTGATATTTTTGTTAAATTGTGTTTTGATTCAATTTTTTTTTTCTTTTTATTATTTGGAAGTTTCTGCAAAAATAAAATTAAGTCCTTCACACTGACGACGAAGCACGAATGGAAACACAAACGTCCGCTTTTTAGTCAATGTTCAATGTGGACATTTGTTTTTCAACTCTAATGGGTGAGAAAAAGTGTCAAAATGTTAATTTTTGAAATTTATGTTTGATTGAAAAAATATTCATGGCACTAACTTACGTTATTTCGATGTCCTGGAAGAGTTCACCAATCCATGCCACCACAAGGCAATAGTGTTGAAATAGTTGCACTAACAATTCACCTTCGTCTAACATTTCGAGTCTTTCGATTCGATGTCTCTCACTGGGTGTGATACTTTGATAGACTTGAACCATATCCCAGGCACGGCTGCCAGTCCAACCGCAGTCAATAAATCGTGATGTTTGTGTGTCTAGTGAGAGGCATGATTCAACACCGGCAAGACTACAACCGCGAGCGCGTAAATTGCTAACCATTACATCGCTGAATCTGTCGTTCATGTTGACCTTGAATAGATATTTGGAAAAAAATTATTTCTTTTACTATAAGTTGTAGGTTGCATGATTAAAATTATTAAACTTTTAATTTTAAGGACATATGTATTTTATGTATTTCCTAATTCAATATCGTTATATGTAGGTACTTCGAACTGAACGGGCCAGTAAAGCGACATCGAACAACCAAAAAAGTAAAAAACCCAAAAACTGAGGCAGAGTTGCAAAAGCTTAAGTCTTTTTCTAGCTTAAGCATGACTTTAATTCACAAGCTAGTTAGTGACATATGAATTAAACAAATTTAAGTCATTAGCTGGCTGGTGACTTTTGAATTAAAAATATTTAACTCATGAGCAAGTTAATGACTTATGAATTTAAAAAATTTAATTCGCAACCTACTAAGTGACTTATGAATTATGAATTGGAAAATTTATAAGCTAGCATGATCATTTTATGATTTTAAAACGAGATTTGAAAGCTAAAAATTGATTCAAAATCTAATTATACTAACTAAGCAGGTACCAAAAGTTTCGAAGTACTTATTTAAGAAAACGGAATGTTTTTTTTTCCAATTTTATTGAAAAAAACATATAAAATTATTTTTATGTAGGGACTGCATAAACGGCAACTCCCACAAAATTCTCCAAAAGCTTGAAAACTACTTTCGTTAATAATTAAATAATTATTTAGTCAAAATAAGCTTAAGAATTTCCAATCTACCAACTAGCTTATGAATTAAATTTTTTTAATTCACAAGTCGTCTACAGACTTATGAATTAATGATATTTTAAGTCAAAAATTCACAACCCTGAACTAAGGTGGGTGGGCGAAAGGAGACCAAAGCTCCGACCTGAAGAGTATTTGAATCCAACCCCGATGGCCGGTGCAATAGAGGAAGACCGCGACTCAGGTGGCGAACGCAAGTGGAAGAAGACCTATGCCCACTTTTTCTCTCGGAAACTTTGTTCTTATTAACAAGAAAAAAATGTTTTATTCTTCGTTACGCCACTCTCACTTTTTTATAATTTGGTTTCTCAGAAGCGGCTCCAACAAGTTGGCTAAAATTATCAAAGTTTGTTCGTTTTAACGAAAAAAAAAATTTTGGAAGTTTTTCACTGCCACGCCCACTTTTTTATATCTTGATATAACGGAAATTAAATTGCTATAGTGATTTGGATCAAATTTTGTATTAATATAAATAGTTTATACAGATTATGTCATTCAGGGCCAAGTGGGGCGGGCGAATGTACCAAAAAGTTTACTTTCCAAGTTTATCCATGTAGTTATAAGTGTCATTCAGAGCCAAATCCAAAATATCATATGGCGGTATGAAGTGGCCAACACGATGGGGGTACAAACGTAAATACACCAACGTTACGCTAGAGCGTGTAGGTTGGGTCGAGACAAGAAAAAAATCGTATCGAAGTGGGGGTCTATTCTCCCCCTTTAGCTGCAATTTTCTAAAAAAATGACTTGAAATATAAAAAATTATTAAAAATCAACGGTTGCACTCACATTGCCATGCTTTATCTTTTTGTATAGCCAGAAATCTCTTCTTTTATTTTCTTTTTAAATAATGTTGTTTTTGTGAATAGTTTTTGAAAAATTATTTTTTTTACTGAATGAACTAAAAAATAAAGAAAATCACCCCATCCGCGATCGCTATCATACTTAAAAAGCACAGCAAATCGATCTACTATTAAAGCGAAAGCAGAGTACTACTCCACGCTATCTTCTATGGTTAATCAACTCCGAATTTATCATACTTAGCTTAGGAAACTATAGGAACAAAAAATACAAATAAAAATCTCTTCAGATTTGAAATCAAAAGGATGGAATCTTGTTTTCGTGGGTGGATTAATGACATCACACATTAGATCATTTGCAGTATCACTCGAAGATGGAGATTCGAATGGGAATCTCCGTGATATCGCATCAATATTTAAAGTAGAAGCCTTTGCCATTTTCCAAGCTACAAAAATTGTCACTAACCAGCGAGGTAAGCATGTGATTTGCTCAGATTGTGTTTTGGTACTCTGAAGGCAATACAGAATCCGAAAAATAATACTGATCTCATATCTGTTATACGATACCAACTTACCAAATCACCTATAATTATTAAATTAATGTGGGATCCTGGACACATCGGAATTTTTGGAAATGAAAACGCGGACTTTGCTGCTAACTTTGGAAATAATTAACTTTGCAAATAATGTATGTAAAAACATTTCTATTTATAAAATACTCAAAAACCCTAACTGTACAAATATTAAACTGAATTCTTAAACAATACTGCTATTATCATTTAATTACTAAGTAACTTTAGAGCCAATAGTCTCCGCAGCTAGGTTCGTACAAAATTATCTAATATTATAATGAAATTTTAATTACCTGTTAATAAATAATAACAATAACATTCTGGATTTTTTTTTGCAAATTCAACGACATACATTTTAAAGTATTTATTAGCTTTAATACTAAATATGAACTGGCTCAGTCTTAGTATGCACTTGGTAAAAAAAAACCTAAAGATTGTGACTATAAGGGGGATGTTTGTTTATTCATATAAGTAGCTGTCATCATTGACAAAACTCGTTGAGATGAGAGCAATTTTTCATAACGAAAGATATTCTGAAAATAGTATTTAAAACCGGTTTTGTATTCCTAATTTACAAAATAATAAAAAAGGCATTTTTGGCATCAATATTTTATCATGATAACCCACAATATGAGCAAATATTTCTTCTATTTTTAGATTCTTCAAAATTATTCTTACTAAAAACAAATTTCATCGACTGCATGAAAGTTCAGTCATATTAACAAACAATCAAGAAACAAGGTGACGTTTCAACAAACAAACTAGCCGTCTAATGGTTCCTTACACACAGTGACAACTACTGTTTTTTTTGCAATTTTGGACGTGCATGGAAATGAAATGAAAGATTTATATGAAAAATTTGACATCGTAATATAAACTGTGCGCAGCCTCTAAAGCTTATATATTCGCAGTACATTTCCTTTCATTTTGTCAACTATCGTGATTATGTATAAATAAAATTAAACTACAATCAAAAATGATTATCTCTTTTTTTAAATTGAACTAAACATAAAAAGGGAGCAATCACTAGCAAAAAGTTCAACTTACCTGCTCATAGTTAACCAGAACGGCAGTCTGAAATTTGCTGGAAATCCATTTCAGCAGATTCCTGCAGTTCTGTGCTTCGATATACACAAGAACGCATTCGGCAAGGAAAATGGTTGGCAATGTATAATCGATTTCGGCTTGTTGCAATTTATGATCGACCTCGTCGATGTTCCTCAGATCGACGCCCATCAGATGATAGCTGGGCCCGTGTAAATCTGTCGGACTCAACTTGACCTCGCCATCCTCGTCGTGGATCTTCGAGAGGAGAACCTTGTTGCGCTTGATGGTGTAGCACTTCCTGGCAGTGACAGTGGGAAAGTCCAGTTCAATAAAATTCTTCACCTGATGCGCTGTGTCCCGCAGACGCCAGTACATTGTGTCGAAGCCACAACCAAGATTGATTATCTGACAATTGCCGTTTGTTTTCTAGAAATAGAATCAAAATGAGTGAGAGAGAGAGGGAATTCAGACGAATTAAAGAAGAAGCAAAAGTTCAAGGACTTCGACTGCTGTGCTGTTCAACAAGCACGCAACAGACGTGTCAAAAAAAAAAAAAACTGACCTTGAGGAACTTCTCTACACACATTTCGACGCCCTTGACCCGCGCAAAGTAGCCCCGATTAATTTCCGGGGCTTTGCGCTCCTGATTGCGAACGAAATAGCCAATGTAGTCGTCCTTCCAGTAGCCCAGCCGGACAGCACTTCTCTTGCAATCGCTGGCATCGTCATTTGTTGCAATAACCGCTTCATCGCAGGGATGGAATGTACTTGGCGGTTCCATTTCTTGCTGTTACTTTTTTTTCTATTTGTTTGTTACAGAGGTTGGATATGGATTGTGTTGGGTGTGGGAGGGTATTGTGGCCAGAGGTACGGGTGAAAAGTGCAAGTGGCTGCTTTTATTTTTGTGCAACCTTGAAAATTTTATAATTTATATCTCCTCCTTGGGGAGAAAGAAGCTTAAATTACAAGAAAGAAAAAAAAATGAATAGTCCTTCACTTCAGAGAAATTCAACTTTTAACTGCACTAAACTTCTTCACGATATAAACTCAAAGGTTGATTATTTATTATTGTTAATTTTTAGTATGTTTCAATGGATTAATTCTATTTTATTCTAGTTTAGTTTTTGAATTTACATCGAATAACTTTTTTCCTTCTTCTTCTGGGGTTTATTTTAGGAAGAATTTTGACAGCTGACTGAAATTTTTGTTGTCTTTTTTTGCTCTGTTGCTGAATTATTTGACCGGCGCAATTCTAACTGGAATTGTAGTAGATTTTAGAGGAAAAAAATGACAGTTGATACAGTTTGAGAAGTTGTAGTGGATTTCTAGGTAGGTTGAAGTATGTGCTAAATTAAGTTTAGTCTTAAGAACATTTCCTAGAGGGCGCTAAACGAATTTTTGTTTTTGACGGTTTTTGTACTAAAAATGAATTACGTAGGTACCGTTTTTTTTTTTTTAAATATTCTGACCTTACAGTAGCACTTTTCGACAAGGTTTTCTTTGCTGTTTGTGTGTTATTATGACATATAATTATTCGTCAACTTGATGGCGTGTAAACGCCCATACAAAACCGTAGTATTGCATTCCGAAAATGTTATTATAACTAAAAAAAAAACAAATTAATTGGATTTTTAAAGTTAAAACTCTCTTTTATTCACAATTAATAATTTTATGGAGTTATAATCAGAGTTCTTAAATATAGAATTTGTTTTTTTTTTATCTTTTTCCTAAACATGTAAATTCTCTTTCTTTAGAGATGTTTTATTTACGTCAATAAAATTTAAATTATCATCTATGCTTTCTTTTTGTTGTATATAATTAAAAACTCTAAAATAATAAAACATACATAATTTTATAAGAAATAAAAAACAAAATATTTACACATTTTCTTAAACAAATTGAAACAAAAAATTTAAATAATAAACAACTTAAAAAAACTATCTTCGTTTCTTCAATTAAATATAATATTGATTATTATTTGTTTTATAAAAAGCTAAGATATACAAAAAAAAACATAAATTAAACTTAAATACATTAAAATAATATACAATGGTTTTATGTTTTTTTATTTTCATTTTCTGTAATCGATTACAAGCGAGATTTCGTTGAAAACCTACGAATTCTAATTTCAATAGATTTTTGAACATATTTCTATTTTTTTATTTTAAAATTTGTATCCATATATCAATTATTTGTTATATAATTATTCAGTTAGGTAGTTCTTTTTTTTTTTAATATAAGAAATCAGTCAGGGGTTGATAAATGTTAAATGGTTCTCCTTAATGAAGTTTATGCAATCATTGGGTATGATTATGGAATTCGAAAAGAGACGTATTTGGCAGTGGATTAGCTTTTTGGATTCATACAAATATTATGTTATGAATCGCTACAAAACAAAAGTGACTTGAAATCATTAAGTTGAAAATGCGAAAACGATTCGCATCGAATTCCATAATCAGGCCGTACAAAAAAAAAAAAACAACTAACCGTTTTAATAAGCATGTTAGAGTTGGCAGTGAGTTGAATAGATTTGAATGAAGAGAAATTATCTAGTTACTATGCAATTCTGGAGCGACAAATTAGCATTACGTCCCAAAACTGCCAATAGCAACTAATTCTAGTCCAAAGTTCTGTCAAAATTCATTTAAAAAAATTCAATTGGTAGAAATTGTCAGTTTTGGGAAGTAAACGAATCTTGTTATATGTCAAAAAAATCCAACTGTAAATATTTTCAAATTGTGACAACTTGTTGTTAGTCGTGTTGACCAGGGATTATCCTACCTGACTAGGCGCAGTTATGAAAGAACCGTTAACCCTTTATTTTCGAAAGACCTCGCTTATTTTGAATAGAAAGAAAACAGTTATGCTAGGTTTAAGGTTCCACACAATAAAATGTCATGTGTATATGAAAACTATAATTTTGGCAATCTACAAACGAAAAAAAACTTAAAATATTAATCGGAAGATTTACGGGGGCGTATTTAGTGTGGGCGGGAGATGCCAACTAGTATTTATCTAATTTCTAATTTTGTCTCATGGGCATCATGCTGTAGTGCTGTGCTGATACCATTTGTTGAGGTGGTGGTACCTGACCCGAGGTGGAATATGTGACAGTTTGTTGTCGTCCATCAACGACACTCTGTTGGGTTTGTTGGGATGAAGCGCTAACCACTGGAGCGGAGACTTTTCTCTCAGATTGCGTTCGAATAAGTTGTTGTTGTTGCTGCTGTTGTTGTTGTTGTTGCTGCTGATGTTGATGTGTTTGTTGTTGTGTGGGTTGTGGTGGTGGAATGTACATCATAACCTCACCATTTGGATTTCTAGCCGGAGGAGTTATCGCTGATCCATGATACGATCCATACGAGCTGTCATCGGACTGGGCAGATTGTCCACGACCACGAGGCTGAGTTAGTCCATATACCGATTCGGGACGTCTATCGAATTTTAATCCACCATCGTTTGGAGTGGGATTGTGGCGTGTTCCATAGACAGGTTGGAAGCCCTGAGATTCCTGAGGTCTTTCAGCTTGTTGTTGCATTTGTTGCTGCGTTCCGTGTTGTTGTTGTTGTTGCTGCTGCTGCTGCTGCTGCTGCTGATGATGTTGCTGCTGTTGTTGAGACTGACGTGTCGAACCACCTCGCATAGCATACATACTATCTGAACGTTGTTGAATCTGATTTTGTACATTTTGATTCTGCAAATGAGCATTCTGAACCTGCGAAACTCGCAGTGGATACAAACTTTGTGCTGGCACCAATGGTCCCGGACGAGGAACTATATCACGATTAATGGCAGTATTACTCTTTGCATAAACCGATTGTGACCGATTTAAATTGGTCCTGGTTAGAGGTGGTGAACGGCAGTACATTGACCGAGTTCCACCATAAAGTGGTTCTGGCTGTTCGAATTTGGTCAAAGGCGCTGTGGTATACAAATTCTGACAATATCCACCTTGTTGAGTGAGTGTTCCAGTTGGGGCACGATATTGAGAGCCTTGGAATTTGGGATTTTGCATTTGTTGCTTCTCCATGTCCATATCATAGTTAAGTTCGTCCTCAGAATGCATACTGGATGAGTCGTTGTCCATGCTTTCTTTTGATTTGCGATGACTGCGACGTGAATTGAAGATATATTCGAAAAGAAGACCAGATGCGATTCCACCAACCATCGGACCGAACCAGTAGACCCAATGGCTATCCCATTTGTTGAGGACAAATGATGGTCCTAACGAACGAGCTGGATTAAGATAAGGCATCTGCAAAAAGAAAGAGAAAGAAGATCGAAAATTAGAAAGCTTATACTTAAAATTGTAAATTTACGGTTAAGTTTTAGATGTAAAAAAGCTTTTTCGTTGGGTGTATCTTTGAATTTGACACAAAACCGCTTCAGAACTAGTTCAGGGTACAACAGTGCGCCCCAGTGTGGACATCTAACAGACCTAATAATAATTGCAAATTGACAAAAGGTCTGTTTTTTTATATATGAACTTTGACAGAACTTTGGACTTAAATTGGTAGAAATTAGTTTTGGACCTATTTTATCGATGCGAGTTACATAGGTCGAAAATGGGTCGTGGTAATTAAACGAACAGAGCTAATAATTATTGCCCCATATGCTTACTTTCCAAAACTGCCCGTTTCTACCAATTTTAGTACAAACTTCAGTCAATGTTGATTTAAAAATATTTAATTAGAGAAAAGTATCATGCAGTAAAAATACCAATTTGAGTACCTACTAATTTTGGGACTAGTACCGGAACTTGGGTTAGGACTCTGAAGAAATTGACCGTTAAATATAATCTTAAATGAACAACTGAACATTTCAGTTCAAAATTCAAAAGTCAAAATGACAGCTGACCGATCATTTGACAGGACTAAATGGCAGTTTTGGGAATTAAACGAACAGGCCTATCGAATTTGCATAAGCCATAATTTTTCAATTTTAAGGACACTAGCGAGAGTTCCGGCAGCGCGGCGGTTATAATTTCAGCTTAAAATCGTAGTGCGAATGACACCTTGTTAGGAAATGACTACCACCTCTTCAAGAAATGTTTTCAAGTGAATAATTAAACAAAATAGTGTAGACTTCAGATAGCAGAAATTTTACGAAACTAAATCCTCAATCTCTTGTTGATTTTAAAAGAAACATTTTATTCCTTTCACACCAAACAGAAACACAAGTTTTCCAATACATTTTTGGTGAACAAACCTATGAAAACCTTATTGCAACGCGAGATGAACTAAACAAACAAACTTTTCGAAATATTGAGCACTCAATCAAACGTCAAAAGAACAGCTGATGGGATGCTATCAAGAAATGAATTTCAATTTGAAAACAAAAACATACTCAACCGTGGTAAGTTGAATAAAATATATATACGAAAATAACATTGCTTTTGTTTACAGAACATGGGAGAGAATAAAAAGAAATTGTATGGAGCAACCCAGATAAGGAGTTTCTCCTCGATTGATGAGCCGATAAGAAGAAGAGTTCCGACGGAGCCGGAAATTGAGACACGTCTATCAACAAAAACGTCCGTCAGCGACATTTGAGGGGCGCTAACAATCCTTAAAATAATGGGATGGACAGTTTCATCAAAAGCCTGGAGTGACCAAATCAAATAAATGTAAATTCAAAATACAAATCTGTCGTCTTGGAAGAACTTTTAACAAGCTTTTAGTTTCGAAATTAAAAACAAACCTTCAAAATTAAAATTTAACGTTTTAAACAATTATTTTTTCCAACCCCCTCTTCTGACAATGAAGTCGGAGAAAAACATTGACGTCAAAATAAAAAGGCCCAGCATGTAATACCCTTGCAATAATGTAGGTAGGTACTGTAGCGTTGGATTAATATGACACAGCTAAAGTGAAACGCTTTACAAAACCAAAACCATGCCGCCAATGTTTAAAAATTAATGTTGGAATATCCAGATGTTTAAAGCCCACAATGCTTTACTTTTGCATAAATAGCACATAATTCGTGTCATCCCAACCAACCAAAAAAAAAAAAAAAACTTAAGTCACAAGTCACAATTTGCAAATATTTACACTATATCCCCACACCACATTGACTGTGCTGTAAACTCCCTTCTTCGTAAGCGATCTGGCAATAAACATGGAATATTTATGTTTCCACCCAAATCAAATCCGTGACAAAAAAAAGCATGAAATGAAAAAAAAAAAAAAAAAAAAGAAAATCCAATGGCATGCCATAAAAAAACCGAATCTTTTTTTGATGGGACAGGGCCTACCTAACCTATACCACCAAAACCTGAGAGCAGGAGATATACCTGCGAACCTGAGCAATGATGGCGGGAATCTCCTGCTGTGGCAAACACCTGCCTTTGAGGAATGTTTTTATCTCAATTTTCCCCTCAGAAGATGTTTGGATTTAATATTTTGGTTGTTGATGAAATCACTGTTGGTTGGGTCCTTGGGTGTACCTTTAGACGGCGCGGCGCGGGGCGGCGCGGCGAGACTCGGAATTCATCGGCACATCTCAAAGGAGTTAAATCAGCACAGTTAGGCCAGATAAGATACGAAAAGGGGGAACAGAGCCATCGCACAAACAAAAAAAAAAGAAGCAAAATAAGTTAATGAGTGACTGAACACCGAGGTTGATTTTTTTTTTTTAAACTTTGGAACTTCTTGGGACTGATAAATGATTACATATACAACTGTACCACTTCTCACTTTGTCCCAATTATTGTCCCATGAGTGTAATTTTATTTCCAATAAATGTACTAAGATAAATACATAGGTATCTACTACATTGTTGCAAAATAAAATTGATACTTAAAGACCGCAAAATTTATTGAAACCATTGACCAATTTAGGAGAAAAAGAAATTGCACAGCAAATCATTTTTTGGAAACACCTTAATTAATTTTAATTTTTGACAAAAAGAGAAAATGACGTGAGCTTACAAGTAGTAATTGCAACTTAGTAGAGAGAAGGTAGGTATATACGAGAAAGATGTTGACGAAATGCCTGAAACACGTAAATTTTTAATAGATATTGATGGATGGACGAGTATAGGCACAAAGCCTGGAGACATCCCGGAAATTGATAATTTGCATTGTTCATTTCATTTATTATCATCATCATCGTCACAAAAGAAGAAGGGAGAGAGTAGGTATCAAATAATGAAAAGAGAGATGAAAAGAAAAATCCTTTTAGAATTTTCAACCTTGCAGGTATAGAAAAAAGGAAGCCGGCTTTGGTCCTATTATAGACCTGAAAGGTAATGCCTATGTGTTGTATAGAAGGAACGCAGAAAAAAGGAAAATTTTATTCCTGATTTCTATCCCGTTCAGAGGTTTTCAATAGGTAATTTTCGTCCTTTATCACATGGAAAACTATAATACATATACATTTGCCAACGTATTGGTATACAATGCTACAAGTCCTTCTTGATGACAATGCAGGTGATATACCTAGTGTTGGACTGTTGGAGTGTTACAAAATTGCAAGGAATAGTCATATCTTATATACCTTACCTTGGTAGGTAGATAAGGGCCTTTTCTCTGTATGTATAGGTGTATAAAATACATATAGGAATGGAATTTTTAGACAACAGATCCAGGTATAGAATTCCATTATATCATAGATACCTTATACGTTTATAAGGATTTTTGATTTATGGCATATTTCTTTGGTCTATTTGACATATAGGATGTAGGAACGTATACAGGTTTGAATCTGAATGACTTTTCAATGTGTGGCACAAGTGAATATTCCAGATCTCTTATAATCTAAGAAATGAAATATATGAATTCTTAGGAATGTAAATTACTTCAAACCTTCCTCAAGGTAACATTTTTGTCTTTGATATAGAAATTGGTTGTGGGCAGAAAAAAATAAATGTACTTACATATTTTAATAGCTTTTGTCTCATGTTGATGATTTATTAGAAAATCTAATGCTGGATTTACACCACTGACAAATTGGCAGTATAAGGTCTGTTTGGTATCTTTTTTTAAGCAAAATGTGTAAAATCTGTCAAAACACCAAAGTGAGAACAAATTTCTCAAAAATGGAGAAACTTACAAGAAAGTTAACAAACGCATTGAACCAGTTTTGTGTACAAAACGTCAGAATTCTACTCCTCAAATCAAGACTCACATGCCAAAAGTCTGGTTTTGTTAACAATTTGCGTTTAATTAAAAAAAAAAACATAAATTATAAATTTACCAAGTTATTTATTACTTATAAAGTCAATTTTCACATATCAGAAACCACAATTTCAAATTAAAAGCAAAATTTGATAACAGCTGGGTGTTTTGACAGTCTTTACTCTTCTTGCACACAGAAATTTACTTAGCACAAATTTGTAGGTTATCCAATCGAGGGGAAATTTTTTTCTCTCTCGATGTGTTCTCTCCTTGCAATTTTTCGAGTTAACAAACAGGAATTTGTGACAAATTGTGAAAATTTGTGCAAATTCGCAAGAAATTTCACGTTGCCAAACAGACCTTTTATGTCATTAAACTGTCAGAAAAATGGACAAATTCATTCTTTTGGCAGTTTACTGACAAAAAACTGCCAATTTGTCAGTCGTGTAAATCCAGTATAAGCTTGTGTTGTTTGGAGTGCGTTGATTTTGAAATTCTCAGGAGCCATGAAGACAGTTTATTCTTATTCAACTTCTAGAGACACTTCGACAAATGTTGCCAAAAAATACGAAACAATATTTGCGAAAAATTTCAGACGATTTAGCATCGTAATATCTTTTTAACATTTTATTAAAGTTAAAGTCACCAAATGGCTATTTTAACTTTTTTGTATCATACTAACTCCATATGTCACTTTGACAAATTACAAATGTGAGAAAGTTATCTATATTTGTCTACATTTTATCAAGAAATGTCACTATTTTAGTTTTGTAAGAAAATAGGTTTAGGATGATACTAGTGTTTAGTATCATGCTAACACCTTAATATCAGGATGTTTAAAATTTTGCACCATTGTAATTTACCGTTCTGTTCCTTGTTAAATATATTTTAACAAAAATTATTTTTCACAATCTTTTAAGTTCTAAAAATATTCTGAAATATGTTCTTGAAAATAAAGGTCATAATGAAATTTATTTTAAATTTTTATATCTATTGAAGATTTTCTAAGATCATGGCGGACTTCACAGACAAGAATTTAACATAATTTTGGAAAGACACTTCTAAGCTTAGAATATACAAGAATTAACGAATTTACAAGTATGTATGTATATGTATTATTCTGGTCTTCCAATTGGGTCTTCCGAACTTTGACAGTTGATTAGCGGCCATATTGTTGAAGCTTCATCTGTCAAATTGGCTGTCATTTATTCAGTCTGTTTTTCCAAATCACCGCATGCACGGATATAGCGTTCAACAACACGTGCAAATGATAAAATTGTTTTATCAAAATGGGTATTCTGTTCGGGAACGTTCCACGCGCTTCGCCCATTTACACTTATCTTTAGCAATAGATATGGGTACGTCAACAAACAAAATTTTCGAATTTGGGACGATAGGTACTAATCCACATGAGATCCAAGAGCGACCAATGCATATTGAAAAAATCACTGTTTGGTGCAACGCGGCGGCGTCATCCTTTCATATTTCATTGAGAACGACGTTTTCGTCATAGTCATGGAAAATTGGACATTTCATATACGCGCCACCCAGAGAAACTGCGGCGGACATTTGAACGATGTTATATTCCACACATAATGACATAAATAGGCCTTTCAAACGAATACAAAATTTCGATGATATCTCACTCACACTTTGTTTTATTTTAATTTAAAGTTAGGAAGCGCTTAATGAAAGACCCTATATAGAAAAGTTATTTTATAACTTACCGAGACAAAACTGCATGCACTGTAAGCAGCACCAATTGATAGAGCAGCATTTCCCAGAAATTTCTTATACGAATCCATAGATACAAAATATGACAGCACAACAACAAATGTCAAAATGAATTCAACACCAAAACGTTCCCATGCTGCTAATGAGGCACTATGTGAGATGGCAGCTTGAAGATTACCTTGATATCCTGGTACTGTGACACTATAAAGAAAAGAAAAGAAAAAAACAAAACAAATAAATTTTGATCAAGAATTTGGAAAAAAAAAAATTATGTACATTGTTTTGGTAAACTTTAGCTTTATACACGAATAAGCCAGTGAAATTAGACTTTGACCTCGAAAAAAATCCGACAAAGCTAAATTTGATGTCATTTTTAAGTGTTAAGAATTTCCTAAATTTGAACGAGGGTCTATTATTTTGTGGGGAGAGAGAGAAAGAGAAGAATTATTAAATTGGGCGCATTCAACGAACATTTGAATTTTCAGAATTCTGAATTTTTGGAGCTCCTGATTAGCCAGCTGTCAAGAAAAAGTTCTAAAACTTCAGATGACATCTTACTTTTTGTGACACCTGGCCAATCAGAAGCTCCAAAAATTCAGAATTCTGAAAATTCAGTTATGCGTTGAACGCGCACTTAACCTTAGAAAGCTATTTTTTTTCTTATGTTTTGTCATAATTTGCATAAAGGTGTCAGCATAATATTTACACGATGTCAATTAATTTGTGAAATTAAACCACAGTTGCACTTGTTAGTTTTTTTTTATCACGAAATTTGATTTTAGATTGTTTACACGATCAATTATCGTTATGTTTAAAGAAATTGCAAGAGCTGTTGACAATTTTTCAGTTGTGTATCACTACAAGTGTATCACTATTACTACTACCCATCTAGAGCTTGTACATTTTGACGTCAATTCTCACTAAGATGAATTATTAATCAGTTTAGTAGATGTTTAGCAAAAGTTTAGACATGTACGAAGTACGTGTATTAACGAGGAATTAAGTGGAAAATGATAAAAAAACAGAAATAAAAGAAACCAAAAAACAATATGACATTCATGCTATTAATAAGCACAAATGACAGACGTTTACGGATAAATGGAAATAGGTCTTTTTGATATTGTAGTAGATTTTCGTTAAGATTTGGTACTAAACGTGAATTAGGAGTAGAATCGAGAATCAACTTTTGAACACAGATTAGCCACATGAAGATGAGAATCTTTCGTACGTTTCACCCTCCAAAACCCATTTGTTTACATTGTTGTATTTGTGATTTCCTCCCGCGTCGATGAATAGATGTGAATTGCAACAACAATTTAACCAGGTGTCTGAAGATCCCTAATGTATATGTGTGAGGTTTTTGTACACACATTCTCATTTTTTATGATATCTGACAGTACAAGCTTGTAGGCAAATTAAAATGGCTGCCGGGGATTCTCATCTTCATGTGGCTAATCTGTGCTTTTGATCATCGTTTTACTTAATCTGTGAATTAGAAGGTAATTTAGTATATTTAATTCACTCGGTGTATCAATACCTATTCACTTATATCTAACCTTCATATACCCACCTGTCAGAATTTACAAAAAAAATTGTTGAATAAAACTTTAATTATAATTATGTAACTGACGTTGGCTAAAAAAATCCCAATGTTTCACTAATGTGTTTCAATGAAAACTATAACTGGATCATAATTCTAATGTTCTATCCCAATAATGATACTCTCAAGATTGGACACATCTCCTTCAAATTCGTTATTCTTGCCTGACAAATCGTAATCAAAAGGACGTCGACGTAGCTTAAACGGCCCTATGGGAATCATTATCATTTATTATACCCATGGGAATTATTGCACCTAATAGGTATATGTATCCATTTTCACACACGAACACCATGTTTATATCTTTTTATAACCTTCGTCCTCCAAAGGAACACCCCCCCCCGTCGCCACCCATCCACAAAAAAAAAATAGTTCCCATCACATCTTGTGTTAGTTAACCCTTGTTAAGAATTCCTTGGAGTTTGGGATAGACGTGGTCCGGAGTCTCCGTTCTCCAAGTGCGCTCTTTGGCTGTCTCAAAATGAAAAGATGGGATTTTATTGGATATGCGATATGGCACCGTGTCGACAGATTGCATGCTCATGGGTCAAACCTCCCCTTGTCCCCGTGCAACCCCCACATTCTTCTCATCTATACCTCTGTCTTCACTTCGATAGACACGACACGATTAATAAAGAAACCCCAAAAAGGCAGAAAAAAAACTCCTCTGGAACAACAAACAAGGCAACAAAAAATAAAGAAAAAAAGTAGAAATTATTCCCAGGACTATACATTTATACCTATCTACATACAGTTGCTAAAGTATCTCTTAACGAAGGAGAGAGCTGTTTTGATTGAGATACATGAGGAGGACTGAGGAGTCCCCGACAAAATACAGGCGAAAAAAGGTGTAAAACGAAAAAAAAAACTGCGCTGAAAAGGAAGGTGATCGTTGGCGATTTCGGTGGAGATGCGGACACCAAAAAGTTCCCACGTAGAGAATATTCTTCTTCTTCTTGTCGTCGTCGTTGGTGTGTTTTCCCATAATTCACTTTTTTAGCATCGGCAGTGATTGCATCATCGTCATCGTCATCACCATCTCTCCTGGTGCTCATCTTCATCATCAATGAGGGAATCTCTGGACTCCTCCTGCTCCATTATACTTACATATTATAATCATCATCCCCACCTATCAAGCATAACCATAAGGAACAATACCTCTATCCATGGAAGAGCATCTCATAAGTTCACAAGGAACAAAGGTATCACTTGCTTCCTCCATCCATATAGTCATTGGCTCTGGTGTGTGCATTAATTTTTCAATTTCGGACACTTTGCGCGTCCCAAAACAATGTCTTGGGTAATGTTATTCAATTACTTATGAGATGGATCCTAATGGAGAATAAAGGTAGGTATAAGGAGCTTCCTGCTGCATCGATACGATACAGGCGGGATATAATAAAGGGAAATTTAATATTGGACCACTTTGTGAGAAGAAAACCTCTTCGGCACCTGATTAAATCAGATCCTGCATACACACACACACTCGCACACACGAAACCGGTGAGAGAAAGAGAGAGGGGTTTGAGTTTAATCTGTTCGGGGTGCTCTTTTTGGATTGTTATTGGGTCCGAACATGTAATTGGCACTTGGCCGGTCGGGTCGGTATCGGTATCGGTATTTACGTACCTACGTTATATCAAATGTCTTTTTCATCTTCCTTATCGCCTTTTATTGGAAATCCCAGCTAAGGTAGGTGGGTATATATTACGCTGATTCATGTTGATAAATTGTCGATGTTCCCACGACGAGTATGACGACGACAACGACGACGCACAGAGGGGAGCATTTTTCATTCATAGTAATTTGAGATGCTGAATTTTTTCGGCAGAATAAAAGGAAAACAAAAATATTGGCGCATTAACTGTTAATTTGAAGACAGCAATCATGGCGGGTGATTTTTCAAAAGAAAAAAAAAAAGGTAAGATGAGAGTAGATGGGGGATCAATGGCGCACTTCCGCTTATTCTATTTATGTATATTTTTTTATCGTCTTCTATTACTGAGAAATATTGACATTGATTGTAATAAATTAAATCATTGTAATATGGAATGTTACACTCCTGCTAATGGATTTCATAGTGTTTCAATTTGTTTTTGAAAGACTAAACCTGCTGATGGATTCATTTCATTTAGTCGCAAAGTGAAAATCCACTTGAACAGAATTAATTAAACTACTCGTATATCCGCAAAACAGATGTAGGAAATAAAATCGATGGGAATCAAATTTAGAGAAGGAGTAAGTTGGTAGTTAGGCTCAGTTTTTGAAAGTGGTGAGTTAAACCAGAGTTAGCTTACTCTAGAAGTAAATTAACCCATGGTTAACTAAGGAAGCCGTTTTTTGGTGAAGAATGCATGCGGAACGACTAAACAAACTCGGTGGATAAAACATCAAAACCATCTGTTAAGTTATAATTCGGAGTTAACTCACCAAATTTGATGAATTAACTCGGGTTTAACTTAAATCTCACACTGAAAAAATGGCTCTAAGCGAATTTAGATCTCATGTCAGAGGGAAAAGATGTCTACTTGCGTAGTTGTTTTGCTTATTCAAATTAAAATAAAATATATTATCTCGAAAGAGAGCACAAGCGTTGGAAAACTTAACGAAACTATGGCCATAGCCTAAAACGTTGCTGGTGCGAAACGAAAACTCCCATACAAAAATGACAAACTGTAGTACGCTGTTCAACGAGCAAAACTGATAATTGTACCAGATTATCTGGAGGAAACTGACATTTGAGTTTAAATCTGTCTGTTTTAGTTGTTTCTTTTATTGTTATTTCATTAGGCATGTTCTCGGAGACTATAAAAATCTCAGTAACATGAACAGGATTCCTCAGGAAAATTTCTCAGTTTTGCTGTCAAATTCCTGAGGAAAAAAAATGTTGGAGATCTCATTTTCCTGAACGCGCCCATTGTGTATGATTTTAGTCAGTTCGTTGATTCTATTTTTGTTGTTTTTTTTTTTGCAATTGGTTAAACCCCCATGGATGTTTTTTCTTCGTGTTAACGTTGTCCAGTTCGAGATCACAGACAAATTTCGTTACGCATCAGCAGCGTACTAGGCTTTAACACCATCATATAGAGCACTTTACCAAATAGCAATATATCCCCTTCTCGATTTTGCTCAAACTTCAAAGTCACGACTTTGTTGTTGAAACTAAGATAAGTTTATGAAAGCCTCAAATACTGGCATTAACATACTAAAATAAAAGGCCAGATTATAATAATTTAAATTACACTTTAAATATCAAAACTGAGAACAAACTTCTTTAAAAATAAAAAAAACACACTTTATTTTACAATTTTGCATCTGTCAGTTTCCACAAAATGATTTCTGTCACTTTTGACGTTGACGTTGAAAGATTTATAAATCATCCTATTGCAGGAAAACTATTTATATAGAATTCTTTTTATCAAAGAAATCGATTTGTTTCTGTCAATTGAAAGGAATTCGTAAGAGAATTGATTTTTTTGTGTGCGATTGTGTGAGTGTTACTTGACAGCTGCTTTTAATTTTATTTGTATAGTTATATTGACTGAAAATAATATTGTTGAAAATTTTGTTTAATAATGTAGAATCGGTTGCAACAACAAAAAAAAAAAACAATTTGCTTTTCCAAAATTCCCCGATCTTCAATCTGACGTATTAGAAATGTGAAATCTTTATAGTGTGCGTGCAAATCGATGTGAAATCTTGCTAAAAATGCTAGATTTGTTTATGACAGAAATAAATCGATTTTGTTTAGAAAAAAATTGGAATAAAATCTATTCTTTTGTTGAAAGGAATTCGACATTAGATCAGACGGAGTTTTCAGTAAACCAAAACAAGTTGTATATAAGCGTCTGTCAAAATAAAACAAATTTCACTTAGCCTGGAAAGCTGATAATTTAGCATTTCTGATGTTTCCAGTGAGTTTAATTTGTAGACAAATCTTTTTTAATAAAAAATATAGAAACAAGAACCGAGGAAAATTACAAGAAATGAACTTAATGAAAACATGAAATCTAAAATTCATTAGGTTTGTTCGATTCAAGATTGATATGGGAGCATTCAATAGCAGTTGGATTAGCAAAATTTTCATTTTAGGCGAAAATTAAGGTTTCTGTTAAACTGAGTTTTAACTTAAGCGAATTGGTTTTGATTATATAAAAGCTCAAAAAAATTCGTGTTTCAGAAAACCAATTTCTTTAGTTAATCCAAGAGCAGTTAAGTGATGTGCCTTATTGAACATCAAAACGTCAAACGTTTTAAGCATCGATGACGTAACTGAACGAAAGAAAAAAATCGTGTGAGTGCCGAGACTCACGGTTAATATGTGTAAACATCAACGTTTGTCCAAGCATAGTTTTGAGGATCCATATTTGGATCTGTATTCGAAGTGGTCCATACGTTGTGAACTTCGTGCACGGATCCAAAACGGACTAGTTTTTTATTTGTCACTGTAAATATTATACTATGCTCATTTTCGTAACGTAACGTGCTACATCGTAAAGTGTGACCTCGTAACGTCGTACAGACGAAAGTCCAAGATTTTATTTCACTTTATCGCCGGAATAGATGTTTACACATCAAAAATTGAAGACACTATCTGGTATAAAAAGGATTTCCATCTGCATTTCTTTGTACACATTAAACTTCTATATCATGGGAAAGTTTTCTCATCGAAAACCCTCAAGCCAACCTGTTCACGCGCCGTTTTTTTTTTATAATAATTGAAGTACCCGACAACTGACCCTTTTTACTCACTTATTCGTCCAATTGAATAAAAGACACTTTAACAAGTGTTCGCAAAATTTACCAGGCCTGCATTCCTTTGTTGAATATTTAATTTTCTTTTTTTTTATCGTATTTCAACTCCGTTCATTTCAAAACCCTCTCGAGCATCCCTTAAAGCCTGCTGCAAGGCACACTCAGCATCATCATTCAACACACGTAGATACGAGTAGTTTAAAATGTTCAGAAATTAAAAACCCAACAAAAAAAAAAACTAATTGAATCAGAAACTGAGAAACTGATATAGTCAATTAAAAAATACATATGTACGTCAGTAGTGTTGTAGTTGCTGGTAGTGGTTGTGGTGGTTTTGGTGCGGTACGGTGGGTGCATCACTACCACCCCACGCTGTGCGCCGTTGACACATGTTGCAAATAAAAACGAACAAGTGGACGCAGTGAATTTATTTTGCTGTCTTCTTTTCTAAAAGATAAAACCGGAATTCCGTCTATCATACAATCATGGCGTCTGTTCCGGATTTTTTTTTACCCGCCGCACCACACATCCCATGCAATTGAATTTTTTGTCGATTTTTAGTTTTTGATTTTTTTTTTTATGTCAAATTTGATTAATTGCGTGTATACGATATACGTTACGTATCCGTGACACACAGAAGCAATCGTTTTTCCGGACAATTGAAAAATTAGGGGTTGTTCAGAATTTACTGAATGGAAAACATGTTTGACATAAAGAGGAAACCTCATCCTTTTCTAAAGCTGAAGGCTCTCAGGCTCTATAGCTCTCGGCAAAAAAGGGGAGGAGATTCGTGTTTCAATTACAAATCGACACAAAATGCGGGTTAACTTTCGTAGAATATAGAAGGTACGTAACTCGAATCTATAGATACTCTAAATATTCGCTTTTTGAGAAATTGATACTGGATCATGGTAAACTGTAAATTGAATTGATGCGATCCTTCTCCGTGACTCAATTGATAGCCCTTGTCTGTCGTTTTTTTAAAATATAAAACATTTTTTTTTTCGGTTTTTATTCCAAGCGGGTGAGGGTATATATAGTGTGTGATGAAAACATGGATTTCCTGGAGCATACAAGTGCCCTGGATTTCGTGATACCTACTTACCTAGCTATACTTCTATGCTCTTCTAAAGGAGGCGAGTGCTAGGGTATCCAATCCTGACATTTGCATTTGAAAGTGTATTTGCCCACTTGGCGAGAAAGGACGAGCTGTGGCACATAAAATAATATAGAGGTACGTAGATGAAGGGGTATATGGTGCGGAAATCTGGTGTCATCATCAGTATTCCGCACTCTTATAGTCTTCGAAAACAGTTATGGAAAAATAAAAATTCTTTTTCACAAATATTCTAGGTAATATTATAGGAAAAGGTATATATCCTTACCTATACTCTATCTACAATCCTGATTAAATGAAAAGAATTTTTTTTGAATAAAAATAGGAAAGAAGACCAAGATAGGTACATTGTATGTTCTAAAAGGTTTTGAGGTTGCGTCTCAAGAAGTTTGTTTGTTTTTGATTTCGTTGCACTTGATAAGTTAATAGTGCGAATAGAGAAAATTCGTGAGAATACTATTGAGTTTGCAGCAACGAAGAGGATGATGATGATGATGAAGATGACGAAGAAGAAAATGTCAAGAAAGTGTGTCGCAGAAATTAGTTTGGTAAAGTTTTCTCTATTGAAGAGCCTGGGAGTTTATATGTATTGAGTTAAGAAAATGAGAACACAGAGTTCCCTTTGTAGAGTTTGCTATTTAAATCCTAAGAGGATAGAGACAGAGAGAGAGAGAGGGGGGGGGGGGGAGTTGTGGCGCTTTATCAAGGGTATTTTGTATACCTAATAGTGTTATCTCTGGCGTGTGAAACTTTGCACTAGAAATTAGATTTGCATGAACTGAAAAAAAAAAACACAAAACGAACAGAAGTTCCCAAGCTGACTTGGGTTTACCTTAAAACATGATTTCATTATGATCTAAGGTTGTGATGTGAGGTCTTGGAGGGAATGGATGGATGTGTAAGATCTTATGATAGAATGAGTCTTAGTTTAGGTATATTTATTCTTGTTGTTTGAAAAAATATTTTTTTTTCGAGTCACCTTAGATACTTTGACTGAGAGAGAGACTATAGACAGGATAAGGGTCGATATAATCGTCTACATGGCGAGACGGTAAGGACTCATTAGACTTCTTGGTTTAAGATTTTTCAATGATAAATGTTCGGTTTGAGAAATATTTAATAGGCTTTTAAATTTTTAAATGACGTATTTTGTATGGAACACACATCAGTTTAAAAGGGCTTTATGAAATCGGCCTTAAGACAATTCACAAAAATAAAAAGAAGTAAAGAATTAGCGTGACAACGTTACTGGCCCGATTGCTAAAGAGTGTTTTTCCTTTGTAACATTTTTAAGCTGGTTTGGTTTTGGCAACACTGGTTTTGACAGCTGACGTGTGTTTAGTACCTTGTGTCACTGTCAAACAGCTTCAGTTTGGTTTGCAATTTAACCATGGATCGTCTTACAAATGAACAACGCTTGCAAATTATTGAATTTTACTATCAAAATTCGTGCTCGGTTCGAAATGTTCATCGCGCGCTGCTTGTGTTCAGCGATGAGGCTCATTTTTGGTTGAATGGGTACGTAAATAAGCAAAATTGCCGCATTTGGAGTGAAGATCAGCCAGAAGCATTGCAACAGCTACCAATGCATCCCGAAAAAGCCACTGTTTGGTGCGGTTTATGGGCCGGCGGCATTATTGGGCCTATTTCTTCAAAGATGATGCGAATCGCAGCGTTACTGTCAATGGTGAACGCTACCGAGCGATGATAACAAACTTTTTTTTGCCCGAAATGGAAGTTCTTGACTTGCATGATATGTGGTTTCAACAAGACGGTGCCACATGCCACACAGCACGCGAAACAATGGCGCAATTGCGAGGCGAGTTTGGTGAACAGTTAATTTCACGTTTCGGGCCGGTCAATTGGCCGCCTAGATCGTGCGATTTGACACCATTAGATTATTTTTTGTGGGGGTATGTCAAGGCTAATGTCTATAGGGACAAGCCCGCTTCGATTGACGCACTGGAAGCCAACATCCATGCATTCATTCGTGAGATACCGGCCGATATGTGTGAAAGAGTATGCCAAAATTGGACTCAGCGGATGGGCTACCTGAGACGCAGCCGCGGTCAACATTTGCATGAAATTATCTTTAAACATTAAATTGCAAGGTTCAAACTATCGATTCAAATAAATATTTCATTCATTTTTTCGAATTTTTTGTGTTTTTTTTTTTAAAAAAAGTTCTAAACCTCTTAAAAAATCACCCATTATATATAAGATAAAGGACTATGTAAATAGTTAAATGTCAAACGAGTTGTCATTCGATTTTTGACATTCTTGATTAAAGCCGGAACCACACTATAATGTTGTATGGTGTGTTGTGGAGTGATGTGTCAAATGTATATTTCATATGTGCAGTCATATTTGTCGTGTGTGATGTGTTGTGTCGGAATCCATCTTGTTCCGAATTTACCATCATATGTGGGAAAGAGAAGACAGTGCTCACGGAAACAGAACAATTGAATAGAAAAAAGACAGTTTGTTACACAACACGCTTGATAAGTGCGTTCACAGTCCGCGAAATAACACATCACGCCACTCCATAACTCACCATATAAGAGACGAGTGTGGTTTTGGCTTAGCTCAGAGAGTTCATTGGCAATAGTTGAGGCAAATTTGGTTCACTCATTGCCATTGTCTGAATGTTTTCAATGGGCACACTTTGGCAATGCTATGACAATGTTGCGCCGTATAGATGCAAGACAATTATCGCTTTCCATAACTGAGCCAATAAATGTTGACATTTCGCCATTTTGAAAATGGTTCCTTCGCGATTTGGGATGATTTTGACGGCCTGTGGCGTCCATTTTGTATTGGTGACATCTGTCATATCTGTTGTTTATTATTCAGTTACTGATGCCAAATCACCATGGCAAGTTTGACGATTGATTGCAAGTTAGACGATTGTTCGTTAGTGCAAACGTTTGGCGGAAAATTAATCATCAATAGCGACGAGGCGCCTTTTTGGATGAATGGCTATGTTAACAAGCAAAATTGCCGTATATGAAACGACAACAAGCCACACGAGATCCACCATCCAAGTTACCGTTTGGTGTGGATTTTGGTATGGCGCGGCACCGCCGTCATTGGTCCGTATTTTTTCGAAAACGACGTAGGTGAGCTGGTCACCGACAATCCCGATTGGTACAGAACGATGATAACTAATTTCTTGTCTCCAAAATTGAACCATATGGACCTAGACGACATGTGGTTTCAGAAGGACGGCGCTACGTGCCACACTGCGGACGCCACGATTGACATTCTGCATGAAAGATTTGAGGGTAAGGTTTTCTCTCACGGAGATGAAGTGAATTGCCCACCAAGGTCATGTGATTTGACCTAACTAGACTTTTTCTTGTGGGGTTCCCTGAAGTCACAGGTCTATGTGAATAAACCGATGCCGTTAAGTTGAACATAACACAAGCCATCGCTCAAATTTAGCAGGATCTATGCGGATGAGTCATTGAAAATTGGACCATTCGGATCCGTGCCACCGCCGCCGTAAGAAGCCGAGGCGGGCATTTGAACGATGTCATATTCCATACATAATGGCATACATGAGTCTTAATTACCATCAATAAATTGCCATTATACACCATCGAAATGGCCATTGTCAATAGCGTTCAAGTAAATTCAACAATTAAATTGGAAAAACAAGATTTTCAACTTATGCTAACGAAGAACATGATTTAATTGACACCGTTTTCGAGACAGAAATGTCAGATACTGGGGCAAAAACCAGCCTAAACACCATCCCCTACCATTTGAATACACCGAAATGACAAAAGTGTCATCACAAGTGTGGTGAGCAAAACAAAAGTGACAGAGGGAATTTCCAGCAAACCACAATTTTTGTCCTCTAGAAAGTATTGTCCTTTTTCAAGCCTTCTATAATTCATTTTCAGTATAGATAATCGTTATTTTATTGAGATTCTCTCCATCTATGTAGAAAAACTAACCCTAACTACTTTTTAATTTATTCCCTAACCTCAATCTTTTAATTTAAATTTATTACTCTTTATTTCAAACTCTTAACGAACTATATACTCTCTAATCCAATTAAAGTCTCCAAGTGTCTCTACCATCCTATAGTTCCATTTCCCCATTCCCATCAGGCAGTTAAACTTTTTGGAGAGAAAAGGCAAACAAAAAAATACGATTACAGAGTATCATAAACCGTTTCTATCCCACTGTTTTTGACATTCTCTTTCCGCTTTTATTTTACAAGAAGAAACTTCATCCTTAGAAGTATTATAAAACAAAGTTTTTGAAACAAAAACAAAAAAAAATCACCCGAAAACCCAAAAAGTAAACAAAATTGAAAAAAAAAACACAATTAAATTTGCAAAACTCCTCAAGAAGACATTAATTATGACAGCACATCTCCCAAAAAAAAAAAAAAAAAAAAACAGAGGGTAACTCAAGTACCCAACCCAACCTAGGTATACACACAGTCAACGGACGAAAAAGAGAAAAAGTACAAAACAAACCAAGTCAAACACACAACCATCAGAAGCAATAAATTGTTTGCGGTCAAGAACTAAACACAAACAGTCTCCGACGACAGTGGCAGTCTCCGTCGGTATGGTCTTTTGAAGAGGTAGATTGCGAACTCCAACTACATTCCTTTCCCTCCCCTATGCGATGGTAGGATGGGGATGCTTTAAATATCTGAAAGTCGGCAGAGTAAGCTCCAGTACTCTACTCACACATAAATTTGTTGCAATTATCACCATCATATGGCTGCTGCTGTCAGTTAAAAACATAGGGTGACCAAGAAATTTAAAATTAAATTTAAAAAACCACAGAGCAGCAGAGAGTGCGGGGACAGAAATTAAAACAAAACCGCACCACATACAATCGAATAGAATCACTTAACTCTTGCACACAACAATCTTGCCAAACCCCAATTTCCAAATCCCAACATTGCCACAGGGGTCTTCTGGGATAAGATTTGTGACCACACCCGGTACCCTATGTTCTCGTTTAGATGTCAAATGGCACAATAAAATATGCACTGGGACACGACATCACATATGTATGGGGAATGGACCGACCCTACCGCCAGAGAAAAGGTCAACTTCTGGAGGTTGAATTTATTTGTTAGACGAATTGTCTGTTAATAGACTTGACAAATCCAAACCTTCTCCAACCAGGCGATGTGTTACACCGCACAGGCGAGGATCCTTCCGCAGGCACAAAGGGGTTGTTTCACCCTAACACTAAACCCAGTAAAAAAAAACTCTACCAAAAAATATAGGAAACATGTCCTTTATAGGTGGGTATGTAAATATTTTATGCAAATCAGGTTGGGATCTCTCTGTTTTGTGTTTTGAGTTCCCATCGGGTCAACTATGCAAGTGTGTGCTCTGCATGGAAGACTCATCCTCCCTTTCGGTGGTTTCGTATCCCTGGTTGTTGTTAATCAACGAGGTATGCAAATATTTTCGCACTCCCAGATGTTAAGAATTATACCTACCTACTTTTTTTTATGCATCATAAAGTAGTAAAGGCTCACCACCGCACATGACATATCCGGGACTATCCTTTGTGGTTGGTTGCTTAACAATTTATGTTCGTTTTTTATGGATCAATTTTTTTTGCTGTATTTTATCAATTTGTTATTCAGTGTGAACATAGCACAACTACTGATGGGAGACGAGTTTGATCGATTACCTACCTCAAATTGATATCCAATTTAATGGGCAGGAGTTTTCCCTGATGGTGTTTTTCTTTTTTATCCATCGTTTGTTTCGGGATCAACAAGAGCGACGACTGACGGCGACGACGGAGGCAGCGCGCGCTCGGTAGATAAGAGTTTTATGGTTCTTTAATTGAGGGATTTTCCGGATTTATTCTTTTCGTCATCAGAGAGCGTCCTTCTATTGTTTGGATGATGTGCGGAAAACTCTAAGTTGCGACACACATGTGGGTTTTTTAAGGGTTTTCTTGGTTAGTTTATGAGTAGTTTTGCATAAGTAATAGGATCAAATGATTAATAAAAAAAGGAAATTATATAACAAGAATAGCTTATCGGATTTTGATGAATCAAATGATTTACGGGGAGGTTTAGTCATGTTTTTTGCATATGCTCTGTGTGTTGAATAGGTCATTTATTTAGATTGTTGTATAGAGAAAAGGAAGGATTTGATGGATTAGTTGTGATTTGTTAAGTGCGGATAGGGAACACTTGTTTTTTTTTTATCTTTAAGTTAGAAAATTTGAATAATGTATAAAAAATGTTAATGCTGTCGATTTTGATAGATTCTATCTTTTTGAAGTTTGTTCAAAGTCATTGCAGTTTTGCAAAGGGTTTTTCAATAAGGACGAAACATTTTTCTTTTTTTTTTAACATGGAGACTTGTATATAGGGTCTTTAGTTGATGATATTTAAGCCCATCCAGTGCTGAGTGCTGATTGTAAACGATAAACTACATAGAAAATTGACACAATCGAGATCATTAACGAACAATTTTGCCACACTGTACGCTGTTCTACGACCGAAATTGATAATTGTAGTAGATTATTTGATGAAGTCTCCACTCTTTTTTGCATATTAGCCGTGTTCCTCTGGAGGTGGCGAAGCACTCACGAGTACTTTTCTAGCCATTTTCAATGGAATTAATTTCCCTACAAATCTTAACTTCTCGCCATGAAAGCACAAGTAGTTGGTTGTACTAGATTCTATCGTTTGTATGTACTCATGAGTAGTACGCCACCTCTAAAGGAACATGGCTATTGTTGAATTGTTTCATAGTTAAATATAAACAACATTGACAGGGGGGTCATTCCGTAATTCGATTATCGCCACACGATATCGTTTTGACGATAGCTTTGCTTCACGTAAAAGCTATAATCACTATCGACCGGACGATATCGTCTTGACGATCGAAAATTTGCTCTCCGTAACTCAAAAATCGTCAAAACGTTATCGTTAAATCGTTACCGTTTGAACGATACCTATTTAGCTATCGTCTTGCGTCGTCTTTTTTGTTTTTCGAAACAATTTATGCATTTTATCATATGTAGGGTTTTTCAATAAGAGCGCGTAGATGTTTTCGGTTGATCCTGGGTTTCGTTGACTAAAAGGCGTTTGCTGATTGTCCACTGAATTGGTCGACTCAAATTTGGGCACCAAACTTTGGATAATATACATGGAAATACAACCATGTAAACCTTAAAATGGGCGCAACGCACGTATCGTTGCCTAAAAGATTTTTATATTAAAGTTCTTTCAATTGGACATGTCGTTCAATCGTGTAACTTGCCATGATGATTTGGCATCAGTAAATAATAAACAAAAGATTTAATAGATGTCACCATCAAAATCTGCCCGCTGCAATTGAAAACCCTATAATTAATTATATGTAGTTTGAAGGATAGGTGGATAACCGATTTGTTTAGGCGACTTCACGTTTTGCCCGCACTTTTCTTCACTTCTTCTAAATAAAAATTGATATTTTTTGGGCGTTACTGACAAAAATAAATTACAGAATTGTCATTTATGACAATGATTGAAAAGTCAATCCTTCTCAAACTGTGATTTATAATAAACTATTGTCGAGACGATAGTGATTGTGTTACGTGAAGCAAATTGATGACGATATCGTGCACGATTATCGTTTAGACGATTATCGTTTTAAAAATTACGAAATGACCCCCCAGGTTAAAATTAAAAAAAAAAAACAAAGCAAACGTCACGATATAAGCGAAATAATCTAGTACAAAAAATGAGTTTTTCCTAGCCGCCTTTCGTTGGAGGTGGCAAAGTACTTATGGATAATTTGCTATTCATTTTATATGGAACGCACAGAATTGATTTTGCTACACAAATCTCATCTATTTGCACATGAAAGCTCAAGTAGATGATAGTACTAGATTATCATGAGTAGTTCGCCAGCTTCATTAAAGGAAACACGGCTTTTTTTGAAAAAAAACTTTAATATACCAAAGACTGTATGTATTGCGGCAATGACTACGAACAAACAATGCTACAAGAGAATAAACAAAATTAGATATCATCATTGTACTTTTAAAATGAAACGTCACTATGCACTGTAATCCAATTCTTTCAATCCAACGGGATAAATGTAACTCACTGTAGAGTTTATCTGGTAGAGTTTTTCACCAAATAGCAATACATCTCTCTCTCTCTCTCGTTTATTCTTAAACGTCAAAATCATCACATTGTGGAAACTGACATTTGTGTATCTTTTATTAAAGCAAATATTGGAATTGTATGCTGAACTCGTAGATTTTTTTTTATAAAAAATAAACATGATTACACTTTAAATATTAAAATTGAGCACAACTTCTTTAAAGATAAAACGTCTTTAATTTTCCAATTCGCATCTGTCAGCTTCCACAAAATGATGGCTGGGACTTTTGACGTTGGCTCATTCGAAAGCTTTCAAACTCACACATTTCATATTGGATTTCTCTGTTAAAAATTAAGTTTAGTTTGCCTGAGAGACCTTCCTATCTATGTTTTGACATCTAAGGTATAACGATTTCTATTCAAACTTTTTTTGACGTTTTTTTTCACGAATTTGTGCCGTCTTGTTTTTCAACGAACGAACGAACGACTGATTTTCAAGAAGATCAAGCGTGAGTGTCTTTTCTTAAAAAAATATGCCATACTCTGATGAGCACATGTCAAAAATCACATTAGTTAAGACACTCATTTGACAGTTAAATAGTTAAATTCCAAAATAACGTAGGTTTGTTTGTTTACATTATTCACACTAACCTCAAATTTCTGAAATTCTCACGCTCACTCGTATTAAAAAACGTTTAGGTTATTTGCCCCACCTGTTATAATCTATAGTTAACACTAAGGTATTTTAATAAAATCAAAAAATGTTCCATCTGATGTGGAACCAAAACCATATAGCAGAAGTTATAATAAAGCCCATTTTCCTGACATATGCGACAATCGAAACCGCAAACATCCATCACTTCTTTCCATTTGCCTTTTTTTCTGTAAATTAAAATAAAAAACTAAATCCCCACAGACTGTCAAGAGTCATCAGAGAAATTTCAAAAAATCAACCACAACAACTGTCAATTGCCAATGATTACATGTATCAATTGGCACTTGAGAGTGAAAAATCACGCTTAGTGATTTTAAAATTCGAAATAACCATCATCAAACGCCACAGGCAACACTCTCCCTTTAATACAAAAAAAAAGACAATCTAACAACTTGAGATTTTATATATTATCTATCCAACCCTGCACGGAAGTTATAAAAAAATTATACGCCAATTGACAATCAAGAGAGGTCCTTCAATAATAAAAAAAAAGCAGTGAGGCATACCATAATGACAGGACTCTTTAAAATTAGTTTCAATTGAAACTCTATGTATAGACAATTTATCTGTCAGATCGTTTTTGCCTTTTTGTTGTTGTTCGAATCGAATTGCGAAAACTTAATGACAAATGGTGGCGATGGAAGTGTGAATGAGGCACGCAGTAGTTGAATATGAAATGGCAATTTAATTCGAAATGGCGACTAATTTAATTTCCTTTTCCCTGACGTATAGTAGGTACATATTTATAAGAGAACATTCACAATCTTAGGGTGAAGTGGAGGTATAACATGTTCCGTTCAACATAAAATAAATCAATGAAAACCTCGCCTCGGCACAAAATGATGAAGCTTGTATTTTATGTGTATATCGTACCTATATGTTTTTGAACTCACTCTCTCTCCCAGCACAAGTGTAAACAATTAATTCAATTTCAGAACTTTTAGTGTTGTTTTTTGTTCGGGGAGAAAGAGGTTTTCCCTTTTGTGGGTTTTGTGAATGTGAATTGGCCTATTTTTGAATTTAAATAAACACAAGCAGGAATCAGAGAACAAGTTTTGAGTTTCTTTCACATAAACAAAGATGTTGATGATGATGGTGATATATCATTCATGTTATGTGAGATGGAAATTTAATTAAATTTTCGAACGCGAGTTTGTCATATCAAGCCTCAGATGATATGAAAATATTAGTTTATGCCTATAAAGTATATATATAACAACAACTGTTCCTACCTCTATAGAATCCATTTAATGACAAATTAATCCATTGCTCACATTCACACAATTTATATCAGAGGAGAATTTAATTCAGTAAAATCCGATGATGACTATGCATTAATTTTTCGAATTCTAATCTGACAGAGGGATATTATCCACCTACACATGTGTCAAAAACTTGCTGAATCAATGTTGTTTTATTCGAAACTAAATGATAACAATGAATGTTAACTCTATTATAGAATTTCCAACTAATTAAAGAATTCATCGATTAAACCAAAAAAAAATTAATTTAAATATGTAAAATGTGTTTTTTTGTGTTTGCAGGTCATTGATGAAATACGTTGGGGAATATTCGAAATTGAGTGTGGGCAAATCCTTTTAATTATAACAATTTAATAGTAGTAGATTATCCAAATGGAGTTGGTTTAAAATGTTTTTTTTTTTGTACAAACTGAGTTTGGCATTTTTTAATTAAATTTCAAATAAAGATAACAAAGTGAAATGCAATAAAGCAAGAGGGGCAAATTCATTTCTTTTTTGTCATGCGATAGATGATGGAAAATTATATCTCTGTCGACTATGTATGTGAAATTTGCAAGGGGTTCAATTTCAATAGGTATTCCCAACAATTTAATTTATCTTTAAGATGAAAACTAATATTTTGTGAAACTATTCGGAGCGGTAAAACAAAGAATTTGTTTTTCGAAGTGCATTTTAGCTGTCACTTTACGACAGTGACTTCAAGTCGGTTTAAATTTAAATCAGATGAAGCTCATTATTCAAGAGAAATAGATTCTTGTAATGTGGCAAATGCGGTGACTTATTACACTAAAAGCTATCAAACTCGATTGCACAATAACACTTTTCTCAACGATTTTTGACTTCATCGTGTAAATGGTCTTAAATCTGTTAGTGTTTCTATCATTTTAAATTGACAGGACCAACTGACATTTGATCTTGCCCATAAAGCTCTTCACCAAATTGCAAAACATCCATCTTTCGATTATATACAAACGTCAAAATCACCACTTTGTGGAATCTGACATTTGCTTATTTTTCACGAAAGCAAATACTGGCATTAAATTGAGTGTGATAGGAAGATTATTGTGATTACAAATTACACTTGAAATGTAAAAATTTAACACAAACTTCTTCAAAGAAAACTAACTACCTTTATTTTCGCTTTGCAATTTTGGTTCTGTCAGTTTCCACAAAATAATGGTTGTTACTTTTGCAGTTTACGGATTCGGAAAATGTTTCCTACATGTCAAATATTGTGCTGGTAATAGCCATGTTCCTTTGCCGGTGACGAAGTACTCATAAGCTAGTGATTTTTAATGGAACGAACACACAGAAAACGAGTAGTTGGCAGTACTAGATTATCAATTACATTGGTATATGTACTCATGAGTAGTTCGCTACCTCCAAATGAACACGGCTAATGAAATAAGGAATAATAACAAAGATTGATCTCACACTTTTTGTGAATTTCGAAATTAGGGTATTTCGAGTTCGAAGATGAAGTAAATATAGACAAACTGTTTGTAGTATTTTGTTCATATCAAAACAAAGAAAAAACTATTCTTTTCCATCCAAACAAAAGTTTTACTTTCTGATTTCTTCAAAGCTGTCAGTTTCGATTGTGCACTTTTTTTTGAAATGTCAATATATGTAACTGAAACATGTCATTTTCGTATGGGGATAATTAAACAACAATCAATTTCAAAATCTACCTACGTCAACGCTCTGCATCCCACTTATTGTGAATTCACATCATAATTCGATCGATATGGAAATTGTAAATTCGAATTTCGAAAATGAAAACCGATCTATTTTGCATTTTAAAAATCAACATCAATTTAAATTCGATTTCAAACAAAATTCTGAATATAAGTGATGAAAGTGTAATTTGTAAATTACTTTTTAAACCAGTCTACATCGAAACGGAGCCCAAATGTCAAAATACATATGTATAGCAACTTTGTTGCTATTGCAAATGTCAGTTTCATATGATTCGAATATTAATGTTTTTATTACCAACACATCATCTCTAACAAATTTTATTTTCTTCCTTTCTGTCATAAAACAGTCATCGAACTGTCATATACTTGAAACAACTTCATGATGGAATATGTAGGTACATTATGTTTATGCAAAATTTTCTCTTCCCGCTGAATTTTAATTTCAAAACAAAGAACTTTTTCGCATTGATGAAGAAGTTGCGCAAAGTATTACAATGTCATCACTCTTCGTTGATTTGAAACTACTGACTCTAACTGTAAATAACCCTTGTCACAAAATGACAGATATATATAAAAAAAGGGTAGAAATAAGGATACGTTTGCAATCAAATTTCAATCAAGTATAGCGATATAACGAAATTGATATGCAAATAGATTTATAACAAACAACAACAAGAAGCAACAACAAAAAAAAAACATTACACACTCCCTTAAAACCTTAAAACGACCGATTTGACAACATAGGTACATCCTGCCTGATGATCCTATAACTCCTGAAGGCACTGCGGCGCGGAACGGGCATCATGATGTGATGTGCAGTGGTGTGTTTGGGAGTGTCGGAAGAGGACGATTTTGTAATAATTGCATTCAAAACTTAATGATCCGTTGTAGAATGGATTTAACCTCAGACATAATTCTCTGGTTGAGATGTATTTTGAACCTGTAAACATTAATTTAAATCCCTCAATATGTTGTGCAGGATAAATTCATGACTATACGAATAGAATATAGGCATGTTCAATGTCTGTGTGTAGTGCTCTCGGCAATAAAACACTGATTTAGTGGTGTAAACTATTTGGCACCCCCATTCATATTTGAATAAACATTAGGCAGAATAAAGAAGGGATGAACCCGGATGAACCGAGAGGGACTTAAATCACTTTAAAGCCGCAAATACATATAATTGTTTCATTTTTTTTGGAAATCAATTATTAAACTAAAACAAAAAAAACATGGTGGGCACATAAATTATGTGTCTAGAGAAAAGGACCGATTTCCATTTGTTTGTGAGATAAAGATTAAAATCTTCAGTCATTTACATGAGCGTATAAAACACTTTCAGCATAATTAGACCACTTGGGCTCAGTACCAACTATATATACTCTTATTCTCTCTCTATCTGATGTGTCATCGCGCATATTTTATGAAAATGGGATTCCTCTTCCTGTGCTGTGCAGTCTGATGTCGTCTTTGCTTTTGCTCGGGCACAACGATGCAAGAAGGAAATTTAAGACTTTCTGGTTTCCCACCAAAAAACGAAACGAAACGATACCAAGAAGAGGGCTCCTCTTTCTTCCTTGTTTTGTCGGTACTTCTTCACTCTGCAGTTTTATTTAAACCTTCTAAGCGTGGAACTGATATACTTTAACAAAAGGATTTATGCGACGATTCTCTCTCAAGTAGGCTCCTTATTTTCACTGCAGAACATACCCAGGACGGTCTACCACCGTCACTGCCACCACCGCGCCCCGGCCGCCTCCAGCAGCCACGACATTGTCGTCCTCCTTGTCGCCTTCAGCTCTCAGAAGTGGTATTGTTCATTTGTACAATTGAGATACACTTGTGTTTCGTTCGTACATACATATAGAGTTAAGATATTAGTTCTGTGAGAAATGCATTTTCCAGAATTTTATTAGCCCCAGGACAAGGAGGAGTGAGTTTGGTTTGTTATGGAACTGACGATGACAATTGTTTTATTTAAGCTTTTTATTGTGTGTTCCCCTTATGGTTGTGTTGGTACTTTTTTTTTGGGATTGGGACTGGGTATGGGTAATTATAAATCTCTTAGTTGAAGTGGTAAATATAAATTTGTATTTAGTTTTCTGTTGAAGTGTAAAAGTATGGCTTATGTCTTGTTTGTTAAATTTAATGCTTGGGAGATCTTTTTTGGCTTATAGTAATGATAATTATTTACAGAAGAAGATTGTTTATTTTAAAACAAGTTTATAGGGGAGAAGTTTGTTTGGGAATAGGTTCCAGCAGCAGACTAAATATCAGTTCATTAGGGTGTGGAAATATATATTGAGAAGCTTTAATGAACAGCATAGAAAGAGGCTTTATAAAAGATTGCTATTTTAGGAAACTGTCAAAAAAGAGTTAACTGTCAAAGTAACTGTCAAGTTTACTTTAAAGAAATTTTTGACGTTTATGATTGATATAAGCTTGGCAAGTAACCATGAATGGTTTAAGGCACACAAAAAACACAATAACTATTTATTACTACAAATCTCATATCCTGATGAGGCTTGCGAAGTAGAATTTTAAGGCTTTTTTTTTAAGTTCGCTCTAAGCAGATCATATGAACAGAGCTATCATCTGTCAAATTACATACAAAAGGGGTGTAAAGTTCGTCACGCTTAGCTTGTCACTCCATCTACTCGGTAATTTAATTCTTTGCTCATGAAACTTGCTCCGAGGTATCTCTGATTGAAAAAAGAAACACAAGTTGAGCGCTATGTTGTGTCTCGAGCTTAAAAAGAAAAACTGATTTTTTGTTGACAAGAAAAACGCCAATGATAAAGCTTTTTAAGAATCTGGTAAAGTCAAAAGTGACAGCCATTTCTTTGTTGAGACTGACAAGCTGTTGACAGCTCATCCCCGTGTCCTGAGCTTAAAGAGAAAAAATATGTCGTTATAAAAATCTGTTAAAGTCAAAAATGACAGCCTTTGTGGAGACTGACAGATGCAAAATTGCAAAGCAAAAATAATGAATTTTGTGCTCAGTTTTAATTTTAAAAGTGTTATTTTAATTAAAATATTCTCTAAATTTAGGTATATAAACAATAATGTCAGTCTCAACAAAATGAAGATTTTGACATTTTTGAATAAAAGACAGAGGGATATAATTGATATTTTTTGGTGAAAAGCCCTATGGAAGGAACAGTACCTACGTTCATCATCACAAGTAACTAATGTCATTTTCGAGAGGATTTTCGGAGTATTCTAATACAATTTGAATTTAATCGAATGTGAAAAATCTTTGACAGCTGAATGCAATTCTTTATTGTCGTTTTCGATTGGATTTTTCGGTCTATTCTACTCTTTTTTAATTCGAATCGAAGATGAAAACATCTGCTTTCCTAAATTTACACACACACTACCTAAAGCCGCCATTTAACAAAATGGCTTCTTCAAGTATTTATCACTTTTGACAAGTAATCCAACGAAAAACTTTATATGTATGTGTGTGTTCCGCGTCAACTCCTTCATGAATTTGGGAACAGAAGAACACACCGAAAAAATTACTCGGAGCAGCCAATCGAAGGCTTTTGGAGTAGTAGGAGTGAAAAAGGAATGCAAAAGGAGTACTCCGAACATCCAAACGAAAACGACATGAGTTCATTATGGATGACTTCGCTCTATTTGACATAAACTACTTTATTTAAGTTTATAACATTAGGTTTAGTTAGCATAAGTTTTTTTTCAACTTTAAATCAGTTACATTTAAAAACCCAGCACTGAACTTTATCTCAAAGAAAAGCTCAATCTACATCTCTACACCCACATACCACAAATCCATTCCGCCATACCAGTGTTGTATATACCTTTATCACAACATTGTAACTTTTGGCCGGTGAACTGGCTTGGCTTTCCTATAATGTTTTGTTGCCATAACCAACAACCCATTTACATATGCTCCAATTAAATCGCGTAAAAGGATAGCTTCTGGACGGCGAAAAAGAAAAAAAAAAAAAAAAACTAAAATTGAAGGCAAAGTTATAAAAGCCACTTGTGACGCATATGTTACACTGCTTCGATAAACTCTGACAGGTTGCAATGTAATGAATGCGGTCATAAGCACATTATTTTTTACACCCTTCCCTCTCCATTTTTTCTATATACGTACATAAGTGTATATGACGTGCCAATTAAGTAACCTTTTGTGTACCATGACCTCTCTTGTATTAAAATTTCAATTGTTAGAGCAGAGTGGTAGGTATGGAGGTAGAGGTACAACTTCCTCTATACATATATGTTTTTTGTATTATCCCTATATAACCTCAATATACAAAAACAATTAACAAAACCATAAAGTGACAGGAGGAAGGAAGCTGCTAACAAAGATCATAGATGTACCGGTTTACCTCAAATATACACTTATATCTCATCACAGCGGAAATGGAATATTGAAAAGAATCATCCCGCAAAAAAAAGAAATAAAGAAATTTATATGTAGGTAAGTAAGAAAAAAAATTAGGGGTGAATACAAGAAGAACAAAAAATGACAGAACGCATAAAAAGTGCCATAAATTTCCGCATATTTGACGTTTTGTGAAAAAAGCCCTATCTACATCGAATCATGTACCTACTGGAGGAACAAGAACAATAATAACACAACCGAGAAATTCTAATTCAATACGATTTTCTATGATTTCGGCCTCGAAAGGGAGCAAGTCGTATCTGGTTAACTAGATTATGAGGGCATATGCATATGATGCGACATTAAATTTTATTGAATATGCATTTGGTTAACGAGATGACATTTTTCTTGCTATATAAACGATGTAATTTATTTTGACTGGTTTCGTTTTTATTATTTATTATGTCTGTTTCGGTTAAGTGTTTTGTACTTGTTTTTTTTTTTTTTTTTGTATTTTTGTTCTTAATTAAAAATGTGACAGAAATAATTTTAAGAAGCTGTGTGGTGAAAATGGTGTGTTGAGTGGCAGCATTGAATGAACAAGTTGATTATTTGCGTTTATGGAGTCTGGAGATATGTAGATATAAGAAAGAGAAACTTTTCACTAATTGTTATTGTGTGTGTTAGGAAAATTATCGTATTTTTACGAAAATTGTATTTTTCTTACGATTTGCTCTTTCCATCAAAAAATTGAGTATTTTCCATTTTATTACAGAAATGTGTATTTCCAGATTGTTTTATAAAAATAAAGATGCGCTCTTATTATAGCTTTTGACATTTAGTCATGGTCTGCATTTATCCCCACGTGTAAAAAGTCTCTCCTGTCAAATGTCAGATCAAAAATATCATTTTTGTTTTGATTATTATTTGCGATGACTTGCGACGTGTGTTTCGTTTAAAAAAATATCGAAAACACACAAACAAGTTCATACATTAACACAAAATGGATAGCAAAGATTTTAGGAAAATATGTATAAGAGGTTAAATAACAAGATCCATGTGCCCTGAAACCGCAATACGATTTATTCATTAATCAAAACATTAATTCATGATTTCATTCATTCACCTATTTATTCATTCATGGTCAATAAACGCTAAATTTACAAAGTGGTTAAAACATAAATTCATTTAAGTCATTCATCGCAGTTATAACCGAATTTGAAGTATTAAACGTCAAAAAAGAACTGCAACAAAAGCCGTGTTCCTTTGGAGGTGGCGAACTACTCATAAGTAGTTCCAAACGATAATCTAGTACAACCAACTTCTCGTGCTAGCAAAATACTCGTGAGTGCTTCACCACCTCCAAAGGAACACGGCTTAAGAAAACACATAAACTGTCAGTGATAATCAATTGGGTGGCAAATTCGAACAAACACTTAATCGAACAAATTCAAAAGCAATCAAATTTAATTAAAGCGAAAGAGAAAAACTTGACTAAATGCCGTTATCCATTGGTCGGCTTTCTGGTTTCAATTGGACATCGAAATCCAGAAACATTTCCCCTTCTTTCAAAATAATAACTGTCAGTTTGTGGGGTTCTCATAAAGATTCGGAAGTCAAATTGATTCTAGCTGTCAAACTAAACTTGTACATTAAGCGCGTTCCGGAAGAAGAAATCTCAGAAGAGAGTCAAAAGAGAGAGAGAGCAAGCGAATCCAAACAATTTTTCCTCAGGATTAGGATTTTGACAGCAAAACTGAGAAATATTGTTAGGGAATCTTGATGTTCATGTAACTGACATTGCTGATATCTCAGAGATCTCATTTTCCTAAACATGTCTATTAATGGGATTTTTGGTTTTTTAATCCGGAAGAACTTACTGATCCATGATGAACCATGTATGCATGAGCACAGACTATTATGATTTTTGAAATATTTTACAGTACCTAAAATTGTTCCAAATTAATTCTACTTAAATTCAATCGAGAAACTCAGATGAGTTTACAAAAAATCCCCCTTTAAAATCCTTTAAATGAATAAATCTCACGAATAGCCTCGGAAACTTTTAACAACAAATCGTGCACACAAAATGCTTTCCCTAAGGGGTAAATGACATTTCCCATGGCTGTCATTATAACGTCTCGTTAAAATATTTCATGTTTCTGATAATCCACCTAATAAGTGGCTCCATTAAAAAAACTGCTTTACCTATACTGATGATTTTAAGCCTTCTCCCCCCATTAATAATTAAGAAAAAGAAGAAAAAAAAATATGTACATATGAACTTTAAAAAAACAAATTCTGACACATTCTCTCCCCTACAAACATTTTCGAAAGAAATCAAACTAATAAAGTGAAGTCACAGTCAGAGTGAAGGAGAACGAACACCCGGCGGCGGGCGTAGCAGTTGCCATATTGTGCCTCTTATCCTAACACATGATTCACATGTGTAAAGTGTTAAAACATTTTCTACCACCCGCCCGCCACGCCGCGCCGCCGCGCAGCTCCGGTCGACGCCATGACTGTCAAAAGACACACACATGTGTTTCGTATAAGGCACCTATATCTTAATAGTATTTTTAAGAGGGTGCGCGCATTAAGCAAGTTTACACTTATAAACTCCACCGACAAATATACGAAAAAAGAGACCCTCGAAAAACATCTTAATTGCATTCGATCAATTATTTTGTGAAATTCGCTTCGATACTCATAATAAAAGCAATCAAACAATTTATGTTTTAAACCATGAAAATGTATTTATATACAACTCATTTTTGTTTTGTATTTTTAAAATGAAATTTCATAGTTTAATCAACCGTTGATGATGAACGCACCGATACACAGCGATGGTTATGGTTACCCCGCATAAGGATACCATCAAAAGTCAAAAACATTTCTGTGTAAACGAAATAAAGGAAAATATTTTTATATCGATATGTAATTAAAAGTTTTCGTTTCCTGATCATAGCTTGACCTTATTTTGCCAGAGAGTTGAATTTTGTATTTATTGTATGTATATGGAGAAGGGCCGCGGCAAAATGATATGCTTGATTGTTTAAAACTGAAAATCCCTAATGGATTATATTTAATTTTCTGTTTGACCATAGTCAACAGAGAAATTAAATTTTTATTGTACGAGTATGTATGTATATGTACATACAATATTTTCTGGAAACAATTTCACTTTTGACAGGCGTAGGAATGGGCTTCCTGTTTTTGTTTTTGTTTTTGTTATTTTTTTTTGTTTAATATTGTATTTCAGTGCACGTGCAGTTTATTCCTTAAAAAATAAAATTATTTAAGGGAATATGAAACCCATAGGCAGCTGCATTTTTAATTCATTTCATGTTTTACTTTTTATTTATACTTTTTTCGGGGAAACAAAATACATAAAAAAAAAAACAGACGTCAGAATTTGTGTGTGTCCAGGTCCTTAAGTCATCTGTGGGCATCTTACATTTCACATTTTGTTTCTTTTTCTTATTTTTTTTTTTTGAATTTTTTGTTAAGATCATTTTTCAGCTGCACACTTTATTGCTGCTGGTCGCATGCGTTGCGTAACCAGCCGACAAAAAGTATCTACTTAAAAGCGAGACGCATGTGAATGAGGATTAAATACGTGGTACATCCTTTTTTGAGTGAGGCGACAGTGTTAATTGTACTTAGAATACAATACAGGATATGAAAAAAAGTAGGTACATGCCTTTATAAAAGACGTGGGTGATTTTAACAAACTTGAAAAAAGAAAAGAATCTTAAGACTTGGTCAGACAGGGCGCGTGCAAGCGGTGCGGGACAAAAATACCCTTGATGTAGTTAATAAGGGACTCTGTTTACCTGTGCTCCGCTATCAACTCAAACAACGAAACCCAGCGGTGAGATTGAGCAAAGACTTACATATTCTTTTTCGGTCTAAAGGTAGAACCGCACTAGGCGGAACTGCACTTCAGCGACACCGTGCGCACTTTCGCACGAAACTGAACGAAACTTCACGTCGCGACACAGTTGGTCAGATTACCAACTTTGTCGCATAGTGTCGCGTCGTGAAGTGCAGTTGTCGCTTAGTGCGATATAGCTCATACAATTTCCCACAAATAAGTCGTGAAGTTCAGTTCCGCTGAAGTGCAGTTCCGCCGAGTTCGGTCCTAGCTTAAGAATGCAATTGGGTTGAAAGCAAGCACAAATGTCATAGCCTCAAAGGTTAAAGAATTCGTTAAGTGATTTTCGCTGAGAATAGACGTCAATAGACCTGCGTTCGCGTTCTATTGGTAGTTGGCAGCTGTGTCTCCATTCTATTCACTTTAACGAGATTTTATGAATTTTAACTTTGACAGGTATGGACGCGCGCCGTTATTTACATCTATTTTGTTCAGCCAGCAATACTCTTTATACCGCAAAATATATTGTATATATCGCTCAAACTCCATCTTTGATGGATGATACGATGACATTGAATTAAATTAAAAAAAACTTAAAAAATCGAAAAACTTTGAAATTTTATTTTCTAATGAACAACGCTTCTAGGGAAAAAATATAAAAAAACTATATCAAATCAATGTTCAACACAGAAGGTCTGTTCGTTTACTTTCCAAAATTGGCAAATTTTACCAATTTTAGTGAAATTTAATTTTTTTAATATGCACTTTGACAGAACTTTGATCTAAAATTGGTAGTTTTTCACAGTAAACGAACAGAGGTATTTATTATTTCTTTGATTTTTTTTTTCATTTAAGCGTAGTATATAGCTACAGTTCTTTTGAACGAACAAAAAATTGATGGTGAGAAAGAAATTTTTTTTCCGGAAGAAAAACATTGCCCGAAAAAATCGTGGTGAGTATAATTTTTTTTTTTCCAGGGTTAAGTTCACAGTTCGATATAAATATTTTTCAGCACACATTTTTTTTTTTTGTTGCAAAAATCACTCCCATAAGAATTGCATGTACTTTTTTTTCTTTGAAGAACTGTGTACTTAGCTTTAGGCTATTTCAGTTAAAAAAAATGAGATCTCAAAAATTTCTCGCGACAAAAAAATTGATCCAAACGAATCCAGTATTTTTCTCTCTCAAACCAGAGAAATTTTCGCTAAGAAATCATGTTCATATTTATGAGATTCCTGAAATCTCTGAGATCATATTTTTCTAAACTATACCTATACTATTTGACAGTTATTTATGTGAATATTTTTTTTAACCAAAACTTTAAGCTGCTGGTGCTTTAACAGACAGATAGCCACGCACCACGAATTCACGAGGTAATTTGAAGCTGTATTCATACACCAACTTTTGTATCGTCTCTCGTGCTTGATTAAAATCGCACAAAAACAAAAATCGAGGTCAGAACACAGGACTGGTTGTTGCTTATGTCAGACAACGAGACAGACAATATACTTTAGTGTCATAAATTTTAATTGTTTACAAAATTAAAACATTTTTTTTTGTTGTTGCCTGCATTATTATTAAACCTTGATTTTTTCTGAAGAAAAATAACACATGCTGGTCCGGTTCATCAACTTGCACCTTTTCTTGTTATGATTTTAGCAAATTGATAAAAGTATAGCCTGGCTGACATTTACCGCAAACAAAAAAAAAACTGTTGGCGTTGGCTGTCAAAAAGAAAGAAGCAAGCAGGTGACAGGATTGCACTGATGCAGAAATTTAAATGCACTCAATTGGAAATACTGTTTAAAGTAAGTTACAGAAGCAGAAATGCAACAAACAAACAATAGGTACATGAGCATATGTATATACGGGGGAAGTGAGATTTTTTTAAATAAATTCATGAGGATGAAAGGAAGAAGTAGGTACAAACAAACAAAACAAAAAAAAAATCAACAATTCCGATTGTAAGGATAGTAAGTCTGGACAGGTAATTCCACACACGAGGAACGATGATAATGGTGGCGGCATGTAAATGCAACTCTACCTGCGTGATTGAAAATTCAAAAGATTATAAGGGGAAAAAAACAAAACAGCATTGAGAACGGACACATGTTGCACCTTTTTTGTTATTTTATATAGAGGTGGGTAAGTACAGGTAGACATTGGCTAAACATGCACGGGTAAATACAAAGAAAAAGGATATACAAAAAAAAATCTATAAAATGGACTGTCTAAGGTGCACTCTACAAGACTACACGAATTGCATCTGCTTTTTTTTGTTGTTGTTACTTTTTAGGTGCCATATAACGACCTATTAATTGTCTCTATTAAGCCCCAGGATCTCATTTAATCTGATTGAATTATGAGGTGCTCAATCATTCAAGCATTTATGCCGAACAATTCATTAGGTACCTACCAAGTTGTTGTAAATTTTGTTTTTAAAAAATCAAATTCAAGAAATACTATCCCATGACTCACACACCCACTTATATTTTGCAACTGAGGAAATGTCAATTTTGAACAAAATGGTGTCAATAGACTGGTGTTTCGTAAGTAAGTGGAAACCTAATACATAATAATGGCCTTTTCGATTTGTGTATACGAATGACCCGAGAAATTTGTATTTTGACATCTCATTTTTACCCCACATCGCAGTCTGTCAAATAGTTGCAATCAGGAAGAACGGAATTCCTTCTGTCAAAGTTTTCAAAAAACGTCGAATTAAAGTCACTTTGAGCGGAAAATAATCGTCATTTATGGCAGAATTTGTAATCGTCAAATATGCAATCGTCCTGCTTGCACACCATGTCTCTTGATGAATGTCAAATTATTTTTTTTTTAAGCGCATCTGACGTTTTCGAACAAGACTTTTGCAGTTTGCGTTGCAAATGCATTTTTGACGTAAATGACGTTCATCTATCATTTCGCAAGTGGGTTTTTTTTTGACATTTTCATTTATAGATTCACTTCTAAAATTGAACGTGATTCTAATGGAATTCATACAGGGTCTTAGCGATTAATATTTGACTATTTGTGACTTGTGAGACTTAGATACTAACAATTATTACGGTGATTAAGTATATGATGCTTGATATTCACCACACTTTATGTCAAAATGTAGTTAAACAATCGAACTTCTAACCGAATTGAAACAGGACTATAAATTCAAGTAGATAACTTACGCAAATGTTCACCTGTCATTTCTCTGATACCCAAGGAAAAACAATTTCTAATATTCAAATCACCCTCAAAAGCCAACTGTGCCCAGTGCCCATGGCAATTTTTTTTTCTCCCTCAAAAAATACAAGTCCTTTTTTGCGAAAAAAAAGTATTGTATCAAATATGCATAAAATAAATCTTTTTAAGGTCAACAACTCTTCTCTCTTAAATTCTTCGAATACAAAAATAAAAACAAACAAACTACAGCAACATCAACACAAATTCCGTCAACGAACCGCCATCAAAAAAAAAAAAAAAACAGTGACCTCACTTTGTATGCCAAAAAACTGTAACAACCGCTGACTGGACTGCTGGATATTTGGATGGCGGAGCCTCCAAAACAGGCATCCATCCCGATTCCAACATTCATCTCCCTTCGTCTGTCAATCAAGCAACAAACTGAAAACAAAAAAAAACGCCTCGCCGTCAGTCTCAGCAAGGCTGTTCTCATCTCCACATCACTCCACTCCAATCACCTTTGCTGAGCTGATTTGTAATGTTACGTTTTACGTACCTACAACAACCACCTGTTTTTTTTTGTTAATTGTTGTTGTTGTTCCTGCTGTTGAAGAAGAAACGCCACTGCTCTGATGACATTTGGAATTCAATCCTTTGCGATTCGAGGAACGAAATGTCCCCAATCAGAACTGGTTCAATGAATTTACTTATCCGGTTGAATGGATAAACATCTTTGGCATTTTTGGAGTTTGGTAAATATAAAAGCATGGCAACCTTATCCATTTTCACTGCAGATGTAACCTTTTTTTTTGAGGCAGCACCTGAATGTATAGACCTAAGGTACCACACACACTTAAATGTAAAATGTCAAGTGGCTTCCTTTATGAACTACAACTAACTTCATCATTATGCGTCATATTATTCCTCTCGATATCCCTTTGTGAATTATCCAAAATGTCAAATCATGATTCGGGTAGAGAATATTAAATTTTTTGTCCTATACTAGAGACAGAGTCAATAGAGAGAGCTTGTCACTGCAAAGATTGATAATAATTTATCTTCATCCTTTCATCAAAATCAGAATGATAGAGAGAGATAACGATGATTCGAAGGAATACGAAAATTGTTTCGGAACCGTGTCCGTGTGCCTGGGTCTGCATGTCCGTTTGCCGGTTCGGTTATCGGTTGGTTGTCGCTGTCGGGTAATCAAAAAGGATAATAAAGGTTTGAGTTTCTGAACGCGAATGAGCCATTGAGAAAAAGGCAGAAAAAGACGGCCGGGCCGGGCTGGCCGGTGCCGACGACGCTTTGTCGTCGGTCAAAACCAGCAGGTGCGTTGCATATTTTAACTTGTTTTCTCTGGGTTTTCTCTTTTTTTTTTTCTTCCAACTTCGGTCGAATTAAATTTCAGACACGTGTTTCAATTCAATGCAACACACTAATTTAATTCTCTGGAGAAACAAAAAAAAACCCAAATAAACAACCAAAAGTCTTAAATAATTAGGAGTCCACAAATGCAGCTTGAGACAACAAGAGATACGAATATATCGACAAATTTTCACGCTATCCGATTCCGGACACCACCAGTGGCATCAACCAACGCAGCGGCGCGACGGCCGGCGGCAACGGGGGCATGTACACCGCGTAGCATAGTAATTACTGCCTTACTGGGTTATGGGTTCTTTAAAGTGTGCTGCTTTTGAGAGTTTTTTTTTGTTGTCTCTTTGTTTTTGTGGAAGAGTTAATTCTTTCAGAGTAGTAGGTATATAATCTTCTTTCATTTTTCAAAGCAGATGTTTCGATTTTTAGGAATTTCAAATGCAATCTAAAAGTTATTTCATCTTTCTTGTCTTTAATTTAATGGCTTCTTGACAGAAATACGTTTTATGTCAGTGTTTAAAGCATCTGTCAAAAGCAAATTGATTTGACAGTCTCAAATGACAGCAGTTTTTTTTTCTGAAAAGAAGAAAAAATGGTTTTCATGTGCCACTATCTCGCTCCCACAGATGAAGTGGGAATGAGAGAAAGTACAGAAACGTCAAAAAAAACGGAAGAGTTAAGCGAATGTGAACACCGTCAAACGCTCTGGATGACCAATCGAAAACGTCATAAGTTAGTATGAAACAAGCCTAAATGTCAAAGTAAAGTCACGTTGACATTATTTATGTCATAAAGTTTACTGCTACATTTAAGTACCAAAGCTGTGTCATTAAACTACAATTGCTCAACCAATCAATTTTTTTCAAACTAAAATAATAAAAAGAGGACAAATATATCTCAACCTTAAGTGGGTTGTTCCAAAAAATTCAATAACCAGCATCCCCTATACATACTTTACGTACACCTAGATTAGCCAGCGACATTATTGTTCATATACGTTTATACACCACTTAACCCTTAGACCTAGTTTTCCCACATGATGATAGCACATTGCAACAATCCTTTCGATAAAAATAAATCGGTGTGTATGCAATCTTAAATGGCTGGGGGTTCTCTATAATTCAATCCTCTTTACTCAACCTTATTGTCAAGTATTTATATAATGCAATGTGACCCTAAACAATTTTTTTTCTTAACCAAACTACAATCACAATAAAAAAAAAAATATCGTATTTAATGCGCACACATGACCTCATTGGAATTCGTTTTTATTTATGACATTTGTTTTTTTTTTTGTATATATTAGTTTGACAGTTCTGAGGTCATGCCGATATGAGTCTCTTTTTTTTTTGGGAGAAACAGAACTTTTTTAGGGTTGATATTGAATATTTATTATTTATTTTTTTTCGTGTTACCCTTTCGCCTTTTCGTGTATACTGCTTTGCTGGTTGAGCTCGGTGAAGTGTTTCAACGTTATGTTCAATCAAAATGTCATAAAGATTTTGCTATGCACTTTTTTTGCGTCAAGAATAAAGGGTTAAAGTGACAACTTGAGCCTTAGACTTACTCTATATTCAAAATGCCTATTTGATTTAAGATTTTCTTCCAATATCTGCATGTGGCCTTAAAAAAATATCAAAATGTTACTTTAGAAAATGTTATTTACTTTGGGTTTGTTGGTATTTTTGTTCAAAGGAAGACTGAGATTTATGACAAAAAAAAAAGAAACGTGCATAGGGAGGCACCCTGGTGAATGCATAAGTTCTTCGCATTAAAAAAAAAAAAAACTCTTTTAAATGTGACAGAAGATGAAGTCTATATATGAATGTTATTGCTTCTTTTGAAAAAGATGAGTCTCTATTTATCTTTGAACTATCGTCTCATAAGTCATCGCATAGAACGTTTTCTCTTTTTTTTTTTTTTTTTTTCATTTTTCAAGAGATCAACCCAAGTGATTGCTTTTCGATGAATTTTGCAATTGATATTTACTCGTTGCCACTTCAGTTCTTCTTTATGTAAATCCTCCTTTATTTTGTGCTGACAAAATGACACATTGAAATTGAAATAGAAGCAATGAGGTGTGTGATTTGATTTGAAGATACTACTTACTGATTTTTTTTTAAGAACAATTTTTGATTGAAATATTTGCAATTAAGAGACAAAAATATGGCTTTATCGAGTAGGACAGTTACGAGTATTAATGGAAGTCAGTTTTGACACTGACAAAGTGCATATTTATTAAGATATCAAGATATTGAATTCATTCTTTAACTTAATCTGTCAAAGTATGTATATGAATGTAAGGATTCGTACCTACTGCATTCTGTCAGTAATATTAAACGTCAGTTTGTGGAAGTCGAATTTACTTTGTAATTATAGCAAATTGTTGTTTTGTCTACTTTTTCCAAAAAAGTGTCATAGAAGTTAAATTGTGCGCGCTCAATGCATTCTGAATTTTTGGAGCTTCTGGTTGGCCAGCTGTCATAAATAGTTAGAAGTCAAACTCCAAAAATTCAGAATTTTGAAAATTTAGATATGGAACGCGCCCATTAACACACAATTTTGATTTGTTTTGACAGGTTAAATTTACACAATTTGTAGTCGTAGCATAAGGCTATGTTCCCACTGACCAGTTATTTAATTTTCAAAGGATTAATAATTTAACAAATCGAACCAAACTTTACCAATATCGTGCTGAACACATTCAATGAAAAATTGATATTTTTTTCATACTAAGTTTTTATTAGAACCGAAATGAGGTACATAATTTCGGAAGTAACAGAAGAAGTTGATTTTGACAGTTGATTTGATTTGGCCGTTCAGCATTTGTTTTTGTTGTTTTCTCTTTCTGTTTTTCTTACATCGAGTTTTGACATTTCAATACAAAAGCTTTACAAAACTTTAAAAATGAACTCCAATTGGGTGTGTTCATAAAGTTGGAACGTAATTTTTAACCTAATTTCGTGAAAATTGTAAATGTTACTTTGCATCTCGTCCTCAGTGGTTTTCCCAATTTTATTCATATTTTTATTTTAAGTGCTTTCGGTGGATATTGACAGATTGAGACACATTAAATGTCATCGAACTGTTACAAAAAAATTTTACGATTTGTTGTTTACGACTTTGTTTTCCGTTGTTTTCATAAAACAAAATGTCAGTTTGACAATCGCCATAAGCATCAAACGACTATTTCACACAAAGACCCTAAGAAAGCAAGCAACGCTGAAGATCACTGATAACAATATAATCTATATTTTTCTTTGACAACACGTTCTTTAAAAAGTAATACATACAAATCATTGGTTTCTGTCAACTGTCAAAAAAAGCGTACCAAGAACTCGACCTAATTCCATTACAAATTAGTACCGACTTCCTGTCACTCGCTTAAACCTTTTTTTAACCTACATTTTCTCAAGAACCTAATCTTATTTCCAAGAGGGTTTACAGCTTTCAGCATCTAGTGTTGACAGAGCTTAATAACACTAATATCCCTAAACCTTTTTGACACATTTTACTCCGACAAATCACATTATTTGCAAAGAAAAAAAAATGATTTGAGCATATTTATCTTCGTCTTCTTTGAAAAAAAAAATGGAAAATAAAATCTCACAATCACCGCATCCTGTGCGTGGCTTTCATTTTTATATATTTTTTTTTAATTTCTATGACTCTATTCAACTGCAACGAAAACATCTGTCATCTAGGAAATCTATCTACCTTACCTACATACTTCTTTTTTAAGTACGAAAAACTACTATTTCCGTCCTTTTCTATCGCTCATTCTTGTTGGGACCAATCCTAGATAAAGGATCTCCTATTCCAAAGAAAAAAAAATGAGTCAGAAAAAAATCACAGTAAGCCACTTAATACCTACGCATTACACTACACACTGTTGATTCGCTTCGAAACGTCACACAGATTACAACCGGTGCCTAAAAAATTTGTGTAGGGGATCGAATAAGGATCCTAGATCCTTTATCTATAAGGCTTGGTTCTGGTTGTTTATTTTGGAGGAATAAAGGTATTTTGTTTTTTTTTTTTTTTTTATAGAAGACGCTTTCTTTTGAATCGTTTTTTCCTATACTCGAGAGATATTTTGGGAATTGTCTGCATATCGCCTTTTGTCTGTGCAACATCTGTTCCCGAAAAGAAAACACATCCAGCACCAGCACCATCCAGATTTAAGATCACTGGCTGGAATTTAAAATCTTTCACTTTTTTTTTGCGTTGGGTCTTGTGTGTTTTTATTGTCTGTTTTGCTTCTTTAATGAAAAGTGCCACAGATGGACAGATTGATGGTGCATGGAAGAAGTAGAAGAAGAAAATGATCTTTTTATTTTTGGGGGCTTTGAAGTGCGTGGTAAAGATTTAATTTTTCTTCTTCTTTCCCGCCCTTTTTTTGTTTAATAGTGTAGGTATGAAGAAGTCAGACTTTTTGGTTGAATCTGCCTTCTTTAAAAAGAAAAAAAGGCATCAAGCAAGCAACAGTTTGGTGAATATTTATATAATTTTATACCTAAAATAGGTAATGGGCACACAATATGAATAAAACGAAGACAGAAGATCTGTAGTTGAGTGTGAGTGTTCCTGTTCATGGAGTGCGAATGGAAATAATAAGATTGGTTCTTTTAGAGATTTATGGTGGCAGATATGTTCTGGTTCTTTGCTTTAATTTCCATCTGCCAGATGTTGTTTTATAAAATTAAATAAAAAAGTGTGTTTTTTTTTAAGAGATTTAATGCGTAACGCGCAATGACATTGGTGTGTTGATGAATTTATGGGATTTGGTAAAATTTACTGTAAGCACAGATTTCAGAATTTAGACATGCATCACAGCAACTTAAAAAATCAACTTGGTCCGCACAAACAACGAAAGGAAGACTCTTTTAAATATGGAGTACCTAAAGGTTCTGCATTGTTTGCAATACTATTTTTTTTTCCAATTTAAGAAAATTGTATTAATCATTTAACAAACACAGATTTGTGATTCGTGTTGGCGACTGCTGGACGTGAAGGTGATTTTTAGAACATGATATGACTTAAATTGCCAACATTTTACTAAATGTGACAGTCTAAGACTGCCTATGGAACGGTCCAATTTGTTTTTCCAATTTTGACAGATGTTATTGTATGTCCCTAATTAAGGTCACTTCAAAAAAGATGATTCTTTAGAGATCACAGCAATCTCAGAAACGTGTTAACGATTTGTTAGAAAAATGTCTCGGTTTTGCTGTCAAATGCTGAGGCAAAATGATTTTGGACTCCCTTGCTTACTCTTTGACCGAGCAATATTTGTGAGATCTCATTTTTCTGAACTGGGCAATTATGTTCATTTTGACAGGTTAGCTAAAATTTGATTTAAAAATAATAAGACTTAATGCTATGTTTCCACCAAAACTAAATCAGATTTTGATGAGAAAAAAGATTATCTATTTAAACGTAAAAGAGTAGTGTGTCTACCGCCCAAAATGTGTTCTTCCAGATTATCTTTGACAGCACAAATGTCAAAATGAAAATGGGGTTTCGATTTTTCTTTTGAAGTGAATGAAAGTATTTAAAACAGGAAATAATTTGAAATTGAATAGATTAGGATTTGACACTCAAACCATAAAAATGACGTTTCGAATGAATGCGTCCAAAGCAATAGAGATCTTCATTAAAATAGGTCTCGTTTATTCAAAAGTGTCGAACTTCACTTTGTGAAAACTGACATTTGTGTATTTATTTTTGAAAGCAAAACGTAAGATTTACACACGTATTAATATAAACAACAACATCGTTATTAAAATTATACTTTACAAATCAAAATTAAGCACAATCTACATTAAATAAAAAAAAGAAATGTCTTTTATCTTCGCTTTGCAATTTGACATCTGTCAGTTCCCACAAAATGATAGCTGTTACTTTTGACGTAGACAGAGTCACAAATTTCCCTGCAGGTATGTTCGATTTGGAATGATATATTGGTCTTTTGGATATTTATACAAGATTCATTTTTAATCTCGAGATTTGAAGAATATTAAGGGAAGATTATTTTAATCTTGATTATAAAACAACATAAAAACGTATAGCAATAAAATGTCAGCATATTTTAATAGACCATTTATTTAATTTTAAATATAAAATTCCATTTCTTCCCATCAATAAAACATTCATTCTGATACATCGATGGTCGAACAAACATAATCACAGCATATTCGACACAATAATTGCATACAATTGCCAATAAAAAAATAACCACAAAACAAATTTAGCATGCGAACTTAAAAAAAAAAAAACAGAATAAAAAAATAAAACAAAAACTTTCTCTGTTGAAATGAAATTCTTCACAGAGTTATTATTAGTTCCCATTGAAGTTAAACGTTACAATTTTATATATTGACATTCATCCAACCAGCAGTTAAAGCAAAAAAGAACAAACACAATAAAAAAAAAAAAGGTAGGTTTACACTTCGCATTCGTTTGTTGACTGACTTCTTCAATTCAACGAGTGGAGAGAGTAAGAGAGAGAAATTCGTCCGTTCGCCCGTCATCAATGTTTAAAGGACCCCCCGGTTGCACATTGTTTTTAGTAAAAAAAAAAAAAAACTTTTTCCAACTTTTGATTCCTTTTCTACCTTTTTTAAGCACACGGCTGAAATGTTAAAATTGAGGCCAAAATGATTTCCAACAGAAAACAAACTGAACTTACAAAAAAAGAATTTAACAGCAAATAAAAAAGTGGTAGATTCTTAGTGTTTTAAATCCTTTTATTTTTGGATTTACTTTTTGCTCTTCGTTTTTATTATATCATGCGGAATGCAATAAGGAAGTTGTGACGAAGGCTCTTTTCGTTTCTATGAGGTTTGCCAATACACTAGTGCCAACGGAAAAGCTGAGCAGTTGATTTTTTCGGTTGGTGATGTACTTGACAGCAGCAGTAGTTCCTGAAGCTGTCTTTTCTGAGACTTTTAGTTTTAATTGTTTTTGCTTGTAATAGTTATACAATATTGGTACAAACCGACACTCAAACTCATATTCGTTTTATTCCTTCACAACAAAGATATAGAGATTTTTATTGTTTGCTGGCAAAGTGACAATTTAGATGTTGTTTTTTTTTTTCGTTGACATTTGAGTCTCTCTCCCATCGCTAAGTTGTGTGTCTTCTTAGGGAGGCAACACAATGTTTTTAGGGTGCAGGTTAAGCAAATAAAACATCATGACATTTGATATGCTCTATTGTCCATTGTTGAGCTTCGAGCATCCACCACAAGGGCATAATGTTTACTCTTGCACTTTCTACGAGGACGCAAAGATATAAAACGAGTTGAGAGTCCTCTGAAAAAAGGTTCTCACAGAAGATGAAAATGCGACCAAAAAAAAAAGAATGCAAAAAGAATAGAATTACCCAGTGTCAGAATGACAGATAGGAAGGAATAACACACAATGCAAGGACAGGTAGATATAGGTACGTACCTTCACACACACCTGGTAGGTGCTTAGCCTTAGCCCTAGCCATCCAAGTTCATTTCCGGTTTCATTATTTTCTTTATACCTACCCATATAGTAAAATAAGGTACACAATGAATGTGAGACAAGTGTTGGAGACACTGTTCTGTGCGGCTTAACATTATGATACATGACCTTATGTAAACTTGAACATATTAAGAACTGTCAACAAAAAACAGAAGGGAGGAATATAATTCCCATCATAGTGTAATTTAGAAAGAAGAAACAACAAAAACGGATCCGTCATAAACGGATGAAATTGAAGAAGTTTAAGAGTTCATAACCCTGAGGTTGGGGGTAAAGTTATACAAGGCCCGTTTGGCTAACAATAATAATTAGCTCTTGAGATTTATTTTGACTGTCAATGAACTAACTGACAGTTCAGCGAACACAGGTCAAATTTCTTGATTAAATTACAATAAATTTTTGATTTTGTGTTAATATGTTAAAGAGAATAAAAATTAATTTTACTCTTATGGGATTACTGAAATGTAATTCCCAGTTTACACGTATATAAAATACAAAAAGAATTTTTAAAATAGATTTAATTGTCAATTTGTTTTTGTTTCGTTTGACTCACCCATAAAGTAGTGCTGCTCCAGCTATTCCACCACCACATTGGGCAGTAATGTACATTGCAGCACGCAATGGTGTTACTATCCGGATGACACATGATGCTAACGTCACTGCAGGATTAATGTGTGCACCTGTTTGTAGGAAACAAAAAAAAAAAACAAAAATAAAGTTGCAAAAATTTACTCAGCACAAAAAATATGAGTGAGAGGATGATAGAGTGAAATAAATGAATAATGGGTTGAACAAAAAGATAGACAAACCAAAATCAATCAAAATTATGGAACAATTAAAACTGAAACAAAATGGCGTATAGGTAGATAGCTACTTTTGACAGGTTAATTAATTCAAAAGAAAATGAATTTTGATTGATGGCAGACACTAACTAACCTATATTTAGGTAACCGTTAGTCAGATGGAAGTTTTTTTCGGTGGTTAAAAAAAAAAAACTAACTATAGGTATACCTACTGCCAACTACTTACGAAAAACGTAGACTGACAGCTGATAAGAAACTTTTCTTTGCTTCTTTTTATTTGTTTGTGAAGGGCACCCAGTGCTGTCAAAATACGTCTTTCGTCATTTTGGAAAACCGATAAGCATAGTGATAACAAAGCATAGGCCAAGAGCAACGAAATATTTACAAAATACACTGTTTTACATTTCACAGCCTTAACTTTGAAACAAAGTCAAATGATTAACAGTAAAACGTCAATCTATTTAATTTCATCATAACGAACAATATGCTTAAATGCTGAAGAAAAATTCAGCAAAAACAAAATTGCTACCGTATTGTGTAAGTAATAGGTTTGTTCGATGTTCTTAATCCAGTGAGCGCAGGGGACTGTTATTTAATTGTCAAAAACTATCTAGCTCGAGTTTTGATTTAAGTCCCCTTTCAAACATTTCCAGAATTTTACAGTTTTTAGAAGAGAACAATTTTTTTCCTCGTGATTATAGAGATTTTAGAATAAATTAAAAGAAAACATCAATATGAAACAGGAAAAAATACTAGAACGTGTTTCACACAAACTATTGGTCCTTTTGGTGTCAGAATGACAGTTCTTGTTCTGAAAAACAAATGCTTCTGGATCTGGATTTAATTCCAGCATCGAAACCAAAAGTTTTCATGCGTATCAAATTGTTATTTCGGATTAGCAATCAAAATGGCGATATCAGCACGAAGTTTTTGGGTTTTATGATTTTTGCTTTTACTGTCAAACTGACATTTGGCTGAACAAATACCAAAAAACGTCAATTCTACTTTGAAATTTGTGAATTAAACAGATACAATATATACGCCAATAAGACGCATAAATCACTATAGTCCTACAGAACGCGGAATAATTGTTCCATAATAGTACATCGGTTGACAGATTTTGCACCACCGAGTAGCTTAATGGATCGACTGTCGATTACTGACTTAGTTTTAATCTTTGAAGACAAAACTCTCTACAATTCTTCCTTCCATCCACAACAGTTCAACAAAAAGTCTTGTTTGTACATACTGTCAAAAGTTTAACCGCTCTCTAATTTCAAAATCAACGCAATCTACACACAGCCTTAAGACAAAAATGTCACATTTTCGATTTTGACAGCCCGAATGAAATTTGAATAGATATTAGATATCAATGAAATTGAAAGAACAAGGAAGATAAAAATTTAAATTTCAAAGTCATTTCTGTGCTTAAAAAAACAAAACCACAAAACCAACCCAGGGATGTGCTTGAGTATACCAAAAAAAAAAAAAAAGAGAAGATATGGGTATAAAATCAAACATCACAAACTCGCTCAACCATAGAGTGACAATTCATTTAAAATTCCATTCAAACACCGAGAACTAGGGTTCGGGTTTTAAAGCGAAAACCACGAAAACCGCAAATCATGAAAAAGAGAAGAACTTCCTTCCATATTGGTTCCGTTTCGCTAGTGACTCTTTTTTTTTTTGTTTTTGTTTTTGGAACAAGGGCACTTGTTGCTCTTGAAATAATAGAGAGGATAGAATGAAAGAATCAAATTAATGCTATGCTTGAAGGAATTCTTCCTTTCTAACCTTTCAAAAGACGAAAAACGAAACAAAAATGTTGTTGAAATGAAATCTGAACCAAACACAAAATAAAAAGATGATTTAAGAAGATAAATTGTGTTGGTATCTGTTTCTTCTTCTGTATACAATACATATATCGAGTTCTCCTCTTGTTTTTCAAGAGATAGAGGACATTGACAGTAAAAACAAAAATTCAAGAACTAATTGTGTTTAAACAAAGAAGGGTTTTTCTCCCTATAGAGTGTTTTTGGAGAGCGCCAAGTTTTTTTTTTTTTTTGTTCGTTGTTTGTTTTGTTTAGCTTATACAAAGTATACTTATTCACATCTTGACATTTTCCATTGATGATGATGATGATGATGGGGATGGCAATAAACTTAGTTGTTTTATATGATTTCTTATAGAAACAAAAAAAAAACTTACCAGAGATATTCATAAAACATTGAGTTAATGTTGCCATAGCCAAACCAGATGCCAGGGCTGTAGCCAAAAGAACTGATGATACACTTGCTCCCACGCCAGCCCCAGCTGCTGCTCCACAAACAATGAAAACATAGAAGAACGATGCCAAACACTCACAGATTATTGACCTGTAATTGAAGAACAGAATAGAATTTATTAATTGAAGGAATTTTTGATGATGCTGTTAGTATTTTATTGCATTTATTTTAGTAGTGAATATAATAGGAATTTATCTAGGTAGCATATGTACATATATGACACACAAGGGAAATTTATTTTTATAATAGGTAAATAAACTGAATAGTGTTAGGAGGGGTTAGGGAAAAGTGGAGCATGGGTGATAGATTTGTTATAATATTATAAAACTCCGTTATGGTGAAGTTTGTGTGAGCTTTAAGGGATTTGTTTTTGTGCGAAAGTGGTATAAATTGAATTCATTTATCTATAAATATAACCACTGCGGCTGGAAAATGCCCAAGAGAATTGTTCGGTAAAATTTCATTAGTAATATGGTTAGGCAGGCAGCCTTTCGTTGAGGACAATAGATAGCAGGACTTTATAGAATGGAAGCTCTGTGCGAAACTGCTGCTATTTTGGATTTTCGAAAAATGTTTATGCTTCAATGGGTTAAATGTCAAACGAGCTGTCATACTAATTTGGCTTTTAAAAATTTAAAGAAAGAAATAGAAAGTCACCATATGAATAGAACCAACAATGGTTTTAAAGTATCAACATTTATTTTGAAACCTTAACGCCGATTTGCAAAATTTTTGAACGTACATAATGTGCTCGTTATCATTTGAATTTGTGGGATAATGTGGATATCACTTTCGAGAAATGGAGTACAAAATTGTAGTGCTTTTGGCACATCTGGATTGTGTTCTGTGGTGAAAAACCTAAAGGTACTCGTTTATGGTTATGAGAAGTTGGTAATTGTAATTCGCATGTGTCACATCGATGAGATGATTTAAGGCAAAAATGTCTTTTCTTTCATTAGCCTAACTAAGTTTGAAGAAATCTCGCGTTGGGCGCCATTCTGCAAAAGCACTCACAAAGTCTTAATCTCAACCAAATGAACCAATAAAAGAATGACTTTGGAGCTTACAACATACAAAAATTATCAGAAAACATCGTACTTCAAGATTTTTTTTTTTTCATTTCTCAATATTTATAGAAGATTAATTTATAAAAAAATATATGTAACTCAAATTTTGGAGATATAACTACATCTTTAAATCCTTGTCCATCTTGTATCTCACATTTTACACATCGCAGTGATGTGTACTACAGATTTCACCTTTTCAAATAGAGATTAAAAGAAAAAAAAAAAACAAATCTCGCGTTGGGCGCCACTCTGTTAAATTGATAGATATTAAATTGTAAACTTAAGGGATTCATTTATAAAATATATAGGTATTAGAAAACTCAATAGAAAAATATTTCACTTCCCCACAAGTGACAGTTTATGTTGATACATTTTTGTTTCCTATGCGAAAAAATCAATAATTTTTTTGAAAAAACACTTTTCAGACTTCAAGTATTCTACGTCATGCTGAACAAAGAGGTGACTAGTTCCTTGAATGATGATTTTTTTTATCAGGCACTGTTTTATACAGAAATTTAAGCGTTGGGCGCCACTTTTTTAAAAATCCTCGAGCAGTCTTAATCCGAAGCAAATAAATAATTACAACTAAAAAAGAAAACTTTTTTGCTTATGATAAACATTAATCATAAATTCCTTCGCAGCGAGAGTAAATTCTTGTAAATTTTTTTTTTCAATAGTTTCCTATGAAAAAGACATGGAATTTTGTGCAGAAATTTTCAAACTATTTGGCTTTAAGCATTCTAACGAGATTTTGTACACAGTGAAGACTATCGCCATAGATTTATATTTTTCCATGAAACGGTGTTTTATTTAGAAAACTTGCGTTGGGCGCCATTTAATAAAAATACACTCGCATTTCAAATCTTTAGCAAATCAACAATTAAAAGTAAAAAACACTCTCTTGTCTGTGATAGGAAACTCATCTGAAAATATAGATTCTTTCTCACAGCCACATCAGTTAATGTATATACATTTTGCTTTCTAATTATAAGCAATCTATTCAAAAGAAAAAAACACTATATTCAAAAAGATTTGAATAGATCTTTTGTTTTCTGTCAGAATTTGTATAAAAAGCGGTGATGTGCACCATAAAATCCTTTTTTCCAATCGACATTTGTGTTTTTTATTCCCCTCGCATTGGGCGCCACATTTTAAACTCCAAGCAACAATTATTTTAACAAAACTGACTAAATTACCATAAAAAAGGACAAGAAAACATTCTTTAGTGAATAAATTCTTACTTTTTCAATTCATAACTAAGACGGTTATTGTTTGAAAATTCCAACATGGCGCAGTGCTGTCTGTTGACCGAAAATACTAACTCCAAGAATAATCAAATATAACACCGAATTGGACAGACAAACAAATCAGTTGCATCATCGAGGTTCTGTATTATAAGGCCAAGACAAAGCAAAGGAAACAAAAGAACAAATCAAAAGATCTTTCAAGCTGTGACTTCGCAGTACAATCACTTTCGTTGTACATATAATAGAGACGGAGGAGACCGCAAGAAGCGCGCGTTTTCTACAATGTTTGTATTTTTTTGTGAATGCCATCGTCAGTCAGCCAAGGGTGACATTACAAATCTTGAAGCAAATTACATGACAGTAGTAGTTTCCTTGGACCCCAGACAGAGGCCTCTGTAACTTCTCTTTTTGTTTTTTTCTCTGGTGTGTGATGCGATTCGTTGCATTATCTCCTTTTTTTTCTTTTTTCTTGATAATTGAACCATGCAACACGTTTTTAACTTCACCATACTGACTCGTAAAACAACAACAAAAAAAACTCTTCCATGTGATAAATTGCCAGTTTTTTTTTTTGTATTGTTGCTGTTTGTATTGGCAAAGTGTTTCTCTGATGATAAATAATTTTGCAGCTGCTTCGGATTCGGATTCGGACTCTTGCTATGCTTACTCTTTCTTCGAAGGTATCTACATATATACGTTTGTCCTACCTTTGGGTATATCTATCTACCTTAACTATAATACAGCTGTTCGGCCACAAAGACCCATCTTCGTTTGCTTCGAACGAAACGTACCAACGAACTCTGCTGATATTGGATTTTGCTTGGTTCAATATTTGTATTTCGATATAGGTTATTTGATGAACTGATAGGAGTAGGTATATGATACTATATACCCTGGATAGGATGGGCTTTTGTAGGAATCGGAGAACCAAGAGAGATTGTTATACATAAACAATGATGTCACACTTATCATCAATCGCGTATTTATTGGAGGGAATTTTTTTTTTTGTTTTTTTTTTTTTGAGGAGAAAACAATTAATCTCATCATTTCCAATCCAGATTCCAGAACAAGAGGACAAGGAAGTTTTGTAAAAAGAGTGAAAGCAGTCTTTTTTGTCTATTTAAAGAGACAATAAAAAGTTTTTATCTCTGTTGACCTTCTTCTTCTGTATAAATCGCGTTCAATTAATTATATAGGCAAGGATGTTAGGAACAAACTATAGATACTGCACAGTGAGGAATCAGTTAATGAAAGAAGAGATTACGTGCTTGTGTCAGAAGCTGTTGAATTTCATCGATATAATTGACAGAGATGTTGGGGATGATAATGGTGATGGTGATGATGATGACTGGCTAGTTGGCTGGCGTTGTAGCATTTTGTTTTGTTTTTCATCGGGAAATAAATCAAATGGATAAAACGCTGACAGGGATAATTTACATCAGATAATTATTGTGGCACGTTCATTTTGTTTTTGTTGAATTGATTTGAAGGTTCGTATATACCTACTAAACAGTAGAGATACACGTGTAAGAGAGGTTTAATGATTTTATAACTTCTTTTTGTATACACAATGAAAAGGGTCAAATGAGTATTAATTAATTCATGCAAATACAACGAAAAAAAAATCTTAGATTGGCAGTTTGTGGGCATCAACAGAGGAAGAAGATATAATGGTGGTTTACATCAGGGAACCGTCATAGGTCCTTTACTTTTCATAAGATTCTATTTTTTTAAACGCTTAGAAAAAGATTTAATATTATTCCTCAATAAGCGCCCAAAATAAGTCTTTTGGTACTCTTGAAATGTTTACCTCAAAATATTTGAGCTTTTCTCTATATCCAAAGCAGTTTTGTTAAAAATAAAACATTTGGTAAAACTTTCCAAAACTGACAATTGCAATTCATTTAGTCTAATTTTATTATTATATGTGAACTTTGACAGAACTTTGGACTAAAATTGGCAAATTTGTGAAGTAAAGAAACAGAATTATTAAAGGACTACTTTGACAGGAGAAACAAATGCCAATTAAAAGGTCTATTCCCGCACTTTGAATTTGTGCAAATTTAGGACCTTGTGATAATTCGGAGTTTCGACTTAATTTTTGAGAGAATTTAATCTCGCTCTAAAAAATTTGAAAATTTAACAGTTTCTGTGCATATAAATAAAGGATCATCATGTTCCATTGGTCGTTAAGCAGCTTTCTAATTTTGATTCTGAAACGATATCCACAAATATTTTTCATCTTTTCAAAATAAAAGTTGTCATTTTGAGAAACTTAGAAGGCTTCTGAACAAATAGAATAGACTAGTCACAAGCTAAACCTAGCTATGTTAGTATTCTAGCTTGAGTTTGCTTCAACTTTTATTAAGTAGCAGCTCTCCACTAAAAAGGAAAATATCTCTCTCTCATTTATTGACAAACGTCAAAATCATCACTTTGTGGAAACTGACATTTTTGTTTATTTGTTGCTGAAAGCAAATTCAGTATTTATAGTAGGGGTATTCATGCAATGTCGTATTTGCCTAGTAAACCTCGTAAACTGCATAAGTTTATCACCTCGTAAATCAAATGTCAAAATTTGTATGGAAAATTATATACGCAGGGCTGATAAGTTTGCGCGATGATTTTGCCTCGTAAACCACGTAAACTGCATAAGTTTATCACCTCGTAAATCAAATGTCAAAATTTGTATGGAAAATTATATACGCGAGCAACGTAATAAGGATATACACAGATTGCTTTATAGGTGCGTTCATGCAAAGTGAAGCATACATTTACGCAAATACGAAGTTAGTAAATATATCTCATTGCATGAATACCCCTAGTGTGAGATTTAATATACTCGTAAGTAGAAAGATTATTGTAATTTAAAAATTACACTTTAAGAGCCGTTTGCTGATACGAAACATAAATATTTATGTTCTTCTTAAACGCTTATGTTCTATTTTTTCCTCAGCGTAAACTGTCACATAAGATCTTATGTAGAACCTAAACTCTTAAGTTTCGTTTCAGCAAATGGGCCTAAATGTCAAAATTGAGTAAAAACTTTCTGAAAGACAACAAACCGCCTTTTGGTTTGCTTTGCAATTTTGCATCTGTTAGTTTCCACAAATTGATGGCTGTCACTTTTGACGTTGACAGATATGGAAATTTCCGTATTGTCTATAAATGTAAACGAGTGTAAAGAAATTTTGCTGTATGTACAGTACAAGTTTCGAAGCACAAAATTTGAATGAGATTATACAATTTTATACGAAAATGTCAGCAAACTTAACGAAACTAAGCTTTAGGCAACTGAATTCGAACAACAGATATATTCCTTGTATTCATCGGGAGATATAACAAATAAAATTTCCCTGGAAATGTTTTCTGCCTTCGAAAATTGGGAACGCGAATGATGGTCAAAAGTTTTCCTCTGAATTTATTGGCATGGGGAATAAATTTTCGAGAAGAATTTGGCTGTCATTTCAATAGGCCAAATTCAAGCTTACCAAAAGAAGTGGAGAATGGATTACGATTTCAGATTGATTTTTTGTCTGTCTGGGTATATTGGTGTATATTTATGATTGTGGGAGCTGGAAGCTGTCAATTGTACCTACTGGTGGCACTTATTGTGACTCTATGATGGTTTTCACATTGGACTGACTCCTCCGATTTTTTTTGACGTCTCTGTGCTTTGGCTTAATTCTACTTCATGGTTAGACAGAGATGGCCAGGAGAGGCAGAATTTTTTAATTTTTTTTTTTTTAAATCAGTGGATTTTTTGACGTCTTCGTTTGTGACATCTGTTTTCTCTGTCTGTGATTTATCTTTGGCACTTAAATCTTACAGAATCCAATTTTTTTCAATTGGAAACATATTTAATAAAGAAGATTTACATTTCGTAGGTGAAAAAATTGTAATTAATCTTTCAAACTGCACAGATTTTTATTTTGTTTTAACGACTGCTAAACGTCAAAGTAAGTCCAATGTGTTCAAAAAAAAATCTGATGTGAACACCGTCTATTATGTTTCAAATTTGAGAACTGTTTCATTCTTATATCGAAAATGGAAAATTTGGAGTAGAAAGAGGGAAATAGGAGTAACTCCGAACGTCCAAAGGAAAACGACATATACGAAATAACAAACAAAATAATATGTTGCTGTCGTCAAAGCTTAAGCCTGGTACGGTGCGCATGCGAAACAAAAAATCAAAGCTATACAACTGTTCGTTTAGTTCCCAAACTTACAAATTTTAGTACAATTGTATTTTTGTATATGAACTTTGACAAAACATTCCACTTATAAATTCGTAGAAATTTGCAGTTTTGGGAATTAAACAAATAGAGGTTATGACAATACGAAATTATAAACAAAACATTTCTTCATGCTTTTCGTGCTGCAATACGCTGTTCGATGAACGAAATTGATATTTGTAGCAGATTATTATATGGCATTTCAGTTAATTCGGTTTGTTTTTTGTTGTTTCTTTCATTTTTCGTTTATTGTGAGTTAAACCTCCCATGGATATTTGTCCGTTGTGTTCGCGCAAGCATTTCGATATCATGTTGAAGGCCACAGACAAAAATGAAAGACCAATCGAAGTGAAGTGTCAAGTTTATTGGGCGCGTTCATTAAAATAGAAATAATTTAAGAGGTTGCCACATTCTGTTATGTTTGCTTGTTTAGCAAAATTCGAGGTTTTAGTCAAAAGTGGCATTGTGATGATAGAGATGTCCAAAAATATGGTTTTCGGCACGTCGTCCGAATCGTTCTGTTTGTCTGGGTGTTTGTGCGTCTGTTCGTCCATGAGTTGAGGTGAACATCGAGCTAGAACCTTAACGGATTTATGGATTTGCTTCAAATTTGGTAAATAGAACTTTTATGTGATTTCCAAGAGGAAAAAATTCAAATTTTCTTTTTAACTCATCTAGAACAAGTAGCTGTCATACAATCTTTTCGATTTTTTTTTCGATTTTCTCGAAAATGGCTTCAAAGATTTTGATAAAACTTCGTACATATAATGCCTAAAGCAGTGGAAATAATACTACTTTACAGGTTTTTTGACCAAATATTCACATAACGGAAATATTATTTTGACGTTTTTGAAGAAAAAAATTGCATAATTTGTTGGGTTATTCACGTACATCTTTTGAATGGCTAGACCGATCTTGTTATAATTTTACAATTCGGTGCTTCTAAATAGGTATAATTCAAAAAATATTGCATCTAAAAATTTTACAATTTTCTTTTTATAAGAAAAAAATGATATTTTTAGTATTTTTAACTTTTTTAACAATTTCTCCGTAAAACAAGAGCAAATTCATGCGATCCAGTCGTGGGATTTATTTACAATGCTTGAATTGAGCACGTCGGTTTCAAAGTTGTTTTTTTTTTTTTTTTTTTTAATAGCCTCAACATTTTTAAAGTTCACAAAAAAGTCCTATGCATATTGAAACAAGAACACACAAAACAGTTTCATTTATTTGAGTTTCAAAATTTCAATAAAACCCCTAAGGTACCTACTACTCCACAAAATCCAATCAAAAACCTACATGCATACAGATCTATACATACTGGGTATATATACCTACATACTTTCAACTCGTAGTAAAGTGTGTAGGTAGCCCCAAAAAAAATTACCTCCAAAACTCCAAAGTCCTTATTTCTGCATGCATACTCCTTTTCGGTTGCAAAGTGCTCGATAATCTAGCACTTATCGAAGGATGTCCATTTGTATCCTTACGCATTGCTTCCAATCGTTCGAATAAAGTCACAATATGATAATCGATATTTTGATCTAACGGTGAATGTAAACTTTCGTCGGCCATTGTAGATTTCATTTAAATATTATTTATTTATCCACAACACAAATAGAATTCAAAATATAAAATAAATCACTCGATTTATAGAGAGCGACTCAAAACGAATGACTTCTGACACAAAAATGACACAAAAAATGACTTCTGGGTTCTCAAAAGTAGTAGTTTTGAAATCGATACACACACACAAAAACTACGCAAAACTAAATCAAAATTCAAAATTAACAAAAAAAAAAAAAAACACAATAAAGTTCCACACAAGACGGCTCTTTTAAATGCCGCGCCAAATGAAGAGAATTTCTAAATTGAATTAAATTGAATTTAATTGATGGCAGAGAGATGTTTTAATTTTGTATTTGTTTTGCTTCAAACGTTCACTGTGTGCACTTGATGCCGCAAGGTTGATTGCTCACTTCTTGGTTGTTTATTTTAATTTGCAAAAAAAAAAGAACAAAGAAAAATACAAAAATGCAAATTTGTATGCCGGTTGTCTTGCACGTAGATTTTTTTTTTTTGTTTAAATCGTATTCGTTACCATCAGGTTTTGCACGCACTCAAAGACGTCCTATCGCAACCGATAAACGAAACCGAATGTTCAACAAATCCAAGGATGAAGAAGATGCGACCGATTTGAGCTGGCCACCAAATGAAATGATACAAGATAGTTTGGGTGAAATTTTAAATCCACCACCGCCACCATCGCATTATCATCAGAACAGAATCAGAAGCAAAGTGAATTCGGTTCGTCCCACATGGAAAGAAACACATCAGGTGCGGGACGTAGTGGAATCGGAGAACCAAAACAAAAACCACCCCCTCCCGGCTTAACAGTTTCAAATGTCAGTTCAGTTATAAAATTGCACCGACTCGATTGTTCTGTTGGCCAAATGCACCTCCACAGCTCGGGGGTAGGTTATTGTGTGATAATGAACGATAAGTGAAATAGTGGTGAGTATTTCTTCAGTGTGTTTTGTTTGTATGGGAATGAGATGAAGGGGAGTGATGGTGGACGGGAACAATAAAGCAGGGTGGGTTTCGTTTTCGTTTTCGATTTCGTGTTCTGTTTCAATTTTGTTGGTTGAAAAGGGGGAAGGGTTCGGCGGATGCGATGGTGCGTACGCGTAGAGACAGAGAGATTCACTTGATTAACCAGGAACAAGTGTAGTTAAATTCTGTCCAGCCAGGGATGGGAAGGGGAACATAGGAAGAGGCACACATAATTTCAATTATTTGGTTTTAGGTGTTGATTGGCTGCTGGGTGGTAGGGTGGTTGAAATCTTGTTGTTTTTTTTGAATAAATAAGGAAACCCTTGTTTTTTTTTTAAATTGATATCATCTGAAAGAGTTTTTTCACAATGGCGACAAAGTTGGTAATTTTTTGAGATGAAACTATTTTACGCGCGAAAGAGTAAAATCAATGAATTCAAATAAGTATGCAACAAAAAGTTGCATTCATTTTTAACTTTTAACGTGAACTTCTATACGGAACGGATCTAATCGGTTAAGGAAATAGAAAGCTGCTTTCAGGGCTCCGGTATTTAAGCACCTCATTCGCGGCATTTTGCAAAAAAAAAGTTTGTCATCTAAATAAAGGGTCCGCCATCTAACTTTTTTTTTCAACTAGTGCTTATTTCGTGAATGGTAACACTTAGCTCATGTCTGATTTGACAGATAATTAGTTTTATCCTTCCGCTGAACGAATATGGTTGTGTATACGCTTCGCTAAGTGGGCCTGCGATCGACTTAGAGAAGATGCCGATTTTGCCAAAAAAATCATCTTTTCAGATGAAGCTCCTTTTGATCTTGGCGGGTAGAAAACGAGCAAAATTGTCGCATTTGGGGCACAGAAAACCCGCACGCATACATTGAAAAGCCGATACACCCAAAACGAGTTACTGTTTGGTGCGCATTTTGGTCCAGAGGCATAATTGGGCCATTTTTCGAAAATGAGCAAGGAGTGGCCGTTACAGTCAATGGCGATCGTTATCGGGCCATGTTGAACGAATTTTTTGTTCACAAAAATTGAAGAGAAGGATATTGGCAACAGGACGGCGCTACGTGCCACACAGCCGAAGCTACACTCGATGTTTTGCGCCATTTTCAAAAAAAAAAAAGAAGTTATTTGACGGACCCTTTATAAGCGCAGTAAATGGTCATAAAATCAATGTTAAAGAAATTGTAAGCACTTTGGATAGTAATTCTTACGTGGTAGTTCTAGGTGATTTTAATTTGAGCACTTTTGATTGGCTTTATTCTGAGGATTATAAAACAATTGTCCCTTATAATACTATAAATGATATTGAAGTCCTTGTATTAGATACTAAATATGTCTGCCTTAAATTGTGTGCAGACGAATAATGTTGTAAACTCTATTGGTAGAATTTTAGACCTTTGTTTTGTTCAAGAAGACCTTGAAATGTGCTTATTAAAAGAGGAATTTCCTCTGTTGAATAACAGTATACATACATCATAAAGAATTGCGTTTAGAGTTAAAGTTTATTAAATTCAATACTTTCGATTGATATAAAAATGAAGTTGATTATAAATATGATTTTAATCATAGTTATTAAATAATGTAAATTGGATTTCAACTTTATGTTTTCAAGACGTTGAAAGTAATTATAAGACTTTTCTAAGCTTAATATACAAAGCCTTTTCTTCCATTGTGCCGGTGATACGAATACAGTGAAATAATAAGCCTATTTGGTTCACGAAAAGTTTCGTAAGATTAAAGTATACAATGATTAAAATGCAAAAATTAAGTAAGGTCGACTCTGAGTTTCGAAGCGAATTTTGTCGTTTACGTCGTGAATACGATTTTTTGGTCATTGGAATCAAAGATCAAATCAAACTCTTAATGTTTTTGGCAATATTTAAATTCTAAAAGAAAATCTATACTACTAAAATATATGACCTATAAAGATATTGGTAGCAGCGATTTGAATGCTGCTTTCTGAAGCAGAAGTTTTACCTGCGCTCGGTAAATGAGACAGTAGTCTGAGTCTGCCCCCCCGATAATATTCCCGAAATTTTCATTAAAAATTGCAAGTCCAGCTTATATATACCGCTCCATATGATTTTTAATCTTTCGCTCAGAAATGGTGTTTTCCTTCATTCCTGGAAAAGTTCATACATTACCCCAATTTTTAAATCAGGTTCTAAGCAAGCAATTGAAAACTATAGACCAATTACAAAACTTCAATTGATTCCCAAAATTTTCGAATCCTTGGTTAAAACTAAAACATATGACGCTGTTAAACCATATATATCTCACCCTATCAACACGGTTTTGTCAGTGGAAAATCCACAGCAACTAACCTCACGTTATTTACTAACTACTGTATCAATGCGATTGAGAAAAAATGTCAAGTATAGACGTTATTTATACTGACTTCTCAAAAGCTTTCGATAGAGTGAACCATAAACTATTATTGTTAAAACTTAAATCTTTAGGTTTTCACTCTCAAATGCTAAATTGGATTAAGAGCTATCTAGAAAATAGAGTGCAATTAGTAAAATCGGTATTAATATTTAATTACTCGGGCGTTCGCCAAGGAAGTCTGGGCCCTATTATTTTTACTTGTTGTTAATGATTTACCGAGTTTTGTTTTAAATTCACGATGTATGAATCGATATACCGAACGGTCGGGTCGATGCGCGTTCTGATTGTATGCAACTTCTAAAAGATTTAGATTGCTTATCTAAATGGTGTCAGTTTAATGACCTTGAATTGAATGTCAAAAAATGTTGTGTCATAACATTGACAAGATTTTATAGTCCAATTTACTTTGACTACTGTAAATTCGAGAACGTTCTTCAAAGAGTCTTTAGTCATAAGTATTTTGGAGTTATATTTGATTCCAAACTTGATTTTAGAATGCATATTGATTATATCGTGTCTAGAAGCAATTTTATGCTTGGATTTTTGTTTAGAAATTTTAATGAATTTAAATTTAGTTGTCAGTTTTGTTCGTCCTATTTTGGAATACTGCTGTGTAGTTTGGTCTCCTTATTACAAGAATGCATCTAATAGAATTCAAAAAAAATTCACAAAATATTCGCTTCATAAACTTGGATGGACCTTGGCTTTACCAACATACAATGAACGATGCACGTTAATCTATGTATATAAAACTTCTAGAAACTAGAAGAATTTATTTCCTTATTTCTCTTGCAAGAGATGTAATAATAGGTCATATTAACTGTATTCCTTTATTAGAATTGTTTATAAGACATACACCAAATCGTTGTCTTAGGCCAAGGGCTAATCAATTTTTCTTCATCGCACAACATTCGACAAATTACGGAATAAATTATCCAGTTACTAAAACTTGTCATTTTTTTAACAAATATGCCGATGTAATCGAACTTGAATGTTCTAGAGAATTAATTCCATTGTAATTGATTAAGTTAATTTGTATTATATACTATTATGATTATTTATTATTATTATATATTGAGCTATGTCTTATAGACCAAAAAAAATAAATAAATAAAAAGTCAACTGGTTTCAGTAAATTATTGGTCAGCCATAAAAATGTTTTATGATTTTTTAAAGCTTCCAAATTTTAATACATTAATTCATTTTGTTTTGGCCTTGTGCTTGAAATAATTTTTTGTAAAAGACGACTACGAATTTTGCGGTTTTAAATAACAAAAATGTGGTACAAAGCTTTTGATTTAAAATTATAATCTTATTATCACAGCCAAAGCTTCGTGCAACATTAATTGTATGCATTTTACTGTACATAATTTTTAATTTATTTTTTCAAATGCGAGATTTTAATTATCATGATTTCAGTTAATAATTACGATATTTCAGTGCAATGTAAACGCTAGATTTTTAAAAATGGTTTTTTTTTTAAAAAATCATGAGAAACACGAGCTAAATTATGATTGTGGCAAGTTGATATTTCCCAGTATCTGAAGGTGAAAAAACCCAAAGAACTATGTTGGCCATGACATTAAATTATGTGCGTTTTATTTCTTCTTGAAAACCACAAGTCTAAAAAAAACACGCTTTATAATATAAAAAGAAGAGGTCCTGAGTGACTTCCTTGGCGCACTCTCGAATTTAGCTTTATTGTAAAGATAAGGGTTTGCCAATTGCCATTATGTTTTAAAAATGACTTCGGGCAAGTTGCCGCCGCGGCTGGCTCGAATAAATTCCAGCCGAGAGGCCCAATTTTCGATAGCTCCATTTGTTGCGCGCGATGGCGGATGGACTCATTCGGATCTTCTACTCTGCTCCAATCCAGCAATAGCGTCTTCGGTGCGCACTGTACGGCGTCTCTGAGGATGCGCATTATCCACTAGAGTAAACGTAGTGCGAAACCGATATGGATCGCAACTATGGAGTTGCTCGAATTTATGCGATTTTGTGATTATGTCGACCGAATATTGGAAGCAGCGCGCGATGCGTCGCGCTAACCAAATAATTATTTTGGTAATAAATTTGCACGATTTGCAAACGTTGCTCAGGAGTAAGTCTATATCAATTGTGAAATGGCAAACCAAACTTAGCATAAATCAAGTGACAGCTGTCAAAAAGACCAACTCCAAAAAAAGTATTGCCAGATTGAAAACCACACGTCTAAAAAAAAAAACACTCTTTATTATTATAATCGCATCGCATCTGTCAGTGTTTGTTTTCAGTTCTAGAAGATGATATTGACAGTTTCGTTATTATGGTCTCATAAGAACGGTTCAAATTCTAAACCAATTAAATGCCAAGCCATGAATTTTTCATAGAACTTATGGTTCGTGCTTAGTCCAATCCTGATTTCACTGAGCAGATTCAATAAACTGAATAAATAAGCGGTTTGATATGGCCGAGGGGAGGCACTTCCGAGGCATGTTTACCGATTTCTTGTGACCAAAAATTGAGTATTTGAACTTGAACGGGATATGGCTCCAGTAAGATTGGGCTACACAAAATCTTGACATTTTTTTCCCGAAATCAAAGTCCGGAAAAATTTAATAAAATGCACAAATTTTTCATTTTATAAATGAAAATTTCATAGAGCAGAGGATTTTGTGTTATTTATTTAAACTACGGGATTTTGGCAATTCGGGTTCATGGGTTTTCGAGATTTTGGGTTTTATGGATTTTAGGTTTTCGGGATTATGTCAGACTCCCAAAATAATTACAACAAAAGTCGGCTATGTGCCTACTTAGAACAATGCGATTTTAGTAACCTGCAGCTTGTAAATTTTACAATTCCATGAGTGAATTTACGCAGCATAGCAGAAATCGACTCGTGAATAGCCGCCATAATCGCCATTTTATCGTAAGCGAAAATTGTAGAAAAAAAAAAAAAATTAATTTTTTCCTGAACGGAAAAGCAGTTTGGCCTATGGTCAGGTTTCAGTTATCGCTAATAACCCCTATGGGTCATTCCGTGAAAATAAAACGATACGGATCATATTTACAACAACGTTGCATACTCATTTCTTATTCCCTTAGGTTTGTTTATCTTGCATGTATTTTGCGCCTGTACACTACCTTAACATTTGCACAACTCTAAAAAGGCATTTTGACACCCATTCAAGGAATCTGTTACCAATCACTTTTGCAATACAAATGTCAGTTCGACTGCTGTTTTTACAATCACCTAATTTTGTAAACAAATAAGGTCTGTTTGTTTACTTCGCAAAAATGATAATTTCTTCAAATTTAAGATAAATTTTCCTTATATGAACCTTGACAGATATTTGGACTAAAATTGATAGAAATTTGCAATTTTGGAAAGTAAAGTATATATTAGTATTAATTTGGATTTTTTTTTTGTTTCTAATTTTTAATAATTTATTTATGATGTCAGAAAGAGATTGGCTTTTGTTTTCGGTACATAAGTGACTACACTGTAGGAAAATACTTTTTCCGGTGGCTTTAAAATTATTTGCGATCAAAGTTAGCTCCGATTAGAGTACCTCATTCACCATTGTTGTTACGGATTTGTAGGGAACTTTTGACTTGTAATGGGTGATTTTTAAGCTGGTTTGGTTTTGGCAACACTGGTTTTGACAGCTGACGTGTGTTTAGTACCTTGTGTTACTGTCAAACAGCTTCAGTTTGGTTTGCAATTTAACCATGGATCGTCTTACAAATGAACAACGCTTGCAAATTATTGAATTTTACTATCAAAATTTGTGCTCGGTTCGAAATGTTCATCGCGCGCTGCTTGTGTTCAGCGATGAGGCTCATTTTTGGTTGAATGGGTACGTAAATAAGCAAAATTGCCGCATTTGGAGTGAAGATCAGCCAGAAGCATTGCAACAGCTACCAATGCATCCCGAAAAAGCCACTGTTTGGTGCGGTTTATGGGCCGGCGGCATTATTGGGCCTATTTCTTCAAAGATGATGCGAATCGCAGCGTTACTGTCAATGGTGAACGCTTCCGAGCGATGATAACAAACTTTTTTTTGCCCGAAATGGAAGTTCTTGACTTGCATGATATGTGGTTTCAACAAGACGGTGCCACATGCCACACAGCACGCGAAACAATGGCGCAATTAAGAGGCGAGTTTGGTGAACAGTTAATTTCACGTTTCGGGCCGGTCAATTGGCCGCCTAGATCGTGCGATTTGACACCATTAGATTATTTTTTGTGGGGGTATGTCAAGGCTAATGTCTATAGGGACAAGCCCGCTTCGATTGACGCACTGGAAGCCAACATCCATGCATTCATTCGTGAGATACCGGCCGATATGTGTGAAAGAGTATGCCAAAATTGGACTCAGCGGATGGGCTACCTGAGACGCAGCCGCGGTCAACATTTGCATGAAATTATCTTTAAACATTAAATTGCAAGGTTCAAACTATCGATTCAAATAAATATTTCATTCATTTTTTCGAATTTTTTGTGTTTTTTTTTAAAAAAAAGTTCTAAACCTCTTAAAAAATCACCCGCTACTTTTTCACATTTGTTTAACATTTGAAACCCCTTGCAAGTCTGTATATATAATTAGAATTGCATCGGTTTCTGAGTCTAAAGGAAGGTGTGCCACATCCATAACAGATTTTGATTCCGAGAAGCTCCAGTTCACTGCTATGTTGTGTGTTGATTGTTTTAAGTGAATTTATTTCATTTGTAATTGTCATAAAATGTATTCTTGTGGTGAGATTTCTAAGCTTTACGTTCTGTTGAGTTTTATTTATAAATCAGACACTGACACTGCTAGTTTTCCTACTTCCATTGCGAGCCCTTTGGTGTGAAGTTTCAATCTAGGTATGCACAGAAACCAATCAATGTTAAAAAAAAAAAACGGTATATATATTTTCTATTAGGTCTGTTCGTTTAGGTACTTTCCAAAACTACCTTATTCTACCATTTTTAGTCCAATTTTAATTTTTGTGTATGAACAATGACAGAACTTTGGACTAAAATTGGTAAGAAACGGCAGGTTTGGCAAGTAAACGAACAGAGTTATTAAGATCTAACATCAACCCAAATAAAACTTCAGAAACTTATTTCTTAAATTATTTCTTTCCAAACTATTTTTGAATTTTCCTTATCCAATCTTAGAAAAGGTCATAGGTACAGGGTCATTCATTTCATTTCGTGGTTTCAAGTTGGTAGCGCTGGCAATTGACACCTGTCAAACTTAGCTGTCATTTGAAGTGTAATAATATTAAATAGTTGAATATTTGTCATTTACGATACTTTATGGATCGCTTGACAATCGAACAACGCGTTAAAATTATTAAAACTTATTATATGTACAAAAGTGGTGATTCAAACGTAGCCACTTTTCGCGCATTACGCGATGATTTTGATCGTCATAATCCACCGACTACGCAATGAATTGGCACAATTGTGAAGAAATTTGAAGACGTCGTAAGCCCTGTGCATCATCGAAATGCACGCTCAGTCGAAAATATTGCTGCTGCTGCTGGTCGCGTAGTTTCACGTTTTAGCGACGTCAATTGGCCACCAAGATCATGCGATCTGACAGCATTAGATTTTTTTTTTTCTGTGGGGCTACGCAAAAGACCGTGCTTGCGCGAATAGTCCCCGAACTCTAGAAGCATTAAAAACAAACTTTACTCAAGTTATGGCCGAGATACCTCCCGAAATGGTGGTTAAAAATTACCTCAAAAGAATCGCATGCTGCGAATCTTCATGAAGCGGCCATTTGAATGATACTGTTTTTCACACTTATTGGCAAAGTCCAAACTTAATAATGAAATAAAATTTTCATGTGTGTTGTCATGTGTTTTATATAGCTTTACTTTCGAAACCGAAAAATTAATGACCCTATACAATTAACAAAGTAACAAAATAGCATATGTTCTTTTTGTTTTTTTATTTTTTTCTGCTTTGAAACATACGCAGAAAAAAAACCCACCAATAAAACTAAGTTCAAAACACCAGGAATCAAAATTTCCATGTTTTCATTTCAAAAATTTCCAACATTTAAACACAATAACTCTTCGGAATATCCCGTCGTTCGCGGTGTGAATACTACAAATATGGCACAAGTTATTGCTCTGTGAAAACCAACATGTGTGTTGAGTGAGTGTGTGATATGGTGGACTAACAAAAATTCACAATCTATATAGGTTTACAACCTACAAGACTTTTTTGTTGGTCCTTTCATGTGGGATATATTTTTTTTATTTAATTAGATGTATGTCACTGAAATTGTAATTGTAATACACGTTTCAATAACAATCGTATGGGATGATAGTGCAATTTAATTTGCATGAACCACATTTAAGTGTTCCTACCTACACAATAAAACACGAAAAAAAGGGTTAATGTGAAGAACAAAAAGAATAATAGCAAGTAAAAACCCGATATAGGGGTTTATATACAGACTAAGGGGTGTGGATGAAGGACATTTCGTTTTTTCTTCACATACCCAAAATTCGTATTTGCAATTTTGATGATACGGGATTATGTGTTGCGGGATTTCGTGATACGGGATTTTGTGATGCGGGATTTCGTACCCAACCCGACAAATTCAATTTTAAAATATTACAACTTCTTTAACGTCCAAAAAATAGGATCTTCAATTTTTTGTATAGTCCAATACATTTTTGAAAAGATAGCACTTTGAGGATTAAGGCTGTGTCTTTTTTAACTCGCTAGGATGCTTGGTTCAACAGTAAATCGCTGTTAAAGAAATAAAGAGCATTTACCAAACGCGCTTGTCACAAACCTACCACTTCTTTACGGACCATAAAATGGAATAATTTGAAGGTTTTATTTTTGCATCTTACGATACATGGTTGGAAAGGTAGTATTTTCAGAATTACGACTGTATCATTTTTTGGTCGCTAGGATGCTTGGTTCAGCTGAAAATCGCTGTCAAAGAAGTACAAAATGGGGAAAAATTCAACTTTTTTTAAATATTACAACTTCTTTAACGTCCAAAAAAATATTTAAAAAAAAATTAACTTTTCTTTTTGGAAAAATTTAAAAAAAATTATCTTTTTTCCCAATTTTTTTTTTTTTTTTTTGACAAAAAACAAGTGAAATTTGTTTCTTTTTTGAAAAAAAAATTAAAAAAGAGTAAAAAAAATTGAAAAAATTGTTTAATTTTAGTTGAAAACTGTTGACATTGGAGTCTGCCAGGCGACTGAACATACCCTAAGCGGGATGACCACCCGAAAAAGGTAGTTAAAATCCGTAGAACCCGCGCAGCGGGCCACCCAAGGAAACTGTTGACTTCGACGCCTGCCTGGCGAATGAATGGAGTTATACGTGAGCGGTTCCAAGTTACAGACCCACTTCCAGAAATTTTTTTGAATATTTGAAAAAATTGTTTCCAAAAACAATGAAATTTATCCTTTGTTGAAGTTCCAGACCCGCCTCCAGAACTTTTGTCCTGGTTCAAGATCCACCACCAGAATTTTGTTTCCAAAAAAAATTGTCCTTTGTCCAAGTTCCAGAGCCACCTCCAGAACTTTTGTCCCGGTTCCAGATCCACCTCCAGAACCTAGCTATGGGGGTTTCCAAACAAAAACTCCTTTTCAATGCAGCATTATGTATATTCGCTTTTGTTTTGTATCTCAAACGAATTCTTGTCACACATTTTAGGAGAAAAATAAAGAGAAGCACATTGTTGCTACGAATCCTTTTACAAAAAAAAAAATTAAAATGTGCTACAATTCCAGATTTCTGCTGTTATTTAAATTCTAAATCCAACTTCTTTCCACTTTGCATATTATATGTATGGTTTTTGATGTCACTGGCAACAAGAATGAAGAAAGACTTGACAAAAAGAGTTAATGAATCTACGAATTAACGACCGTATGACCACAATTATACTCGACTTAATAAAACTGTAGGTAAATGAGTAAGGGTTGCGTTTTTTTTTTTTTATTTTTGTTTGTCAAAACTGGCACACAAAGTGTAAGTGTTGTGATATGAAGTGCATGTTGGCTGAGAGTTTTTTTTTGTGTGTTACATTTCCCAGGGAAAAGGGTTAATCGCAAAAACTAGAGTGCAAATGATGTTACATTTTTCAAAATTTCATTTCTTTTGTTTTGTTTCGCAGGATGGAAAAAGGGTTATGTGAGGATAGGGATTTTTTTTTATAATGTGTACTTTGGTTTTCATATTATGTATGATGAATAAGGGAAGTGGGTGAGGCTGATCTGCATAATTGTCATTTGATATAGTGTGAGATGTTATGGTAGAACAGGTTTGTGGGATGCTTTAGGTCTTTTTGGGCAGGTGCAGAATTTTGTTGTTATAAATCAATGGAACATTAGGAAATAAAAAATTTTGAAATTAAATAGAGATACAATAAAATGATGGAACCTTCAGGAACACGCCTGAGCCTTTTTTAGCTCGCTTTGGTTGAGCAGAAGACTGCTGTTAAAGTCGTTCGATACTTCGATGGAAAGGTGGTGATTTCTAGATCACGAACATTTTTACGTTTTTACGTTGCTAAAGGTCTTAGTTCAGCCGTAAATTGAGTTAACAGATATATTTTTTTAAATATATCTCTTCTCATTGCAAAATTGACTTCATTGGAAACAGAGTTGAACAAAATTAGAGAACAACGAGTTATTTAGACCGCAATTTGTCGTATGGGTATAGGAACATAGAAAAGATCGCTTCTATTTCTTAGATTTCTTTGCGGAACATACCAAGAAACAAGCACAAGTAGCTCTAGAGATTTAATATTATTACATTAAATATCTTGGCCCCATTTGTGAGGAAGGACGATTCCGGAGACGGTACAATCATGAATTGTACGCAATCTACCTTGAAGCAGATATCGTGACAAAAATTAAGCTCGGTAGACTCCGGTGGGCAGGGCACCTAGCTCGCATGAGCGAAGAGGAACCTGCTCGGAAAGTTCTTTGTGGTACATTCTATGGTAGACGACAGCGTGGTAGACCATGCTTGCGCTGGAGAGATGGCGTTGACCAGGACGCCCGGAGCCTTGGGGTGCGCAACTGGATGGCGGCGGCTCGAGACCGGGATGGGTGGAGAGACTTGTTGAAGGAGGCCAGGACCGGACCCCGGTTGTCGAGCCGACGATGATGATGATTAAATATCTTTTATAAAAATAATGCATTGAGTTTTGTAAGAAATAATCAGGCATTTTATCGGACCATCTCATATTCCTCAATGCAAAACGCGTGAACCTTCTTTGTATTCTTTGCGAAAGAAGGTTACAGATCGAAAACGGCGCCGGTTCGTATTAAAAGAGACTTTTTCGAGCAGTGGAGGACAGTCAATACTACCATTTAGTAGCTATAGGGTGATTTTTAAGCTGGTTTGGTTTTGGCAACACTGGTTTTGACAGCTGACGTGTGTTTAGTACCTTGTGTCACTGTCAAACAGCTTCAGTTTGGTTTGCAATTTAATCATGGATCGTCTTACAAATGAACAACGCTTGCAAATTATTGAATTTTACTATCAAAATTCGTGCTCGGTTCGAAATGTTCATCGCGCGCTGCTTGTGTTCAGCGATGAGGCTCATTTTTGGTTGAGCAAATAATATAATATAAAATAAGCAAAATTGCCGCATTTGGAGTGAAGATCAGCCAGAAGCATTGCAACAGCTACCAATGCATCCTGAAAAAGCCACTGTTTGGTGCGGTTTATCGGCCGGCGGCATTATTGGGCCTATTTCTTCAAAGATGATGCGAATCGCAGCGTTACTGTCAATGGTGAACGCTACCAAGCGATGATAACAAACTTTTTTTTGCCCGAAATGGAAGTTCTTGACTTGCATGATATGTGGTTTCAACAAGACGGTGCCACATGCCACACAGCACGCGAAACAATGGCGCAATTGCGAGGCGAGTTTGGTGAACAGTTAATTTCACGTTTCGGGCCGGTCAATTGGCCGCCTAGATCGTGCGATTTGACACCATTAGATTATTTTTTGTGGGGGTATGTCAAGGCTAATGTCTATAGGGACAAGCCCGCTTCGATTGACGCACTGGAAGCCAACATCCATGCATTCATTCGTGAGATACCGGCCGATATGTGTGAAAGAGTATGCCAAAATTGGACTCAGCGGATGGGCTACCTGAGACGCAGCCGCGGTCAACATTTGCATGAAATTATCTTTAAACATTAAATTGCAAGGTTCAAACTATCGATTCAAATAAATATTTCATTAATTTTTTCGAATTTTTTGTGTTTTTTTTTAAAAAAAAGTTCTAAACCTCTTAAAAAATCACCCATTATCAGCATTGTTACGGCGTGTATATAATGTTTGCAAGGTCAATAGCTTTAAACGATCTTCATAAGGGGGAAGGATAAAAGAATCGATCCAACCAAGACCACGTTAGGCGAAGCGAATGAATCTCTGCTGGACAGCTTGAATTCGGACAGCTTCAGAACTTACGTTCTGTAAGAATATTTAAGAACTTCAGGAATATCGTTCACAAACAAATCGAACAATAATTGGAAGACCTGTGGCCTGATTAGGGAATAGGAATCGAATCGTTTTAATTGGCGAAGATGAGGATTGATATTACTGCTTTCGTTTTCGCCTCTTTCGTTTTACATTCGCCCTATTTTCGAAACCGAAAGCGAATGTGAAATGACATTTCAATTTTTACAGCGTAAATTTAAAAAAACCTCTTCTTACTGCTAAGCATCGTAAAAAAAGGTAATCCGTAAAAGGTATTTGGGAAAGACTTAAAATTCCTAATCAAAACATTTAACCCAGGGTTGAATTTGCAAAAAATCATCTTAACCGGTCTTTAAGCAAATGGAGGAGTGTGCTTTTCAGTGATGAAAGCAAATTCAACTTATTTCACTCCGATGGTGCAAGGACAGTGAGGCGCTCAAAAGGTACGCGATTAAAGCCTGCAAATGTACTCCCTACAGTTAAGCAGGGTGGAGCCTCGGTGATGGTTTTGGGCTGTTTTTCAGGAGCAGGCTGCGGTTTTATACACCAAATCACAGGAATTATGGACCGTTTCCAATATAGGGACATTTCGGAGTCAGTAATGCTTCCATACGCAGAGGATGAAATGCCTCTGCGTTGGGTTTTTCAGCAGGATAATGACCCCAAACATTCTTCAAAGCTGCTAAAAGAGTGGTTTGCAACTAAAAATATTCGTGTCTTAGAATGGCCATCTCAATCACCCGATCTAAACCCAATAGAAAACTTGTGGGCCATTTTAAAAAGGCGGGTTGGGAAAAAAAAGCACACGTCAACAACTTCTCTTTTTGCAGCTTTGAAAAATTAATGGGAGAATATTCCTGCTTCTGTTTTCGAGAATTTAATCCAGTCAATGCCTCGTCGATGCCGAGCTGTGATAAAAAAAAAATGGGTTACTGAACAAAATATTAAATAAATAATAAAAGTCAATTGCAAAAAAATAAAATCCGGTTAGTTTCTCACATTGAAATTTTGAATTAACTTTAATTTTTTGAATTTTTTTTTTGTTTTGATGGATAAAGTTCCATGGTTTTAGTTTCAAATAATAAAATTGTTCAATAGAAATGTGAAAAAATTGCAAACATTTGATTTTTTCATTTTTATATCACAAACCAACAATCAATGAAGTTTACCAAAAAAATCCGGAATGTTTTTCACACCACTGTAAATAAACATTAGAGATCTAAAAAAAACATAAAACTAATGTGGGTTCCCAGCCATATGGGTATCAAGGGCAACGAGCTCACCGATAAAGCTGCCACCCAAGCACACCGCACACCAATCTTCAGCATTGTTGCTGACACTCAGCTTGATTTGCTCCGAGATATCAACCAAAAGCTAAAAACCAAAACCCAATTGGACTGGAACAATTACTCTCATCACACATTACTCTCATCAACAAGGAAAAAATACAGCCTTATTTTCAACGACCACTACCAAATCAATGCATACATGCCTTATTAGAATGCGCCTTGGCCACACTGTCACTACACATCAACTTCTACTCTGCAAAGAAAATCCACCGATATGCCCAATTTGCAACGCTGAAATAGACATTAATTAATCTCTCAAGAACATCTTGGTCTGAAAAACAATTCAATTCAAAATCAGTAATGGGAATTAAATGTGGATACAAGTCGGCAATATTAGAAACTAGCTGGCCCGCCCGGCTTCGCACGGGTAGACAAACATAAGCTTAGCATACAAATTACAAAAGAAAATATATACATACATAGAAAAATATTTAAGCTACTTTTAATTGAATACTTGTACATTCTGGCTTTGAACCTTTCAAACACAAACTGAATTTTTAAAACCAGATATCCCTTTTTGTTTTTACCCCACATTACCCTATAAATATCAAGTCTTAAAAAAAAAATTCCTAGAAAAAACCTTTGATAGACAAAAAGAATCTTTGAAATCGAATACAACATTTCATTTCTACCCCATTACACATTTTAACTTTTTTTTTTTGAAAAAAAATGACCCTGAAACCATCCAATAAAACTAAACTTTCAAACACCAAACTAATGTCTAAAATCAAACAAGTTTTTTTATTTTTACACCATTTCTCCCTACAAATAACAAATTTTAAACAAAAAGGAATTTCTTAAATCGGACATTTGTTTATTTTTACCCCATTTCACGCTACAAATAACAAAATTTGAAAAAAGAATTTCCCCTTAACCCATTTCCTAAAAAAACCTTTCAAACAAAAAACGAATTTTTTAAATCGGTAAATTTTTTATGTTTACCCCATTTCACCCTACAAAAAAAAATTGAAGAAGAATATGTTTTCCTACAGACATTGTCTAAAAATACCTTTTAAATAAAAAAAAGAATATCTTGAATCGGACAAATTTTTTTATTTTCACCCTATTTCACCCTACAAATTGCAATTTTTTTAAACAAAAATATCTTTAAAGCCTTTTCTTAAGAATAACCTTTCAAACCCATGTAGAGTTTTTTTTATTCGGGTACGTCTTTTTCATTTTACCCCATTTCACCCTATAAAATGAATGAATTATACTGCTATTCGGGGCGGAGAAGAATCCTACAAATCAAAGATCATTGAAATCGGTCCAGCCGTTCCTGAGTTATAAGGGTTGTAACTAAACCGACTTTGTTTTAGGTATACGTCGGTATTATAATTCGATTGAAAATTGTTTGCGAATTAATTGCGGGACCATTGAATATTAGTTGATTTTTCATCGTCAAATTCCATTTCTGTTGGAAGAAAATAACGTTGTCGTTTGGAATTTAAGAAAACCCAAAATGATTTACAGCCCCTACTCGCAAACCCAGGATACCTACCTTAAAATAAGCGAATCTATCCATCAATCCCCTATTCACTATTTCATCGCATACAACATCCAATATTCAACGCATGTCATCGCACTTATAAACAAAAAAAATTATTTGACGTTTCGTTTGCTCTCCACTAAAAAGAGACAACTCTACTCAACCACCCATGAATAAAAAAGTAGAAATAACAAAAAAGACGACCAAATCCAAAAAGAATTGCATTCGTCATTTATCGCTCTTTGAATTCTGTTGTGTGTGCTTCCTCGTATAATTAAAAAAAAAAAAAAAAAAAACGAAAATCAAATAAAATACAATTTTGCTACTCTCTATCCGAATCAACCAAGTACAAATCAATAAATAAATAAATACAAACAAACAATAGTGTTGTTTTATATTTTTGTTTAAATTAGAATAAAAAATGATTCGTTTGGGTACATCACTTGTTAAATCAACTGGCAATCTCACCAAGAACGAACTTCGAAGGTAATTTTTTTTTTTCTTTTTGTTTGATAAATTTGTATTTCCTCAATGTTGCATAAAGTGTGTATATCTCATTTAAATCACAAAAACTGTGTGACAGGCCTTGAATATGTTTGTTTGTTGATAGATATAAAAATAGACCAATAAATAAAATAATCGACCTTTGTACCTTACTAGAAATTAGAGATTTTGTTTTTGCTTAAGGAAGTCAATTATTTGAAAAGAAGAAAGAAAATAAATCAAACAAAACATTGGAAAAATAAATGGACTAGAAACTTTGTAGGTATACCTACCTACCTAGGTATACTCAGATTCACTCTATTAACCCCTAAGGAAGCTGAAAAAAAAGCCATTGCGAAAGTTGAAACAAGGTGAAAGTAATTTTTATTGATTGCAGTCATTCCACTAATCATAGAAATCCTCAAAATGATATTAAAATGACTTTATAACAAATTATGGTAATAGAAAAACAACTCAGGGCCAAAAAACTAAAAGAAGAAAAGGGCTCGATTTCTGAAGATTAGATTACGAAATTTTATAAATTCCATTGGACACCAACAACAACATAATGTACATACCTAAGTTCCGAAGTTCTCTCCACGTTTTAAGAAAGAAAACGATGATAAATGTCTGTACAAAGTTCAATATTCTCGCCTACAAGCTTAAACATAAGTTTGCAACAAGTTCGGTGATAAACACCATGATTATATAAAACATCTAGGCATAGTGAAATCAACAACTCTGACACAAAAACAACCTACGTCAGAGTGAGACTTTTTATTTTTTTTTTTAATATTTAGCCAGCTTATTTCTTTTACTAGGAGCTACATTCTGTACATATATCTTGGTAGAGGCTATAAGTAATTCAAAAAATAATATATTTTCCTAATTTTATTCTTTATTCAAGTAGGTAAGAGTCTCAAAAACATATAATTATAATTTGTTTTGGGGGTGTGGTGTGTTGATTGTGTTTGGTATTTCACCACATTTGTTTATTTGTATTATTTCTGACTTTGCATAAACAACCTTGATAAAGGCAGAAGGAAGGAACAAAAAACAACAAATTTTCTGGCAAATGTACATACATATAATTGAGTTCAGAAGAAACAATTTTGTTGGCAACACAGAGGAAAGTTGTTTCTATTTTCCGAGTATTTGGCGGTAAATTTCCTGATTAATTACATTTGAAATTTTTACATTTCATTACAATTAAACCATTGGAATAGAATAATATCAAAAATTCAAGCCGGTGTTTTTCCGAGGCTGTAATGAAGTCATAAAGCTGTTAGCTATGATGACGCAGCTAGTTATGGGTTCAAAGTCTATTGAAAATATTTTGTTGGACTTTATACCTACGATGTTGTTTGTTTCTAAGAACTTGAATTAGCCAGACCTGCTCAGATCTGTTAAATAAAATAATATTTGTTATGCTTATGGTTATGACAATAGCTCTATCTATGTAAATTGAATAATTTGTTCGTAATGTGTCAGTTATTTTAATTTGTTGGTTAAACAGAGAAGCAATAGTGATTGGTTATGTTTAAAATTTGCACATAATTGATGTGTTTTCTTGGGATTCGCTTTTAGCTTTTCATGTTTTTCTATTTTAAAATTTCATGCACCAATTATCTAGTTGAATTTTATATTAACTATTTGGATAATATTAAATGTAGAAAATACACACTAATACGCATTTCTATTATCACAAGTTAATCAGGTATTTTGACTGTTCATTGAACATGTGATTTGTGTTTATTTAACAAATACCTAGGTGAATGGAAGATGCCATAAAATAGGTACCAACAGTGATTCCTTCCTATAGTAGTATCTACCTAGTATGCGGACGCTTTATCATCTTTCTGTGTGACACTATCCTGGGTATGCAGTTAATGATAAACAGACTTAGTGCATATTGTAAATGTTGGAATCGAACTGTTAATCCTGAGAAATCAAAATTCATTATACCTAGTACTTAGAAAGCAGGAAGTCGTTACTCACGTTTCGAAAAGTGGAAGTTAGACGGTGAAGAAATTGAAGTTGTATCCAGATACAAATATTGCCTTCTTTAAGTTTAAAACCAAACTTTGGTGAAAATTAAACTGATGCTTAAAGAGCTTTCTATGGAATTGGAAAACATTGTTTCAAAAACAATTATGTGTCGCTAGGTACAAAACAATCCACTCGAATCCAAGCCTCGATAATACTCTACGGAGCTCAGATATGGGGTTACAAATGCTACGATAAGGTGGAAAAATGTCTTCGCTACTTCTTGAAGAGGATATGCCGGTTACAAACAAAAATACCCCTAACTATATGCTATACATTGAAACTGGAACTCCTCCCCTGCGCTTGTACACCCTCAAAATGCACTTCATTATGTTTTTAAATTATTAGAGATGAATGAAACCAGAATACCAAACGTAGTATTAAAAAGGATAACTAGAACAAATGGAAGCATTTGCGAGGAATGGCAGAAAGTAGCTTCCGAAGGAGGAATGAATCTGACAGTTCAGATGAACGAGCAACCTCATCTATTTAGAGATTTTTGGAGAATCTTGGCAGACATATGACCTATATGTTGAAGAAGCTAGAAACTATTACAGCAAACAAATGTATTTCCTTAACAGTTACTCAATTGAAAAAAATAAGTACTGTCTTCAAAATGAGATGTGTCCATGGATGGGATTGGGATGTCCTATATAACTACTCAGTAGCAGCACTTCGTTTAGAAAGCGTATTATAGAAGGAGGTTTTTAATACAATAACTTTAGTTTATGTATATTTTGTCAACCTGGTAGACGACCAGGCCATAGGCTAAACCCATTATGACCTAGGCCAAGCTTTAATTATTGTAACATATTTGTTGAAATAAAAGTTAATTTAACTTAACTTAGTGCCTACTTACCTTGCAAAAATGTCTTTTACAGTGTCCATTGCAAATGAAATGGACAGTAAAGTAATAACTACCTTTACATTTTTAAATCTTATTAGTTTTCGGTTACAATATTCAGAAGAGAAGCCACCTCGAGCACATTATTACGAAAAATTTGTAACCAAAATTTTTCGAACTAAATCTATCTAAATTGTCAGATTTTGAGGAGTGAGTAATGCTCTCAGAGAGAAAGAAAACTGCCCAAATATCGAGAACGGTTTGAGAACCAATTTTCAGTACTAAGAAAAACTTTTTAAGCATGAATAAATAAAATATATTAAGGGGAGCCGCAGCTCGACAAGAGATATAGCCAGACCACAATCACGTGTTCGGTCGCGCCTACTTTGACAGTTCACAATAATTCTCATATATATTTGCTTATTCTATCTCTTTGAGATGCTAAAGTTCTTAAGCAATTTAACATTTCATATCTAAAAATGAAGGAGCTGTCACTTATTAGCAAAAGACGGTAGCCGTTGAAAACCTTTTTTAACCAAAGAAAATAAATGTTTACAAAAACCTTAACGGCCTAATACCAAGTTTGTTAAAATAAAAACAAGAAAATTGAAAGGCTGAATTTCTAAATGTCAAAAAAATGCGCATCATAAGCAAACTATGCTGAATATGGATTAATTTAATTTTTTGTGAAAATATTAAATTGAACAAAATATAGGAACTTAAAATAGAAAGCAGCGAGAGCGTATCGAAATCAGCTCAATAGTGAGGTGAATCTGGGCTAAGTGTCGTCAAATTTTGTGGAAGAAATATCGAACTAGCGAGTTTGATTCCAGAAGCTAAGAACGTCAAAATTCAAAAAAATCGGTTTCGCCTCGGATATTTTTGAGATAGTATGGTTTTGTGAGATCAGACTTTACTCGTTTTTTGGTCAGCCCTAACATTTTTTGGAAACTATATTTCCGCAATCGTATGATTACGGTTTTCGGTGCTAAATTGAAAACTAACAGACCTTTCTATCGATGTACAAAATTTCACAAATCTCGACAAAAAGTTTTCAATGATTTTCGGAAAAAAAATGCTGACCTCCACCCTATGCTAAAAATGAAAAAAAAAAAGATTTGTTCAACAATGTTTCCGAAACCTATATTCCCTCAATCGAGCGTCGGCGTCGCAACTGGTTGCTGTTTTGAAGTTTGTCTCTTATGCCCAAGGTTGGTGTAGGATGAGATAACCCTACCAAATAGATCAATAAAGTGCTTGAAGTTTGTGAAGCCGCAAAATATCTTCTCATTTGTAAAATCTGTTTAAAAGGAATATTGATACATTCATAGACAGTCATGTGGCAATCAAAGCCATTTCATAAATTATTGTCATATTATCAAAGCCAATCGTTGCAGCAGCGAGTTGAGATTGCTTGGGCCTCCAAGGAAACAGACTCAGTAACTCTTAGATAGATCTCAAGACACCTTGACAGGCAGGTTAACTGACCAAAAGATGGTCATCCCTTGAACTGAGTCAATGGAGACAGCAAAGATTATAATTTACCAGTTTCTTAAAAGCCGCAAACGACAGATGGTCAGGGGTTAGCAACTGACAAATATCAGGTTTCAAGGAATCTGTCTCCCTATCTTTCTATGAAAAAAAAGTATTTTTACTCAAGCTAAGCAGTCCTAAACTCTCCTTTTGGACTGGAATCCGAACAGTTTGCTTATACCGAAGGTGTCCGGATATACAGTCCAAAGATGACTTTTATCTTACTTCTTTCGTGAATGCCCGAGCCTGGCCCCGACTAGAGAACACTTTTTTTCAATGAACTGGACGATGTCTCGATAAAGCCAATATGGAACATCTTGGAATACATTCAGAATGGTTCAGAGAGCCATCCCACTTACTCTAATCTTGTTGTCTCTCCCTTTACCTTTACCATCACCACTTCTAACCTAACCCAATCAGCCTACGTTATTCAAATGTTTTAGTAAACCAATATACTTAAATGTCCAATGCTCAACCAATTTAACCGCCTTGAGCCATAAGAAATAAGTTCAAGTACTTGCGAACTAGGTTTTAAATTTTGCCCCCAAAGTTTTTATGGGTTTTCATTTGCCTAAAGCTCTTTCATAACCAAAATGAAAAACACTTAAAACTGAACGATAACATAACAAGTTCATCGGATGAGATAATCTTCCCGCGCTAAAACTAAGGTGCAAAATACAAATACAAATATTTTGGGTATGTATTAATTGTTGTACGAAACAAAAAACATAATTATATCAACGTGGGTCTTATTTCCTAAACGACAATATACTATTGATTATCATCAATTAAAGAAATCATTAAATGCATTAAATTTTTGTTATCTTATCTCAACCTTCGGTAATAAACAGATAACAGGAAAAAATCAAGGTTTCTTATCATCTCGCTTTGGGGTTATCAACAGAATTAAACTTGATAAAAATCGATTTTAAACGTCAACACGACTTGTAACATTTTTGAATAAATCATTAAACAATCTAATCCTCTTTTTTTTCTAGATGCCTTGCCTCAGCCGCACATGCTCAACCCAAGCAAAACTCTCCAGAAGCCGACAATGCTAAAAAACCACAAAATATGTCGTTCATGGCGAACATTTTCCGCGGACAAGTTGAATCATCCCAGGTCTTCCCCTATCCAGATGTTTTGGATGCCGAACAGAAAGAATTCACCAACAGTCTGATTGATCCTTTCGAGAAGTTATTCTTGGTAATTTGCAATTGGTCCTCCAAAAACATCATCAATTAATCTAACCATAAATTATTTTTTTTTAAAACAGGAAGTAAATAACTCAGCTAAGAACGACGAAAACAGCCAAGTTGATCCAAAGACTCTGGACAGTCTCTGGGAAACTGGTGCCTTTGGTATTCAAGTGCCAGCCGAATATGGTGGTTTGGGTTTGACGAACACCCAATACGGCCGTTTGTGCGAAATAATCGGTGCCAATGATTTGGGTGTGGGTATCACTTTAGGGGCCCATCAAAGTATCGGATTCAAGGGAATTCTTTTGTTCGGCACGGACGAGCAGAAGGCCAAGTACCTGCCCAAGGTTGCTGCTGAAAAGGTCTATGCTGCATTTGCCTTAACCGAACCCAGTTCAGGATCTGATGCTAGTTCCATCAGATCGAGAGCTGTAAAGAGTGCCGATGGCACACATTTCGTACTCAATGGATCGAAGATTTGGATTTCGAATGGTGGCATTGCCGATATATTCACTGTTTTTGCCCAGACCGAACAGGAAGATCCAAAAACTGGTGAAAAGAAGGACAAGGTGAGATCTAATTATTCCAATAAAAAAAGTCTCTTTCTAACAAATAATTTTTTTTCTAGGTAACGGCATTTATTGTGGAACGAGGATTCGGTGGAGTGACGAATGGACCGGCTGAAAAGAAAATGGGCATTAAGTGCTCCAACACTACCGAAGTTTACTTTGAAGATGTGAAAATTCCTATTGAAAATGTGATCGGAGGCGAAGGACAAGGTTTCAAAGTTGCCATGAACATTCTGAATAATGGACGTTTCGGCATGGGAGCCACCCTCTCGGGAACAATGAAAGAGTGCATCAAGAAAGCCACCGATCATGCCAATAATCGCCTTCAATTCGGCAAGAAAATCAAGGAATTCGGAGCCATTCAAGAGAAACTAGCCCGTATGTCGATGTACCAATATGCCACCGAATCCATGGCCTACACCATAGCTCAGAACATGGACAGCGGAAGCTCTGACTATCATCTCGAGGCAGCCATTTCAAAAGTTTTCGGTTCGGAATCGGCGTGGTTTGTGTGCGATGAAGCAATCCAGATTTTGGGTGGCATGGGATTCATGAAGGACACTGGTCTCGAGCGTGTGATGCGTGATTTGAGAATTTTCCGCATCTTTGAGGGAACCAATGACATTTTGAGATTGTTTGTCGCTCTAACTGGCATACAATATGCCGGATCACATTTGAAGGAATTGCAGAGGGCTTTCAAGAATCCAACAGCCAATTTGGGTTTGATCTTTAAGGAATCGTCGAGGAGGGCGGCACGCACTGTTGGTCTGGGCGGAACTGATTTGAATCAGTTTGTCTATCCAGAACTTCAGCCTTATGCAAAACAAACAGCCGAGTGTGTTGATTTATTTGGACAGACCGTTGAAAGTTTGCTCATTAAATACGGAAAGAATATTGTCAATGAGCAGTTTATTTTGACACGTTTGGCTGATGCTGCCATTGATATCTATGCAAGTGTGGTCACCCAATCGAGAGCCACACGAGCGGCGAATATGAATTTACCAACAGCCGAACACGAATTGATGCTTACAAAGGCCTGGACTTTAGAGGTGAGATAAAAAATTGTTTAATGAATTAAATAGGGAGTTTAGCGTAGCAGACCGTGGCATGTTGGTTTGTGACTTGAACAGTTGAGTTCGAGGTGAGGGGTAAGAATTCCACCTTATTTCAAAATAGCAAGAAGCATAAACAGAAGATTTCAAATTCTTGTAAAATAACAACTTCTACTCATGCACTAATTCAAAAAGAAATTAAGAAAAAAAACTCACATTTTCAATAAATTTCTTGAGTTAACGATGCGATGGTTTATTTTGATTGATGGCTTGATTATTTATTGATTTTATTTTGAGCTTGCAGGTCGAAACTAAATAAAAGGAACTTACATTATTTTATTTGTATTTTTAGTTTAAAACATCAAACCAACCATATTTGCATTTCCGTAATCACAGTTTTGTTAAATCTGAATCTATTCCACTCCAATTTCAGGCTTCTGATAGATGTCGCAAGAATCTGGCGAAGACAACAAGTAGCGAACACTTGGAATTGTACCGAAAGATGTCTAATATTGCCAAGACAGTATGCGATAATGGTTGTGTGCATACAACACACGTTGTCGATCAATAAACTATTCAGCCTTATTTTGAGATTCGAATGAATAGCTATTTCGATAGAATAGATCTATTCATTCGAATGAACTTTGCATATTTTGAGAATCGAACGAATAATATTCATTATCGAATGAATGCATAAAATGAACATCAGCTCTTTGACATTTACTGACATTTCTATTTAATTTGATGTGACCAAGCTGTTTTTTTCGAAGAATTTTTGTTTTTATAAAAATGATGGTCAAAATAATGCGTTCTCATCTAAGACAAATAAAGTAAAGATAAGTAATGTTAAAGGCCCGGTAAAGTTTACTATTAAAAAAACATCAATCAAAACTGAAATTTTAAAATTTGGGAGCATTTAGAAAATAGTATGGTAAGTTTATTGACATGAAAAAGTAACAAAATAAATTTAAAACTCTTGAATAGTTAAATACTATATATTTTATAGCTTCCATGTCAATTTAATTGTGTTTAAAATTGACTAACAAAAAAAAACATGTAACTTCAAAGTCTCTCTTTACTTTATACACACCTGGTCACACTGTTCGATTTTCAACAAAACAAAAAAAATAAAATCCCTCGCGGGTATTTTTTTGTTATTTGTAAATACTTGTACCTCAACCTCATTGTTATTTGCTAGTTCATGAGCAAGAATTTATTGTTTAATTTTCAAGAAAAACAGATGGCAATTATTTTATTTATAAGAAGTGAAGACGGCGGCGAAGAGCAGATATGGAGGAGAAGGATAATGGATGCATCAAATCCATTCAAGATTGAAAATCCCTTGGCTATCTCCGGATGTTCTTCCATCAATTTGATGAGAACTTCTTTCTGCTCCCCTTAAGTCCAATTGGAATGTGACCTTTAATTAAAATGTCAACAAATAATTCATAAAAGTATTTTATTTTCTTTATTTTTCAACGAAAATATTTGAGCTCACATGTTTTTTTAATCTATTCGCCAGAAATTTTTTAACGTCAAATAAATGACATTTGTTTCGAATGATTCGAAAGTCAAACTTTGCTTAGTTTTCAACAAAAAATGAACTTTCGTTTGATAAAGTGAACTTTCGATTCGTTCGAAACTCAAAATGCAAACTATTCGAATTCGACTTACTTTCGCATGAAAGTGAATTTCAAAATAAGGCTGATTAAATCATCGCCATCATCATCATTCGTCAAATTTCTTTAGAATAATTCTCATCACATTGCAAATTAGTCTAAGTCTCAGAGATAAAAGTTTTTGGAGAGTATTTTATATTTTTAAAAACAAAATAAATGTTAATTATTTTTAATTTGTTCTCGGAGTTTGTCTTTGATTTCTTGAGTAACTTTAAATGGTTCTCCATGGCCTGGAATTAACCAATCAGCTATTTCCGCAACTTTAGAACGATTCTTATATTGGGCGTCTTGGTTTTCACTACCAACTTCTTGCCAGAGCTGAGGATTATCAATATCCTCCTTCTTTTCGAATAGATCACCGCAAATAATTGCCACACCAAGATTGGAGTTTTCCACGACGACTGAGACGCAGGAGAGCGTATGCCCCTCAGTTTCTATTACACGAATATCAGGGGTTAGTTCAAATGGAGCTGTGGAGAATGTTAAAGTTAGATTTGTTTAATTAATAAAAAAAAAAAAATAATTTCAGAACCCACTTGAATCGGTGTAGGAGTTGAATGTCATAACAATTCAACTACTAAACGATGTCAGTGGTGTAGCTTTGATTGCGTTGACCAGGCTAAAGATTAATGCGTTATTTGGATAACAATTTTACTCACTCCACGGCTGGTGTATCGGAAACTTATCCCTGTGCATAATACACTGACCGACAATGTGCCATTTGGCATTCAGGAACAAATTATTGTTGCCCATGTGATCTGCATGACTATGAGTGGAGACCACTGCGGAGATTTCTTCGGGTTTAATTGAATTTGCTTCTAATGCTAGAATTGGAATAAATTAGTTTTGTTCTTTTAAAACAATCAGGGAACATACCTTCGAGGATTTTGGTACCATCCCATGGAGTCATGGTATCAACGATGACATTAAAGCCGTTAAGTCCTTTAATAAGCGTACAAGTGCAGTTGGCTAGCATAATATTTGGATTCACAGGATCCATACCGGAATAGCCATTGAAGAGGACAATAACTTCGTTCACTTTGGCCATTTTTTTTAGTTCGGACAAGTATAGTTGTTTTGAATAACTTTCAGCAAAGTCAAGTATAATGTTTGGACTATTAGAATCGTTTGTATTTTATTTAAATAATTGATGATTTACAAAATTTGTTGCAGAGGTATCCTCTTCTTCACTCCAAGACCAAAATAATTTGACATGAAAAATCATGAATGAAATACTACCTGAAAAAACAGTGATGCCAAGAAATTTAAAAATATTAAATATTAATAAGATACAAAATATGAAAATTGTAGTAGATCTCTGGATTTTTTTACCACGGATTTCATATAAATTTGGAGTTTTTTTTTAGAGATTTTAAATGATTTATTAAAATATTACAGACGAATAGAACTAGAATTGGTTATCCATTTAAACAGTACAAACGCAAAGCTGGATCTTGTGCTATTTTTGATATACATGCATTTTCGTATGCAAATCCAATATACGCGAAAATATAATAAATATGAACGTACAGGTAGGTTTGAAGTATCATGCTAGTTGATAAAGCTTAGTACGCTGCTGATGCGAAACAAAATTTTTCGGTGGTCTCCAACAAGACAACGAAATGTTTGCAGAAACCACAACAAAAAAATGACAATTGAAAGTGTCACACCAATAACAAAAAAAGCAAACACAAACGCAAAAAAATCGCAGAAAAGCCATGCTGCAATGAAAGATACAACAAATACAAACACAAAAAAACCTCAAATGTCACTATTTCGCATACAATTAATGGTCCGGGCAATTAATTGAGTGCGAAAATAGAGCGGAAACCTCTCCAAATAATTTACTACAATGATCGATTTCGCTCATCGAACAACGTACTGCAAAACGAAAAGGAGGACGAAATTTTTCGTATGATTTCGTTGTGTCATTTTTGTATGGGATTTTTCGTTTCGCATCAGCAGCGTACTAGGCTTAAGGGCCGTGTTCCTTTGGAGGTGGCGAACTACTCAGGAGTAGATGCAAACAATAATCTAGTACTACTAACTACTCGTGCTCTCATGGCGAGTAGATGAGGTTTGTAGGAAAACCAATTTTGTGCGTTCCATTCAAAATGGCTAGCAAAGCACTCATGAGTACTTCGGCACCCCCAAAGAAATACGGCTAATACTAGATTATGGTTTTCATAGCCAGCTTATCTTCTATTTAATATTATCTATTTTTTCCTTTTTTTAAATGAAGCTTTAATAAAATTATTCAGTTTGGGCCTTATTAATAACTAAAAGCTAAACACGCGTTTTGATAAATTCCAGGTTAAACCTTAAAGACGAGTTAAATTGTGTGTTTACCAATAACCGAATTAAACACACCTCTTGCTAATTAGCGCTCTATTACAAAATCTACTACAGTATTTGTAAAATATACAGCTGTTGAAATGACATTTGTGTCATTTTGCAAAATAAAAAAAACATTTTTGGTTCCAAATAGAAATGTAAATTTTTGCCACTTATCAAATTAAAAAATGAGTGACGACCAGGATATAATTGATGAAATTTGTATTTCGGCGGATGTGGCACAATCTCGCCGAACAAAAATATATACAAAAAAAAAATCCTTTCGGCCATAGATACACCCTACACATAGATATGGTGTATCTATGATTTCGGCACTACAAGTTATTCTTTATTGTTGTTGTTGCAATTTTAATTACCGACAATCTTTGCACTTATTCTACGAGTTAAAAATAACTCGTCACTAACTTGAGTTTATTAATATGAGTGATCGATTTGAATCGGTAATTTATTAAAAATTGTGTAACCACAAACTAAATCTTTGATACATATGATAAATATAATCAACTGACACTTTACTTCAAATAAAGGGAGATTTGTTGACTAGTTCTTGAAAGTTGCCTTAATTGGAAGGTAATTTTTTGACAGCTCACCAATAAGAAACTAGAAACTTTCAAATTCCATAAGTCTTCTGAACGATACCTATCGTTTTCGTATTTATTTACAGCCTGATGGTATTTACGACACAAATTCCTGTCAGAAAGTTAACGATTTGTTATAAAAGATTTCAAACAAATTTTGACAGTTTGTTTGCGATATTGTTAACTCTCTAACGTTAACAACGGTTTTACGACATTGCATGAATACCCTAATAATTTAGACTAATGTATTATCTACTGTGTGCATTTTATAATATGTTTCATTTCTATAAATATTTATTTAAATCATACATATGTAAATATGTAATATTTAGTAGCTGGATATGCAGTAAAACAAACATACATAGTTTAATTTTATTTGTTAAACTTACCACTGTGATAGACTTCTTTGCCGCTAACCCATTAAGATAGAATACAATTGAAAATCGAAACAATTCCCATATTCCAACACATTCTAATTCTAGATGCCTTTGTTAAAATAACTTTGGGATACATTTTTTATTTTTTTTTTTTTTAAATAAAATTCAATAAGTGTTCGAGAAAACCAAGGGAATAAAGTAATTGAAAAATGTGCTATTGTAGGATTTGGCAAAAGTCCAAATTCAAAGATTATCATCATTGCAAAAATAATTGTTTTACATGTCGTATAGAGGTACACGTCTCTCGATATTTTTATGTGTTGCTTTCAATATGGTTTTTTTTGTATGCAGAGTATAGATCATACGGAAGGAACTAGTGTTTTGTATTATTTTTTTTTTTTTGTTTAAATAGGATTTGTCTTTTTTCATTAATTTTTATTTGCTGAAGAGTTTTAAAGTATTTTCAAATGTTTCAACTTGATGTGAGCTATCGATATATATTTCCATGTGAGGTAAAGACTCTGTGATTGTGATGGTGCAAGACTATAACTATATCGAAGCAAAATGAAATATGGCTGGCTATCCTGGCATATATGGCCTTTTCAATTAGTGTCAGAATGACATTTCTTTGTACTGAAAAGTAGAGAACATGGCCACGTTCGGGTAATTATCCAAAGCTATCCGAATAGGTTCGTCTTGTTGTAACACCTAGTTAGAAAACAGCTGATGCAACATCAAATCAAAGCTATTTGAACATTCCTGGATAGGTATAGATAATCTATCCGACTACTACCCGAACGGGGGCAATGCTTCTGGATTAAATTTCAGAATCGAAACTAATGGCCTTTTCGATTGGTTGTCCGGGAGAACTATTTGATACGTGTGAACCCTTCTGGAACGATTCTGAAAACAAAATCAGAAGCAAATTTCTCTTCTTTTCAGAAGAAGAACTGTCATTCTGACTCCAATCGAAAAGGGCATAAAAGAGCGTATCGAAATGTTCTTCCGGATCACCAATGGTGCTTTTTACTAAATAGCAAACGTCAAAATCTTCACTTTGGTAAAACTAATATTTTAGAAAGCAAATATGTTTCTTTAAAAATAGGAACAAACATTTATCTAAAGATACAACAAAAGCATTTTTTGTTTTTCTTTGCAATTTTCCTTCAGTCAGATTCAACAAAGTAATGATTGTCGCTTTTGACTTGACTTGGCAAATTCTTTGAGTCCCTATTGAGAAGATCATTAGCTTTCATCCAGACTAGTTAACAGTTAAAGTGAAAATGAAAAAAAGAAAATCATCAAAAATTGTCACAAGCGGTTTGGGTCTTGCAAATTATTTGCAAAAGTTCAGAGTTTAAGTTTGAAATTAATTGGTCTGTTCGTTCACTTACCAAAACTGCAAATTTTATCCCGATTTTATTTTGTTTAACTTTTAAGCCCGAACCACACTACTCATATCGTGTGGTGTGTTGTGGAATAGTGTTTCGTTGTTAATCCAATGTATTTCATAGATTTCGACACACCACACCACACGATACAAATATGGCTCTACGCATATGAAATACATTAGAGCGATAGCGACACACTACTCCCCAACACAATACACGCGAGTGGTTCGTTCTTTACATACATAACTTTGTACTAAAATTGGTACAAATGGACAGTTTTGGGTACTAAACGAATAAATGTATAATATTACTAAATTTTGAAGAAAAAATTAAGTAAGGGAACAAATACAAAGAATAAATACTATCACCATTTCACATTGGAATTAGTTGCTGATGGTAAAATGAATTCGATATAGCCTACAGCACGCTATTTATGCAAATCAAAAAATATCATTGGTATCCCAACGGCGAAATCATAAATGAAAAAACTTCGTTCTGCTTATTTTGTTCTGCAGTACGCTGTTCGATTGAAAATTGTAGCAGATTATTTGAAGAAGTCACTAATATATATTTGCTCAGAATTAATTGTCTGGCCCTTTATAAGTGCCTGATTACATGGGTCTTTTACTGAAGGTCGTTTAACTGAACTCGTGATTAAACAGTGAAGAAAAACCATTTCATATCAATCTACCCTTCCCTATCTCAAATCCTAAAAATCCATATATATCTCATTCACACGTTTCATGCTGAATCCAAAAATATTAAATTAAACTGGTGCATCGGTGAAATTTGGGTGGAATCTACCTTCTCTTTTTTACGCACATAAAATCTACATGTCTCACCGATGCTCTCTTCAGTTAAACGACCCATGTAATCAGGCACTGATGGTGTGGGAAGAAATGACTTTTTTACGCACATAAAATCTACATGTCTCACCGATGCGCTCTTCAGTAAAACGACCCAGGTAATCAGGGACTTAAGTTTGCTTTTAAGGCGAACAGAGCGCGGTCTAGCGTTCCTTGTAAAAATTTATTACATACACAAAATTGACCGTCGCATTCTTTTCTTGCTTGCGAATTGTTCACCGCACCGCCCAACCGCGTTCTGTTTGGCCTGCCCTTTATTGTTATTTTTATTCCAACATGTCTTACGGTAATTTTTGTTTTTTTTTTTTTTTTTTTTTATGTGTAAACATCTATGCCGGCGGGCGGCGGTAGAGTGCAATTAAGACGTGGACTTTCCTCTGTGCGACGTTACGAGGTCACACTTTACGATGTAGCACGTTAAGTTAAGGTAATCTGCATTTAAGATAAGGGGTACGTCCAGTGACAAAAATCTGAAGATCCCCTTCAAGCAAACTAGTCCGTTTTGGATTCGTGCACGTAGTCAACAACGTATGGACGACAAATATAGATCCTCAAAACTGCACTTGGACAAAGGTTATGATGCTCACACATATTAACCTTGAGTCTCGGCACTCACAAAATTTTTTTTTTGCAACTGGCCAAACTCTCCACGGATATATTTCGGCCGTGTTTTTGCATACTTTTTCTTTTCTTGTTAGAGATCACAGAAACATATCGTTTCGCATCAGCAGCATACTTTACTTTAGTTAGCACATTTTCATAAAGGCTAGTTCACACGTTTTGTAAAGTGAAAAAAAAATCTAAATTAATATTTTTATACACGCATTCAGGAAAATGTCTTCGCTCCGTCAAAAAGTGGACATATGGGAATCCAAAATTCTGTTTCCTCAGTATTTTGACAGCTAAGCTGAAAAATTTTGCTGAAGTATCTTGTTCATGTAACTGAGATTGCTAAATCCTCCGAGATCTCATTTCCCTGAACATGCCTATAATAGAAGCTGTTTGACATGTGTCAAACGTTCCTGCGTTTCTTCTACAAAATACTAACCTCAGCGTTTTTCTACGAATATTTCATTTTACTCTCACCATATGCATCATACCGATTTAAATGAGGAAATTCAGAAGAAAAAAAAGTTACGTATACATCCGAGTGACAGTTAGTGTACATTTTTCAAACCTGCGTCATTGCTGCGAATTTTCATTCATTAAAATACTTTTCTTCGTTTTGCGTGGGCAATTCAAAAATACATACAAATAAACATTAAAATGCCTCCACGTGCCACCTGAAGAAGACCAATCCCATCGAAACGTGTATTCCAAGTTTGGTATATTTGTGCCTTAATGGTTAAATGGTTCGGTTTAATATCAAATCTTTTCGAAAAGATATCTCGATAAAAAAAAAACAAAAATTGTTCAATTGGTGGCAGATTTATGATCATTTTGTAAACAATCCTATATGAATTCCAAAATACCACTTCAAAAACAAGAATTGACTTCCTTAATGTTTGTTTTAAATTTTTCTCAAAATAAACAATTTCAACAACAACAAAAAAAATTACAACTTTTTTCTCTCTGAAAAGAGAGATAAAGAGAGAGAGAGAGGGAGAGATATTTTAGATTTTCGAAAAGTTTTTTTTTCCAATTCAAAAAACAGATTTTTCGAATCACGATTTTCAGTTGTGTTAAAAATGTTGATACATTCGGTTCGGTTTATGTTCGTTCAGAAACTCTGATGCTAGTATACCTATTTGAAAGAAAAAAAAAACAAAAAAACAAAATAAAAACAGGGAAGGGGTTGTGCGCAGAAGGAAATACCGACAAAAAATTTAAAATTAGCCATCCGGAGGCAAATTTTCGCCCGAAATTTTCATTTCGTTTAAACAATTGCTCGTCCGATTTTGACGTTGATAGAAGTGATCTTTGGAGAATTTAATATTGCATTTAAATTTAATTTTGAAATTATCGATTAAAAAATTCTCAATCGTTTTCGAAAAAAAAAGAAATATATCATACTAAAAAGTTTAACCAGTGCCGTTCTATTTTTAAAAAAATCAACTTCGACGTTTAAAAAAATCTACAAAAAATACACCCAAATGATGTTGTTTGGCATTTAATATTTCAAAAAAAGTGAATTGGTATAAAAAAAAAATCAACCAGAAAACGTGATTTTCATTTTGTCAAAAAAGTTGTCTTCATTTTTTTTCTCAAATTCCAATTGAAGTGACTTATTTTTGAATTCAATTGGAATATCTACACGTAAATGTTACGCAATAGTGTTCCTCCTTTGTGGATTACCAGACCACAATCATCTACACCCTGATATATATTTCGAAAACAAAAACGCTGGCACTGTCGTCTTCTAGCCCCCGTCACCATCGCACCGACACACAACATTTGGAACGCATAATTTGCAATTGTAAGTCAGAGAAACAAACATGTTGCATTTGTCAAAATGAAAAGTAAAAATATTGGGACAGGGAACTGGCCGAAAATTAGGTTATTCGTATTAATTTGGCAGACAACTAATAGGTATATATATTTTGTATGTTGTAGAGATAGTTTGTGTTATTTTTTTTTTTTCGAACTTTTCTTTTCGAACTCGACAAAAAAGACTCTTTTATTTTTGTTGAAATGATGTTCGAAAAACAATCGAAATTTTCTCTGAGAAAAAAATTAGTTTTGTTTCAATTTTATTAAAAAAAAAAACATGAGATTTTGTTTTTGAGTTCATTTTGAGAGGCAGAAAATGCGAGAAGAAGAAAGGAATTTAATAAATTTAAAATGAGAAATAACGAAAATGTAAACAGGGCTTTTTTCTTTATTTATGTCATGGCGTCTGGAGAATGACATTTTACACAATTTCAAGGTAGAATTTTGATAAATCATATTAGAACTTTTATTTTTGGAAATCCAGGCCAGGGTCTTGATTTTAATTGTTCGAATAAAAAAATTATCAATGCGCTGAGTTTTTTACAAATCCAATATGTATAAGGGGCAAGTTATAAATTCAAAAAAGTATTTTAAATGAATTTACACAAACAAGGATTGTGTTGATATATAACTGTTTGTCTATACACTTTGGGTCTAAAACATGGTGATTAAAGTCCGGGATGAATTATGAAAACAATACATTTCGGACTTTTACCAATGTTACTGACAAAGTCCAAGTTATGCTAGTAACTTTTAGAATCTCCCAATTTAGGGGTCTTACAGGGGTTTATGGCAAGTTACGCATTCGTCAAAAATTAGAACTTGAAATTTTGATCAGATTTGACATAATTATGATAGAGAAGAGAGAATTTGATCAAAATGTCTGCTAACACGAATGGGCCGTTTTTTTGCAAGTGGCCGCCGCGGCTGGCTCGAATATATTCCAGCCGAGAGGCCCAATTTTCGACCACTTTTTCTAGCAATTGGGTTCGTATGTCACCAATAACGCGCCGAATATTCTCTTCCAAGGCGTCAATCGTCTTGGGCTTATCTGCGTCGACAAGCGACTTCACATAACCCCACAAAAATTAGTCTAGCAATGATAAATTGCACGATCTTGGAGGCCACGCCACAGGCCCACGACGCAAGATAATGCGCCCACCAAAAGTTTCCTTCAATAAATTGACTGTTTCGTTGGCTGTGTGGCATGTAGCGCGGTCTTGTTGGAACCAAAGGTCGTCCACATCAGCATCCTCCAATTCAGGCACGAAAAAAATCATCAAGTGACAACTGTCAAAAAGACCAACTCCGAAAAAAGTATTGCCAGATTGAAAACCACACGTCTAAAAAAAAATACCCTATACAACTAATGCCCTTTCAATCCATATAGATTTTATTTTAATCCGCTCTGATGGGTTTTTCGTCCATACATTTTTGGACATTCTCCTATAATAGGGCCGTTCACATTCTCAAATATGTTTGACAAATAGGTATGGCTTGATGAATGTTTGATGGATTGAAGCCATTTGTGTTCACATTTGTCAAACTTAAAAAAACATTTGTCAAGCTTAAAGCCAACTTCTGATGCGCACACGTTGAAAACTTTATTAAAATGAAATTTCCTCATTTCTCCTGGTTTGACAAGAATACGTTTATATTCGCAAATATGTTTGTCAAGCCATTAAAATATCAAAATATTTTGATATCTACCAAGCATATTTGACAAGGACAATTCGTTTGATATGGAGCGTTCACATTTTCAAATTCGAGTCAATCAAACCGTATTTGTCAAACATTTTTGAGAATGTGAACCCCCTTAATCACTACAAACAATTGCCAAAAGCTGCGCAAATTTTTCAAGTTTTAGAAATAAATACAACTATCAATCCTCAATCGTCTGTCAAACGAAAAATATTTGTCTTTGAAAATAGAAATTTTTGTTTTGAAAAGTTTAACTGATAAATGTCAGATTTTCATAAAAAAAAACCGCAAATATTTGCAGCGCAAATGTGCAACTATAAAAACTCACGAAAAATATTTGTCTTTGACAATAGATATTTTTGTTTTGAAAAGTTTAACTGATAAATGTCAGATTTTCATAAAAGCAAACCGCAAATATTTGCAGCGCAAATGTGCAACTATAAAAACTCACATGCAATCTGAATTTCTTAATTAAAGAAAGAGATAGGTATATAGTATAAACTGATTCTTTGAAGCCTCCTTCGATTATTCCTTCTTAGAAAATCAATGCCATTGCTTTGAGTAACGCGACTCTCACAACATTTATTTATGATTATTGAAAACACTTTATTGTACTCCATTTAAACCAAAAAATCTTTAAAATCAAATTTCTAACCTTAAAATTTTGACAGTCTTTTGATATAATGACGCAAATCAGAAGAAGAGTTCGTAAATGCAGCGTAGAACACATGCGCAAATATTTTGTATGAAGTTAATATGATTGCAATTGATCGGATGTAAACAAAGCAACCATGCATTTATGAAAGCACCCCCTAACTAGGTATGCGATTATTTTAGCAACAAACATGCTCCAAAAGGAACTTATATTACTGGTCAAGGCAAAAGGAAGCGAAAAAGTCGACCCTATCAGCTTGTATTAACATATTAACACCTTATATAAACGAACTTCAAGCAAAAAGTGCAAAAATGCAATCATTGTGCTTATGCATCTTGTACTAAATTTCCAACTGGACCAGGGTTGCCAGTTTGGGGGTTTTCCTCCTAGATTTAGGGACTTTTTTTTGTAGTTGGGGGGTAATCTGGGGGGACGAGATGTTTGGGGGAAAATCTGGGGGGGATTCATTTAGAGCCAAAAAGGTTGAGGAATCGCATGGGTATTGAAACAGCTGACAGTATTTTACGAGCTAGACATTCCTTACATTCTGGATGTCATAATTTTACACGAACAAAAGAAATGCTTAAAACTTTCACGATAGCCAAAACGAAGATCACTATAATGTTTAAGAACTTTTTTAAAGAAGTGTAAAAAACCAGTTAAAACAGAGTTACCTAACTCTAGAAGTAAATGAACCCACAATGAACTGAGGAAGCAGTTTTTCGGTGGAGAATGAATGCGGAATGACTTAACTAACTCTTTGCATAAAACATCAAAAGCATCTGTTCAGTTAATCCTGAGTTAACACACCAAATTTTATGATTTTCGCGTTTAACTTTAATCGCGCACTGATAAACTGGACCTTAGGGCTCTTTTCACAATGTCTGTTTAAAGTTCTAAATAAGCAATTTGGAACTTATTAGTCAATTATTAACCTCCATTATGTGTCCCAATATCTGAATAGTACGTACCAATATAACTTATATTTAAAGTTCAAAGTATTTTAATTGCCAGATGAAGTGTTGATTAGCAAATTTACTTGGCAATTTAAATATTATTAATTGATTTTTTCAAGTTTTCATCAGCCAAAACTATTTTGTCTGGAAAACTGGAACATCTAATTGACACATACATTTGTTATTTCGAAAAATTGTGAAACGTTTATTTTTGTGAAAGTTTTTTACTGGGTGGATTTAATTTGCGGATAATTTAAATGTCGAATAAATAATCAAAACTTTACTCAGACATTGTGAAGCAACCCTGACAAAATTTTCTTTTATTACCTTTTTTACAATTTTTTTTACTGTAGCTAGGTACTCAACTTTATTGTGAATTACTTAAATTTAAAATTAAAAACAAATTTAGGAGCTGTGAATAAAAATAAAAAGTTACAAAATAATTTAGGGGTTTGTTGATAAAATGTGGTAATCTTGGGGGGTTTTTAAATGTTTCTAGGGGGAAATTTTGTTTCCATCTGGCAATAACACTGTAATTGATGTACCTTTAGTCCTTACGCTATACCTACTTCCCCTACTGCTTATTCTACAATAATAATAATAATAATAATAATAATATCAATACTACTGCCAGTTTTCTTTCAATTTGGGAACAAAATAGAAATTTTTGACCAATTTAAATTTATAAATAAAATTAAATATAATATATTATATTTTATGTGTAATGTAGTATGATAGTTTTCAACCTAATTATCAATCAATCTCTTTATAAAAATTTAATTAATTTATATGTTTTTTTATTATGTCGGGACGGCGCGAACGCCATTCCCGGCTACCAAAAATTGCACGAACGAGTTATTCACATTAGGAACAATCGCGAAGGTCAATCCAACCGTAGTGCAATGGCCAGACCTCACTTCGGGGGAACCGCCTTGATGATCACGGTAGCCCCTACGCCAGGTAAGTATGCTTATTCTGGCTTTTGCTCGATGTCTTATTAACTATATGGCGAAAAGAAAGTGTAAATTATATGAAAGAAAAAAAAAAGTTCACAATAATCACAACACAAGGCAATTCATAATATTTTTCAAATACCTATTAGCTACTACCCTTATTTCTAACTTGTATGCCTCGTAAAAATCTAAATATTAAACTACCCCTCATGTGGAAAAATGACAATAACAACACACAGTACTACCTACTCATTCTCAGATTAAAATCCCGCTATTGAATCGAAGTTGCTGATAACAGGGGTTGTTCCATCACTCCAGGCAACTTTATTTTAATTGTAATTTTGGTTTGGCTTGATTGCTGATGAATAGAACCCGCGGTAGGCCGTCGTGTTACCCCATGTTGTCTTTCATGTAGGTAGATATGCGAACATTTTTAAAGAATTAGGACTAAAACTGGCCAAATTTCATATGAAGCGACATTTGCCTCGAGATGTGCAGGTAATTATATCCGTGAAAGCAAGACCTAAAAAGAAAGATTTCATGCTTGAAATGCAATTGTCCTGTAGGTAGGTATGTCCCGAACACAGGAAAGAGCTTTCCTGTTTTCTGCTTTTTTTAATAGTCAACCTATAAAGTGTTATGTTTTAATAATTTTTGTTTCTCATCCTTAAAGGTAAGTACCTACCTAGGTATTTTATTTGCATTAAATCCTGGCTGGGGTGTTGTAGCAGGTACCTATAACCCCTGTTGTTGTGTATGTAATTTTAAATGTGTTGTTGTCGGAAGGTTAAGTTCAGCTGAATCTGAACTTGAGTCTTGATTTGAAGGTCAACTTGTTTCGTTTCACAGTGTAATCTGAATTTTACTTGAATTGAACGTACCTAGGTAGTTAAAAAAAATATGTGAGCGCGGGGACTCACGGTTAAATATGTGTAAACATCAACGTTTGTCCAAGTGCCTGATTTTTGTTGCTGAACGTCATCAAAAGAAACATATTAAATAATTAACACTACATTAACTATCTGTAGGCAGTGCTTAAAAAGCTTAGTGTTGAAAGAACGGCAGCGAAATACCCAGTGGGGGAACCGCTGTAACGAAATTTCCAAGCACTAAAAGGCTGGTGGTGAAGTGTCCAACGAACGTTGAAGGTTCATTTCTGAAAGGTCCTGCGTCGTAGTTCACTCTCAACTTTAAGATGACTTCACATTACACATGGTTTTTGTTTATGGTAATCACTCTCTGAGCATCGACAAACAACAACTGTCAGCGGAGAGCACTACAACCGTGGTTTCAATTAAATGACACCGTACCCGAATTCCAAAGGAACTTAATGGTTTGACTGACAGGGGCCGAATTAAAATATCCAGTTAGAACTGTCAACGAACTTGCAACCCTTATGAAACTCCTACTCCATCTTTCCATCGAGTAAAACTTACAAAAAGTTCAGTCTTAATTTTATACTGAACGAACCTCAAATGTCCGGCGAGTTATATATCTTGAGTTTTTAGAATATTTAGTTGCAGTTGTTGTCAGTGGAAATCACTAAAATAGCAGTTTCAATCGATTGACACCATCAATCGCCTATGGAATTGGACGCTGTGATTTTTAATGAATGTTAACTTTGTGCAAGTGCAAAAGTAGCCGATAACTCTGCAATTTGTTCAACCTCAGCTATTTTGTATATCCCAGCCACATACGTCCCTCGCCTACGTGCCTAAAAATTGCAAGAAGAAATTGCATCGTTTAAAAGCAGTATAATGTAAACGTAGAATTTAAGTTCAGATTTGTATCACTGAACGCACCCGATATCCTACCATACCTATAGCCATTGACCTACCATACCTACAGTCAATTGTCAATCCCTACAGCTGACTATTATTATTTTTGTTTTGATTTTGTTTTCTTTTTAATTACTAGTGTCGCGTCCATTTCGTTCGAGGAATAATAAAAAATTAAAGAAAAAAATATAAAAATATAAGTGTTAAAATGATAAAATCGTCGGTCGCGCCAAAAACAATTTGCTTTCGTCGTTGGCAAAAACAATATAAATGAGTGGTCGCGATAAAGTATAATCTAATTGTCGGTCGCGTTAAAATCAATTTGTTTTGGTCGGGGCAAATCAGATTTCGTAACGTAACGTGCTACAACGTAAAGTGCACGACGTAACGTTGCACACGAACGTTCACGTTTTTTGTTCACTCTACCGCCAGCATAGATGTTTACACATCAATAAATTGTATGAAGTTAGCAACTTTGTTCGTATTGGCCATGTCAGTTGACGTAATGTAAACATTACGTATGAAGTTTTATGCGGCTTGTCCAAAATCTTTCTTTGTCACACGAAACAACAAATATTTTGAGTGGTTGAGAATCGGGGAAAGTTTATTTTATTTCAAAGAACGTTTGTGACCAGCGATTGTGACACGAAGAAAAAATGGAAACGAATTTCAATAAATAAACACAATTGTGCAAAAAAAAGGAGTAATAACTTTGCAACAGCAGACGTAGATTTGCTAATAGAAGTGGTGATGAAAAATTATAGAATAAGAAAAAAAACACGACACCGGAGTTATTGCCACGACATTTTCAACACCACACCTCGGTAAGGAAATTCCAAATTTGGTTATGTATAGTACCTACCTACCTACCTATGGCAGCTATCAAATTGAAATGTCACTGTGTTGTCAAGTGGTTCGAAACGTTGAACTGAGGTTTAGACGGCAGAGCATTGTCGTTTAACTTAAACTACAGTATGAACTCAGTTCAAGGTTTAAACGACATTGTGAAACTGAATCTGATGTTTTTAAACCAAAAGTGGAGTTTCCACTGTGAAACTGGCGGTTAGAAAAACCTACTAGCATATCCTAGACTTTTGAAGTGCTACGTACCTCATGATCCGCTATACCTAATACTTTTGCAGTTCAAATTCACTATGTTATTATTTTTTTATAGGTAGGTACCTAGGTACATACAATTTTAACTCACAATCACATAGTTTTCCATTTGTGCGTGTTTATGAAGTGCAAAAGCTAGGATTTCATTTGTGTAATTTGAGGAGGTAGGTATAGGTATTTCAGCATGTAACAGAACAGGTACCTACCTCATTCTTAGCAAAAATAAAATTAATAAATCCTACAACATTGATGAAAAAAACCTAAAGTTCCTAGAGTTCTGTCCTTTGTTAATATTTATACGTAACTGTTAACAGGATTAGGATTTTAATCTAAGTAGAGTAGGTTAGGTTAGGTTAAGGTATCGTATCTATACCTAGTCTTATTATATTATGGGCACATGAAGAAGGGTGGTTTAAATGTTTAGATTTTTACAAGAATACCTACACAAGTTAGAAATAAGGGTAGTAGCTAATAGGTATTTGAAAAATAATATGAATTGCCTTGTGTTGTGATTATTGTGAACTTTTATTTTTTTTCCTTCATATAATTTACACTTTCTTTTCGCAATATAGTTAATAAGACATCGAGCAAAAGCCAGAATAAGCATACTTACCTGGCGTAGAGGCTACCGTGATCATCAAGGCGGTTCCCCCGAAGTGAGGTCTGGCCATTGCACTGCGGCTGGATTGACCTTCGCGATTGTTCCTAATGTGAATAACTCGTTCGTGCAATTTTTGGTAGCCGGGAATGGCGTTCGCGCCGTCCCGACATTAAAATCGCTAGTTGATTAAATTGTTGCTCATAAGTCATAAGCCGATTCAATCTAAGCAGTCAACTATTAGAGGAATAAATAGGAACAAATAATGTTTGATTTATCTGAAGAATTAAGAAGTTACTTATTTACGATTAACTGACTATTGGGAAAAGGCTCTAAATTGTGGAATTGGTAACCAAATTTTTGTTTTAGCCTGATCCCGCTCTAAACCAAAACTTACCCATTTAAAAAAATTCCAGTCATAAATTAAACCACGGTGAACTCAGGAAGGAGTTTTTCGGTTGAGAATGCATGCGTTACGTCGGTGGATAAAACATCAGTTCAGTTCTGAGTTAACTCACCAGTTTTAACTTTAATCTGAAAAACTTTACCTATTTAATTACTCTTATTTTGGCAGGCTCATTTCTCAAGTTTGTTTCTCAAAAACCGCTAAGCCATTTTCGTGCCATAAGAAAGAAAAACCAACATTTTGTCAGGCTTGCCAGATTGGGCTATTTATCAGGAATAGGGCTATCTCTTTTCTAAATTTCAGTATGGCAGCCCAATCATAATTGGGATATAAAAATAGTTCAACTTTTAATCTTTTATATGAATATAAATTGTTTATATCAACATTTCAAGCCCCTCAATTTTACTTAAGTTCGGTGTTTCTATCGAAAATTCCTAGAAATTTGTAAAAAAAAATTGCGAGGAATTTGCTACAAATGTGAAAAATATTTCAAAATAAATTAGTTTTCGAGGACTTCGTGCAGGCATTTTGGAATCTAATCAGAGCATTTATTTAAAAACAAAGAACGAAGATGAAATAAGTCATAACTAAGGTTATTTATAAATTTGTTTTTTTTTTTATGAAATGTAAGACTGACTATTATAGAAAAACTTAACAGAAACTTAAGAATAAAGTAAAATTATTTTAATGCATAATATTACTCAATGTAGATAAAAGTCTTACATTTCATAAAAAAAAAAACAAATTTATAAATTAACCTTAGTTATTCTTATTTCATCTTCGTTCTTTGTTTTTAAATAAATTGAAATTTTCTTGAGGTTAAATGATCGTGAACAAATGTGTCCTTTCAAAAAAAAATGTGTCCCGAGTCCCCTAAAGAAAAAAGAGTTCCAAGGGACACTATAGTGTCCCAGATGTAACACTGGTTATGTTAGCATTTGGGACGTTGTGGTTTGTGGCTTATTCGCATAGACCTGCGACTTCATAAAACCCCACAAGAAAAAGTCTAGCGGGGTCAAATCGAACGATCTTGGTGGCCATTTCACATCACATCCACGTAAGATGATCATGCCGTTGAATTCGCTCGTGCAGAATTTCTAATGTGGCATGAGCTGTGTGGCACGTAGCGCCGCACAGTGGTCTGAGAGCGGAATAAAGTCTTTGGAAAAAGTCATATCTAGCCTTTTAAGCTTTATGTGTTCTTTAGATAACCCAAGCGTATGATTGATTTTAAAGTATTTTTTAACATATATATTGTATGTTCTGATTTACAAGCCCTCAAAGTTGAAAAATAATTTTATTCAAGTCGCAAACCATATTTTCAACAAACTTTTATATCTTTTTCCGAAGTTTCTTGAAATAAATTCTGTTACTTCTTATATCATTTTATTGGTCTATTTTTGACTATCTAAAATAAAAAAACAATTGACACTTTATAAAATAAGCCTTCTATAAGTAGCCTGAAACATTGGTACTAAGAAAAAAATATTTTTTTTTACTTTTTTAGTTAAAAAAAAAACTCAAAAAGACTCCAAGCAACGAAGTATACCAGTGTGTGCTCCATATTTTCAAGTTAAAGCACAGAAAAAATCAGCTGCAGATACTTGCAGATGTGGGAGGTTATGTTCAAAATTGTCTCACTGAATCGGGTTTCAAAAAACTCCGTCTTGACAGTGGTGTTTATCAAAAAGTTTGATTTCTTCTATAATAAATGTCAAAACGCATTGGTTAAGCCCATTATTTGTAGAAAAAAATGTTTACATTTATTTTAAAAATATAATAAAATTAATACATTGACCCAGGTCTGAGAAATTCGACTTTTTGCGAAACCATTTACTTCAATAGGTACAACATTAAAACCCTCAAATTTTAGAAAACTGTCAATAACTTTCTTTTTAATCTTAAACAAATTTTGATGATTGTGTATAAGACTGGTCTTAACATGTGGGCCACATTTCATTAGAATCCGTATAATAGTTCTGACAGACTTTTTTGAAATTACAATACAACATCAAAACCCGATTTTTTCTTAACCAAATTTTGAACAAATATGTATGCGACAAATTTTAACATGTGTGCTAAATTTCAATTAAATTCATTCAACAGTTTAGATTTTACAATTTTTTTCCGCTCTATCTTAGAAACATCAACCCCTCCAATTTTAGAAAAATGTCAATAACTTTTTTTCTAATTATTTTTTTCTTAACCAAATTTTAATCAAGATGTATAAGACTGATTTAAATATGTGTGCCAAATTTCATTCAAATCCGTTGAACAGTTCAGATTAAACAGACTTTTTTCCGCTCTCCAATACAAACCAAACCACTGTGCGCCGTCCTGTTGGTGTCCATATCATCCATTTCAGGCCAAAAAAAGTTGGTAATCATCGACCTATAACGCTCGCCGTTGACGGTGATAGTCTGGCCAACGTCGTTCTCAAAGAAATATGGACCGATGATGCCACCGCCAGCCCAAAATCCACACCAACCAGTGATTTTTTCGGGATGCCTTAGACACTCTTGGATCTCATGTGGATTGGTATCGTCCCAAATTCGACAATTTTGTTTGTTGACGTACCCATTCATCTAGAAATGGGCCTCATCGCTGAAGATGATTTTTCGATGAAAAATAGGTTTAGTTTCCAACTCAACTCAACTTATCCACCACACTGCGAATAGTCCTCTCGATAGGACGATTATGGTTGGCGAACAGAACACCCATTTGCACGTGTTGTTGAACGCTAAATCCGTCCATGGTGATTTGGCAAAATAGACTGCATAAATGACAGCAAATTTGACAGATGTAGCTTCAAAAATATGGCAGCTGTCAACTGTCAAAGTTCAGAAGTCCCTAACGGAAGACCCTTTATTTGTTTAAAGTCTTGTGATATTTAGGGCAAACACAGTAAAAACAAAAATCTATTAAATAAATTTTTAAATTGGTAGCAGTTCGTTGTTATTTCATTTCAAATGATGCAGCATATCGTATTCAATAAATCATCTACACCTCAGCTAGTTTCATTGTTTACGATGTAAATACCTATCTGTCTCTCTGAATTAAAAATAATTAAATAGGAAGAAAAATGCTGATCAACCGCCAGGATGTTGTTAAAATAAAAATAAAAAAAATTTATAATATATACATATTTCATCCACACATAGCTGAATCATAATTACGATGGTTATGGTCACTTTTTTTCCCTGCCAGCCATTTAAAAACTGACCAAAGTAGGTATACCTGCATTTTGCGTAGTAAAATTAAATGCATTCAAATCATTTTATTTATAGACTTTTGAAGTTACCTAGTTCCAATTAATTCGTATCGATTTTGGTATTCAAAAAATGCACATACTTCAACAATGCGCTACATTCTATACATCTACATAAATAACTGCGACAGATAACAAGAATTTAGGCTACAAGAGTTCATTAGTAGATAGGTATATAGGTACCTAATTCAAAAGAAAATCGTGTCTCTAAGCGTTCCCCCATCTGATGAAACGAATTAATTTCGTCACAAAAACCTCAAAAAGTCGTCTCTTTGCCAATTTCCTACTTGTAGATATCTATACCTACTTTTATACGTTTGGCCAAGTGCCACAAACAACCGAAAAAAAAAAATAATAATAAAACACAAACAAAAAAGTGTTGTAGGTGGTTGTTTGATTCTATAAATTATTCAACGAGTTTGAAAAAAAACGACCAAATTCGAAGAGAAAACTCAAAACTTAAGGTCAGAAATGCTGATTTTCGAACAAAAATATTTTTATATCCCTGATGTACACGCGCAAGTTGAGGGTGTTGACGCAAGTCTGATAAATAGAAGAAAAAAAAAACCCCAAAGATACATTTTCTTCATCTCATCTCATCAAAAATAAACAAAAATAAAGATTTATTTAAATTTTTTCTCATTGTTGTTTTTTTTTTGTATATTTTTAGATTCATTCATATCCAGTGCTGCTGCTCCTGCTGCTGGGGAGTGTTTTCTTTTCGCAAATAATTTTCATTTTGGAGAGAGAAACTGCGATAGATCTTGGATTTTAGGAAAAAATTGCGCGCCGAATATCCTGATTGAGCTGAGCTGAGCTGAGTGCTGTGCACCTATGCATCATTTGTATTCATCATCGAAAGGCGATCAACTCTGCCCATTAGGCTTCCATCCACAGGTTCGATGGCCGACCAGATGTAAAAGATGCTTTCGCGATTACAAGGAGCACGGTGGGAAGAGGGGAGGTGATGATGTGGCCGCATCGTCGCCGAACCTATCCGATGGATCGAATGCAAAGTAAGTGTTTTTGAAGAGTATTTTCCAAACACTTTTGATTTGATTGGTTGGTGAGGAAGTGTGTATGGACGTAGGGGGAGTTGAAAACACATTACAGAATTAGTCATGTTTCCACACTAGTTTTTTTGTTTTCGAATTTTACACGAGTTATACAATTCGATGGAAACGATAATTGATTTGAGAACGAAATGTCTGTTTATATCAAATATACTGATGATGTGTTTGGTGTTGAAAGTGAGGAGATATTTAGTGCAAGCAGATTGCTTTATACAACTGCGAGAGCTGTCATTCACTCTGTCATAATTGATTTGTCTGGTAAAATGCAATTAGTATTTAGTTTTAAATTTGTTTCAATTTTGTGGGTTTAAACTTGCGAATATATAGAAACAGGAAAACATTCTATTAAATTAAAAGCATTTGCATGGTTTACAGAAGATGCCAAAAACACTAGAACAACAAATACAAAAACTAGGCCAGTTGGTGGGAGTTTTTTTCTTGCAAAAATATACTGATCATATTGCTGAGATGGAAAATGGCGGGGCTGTAATCTTGTGCCTCAACAAAATTGCGTTTTTTTTTTAAATGGCGGATGTGTGTTTCATCTTGCAGCCGCGCTATTTTTTGGCATTCCAATCATACAATTTGGGAAGTATATATGTAAATTCTATGGAATTATGTAAAATATTTTAACTGTCGCCTGCCTCTGTAAATGTCTTAAAAATAATACGAACGAAAATTGTATTACTCCTTCAGTTCAGATGCTTGTTTTAAGCAACTTAGTGCCTGATTACATGGGTCGTTTTACTGAAGAGCGCATCGCATGAGACAGGTAGATTTTATGTGCGTAAAAAAGAGAAGGTAGATTCCACCTTCTCTTTTTTTACGCACATACAATCTACCTCTCTCACGCGATGCGCTCTTCAGTAAAACGACCCATGTAATCAGCCACTTACGGTTGACTACAAGCTCAACAGTGGCACCAAGTTAAAGAAATCTGTAACAATCGCAAGTGGGGAATTTTTTGACATTTGTTTAAAGGCACTTACGAATCAATCAGATCTTTATTCGTGCAAAACTGATGGGGTTTTTCATTGGTAAAATAAATCAATTTATTTTTTGATTTGGATCTGTCAAAAAGCCGATTTTGACCATTTTTGCGTTCCATTGGACAAAATAAATTGATCTAAATTTTTCGGCAGATTAACCCCTCCCTGTACTAACACCAACATAAACATAATTTACAGCTGTCACTTGGCAAATGTGTTGTTTGATTGAATTAATGTAGGTATTTCAGGAATGAAATTTATGTTGAAAATATTTGAGAAATATTCGATTTTAAAAGGGACGAAATTTATATTGAAATAATGACAGAGTAACGAAACTACACAAATACAATGACACAAATAAATCAATTTGAAATTGTGTTCCATTTGCCACGAAAAAATCAATTTTTTAATTGAAATCTGAATTTACCAATGGAAAACCCCATGAGAGTCTCTATCTGCGAAACTCACCATACTTGAGAGAAGTAGTTCCGTTTTTGTCTTGTTTTGCCTAAGATCTATAATGAATTATCAGAATTTTTATCAAAAACTGTTAAAATAAAGACAAGTTTTAATTATCTAACCAAAGATCCTTTTTTTTATCTTTAAATGACAACAGCCCTTGAGCGTTTCTTGAAAACCGAAAAACTAATGCCCTTTTCAATTGGAGTCATAATGACAGTTCTTCTTCTGAAAAGAAGAGAATTTTGCTTCTGATTTTGATTTCAGAATCGTTCCAGAAGTGTTCACACATATCAAATGGTTCTCGTGGATTACCAATCGAAAAGGCCATAAGGTTTTTTTTGACAATTCTTGGGGTTGTCAAGAAAACCTGGGTCAACCCTGGGTAAAATTTAATGAACGAAGCTATTGTTAATGTGCCAGAAAAGAATTAGCAGTTTCATTCTTTCTTGTATTGTGACGAGCTTTAAGGATTCTTCTGACAAAGTTTTGAATTTATAAGGCAATAAAACGTGTGAAAACATGTATTTCACTTGGCCTGTTTGGTGTGTGTTCTGGACGGTGCCAGTGTTCACATTGGACTCTCTCCTCCGATTTTTTGTATATGAATTCAACTTGTTATGTTCGGACACAAACTAGTGTGAACACATCCGAATCACTTTTACATTCAGCAGTCGTTAAAACAAAACAAAAATCTGTGCTCGTTGAAGGATTAATACAAAATTTTCCACTTACAAAATGTAAATCTTATTAAGTAAATATTTTCCAATTGAATAAAATTGGATTCTGTAGGTTTTAAGTGCCAATGAAAAATCACAAACAGAGAAAACAGATGCCGCAAAAAAAAAACGTCAAAAAATTAACTTGTATTTAAAAAAATTAAAAAATCCTCCCTCTCTTTCTCGCCATGAAATGGGAGTGAGCAAAAGCACAGAGATGTAAACAAAAATCTGAGGAAACAGTCCATGTCTAATGTGAACACCGCCGTGTGTTGTATCATAAAAATGTACTACATACGTCTTCCTTATTTACCTAATTCCGAGTTATGCTGGATTTACATGACTGACAAATTGACGGATTTCTGTAAACTGCAAAAAGAATGAACTTTTCCATTCTTCTGCCAGTTTTTTGACAATTTACTGACAAAGTCGTGTAAATCCAGCATAACTCGGAATTAGGTAAATAAGGAAGACAGATACGGTGTAGTTTCAGCCTTAAACCTTGTACGCCAGCGAAATGGTTGGGGAAAATATCTGTGGGTAGTTTATCCAATTGCAAAAAAAAAAAACAAAAATCAGACAATGAATGAACAATGAAATAAATAAAACACAAACCGATTTATACTCAAATGTCATTTTTCCGCATACATGTAATGGCCTGCGAGGAAAAAGAATGGATACTCCTGCAAATAATCTGCTACAATTATCAATTTTGTCCATTGAACACTGTAATGCAGAACGAAATTTGTGTCATTTTGTGCATCGTTTTGCATCAGCAGCGTACTAAATTTAAAACAGAACTAGTCGGAACGCTAAGTGACTGTGATTGTAGTAAACTGAACGAATTCCGAAAACAAGAAATTCATATGACGAGAAAATTATTTCGATATGGTATTTTTTGTCCGAAAGTAAACTGACAGCTGGCTGCAATGAAATACAGATATCAAAAATACTCCATAATTAAGATACTAAACCTTCGTACGTTTCACCCTCCAAAAACCCATTTGTTTATATTAGGGGCATTCATATGATCCCATGCAACAGGCGTAGTATAATTGCGAAATTGTATTATTTTTTAATAGATCGTAAACGAACTTTTTGTATTTAGTAAAAAACGGCAGCAAATTCACAAAATTTCAGAACCGAATAACACGCTGACAGTAATAATAACAGACGGAAAATTTAATTTGATCACATTTGATTTTCTTTGTCATAAATCTGACAGTCACCTATCATCTAAGCCGGTTTTTTTTGTCATATATGTTGTTCAATAATATATTTCATTTGTATAACAGTTTTTTTAATTTCTTTTATTTAAAGCATATAAATCCATATTTTATGGGCACATGGCCGAAATATTGACTAAAATTAAAAAAAAAAACCTTCTTTCCGTGAGTCGATTTGTAAGTAAAGTGTTTTTTTTTAACATGAGTTGCGACCTGCGAATGCGAATACATTTTTTAAAAGCAATTTTTAGAGCAAATATGAACTTTTTGTTTACTTCAGATTTTCAAATATCAATATTCTATGAATGAAATGTCAAAATTCGCAGATCGCTGGTGGCGTTTCAAGTTCAAGCCGCTTAATAGATCGATAGGGTTGCACAGCTTGTGAAATTGTGAGCATATACAAAATTGATGTCAATTTGGATTGAAATCAAGAAAAATTGATAGCTAAAGAAAAATGAGATCTCCGAAAATTTGATCCGTCAAAAATTGAGCAAGCGAACCCAACATTTGTTCCAAAATATTTGTGAGCAAAACTGGCATATTTCTGAGGTTGAAAAGATCTGTTAGATTTAATTTATTTTAACTCGCCCTTATGTCAACGTACATTATGTTCATACGTCAATCGATTGATCGTGTGATAGAATATACTTGAATTTCCACCATAAAATTTTCATTCTTTGCCAATACAGTTCAATCACAAAAACAACACCGGAAATAACATACAACACAGTAAACAAAGCCATAATATACTTGAATCTTCCCACAACAATAGCTCCTGTTGCGGGCTGAAATTTTCGTGGTGAAAAATTAATATTCTTCAATTTCCCAAAATGCTCTTTCCAACGTAGTAAAAGTCCAGGCTCTATCATTCGCAAAACAATCATATCCACTATTTGTGCCATTGATGAGTGCGCCTGGAAATATACGCAAATGTGTTCAACAAACAGAGGCTCCATCACCAAATCAGCCAATTCCGATTGATTGTGAGTTAAATAAAAATACAAAAACGAATCGATTACGGCGCTGTCTTTGGTTAGGGCTTGGTTGAGTTTTCTGTCGGTAGTTAATTCGACATATTTGATATTATTGATTCCTGAGAAATTCTGGAACAATGGAAGATATGCAGTTTGCATGTGAATCGTATAATGTTCCGCCAAAAGCTGCGTCACAGTGAGTCGGGTTGTTGTAGGGATCATAGTGCGATATGAGTCGAACAATTTGCCTTGATACATGGAACGAATGGTTAGTAGTCCAAAACTCCAAATGATGAAACAAATTCGAAGAAAACTCTTTCTGGGTAAGTGTCTTGCTATAGTCATGCCAATTGCAACAACCAGAGAGTTGAAGATTTACGGCCGATTGGGTTGAAGTTCAAAAAATTCCACCAAAGCTTTGCTGTTTGAGACCAAGGCTATACTTACTGTAGCGCCGAGTAGAAGCATCACAGTTGAAATCCATACTGAAGTATGAAAAGGTGCAAAAAGCCAAGAGAATTTCAGATATTCCGGAGGAGGTCGAAGCATTGCGATAACAAACCAATTGTTGAAGTACGACACGCCTGTTGGTGAAGATGAGATCCGGCAAAGGCCCGTGTCTGTAGAAGCCAATCATGATATCAGCTTTGCCATCCTTGAGCTGTTCAAATAAGTCCGAACTAAATGAGTAAATCCATTACTCTTTTTATTGAATTCTTGACTTACCAACTTAAAAGACCCAAAAGCAGTTCCATTTGCCCAAACTTCAAGGCGGTCATAGACTATTGCTCGAATGAATTTTACTTTGAAGTTCATTCTAGCCTTCAGGGCATTTAGAATCTCCCGTTCTATACCCCAAAGTTCTAGCAAACCCCCAAAACGACGACTCTTTCGGCCAAAAACAAAGTTCCTCGTCAATATTCGAAGGGTGCATCCGTGAATGTTTTTGTATTTTACTGGAAATGAATTTCGATTTTCCAGTGAACTATTGAAAGTTCGAAAAATTCGAATAGGTTTTGTTGATCGACAAACTGACTGCTGGTAAGGAAAGTAGGTGTACTGTAGCACTTCACCATTGAGTTCAATCAACACGTTAACATTGCCTAGCATTCGAATGAACAAGTCCGCAAATATTTGCTCTGTCCAGATGAGAAGTTTTTCGTATATCGATGTCTTGAGAACAATCAAGAAATACATCGGGGCATTGCCATTGTAATCGTGGATCACGGGTAAAAGTTGCCTTTTTGGGAAGATAAAGCTTGCTATTTTTGCTCTTTCGACTTTCTATTTAATAAACTCACCGAAAACCATCGTACGAATCGATGATTAAAAGATTGAAATCCCCTAAAGATTGACTTTCGGCATTGTCAATATCCAACTGAATACGAAAATTCCACTGAAGCTTAAGGACTTCTTCGAGAATGTCAATGAACAAGGATTTATATGAACTGCAATTTGTCTCAATGGTTATGTCGACGAGTGAAGCAGTTCTATTGAAGGACCTAGCTAGTTCGTGTTCAATAGCACCCAACAGTCCAGTGTGCTGGCTGCCAATAGAAATTGGAAAACAAAAAACTAGTACTATGAAAAAATATGTATTTAACATAATAACAGTAAAAACTATCTATTCCACCAGACCGACCAAATCCTTGTAGAAGTTCTTCTTTATTTATCAACCACAAATCCTAGAAAACTATGTAACATCATAGTTTTCCAATTAAACTAATTCGGTCACAAATCACATAATTTATTTCTGGTATCGATATTTATCAGAGAATTAATGACATCCTCTAGATGAATATTAATGACGCTTGAAGTCCTGATAAATGTAAAATACTCGTACTATGAATTTATCAACCAGTCATTTATTATTATTGCAGTAGGTGCCTATAGTAGCGACCGACGCACTTTGTATAGGAGAGCAAAACAACATTTGACAAAAAACTGAACCCACTCAACGGAATTCGAACAGCGTACTGCCAAAGAAAGAAAGAAAAGAAGGACGAAATTTTTCGTTTATGATTTCGCTGTGTAATTTTTGTATGGGATTTTTCGTTTCGCATTAGCAGCGTACTAGGCTTAGCTTAACTACATTTAACACTTTTAACAAAAAAAGTGGCAAAAAGTGGAAAAGTGAAAAACAAAAACATGCTCTACTGGGTGACTGTGTGGGAACAAATTGCGTTTGATCTGTCAAATCAATCTGTAATGACAGAAAAACACAATTTTCGTAAGCTTTTTCGCACACAGGCATATCTGGGGCTTGTTTTAATTATTTAATTTTTAACTTTTTGAAAAAAATTGTTGAATGTAGTTAAGCATTTACTTTTTTAGTTTATAAATATTTATAAAGAAATGAAACAGTGCCGAACTTAAAAGAAAAGAACAACAAAATAGCTGTTTTTGTCCAATGGATTGACAGGAAATTGTAGTAGAATATACTTTAGACCTATGAAGGTTTATATAATGCAAATTCTTTATACTACTGAAATACCTCAGCCAAGTAGAAGACTAAGCACTATTTAGACCTGTTTCTAACACTGAGGCAACACGGGCAAGTACTGGCAAGCAAGTTGGGTTCATACATTGCCTGTCACATTCGTATCTGTGTACTGGCTGTGACGTAGGCGGCACTCCACTTGACAAGCAAGTAGGTCGTTCTTTTTCTCCACTATAGTAAACAACTTTGGTTGATCTTTCATTGAAATAAGTCTTGGATTGAAAGAATCAAAATAAATTTGGAATGAATATTCAAGAGTCAATGCAAAAACTTTAATAATTGAAATTATGGACAACGAAACAAAAGAGGGAACAAGATATACTTTAACTAAAATTCATGTACCTACCAAAAAAAAGATTCAATTTTTTGTAGCGAAATATTCTACAGACGTCAAAATACAGTCTGTTGGCTATCAGTCCGTCAAGCAGAAAACATTCAAATTCCATTTAAGGATGTATACGATTTGAATGGATTAAAAAACCTCTTAAGATCCGAAATTTTTTCCATTTTATTTTCCGCTTTGGAGAAATGCATTTTCAGGGCAATCAGTTGAAATTTGGAATGAAATATTTTCAATACGATCAAATATAATTTGTCCCCTATCTGTCAAGCACAAAACAATTAAATTCCATTAAAGGATGTCTACAATGTCCATGGATTAAAAAACCTCTAAAATTCCGAAAAAAATTGAAATTTTATTTTTTGAAAAGGGCAATTTTAGAGTTTTTTGGTGATTTGTAACGAAATATTCGAAAACGTCAAATATTCTGCCAAGCAATGTCAAGTTTCGTATGAAAGTGAATTTTAACATTTTAAAAATGCAATCAAATTCCAAATTAAATTTATTTTAACATATTTTTTGCACAAAATCGAATTAATTCAGTAATTTTAATAAAGGGAACGATTGATTGTTGACTTTAGTTAAAAAATGAACGCACTACTGGCTTTTCCACTGGCTGCTCAACTGGCTTCGAAAAAGGCAAGCCAGTTGACGAGCAAGTTGCTTGGGTTTTTATGAGTTAGTGAAAAAATGTGTATGTATTGCAACTTCCTTCCCAGTACTTTCCCATGTGGCCTCCAGGTGACTAACCAGTGCCTACGTTCTGTAACTCTCGCATGGATAAAAATGATCGAGAAACGTTGAAAAATGGAACAAAAATCATGATTTACTTCTATTTTCATCGTTTATGGACTGATTTTAGGTGTGTTTAGTCCGTTCCGCACTGAAAAGATCAGAAAACCTAAATTGTTCTACATTCCGTCACTTTGTGTTCCATGAAGTTTTTCAGAACAATATTTTTTTGCTCCTACTTTTGAGGTGGAGCAAGCGAGTGACAACTGTCTAAGTATCAGCTGATTGATTTTATTCAAATTCAAAAATATTTATTTCCTTTGTGGTTCTTGCCACTTTGGAAAAATAAATTAGATACAAGAAATAAATTAATAAAATGGCAACCTACCAAATTGAAATTAAATCAGCGTCCGGCCATACATTGGCGTTCAATGTTCTTCAAAAACAGGAAATATTTTGGAAAACGGCGAGTGATTATATTTGTATAGTTGTGGCATCAAAAGTTCACAGAAAATGAAAATTTCGACCCAGATTCAGATTTTACATTGAATTTTCCACCACAACAATATAAAACAAAAGCAGTGTGGTTGCTAATTGGGTCACGGAGCTAGACTGCTCTGGGCTGCCGTTTCTACCTACCTATAAGATGATACAAATCCGGTGTTACTCGAATGCTACTTGTCACTTTCATTCATCACCTTTTTGCTCTAAATTTTCACCAATTTTATTTAAATCATAATAATTATATGAATGTATTATTTATATAATTATTATGATTTAAATTAAATTCTTGATCTTGTATTTGTACAAATTGATGAATTTAAAGATTCAGTCCTTGTTACTTATACAAATATACATTGTTAAACAATTCAATTCATCATAAAGAATTATACATTGAACTTCAGTTACATATATAATTATTTAAAAATTGACTGTAACAACATAAAATCATTTAACTTTTTAAAAGCCAATTTCGTTGTGCTCGATAATTATCTTGGAACTTTTGATTTGAACATTGAATTCTTAAATTTGAATTTGAAAAATATGTTTAACCATTTTGCATATATTTTTAATAATGCTTTTGATTAAAAAATGTTTCTAAACCTCCATGGTATAATAAAAGGTTGATACACCTTAAGAATTTAAAACCTTAAAAATAATAACTTAACTTAAAAAATGACCCAAAACGTTTCTGGTCATTTAATAATTCAAAAAGGAAATCATTTGGGACTCCGAATTTTATAAATTTCAAAAATGAAGAATCCACGGATCTTGATAAGACTCTTGAGCTTTTTGCTCAGTTTTGTGAGTCTGTTTATTCTCATGTACAAGGAAACCTTGACATCTCTTCTAAAAAGGCACCTTAAGTGGATATAGGGTCTATACGGATAGACTTCTCAGACGTTTTAGAAGGATTTTAAGGTCTGAAACCCAATGTCAATCCTAGGGTAGATGGTATTCCTGCCCTAGTCTTAAAAAAATGCTATAACTCTCTTTGCCTGCCATTGCTAACTATATTTTTAATTTATCATTGTCATCCGGAATATTGCTGGACGAATGGAAATCGTCTTTCTTTATCCTAATATTTAAATCCGGCTCAAAGAACAACATTGAGAACTATAGAGGAATTTGTAAGTTATCTGCAATACCTAAATTGTTTGAAAGCTTAGTCAAAAGTCAACTCGATTTTCTACTTGTAAAGGGGCATGTAAGTGGTGTCCAACATGGGTTTATTTCGGGAAGATCAACTATCACTAATTTATCATGTTTTTCTTCTTTTGTAGTTGAAACAATTGAAAACCAAAATCAAGTTGATGCTATCTATACCGATTTTAGCAAGGCTTTCGATTCAGTGTCCCACAGCATAAACTTGGAGAATTCGGTATCCATTCGAGTTTATTTGAATGGATCAATTCATTTTTAACAGGTAGAGTACAAAAAGTAAAAATTGATGAATGTACCCCAAGGCCAATTAAATGTACTTCAGGTGTTTAACTTTAGACTACCGTTCAGTTAGACACGGGTTTAAAATATGACTATAAATATGCCCCAATAGTTTGGTAAGCAGTTCATATTCATAAAACTTTTTGTAAATGAGTGTTTTTGGTATATTCTGATTTTGAGCAATAATTAGTTGTATGATTTAAATTTGCACTCTATAGAATTGAATTCAGCTCAAAAAGTAGTTTTTTTTTATATATTTTCGCATAAAAGCAGGGTTGCCAATTATTTTTAATAGAGCAACAGCTTCAAATTTTTCGTGTTACATAGAAAGAAATCTGAGATCTTTGTTTAAGATTTGAAATTCTTTATAAAGGGTTTTCCAATAAGAGGTGTTATTTTGAATAGCCCGCTATTTCGGTAGCTTTCACTTTTGAAGCTGTCATTTTTTGACATTTGACAAGTAGAAACTACGAACGATACACGCTTAAACAACGCATTGAAATTATTAAAATTCACTATAAAAATGGTGAAAATTTGGCAGAGACGGTTCGTAAAACTAAAACATTTTTGGGTCGTCGTGAAGCACCTTGTCGGACCGCAATACAGAAATTGGTGGACAAATTCGAGCTGTTGGGACAAGTTAGTGATGTGAAGAATAAAACCGGTGCACGTCGCTCAAGAACAACTGAGAATATTGCTGTTGTAGCCCAAAGTGTTGAAGAAAACCCAGGTTTGTCCATTCCTCGTCGTTCTTTGGAATTAGGCATTCCACAAACGTCATTACACCGTATTTTGCATAAAGACTTGGGTCCTAAGGCTTATAAAGTTCAGTTAACACAAGAACTCAAGCCGGCTGATCATCAACAACGTCGTGTCTTTGCTGATTGGGTCCTTGAAATGCATGAAAATGATCCGGAATTTCATCGAAAAATCATCTTGACTGATGAGGCAGGCCCATTTCCACCTCGGAGGCTACGTCAACAAGCAAAACTGTCGCATCTGGGGCTCGGAAAACCAAAGAGTTATTGTTGAAAAGCCTCTCCATCCTCAACGCGTGACTGTTTGGTGCGGTTTATGGTCCCGCGGGGTCATTGTACCTTACTTTTTCGAAAATGAGGCTGGAGCAACAGTTACGGTCAATGGATTGCGCTATCGAGAGATGATTAATGATTTTTATGGCCGGAATTGGATGGTATTGATCTGGACAACGTTTACTTTCAACAAGACGGCGCTAAGTGCCACACAAGCAATGAAATCATCGATCTTTTACGGGAAAAGTTTCCGGACCGTGTTATCTCTCGAAGAGGTGATCACAATTGGCCACCGAGATCTTGTGATTTAACACCTTGCGACTTCTTCCTTTGGGGCCACGTGAAAGATAAGGTCTACTCCAACAGCCCAGCGTCGATTCAAGACCTCAAAGATGGAATTCGTGAGGCTATCGAGGACATAGGGCAGCCACTTTGCGATTTGGTTATGGAAAATTTCATGAAAAGGATATGGTCCTGTAAGCGTGGTCGTGGCGGCCATTTGGGTGATGTTGTGCTCCATTATTAACGGCATACCTTCCTCTTTATAATGAAATAAACATCCGATCATTTAAAAAAAATGCCATTTTTCTTTGAATATCAAAATAACACCTCTTATTGGAAAACCCTTTATATAAAAATCAATTGCTGTTCGTTTGTCTCGCTAAAACTCGAGAATGGCTGGATTGATTTTGCTAATTTTAATCTTGAAATATTTGTGGAATTTCAGGGAAGGTAAATAATAAGTAACGGAAAATACTAAAAACGACAATTTAATATTCCAATACAAAATGTTCCTTGATATCTTCTTTTTTTTAATCTTTTTTTTTAACTGTCACTTGGCTGTCAAATATTTACAGGTGCGTTCAGAAAATTGTCTGTTTCATAGTTGTTGTAGGAGGTCTGATCGTGTTTGTCTGTTTTGTTGGAATACAAAACAGTTCTGTTTCAGAAATAATAAAAATAATTGAAATTTCAAAAGTGTAAAAGTGTCAGTTGGTTGTCGAGAAAAGAAAATCTTTATATGTAAAAATGAATCCCCATTTCTTTTGGCCACAACATCACTTGAGAACGACTTTAACGATTTCTTTAATTTTTTTTTTTTAAGTTTTCTTATACTTTGTGGAAGGACTTGCAACCTTTCAAGGAATTCTGTGATAGCCAAACTGTTGAAGCAAAGCAAATTGATCGTTTGCGATGAATGCACGATGGCACATACAAAATCTTTGGAGGCATTAGACCCCAAGATGAAAGATTTAAAAAACAACCAAGCCCGGTTTGATGGTGCGATGATTTTACTGGCAGGTTATTTTCGACAAATATTTCCAGTGATTCCAAGATCATCGCAAGCTGACGAACTTAAAGCTTATGGAAATACGTCAAAACACTTGTGAACATGCGAGTCAAATTGCAAAACGACCGATCTGGAGAAGTTTTTTGAAAAGAATTGCTCGACATTGGTAATGCCAAATTCCAGTTGACACATCGTCTGGATACATTACATTCCCTGCCAAATTTTTTCACTTTACTGAATCAAATACCGAACTCATACATTGCTCAAAATTATAAAAATCATGTTTGGTTGAACGAAAGTGTTATATTGGCTGCAAACAACGTTGATATCAACTAAATACATTTTCAGATTCAAAATAAGATAGCTGGAGAATTGGTGAAATATGTATAGATCGGTTGATTCCGTTACAACGCAAGAAGATGTTGTCAACTATCTAAATCAATTTTTGAATTCGGTGGAATGGACCGAATTACCACCTAATAGCAATTAATAGTTGGATCGGTAATCATTATGTTCCGGAACATAAACCCTTGTGGTGAAGAAATTAATGGAAAACGTCATCGAAGCCACAATTTTGAAAAATTTTGATTAAACGCATCCCAATGATTCCGAACGACATACCACTACGCACGACAAAAGAAAACTAACAATATTTTGTATCAAAAAGAATTTCAACAATATTTTGTTGAAATAATTTTTGTTTTATTATTTATTCCAGTTCGAATTGACGACGCGACGTCTGTTACAAAAATATTTATTTGATTTTATTTTAATTTTTATGCGAAGCTTAGGTTTGTCTACCCGTGCGAAGCCGGACGGGCCAACTATAGTGTTCTGATAAAAACGTGTTTTTCGACTGTTCAACTAGGGTTGCCAAATATATGTTTTTTAAAAGCATTTTTTTGTTTGTAAAAGGACTATTCTAAATATTTTTTTTTAACAGGCTGCTGTTGAATTTATGTTTTGTCAAAAGCTGTTAAAGCATATTTGAATTAGTCTTTAAAATTTCTTTTTTTTTTCATTTTCTTACAGACCTTCTTCACGATCTTGGACATCCACACAAAATTTGTCAACAAATGGCAATGATGTTGGTAAGTTTAGTTTTTTTTTTTTACGCAAACTAATCTTTTTTAATCTATATTTTAAACTATATAAGTTGAATTTTTTTTAAAGCAAATTAATATTGACTGTTGTGTGTTCAAATAACATATTGTACCACAATGCACAACATCAGTGATCAAAATAAAAAAAAAAATATTTTGAAAAACCAGAAAGTGGATAATATAATATGCAACCTCATTAAAAGCATCTGGTTCACACACAAAAACAGTCACAGAGATCTTTTACTAAATAAAAATCATAACTTTTCTATTAATTACTTTTAATGTTAATTAATTCAATATAAAACTTTCTATATAATTTTATAAGAAAACAAAAAAAAAACTGACAAAATTAATTGTGTTTTATATTTTTGTTTACTTTTTTTCTATAATGTTTAACTTATGTCAACTCATCAACTTCTCAATCAAATAAATTAAAAACAAAAATCTTTATAATAATTTTAAAACAAAAAAAAATGTATAATAATAAAAATGGCTAATTAATTAAAACTACATTTACGCACGCTCTCGCTCGCACGCTTTATTCGTTATCTACATAATATTATATGTATCAATGGTGTCGAATATGTCTCGCTCTAACATCATCAAATTTAATAAAAAAAATGATAAAATTCTCATAACGAAGTTGTTCAATATAATATAGAGCTTAAAAAACGCCCACAATCATGGACTTCAACACCAGATTTAGATGAAACAAATAAAAAATCTGCTGCCATGGTTATACGACCAGTGGAAAATAATGTTGATGTTTCAATGAGTGTTCAAATACCACCGAGGAGGCATACAACAACATTGGATTTAAAAGAGGTGGGTATAAAAGCAAAAGAAGGGTTTGCAGTGTTTTTTTTTTTTTTTTTTGTTTTACATTTGACATGCGGAGTTTTTCATTGGCCTTCCAGAAGTCTTCTGGGTTTGACTCTGAAACCAAATCTAGAAGCATTTCCCCTCTTTTCAGAAAAAGATCTGTCATTTTGTGGAATTCGGAAGGCTTCTGGGTGACCAATTGAAAACCCCTTTATTCATACATCTGGGGAATAACGTCCCACAATAAAATCTTAGTTATGGTTTAATAATTCATCAGTCTTATATTCCGTGAAATGAAAATAATCACTACCAAAACAAGTCTATTTTAAGTCTAGCAGGGATACTCACTCACATCCTGTGAAACAATGAAAACGTTCCACAATTATATTCATGATATCATTTTGTTAATCTTCATGCAACTAACGTAAGATCCCATAAAATGAAAGCAATGAATACGTTCCACAAACTGCAATATTTCTCACTTATTGTATAGGCTCCTACTCACATTCCATTAAGACACATAAATACGTTCCACAATTACTTTCACACTACGATTTTACATTTTTAGCTTAGTGCTACTGTAAGCCTTATATTCATATTCTCATGCAATTAAGGATAAATATGTTCCACAATCATATTATGAAAGTAAAATGAAAGTAATCAATAAATCCCACAAACAGCAAGTTCCACATTCCTTGAAAAGACAATTGAATACGATCCACAAAATACCATCACATTTCATTATTAGCTGTACTGTTACAGATTAGCCACATGTTCTACTTCTTTCAAGTGAAAATAATGAATATGTTCCACACACCCAATAATCTGCTTTTTGTCCAAAAAAATCAATTTTTCCTCGAGATTCCGCAAGAGAAAGTCTCCTGATAATGTGAAAAAGCTTCTTATTAGGCAAAAAATTATATTTGCTTCAAAAAAGAAGCTGAGGAAAAATTTCAAGCTTCACTCGAACTAATGCACTAGGCTTATGATTAGAAAAGGAAATTTCAGTGTGAATCGTATCGTGTAGATTTAGGCTTTTCCGTTGCGTCATTTTTTCGTGGGTGTTTTAATTTTGTGAATCCACAGTTGGAAGAAACAGTCACATTACGGCGACCATCATCATCAACAACATCATCATCCACTTCAAAGGATATTCTAGACGATTTAGTCATCCAGTACAACGACAGCCTCGCTGAGCGAATGCGTAAAATGAATCTTCTTAAGAAACAAAGGAGCGCAAATTCACGTGAAACAAGCCGCGAACGCTCAGTTCCGAAGAAGGAAGAGTAAGTTTTCTTCTTTAGTATACTTTTCACAATTTTTTTTTTCACATAAGTTTTTCTTATTTTCCAGAACTACAAACAGCCACAACTCAATAGAGAACAACACTCCCCCAGATCGACCAGAACGTCGACAATCGAGCTCCTCCTCTACAGCGGATTCATCTAAAAAACTTCAAAGTGCTCCAAGAACATCTACAAATTTCACTGCATCTACATCATCAGTATCACCCAATTCATCATCATCCTCATCCACAACGACAAGCTCTGCAGCAGCTAAATCTTCGACATCATCTGGAACATCAGCCAGCAGTTCAACTTCAAGTTTGTCTTCCAGGTCGTCGTCCAGCGATCGTAGTGGGGCTGCAAAAAAAGAATCCGACAAACAACGGGCCACAAGGGATGTCGAATTTATGTTAAAGATAAAAGACAACCAGAAGGCTGCCTCGGAGAGATATAACGATAATGCCTCTCTCACAACAGAAACCACAGACACAACCATCATCGGCAGCCATAATCAGGAACTACAAGAAGAGCTGAAGTCTCTACGAACAGACCTCGATGCAATGCGTTCTCGAGCCGAACGAGCGGAACGGGACAAAAGTGATATTTTGCTAAGAAGATTAGCTTCTATAGATACCGGGCCTAACAGGACCGCTGCTTCAGAAGCCCTAAGCTTACAACAAAGAGTAAATGAACTAAAATCGCAACTTGAGAGGGTCACAGATGAAAAACGATCACTAAACTCCAGATTGAAAGAAATCGAAAACGGTCCAAAAAGTGTGGAATATGAAATGAAACGAAAGCTCCAAGCTGCCGAACAACTTTGTGAGGAACTTATGGAAGAAAACACAGAAGTTAAACGTGAACTACGAGGTCTCGAAGCCGAAATGGAAGAGATGCATGACAGTTTTCGAGACACACAGGCTGAGGTCAATACCACTTTGCAGAAACAGCTTGAATCAACCACAAAGAATTGTAGGATTCTAAGCTTTAAGCTGAAGAAATGTGAACGTAAAATTGACAGTTTGGAACAGGAGAAACAAGCCAGTTGTAATGAAGACATGGCTAATAAGATTAAGAAGCTCGAAGAAGAATTGAGATTTTCCAATGAGTTAGCAAGAAAGTTACAGGTAAGTTTGGGAAAATAAAAGAATTGTTTGTTTTTTTATGAAATTATGAAATTTTAAGACCGAAGCGGATGAACTTCGAAATCCTGGGAAAAAGAAGCCTCCCATGCTGGGAGTTATAGGGAAGTCTACTTCAGCTGATGGAAAATTTACGCGGGAATCTTTAACCCGAGGTGGTTCGCATGAAGATCCCCAACAGCTTATGAGGGATTTGCAAGACTCCATCGAAAGGGAGTCAGATTTGAAGGACCAATTGAAATTCTCTGAACAAGAGGTAAGTTTTTTTGCTTAAGGTATTATTTAAAAAGATTGGCTTTTATAATTCCAAGAATATATAAATATAGAACGAAAGACTTCGCCAACGACGAGGTATTCTTGGGCGTTTCAACCAAGGTACCCAAACTGATGAATTGGAGGTTTTATATTTCCCAAGAGGCACACAAACTCGCAATGAATCTTGTGAATCAGGATTTTCGGAGTTTGCCACACAATCGAACATTGAAATGGTTGATTCCGAAACGTCAACTGAAGTTGTCATATTGATCGATGAAGAAATACAAGTTGAACAAATTCTAACAACAGAAGATAAAGGAACTAAAATCGATGAGAGTTTCTTAGAATTGACAACCAAGTCACAAAATCTTGAAACTGATCGAATTTTATTCGAATCAACTTCTGCACAAACATTGGTAGAATTTATTGTCAAACTGTCAGTGCAAACTCAAACAGATGACGCCATTTTGTTCGAATCAAGCCAAAAAGAGATGTCAGAAGAAGTTGAGATTAAAATATCAACAGCATCTCAAACTGAAGATAGTTTGAAGAAATGTCATTCGATTACAGATGTCACTGTCTCACGGGAGAGTGGTCCCTGTTTAAGCTTCTTTTCACTTGCATCCACAGCTAGTAACGGATTACTGTTTCCGTCGGTGATGTCGCGGGCTTGGTTTGTTGGTGGTTCAGGTACTGATACTACTGTCTTTATTCACTTAACTTGGTGGTGTTTATGTAGTTAAACTGTAGTAATCCTAATACCCTTTACTTTAGACTAAAACCGTTAATTTCGAAAGTCAGTTGTGCTAAGTGTCAGTTGTACTAAGTGATTATGACAAGCCATAATTAACTGTCAAATCCTTGAAAAAAATTACAAAAATGGAAACTTCCGAGAACGAAAATATGAATCCTTAACATCTATAAAAAATTGAAAACTGAGAACCTAATGACAGCTGAGATGTCATCATTAAACAGAGAGGGCTATATATATTTTGAGAAAATATGACAATTGACTATTTTTCTAAAGAAAAAAACAAGGTTCAATACAATTTTGAATTATATAACAGTTACCTCGCTACAAAACGTCATGTCAAAACTTAACTTTGACAGCTGTCAAATAAAACAGAAACAATGTGATTTTTTTAATACTAAGTTTTTTTGTTGTTGTTATATTGGCTAATCCATTAATGTTTATAATATGTATTTTGTTTGCAGGCTGAAAATTTAAGGAGAAAACTTGTTCGTTTTGAAGATGAAAATGAATCCATGATGATGCAGTTGAAAAAAATGGCATCACGTTCGAGAAGTACGAATCATATAGTTGTGTTGTTCTTTTTTTATTAGTTTTACTTTTTTAATTAGCTTTTTAAGTTTGTTTTTTTTTTTTGTAATGATTTGGCTTCAAAATTTGCTTATTTTTCTATCAAATTTATAATATACACACACACAAAAAAAAAATACTTCTTCATTTTGTTTACCCATTTTTGCCATTTTTTCCAGCTGCATAACTTCAATGTTATTAACACTTGTTTCCCTATACTAATCATAAACTCGTTCTAATGCTGGAATTATATGACTGACAACGTGCCAATGTCTTCTTTATACTAAAATCAATTAATTAATGACGTAGGTATATTCAACGTGTAAATTCAGCACAAGACATTAGCTAATCGCATGACAGTTCATGTCAATTTGACAGATGATAGGTACTAATAAACGCAATAAGTTTTGACGTTTTCGATTAGCCATGCAACAGCCTTCTGATTATCTCCTCAAAATGGGGGAATTGCAGAATATGTCAACGTCAAAAGTGCCAGACATCATTCTGTGGAAACTGACAGATGAAAATTAAGAAAGCGGTTTTTGTCTTTACCTACATGTTGATATGTATTTGCTTTCAAAAAAAAACATAACAAATGTCAGTTTCCACAGAGTCATTATTTTGACGTTTGTGAACAAAATTAGAGAAGGTTACATAAGCCGTATTCAATAGGGCGTGTCGAAGTACTCATGAGTACTTTGGTCACCATTCGTAATGGAATGGAACGCATAGAATTCATTTCCTTACAAATCTCATCTACTCGCCATGAGAGCACGAGTAGTTTGTAGTTCTAGATTATAGTTTGCATCTACTCATGAGTAGTTCGATTGATCTTTAAGGTACCGACAAGGCATAACAGTTTGCTCACGTTTAATTTGTTCTACATACTCAACTACAAAAGCTGGATTTGATAAAGTTTGAACTTTTTTTAAGCAAAAGCTTTCGAAATACAAAATCTAATAGGAAAATGAAGCCTTCAAACAAAGGAAGCGGGCAAATAAAGACATTGGCCATATAATGAAAAAATCGTTGAAACGTCTAATTCTGGAGTTCTATTTAAGCTTTTTTTTTAAAAAAAAAGCTTTCAGGATACCAAGAACTGGTGAAAGATTTTAAAAAATGGGTTTATATTACTTTATGCATATTGAGATTTTTCTTACAAACAAAATTGCGCTTTATTTATTGTGAGCTTTTCTTTCATAAATCATCTTACACTTGAGCTTTTTTGTACTGTTTAAGGCTTAGAGTTTCAAAAGCATGCAATATTTTTGTAGCTTTTATTTTCTTAAATGTCCAAAGACAGCTAAATTAAATGAATATATCTCCTTCTCCCAAAGGTCGAAAACTGAGTCCCACACCCAACCGCCTAACTCCTGAACCCCTATCTGACCGAGATGAAGGTATTTCCGACGAAGATGATCCCGCTGAACTTCGAATACTACTAGACCTAAACGAACAAGAGGCATCGATACTACGATTAAAAGTCGAAGATCTTGAAAAGGAAAACACCGAGACAAAGAAACAAATAAAAGAACTTCAATCGAAGTTACAAAGCAATGAAACTAGTCGAAAGCTTCCAAGCTTATTCGGATCAAATTCTGCATCGGACAAAAAGCTCAAAGCTCTTAGTGATGAGATGGCAATATTGCGAAAGTCTGTGGTGGAAAAAGATCGACAAATCGAAAGACTTCAAGCTGAGATTTCTGCCAAAACGAATGGTAAGTCTCCAGATATCGATTCAAAGAGACACTTAGATCTGGTGGAACAAGAAGCTTCAATACTACGCTCAAAACTAACAACTTTAGAGGTAGAAAATGAGAAACTTCTGAAAGATAATAAGAGAATGCAATTGCAAGCATTGCGAAAGCCTTCGATGAATGGCACTGATAAGACAGTATCTAGTGCTGAATTGAACAGTTTAAAGGAATCAATGCGTGTGTTAGAGAAAGAGCGTGATGAATTGAGTACAAAATTGAAATTTATTCTTCAAGAAGCCGACGAAAAGCTGCCGCAAAGGAATCCTCGAAGAGTCACAGACTTAACGCCAAAGAATAATTTGAAGAAATGGGTTGAAGAATTAGAAGACGAGATTAAGGAAATGAGAGCAATAGTACTGAATAGTAACCGAGATAAGGTTCAGAAGCTGGAAAGTGAAAAGGCATCACTTGAAAATGATTTGCAGGCAGCAAAGGAGCAGTTAGCAACTTCTGAGAATGATTTAAGTAAGTACAATAATTGTTGTTCGCTCAAAACCTATATTTAAATATTCTGTCTTTAGAAAAATTGAAAGGATCTTCGAGCCAGTCATCAAAAATTTCAGATTTGGAGCAAAAATTGAAGAAGTCGGATGAGGACAGTAAAAAACTGAACTCAAAGATCAAGGATCTTGAGGATAAAATAAAAAAACAAGATACACAGGTAAAATTTTGAATTTCAAACCAATAAAAGATTTTTTTATATAAAAGCTCATTTTTAGATCAAACTCACCGAAGCAGCTAAGACTAACCTAGAAGTTCAGGCAAAGAAAGACAAAGATAAGCTTTCGAATCTTGAAAAAGACTACGAAAAAGAACGCAAAGAAAGAGAAAAATGGGAAGCCAAGGTATCCCAACTCGATGATGATATGACTTCGTTTAAAAAATCAGCTGACAAAACTAAGACTTCTTTGGAAAAGGAGATTAAAGATCTTAAGTCCAAGTCTGCCAGTTCGAAGGCAGAACAAGCTTCGTTAAAGCAAACTCAAGAACTCAAAAAACAATTGGAAGATCTGCAGACTCAATTGGCGGGAGAACAAAAGAGATACACCGAGCTGAATGCTCACTGGGAGACACTCTCCGAAGAAACAATTCTCATGAGAGCTCAACTCTCCACAGAGAAAGAGAATTTACAAGCCGAATTGACATCAACAAAGCAGAGGCTTGTTGAGATGGAATCAATCAGAAGTGAAAAGTCAGAGCTTGCTAAACGTCTCAAGGATCTCCAAAGAAAACTTCAAGATCTAGAGTCGAAGAATATCAAAACTGGTGCTGCTGAATACGAGAAAACTATGCTAAAGAATACAATTGCTGAAAAAGAGCGAGAATACGATAGATTGCGTCGGGAAAATGAAATGAATATCGATCTCGTGTTCCAGCTTCGTAAGGATAACGATGATCTCAATCAAAAGTTGAGCGACTTTAGCCGGATCGAACAGGCTCAGTCGTCAATCAATGGACACAATGCTGGGCTTCAGAATGAAATCAAATCAATGAAGATCAGGTTTGATGCGTTTTTTTATCATTTTATTTTTCAAAATTTAAATGGCAACATTTTTTTCCAGACTCGAAAACGCAGAATTGAATGCCAAATCCGAAGTTGCTTCGACCAGACTCCGTTACGAGCAGCAAGTGAAGAACTTGAGTGCTGAGCTGACTTCTATGCAGGTACTTTATGATCAGAGTTCTTATTTTCTTCTTCACACATAACTTCTTTTTTTTGTTGGTAGAGACAATGTGAACGATTTAAAAAAGATCGTGATACATTCAAGCAGCTTCTAGAGTCAGCTCAAAAGAAGATTGGAGATCTCAAGGCCAATACGGGACGTCAAAGCAGAGGATCCATGCATAGTAGTGACGATGATGACAAGAGCAAGATCGCTTATCTCGAGCAACAAGTTAGTTTTTTTTTATTAAACTTAACACAAAACTCCTAAAGTTCTGTATCTTTCTTTATCTAGATCGGTTGCCTTGAAGATCAACTTTGTGAAGCACGTTTGGAGGTGAGTAGATTCAAAACTGAACTCGTCTCAGAACGCAGCGCCAACGAGATCAAAATCTCCGAAATGCGATCGAAGCTCAATGAGTTCGAAGAAGAACGAGTAATAGGTTCCGGCCGTACGAAAATCCCCGGAATGAAGACCAAACTGGAGTTGTCTTGGCAGAAGGAACGTGAAGATCAGCAGCGTCTCCTTCAGGAGACTTCAACATTAGCCCGCGACTTGCGACAGACTCTATTCGAAGTCGAAAGGGAGCGTGATAAGGAACGATTGGAATCGAAACGTCGTTCGGATCAACTCAGGCGAAGCACTGAGGAAGAATTAGAAGAGGGTAGGAAGAAAATTGCAGAATTGCAATGTGATCTTCTTGAGTTGCGTGATGTTCACGCCAAATTACGAACTTCAAATGAAAAACTTCGACGTGAAAGGGAACGATATGAGAAGGAATTGATAAAACGACGAATGGAACACGATGGTGGTGAGCGCAAAGTGGGTGCTCTACTGCAAACTGTCGATGAGTTAGTGAAGATTGCGCCGGACCTTAAGCTAGCAAGTTCTTCCAGTTCGTCATCAACTGGAAATAGACTTAAACCTGACGTAGCATCACGCCAAAGGAGTAGAAGTCCATCGCCGACATTATCTAACAGCCAAATAACAAGCGTTTTAGCTCGACTGGCTGAGGCATCAGAGGAATTGAGGAAATTCCAACGCATTGGGGAGGAAGAAAACGAACGTAGTAGGTTAAGAAGGATGAATTTAAGAAGAGCAGCATCACAAGAAACTGATGCCGCCGTAAACAGTGGCCAAGTGACGCCAAGTCGGTCGGGTAGTTCAAAACTGTCACGTTCCACCAATGGAAGTTTGTACAGGAAGAGTTTGTCACTTGATCATTCGATACAGCAAGATCAGGCAAGAATTTATATACAAAAATAATTATCAAGACACTTTGAAAATGTAGTTTCGTTTATTTTTATACTTAGGCCATATGGCATCAAGAAGACGGAAGTATATCGTCGATTCAATCAATTGACTCAGAAATGGGTGGCATGGTACGTGATTCGAGTATGGATTCAAGATTAGACTCTCGGCTGTCGGGTGGTTCGACGCAGAGTGATATCCCACGTGGACCGCGTAAGAAAAAGAAGAGTCTTATGGGAAAGTTGAGGAGTTTAACCAAATCGAGTAGGAATTCGGAAAGTGAGATATCGGTATGAAAAACTGGAATTTTCTTTTCAAAAATATCTCACTCGACATTGTTACATCTCTATATTCTAGGTTCAAGGATCAGATTCTGACATTAGCGTGGCTAGTGATATGAGATCGAGTAAAAAAGATCTTCGTGGTCGTTTGTCGGGCATGTTCCGACGATCGGGATCAGCAACTCGCAGCGCAAGTGTTGAGAGACCACCATCTAATACTCAGCCACGACCAGTGGCAGTGACAGTGGTTGGAGATGAAAACGGACCTGGGCCTCGCAATCCACCACCCCCAAATGCTACAACACCCAAACCAATTCGATCGGTAGATTCTAATTAATTTGCGTTTTCAAAAAATATTTTTAAAATTTTGTGTGTAATATTTTGTAGATTTCAAAACCTCCAACACCAACTACACCGATTACAAAGAGACGAGCAGCAAAATGAGATTAAAAGGAAGGCACGAGACTAACTTAAATAAGAATAAATAATAATAGAGCTTAATATTTCTTGTATTATTCCGTTTCCATTGATTTTCTTTTTTTATAAATTTAATTTTGTTTTGATTTATTTATTTTGTTTTAATCAACTATCTATTTTTAATGAGTTAAACACTAAAATATAAATTAAATTACTTCTTTTAAATGTATATTAGGGATTAAAAATTGTCTTTGTATTACCTATACCTAAACATATGAATAAATTATCATCAAGAGTCAATAGTGATTTTTTTTTTTTAAATTAAGGTTGAAGGAAAATCAAAAACAAGCCAAGAGACAAAAGACAAGAAATTAAACAAATTGAGACCTTCTCTATGTGGTAATACAAGAAGAGAATTTCAAACAAAACTCCAGTGCTCCAGTCCGTATAGAAGCACTAAAGTGGCATCGTAAACGAGAAAAAGTTCATCAAACAGAGCGTTAAATCTAGCAAACCCTTGACAGACGTACTTAATGAAAGATTTTTCGAAGTGTCAGGGGTAGAAACCACATCAATTTTGATTTCAAATATTAAGTGCCCAGATAGTCTTTCAAGGTTTCAACTTCCTCCAGCCAAACACCCCCAAAGTGTTTGAAAACCCACACTTTGATTTCCGAGAAGCAGATTATGTATAACCAATAGTGTGGTATACCAAAAATCAGGATTACAAATCAATAGGATCGAGACATTTCACTCTCAGCTTTGGCTTTCACACTGTCAGATGCCTTCAAACAGACAGTTCCTCGGACAGTTTCATTTTTGATGCCAGAGGTATAAAAATTGAAGCCCTGCAAGGCGATAATTGCGTCGCTGGGGTTTCTTGTAAAATATTTCACCGAATTTCATTCTATCAAATTTTGTCGCTGCTTGCTTTTTGGGATAAAGTAGATACATATAACATGGATATACCAAACGTTTTGAATTAAAAATTAGTAAAATGAGCTACTGGTTACCACGAACTTGCTCTTATGTATGATCACACTGTTGATTTAAGGCCTGCACATTGTAAACCTATTAATATTTATAATTTTAATGGAATTAAATTTGTTATGGCAGCTTATATTAATTGCTTGCATATTGAGTACCTATCTCATAAAATTTTCGAAGATCTTGAATTGATGATTGATAACCTTATAACAAAATAAAATGGGGCTTTTAGTGTCAAGGGGCACCAATGCGAAGATACCAGCATGTGTCGCCCCCAGCGAGAGTCTACTATCAGTTACACCTATTCTTGAAAACCTCATACAGGTATATATCGATGTAAGATTTCAATATTAGAAATATTAAAAGTTATTTTATGAAGGAGGTTGTATCGGAATGTTTTTTTTCACTAAAATAACAATTCAAGCCATCAGCATTAGCAATCAAAATAATTACTGATTTTAGTTTCTAAGGCTAGGCGCGCACATGCAACTAAACAGTTTGGTTGCAATTTTGAGCACTATGGGATTATATGAGAGTCCGCGCACATCAACCGGCGCGCACTTCCATATAAGCCCATTGTGCTCAAAATGGAAACCAAACTGTTTAGTTGCATGTGCGCGCCTGGCCTTATAGGTACAACTAACAAATAAAAACAAATTTTAAGTCGAAATGATTTCACCAAACAAATTCCCTTCGAGATGAAAACATTTAAACTGTAATTTCGACTCAAATGAAAACGGTAAAGTAGTTTAGTGAATGTTGAATGGACCCAATTTAAAAGTTTTGATTTATGTCCCTAAAATGTATCTCTTTTTATAAGTACAGACCAAATACATACCAATGCTGTGAAATTGGAATTCTTTCAACTAAACTTTGCAATAATTAAAAAATCGCGCACTTTTTTACACAAACTACCACAGAATTTAACTTAAAAGATTATCTCAATTTGTATTTTTTTAACCCGTAACTTCCGTTATCAATTTGGATTTTGCAATTCTGTCTAGAACTGTCTATTCACATCAGAAAACTATTCCAATATTCCGAGATTAAATTAAAATTAATTTACTACAATTTCATGGCATCACTGAAAACCAAAGTCCCATCTATACCCTCAATTTGTCTTCATATTCCATAACCATCTCGCTCCCACTCATTCCATACAACTATTGTATAGAATACCAGCCATAACAAAATTACCAAAACAATAAAAGAAATTGCAAAAAAAAACACCCGCTCTCCCTCTCAATTCTTTGTTATTCCACTATCTTTCATCAATTTGACATTCTTATTTTAAAACCGAATCAACAACCCAAAATAAAACGTCATAATCTTACAAAAACAAAAAAAATTTCCTCAGTCAACTTGACTCAACGAAAAAGAACACCAAGTCGAAACGGAATGGAAAAATAAATTGTAGTCAACTCAGTCGAAAAAGAAGAACCAACGGCAAAGCAAGAAGAATAAAACGCACGACGACACAAATTTAAGTGAAAAAATACCAATTTTCCTATTGCGAAAAAGCAAAAAATAATAAATTGTCGCTTTGTTAACCATAATCCACATCGAATTAGAATCTAAGTGATGTGAGGAACACAAGTGAAAATTAATTGCAAAAAAAATATAATGAATTGTATAATTGTTTGGCTCTTTAGCCAGGTTTTTCTAGAGTTTATGTAAATTTTTTAAAAGAACCCCCTTTCGTCCTGACCACCCCATATATAGTAGTCTCTTTAGCCTTCTCCCCAAAAATATAATATAAAACAAAAAAAAAAACACCAACAACATCGACATCGTTGTCTTCGTCGTCGTCGTTTTCGTCGTGGTCATCCTTTTTTCACTCTTGTCTGTTTGCCTCTTGTGTGTCTCCTCTGACGAACCACTGACATCGGCTTCCCGATAAATCGATTGAAAATAACTTGCTTTGCTCTGAAAGGAGGAAAACTCGTCGTGTGGTGGAAAATCGGTTTTTCTTTCTTCCTTTGTTGTCGTTAGCAGTGGTGTTGGCCAAATACAAATATGTCATCGTCACTACGTCGTTACGGTATTTCAATTGTTTTTAGCGTTCTATTAGCTTTAATAAGCATATCGGCCAAGTGCAATGCCACGGCCACTGATATCGCGCTCGACGCTAAGGCCACTCTCACCCACAGAATCGACAGTTTGAATCTGCTGGTCTATACGTTCCTGCTGACGCTCACAGTCCTCACAATATGGCTTTTTAAGCATCATAGAGTATCGTGGCTGCATGAAACCGGATTGGCTGTTATCTATGGTGAGTCTAGTCTTTAGGATCTGTCATTAGATTTATGTTTAATCACAATTATCAGAATCCTTTGTCGCGTCAATCTTATGCAACACTTTCCTCTTATCAATTTGGAATAGACAAAGTGTGGGGAAGCGGTTGGGAGAAGACAAATTATTTTAATAATTTGTTGAATTGTGTTTTTTGTTTGTATTTTTCTTATTAAAATGATCATCGCTTAAGTAGAATCTCAGAACTCGTATCTTGTCTTCTGGAACGTGTTATTAGTTACACACAGCTGCTTATCACATGATAGAACTAACAAAAAAAAAGGCAGAGTTGAAGATTCCAATTGAAAGGCCAACTGGGTCGAACTCTAAACGATTTGTTTATAGCTATGTAGTACTTAATTATGCTAAAAAGTTGGTTAAATAAATTAGAAAGCGGGGAATTTTGTTTGCAGAATAATTGTTTCGGAGAATCAATAAAAAAAAAGATTAAAATATTCTAAACGAGTAGGTACCTACCTGCACCTACGTACAATATTATGAGTTTGGATTATTTTACGCCGATTATTGATTTTTCAAATTATTTTAAGCGAAATTGAGTGTTTATTTTTTAGCTCGTTGCTAAAAAGATTAGTCATATCAAATTAAACAAATTTTATCAAAATTTTGACATGTGCATGTTGCATGATAGGATATGGCGTTGATTATATTTGTAATATCTAAACAAAAATACAATTATTAGATTTCCGTTTTCGAAATTAAGCATATGGTTGGAGCATAAATAAATATACTAAATATGTTTTGCATATTGCTCACTAAAAGAAAAATATTCGTTTGCTGTTATTAGCTTGACAAAATTATGAGTCGTGGTTGAGGGACTGTACCTAAAAACGTTGAAGTTAAAATCCTGTTTATTAAAACGTTTTTTTTTCATTCGATTTTTCTCTGTCTGTAAGGTACAAATTTTGCAGTGAAATTTAAGCTAACTTCCCGATAAGCTATTAAAGATTTAAATATTTATAAAATTCGTATTCATAAAAATGTTCAAATCGGTTATAGGGTTTAATCTTAGAAACAGCTGATTGCACTTAGTAAGTACCTAGGGTAGAGTCGCCTATTGCCGGCCGCCTCCAGTGGCCGGCCACCATCAAAGAAATGTGTTATACAAAACTGCACTTCCATGTTTAAAGTCTTCGAAGGATATGTAATTTCTGCCTTATGATCTGTCAAAATATTTCGTAGATTTCCCCAGTACTTTACAAGTTATGAGTAAAAAAAATGCGCGACCTCGTCAGGAAACGTTTATAAGCATTTTAACTGTTGAAAAGAACAAGGAAATTTGTTTCAGAATTAGTGAATTTTAAGGACAGTTTTAGGGTCAGTGGTGTTATATGCGTTTTTTATAGTAAAAAACATTATATTTCAACTAAAACTACTTTAAAATATGAAATATGTTGAAATTGTGGTTGTTTTAAAGGGGGCCGGAGATAGGAAACAAAAATTATAGGTGTTGCCTATATTCGGCCACCCGATCGAAGATAGGAAAAACTCCTTTTTTTGATAAAAATGCAAAATATGATTAACTGAGCTATTTAAACAATATTCCAGCAAAAATTGACGTCATAAATTAATGAAATTCAGTATTCGGCCTCCTCTTTCTAAGCAGAAACTAGGGGGTCGAATACTGGAGATGTGTGTCCTAAATACGGCCACGACGTATAAAAATAATAACTTATGTTTCGATTGGGGTGGCCGAGCTCAGGAGCATCGGTGATCGGCCTTGGGATACTAGGGGTCGGCCACTGGTAGAAATTGCCTTTTTCGTTAAAACTAAAGTTACAGATTCTATGTGATATTTTCTAGCAAAAATGTCTTAAGGGGCCGGCCACTGGCGACTCTACCCTATTTATTAACAAACCGTTAAATACTAAGGTTACATATTTTTTTTATAATGATACAATATGTACAAAAAATTCTTATATAATAATTTAATTCTTAATGTAGGTATATTATTATGTTATAAAACAAAGCTTTAAATTTTATACACTTAAAATTGTCATTTACATAGAAGATTAAGAAGAAATTTTTTTTTTAAATTTCAATTAATTGATTAAGAGGGCTGTAGGTATGCACCATAGTTAGATTTACTAAATAATTGGATTAAAGGTTGTTGTCTTCTTAAACTTGACGGACTAAAACTAAAATTTATCTTGCACAGGATTCCAAAATTCACGCAAAAAACGTTTTACAAATGTTAAGACCCTATTAGCTTTTCTTATTATAAAATTTTAGTTATCATTAAATGTCACTTTTGAATACAGAAATTTGTCTCAAACGAAATGGCTCACAAACTGAAACGTTGAGGTTATAAGTTAGGTCAAAGTGTGCAAGTGCAAGCAACCTTGCTCTGTCAATTGGTATAGGTATATACATATATTTTTGTGACGGCGAGATTTCTGTGCATTACCCCCAACTCTGTGTCAAGATGGGATTTGGGATTTTGGCATACGGATGTTGGAATTTTGAAAATCCGCATTTGGAGATGACATCTAACATTTTTATGAAGCCCCAAAAATTCAGAATTCTGAAAATGCAGATATGCGTTGAACGCGCCCAATTTTTTATTTTAATTGTTTTTTATTAGTATTAAAACTCTTAATGCTAATTTCACAATTTTTTACAAGATGTTGTTTTTTAATAAAAAGCTTACTTTCATTTTAAATTAATTTAAATTTGATATGTTTTTGACATTCATTGGAAGACGGTTGATACTTTACGTAACAATGAAAAACCCATTTTTGAGTATGTTTACTTTATTTAAATATAAAAGCAAGAGCAATCTAAAAAATTAGTGTGCAGACAAAAGTGTTCAATTTCAAAAAAACGATGGATTCAAAATTTAAGCATGACACAAAATTAATCAAAGAAAGAAATAAATATATAATGAAAAGAAAGAGACAAATATATTATTATAGGCACGTTCAATATAGGCCTGTTCACCTACGGCACGTTCAGTAGATCTGTTCATCCTCTTGCAAAACCACATCAGCAACAACGGTTGAACAATTGAAGGCATTGAAAAAGAAGATGGTTTTGCGTTTGTGCTCTCCTATAAAGCGGTAACCTAAAATCTCCAACATTCCTTAGTGCATTTGTTATATACTCTACGTTGTTCTGTAAGTAAACAGGATATAAATTATGTTTTATTTTAAAAATCATAATTAATGCATTATATTTTAAACGTTACATTTTACCAACCCAGAGAACGTAACATGTCAGCTATCTGAGTGTACCTGTTACATTTTGATACAATCCGCATAGCTCTGTTTTGTTGGACTTGCAGCTTAGATTGATTTTAAACTGTGCACACATAAATTATAGAAGAACAATAATTGAAATGAATAAGTTCTGATGTGTTATAAATTGTCAGTGCACAACTCCAAGAAATGCAATTTCGAATTATTCTAAGAAAACGTAACTTTTTCGATATTTTAGCATACAATTTATTAAGATGGAAGTCAAGTTTTATTTTACTGTCAATGTAAACACCAAAATATTTAATTTCCTTTTAGGGGGGTTCACATTCAACGACATGTTCATCAACACGTGTCGTTAAGTCAGATTTTTGTAATGTGAAGAACGACCGTTGATCGACTTACTGTGTAGTTCAATTTTTTTTAAAATAATGTTCTCTGTCCGACGACCGCTGTAGTAAATGTGAACTCCAGTCGAACGACCAAAGATTTCAATATTACATCTATTTTTTCCATTTTGTATGTAAGGTTTGAAGAAAATGGTTTGCATTTGAAGTAAACAACAAAAAGATAGCGTAAAAAATGAAATTGATTCATTCGAATTGGTGAAAATAATGAAATTCGCAAAATGTTCTCCTTTGAAAATTTGCTTGAAAATGATGGCGGTAAAACTGTCGTTGAATGTGAACGCTATCAAAACAACTCGAGTCGAGCGACACGTCGTTTAATGTGAACCCCCCTTAACACATTCAATCGAACTGCCATTAATTGCAATATTTATGTTTAAATCGTTACCATTAACCATTGACACACATATATTTTATTTTTGAAGTATTATGTTTTAATTTATTTTTGCATATATATTGAATCCATATCTCATTGAAGTAGTGTTTCTAGAGTAGGAACGTCCGTGCCACTAAGGTAAATAAGAGTATCGTCTGCAAAAAGACAGATCTTGCAATTTGAAAGTGCTTCACCACAATCATTTATATACAGCAGGAACAGTAAAACTCCCAGTACTGACACTTGTGGCACACCAATATAATGAATGTCCAGCGAACTGAAGAACGTTTCATTTATCTTGACTCTTTGATTTCTGTTTGACAGGTAGCTTTTAAATCATTGCATTTCCTCTTCTCTTATTCCATATTTGTGAAATTTCCTTACTAGGATTGCTCTGTCTATAGTTTCAAATGCTCATTGCAGGTCCAAGAAAATCGCCAAAATAATGTTTCCCGTGTCCAGTTCCTTTTTTCATTCGTTCATGACCCAACTCATAGAAGTCTCACAAAAGTTTGCGGACGCTCAGCTAAAAAGGCGCTTAACAGCCAGTATATGATATGATTGAAAATTCTTTGAGAATCCATCCAAAAATAAATATGTGCAAGAGAATATCCCAAAAAACCTCTCGATATATATGCTAAACAAACAGCTGCAAGCATAGCCATTCGTCTTAAAGCCTCCTCACAGTGGACAAATAATGATATTGGTCACTCCATTATTCTGAATTCTTTCGGAACAATTCCAAGTAACATTGATTACACCATCCCCCAGTTACAGTTCGATAAAAACTTCCAGGTCACCATACCCTCCAGATCTATCTGGGAGGATGGGGCATTTCTGGAAGATGAATCAATCCACAGGAAGATGAATCAATCCACTTCTATACGGATGGATCAAAAACTGATGACGGGGTTGGTAGAGGTGTGTACTCAGACAGGATGAATTTAAATCTCTCCTTTCGCCTTCCCAATCACTGTAGCGTGTTCCAGGCGGAACTTTTGGCGATAAAAGAAGTACTATCTTGGCTTAAAGAAAACGTGATATCTTCTCGGATAGCCAAGCCGCCATAAAATCCCTGGAATCTGTCTCTACCAACTCAATAACAGCCCTTAACTGTCGATCATCTCTCGTTGAGATGGCACAGCAGTTTAATATTCACCTCTGCACCATCTTGGCTTAAAGAAAACGTGATATCTTCTCGGATAGCCAAGCCGCCATAAAATCCCTGGAATCTGTCTCTACCAACTCAATAACAGCCCTTAACTGTCGATCATCTCTCGTTGAGATGGCACAGCAGTTTAATATTCACCTCTGCTGGATGCCGGGCCATAGTGACATTCCAGGAAATTGCAGGGCTGACGAACTCGCCAGAAGTGGAACAATACTACCTATTTTACCAAATAGGTCAGATACAGGTATACCCATTGCTACATGTAAACTTATGCTGAAGCAGGATGCAATAGAGAAAACAAACCTAAGGTGGAACAACATCTCCACCTGTATAGCGACAAAACAGATGTGGCCAAGGCTGGACCTGAAGCGCTCGAAGAGTTTAACATCTCTAAGCAGACTGCATATCAGCTCCGTCATAGGTGTCATCACCGGTCACTGCTTGATAGGCAAGCACGCAAAGAGGCTTGGAGTATTCTCAAATGATTTCTGCAGAAGCTGTATGGATGAAGAAGAGGAAGAATCGATTCCTCATTTCCGCTGCACTTGTCCTGCTCTATCCCAACGACGTAAACTCCATCTCGGAGAATACTACTACAACGATCCTAATGATCTGGTAAATGTTGATTGATCTCGCACGCTTCGTAAGGAGCTCTAAGTGGTTCAACGAATAGGAAGAAAAGTTCCAAGATTCCTGTGGTATCCCAATGGACCAACCATGGTCTAAATGTGTCTAGCCTTTGCTCGACAGCCACCTTAACCTAACCTAACCTAACCTAACCTATATCCCAAAAAAGGTAAGAAAAATTGTATGATTGCCGGGAGTAACAGTTAAAATGTGTAAACATCATTACGATAGTGCGAGTGCCGGATTTTTGTTATTGAACTATTGAACGTTCACCATATATGTAAATAATGCAACTAAATCGGCCCGTGTACGTGCGACACTTAAAGCCCACGTTATAAGTTTACCCTAAAGCCGGCATAGACGTTTACACATCTAAAAACTTTATTGTCCCGTCCTTCAATAACAAGTGATGTAATATCTGATAAATATAATATACATCCCAAATAAAAACAACAAAAACCTCATTAAACAAGTTTTGTTGAAATTGCTAATAAAGCTATTAAAAATTCTTATATATGTATATTCCCATCTGGGGAAAACCCTAATCACGAGCTCATACTTAAAAAAAAAAACAATGTTTGTAATGTAATAGAATTTAATAGATGTATAAAACCTTTCACAAAATTTAATCAAGCACAGATATTTCTTTTTATTTAAAAAAAAAAAAAAGATATTTTATTTGTGCTCAATGATTTACGTGCAGTCAGTTTCACATTAAAGCGTTTTTAACAACACGAACATAAAAATTTACGCTGCATTTACAATAATGCACTCACTGTGTTTATACCTACTTCGTGTATGAAAGAATTATATAAATTTCATATGATTCAGCAAAATTAATCCGACGATTGACGAACGACACACTGTGGATCTATTTTACCTTTTTTCAAATGCAAAAATCATATTTCGCAGGAATGAATATTTTTGACACTTCCAAAGCATTTAAAGTTTATTAAAATATATATTGGAATAAACTGACTTTTTTACTCGTTATACCAATTATTCAGTAGTGAATTGATAAAAATATGTTGTAAGATCTTCTTCTATCCGCTAGTCAGCTTGAAATGTGAAAATATTCGAATTAAACATACAAAAATATATTTATATTCGACATTTCAGCCTTTGATCGTAATTTATACCAGTTAACGGTACATATCCCAATATTCCAATAAAGAAGGTTATGTTATTAATAAAAAGATTTTTAATTCACTTGTTTCCTATTGTGAGCATTTTGTGGCTTGTATTCGAAGTTTAAGATTTTACCACCTTACCAACCAAAATAACATTTTTTGCCAACAGTTTATGTAAAGTGATTCCACAGTGCGACGGAGGTGGTGGTGGTTGTGGTGGCGACATGACATCGAATTTTTCAAATAAAATTTAATAAAGGAATAAAAGTACTATGAATAGATGATTACGTTGTTGTAGACAAATCCAATCAAATACCCAAATTGAAATGCATTTGATAATTAGTTGGCTCTTTACAATTTGATTAAATTCTTGGAGTAAATTGAGTGTGGTCTTAAATTAATCGAAAGTATCTTTTGTAAGTTCACAACAGGGTTAACAAAGTAATCATGAAGAGTTATCTCTGTTGACACAAAAAGAGTTTTTTGTGTTTCTTTTTGTGTATCAAATGTGCCGATTGTAGTTGTAGAAATAGTTATTTTCTTTCTGTTTTGATTTAATTTAAAATTCATGCATAATTAAAAGTTTTGTAGCGATAGCTACAATATCAATCATTAATGGGTAATAGGTACTCTGCTATACAAATTCCTTTAAAGAATATTTAAGTAATTTCTTAGCAGTTTCGAATGCTTGCCTTATTGAATTGAAAAAACTCTTGTAAACGTAGGATACAAATATGAGAGGGAGATAAAATTATTCATTATGAGTGCAGGGCAGAAAATAAGTAAAAATTTATCAATTATAAAATGTATGGCAGTTTGCAGGTGTAAATCCTGTATTATTGTGAATATTCTATGGAAATTAATTAAATAAACAGCGCAGCACTAACAAAAATAAAAACAAAAATACTAAACAACTTAGAATACCATAGTTTTTGAATAGTCCAGAATAGCAGATAAGCTGCTTTAAGTGATTATTACAAAAAACTAATTATGGTCTGGAGATTATTCAAAAGTTGATCGCATACAATTGTTATCTGACATAATTAATCAATTAAATTTAATAAGGCAATTATTAAAAGCAATTGTCGATTTGAACTGGGTTCATTTAAACAGATATGATTAAAATATCTATAAATAAAAATCTAACTAAATAGAGTACTTAAGTATTTGAATATCAAGAAGTTTAGATGAAAGTTATGATGTTAATTTGTGTTCCAGAAAATAGTCGACTAACGGGTTTCGCGAACAATATATCCTTAAACTTATTGTTCAAAATTGCTAATTCAAGTGATTTTTTTGAACAGAAATGGAAATTCCAGAAAACCCAAATGTTTAGTTATTTACAAACTGAAGGTCGAGCTCAGTTTTTATTCTCCTGTACATTATGTATGTACATAATGTTTATGTAGAAATTTGAAAGCGGGAAAAGAATATTTGGAAAAGGCCAGAAATATATGACCCAAGCCGAACCGCGTTTCTTCGCGCAAGCAAATAGAGGGAGATAAAATACAGATACGCGGAAATGATCATAAAATGGAACCAAATAGCGACCCTGTGACTACGATTAAATCGAATTCCTAGATAATACAAAAATACAAATCGGTTGATAATTTCAAATTTTTTTTTGGGGGTGTACACATGTTTCGTACAAGTACTCAAATTGAAAAAAAAAACTGTCCAGAAATGAACTTCCTAAAAAATAAATATCGCTCGAGGATAACCAAAGCATACCTAGAAGACACTTTGCCCATCGATTCTACAAATAAAGGACGTATTTATGTCCTTTTCGTTTGGATTTCGGAACTGTTTCGTTCCCATATAAAATGGGAAATTTGGAGTAAAAGGAGTGAAAAAGGAGTAGCTCCGAACGTCCACTCGAAAACGACATTAGTTTGTTTTGACAATGTTCCCATTTTTGGTTACAAATTTGCTTTAAATTCATCTGGACCGCACCTAATATGACAATTCTTGACAACTCTCGTAGGAAAAATGAGTATCCCAGAATTTTAAGGATAGCTTCAGATTTATTTTTTGGCACCAGCTGTTTTATCATCAGATCTGTTTTTACAAGGGACAACACAAAGCTATCCAGATCGCTTTGGATACAAATCTGAACGCGGCCAATCGGACAAATTGTTTCAATTTTTACTTGTTCCAAGATTCAAATAGCTCGTTCCAGTCCAATCACACAATGTATTTTGGCTCGCTCGTATATGGCAAGTTTTAAGGTTAAGACTGCACTCGAAGCAACTCCACTTCAATAGAACTGTACAAAATCTTATGAATTCAATAAAATTGAAGTAAATTTATGTTTATTAGCTACTTCACGAAATTAGGTTGATTAAATATAATTATCTACCTATGATATTTTTGGTAAAACCTAGATACATATATAAAAGAATACAACCGCTAATGACATATATTTTATTAACAAACTCAAATGAGAATATGTGTGTGCAGCTTTATTAATAATTCCCTTTGGTGAAAACAAGAGTTCTTGTTGATTGTAGCAGATTTTCGTTAAGATTTGGCACTAAACGTGAAATAGCAGTTTCTTCTTTAATGACGGTGTTCACATTGGACTCACTCCGCGCGACTCATTTTGACATCTTTTTCTTTTATCTCACTCTACACAACTATATGAGAAAGTGAGGCAGGATTTTTAATTTTTTCTCATCATGAGTTGGAGTGAGATAAAACAATGAAATGTCAATATGAGTCGCGCGGAAAGAGTCGAATGTGAACACCGTCAATAATAAGTTATTTGAATACCTTACGTCAATTAATGTTTGATGAACGTTTTAGTTATGAATCTGTCACTCATACACTAATGTCGTTTTCGTTTGGATTTCGGAACTGTTCCATTCCTATCGAAAATGGAAAATTTGGAGTAAAAGGAGTGAAAAAAGAGTAGCTCCGAACGTCCACTCGAAAACGACATAAATGAGCCTTAAACTCATGTCCATGTTTCATATAAGTGGATTGTCTTAAAAAAATTGTTTTAGTTTGAATGACTTTAGAGTATTCATTCTCATCTCTCATGGTTATGTTGTTTTCGGTAGGATTTCGGAACTGTTCCATTCCTATCGAAAATGGGAAATTCGTAGTAGTAGGATTGCAAAAGGAGTAAATCCGAACGTCCAAACGAAAACGACATAAGTGACACGTTTTTGTCAAGTTGCGTGAGAGCAAGAATTCTATTTTTTTGAATAGGTGTTTCCAATTTTACCTGTATTGATCGATCAACAAATCAGATATGTAGAGTTATATTTTTAAAATCACAATGAAGCAATATTCATAAATGAGTCAATTTTTTTTTAAGATAAACAATCAAAATTCCGTGGGCTCAAATGATTTGTATTTTATTTTTAACAACTTTCCAATGTAGGTATAGAGGTGTTCATTTGTCCACGTATTTTTGCTAACATCAGTATAATAAAATCTTTGCTTTATTTGACAAAAGTTTAAATTTCAAACAAGAATTTCTATTCACAACTTTTCAATAAGATTGGTCACAGTATTATTCATCATTTTAACGATTGCATAAGCCTAATCTAATCAATTTAATGTCCCAAGTGTTTACTTAATTAGGAGCACTTATCACAAGTCGTATATATATGCATACAGCTTTAGATCAATTCCATTTGGTTTTCTTCCTAAACTGATTAGAAATGTGCAAAAATAAAATGAGTTCGTTAGCCCTGTTCTTCGATTTTGTTTTAAGCTTAATTCAAAACAAAACCTCATTTACCGAGAAAATGTATACCTATTCTATATTTTAATATCAGCTTGCTCTTGCATATTAAATAGTAAATTTATCAGGAAAACTAAAATTAAATGCATATTTTAATGACATCTATTTGCGGTTTTATTTACCTCCAACAAACACGCAAAAAGTTGACGTGAATTGTGCTATATACCTAACTATCTAGATACATTTCGTAGAAGCACTATATAAACTGTCTAGGCAGCGTTGCAGTGCCATTGTCATCAGTCCAACAATCCGAACACCTACATATAAGTTGTGTAATTTGTATAGGGGCTTTGATTTGTCATCATTATTGATTTCATTCGCACATGTTTACGTCCATACATGCATACGAACAATTATAATTGATTGACTGTGTCCAAACAAAGAGTGACCGACAACAGTGGTTATTGAAGTTGATTGTTTTCGCAATAATGTTTCAGATCAACTTCCATATAATGGGTGATTTTTTAAGAGGTTTAGAACTTTTTTTTAAAAAAAAACACAAAAAATTCGAAAAAATGAATGAAATATTTATTTGAATCGATAGTTTGAACCTTGCAATTTAATGTTTAAAGATAATTTCATGCAAATGTTGACCGCGGCTGCGTCTCAGGTAGCCCATCCGCTGAGTCCAATTTTGGCATACTCTTTCACACATATCGGCCGGTATCTCACGAATGAATGCATGGATGTTGGCTTCCAGTGCGTCAATCGAAGCGGGCTTGTCCCTATAGACATTAGCCTTGACATACCCCCACAAAAAATAATCTAATGGTTTCAAATCGCACGATCTAGGCGGCCAATTGACCGGCCCGAAACGTGAAATTAACTGTTCACCAAACTCGCCTCGCAATTGCGCCATTGTTTCGCGTGCTGTGTGGCATGTGGTACCGTCTTGTTGAAACCACATATCATGCAAGTCAAGAACTTACATTTCGGGCAAAAAAAAGTTTGTTATCATCGCTCGGTAGCGTTCACCATTGACAGTAACGCTGCGATTCGCATCATCTTTGAAGAAATAGGCCCAATAATGCCGCCGGCCCATAAACCACACCAAACAGTGGCTTTTTCGGGATGCATTGGTAGCTGTGGCAATGCTTCTGGCTGATCTTCACTCCAAATGCGGCAATTTTGCTTATTTACGTACCCATTCAACCAAAAATGAGCCTCATCGCTGAACACAAGCAGCGCGCGATGAACATTTCGAACCGAGCACGAATTTTGATAGTAAAATTCAATAATTTTCAAGCGTTGTTCATTTGTAAGACGATCCATGGTTAAATTGCAAACCAAACTGAAGCTGTTTGACAGTGACACAAGGTACTAAACACACGTCAGCTGTCAAAACCAGTGTTGCCAAAACCAAACCAGCTAAAAAATCACCCGTTACATATACATTGCTGGGTGAAATAAATTTGATTATAAAATGAAACATGCCTGATAGAGCTTATACAAATAATATTCGTTACCTATAAATTTTAGCTTTGTTTATTTGTACTTCCAATCCTTTTTAATTATAGAGATTTTTTATTGTTTATTAGGAGCGGTAAAAAAGCACATAAAATATTTTTTTTTTTCAATTTCAAACTTACTGATATACCTGCATTATACTATTGATATTGGGTACGTTCAGGCGATTCGTTTTCGGTAGGATTTCGGAACTATTTCATTCCTATCGAAAAATAGAAAAGTCCAAGTATAGAAGGACTGAAAAAGGAGTAACTCCGTAAGTCCAAACGAAAACGACAGTAGCTTTTGATTGGCCAGCTATCCAAAAATTGCATTCCAACTAAGGGAACTTTATTGGAAAGTTGACTAGAAAGTAAGTCAAGAAAAATTCCATCATTACATTTTATGTGAGTTTCATATGTATTTGTGTGTAATGTAAAACTTGTCAGCTTGTTCCACAATGGAATCGTAGTGTTTTTTTAAAACACAGTTCCGATAACTTGGAAGGGAAACTGAGAGAAGCTTTTTTCTCCATTCCTGCCGATAATACGCGCCACCAAATATATTTTTGGCTACATTAACAGTGAATTCGCGGTCTTTTTTAAATACAAATTGTGACAGTCCATCATTACTTCGGACGAACTTAATTTGAACGATGGCTTTTTTCTGACGAACTCGTGTTGATTACTTCTTTCATTTGTTTTAGAGCCGCAAGTGTGAATAATTTTCTGTTTACATTCTTCATATTCACGCTCGATGCGTGCACGATTTTTTTTGTACACGAGAGAATTCACGCTTGCGAAATTGGGCACCGGACATGTTTATCAACATCAATACGCAACCGCTGTAACCATAACCATATTCTAAACCATTGAGCACGTTCAATCCCAAAATCTGAAAATTCAGATCTGAATTTATGTTGTTGGACGCACAAAAATTCTGAATTTTTAGTTGAAAGTTATTGTGTCAAATGCTAGCATTTACCTAAAGGATTTACATTAAACCGAAATAAAATTGAACTTTAATTATATTCTTAAACTAAAAATTAAGCGTCAGTAATTGCGGTGATGATATATGAAACTAAACCAGCAACAAAATACAGCAAAACTATGCAAAGTTCAATGAAAAAATAATTCCACAATATTGCGATGGAGAATTCTGGGAACATTTTTCTAAGAATAGTCAATCTTTTAACTTAAAAAATCACTCATCAATAAAAAATAAGTTCTTTTGTGTAAAAAAAGTATTAATTTGTTCGTGATTGAAAATTAATCATCACAAATCAACCACTTACCAGAGCGAAAATCATAAAGTTCAACTTCTATGTATTTTCAGATAAGAATTTTTGGCTGAAAATTCAGATGAAACGTAAGCAAACGTAACTAAAAGTCACTGAAAGTCATCTAACTTTTTATGGCAGCTGGCCAATCAGAAGCTCCAAAAATTCAGAAATCTGAAAATTCAGATGTAAAACGTAATGCGTTGAACGCACCCATTATCAGTCGTATTTATAATATTTTCTTAGAACAATCTTGGGAAGTTGTCCAGCTAGACATTAGGTTTGTTCAGCGAGGCTGTTCGGAACAGTTTAGAACAGTTTCGAACAGAAAAGTACAACTTTTTGCTGTTCAGTGAGGAAATTTCTGTTCTAAACTGTTCTGGTTTGCTGTTCAGTGAGGCTGTCTAGAACACTTTGGAACAGTTTCGAACAGGATTTTCTGTACTAGCTTTTTAGGTAGAACAACTTAGAACAGATTTCCTGTTCTAACTTGTTCTGACGTTTACCACGAATCTGTGCTGTTCTGTTCTATTCTGTTCTGTTCTAATCTAACTATTTTGTCACTGAACAAACCTATTGTCTTAAAAGATTGACATTTCCTTATTCATAACCCCATTCCAAAAGTTGTTTAAATAAAATCCCCATGTATTCACCGACATCCCTGCAATCTGCCAATTGTGTGAACTTTTGGATACGTTCAATGAATATTTCATTTATTTTAATTTGTAACTGAAAACTTGTAACTGAACGTTGGTCGTTGAACGTAATCACTTTAAAATAGGTTTGGGCAACCAATTGCAGTGTGTGAGTTAGACAATCGATGAATAGCTGTTTAAAGTTAGACATATGTATGTACTTTGGAATGGGTTTATTAATAAGACTTTATATTTTTAAATTCGGTTTCCCGCTGGAGCAGTTTAATGAAGTTTTTGAGCATGGTATAAAACACCTTTGTTCGTTTAGTTCCCAAAGCTGCCCATTTCTACCAAATTTAATCCAAATTTCTGTCAAAGGTCATATACAAAAAATTGAATCCGACTAAAATTGGCAATTTTAGGAAGTAAACCAACATACCTATTAATCGATTCTGAGTGGCAGTTTTGCTCACAACTGATGGTGTGCAAATGCTGAATGATGGTTTCTCACTCAAAAGTGGTGCCTAAGTCCCCTTTCACACGAGGAAACAAGTTGCTGGAGATTTTTTTGACGTTTTCTTTTAATTTCCTTAAAAATCTCCTGTAACTTTCACACGAAGAAACAAAATCGTGGAAACTTTCTGTATTTTCCTTTTAAAATAGATTGGTTGAACACACTCTACTGTGTGTGTGAAGAGGAATGTCAAAAAAATCTCCTCGAATCGTTGACCGGGGAGATTTCATTTTCCCCTCTGACTTCTTGCCCTTCTCACCAACAAACTCATTGTTGCTGGCAACTCAGTTTCCTCGTGTGAAAGGGCACTAATATTGTGTCACAATCAGCCGACTGTTGGTGCTGTTTGATCGATGATGTGTTTACATAAGATATCATTTATCAAACCTGAAACGTGTTCCTTTAGCGTGTTTTACCTAATCCACTGCCCACTTTTTTGTATTAATTTTTTTTTTTAATTTTTGATTACAACTGCAACACATTTAGGTAAAGCACATGCGATTTTCTCCTCATCCATTTTTTAGAATATTAAATCTTGGATTTTTATTTCACTGATAAATGTATACCCGCAAATTTTTACACAAAACCAACATCCTTCACGAGTGTCACTCAGGATCAATAATGTGTACCACGCTTTATACGAAACAGTTTACAAAACATAAATGCTTACGCTGACTAAATTATCAAATTATTGCAAAGATCAGTTAGCAACCTACAAAAATTGGTACTAATTTGCGGTATCAGTATATCGCATTCCCCAGCCGCCGTGCTTCGGCGGGCGCGATGTATGAGTGTGATTAATCTCGATTCATGAAGTACTTTATTTGTATTATGTGACTCCATTTCTGTAATTGATAACAAAAATGTTCCAGTCATATCTTAAAAATCCAAGAGAGTCTACAATCTACATTACCTACGTTAATAGTCAACTTAGCCTTATTCTGAGAAAAGCAAATTACTTTATATAAAGCTGAATGTTCTGTTGGAAATCAGTTTGATTTTCAGTACAGAAATGTTAGAACTAAATTTAAGATCGGACATTAAACCGAATTGCATTATTTGGTCGTATTGAGGGATATTCACAGTTCTTCGATAAGTTCTAATTTTCTCTTTGCTAAACTAAACTCCAGTGCCTACGTTCTGTAACTTTCGCATCGATAAAATCAGTCGAGAAACGATGAAAATTGAAACAAATCGTAGGAGTTTTGTTCCATTTTTCATCGTTTCTCTACCAAATTTATCAATGCGAGAGTTACAGAACGTAGGCACAGTTTATGTTATTCATAGACAATTTAATCCCATTTTTAAACGATGACCCAGGAGTCTAATAATAATCTATTAAACGTGAAAAAAAAATAGAAATGTCACTTCATTTTAATATTGATGAAGATTTTGATATTCGTACATCATTCCGTTTATCATCCGCAACCAATAAATGCCCATTCATGAAGAATTTCCTTTTCCGATTCCGACGAGTTTTGTTCCTTTTCAAATTTTCCCTTCCATTTCATCTGCAATTATTTATTTTTGTATTCGATGTTGTTAAAGTTTTATTTTTTTTTTATCAAAAACACGTTAAAATACTACTTTACCTTGTTTATGTTTTTCTTTACAAAAGGACTACACAAGTATAACAAAATAAGAAGACAATTTCGCAGGCAGTGGTTTTTTGTGACATATTCAAGGTTAAATTGTAGTAGAATTGAAGTAAAATATCCTAAGACGTTTTTAACTAAACAGAGCTGCCAATTTCTTTATGAATAGCAGCTTTGTCTAACCTTTGTCTTTAATTAAGACTGCGATTTAGTTAGACTTGGGTTTAAAATATGACTATGAATATGCTGCGTTTTCACTAGGGCAAATTAGGTAAAATTTCTTTGAAAATTTCCAAATTCGATTAAAATAGTAAAAAAAATATTTTGCTATAATTGTTTAATACATTTTGAGGTGTTAAGTTTTAATTTCATAAAAAGCAACTTTTTTGCGCGGTATTTGTTACACTGGTATATCAAAAAATTCAGTGATGAAATATACTTTGTGTGAGATAGGGAAGGGTAGATTGAAATGAAAGGATTTTTCTTCAGCATATAATCACGAGTTCAGTAAAACGACCTTCAGTAAAAAGACCAATGTAATCAGGCACTTAAACTGGTGGAATTGTCGATCCCTATTTCTTAAAAATTGAGGCCGGCCAGAATGTCACTGTGAATGTTTCCCTTTACCGCTCCTTGATAAATGACTATTATTTGCTGACTGAAATGGACGCCCATGATCTGGCGCGTAATGGAGCCACGTAAAGTCCAAAGTCTACATAATTAAGCCGGCTTCGATTTAATAGTAATGGGAAAAAACCACTCGCAATGCTCGAACGCCTCATCGACTATTCAAACAAACGGACCATAAAAGCTGCATTAACGGTCAGATTTGAAAGAAACTCTTTGAAAAATAAATGTGAAGAATGGTTCCTTTTTATTGCAATTAATTAAACAATTTATTTTCGCAAAAAAAACGCCTCCATGTGAAACACCCATTTAATAGGTATAGATCTACATTATCAACAACAATATTTTGTGAGACTTGATGAATAACCTTCTAAGAATCTCGTTTGGTTAAACTAGTTAAGACTGATGCTTTCTGGTTAAAGAATAATTTTATTTTCGTAGTCAAGATGTTTAAATTGGAATAATATTTAAGTTTAAATTATAAAAGAGAAGCTTTATGCTCTCGTTTGCAATTTAAATCAATTGATGTTCTTACTTTTTTAACAAGCTACAAATCAAATGAAAGTTTACTTAATAATACTCTTTCTAACTCACACTTATTAGATTTAAGCTTGCGAAATACAAAGAATAATTCAGAAACAATGCTTTTACAAAAAAAAATTTGAAGAATGTGTAGATTAAATAGAATTATTCCAACTGAAACTCCTCAAAAAATTGCTTATCTTTGCATGTCTGTAAATATATGTATATTTATATATACTCTAGTTCACCAGACGAAGTACCTACCTAAGATAAGAACGGGTTGGTGGATGTTTTCTCAGAAGACCATATCCTAAAACAAAAATCCCCAAGAGAAAACGTACAAAATATATAAATAAATTACAATCTCAATTATTCCAAATGCCGGTCGATTGATATATATGTACTCCTACTCATACATTATGTACATGTAGCATTTCAAATTTCGTCCGAATTTCAATGAATTCATAAAAATTAGTTTTTTTCTTTGAAATTTCTAAAGCAATCTGACAAACGAATTTATCTTTTAATTCGTGTGGTGAATACCAAACAGTTTTTTTGCGCGGTCGGTTTACAATTCCGAAAATGATTATTTCTATGCAAATGGTTATTGCATCCAAAAATAATTGTTTTCCATTTTGTATTCCTTAAGACCGTATGTGAATTGGATTAAAATTTCAAATAAATTTATCCTACATAAATTTTGACGTAAATATTCACCTCTTTAGTGTCAAAAATTAAACTTTATGTGACATTTAAGGTGATTTCTATCGAATTCACACATAAAATCTAAATTTATTGCTCTTACGAAAAAAGCGTTATTATTTTTTGTGCAGAAATTTATAAGGAACATTTTTTGCTTTTTTAGAACCGGTCCAATTTTATTAAACTTTTTAGAAAATGGGTCAAAATCAAAGTTGTACATCGAAATTCGCGGCTTTGTTAGCTTCGGTCATATTTGAATACCTATTTTTTTTTTCAATATTCTTCACAGCATAATGTCTGCCGCCGTTTTGCAAAACAATTTGTTCCGAGTTTAATTTCTTCCGAGAGCCGCCGCGTTTTATATTTGTGTTAGAAATCTCTATTTATAAAGCGGAACTCCTGCTTTGTTTGTTTGTTCGGGCTAATCTCAGATAGCACATGTCCGATTTAAGAAATTCTTTTTGTACTTGAAAGGTTAATTTTGGGGGATGGTTATAAGTATATTTTTTTGAAAATTTTGCTATTTGTAGGGTGAAATGAAAAAGACGTCTTCGATTGAAAAAAATCTACTTGTGTTTAAAAGGTAATTTTAAGGAAATGCATTTTAAGGACATTTTTTTCAAAATTTAGCTATTTGTAGGGTGAAATGGGGTAAACATAAAAAAAAAACTTTCGTATTTAAGAAATTCTTGTTTTGTTTGAAAGGTTTTTCTTAGGAAATAGCTTTAGGGATATTTTTTTTTTTTTCAAATTTTGTAGTACCCCAAAATTTTACTTGGGAAAGAAATAAGTTTTGCCGTAGAAAACGCGGTGAAGATGTTGATGGTCATCCTAAAGTCAAAACGGACGCCACATTAGGCCGTGTTTATAATTTTCATCCTAATCAGCCTGAATGTTTTTACCTTAGAATGTTGCTACAGTATGTTCGCGGGCTTTTTAAAATCTTAGAACCACCGTCAATGGAGTTGTTATGGATACTTATCAAATCACATGCAAAGTATTAGGTTTGTCAGAAGAGGACGAACACTGGGAAAATATGCTATCTGATGCAACAACAACCAAACGTATATGAAAATGATAGCCTGCTATTTTCTCGAATCCAATGAATATTTATCGTGACATATTTTTTACTGTTTAATTTTTTTTTGTTTTACAAATGAAGCAACAGAAAACGTAGGCTAATCCTTTTCTTTAAAATTTAGAAAAATTAACAAAAACAATAACGAAATTATAAACAAATGTAATTTAAATTCAAAAAGGAAGATAAAAAGAATGGAATGGATACAAACTAAGCAGTGGTTTTTGATTACGCATTATGTTCTTTCTGTGTTGGGAAAGTAACAAAGGTTGAACTGAGAGGATCATATTTTTACATATTTTCATTTACCCATTCATAACGTGAAGTAGGTAAAACCCAGATGGTAGTATTCGATTACAAAATTTGTAAGCGAAGCTTAGGTTTGTCTACCCGTGCGAAGTCGGGCGGGCCAGCTAGTCAATTATAAAAAAAATATATATAATTTTTCTTGATAAAACCGATTGTGAATAAAATTCAATAAATATTCATACTTCACTACCTGCATACGTATACATACATACGTATTTGCCTGCAATCTACCTTCCTCTATTTTAAACAATAGCTTTTTTTTGATGCGGCAACAAGGAAGTAGTCGATGATAAAACCAACCTTGTTTAGATAAACTTTTTGAACTCCTATTGACTTCCACCATATAATGACTGCCCTCGTTATTAATTTTAAGCTTTTATTATATCTATCTATATCATAGCTATGCAATTAACTTTAAGCACGAATATTAACTTGAAAATTCAACGAATTCTATCATATTAATATATTCCACAGGTCTTATCGTTGGAGCTGTTATACGTTATGCTGGCTCATCAACTCCACTTATTCATCTTGCTGTCGAGCCAGAGGGTAATCCAAAATTCAACCAATCTCTACCCCCGGACACATTATGGTTGCAGGTAAATATATATTTCACTTTCAAAAGTTATTGTTTATTGAATGGAATTTCAATTTTTGTTTTAATTCATTTATGAGTTCAAAACAAAGCCTGTATAATTTAAAGTTTTAATTTTTGAACATAAATAATAACAAAAATGGTTCAAAGAGCATGTCGTGGAATGAGCTTTGTGAACACATCCCGCATGGAAAACCAATCTAGTTTTTACAGCGGCCCTAGATACTAAAAGGGGCCTTATAAGGGTTACTATAGAAATTCGCAAGGCTCGAAAGAGAAAAAAACTTGTCCTTTTCACCTATCTTGGTTAGACCCATTCTTCAATTAAATAGTTTTGCTAGTTTTAAAACAACTTAATAATCGTTCAACACATCCCAAGAGTCCAAACGGTTTTCCGATAGTTTAAAAATTGAAGTTCCACCTAATTTGTTAGGAATATTAAATAAAATCGTATGTTGCAAATGCAATTTTATTATTCGAGTTCAATTAAAAAAAATAATAATTCCTCAACTATCTTTCTAGTTCCCTGGAAAATTGTCACAAAATACCACCGACAAAGACCCCATCCAAAACAAAACATATGCATATGTTTTCCGAAGTCAAGTCTATCAAGTGGCAGAAAACGAAATCGATCTCAAGGCAACTTTTGATCCCGAAATATTCTTCAACATTATCCTGCCACCAATCATCTTTCACGCTGGCTATAGTCTCAAAAAGGTAATCCATCGATAATGATTTCTGTTCTCTCGTAACTAAATCTTCATTTATATCTTTTGTTTCAGAAATACTTCTTCCGAAATTTGGGAGCTATTTTAACATATGCTATTTTGGGAACAGCTTTATCAGCGTTCTTAATCGGCGCCATTATGTACGGCTGTGTGAAGCTGATGCCGGAATATCTGAGCAGCAGTTTTACATTCCTGGACACGCTGTATTTTGGAGCGCTGATATCACCAACTGATCCACTAACAATATTAGCAATCTTCCATGATCTGCATGTGGATGTGAATTTGTATGCTCTGGTGTTTGGTGAATCGGTATTAAATGATGCTGTAGCTATTGTACTGAGTGGGTAAGTAAAACTGAATCTGAATCCAATTTGTGGAAAGTTTATTTAAGTTTGTTTTTTTTTTCTCGATTTTTAAGGGCGATTCAAAATTACGGCGAACATTACTCGAAGACAGGAGAATTCGAGACAAATGCCTTCTTTATGGCCTTGAGTGACTTCTTTTGTATATTTATGTTGTCACTTCTGATTGGAGCTACCATGGGATGTTTTACGGCATTGATATCCTTTTTAAACTTTTATGTATTTTAAAGTTGGTTTTTGTGTGATAACACACTCGCAGTTAGGCTGCAAAGCTTACGAACCATCATATTAATAGCCGTTGTTTCTTTCGAGGTGGCGAAGTACTCATAAGTACTTTGCTAGTCATTTTGAATGAAACGGACGTCTACTCGCCATTAGAGCACGAGTAGTTGGTAGTACTAGATTATTGTTTGCATCTACTCATGAGTAGTTTGCCACCTCCAAAGGAACACGGCTAATATTGAAGGTTTGAATGAAACAACAACCACCTGAGTGAGCCACCAACAAGTCATTATAGGCTGGAGTTATAGCTATTTCACGGCTGCCAGGCGTCAAACCTTCAATATATTGATTTAAGTATTGGTATTTTTGTTTTAAGTTATTTTAAGATTCTGTGTTATCATTTTCCTTAACTCCCCTAACACTTGACTAAGTTCACCAGAGTTCGAGACTTTCCCCTCTTGGAAGCAGCACTGTTCGTCCTTATGTCGTACAGTACGTTTCTTATTGCTGAAGCTTCCGAGTTAACTGGTGTTGTGGCGGTACTATTCTGTGGAATTTGTCAAGCCCATTACACCTATAACAATCTTTCGGAAGACTCTCGGGTGCGGACGAAAGAGATTTTTGAGCTGCTTAACTTTTTAGCAGAGAATTTCATCTTTTCGTATATTGGAGTTTCGATGTTTACTTTTCCAAAACATCATTTCGATCCGGTGTTCATAATTACTGGATTTGTAAGTATTTTTTCTTCTTAGTTTAAAACACTCGAAAAATATGTGCAGATAAAAATGTGTGTTATACTTATTTTTTCCTCAGGTATGTGCGGCTATTGGACGTGCAGTTAACATCTATCCTCTTTCATGGTTGTTAAATTTAAATCGAAGGCCTAAGATCTCATCGAACTTCCAACATATGTTGTTCTTTGCTGGTAAGTAAATATAGTTTTTATTTGATTTATATTTATTTTTTATCAATTATTTTTATTCTTAAGGTCTTCGTGGAGCGATGTCATTTGCATTGGCAATTAGAAATACAGTTTCAGAAGCACGCCAAACAATGTTAACAGCAACATCACTTATTGTTATATTCACAGTGATAATTCAAGGTGGAGCATCGAATTTCTTACTCAATTGGCTGAAAATACCGTAAGTCATACATATTTTTTTTTAACATTACGAAAATATAGTCAACCTAAGCAGTGTGTACAATTGTACATAGGTAGATAGATTTATATACAGGAGAATTTGTAAAGCTCAGCTCAGGTACTTCGGCTTTTGAATCCTACTTTTCATCCCAGAATCGCCTTCTGGGTCAACTCTTTCACTCTCTCGGTGTGCAGAGCCTTCAGTCATTGCAGGGGAGTAATTCCTGTACCAAGTACCCAACTTTCTAATGCATAGTAGTGCTGCATATTCTGTCAGTATGTTCAGCAAAGGAATATTTCTTCACTTTCGAATCAAAGACTGCTTGTGAACGGATCAGTGGTGATTTTCATTTTCTGAAGTTGTTTCTTTCTGCCATAATTCTACAAATTTGCAATTTTTTATCCAGAAAGTACACAAACGAAGCAATAGTTACATAAGGCTTGTGTCAAATAAAGTCACAGAAAGAGAAATCTATTACGTTTAACTTACACAACTGACAAAACTGAGCTTATTGTAAAATAAAAAATTAAAATATTCTACTTCCGTGTTGAAATTCATACATATATTAATTCCAGATTTAAGAACTTGATATTACTTTGCGTTTGACCAGACTTGGTTAAACCTTCATATCATTTAATTCACTAGTCTAAAAAATTGAGCCTTTTATCTGTCACAGGAACCCAGGTTATACTTACCTAAGGTGTTTTAGGTTCTGAAATTAAACTGCTTCATCAGATCAGGATTTCGAGATATTTTAACGTAAAAATACCTCTTTTTCGGTATATGATACACAACGAAGTAATTTCCCTCCAAAAAATTAATAACGATATCTGAAAGTAGATGCTAACTTTATCCTTCAAAATCTATTTTGAACTATGTATTTCAATTCGTATTCTAACTGGAGAAAACCTTTTATTTCAAATCAGTCAGTTTTTCAGAAAAGTAGGTGAAGCGAAGGAACTCAAGTCAGCTTAAGCAACCAAGCAAATACACACTCTTATATAGTTATATTGTTAACCATAATAGCTCTTCTGCTCAGTGCCGTTGACTTTCGCGAACTTAAGCAAAAGATTCGAAATTTTGACATTTGATTACGTTCGGATAAGGTATTATGGTTAGGCCTTAACATCTAACTAACATTTTCTCAAAAGAGAAAGAGAGTATTGGAAATATTCAAATTGAATTTTAAAGGGTACGATTAGTAATTTCAGATGCTGAAAACAGTTTTTTTTTTGGAAAAAAAATATTTCGGTATGTAAGCCTGGATTTACATAACGATGTTGTCGAAAATGTTATATACATATTTATTTTGCTGTTAAATTGATATTATTATTATTTTTTTTTCAGAATCGGGGTTGATGAAGAGACTGAACAATTGAATAACTATCAAGTTCGTAGTGTAAGTATTCAAAATATTTTTAATTTTAACTTAAACTGTGTAAAAATGTGTATTTTATGTAATTTAATTTTTTTTTTGATAACTTATTTCTTAATATTTGCAAAGAAAAATTATAAACTTTTGCTGGCACCAATAAAAAAAAACAAAAAACTGATAAAAATGTAGAAATCAACATGTCTATTAAAATTCAAAACAAATTCTTGAGATTTTTCTCTTTATAAATTCTAATTGGCTGCGTGTTTATTTCTACATGCTTTTCCCCTTTTGCATGTAAAATATTTTTCAATATTCAACATTTTTAATAATTATTATAAATTTTATTAACAATTGTTAATTAAACAAATATTTATTTTTCGAATTTTGTTCAAAAATCAAAACCAAAAAATAACAATAAAAAAAAAAACAAACTTAAACTGAAAAAAAAATAAATAAAAATGGTCAAAAAAACCAACTTGAATGCACGCAAAAGGTTTACAACTCAATGGAAAATACAGCAGCAGCGGTATGTTTTATCATTTACAGTATATAAATTTCAATACATATATTATTTGATTTAATAATATTAATTGTTGTAAATCGTTATTTGATTTTGTATTATGGACGAGACTAGAGCAATGCCAATTTATAACAGTTATATCATTTTATTGCAATTAAAAGTGGAAGTGCGTTGAAGGGCTTCGCACGACTTGAAAAAAAAACTCTGAGTGACCAAAGTGTGCTTACCAGTGGAGTACCCTGCGGGGCCGCACAAACAGTACTTTTATAAAGCAAAACTAATATAATTGGCATGTCTAGAGCCACTTCCTTTGTATATACCTAATTTTCATTCTTATCAACTTTCAATTTTTGTTTTTTTTTTATCTTCAAGTTTTTAGTGGTGTATAAATTTGAATTATTTTATTTTTGGCGCAAAATTTCCATCAATTTTTATTCACTATCGCTATTTTTGTTTGTTTTTTTTTTTTTTTTTTAAATTAAAAAGAAGAAAAAAATGTTATACTTCATTGAAAATCTCATATTTTCAAGCAGTCAATCGACACAGGACTAAATTTGGGACAATTACCAATGTCCAGAAGACAAAGTTCTCTGGTGAGAGTTTTTAAGCTCCCAAGTTTGTTTAGTTAAAAATAAAATTTTGTGTTACTTTGTTTCTGCATTTCCAACAAAATAAAAAAGAAGAAGTTTTTAAATTGCGAATTTTGTACAAAAGACAAACATAAATGTTCCAAATTCAAAATTTCAATATTTTTTTTTTTGGTCCACCATGATTTGTAAGAAAAATCAATTTGATAAACTACCTACTACTATATACAACTACTGTTTCCGCTTTTGTATTTTGTTGATTAGAATATTTTTGTAATATTTATTAGAATGCGAAATTCTATAGTAAAAGTTTTGTTTGTTTTGGTTTTTTTTTTTTCAATTATTTTCTAAGCATTTATTTAGGTTATCTATAAATGTATCTGCTTTGAAAAAAAAAAAATGTGTTTTGTTTTTGTTAAAATATACCTACACGCTTTAACTTTAATTTAGCAAAGAATAGGCTTGAGAATTTAAATCAGTCTGATGGTTATTTGCAGGATGTTGATAACGACCTAGAGGGCGGTGCGACAACGCCCGGTGGTAGCAAAAAAACCAATGAGAAGGCTATATTGGCGCGCATTTGGGGCAACTTTGATACCAAGTAAGTACAAGTACCTACATTTTTTTTTATAAGTTAGGAGTGTAATACATTTTTAAGAACTATATATACATTTATGCACCTATCTATGGACATTTTAAAATATTTTGTTCATATTAAATGTGTACTGTTTCGGTCTTAAGCTGTACCTACTTGGTTACAAAAGCTTAGAAATTTGACTTTAGGCATATTATTTTTTTTGTGTAGACAGGTGTCATCAAAAAACAAATAAAATATGTGGATGTGTGAAAAAATTTCTGCATTATACTAACGGTATCTAATTATAATTATCATCAATCTATTCTACGTATAATCTTCCGAGTAAACAAAAGGCGTTAGTCATATTCTGCACTAAGTTGATTGCAACTACAAAACTAGCTGGTCAAAAAGTTAGCTTGTTGATTGAAAAAGTCAAAATTTTGGTGAGATTTTAGTCTAAGAATAGTTTTGAAATTTTTTTTTTTAAATGGCACTTCGAAATGGGTAGAGCAAAACACTACACTGAAGATCAACGTGAAGCCATTTTATCCATGCATAACAAGGGAGAATCTATTAGAAAAATAGCAAACAGTCGTTGGAAGCTCTGGAAGATTTGTGTTTAATGCTATGAACTCCAGAAACACCAAAGAAACCAGAGGGTGCCCATCTAAAATGACTGGAAGAGATAGAGTCACTTTGGTAAAAAAAGCTAAGATGAATCCTTTAATGTCCTTAAAAGATCTGCAGTGCGAAATAGAAACGCAAATCAGTGCCAGAACTATTCGTCGTATCCTAAAGGATGTTGATCTTCACGGTTTATATCCATTGAAGGTACCATTGCTAAAAAAAAATACATACCCAGAAGCGGATTTGTTTTCAAAAATTTACAATATAAAAAAAGATCCCCTTAAGACCAAGAAACAGTAGAGGAATGTACTTGTTGTGATGAAACTAAAATAAAACGGCCCAAAGTGTGAGACCTACAATCCGAGGTACACAAAACCAACCGTAACGCATGGAGGTAGCTGAATAATGCTATGGGGTTGTTTTTCTTGGTGGGTCGTTGGTCCAATATTTGTTATAGATGATATAATGACAACGGTGTCGTGTGTGGACATTCTGCAGACTGTTATGCTGCCGTGGGACAAAGTCAACAAAGCTCTGCTTTCAACGAAACAAACCGGCCGTTATTGAGTGGCCTTTGCAATCTTCGGACCTTAATCCTATTGAGAACCTCTGAAATTAGAAAAAGATTGTTATTTGTAAACATAAACCTTCCAACAAAGCCGATATCTAGAGAATTGTCCAAGAAATGTGGTATTCGATCCAACAGGAAAAGTGCCAGAAGTTGGTAGGCTCTATAGGTACCGAATCAAAAACATGCAGTTTTAAAAAAATAAAGGTTTTTTTTAAACTAAATAGGTATGTATTAAAATTTCTCTGCTAAAAGATAAAGAAAAATGACATTGCTATAAACAGAAATTATTGTTTTTTGTTAAATAAATCAAGTGTTGCTATTTGTATGTCCAGCTTGTGAGAAGCTTACTGCAAACGGACTTGGAAGTTTTGCAAACCCATTTAAGTTTTCAAAAATTTTTACATAAACAATATTAACAAAGTACTTACCACCAATATACAACATAAACATTTTTGAATATTTGCCAAGTATAAGCCATGGCTACATTACAGTTGTTAACCACAAGAGCAGGTTCATGCGATCTAGTCGTGCAAATATTTTTCATTCACTTTATAGGTACCTAGGTACCCTAGAACTTCACTCCTAACTTAGTACCTACGTATTCTTTTGGCAAAAATTAAAGATCTGAAAAACAAATTGCCAGTGATTAAAAATTTACATATTCAAATGAAGGTAAAGAGCACACCCCTTTACATATCTTAAATGACATTAAGGCCTAGTTTTTCAGTAGCGAGTTTAACCAGAGTTAGTAAAGCTCTAGAATTAAATTATTCCACCGTTAGCTGAGGAAGCAGTTTTTTGATGGAGAATGCATGCGGAACGACTAAGCAAACTCGGTGGATAAAACTTCAAAAGCATCTGTTCAGTTAATCCTGAGTTAACTCACCAAATGTGATGAGTTAACTCGGGTTTAACTTTAATCTCATACTGAAAAACTGGACCTAAATGAAATAAAATACATAATAAGGTAACTACCTATTTCATGTAGGTACCTACCTATATCTGCTCATATACATACATACATATCTATCTACCTACCTACCTACAATTATGACGTCTGTATTTAAAAAAAATATTCAATGACCTTCAATAAAATCTGCAAAAGGGTAGTTAAAGTGATTGTGAATCGTCAACGTAGTTGTATTTGTTTTTTTTTTTTTTTGGTATTCATCTGATCATGAATCATGATCAACTTATTTTGTTGATGTTTTTACAATTCACATTAACTTAGAACAGGAAAAGATATGAGAGACTTTATATTTTCACTACAAAATTACTCTGGCTTCTCTTCATTTGTCGAATAAATCTTTCGCCTTTTACTAAAGATTTCCGTGGAGAGGGGCACTCTAATGAGTCTAAAATAAATTTTTGATAAGCTCTGCCGCAAGCGGAGCAATTAAACAAACATACAACAATATAAGTACCTAAGTTTAATTTAAAAATAGTGAAATAGTAGGGGGTTTGAGGTACACGGAGTTAAGGGAGTTTTAATTTGATTATAAAAATAAACTAATTAATCAATGGTTGCCAATGTGATTAAGATTATATTGTCGAATGTGAAATGTAAATGCAAAATAAATGCTGTTGTCTAAGTTAGACGAGGTTTAATAACCTATTTGAAATGGGTATAGGTATAGTGGTAATGCTTTTTAGTTTTTTCTTTCATATAAGCAAAGCAACCATTAAGCAGATACTAAAACTAAAAAAAAACATACCATCTTTTTGGTACTATAATCTCTGAAAGTACATACCTACAAATCTTGTTGAATGCTCAGACCTCAGAGACAAATAAACTTCAATTTATTCCAATTATAACATTTGAGTGGTACCTATTGATATTTTTGAATTATAAAAAATCGTTTTTGTCACTACTGGCTGTCTACAATCGAAAATTTTCTTTTTATCCTACAAATAATTTCTTTTTATTTCCGAAATAACATACTTAAACATTTTTACAAAAGAAGGTAGGTACCTACCTTGTTTTAGAGTGTTAGACACTGGTTAACTCCTAGATAATTTTCGCTGTCAATTTAGATTCAAAAATCAATTCGACAAATTTGCTACTTACCTATTCTGCTTGTGCGTATAGTTAAAGCTAACCACCACTGAAAAACTGCTTGAGGAGTGAAACTCGGGTTTAATTTATTTATAGGACTACTGCTTACGGGATAGTTATGCCTACAAACGTGGTTCATCCTCGGTTCAAGATTCTTACCCCCCGATCTCGGAGAGTCAACTTAGGTTCAACTAGCGTTCAAGGTTCAAAAAATGAATAATATTCGTGAGTTGTTGAGGTCGTAAATGTATACCTACATTACGCCAAATGTTCACATGCTAATTCTAAAAACAACAATTTACCAGCGCATTTGTCCTTCAGTAATTATATGGCTTGATAAGGAACACTTCGGAATCGGGACAGTAGCTAGTACGGTTTTTCAATAAAGGAGGATAGATCATAGATGTTTAAATGGAAAATTGTGGTGTTCGCTGTGTGGCACGTAGCGCCGTTTAGGGATTTGTCAATCACGAACGATTCGATTTTTTTGATCCGATAATCGAAAAGTATTGGTGATTGAAATCACAAATTTTCATTTCAATCGATTCCAATCTCAATCATGTCGATTATTCTCGATTTTCCATCCCAATCTCAATCATTTCAATGAATCTCGATTTTCGATATCAATCTCTATTGAATTATTAATATATAATTATTCTATCGGAGAAAAGAAATATGGGTCAGATTGGATTCGATCAAAATCGGTACAGTATTCGTTAAATTCGGATTGAATTTCATCGAAACCGAAATAAAAAAAAATTGTCTGAGTGCTGGGTCTCATGGTTAATATGTGGAAACATCAACGTTTGTTTTTACGTAGTTACTATCACGGCCAGCCCTCTAGCTCCAATGGAAACCGCAAAATTTGCACTGTCCAGAATTTTAGTACGGCGGATCGAGAAACGGAATACTCCAATCGATTAGCTAAAGTCAAGCCCAACAGAACACTTTTAATTTCACTCTACCACCAGCAAAGATATTACATATCAAAAATCGAATCGGAACAGGAATTGAGTGGAATGAAAATGATCGAATCACTTTGCTAATCGATTCTTGAACGATTTGAAATGAACGATTTACACAGTTCTTGCGCCGTTCTGTTGGAATCAGATGTCGTTCACACCAACTATTATTCAATTGGAGCCAGCAAAAATTAGTTATCATCGATTGTTCACTGAGTCGGATGACTTAAATTTTTCCACCAAACGTTGCCCCAAAAGATTTTGATATTAGAGTTTTATCACTTGAACGTGCTGTTCACTCGTGTAACTTGCCATGGTGATTTGGCATCAGTAACTAAATAATAAACATCAGTTGACAGATGTCACGAAAACAACATATGGCCGCAACAGGCTGCCAAAATCTACCTGGGCCAATTGCAAAACCCATTGGGGGCATTCACTAATGTGGTTTCTACGTAGTCAACTCACTCTGATTGGCTAAAAACAACTAAAAACTTAATTGAAATTTTCCCTTCGACCTAGTGTAAAATTTTCTGTTACAAAGTTAGTGGATAATGATTTTGACATTTCACAATCAGCTGTTCGATGAAAATACAAGTTTAATTTTTGGTAGAAGATATTTTCAAATTGAAATTAATGGTGCAATATGAAAATATACATCTTATACATTTAATTTAATTTAAACTGTAAAAAAAGTTTATTAAAAGTTCTCAAAACACAAATTTTTCTTATTTAACATCTCTACATCTGTCATTAATATGACAGTTTAGGATTGACTAGCTTTGTAGTGCAATTTTGCATTCACAAAGCTAGTTGAATTTGAACTGCGTAGAAACTACATTAGTGAATGCGCCCATTAGCTCACCAAAACCAAAGATAATAGTATTCTAATATTATCTTTGCCAAAACACATCCAATATTTACTTATGTCGTTTTCAAGTGGAATGGAACAGTTCCGAAATCCAACCGAAAACGGCATTAATTGCCATACACACACATACAAACGGGTTGAGTATTAGCGCACTATCAAATGCATCCTCAAAAAAACAGCGAAACTCAAAACAGCAAGAAAATTACAAATATAAATTAAAGCAATGCGAAATAATTGAAGCTGTTAGACGGGATTTAGACGAATTGGTACGAGCGACACAAAAAAAAAAATTGTGTGAGTGCCGGGACCCACGGTTAATATGTGTAAACATCAACGTGCGCGGATCCAAAACGGACTTGTTTTTGCTTGAAGGGGATCTTAAGATTTTTTTCACTGAACGCACCCATCCTAGTATGCAGATCGTAACGTTGCACACCGTAACGTTGCACGACGTAACGATGCACACGAACGTTCACGTTTTTTTTCACTCTACCGCCAGCATAGATGGCAGACACATCAAAAAGTTTGGCAAAGGAGATAAAAGAGGTGAAACGTGTCGGTAATAGATAGAATCGGAACGTGATTTAAAAACTGAGGGTATAGGGAAATCCTATCTTAAAAATGAACGATGTTTCGAAGCAAAATTCTAAACTGCCGAAAAGTCCCACTTCCCTTTGCAACTTGTGTAGGTTCAGTTTTTGATATTAAGAAGTCAAGAAATCGTTAAATGTACGAAGTAGCCTCAAAAAATCCTCCAATTACCACGTAACCATTGTTGAAATTTTATTATAGAATTATCTGTAGGGTAAATAATATAACTGCATAATGGCCGATTTCATAAAGCCCTTTTAGCTATTTAACAGGCTTTTAAACCTTAAAATGACGTTTGTTGCATACAAAATACGTCGTTTTAAAATTTAAAAAGCTGTTAAATATTTGTGAAACCGAACATTATACTATGAGCCGATTTCATAAAGCCCCTTTAACTATTCAAGAAGCTTTTAAACCTTAAAATGACGTTTGTTGCATAAAAAATACGTCGTTTTAAAATTTAAAAAGCTATTAAATATTTGTGAAACCGAACAAAAGACTTATTATTTCGCTTAAGTCCTTATGGAGGTAGGGACGTTCGAAGATCCTTATTTTAATATTTATAATTTTGCATTTTTAGATACATGAAGCCCCTTCTAACGCACTCGCGTCCAACTTTGCTTGAGACCCTACCGGTCTGCTGCAATCCTGTGGCCCGCCTTCTGACAACCACAGAACAACTAACACAGGTAATTCAATATCAAAAATTGTGTTGTTTTTTTTTTTTAATTTAATTTTATAAACTTTTTAATTTTTCAAAAACCAAACTGCATGCAATCTGGTGTTTATTTTCGATGTTTAACTTTCATAAACATACATTTTTTTTTTTGCGAAAACTAAAACAAAATTTTCGAAAACTAACCTTGATTTTTTTTTGCTGTTGTAAAACACAATTCAAAAACCCCATCCATCATAATTTAGGATGGCGGTACACGAAGATCTGACTCAGATTCGGACATTTGTATAGACGATGATGAATTCACTCGAAACGGATCGAGTAATGGCGGCGGACCAGGCGGTGCCAATGGTCCGCGCAGAAATTCGATCAATCGTGTAAGTATTCGAATTGTTTCCGATGATCGAACAAATCTTTTTGCTAGTTACAAAAATCGTGATTAAAAACAAAAAAAAAAAACAAAAGAAAACTCTTCTGTGTACATAAGAAATTCGGGTTTTAGTTTCAAAAACAAACAAAAAAAATATAACGCGTTTTCTCTTATAGTCAAAAGTCCAAAGATATTTAAACAAAAAAAAAAAGAAATAAATTCTGACATTATCCTCTTGCAAAAATAGTTCTCATTACCAAAAAAAAACCTTCTTAAACTTAAACAAAATCAATAATTTGTTTTCTTAAATTTTTTTGTCTCTAATTTTAATTCTTATGTTATTTTGCATGCTGGCAAATTTAAATTTATAAATATATTTAAAAAAAACTATTTTTTTTTAAATTATTTTTACCAAAAAAAACAACTACCTACCAACATGGATTTCTTTAAATTTAAATTTAAATTAAAAAAAAAAATTATTTATGTAACAAAATTTAACAAAATGAATTTTATTGTAAAATTTCTTTGTGTGTATATTTAAAAATTAACTTGAAAAAATACCTATCGCTAAATAATTGTTAATTATTTATTTATGTTTGTTGTATTTTATTTTGTTTTTTTTTTTTGTTTTAACACAATTTAATTTTGTATATTTAATTTCATAACTATACACACCATATGGTATTTTGTTGCAAAAATATTTATTTATTATGTTTTTGATAATTATTTTTGTTTTGTTAAATTGAAGACGAGTGCTGTTTTGAATGAAACTAACCAAATTATCGCTGATCTCAGTGTTGTTACAGATAATTTTATGTGAACAAAATAATTAAATTTTTAAAATTAGCAAACAAACAAAATAACTCACCGTATAAACACATTTTTTTCTACTATAATATACTAATTATATTAACACACTTTATACAATATACTAAACCACATATAGACACTTATTAATTACACTTTTGTATTACATAATAGTTAAAAATTAGTTTAATATTGTTTTGTTGAAAATGTTGTTATTTTTTTTTTATTTTAGTGTTTTTATTCCAAAGTATTGCTTAGTATAGTTTGTATTATATTTAAATTAGGTTGTAACTATAATGATTAAATATTTTTTTAGTTTTTTCTTTGTATTTTATTATTGTTGTTTGTATTTTTTAGTTTGTAAATAATGTTTGTTCTTGAGTAAAGTTTGTATTTTTGTAAATCTTATGGATTTTATTTCGAGTGTTCTTTCCAAAAAATTCCCCTTGAAATGGCGACGCGTTGTAAATGTTTGTAGAATGGAACATACAAAACGTTTAAATATAATTTTAGTTGGTCATTGAATTAAGCTTGGTTAAATACAGAATAAAACATAATTTTAAGTTACTGAAAAAGGGTATTATTTGTTTCACATGAATTCACCGACGAAAATATCCCCGCATAGTACCTAAACTCCTAGTGTCAAACAAATTATGTCGTTTTCGTTTGGATTTCGGAACTGTTCCGTTCCTATCGAAAACGGGAAATTTGGAGTAAAAGGAGTGAAAAAGGAGTAGCTCCGAACGTCCACTCGAAAACGACATTAGTTAAATTTTTTTTATTTTTATTGACACTGTTTAGATTGGAAAGATTGAGTCCGGTATCTCGACAGTTTGTAGGCAAGAGAGGTGTTGTGTGAGGGATCTCGTGAGGCACGAAGAAAACATAAAAACCGATCTCATGAGCCTCATTTGTTATTATTTCAATGTGCGAAATATTGAAATTGTTGTTGTTTCAATGCATTTTGAGGCGCCTCAAAGTTTCTAATGTAAACACGATGAGACTCACCAGTCCGTACTCAATCTTCCCAATCTAAACAGGGTCATTTGGATCAGAGATTATTCACATGAAGATGAGAATCCTCGGCAGCCATTTCAATTTACCTACCAGCTTGAAATGTCAGTTTGCGGATAAAAAATGAGAATGGTTGTTTAAAAACCTCACACATAGACAGTATAGAAATCTTCACACACCTGGTTAGATTGTTGTTGCAATTCACATCTATTCATCGACACGACATGAAATTACAAAAACAACTTACGAAACATTCTCACCTTTATATTCAGTATTTTTGATTTGGATATTCAACTTCAAAGTTGAGTTTTAAAATTTCAAAAGTGTCAGGTGATTTGTTCAATAGGTGTATGTTTGATGAATGGCCGCGTTTGGGTTACTATCCAAAGCTATCCGGTGGTTTGTGTTGTTGTATTTTCTTGTTCAAAAATAGGTGATGCAACAAAAAATCAAAGCTATCTCAAAATCCTTGCGTTCAAAAACCTATCCAAAAATGTGGAGATACGTTGAGTTTTTGTTGCATCAGCTGTTTTTTCGCAACGGATCACAACAACACAAAATTATCCAGATCGCTTTGAATACAATTCTGAACGCTGCCATTTTAGATAGGTAGATAGATATCTGACTACCACCCGAACGCGAGCACAAAAAAGAACGGACACGATCGTAAAAGTACAGGAGGGTATGATTGATGAGGAAAAACTTTCTCTTAACTGTTCAACGTTGTGTCACAGAGTTCTATGAAGCTGTTCAAAAAATACTATATTTGCTGGACCTACTTTTGAGGTAGAGCAAGTGCCTGGATACATTTACGGAAGATCGCAATGCCTCACTGCAAACTCTGTGGCTACACACAGAAATAAACTTGCTTGGCAATGTAATGTCGTTTTCAAGTGGACGTACGGAGATAATCCTTTTTCACTCCTTTTACTCCAAATTTCCCATTTTAGATAGGAATGGAACAGTTCCTAAATCCAAACGAAAACGACATAAGAAAATCAACAGCAGGCATTATTGAACTTTAAAGGAAACGAAATGGTAATGAAACTGCAAATACGAACGAAATTTTTGAACCTACCAGCTCGGCAATAAAATAAAATGTAATTATCTGCCAAAGCGAAACGATATTAGAATGAAACTTTCATCACTGCACAGAGTTTTATAAAAATTTATGAGATTCGTGCAGATCTTTGATTTTTCAGCCCATCTCTTTCCCCCTTTGTTAAAAATAATTCCCTCTCTTTTAAATTTTCATGCAAGTTTCATGTGAAATTGCGTCAATTTATCTAGGGAACAAGTGAGCTAGAAGTGTCAAGGCGTCAGCTGATTTGTTCACACGTTGGAAGTGAGTTCAATATCTATTGTTCAGTGACTACGTTCTGTAACTCTCGCATGGATAAAATCAGTCGAGAAACGATGAAAATTGAAACAAATCGTATGAGTTTTGTTCCATTTTTCATCGTTTATCGACCAATTTTACTCATGCGAGAGTTACAGAACGTAGGCACATATATAAACTCATATATGAACACATTCGACTCACTATGACGCTTAGCCGACTTTAAAACAAAATACAAATCGGTGCTCTTAAAAGGATTATTTAGAAATTTGTAACTTACAATATTTAAATTTTTTTAATTAATATGTTTCCAATTTAAAAAAAAAAAATGATTCTGTGGGATTTAAGTGTCAAACAAAACCTCTATTCGTTTACTTTCCAAACCTGCCATTTTCTACCAGTTTAAGTCCGAAGTTCTGTCAAAGTCCATATAAAAAAAATTGTAGATCGCAATGAAATAAAAAAATAACACGACAACTATATTTTAAAGGTCTTTATATGACGAGGTAAAGTTTTAGACTAAACATAGTTCATAATTCATAATTCATACATACATACATACTACCTATGCATTGTCACATATACTACTACACCCCTTCTCGATGCATGAGGCCAAGTTTTTCTGCAAGAATTCGGAACTGCTGTTGTGGAAGCGCCTTCGTTAAAATGTCCGCTTCTTGATCAGCAGTACTCACGTAGTGCAAAGCAACTTCACCTTCTTCAACTTTTTGTCTAATGAAGTGATGCTTCACATCTATATGTTTGACTCGCTTATTTTCCATATTGATCGCCATTTTAATGCAGCTCTGGTTGTCTTCAAAAATCGGGATGGTTTTTACTTCAATCAATAAATCAGAAAGTAGTCCTCGCAGCCATACACCTTCTTGCACAGCCAGTGCTAACGCTACATATTCTGATTCGGTTGTGGAGCAAGCAACGACTTGCTGCTTCTTTGATGTCCAGCTTACTGTGTTACCAAATACTTTGTACAGGAATCCGCTTGTGGACTTCCTATCGTACTCATCGGAAGCATAATCTGCATCGGCAAAACCAACTAGTGGTTTCGTATCTGGGTTTTTGATGTAAACCAATTCATAGTTTATAGTTGATTTAAGGTATCTTACCAATCGTTTCGCACTTTGCCAATGCTCAACGCCTGGAGCATCTTGATGGCGACTGAGCTGAGAAATGGCAAAGCAGACATCAGGTCTGCTGCACAACATCAAGTACATAACTTTTCCAATCAGCTCTCTATACGGTACATTTATCTTCATATTTGCATCTAGCTTCTTTAAACGAGTTGACCTATCCATTGGAGTAGACGCACCTTTACAATCACTCATCTTCATACATCCCAGTAAATCATTAATTGCTTTTCTTTGCGACATGCTAAGTCTAGGTTCTTTTGCATTATAACCTATTCCTATACCAAGGAATTGTTCTAACTCTGTTGTCTCTTTCATCTCGAATTGACATGTAAGCAAGCTCTTGACTTCGTTGTGTTGATCACTATTTTCACTTATAAGCAGCAGGTCGTCAACATATAAGACCAAATACATTACATACCCTTCGTGGTACCTTACGTAAACACAATAATCATGTTGAGATCTCGAGAATCCAATTTTTACAGCAGCGTCGTTGAATTTTCTATACCAACAGAGAGGTGACTGTTTCAGTCCATATAGGGCCTTCTGTAACTGACAAACCATACCGCTTTCTGCCTGCATGCCTTCCGGAACGGTCATGTATACCGTTTCTTTCAGCTCCCCATTAAGAAACGCCGTCTTCACATCCATTTGGGTAATTATGTAGCTTTTGTGAATAGCCACTGAGAGAACGGTTCGTATTGCAGCCAACCTAGCTACAGGAGCATAAGTTTGCTCATAGTCGACTCCAAATTCTTGCTGACAACCTCTTGCCACAAGCCGTGCTCTGTAAGCACATGGTTTACCATTTTTATCGGTTTTCAGCTTAAAAACCCATCTGCAGCTTATAATTTTCATCTCGGATGTCTTCGCAATCATTTTGAACGTATTGTTCCTTCTCAATGATAGCAACTCATCTTTAATGGCAGCTTGCCATTTGTCACGATCAGGTCTCGTTTCAATTTCTTTAAAGGTGGTAGGTTCATCTGAAAAATTTACTTCGGACAGATTTATTTGTTCGAAATTAGCATTATAATTTAACTTGCCTGGAGGTCTGCGCTCACGACAGTTAGGCCTTTGATTAATCAAAGATGGATTCTGTCGGAGCGCAACTGGTGTTTCTTTTTCACAAGCAGACTCAAAACTTGAATCTTCTGCTGATGCAGCATCGCCATCTTCAGAACCTTCTAGGGGATCCATGTCTGCCATTGAATCAACAAACACTCGCGTCTCCTGTTCACCTCTGCTCGGGGTTTTAAATGAGTCCCCTTCTGCAACATACGTCTCCTTCTCAGCTGTCCATGTGGTTTTTAAAACGTCCTCTTCTGCAATTTCACTCCTTGCGATCACTGGGGTTTTAAAAGCGTCCCCATCACTATCAGTCGTGAGATCCTTCGCTGGAAATGTCGACTCATCAAATTTAACGTTGCGAGCAATCACAATTTTTCGAGAATTTGGATCCCACAATCGGTAACCATTTACCGCATATCCAACCATTATTAGCTCCATGTTTTTGGCATCGAATTTCTTTCGCTTTTGTTTAGGTAATAGAGAAAACGCCTGGCAGCCAAATATCCTCAGTTTTCCAACGTCTGGTTTAGCACCGTACCAAACTTCAGCTGGGGTTTTATTAATTAAACATCTTGTAGGGCATCGGTTCATCAAATATGTTGCTGTTAATACAGCTTCTCCCCACATCTCCTTTTTTATTCCCGACTCAGCTATCATTGCTCTGGCTCTTTCCACAACACTTCGATTAAACCGTTCTGCGACACCGTTTTGTTTGGGGCAGTAACCAACTGTTGCCTCTAGTTCTATCCCGTTAAGACTATAAAATCTGTTTTGCTCATTTGACAAGTACTCTCTACCTCTGTCACACCTGAAGTATGCAATGCTACAACCAAATTTTGCTGTCACGTGATTTAGGTAATGTCTGAAGCACTCAAACACTTCTGATTTTTTTTTAATTAAATAAACTTGAGCGAAATGGCTATAGTCATCGATAAAGCTGACAAAGTACCTTTGCCCTTCATACGTACATGGAGTGATTGTGCCGCAAACATCTGAATGTATGCGCTCTAAAATTCTCAAAGTAGATGGTCTCTTTCGTAAATAAGGGATTTCCGCTTGCTTCCCTTTTGCACAAGGTACACACGACACTTTTTCTTCACCAACCTCTAAGCCAGTTACCATGTGATTATAGTCTAACTGTTTTAAGTAGGATTTATTAACATGACCTAATCGACGGTGCCATACGTCACTGATTTCACACACGTTTAGTTGCGGGTTCAATGGATGAATTTTCACTTCATATAAAGAGCTTGATAACTCACCAATAGCAATGGTTGATCCACCTGACTTGATGAACGCATTCTTCTGTCGTCCAAAAAAGATTTCTAGGCCCTTCTCCTGTAGTGCTTTTATTGAAAGGAGGTTGACTCTAAGCTCCTTAGCATACAGCACACCATTTACCTCGATTTTCACTCTTTTTCCATCAACAAATGTGTACCCTTTAAACAAACCTCTGTGAGTAGCTTGAAGCTCACCCTTTTTTCCGGCCGTGCTGATGATCAAGGGCGTATTCAATTGTTCCACAGAAGTTAACGCGTCCAAATTGTTTGTTACATGACGTGTGCTACCAGAATCTAGTACCCAAATGCTCCCATCAACACTTTTTGAACCCATCATAAAAGCATAGGCACTGGTATCATTCGAATGCTTTGAAAATCTACCTTTTCTTCTGTAATTCGATTTTGATACTTTTTGTGGGCAATTAAAACTTTTATGCCCCTTTTTTTTGCACTTGAAGCATTCTCCAGAGAAGCTCACAGAAAAAGCAGCATCATGATTGCTATCAAAATCTGCACTTTCTTTGTGTACTTGCTTCCGCATTTCCTCATTTAACAAACGGGATTTCGCATAATCCATTGTCAAGCCGTCATCAGGCATATTTTCTAACGCCGTTATAAGCGGCTGAAATTCTTCGGGGAATGACTTAAATAAATAATAAATTATTTCATTTGAGTCTAATTTGGCACCTGCCGCCGTCAATTCCCTCACACACTCGTCAAACCTGATAAAATGCTTCTTCATGTCGCTACCGAGTTCATACCTGAGTCTGTCCAACCTTGCTCGCAACATATTTTGCTTCGCCATGTTCGTTCCTGAAAATGTCATGGCCAAGGCATTCCACATTTCCATTGCCGTTGCTTTACTTTTGATGTACTCTAAATGATTATCATCTACCAAACAAATAATTAAATTTTTGGCTTTCGAGTTTTTTTCATTCCATTCTTTAATCGCAGCACTGTTATTTGCCGTTGCTGTTCCCGTTACCTCCGGCTTCGGGGTCGAAAGAACATCGAGAACACTTTGAGCCTCTAAAAAATTTTCTACCCGATATTTCCAAGAGTCAAAGTTTTTACCGTCAAAAGGTTTAATTTTTGCAAACACCAATTCTAAAGCCATGATGATCTGGGCCCATAACCTGTAGATCGCAATGAAATAAAAAAATAACACGACAACTATATTTTAAAGGTCTTTATATGACGAGGTAAAGTTTTAGACTAAACATAGTTCATAATTCATAATTCATACATACATACATACTACCTATGCATTGTCACATATACTACTACAAAAATAAATTGGACTAAAAATGGTAAAAATGGGTCGTTTCGGACTAGTCGCGAACACACCTAAAAATTACAGACAGAAAAACAGATGTCACAAAAGAAAACGTCAACAAAAATCCAACAGTTTTTAAAAAGTTTAAAAAGCCTCCCTTTCTTCGCAAACTCTTTCTCATCGTGAAGTGGGAGTGGGACAAAGTACAGAGACGTCAAAAAAAAGCCGTAGGAGACAGTGGAGTTTGCAATACATTTTTTTTTAAATTAACAGAAATTCACAATACAGGAACACCCCTTATATTTATAGAAAAGAGATAGAAACAAGTTGTTTTGACTCCTTGTTTGCAACATATACACTGATTTAGCTTTTTATCAGTCTCAAAATAAAAAAATTAAATATATAATTATCTATTTCAATGATAGCTTTAACCGGTCTCTAAATATGAAAAGGAAAACAAACTGGTTCTTCATTTATCATCATTATAAATTGTACTAGGTATACTGTTTCTCTTCTTTATATCATTAAACTAAAAGCTTTTCTGAACACACACAATTAATTCAATGACCAACTACTCCCAACTCTTCTATCCAATAATAAACCATTAATAAAAATATACTATAATCAAAATAGCATAAATATAATTTCTTTTATTTTATTTTTCTATTAGCTTCTAATCTCCCAACTCTCCTAAACAGAAAATAAAAAAAAAAAAATATATAACGGAAATCCAATATATAGAACAAAATTAATATATAGTAGATCTAAGTTAAGTTTTTAAATATGTTTTAACAATATTAAAACAAAAGAAAAACTTGCATTTTTAATAATATCCTCTTCATCCTAACCAACTAGAAGTTATACAAATTGTGTAAAAGTCGTTACTTTAAACTAAAAAAAAAAAAAAAAAAAAACTAAATAAAACAAAATTCTAACAAAAAATAAACTTCTACTTGTGTTTGCTTAATACAAATTAATATTTCAAACATAAAACAAAATCCTGGATCTCTTTCTCTGAACTTAATAGTGTGTTGGTAAGCCAATAATAAAGTTTTTCACAAATTAAAAAAAAAAAAAATTAAAACAAACGCCATTTTTCCATTTAAAATCAAATTCCCATACAGCTCATCCTTTTCGTACCTGTGATGGGTTTCGATTGCATTATTAACCATTTTTTATTTCTCTTAATCATTTGCATGCAATTATTGTTCGCTTAGTACATTTAAACTAAACTAATTTTTTTATTTTTCTTAAATTCATTTGTTAATTTATATTTTATTTTGTATTTTTCATTGTTTTTTTGTTTTGATTTTTTTTATATTTTGATTTTTAAAATTTATTTTCAGAGTCACAAACACATGGAAAATAATCAACATTGATATTTTTTTTGAATTTATTTTTAATATAATTATAATTTTTTGAATGAAAATAGTTTATACCAATATTTTTTTTTTTTTTTTTTTGAATTTTACTCAAATTGTATCCTAATTGTTATTTCTTATTTTATATATTTTTTAAATACTTGTTTACTTGTTATATCCATTGGGTGGGCAGCTTGTTGTTTCCAACTTGAATTTACTTTCCTTAAAAAAAAAATAAATTAGTCCCACTATTTGTACGCACTCTGTATATTATAGAATTACTATTTTACTATTTTTTTGTGATTTTATTTTTTAATTATTTAATAAATATTACCATAATATAATTATATATGTATGTTTAGAAAAATTTATTGAGTGTTTGTGTTTTTATTTTTGTTTTTTTTTCGTGATTTGGGGTCGTTGCATTGTTCATAATTGCTGAAAGTAAAGTTTACTTGCAACATTATAACATATTTTTTGCGAAAGACTCGATTCCGTTTTGGATCGGAAAACGCAGTCAACAACGTCTATACAACTCGGATCGAAAAACTGCGTTAATTGTTCTAAGGATTGATTGCATTTATTGTTAAAAAGAGAGCTCACAGTACATCAAGCCCTTTCGGACTATCTCCCACGATATAAATACAACATGTCAAAATTTTAAATTCCATTTGACACAACTAAACAGATAGATGACAGTCTATCTCACAAAATTTGACATATGACAATATCTACAAATTTTTAAGGTAGGCTCATACACATTACACTCATTTGGTTTGTTCGTGTACTTTCTGGACTGAACATTTGCATCTGTCAAATTATGAGGAGTGGTGACGAATTTATCTCAAAGAGAAGTGAAATTGCTCATTTCTCTCACTTTTTTGTCAAAAAGGAAAACGTCAAAAAAAATCCAAAAATTGAAAAAGAAAATTAAAAATCCTGCTTTTTTTTGCCATCTTGTTCTCACTGTGAAGTGGGAGTTAGATAATGTACATAGACGTCAAAGAAAGTCGGAGGAGTGAGTACAATTTGAACACTGTCCAAAAGTACACGATCGCTTCGAACCAAAAATATCTGCCACTTCTTAAACTTCAAAGAATGTTTTTATAGCTAGACAATCAAATTTCATTTCTCCGGCAAAAATTGTCAAATGTTTATATTCAAAAAAGTTGTACTTTTAAATGCACTTGCTTCTTTCTCGGTAACCTTGCACAATGTGCTGGCAAACGAACGTATTCGTTATCAACTTTACCAGCACTACTTGTAATATTTATATATTTTTGTTTTCTTCCACGCCAATAATCTGCTGCGAGCTCGTTTCCTCGTTTTCTGCAAGACTGTAAAGCTCAGCTTTTCAATGCGAAATCATTAAAAACGCTAAATGCCACGCTTTATAAGCTTAAATAGAAAAATTAAAAAGGCAAAATATATAACAACTGTGTAGAGTCTAGCAGGGACCAAGGAGAAGGGCAAATGTGTATTGCTTTTTAAATAGGCTAGTCCCACAAACGTAGTAGCCAGTATCTCTTGTCATAAAAAACTGCCTCTCACTTAGGCCGTTCGGACTCGGTGAAAATTGAAGGTCTCCTCCATTCCTGCCGACTAATTACGCTCACACAGGAATTGTTGAGAGTTGTGACTTGTGAGTCACCGGGACCCTATTGTCAACTGCAACAGGTGGCAATATTTTAATTTACAACTTGGCGATTGTCAAAATCTGTTCCATAAACAATTTGACAATTTTGTAGAATTGTCGAAAAATACCCGACAATTGTCAACTTTTCGTTTCATAAAAAAATTGTCATGACAATGAACTGTCAGGTATTTTTCGACAATTCTCAGGAATTGTCTGACAAATTTGTACTGACAATTCTTTTATGAGATGAAAAAAATATACAATTTACATAATTTGTCAGTATTTAATTGAAAATTGTGACAAGAAACTCAGTAGAGAAAGGAAGAAAAATTGAAACACAATGAATCGGTTTTGTTCCATTTTTCAACATTTTTCCATGTGGGCACTGCATAAAGTTATGTAGGCCATGACAATCTTCAAGATCATACAATGACAAAAGTGTCACGACAAATGTGTTAGTATATGACAATGACAAAATTCTCATGACAAATTTGTTATTGTATTTTTCTGACAAATTTGTCACCTGCCAATATTTTATGAAACACAAATCTGTCAGACAAGTGTGACCTGTCACCTGTCAATTTTTATGAAATAGGGCCCAGAACCTGTGCCTACGTTCTGTAATGTCGTTTTCGTTTGGATGTTCGGAGTACTCCTTTTGCACTCCTTTTTCACTCCTACTACTCCAAAAGCCTTCGATTGGCTGTTCCGAGTAATGTTTTCGGAGTGTTCTTCTGTCCCCAATTTCATTTTGGAGTAGATGAGGAACACACACATACATATAAATTTTTTCGTTGGATTACTTGTCAAAAGTGATAAATACTTGAAGAAGCCATTTTGTTAAATGGCAGCTTTAGGTAGTGTGTGTGTAAATTTAGGAGAGTCAGTGTTTTTATATTCGATTAGAATTGAAAAGGAGTAGAATTGAACGAAGATCCAATCGAAAACGACATAACTCTCGCATCGATAAAATCAGTCGAGAAACGAAGGAAATTGAAACAAATCGTATGAGTTTTGTTCCATTTTATATCGTTTCTCGACCAACTTTATCCATGTGAGAGTTACAGAACGTATAGGCACTGGTTCACCAAAAAAATATATTTTATTTTGTCCCACGATCGGCACATTTCTGAGTGCTTTATTTTTTAAAAGGTAATTTGGATTCATTTCTCAATGGTATTTTGCTGTGGGACACAATAAATTTTTCAGTAAATCTTTCATTTTCCACCCTCCCTGCCAAATTGCTTGGGCTATAGAGAAGTTTAATGCATTTCAATGAAAAAAAACCTTGCTGGCTTTTTACAAAACAACCCTTAGGTTCAGTCTGCCGCCATATTAATTTTTTTTTAATTAACATTATTTTTCAAATCAACTTGAATGACTTTCGTTCGAAGGCTAAAATCCTTTTCTTTAACCTAGTTGTCTTCAAAAATGTTAGAGCTTTGCAACTTTTTAAAAATTTGTAGCTTGAAAATTCTACTGATTGATAATCCTGCGATTGTTCGAAAATATTTTTCGACGCTTTTCTTAATTTGGCTTTAATTTTTTTTTTTTTTAATATTTTTCGCTTTTTCGTATAGTTTTTTTTTAACTTATATTTGGTTTATTTAAATTATTTATATTGTTTAGTTGTTTCAAATAAAACATACCTTTCACACGTTTCACCACAAAATATTTTACCTAAAATAACATTCATCTTAAAACCTTCAAATAAGACAAAATTCGGCGAACAATAAACAGAAATTGACAGAAAATAAACAAACATACCTACACCTTCTATTTATCACATCATTTTCGGAAAAAAAATTAAATTAAATTAAATAAATATAAAAAAATAAATAAATATTTAACAAAATAAATTTAAAATGTATGTCGTCCATTAATTATTTCTTCTCTTTTTTTCTATTCTCTCTTTGGTTGGTTTACAAAAATAAAATGAAAAAAAAATGAATTCAAAACAATTAACTTATTAAATTTTGTATTTTTGTTTTATTTATTCATCTTTATACAAACAACTAACTACATAAATGAATGAAATAAATTGTAAACATTAAAAAAAAAATATGTATGAAACAAAAAAAAACTATTAAATAACGAAAGATGGAAATATTGGAGCATGTCCAAAGTCCAGTATCGACGCGTATTAGACTTTTAGGCTTTTACGGCAAGAATTTATAGAAGAATTTTTATTAAACATTTTATATAATATTTAACTAAAATTTACATGCATTATTGTATTTGAAAAAAAAAATATTGAAATTAATATAAAATAAATCAGAAGTCATTAAAAAAAAAATTGTTAAATTTTCCAAAAAAAAATTAAAAATTTTCTTATTGCTTGATAGATAAACACAACATTTATATATAAAATATTTATATATTTTGTATTGTGTATTTGTGAAAGGATTTAATCCTAGATAATGTTTAAACCTACTTTTATTAACGTCATTTTCAATTTATTTGCATTCTTTTGAGCAAAACCATACAAAATAGAATTAAAAATATTGAATTTTTCTTTAAATAAAATACAATTTAGTTTAAACTTAAACATTGAAATTGTTCAAATTATTGTTCTGTTTTATAATAAACACAGAAAACAAAACAAAAAAAATATACATATACAAATAATTTGTTTGTACAGAAATATAAAATATATATAAAACTAATGTAGGTATCAGATTTATTAATTTATAATTATTTATAAGAATTTAATTAAATTTATTTTATGATGATAAATACATAGATAAACTGGTAAAATATTAATAAAAATTATTTTATGAATTAAAAATTTTATTTGTGTTTTATTTTCCTTTTGCTTGAAGATAAAAATAGGTGATTACAGGTTTGTATAAAAAAAAATTCACAAATTACATACATACAATTAATTTCACTCCACAAAATTTCTCATAAAATGTTCCCAATCAAACCACCCTTAATTATGGTGAATTGGACAAGAGTCAACAAATGCCTGCATCCCGAGATTGGGAATTCGACCTCAGTATATTGCTCTAAAAAACGACGTCGGGGCTAAGCAATGTACATGTTAAATGCAACAACAACTAATCCTCTTCGGGCTTTGCTAAGCGCGAAGAGTTCTCAGGCCTTAATTTAAGCACAGAAAAAAACTGTGTTACCGGCATGAATTGCATACCTGTTGTCGATAGCTTGTATGGAAACTCCATTTTATTTCTGAAATGACGTCGCTAATCCGCTATGTCGTTTTTTCAACCAAATCCCTCCGGGCTTGCAAACAAACACGGGTATTGTCGAATTCCTTCCAACCAAGAAATCGATGCTGTTCAGAAAAGAATTGATTTGCTTAAAAAACAGATCCATTTTTCTAGACAAATGAAACTTTTATCAAAGTTTAAACTTTAAAAACGAGGCTATCCCAAACCAACACAAATATTTCGAAACGACAACGAAACTTTCGCCTGTCTAAATTTATTTACAAGGTGATTAAAGGCTCTCCCAAACCAACGCGAAACATTCGGCGCGACAACGAAACTTCCGCCTGTCTTAATTTATTTACATGGAGATTAATGGGAGCACCCACACTGGCGCGATGCGAATCTTCGAACATTATTCAGTAGTCGCATATTCGCGCGAATGTTTCGCGTTGGTTTGGGACAGCCTTAATGAGACTACCCACACTAGCGCGATGCGAATCTTTGAACATTCTTATGTCTTCCCATATTCGCTGCGAATGTTTCGCGCCGGTTTGGGAGAGCCTAATGTCGTTTTCGTTTGGATTTCGGAACTGTTCCATTTCTATTGAAGATGGAAAATTTGGAGTAAAAAGAGTGAAAAGGAGTAGCTCCGAACGTCCACTCTATCAATTCTATCAGGCGAACACTGTAGCCGGTGTGTTCCTTGTCGGATTTAAAGAAGTCTACTGTACTTCGAAGAGTCCTGCTTCTTTTCTGAGGTTGAACAAATTGCAGAGTTATCACTAATTCTTTATGTTTTTTGCTTATTTTTCGAATGTGTTTTATTTTCATTCGACGTCCACTCACATAACTTCGCTTAATCAAGTGGAGTAAAGAGTGCAAAGAGATAATACTTTTTCACTTGGTCAAAGTTAACTTTCATTAAAAATCGCTTTCGTGTAAAAGGTATTTGCAATTAGAAGGAAAACAAAAGAGAAACGAAGAATTAGTAGTGTAAAGGCAGTCTAAACCCGTATTGTTTTATTTTCATGAGATAAGCTGTATAGATCATCAAAATAAATTTGTTTTCAATCTTATCAAAGATGTTAAAGGCTTAACTACATAAGCCAAAAAGTACTTTAGTACAAAAGTAAAAATATTTTTTTCCCGCTAGCGCAGTTGTTTCTGCATCATTTTTTTAAGTTTTCCAGTGAGAAAAACTATTCCACAATGAGTTTGAAAATTTTCACTTTTGTACTTTTTCACTTTTTTGGCTTATGTAGTTAAGCCTTAATTCTGTCAAATAGCACTTCCATAAAAAAAATTGTTTTTTCACAAATTCCCACCAACAAAAAAAATAATCTTTCTAACGCGCGTTCTGAAGCGCGCCTATTGTGTTCAGTGAAGCATGCTTGGTGAACGAGCTCATGTTTTGACATATAATCCAAACAAAAAATAAAAGTAATTTGATTTTTGATTTAAATTTTTATGTGAACCAAGCTAAACAAAACAACTGTAAAAAGCGGTAAGATTTTTAATAACTTATAGTTTATAGGGTTTAATAATAAAAAAAACTCAATAAAGAATTGTACCTAATTTGATTTTTTATTTTGTAAATATGTGATGTAAAGTGATAACCGGAGCTTGAGTGGATTCGGGAGGGCCTGTGCCTTTGGGTTTGATTCAACAAACCAGTAAATGTTCTAGGAATACGAAGAGCAACTCCAAGTATTCTTTTCAAAATATTCTCATTGAATATGAGGTTTTTTAGCACACTTAAATGCAACAGAATATATGAAATTCTTCTTCTGAAATAACGAAAATATATTTTCAATTTGTCATTTCGGTATTATATGCGGAAGCAGGTCGAAATCACTGATCTCTAGAGATCAGTGGTCGAAATCAATACTTTTTTTCCATTCGGTTTTACAAAATTTTGCTTTTCAAAATGCACAATGCAGTCTTGAAATAAAAATAGGTCAGAAGACTTAGCACTATTTGCTTGGACTTGTTGAATTTTTGTTTCTAAAAACTATTTTGAATCTATAAAGTAAACAGTATTTTATTCTATAATTAAATATTTTTCTTTTTTACTATAAGAGCTAGTACATTATGGAGGTATGTACATACATAATTATATTGCTCATCAACGAAATTTCTTTCTTTTAATTAGAATAGAAAAGAGTTTATCAATATGGGACGAATGTGCAAATATTGCAAAAAAGGACGTGGACGTGGCAGTGAAGGTAGAACACTTCATCCGTAAGTTATATTTTTGATTGTTTTAAACAAATAAAATCTAGAATAAAATCCCAAAGATTTAATTGAATATATAAGTTCTGTCGCGGTGGGAATACGATTTCTAACAAGAGAATCTTACAGATTTCCAGAAGATGCTGCATCATTACAAATTTGGAGGGAACGACTCAATCTTCCACCGTCATTTTTCCCAACAAAACATACCACCATTTGTTCTGATCATTTTTCAACAAAATGCTTTCTACGTGTACAAAAGCGAAAAATATTACTTCCCGGCAGTGTTCCTGAGTTCTTTTCAGAAGTAAAACACTGCTGTGTTTATTGCAAAGCAACAAGAGACTCCAAACCATTCATTTCCCTTCGAAAGTATGAAGAATTTTCATCTTTTTGATACACATTCATGCTAATATCATATTTTTTTACAGATTTCCTTTAAATAAACCTGACATTTTAAAAAAGTGGTTGCAAGCGATAAATATCGAAAACTTTGTTCCTGACGAAGACAGTTTAATTTGCAGCGACCATTTTCAGAAATCTTGTTTTCAGCAAATTAAGGGCAAGAAGAGATTAAACTTGACCGAGGATGCAGTTCCATCCATTTTCTTGCTAGGTAGACTATATAAGTAAAATACACTATGTATATGGCTACATATTTTCATTCCTTGTATGATTTTACAGTTCGGTTTACTAAGGAAATATCTTTAAATAATGTTATTCATGAAAATAATCTTAACTAAATATTTTTTTCTTTAAAGAATCGCAGAAAGCTCCACAGAAACCTGCAGACGGACCAAATGAACCTGCAGAGCCTTATCCCCAAGTTGATGTTGATATGGCAAATCCCAATGATGATGACAAAGGTTTGTTTATCAATTCTTTTTAATACAACATTTTCTGTAAATATTTATATGCAACAAAACTTGGAAGGTATGTTGCAATAGAAAAATCTTATATATTTTTTTTATTTATAGATTTAGAAAAACCCATAACGGAAGCCGCAAAACGTTGTGAATTTGAAGCAAATCCATTGCTATTAAAGCCAGGTAACTTTTAAATTTTATAATTTTCTTTAATGTAAGTATTATACCACTGATCTCTTTAGCCGTGTTCCTTTGGAGGTGGCGAAGTACTCATCAATACTTAGCTATTTGGAATGGAACGCACAAAATTGGTTTTCATACAAACCTCAACTACTCGCCATGAGAGCACGAGTAGTTGGTAGTACTAGATTATTGTTTGCATCTAGTCATATGAGTAGTTCGCCACCTTCCAAAGGAACACGGCTATTATTCAGCCTTATTGTGAGTTTCACCCGAACAATATTCCACCCGGAAAATTCGACATTTTACTTTTCGCCTATTGAAATTTCATGATCGAAAAATTCGTCCTATTGTGAACATTCAATTTGGGTGGAATGTAATGCCATTTTCACTTTTTTTCTGAGGTATCTCAGATAGCCTATCTGACTACCGTCCAAACGCGGTCAATATCATACAATTATACTGTTAAACAAAATTTTGTACGAGCGCACCTTATAACAGTTCTTCAATTGACGTTGCACACACATAAGATAGACACATAAAAGTGCGGAAAATTACTAACCAATCTGCTTTGAGTCACTCTGCAAAGTGAGTGCTGAATGCTCGTTATGATGATGATAAATGGTAACTAGTTTGCAATTAGTTCCAGATAATTCTGCTTTTGAATCAATTTTCAATATAATAAATTTAGTTGCTCAACTGAAAATGAACGTTAATATTTTATTTGTCGGCGAAGTGGAAAAACACCAGATTTTATATAATTTCAATATTCCCCGTTATTTAAACAAAATTGAGACAGACAGAGCATGGAGTGAGATTGGAAGACACATGTATATGATTGGTACGTACATTTTTGTTCTTTTTTGCTTTTAGCGACCGAATGCCGAGAAAGATGGAAAAAACTACGAGCTGATTTTGTTCGAAGCATGAAACCGTGCAAAAGTGATGGTGGTGCGGGAAAAACGCCTAGGAAGGCATACTACCTTTCAGATGCTATGAAATTTGCTTTTTCATACATTAACGCTTTAAATGTGCCTCGTTCTGAAAACCAATCTGGCATACAAAACAATGATAAACAACAAGATCAAGAACAAATGCAACTTGATGATGATACTGACAGTGAATCATTACCAGACATTTGTTTATCACCACAACATGCACGATCCGAGCTATCATCGCCCATACCCTCATCTCCATCACTAGAGTTATGCTCAACGCAACCTGCTACAACTTGGCAACGAAGGAACAAACTATTTGTAAGAAGCATCTCTGCAGATGATAAATTATTTATTGATTTCTTTTAGGCCAAACAAAATAGAATATCTTCGATGAGATTGGATCGTCATGACACCAACCGGGATCTGCATACAGAAGCATTGGAAATGTTTCTCATGAGCATAGTACCTGATCTTCAGAAAATGACTGACGAAGAAGTGCGCCGATTTAAACATAAGACGTTAGATGCTGTGGACGATATTTTCTCAGCCCGAAATTGTCATCAAAATGAAACCACACCACATTCATCATCCCAGCCACACTCGTCGGCTGATCTTCTCATTACAAATGTCAAGTCAGAATACCCCGAACCTAAGAGTTCACCATGTGATAGGGGCTCAGAATAGAAAGAAATGTAATTGGTGAGTTTGTTTGTTCATTATTTTGTTTTTTACAAGTTTATACTCCAATCACGGGTTAAATAAAAAGCTGCACCTTTAGGTAAATATCCAAACTCCATATTCGTTGCGCACCAGACAATCAGTCTGTTTATAACAACCAACGGATAGACAAAATTAAAGTCTGCTTTTAAATATATATTTTAATTAGATGGTCTACAAGGTTTGTAGGTTTGTTATCTGTACAGATGATAAGTTTTATACCAGTTAGCGGTAAAATAAATAAAATTCTCCCTAACTTGTAATCAACCTTTTATTCTTATCTAAAGCCGAATCTCTCCTTTTTCTCCCTATTCTATCTGTTTGAGACGGAAAATCTGTCAGAAAATAACTAAAGAAAAATTTAATTTATTACTAGACACCTACTGAATTTAAGCGAACTATTATTACAAAATTCTTTTATCATCATCCCTTTTTGGAGTAAACAGTCATTTGTCTGTTTATACCAGTCATACGAACAAAGAGCATTCTCAAAAAATAAAAATAACTTCACTTTTTATATTAGTCTTTTAATGCTGAATATTTTTCAACTGGAATTCATCCGATGAAAAACGCATTAAGCGTTCGTTAGACCATAGATTCATAGATTATTAAAAAGTTTATTTTAAAAAAAATTAACAAAATAAATGCATATCTCTTGATTTTCCAACAATATCTTCACTTCATTCCGTATATCTACCATTGAGAGTGCTGACATCAGCGAGATTATCTTCTTGAAGCTCGATTAACTTTAGACTCTGATTGTCTTCCCAATTCTGAACAAATGAATTTTCCCACATCGATGAGTTTATCCAGATCGACTCCAGTCTTAATTCCCATTCCATGCAACATATAAACAACGTCCTCTGTGGCTGCATTACCAGAGGCTCCTTTGGCATACGGACACCCACCTAATCCAGAAATTGATGAATCCACAACAGAAATACCTGCGATTTTTCAAAATAACACATATACATACCTACATTAAAATCATCGAAAAATAATCACAACTGGACTACTCACCATAATCCAGAGAAGTTAAGATATTTGGAAGTGCCTGTCCATAAGTATCATGACAATGGACAGCTAGTTTCTCGGGTGGAACGACTTTAACCACTTCGTCGAGCATTTTGCGGAATGTGCCAGGAGTTCCAACTCCAATTGTGTCACCTAGTGATATTTCATAGCAACCCATGGCAAACATGGTTTCAACAAATTTTGCCACCGCCAGAGGACTGATTGCTCCTTCATAGGGACAACCGACGACAGTGGAAACATAACCCCTTACCTTGACATTGACTTTTTTGGCAGCATCAATAATTGGACGAAATCTATCGATGCTCTCAGCGGCAGTGCAGTTTACATTCTTGCGAGAAAATGAATCCGAGGCTGCTCCGAAAATGGCAACTTCATCGGCGCCAGCATCAAGAGCACTTTTGAAACCTTTTATATTCGGCGTCAAAACTGGATAAGAGACACCCGGCTTTCGTTGGATTCCTTGGAGAACTTCTGTGTTATCACCCATTTGGGGAACCCATTTTGGACTCACGAAACTGGTGGCTTCAATAGTTTGTAAACCCGTTTCAGATAACCGATCTATGAGAGTGATTTTTGTTGCTGTTGGGAGAATAGTTGGCTCATTTTGAAGGCCATCACGGGGCCCGACCTCAACAATTCGAATTTCTGGAGGGATCGATGAGAGCTGAAAGTAGTGGAATGAGAGAAGTAAATTGAAAGATTGATATACTTACTGCACAAAAGGATCTGTTGGCAAATTGAGTCAGAAAAGGGAAACACTTTTGGCAAAACATCCTTTTTTTTGAGCAAATGATAAGAAAATTGACAGTTGTTGGATGATAAGAAACAAAAACATGATCAGTGGCGCGATTGGGATTTTTAGAGGGTGATCCAAAATGATTTCGATTTTAACACATTCCGGCAAAATATTACGTCTGCTTGGGCAACGCAAAACTTTTCACAAATTTTCCCGATTCGCTTTCTAAACCCAGAAAGATAAATCCCGTCCATCCATTGATGCTAGAGTTAGAGAACGTTGGCACTGCTGACCGGCACCTTGGAAAGAGTGGCATTTTCATTAATAAAATAAAAAATAAAAACTATTTAAAACAGTTTAGGCCCAGTTAGAAGTGGTCAATATTAGACACCATGATTTGTTTCAATTTTCATCGTTTCTCGACTAATTTTATCTATGCGAGAGTTACAGAACATGGATCCCAGGGGCTAAAAAACAAACTATAATTATTAGGAAATGGAATCTTTATGGACTTATTTTGTTGTATTTACGTCAAAGCGCTTAGCTCCGTTGTCGTTTTTTCATACAATTATATTTGAAAAAAAAAACACTTCTAAATTCTTGCTGGACAACCCTCAAAATAAAAAAAATTAATTTAATGTGCGGGACCGTCGTTTGGACACATTTTAAGAACAAAAATGAGAAGGACAACCCGAAGGTTCTAGATTAGACCCTTTTTAAACGATAAATATTTCATTCGGAGTGAATTGGTCAGTTTATATTTCAGAGTCCTCCCTAATTTTGCACCGTCAAAAATTGAGCAAGCGAATCCAACATTATTTTCCTCAGTATTTGGCACAAAAATGGAACAATTTTACAGTGGAATTGCGTTTATATTTTTGTGAGATTGCTAAAACATCGTTAAAGTGAATACAATGGAAATGCAACTGCAAACGTTGCTGTGGGAGTTGAATAATGTTGTTTTCGAGTTGATGTCCGGAGTAACTCCTTTTTCACTTCTTTTACTCAAAATTTTCCATTTTCGATAGGAATGGAACAGTTCCGACATCCAAACGAAAAGGACATAAGTTTTAATAATAACGCGCGTTCGGACGCGCCTCTATTGTATTCAGCCAGTGACAAGTGTAATCGAACTACTACAATTCCATTTCGTTTTTACCATACCATCCCTGTTCTATTTTTGACATCCATCTACTGTCAGTCATTTGTCTTGTCGCTGGGAAAAAAAAGTAAGCACTTTCCTCCGCAACTATAAAATTTTCACATAAGTTCAATCAATTTTCTCCAGAAATTCTTTAGAAAAATGTCTTCAAATCCGGCCTCACCAACGGGTGGCGTGACGCCCATGGCCATCGCCGGCCGTATGGTCCGTGAACGCGAACGTCTGACTGGAATGTCAGACCAAGAGCGTGCCTGGCGTAAACAATGGGTAAAGGATCAAGAATTGAGCCACCATGAACCACGTAGAGTGGCAGCCTTAGATGCAGAATTTCAAAATCCCATTCGACGATTCTATCGTGCTCCATTAGACAAGTTGTGTGATGCCCTTACACCGTCAATGGTAAGTGAAGCTTACATAACAACAATATCGTTCGTCTATAACCTCTCTTGGTCTCTCGGTTTGTATGGAACACGAATAGGGCTTCCAAAAGGCATTCGCTGTACGCTTTTGGATTGGCAAAGGACTCTTGGCATTGACTGGTCTCTATGCTGGAGCCTATTACTTCAAATACAACCAAAATGTAAGTAGAACTCGCAGTCCGATGAAGGATGAAAAAGAGAACTCAAAATACAATCTATCAATCTATTCAATTCTATTGTAGAATTGGACCAAGAAAGGAGGCTGGCGAGTAATTCGCAGTCGTAATGCTATCACTCCTGGAGATGCTCAGTTCCCTAAGCTCTCGGACCGTTCAAAACCACAGGATTATGCTGCCCGTGGATTCAACCAGTCGGCTATTTAAGAACAAACCAAAAAAAAAAAACTTCAAAAACAACAAAACGGAGAAGCTGGATGTGCAACTGCCAGCTAGTGTGTTTTAAGGTTTTCTATAATTTTGATGCATTCTCTGGTGAAATAAACAAAGAACGTCTCCAATCATCGCTCTCGTAGACACTAAGGAAAGGTCGGTCAATCATTTTTGTTTTCTTCATTATTTTATGGGATTTCCCAAATCAATTGAATTATGTGTAAATGCCAACAGCAAAGCAATACCCAACAGGCAATTGCGACACATTCGCTCGCCTCATTGCGCTGGTTCCTCTTTTGTTGCCGCTTTCTGCTGATTCCAGCTGAATTCAATTTGAATTCAATGCTTCCTTCTCTAGGGAAGTGCATTTGGTAGTTCCAATGGTTCGGTCAATCGATTTGGTCAATATAGTTGTTGAAATTCTAGAGAGAATTCCGTATAAATCACATATTTACCCGCACAGTGACCCAAAAACCAGTTATTCTAGAGGTTTTTTTTATTTCTCCTTTTCTTCAGTTCGTTCTCGTTCGTGTTTTCTGCTTCGCGAGACTTTCTGGTTTGCGTGTTGTTCGGTTCGTACGTATTTTTTTTTTCATTTGCAATTTATTTTTATGCACATACAGGTTAAACGAACTACATCAACAACAACAAACACACATTCATCGTCATCATCATCATTAAAAGAAAAGGAAACGGCAAAACAGGTAATCAAAGTCAAGAAATACAAAATTCGAACGAAATTCTTTCTCGGCCCCAGCGGCCAGTAATCACAATGAATGGAAGAACAAGACGAGTTGAAGAAGTAGATTTAAATCAAGTCTTTCGCTCCCCTGGCGCTCCAGTCACCCAGACCCAGTCACCATCACCAGTCCAGTTCCAGTCATAAATCCGACACCATTCAAAAACAACAACAACAAAACAACTATTTAACAACTGGTGAACGTGAAACTGCAAAATCAGCTGACGCGACTATACACCCAGATGACGCAGTTAAGAGACAGCTGGTTTTTGTATGTTTATATCTGTTGTCCTCCTTACACCTAAATAAAATCCATACAAATTTCCATAGGTTTGTCTCGTTTGCACTCGTACTGTTTACAGCGAAGCTTGGAATTCCATTTCAGTCCGGATTCATTTTTTTTTGTTTTCTTTTTTCTGAAGAAGATGACAGCTCACACATACTTATGAAAATTTTTCGAAATGTCAAAAATTGGCGGGTTCGAAAAGTTGTATGAATGTAGTGGTGAAGTTTCGAAATAGGAGAAAATTAATGTGTGGTGGAGGTGAACATTTGTTGTTTTTTTTTTTTTTTTAATCTAGTTTGGCGCGAAATGCGTTTTTTTTTATGTGCTTTTGCTGTTGGGAAAGGTAAGGGTGTGATGGCATTTAATTGTTGAGTTTTGTTTTTATAAATATAGATATTTGTGGGTTAGAATGACACTGACGTGGTATAGAGGTTCAAGCTATTTCAAATCACATAATTTACCCGTACAGTGACCCAAAAACCAGTTAGGTATTGCTTTTCGGACAGTAAACGAACAGACATATTTTTTGCCTATTCTAAATTTTTATAAAATAAGCTAAAAAGGAAATATTACTTTCTCGGGTAGTTACCCAGGACTATTTCATAATTTAAAATATAAATCTTTATAATACTACTTCTTCATTGTGCCAAATGGGAACATTTTCAAATTATCTCATTTCCTATACAAATTCCCATCGCAAAATTTTAACTAAACCTTCACAAAACTATGCTTTTAAAATTACGAAATACCGCAAACGCACAAAGAGAATGCATTTTAAAACATTTAAAAAAGTTTTAGTACGGAAATGTAAAAACTCGATGTATGAAAAACAAAAACAAAAATAAGTCTGCTGTTACACGAAGACTTTCGTCGTCGCACTCTTCTCTTAAATGTCATCATGTGACGCGCGCCATATTTTTCTAGTCGAATAGAAATTATTTGCACAACATTTGTTTTCCGTACAGAATTTTCCTCAGTTAAATTAATGATAATAAGTTATAATTAAAAAGGAAAATTTTGTTTTTCGCTATAAACTGCACCTAACCTAATGCGATGGATACATTCATTCAATTTATTTTACAGTTTGACACTTCTATTTCGTAGGACAAAAATAATCACCACTTGCATTTTAAAAGATATTTTAAAAGTAAATCTACAAGTTAATTTTTTTTGTGTTTTTTATTTAATAATATTATAATAATAGGTCTGTTTGGTATCTATTTTCAGCAAAATATGTAAAACCTGTCAAAACACCAAAGTGAAAACAAAGTTCTAAAAAAATGGAGAAACTTACAAAAAAGTTAACAAACGCATTGAACCACTTTTGGGTACAACACGTCAGAATTTTACTCCTCATATCAAGAATCGCGTGCCAAAATTCTGGTTTTATTAACAATTTGCGTTTAATTTTTAAAAAAAATATTACATAATTTATAAATTTCCCAAGTTATTTATTATTTATAAAGTTAATTTTCACATACATATCAGAAACCACAATTTCAAATTAAAAGCAAAAGATGCTAACAGCTGGGTGTTTTGACAGACTTTACTCTTCGTGCACACAGAAATTTAAGAAATTTATGAAGCACAAATTCGAAAGTTATCCAATGGAGGGGACATTTTTTCTCTCTCGTTGCAACTTTTTCGAGTTAACAAACAGGAATTTGTGACAATTGTGCAATTTTGAGCAAATTTGCAAGAAATTTCACGTTACCAAACACACCTATCATTACAGTGGTTTAGAAATTTTAACCCACGAATTTTTGGCGTATTAACATACAGCCCTATTTTGTTATCTTATTCGATCGAAATTTTTGATTCACGTGCATTTTTCATTCGATTGGCCTCAAATTATTTAACTTATGTCTTTCCAATGCAAATCTTCAGTACTTCTTTTTGAAATTCTAAAGAGGATCTTGTTTTTCAGAATTATATTTCTTATTTATACGCATTATGGAACATTCACTTCCTTTTTTGCGGATAATTGAATGCAAATGTTCACGCGAACGTTTAACAGAATAGGGCGATAGGTTCAACAGTGGTTCAGGGTTCAAGTATGTGATAATAGCCAATTATATGCTTGAACCAGCTTTCAAGTTAATCAAGGCTGAACCGCTTTTGAACAACTTGTCTGACAGTATAATGCCCTCGTCTAAATATTGAAAATAAAATCAAATTACAAGGAAGAATGAAATTAATCTTATTATAGTGCAAATTATGAAGTAGTCACCATTAAGTCATATATGTAGGTATTCCTTCCAATTATTTCAGATCGATTATTTTTTTGGTTGGAAGAAATTTATAAAAAATCAATTTTCTTATGTGATTGCTTGTGTTTGCTTGTGTTTTCCAGTTTTTAGGAATTTCGGCTCGACAAAAATTATTATCCCCAGAAATTTATAGCAAATATTTAAAATTCTTTTCAATTTTTCGAGTCATTTTGATAAGATTAAAAACGAAAAAAACAAACTTATTTTGAGTAAATACCCATCAAACAAAAACAAAATAGCTGCGTCTATTCAAGTAAAAAAAAATCGATATCAATAATGAAATAATGAGCGAAAAGACACCTTAACTAATCTCACACCAACCTATCTCCATAACATAGTAAAAAGTCACAATCTAAACAGACAATTACCAACAGTTATTTAAATAAAAAATGTAGCCATACCCTTAGTGCCATGCAAAATGCAACTATACCTACTTTCTCAATTCACCAAAATGACAACAAATAGTTCTTATTTGAAATTAAAATATTATACCCTCTCCCAAATTTTCAAAACCAAAAATAATTCCAACGAAAACCGAAAGAAAACCCAACTACCCCTAAAATTGTATAAAAATATAAAGTCCACCCCCCAAAAAAAAAAAAACATTTTCAAATTTGAAAAGAACTAAATTCTACCACGATTGCACAAGAGGGTTGCATTCATGTTCGAAAATAGGGGAATTTTCGAATCATATGTTTACCTTTTTCCCATCGGTGAACCCTGAAGACACACGGATGGGCTGCCATGGCAAGAAAAAAAAACCGAATGCGCGCGGACCAACAAGCTGTCAACAATTTACCCGCCGAAATGTATAATTGTGTGCGTATATCATTTGAAATATTCGAAAACTCCCATATCGTCTTTTTCACTTGTACTCGCGAGTCAGCCGGCTATACACCTCGTAGACCACATACTCTCTCCCAGTTCTACATTCAGAATTCAGAAGTAGCAAGAAAAAAAACCACATCCTTTTTTTCTGATCGCCCCCCATCAGTCTGTCGACAAAAAAGGGAGTCTCACTTGGTGAATAGCTGCGCTAGAGAGTGATACATTAGTTTGTGAGGACATTTTCGTGCTCTCCTCAAAGGACAATTACTACTTATTTGTAAATAAAATTGTGGTGAAAGATTGCTGCATCTCCCACGCAGCTTTCTAGTGAACTTAATATCTTCGCGTGAAGAACAATCTTGTCTGGATTTTTAAGAATCAAAGTTTTTGAACCCCATATCTACCGATAAGAGTGGACAAAGTGAATCCTTAAACAGAACCAAAATCAAATCGAAAAGTGCTTCTAAAAAAAAAAGACTCTAAAGTCTACTTGCCAGATTTTACGCGTGATTTTTAAACTACAAGTGAATTATATTGCTCTGAAACAGGTAAGTCTTGCTGGGGATTCTTTCTCCTTTACCCCCCAAGGACATTCTTTCTACTTCCTGTCTGAATTTGACATATTTTTTCCTCACATTTTTTTGGCAAAAAAATGTGTGTGTGGTTATGCGGTGCCCCCCTAGCCTGACGACAGCAGATCGCTCGCTTCGAACTTTTTCTTCTACGAAACAAAAAAAAAACATTTTCGCGCGCTCGAAAATCGTTCTAAATCAACTCGAGATATCTCGGCCATTTCTTAAAGGATTTTTACGAAAAACATATGGTTTTTAAGCAAAAATGGTCCTCTTTCAATTCATATATCAAATATCTAATGTTTCATTCAGAAAATAAGAAAATTACCTGCATGAAAATGTATGTTCGAAAGTACTATGGCCACGACGACACAAGCAACTAACTTCGAACTGGGGATGAACTCATATAATAGTGTGTGGGGAATTTGGATTTTTGGCGCAATCATAACAAATTTTCAAATGGAAATTTTTATCATTTCCCAATGGAATTTTGGAAATTTTCTTGCATAAATCGAAAGAGGACATATTCACCTGTGCGATAGTGTGAACATTTTTTGATTATCATAATTTTTAGTGTAATTTCTAAGCCCGCCAAAAATTACACCTGACCGCCTTTTTTTCACTGACTTGCCGTCGTCGTCGTCGTAGTCTCGTTTACTTGGTTTCTCTGGTTTCTTTCTCTTTTTTTTTTTTTTATGTATGATGTTTCTTTGGATTTTTTAGATTTTTGATTTTCTCCTCTCAATGGGTTTTTGTGTGTCATTTCGTTTTCTACTTGGTGGCATTTTTCGCGCCCGCCACCGGATTCTATTGCACACACTAATACAATTGTAATAAAATTGGAATCTATACTCGTGTCATTAATTTATTAAATTTTATAATTCTTATTTTATTCAGAAAAGCAACAAAAAAGAGATTTGACGGTACATTTTTTTGCATTAAACGCGCCAAATCTTTTTTTTTTTTTTTTTTTGTTATCTTTTTCGATTTGGGGTGTGTGAGGTTGGAATTCGGAATTGCAATGCTGCTTTTTTTTCATACATACATACATAATTATGTATGTGCTCTTGACCATATACTATGTACATACATCTATCCTTGAGAAAAATTCTCTAAACCAATATTGAAGCCTATTTCGATTTTGTATCATTATTGTCAATAATTTCTCTTGGATATCTCTAATAATAAGCTATCATTTCCTTTAAAGAGATGGCAAAATGCTTATTAATGTTGCCAGGATCTGTAATCTATCTAAATATCTAAGGTTATCCAAAAAGAAGACTAAATCGAATCCTTAATAAATAGGTACCTATACATAAGTAGGAAGTACCTATTGTATTTCACTTTGAATACATTAAGTAGGTATATAGCAACTGTCACATTTTTCTATGAAAACTTAACGGATCCTAGTTATGATGCACCTACAAAAGTAGGAGATTTTTAAATCCTTATGGCTTTAAATACCTACCTACTCAAATTATGAATTTCGGGGATTCCCCTTTACTTTTTAGAGCATTGAATATTCAAAAAAATATGTAGGTTTTAAACTAGGATGTTTCAAGGATCCTAAATTCTTATGGACCCTTTCATTCCGAAACTTTTTAATTTAATTTAATTTAATTTTGCATCAATCTTTTTGTGGTCCCTTTTTAAGGTTATGAGAACACAGAAACTCATTTTATTGAGGTTTCCACTAAGAAAACACAGGACACTTTTTTCCAAAGTGAAGTTTTCAAAATTTCAAAAAAAGATAACGGTTTTCTTAGAATAGTGTTTTTTTTTATTCAAAGAACTCTGTTTCTCCAAAGCCCTGTCCATCTAGGAATCTACATACATATTTATCTGCCTAAATAAAATACAAAATCAGTACAGTCAAACCCGCTTATATGAAACGATAAAGATCAAGCTAACTTCGTAAAATTGAAACGAAAGTGGAGTGAACTGTTGAAGTTGAGAAATTTTTGATCTAAGCTGCCTTTAATAAAGCGAAATAATTTAAGTAAAATATACTTACACGGACTAATGAAGGAATTTAGTGGGGAGTTTACAACAAGAACTACAAATTAACAAGTTTGACTTATGGCCGTTTCGATTTGCGTCAGAATAACAGTTAATGTTCCCATAAGAAAACACTTCTAGATTTTATTTCAAGCAAATTCATATAAAGCTTGTTACGAGTGAATAAAAATAAACGCTTCATTAAACCACCATTAGAGCTAAAAATACCTCTTAAAACGCGTTTTGGTCTATTTAGCTAAAACCAGATTTAAGCTTCCGGTCTCAAAATGGCCATCCTGTTGGCAAAAGCCTGTATACTTGGAGTACAATTTTAAGGGTTCGTTTTGTATTTGGACTAATCTACATGAAAGGGGTGAATTGAGCATCAGAATTTGAAGAACAAAATGTTGTATATACAATACATAGTTTAAAGAAAAAAGTTGAAACTGTTGATATCCCCTTTTGGCGTATCACTCGGCAATAGTTTTCGGCAATACAGGCACACAATTTGTTCCAATTAACTTATACCGTTTTCGACAGATCTGAAAAAAATACAAAAAAAAAATCATTGTATGAAAAAGCTCGAAGATCAAAGAAATAAGTTTGATAGACGAATTCGTACCATCCATTTCGGTTGTAGCTAGATGAACAAGATGGAAGCACAGATGTACATTATATTGTACAGACTGCTGCGCTGGCGGTTTATCTAAAATGGGGTCCTCCATTATCGATCTGTTCTATAAGAAAAAAATTAAAAAAATGTGATTAAAACTTAGAAAATACGAATGAAGTCACCACACTTTTTAGGTTGTAAAGTGAAGACCATATAAATTAGTTCCACACATACCAGATTAACATAGGCAAAGTTGTTCCAACGAGAACTAGATTAAGAATGAAATCCCTGCAATAAATAGAAAGAAGACGATCTTCCTAAGTGGGACTTTCTCCTGATTTATAAAAGACAGAAACTATGTAGGTAGGAACTGGCCTTGCAACATTGTTTTCTCTTTTTGAAACTGCAATGACGGTTTGTACATAGATTTCTAACAATAGCTCAAAAGGTAACTAGGTAGGTAGGTATCTTAGGGTTGTGAAACATTCCTTGCAGCTAGAAGGTCCCTTTTTCCTAGGGACAAGGTAGGTCGAATCTTTAGGCATCAAACCATTTAAGAACTCACCCAAACTACATATATACTTATATGCTCTTCGTATACATATTTATTGCGTTGTGTTGGAATTTCATATACCTTCAGAAATTCCTTTCAAGAAGTGATCGAATTCCCAGAAATTCCATAATAATTTCAAGGGCGATGGATGCGGCAAAGCCGGGATTTTCTTTGGTTATCTTTGGGTATTTCACATTTCCTCAAGTCATCTTCTTCTTCGTTTTCGTCGATGATTGCAAGGAGTTGTCTTTTGGTATGTGTATTCCTTTCCCAGGTACTTGTATGTAGGTATATCTCTCTACCGCATTTTGTTAGGCTTCTGTTGTTTTTTTTTTTTTTTTGTTGATCTTCTCTGCTCTCCATGTGATTTTACACATTCAGGGTTTTAGTTTACTTTGCGCGTTTTCCTGTTTTCCTTTGTTTAAAAACGAAATTTTAAGTTTTTTTTTTCTTCATTTTTGTGTGTTCGTTTGTGGATTTTTCACTGGAATTGCAGCTGTTTTGAGCGCGTAAAATGATGACGACGAAAATCAGAAAGAAGAAGATACAGGAAAAGTAGATAAGTATATATTTGGGAGGACCTGTTTGCTTAAATGTACCCTATACCGACTTTATAAATAGAGGTATCCAACATGTAAATATGTATTTTTTTTAACTAAAAAACAATTTTTTTATTTGTAAAGTACTTGAATGGAGAAGGAAGGCGGTGTTTTTTTTTAATAGCTAGGCAAAGAATTTTTCATTCATAAAAATTTATCGTTTTGGAGATAAACCTTAGATTCCTTGTGGTATATCTCATCAACTTTGCGGGATATCAGTTCTGTTTTTTTTTTTTTTTTAATTTTTTTATCGATAAGGGTACATATAAGAGATTATACAAATTTTAAAGTGCGAGACTGGGTTGTGCTCTTTAACATGTATTTTTTTCTTTCTGTTTTTCACCCTAAACTACATATTTAGAGATAAAACAGAAAAAAGCGCGGTATACCACGAGGCATGGGCGTTGGACCAGTTTTGTTTGATTTTTGTTTTGTATTGTTTTAGATGGCGCAGAGATCGAGAAGATATGATAGGATAGGATAGGATTAATTTTGGTGGGTCTTTTTAGATGCTAATTTTGTTGTTGTTGAATCAAGGATCCTTAAAAAAAATTCAATATTGAAGGTGCTAATAGAATGGAGGTTGAAAATTAATGATAATGGCCGTGAAAATTTTCTATTAAGGTTTTTTTTTTATTTAAAAAATAAATTCAAGGACTAATCATAGGGATATCATGCCTGTTCTGGCTGCATTGGTGTTAAAAGGGATTGTTTTTTTTTTTTTCTTACATAATCAAAAATCAAAGATAATAAGGTTGGTGATTCTCACGGCTGATGGCGACGGCGGCATAAAAACAGATATGTTTTTGATATTTTTTCCTGGATGTAGGTCGAGGATTGGGGCTTAACCCAATGTGAATGTAAATGAATTGAAATTATTTAAGGAATTTCTTTTGATTTTTGGTAATGGGTTTTATAGTTAACATCGTAGTTATCTGAATTATTCTCAATCGATAGCCGTCACAATAAATTAACAAAGCGGTCTTAATTTAGTTCTTTGTTAAACGATTTGTCTTTAATATTTTTTATTTTATTCTTTTGGATTTTTGACATCAAATAAAATTTGTCTTTTAATATTCTTTGATTTCCTGAATTATCACTTTGGACTATTCACAGTTGACTCTTCTCGCTGTTTGTTAGCACCACTAATCTTCTTCAAAATTATGTTGAACGAATTGTATTGAAAAGCCCAAAAGTTTCCCAGAGAAATCCTTAGCTGAGGTTTATGAGAAAGGCTTTATTTACAGCGTTTGGCATTTTATACATAAATGTATAAGCGTTTTTGTTTTTTTTACTATGTAAAGTCCTGTGAAGGCTAACAAATTATTAAGGATTTCTTGGAGAGGAACAAATATTTTGGAAAGATATGAATTATTTTTGAAGGAAAATTTTAGTAATTTCAGAATTTTTTTCTCTGCGGGTTTCTCAGACCTGCAGCACCACTAGTTTTAGCAAAACAAAGACAATGTTGAATATTTTTCGTAAACGATGATATATCCGTGTGTCACATAAACGCTCAAGACCTTCGAAAACATCTGGATGAGTTTAAGGGCACATTCAATGACTCCATCGTGGATATCGTTTGCGTATCTGAAACGTGGTTAACGGAACAAGTTGATAATAGTGTTTTAAGTACGGGCTTATAACGTGTTTAGATCTGATCTTGTGGAATCTAGAAGAGGTATGGTTGCAATCTTAATTATGAAAGATTTAAATAGTAAAATTGTTAGGTTTTCTGACAGAAACAGTAGTCTGCAATTCCTCTTCATTGAAGTTATGGTGGCTACTGATACATTTTTGGTCGGGATTATTTACAAATCTCCAAATATCACTGATCCAAGTTTTATTTCAGATATTTAAGAATACCTAACTGTGAACTAAAATCACAAATTTAATTTCAGAAGATTAAGCCTGGTTTTCCTTAACCTCTTCCCTATAAACCGGTGGTACCCAACGCATTTCACTTCAACAAGCTCAACTTTGTTAGATGTTGTTCTAACGCAAACCAGCCTAATTATGTTAATTATTATGGGCAGCTCGATGCCCAAGGTTTGTCAAAGCATGATCTCATTTTGGACTTTTATAATCTCGACATAAATCCGAATTCAAACAAACAAAATTTTTCGTTTAGAGATTTCAAATTTATAAACATGCAGGCATTGATATCTAATGTTTTATACTTTAACCTTGAAAGCATATTATATCTTCTTGTTGATGAGAAGGTTCATCACCAACACAATCAAAAACCTATTCGACACTTTTGTTTCAATCAAAACAACACTCGAGCAAGAAATATTGAGCGCTTCTTAAAATTGTGGATGACATACGACTGCAAATTTATAAAAACCTATTAACAACGTTGGTTTTATTAGACTTTTCTAAGGCCTTTGATACTGTCTCTTACCGAATACTTCTAAAAAAGTTACAGTATTCTTTTTATTTTGAAAGCTCGGCCATATCTCTGATCGAGGCTTATCTGACGAAAGAACTCAGGCAGTTTCTGCAAAGTCCAAGTTATCTGAGTTCCTTTCCACCCACGCTGATGTTCCCCAGGGATCAATCTCAATCCCTCTACTTTTCACGCTGTTCAACAATGATTCCCTTAGAAATTGCAAAATTCATATGTACGCTGGTGACGTTCAAGTTTATTTAAGCTACCGTATTGGAATGGTTGAAGATGCAACTGCCCGAATTAACGAGGATCTGAAGCGTATAGTACAACGGTCACATACAAATCTTTTGAAACTGAATTCGAAAAAATACCAGGGTATTGTTATAAGTAATGCTGTTCTCAAGACGACTTGTTAACCATGCTTAGAGCTTGATGGTTCAATGTTGAATTACGAAAGCAAAGTGAAGAATTTAGGCGTAACCTTTAATCAAACTCTCACTTGGGATAGTCATTTAGCATGTGCTCTTGGAAAAACATATGCTATCCTACGCTTATTACATCTGTCTGGTGGTTGTCTTCCAATTGCAACCAAAATGACGATTGCCAAAACCCTTGTCTTTCCCGCCTTGTTCTAATAATTCATTTCTCACCTTGGTGTGATCGTACATTAGGGGAAGCATGTATGTCTGACCCAGTAATGCATTTTATTGATAATATTTTCACATCTATGACTTCTCTTTAAAAAAAAAATCTATGCATTGCAAAAAAAAAATACATTTGGCTTAAAACAACAAAATGATTTTCAAGCTTGTTAGACATTTTACCTTTTAAACATTTAAATCAAAAAAATCGGTTCTTGGTTAGCTTCTTGGTTATATTCTACATAAGCTATTTTTTTAATTTTTCTACGACTTTCCAGAAAGATTGTACAATGATGAGGCAAATGATTAAATTGAAAACTAACCCAACTTGATGTTGATGCTTTGAATAAGCTACCTTGTGTAGAGAAGCATTTTCCTAAAAAAACTATCCAATGTATGGCGATATGGATAGATTTCAATCTGAGTAATTCTTATGAGTCGGAGAGTAATGTAACGTCGTTTGCAGAAAAAGTAAGAAAAATCCTTACAATATCCATTTTCCTAATTAAGATCTTTCCAGTCTTACCAAGATAATCTTTAATTTTCTTTTTATTAAGAATAAGGCTTGCCCGTAAAAGTTATCATTCTTTGGTTAAGAACCACTAAGGCAATCGAAACTGAATCGGCTTATTCAAACAAATGGATTCTCATATGTTTATTCATAAATGCAAGTTGTTCTTCTTTAAATCCTTCCATACCTACTTATTTTTTTTTCATTTATTTGTAGTATTTTACTTAAAAGAAATTTGAGAAACAGATTTTATCTAAACTATCTTCATTATTTATAATGCTCGCTCCTATCCAGGTTTGCAATCTTCAAAAAAGCGATCAGGTTTTGACCTTGATTGAACCAAAAATAATTAGTCAAACCTTTTACATTTGCTAGTTCCTTAGAATAACACAGGTATATAAAATAGAAAATGGATGAATGCTGAAGAAGTCCTTTCTCATAAGGATTAACTGAACGCAAAAGGATAAAAGTGCACAATCACACAAAGTTAAAACCAAACTATAAGCAACAATGAAAAATTGATTCCGAAAAAAAGGATTTTAATTTAAAAGGCTACATTTTTTGGTAGGTATGCACCTGATACCGAGACGTTTTTGTTCTTGTTGTTGTTGTTATTTCTATATGTTCTCACATCACACAAACAGTTTTTGGATTGCGCTCCAACAAAACATATAACAAAATAACATAATCTCTGTCGTCATACAAGAAGGATCAAAGAGCAACAGTCGTTTAGGGCTGAGCGCAAAAGAACACAAAAAAATCAATTTAATTTATGACTTCCCAAGGATAAGCACAAATGGAATTCAATAATAATAATAATTATTTTCAAAAACGAAGAACCAGCGAGAAAATTCACTATCATCTGTATATAACAACCAACAAGGATAAAATAACCAAAGACAAAATATAGGAAAACAAACGTAAATAAAAATCATTTTATGTCTTGTAGTTGTAGGTATGTATGGCATCCACTGTTTGGTGTGATTTTAAGGTTTTCACATGATTTTCAAGAACAAAAAAAAAAAACGATTTTCAAATGGTCATTAAGAGTATTCTACAATCAGTAGTTTTGTTTCAAGGACATGCTCGTAAATAAGTTTGTTCACACAGCAATAATTTTGTTGTTGGTTGCTGAAAAGAATTGAAAATAAAAAATCGTATGTTCCTCTAGAGATATTCATTTGGAGGTTTTTTTTTTGTTTTTTTATTTGGTAAAAATTGGTAATACGTATAATATGTATCACCACACAAAAGGAATATCAGAATTGAAACATGAAACTTGAAACCAAGTAAACAAAAACTTACGAGTATATCGAGTTGGAGGTATCTTTATATCTATATAAGCTGATAATAATGAATGGTTTTCGAACGAAATGAATTATAGTATATGTAGCTAACTTTGTCAACTGAAACTAATTTGAATTGATAGGGTTTTGAGTTTGTATTTAAGACAGAGAGTCAAGTGTCAAGGAAAAAGTAATTTATACATAGCGGGAGTCGATAATAAATCAAGTTAAGGCCACTTTTTGTGTACATAATATACCTACATGCATTAATTTGCTCATAATTTAAATTCAAGCTATTTGTTCATCTAGAATATTGCTTCCTTTTTTGTGACTTCTATTGTACTGAGTGTTGTGGATTTAACCTTTAAACCCACAGGTTCATAACTGGGCAGCTCATCTAGACCATGGTTGATCTGGGGATGGATTGATTCTCGTGTTGGTGATGGCCATTGATACAGCCGTGACAAAGCTCTACGACGATTCTTTGGGGGAAAGGTACACAAGGTACACCAACTAATGTTTTTCACTCACCGAATTGAGACTTTTGGTTCGCAATTCTTGAACCGATCTAGCCGTTCGTTGGGATTTCTATAATTGTTATGGGAACTTTAGGACGCTTTTTGGTAGGAAATTAGATTTTCTATCAAAGTGGATGGATACATTCTTTTTGGAGCAAAGATAGGGGCAAGACATACTCAAATGAAATAAAGTAGAAACTGAAGCTTTTAATATGACAGAAAATTGTCAGCCAAATACCCATTCAAACAACTAAGCCTGTTTTACTTGCGATGTGGGTACATAATGTAGGTGCTGCAGGGCAAGTTTTTGGATTCGTTAAAAAAAACTCGATTTCGGGATTTTAATCAAACCTAGAGAACACAACAAAACAAATGTGGTTCCGGAATTTCGTCTGTATATTTGTCTGTCTGTACTTCGACCTACAGCCTTAAACATACTGAAGTGATTTTCTTTAATTTATTTTACATAAGGTTTCTTACGAAGAAAACAACATGCGTTGTTTTATTATTTTAGTGGACTGTAATGAATTAAATTCAATTGAAGGTTTTTTTGTACCTTTAGTCCAAATAGCGTTTCACCCGCCCATGCACGACAGTTGGAGTTATCAGTTAGATCCTGTCATACCCTTATAAGACGCAAGATTCTAGTCGATGTCCATCGAATTTCTGATTGTAAAAAACGGTACCTAAGGTGTGTACTTTGATGTGTGGGTTCGACTTCCACTCTAGGCAGCATTCTTTTCTATATTCCCCAGTTACAACTGGATGCCACCCATAAGATTCCATGAGATAATCAATACCTTATTTCTTAGTCCACTGTGCGAGCAAAAATTCTGTCCTATCCTTGTATTTCCTCTAACTAATGCCGTGCAATTCAGGTTGCATTTAAAAAAAGACCTTAGGTCTTACAGGCATTATTTATAGTTACTACTACTACTACTACTACCTGTTATGAATGAGGTATTTGGGAAACGGCTCTAACGATTTTGATGAAAAATTTTGTAGGAATAACATTTTAGGTATGGTGTGCATTTTGGTCATACATTTTTATACCAAAAACTGTAATGATTTTTTTTGAAAATTGGATATTTTCAAAACGGGTTGAAGATTTTTGTCAAACTCAACATTAATAAATGTAAAAATTTGACGTACCTACCAAATTTTTATCTTGATTTTTTTTTAAATTCTAAAGTGGCAACCCTATAATTTTATCATTCATTTGGCATCAATTCATGGTCAAAAAAAGGTGTTTTTCAAATCTTCAATTCATCTATAAGGTGGCGCAAAATTAATCACCCTATCGGAAGATGTTATAATTTTTGCAAATGGCGTCGTACGTCAATCATATTTGACATTTGTGAACTAGACAGCTGCAGTCCTGCAGTATACAAACAGACAAGCAACGGAGCGCTATACGATCCCGCTGTCAAGGCATCCTCAATCTCAACAACGAAGAGGACGATTTTGTATCGAAAATCATCATGAGCAACGAGGTTCATTTCCACTAAAGCAAAATCTTCGTTTCTGGGGCAATGAAAATCCGCGTGTATGATGCACGAAGAGCCATTACATCCACTCAAAGCCACTGTGGGGTGCGGCGTTCACGCGGGAGGAGTGATTGGGCCGTATTTTTGTTGAGGACGCCATCGGCAATACGGTCACTTTTACTGGCAAAGGCTATGATAAACGGCTTCTTACTGCCGGAATTGGATGAGCGGGGCTTAGTGAACATGTGGTTTCAACAAGACGGTGCAACAACACACAGCACGGACCACCATGTATATTGTGAAGGAAGCGTTTCCTGGTCGTTTAATCTGCCGTTTTGGCGAATTGGCATGACCAGCATGATCGCCCGATTTAACCATCCCAGACTTCTTTCTTTCGGGCTACTTTAAGTCGCGGGTTTATTCAAACAAGCCTGAGGCAATCGCAGTCCTTAAGGAGAATATTCGACAGGAATGCGAACAGTTATCACTGGAAATCTTGCGGAAATTCATGGAAAATGCGATATAAGACTAAAGTCTTACTTGTACACCGATTTGAAGTAAAACTGAAACTGAAATAAAATGGGCATAAATGGGTATCAGCACTGGTGGCAGCCACTTAACGGATATCATCTTTTCCAACTAACAGAAAAAATTGTAAAGGTCCAAATTAAGATTTCCATCGCTCAAAGTCATTTGTAATTTTTTTGCGCCACCTTGTATTATCGACTAACATTTTTCCATCAAAAAGCTGAAGCTATTCTCGACAAGTATAAACAACCAAGTGGCATCCTACGCTGCAATAATTTTGTAAAGTTAAACTATTTCCACGTTTTATTTGCTTGTATTGAATTCCCAAGCGGCGCGGCGTTATCTAGTGTATAGTATGAGTATATAATTTTGTATGTATTTTGTATTTATGTTTATGCATTCATCTACTGGTATAAACTGTTGTTCTTATTGACTCCTTTGAAAATATTTAAGTCGTTTTCTGTTTTCTCCCCGCATTTTCATTCCGCGTTTATATGCATTTGACTTAATTGTTCCCAATAACCTCATTCGTTATCCCTACGAGAAAAAAAAACCCTTCACAAATGACATTTTAATAATGCTTACATTCAATCGACCATTTGACGAAATGTGGTGTCCTTATTGTTTGTATTTTTTTTTTTGCATTCTCATACAAAATAAACACAAAAAAAAAAATATGCGCAACACTAATTGTTCTCTGACGGTGCCATATGTGAGTAACTTTGTTCGGCATTTTAGATAAGAATAAACGAAAAAAGGAAGAAATGAAAAAGGAAGAAATTTAATGCAATATGCCCAACAAATGTCAACTTTTTTCACACCTCTCTGTCTCTTTCATGTTCCTATGATTGTGTGAGGTCAATTTATTGTTCTGCAGAAATTCCGTTGCACATTGGTCGTCACAAAACAGTATAGAGATACGCACATTTAACAGCGTAGGAGTTGTAATTTTTGTATGACAATAATTATTATTTTCCACCGCATAATGTCCTTTTTAATCACCCTTTTCATTATTTTGTATTTTATTTTTTTTTTCTTTATTTCTAATTTCTATTTTTTTTTTTTGTTTATTTTCTTTTTCAGTTCGTTTTATTTTTGTTTAACCTAAATTCTTCCATAAAGTTCGTTAAACGTGATTCATTGATAAAGTGAAACTTTCAAGGCATCTATACGGCTATTGAGCCGGCTAAGTATGGACTGTTTTCTGAGGTAAGTTGAATGTTTTTTTTTTTTATTAATTTATGTGTTTTTTTTTAAATTAATTTATGTTTTTATTTATTTTTTGTCGAAAGTCTATAAGTTCAATGTCTTATGTGAATTTATAGAATCCTTACAGTTTTTCGTATTTTGTTTCCCAAAGATTCTAATCATTTAATTGTCTGCAGTTGTGGTGGGGCGAGTAAAACTATATTTTTTAACGCATGGTTCGATGGCAGTTAGCGATAATCCTTTCCCTTAATTTCGATGACAGTTATGTTGTTGTTTTTTTTTGTTGCTGCCCCAACCAGGAACTAACAACTTGGAACAAAAAGTCAAGAGGTCACAGATGGCACAGTGTTATTTTTGTGGTTACTAATTTAACTTGGTCTAGGATATCCTTTTTTTTGTTGTTGGTGTATTTTTCTGTTTCTCGTTCTCAATCGATGTATTTTGTGCATCAGCAGCTATTCAGTTGTATTTTTCCACCGTGGCGCTGTCTTTTTTCAACTGGAACGAGTGTCATTAAGTTTGAAGTAAAATTAAATTGCTGAGATAATAATAACAAAAAAAGGGGACAATGATAGTATGGGAAGAAGCGAAGCAAAGATTTCAAGGATGAAAGGATGAGAATTATGGAAAGACAAAAATGTTTCATTTATAGATTTCAAAATTCATTGGCTTATGATGAGGATGAAAATTGGTTAAAATCGGCAAGCGTTCTTGAAATGCAAAAATCTGCACGACAGACTGACTGATTCGCATGAAGTATACATATATATGCTTGCTTTTATAGCTCAAGTTGTACAATAGCTTGGACTATTCTAAGATCTAAGAGCATATAAAAAATTCGATTTTCTCTCCAGAAAATTGACTATAAAAGCCTTAAATACTTACCTAGTTCAAAGAAGTCCGATATGATATACATTTGTGTACATTCTAGCTGACCCGCTCCTTCTTCGCACGGGGAGAAAAATCAATGCCTTGCAAAAAAATTAAAATAAAAAATATAAATTTAACATTATTTAATAATATTCAATTTATTTTGTAAAGCAGCTGTTACCAGCCCCCTCGCTGGTCCCCCACAACCCCCTTGAGTTATACAAATTATGTTTTAACTCCTACAAGAGTACTTTTTGTCAATAAATTTGACTGCACGTGACATACATTCTTTTTTTTAACCGTAAATAGCTATAAAGAATAGAAACCAATCTAAATTTTGAAAAAATTCAAGCTCTTTATCAAAATTTTTTAAAATATTTAGCCCAACAGTTGTAATTTGAGGCCATGTTTTTCAGTGGTGGGTTAAACTAGAGGTAGTTAACTCTAGAAGTAAATGCACGCGGAACGACTAAACAAAATCGGTGGGTAAAACCTCCTAATTTTCAAAATTGGATTTTTTTTGTGTGTACCCCATTTTACCCTGTAAATAGCCAAATGTTGAAAACATATCAAAGGTGATCCTGGAAGTTCACTATTCAAATATTACCTATCAAAAGCAAGGAATTTTTAAAATCGGATTCCATATTTTGGGTTTTACCTCATTTCACCCTATAAACATACAAAAGTTGAAAAATATTCAACCCAAAAGTGATACTCAAAGTCCAGAATCCAAATATTACCTTTCAGATACAAATAGAATCTTAAAAATTAGATACTGTTTGTTGTTTACCCCATAAATAGCTAAATTTTCAAAAATATTCAGCTCTCGTGTGATACTCGAAGTGTATCCTCCTAAGATATATTTTTCCAACAAAAAAAAGAATTTTTAAAATTGGACACTTTTATTGTTTTTCAACCCCATTTTACCCTATAAGTTGCTAAATTTTGAAAAATATATTGCCTTAAAGTGATCCTTGAAGTTCATCTCCCCAACAAAGAATATTTAAATACGGTTGACATGTATGTTTTGGTTGTTACCCAACTTCACCCTACAAACACCCAAATTTTGAAAACAAATTTAGCCCTAAAACCATCCTCTATGTATAATTTTATATCCTTTCAAACATAAAAAAAAACATTTTAAAATAGAAAATGTAGTTTTCTGAGATTACCTCGGACATACAAATAATCAAACAAAAAAAGCAACTTTGCGCTTGCATTATGTAACATAATTTTGTTTCCTTACTTCTATCTCAATATATGCTGTTAAACTTAAATGTTCTTCTTAACCAACGCGTCACATTCAAAAGCGATAACGCACTTCGCATTTAAAGCGACAAAGAAATTCGCACCATAGAATCTGTAGGTGAAAAAGGAGTACCTTACGAGTATTTGACAAGTTTTCCACGTCTAGATTTTCCCTACTGAAAACTTTCCAGGCGAGACTTAAGCATCGCCTTGATCAGGACAATATGCAAAAATTCATATATAAAGCTTTATTCATATAAATATAACTTTAATTTAGCTAAAAATCACAATTCAAAAGTAAATGTTGATAATCTTACTTTAATCTCTGTCTGTTTCTCGTATGAATGGCTTCGATTGTCGTACATATTCAATCAAATATCTACCCCTATATAAATCTTCCCTCCTAATTAAGAACTTCCGTCCGACTTCGAAGGTATACCTAATCAACCAGAAATACAATATTTTTAGAACCAACCAACTTAACACCCGTTTTTTTTTTCTTTATTATTTCAAAAATGTCCTTCATGATCTCTTTAGTATTACAATTTTTTTTTTCTTTTGCAAATTAGGTTATACGATACTTTATCATATGCATGCATAAATGCATAGAAATATTTTATTCTACATATTATATGCATGTACCTACCCTCATTTTTATTTCTATTGAATTTGTTTTTTTTTTTTTTTTGCAGCAAATCCCAATTTAAAAATGACAACTTCAATAATAGCAGCAATGATTCAACACATAGCAATAATACCAATAGCAACAAAAATAACAACTGCAGCAGCAGTAATAGCAGTAGGAAAAAGAAGAAATCTAATAGTGAACAAAATACAGCAACAGCATCAGCAGCGGCATCAACATCCGGTCGGAGATCGAAGACAAAAATTAACGTAGGATTAAATACAAATAGTGATGATGATACAGCTATACAATGGTTTTCATCTTCGTCCTGCCAATCAACATCTAGTCGCCTTAGTAACAATGGCAATTCAACGTCGAAAAGAAAAAGACATTTGTCATCATCTTTGGACGATAAGGTGAGTTTGAGTAATGAGAAGATCTATTTTTTTTTTGTCAGAATTAATTTTATAAGGATATTATAGATGGCGTTAGTTTTTATTTTAATGCCACTGTCATTCTATATCATTTTTAATGGACAATATTATTCACCACTTCTATTAAAATAGTGTTCTATTTGGCTGTTAGGTGTTTTTTTTTAAGCTCATCTGGCCTTACAGCAGGAAACATTTTTTTCTAATACTGCAGACAAACTTGAAAGATTGAAAAGTGGATATAGTCTATGATGAACCTAATTCAGGAGGAATTTGCATATGGGGAAACTTTAGCTTTAAACCAAAGATTACCAACATGAAGATGAGAATCCCCGGCAGCCATTTTAATTTGCCTACAAACTTGAACTGTCAGAATGCAGATAAAAAATGAGAATATGTGTATAAAAACCTCACACATAGACAGTAGGGATCTTCACACTCCTGATTAAATTGTTGTTGCAATTCACATCTATTCATCCACACGGGATGAAATTACAAAAACAACAATGTAAACAAATGGGTTTTGGAGGGAGAAACGTACGAAACATTCTCATCTTCATATGGCTAATCTGCGCTTTAAACCTTCTGCGTATATTTTTCGAAATATGTATAGGAATAATTGTTTACTTGAACGCGACCAAAAATCATTTTCCAAGCGCTTTCAATTTAAAACTCTTGAACGCACTCATTTTCAGAACACATCCAATACATTTTAGTTCATTTGAACGACGCCGACAAAAGTATTCATTCAAGATTCAATTCTAAACTTCTTCAGTTCGTTTTCTTGTGCGCTCGTCTAAGTTTGCTCCCATCGTAAAATTAAAAATCATCATTTGTAAGAATCGAAGTTATTTTTCAGTGGGAAATTGAAGTTAAACCCGATTTAACTCATCAAATTTCGTGAGTTAACTCAGGATTAACTGATCAGATGCTTTTGATGTTTTATCCACCGAGTTCTTTGAGTCGTCCCGCATGCATCCTGCACCGACAAACTGTTTCTTGAGTTAACTGTGGGTTAATTTACTTCTAGAGTTGGCTTACTCTGGTTTATCTCACCTCTGAAAAACTGCACGAAAATAAAAACACTATCCACCTACGTTCTGTAACTCTCGCATCGCTCTAAATTAAGTCGAGAAAGGATGAAAATTGTGACAAATATTGTATGAGTTTTATTCTATTTTCAACGTTTCTCGATCAATTTTATCGATGCGAGAGTTTTGGACTATTCACATGAGAGCGACGACCGACGACCGACGAATGAAAAATTTAAGGCTCTCCCTAACCGGCGCGAAACATTCGCGGGAATATGCGATGACTGAAGATTGTTCAAAGATTCGCATCGCGCCAGTGTGGGTGCTCTCATTAATCTCCATGTAAATAAATTAAGGCAGGCGAAAGTTTCATTGTCGTTCGGAAGTATTCGCGTTGGTTTGGGAGAGCCTTAAAACAATTTATAAACCTAATTCTTCTCAAATTTTAAAAACAATCGTATAGAAATATAATTAATTAAACCTAATGTTAAGATACTAAAATTTGCTTTTGAATTCCTTAAATAAGATAAATTTAAGAAAACAAATTGGTCGTCGCGAATTGCAATCTCAATGTTACGAACTGTCAAACTCTTTTCGCGTTTTCCACACTTCAACGACCAATTTGTTCGCGCGTGACTAACCTCAAAATCACTCTTGATTTTCTTGTCTTGGTGGTTGGCCATTCGTGACGAATAAAAAAAGCCATGTGAAAGAAATGTCAAAATGGACGTTGGTCACTCTCATGTGAATAATCCTTTTCATAAAGCAGTCCCAGATTAACAATACAATTTTTTCATTCATCTAGTAGAGTTGAAATTATTTCATGTTAAATCTATAACCATATCGCGCTGAACGCATTCATTCGAGAATCGAATTATTTCATGATTTGACACAAATTAATCTTTCTATCTCACTTCCACTTCATATGATAAAATGAAACAACATTTGCATATTAAAAGGTAGGAACTGTCAAAGTACATTTACTTGTTAATCCTTTGTGGCGTTTAGATTTAATTTTTTTTAAGAATAAATATTTTAGAAGAACTACAGACAAAAGAATTATATGTACATATCTATATGTAGATGCGTGTTAATTTCTTTTGTGCAGGATGCGTGTAGCATGACAAGGTCTTAAATATATAGTTTGTTGAACTCGTGTGTTGAAGTATCAAGTTTTAAGGTAAGCAAAAACGATTCTTTGGCCTTCTGCTCAATAAATTCTTGAAATTGTACGCCTGTCCCCTGAGACTGCTGTACGACTGGTGATTTGTAACTTGTGTATGGGCAGCTTAAGCATCATGTGCAGTTGTATATTGAAACTAACGTGAGATGCAAATAAACCGTAGAACGTGTGTATGACAACGAGACGCGCTAGGACTTTTTTTAAATTATTTTTTTTTTTTGTATATTCTCGTTGCAGATACGTATCATACTTAAAAAATCTACAGACTATAATTTAAGCTCATGATAGGTAGGTTAACTTTTCAAATGACCTGCAGTGTTATTTGTATTGATCCTGCCGTTTTGATCTCCGAAAACCTTCCTTTCCTAACTTCAAGGACTCGTAAACATTTTTTTAATTAAGCCCTCTATTCCGATACAAAAAAGTCGCATTGTTAAGTTATTGTAAAAACGTAAAATTATATATAAAGATTTGTTGATAATTGATAAAAACCCTTTTACAACTAACCCAATTTTATCACTTAAAGCAATGCCGATTACACAAACAAATAACAATGTAAAACAGTAAGGTAGGTATAATGCACTTTTTAAAAGACCCTTTAAACTGCATTTTGCACCACATTTATTGCTTTTACCTCCACCACATAAATATATGTACAAACAAAAACTTGATTTTTCCCTAGGTACCTACATTCTTGTTAATTTAATAACTCAATTTGTTAATTTTACTGCCTGTTAATTGGATAACAAAACTACTTTTCTGTGGCCAAAAATATTAATTGCCTTCTTATTTTTCTTTATCCAAACAATGGAAAATCTCAGAAACAAAACTTTCGATAGAAGAAAGATCTAAAAACCAGAAAAGCCAGTAAAAATAAAAATAAAAACGGGATTAAAGAAAAGTTCCCACATAAAAGAAACTCGTAAAAAAATAAAAATAACAAATCATGTTCCCATAAATCTCTTAAAGAAATCCTTTACTGAGACTTTATAAACAAGTAAATGTAGGTACGAGGTACTTCTGCTGCACAATAAAAATAATGATTAACCCCTTTGCAGGAAGGAATGTTATAAAAATAAATAATCCTTCCAACAATCGATCCTTCTGCCCTAATTTTGTATGTGTTTTGTGCAATAAATTTCGACGCCTGATTAAATTGCAATATACCTAAACGTAGGTACATACTTCCAAAGGATCAACAGGGATACCCTTTTGCAAAAAAAAAATAAAAAAATAATAATAACCAATAGAAAGTTTCATAGAAGATAAGTCATAAAAAATGTGATCGATAAGACGTCACACATATCCTAGAAGAAAAAATGAAGAAAGATAGAAAGGATCATCGGTGGCGGCGGCGCACCGGTACCTAATCATTAAATAATTCAAAATTAAATAACATCACCTGGAATAATACACACACAACCATCCCCACCATAAAGGTAGTATACCTATTCCATTACTTGATCAATTGCATCAGTTGATTACGTGTGTTAAGAGTGCCTTGTATCATCTGCCGCAGCGTGTAGTGCGTTGGCACGCACCCCTAGTCCTAATAAGAAACTTCCCCTAATCTTGAGCAGGAATATAAAATTAAATCCATCCAAAGACGACTTGAATTTATTCAACCATCAACCATTGATTATGTAAAAATTGTTGTCGTTGCAATATTTTGTATGTAGTACGTAAGTAAGAAGGGCAGTGTATGTACGTAGACTTCGTCGCAGAAGTCACCATCGTAGAGCAAGGCATGTGTCCAACACAGAATACAAAAAAAAAAAAAAATCCAAACGACAAATATAATAATATCAAGCCAACCCCAACATAAATAAGTCGGAAACCTTTTTTTTTCTCATTTTCTTTCTTTGCCCAAAAAGTGTCGTGGTGGTGTGTGGCAGATGTCTTTTGAATTCTTAAAGGGGGTTCCTTCTTATACTTTCAATACTTCTAATGTGTAAAATGTCCTTAAAGGTGAAAAATAAAGGAACCTCTCTCCTTTAGTGTTTCTGTTTCTGGTCCTCAAGGAATGTGAATTCGGCTACGTGTGCATCGTAATGTTGCGCTGTTGCGCATGCCTGAACACCTTAAGGGTAGGTTTTTTTCTACTTTCATCAGCTTCTTCGTGTTCTTACATGGGACGAGAAACACACATAAAGGATATCTTGGAGTATGTACTACGTACATTCATATGTTAAACTTTTTCCAGTAGTCTCATAGTCCATCAAGGATAACAAAAGAAAATTGTTCGTTAAAACTTTTTTTTTTACAGTTTGATGGGACAGTAATTAGAGTAAAACAGGAACGAACTTGTATTCGATGTACATATACAGATGTAGCTAAGGTAGGACAATAAAATAACTTATCCTTGAATGATAAATTATATAGATTTGGGACATCCAGTAGGTATAGGTTTACGGCTACTACAACTGATCCTGTTGGGTGAATGATGTTGTTCCTGTTTTAAAGGATTCATTAAATATTCATCGAAACAACATTTGGCCCAAAGACGGTTACAAAATATGCAAATCATTTTGTATGTCAAGGATGTGCCTAGGTGCCTTTACCGTTTTTTTTTTATTTTATTTTTTAATGAAACGGTTTCGTTGTTCTTCTTCAAAGAAAAAAAAGACGGAAGTCAATGAATGTGTCAAAAATGAAGATCAATCCTGGAAGATCTGCATAATTTGTTTGTGGGTAATGTGCTTTCTTTTGATGGCACCCAAGCGGAAGATTTGAAAGGTGTTTGAGCACGAAAATAACGAAAGTATACCACGGTATCGTGAGAAGAGAATTAGGAATAGATGATGAAGATCAAAGGTACATTTTATTTTGGAAGTAAAAAAAAATCAACGATGCATGCATGAAGACTGCAAAATTTGATATAGATATATGTACATAGCTAATGCAAGGGCTAATTTGTGTTTTTTTTGTAAATCCTTGTTCCCTTGTCATTAAAGAAGCTTTGAAATGAAGAAATAAACTTGTTTTGCCTACGTACCTGCATTATAATGGATAGAAGTTCAAAAGTAATGAAATTCTTTGGATATTATACTTACCTACATATTTTTTTTGTTTATACTAAAGTCGGCTTGTACCGCAACAAATTTTATTTTAATGCAAACTGGATTTCAAAAGCTTGTTGATTATTCAAGTTTTTCATGATAAACAATCATTTTCACATGAGAAATGCACTTATGTACATATGTATGTACATGTACATGGACGCAAAGTTGTAGACGATTTTGTACGGTGTTAAGTGTGTTGCTGAGTTCAAAAGAGGAATTTCCATTTTTTAAGCGAGTAAGGATCATGCCATCTTTTTAAAATTTTACTTAAGTTAAAATCACCAAATGACTATCTTATATTTTTAGTATGTATTCACTCCGTTTCTGTCACTTTGAAAATAACGAATTTGAAAAAAGGTATGTTTCCTTACTTTTTTGCACGAACTGTCACTGTTTTAGGCGTGTTCAGTTTAAGCTTATTAAGAAAAAATAGTATTAAGCTTCGATTAGACGGTCAACCCAAATGGTCACAATTTAGCAACTTTTGGACAGTATTTTACGTGATTCTGACGTCAGAGAGTCAACGCGTTTGACCATATGCCTTGACCATCTAATCGTAGCTTAAGTGTTTTAAACTAAGAACATTTTAGTAAAGGGCTTTAAAGTTAGAAAATTGTTAGGTAGTATCATACTTATTGTACCGTACCTTAACATTACGCTGTTCAACATTTTGCGCCATGTTTTTCTAGAAAAAAAAACAGTTTTCACTTTACAAAACAATAAATATAGATGCACCTTTAAATTTTGACAGTTCGAAGTAATTGCAAAATTTTCGAAAACAAACGAATGGTAAAAAATTATGGGTTTTTCTTTTTTAATTCAGAGCAGTTCAGAGCTGAGCCCAAACTGTCAAACAAAAATAATGTGTTTCTTTTTTAGTTCAGAGCGCTCAGAGCTACGAATTTGTGTATTGTGTTTCTTTTTTCGTTCAGAGCTAGCAATTAGTGTGCTCCATTAGCTCAGAATAAAATAACCGAGCAAACGGAGTAAAAATCTGAGCGCAGCCAACTTCATACAGTTTTCATGCAATTTGACAGATAAGACAATTCACATTTTTTAGTTCAGAGTTGGTTCAGAGCAGGTTCAGAGCAGAGCACTGAGCAGAGCACTGAGCAGAGCCTGAGCGAACGGAGTAAACTCTGAGCAGAATGTGTCAAACAAAAAAAAACACATTCTGCTCAGAGTTTACTCTGCTCGCTCAGGCTCTGCTCAGTGCTCTGCTCTGAACCAATTCTCAACTAAAAAGAAACGCCTTTTGAATTTAATTTCGAGTAAAATTCGAACTTCAATTCGATTTTGTCCGAAATTCAGAACAAGACGGTTCATACCCAAATCTTCATCATAAATACTTTCGTAATAGCAACAGTCTCTAATATTTCAATATTTCCCTAATGCCGCTTTTTCACGAGACATTTTTTGCGTGTTCCGTCGAGGATGTTAAACCTACTCGTGAAAATGTAAGTTTGACAGGCAGCTGGTGACTAAAGTTTTTTTTTTCTAAAATTAGTTTTTACTTGGTTAGATGGTTATATGGGTGTTGGGAAAAATCGATGTACACAATAGGTCTGTGAGGCAGTGAGAACTATAGTGGCCTAACTGATTTTTGCACTTCCTTTTGAAATGGCGAACATTAATATTTACATTTACGAAAACAAACTTTTTTTGATGCAGTTATATGCTTCATCAATCTATAGATATTATTATATCAAAATAAGCAGATTTTTGGTGCAATAAGCATAAGTTTTCGTCTTTTTAAAAACAAGTGCGGAAATCAGTTAGGCCACTCTACTTCACATGGCCTCACTGTGGTGTGCCTTCTTTCGAATTTCTACGAATTTTACAATTTTTTTTTTATATTTGAATTTTTGTGCTACACGAACTCATACAAAAAGATATATTGGAACTACTTAACTTTAAATTGCACAATTCGCAATTCGGTTAGTTTAATTTTCACTGCGCTTTTGGAAAATTTTAGTACGTAATTTGAAATTTTTATTTGGACAGGCTTTTTTTATAAAAGTACCAAAAATTATACAATCTTTTCGACAGCACTGGTACAGTGGAGGGCAACATCTTTCTATGTTTTCATTTAACATTTAAGTTTAAGGGCTGGCCAAACGGAGCGCTTTCTAGCGTTCTTTGTAAAAAATTATAACAAACAATTGACCCTCGCCGTCGCGTTCTTTTTCTTGCTTGTGAATTGTTGACCGCACCAGTCCGACCCGCATTCTGTTTGACCAGCCCCTTATTCAATCGATTTCGACCAGTTTACAGTTAGATTGAGAGCTGTCATCAGAAACGAGTATGTTGAGTTAGTAGGGTCTTCATTACGAATACAAACGTTTGAGAGGATTTTTTTTGTCGCTGGGAGGCTATGGGAGCTGGTTTAAAAACGGTGATTTCCCAGATTCTTGTCCTGAGGGGTGTTACCACGTTCATATCACAAATTAAAGCCAAATACGTTTCGATTAAGAATTTTGGGGTCCCAGACGTTTTAAGTTTCGCCACACCTATTCAGATGCTCCTAAAAGGTTTAAAAAGTCATTTTTGGTGACACAAATATGACCATTTAGATGATATGTTTGTCAAAAAAAAAACCTTTCAAATATGTGTGACCAGGACCCATGTTCTGTAAGTCTCGCATCGATAAAATCAGTCGAGAAACGATGAAAAATGGAGCCAAAACTCATATCATTTGTTTCAATTTTCATCGTTTCTCGACTGATTTCATCGATGCGAGGGTTGCAGAACATTGGGTCCAGACGTTTTAAGTGTCGCCACACCCGACCAGGCGTCAAACAGTGGTGTTGAATGGCCTAAAAGTTGTATCAATTCAGCTTGTATAACTAAAATTAAATAAATTTGATTGCGCAACAGCTCGTGGAGAGCCAAGACCTAGTTTGCTTGCAGAAATGGAAGGGACCTACAATTTTCTGCCGAATCCGAATGGCTAAGGTGAGAGGCACTTATCCATGACAAGAGGTACTCTTGGAGGTTTTGTCACTTCCTCGCAAGCGGCAGTAGCCGTAACCTCCGGCAGGACAGTCCTATCCACTAACGATTACTCCATCGGCTACTACTTTATAGCTAGGAACATGGAATTTTGCCTTTGTAGTTGAAAATATGAATAATTTTTTCTTTAAGTAAACAGTTTATATAATATTGTTTACGTTTTTCTAGAGCAAGATAGACCGTACAGTCTAGGTCAAATAGTGAAGAAAGTTCCAAGAGACTGCATTACAACTATCCCAGATTCCGGAAAGATGGAGATGAGGGGCAATGAATGAAATCTTTTGATAGATAATTTGGCGAGTACCGCAATACCACAGTCAGCGTCTTATATGGGGTGTAGTTTTTGAATATAGGATTTTTTCTAAGTACCAAAAGTTTCCACCATTGAAAGCCGTAAAACCTTGTTAGTTTCCAATGAACTGATTTAATAATTTAAGGATTTTAATCTATCTTTATATTCGGCACTGAAAGATGTAAGCTCAAGACGCATAATCACCAATCTGAAGAAGAAAAAGAAGCAAATAAAAAAATGAAGAGAAATTTTAGAATTTTGTAGATTACAAGCTTAGCTCTAGCATTTTTCCCATTTGGAGAGCCAACTACTGTAACTATTGTTTCCGCTCAAAATCTATCAGTTAGTCAAAAAACAATCGTTTTTCGGAACGAAATATATTGTCTAACTCTCCAGAACCATAACTTTGGACTGCGATATATCGTTTATCTTCAAAAAATATATCGACACATATTTTAGAAATTTTGTGCTCTACAATTTATATGATGAACAATTCTTTTCTAAGGTTTTTTTCGGGAACGAGAAATACCTATACCTATGCATAACCTCGAAAATATACCCCTTGGAGAAAAATATATTTGTACGACTAAAATATAATTTTATTTCCAACAACTTTGCTCTTAAAAACTATGCAGCTAAGGCCAATAGGTTCGGAGATATACAGATCAGGATATGAATATTATAACCTTGACAATTTACAATATTACAATTCACAACCAAGAAACTAGCAATTCCATCTGCCTTAAAAAAAAAAACACTAAAAGTCACAGGGGGTGTCTTTTAAGAAGACTTTCTTCTATGTATATTTTATTTATACGATTTGATCTGATTTAAAGGACCAAACATAAAAGAAAACAATAGTTTCACTTAATCTTAAATGTATCGAAAACTCCTTGATTTATTATCATGCCCATGATGTAAGAATCTATTCATACATCTAGAGAATTAAAAATTTGCCATGGGTATTCTTTTTAGCAGCTCTACACAAGCCGGCTATAAATTGTGTCCAGTCGAGACACTTCTATCGATTCCTTAATCATAATTGTTTGGCAGTAAAAATCTTAGAAAATTCCAGCGAAATAATTTATGAACTTCTTCTGCTCCTTGAGAGGAGTGGGGATAACAATAAAAAAACACAAAAAAAAAAAAAATTGCGATACAATTGCAAAGTTCTCTTATTCTTGTGTGTCACAAGGGATCATAAAAATATGGACGCAACAGAATTATACATGAAACATCGATCGCGTACTTAAGTAATTTTGTGATTTATTGCAGATTTACTGTTTTTTTTTTTTTTCTTTTCTTTCATTTGTTTCTTCTACCTGGGAGAAAATCATTGTAAAAAGGTCCTTCATGATCGACTCTCTATCCATATTTCTCTCTCCCTCTATCTCTTTCTTTCTTAGCTCGTTAAGAAAATCCCAAGTAGGTAAACCTGAATTAAGGATAACGACGGTTTTTATATTTTGTTTCCTTGAGAAGGGGTAGGTATAGTTCTCGTAAGTAAGTTAGGTAGAAAGAATTTTTCGAAACGAGAGAAAGAGAAACAATCAAAAAGAATCCCTGCTGATCCAGATTTTCTTAGATCTTACATTCGAGCTGAACGAGACAGTCGTTATTTTAGTTCCTATCGTGCGCTTTTCATGATCGTATTGCACCTAAAATATCCTTGAGGGAAATTACTACACAACTTATAGAAAAAAAAAATATCCAACGAGAAAAACGGGATTGTAACTGAAACTACTGATGAATTGATTTAAAGATAAAAAAAATTAAGAGATTTCTTGAAGAGTGGTGCATAAAGTGTGTGTGTGAAATTAAAATCAAGAAAAAGAAATCAATCGGAAGCACAGTGCAAATTTTGAATAATTGGAAAATATTCTAAATAAAAATTAATACACACTCATCCGAAAGAGTCGTCGTCGTAACGTTTTCTTTTTTTTTTTGAAAATTCATTATTTGAAAAAAAGTATAAAACGGTTTTCTCGCGGTGTCTGTTCGCGCTGGTTTTTTTTTTCGTTGACATGAAATACAGTATCAAGAGAACATTTATGGAAATGGTACTTAATTTATTCAGAATTTTAATATTATCGACGGTATTTAGTATTTTTCCATAAATTATATTTAAAAACGAAACAATATTTTTCAAATCAAAGTCATGAGGATTTTAAAAACGATGGAGTATAAACTTAAACAAACAGTCATTCAGGATTATTTAAATTAAAAGAAGAAAATTTACCTTTTAAAAATAGGCCCTTAGGTTCAAGAACAAAAACTTTACTGTCTTCCAGAGTTCCTATATCTTAAAACTATTGATTTTTCAAGCCTGTCTTCAGCCTTATTAATAAGTAGCCCAAAGAAAGTAGATAAAAAAGGATTAAACTTCGAAAAAATTCCGAATTCTTAATCTTGTAACGTTTTTCCCAAAATCTGTTTTTGAACAAAAAAATGTTGAAAACTTTTTGTTTGTATAATTTCATAATGAAATTCAATTAGACGTTTTTTTGCGACCTTTAGTCCAAATGCGTTTCGCCCATGCACGACAGTTTTACTCATCAGTTAGATGTTGTCATATCCTGTCTTCGAATTTTATAATCTACAATTTTTGCCTTGACTTATCTTCCGAAGAACTGAAAGTTTTCGAGCAATTAAAAAAAAAAAAACAAAAATGTTGACCTTTTCACCCCACAAAATGCAATATGTAAATAAATATGTAAGAACATGATCCTCTAAGTTCAACCTTTATCACTTTCCCAACACAGACAAAATGTTTGTAATCAAAAGACACTTTTTTGTTTTTATCCCATTTCACTCTTTTGATGCCAATTTCCTAAAAAAAAATATGCACGACTGGGTCGCACGAACTTGCTCTTATGCGCGACCACATTGTGGTTCTATAGTCTGAAATGAATTAGCTATAGGAGCATATATTTTATCCATTTGCCAAATCTTAGTTTAGTTTCAGGTGGTATTATGTGAGTATACAAAAATTAACAATATAGCCTAGTGTTGCACATATGCAATATGGATATAAGGAAATTATACTATTTAAACTGGTAAATTGCTTAAATCAACAAAATTAGAAAGAAATTGATTAAAATACTTTGAATCCGTTTTAACCCAACGCGATGTACACCATCTGAATTCTTATATAAATCTTTATTTATGAGAAAAAAATTTTGAAAATCGTAGGAGCGGTTTTAAAAATAATTAATTTTTTATACACAAAATTTTGTTAACATTTTTGAGAAAAATAATTGGTACGCCAATTTAAAGCATTTATTAATGTTGCGTTAAAAATTGAACTTCACAAAAAAATCTGCTACCAGTTTTCAAAATATCGAATTTTCAAAAAATAATTTTGATTTTTTTTTTAAAAATCCAAAAATCATTTTTTAGAAAATTTTGATACGCACTTTTATTTATATTTGTTACAAGCTTCTGTATAAAAAATCTAATTTTATTCAGTTGATCAAATGTTGAGATAGTCGAAAATCAAAGAAACCGTTCTATGAGAGGTACCGTTAATAAACCTAAAATATAAACTTTAAAAATGTTAAATGATAGATCGTACTAATTTTAACACACAAAAAAACTTTTATGAAAATCGTAGGAGTCGTTTTTGAGAAACAAAATATTTTTCTTAACGGTTTTTTAACATTTGTATGGCAGGCACCGTTATTTTTGGGTATTAGAATAATTTTTGTCAAAAATCTTCTAGATAAAGTTAAAAAACTGCTATTTACCAAGTTTAATAAAAATCGACCAGGTCGTTTTTGAAATATTGAGTTTTCAAAAAAAAATATTAAAACTTTTTTTAAAAATCTAAAAACTATTTTTTTGAAAATTTTGGTACACAATATTATATAGAATGTGTCAATACTTCTTCATAAAAAAATTGATCAGAATCAGTTTAACCGTTTTCGAGAAAAGCGAAAATCAAAAAAATGGTTCTTTGGGAGGTACCATTAATAACCATTTTTCGGAACCATTTTTTTTATTAAACGGCAACTTATAACTATTTAAATTTATTGAGTTCTTAAAAACAAATTCGGTAGCGCTGGATTTGAGAAAAATAAGTTTTTCTTTTTTGGCCAAGAAATTTTGTATGACTGCTACTGTTAATTTTGGTCCTAAAAAAAAAGAGAAAAAAACGGGTGGGGGGAATGTCCAAAAAACGCTAGGTACCAAGTTTAAAGAAAATCAACCCATCCGTTTAGGCTGTAGTCGAACCGACAGACAGACAGACAGACAGACAGACAGACGGACGTTTTTGCGAGACCCACTTTTTTTGACTTCTCCATCATCGTAATGTAAAGTTTGATCAAAATCTCGAGTTCGATTTTTTGTACGAATCCATAACTTCCCATATAGTACCTATATCGCAAGTAAAAATTCTAAGGCCATCCTCTAAAAAATAACCTTTCAAAAACCAATAAAAAAAATCTTAAAACGGCTAATTTTTTATTTTACCCCATTTCACCCTATAAATAACAAAATATTTAAAAAAAAATATCCCTCAAGCCATTTCCTAAGAAAAGCCTTTTTTAACAAAAAACGAAATTCTTAAAGCGAACAATTATTTATTATTTATTATTTACCCCATTTTTCACCCTAAAAATAACAAAAGTTGAAATAGAATATCCCAAAAGCCATTTCCTAACCGCATGTAGCACCACCTGTTGAATAGTAATTGAATTGAACTGAAAAACGAAATGTACGCCTATAGCGCCACCTGTTCAGAATTTTCCGACTTTTCTTTTTTCCTAAACCTTCGCGGAGCAATTACGAACAAACCCGCAGAAGGAAGTATCCAATTTGGTCCAGTCGTTTTCAAGTTTTAAGCATCCGAACACACCACGATCCATTTTTATATATATAGATTATTATATTACTAAAAAATCAAAAGCACTGATCCAAATTTTGGGCACTTTTAGGAAATGCTTAATACCAATACTGAACTAATCCAGAGTTATTTAATTTTGCAAATAAATTAAGCCCGAGTTAAGAGTATTGACTTTAACTCTTACATAGTTTTCAAACATCTATCGAAGTCGAAGTGCGACACTATAGAAATCAAAGTTTCGCTACCGAAATCGAAATGGCTTTCCACAATGAAAATAGTTCTTTCCATAGTGTCGTACCGTGACTTCAGTAGATTTTTTATACGCATCTGTCAGAAATTCCTATTCAGTTGAGTTCACTCGGGATCAGGGCGTGAACTCGGGTTTCATCCCAAAACAAGGATGATCCCGCCCTGAAAAACTGGGCCAAATTGAATGTATTAGTTTTCAAGCTGTGTGTGGGACTGTAATAAAACAACTCTGACAAGCACAGATGGTGGAATAATTAAATTTTGTAATGCAAATTTGTACTTAGCATTTTTCTCAAAGTCGTCCATGTGATGTTTGGCTGGATCACAGCTACTTTTTGCCCTAAACGGGATACAAAACGCACGATGTCATCTTTCAAGGAACATCGTTGTGTCCTTTTACATAAGAATGTTCCTAATGTAATGGGGTTATCCAATAAAAAAAATACATTTTTCTTATGCAGTTCTGTCAGAATACCGATTTTGACAATTTTGGACTTCTTATTGATCAGAAATTAATTTTGCAGATCTGGATTTGTCGGCAGATTTATCTTCATTTAAAGCTGGTCATACACGAGCGAGCCATTTGTTCAGAATCCACTGTATAATTGACAGCCATCAGTTTGACAGCTACCAACTTACAACATATACACAATAAATATTAATGCCATGAAAAAATTTCATATCGAAATCTGAATTTACCAAACCAAAATCCAAGTTGATCCTTACTCGTTTGTATTAACTTTTACAAAACAACTTTTAAAGTTTCAAATAAGTTGCTTCGTTCAAACTCTGGCAAAATTTGCAGGCTTGTTGGCGATCGTCTTGCGCGTTCTGTTTACTTCCTTTCCCTATTTGAAAAGTAGCGACTGTTGATTCCTGACCACTGGGTCAAGAAGTACACAAAAGAGTACTCGTAATGTGGCTTGAAATGAACAAGGCTTAAACGTTGTTCGATTAAATATATTTGTTTGCATCAATTTTTAACTTTTTTAACATGATGACTTACATTTTGATTTGTTATTAAAAGTTCCTATTTTTCTTCTTTTTTTTCCTAGGATCCCGAATTGGGTCATGACGGCCCATCGGCCAAACGTCAACACATTGCCATTACCACCACCTGCTACACAACTCAAAACAGCGATCCTTCGAGTTCGGTACCATCGTCGGTGTATCCATCGCCGGTTGATGAATTTGTAGAAATCGATACACGCAGTTCAGATTGTGTTCCGCCAACTTATAGCCTGCCCACACCAGAAAGTCCCAATAGTATCGAAGATGAAATTATACCCGAATCATCATCGATTGCCTCATTCGAAACAGCATCTACAACATCGGATAGCGAATGCAATCAGGCTGATACCGATTCACATCCGAAAGTCAAGTCATTTGATGATTATGTTACGCTGTACGATTGTATGACACCTATTGAGCCATCAGAACCGCGTTCGTGTCCCCTGCCTGCCCTGTCGTGGGCCAATGCGTCCGATGTGTGGAATTTTATGTGCAAAAAAGACGAAGCCGCCTCATACCTTCGTGACTCGACAATGTTGGACCATCATCCTGGTCTTCAGCCACGGATGCGGGCGATCCTCCTCGATTGGTTGATTGAGGTGTGTGAAGTGTATAAATTACATCGGGAGACCTATTATCTGGCAGTTGATTATCTCGATAGGTATTTGAGCACACAAAAGCGAGTCCAAAAAACACATCTACAGCTGATCGGAATCACTTGTCTGTTCATTGCTGCTAAAGTCGAAGAAATCTATCCGCCAAAAATTGCTGAATTCGCTTATGTGACTGATGGAGCGTGCCTGGAAGAAGATATTCTCCGACATGAGCTCATACTGCTGCAAGCCTTAGACTGGAGTATCAGTCCCATGACGGCGATGGGATGGTTAGGAGTTTATATGCAACTTAATGTAAGCAATAGAACGCCAGCGTCACTATCCGGTGGTAATAAGGCGTCTTCTTCCACCAAAAAAGATGTCGCTGAATTTGATGATGCATTTATTTACCCGCAATTCTCTGGCTTGGAATATGTCCAAACGGCACAGCTGTTGGATTTGTGTTCCTTAGATGTTGGCATTGGAAATTATCCATATTCAGTGATAGCAGCTGCTGCAATAAGTCATACATTTAATAAGTAAGTTATTGAAATTTAAAAAATCAACAATATTCTGATTTTTTTTTTTTTGTTCTTTCAGAGAAACTGCCCTGCGAGTATCGGGATTAGATTGGGCTACAATACAACCCTGTGCTCGATGGATGGAACCGTTTTTCAAAGTCATCAGCGAAGAATCGGAACATTTGTATTTGATGGAGCAAAATGAACAATTATCATCAAAATGTGGAATGTCACATTTGTGTCCGAATATTGTTACAGATGATTCGCATATCATTCAAACACACACTACTTCGATGGCTATGTTTGTAAGTTTATTTTTATATTTTTTGTGTTAGTTTTTGTATCTGATTATAGTATCAGTGCTGAAGCTACAAATTATAATGTAAATGTTTTTATTGTAATTGTATTGTACCACTAACGAGAAATTCACGAAAAGCCCAATACCTTTTCTAAGTTCATGTGTTCCAATCCAACTATAACACTTCAAATCGAAGATTACTCGAACTTAAATCAATGAAACACAACAAACACTTGAGCTACTACAAGTTTTATAATCTGTCTATAAAACTTGATGATAGTTCACTCAAGTGTTTGTTATTTGATTTAAAACCTTCTTGATTTTACTATGTTAGCGCTCACCCAATTCATTCAAATTCTTACTCTTCTTAACTAACTCTCATATTTTTTTTTTTTGTTTCAATTTCCAGGATAGAGCATACTTAATAAGCGAACAACGCGCTGCCATGGAAAAAAACATAAAAACTGAAGCCTCACCTGCCACTGGTCTCAAATGTCCTGAAGGATTACTAACACCTCCATCGTCTAGTCGAAAACCTCTAGATGACAACGGCAATGATGATGACGATTGTCAACAAGAAAACCATCGAGTACAAGCAACAAAAATATCATCATCAACCTCATCGTCATCATCACTAGCATCATCTTCATCAATCACATCAACATCATCATCGTCAAAAGAAAACCAAGAAAATGTGCCCAACTCAAAAAAGACTTAACAAAAATAATTAAATTACAGAATCATACAACAACAAAAAATATCTTAAATCTACTGCACTGCAAGTATACATACATATATATAAATAAATATTTATTCTTAGTCACTAAATAAAATTTTAGCTAAATAATAATATTAGTAAATAGTAAAACCTTAAATAAATAAATAGAAAAAAAAACAAAAAAAAAAAAAACAAAGAAACAAATATCTGTGTAAAAAATTATCTATTTTCAAAGAAATAATTTTTAAGTTTTTTTTTTTATTATTATTATTAATTAAACTGTTTTTTTTTTATATATATATATAGATTATGTTACACTGAACAAAATTCCATTTAGTTTATTTCAAAAAAAAAAAATCGTATTAAAAATAAATAATTTTAATAATTAAAATTTCGTTATACATACATCGCGCAATATTTCTCTCATTTTAAGTAAATATTTATTTTATAATGAAAAACTTAGTTACTAAATACATAATTTAATAATACGAGTGACATAAAATAATATAACAAAATAGAAATCTTGTATTACAATCAAGAGGAAAATTCAAATTTACTAAATGTCAATTTGAAAGATAGAGAGCATGGTAAATAATAAAATGTACATACATTTCATTTATGACTATAAAATCTACATTAAGAGCATGGTTTTAAACTGAAAATCAAATTGAACAATTTGTTAACATTTTTTTTTTTAACTCGTCGCTAAGTCCTTTGAAATTTTCATTAAACAACAGGTTTTATAATCCCTGAGCATTTTGTAAATAAATAAAAAAATGCTTCTGAAATTTAATCTCCTTTGACAAACATGTTTTTTTTTTAATTTGTCTTTTCATAATTTGAATTTAGTCCTCGCTGTATAGTATAACATGTTGATTAGTTAAATATAAAAAAATATTACAAAACAAAAAACAAGAAACTGTAAAAAATAACAAACCTAAACTAATTAGACACAATTTTAAAAATATAATAATTTCATCCATATTTTCCAAATCATTATCAATAACACTTGACTTTGAATTTCATTTTTTTTTTTTTTGTTATAAGTTTCAAAAAATAAAATAAAACTAATAAAATGTACAAAAGCTTAAAAACCATAAAAAATAAATAAAAAAAAATACTCATCAAACGCCTAAATAAAATGTAACAAAAAAAAAAAAAAAACAAAATAAACAGATCACACTGCCAAAATTCTTTTTCTCGATACTTTTGCTTAAACTAAAAACAAATGATAACTGCCCGCTTGCAATTGTTTTTATGCTTTAAGCGTATATTAGAGTTGAACAAGAATTATTATTATTTTATATTTCTTCTAAATACATGGAGTTGAAACTCAATTAACCTGGATGGATTTTTAATTTTAAACTTAACAAAATGTGAACAAAATCAATCACAAACAATCTAAAACTCAGACCGAAAAGTGTATAACCCCTTAATTTCTTTGTGCATGTCTGTTAAATTCAATCCAACAGATGCTGGAAATCTCTATAAACTTCTTCGGCTTTGTTCTTATGATTGTTACGGATAGTAGAGATAATTCCGGATAATAGAGTTAAAAGAGACAAGCACACTTTTTATATTGCTTGTGGATTCAAAGAGAGAAAAGGTTTTTTTTTTTCTTTTATGGATATCAGAAAATGCCGGTTATAAGTTATTTAAATGAAAAAAAATTCAAGAAAAATCCCGGTTAATACAGTATCCCGGTTAAAAGAATCCCGGATAATCGAGTTTCAACTGTATTTTAAATTTCATTAGAACCTAAGCTTAATTGTATTCATAGTAAAAATCCTTATTAAGGAATTCGAAACCATTTTCAAAGCCATAACGCATGTCGGATTTAAATGATTTACAAAATGCCACTGGAGTGTCGAAGAGGAATTTTTTAATACGAAAGGTCAAATTCAGAATCAAAAATGTGTACTTAGAATCAGCCGGAAAATAGTATGTAAAACTCTATAATTGTTTGGAAGTCTTGATCTTCCTCGAATGTAAAAAAGCTGTTTCATTCATAAATCTTCACAATTAAATGGAAAATAATTACGGCTTCCACTTTAATTGTATTATTTATGATCTTTATTATCTTTTAGAAGCTACAAAATATGCATATATTTTTAATTTAGAGGGGATTTTCCATAACAATTGGAATAAAATTGGTTACTTTCAGTGGTGTAGTTTTTGATGATGGATTAGGTGATATTTAAGCATAGGAAGCTGGCGAATAACAGTTGAATTACTCATACATTAGAAAAAAAAAACAACTTGGTATATGCACTCTTGTTCCGTAAGGCGTTTTAGTAAAACGACACGGCCCTAGAAATGGTAATTGAAGTTTTAGTTAAACGACTACCGTTTTAATGGTTTGAAGGGTGAAGATAGAGAAGAACGGTAAAGGTTTAGTTTTACTTAAACGTCAATTAATGCTTCTGGAGCCGTGTCGTTTTACTGTAGTTTTCGTAAAATGCCTCACGGAATAAGGGTGATGTCCTTTTCTTTTTTAAAAGAGATTCTTAACACGTCCGCTATTGTTCACCAGTTCTTCACTTCTATCTCTGTACAAACTTATACAAATTTTCTTCCATCTAACTCTGTTTGTAATTTTTTTCATTTGCTTAATTAACTTTTCTTAACAAAAAATGACTTGGTCCAATTTAAAAATATGTGTATTAAATTTGTTTTAACATTTATTTGCTTATACTAAAAGAGATTAGATAAGATATTGAAGACTTTCGTATTAATCAACATATTCCGAAAAAAATGAGTATTCTATTTACTTTTTTTTTCATTTCTGAAAAGCTCATCAATGGCATAGCTTTAAAATAGTAGTTACAAAAGTAGTGCGAGTTGGTTTGTTTACAGTTTCTTAAATATGTTATGTGCTTGACTCAAGTTGAATTAAGAATCCTTTATTAAATACACATAAATTTGTTAAATAATGATATATTCCAGAAGTTTTTGGGTTTAAGGGCCCTATTATGACTCGCGAGTCGAACGTTCGACTCAGGTCGAACGATTTGGCGAATTATCAGTTCCGTGGTATTATGAATAGCGAACTTCGAAGTTCGCATTTGAAGACGAAACTGCCAACATTTTGACATTTAAGGCGAACTTCAACTTGGCGATTCGCAAACAGTAATGCCAAACAGTCACATTCGCCAATTTTGTAATGTGACTCGCGAGTCATAATAGGGCCCTAACATGATAATTGCAAAAATAAATTGAGTCTTCACGTCGGCCGTTTTCGAAAACAAAAGCTGTCTCTTTAGTCACCTCCATTTTTTTTCTACACAGCTGCTGATGATGTTTTCGAACATGTGAGTTTAGCAAACTGCAGTAAGATTTGTATTTGCGTTTTCGAATAGAAGACTTTTGTAGTTCGCGTTTAAGAACATTCTGCAAATGCATTTTTGAGGCAGATGACGTTTTCGAAAACGGCCTTCCACTGTACTGTATACCGTTAAGTACGCATGAATATAAATAAATCGAGTTTTTTATCTTTGCATTGTCCCCAAAAACACTGCCTTGTGGTGCATTGTTCATATTGTAGTTTTGCCCAAAATTCATTCGACACCTCTTCAACACGCCAAAACATTTTTTGTCGACTTGTTTTTTTTTTTTAGTTGAATAATTGATACCTTGATTGGCCTAACGTTACGCGGCCCCTACTAAAATTTGTTGGCCACTTTTGAAGTAACTCGTAACTCGTTTGGACTGGAATTTTAACAAAATCCTGAAAATTTAGCTTCGAGAATTGTAAATTTAGAAATATTAGGGACTGATAATAAAATTTAAAAATCGTTTTCAGTTCGTTACTTCGGTGTCGTCTTCCTTCCAAGCGTATACTTCCAATATTTCCAGTCAAATAAGAATCGATCCTTCAACTTAAAGGACAATGCCAAACAATCAAATTCGCTACCAAATCCGACTTGCTTCGGATTCCGTAATCTGCCCATGGATCTTTTTTTAAATCAGAACTTTTCTAGACAACATAAATGTAATTGAAATTTATTTTTTCTGCGAATCTACTTTTCTTCCTAGAAACTGTAGCTATTGAAAAATACTGTGTTTGAGAATATCGTCGGTATAGATGAAAACCGAAAAAACCTAAGAAAATATCTTTTTTCGGGAGAAGCAAAGAAAATCTTACATCGGAGGACCTTAATATGAACCTACTGAACTTAAACAAGTTTAAATCTTCCACTTGAATGTTCTGTTGTTTTTAAAAGCGATTCAAAACTTCATTCATATCGTTTAATGGAAACTCCACAAGTCCAATTTTTTCGAAACAAAGGTTACCTTACACATAAATAGGACATAGTTAAAAAAAAACATCAAAATTTAAGTTCTTTGATGCGCTAATAAATTGGATTACTTTGAAATGGCTTTCAGTAAAACAAAATCACTGAGAAATGTGAATATCTCAAGACATATGAAATGGAGGAGCATCCGTTTACACGTATAGAATTCTTCATCCGCAACACCAATCAAAAAGGGAATTCGAGGACTTCAGCTTAACATTTTGGTTTAATTTATTTTTTGTAAAAAGTACTTCTGTTTGTGTAGGGTTGCCTTAGTTTGTATTTTTAGTTGATAGAGATGAGTTAATTCGACTCCATGCTGATGAAGTTTTTGTGATCAGAAAAATATGAAAAAGGATTTTTTTTTTGAAAATGAATTAAGCTTAAAAAGTCCTTCCAAAATTCCTTTCCTACTAACAAAAGTTAACACAATTCAAAAATTCCCATCTAACCTCTTACTTACAACCCAAAAGAATTTCTGTTGAAGTTTAATATTTTTGGTAAAATTCTTTTATCTTATTTTGAAATCACAAAATGCTGGTATTGGAATTCATATTTTATAAAATTCAATCAAATTTCATCGTTATCGGACGCAACCCGACACAAACCTATCGCAAAATATATTCCGAGTGGAAAAATTTCATACATAATTGCCTTTCCGAAAAGATTCTCTGATGTTTTTTTTTTTTTTTTTGGGATTTATAACGTAATTTTCATGAAAATGGAATTGGTGATAACTGACAAGGATCTGTCTTATACTTACACTGAATTTTCTTATTTTAAAATCTAAAACAAGTTATTTTTACTTTGCAACACATTTTACTTTACATTCCTTATCCCATTAACTCGAAACTTTACTCCAAGTTAGGGACAACTAACAAATTAACCAAACACAAAATGGGTTGCAAAGTTTAAATTTGTTTGTTTTTGAGAAAACAGTGTTGGAAATGCAATAAACAAAACATTCGAAGACAAACAAAACGTCGGAATATTTTGCATAATGATTCAAGACTTATAGAAAAAGTCTCACATCATCTTCTTTGTTCGTAAATTCGTAAAGAAAAATCCAAAAATCAAAAATATAATTGTTTCATTTATTAAAAGCTTTCATATCTTAACATGAGTTTCATTATTAAATTTACATACATTTTGATTAAGTTAAGCTATTAAACTTATTTTTTTTTTTTGCAAATTTCTAACTTTTCCACAATAAACAATTATTTATAAAATATTCAAATTAAAAATTCGTTTTTGCCCATAACTTAATGTTTACAACAAAGACAATTAAAATTTGTATAAATAGAAAGAAAAACTACAAACCAAAGTTCAAGTACTAGATTATTATTTAAATAACAAATGCAAAATTATTTAATTTATAAAATTCAATTGAATGTTGAGCGTTTCAAATTTAAAGTCATGCATGAATTTGTTGCTTACTTATACTTTATACTTGTATTTAAAGCTGTAAAACTTCAAAATTCACATTATAAGCTTAACAAAATGTAACAAAAGAGAAAAATTATAAACAAAATTAAAACTTAAATATTAACATAAACCATTTTAAAACAAAAAGTGCAATTAACTGCATGGTGAGGTCATGAATAAATTAAAAAGAAAAATATTCCTCAATTTCTATTCCTTCTGATTTTAAATAAAAACATTGTTCTATAGTTTTCATGTCTCGTATTTATTTAGACTCTGTCAAATAAAGTCAATGTAACTAAACATGCCTAATGAATCTTTTCTTATATAATTCTAAGCCTGTTCTAGGGCTCTTTAAAAAAAGAACAAAAAAAAAAAAAACGCTTAAAATATTTAAATTTATATTGTAGCTTACAAATTAAACATAATTTAAGTCAAATATTGAAAGATAAATAAATATAAATACAAATTTAAAATTATTCTTACAAAAAAACATAATATGTATTCTTATTTATATTTAAGTTTTGGGTTAAACAATATGTAAATATTAAAAGTAAAAAAAAAAATAAATTTAAACATTTTGGTGTTGTTTCTAGCTTTAACTTAAAACAACATTCTGCATTATTTTTGTTAAGAAGTAAAAAATCACAAATGTTAAAGTGTATTGTATTTACTTAATTTAACTTAGAAGAAAATTTAATACATATTAAATATATATCAATAAAAAATAAATACATTTGGATGTGAGTTCTAAGATAAAGTATACAACTTTTTTTTTGAAATAAAAGAAATAAATATGATATTTAAATATACCATAAACAATATGATTTTTTTTTGTTGAAAAAGAGAGGTTTTGCAAAATTTACTGAATTTCTGTGCAAAACCCTACATAAGTGTTTGGATATTTCCCCAGTGGAGCCTCGAAATCGGTTGCGATTTTCAAAAATGGCTGTTGTTTTTTCAACACCTTTCCGAAACTGTAAACCTAAATATTCTTCGAGGTTTGGTTCTCGAAATATTGGCATAAGTGATATTAGTGTGCGCTTTGAACTAAGTTTTGTTTATAAATCGGTAATTTATTGATGAAGGGCACTTTATTATACACACAATTGAAGGTTATGAATTAAGCTTTTGAATGGTGCTAAAAAATAGTATATGTAATTACTGATTTTTTTAAGATATCGCTGTTCAAAGAGATGCGCAAAAATTGTTTTCTTAAGTTATAGAAGTTATAGCTTAATTTTTCAAAATATATGTGTCGTACCAAAATAATTTTACCAATTAATCAAAGCTCAAACGAATAGCTTTCATTTGCTACCAAAATCATTTTCCTACATGCTTTGTATCGCAAGATATGAACAGTTATTTCGAAAAAATACATCCACTAATTTGTTTGCAATTGCCAACTTCAAGTTCAAATATCTCAGAACTGTCAATACCGATTTTGAAAATGTATACATTTGTATAACGAGCTTAATAGCACCTTTCATTTGATACCCAATTTGTTGGGGTTAAAAAAATTCACCACCCCTTTTAGACTTCGAAAAATTCCAAGGTAAAATGTAAGAAATAATGAAAAATTCACGATTCAGCTGCACAAAATCCACTTTAACTCGGAAAATTATGGGCCGATATTCAAAATTGAGGTGTCGGTGGAAAGAGAAATTTGTCGCAAATAATTTAATAATAAAAAAATAATAGGTGTCCATATAATTTTATTGGCTTAGAGGCTCCGATAGGTAAAAAAGCTAATTTTCCAGAAAATTGTCAATTTCATATAAAATTTTCCAACCGATTTTCAAAATTTTCATTTAGTTACAATCTTGACCAATCAGCGATCATTTTGGTATACCAAACATTTTCCTACGTTAACCACAAGTTTCACAAAAGCTCTTCAAAAATTCTCTAAAGCCAATTTTAACAAAATTCCAGGCTATTGGTCGTTAAAATTCTAAGTTTTAAAATTTTTGAAAAAGATGTCCGAAATTGTCCCATTTCTTCAGAAATTCTTTCTCGCTCGTCAAAATGACATATGCATTGAATTTTAAAGATGAAAAACTAACTTTAGAGGGGGCAGGAGGATGGATTAAATGTAACATATTCCTCGCAAAGCTTCTGTTCTTGTTCATTCTAATATGCCCCTAAAAATATGCAACAACAAAAAATTACAATTACTTTTAACTCCCAATCCATATGCAATAAATTTTATTAACAGACAATATTCACCATCAAGAGTTTCAAAAAAATATACATTGCATATGCTTAGGAGTAAAAATTCCTAATTGTTGCTGTGATGGAAAATTGATCACTTGCTGTAATTTCTGGGCGCCTAGTGTATAAAGAAATTTTTTGTTTGAATTTTTCCAAGCAAAAAGTCAAAGCTATGAAGGGTGTGGTATGGGTTCAAAGAAAAAACGATTAAGAGTGAAAGAGAGAGGCTTATTATTATACTCATTGAATTGGCATCATTTCCTAAAGATTTACACTTTGTCTTTCGAAACTTTAGAGATACCAACTTCGACAAAAAATGAGTCGCATATTTTTGGTGCATATATTTCACACTTTTTGTCAAAGTTGGTATTCCATGCTAATCTTTTAAAGTTGTAGGTACACACATACATAAACATATATACGTGTAGAAAAATGCTTTTGAGTACAGACTTAATTCAATGCCTGAGTACACTGAATATGTCATTTTGAAGATAAAGAAAGAATATCTGAAGTTATGAGACAATTTCAGACATTTTTTTTCAAAAATTTTTGAACTTAGAATTTTAACGACCAATAGCTTGGAATTTTGCTAAAATTGGCTTTCATGAATTTTTGAACAGCTTTTGTGAAGCTTGTGGTTAACGTAGGAAAATGTTTGGTATACCAAAATGATCGCTGATTGGTCAAGATTGTAACTAAATGAAAATTTTGAAAATCGGTGGGAAAATTTTATATGAAATTGACAATTTTCTGGAAAATTTGCTTTTTTACCTATCGGAGCCTCTTAGCCAAAAAATTTATATGGGCACCTATATTTTTTTTATTATAGAATTATTGGTGACAAATTTCTCTTTCCATAGACATCTCAACTTTAAACATCGAACCACAATTTTCCGAGATAAAGTGGATTTTGTGCAGCTGAATCGTGAATTTTTCATTATTTCTTACATTTACCTTGGAAATTTTCTAAGTCTTAAAGGGGTGGTGAATTTTTTTAACCCCAACAAATTGGGTATCAAATGAAAGGTGCTATTAAGCTCAATATACAAATGAATACATTTTCACAATCGGTATTGACAGTTCTGAGATATTTGAACTTGAAGTTGGCAATTGCAAACAAATTAGTGGATGTATTTTTTCGAAATAACTGTTCATATCTTGCGATACAAAGGAAAATGATTTTGGTAGCAAATAAAAGGTATTCGTTTAAGCTTTGATTAATTGGTAAAATTATTTTGGTACGACACATATATTTTGAAAAATTAAGCTATAACTTCTATAACTTAAAAAAACAATTTTTGCGCCTCTCTTTGTACAGCGATATCTTTAAAAAATCAGTGATTACATATACTTTTTTTTAACACCATTCTAAAGCTTAATCTTTAGCCTTTAATTTTGTATGTATAATAAAGTATCCTTTTTCAATATATTACCTACTTATAAACAAAACTTAGTTCAAAGGGCACCTTATCTTGGTGCTAAAGTATCTTGATGCTTAAGGTACTATCAATGTATCTGAAACCTATCGAGACATAATATGTACATCAACAGAAAGGTCGTTTTTAATTCTATCTGCACATCTAAACCAAAAGCTTGTGGAAGGTTTTGTCGTCGAAATATTATCATCCAAATTGATTTTACGATTTTACTAAATTTCTGTCAAAAACCTACAAAAGTGTTTGAATGGCGGTATTTCCGCAATTGAGTTTCGAAATCAGTTGTGGTTTTCAAAATTGTATATTTGTGTGTTTGAAGACCTTTCTTAAATATTCTAGGAGGTTTGGTTTTCGAAATATTCGCATCCAGAGTGATTGTTAAATGCTGCTTTTCCACCCACTACATTTAACCACTGAACTCGGCTAATATGATGCATTAAAAAAACCCACCAAAATTAAGACCACTCATACTTACATCCTTGTGGAGAATTGTCAAAACCCAAAGTTATATAAAGGGCAAAGTAAAAAAGGTAAGACGTATTTTTTGTTTCAAGTTTTATTAAGAGTTGCAATAGTTTTTGGTACAAAGTACAATTTCGTTGTATTTTTATTTATTTTCTGAATAAGAATGAACATATATATTTATAAATCAATTTTTATTTAAAGATAATTAACAAAACAAAAATATTAAATCAACACTAAATTAAGTATCAGTCAGTCTCTTGTAAAAAGTTTGGGAGAAGTCCAGAGAAGATTTTCCACAAAATAGTCCTGCGAGTGTGCTACACTGAAAGAAACAAAAAAAGAAAATTAGTGAGAACAATATTAGCTACTTGCAATTTTATTTTATAAAACAAATTGCATTAAAATGATTAACTTCAAGATAAAATCTATAAAAATTATAAAAAATAAATATATAGAATATAGTAAACAAAATTCAAGATCATTTGAGATGTTTGCATTCAAGATGATTGACCTTGCATGTCCACCAAATTATTATTTATTAATGCTTCTAGAAGCTTTTGGAAAGCAATTTTTTGTCGCTCGATAGAAAGTTGGGTGGTATCTTACTTGAAACTAAGTGTAAGTTCATAAACGCATCACTGCAATAATGCTGCTCGATCCTTAAAGTCAAACGTTCACAAAGACAAACATTTAGCATCACTTTAGACGCCAATTGTTCATTTTTGCAAAGTTTCATAAGCTGATGCGCAAACTTTAAGCAAAGTAGCATCGAGAAATATCTTGATAAGTTGTTGATGAGAACGTTACGAAATCCCGCAGTAGGTACGCTGAAAATACGATTGGAAGAATTTCGATGGTGATTTCGAATAAAATAATGCAATTGGAAGAATTTTTCTGGACTCCTGGACCTGGACAGTGATGGAATTTTTTTTTTTGAAAAAAATATTTAAAAAATTAACTTTTTTGGAAAAATTAAAAAAAAAAACATTTTTCCTAAACTTTTTTTTGACAAAGAAAATGAGATTTAAAAAAAAAATTGGAAAAATTAAAAAAAACATCCTTTTTCCAAAACTTTTTTTTTGACAAAAAAAATGAGATTTTTGAAAAAAAAAATTTAAAAAAAGTAAACAAAATTGAAAAAAAGATATTAATTTTAGTTGAAAACTTTTGACATTGATTGGAGGCCGCCAGGCGACTGAACAAACCCTAAGTGGAGCAACGGGATGACCACCCAAAAAAGGTAGTTAAAATCAATAGAACCCGAGCAGCCGGCTACCCCAAGTACTATTGCGCTAGAAAACTGTTGACATAGACGCCTGCCTGGCGACTGAACGGAGTTATACGTGAGCGGTTTAGAGAACCGAAAAAGGGAGTTAAAAAAGCATTTTTTTTAGTTTGTGAAACAAAGTTTATGAAAAATGTTTTATTACCAAAAAAAAAAATGTTTCCTTTGTCCAAGTTCCAGACCCGCCTCCACATCTTTTGTCCTGGTTCCAGATCAACCTCCAGAACCTTGTTTCAAAAAAAAAAAAATGTCCTTTGTCCATGTTCCAGACCCACCTCCAGAACTTTTTTTTTTAATGTTTAAAAAAGTTGTTTCCGAAAACACAAAACATTTGTGCTTTGTCCAAGTTCCAGTGCCACCTCCAGAACTTTTGTCCCGGTTCCAGATCCACCTCCAGAAGCTTTGTCCCAGATCCAGAACCTCCGTCGCAGTTCCAGACCCAAGGCCAGAACTTATTTCCCAGGTCTAGGGCCAGAGCCTATGTCCCAGTTTGTAATTTTTAATAGTAAAGGGTTTTCCAATAAGAGGTGTTATTTTGAATAGCCCGCTATTTCGGTAGCTGTCATTTTTTGACATTTGACAAGTAGAATCTACGCCATTAATAAAAATGGAACGATACACGCTTCAACAACGCAATGATATTATTAAAATTCACTATAAAAATGGTGAAAATTTGGCAGAGACGGTTCGTAAAACTAAAACATTTTTGGGTCGTCGTGAAGCACCTTGTCGGACCGCAATACAGAAATTGGTGGACAAATTCGAGCTGTTGGGACAAGTTAGTGATGTGAAGAATAAAACCCGTGCACGTCGCTCAAGAACAACTGAGAATATTGCTGTTGTAGCCCAAAGTGTTGAAGAAAACCCAGGTTTGTCCATTCCTCGTCGTTCTTTGGAATTAGGCATTCCACAAACGTCATTACACCGTATTTTGCATAAAGACTTGGGTCTTAAGGCTTATAAAGTTCAGTTAACACAAGAACTCAAGCCGGCTGATCATCAACAACGTCGTGTCTTTGCTGATTGGGTCCTTGAAATGCATGAAAATGATCCGGAATTTCATCGAAAAATCATCTTGACTGATGAGGCCCATTTCCACCTCGGAGGCTACGTCAACAAGCAAAACTGTCGCATCTGGGGCTCGGAAAACCCAAGAGTTATTGTTGAAAAGCCTCTCCATCCTCAACGCGTGACTGTTTGGTGCGGTTTATGGTCCGGCGGGGTCATTGGACCTTACTTTTTCGAAAATGAGGCTGGAGCAACAGTTACGGTCAATGGATTGCGCTATCGAGAGATGATTAATGATTTTTTATGGCCGGAATTTGATGGTATTGATCTGGACAACGTTTACTTTCAACAAGACGGCGCTACGTGCCACACAAGCAATGAAACCATCGGTCTTTTACGGCAAAAGTTTCCGGACCGTGTTATCTCTCGAAGAGTTGATCACAATTTGCCACCGAGATCTTGTGATTTAACACCTTGCGACTTCTTCCTTTGGGGCCACGTGAAAGATAAGGTCTACGCCAACAGCCCAGCGTCGATTCAAGACCTCAAAGATGGAATTCTTGAGGCTATCGAGGACAGCCCAGCGTCGATTCAAGACCTCAAAGATGGAATTCTTGAGGCTATCGAGGACAAAAGTTTCCGGACCGTGTTATCTCTCGAAGAGTTGATCACAATTTGCCACCGAGATCTTGTGATTTAACACCTTGCGACTTCTTCCTTTGGGGCCACGTGAAAGATAAGGTCTACGCCAACAGCCCAGCGTCGATTCAAGACCTCAAAGATGGAATTCTTGAGGCTATCGAGAACAGCCCAGCGTCGATTCAAGACCTCAAAGATGGAATTCTTGAGGCTATCGCCACTTTGCGATTTGGTTATGGAAAATTTCATGAAAAGGATATGTAAGCGTGGTCGTGGCGGCCATTTGGCTGATGTTGTGTTTCATTATTAACGGCATACCTTCTTCTTTATAATGAAATAAACATCCGATCATTTATCTCAAAAATTTCCATTTTCCTTTGAATATCAAAATAACAACTCTTATTGGAAAACCCTTTATTACTACCATATGATAATTAAACGCCATAAAATGTTTTTATAACGTAAAACAGATAAGAGTTCTGCATCGCATCGGCAACAGCTGTGAAAGCATCAGCATCGCAAAAAAGCAGTGATGTCGGATCGCTACACAAACATTTGACGTTTGTGAATTTACTCTAATATTGAAGACAAAGATTTGAAAGGACTAAATGCGGGATATTCTTCAATAAACAAATGAAATATACAAGCGTTACCAGATGAACATTTTAAAGAATTAAATACATTTAGTACACCCATCCAAGTGTTTGGAGAAGAACCTCGGAAGCCGTTTGAATCTTATTATATTATATATTATTATTTTACATCACAGTTTGAGAATCTTCCATCATCATCAGAAATTCATCCAGAAATTCTCAGACAAGGGTTGAAATGTCATTTTCACCGAATGACAGTAGGTAATACAATTTTGTTGGGTTGTTTTGTGTTTTATTGGGCTACCCTCTCCGTTAAAAAACATTTGCTCACTACTGAGGACGTAGCTTGGTTTCTAAGACAGTGCATGTTTCAGAAACAATAACAGTTTTTATTATCAGAGATGATCCATATATTAGGTGTTTTTTTTTTAGAGGTATAGAACTTTGAAATGGAATAAAACAAAGATGATTTTTTTTAAATCCACATGAAATTTATTTTATTCGAAAGATAATCTTCTGGCATTATAATTTAAATATGATTTTTGGCATATGACCGCTACGGATGGCTCGGACGTAGTCTAATCTGGAGGTCCAATTTTTGATGAAGTTGTCCTCCAAGTGATGGTCAATCGTTCGGGCTTATTGGCGTAGACTAGCGACTTCACATATCCCCACAGAAAAAAATCAGGCGGCGTTAAATCGCAGGATCCTGAAGGCCAAATCACGGGTCCGTAACGTGCAACTATGCGGTTACCAAACGTTTCCTTCGATAAATAAATTATGGCACGATATATTGCGCCGTTTTGTTGAAACCAGCTCCTGCACATCATGGTTGTTCAATTGATGAACGAAAAAGTCAGTAATCATGGCTCTATAGCGGTCACCATTGACTGTAACGTTCTGGCCAGCATCGTTTTTAAAGAAGTACGGACCAATTATTCCACTAAACCATAAGGCACACCAAACAGTCAGTTATTGTGGATGTAACTGTGTCTCAACATATACTAGAGAATTATCATCACTCCAAATGCGGCAGTTTTGTTTGTTGACGTATCCATGCAATCATAACTAAAAGTGAGCTTCATCGCTAAACAAAATTCGGATCAACGAAATTTGGGATCAACGGCAATCTTGTTTTGGGCCCATTTGGGCACAATTTGGAAGCGTTGTTCAGTCGTCAGAGTATTCATGTTGAAATGATATCACTTGACAGCTGACAAAATGGCCGCCAGTTAAAATATTGTTGCCAACTTGAAGTTCTATACCTCTAAAAAAAACACCCTTTATATTAAGCTTAAAATTTATTAGTAATTATTTGATTGCTTCATAAAATAAAATCCATAAATTGTTTCCAAAAAATTAGCTTATTAAGTATTGTTCAAACGCTATCGATTTAGCGATAGTGTTTTTACGATTTTTTAGTTACGGAGAGAAAATTTTCGATCGTCAAAACGATATTTTTCAGTCGATATTGATTACTGCTTTAACGTGATACAAGGGTATCTTCAAAACGATATCGTGTGGCGATAGTGGAATTACGGAATGACCCCCGTGATTTTTCACCTTTTCAAACCTCTTTAAATGTGATTTTCCATACTAAACCAAACTTCCCCAAGCCGGTTACTATCTTTTAATCGGTGTATCAAACGATAAATAAAAAAACCTATTCGATGTACGGATATACGAAAAAGGAAGTAGAAAACTAACCTTTTTACCCCTATCTAAACTAAAGGTCTTTTCAATACACATGGTGATCTTAAACCAAAAGCTTGTGGAAAGTCCGGTTCTCGGAATATTTTAATGCAAAGTGATTTTACAACTTTACTGAATTTCTGTCCAAAACATACAAAAGTGTTTGGATAGCGAAATTTCCGCAATAGACCCTCGAAAGTGGTTGATGTTTTCAAAAGTGTTTGTTATCTACAAATGAAAACTAAATTTTTTTTTTATTTTGCGATAAATTTTTGTTTGGCGGATATATAAAATTAATTGTGCATGAAATTAAAATTAACTTAAAAAAAAAAAACATACATAAGGGACAAAAATACCACATTTGAAGTTGAGATAAAAAAATCAAACTCAACTGTTTTGATTTATGAATTTAGACTTGAGTACAAAGTAATGCCGAGAGCATTCTAGAGGGTTGCTAAAAGCACTTTTCTGTGCTTGTAATTTTCAGTAGGATAACAGAATTTTTATTTACCTACAACTGCATTTTTTTTCTCATAAAAAGAAGTGTTCACTACATTTTTATAAAACGCTATGCTAAAATCTGCGACAAGTAGTTTCTTATCTCTCTTCTTTCTTTTTATATGAGTAGAAATTTCAGAAGTTTACAAGATTATAGTAGGATTATATTCAATGTTAAATTAACATGGCAGCATCTTTTAGAGCATTTAAATTTGATTTAAAAAGCAGATACCACATTTCGATAGAAAAATTTTATAAATAAGAAAATTGGACACATTTTGACATGAACGCAGGTTTATATTACTTTTACATTGTCTCCTGTAAATTAAAATTTTAGTAGATAGCGCTGTGTCCGTTCAAACATTAGTAACTAAAACTTGTTTGTGTTCAAAATTAACAGTGAATTTTGTCTGCTCTTCTCCTGATCGCAGTATTATAGTTTTTCCTAGCATCACCGTTTTATTCAAACTGATTTCTGAAGTCTTTTTGATACCATACCTCGTATTGATAAAACGTGATTTTATTAGAGGAAATTGTGGATACATGTACCTCTTTAGGGATGAAAAAGAGGGTACATCCTTAGGAAACCTTATTCCGCTTTTTCGCGATCTAAGAAATCCAACAGATGCAGTATCCAATTCGTCGCGTTGATGAAAGAGATCAAATCTTTGATCTTTATCTCAGAAAGTTCGTTCAGGTCTTCAAGAAAAGCCTTTCCAAATGATTGCGCTCTCATTTTGACCAGAGCGGGGCATTTACAGCGGAAACGAATGACTTCCTTTTTCTGCTGATCCCCACAACTACGACAGTGAGTATTGCAGGGAATGCCCAGACAGTAACCAGAACAGGTCGCAACGACCCTGGCTATATCTCGTCTTCGCTTGGGTCTAAATATCCAGCCTTATTGTGAGTTGCACCCGAAAAATATTTCACATTAAAATTTTTTGTTCGCCCGGAATTTTAAAAGCTATTGTGACTTTCGCCCGAATGAAATTTTGTTCGCCTTCAAAAACGAAGTGAAAATGACATTACATTCCGCCCGAAGGGAATTTTTTGATCATGAAATTTCGGGGGAAACTCACAATAGGCAAAAAGTGAAATGTCAAATTTTCCGGGTGAAATGCTGTTCGGGTGAAACTCTCAATAAGGCTGATCAGGTTAGTTGTTCGGGATTTATTATAGATGGGCTATATATTTCTGTATAAAACGCAGTTTCCATGTACTCATGTGAAAGCATAACATTGCCATGCCATAAGTTTAATTTGACAAGGAGTCATGTAAACTATACTCAGAAGGACATTGTTAAAATTCCAGAGTGCTTTTTTAATTCATCCCGGTTCGCATGTAAACGTAACAATGTAATTAAACTATCGTAGATTACGCATACAAATACTGTTATATTATATTTTAAGATCAAGCTAATTTATCTTGATCATCATGTTAGTTTAACAGGATTACATTTCTAAGGTAGTGAAAAGCACAAATGTGTGATGTATGTATTTAGATTTTTCTACGTGTTGATTTTATACAAAGATCTTGTTAATCATTAAACACTATCATTAATCAACCGTGTTGAAAAATAACAACCTGATAATTGGTTAATTTTTGTTTGATTTTACATGATAAATATTCCCTGATTTTACTTTAAAAAGTACAATGAGAGAGAATGGATTTAAGAAATTAATTAAAAAAAAGCAAAAACTATATAATGTAATGATGGCAGCCCTAGTCTTCTTTATCAAACTATATGGGCAAATATTGTCATTTTTTTTTGCTGTTCTCATAAAAATGTTGTTTATAAGTAGATTAACAAAATAACTTGTCAAATGTTTGCAATCGTTTTTAAGTCCATCTAGCTGGAGCTACTCTAGCACAAAATAAAACGAAATTCGAAACGAAAATTATTGAGTTATTCAAGCAAGTATTGTTGTTTTTCTTTCTAAATATATTCATTGTTTTTCTCTAAGATCTATAAAGCAATAAAAGATTTTCTGTGTATTGTTTTATTGTTAGAAAGTGTTTTTCATAATAGAAACAAAATAATTCGTTCAGTCCAACAATTCCCATTTTATCATTTTGATAATAGATTTATGTGTGTACCAAGTGCGAGATTCCAAATAAAATATGTTCATAATTTTACAAAATAAAATACAAAACATTTAACTTAAATTTGTCGTTTTGCTAAAACGTACAACTGACTGTAAAATAAGATTAAAACTTTGGTGTTCGGACCACTCTTCGCCCTTCCCGGTACTATTTATTATTTGTTATTTTGCAACACAGCGAGTTGGATCTTCTATAGCAGAGCCATTTTACTGTCATTTTAGTAAAACGACTATCGTAATAAGTGGGAGAAGCTGCATGCTGATCTCGATTTCATCTCATCAGAGAACACCTGCTGATGTGAGAGATATTTTCTACAACGGAACACACTCTTTTGCCAAAATTATCATAGATTTTGGTTCATTTTTAGAGAGAAAAGAAGCAGCTAAAATAATGTTCGACCTGGTTACCTACTACGTGTCAGCATTCGAGAGATAATTATATTATGAAGAAAACTGACAGTGTAGGCCTTTCCATTTCATGAAAAAAAAAACCATTCGAAATAGAAATTCATTGCGATGCGTCAGAAACGTCACAAAACACTGACTATCGCAATTCCATACCTACTTTGTCATCGATCTTGTTTTGCCAAGTTTCTAGTGTCTGCATATTTAAACCTTCTCCACAAGAATCTTTGCGTCATAGATGCACACAAGATTCGGTATGCTGTGACGATTCCTCCACGCTTATACTTCTGCACTCGAAGAGTCACAACTTAGACAAAACAATGAACTTTTTTTTTAATCTATGCCGGCTGGCGGGAGATTGAAAGAAAAATGTGCGACGTTACAAGGTCACACTTTATGATGTGGCACATTACGTTACGGAAGTCAGCATCAGCATAGTAGGACAAACTAGTCCGTTTTGGATCAGTGCACGTAGTCAACAAAGTATAGACGACTTCGCGGATCGAAATATGGATCCTCAAAACTGTGCTTGGACAAACGCTGATGTTTACACATATTAACCGTGAGTCCCAGCACTCACGCAGTTTTTCCATGTATTCAACATTTTAGCGAAATGTTCAGTTAATACTTCAAACTGTACGCTTGGTGACCGACATTGCTGTACGTTAGGCGATTGAAAGCTTTATATGCTGTGACGAAAAGGTGCAGCTGAAGCCCCCCCCCCCCGTTTAACGGTTATGTATTGAGCTACACAAAAGCCACAAACAATCGTAGTACGCGGTTATAGGCGTTTTTCTTTTTTAGTTCAGAGCAGAACATGAACTGTCAAACAAAAAATTGTGTTTCTTTTTTCGTTCTGAACGTGTCCTAAGCGTGTTCAGAGTGCGCTCTATGAGCTCAGAATAAATTAACTGAGCAAACAGAGTTAAATGATGAACACAAGTTTGACAGCTAATTGTTCAGGGGTGTGTTTCAAAAATAGTTCAGAGTGCTCAGAAGGCAGAATACGCTTCGTTCAGAGGACGTTCAGAACATGCTCGATATGCTCATTGCTCGGACTCTGTTCAGAGCTCTATTCTGAACTAAACAAGAAAAAAGCCTTATGAAGAGGGGCTTCATGTGCAAAATGCCTTAAAAAAATAAAAACGGTTCTTAAAATAAATTTCATTTCAAACTGTACCTCAAAATAATATTTGCCATTTCTCACTGTTAAATTAATGCAGCTTATACAACAACCATATTTCAAGGTTTTTCTTCTGCAAGAAACTTTTCCCATTTTCCCAAGCAGAATACTCTCTCTCTCTCTCTCTCTCTAACTCTCCATCTCCAGTAATTTTTGTGCAGATTGTCTACTGAGATTGACTGAATCCATTTACCACTACCACGAGCACGACCCCTTTACGTACCGCATCGCGCAAAACGCAAAGAGAGCGCATAAATCTCTATTTTTCAAGGCCTTCTCTACAACTGCTTCTGCTGCTGGCTGAGCCTGATTGCTGCTTGCTGACCCACCGCCAAAATAAATGCCTTTTCCCACTTCCCCCAACAACACATTTGTCCTTACATTATATGGCACCAAAGAGGGTGGGCCAGCAGGGAAATGTTGGGGTGGTTGGATGGTTGGTTGATTGGGGGTTTGGAGTTGTTGGAAAATGGCAAAAAAAGCTTTTCTTAAATACATAACATAATTTTGCATTGAAAGCCTCACTCAGTTCGGTGTGTAACCCTCTCGCGAATAGACGTTTTTTCCCCGAGTTCTCACCGTTAAGCAGTTCAAAGGTATAAAGTCCCTTTATACTGCTAGAGTAACGCGCTTACAAATTTTTCCTCGAGGATATAGTTCATTGGTTTTTTTTTTTCATTCGTTTGAAAACCAACTTAAAACGGAACGGAACTTAACTTCCAATGAAGGCTTATGTGTGAATATAAGTAAAAGTGGGGTTATCAAAAAGTGCTCTAAGTGAAAATTTGATTTTAAAGAGTTGAAAATTTTCAAGAAAGCCCCAAAAAAGTGAAGTTACACAAAAAAAAAAAATAGAAAAAAATTTCTATACACTACAACACCACCCTTAAATTTTCTTTCCATCTCTCGCTCGCTCTTTCTCGGTCTCTTCCATTTTATTCTGGTTGGAGGACAAATATAAATTATTGTGCGCTTCTGTAGAAAAGTTTCCACCATCATTTCCATTCATCTCTTCTCATTTATCTCTCTCTGTGCAGAAGAAGAAAATAACTGACTCTACAATTACTACTGAGAGAAAGTCTCCATCGTGGTTCTCTTGTTCTCTAAGTTTATTTTTGAGGTAAGCTTAATAATTTTCGTGAAAGCTTTAAATTTATGTTGTGAGAATTGAGAGCAAGCTTTTGTGTGTGATAGAGAGAGAGAGAGAGTTGTGAGTAAATTTTCATTTTCGGATTACGTGGTGCATAGTTTTAGATGTTGGTTAATTTTTTTTTATTTTTTGTCATTCTACTACACTTGTCCCAAGATGAGAATCGAGAAGAAGAAAGAAAGAAGAATAAAATGGAGGAATTAAACAAAAAAACAACGCTTTGAGTTAGGAATTTGATATTTTTTGTTTAAGCCCCACATCTCCAATTTGGAAACTGTTGGTTGTGATTTGGTGAGGACCAAAGGGGCGAAGGACAAACAGAAAACAGGGATTCTCCGTGTGATGCAAAGAAAGAGAGAAAAAGAGATTATTTTGTCTTTTGGCATAGTGCCAAGTTTAAAAGGATTTCAACCCCCAGAATTTAAGTAAAGACACACAAAATGCAAAAAAAAAAAAATTGAATTTAAAAAAAAAAATGTGAATACACTCATACAAGGACATTTGCCGGCCGCCTTGCCTGCTGCCTCATCCTTTTACACCTTTGTCTCTTCATCCTTCTCCTAGGTCCTGTCGCACAAAATGCACGTAACATAAAGATACTTTAGAGTACAACGAATGCCACTTGAATCCTTGTATATATATATTTTTTTTTTTATTATTTCAATGTGTTATATAGCTACTGCTACATTCATATATATATGTATATGTGTATCCATGTATGTGAATAAGCATTTTTTGTTGTTGTTATTTTTGTGTAAGTAGAGGTAGGTACATATGATGCAGAGAGAAAGGTTAAGAACATTTTGATTCATTTACGAAAATGATGAAAATCCATTCGTCCTTTGAAGGATGTTAATCCTATAAGAAGGGTTAATTAAGAAGGATGTTTGAATTTGTTTAATCCCTTTTCGGCTCTTCTACTGCTTCTATATAGCTAATGGGATTTTGCGTTTGTGTTTATCCGAAATTGGTTTTAATCCGTACAAAAAAAAAGAAACGTAAAAAAACGTGATGTGTGGAAAGACACACACACACACACACACACACATACATATTCCATATAATGGTATATGTATAGTTAAATAAACTTGAGCTTAGAACAAGGTTGTTGTTTTTTTTTTTTCATCATGGTACATGTGGAATTCTGTTAACACAAAGGGTGAAGAATTTGTTTTGGAGCTTTGGATTTATTGAGTTTCGTTTGATTTTCGATAAGCAAAGGATATTATGTTCTGGTTTTTATTGAGAAAAGGAAATCAACTAGGTATTTTTATTTGACATCTAGAAGGATGTAAGTGGATGATACTGTGTTTTGAGGAGGAACGGACTGAACTGGGACCGATTGTAGGAGGTGGCAACGCGATTTAAAGTGTGAGAAAAGCTGAAGGCGTTTCTTAATGGACTTTTGATCTTTGGAAAACATTTTAATTTTTTGTTTAATTATATCAAAAATCATGGGTGTGAAATTTGGTCCATCGAACTGGATTTTGATTAGAATCCAGCTATAATTAGAGATTCTATTTGGAAGGAAGGTTGAATCGTTTCTCATTGTCTAATCTTGCTTATCATGGTTTTGAAATTGGTCCTTCGAGCCGGATTTACCAAGTAACCAGCGATTTATTTATGATAAAGATCAGAGTTGGAGGAGAGAGTGAGTTTTTATGTACTATGCTCACTTTATCGAGAAATTGTACGCAAATTGTATTTTTTCTTTCGTGTTACAAAACGTAGTTTTTGGTATTTTAGACTTGATTCACACTTACAGCCAGGTTCTACATTTCACTTTCGATCGAAATGAAATTGAAGTCAATCTTATTTCAATTGATATCAATGTTATTTCGAGTGAAAGTGAAATGTAGAACCTGGCTGTTAGTTTTGAAACCGATATAATATTGACACGACAAATTACGGTATACGCTCACAATCGTCTCCCTGTTTCTTGTGTAAAAATATTTTAATCGCAGCTAGAGCATATCAGCATTTACAGGTAGGACACTTTAATGGAAAACTTTTATTGAAAAAAAGGTTAAAAAGTCTGAAATAGTAATTTTTTTTAAATTTGTATGCCACGGAACATTTATTAAATTATGAATTATTTTAAATAATGCTCTATCTTTCTTCCTCAATCCAAAGGCTCGCAATTTTAAACAGCGTTATGTTAAGGTATAAGCATGAAACTACTTAACAATTTTCTTACTTCAAAGCTTTTTTCTAAAATATTTTAAGTTTAAAGAAATTTTAACCAGTATCTAGTATCACACAAAATTGGAGAATTTCTCCAAAAACACATAAAACTTTGACACTTAATGACAAATAATAAGAATATTTTTTTAGTACGCCATAATGCTAATTTATCAAGATCTCTTTGCAATAGGATAAAGTCTCTTCAACAGATTTTATGTTTGAAGATTTTCACATCATTAGCATACAAAAAAAAAGTAAAAAAAATTGAAAGTGTCTGGAATACTATTTATGAAAAGTATAAAAAAACTAAGGCCTAATGTGACTTCCCTGGGGGATGCCTGCGAGGTAACCGAAATCTCTGAGGATCTAAATGATCCTATTTTACCGAATTGAATTCGATTAATTAAATAAGAACTCTTCCATTAAAAAAAATGGAAATGAAACCTCAGCAACGAAAGTTTGTGAACAAAAATCTCAAGGTTTACCTCGTCAAAAACCTTGACAAAATCTGTGAACACAATATCTGTCTGATAAATCTATTAACTGTGGATTTACACAAAAAAGTAAGGTTTGTAGCTGTGGATTTGCCTGACACAAAACATTTTGAGACTCAGGAATTACCCATATTTTAAATTAAAAAAAAAAACAATGTTTATCAAAAACAATCTTCTCAAACATTTTTGAAATAGCAAATAACTTACTCGCTTAATATTAAGTATATTTATAACGCGGCTAATCCGAAAAACTAGAACCTGTCAAATTTACAGATTGGTCTGTAATTACAACCTTTTTGTCTTGAGGCTGATTTAAAAATTCGAGCAATGAAAGATGTTTTCAATTCATCTATGAACTGACCAGCCGGTGGAGACATTATTGAAAATCAAGCACAGGTAAAAAGCAAGTAACGTTTCACACTTTGTGTATAATCTTAGGCGATATGCCATCCGATCCAGCTCCTTTATTAACATCTATTCCTCTCAAAGCTTCAAAAACTTCCATTCTACTTGAATGCATACTACTGACATCAACTAAATTGGATTTTAAAAACTCTGGAAGATCACTAGGTGTTGTAAGGGAATACACCGATTCAAAGTAATTGGCAAAAAGATTGCAGATGGTTAGTAAATCACTAAATGTGCTACCGAAAATTTATACATATTTTTTTGAATTTTATTCATAAGTAAAAACTATTTTGTCTGGAAAACTAATTGATACATACATTTATTAGTTAGATAAATTGTGAAACCCAAAGTCTTTTACTGGAAGGATTTAATTTTTGGATAGTTTAAATGTCGAGTAAGTAATCAGAACTTTACTGAGACATTGAATGATATGAATAAAACGGAGCACGTACTCAGAGCAGGTGCTCTATAAGAATCAGAGATGGTGCTAAAAAAAAAGTACCTGCACCCGTTTCGTATGAATAAAACTATACTCCAACCAGTGAGCACCTCCTCCTTCACGCGGAGTAGGTGCTCTCATACAACGAGTCAAATTTAATTTTTTTTTGTATTTGAAAATCATTTCAATGATTTATAAAAAAAAAAACCAACGTATTTCGTTATTCGGTATTGTTTTTGATTGAAAATCAGTTTTTTTTTTTAAGAATTAGGAGTGAAGAGATGGAAGTTTTTCAGTTTTGACTCGCATTTTATTGTGAATAATGGGAAAATGTTGCTTGACTTGTGCAAAACATCATTCAATTAGAACTCGTTCGCGCGTTAGGCACTTATTGAAAGAATATTATTCAGGAGAATCTAGATTTTGATACGGATTTAAGAGCCATCAGGGAGTAAGTCCGTATCCTTAATCACCAAGTAAAATGGCACTAGCTTCATTCCATTGCATGATTTTAAATACGCAAGAATTTTTCCAAATTCATGAATCATGCACTAATCCTGGGGCCATGAAAGGTCAATAAAATGGACAACTGGACTGATGATAGGAACATGAGTACAATCAAATTGCTGAAGGAAAGTTGTATTTTTCTTGCCATTCGCGTTTTGCATTCTGCACTTCTTCAGTATTTGTAGGGAATTTGATGCAATGGTTTGACTTCTGGATTATTGCCGCACTTACAAGCGAAACAGTTTTAGAGACCGTGGACTGGTTTATACTCCAATGTCTTCTCCAACTCCAGTTTGAAAACGTGGATCACCTACATATGTAGCGAAGCGAAATTCGTATTTTTTCAATGCTTGTTAAGTCACCACCCCTTGTTTCTGAACTATGTATTCCCAAGAAAATGATTCACCAAGATATCCACATTTTCTTTCTTTAATCTGTATAGAACGCTATAATCATTTGAAAATCCTTCTCTTCTTCCTTTAAAAAATTGGCATGAACTCCCCATTTATGGAAAAAAAAAATATAAAGAGCTATTTACTTCAACGTTGAGCGATCAAATGAGCTAACTCACAAATAAGAGCAGGTGCTCTTCTCGATGGAGTACGTGCTTTGCTTTATTCATATCTTATAATGGAGAAGGTGCTTATTTTGAGGAGGTTCTCATCAAACACGCAGATGCTCAATCCTTGAGCAACTTCTCAGTTGTTGTATTCATACCAAATGGAGCACCTGCTCTTAAAAGTTGAGTTTTGAGCAGGTGCTCATTTTTATTCATACCACCCATTGTAAACCAAACACTTAGTATAATTAACAACTGGAAAATTGTTCTTCTCTAATACTATATTATTATACTATAAAATTATTGTGCATATAAGGTTCTCTTTTAGTATATTTTTCCCCGAAAAAAATGATTTTTAATAGAAGTATAACCATTTTTAATTCTTAAAAACGATTTAATTAATAACGTGAATCGTCATCGATATATCATCCATAAACTTTTAATTAATAAATACAATCACTGAAGACTTATTTAAGCTGATATTTATACGTACCACCAGAAAATATTTGAATGCGTTTATTTAGCCCACAACGTGGCAGGTACTTGTGGAATTCACATTTTACACAAAAAATCTGAATTAATAATAATATTTTCATCATCCCTTAAAATTTCATTAAAAAAAACTGTGTTTTTTAAAAATTCCCTTTTAAAAAAAAATCACAAACATGGGTTAAATATTTGCCTGTTACCTTTCCAAAAATACAAAATTCCATCCTTGATGGTTATCATTGGGGCTGGGATTTCCTTGCAAATGCATGTTTTTTCTCACAACATTCAGAAGCCTAAGACCAAATTTTCTTTACGAATCATAAAATTTCCTTTAAAATGATAAATGCATATTTTCATATTTTTCTTAAACTGTCGAGTCAAATTTAATGTTGTTGGATTAGAAAAAAAACTAACCATTCGACTATAGTCCATCGATTTAGTTGATGAAAATTAATTCTGTAGCAAGTCCTATTGGTACAATTATTATTAAAAAAATTAAGGGTATGCTACAGTGAAAAGTTTAAATGATGTATGTATTAGGTCTGAGCAACAATAACGAAAGCTGTTTTAATAATCTTACAATAGATGAAATTTGTTGTATGAAGGACGATACGTTTACGTCAGTTGATGTAGAACGTTCTTTTTCTCTTTACAAAAGTTTTCAAAGGCTAAATAGGCACAGTTTTGTGTTTGAAAACTTTAAACAAAGAGCAAAACATATGAACATTTATTATGTTTCAGTTAAATTTGTTCGTTTTTAAAAGATATGTACATATTATATTGTTAACGTTTTAATTAAAAATATTCATTGTTTTTTTTTTTTTATTTAACTTTTAATGTCGTCTTTATTTTTGATAATTAAAAGACTGAATTTAATTCTTTATCAATCAAAACTAAATAAAAATGTTTTTTTTATATTGTTTTTTTTTTTTTTTGGGAAAAATAAGGTAAAATAATGTTTTTTTAAGTGTATATTTTCCATTTTTTACTGGATTTTTTCCATTTTTAAGGGCATATTTTAAGCGCATTTTAAGCATATGTTTTAAGGGCATGAAAATCCCACGCCTTCATCATCATCCTGATTTATTGCAAATTATTGTTTAAGCAATATACCTACTTTTCCATTTTCGACTTTGAAACGATCATATCTCGATTTTTAAATTTTTTTCCCGATTTTGTTGTTATATTAACGACTTTCTTTAATTTCAAAAATCTCTATTCTCCCAGTTATGAAAATAGTGGAAACCGAGTTTCACTTTTTAAATCAAGATTGCGGAACTCCTCTAAGGTGGTCATGGTTGAAACTGGAATTTAAACTCTCTAAAAAGTACTCATACCATGGCAAAATAAAAATATCTTCCCCAAAATTCCTACAGAAAATATGACAAACTAAATTGACAGGACTTAATTGAATTGGCTCGTTGAATTAACTCGCTGAAAATCCAAATTCCGAGGCGGAGTTCAATCACACGATCGATGCCAAATTGCTAGGTTAATAGGAGGGCGTTGGGCAATAAGGCCTAATTCGTGTTTGGAAACAACGCCCGAAACATCTTGAACAATTGTTGTTATAATTTTTTTTTCATCATTTTGGGTTTGTTTTTAAAACAGGAAATAAAGTCCAAAATAAAGAGGAACTCCACATGTCACTTTGACAATTACAAATACACAAAAGGTATGTTGGCTTAAATTTTTCTTCGATGTTTCACTTTTTAGGAATTTATTAAGAAAATTGTCAAATAGTATCACGCTAATACCTTAACTTCAGGCTTTTTAAAGTGCTGCGCCTATATATGTTTTCTTTTGAGAATTGGTACGAACTATACAATCGCTTCTCATGTCACTTTCATTTCACTCAAAGGGCCAAGGGAAGTGGCATAATGAAACATCGTTTTTTTTTTTATAATTTATTGCTGTTTATTTTATCTCTGCGATATTTTTTGGCTTCTCGTATTGATTTTTTTATTTTTTTCCCCAAAAGATTACATTATAATAAATCAAAAAAAAAAAAAAAAAAAACAAATAATATTATCCAATTCGACGCCATATACAATTATTTACATTAAATGTAATCAGCAATTCAAATTAAATTAATCTCATTATACTCTTGTTTGATAATAATCATTTAAATTTTTCCTTCTGCATTCCAATATAAATGTACCTACATAGGTATGAAAAGTATCTTTACTTAAAAAATATACACGTATAATGCTGCAGCATCACTTTAATCTCTTAATTTAACATAAAGTATATATGTACATATATATATCTATGATGATGATAAGAGTGCGAGGCATGCAGTGTATATATGTAGGTATATGCAATACCAACAATTCACATAAATTGAATATGCAAATTAACATTTTGCCATTTTTATTTGCTCCTCTGTGCGAATCCGATTCCTATTCTGATTCGATTCGAATCAAAATAAAAATCGAAATGATGACTCTGAGTTGTCGAGAATTGAATTTCCATTGAACTGTACTGTATGTCAATTTTGTTTTAATTTTCTTCTTTTTTTTAAATACAATTGTATTGCAGGAGTCACTTTGTCGGCACAGTGAACGACATAAAAAAAGTCAAATTGCAAATCAAAATAAATACAGTACGGGTTTGTTGATTGGGATAATACTTTTGGTTCCAACAAGGAATTCATTCTGAGAGAATAATATTGGAAAATCCATAAGCCTATATGCTTATTTCTGAAAAAAATCTATTAAGAATCCACACAAATTTATTGTAGTTACTAAAATGCCGGCCTCATTCGAACGACCCAGACTGTGTATAGTCTATTCATCCTTTTTTGTATGGTGTAATTTTTATATTCCTTTGAAATATATTTTAAAATTCGAAACACGATATGCTCAATTCTCATTAATTATTTAATTTACACCCCCAGAAGCTGTAAAGCCTCAAAGCTCCTACTTTTGGTTTTACACATATGTAGATATGTATCTCTGCGGACCATGGGTATTTGTATAATAATTCTGATGCTCAAACTGATGGTGATGGTGATGATGATGATGATGATGGTTGGGCATTGCTGAATTGCTGGATATAATATGGTCGAGTGCATCGGAAATCGATAGCATTTAGCCGATCAGCCAGATCGTGCGGTCCTTGTGGGCTATACGGTTTACACAGTGTAACTACTGTATACATCACGTTATGCTAACAAACATGTAAACGAGCAGTGAATTTAAATTTATATTTTAAATTATCATTGGAACAGCAAACGCTGCGCTGTGTACGGAAGTGAGAAAATTGATTTTGAATTATGTTAAATGATTTTGGAATGTTTTTTTTTTTTGTTTTGTTTGTTTGTTTGATTGTTTTTTTTTTTTTGTGATGTTTAAATTGCATTTTTGAAATTAAACTTCATTGGAAATGATTTGAACTTTAAAATAAACAAGTTGAATGCTATAGAATGGACCATCGACATTAAAGAGAACTTGGTGCAGTATATAAAAATACGAACAATTCTACGCAGAATTTGTTTGAATGTGCAATTGTTTTTTTTGCAGTTCCATTAATGGGTGTCTGAAACAGGGCTGGAGGATCATGGGAAAAATCCATTTCACTGGGAATTTTCGCGAATCAAATTTTATTCGGAAAAGAGACGAAAGATAACCGCTGTTAAGATCTTTACTAAACATTTTTTATCAAAATTTAAAAAAATCAATTTCCTATCAATGATAACTCAACAAGTCTGTTAATCAACGAAAATAATAAAAATAGCATAAACTGAAAAAAAAAAAATAAATAAATTTAGAAACTTTTCAAAGTTATTTTTTTCTTAAGTGGTGACCACTTCCTTCTTTATTTATGAAACTGACGCCCAGGTTCTGCATTTCAGACTAAATCGGTTTTTAATACATATAACGTTTAATAAAATGCCATGTTCTACAATTCGTTTGTTTTCGAAAATTTCGCAATTACTTCGAACTGTCAAAATTGAAGGTGCATCCATTTTTAATTGTTTTATGAAATGAGATTACACTGTGGATGAAAATTGATTCAATATTCAGCCTCATCACGAATTCAATCGTAATCGGAAACTTATTACGAATCCCGAAAAAAAGTATCACTCCATTGTAACGGAAAATCCCATACAAATTACCACTACGAACGGATTGTGTGATCGTTTTTTTTTTCGGGATTCGTAAAGATTCCGAATACGATGGAATTCGTGATAGGGCTGATTATTGGAAGGTACTTTTAAGGGAAAAAAGGAGGCGGAACTCTAGAGAAAAAATTAGACGAACAATTTTTCGGGAGAAATCTAACATATAAGATTTTATTGACATAGCGTGAGTACCTTACTATGAAGTTTTGTTCTGATGAATTGTTTATTCTTTTTTGTTGAAAGTCTTAAAGGTAGTTTCAGATTGAGCAAAGATGCGTTCTTCTATGTTTTAAGGGAACTGCAACTGTGTCAGTTCCACAATAATTTATTCACAAAGCATTGGCCGTTTTCGAAAACGTCAAATCAAAGCCAATTTGACCGGCAATTGATCGTCATTTATGATGCAAAAGTTGCAATCGTCCTGCTTGCACACATGTTTTTTGATGAACGTAAAATGATTGTTTTGCAAGCGCTAGTTGACGTTTTCGAACAGAAGCCAATTTCATCAGAATTTTCAGATTCACTTTCCCTCGTCATTTTCAGCCGCGACGTGTTTACCGCTGTATCGACTTCCTGACTGACATCCAAAAATTTGAAATAGCTAACAATATCTCGAACCACCATGTCTGTCTTTTTTGTCACCTCCATTTTTTACTGAACTGCTAATGATGTTTTCAAACACGTGACTTTAGCAAACTGCATTATCGAACACAATGCTTATGCAGTAGAATTTGTATTTGCGTTTTCGAACACAATACTTTTGCAGTTTTGCTATTAAGAACATTCTGCAAACGCTTTTTTGACGCAGATGACGTTTTCGAAAACAGCCATTAACAAAGTGAATTTAATACAGAATGAACCGAAATGCAGAACACCAATATTCATTTTCAATTAGATTTTCCAACGAATTGTGAAACACCCGAATGCACTTTCGTCATTTGAATTCACAATAAATGAAATGCAGAACAAAGGCATGAAAAGCAATCATATTGAAGACTTCTAGAATAAAATGGAACCCTGCGTTTATTTTTTAACAAGGAATTTAATTTGCTAAAAAAAAAAAAAACCATATATGTTTATAAATTGGTAATTAATGAAAATACATTATTTTATCCTGTGGGAAATAAAAAGGGAAACAAGAAAAGATTTATGGGACACAAAGGGAATTTTCCGACTATCTGAAAGGAATTCTCTTCAAAATGCCTCCCAGCACTGGTCTGAATTTATTTTTCTTAGATAATATGAATAAGGAAAAATACGGCGTTTTATTCGCCATAACAGTTCTAGTGATTTTGATAATCAGCCTTATTTTGAAATTCGTTTTCATGCCAAAGAACGTCGAATTCGAATAATATGTATTTTGAGTTTCGAACAATTCGAAAGTTCACTTTATCAATCGACAATTAATTTTTTGTTGAAAACTAAGCAAACTTTGACTTTCGAATCATTCGAAACAAATGTCATTTATTTGACGTTCAAAATTTTCTGGCGAATAGTTTAATAAAAACTTGTCAGCTCAAATATTTTTGTTGACAAATAAAGAAAATAAAATACTTTTATGAATTATTTATTGGCGTTTTAATTAACGGTTGCATTGCAATTGAACCAACCGGGAGCAGAAAGAAGTTCTTATCAGATTTAATGGAAGAAAATCCGGAGATAGCCAAGGGATTTTCAATCTCGAAAGGATTTTATGCATCCATTATTCTTCTCCTGCACATCTGCTCTTCGCAGCCGTCTTCACTTCTTATAAATAAAACAATTGCCATCTGTTTTTTTTTTTTTTGAAAATTAAAGAATTATTAACAAAAAGATACCGACGTGAGATTTTACTTTTTTTTTGTTTTGTTGACTATTGAAAAGTGTCACCAGGTGTGTATAAAGTAAAGAGAGACTTCGAAGTTGCATTTAAAACACAATTAAATTGACATGAAAGCTAAAAAAAAATCTAGTACTTTAATATTCAAAAGTTTTAAATTTATTTTGTTATTTTTTCATATCAATAAACTTACCATACTGTTTTCTAAATGCTTTTCAATTTTAAAATTTCAGTTTTTATTGATGTTTTTAAATAGTAAACTATACCGGGCCTTTAACATTACTTATCTTTGATTTATTTTTCTTAAATGATAACGCATTGATTTGACCATCATTTTTTTAAAAACAAAAATCTTCGAAAAAAAAACAGCTTGGTCACACTAAATCAAATAGAAATAATGTCATAGAGCTGATTTCAAAAATGTAATTCATCGACAATATATATTATTTGTTCGATTCTCAAAATATGCAAAGTTCATTCGAATGAATAGATCCATTCTATCGAAATAGCTATTCGTTCGAATCTCAAAATAAGGCTGAATGTTTTAACTAGGTGTACCAAACTTTTGGTAAAACTAAAGTTATATTCTTTTAAGCCTAGTTTTCAGTGGTGAGTTAAACCAGTACTCAACTGAGGATGAGGAAGCCGTTTTTTGGTGGAGTATGCATGCGGAACGACTAAACAAACTCAGTCGATAAAACATCAAAAGCATCTGTTCAGTTTATCTTGAGTTAACTAACTAAATTTGATGAGTTAACTCTTTCGGTAATAACAAAAGAATTTTTTTTGGCATAGTTCATTGAGAATAAGGTTGTTTTTACCTCATTCCCGGGAAAGTCAAGTTAAAACTGGGAATACAATAACTGAGTACTCACTTTAGTGAGTTGCGAATCTTCGCCTCTAAGTTAGCAGCAGTTACTACCACTTTATACTATTTCCACAGCCAACCCACTTTCTTTCAGGGGATTTGCTTTTCATTGCTCCTCTTAAATGTATAGATAGGCACAAAACTATAGCACCTGCAACTACTTTTTACTTTCAACAAAAACATCAAAGCAAAAACCTATTTCTATAGAATTATATCGATGACGATTCATTCATTAATCCCATACTTTTCAGTCTCATTCAGTCAAAAAATATCCTTAACAATCTTATTGTTGGTTTGTAAACCTTTTTTTTTCTAGTGAAAATCATTTTAACACAAAATTCTTAAATATGTATGTAATATCAACGCCCCTAAGCCTACATCCTATAGTATACTCGTACTCTTAGTATATTATATCTATAATGTGCAAAGTGCGTGAACCTTTGAAGTGGTCAAAAGGACATTCACTTCACCAAATGCCATTTTTGTTCGTTTGTGTATCATGCAACGAAAACTTTGTTCACTTCACCAAACTAGTCATACCATCCTTTCAAGTTTCAAAAAACATTTTTTGCCTCTAAATGACCATAGCAAGCCTCTCAAAGCCAAAGCCATTGCAAAAACAGGAAGAGGGCCTTATAATCCTTTTGCCCCTATTCCCCCTCCTCACAATCGCCACAAAAAAAAAAAAAAACAAAAAAAAAAACATTTAAATTTAAAATAAAACTAAAGCAAAAAAAATAGAACCAAGTATAGAAAAAGCACATGCAAGGATGATTCCCTGTGAGTGATGGACTGCTATTATACAACAATCCTGTACTTATAAATATATAGCACAACATCCCATGCAAGTATGTACATATTTAAGCATCCCATATAAACTCATATGTACATATATACCCTGGGCCTGGTATAAGAAAATTAAAATTGCATTTCCTAGATGTGTGAATGTGTGTGTACACATTTAAAGTTTTGAGTACAATATCCTGTATACGATGAGGGCGACCTATGTATCCTGTTTCTAGGTCAACCAAGCACATTATAAGGATATCCTTTCTATGTTCCAAAGATGGAGGGGTGGAGAGCGGGGGTCTGGTGGTGTCAAACAACAGAAACTATAACAAACAAAATTCTTAAGATTTACAGCACCAGTAGCTTCACAGTTAATCGAAATTATAGAAAACTCATTACAATCCTTTATTAGGACCACAGATTCTTATTTTAAATAACAAACAAAAATAATTCTCATTCGATTGTATGTAATAAAAAAAAAAAACTAAAAACAAAAGAGAGAAATATCAAGGATAAATCGAAGGCAAACCAAAGAAAAAAAGTATCCTTAATCGTAAATCGTCCAATTTCTCATTGCAGGGCATTTGTACAATAAACGAGCATCTCTACTATACGATTGCTATTTTAGCCGCTAGAGCGCGGGCGCATTCAATCTTCAATAACAAAATTCTGTTCAAAGTTTTGCCCTATATGTTCACACTTTCTCTCCTTATCTCTCTCTCTCTTTCATTCTCTCTGGAAGTTTTTCACTCAAATATGGGATATCCTCTCATCATACGAAATATTTATATTATTAAATTATATAAAAATTAAAAAGACAAAAAGTTTAAATCCACTTAATTCATGTTATTTTCGATACCAAGAGATGGAGTTACCTATGCAATAAACTACTTGCTGTCTTTAAAAGAGGTTATCGAGAATTGAGAGTAATGGATATAAGTAGAGTACCTGTATGTAGCTTGGTTGGAAAGAGGGATGCTTTTTGGAAAGTTTTAAACCAGTTTGATGGTCGGTTGATGAAATTTGGTGTGATGAACTGATAACCATCAACCCACATACAAAAAGTTTCTCATATACCTATGCTATAAAAGGTGTTCCGATAGATTTCTATAGTAAATGTGCATTCGACTTAAAAATCGAAAGAGATTGTACCTATATGCCAAATTGGTTTTGACGGAAATTGTGCTTAAATGGGTTCAATGGTTTTTCGAACTTCAAATTATTTAGAAGTCGATTTCATAAGCAATATAAGGTAGGTTATGTAGGTTACGAGCAATAATAAGATTTGATGATTTTTCACTTGCGATGGACATACCATACCATAAGGAACCTATGGGATTCGTAAAATGGTTTCATTTAAAAGGAAAGGTCATACATGCATAAAGGGAATTGCGCATTTCTGGCCCAGAGTGTACACTGTAGACGTTCGAGTTTGGTATCAAATGAAAGGTGACGTGAAGCTCGATACATAAGTAAAATATTTTCAAAATCGTTCATGGGAAAGTCGAGATATTTGGGCTTGAAGATGACGATCGCAAAATAAGGATTTCAGATTTTATTCCAAATAATTGTCCATAACGGGCGAAATAATTCACGTAGAAAAATGATATTGACATCAAATGAAATGTATTTTTCTTGTCTTAGTAGTACTTAAGTTGTTTTGGTATGTTGAAAACATTTTGAGATATATTGAGTTTTAACTCGCGCGGTCTTTACCACACCGATATTTCAAAAAATTCAGTGATGACATATACTTTTTTTAGCTCTAGTGAAAAGCTTATTTTATACCTTTAATTTCATATAAAATTAAGGGCCAGTTTCACAGTCGACACTTACCGGAATAAGTGGCACTTAAGTTTTTCATATTAGGACTTTAGGCTTAGTTTCATAGCCAGCGTAAGTGGAACTTAAGTCACCATCATCGGAGACTTAAGTGCACTTGTTCGGGTAAGTATGCACTGTGATATTGAGCATTAATTTTTTACACTGTCCACTTAAGTGCCACTTTTCTGACTGTGAAACTGGCCCTAAGTGTACTTTTCATTTGATATCAACATCATTTTTCTACGTCAATTATTTCGCCCGTTATGGACAATTATTTGGAACAAAATCTGAAATCCTTATTAATTCATAACTGCATCAAAATTGAAATTTTTGGTTGACCAATTTTGTACAGTTATAATAACTTTTTGATAATCGTTCTTAGGAACTAAATGTTAATGTTCTCTTGTAGAGGGTCACGTAATGGTCAAATTTTGTACAAAGTTTTTTGGGATTTAAGGCATTTCATTATCCTCACTAATTATGTTTTCAAAAAATAGCACTTTTGATGCAATTTGCACATACACACTCAATAAATGTTAACTTCCTTTCACGTCAAAAGTCTTCGTTTAATTCTCGGTCTAATATTTATGTACTGTTAAAAATTAAAATAAAAAATAATATTTCTCTTGTCGTACTGTCCAAAACTGACAATTTCACATTTACTACAATTTTTGTTCAAAATCTCGCGTATTTATTCAAAAAATTCATAATGACAAAATTGTTTTTTTTATTTCTTGAAAATTCGTAGTTTTGAACAGAACTCAAATAGACATATTTCAGGTTTCTCACATCCCTCCCCCCCCCTGTGAGAATTAAGCAGACGCATCCAATTTTTTTTCCTTCAGTATTTAACAACAAAACTGATAAGTTTTGCTGAGCCTGAGATCTCAGAAATACAAACTTAATATATGTCAAAAGAGGTAGGTTAATCTTAGTAGGTTTAAAAAAAACATTTTTTAAATAAAAATCACAAAATGGCTACTATTTTTTTTTGTATCATACTAACTCAATTATGTCAATTTTTCGATTTCAAATATGCAAAATGTATGTTTGCTATCTTTCATCCCTTATGCACGAACTGTCACTATCATATCTGTTTTGTGTTCAATTTTTCGTTCTTAGAGCCGAAAAGATAAAAAAATCGCATATTTGCAACTTTTACAAATGAAACAAAATTTTGTGGAATGCAGCGTGAAGTTAGCACCTCCATTTTCGGTTTTCAAAAAAAAATGTTATTGTGCAAAAAATCGCAAATTTGCAAATTTAAAAAATGCAATTTTTTGCAAAATTACGAATTTCCTTAAAAAAAATTAAATTGTGCTGTTTTGTGCTCAGTTCGAGCTGCCATGCACCGAAAAGATAAGAAAATCGAATATGTGCAGCTTTTATGGCAAAAAAAAATAATTTTGCGAGCAAGAAAAGAGTCATTGAGGGATGTGAATACGGAAATCGAATTCTCATCAGGAAAATAATAAATGCTTTTCTAAGAAAAATATATTTGCCCCAATGAAACAAGCAGCACAAGTCGGGCACATTGTACGAGTATTACACAAGTATTTTTGATAATCTTATTTTTCTCAAAAAAAAAACCACAGATTTTAATAAAGAAATTGTCTTTAAAAATCGTGACAATTAGTTCAATTGTCAACAGCGGTGATAGTGTTTACCATTGTCGATCATATGAGCTGACAACTTTAGAAATGAATTTGAAGTCATTTTGACGCGGGAGTGTCAATATCCGCTGACTATTTCCGTTAACCGTCGTCTAATCGTAGCTTAATTAGCAAAAACCCAAAATTTGTTTTAATTTTTTCTTTCGAAATTCAAGCCACAATTGGAGTGCAAATTAAATATCAATACAAAATGTCTCGTCGTCAGATAGGTATACACTCCACGACATTTATATTTTGAAATTGATTTTATTTGACACAATTTAAAGCTCACTCCTTACTCCTTAAGTATTTAAGTTAGTTGTCACAATACTGCTTTTAAGTAACTGATGGACTATTCTTCCAATGGAATTATGAATTCCAAATCAATTCTATAAGAATATAACTCAGATCTAAAATCCACCAATGCGCTGACGGACGTTACAAATTGATAAATCTTTTGACGTTTCCATATACGTAGCTAAATATAAAAAATCGCTAAAAATAACTCTGATTTTTCTTGTTGCTATCTAAACAAGGTCAATCCACATTATAATGCCCGTCATGCAACATTCGAATCGAAAAAGTATTAAACTTTAACATTTTCCATTCAAAAACAAATAAGCTCTCGCTTGAAAAAATTCCACAAAAATATATATTCCTATGCCCATCTTCTCCATCAAGCATGAGTATAGTCTCCTTTATTTTCATTTCTAATTTTGATTCTGAAAATAAAATACTTAAAAAAAAAGAAGACTTTTCAAGGCTAACGAACAGCGGCACTCTATAGCATAATCATCATCATCATCAGTCTTGTTTCTCCTAAAACTCGCTCTCTTGAGATTCGATTTCAATGTTAAAGCCTCCCGACTTATATTCATCGTGTCGTCGTCGGTCGGTTGGCTTGCCCCTTGGAAATAAAATAAAACCTAATGAATTATGGCCACGAAAAACGTTTGTTATTGTTTGTACAGCTATGGCATTAGGATGCAAATAAATACAAATGTATCTATACCATACCTTAAGAACTTTTGTTTCAAAAAAAAAAAAATAAAATAAAAAAAATTATCTTCCCTTTACCCACGAGTGAGTATGTTCTGCATGTGGAATACCCTCATTTCATACCATCTTTTCCTCCCATTGTGTTTTATGGCTCTGCTGCTCGAGAACCTCCCCCTCAACTATATAAGTATGGGCAACTAGGAGATACATCCTTGTTGGAGATTTTTTTTTTTGTTTAAATTACAAACAAAAAAATTAAATCACCAAGGACCACTATTCAGGATATAAAAGCTACTCATAAAGTTATACCACAGTGTTATGGTAATGACTTATGATGAAAATGATTACTAGGATTCTACAGGTCTGTAGGGGTTTTTCTATTCCTATACTTATACTATGTATAGCATCATAATTCCCTGTGGTTATAAATACAATTTATTCTGTTTCCCATTGGAAGATCCTTGATGTAAACACAAGAAAACTAGGTGTCTGATTGTCGTTTAAATGTTTTGTTTACAGTAGATACTGAGTGAAAACAATTTAGAAATTTCTTTAGGGTAAAATAGGGTAAAATGGTAGAATAATACATCAATTCAAGGATCCACCCAGTATGAAGGAAAGGGGATTGGGGCAGACGGATTTAAAATTAATCTGAATTTTACATGTACGTAATTTTGATTTGTAAACGTTAATTGCGGTGTGTTGAAAGTCCCCGGGGTCAGCTCAAAGATGGCGCCTCTCACAGTTAGTAGCAACCAAGACAAGAAAGTTACTTTTTGAAATTTTGAAATCTGGTTCAATTATACAAACGTGGTTTAATCTATCGTTCAGTTATCTTAACGATCCTTCTTGCGTACCCCAAGTTGTCAGGGTGGCAATTACCCGTATTTCTGCTCGATTCAGTGTAAGTATCGAGTTGTAACCGCTATTATTATAGAAATAGGGGAAGGCTGAAAGGACCATTTTATTTTTATATTTTGAACACCACTGTACCTATATTTTAGGGTAATTTTTTTAAGTAGGTACCTTATCATCAGTATGTGTAGAAAATTTTTCATTCAACTATTGCAATTTTCCTTATATAATTCCTTTTTTTTCTTCCTTTTCTTTTTCTCTATACCAACAGAATACAGGAAGGACAAACTAAACCAAAGTTGGCAAAAAAAAAAAAAAATAAAAAAACTAAACTAAAAGAATCAAGTATTTTCTTTTTATTTATTTTTTTTTTCGGTGAAAAAATAAAGCCAAAGAATATATATGTATATATAAAAAAAAGGACGACTTCACACTCAAAACTGGTTCAAGTAGAGGATGTGCCAGTGCCATATATCAACAGTACCACTACCAAACCGCCACAACCACATCCCCATACACAATTTCAGGACCAGCACTAGCAGCACCAGTACCGCACAGCAAAAGTGCAACATGAGGAAATGAATTTCAAACATCCTTTCGTCGAAAAATATATATTATATCCTTGAGTATCTATAACAAAATAAGCCACAAGGAGCGGCAGCAACAAATTGCCAGCCAGCACACAACTACTAGTCCCAAAAGAAAAATAATAATAATAATTGCATGCGTCTCAAACATACATATATATATAAAATATGCAAATATCTCTTTATAGAGTGTCTGTGTGTGTGTGCATCATGTGTGTGTAAAGGATATATCAACACACAAAAAAGAATTCAAAGCAAAGCAAAAAATATCCTTCGAGAGTATACAAATTAGACACAAACAACAAAATACGTTTTATTTTTTTTTTTTCTGTCGGTATACGCGCGTTTCCGCTTAGAAAATGACTGCAATTTCGAACGAATCGAAAATGGACAATTTGATAAACTTACAACACCAACAACAAGGATCTTATCCTTTATCGTATAAAATGTGTAAAGCATAATATTGTTGCATATTTTAGGGCAGAATCCTGTGGATATTTTTCTCTTAAAGAAGAAAAAAAAAATAAACAAAAAAAAAGAAAAGTGTTTTCTTTGCAATTCTCGAAAAAAAGTCCTTTTAATCTCTCTTAATCTCCTTATATAAATATGTGTGGCGTGTAGTTTAATCTTTGTGGAAAAATAAAGTTTAAGTGTGTGAATTTAAATCTTTAATAATAATTAATATAAATCAGTAGAAAAAAATAAATAAATAAATAATTATTAAAGAGAATACAACACAACAAAAAAAAAATAAGTTCTCTATACTTGGTGTCCTTTTGAATTAAAATTTCCATCCATCTCAAGCAGCAGATAGATATAAAAATTATTATCAGCTCACAATACATACATAGATACCGACAACATTTGCAACAAATATGGAACAACACAAATTGTTTGGAATTTTAACATTGTGCGTGGTGCTGTTCGCAATTAAACTGAATACAATATTAGTCCTTGGCGAACAGGACGAGGATATACCACATAATGAGTAAGTATTTTGTGAATGTCATATACACATACATACATAGATTACGCATTTTTTTTCAATTTGATTAATTTTGATAAAATTATTTATCATACACAATTGCGTAGCGTATACCGACTAATAGATTCTTATTTATGTAATTTTATTATTCAAATTCTTCTTGATGGGTTATGATAATTTGTATGTTTATAATTAACTTTGTGTCATTATTTGCCTGGGGAGGTATATTTTTGTCTAACAACATTTTTAGGAGGACAAAATATTTGAAATAATAATTTTGTTTGTGGGAAATAGTTTATCTATGGATCTAAGGATGACAAGAAATAAGTGTATACAGTATACAATTCCTCAGCACAAATACACAACTTAAATTGCTTTACAAAATGTTTGATTATGAGCCAGAGCCGCTCCTCCGGCATTATTTGATGCCCACTCATTACGCAACGCTTGCTTCAGGGACTTAAAATATGAATCACGTCTTATGCTAAAGACCCTGGCCTTTAGAATCGACCTTATGCTTAATCCAATGGATTGAGATCCAGTGGTGAATATGATGGTCATTCCTGAGATCTGATAAAATTTGTGGTATAGACGTCAGAGAAATTTGCAATTTGATGAAGTGGAACCGAATAACGTCAGAAGAGTTGCGACTCAAATTAAAAATTTTTACAGCAATTTGAGCTGTGTATTCGTACTTAAAGCTAGTATACGGTGCTGATGCGAAACCAAATTTTCCGGTGGTCTACAAAACGACAGCGAAATGCTTACGAAAAAATCACAGCGAAAAAATGACAGTTGAAAGTGTCACCAATTGCAAAAAAAAAAAAACAAACACAAAGGCAAACAATTAATTCACTGCGGAGACTTCTCCAAATAATCTGCTACAATTATCAATTAAGGTCATCGAGCAGCATACTGCAAACGAAATGGAGAACCAAATTTTTTGGTGGCAGCGTACTAGACTTAAGGCCAAACTATAATACAAATAAGTTAGCTTATGCGCGCATAAGTAAACGAACGAATACATGTTATGCCTAGGTAGGAATGCCTATATTATATTTGGGCCATTTGTCCTTAGGAAGTTGAAAATTAGTAATTTTTGTGACAGTTCATATAAAGGGTGTTTTTTTTTTTTGACGTGTAGTTTTCAAGAAGAAATAAAACGCATATAATTTAATGTTATGGCCAAAAATAAAGCTTTAATATAAAGATAAAGGTTTGCCATTATGTTTTAAAAATGATTTCGGGCAAGTGGCCGCCGCGGCTGGCTCGAATAAATTCCAGCCGAGAGGCCCAAATTTTGACCACTTTTTGCAGCAATTGGGGCCGTATGTCAGCAATAAAGCGCCGAATATTCTCTTCCAAGGTGTCAATCGTCTCGGGCTTATCTGCGTAGACAAGTGACTTCACATAACCCCACAAAAAAAAGTCCAGCTGTGTTAAATCGCACGATCTTGGAGGCCACGCCACAGGCCCACGACGCGAGATAATGCGCTAACCAAAAGTTTCCTTCAATAAATTGATTGTTAAGTTGGCTGTATGGCATGTAGCGCCGGCCATTTTGTTGGAATCAAAGGTCGTCCACATCAATACCCTCCAATTCAGGCACGAAAAAGTCATTAATCATGGCTCTATAGCGTTTTGTTTTCAGCGCGCGGTGCGTCACGCAAACCCAACCATTATTATGGCAATAAATTTGCACGATTTGAAAACGTTTTTCAGGAGTAAGTCTATTCATTATGAAATGGCAAACCAAACTGAGCATAAATCAAGTGACAGCTGTCAAAAAGACCAACTCCGAAAAAAGTATTGCCAGATTGAAAACCACACGTCTCAAAAGAACACCCTTTGTATTGGCCTTTCAAAAAAAAAATTTTAATTTTCTTTATCCCACACGCAGCTTGTTTTATTTCATTTACACATCTACTCTACCCGCCCTTAATGAAAAACCCTTTAGCTGATAATGGTTTCGAGAATAATTTGATTTTTACTCACCACATGTTTTTGATCTAAAATTAAGTTTCACTATCGACAATAAAGAATCCTATACGTAATTGAAAACTCCAAGGCTGTCTAGAAGAAAAAGAAGAAGAAGAAGAATAATCATTACGAGTATTTGTAAAATTTATTTAGTGAGATTTACTTACTTAAGATGGCGCTACATTCCGTTATGGATTTGGGCATCAACCAACAAGCTTTCTCAGCCAGCTCGGTCACTATAGCTAGGTTTCAGCAGTTTCACTCCCCAAGTAAGTTGAAGTTTTCTTCCACTTACATGCGACAGACCGTGGTCTGTCTCTGCTGCACCGTTTTTCGGGGTGGATTCAAGGACTATCTGGGCTGAAGGATTGCTGTCCATCCACCATCTACATGAACCATTTGCCATTTCCGTCTAAATCAAAAAAAAGCTTTTCTCATCACACAGTGTTTTGCCGATTATGTCAATATCAACTTACCTTAAACATTTTTGACATCAAAGGCACCCGTGAGGCCCTTGCTGACTTAGATGGAGCAGTTCGCGTTCTCCATCGGCAGGGATGTAAAAACTTGATATTTTTCATCATGACAGATGCTGGGCGTTGAAATCGATGAAAAAGTGGTGTTGCTCGATTTGAAGTTCCTGGATTGTTTTCAAGATTTGTCATAGTGTTAATCCATATGTGGTCGATGGTGGACTATTCTGGCCTATATCCTTTCTGATATGGACTTATCAGGTTATTGTTAAACGTCTTCAAGCATTCCCACAATACAACAGGAAAGGCCTTTTGGAAGGCGCAGTTCAGAGATTTTCCTTTCTTGAGGAACTTAGTCAACTTGATACGCGAATCTGAAGGCAGCTTTAGACAGTGGATAGATATGTTAGTTGAAGACCATCTTTAATGCAAATGGTAGTCCTTGATGAAGAAGTCAAGTTTTTTCTGCAAATACATAATAATTTTGGTTCTTTTGTGAAATCTTTAAATTTTACTTCTAAAAAAAGATTTTATAACATTGAAAAACTCTCCACACCATCTAACCTAACATTTCAGAAATCTGCCCAGACTTGGCCTTCAAAAATAAATAAATAAAAAAACAAAAAATATTAAAGGAGACAAATAAAAATATACATAAGTTCTGTTTTCGGTAGACTTCAAGATGTTGAATTTGATTTCAACACTGATGTCGCGTTGATGGTGCATGATGCCACCCTAACGCGCAACTCCTTCAAGGCCAGTTGTGTAATTTTCTACTCGTGTTTGTACCAACTCCCAAATTCTTAAAATATCCCTATCTCTATATCTCTCTCTCTCTCTCTCTCTCTCTCTCTCTCTGAGTAGGTCACCCATTGTTCATTTTCCCAAAACTCACGTAACGCAAATGAAAATTCTCTCAAGAAAACCCATTCAAGTAAATAGGTACTTAATGCTGAATTTGAAAAAAGAAAGAAAGATGAAAACAACAAAATACAGCAGCTACGGATTTAAGCCGCGAGGTGGCAATAGGGTTTTGGCAATGGTGGCAAATGAAACTTCTTCGATTATGGCAGGTGGCTTGAATTGTTTAGCAACACACGAAGGAAAAAAGGATACTTACCCCTCCACTACTTCACCCCCCCCCCCTCATTTTCGAAGTTCGATATAGTATTTTTGTTAACCTCTCACTCTCAGCATACTCAAATATATATTGTTGAAAAAAAAGTAATTTTTTGTTGTTAAAACATTTCGAAGGAAGGATTCACGTTTCTCGGGTAAAAAAAAGTAATCCTGGAGAAAGAGACAAAAATGTACTTTAAAAACATCTTTAAGGCCAACGGGAAATACGCGAGGTGAATGCTTAAATTTTGTATAAAATACGGGACAGCAACATTTGCAATGTACCTAAGCATCAATTTTTACTTTTTAATACGTACCCATATATCTTCTATTGAATAGTACGAGAGGTAATGCTGCAGATGATACACCTATATATATTGTATATATGTATGTAGATTCAAGATTCCATAGATTGGCGAGAGCCGTTTGTACACAGTTATCTATATTGAAATGATAACAATTACGTTCCACATTTTTCACCTGAGGGTTTATTTAAAATACGTTTCACTTGTTCCACATAACATTTTTAAAAAGCATTGATAACTGTGTAAAATGGTTCCACGCTATAATTCACTTCTAATGAACTTAATAATTAATAGGTTCCACAATATTTTACAAGCTATAATTGCAACTTCTGAATAAGGCTAAAGTAGTAGTAGGCTGAAACTGCTTGGAAAACTTTATTTCTACTCGAACTGTTAATCAGACGATACAAGATTTTTTGTAAAGTGCAAAAATAATACGTTCCACAATATTTTTCGCTTCATAGTCTTAAGTTAGCAGCATTAATTTGTATGGGGAAATGGTTAAACAGCGTGTAAACTTTTTTCTTATTGGAACTGTTAGCTAGATTATAAAATCTAAGAACTCATCTTCCTTGAAAAAGCTAAATGGTATACGTTCCACACTATTTTTCGATTCACATTTAGTTATCCTAACGTGCATTTGTGAGGGAAAAGTCTCAAATAGTTAAGAAATTTAATTTCTACTGGAACTTTTAGCGAAATTTGAAATATTCCATCCTTCAATTTGATACGTTCCACAATGTTTTTCGATTATATATTTAAATTTTCAGCGTGCTTTTTGTGTGGGAAAATAGTAGAACAGCGCAGAAATTCCATTGTGCACGTTTTTAATCCACTTGAAATAGAAAAATTGATAACGTTCCACACTTTTTTTTTCGCTTCATATCGTCAATACCCAACGTCAATTTGCAAGGGAAAAGTCCTTAATAACATGAAAAAAACGTGACTTCTACTCGAAATGTTAATTAGTAGCATGGAAACTTTATTTTTACTTCAACTACTTATCAGGTGGTAACAATCTTCTATGGAATGGGAAAATAATACATTCCAAAATATTCTTCGCTTCATATTTTAGTGTCGCTGATGTGCATTTTGCAAAAAAAAAAAAGCTTCAAGAGGGTGGAAAATCATTTTTAATCAAACTTTTAGCCCAACTTTAAATTATGGAGAACTCATCTTCCTAGAAAAAAAAATATCAATACCTTCCACACTCTTTTTCACTTCGTATTTGCAAGGGAATAAGTTACCATGTCTTAGGAAACTTTATTTTTATTCAAAATGTTGATCAGACCGTAAGTGCTTTTCGTGGAATGGACAAATAATATGCTCCACGATCTTGTTTTTCTTCAAATTTTTATTTTTCGAAGTGAATTTGCGAGGGAAAAAGGTTTAAAGAGCGTGGAAACCGCATTTTTAGTCGAACAATTTAACAGAACCAACTGATGAAATGAAAAAATAATACATTCCACGATTCTCTCCACTTTGTATTCTTAAATTCCCATCGAGAATTTGCAAGGGAGAAGGTTAAATTCGGGTGGAAACTCCATTTTTACTCGAACTGTTTCCCAAGTTGAAACAAAAAAAATAATACATTCCACAGTTTGTTTGGCCCCATTTTTGTCAACGCTTGGAAAATGTGTTTACTTAATTTTATGTCAATAAATTAATTTTGTTTCAAAACACAATTTGTGGAATTTTAACTTGTAAAAATCCCATCCAAACATTATGTGTGTGGATTTTTTTAATTTAAATTTTCCTTAAAACTTTGTTCTAGGCATTTTGTATTGCCTTCAGTATAATTTTACTCTTGCCCGTAAAGTGCAACGTCAATTCATTGACTATAAAAAAAAGTAACGAAATTTTGTTTTCTTATGCTCTCCTGATGTGATGTCTTGAGATTGATGTAGGTTTTTGGTCATATATTCTTGTTTATTTGCTGTTTTGAGAAGGAGGTAGGAAAGTTTTGACATATATTTGTTCGTTATTTTTTTTGTTTGTTTTTCGTTAATACTGCAAGAAGACGTCATGAGTATTGATGGATATTAGTAAAACGTGTCACTGTGCTGCTCTCATTTTGTCAGTTTGCCTACTTCTTTTTTTTACTTTTTTGTTGTCTTTTTTCATTTTTGAACAGCGAAATAAAAATGAAAATTCTCCTATTTCCCCAAAGTCTCTCCCTCAGGGGGGAAATGAAATGATATCGCTGTTGGGCTGTGAAAGAAAAGGATTCATTACTTTGTGTGTCCTCAATTTAATATGCACAGAAGGAAGAGTAGGTAGATATATACGAGTAATAGTTAAAAGGGGATAGGACGAGTAGGAGGAACGCGGGTAGCACAGGATGAAGATAACTTTCATTTTCATTAAATTCATTAACACAAAACGCGCTGAGTTAAAAAAAAATTAAAAAACAAACAATGTGGAACAAAAAAAAAAAAAAACCAACGGAAATAAAACAATGGAGCCTGCACTATAAATTCCAAGGTAAAGCTCCAGAAAACAAAAGCGAATTTGTGGCACGGATGTGGGTGGAGCGGAGCCGGGAGACTTTATATAGGGAAGTAAGAAATCAGTTTAACTTTTCATACCAAAACCGTCGACAGTTGTAGGTTATATGATGAGATCTCTGAGTTTTTCGATGGAATGTTATTTTTGTTTTTATTTTTTTGTAAAATAATTTTTGAAAAAGAAATTTAATTCCTTTTTATCATGTTTCATAATGCAAATGCAATAATTCTATACACCTATAGTATCTAGTTAAATTGAAAAAGCAAGGACAAAAGCCGATTCATAAACAGAAATATAAAATTAAATGTCAGAAGAGGTTGAATGAAATAAAAATTATTTGAGTGTAGAAATATAGGTACTGCTTGCAGTAATATTTATGGGATTTTCAAGGCTACCTATCATCTTACTGGTTTTTGAGGTGGTTTTATAAAATAGAAACAGTCTTTTTAAATTATTATAACAATTTCTGGGCAGCAAGAAAGTTTGGAAATCTGATTTGCAACATGGATTTGTGAGCGGAAGGTCCACGTCAAGCAATCTATTATATTTTTCTTCGTCTGTAATTAACTTAATGGAAAAAGGAAAGCAAATTGATGTCATCTACACTGACTTCAGTAAAGCTTTTGATTCAGTTAATCATAACATCTTTATTGAAAAATTAAGACGCTTTGGATTTCATTCAATGCTTTTGAACTGGATTGAATCGTTTTTGATAAACCGATTTCAGATAGTAAAACTCGGTAGCTTCTTCTCTAGAACACTCCACTGTACATCTGGAGTACCTCAAGGCAGTCAACTGGGACCGCTCCTATTTATTATTTGTATTAATGATATAACATCTGTTTTTTCAATTCGCAAAGGTTATTGTTTACGCAGATGATTTAAAAATATTCGCTAGCATAACAAATACCGGCGATTGTAACAGCATGAAGACATATTTACAAATGTTATTACTACGGTGTAAGACAAATTATCGTTCCGTACTTTTAAATAGGTTAGAAAAATAGAAAGATCTTGGAGTCATCTTCGATCGGACTTTATCCTTCAGTGATCATGTTGATTATATTTATAACGTCTAAAGCAAATTCTATGGTCGGATTTATTAAGAGAAATACTAGGGATTTTACGGATCCTTATGCTCTCTTATCCCTGTATTTTGCTTTAGTGAGGTCAATTCTTAAATATTATGATGCTGTTTGGTGCCCTGCTTCTTCAGGTGTAATCTAATCGTATCGAAAAAATCAAAAGAAGATTTACGAAATTCACCTTTGCTAAAATGAGGTGGGGTTTCTCACCTAGTTATGAAGCAAGATGCATATTTCCAGGCATTTCTAGACTCGATATCCGCCGCAAAACTCATGAAATAGTGCTTGTAAGGGACATCTTGTGTTACCATATAAAGTGTCCAACGTTGTTAGCTGCAGTCTCAATTTATGCCCCTCAAAGACCACTCAGACCACGTTTTTTTTTTCTTTTTCAACCTTTTCATAGAACTAATTATGGAAGTAATGAGCCATTAACAAGAACTTTATTAAAAGAAAATGCCCAAAAAGGCAAAAATGTATGGGCGAAAAACTCAGAGCGGATTAAAATAAAACATATGTGGATTGAAAGGACATTAATATTGTAGATAACAAATGTGAAATTACTTTCTTAAAAAGTTATCCCCAGAGCGGGACATCTTAAGGGAAAGTAGAAGATGAATTTACCTGGGGAGAGTACGATAACTTTGGCGCCAAAAATTGATAACGGTTTTTTGTAAAGCGGTCAAAAACAAGCATTTTTTACTATGACAGGGGGGGTTTTTAGGAGGTAGAAAAAAATGACTTTAAATGAAAAAAAATTATTAAAAACCAACGGCAACACTTACAATAAAGTACTATACCGGTTTTGAAAGTCAAAAATTTAAATTAAAAAAAAAAAGTTTAAACCGATTTTTTTCGAAGGTGTGAAATAAAGCGCTAAATTGGCTTTTTGTGGTCAATGCGTATATCGTATGCAAATTGAACACAAGAAAGCGAATGGTTTTATGTTTTCTAGTTTTTAAGAAAATTTAAAATTTACTAAAACTACTTTTTTATGAGATTTTTGTTTTTTTTTTTTTTGGTATTCCCGGTGAAGACACCAGTACGATAACTAGGGCGCCGTAAAATAATAACGAATTTTTGTAAATGAGTAAAATACAAGCACTTTTTGCAATGGGAAGGGAGTCTATATCCCTCGGTTTAGGCGGGAGGGGCAATTTTCAAAAAATAACTTAAAATTTAAAAAAAAGATTCAAAAACAACGGCAACACTTGCAATACAAAATTATAGGTTTTCTGAAATCCAGAAACTTGTTCTTTTATCATTAGTTTCAACGTAGTTATTTGTGTTAATAGTTTTTCAAAATTTATTAAAAACATTTTTTTTTTTAAAGTTACTGTTTTTTTATTTAAAATTGTGAAATTAGGTACTGAATTTGCAAAGCCTGGCGCTGAACCTGGAGTTTGTGCCACCAAAAAAAGTTACAAAAAAAACTATAAAAATTAACACTCATATTTAATAGTATTTCAGACGTAAATTGAAATAGTAAACTGCTGTTTCTCTCCTCTTTTAAATCTATTTTGTTCACTTTAAATTGTCACTTTTTTTTACTGTTCATTTATTTTTTTTTACTAACTGATCACCTTTTTTTATATCAGCTTACTAAGAATTAAAATATAATTAAAATGGGCGTAGCAGTGGTCGGATTTTACTCAAACCACTTTCTACACGCACAAAGTAATACTACTTTTTATATACGCACTATAAAGATTGGTTTCTCGGAAACAGCTTTAACAAACAAATCGGATGAAATTTTGTACTCAGATAATATTTTATTTTTAAAGACTATCTTGATAATTATCTTCCAGAACCGTAGCCAGGGGGTTGCAATATGGAATAAAAACCAATGATTAAAAAATCATAAATGTATGTATGTTATGGTGGTATAATGAGTGCCTAACACGTTGGTGTACAAACTTAAATACAAAAACATAACATCCTTGTTGATAGGAGAAATAGAATATCACTTCGATTTACCAATCATCAGTTTATTTAAAATTACATTTAATAAGTAAGAAACGTACAAACAAAATAAAAAGTACTCATACACCACAGTGCACCATATTGTTTTATAGAGTTAATTTCTTAATAGTTAACAGTTATTTTGATCAGGAGTACTTAAAAATTTTACGACATTAATTTTTAAATATTTTATTTATACTTTCAATGAGAATTACTCCATATAAGAATGCATTTAGTTAAAAAAAATAATTAAGCTTTGAGCTGGTTGTTTGTTCTTCTAAGGTTTCGTCAATGACAAAAAATCTAGTTTTTACACAAACGAATGGTGAGAGCACTTCTTCCACTTTGAAAGCACTGTAACATAAAGAGTTTCTTTTTTTAGCCGTACTGCACGTATGTATGTGGAATCATTTGAAATAAACTTTCTCACTCGTAATAATCTAAAGGCATTTAAGATCAATGTTCATTGGTTTCTCCTTTAAAATAAAACCTATTAGCTATCCTTACTTCTAGAACTATGATGAAACAATACAAGGGTAGTCAAAGCCCCTTAAGTGCCCGGTAATTATAACAATTTTCTAATTTTTTTGTTGGACGTGTGGTTTTCAAGAAGAAATAAAACGCATATAATTTAATGCTGTGGCCAAAAATTTTGCTTTATTATAAAGATATGAGTTTGACATTATGTTTAAAAAATGATTTTGGGCAAGTGGCCGCCACGGCTGGGTCGAATAAATTCCAGCCCAGAGGCCCAATTTTCGACCACTTTTTGCAGCAATTGGGGCCGTATTTCAGCAATAACGCGTCAAATATTCTCTTCCAAGACAAGGGATTCCACATAACCTCACAAAAAATAGTCCAGCAGTGTTAAATCGCACGATCTTGGAGGCCACGCCACAGGCCCACGACGTGAGATAAAACGCTCACCAAAAGTTTCCTTCAATAAATTGATTGTTTCGTTGGCTGTATGGCATGTAGCGCCGGCCATCTTGTTAGAACCAAAGGTTGTCCACATCAATATCCTCCGATTCAGGCACGAAAAAGTCATTGATCATGGCTCTATAGCGTTCCCCATTGACTGTAACATTATGGCCGGCTTCATTTTTGAAGAAATATGGACCAATTATTCCCTCTGCTCGTAGAGCACACCAAACAGTGACTATTTGAGGATGTAACGGCGACTCAACAATGGCTTGTGGATTATGATCACTCCAAATAGGCCAATTTTTCTTATTAACGTACCCATTCAACCAAAAATGAGCTTCATCGCTGAACAAAATTTTCTTGTGAAAATCGGGATCGGGGGCCATCTCGTTTTGGGCCCATTCACTGACACGCTTGATGGTCGTTCGGCTATTCATTATGAACGAAACCAAACTGAGCATAAATCAAGTGACAGCTGTCAAAAAGACCAACTCCGAAAAAAGTATTGCCAGATTGAAAACCACACGTCAAAAAAAAAAACACCCTTTATAAAAGATGTAATCTCAAGACACTTTATAGAAGTCCCAAAGCTTACATTCCATCAAATTTTATTCAATCTACCCTTGATAATGCAAGATGTTTGATTAACAGCGTTGAATTGGAGGACTATTGAAAGCAACTTAATAAGAAACTTAAGCTTAAAAATAATTAAAATAAAAAAATACACGGACAAATTATGTACTTTGTGTTTAGTTTCATTTATAAATGACTTCATTTTATGAAACGAGAAATTAAACCTCTGCTTAAGAGAACACCATATCCCCGATGGCCGTGTGAACATACCACGTGTTTCTCCACAAAACACAAAAAAAAAACCAGAAGAGAACTACAACTTTAGTTTTTCAAAAGCGACAGCAAAATGAAATAAAAAAAAAATACAAAATACGAAAAAATCCTTCTTAACTGTGATTTCTTGATTTTTTTTCCTTTTATTTTGTTCAAATTGAATTTCCAATCCCATTCTGATTTTTTTTCCGAAGTATCGCATCATCTCTCTCGTGCTGTGTGTGTATAGTATGCGTTTGAATACATGCAGCTAAGCTTTGTTTAAGGTATGAATGTTTGTATCAATGCCCCTTTGGGGCTACAAAACAGACAGCAGCAGCTAGCGTATAGTGGAATTTTTCACGTCAGTGCTTCTAACCACATATTATAGAAAAGACTGAATTCAGCTAGCAAAACCAAATCATCATATACAGCTTTGCTTTAGCTCGAGGGTCTTAGGACGCGACCGACGACGATGGTGACGACCTGAGACGACGGAGAGGTTGAGATTTCCTTTTAAGTGTGTGCAAAGGGATCCCGAGGATATGTCACTTTGGATTTTCGCCACCACCTCAAGGACCATCATCAGGAGGGTGTAGCGAGGTTTAGTGTTTTTCTCCTTCGTCCGCCTCTACCTCTCACCTCTTCCGAGAAACCCATCTTTCCTCCCGACCAACCGTTAATCCTCCATTTATCAACCAAGCTGATCTGCGAACTGCTCGAAGGAGTCCCTTGCTTATGTCCTTCCGCCGGCATTCCCGAGGTGGTAGGCAAAAACATAAGTAGACAATAAAAATGCATTAAGTTTTATTATTTGTACGTTTTACCAAGTTCTCCTTTTGGGTCTTTTTTTTTCTCTAAGGATCGGTTTTTTTTTTTGGAAAATTTTCTTGGATTCGCGAGGAATGCTACACGCATTACGGGTGAAATTGTTTTTAATAAAAATGGAAATTAACACTGGCAAGGGGGGGAAAAAATTAGTGAAAGAGACAAGCCGCAGCACAGCGGCCGGCGAAAATACAAAAATAGATAGATAGAAACACATTCATATACAGTCCTGCTCGCTTGATTAGAGCCATATTCAATATTTCGATTTGAATTTTTGCAGAGGTTTTACTCTTCTTTTTTTTAAATACAGTATAGCGTCATATCAAAATAAATTTTTCTGAAAAACTGGCTACTTTTTTTGATAAATTTTTTGAGCTAGAGATTTGTTCCAAAAATTAAACTTTCAATTCTTTTGTGGAACCTGCCCTGATCTTAGTCAAATTAATGTTTGTCACTATGTCAAATCGAATCAACCGAAATCAATCAAAAATTGTCAATTTCGTGATTTGATTAAAAAATAAATTTTGAATAATTTTATTTTATGACTGTTTTAGTTAGCCCAGTCCGCCAAAAACTATTTTTAGAATTTGAAAACTTATTTTTCTTAAGAGATATATTTTTTTTTAAATCTCTATACCACACTCTTTTTAAAACACATCTGAATTTAAGCATTTTTTTTTTTTTAACCGTTGAATGTGTCTGTTATCTAGCGACCCGTACTGTAAATATAGAAATCTAGAAGCAGGCAGAAACCCACCCACAATGTATTTGTTTTTTTTTTTTCATTTTTATTTCTTATTTTTTCTTCTAAGGTAAGGTTGTCTTGTTCGCTGTATATTATAATGGCAGGCCTATTATTTTAACGCTTCTTAATGACTTCAGGAGTGAGGACTAAGCAGGGGGTTTTTGGTTTTGAGCATAGAATTTAAGTAGTAGTGAAAGTAGGTTTATAAATATATCTTTATATGTATGTATATTTGAATGCCAGGAGCTATGCTTAAGCAGATCCGGAAAATGAACAACCAAACAGAATGATGCTCATTAGGATGCCTTTGCTTTGATATTAAAGTGAAAGCCTATAGTATATACATATACTATATAATTCTCTGGTTATGGTTATGCATTTGAAATTAGGGTTGAATTGGGATGTGATATTATAGGTCATTGGATTTTGATGCGACCAGCACGGGGTTGATTGAGTCAAGGATTATAATTCTTGGCTAAGGCATATTTTGATGAGGAAATATTATTATCACCACACCATATCCCCTCCTCTCCCCTCGTCTTCTTTTTTTGTCGTACAAACGAATAGGTATAGGAAATTATGATGAATATATATTTTTTTGTCTTTTAAGGATAAGGATATAATGTGTTGCCTTTGAGCATAAGCACGTGGAAGGAATTTTAGATTTAATAGGTTAAAACTTTTTATATTACCTTCAAAGTATACTTTGGTGTTTATGGAAAAGGCTATTAGGCTTTAAGCCTAGACATTTCAATTATGTGGCTTTTAGCGGCTTGCATTAAAAGCGTCATTACCAGGCAAGTGATTTTAGATTAGGGAATATAAAACGTTAACAATAATGCAAGCTAATTCTAAGATAGATGCGTTCACCGATACAACTTTCATCTATAACTGGCTGAATATACAATGGTGTAGCTTAAGCAGGAAGTTGAAGTTTACTCAACTTTGAACTACACTCTACAATTTTCACTCTATAACCATGGCTTCACATTGATACGCTGAAAACTGTTTCTGAACCTTTTAACTTCGATAGTGCGCTAAAAGTTACAGTAACACCATTGAGTTGAGGCAGTAAATCATGTGGAAATAGCCCTAATAAACTTGATCGCCCGTTTCTCGGGTTCTATATTTCTTTTTCTAAGAAGTCGGTTTTCATCCTTCATTTTTGCCTCAAGAGCTCTTGAGCTGGCTGCTGGCGAAATTCCAAAATTAAATAAAAATCACTGTGTAATTTCGATTTTTTAAAATACGCTATTTTAAGGTTGCTAGATCGCAAAACGAGTTAACAGATTTCGCACTTGCCACAAACCTACAACTCCTTAATGGACCGAAAAAATCATGTTTTTTAGGAAAGGATAGGAAAAGTAAGCAGTTTGCAGTGAATGATCATAAAAGTAATTTCTTTAAAACTTTAAAAAAAGCTGAGGTACTAGCTATTAAACAAAAACCAATATCTATCCAAAATATTCACAATATGGCCATCATCTGTAAAGATAGCCAGGCTGAATCGAAGCAATTGATAGCTGCCTGGTAACCTCAAAGTTAGTAAATCAATGCAGATTTGAGCTCGCAGGCTTTAGTGATAGAACTAAAATATCACTCATATGGGTCTCTGGCCATAGTAACATCCAAGGTAATGAACAAGCGGATGAGCTTGCCAGGCAGGAATCAACCCTTCTCATCTCTCAGGCAGAAGAAGTCAACCTTCCACTGGGATTCGTGAAGGGCAGAATATATGACCATTTCTTTTCAGGATCAATAAAAAGGTGGCAAGGTCTGTCAAACTGCAAGATATCTAGGAAGATATGGCCTACCTATGACAAAAACAGATCAAATGATTTAATAAAGCGAAACAGAACAGATGCGGCCAGGATAGTTGCAATCATCACTGGCCATTGGCCAATAGGAGAATCAATAGTTTCTGCTGTAGCTGCAAGAACCCATCGAACATTTTCTCTGTAACTGGCCAGCCCTGACCAGGTCTAGCTTCCTGGCATTTGGAAGCCCTTTTCTGGATAGCTTAAACGTGCTGTCGAAAAAAAGGATAAACGATTTTATCTCTTTCCTTAACAGCACCAGAGGGATCTAAAAGACCAAACAATATCTTCACCTCAAATATTGCATTCTAAGTGTAAGGACTAGCAATGGTCTACCGAAGTTCGGTGGATCGGAAGACATGGACTGTATTGCTATTGACTCCTGCATCGAACCAATTCTCGATGGGCTATTGTTGGCCTCATAAGTTTAGGCAATAACACTACAAATATAAAATTCAGATACAAAAATCGGCACTAACTTTTCGGACAACCACTTAATCTACAACTAATGAAGGGCTTAAAGCTTTGCCAAAGCCTAGGTAGGTTTACCTTGACTTTGAAAAAGCCCAACCAGAGGTAGATCTAGTGAAGGGTTATATGGTCGGATCTCAACCCCAATGGAACTACATAGCACACAGTGTGAGCTTAAAATTCACTTGAGGTTGCGGCCACAGACCAAAACCTAGTCCCTATCAATCAAGAAATTCGAATCGTAATTAAATTTTCGGACAATCACCTACTCTATAACTGGCGCAAGCCTTGAAGCATTGACATATACCTAGTAAGTATTACCTTGCTTGGAATAGGCTCAGCCACGAGTAGATCTAGTTAAGGGCTAGGTATATGATCGGATCTCAACCCTATCGGAACCACCTAGCACACAGTTGTGAGCTTAATAGTCTTTAAGGGCTGCGGGAAAAGACCATAACCTAGTCCCCTATAAGCAAATCTGTTTAGTTTACCAAAACTACCAATATAATCAACAAACAAATCAGGTCAAACGAGTTATGGTATCAAAACGGCACATAACAGCGCTAATTGGGTTGTTCGGGAACAGGTGTTCTTAGAACCGCCATTTTACCTACCTACCTACCTGCATTAAAGATTTGGTATTGTGACATAAGATACGTTTTTTGGTTAGAAATAACTTTGGACCACATCATCTCTATAGTAAGCTATAGTTTCGCATCATTTCTTTTTGCGGTAATATTTTTGACAAAATAAAAATTGGATGCCCGCAAAATCCATTTCATTAATTTCTGTGTGCAAACGTTAATTTATTAATGACTTCCGCTGACTTATTTTCATTATTAAGCTCAAACAACGACCATCGGTCGTCTCTCATTATAAAACATTCAAACACGCAATAAAACTATTTCCATCTCAAAGTATGCCAAATTTAAAGGTTTTGAGTATATTAATTATAAATAGCTATTGAAAAATATCCACAAACTTTATATTATGTAATTATTAGGTACCTAATGGCCTGTATGGTCATAGTGGAAAGTAATATCTAATCTTCTTTAGGGAAAATGGAAATATACCTATACTCGCTTAAATATCAATTAAATTCACTACACCACTAGTTTATCCTCAATTCTATATACATACATACATATATTAATATTTTTTTCGTATCTTCCTTCGATTAGAAAGGTTGGAGTAAAAGGGTTTTATATGATAAAAAAAAAAAAAATTAACTCCGTACAATGACATAAAATCACCAAAAATATAGGACAATTTCAAATAAAACTCATAAATGAATGAGAAAGAAAGGAAAGTCATTTCTATTCGACCAAACATGAAAATTACCACCATTACCATTCACACGGCAAACGACAACGACAACGACGACACGGTCCAAATATTCATCTAAAAACCTTAACTCTTTCCTCCTTCTATTTTCCTCTGCCTTCATTTATACAGAGTACAGCCGCACCACCTTAGCTACATAGCTCCACAAACCATCAACTCCACACAGCCCATCAATTCTTTAGGCAGTTATAACTATTGAAACGGGCGGGCTTTTATGTATTCTCGTTTTTTTTTTGTCCAGGACACACGGAATGTGATTAATGATAAAAGCAAAACGCCATTAAGTGAAAATACAACAACTTATTATGAGAAAGGCTTTAGGCCCTGTGTCCATAAAGGTAGATAGATGTATGCGCATACCCTCCAGCCCTCACACATCTAGCCCCACCACTCTTACAGACTATACTCCTCTATACACACATAATAATATAGTCCTCCTTAAAATCATGTCACATGAAAGGATATGGGCTGCGGAATTGCGTGCTGGGAATCGTTTTGCTTAAACAGAACTTAAAAACGCAATCACTTTGGTTGCACAGACACATTAAAGTCCACATTAAAAAAAAAAATAAAGAAAAAGAAAAAGGACAAAAAGTTTGATGTCTTGTTGTTGCAGAAGAATGTCCTTTTTTCTTCGGATCTGGCTGTTGGTATATTTTCATATTTAATGTAACGAGTTAGGATTTTTTATAGATTTTTTATTAGAACAAAAAAAAAATCGTTTGAGATTATGCTCTAAAGGACGAGTGACACACAAGGAAGTGACTTAAAGCTTATCCGACAGTAAAATATCCTGTGGCTGCAATCAACCTTAAATGCGTTTATTCAATTGAGTAAGTTGGGGCTATATATGATGGTTAAAGGGTTTGACACTCTTTACAACACAAAAATATATCTCCTCTACAAAGGCATCAAACAGCGCAAAGAAAACGATGATTCATCCAGGGGAAAAGGATACACACACACACACACATACACAAATATCTGTGCTGTATGTGTGTGTTCTACCTACAGCAACACAACAACAAACAGGATGCTCAGGAATCTTTAATTAATTTAATTAATGAATCCTTTTGAGGTTGCATCGTATTTTCGTTTCAATTACGTTAGTGTAATCCCATTGTGATGTTTAATTTTTTTTTTTTTTTTTTTTTTTATTTTCTTTTTGTTGCTGATTTTGTTGTAATTGTTATTTTTCATTTGAAAAGGGATTTTATGCTTTAAGTGGGATTAAATATATTTTTATGAGTGTGTGTGTGTGTGTGTCTTTGGTATATTTAAAAGGCTTGAGGATTATCGTTTCTAAAGAGAGAGAGAGATAAAGTGGAAAAGTTGATGAGATCGAGGATTTAAAAGAAGGATTTATACTATTGACTGGTGTTTTAGAAATTATAGTAGAAAGAACAAAATTATAATACTAAGTTTGACCGTATTCCAAGGGTCAAACTACAAAAAGGTTTAGTCAGAAAAGACCTGGATTAGATAGCAAGACTTATACTCTCTATTGAACAAAAATAATCGGTACATGGGTTGTGGGAGAGCTTTTTTTTTCAAAACAGTAAACTTTGATGACACTATAGACCAAATATATTCGTGTTTAACTTACCTACAGGAATTTTTGTTGTAGTTCTCCGAAAAATTCCATACACAGAACCATAACCAGTATGCCATACAGCCGAAAGGAGAATGATCGTTTTTTTGCTCTATCAGTGCTTTTTGTCAAAGAACTTTCGGATTTTCCTTGATTTTTTAAAGATTTCAAAGAAATCTCTGAAATGCGTCAATCCGGAAAATATTTTTGAAACTCTGGTGAGAGCTTCAGGGGGACAAAGGGAATGCTCATTTTACTATGGAGCTTTGGCCAAAAGTGTATACCAAAGAGTTTGATATCAAATGGAAGGTGATGTTGAGCTCGTTATATGAGTGAAATCGTTTCAAAATCGTTCATGGGAAAGTAGGAATTTTTTGACCTTGAAGTTGCTTGATGCAGAATATAGATGTCAGTGCGAAATAAAGGACGAAAAAAAAGTATCACAACTATTTAAAAAAATGACTTAAAACAGAAACAAAATTGAAACAAATTAGTTTCAATTTTTTTTCAAAATTTTTGTTCTTAAAATTTTGAGTTCGAAAATTAATTTTTTACTTAAAAAACTTTACTTAACAACTTTATTTAAAAATAAAAAAAAAGAAGAAATTCCTGGCTTTTCAAAAAGGCATACCATGGCATTGTAACTGTTCCCATTGTTTTTTAATAATTTGTGTCTGTTTAAAGAATTTTTTTTAGAAAATTACACCTCCTCAGCTAAACGGGGGGTGGGGGGGGGGGGGTAATAGAGGCCCCTAACATACGATTTTTTTTTGTCTCAACCCAAACTACACACTTTAGCTTTTTGTCACATCTTATGCGTATCACCCTGTATAATATACCTTTGGAAAATAGTTCACCATAACTGATTGCCGAACGCAGGATTTTGATCAGAAGAAGAAGGAGGCAAACTTATTGAAAATTATATTCATTTGACATTTTATTTTTTATTTGAACTTCTATAGGCAAGTGTTGGATTCGTAAAAAATTGAGCTCGAAAATTAAATTGAACATGAAATTTTGATAATTGATAGTAGATAACACGAAAAAAGAGTTTCCCGCAATTCCATCTGTCTGTATGTCTATCTATACCTCGATCCACAGCATAAACCACTGTAACAATGATCATCCTTTTTACTTTCGTTGCCGCTGCAAAATACTGGAGAAGTTGAGGGCAACCATGGGTGTACTTAGCATTCTGCAAAAGCAACAAAACAGGTTTCCGAGTTATGTTTGCTCAATATCGAGTGGGGGTTCCAAAATCTGCAAGACCATTAATCATGTAGACATTCTCATGTAAATAGAAGAACAAGCGGATGAGCTGAAGAAGTAACGAGTCAGGTGGACTCTTACTTACCTTAAGTGACAGTACAACAGCCTAAAATTTAACTTTATTATTGAAGACACTGAATTCTCAAAGTTAAACCTTATTTCTTCAATTCTATATTTAAATTACAAAATGTTTTTATAGGGTCTCCCGGAATTTATTAATAAAATAGGCATCGAGTTCAGAGAAATATGCCTTCCTCTCTTGTTTCAAAAAAAAAATGCAGTTCCGTAATGATTGCTTTGGGCTTCGAATCACTCGCGAGTATTTTGTAGTATCTAAGAAAATGCCTTGAGAAAAACATTTTCTTGATTTTGTTTCTTTATTTTTTTTTAAGAATTTAGTTTGTGATGGGTCTGAACTCGGCCATTAAGACTGAGCAAGTTTTGAAACGATATACAACAACTTGTTGAATCCGTGTTTGTGAGTTTCTTTGAGATTTAACAACCGAGGCTTTCTAGAAGAGCACGTACAAACGTACATAGCTTTCCAGGAAACCGTGAGCCCGTGACCGATGATCACAAAAATGAATACCTACTGAATGTGCCAGTTATTGGAATGGTCGAGGGAGGAATTAAATATTAGCGGGAAAGTTCACTCTAGAGATAGCTATCCGAACGAAAGGTTGGATTTCGAAAGTTTCGAGGAAATTGAAAAAAAAAATAGAAAATAAAATCGAGAAAAAGTAGAAAAGTTTAACCATCTGCGGACATACAACTTTGTATTTTATTTCTTTAAATTCAAATTAATGTTTTCACTCCATTATTGGTTTTACTTCTTCTCTGAAAAGTAGATTTGAAATTTGGCAAATTTAGCCCAATTAACATTCATGACGCCCAATTTTTTTGTTTTTGCAAGTGCCCCACTGTACTTACAAAAAATTATTTCGTTTGTTTTGATTGATTTATCCGAAAATCAATTAAACCAAAAGGTGTTTCAGTGAACCCACCCCAGCTGATCGTCGTGGTAGGCAGCTTTTTATTGTCGTGCTACCTGTGTGCACTTTTTTATCACTCTCTTTCGCTATTTTCTTCAAGACCCCTTGTCAAATCATATATTTCTTTTATCGTCGCGCGCAAGGTGGATACCTAGTTTTTTTTTTTTAATTAATTGTTCGCGGTTTTCAAGTCCGATTTGATAATTAATAATAATAAAAGAAGAGTCGAATACCAACTTCCCTCGGTGAGAAGTTAAAGGCAACAACATTGAAGTGATGTGTCTTAAAGGTGATTTCTAGGCGATGGCTTAAGAGATATTTTTTCTTTTAATTTGATATATATAGGGTAAAGTGGGGTAAGCACAAAAAGGAAATATCCGATTTAAAAAAAATCTGTTTGTGTTAGAAAGGTTATTTTAAAAAAAATTCTATTTATGGAGTGAAATAGTATAAAAATAAAACATTGATTTTCGAATTCTTTCGGTGTTTGACTTGGAGGATCATATTTTTACAAATGTAGCCATTCATAACGTGAAGTGGATTGCAACCCAGAAAGATGTATTCGATTAAAAAAAAACAAGTTTAAATATTTATTTATACATAATTATGTATTTTCTTTTGTAATTTTTATGCGAAGCTCAGGTTTGTCTTCCCGTGCGAAGCCGGGCGGACCAGCTAGTTTAATATAAAAACAATTTTTTTCAAAACATTTTGCGCCTTTCCTGGACGGTTGGGTATGAAGAGTTTTATCACTTTCCTTAAAAACTGACGAAGATGCGAAATCTTTTTTCATAGAATCTCATCTTTCAATATCAATTTCATCACTCATTACTTTAAGAAAAGTATATAATGACCCCTTACTGTCGTCAGCTTCATTGATCTTTTATCGGATCAGGTTTTAAGATTCTTTAACATTTCAACTCCTGCAGATTATTTTTTCATAAAGTTCTATACAGACTGCTTGATACTTCCTTTTGGGCATAAATAATATTTGTTGTTTCATTTTGTCTCTATTTCATCTGTTATTGCCATTCAAATTATCTTGCAGCCGATTACAATTTTTTTTTTCAATTTTGTTAAGAAGAAAAAAATAGAACATCATTTCTACAGGCTACACACAGGAACAGGATATAAAGAACAAAGTAAAAGAGAACGATTGGGTTTGTATAGTGTTAGTTGTATGGGTTTTTGTTTGGTTTTGTGAAATATATAGAGAAATAGTTGAAACGTAAAGAGGAAGGATATGCAGAAACAAAAACCGCTTCAAGCATTGGGTTACCCTATTAATGAAAAATACAAAAAAAAAAAAACAAAACAAAAGCAAACAAGCAGATACAGTTAAAAACCCAAAAAAAAAAACAAAGTAGAAATGAGACAAGCTGATCGGCCGTGTTAAGCGAAATAGTAGGTATTGTGATTTTGAATTTAGTTTGTGCAGAATTTCTTTTTTTTTTGTCTGTGCATTATTCCACTTTACTATGCCTTGTTGGACTTGCAACATACACATACATATGTATCTATCTTCTGTTACTCTGATTATTATTATTATTTTTTTTTTTTTAAGGTAGGGAGAAGGAAACAGGAACAGTTACTTCAATTTTATATTATTCGTTTTTTTTTTTTTCAGGAACAAAAACGAACTTTTTTAGCACTCAGTGCCAGCAGGGAGACTATTTTTTGGTTGTTGTTGTTGGTATTGTAAGGACGAATGGTGCGGAGGCTGCTTTGTAACTAGAACATGATAATGCTAGTTAGGACTTTTTTATCATGTGGATATACCTACTTAAGTATTGCAAATGAGTGTGTGTGTGTGTGTGTAGAGGTTAATTTTTAGGATAGGTCGTTGTGCCGGAAAAAATGATTTTCGAGTGTTGCATCAAATAATGTAGCTGAATGTTTTGTTGAAAAAGTCAAAGTAGGTTAATGGAGAATTAAATTTGTTTAGAGTAATAAAAGTTTTATTTTATATTATATTTTGTTACGTATACGCCATAGTGAACTGTGAAAGTTTAAAGGTTTACTTTTTGATTCTTTTTCAACGAGGCGTAAGAATTTAAATATACATATATACGTATATTTGTACATTTATGTATGTACATACATCATTAAAAATGTTATATGTAGATTTTCTACTATTTTTTTTATAGAATTTGTAAATATACATTCTCAAGTTTAAAATTCAAGGAATTGACAAAATTAAATATTGTGCTTGTTTAAAGCAACATTATCAAAGAAAGCTGGGATAAACTTGTTATGCATTTTATTACATCAAAAGTTCTCATAACAACGCACTTTATTGGACCTGGAATATATTTAAAAAAAAAAGTCTTGGTTCACCGTTGCTTCTCTTTGAACGCACATTAACTGAAAAATCAAAAGCTTCTGTAGTTTGTAGCAATAAGTTAAATTCAACGTAATCGTGTTTTTAACTAATCCATCGTCAATTCTATGTTTCAGGTATTATAAAGGGTCTTTTTTTAAAAGTTTGGTTATTAAATTAGAAACACTGGCATACAATTTTAGACGATTTAGAATGGTGTTAGAGTATTTTTAGTATGATGCTAGGTAAAAAAGAGGATTTTCCACATTTTAAACGAGTTAGCATCGTACTAAGTAAGTAAGTAAGATGTTCATTTATTAACAGTTAAATACAAAATTATATTACAATATTTGAATTTAAGAGCTATGGCTTAGTCGTCAGCCTGATTGGCAAATTTATATTTTAATAGTATAAATATAAATAAATTTTCACTAATTATATGATAAAAATATTTAAACGTATTCAGATAATAACAACTTTCTGTATTTGTAAACTGTTTTTTTTTTTTTTTTTTAAGAACTTGCTAAGGGTTTTCCATTCACACCTGTTCATTCTGCTGGGTACTTCTTCTAAGTACACAGTAGAAGCATTCTGTAAGCCGGGTGAAGATTAGGTTATCCTTTAGTTTGTTGCTAAAGGCGAGGTGCGAATCCTACCCTGTTTATTCTGCTGGATACTTCTTCTGAGTACACAGCAGACGAATGTTGTAACCCAGATTTTGGTTGTGTTATTCCTTTAGCTTGATGCTAAAGGCGGGGATTAAATCCCAATAGAATTTGATATTTTGCGAATAACGCATGAGAATATCCTGTTTATTATTGTTAAAATAATCCGTTTTGAAAATATTATTTGAAATACGATGTTAGTTCGGAGTTTGGAAACTCTTAACCCAAGTTTTTTGCTTTCTTTGGGTAAAACCCTGGACACAGACGAGTCTACCTCAGTCTAGACAAAAAAGCATCACAAATTCTTGTAATAAGCCTCCATTATAGGACCTCACACCTTGCTTTGAAGATTTTAGATATTTCATCATAGCTCAACGACTACATAACTTAATTATGAAGTCAGCCTGTGACTTGAGAGTGTTCGTTAGGAGTTTTGGAACACCAGTTTCCAAATATAAATAGTTTTTTTTCAGAAAATTCCTTTGAAATTGTTCTATTTCCTCGTACTCATCGGCACCCCAGACTTGTGGAGCCTAGCAAAGGGTCGATTTGACAACTGAAATGAATATTTTGTGTTTTGCGGATAAAACGATTCTTTTGAGCTTTGTGAGCTATTGGTTTTTTTTTCCATTAGGTGGTTCTTGACATTGAGGGTTGAATTAAGTCTCACACCTAGGTATTTAATTTCTTTTACGGTTTAGAGAATTTGTCCGTCATAATACCACCATCTCTCATTATGTGTTCTTGAGTGCCGTTCGAAGACCATCATTTTCGATTTTCCAGTATTAATTGATAGATCCCATCTCTTGCAATAGATTGGTAAACGATTTATCAGCTCAGGTGATTCAGAGAGTATGACGAGGTCATCTGCGTAGAGTAACACATTGATTGTAGAACTCGCAATTTTTAATCCACCGGGTAGATCATCTACTACGTCATTTATAAAGAGCGAGAACAACAATGCACTGATTAGACAGCCCTGTTTCACACTAGAATTAGTACCGCACCACTCTGAGTACGTTGTGGCGTCCCAAACTGCTGCATTAGTATTTGTGTACATCGTACTATCTGTTTAACATTTTACTAAATTTTAAATCACTTAATGCTTATTTTATCTTTTAAGTACCATACTGACTCCATATATGTCACTTTGACAATGACTAATTATTAAAGAAAGGTATGTTTGCTTACTTTTTTACACGAACTGTCACTGTTTTAGGATTGTTGTTGTTGTTGATGTAGTTTGTTAAGAAAACAGGCTTAGTATGATATTAGTTAAGAATTGTTTAAAACGAAGAACATTTTAGTAAAGAGCTTTAAACTTAGTAAATTTTTAACTAAAGGGTTTTCCAATAAGAGGTGTTATTTTGATATTCAAAGAAAAATGGCATTTTTTGAGATAAATGATCGGATGTTTATTTCATTATAAAGAGGAAGGTATGCCGTTAATAATGGAACACAACATCAGCCAAATGGCCGCCACGACCACGCTTACAGGACCATATCCTTTTCATGAAATTTTCCATAACCAAATCGCAAAGTGGCTGCCCTATGTCCTCGATAGCCTCACGAATTCCATCTTTGAGGTCTTGAATCGACGCTGGGCTGTTGGAGTAGACCTTATCTTTCACGTGGCCCCAAAGGAAGAAGTCGCAAGGTGTTAAATCACAAGATCTCGGTGGCCAATTGTGATCACCTCTTCGAGAGATAACACGGTCCGGAAACTTTTCCCGTAAAAGATCGATGATTTCATTGCTTGTGTGGCACTTAGCGCCGTCTTGTTGAAAGTAAACGTTGTCCAGATCAATACCATCCAATTCCGGCCATAAAAAATCATTAATCATCTCTCGATAGCGCAATCCATTATCCGTAACTGTTGCTCCAGCCTCATTTTCGAAAAAGTAAGGTCCAATGACCCCGCCGGTCCATAAACCGCACCAAACAGTCTCGCGTTGAGGATGGAGAGGCTTTTCAACAATAACTCTTGGGTTTTTCGAGCCCCAGATGCGATAGTTTTGCTTGTTGACGTAGCCTCCGAGGTGGAAATGGGCCTCATCAGTCAAGATGATTTTTCGATGAAATTCCGGATCATTTTCATGCATTTCAAGGACCCAATCAGCAAAGACACGACGTTGTTGACGATCAGCCGGCTTGAGTTCTTGTGTTAACTGAACTTTATAAGCCTTAAGACCCAAGTCTTTATGCAAAATACAGTGTAATGACGTTTGTGGAATGCCTAATTCCAAAGAACGACGAGGAACACTTTGGGCTACAACAGCAATATTCTCAGTTGTTCTTGAGCGACGTGCACGGGTTTTATTCTTCACATCACTAACTTGTCCCAACAGCTCGAATTTGTCCACCAATTTCTGTCTTTCTAATTTGAAAACCATCAAACCTCTTAACCACTTACATAATATGACAGAAACAAATTTTCTTATTAAAGCCAATACCATGACGAATACCATGTGTTTTATTAACGTATAAAAAAAAACACCTTTTCTTTATTCATTATGTACTTTTGAGGGTGGGTAAATTTGTAGAAAAGCTTCTCTTAATCGGATTATGTGACGAATTCTACGAAATTATTTTGAAATGTTGCTAATGTGCATACATATAGGTATTTGTATGTATGTTATTATGTATTATGTAGGTACTCATTTATGCATGTTTTTATTTTGTAAATTATAAAAACGACTAGACAGAATATAATTAAAAATTAAATTCAAAGGTATTAAGTAAAGAAACAGCAACCTTTTTGTATATTTGTACTTTAATATTTTGGAATTGTAAGATTTTGTAAAATTTTTGAAGTGAAGCTTCTTTTAGCATGTTGTGAGTTAAAACTGAAAAATCACCGTAATCACTAGGGCTAGGATTTTCATGCACTTAAAAATGCAAAATATGCGCTTAAAATATGCTCTTAAAAATGTAAAATATGCACCTAAAATATGCATTTAAAAAAATATCCCTTGTGAACCATTTGTATGAAAAAAAACTTAGTATTAAGGTTTATGTAACAAATTCGGTCTTTATTATCGAGGAACACAAAATAATATCAATAAAAATAGAAAAATAAATTGGGATTATTGTGCTTGCTAAGCGGAATATCAGCTGCAACAAATGCCTCACATTAATCCATATTAAAATTGTTTTGTGTTCTCAACGAAAGGAGTTGTGATGTGACTGCGATTTTGCAGAACTACTAGATTGTTTTCCCAGTGCCGTATGTTTAATAGATTTCAGGTGTTGGTCAATTTGAAATTTTTTCTCGGAGGAGAAACCTTTGTTACACAATTTTACAAAAATTAATTGTTGCATGGGTTGTTAAAGTGTGCGAGTTGTTCGAAACATATTTTTTCAGATTTTCATTTACAGACGGCTTCGCTTTCGGCATTGTTTCTGAATTAACTACAGATTTCAAATTGATCGCTTGATTAAATAATTGAATTGCTTAGAATTTCACTTTAAAGCAAATCCCAAATCTAATACAATCTTTTATCAAAAAAAAAAAATACAAAAATTTTGTTAATTTGAATTTGATCATCGACATGAAAGTAAATCCAAAAACTTTAGAATAGAACAAAGAAAACTCAAATCATAAATAGACCACAAAATTACATAATATGTGAATACAAATGTGAAGAAACACAACTGCTGTCATATATACACAACTAAAACTAAGTCCGCATTTACACTGCCCGATTTTTCCAATGCCGATTTTTCTTTGTTGTTGTTATCGTGTGAGATTTCGAGGGACAGCCAACATGTTCCACAAGATTTTTCCATTCTCTCTCACACGATTACAACAACAACAAAAAATCGGCATTGGAAAAATCTTCCAATGTAAATGCCGACTAACTCGTATGCTTGTGTAAAATGGAATACTGGAATATGAACGAAAGCTGTCGTGGAAGTTGTCCACACCAACTGATTGAAGTATAAATTTAAAGGCACGTGTGCGTTTTTTACTTCAGGATTATTTTGTTTTTCGAAAATATGCACAAATATGCATTTATTATTGAAAATATGCAATTAAAACTAAAATATGCATTTATAATAAAATATGCAAAAATATGCACTAACGATTAAATGTCAATTTAAAGCAAATTGATTGATTCGTGTTTGTATTTTATTCCTGTGTTTCTAAAGTTTCTCAAAAAAAATATGCATTTGCATGAAAATCCTAGCCCTAGTAATCACACATAAAAGAGTTAAATAATAGAAAAAGGGAATACAAAATAGTGAACATAATTGTCTGTCATTGTAACCTAACGGCGGCGATCTTCAGTGGAAAGAGCCCTATAACTATCAAAATGGAGAAGATTCTATAACTTGAGTTCTTAAAAAGTCCATTAGTGTCATAATAAAGTGAATAGGTAGTGGATGGTACTGATCATTGACCCAGAATCTAGTGAAATACATACAACTCTCACCTATTCGTATGGGCATCTTGTTAGTCGACATAAATGGAGAGGACGTACAAATTCTTTTAAAAGGCTTACTTTTGTATGGCCAGATATATTTTTTGGAAAATTTTCCTCGAAAGAGGCAGTAGCATGAAGGTTAAAGCTAGGATTTGATCCCAATACCTCCGCCGGCCTTGGCAGTCCATGGCTGTGGTCTTTGAGAGATTCATAAAATTTCATAATAGAGTGGGGTGCGAAGTGACAAATTTCTTAGCACAAATTCCGACTCGACTCCCCTCCTGAAGTGGGGTCGAGTCGGTTGAAGCTCATTTCAACTCAATGCAGGTTTACAAAGTGTTCGAGCGAGCTTCAAGCTCCCTTCAACACCTCATGAAAACGGGGTAATACTCTCATTGATTGGAATTGGTTTGACAACTACAACGAGTTCTCGTCAGTCACTCTCACGTCTCGTTTGCTCGTCGCATTGTGAATCAGGCTTAACCCTAAGGGCTAGCTGTTCAGACGTCGATGTCGTTCAAACTTGTATCTGTGGTGGTTCAGCAATTTTAGTTCACCGATTTCGGCGAGTTAAATCTGTCGCGGAAACTTCGGTCGGTATTTGACAGATAAAGAGTCGGTTTGACATGTCACTGACAGCTCTATACGATAATTTTTACCCCCAACGCCGGAAAAGAAGTTTTACTTCAAAAATAAATAAATTATAATAAATGGTTTACAAATTGTTGCCGAATGCCAGAAAAATTAACAAAAAAAGTGTGTTTGAGAGGAAAATCAATTGCATCTTTTGGAATTCTAAATTCAAATCTTGATGAAAAATTACAAATCTACGAAAAAACTACAATTCTAACCCAAACTCTCTTCTAAATTAAAAAAAAAAACAGTAGAGAGTTGATTGTACAGATCGTTTTTTTTTTTTTTATTAAAAAGCACTCGACAATATGGTTACAACAATAAATGTGTTATCTAGAAATTTGTAAAGGATCTTTAAGATTGAAGTCTAAATATTAAGTCATTTTCAGATACTTAACTTACAATTAGATATTTATGTTCAACTTAATCGCTTTTGTCCCACTTATTCCTCAGCGTAAAATTTCACTTAAACTCTTGTTTTGAACTTAAATTATTAAAGTTTCGTTTCCAGAAAATGAATCTAAAACAAGCAAGATCTCTTAGGCCCATTTGTTGAAATGAAACTTAAAAATTTATGTTCAACATAAGAGCTTATGTGACAGTTTAAGCTGAGGAAAAAGTAAAAAATAAATATTTAAGTTTCGTATTAGCGAACGGCTATTTAAGATTAAAATTAAGAAAATCTAAAATAAAATTGAATACATTTTGCTCAGTAAGAAGATGAATAAGACAAAATTTCTCCACACAAACAATTTGTAATGCTTTTAAACTCCATAAAAATAAAAAACAAATATTCCGAATACGTTACAGTTAAAGTTTTTTTTACCAATGTTCGGGAATGAAGAAGTGCAACTGTCTTGTTTTTTTTTTTTTTGAGCTGTTTTGATAAAAACTGTCTAGAACGATGGGCAAACACGTTTAACTCACCTTAGTTCAATATCAACCACAAATCGTCGCCAATAAGCAGAACTAGCCTAATTCTAAAATTTCAAAATATTCAATTTTTGAATCATAAAGAAGCCAGTTATATTCCGCACTTTCCAGTTGGAGAACCATCTTCCCAAGTGGAGTGATTCATTCACAGTTTCAGTTCAGTTCAGAACAAAACAAGGAGCCTAAGAGCCATTTGCTGATATGAAACTTAAATATTTATGTTCAACTTAAACGTGTATGTTCTACTTTTTCATCAGCGAAAACTGTCACATAACCTCTTATGTTGAACTTCAATATAAAGGGTCCGCCATCTAACGTTTTTTTTTTCAACTAGTGCTTATTTCGTGAATGGTAACACTTAGCTCATGTCTGATTGGACAGATAATTATTTTTATCCTTCCGCTGAACGAATATGGTTGTGTATACGCTTCGCTAAGTGGGCCTGCGATCGACTTAGAGAAGATGCCGATTTTGCCAAAAAAAAAATCATCTTTTCAGATGAAGCTCATTTTGATCTTGGCGGGTAGTAAACAAGCAAAATTGTCGCATTTGGGGCACAGAAAACCCGCACGCATACATTGAAAAGCCGATACACCCAAAACGGGTCACTGTTTGGTGCGGCTTTTGGTCCAGAGGCATAATTGGGGCATTTTTCGAAAATGAGCAAGGAGTGGCCGTTACAGCCAATGGCGATCGTTATCAGGCCATGTTGAACGAAGTTTTGTTCACAAAAATTGAAGAGGAGGAGGCAACATTTGGTTTCAACAAGACGGCGCTACGTGCCACACAGCCGAAGCTACACTCGATGTTTTTAGCCATTTTCAAAAAAAAAAAGAAGTTATTTGGCGGACCCTTTATAAGTTTCGTTTCAGCAAACAGGCCTAATTTCACTAGCCTAAGTGCACATTATTTCATAAAAAGGTTTGAGTTATAAACTTTTTCTTGAAAAATTTGAAACAATGGTGCATTATAGCGACGAAATATGAACGCGTTTGTGAGTTTTCTAAGGGTTTCTAAAATTTGTTACTTCTTTGGCAATAAGAAAGAAATTGTGCAGTATGTTAGTTCCAAATTGTTACACGTATGATAAGCTATTGTTCGGTGTGTGTCTGAGTATGAATAAAAGGAACATCCAGAGCGTAATCGTAATGATTTCTCACAAGATGTAGAATATACCTCCCCTAGGATAGTTGGTATACAGGGAATACGGCTCATACAAAAGAAGATACGTTGATATATTTTGAAGATCAAGTTGAAGGGACAAGTTTGAAAATAATCGCTTCAGTTGTTAAGGCTGCGCCTACGTAGGTTGAGATACAGACAGAACTGCGGGACCCACTTTTTTCATGGTCATTTCGTAATGTCAGGTTTGACTGAAATCATCAGTTCAATTGTTTAGGACTCCAGAACTTGCTCATTAGTATCTACATAATGTATGTATATTTAGCAAGAGGAAGGGAAACATTCTGAAAAAAAAAACGAAATATGTAATGTTTTTCCAACAATGGTTTTTTATTCCACTTTTACGCCTTGCATAATCAAGATGGCGGTACTTCACACCAATTGGTATTTTGAGTAACTCCTATTTTTCCCATCAGCGATACTTATTCATTGAATTGAAAATCTATCGTTGTGGGTTTATAAAAATCAATATTCACAATGCAACGCTGCAACCATATTTAATTTTGATCATAATCGCATTCGCATAGACATCACAAGTCACAAATCAAAAATATATAGGCATAAGTAAAGTACCCACGACCTATTTCAACCATTCAATGAAGGTAGGTAGTTGGTAGAGAGAGGTACCTTTACCGTAAATCTATTTAGCAAATATCCTTCGAATCAATTTTGGTTGAGGCAAATTCAGTTAATATGCAATTTCCCATAGGTGCGTTTGTTGTTGTTGTCATTCTCGTCCTCGTTGTCGTACGTACACATAGTATAGCCAAAGATAATAACGTTGCATAACATGCATGTTGCTTATATGTATATAGACCTAAACATACAAGACATAGAAAGGAACAGGATATGAACAACGCATACGGAACAATGCCCAGCACAGCCAATAGAATGAGATGGTATTGTGGATCCGCAGGAGTAATATGAGGAATTCACACGCCGCCGCCGCGCTGTAAATGCGTATCTGCGTGTATGTTTGGTATGGAATTGCAATAACATTGTTTGGTCTGGATAATCCTGTCTATATCGGTTGATTGCTTGCTCTACCTACATATGTGCATATAGATTATGGAATAAGAAGACCAATATTACCTACTGGTCTTCTTCAGTAATGGGCTATAAAGGTATACCTACAAGGGATATTTCGAAATTTGTTTTGTTTTAAGTTTGAATTATTTGAATTTCTGTTTTGTATGTTTTCAAAAAATTACAATACAAATTGCAATGGGAAAAAGTTGCATTTTTTATAAATATTTTAGGTACAAATTTAAATGGCTTGGGAAACGAGTCGCCAAAAAAAAAAAACTTATTTGGAAATCACTTAATTTCCCAAATAACAATTTAAAGTTAGAATACAGCTAATAAACCACCTTATTGGCCGGGTTATTTGACTATTTGGTTAGAAATTGGCTTTGATGACGACAAAAAGATGTTCTAAGGACATTTACGACAGCGAAAATGGTCAGAAATTGAATAACGTTAGTTGGCTCCTGTCTACAAATGTTACAAGTGTGTTTTTTTTTTAGGATTGGAGGTGTGACAAAAAACTAGTAACGTTGAACAATCAGAGTTATTTTATAACCTGTTTCAGATAGATGGTTAGAAATGAGTTAAAAATTAACCCAAATTTAGCATAAAGTTATAAATTCGTTAGGTATATGTAGAAAAGTAACAAAAAACAAAATTTACGAGATTTTTTAAGTAAAAAAAAAAATAAATTCATTTGTTGCCACTATAGCACATGGAAAACCAACGACGCGCCGGCCGTGGAGAACCAAGGCCTAGTGACTTAAAACTCTTAACCATACCTGTGTACGTGTTGCACTAGGAATGAAGCGGACCATCAACTTCCTGCCGAGTCCAAACGGCATATACTGGGATTCGATTTCCAGGCCTTCGAGTTTATAGTCCTACGTATTTTGACCATTTTTATTACCCAAAAACAACAAAGCTACAACCTTTTATCTTTATAACTTGTATTTATCAATTATATTTTACCGCAAAAACTTAATGAGAGGTAGAGAGAGAGATAAAAGTGGTTTTACGTTTTACGAAGCCATATTTGCTGACCGGTAAAAAAAGATAAGTGGCTAAGAATTTGATGGAAAATTACTCAGATTAAACCAAGATTTATAGATTGGTTATTTTTTAACCATGAAAATTATCAAAGGTTATAAAATGGTAAAAAATATCAAATATGCTACGATAAGTTGTAAAATGGAATTTTTTGAGCCAATGTTTTGAAAGGGACAAAATTAAGTTTTTTTTTTTATAAATTGATTGAAAACTATCCGTTTCTTGGTACAAATTTTGAGGCAAAAATTATTTTGGAGAACATTGAATTTCACCTCTCTTCCTCTCCATTACATTCCTAAAACTTATGCCCTGGTTGAAACTTAGGATTGTTTTGAGAAAATGTTTAAGACAAATAAAAAACAAAATTCAGCTTCGTCATTTGAAGTTTGGCCTTTATTTTGCCTGATTTTCCTGGGGTTTATTCGCCAAACCACAAGGTCTAACCAAATAAACAACTTAAAAAATCCATTCTGCAATTATTAGTGTTCTAGATACACCTACCAATTTTTATTTGACCCAACAGATTCTTTACTCTTCATAAAATGTACCTTTCGCCGAAGTCAAACAAATTTTTTTGCAAAAAAAAAAAAAAAAATAATACCTACTTACCTCATAATCCGAAGGCAGTAAAAATTGTTTTCCTGAAAACAAAAAAGTGTTTGTTAAAAAAAAAATTCATTCAAATCCAAATTCAATGAAATTAAAAAAAAATAAGAACGAAAACAATAACAGCCACTACAACTTCCCACAAACCTTTAGGTATTTCCAGCTCTCAACTTTAAATTATTTCCTGGAATAACTGTGCAGGAGTAAAAACCCACTTTGGATTTTTTTACACAAAATCCACAAACATTTAAAATAGTTTCCCTGAAAAAGAAAAACACAAAAATCCTCCAAAAACTCCCTCATCTCGGAATGAAGGTATAGAGATGAATTTCTTCAAAATTTCTTCATGTCTGACCGTTGGATAGGATGTGCTGTGCATTCAGCAGCTTCAGCAGGAGAATATATTATGACCAGAAGTTGCAAATTGTTTTATTCCTTAAAATGTGTACAAACAATATTTAAATGTCCTTTTTGGCACACAAACAGTTTCTTGTTGTTTTTGTTATTTTCAACCTCGAAATGTTGTTGTTGTGTTTGGTTTATCGCCCATTTTATCCGTCGTTGTTGGCTATGGCTGGCCCTCTCTGTGCTTTGCTTTGAATAGAAAACTTTCTTTCTCTCTTCTCTTCTCCTCTTCTCTTCACTCTTTTCTTTTCTCGCTCGCCAAAATCTCATTTTTTTTAATCTTTAAAGCTTAATTTCAAGATATACGCATTTGTATGAGCTGTATGAGTGTTTGTATTAAAAAAAAAAAAAAAAAAAAAACAATTTTATCCTTGAAGTGTACCAACGACATATTTTCATAAGGATATTCTGTATACACATATCGTGGACGGACAAAACACTAACTATATATAAAGGACTCCAAAGCAACAACAACAACAAATGAGTTGTTTTTGCGTTCTGTTTGTTTTCGTTTTTCGTCCCTTTTCAATGGAAAGAAGGACAACAGCGAAGAAGTTTACTTATTTTGCTATTCTATTATTGTTGGGTGTGATGTGTGTTTAATAATGGTACGTTCACTATAGCACTTTTATAAGCTTTTTCAAGAGAAATTAAAGTATAGCATGAGCAATGAATTAAAATAGAGAGAAAGAGAGTGAGAGAGAAAATGACACACAACAAAAAAATACATGGAATACCTAGTGGATGGAAAATGTTATGTAATGTGCACAGCATACACTATACAAATAGCATACTAACCCTACCTAGCATACGATGTCGATGGCTACGACAGCAAAAACAACGACCATACCTCTTTTGCTGCACCCCTCCCCACTAACCGCCCCGCCTTGTCAAGAACACCATGAGAGTTGGTAATTTTGGGGGGTTCGAAAGAAAACAAAATTGGGTTGAAGCTTGGGAGTGCAGAGACATAAAGTACCAACACTTGGAAAAGAACAAAACATCCGCATTTACAAGGACTTGAACAAATTGAAAAATGGCGCGCGATGATATTTTTTTTTTTTGAAGAGCTTTTCGATTGAAATTATAGTGGAAAGTGTTGCCAATGGACGGAAAACATAAATAAATTTCGAATGCTTTAAATTATGAATAAAAAAAAAAAAACTCGTTCATCCTTAGTAAGGTCTTTCGGACTTATGGATTAAAAAAATGTTCTTTCAAAGTTCTTCTTATTCATACATAAAGAGCATTAAATTAATTTAGTTTTTTTAATAGAAGAGCTTGAGGTTTAAAATGTATCTATTTCGTAAATATGAAGGTTTTTATAATACAAATTCTATATATGTACTACTGAAATACATTAGCCAAGTAGAAGACTTAGCACTATTTAATTGGACTTGTTGAATTATTGATTGAAAATAGCTTTTAACGGCCTTTAGTCCATAAAAAATTGGCATTTCGTCCCGGCGATCTCACTTGGACTCATCAGTTGACTAGTGAGGGCCTCGTCAATACGCAATTTTTATTAAGTTCAGTTCAACTTACATCAACATTTTGACAAAAAATCCAATGTGAACTAACGGGTGATTTTTTAAGAGGTTTAGAACTTTTAAAAAAAAAAAAAAAACACAAAAAATTCGAAAAAATGAATGAAATATTTATTTGAATCGGTAGTTTGAACCTTGCAATTTAATGTTTAAAGATAATTTCATGCAAATGTTGACCGCGGCTACGTCTCAGGTAGCCCATCCGCTGAGTCCAATTTTGGCATACTCTTTCACACATATCGGCCGGTATCTCACGAATGAATGCATGGATGTTGGCTTCCAGTGCGTCAATCGAAGCGGGCTTGTCCCTATAGACATTAGCTTTGACATACCCCCACAAAAAATAATCTAATGGTGTCAAATCGCACGATCTAGGCGGCCAATTGACCGGCCCGAAACGTGAAATTAACTGTTCACCAAACTCGCCTCGCAATTGCGCCATTGTTTCGCGTGCTGTGTGGCATGTGGCACCGTCTTGTTGAAACCACATATCATGCAAGTCAAGAACTTCCATTTCGGGCAAAAAAAAGTTTGTTATCATCGCTCGGTAGCGTTCACCATTGACAGTAACGCTGCGATTCGCATCATCTTTGAAGAAATATGGCCCAATAATGCCGCCGGCCCATAAACCGCACCAAACAGTGGCTTTTTCGGGATGCATTGGTAGCTGTTGCAATGCTTCTGGCTGATCTTCACTCCAAATGCGGCAATTTTGCTTATTTACGTACCCATTCAACCAAAAATGAGCCTCATCGCTGAACACAAGCAGCGCGCGATGAACATTTCGAACCGAGCACGAATTTTGATAGTAAAATTCAATAATTTGCAAGCGTTGTTCATTTGTAAGACGATCCATGGTTAAATTGCAAACCAAACTGAAGCTGTTTGACAGTGACACAAGGTACTAAACACACGTCAGCTGTCAAAACCAGTGTTGCCAAAACCAAACCAGCTTAAAAATCACCCATTATTTCCAACAAGATTAAAATTCTTAATCATTAAGCTGGAATTTTTTGCCCAGGGCCAGGCTTTGTTTTTATATTTCGTAAATTCATAATAAGAGCTTTCAAATTAAATCTTTTTAAAACAAAACAAAGATTTTTCAACAATGTTTGTGAAACTCATCGATCGATATAATTATGTTCATCAAAAGAAAGATCTTTTCAAATTCTATCGGTAGGTAATAATGTTTTTTTAGACGTGTGGTTTTCAATATGGCAATACTTTTTTTGGATTTGATCTTTTTGACAGCTGTCACTTGATTTATGCTCAGTTTGGTTTGCCATTTCATAATGAATAGACTGACTCCTGAAAAACGTTTTCAAATCGTGCAAATTTATTGCCAAAATAATGGTTGGGTTTGCGTGACGCACCGCGCGCTGAAAACAAAACGCTATAGAGCCATGATTAATGACTTTTTCGTGCCTGAATTGGAGGGTATTGATGTGGACGACCTTTGATTCCAACAAAATGGCCGGCGTTACATGCCATACAGCCAACTTAACAATCAATTTATTGAAGGAAACTTTTGGTGAACGCATTATCTCGCGTCGTGGGCCTGTGGCGTGGCCTCCAAGATCGTGCGATTTAACACAGCTGGACTTTTTTTTGTGGGGTTATGTGGAATCGCTTGTCTTGGAAGAGAATATTTGACGCGTTATTGCTGAAATACGGCCCCAATTGCTGCAAAAAGTGGTCGAAAATTGTGCCTCTCGGCTGGAATTTATTCGAGCCAGGCGCGGCTGCCACTTGCCCGAAATCATTTTTAAAACATAATTGCAAACTCTTATCTTTATAATAAAGCTAAATTCTTGGATATAACATTAAATTATATGCGTTTTATTTCTTCTTGAAAAACACAGGTTTAAAAAAAACACCCTTAATTTTTCGATCTAACCTTAAAAAGTGTTTGGATGGCGATATTTCCGAAATTAAGCCTCGTAAAAGGTTGCGGTTTTCAGTGCTAAATAGAGAATCATTAGACGTTTCCCTCTAGGTTCAAGATTTGACTTATATTTCCCGACGTTTTTTCTCGGAAATGATTTATTTCAGCAATATTCCCGAAAATCATCGAGCTAAACCTACATCAAAAGAAAGGTTTTTCAAACTCTATCCGTTCTTGCAAGCCAAAAGCTTCTGCGAGATCAGGTTCTCGGAATGTATCGCTGCAAAAATATAAATTACTAAATTTTGATCTAACCGTAATTGGTCCGTCCTTGGATGGCGATATTTCTGCAAGCAATTCTCGTAAGAGGTTGTGGCCTTTCCACAATTATTTCTGTTTCAATAAACTCACTCAAGAAATTCAAAAAGCCCTTTGATTTCTTTCGTAACCGTCAAGCTTTGAAATTTAGGAGAATAACAGCACTTTTTCAGACTCATAGTGGTGGTAGGTATTTTAAGCAATTAGCCTAGAGTAAACCTATTTGTACCTCATTTTTTAGTCGCAGAGGAACCTTCTGGTCAACGGAAAAAAAACCTATCAACATTAAAATAAAAAAAAGAAGAGTTGTGGAACTATTTATTTTTTGAGTGAAATCCTTTGCCAGGAAAGGGAGTTTATTTTCTATATATATAGTTTTATTCGTAAATGTGCAACTCCATATGTACATAGGTCTGTATATATATGTATATCTGCAAAAGGATTCTTTTACAAACTGCCAAAGAGATATACTACATACCCGTATGTCCAGTACGAGTACCAGTGTAGACCATCACAGTTTGAGTATAAAGAATTAGCTTTAGATAGCCATCAAACCGATTTAGCTCTGTCCATTGATTTAGGTTTTCTTTTTCTTTTTCTTTTTTTTTTTTTGTATTTCTATTTTTATGTATAGATACTTCATGTGTATACAGATATGTATATACCTACTGGTGTATATAGAGAAACATTGTGATGGATTTGCGAGAGAATGAGGGAGGCTCCAACCATTAATTTACTGGATTCGTGCAAGTTGATTGGATTTACTTCTTTTATTTTATTATTTTATTTGCTTTTCTATCAATTGAAGCTTTCATCGTGGCAATGATCTACTATTACTAATTGAGGGCTTTTTTTACGCTCGAAAAGTAAATAAATTAAATAATGAAGAAGAAAAATTGTAAGTAAATTATTGGTGGTATCGAATTTTTGGGGGTAATTTGAAAAGTATAGCACATCAATATATCAACATGAATCTGGAGCAACAAAATGTTGCAGAAACAAATTTCTTGAAAGAACACTGTCTGTAGAGTTAAAATATTTAAAATGGTTCCATGTAAACAACTGGACAAACATATTGCAATAATATATTTGTAAGTAAGTCACTAGCAACACAAATACATTTGCCTTCTCAAGTATTTTTCGATGCTTTACAAGTTCCTAGCAATAGCTAGAAATTCTTGGATAAAATGAGTGACCGGCATAAAATCGTGTTAAAAAAACAAATTCACTCGAATCCAAGGAAGTATCTCTGAACAACTTGTTGCCAAGAAAATTGGTTTGTATAATTCACTTGTAACTCGAAGAAACTATCAGCAACTAGTTGCTCTAATTTAAGTGTTGTGTTAGGTATTTTAAAAGTTTCTAGCAAGGCATTAAATCGCCTCGTTTTTGTGCACTTATAATACAGTATACTCAAATCTGAGGAAGCAAGAAGTTGTATCCACAAGTTGCCAGGTTTGTCTCTGACCATAAATGTTAAGAATGTAATGAATATTATCTCCTTATTATTTGCTGCCAGGAAATTTAGTTTTTAGATATGAGTTACTAGCAATCCTCTCAGGAACAAAGAATGCTGTCGTTAACGTGTAATTTTTGGTGCTTTAAAAGTTAATACAATCAGGTAGAGCAGGTTTCTAGCATTAAACAAGTTTCCAGCATTAAATCATCGCCTAGTAAGGAAGTACGAAGTATTGCAACAAGTTTCCAGGTGTGCTCTTTATCTTAAAATTAAACACGATCAATTTGTTGCTTCGGTTATTTGCTTTGTACGATTAACTTGCAACTTGAACAAAATCTCAGCAACAAGTTGCTTTCATTTAAGGGATCTTTTTGGGGCTCTTAAAGTTTCTATTAAAAAAACCGTCATCTCTTAGCACAATGGAGTTGCTGTCATTAAATCTTCTATAGTAAGCGTGTTTCCATACATAGCACACTATACTCGACACTGGTTTTGCAACAAGCTGCGAAGTACGAAGAACCTTTCCTTACAGTTTAAGAATTTTCATTAAATAAAAAACCAAAATTCAATTTCCATTACAAAAAAAAAAAAAAACCAAAAACACTTTAAAAGAAATTGAAACACAAAAACTATTCAAATATCTTTGACGGCTACAAAAAAGGTTCGTAATACGAAAACATCTTTCTTATAAATACACCGATAGAAAAAAATCCTTAAATTTTTTTTTTTTTACTTTTCTTCAATTAGCTATAGGTACTGTTTTTGACTTAAATAAATCCCACTTCAACAAAATCGACTTAAAAGTTCGTTTTTTTTTTTGTTTCGTATTATTTCAACTATACTCTCTTACACAAGAGAGTGAGAGAGAGCGAACCTATATTGAAAGGACACAAAAATGTCAAGCATCACAAAGGGATGCTACACTACTTTTAGAATAGATATGATCATTGAAGAGTGAACAGAAGAACAACAAAAAAAAATCAATATTTTTTTAATCCTCATAGTGATAGATTACTTTTTTACTGCACAAAGCTCTTGAAAGCGAAACAACAACAACGACAAAAAGAAGAAAAAAAACAAATCTCTTAACCTTAGTTTGGACAATGAAAGACAAAGTACAAACCCTCGTTTTTTTTTTTACATAACAAGAGATGAGAGGATACTCAATGTGATGGTCCTTTTTTGCCATGTGTCCACTTATACACGGTGACCTACTTAAGGCCTGGGCTAACAATTAGTGACAACCTTTTTTCTTGCTTGAAGCCCTTTCTTTTCAAAAGAAAATACTTGGCCCTCTCTTACACAACACAAAAAAAAAAACGACTCTTATCCTGCACCAAGGTAATCAGTCTTTCCTTAAGTCTAGTTCCTATAATGACATTAGACGGCATAGAGTGCACTATGTAATGCAAACAACAACAGAACATTATTAGAGGGTTTGAGGGTTAAATAGGGTTAAGGGAGGTTGGAAGGTTGTTGCCTACTTGAGCCAAAAAGGATGAGCACACACACTCAATTTGTTCCCTCATATCACATGTGTGGATGCTGGTGCACACAGACCCTTAAGCAAGGACAAATGAAGGCAAATAAGCATCATCTATATTCTTGAGACACACTTTAGGGAATCTCTCTTGAAAGTATCTTCATATAATATGGCTTAGATAAAAAATGAAAAAAAAAAAAGAGGTTAAGATATTGACCGTGTATGTGCATATGCAAAATGTTAAGTCAATCATTTAGGAATTTTGATGGGTATATATGCGAGTGGCTGAAGCGAAGGCAGCGTCGTTCAAGTGAGCATATGATTCGTTTTAACAGACAAAGAAGCCACTTGAACAGAAGCTAAGACTGTACATAATATAATTTATCAATGGTGACTTTGTTTTAGATGCATTTTGAAGGTTTCTTTGAATTAATTGAACACAAGACAGAGACACTCAATGGGGATAATGTTGTTATTTTTAAGACATTTATTTTGATGGTATAAGCATATATGGTTGTGGGGATTATTTTATTGGATTAGCCAAGGGTTTTGAATGTGCAATGTTTTGGAGAACTTAATTTGGTATACTATTTCAAGGTTCGAAATTGGGTTGCGGGGATAAAAATTGACATCAAGACGTTTGTAACGGATTCCTGGAGACCGACTTGTGCTACTTTTACACACATTTTTGGTACCAAAAGCGCAAGCTCGCACGAAGGATGATTTCAGTTAATTTTTGTTCGATCCTATTCCAATAGAGATGGTCAACCGCTTCTTCAAAGCCAATCAAAAATGTTTGTTTTTAAATTAAAAATTATACATAGTGTATTTTATTTTCCATGTGAACTAATTTTTAACTAAAGTAAACAACTCATCGAATTTGAAAGTGAAAATGTGTGTATGGACTTAATTTTTGATTTCTTTTCATAAAAAAACTGGATATTTACCTTTTATCTCAAATTGAAATACTCACTCATTTAATAACTCATACTTTACTGAAAATATTAAGTTTAATATTTTATCTTTATTTCAAAACTGTTTAAGGCCAATGCCGAAGGAAAAAATAAACATTTGCAAAAAAAAAACTCAATATCTCTCACTTTGGAGCCATCCTGACAATAGTACTGACTAGCGAGTTTCGTACATACATTTACTGTCAAATTCTTATATTTTTAAAATTAATTAAATAAATCTGAAGCTAAAAAGTTATTCCCGATTTTAACTCAATTGCATATTATGCATTTGAAATGACTCAGTCCTCTGAAAGCTACCGATATATTCTACTCGTACTACGGATAAATTAAATCAAGGAGATATTTTTTTTTTAATTCAAAAACTAACCGTGCTATAAGCGAGATTGAAAAATATATTTCAGTATCAAATTTTTTATTGATCAACACTTTCCAACTTTTTTGAGTGATTTCGTTTTCAGATTTCATCTTGAAGGGAAGTTAATTTACAATGATATTCTAAACACAATGTACTTGAAAAGCAATATAATTACAAACGAGTTTTTCACTGACATGACTAAAAACAATTGACCAGAATACGTTTCATATGAGTACAAAAATTATTTAATTTCTGAGTGAAATCAATAAAAGTTAATATCGTTGAGTAATTTGGGGAAAAGAACAATTGGAATAATTTGTTTACCAATTTTGAGATCAAATATAAAATTTTGAATAGTTTTTAAATTCGAGTGTTTAAATTTGTACATTGAGTGAAAACTTCAATTCGAGATGGAATTGATTTTTGACTCCAAATTCAGTAGATAATAATTGATAAAAATGACTATAGGAAAAGTTGAATTGTTCTTTTGAGTATTTTTGTTTTAATTTTACATTTTTTTTATAAAATTAAAAGTTCTTTGTTTTTGACACCTACTCTAGTTAGTTTATTTTTGGGTGTAGCTTTACAAAATCAGAATTAAAAAGTAACTGAAATTCACTTTAAAATTCAAATTGAGTCCCTATTTTGAGTACTTTTAATTTAGTATCATATCACACATGTTTTTGCCGACTTAAAATTTATGAAATAAAACAAAATACAAGCTTCTCACCAATTTCCTATTATTTATGTACAAAAATATTATAACTCAGAAAAAAAAAGTTAAAGAATTTTCAATCTGCGACTCAATTTTAGTTTTTTTTTTAACTATGTTCTTAATTTAATTTGAATAAGCAAATGACTTACTAAAATATGTCTTTAGTTATGAGTTGCAATGCAATATAAAGGAAGCTATAGGTTAAACTGAGTTTATCTTACACGAATCAAATCTTTTACTTTTGAGTGAAAGTATAAGTTTTGAGTTTTAATACCTTTAATTTTATCACAAAGTTCTCAAATTATTTTAGAACTCATTATGGTTCTTAATTCGGTTTATTTTTGAATTTGAAAATTTTACGTTAATAGTGATCCACAGTCTCAAAACTTTAGTAAATAAAAATGTGTTAATGACACTAATTTTTTGATCGATCAAACGATTTCTTAAAGTTGGAACCTTCTCAAAAATAAATACATGAATATGAAATGACAATTTTAAAAAATTAATCATCCTTTAATAAATGTTAACAAAGGAGCTCGATATACCTATTTGAGTAGAAATGGGAATTTGAGTTTTGTATTTAGCTCAAAAATTAAAAAAAAAAAGTATTTTACTGAAATCAGTTTCAAAGTTCAAAGCTTTAAAGACAATACGAAGGTATATTTTATACTAGAGTTTGAGTAGAAATCTAAACTCAAAAATAATTAAGATATGTTTTTACCTACAAAATTACTCCTGAGTTAAAATTGAAGTACACATTCAATCACATCGAATCTTTGAGTTAAAATGAACTTTGCTGTTGAGTTGATAATCTTATAGAAGTTACATTTAAAGCTTTTAATATTTCATATCGAGTAAATGATTAAATTTTAAGCTTAAAAGGAGTTTAAATGTGATGCGTTTTATTAGTCTGGAAGCGTCCTGAATCAAAAAGAGCCCCTCGTGAAAGCATTTCATTGGCAACAAAAAAAAAAACACTCAACCGACGCTTCTGAGAAGAAAATTTAGCTTTCGATTTCAAATCATAATCCACTCAAGAAGCACTACTGCATTTGAGCTCAAATAAAACATAAAAATAGAATAAAAATAATGAATTGTCTATTATAACTGTAACTGTCAGGGCATTTCATCGACACAATGGCAAAAATCTAAGTTGAGTAGAAGTAGTTAACACAGTTCAATTGAAGTTTAGAACGAGTGAATCCCTGAGTGAAACCAATGAAAAACGACAAAATTTACTACTATATTCGAGCTAAAATTTATATATTTTAATATTTAAATCACTTAGTTGAGCATCAGTTAGGTGAACATAAAACCACATTCAAGAGATTTATTTCAAAAGAGTTTAACTCAATAGTTAATTTGAGTTAAAATGTGTTTTATTTTATTTTTTTTTTTACTCTTTCCGCCAATTTCTTGATTCTTCAGAGTTAAATTGTATTTTTATTTAAAAAATTCAAACTTATCTTAGATTTATCTAAAAAAATTCAAAAGCCTAAAGACTTTCATTCAACCGTGAACACCTTATTTTACCTCTGTGAATAACAAAAAACCTCTTTCGTTGCATTTTTCTAATAAACTGTCCATATAAGGTTGAATGAATTATAGTTTGTGGTTTAGTTTAAGAAGAAAATTTCAGAGGTTCCTTACACAACAACGAAAAAAAAAAAAAATAATAAAAATATTATTCAGCCAAAGAAACCACATCAGCATCAGCACTAGCAGCAGAGAAAAACCCAAGGACAAACTTCTTCTCTATATGTTTACATAATAATTCGTCGGCAGCCGGAGCGGCGGGCGTGCAGAGGCAGCAAAAGAGTTTTCACAAACATAAATTACACATTACTGTCAGGATCTCCCTTCTCTTATCACACAGAGAAAATCGCATATCCTTCTCGATGTCTTGAATGTCCTTTCCACCAACGCAGCGTTCACCCACCCGCCAACCACCCATCATCGTCTTTTCTATACCATTTTCATTCATATGAATGCATTTTTCTATCTGAAATGTAATATTTCAACTAATATCGTTTTGGTTTTGGTTTCATCTATTTTTTTTTGTTGTCTATCTAAAGAACTGTAAATATATAGGTATGTATGAATATATATACGTTTTGTAAGGGTTTTTCGTCCTTTTTCAAATAAAAGAAAAATACCTTGGGTTTTCCATTTGCCAGAGTAAGAGTATAGTTTGGTGCTCAAAAGTTTCCCGTCTTATCCGGGCGGCTCACCAAGGCATGGTTCCAGCTCCAGCCCCAGCCCAGAGAGACAACGAGCACACAAAAAAAGGATTGCTTTACAGTTTTCTTTCAAAACACAAGAATCTCTTGGATGGCGATGCGATGCAGTAAAAAGACGCCGATAGTGGGTGGTGGTGGCAGAGAGAGAGAGAGAGCAGTGCGAGACCATCAAGGCACTCTAAGAAATAACTGAAGAAAAAGGATATTTTATTGGCATCAGCATCAGCATACGAAAACCAGCAGCGATCGAGTTTAAATGAGCATGATGTGCAATGTTCAGAGTTTCACCCTGCTGCCGCTGGCCGGCTCCAAGTATAGTAATCCTTAAGATTCTCTCCTTTACTCTATACATTTTGCGTATATTGATAAAAGGATATTTTGTTAACATATCTACATATATTCTCATGCACAAAGTGCAATATCCTTGTTTAAGTAAAATATACATAAATTTTTACATATACATATACATGTATCTAGAACCAAAATTGGCAATTTTAATGCTTTTTCATGGAGACTTCAGACTTTTGATACTTATGTAGTTGTTTTTTTTTTTAGTTCTGGGTGCTATTTGATGTTTTTCGTAGGATAAAACCATAAAAATCGATAAAAAAGCACGTACAAAGGGAAATGAAAATCGTTCTTTTCATGTTGTGATGTTTTTTTTTTTTTTATTGTTGAAAAATAGTTTCTCACAGCAAAGGAGAACTAATACTTTTAACACTTTTATTGTTGTTGCGAGACTTGTGCTGTGCTAAGGAAATAAAGAGGTTTAACATTGTTATATGGATTAGCTAAAGAACAGCAGCAGAGAACACAGAAAAGGATTTCTATAGTTATTTGAAGCTGTGTATTATGATAACCTCTTTAGCAATGATTCGATGATATTTTTGTTGAAAATACAATTTAAAGGATGGGGCTAAAAAGACGAGTTTTGTGTGTGGTAAAGTTAAAGCTATTTTAAAAATAAATAGTAAGATTTACAAGTGGTGATTAGGCACCAAAAAGACGACATATTCTTCTTTTGTTAATTCCTAAAGAAATCAAAAACCACTAAAAGTCTAAAAATAAATTTTAAATTTTACTACCCTTTAAGAATGCAATACAATACAATTTTTTTTTAACTGAGCTAAAATGTATTAAATACATCTCTCGCATACATTTAAAATGAAAAAAGTTGGGCGCATGCAATAGATAATAGTAGGTAAGGTTAGGTTTTTGGGCTGATAGAGGATCTTATTTCTACCACTCTAATAGGGCCCATACACCACACATGCCTGCATGGCCAAATAAAAGAATGCACAATCACGCTTCAACATACACTACTCATGCAAACTGTACAATATTAAGTCGTGTGTTCATCGCTGAGTTGACAACTTCTTAATATTTCAAGCTTGACTGAGCAAATGTAGCACACACACCACACATGCTTGCATGCACAAACAAGAAAATATCAAATTTTTTTGAAATCACTCATGCAGCATGCACAACCACACATTCAACACCATAAACTCGCAGTTTGCATGCGCAATCACTCTATTGCGCATGCAGGCATGTGTGGTGTATGGGCCCTATTAGATTAATGTAGGTCCCTTGTGATACCCTGGAGGATTGAACAATCCCAATAAGTTAACCTATAAATGTTTTCATGGACTGTCCAGCCATTTGGAGGCTTTGATAAAATTCGACAACTTAGCCCCGGAAAAGTTGGATAGCAGATAAGATAATAGTAAGGAGTGTAGACAATGACATGAAAGTGTCCCATGTTCTTTCCTTTTAAATGTAGGTATGCGGCTAGGGGAAGGTACATAAGTAGGTAGGAAGAGATGGCGGCCCAGAGACAACTCGCTCTGTGACCGAATTAGCGCTAGAGTGCGCCGATTTGATACCATAACTCGTATTGACCTGTTGGTTGAATGTGGTTTTATTTTTATTTTTTGTATTTTATTGAAGGGGTTTGCACATACATATACAATCTTACGGGTCCTTAGACGCCCTTATTCAGCTTAAGCGCTGTCTAAGCAGTCCAAAGGCTGTGGTGAATGAATTAAGGTCGAAACTGGACCCTAGATCCATTTCGTCAAAGCGATCAAATCTTTGATCTTTATCTCAGAAAGTTCGTGTAGGTCTTGAAGAAAAGCCTTTCCAAATGACTTCGCTCTCGATCTGAGTTACCAGGGCATTTACAGAGGAACTGAACTACTGTTTCCTTCACCTGATGGTTCCCACAACTACAATAAAAAGTATTGTACGTAATTCCCAGCTTCGCCGCATGTTCTGCTACGGGCAAGTGGCCAGAAATTGTCGCAACAACCCTGACTATGTCTCGAATGGGCCTAAATATAAGGTCAGTTGTTCGAGATTTATTATAGATGGGCCATATCTTTCTGGATATGACGCAGTTTGTTAAACTTTCCCACCTGCAATTGGATTCAGTAAGAAACATTGAGAATAAATTGCCCTTCATAACTCCAAGAGGAATGTTAACTCTTTCCGCGGCTAGGAGAAATTAGTTAATATTTTGTATGTCCATGATCCTGTTTCAACACACCCTAGTACACAGTGAACCAGTTGAGATACTTTTAAAAACCACTCAAAATTCAACATTTTCAATGATCTATTTAAAAATCTCTCGGAAAAAGAAATTTAATTAAAAATAAGCCTATGGGTCTTGAAATAAAAGCTAAAGCTAAAACTTAAATTTATAAGTAAAAGCTAGGTTTTTGGTGAATAAAAATAAGCCTAAACTAGTAAGATAAAGATGTCTTTTAGTAAAAGCTATTTTAAAATAGCCAACACTAAATCCAATCAGTTTTAACTTGTTTTACCAGCCTAAGCTTCAATTTGAGTGAATAAAAATATAGCTTAAAGTAGAATATTATAGTTAAAGCTACAAAAAAATCAAGATTTTTTTTTACCTGTCTAGAAAGCTTTGACTAGTTCTTATTTTGAATATTGTGTTTCGTTATAGTGCGAATATGGCCGAGTTTATACGCGTAAGAAAACCAAAATTGTATAAGAAAGTTGGAAATTAGTGATGAGGATTTTCATAGTTTATTTCGGTTTTCAAAAGAAAATGTTCAGTGGCTTTCTGATTACTTTTTAGGAGATTCAACAGAGCGTTTGAGATATCTGAGTGAACTTGGATTTCAGTGCGGTGTAGGACAAGATCTTGGAGTTAAAGGGTCTTCTGTATGCAAGACTGTTAAGCACGTGGCCAACAAGATTATGGAAAAGACTCACATTCATATTAGAATTCCGTCGAGTCGCAGAGAAATCGAAATAGAAAAGGCAAAATGGGCGGAAAAATATACGTTTCCCGGAGCTTTTGGGGCTATAGACAGCACCCATATTGCTATCTTCAAACCCCAGAGATTTTCTGATGAATACTATAAACAAAATGGCTTCCACAGCTTTAATGTACAAGCGACATGCAATGCAGCCGAAGAATTCCCAAGTGCGGACGCCCAGTGGCCAAGGTCAGTTCATGACTCACGGATCTTGAAAATACCATCAATTTATGCATCCATGAACAAGAATTTGCACGTAAATACAATAATTCTTGGAGATCCTCAAACAGATGCAGAAAAAAAGCAAATTGGTCCACAGTGAACACATACACGCAGAGACTGACCGACAATATGATAAAAAAAAATTTTACCTGCGACCAATACTTGCCCTGTAGAACAAATAAAAGTTATGGCAAAACAAAATGCAAAACAACCTTCCTTTTCGCTTCGGTCTATATAAAAACAGTTCTAGCTAAAGCTATCTAAGTTAAAACATGTGAATAAAAAACCGAGATCTTAAATAATCAAGCTAAAGCTAGAATTTTCCAGCTCCAGCTATTTAGCGTTAATCACTTTTTTATTCACATAAAACAAAGCTTAAGCCAGAACTGTCTAGCTTTAGCTGCTAGTAAAAGCTATGGCTAGTTGGCTTTAGCTTGATTCAAAAAAAGTTTTTACTTTTTTTTATTCACACGACCCTATGAGTCGAAAGCTTAATAACGTACAATTTTGAAAAACAATAAGTTTGAAAAAAATTGATTTAAAATTATGAAGTTTAAAAATTAATTTTTCAAAAAATTTTAACTAAAAATATGTTAGTTGAATAGAAAATTAAATAATAGATTTCTGGCTTTAAAAAAAATAGAAGCTACAGCATGACATTGTAAGTTTTGCCTTTTTTTAAAAATAATTTCGTAGAAAATTGCCTCTCCTGCGTAAACGTGGGAAAGTAGTCCCCTTTTCTCTAAAGATTTTTTTTTTCTAGTATTTTCCCAACCTACACACCATAACCTTTTCCAAATTTTAACACTTCTGGGGTTTTCAAACGGTCTGGTAGATTAGAGGCCACCTCCAAATGATCTTGGACCCACTGATCTTAGTTCAAGGTAGTATTACCATACTAATACTCACTGCAAGACTTTGATTTTTGTCATAAGCTTTACCACAGCTTTCGACTCATATGCTCATTTTGTGGTTAACTTTCCCATCCGAAAAAAAAATCCCTTTGGGCTCTTAGACCATAAGAATTTTTTTTGTTCGACAACTGAGATAAAAATTAATAAATTGTGCAGTCATCATTATTCTCTTCTATATGTAACATTGCCATATTTATGTAGTTAATTTAACAAGAATCATTTCAACTACTCAGGAGGGTATTGTTAAAGTAACAGTATGCCATTTTAATTCATCGTTGTTGGTTTATGTGTAAGCGTAACAAGACTACTGGGTTAATATAACATTCGGTAGTGGAAATTATTCACGTAAGTGCTCCCAATTTCAAAGTAAATAAGTGAAATTTATCTATATAGTCACGTAAATTTAACAAGATTACAAGTTAGAGTGAAGCTTCTTAGGTGTCATGTAGATTTTTCAAGTAACTTGTGTTGATTTAACAATATTTTGAAGCTTGCTAAATATTCAACACAATCTACCGTGTTGAAAAATATACCAACATGATATCTGGATAATTTCATTATATGAGTTTTCGATTGAGATTCCATCTAGTTGGATTGAATTAGGTTATGTAAATAACGACTGTAGAGAAATTTTTCTTAGATGATTTTTCGTATCTTTTTTAATTATTACTGAACAAAATGTCGCTCTAACTTATTTTGCCATTATTTTTATTTTCTTAAAACTATTTTTTTTAATTAATTTCCTTTAGGTTATTTATTTTTCCGACAGTTTCAGCAAAAAAAAAAAGATTTAAAAATATTTTCCATTAAAATTCTATCTTAAAACAGCTTCTGTATAGAAGAAGAAAAAATAAGAAAAATTCAGCCTAACCCGAACTTCAAGATCAAGCGGCGAAACGATAAATCTTTTCTATTTTTTTGTTTGTTTTAATTTCAAACAACCAACAACTTGTCGGGGGTTAAAAACGAGATTTTTTTAATCTTTGTTTTGTTTTTCGTTTTTTTTTTTGTAAATATAAACTGATTTACCTAATTTATAATATTGTTTTGCACAACAAAGCGCATAGTGTAGCATTTGTTTTTTGGCTTTTCTCTTGTGTATTTTCATGGAAAAACAGAAACACAACCAAAGAAAAAAGAACTCATAATAATTTATAGAACAAAACACAAATTAAAAAAAAAACAAAAAAAAAGCTTCTGCTCCTTGTAATATTTTATCAGAGAAGAAGTGGTAGCAAGGACATCCGTTGCATTGCTCATAAAAAATAAACACAAAGCGCGCAAATTTAATTCATTTCTCTTTTTTTTTGTAGTTTCTTTGTTTTTATATTTTGAATATTTCGTTCGTTCGTTTGCTCAACACCTCTCCAGCCACTCTCCAATCCAATGGGAGTGAAGTTGGCCTGATGTGGTTGTTGGTAGAGACACACGTTTGAAGTAATTTTTTTTTTTTTTTACTCCTCAGGGATGTGCATGTGCATTTAAATTTTTGTTTGTTCTTTTTTGTATTTGACACATTTTTGTGTGTTTCTAGTTTCTGTATGTGTCGCGCCGGAAGTGCAGAACACCATACGCTAAGGTTGAAGTTGAAAGGATACAAAAAAAAAAAAAAACAATTTATAAAATATAAAATTTTGTACTAGACATAGAAGGAATTTGACACTTTGTCCAATGAAAAAGATGAAAATTGCTTCATCGTACATGCATGCAGCACTCTGTGTGCATTAGCAAGTGTGAACAAAAAAGACAGGTGAGCAGACAGCTGCTACTGGAGCGAATGAAAGAATAAGTTTAAGTTTATAGTTAGTTTGGGTGAAAATGTTGAAATAAGAAAGGAACGAAATTTATTAAATTTGAATGACAATTTCCATTAAAAGATGTTTTCTGAAGAGATGGATTTGGAAATGATGAATGATTTGCACTTTACGCTCTTAAGCTAATTTCAAAAAGAGATACTCAATGGATCTCTTCATAACTTGCAAGTTTAGTCGTTTTAATCAAAACTGTAGGGTTAGTTAGATGATCGAGAAGTTCGAAAAAATGGTTTTCGTCGTGCCTCGTCCCTCACTTTGTGCGTCTGTGTGTCCAATGTAATTTGATCTGTAGCCTAAACGGGTGCACCGATTTGCTTGAAATTGGGTACAGAACATTTTTCTGTGATTCGAATTTTTGTTTAAGATCATCTAGAACGAGTAGCTGCCATATAACAGTGGTTTTTTTTTCAAATTTTCTCGAAAACGGATATAACGATTTTTATTAAATTTCGTACCTATTATGACTAAAATGATTTGGCGTTTTTCTTTTTTTGCCTCTGAGCAAAGCTTTGAGCAGAGGCTGATCGATCAGATCAGAGCTCTAAACTGATTATGACCAGAGTCCTCAGATTTAAATATGAAACACACTTAGCACTGAACTGTCATTTCATAGGGAATCCATTTTGTTTTCTTAATTATGTGTGCAGTTGGTTTCGCTCAGCGTTTCGCTCTATTTGGTTGGTCATTTTATTTTGAATTAATTGAGCAAGCTCTGAGCTAACTCCGATGGAAAAAAGAAACACACTTTTAATGCTCTGATATATGTCTGAGCTAAACAAAAAAAAAACAAAGTTTGTTTTTTTTGACAGTTCCGTGATCTGCTCTGAGTTTAAAAAGAAAAACGCCAATTGTTAGAAAACTGCATTCCACGTTTTTAGGGAAAATTGTTTTATTTTTTGGGTTACCCACGTACAATATCTTTTTTAAGATTAGACCGATTTGGATAAAATTTGGTATCTGGTGCTTCTCAAAACAAACAAAATATAACAAAAAATCAAGTTTGTAGTTCACTTGACTCTTCAAATTTTTGTCCTTAAAGAAATCATAACATCATGTATCTTCAATATCCGGCTATGTACATTTGTTAGTTACAAGACCAAGTTCGTGCATGAAGTTAACATTCTGGAATATGCTGTTCCTCAGGGTACTCACCTTGGTCCATTGCTTTTTATTATTTTCATTTATGACATTGTCAACTATATCAACATAAGGTCTAAACGATTTTTTGAAAAAAAAATTACCACAGTTAATCTAGACAAAAGATAGAAAGAAAGGATGTACACAATTTTGGAGGAATTGGCGTCCCGCTCAAAACACTTTTTATTTTTAAAATCGATTTAGTTGAATTCCTATTGGTCCGAGAAAATAATGTTTGGGCATAAAATATTCAACTTGCAATTTTGAACATTCGTTGCCTTATCACATGCCTGTTAATAATTAAATATACTTTTTTCGTATCCCGGAGAAAGTTGCAGGTCCCCTCTATTCCTGCAAACACACAAAATGCTCACAGGAATGTTTGAGAGTTGAAGGTCACTAGTTTTTCGCTCTATACGACCTATCGAGCCACAAAATTTATTTTTTCAAATTTTTTTTTCTATCCAATTTTAAAACCACTACGTTAACTGTGCTCCTTTACATGAATAATCTTTAATAGCTCCTCCTTTTTAAAACTATCATAGGCTACTATAATTAAGTCGACATTTTGTACTTTCTTAGTATTTTGTTAGTTCTTGATATTCTCATTAATATATTGTTAAACTGCCTATTTATGTACCGTGTTGTCTATTTATGTACCGTAGATTTCCTTTCTTTCACAACCGACTGTTATTTGACAAAATTCAAAAAACGAAACCAAAAAACGTTTCAATCTAAAACAGGTTTTAAGAAGAACGCACACAACTATAACTGAACGCATAATCTTCAATTGCAATGTGTCATTTTATGTTGGAGTCTCAACGCTGCGGAGAAAAGGATATAGGAGTCCTGGCGTATGTCCCTCTTTCCCATTTTATTTTTTTTTTTATTTCCAAATTGTAGATTGTTGCTAGAATATGAAAATTGTTTTTTGCCATAAAGATCTGTATCATATACATATGCACATACATAGGTGTGAATATACATATGTAAGTACTATAGAATACGTTATGCACACTCGTATATCCTAGATGCATATCCGCAGATACTATACTGGCAGACGCAGCTCACAGCAAGAGAATATAGAATTACTCGTCATTTCTATAGTTTTGGTCCTGAGCATTGCTGCTGCTGCTGTTTATGTTGTTGTTTTTTGTGTTGCTGTTTGGCTCTTACCAAACCACGAATGCAAACGAAGATTTATGGTGAAATATTTTCCAAAGTACAATTTTGATGCTGTTTAGTGAGTTGTGTGTGATGTTTCGGGGCTTTTGTTATGCCATTCTTCCTTCTCCTTCTACCCGCACCACCATCAACCACCTACTGACATAGTGTATCCGTGCTGTATGGTGTACATATGTATGTTTATAGCTAGGTACCTGCACATATTATTAAATTATTTTCTCCCAATTCAATGGATGCGCTGTGATGTGTCTTGCTTGAAATGGCTGTAACTAGACTATAAACACACATATTCACAACAAAACACACACACACACGATAAACATATATACAATACATGCGATGGGGTGGTAAATTGTGTGTAAAACGCATGAACAGCTCCTCGAGTGATAGTCAGAGAAATATTTTTACTCCGGATGCATCCTGTAAAGCATCAGCAGGAGGAGCGCGCTATATCTTTACACAAAAATAACAACAACATAAATATTTTATATACATACATATGTACAATGTACATAGTAGGTGCATAGATATGTATATATGTATTGAAGAAAATGGTAAACATTTTTAAACTCTTTTTGCACAATTTTAGTTTTGAACATCCTTTACCGGGCGCCACTTAGCAAAAGCAGCAGCAGCAATACACAATACACAACACACATACATACATATACTATAGATACGGTTTTGTAAGAGATGTGTGTTCACAAAACTTAGGTTTTTGAGTTAAATTTTTCACTTAGCCAAAGGAACTATGTACATATATACATTATACAAGTGCATGTATAGAATTTCTTTTGTGTGTTTTTTTTTTTTTTGTAAAAAAGAGGGTATACCTAATGGAATTCAAAATGTTCGTATAAAAGTATTTTGTGCAACTAAAGCGGTGGTTGCTGAGTTTTCTGACAAAACAGCTTCTTATATTTGATATTCATAAACAGGATGCAAAACTTCTTTTTAAGTTTCGCTTTACACATTTTTTCAAAAAAAAAAAAAAAAAAGTCAAAACAAAAACAAAACTTTTTGAACTATTTTCAAATATTTGGTAACTTATTTTTTGCTTTTTCTTGCAGAGTTCGAAATTGGGCGTTGAAATTCGGCGTGGATCTGTGGGAGTTCGGAAGGCAGTTTACAAAAATGAATGATATCAAAAGTGTAAGTAAAAGTTTTGTAGTTATTTTTTTGTTTTTTATTTATTTTTGTTATATTTGAAATTTCTTGAAATATGTACTTCATACAAAGGTCGGTGAATTAAATATCTCGAATGTGTATACATACATATATTTCAATTAATTATTGATATTTCAATTTTCAAGTTTTAAATTTTGAAGATTTTAGATTTAGTTAGAAGAAATTAGTTTTCCCAACTTTTCGAGTGACTTCAATTTAGTCAAAGGTATTTGAAGTTAGGTTATTGCTCATTGAAAAGGGTTCAATTGGAATTGGATTGTTAAATCTCACCATGTCAGCAATGCTTCTTTTTCGATCGCCAACCTATATCTTACACTATTGTACCGAGTAAATAAGCGTGTTTTTTTTTACAAACTAGCTACAAAATGTGTTTTTGAATGGACAAGAGTGGCTGAACTTTATTTATGTAGATATCACCCCAACAATCCCAATCTCATATTGTAACCAAGAAAGAAAAATTCCGTAATAGATTTTTAAGAGCATTTGAGAAGAGAAAATTTTGTGTAAGAAATACAAATTTCTGAGTGTCCCACGCAACAAAGTTTCTCAAATTCTTCGAAAGATTTTTGAAATTCATCCTTGAGTCAATTACATGTCCATGTATTTAAATTCATTATCATTGCAGCTTAGTGAATCATTAAAATTAAAAGTACCAGAGGACAAACTGTTATTGCAAGTGCAACTATTTAATTTAAATCATTGACCTCGGCTTCAAAATTATTTTGAGCAACCAGATTGAAAAACATTAATTTGGTTTTGAAACTATAATAATCAGTTTATGTTCAGCAAACCAGGACCCATGTTCTGTAACTCTCGCATCGATAAAATCAGTCGAGAAACGATGAAAATTGAAACAAATCATATGAGTTTTGTTGCATTTTTCATCGTTTCTCGATTGATTTTATCGATGGCGAGAGTTACAGAACATAGGTCCAGATTCTAAGGACCATCTGACCCATAAACAAAACCTTTATCCTCCGCAAATGCCGTTAGTAATCCTTTTAATCTCAATTCAAACAAAGAAATGATAAAGATCAGAAATAGTATTGGTCCCAAAACAGAACCTTGAGGTACATCATTGTTAGGAATTTTAGTTTCACTCCTGATTTTGTCAATTTTTACTCTTTGAGATCTATTTTTTAAGTAGGATCTAAACAAGTCCCATACATTTCCACTAGCACTTTCAGAATTGAGGATGTGTCTTTTTCAAATCGCTAGGATGCTTGGTTCAACAGTAAATCGCTGTTAAAAAAATAAAGAGCATTTACCAAACGCGCTTGTCACCAACCTACCACTTCTTTACGGACCATAAAATTAAATATTTTGAGGGTCTAATGTTTGCATCTTACGATACATGGTTGGAAAGGTAGCTGATTCAAAACAGAGCAGCACTGATCACTCCTGTAAATATCGGTAGGACTTTATGTGCATTCTTCATCTTCCCACTCTTTATAGGTTTGGAGCAACGATGACGACCGTTTTAATACTAACTGCGTAAATTGAAGACCGGAAAATTGTTGATCACAGTGACAAATTTATGCTTGATGAGACAGGTATCGTGGAATGGATATTATGTCCCCTTTTTGTTTCAATTGACATAATTCATTCGAAAATAGAATAAAATAAAAATCGTTCAGTCAAAATAAATTTAAAAATAATATTTGAAATACCAAAATATTGTCAAAATCAGAATCAGAAAAATCAGACCAGTTTTGGACGTATTAAGTCCTAGTACCGCTTGGTGAACTTAGATCCGGTACTAGTGATGTGAAGAAATGCTCAGGTACTTACTTTTCATTAGGACCGAGTACCAGAGCTATAGTACCTGGTCTAGCTAGACTGGGTACTAGGCTGGCTTAGTACTTCTGTGAAGAAATTGGGCGTAAGCCTCTTGTTAAATTATGGAGGTTTTGAGTTATTTTTAACTTTGACTGTACATTAATTGCATCTTTTAGATTATCTATTAATAAATTATAAAATTGCAATAAATTGCAAGAACTAAATTTTTTTTAAGACAAAAATCAATATTTTCGAAATAATTTAATACACAAAAGTTGTTGGAAATAGTATCGTTATTAATTTTTGATATAAATGCTTTTCAAATAAAATCGATATTTATAGAAATCATTTAGCCACTTAATGATTTTTGACGATTTCAGAGATGTGAACAAGATTTCTTCGCAAGAATTTAAAAGCATTTTTCAATTTTTTTTTTTTATAAAATGATTAATTGCGACAAAAAAAATAAAGCAAGCGAATCTAAACAATTTTGGTCCAAGCTGTCGTCAGAAAAAGTTTTGCCGACGAATTGTATTCAGTTTTAGCCCTATGAGATCTCAGAGACTTGAAGTGGCATATTATCTAAAACATTGAAATTCATTAAATTAAAGATAGTGGACGCAAATTGCGAAATCGAAGAGAGAAAGCTTTGTTGATGTGGACCGATGACACCTTTTACCTACCATTGAAATTTCACTGTACTTTATGATTTAAGGCAAACCGTCATGACTGGGATAAGTAGGATCTGTTGGGATTTAAGCAAATATTCCCTGCTCGTAAGTTAGCTTCCCTGTTACTAACGCCTGCTGCTATTGACCGAGGGTATAGCTCTAGCGTTGCACTTCCTCCATCAAGGTAATTCTCCACTGCCCCGATAGTTGTCATCGAATCAAACTGCAAAAAAATTGATTGTTTCTAAACTTTCAGTTGATGCATTAGTATGGCTTCCGCAAAAATAAATCATTAAATAAAAAAAAAAAAATAAACACTTTATCATATTACCCCTGAAAGACATTATAACCTTAATCCTCATGTCGTGCTTCCTCCTAATTCTCTATCATGTAACTTAAAACAAAAAAAATATAAAGTCATTTCCAACGTGTTGGGAAAAGTTCATGTTAACAAGAAAATATTTTATTCTACCCTTCCCCCTCCCCCTAACCCTCTTCCGCAACCCTATATCTAACACACTCTTAAAGGGTGTGTGTGTGTGTCGCGTAACAATACTTTAATAGCTCAAACGAACATAAAAGCGAACATTTTCGATAATAAATTAAACTTCCTCCAGAAAGGCTATACGGGGGTGTGGGGGTCAAGGAGGGGATTTGGCTAAATTGAATAGTAATCAGAAAACAACCAAATGAGTTACCATCTACTTCCCTAAGCCCTGACATTCCATAATGGCGCGCGCTCCTTTCAAACTTCCAACAACATGGTAAAAGTAAAACTTAAATCAAAACTTTTACCTATATTCCTCCCTTAATTTTATACTCAGAAAAAACTCGAGAAAAAAAAAAAACAAATTCAACGTGAATTTTGATTCTGCATTATTGATTTCACCTTCTGTGTGTATTCCCATTATAGTCGAAAAACTCCCTGAAATCCGTTCGTCTCTCCTCAACTCGCTCCCTAATTTCGATTTCTTCCATCTCAAATTTACTTAAATTTTTTTTTTCTTTGTTTAAATGACATGGCGCGCTTTTTGTTTTTTTACTACCTCTACCTCGTCCGCCAATCATCAAGCCACCCTCTTGATCATTTTAAAAAGGACTTCCCAAACCACCACCACCACGACACTGCCTCGACCCGACCCGACGCGACGGCCTCACTGCCAAAATTGATCGAACTTCTGTGATTGTATTACGTTATTCAAAAGAGAGCTTTCAACAATTGACTGTTCTTTTGTTTGATTTTTCAAGCCCCGGTCGTTATCAGTTGTAAAAAAATTAAAAAAAAAAAAAAAAAGAAAAAACTGTGCGAATGGACAACACGGGACCCATGTTACGACAGTTATTTTGATTAAAAAATAATTCAATTCACTTAAATATTTTTTTCCCAACTTTTTTCACACCGCTGCTGTTTAAAAGGCGTAAACGTTGGGGGGAAAATAAAAATAAACGAAAAAAAAAAAAACGTTCCAAAGCGACATCCTTTCAGACCAAAAGGTTTGTGACCTTTTTTCAGCCTCTTCTCTGTTTTAAACTCTCTGACAGGAGCGACACTATGTTGATGTTGATGTAGGTATAGAACCTGAGGGGTAGCCCCCCTAATAGGGTGTTTCGAGGAGGGAGGGCGGGTAAATAAATTAAATAAATTGCGAAAAAACAATACGAGAAAATCAAGCGTCTCTTTAGTCTTCAATCGGGGAGGAGAATGGATATAGGTATGTATGTATGTAGATGAGTTCAACGATGATGGTTTGCTATAGGTAATTCTGTGAGATTTAAAAAAAAGCTTTCATCTCTTTCTGGCTTACGAACTTTTTATCCGCGGCGGCGGCGTAGTTTTCCCATTGTTGCTGCTAGAGTCTTACTTATGGATAAACATTGTTTGGTGGCCGAAGGGGGCAGGATTAGGGGGAAATGGTGAAATGCCAATTGTGTTGAGGCTGAGGCTACAATGCCAAAAACACCGCATGCGAGACTCTTGAAAGCTTTTTCATAAATTATGTTTGTTTCGTTGCTGCAAATCAGCACAAGGGTGCGAAAGTGTTGCCATTGTATTGTTTTTTTTTTTCAAGAGATAAATCAAATGAAATCGATTAAATGATTTTAAATAAAAAAAAAACGAACTTACTTCTTCCACTTACTATACAAAGGGTTGTTTTTATACAGGATTTAGCAAAAGTCGATTTTTTTTTTTGATTTGCTTATGCAGCACATCTGCGGGTAGGTTTCTGTATAGAAGTTTCTTCTAAATCGTCTGAGCTGTTGTCGACTACAATCTATAATACAGAACACAAGAACACAAGAACGATAAATAAGAAGATTTGGGAAGTGATGTAGCAGCAACACTAGCAAGGGTTTTACTAGTATTTGCCTATTTTTCTTCGTTTAGATATTCCTTACTGAAAACTTTTTTGGCCTTGACTAAACTTTCGAAAAAAAAATGCTATTTTCCAGATGGATACATTTCAGATTTCTAGGGATATTAAATAAGAAAAGCATTTAAATATAAAAAAAGTGGGCGTGGCAGTAGACCGATTTCCCTAAAACCTGGTTTTAGTAAAATTGAATCGTTTCCTATTAATTTTGAAATTCACGCGTTAGCGATAATATTGTGTTAATGAATTCTTTTCGTTACATTTATGTAACTTTCTGTAAACAGTTCACATTTAAATGTCTATCGTCTATAGCGTAGAGTATTACATATTTCTGATCAAAATAATTACCAAGAAGATGACTCTGTGGAACAATGCTCCACTGTGGCGTATGTGTACTTTTTATATAGTATTGCATATATTTTCTTTCAGGTTTCTTGTTAACGTTTTTATTACCAAATTATTTTTTTTAAAAATAGAAATAAACTTGGTGGCGCGACAGCTCCTGTGGGGACCCAGAGCCTAGTGACTTACAACTCTCAACCCTTCCTGTATGGGTGTTATTTGTTTACAGGAATGCAGGGGACCCACATATTTTCTACCGAATCCAGACGTTTAAGGTGAGAGGCACTTATTCATGACAAGAAATGATCTCGAAGGATTTCCTTCCTCTGGCAGGAGGCAATTCTTTTTAGAAGAGTCCCTTACGATCCCCTAGCAGTGTGGTAGACAGAGACAAACTTTAAACATTAGATTATTACAGATAGAAATCCAATCCCTTTTTCCATTACCTACTTCCAATACTTATGTGTCGTCCAAATAATTGCTGTATAACCGATGTCGTCCATTGTTCCGTCATGTCGTTCATCGTTTTCAGTAACAATTTGAGACCTAGAACTAGAAACATCAAACAACATGGAAAAAATCAACAAAGAAAGGCGTACAAACTGAGTGTAAGAAAATTCAGATACAATGAAGGAATGTGTGTGTGAAACATTTGAAATATCTGAGAAAGTTTATTGACAATCATCCAGTCGACACTGTTTTATCGTTAATATTTTTATAAAAAAATCAATTAGTAACTGCATATAGGTATATTTACAGTGCGTTTTTCTAAGGAATTCAGTGACCCATATTAAAACAAAGATATTCACCTCGATTACCAAATCTGGTGGCGGGATTCATTTTCACTCACAGCTTCACTTCACAACTACAGAATCTGGGAATCCAAGGACCACCCGCTTTGCATTGTTGATCAAAAACAACATATTTATTTAATATGCAAGTGTCTTAAAAGAAATGTGAAAAATATCGTACTCTGCGAGAGTCAAATGTTGCGAACTCCATTTACCATTAGAAAAATGACGGATATAATCGGTCAGTAAATTGACTCATAGTAAGCACCAAAAAACAAGGTGCTGCGAGTGTAGTACACCAGTAAGAAGCTTATAAACCATTTTTTGGCTTTTTGCCGTAAAATCTCCGGTACCCCTTTATTTGCCTCAACCTCGTGTTAAGGCTAGCGATAAATACCAAAACAAACAATCAAATCGCGATTTGATTCCGATGACGCTAGGGAATTAATGTCAATATCCTTTATTGCCTTAGAATCGACTGAGCATAGGGATTTCATCTGATCGTCTAACACCGCTTCGTACCGTACCTTTACTTCGGTTTAGGTTTGGGAATTATTCGCACCGTCTGACTCCGGTGCCTTTACTTCGGTTAAGGCTAGGGATATCACACCGTCTGACTTTTTAGCGTGCTTTTATTTCGGTTTAGATTAGGGAATTTATCCCACTGCCTGCCTCTGTACCGCACCTTTACTTCGGGTAAGGCTAGGAATTGGGGAAAAAAGTTCCAAAAATTACACACATTTGATTTGCCCACTTTTTTCTGTTGAAAAACCCACAAAACTGAATGAAATCTCACTACCTGAGTACACTACACTCAATAGATATAATATACTCTCTTGTCATTGACTCTTTTTTGTGACTGAACTTTTATGCTGAAGAGAAAAATGAGTAGGTAATTCATTGTGTTTGTTTTACATTCATACTGTTCCAAGAAAAGAAGATCTTGAGAAGATTTCAAAGTAATCTACAAGACTATGGAATCTGACAATGTATGGGAAATCTTGTTGATTTCGATGAGATTTGGTGCTTTTCGCGCGAAATCTAGATTTCAAAACGGTGTGAAAGTGTATAAGATTATACTTAAATAAATCTAATTTTAATAGTATTTTTTTTTTTTTTATTATAATACGTTTTAGAAAAGTTCAGTAAAGATTCGTGTTCTGTAACTCAATGCTATTTTGAAGTATCTGTACAAATTCTCTCAGTCAGTTCCTCCATTAAGGATATCAACAATCTCAGATAATTATTTCCAAAAACAATTCGCCTATTTTCTACAAGCATATGACATCTACTCAAAAAATGAAATGCTTTCTCTCTTTCCCTAATGTTGCACAAGTCGGAGGTTTCTTGTAAGTCACTCCTGTGAGGTAAATATATGATTCAGGGAAAATAACTCCCCGTGTTTTGACTCCTTCTTGGGAACTATAACCAAGAACGCTTTGCAAACGGTGTATCAGCTTGAGTAGGAACAAACTCAGATTAATGACGGGCTTCCTTACTGGCAACTGGTAAACATAAAAGACACCTTAGTATTCTTGGTCTAGTGAGCATTGTCACATGCAGATTCTGCAATATATATCTACGAAGAAACACCGGACCACATACAGGGCAAATATGATGCAAATATGTACCAAAAAAAGAAATACCTGAGATACTTCCAGGTTGAAGAGAGCGACTCTGATGATATCTCCAATACTCAAATTTCTTAGAGAAATAGATTTGGAGGAAGATCTGTAAATAAGGATTCTCATTTTGCTCTATGTGGAGGACATTAGGTCTTTAGGTCACAGTGCAATAACTCCCAATTTATTCATTCGCATCATTCGCATTCATCAGTTGACTAGTGAGGTCCTCGTCAATCGAAATCTTTATAAAATTTAGTTCAATTTACATCAATTTCTTGACAAAAATCCAATGTGAACTAAATATATGCAACTCCCGAATACTAAGCCCTCTGATAGCTTTAAGTTACAAAATCAAATACGTGACCGAATTTTTTCATACCCAGTAAATGATTTAAGCTAAACAAAGTCCTAAAAAAGGACACAAATGAATCTAAAACCCAGTTTTACAATCTGAGTAAATAGGTTTCTAAAGTGCCCATCCCCAATATGGGAGTCCTAAGTGCTATTTATCCAGGTAATTGTGCATTATAAAACCATGCCTATAATAGGTTTTTTATTTACTATCTAAATAATAAAACATGTGCCTAGTTATATATTTAGTAAAATATTTCTTATTTATTGGTATCCTGAATTTTTGACTTTTTCAGCCTGAAAACCAACCAGATTCAGATAAATCAATGAAACCCACCATAAATCTATACAACCACATACTTTTATAAATCCTAGTACCTACTATTCATGTTTTCGCGCCACCCTCTAATAACAACTCTACCAACGCAATGTCTCTGGTTTCTTGGTTATGGTTTCATGGATGGTGCTAATAAAAGCTTACTCTAGCGTATGTTTTTGGAGCAAAATTAAAACTCCAACTGAGCATGTGTCAGCTAGCATTCAACTCTTTTATAAAAATGTATCTACATGTCTATTTGTATGTATGTATATACATTTTAAGGAATTTTTTTTTATTATGTAAAATATGTATTTTTCTGCAAAGGATTTTCAGGACAAAACAAATAGGGAATACAATTCATCATCAAAAGTTAAAAATTTTGCATACAAATTTGTCCCCCCCCCTTCAAAACACACCAACTTAATAACTATCTATTGATTTTGACATAGTGCTAAAAGGACAGTTGCATATGCGTCCTTTTTGTGACTTCTTAACACAAAGCATCAGAATTAAAATATGAAAACAGGACGAACCAAGAGAAAGTTTCTCATAGCATTTAACCTATATTTTAATTTAATTGTTATGAATTGATATACTTTTGACAGGATTAAAAACACATGTCCTTAAAATAGAACAACCAAAAAAAAAGAAAAACTATCAAATTTCCATCAGGATATGTGAGAAGTGAGTCATTTACTGAGGCTTTTTTGTTTTGTTGTCTTTCTATAGAGAGATTCATGCGAGGAACATTTGAAGAATAAGGATATCTACCTTTTTGTTGATTTCCAGACAGAAGCTGTTGCTCTAATTTCCTATTCGGGGTATTCTTTTTTTTGTCTCCATGATTGTATTGCATATGGAATGTAGGTATATTTGTTATAAACTCCCATACACACATATATCCTTGAGACTATTTAAACATTGAAACACTTGGTAAAACACATTTATCAAGGAATAATAATCATTTTATTATTATGAAGCTATAGTTTCAAGGATATTTTCTTATTTTCGTTTATATGTATATTCATAGGATACCCATTTCGTTTGCCATGGTACGAGTATAAAAAAAAAAAAAAAACAAATTATTATCGTCATTTTCGTCGTTGTTCGTTCTTATTCTTCATTTCCTCTGGGTTTCTTCAAGTTTCGAGTTCCTTTGCTTGCTGATCACAACACCAGCCCATCATCAGCACACAGATATCAGCGCAATTAAAGGATATCTTTAGTGAGAAAATTCAGATCGTAAATTGTCATCATTTATAGGACTTTTTTGTTTCTATTTTTGAAACAGGTAGTTGGTAGGTAGCTCCTTTTTGTTGGAGGCATATCACAGTAGTATAGGCAATGGCATACAGGAAATAAGAGCAAGGACTCGCTTTTCTCTCCCTGTTGTTAAATACTGACAGCAATATTTCTGCAGAAGACTCTTCCCCGCACTGTTGTAGGACTTCAATGTTCGCTATGATGCCGACAACGACGACGACGATGGCGACGAAACGAAATCGCTTCTGTCTATGAATATTGTGCAATTCAATTTGTGAGGAAGGATAATAAGTGTAAGGGAAGCAAGTTACTTTAGTCTCCCGATAGTATTATTCATATTATTTCTAACATAGAAAAAAAAAATTATTATTGAAATGCAGGATCGCAGATAGGCAACGATGACGACGACGACACTGACACCAACAATGACGACGACCGACAACGGGTGGCGGGAAAGAAGAAAAACGAACTTTTCCTATACAAAAAGGATGTCAAGGTGGGCATTGTTAGGTCCTCAAAATGTGATGTTATATAGGCATAGTATTGTCTTGAGAGAGAGGTGGGGGGGTGTGAGGTTATGGAGCTAACTGTGGAGAAATAATGGTGGAGAGAAATCAACGACATGACGAAGACACCGTAACCGACACCGACACCGTTACCGAGAGCCAGGTATTATGTCTTATTTAAAATCGATTATTTCGTATTGTGTAAGGACTCTAGAGTCTTCAGGTGGAAAATTTAGTTCCTTATATATTCTCATGACTGTTTAGGATGATAAATTGTTTTGGTTAATTTAAGAAGACAGTTGAAGGTTTCGTTGCTACTGTATACCTGTTCGAGTATTGTAAGAAGAATGAACTCCTTTAGGTAGGTATCTATATATTGGTATATATCTTATGAAAAATAATTTGTCTTATTTAACTTAAGAACGACTTAATTTATTTATTTATTAAATATAAAAAACGTTTGCATTTGAAATGTAGGCTCCTTTTTTTTAAGAAAATTAAAATTAGAAAGAAGACAAATTTTCTTTTGAGGAATAAAAGTTTAATTTTGAGTTTTAAATAAATTCGAAATTCAGTAATTTACATTTGGACGGATATACCTACTTGGAGAACCACAATTTACAAAAGCCTTTCGTTTACAAGTACAGATAGAGTTTGAGAAGGCCATTCTTTTGATGTATAGCTCGACGGGTTTCAGAAACATTGTGGAATAAATCTTTGTTTTGTTGAAATGGGGGCCATGATATTTTCAAAAATCCGTAAAAATATTCTAGGAATTATTTGTTAAATATTAAAGATTAATGGAAAGGTCTACTTATACTGAATAGAGGACTAAAAACTGCAACCTCTTACGCAATCACAAAATATGGCCACGCAAACAATTTTGTAGGGATTTGGACAGAAATTCAGTAAAATCGTAAAATTACAGAAATGGATTTTAATCTTCTGTTTGGCAATGAAAACCGCAACGTCTTACGAGACTTGGTTACGGAAATATCGATACCCAAACATGTTTTAAGGGGTTAAATCGAAATTCAGTAATTTAACTTTCGATTGATATATTTCGAGAACTTTGTCCTTACAAATATTGGGATATCATGTCTCGGAAGTGGTAAAAAACTATACGCCTTTTTCGTGGACATTCATGCTGCCTTTGACACTTTGCGGACATATGTAAGTGCTCTTTCTCTTAAGCTAAGCAATATTGGTATATCTAAGAAAATGCTTCGTATTATAGAATGTATGTTTTATAATAACAATCAAACAGCAGTATGGGACGGAATATCAATGTCCGAATGGTTTACTACATCTACAGGAGTCAAACAGGGTTGCCAGCTCAGTCCTCTTCTCTTCAGTCTTTACCTCAATGATCTTCTTTAATACCTACTCGGAGGTTTCACATTTAACAATGTCGAAATAAAAGGCTTGATGTTTGCTGACTATCCTATCTAGACTATCCTTCTAGCTGAAACACCAAATATGCTTCAATTAACGATCAATAGACTCGGAGAGTACTGCAACCAATGGAATCTCCAGATCAATACAGCCAAGTCAAAGATAATGATATCTATTCCGTAAAAACACAAGTCGCTACTCAAGGGAAGAAACTGGTTCCTGGGTTCGGAGGAGTTAGAGATGGTTAAACATTATCGTTATCTAGGTATAACGATCACTCCGAGACTAACTTTTAATCTGAACCTATAAGGGAAGCTAAAAGATTCCAAAAAAGCTTTGAATGGCGCGTATGGCAAAAAGGTTTTGGGTAAGAAAGATCTCACAAGCAAAGTCAAATACAAACTTTTTGAGGCAACAGCGCAATCAATTATGTGCTACGGCAGTCAGGTATGTAGGTATGGGGGTGTAAAGAACATGAAAAAGTAGAAAAACCTCAACAGTATTTCATAAAGCGCCTCTTTAGACTTCCAACCTTCACTCCCTCGTACAATCGTACATGCTATATGTTGAAACGAGTCTACCATTACTTTGGCTGTTCACATTGAGACTTCATTTAAAATATAGGTATTTTAAAAGTACTGGAACTACCCGAACATCGACTTCCAAAAGTTGTGCTTCTGTATCTACTGAGGAGAAGAAAAGAAAATTTCTTTTCTAAATCGCAAGAACCAAGTGAAGAACTAGGAGTGGAGATATCGTTAAGATGGGAAGATTGATCATCATCATGGAGCCTAGCACTACGTGAATTGGATGAGAAAATACATGCAGAATTTTTGGAAAAAGCAGCGAATACATCTAGTCGCCTGATGTACAAAGAACTCAACCATAGTTTAATAGAACAAAACTACCTACTTCCACGATAACTAAAACACGCATCAAATAAGCATAATTTTCAAAGCAAGGGGTGAATTGTTGCCTCTGAACTTTAGACCTGACAAATAGATTTACCATCTCTCCGTACTCTGTGCAATTTATGTGAAAAGGAGGATATCTACCACCTTATGGGTAGATGCCCAATTCTACAGGAAACGAGAAGATACCACTGATGGAATCAATCCTTTCTATCAATGTTAGAAGAACGCATGCAACTAGAGGGTACTTTGTAATTTCGTTTCGGATGTTATTTCCTATAGAAACCTATATATTGAAGAATAGCCTTTTAATTTTATGTTGCAAATTATTAAAATCAATAATCAAAATGTTACTTATGCTACATATCATTAAAATAACCATGCATCGACTTCAACGAGTAACAACTAAAAGTATTAATCAATTACCATAACGTCACGTGTCACAATTTCCAAAACTATAATCGGATAAACCAACAAACAAAATGCTATTCTAATAAGCTTAAGATTTATGAATGAGTGACAAAACTAAGTCATTATCTAACGCTCTCCTTCGATGGTGTCTCTCTCATAAACAGTTAGTTTTAAGTGGAAGAGAAACTAGCCCGACGAAAAATCTCCTAAAACCTGAGAGATAATAGGACCCTTCCTAGCACAGCAGGCCGGATAATCCGATATGCCATCGCCATTTAAAGAGTTTATTCACTACCATCAATTTTTCAGAGAACTGGCTAATCCTGAGGAATCTTTACTGACCTTAGCTCTTAGTATATTTATATATTAGAGCAGCTCACGTAGGGCGTTAACCAAGTAGCTGGAATTGAAGACCCTATCGTTGTTTCTTTCTAGAGAATTCTTCGATTAATGTTTTTTTTTTGAGATCGCCTTGGTAAGAACACTCTTTTACTTCTGGACACTTAAGGGTGACATCCTTCTCCACTTTAACCTTTCAATAATGAATGGCTCTTTTGCAGAAACAAGTTCTACGATCACATACCTCTAGTACTATATTCTATCAGCATTAAGCTGACCACTAACAGAATCTTATAAAAAGCTATTCCATCCGCAATTTTGTATCTCTCTCTCAACAATCTAACTGTTTGGAAAAAAAAAAAAAATCTGAAAAATCTTCTACCACCATCACTTTATTATCTTCTTTATATATCTAGGTTTAATTGATCACAATGACTCTCACATTTAATTTTGCTTCTCCTTGGGAAAATTATACTAATTAAAATATGAAATTTAATTTATCACTACTAAAGCACTGTTCGTTCACACTAAAACACAAAATTCTTCCAACTCCTGAGTAATAACTCCATATATTTTAGTCTCTCGGGTGAAGTACGTATGAGAAGATAAAAAAAAAAGAATAAAACTGTGCATAATCATGCAAAACTTTAAGAAGAACTTTTCCAATTACTTTCAAGATTGAAGAGAAACTTCTTCGCCTCTTACCCTTACCCTATTCGCACCGAAGGGTGTTTTTGGATTTTTTTCTTCTTCTGTTGAGTCTTCACTCTTGCTTAATTCCCAGCACCTACACAGATGCTCAAATGCTCATCCTACACATAACCCTCTCTCCAACAACAACCTCTGCAACAATATTCATCCCTTAAACTTATGTCCTTAGACTATCCTCGCCCTTTTGCGTAATTATTATTTTTTTTTTGTTCGTCTCTTATTTCTTAGAAATGATTGCATGTCTTTGGATGGAAAGGGAGAGGAGGGAGAGATATTTATATGAGTGAGTTCCACATCAGAGTGAGAGTAGAATATGTGTGTTATACACGCACCACAGGGATATAAGACGACCGACTACGACACAAACAACGGTACCTATACAGTTAGTAAAGAAAGATGAAGTATAGAGGAGCCAGCTCGACAAGCATCAGGGAAGAAAATATTATACAGAAATGAAATCTCGCTGAATTAACATTCAGATGGAACATAATCATAATGATATCTTCTCTAACCCACATTACTATTCCCAAACCCAATACATACATTTTATAGCTCCCAACTCTCCAACCACTATCATACCCCCATATTCTACATAAGGGTAGGAAAATATGGCACAAACATAAATGGTGGGATAGCGGGTCTCTGTGATTTTCCCTCGGGGGGACGACAACGACGATGGAAATTATTTTCCCAATCCCTCATCTGAGAATTGGAATAGTGAGTGGGGGTAAGAGTGAGAGTGCGGGATTGGGATTGGAATTGAGATTGGGAGCGGTATAGGGAAGATATATAAGTTAGGGTAGGCTATAGGGTAGAACAAACCCTATATCCAACATTTTGAAATTTCAGAAACGAAGACCGAAATTACGAAGACGTTGAGAAATCTTTGTTCAACCATGTTTTTGCCAGTGATAACTCATTTTTGGGGGTAAACGTTACAGTTTTGTGGTGTATATTCACTGTTAGCTATAGCTATAGCAGTTTTGTTGATGAAGTGCAATATTTATTTACTCAGAAATGTTGTTGTTGCTGTTGGTTTTCTTTAGTGAAATGTGGGAGAGGGTTGGAGACTTAGCTCAACAGGATAACCGAAATTTAATTGCTTTGTGTTTATTTAGGTTTGAAGGGGCAAGAGGAGGGAGAGGCGAGGCGAGTTGTTTTTTTTTTTAAATAGGTTTGTAATTAAAAATATTGTTTTGTGCTTAAACTAAGTTTTATTAAAGTTCCTCGGTTTGGCAAATTTCAGGTTAAAAAGTTGGGTGTCAATTAGTCTGCAGTTTTATGTAATTTTTCTTTTCAATAAGACTCCGATATTACTTAATTTTTTCTAACTTACAATTAGTTAGACGCCTATTGGCGTCATGGTCACTGCGTTATGGACTATCACATAGGAGGTTTGGGTTCGAATCCAGCCGTTTCCACCTTAAATATTTTTTTTTGTCTCTCGCATGGAATCGGCTTTTTTGGATTTGGCAGAAAATTTTGGGTCCCCTCCATTCTTCTTCGACAATCGCCAGGTACTGTATGTTGCGTTTGGATCGATCTTATTGTTGATCCATTTGGGAGTTTCAAAACCAGGTTTGGAATTTTCTGCTGTGCGATTGCCTCTGCCGGTTAAACGTCTTCTGAAGTTCCAATTTGATGGTGTTGATTGGGATTCCACATTTTTTGTAGAATTCGAAGAATCTGTATTGACTAGCCTCAATATGCCGACCAGCTATAAATGCTGAAATCAACGTGGCGTAAGTGAGCGATTCGTCTGCATAAACTAGGTTATTGCTATTAAAGTAGGGACGGTTTGGTTGGATGTCATTAGGTTGTAGAGGAACACTTGCCTAATTTCGAGCCGTCTTGGGTGGATGGAATTAATAAATAAAAGCTTCTATCATTACACTGTTGAATGCCTTCTCAACATTCTGAAAGTCTCGGAAGGCGATACGATGTCACTGTTGGCCGCTATGGTAAAGTAGCGTATTGTTGAATTTTCAGCCAGCGAATACGGGGTCGAGTTTTTTTCCCAAAATTCGAACTACACTCCTGAGATAGTAGCGTTTGGATGGCAGAACCTCAAGGCCTCCTGACTCCTGACAATCATTTCTTCCAATATTTTGTTAAAGTTGTTGAGGAAAGATATGAGAGTGTAGTTGGAAACTAAGTTGGTAGCCCCTTATTTCGGAATAACCATGATCTTTGCCACTTCTAAGGGAAGTCGCAGTTGTACATGGAGTTGTTTAGGAGGGTTGTGAGAAAGATCATCACTGCTTGTGGAAGCATTTTTATAATTAAGTCTGATTCAGCAGAATTGCCAATTATATCCGCTTTCTCTTCTGGATTGCATAGTTGTGGGCTATTCATTAGTCACTGTTACTGTCTATGAGCATATAAAGGGTTTTCCAATAAGAGGTGTTATTTTAAGTAGCCATTAGTAATTAATAATTTTAATATGCCATTAATAAAAATGGAACGATACACGCTTCAACAACGCATTGAAATTATAAAAATTCACTATAAAAATGGTGAAAATTTGGCAGAGACGGTTCGTAAAACTAAAACATTTTTGGGTCGTCGTGAAGCACCTTGTCGGACCGCAATACAGAAATTGGTGGACAAATTCGAGCTGTTGGGACAAGTTAGTGATGTGAAGAATAAAACCCATGCACGTCGCTCAAGAACAACTGAGAATATTGCTGTTGTAGCCCAAAGTGTTGAAGAAAACCCAGGTTTGTCCATTCCTCGTCGTTCTTTGGAATTAGGCATTCCACAAACGTCATTACACCGTATTTTGCATAAAGACTTGGGTCTTAAGGCTTATAAAGTTCAGTTAGCACAAGAACTCAAGCCGGCTGATCATCAACAACGTCGTGTCTTTGCTGATTGGGTCCTTGAAATGCATGAAAATGATCCGGAATTTCATCGAAAAATCATCTTGACTGATGGGGCCCATTTCCACCTCGGAGGCTACGTCAACAAGCAAAACTGTCGCATCTGGGGCTCGGAAAACCCAATAGTTATTGTTGAAAAGCCTCTCCATCCTCAACGCGTGACTGTTTGGTGCGGTTTATGGTCCGGCGGGGTAATTGGACCTTACTTTTTCGAGAATGAGGCTGGAGCAACAGTTACGGTCAATGGATTGCGCTATAGAGAGATGATTAATGATTTTTTATGGCCGGAATTTGATGGTATTGATCTGGACAACGTTTACTTTCAACAAGACGGCGCTACGTGCCACACAAGCAATGAAACCATCGATCTTTTACGGGAAAAGTTTCCGGACCGTGTTATCTCTCGAAGAGGTGATCACAATTGGCCACCGAGATCTTGTGATTTAACACCTTGCGACTTCTTCCTTTGGGGCCACGTGAAAGATAAGGTCTACGCCAACAGCCCAGCGTCGATTCAAGACCTCAAAGATGGAATTCGTGAGGCTATCGAGGACATAGGGCAGCCACTTTGCGATTTGGTTATGGAAAATTTCATGAAAAGGATATGGTCCTGTAAGCGTGGTCGTGGCGGCCATTTGGCTAATGTTGTGTTCCATTATTAACGGCGTACCTTCCTCTTTATAATGAAATAAACATCCGATCATTTATCTCAAAAAATGCCATTTTTCTTTGAATATCAAAATAACACCTCTTATTGGAAAACCCTTTACAAAGGTTGGAACGTACTTGGGAAATTGCTGGAATACATCTGTTAAAGGCACATAAATGTCTCTATTTAAAACTTAAAATACACAGTGGACTCTATTTATTAACCAGCACTCACTCATGGTTCGAAAATGGTAATTTTTCCGATTTTGAGGTCGAATTGATAACCACTTAAATTAATATATAAACAATAGAGGAGGGTGCACTGATGTCAAAAAAGTGTTACCAAGACGTTTCACTTTCAGCCTTTTCCTTGGCAGACGGCCACCAAAATGTGCGAAAATCAACTCTTTGGGTCGAAGTAATAACCACATGAGTGATACATCAAAAAATCAGAACAATTCTCCTGATTATAAAAATGTGTGTCCAAGACGTTTTGGTTTTAGCCTTGTGCTTGCTTATATGAATTTTGGTTATCACTCCGCTCCCAAAATTTGCTTCCATCTCTTAGACTGTGATGGTTGATGGGTTCTTATATTTCTCGGTATAGGTACGATTTTCTGGACCGAAATTCTTACGATGGTTATAAGTGCAAGGAGTAGCTCATTGATGTCGCAGCTAGCTGTCGATTTATAGTTAACAAAACTCGGCCCGCTCCCAGATACCGCAATTTGGGACCGAAAACGAGATCTGCACAATGGTTTATGGCTCAGGGCTCAGCATGTTGATGATGACGATGAGGTTTGTCATCCTCGATTTATAGTTGGATTTGTTTGTATTTTGTGCACTCGCGCACATTTTTGTTAGTTTTAAAGCTCTGCCACTAGTCTGATCCTCCTAAATATATATCCTCTGACGCCCTAAACAACTTTAGGTTGATCGAATAAGTGATGAATTTTGAAATAATAAGAAAACCTACTTTTTTTCTAAGTCATGACATTTTATTTTTACTCAATTCAGTTGTTCAGTTCAGATAGCTTTAGTCCGGACAAGCCTTTTCATGGTATAGCTTCGGTTAGAAAACGCTTATTTCTGGTTGTGTTTCGGGCAAATTATACCTATCCTATAGGAAGGGACTTCTATAAATGGGGTATCAAATTCTCAAAATCAAACAAGCTCATAATAACCTCATTTTATGTTGACGTGAGTCCAGGGCCGGACCAACCATATGTGCAATTGCACAGGGCGCAAACAAATATTTACTGCCATTTGCATTTTAACCACAAAACTTGTTCAAATAATCCCAAAATAACATCCATTTCAACTGTGTTAAGTTATTTCTTGCACACTAACTCACTTTCATTGTTGGAGAATTTAACTAAAAATATCGTAAAATTAGACCTACGCATTGAAAGTCTACCCCCTGGGTAATGTGGAAAAGTCTTATACATGTGTATCAATGTATAAAAGGGGCGCTTTCTACAAATCTTGCCACTCTTACGACAAAACAATTTTTGTATATGGCATTTAACACGTAAAAACTATTTAACATCAATACAATTGCCTTAAGGTCTTTTAAAAATTGAGTGTTCTTTTTGAAAGACTCTTATTTTGACGCAAGAACCTCTGTTACAGTATTAACTAACTTTAAAACAGCAACGATCCCAGAAATAGCAGGCAGGACTGATAGCCGCACAAGGTGAAAATTCTTCTATGAAAAACCTCTTATTCCCCATTATAATTGGAATTCCTTAATTTTTATGAATTGCCTCTGTAAATGCGTTAAAAACCATCAAAAGAGCCTTGTCGAAATATTAACTTTTAAAAAATTAATTACCTTTCACATACAAAAATGTGCAAAAAAAAAGAATGACAGGAAATGGACTTTTCCCGCAGTCAATTCAAACAATAGGAAAATTGCACAAAAAAATGTATCTCATTGTAAATAAAGTCAACGAGATTGGTTTTAAGGGTTAAACACAAAAAAAAAAAAAAAACATGAAGTCCAAGTCCAACCAAGCAATGAATGAATATTGTTCGATGGGGTTAAGGCCCTCGAGGGAGTGGCGATGGCGACCACACAAACAACATCTACCTTTAATAATATTTCCAAGTTCTCTTTCTCTGTGATGATGGCAACAGGATAACCCTTCAACTTCACATATTTATACAGCCATAGCCAGATTATATATTTGGGGGCTGATGGAATGTGTTATGAAAATTAAGGGAAAATAAAAATGTCGTATAAAAGGTAGACCTTTAAAAGGGGAATGTATGGATGTCCCCACAAAAAATGTTAACCTCGATTTCATGGTCAAAGTATGAAAACTCGAGAGATATACCGCAATCGCGAAAATTTCAAAGTTTTTTTTTTGAAAGTTGGCTTATTTGGCGGCATTTCGCCCAAAAAAATGGCTCGTCCCTGGCCCAAAATAGGCACTCAAAAGGCAACAAATAATAATAACAATTTGCATATTTAACTTACCATTTTATACCTTTGAAAAATATCCAGAAACAGCTATTTTGAAAATACTCTTGGTTGATTGCAAGATCCCCAAAGCCAACCCGTTGTTTGACACCAAAGAAAAGCGACAACAAGTTCCTCGAATCCAACACTATACATCATCTACAACTCTACATCCTTCTTCCTTGTTGAACACTTTGTTTAAATTGTTTATGGGACTTCGTCTACCTACCTACCTCTACTGGGTGGAAGAGAAATCATGTGTTTATGAGTTGAGTGTATGATGTGTATGTGTGTGTGTGTTGTTTATATCAGAGAGTGGGTTCCTTAGGGATGATGCTTCTCTCGATGTAAATATACGACTTTAACCAGAAGCAAAGCGCTACTTCGAAATGGGGCTAATTTTAACGGGAATTCCACACAACTCACAAGGGTAACTACCTAAATATATGTATAGCTACAGCTTAACACATACAAGGCTCATTTCATATTCCATCAACGGTAAATATCAAGTTGGGGTAAATTTATCAAAGCCTCATAATATTGTGTGGGATGCAACTTGGGGATGAATTATTTGACTTGTTTGTTTCTTGGATATTAATTAAATGGCAATTGTTTAGAATCTATTGCATAATTCATGGGTTTATATGAAAAGGCGGTGCGTGAGACGTCCGGAGGGAGGGGGGGGGGGTTCCCTATGATGTTACTGTGCAACCTTTATAAATACAAGAACATTTTCAAATAGAAATCCGATGTCGGAAATTCGTCTTGCATCTCGATTTTGACTCTTAAGAGCGGTGCATCACAACTACCACGCACTTAATTAACCGAGTTCGAGGAAAAACTTAGTTTGTGTCATCTAACGGGTGATTTTTTAAGAGGTTTAGAACTTTAAAAAAAAAAAACACAAAAAATTCGAAAAAATGAATGAAATATTTATTTGAATCGATAGTTTGAACCTTGCAATTTAATGTTTAAAGATAATTTCATGCAAATGTTGACCGCGGCTGCGTCTCAGGTAGCCCATCCGCTGAGTCCAATTTTGGCATACTCTTTCACACATATCGGCCGGTATCTCACGAATGAATGCATGGATGTTGGCTTCCAGTGCGTCAATCGAAGCGGGCTTGTCCCTATAGACATTAGCCTTGACATACCCCCACAAAAAATAATCTAATGGTGTCAAATCGCACGATTTCGCGGCCAATTGACCGGCCCGAAACGTGAAATTAACTGTTCACCAAACTCGCCTCGCAATTGCGCCATTGTTTCGCGTGCTGTGTGGCATGTGGCACCGTCTTGTTGAAACCACATATCATGCAAGTCAAGAACTTCCATTTCGGGCAAAAAAAAGTTTGTTATCATCGCTCGGTAGCGTTCACCATTGACAGTAACGCTGCGATTCGCATCATCTTTGAAGAAATAGGCCCAATAATGCCGCCGGCCCATAAACCGCACCAAACAGTGGCTTTTTCGGGATGCATTGGTAGCTGTTGCAATGCTTCTGGCTGATCTTCACTCCAAATGCAGAAATTTTGCTTATTTACGTACCCATTCAACCAAAAATGAGCCTCATCGCTGAACACAAGCAGCGCGCGATGAACATTTCGAACCGAGCACGAATTTTGATAGTAAAATTCAATAATTTGCAAGCGTTGTTCATTTGTAAGACGATCCATGGTTAAATTGCAAACCAAACTGAAGCTGTTTGACAGTGACGCAAGGTACTAAACACACGTCAGCTGTCAAAACCAGTGTTGCCAAAACCACGCTAAGTTACGTTTAACTACAACCCCACTACCAGAGCCAGAAAAAGAGCAGAAAGCCAGTGGCACTGGATTTGCTGGGTTCATTATACCTGGAAGATGCAAACAAGTAGATGCAGTCAATGCTCCACAATGCTAAAACTCAGAATTGCGGCGTTTTACGTCCAAAAAGAGAAGGGAGGAACACCGGCATAGGCGCCCGAAGGATTTTTTTCCAGGGGGGGTTGGGGGTTCTCAAACCATGAACTCCATAAGGAAGCTGTGTAGAAAATATCCATAGTTTCCAACAAAATTGAAAATAAGGACATTTTCAGATACATTTGGCATAGTGGTGAGCCAAGGGGGGGGATATCCAAGGATACATAATGCAAGACATATCCAAAGCGAAAGGACGAATCGTGTGTGTTTAACACAGTTAGCTTAAAACGGGCTATTGCGAAAACTTTTTATACGCAACCTGATTTGCTTCTATTATTTTAGTCTTAAATCACAGCGTTCCGATCAAATATTCACACTCTGGCAGATATTGGGAAGACTCTTTAAAGGAGCCTAATTATGGGGCAAAAGCAAGCTTGGACCTTGTTTCTTCGAAAGGAAAATTCTTTGGGTGATTTTTAGTCCAGTGTGTACCAAAGGTGTGTGATGGAGAAAACTCAATGACGAGCTTTACGGAATATATAGAGACAAGGTGGGTCAAGGTTTTGAAACACTAGGAAACTAGTGTTTCAAAACCTTCTTCGGTTCCCGTGTGTGTGAACGGTTGATTCGTCTTGCTAGAACCAACAATACAAAGTAGTCTACAGAGTAGAAATTTTAACTCCATTTGCAAAAATTAGGGCACATTCACAGTATGACATTAGTTTCGTCTTACCTTCTACAATGGCTGAGATAGCTGGAATAGGGAGAGCGTATGGACAGCAAGGGACAAACTCAACGAGTCTTTGAATCTAACCCTGATAGTCTGCGAAGCAGAGGCAGGTCCAACTTAGATGGTGTAAGCACAAATGGAGAACGACCAAACTTAACTTGGTGTGCGTAACTAGAAGCAGCTATAGCTAGGGACCAAGGTGGCTGGAAGAACTGGTGCCGAATTACCGCATCAGTTATCGAGTAACACGTGACTGAATTATGTGAGTTTGGCACTACAGCTCACGTTATGGAGTCATCATCTCCACTCGTTCATTCGATCACTGATGGCACTCACTCGATCAGTCACTGATGCGGTGATTTGGCCCCTTGTTGTTTGAGGCAGTAATCTATCGTGAATTTCTAAGCGCAATCTAAAGTTGAGCAGATTTTTGGGTAAAACCAAGAAACTGCATATCAATACAAACCATTTTTTTTTTGCGAGCCATATTTAATGGGCTCCCGACTCACAAAAAATCTCACTTTAAGACAAGGCAGCTTTTAATCTTCTATATGACGAGCATGCTGCTTTAATTCATGCAGATCAAGTGCTTGTCTTGTTGAGTTCTACGATCGAATTGTTAAAGAGGGAGGGGGGTTGGTGGAGAAATTCAACCAAATAATTGTCCATATTCATAATCCAATATCTTCCTAATCTTGCACCTACAAAGTTAAAAGCTAAAATCTAAAAAGAAATACTCCACCCTCAAATTGAATTGTCGAAATCTTAAAACTAAAAACTACGAATTAAAACAAAAAGGTTTCTACCTCTCTACTGTACCTACCAATTCCGAGTGACAAGAAAACAAGACAAATTTTACCTTCATATTCAAACTCATGCATTCTCTGACACTCGCTTAAACGTTTCACCATTTTTCCAGATTTTGATCGTCTTAATGTCAAACAGGAGCAGAAGTAGCACAACAACAAAAAAAGAAAGAAAAAAACTGAACGTCACAAAGTGTGGAAAAAGAGTTATAGGACGACTAAGCGAAGAACAAGAAGAAACGGAGTTCTTGTCATGAGCTCAAACTTGTGTTTCATGCTTCACGAATTTGAAATGAAGTCAATTCTGCAAAAGGATGTCATCTTGAAACAAAATGTTTTTTTTTTTTTTTTGTATTCTTTTCCACGACTCCCCTACACTAACTCTGTGTATAGTATCCTGAGCTCTGGAGATTTTGCTATAACTTTTTTTTTGTTCTTACTCTCTGGCTTTTGTATCTCTCACCATCATACATTGTACAGGATGGAGGAACCCTTTCCCTATTTCGATTCAGTTGGAATTTTCTTCCGCTTGAACATTTTTTTTTTTTTTTTTATTTTTATCTCTCTAAAGTTATGAGAAGACATACAGAGAATAATGGGCAGAAATACAATAAGAGACGCACATAAGCTCAAAATACCGTACAACCCGAAGAACCAGGACCAGAACCTGGCACAGTCTCGTCTCGTATGAGTGTGAACAAGAAAAATATAAATAAAAAAAAAAAAAGTTGAAAAAGGGATGTGAATTCCTAATTAAATGCGAATCACAGAAAACTCCTTTTGAAAGGATTTTATTGATTTTATCTCGAGTATGGCATTGTATGTTGTTGATTTTCTTCTTTTTTTTTTTGTCATATATGATGGAGACAAGGACAAAAAAGGAGTAAAATTGTCAAATCATTGCCATAGATAAATCGAAACTCAACAATATGTGACTTAGAAAAACACAAAAAAAAAAAAGAAAAACTTTTAAATGTTGGAGCTGTCACGCTAATTGATGTTTGAAGTTGTCAGGGATGCGCACGTGGTCGCATAGATCCATCAGTTTGAAAAGTAGGTTGGTACACGTTATACCAACATTTATATTTAATACTCCCCACTAACTCTGCTTATGGAATACATAAACACTTTAGAGCTAATTTCCTTTTCAAAAGAATTTGATAAATATTTTTTGTGTATGAGTGCGTGAATGTGTGTGTGTGTGTGTGTGTGTATGTGTGTGTGTGTATTGTTGAGGAACTTCCTTAATTATTTTCATGAGACTAATGACACAAGGATTTCATAATCCTGGAAGAGAGCAGAGTAGAGCTTATTAACTGCGGGTAACTCAACGACTGATGGTGAATATTGAAATAAGTATGAGATGGGTAATAATGTTTTGTAAACTTTTTGACTTCATACATTGAAATTAGAAAGGAAATATAAGGATATGATCCTACTACTGTACTTTGAGCCGCACGTACTTATCCAAATTATGCCGTTGAAAAAAATCGATGATTAGAAGAAGTTGTTGAAGAAAGTAAAAAAGTTAAAAGTTCATTCAAAAATGAGTCTTGTCGCTTAAGAATATTTTTTTTTTTTTTTAAAAAAAAGTTCACAAACTGAGAACTTTGATTATTGCACAAATTGTTCACAGCTATAACCTTCCATTAGGAATACACTACCATTCACAAAATATTTGGTAGAGGTTGCTTGAACAACATGAAAAAAATCCTTAATTTTGAGTGTTCTTATTGAAAAACACTTTATGTAGGTACACAAAAAAAAAATAAGCTAAAATTAAGAAAATCAGTGGCAGTCATTTTCCATGTAGGTACTACATCCATATAGTAGTATGGACTCTATGTTAGTGCCGAACAGTTATAGCTTGATCTTCGTACTGTAGACGTTGGTCCTCCAATCTTTTGACAGCATGCCATATCATATCAGCCCGACTTTATTCGCCCCACCTTCCAGCTTGTTCAACATCTGATGTAGATCCATAATGCTGTGGGAAAGCAAACAAATATTGTGAACTTAGTCGAGTTTTGTGTAGAAAGAAAAACATCGTCCATCGAATTCCTCGTGCTTGTTCGGCTAGGGTCGCATGGAGAACATATCCAATAACAACCAAAAATAACAATGGTGACACTGTACACCCCTGTTGAACTCCACTATGGATTTCGAAGACCACAGATACCTTTCCGTTATGCAGAAAATCGAAAAATCTTAAGCTTAGTACAAAAAATATCATTTTAAATGAGTTTGAAAAATAGTACTTAACAAAGTAAAATTTAATATTAATATTAATGTTTTTTTTATATACATTTAATAATAAAAAGGAAATTAAAGAATGAATTTTTGGCTTTAACATAAAATTTTAAGTGTTGCCGTTGCTTAATATTTTTTTTTTTTTAGAATAGGTACATTTTTTTAAGAAAATTGTCCCCGTCTAAAGGGAAAGAAATAGGCCTTCCCATTCTTTGCAATTTGCTTCTTGTTTCAACCCAATTTAAATGGTCTAGTCTTCTGTCGTAACTTATTTAAAACTGAAAATCAAAACTAAAAAATATAAAAAAAGTACGTATACGCCCAAGTGAATTGATATATCAGAGCTTTTGTCTGGTTTCATTATCTGTAATAGACTGAAATGCATATTTTTCTCTTCGATTTTTTCTCTAAGAAAGAAACCGAATGTACAACAACCAAATGCAATCATCAAACAATATAACCTACATTGGGATGAACCTATAATCACGTGACTTCTGTAGCGCAATGCTTAGTGCATATATGGCTCTGAAGACGCTTAGCTTATGTTCGATCCCCATCCGGGCAAAAAGTTTTTCAAATTAAAATTGAACGTAATAGACTAAACACCACTAAATAGGGTCTAATGATCGGCCTGGCAGCAGTGAAATAGCTATAACTCCAGCCTATAATAACTTGATGGTAGCTCACTCAAGATGTTTCATTCAAAACCTTCAATAATTAAAATTTAAATATAAAGGGTTTTCCAATAAGAGGTGTTATTTTGATATTCAAAGAAAAATGGCATTTTTTAAGATAAATGATCGGATGTTTATTTCATTATAAAGAGGAAGGTATGCCGTTAATAATGGAACACAACATCAGCCAAATGGCCGCCACGACCACGCTTACAGGACCATATCCTTTTCATGAAATTTTCTATAACCAAATCGCAAAGTGGCTGCCCTATGTCCTCGATAGCCTCACGAATTCCATCTTTGAGGTCTTGAATCGACGCTGGGCTGTTGGCGTAGACCTTATCTTTCACGTGGCCCCAAAGGAAGAAGTCGCAAGGTGTTAAATCACAAGATCTCGGTGGCCAATTGTGATCACCTCTTCGAGAGATAACACGGTCCGGAAACTTTTCCCGTAAAAGATCGATGGTTTCATTGCTTGTGTGGCACGTAGCGCCGTCTTGTTGAAAGTAAACGTTGTCCAGATCAATACCATCCAATAATTCCGGCCATAAAAAATCATTAATCATCTCTCGATAGCGCAATCCATTGACCGTAACTGTTGCTCCAGCCTCATTTTCGAAAAAGTAAGGTCCAATGACCCCGCCGGACCATAAACCGCACCAAACAGTCACGCGTTGAGGATGGAGAGGCTTTTCAACAATAACTCTTGGGTTTTCCGAGCCCCAGATGCGACAGTTTTGCTTGTTGACGTAGCCTCCGAGGTTGAAATGGGCCTCATCAGTCAAGATGATTTTTCGATGAAATTCCGGATCATTTTCATGCATTTCAAGGACCCAATCAGCAAAGACACGACGTTGTTGATGATCAGCCGGCTTGAGTTCTTGTGTTAACTGAACTTTATAAGCCTTAAGACCCAAGTCTTTATGCAAAATACGGTGTAATGACGTTTGTGGAATGCCTAATTCCAAAGAACGACGAGGAATGGACAAACCTGGGTTTGCTTCAACACTTTGGGCTACAACAGCAATATTCTCAGTTGTTCTTGAGCGACGTGCACGGGTTTTATTCTTCACATCACTAACTTGTCCCAACATCTCGAATTTGTCCACTAATTTCTGTATTGCGGTCCGACAAGGTGCTTCACGACGACCCAAAAATGTTTTAGTTTTACGAACCGTCTCTGCCAAATTTTCACCATTTTTATAGTGAATTTTAACAATTTCAGTGCGTTGTTGAAGCGTGTATCGTTCCATTTTTATTAATGGCCTAGTTTCTACTTGTCAAATGTCAAAAAATGACAGCTTCAAAAGTGACAGCTACCGAAATAGCGGGCTATTCAAAATAACACCTCTTATTGGAAAACCCTTTACAAAATTCTTTTGTAAATGCAGTATTTTAGTCAAGTTTCATGTAACTGAGAACTCACTTTATGTGTTTGCTTCTAAATAATCTCCACACCACTTGTTTTTAAAAAAAATAAAAAGGCACTCGATATTTTTTTTGTTTAAAATTATTTTAGCTACAATTAAGTATCAATCTTTTTTTTCTGTAAAAGTATCCGTTAGCTTGATATTACAAAAAAACTGTTTTGGTGGCGTCGGCGTATTACACGGAGTTCCAACTGTGAATCGTCATCACTTTCACTTGAAAAAATATTATTTACCATTTTAGCTCAACTACTGTCTTTTCATTGTCAACACTTGACCTTAACTGAGTTTCCTGTCACAATTGTCAATTAAATACTGACAAATATGTAAAATTGTATATATTTTTTTTCATTTCATAAAAGAATTGTCAGTTCAAATTTGTCAGAAAATTGCTGACGGTTGTAGAAAAATACTTGACAATTCATTGTCATGATAATTATTTTATGAACCGAAAAGTTGACAACTGTCGGAAATTTTCCGATAATTCTATTAAATTGTCAAATTGTTTATGGAACAGATCTTGACGATTGTCGAGTTGTAAATTAACTAATTGTCACCTGTCACCTGTCGCAATTGTCAATGTTTTTGAAATAGGGCCCTGATTTCATCAGGCTTTTTTTTGCATCAAACGAAAGAAAAATTAAAATCACGCCACGACCACAGCGCAATAAAGTGGGTGGGTGCCATATGCTTACAACTATATTTTTCAAAGCTTTGTCCTTTCAAAACTATATTTTTCGAAACTTAGCACTCCGAAAATGTGTCTTTTTCTGGCGCATTCCAAAAAAAAAAAAAACATTAAACTAAATTTATATCAAAATTAAGCAAATAAAAAAATTGCGCATACGCCACAGTGAACCATTGTTTCAAATCAGAGTCATCTTCTTTATAATTGATAACTATTTTGATCGGGAATATTAAAAATTCTACGACATAAGGACATAATAAGGTTTTAAGGGCCAGTTTGTTCACGGTGGGTAAAAAGTTTACCATGACTTTGAAGGGTTCTAGTTTAATTGCGCTAATAATTCAAAATCGGCTGTTTAACGATTTCAATGATTAACAACTAAAATTATAGATTTATTGATAAACATTTTTGTTAACATGCACATTCGCTGATTTACCAGTTGCATTAATCCTTGATTGAAGATGATCAAATGTGAACAAACTGGCTCCAAATGTGAACTGGTAACTAATACTTACTTATAATTACTAATAATTACTAATAATTACTTAAAACAACAGTCACTTCTTTAAACTAGTGAAATATATGTAAAAAAAACGCTCAATTTTGTTTTCGCTCTACTGAAAAAAATTAAAAAAAAAAATCATTACCTACACGTGCTTTTATAAATTCAAAGAAACCATTTTCGAAAAATGTTGAACTTTAATAAAACAGACATCGCACATTCAAGAAGTACATATTTCAAGTTAATATCGATATCTATCGAAGTAATCAGATTTCTAAATAAGAAATTTTGCAATCAACTGAAAAAAACACGAGTTGCTAAAGTAAGATACATGTTATCTAAAATTATAAAAAAAATCTTATAGAATTTTTTGAACTTCTCGCAGTCAAGGCTCATCTCAAGAAAACACGAGATGGACGAGATTTTCATGGTTTCAAGTAGAAAAAAGGAGGACTTTTTGTTTTGTTGCTTGAGCCTGGTAACCATGATGTATAGCAAATTTTCAAAAATTCATTCTAAGACATCGTTTTCTTGCAACACACTAAACTTTTCAGATTCATTCGACTATATGTCCAATAATTCATTGTGTAAAGGTAGCATATTTTTATAGTTTTGAGTGAATTGGGTTAGAAAAATTGATTCCGAAAGCAAAAACCCAAAATTAGTTCACAAAATGTTCATTGAAACAAGAATAATATTATTTTCAAATGATCTCAGGCAGGTATATAACAGCCGAAGCATGCACCAATTTTTAGTATGAAATATGAGCAGTTACTTTTGTAACAATTTGTGTCACTTCAAGAGTCTTTATTGAAAATGTTCACAAACCTCTTTTGTGGATACAAAAAAAAAAAAAAACCACAAAAGCCAGCCAGTAATATAATAAATCCCACCTCGCCAAGCATCTAATATTATTATTATAAGAACAACTTTTTTCAAAATAGAACTACTGCGACTGTACTAGGTATACCTACTGTAGCACCATACCGACCTACTTCCAACAACAACAAAAACTATAACCTAACACAAGAACATTGTGTCCTTTTGTAATATGGTGCAAGGAGTCCCCATTGGATTTGAATTTCTTGTGAAATTCTTCAAAAGACTATGTGAACTTTATTTACTTCATTTTAGGGGCAAGTATTGGTTGGATAAAAAAAAAAAAACGAAAATTTGATACAATTTTGAAAAATAACAAATTCTTAAAAAAATAACTTAAAGTTGCTTTGTATTGCGAGCAATTAAATTTCGTGAGTAACTTAAATTTGCCAACAACTACAAGGCCAGCACAGCATGTGCGTTGCTCCCCTTACTTAGAAATAATGCTGTCAGTTCTAGGGATGTCACAGTGCACCCTGATAAATACAAAAGATTGAAAGGAAGAAATGTCAAATGACAAATAAGATTGTAAACAAATAAATGGAAGATTTATAAAATAAGTTGCTTCAACAAAAAATTGATGGAATGCCATAGCAACTCGAGAAAATCAAAAATTTGCGGCAATAAAATGCCATGTAGAGGCGTCAGGGCATTTGATTGCTTTGAAAAGAAACAAGAAAATCAAATGTAGCAACTTAAACCTTCAAAAAATTGACAGATGACTGCTTTGAAAAAAGTTGCTGGCAACTCTAAGGAAGGTTTCGAACGTTGAGGCTGCATTTTCAGCGTTAAATTAAAATCAATTCTGTATGAAGATCCACTGAATTATATTTTTGATATACTGGATTGTAGGTCCAATGTGTCACAAGACATAGAGCAAGAACCAGCGACCAAGTCTTGTTCTTTATTTACTTTTGAAACACTTTTCCCATTAAGCATCGTGTCGCAGAGATTTTCTTTATGCATGTTTCATTTATTTTTGTTAGCTATAGCGCAAAGTTGTAAAAAATTAAGCTTTTTGGAAAATTGAAAAGTCTTTTTTGGAAAAGTGAATGTGAGTTAGACTGGGCAGAGGTGGTTGTATTTGTATGGAGGGGTTGCCGTGATAGTCGTGCGCATAAAATATGCTCCTTGGAAATTTTTCTTTCTCATTCACATTGTTACTATGGTGCAAGCCCATCTTGAATGGTTAAACATGCGGATTTCTTTTCTTAGAAAGATTGTTTTATTATTCTATTTACTTCTACTCGTCGTCTTAAGAGTTTGAGATTTTTGTGTTTTTTGTTGAGAAAAAACATTTATGTACGATGAAACCTGCTAATCGGGACACTCTACAATTGGACCAACTCCTATTTAGACCGTACGTTATGCATTCCCTGCTATTCTTCAAACAAATTTTCCTCTATTATCGGGACACCTGATAATCGGAACATGGACAACTGAAATTGCATACGTTGGTTTAATCGCTCACTTAAGTATCTTGACGACCGCTAGTACGATTTTTAAAGCAAAATGTATATTCACTGGTGATCGTTGTAATTATTGACAAAAACGTGAAACTAATCTTTTTGTCGATAGTTTATGAGAAGGTTAGATGATTGCCCTTGATATTTATGTACATATATTGTCTCGCAACACAGCTGTATCAATTTTCACGGAATCTCGAAGAGAGCAATCAAAAGAAGCTGAGTTTTGACATGAAACTCGCAGTTTTTTACAGAATTTATTTCAGTGTGAAGAGTTGGTCTATGGTAGGTTTACAAGCTTGTTGAGCCAAAAGACCCAGTAGCCGTTCTCTATGAAAGTTTATGTCCATTTGAGAGTAAACATACTCCGACAGAACTAAGTGGGATCTCTTCTTGATAATTCCCGTTTAGCTGCTGCTGGACATTTTGATCAAATATGTCTTCTAGTTCCCTGAGCACTTTAAAATAAATAAACTTAAATAACGTCACCAGCGCTGAAGTCAAACAAATCGATTGCTCCTTCTTTGGACTAAGAACGAAATTTAGTAGCAAAAACTCTCTTTCGACTAACTAAAGTATCCCAATTTGACGCAATAATAATCCCGATTCTGCTGTGTGGTGCAGAAGCCTTTGGAGTCTTGTCAAAGGTAATTGAGGGAGGACGCATTAAGTTGTTTTTATAAGAAACTAGCTGGCCCACCCGGCTTCGCACGGGAAGACAGACCTAAGCTTCGCACAAAAATTACAAAAGAAAATATTAGTAAATATTTAAGCTAATTTTTGTAATCGAATACTACTTTTTGGGTTTTAACTTACCTACTTCACGTTATGAATAGCTTTATATGTTAAAACATGATCCTCTAAGTCCAACCTAAGACCAACGTTTTTATCCTATTTACCCATTTTTTGTAACCCTATTTTACCCTACAAATGTTATAATTTTGAAAAAGAATATCCCTTGAACTATTTCCTAAGAAAAACCTTTGAAACAAAAAAGAATTTCTTAAATCTGACAATTATTATTTTATTTTGACCCCATTTCACCCTACTATTTCAACGAATGAAGAGGGCTGGTTTATGTAGAGCTGATGGAATCAAATTTTCAAGCTTTTGAGTCCAACTTTGAAAGACAGTACAGTAAAGGAAGAGCAGAAGCGTTAACATGGAAACAGAAACTGGAGATAGCTAGATATTGACATTGAGCTGTCTGGATAAGCTTGTTAGTTGAAGACCAGTTTCACACTGTATAAGTTTAAGACCCCTGCGCTTCTGTTGCTAGGTTAAACCTTCGCTGTTCCCAAGAGCTTGCGTTTCGCTCCTTAAATTAGAAAGCAGTTGATTGATAATTGTATTATATCTATCTTCTACTTCGTTTTCCTGCTGCCTCAATACTAGGCCTAAAGCGGGCTATCTAGGGTTCGTTGGGTAGGTTTGATATGACTCTCATCCAATTGTTAGACATTCCATCAGCTTCCTCGTGTCTCTTTCTCCCAGCAGTAACTATATTACTACTGCAGGCTCACAAGCTTGTCCAACCTTTACCTTTTTTACTTCCTCGAAAAGGCAAGTATTTGTTTCGTTGTAAAAAAAAACCAGTTTGATGGAGGGGTCGAAAAATTGGTTTACGACGCACCGTCTATCGTCTGTACGTCCACTGAACATTGAGCTACAGAACAGATAATTTGTATGTAATTCCCTAGAGGAGAAATTCGAATTTAAAAAATCTTCTGAACATAACCATAGTATGTTAAGACTAAACTAGCCAAAAAAGTAGGTATGTAGGTACATAGTTGTGTAATAATGCGTATGCTTCAAGTAGGTATTTTTCAAACCTATTTAAGCTTCCAAAAGCCCCTGAGGTGTGATGGTGCGTGCATTTATAACATTCTTAACGCTTTCTCATTTCCTTAAACTGTTCATTGTGTTGTTGCTGTTCTCAGCATTCTGTAATATTCAGTTAGATATGCGTATGTAGATGTATATTTCACTTGAACCCACCTCCACATTCAACCATTTAAAAATAGTCGTTCATTTCAAAAGGATTGTGGCTAGAAAACATTTTTTTTTCAATGTTGTACCTAATGAGGAATATTTTCCAACACAAAATGTTGCTGTCACTATTATAGGTATTGCACCATGAATGCATGCTCTACATATAGGTTAAGCGATTATAATAATATCCTTGCATTCTCACCTCATACACAAAAAAAAAAATATTAAGAGTGGATCATGTGGAATAAGAAACTTGCTGCGCACTCCAAGGACCCTAAAGGTGGCGTTAAAGGATGTTGGCGATGTGATATGCTACTATATAGAGCTGCTAGAGATGCTCTCTATACCTACTTCTACTGATGCAGTTGCGGTAAAAAGTGATATTTCGTTGCATGAATAACCAATGAAGGAGAAGGATTAGGTTATGGAATGTTGATGATAGTTATGCTCTGGCAGTGCACCTTCTTCAGTACATGAATGGGCCAGTGTAATATAGCATAGTAACATTAGATCTCTCTCATTCTTTCTCACTCCAACCATCAGCATGAAGAATGACATTTTTTAGTCTTGTAAGAGTTCGAGATGATTTTGAGTTTTTTTATTTGATTCGTCACAGTTGAAGGACACTTTGCTGATCTCTTCTCCTCTATCCTCGTACTCATCCTCTTAACCGTGAAGAATTTCTTCAATTTTTCTATTTTCTATATATGCGTTGTAGTCGTCGTCATGGTTGGTTCTCGTCGTCCTAAGTCCTTGACAAGAGACTATTAAATTTTCCCCCCAAGGGCTGCTCAGTAGGGACGATGTGGAATTTTTGCACATTTTTAAGAAATTTTAACATCGTAGTTCAAGTTGTTCCTTTTTTTTTAAACTTGTACGTTCTTGAAGCAAGGCATAGCAAATATATAGGTAGCTAATTATACACTTACTGTAGCACAGCAAATTGGCTTTGAAAAAAAAAAAATAGAGAGAAGGCTATACAGTGTCGGATAACGGTATAAAGGACATTTTTGAGAAGGTACCTTAGCTTGAGTGAACTTATACGCATATTCACGCTTAATAGTTGGCTGCAGGCAACGATAAAGCAATTGCACCCATAGTTAATTTGATTTTAAAACTATTTTATACAAAATTTACATTAATTTTCGCGGTACAACGTTAAATGAATGCATTTTTCGAAATATTTATTCCACTCCCTTAAAAAATGCCAATCAAAAACCACACAAAAATTAATATATAAAAATGTCTCCATTGAGTTGGTATGTTTTTGGAGAGTTTTAGATTCTGCCAACTTTGCAAGGTTCCGGACAGTTTGCAAACATTTCGATTCCGTTTTAAACAGCTTCAGACTTCAGTTTCGTTATAAAAATAGCCCCAGAAGGGTTTGAAATCGCCTGGAGTCTTGGGAGGCTGCGAGTAACTAGAACTCACAAAACCTCAAAAATTTAATGGCCCATTTGTAAGTATTGAAAGTGGTGGAGGCAGAAAAAAGGCTTGGCTTTTATTGAGGATAGTACAAAGGATTAAACTAGCTATGGGCCAGGCTGGCTGAAAGAGTCTTATTGGTTGAGGTTGTGTTCCATTCTGGACGGTGAGCGCCATCTAAAGTAAGTTACAATGATTAAGACTCTAATCTAATAAACTTTTTAGGCATTTTGAAGGAAAAACAAAGTTCCGGGATCTCAGAACCACATATGGGGGGTATTCGCAAAAATCTAAAAAGTCAGTTATTGTTCAAAAAAGTCAACTAGTTTCAGAAATTTTTAAGGCTCATAGCAATTTTTAGAACTTTATTTTTTGGGATATTCGCAAAAAAGCAAATCATCTTAAAAATCGTATTGACCCCATAAAAGGTCAGTAATTGGTCAGCCATAGGTTTTTTATTAAATGAGTTTTAATAGATTTTTTCAAAGTCATAGAGAGATTTTTAGCATTTCATATGTGGGATATTCGAAAAAAACATCACCTGAAAACTCATTAAATTTACAACAACTAGTTTCAGTAATTGGTCAGCCATAGACTTAGCAATTTTTAAAACTTGTTGATCTTTAACGAGATCAAAAACCTTTCAGATGGTATATACTTTTTTGCGAATATCCCACAAATTACGTTCATAAAATCTCTACGGCATTGAAAATCCTTTAAAATTTCGCAAACAAAACCTAAGGCTGACAAATTTTTGGAACTAGTTGACTTTTTAGACCAATTTCTGACCTCTTAGGTGGCATACTTTTTTTCGAATATCCCGTACATGGAGTGCTAAGATCCCGGAGCCAAAAAATGAGATATAAACAAAATTAGATAACCAAAGAATCTTGTACATACAGCCAATGTTGAAATCGATTTCTGCGATGGACGATATCTCCAAACCCGCAATCTTTATAGAATTTTGTGACGCAGCATATACATACTCACTATTAATCTTAGCAAACCAAATCATTAATTAAAAAACCTATTTGTTATTAAAATGAACTCCTTTTTCTCAAAGACCATCATTAAAACTTTGCAATGTTTAAAAGTTCTTCATCGACACACTTAGGTAGAAATAGAATTTTAAAGTGACACAAAATACATTCTTATTTTATAGGAAACAGTAAGAAAAACTTTCTAAAAACGATAAAACGCTATACCTTTCGGTAACTACCTGAGAACACAACTTTACAACTTATATTTCCTTTTTTTGTATTTAAATCTCATTAAAAAGTGCAATCTATATCAAATTTCTTATACAAAAAAAAAAGATAACTACAAACTAAAGAAAATAACAACAACAAAAAAGTATAGTGTAAAAGCAAGACTCAATTTTATATATTATAATAGATGGCAGCACAAACTATCCTGTTCAACAAAATTCCTTACAAATAAAATTAAATTCCATTTTATTAGTTTTTCAAGTGCTTTTTTTTGTCTTTGTCTTTTTTTCTGTTTTGCTTTTGTTTTTTTTTTTGTTTGCCGTTTCTCTCTGACTGAGTTTGTCCCTTTTCAAATTAATCAGTATCCCCATAGTAGTAGTAGTTGCATGTACTTGTAGGTACTCAACTTAAGCTCTCTCCTAAAAAAAAAAAAAAAAATACGAGACAAAAAACTCCATTTGCACGTAACTACTGTGTAGTACTGTACAAATTTCTCTTCTCTACCTTCCCCATTCTCTTTTTTTTTCACTCTCTGTATTACAAATTAAATATAGCCTTTTCGACTGCTGTACGAAATGACAAAGACAATAATAAAATTTGAAGACAAAAAAAAAAAAAAGAAATCCTCAACTAGAAAGGATAACTGGGGCATTTAAAACGCCCAAATTATGTCAGGCTGATTATGAGGACAAAAAATTAAAGAAAAAAAAATACAAAAGGACGAAATCTCTTGCTGGGAAGACGTGAAACAAAAAAAAATACAATTCTACAACTAGCATCTTTCTGAAGAGCCTCCCTTTCGTTTTTGAAAGACCAAAGAAAAAAGGAAAAAATTACCAACGGAATGGTTCTTCTTAATTTGTGTTCAGATGTTTTCGTACTTTTTGTTTCTCTTTTGGTTTTTTTTTTTGTCTTTAAAAGAACGCAAATTATCCTTGCACCGTGTTGTAGCACATTACCAAAGAGCTAGTGTGTGACAAAAACGACTCTCTCTCTCTCTCTCTCTTTGCCACTATACGGTAGATATGGGTTTCCCAGGGTAAGTACAAAGTTTCTGGAACAAATTGAATAGTTTAAGGAAGTCTTTGTGCCAACCTACCGCCCGGGTGCAACACCGACCGCACCATATTTTGGGAGGAGGCTCTACAAAACTCATCGGTGTCGCATTGAAAACCTTTTTGGGATGCAGCACAGCAGCAGAAGGATCGAAGCAAAAAACCAGAAAGCAGACAGGAGCTGTTTCTTTACTTGCATCACATTGAAAACATACGAATTGTGTTTCGTGTCGTCTGTCTATCGTCTTCATTATGGGGAGAGTATGGAATATTCGACTCGACTTGTTTCATCTATACATTACGGATGGGAGAGAGCCTTAACGGTTTTGTTTAAGTCCTTGCTCTGTTGGTGTCTAATTTCTCTATTTCACCGATGGATGGCGCGACTGACGACAACGAGGACTACCAGTCGGCGATGGAGACAGAGTAGGTGCTGTACTCTGTCACCTTTAGGTGCTGTTCGGTTATACATATACCCCGGCTCGTCTCCTGACACTTGTTCTCGGTGTTATCCTTGGGAAAATTTAATTACTAGGCACTCATAGCTCATGCATTGTACCACCTATACCTACACACAAATTGAAATGGTCCAGAGGCTTAGTATGGGGCAAGTGGCAAGCAGGACTATGATGGGCCAGGATATAGGGAGGTCCCCTTCCCGTAACTACTGATAACGACGACGACGACCGACAATGACTATGGTGCTTTATTGCACACAGCATCAGCAGCAGCAGCAGAGTGTTGGTGTGAACCCTTGTCTATGCAAATATTTATGTCTGGCCCTGTCATTTAACCAGTAGCGGTACATGGGGAACATAAATTATTTTATTATTTAAATTTGCCATCCTTTATCGGAATCCATATTATACTCTCTATAGTCGTTTTGCTCGGGAATAAGCTTTTGAAATTGAGGCTTTATGTGTGTTGATGTGTTTCTATGTGTATGGTACACTATGAACGGCTGTGTAAATTTGAAAAGGAATGTTTTTGTATAGGTACTCGAGAATGCATTTGGCTGGATGTCATTTATGACAGTTGAGAGCATGGTAAAGTGCTTATAACCAAAGTAGGTAGTAGCTAGACAAGATATAAGTTTAGTATACAAAATGAAGCACCGCAGATTTCTATATAAATTCTAGAAAAATATTTAACTAACTACAGGGTGGATTCTAAAGTATAACTTGCTTCCAACGCTAAGATTTTCTTTTTTGTTTACTCTTGAATGTGATGTTGCATCCTTAATCATCTTTATTACTTTTTTATCGGGGAGCAATAAATAAATAATATAGTTTTTATTCTTTTTGGATTGGTGGCGGACTTGAGTTTTGGGAGGGGTGGAGTTTATAGGAGACTCTTGAATCATATTTAGGTCCCTATGTGTTCTATTTGTTTTATTCTTCTTAGCTCACAGGTTTTTCAGGTTTTTGGCAAAAAAAAAAATAGTATTTTTACTTTTTTGACAAAATTGCCTTATTTTTGGGTTATTCACGTTTGGGGATTTTGTGCTTGGGGATTATTAATATTTGAAATTTATCAAAATGTGGAGATTTTTGATTTGTGGATTTTGTGCTTGGGGTTATTAATTTGTAGAATTTTTAAAGTGTTGAGATTTTCGATGCGGGGATTTGGGTTTTGGTTATTTTGGATTTGGGGATTTTGTGCTCGTGGGCTATTAATTTGTAGAATTTTCAAAGTGGGACGATTTTGGATTTGGAGATTTTTGTAAAGGGTTTTCCAATAAGAGGTGTTATTTTGATGTTCAAAGAAAAATGGCATTTTTTGAGATAAATGATCGGATGTTTATTTCATTATAAAGAGGAAGGTATGCCGTTAATAATGGAACACAACATCAGCCAAATGGCCGCCACTACCACGTTTACAGGACCATATCCTTTTCATGAAATTTTCCATAACCAAATCGCAAAGTGGCTGCCCTATGTCCTCGATAGCCTCACGAATTCCATCTTTGAGGTCTTGAATCGACGCTGGGCTGTTGGCGTAGACCTTATCTTTCACGTGGCCCCAAAGGAAGAAGTCGCAAGGTGTTAAATCACAAGATCTCGGTGGCCAATTGTGATCACCTCTTCGAGAGATAACACGGTCCGGAAACTTTTCCCGTAAAAGATCGATGGTTTCATTGCTTGTGTGGCACGTAGCGCCGTCTTGTTGAAAGTAAACGTTGTCCAGATCAATACCATCAAATTCCGGCCATAAAAAATCATTAATCATCTCTCGATAGCGCAATCCATTGACCGTAACTGTTGCTCCAGCCTCATTTTCGAAAAAGTAAGGTCCAATGACCCCGCCGGACCATAAACCGCACCAAACAGTCACGCTTGAGGATGGAGAGACTTTTCAACAATAACTCTTGGGTTTTCCGAGCCCCAGATGCGACAGTTTTGCTTGTTGACGTAGCCTCCGAGGTGGAAATGGGCCTCATCAGTCAAGATGATTTTTCGATGAAATTCCGGATCATTTTCATGCATTTCAAGGACCCAATCAGCAAAGACACGACGTTGTTGATGATCAGCCGGCTTGAGTTCTTGTGTTAACTGAACTTTATAAGCCTTAAGACCCAAGTCTTTATGCAAAATACGGTGTAATGACGTTTGTGGAATGCCTAATTCCAAAGAACGACGAGGAATGGACAAACCTGGGTTTTCTTCAACACTTTGGGCTACAACAGCAATATTCTCAGTTGTTCTTGAGCGACGTGCACGGGTTTTATTCTTCGTCGTCGTATTATTCGTCGACCCAAAAATGTTTTAGTTTTACGAACCGTCTCTGCCAAATTTTCACCATTTTTATAGTGAATTTTAATAATTTCAATGCGTTTTATCGTTCCATTTTTATTAATGGCGTAGTTTCTACTTGTCAAATGTCAAAAAATGACAGCTTCAAAAGTGACAGCTACCGAAATAGCGGGCTATTCAAAATAACACCTCTTATTGGAAAACCCTTTATTTGTAATTTCGAATTTGGGGAATTTGGATTTTGTGCTTTGGGGTTATTAGTTTCTTGAATTTTCAAAGTGTGGGGATTTTGGATTATCTAAGGGATTTTGTGATGGGGACTATTAATTTGGGAAATTTCGAAAATGTGGAGATTTTCCATTTTGGGATTCCGTATTTTGGGGTTGTTAACTTTTGGAGTTCTCTAGGTCCGGGGATTTTCGATAAAGGGGTTTTAAGTTTGGGGATAATTAATCTGTGGAGTTTTGAAAGTATTACTTTCTAATATTTGGGATTTTGGTTATGTGTATTTGAGGGGTATTGTGCTTGGGGTTATTAATTTGTGGAATTTTTAGATTGTGGAGAATTTTGATTTTGGTTTGTGATTTTGAATTTAAGAATTTTGTACTTGGATGTAATTAACTTGTGTAATTTTCAAAGTGTGGGCATTTTCTGCTTGGGATCATTAATTTGCGGAATTTTAAATAATAGAGATTTTCGATTGGGCTTGGGGTAGTTAATTTGTAGAATTTTCAAAATGTAGGGATTTTTGATTTGGGTATATTGGTTTTGTGAATTTTGTAGGATTTTAGAAAAAAAGAGAAACGTGTATTTTTTTATTGAGGAATATATTTTTAAAACTATGAGCTCCAGTTATGAAGAATTTCCACCTACCCACGACATAAATAGAATTGATGGAGGAGATATTTTGTGTCCTGTCTATCGTCCTATTGTGTTTGATCAAGGTCAAATCCTTTAATAATAATCAATACCATGACTATTAGTTACCATAGCAGCTGTTGGTAACAGAAAACTTCAAATAATTAGCTACCTACTTATTTAATGATGATTTACCTTTTTTTTCCATGGAAAAGCTATGATGTCATTGTTGTTCTGCTGAGCTACTTTATAATACAATAATCCAATCATTATTTATTTGAAAATTTTAATAAGCATTTATGAACACCAGTTTGAATCAATTAAGCGAAAGTATGATCCGCGGGACATCATTTTACCTCGGCTCTAAAATTTATGACAGTAAATATTTCAAGAAAAAAAAATTGTTCCAGCATTTCCCCCTTTCACAAAGTCTGAAGCCTCGTGCCGTCAAGGTGGCACGAGGGTTCAGCCTCAGAGGTATAACCTGGAGCAGGAGCAACTAGATTATATATGTATGTATATACTTAGAAATTAATCAACGTTAAAGTTTTATAACCTTAAGTTCTAATTTATTTTTTTTTGTTATTTTTTGTTGTACATATTTATTGTTTTCTTCTTCTTGTTGTTTGTCCTTTCAGAGATACAAGGACAACGATATCGAAGTTAAACGCAAGGATGGAATAATTCTTTTGCGTGAACTTGCTGCCGAGGTGAAGAATTTCATGGATTTCAAGAAGAATGCTGTGATGGTAAGTAGAAAAGAATGAAAATGAAAGAAAGAAAAACAAAATTGTTTATATCCCTTTTTTTGTTGTTGTTGCTCTGATGGGTATCATGCGGAATGATCCTTAAATGGAATACAAGAGAATTCCTAGAGGGCACTCGATTAATTGAGAGTCTGATTTATTTATTTATTTTTATCATTTTCCCCATCATACATACATACATAGATATATAGCCGAAGGATGATGATAATGATGATGATGATGAATAAAATCTCAAGACCCACAAAAAGAAAGAAAGGAAAGAGATAAATTTAAGAAAATCGTAAGGATATCGAAGTTATCCTTTTCTATTTGTGCAGCGATAAATGGGATGAGGAGCTATGAATTATTATTTTTTTTCTTTAGCCTGCGAGAAAAAAAAAACCTCGTTTATAATAATTTCTGTTTTCCTTTTCAATAATTTGCGTGAAAAGATGAAGCAGCAAGGGTTTTCTTCGTTGAGGGATGTGGGTGTAGCGGTTTCGGTAGCCACGAAATGTTGAAGAAGAAGGTTTTTTTTTTTTTGTATTTTTTCATTGATTGAATTAAAAAGGACGAGAGAAGGAAGGATATTTTTTCTTCTTTATTTATTTTCCTACCTCAGTCATGCCTTATTGATTGAAATGAATTGATAAATTACGCGCAGCAACTCGGACGGTGGAAACTCGTTGGTTTGCGGATAGCTTCTTTGGGTTAAATAAATCAAATTGTCAGTGTGGCGGAAGTGTACAGCTTTCAATCTTTTTGTTGTAGAACGTGCGATCGAAGAGAAGAACCCTTACGCTTTGATGGTTGCGAAGAGGTAGATGTGGGTGATTGGTCTATCTCTACCAGATTATTGGTGGTGTAGGTTATTCTGATAAAGGTTTTCCTTTTTTTTTTTTTGTTAATTTAAAGGCTTTGGGAAAATATTCACCTGGTGGTACACGAGGAGATATATCGGGCTTGAAGGTGTTCAAAAAATATATATAAAGACAGGTACCATCTACTTATTGGAGTGATTTTCGTTTTATTTCGATTCTTGCCAACAAATTCAATTTGAAGATGTGTATTTGCGTTGGAAAATAGAAAACAAATAATTTATTGAAACAATTTAACGAGGAAAGACCTATTTCAAGCCTTTTAGATGTATCGGAGACATATGAATTCGATGATATACTTGTATGGGAGTGAAATGAGTATTTACACTGTGAAATCTGTCAAATATAATTCAGTGTGCCAACAAATGGTGTACATTAAGGGGGCAAATAAATACTTCGAAAAAAAATCTGACAGAGTTGAATTTTGATGAAAAGCTTTACTTTATGTGTGAAGCATTTCCTAAGCTCCCGGTTTATTGCATCTACTAATCGAAATTAAGAGGAAGTTCAACTTATTTGTTGCGGACAAATCTGGGGCCAAATTACCGCATAAGTGACTGATCGAGTGAGTGCCATCAGTGATGGAATGAACGAATAAAACCTATGGGGATGATGGCTCCATAACGTGAGCGGTAATGCCAAACTCACATAATTCAGTCACGTAATTTAGCCACTGCTCTACATGAGATTTATATCAGTTTTAGTGACTGAGCATTTCCTGAGAGAAGTTATCTGTTAGTGGAACAAGACAACGCTACCAGGCAAGGTCCTTGAAACGTCGCGTTCACAATAAAAATTGAAAACAAAGTTGGACTCAGCACGCAACCTTGTGCAACTCCGGTTTCCGGGTTGAACAATTCGGACCTGTTAGTTCCGTTTTCTTTTGTGAGACTCTTATAAGATTTTATTATGATATAAAGCGTTTTTCAATGTTGTTAGATGTTCAAATGAAATAGAACAAGCTGTGTGTGAGGAATTAACAAAATTCTTTTTTATATTTGAAAGGTCTGTGTATTCCATTATGTATGAAATTTTAAATGCCCGCTTGGCTTCTTACGGTGCGTGGAACGAATCCGAGTGGTCCAATTTTGAATGACTCTTCGGCATCGATGCGGATGAATTTGAGCAATGGCCTGTGTTACGATCACCTTAAGCCTTAAGGGCATCGGTCGATTGTGGTTTATTCGCATAGACCTTTGAATACAGTAAACTCCACAAGAATTCATGTCACCTCCGCGTTGGTTATTACAGCCTTACCTTCAAATCGTTTTTGTAGAATGTCAATTGTGGTTTGCTATGTGGTACGTAGCTCCATTCTGTTGGAAAGCATGTCGTTCACATCCATATTATCCAATTGTAGCCAACAGAAATTGGTTATCATCGATAGGTAGCGCTATCCATTGATGCGGATGTTAAGTGGCCACCTAGCACCCGCACTAAACCTGCCACACAGTGTTTTTCTTTCTAACCTAGTCCCTAATAAAGTATATTCACAGTTGTATGCTTGTGTCTAGTGGGCTAGTCAAATTGGCTGCGCTAACTCTCCTAATGCAACTTCCGTCTCAGCCGGTTCTTATGTTAACTACCTATCCGAGAGCCTGCATTAAGAAACACAAAATCAAAATAATTCTTGAAATAGATTACTATTTTAATTTTATATTTGTATCGCCTCTAATTTTTGAATTATCACACTATGACTGGCCAGAATATGAGAAAAGTCTTGTTGTATTACCCCCAAAGCACCTGAGTTGAGACCGTATTTTTTGACTGAAATTCACTGACAGTCATGGTAATCTAAGTATAGTCTCGCCAGAACAGATTCAAAATAAAAACATTGCATTTGAAATTGTGAAATTGCATTTTTCAGCAAAGCTTCTAGATTCAAATTCTTGTTCGATATTTCTTCCCCAAAACACACACACACAAAAAAAAACGACAACACCGATTTTTATAAAACGCAGAACACTAATGCGAAACTGCTTATTGCGACGTTTCTTTTTCTTCATCTTTTCCCAAAGAACGCAATTTTCACAATTAACGACTTTTTGTTGATTTTGCTTTCCTTTTATATTTTCTCCAATTTCTAAGCTCAATAGGCAATAATAATAAAAATCACCTAAACAATTATTTCCACAAAAGAAAAACAAACAAAATAATGAATAGATCCTGAACAACAGCTCCTTAAATGAGGTACAAAACGCTTTGATTATAATATTAATAGCATGTCATTTACTTTTAAGCGTTTGCAATAAACTTTATAACTACCTAGGTGCCGTATATATGTACCTATGTGTCTATACAATTTCGAAGACGATTTTGGTCTTAATATAATATTATCACAAACATACAAAAAGCAAAGAAAAGGAAGACACACACAAACAACAACAACAACTAAAAGAAGAAAAAAAACAAACTCGTTAGGTTAACTCCAATTTTATTGACCATTACCCTTGCGCACCTAAAATCATCTTCCATGACAAAAGAAGCGACCGATTTGATGACGATGACGAGGACGAGAACGACGAACAACACCCGAACCAAATGGACATCCATCAGCCAGGACAATAGAAAACCATTTAATGGTACCAAATTATATGTGTGAGTGACAAATTCACTTAACGTTTGATATCGCATATCAAACAGGACATCAAAATCATTGTAGCAGAGCACTTCATATACACCACACCATCACCACCTCTACCACCACCTTCACTGTCTCATTCTCCTGGTCAATCACATCAAATCGACATCAGGACAACTTTACTTTATTTCTTTGAGTTTTTTTTGTTTTCTTTGATTTCAGTTCTTTTTTTTTTCTGTTTGTGTCCTTGCGAGAGATTTCCTGTTCGAGTTAAGTATCTATATGCTTTCAAGGACGAAAATGTGAGTTGGAAAAAGAGGAACAACTTTTCGTCACCCATTAATTTTTGTTTGAGCTTTATTGATTTAAAAAAAAAAAAAGGATCCTCCTTGAGGAATTGAGAGGGTACATTAGAAGGCGCTTTTGAAGCAAAGTCCAAGAACATCCTGATGGTATAGAGTATTGAAAACAACACTGTGTTATTCGCTCTGCAATAGAAAATGTCGAAGGACAACGATGATGATGATGATGATGATGACTTCAGTCACATGATTATGATGGTTTGTACTCGATTTAGTGCTATATATGTACATACAGACATACGAAAGGACGAACGACATAATGCACATTAAGGACAATGAGTGTGAAGAGTGCATCGCACCCTTTTTGCTGTTAAAAGAGACGACCGATGACGAGGACGAGGAGGCGATGGATAAAATCAAATTTCACTCCAAGCCCAAAGTGATGTCCTGTCGTGTCCTCATGCTTGCAATAATATTCTGTGTGATGTGTCCTTCAGTCTATTACTCTGTTCTGTCCTGTCCTGTCACTGACAAACTACGAACGAAGAAGAAACTTTTTCAAGAGATCAATATGATGAGAAGCAGGACGAGACGAAGTAGGACTATAAGGACAAGAAACTCTTCTGGTATAAGTTTTAAATTGACTTGGAGCATGAGATGGCAATGGGAAAATGCTAGGTAGGTATGTGATGGGATGTACCGATATGGAGGGTAGATAAATGGAGAGTTAGAGCTCGTATAGATTCTCAATATAGACTGAATGTGGATGGAAAGTTCTATAGTATTATAAGAAGAAGGTGGACAATTAAAGTTTACTTCCTTTTCCGGGATATATGCGGGCTGAGCAGGAAACAGATGACACTCATCAATGAAGGACTTGGTTTTTTTTTTTTTTTTTTTTTTTGAGTCTATTTGTTGTTTCTATTCTTTATTTGTATGAAGATGAAGAAGAAGAAGAAGAAGAATAACAACAAGAATTCGCAAAGGAATTCAGATTTTTGATTGTAATGAAGTTAAGAGGTTTTGCAAAGCAATGAAAGTTTACCTTATTGTTTCCGTTTCTTTGGGGGGGTGAGGTTAGTTGAGAAGACAAAGAAACATCACATTCAGAGAAAATTAAGAGAAACACTTTAAATTAAATTTGCAGCCCAATGACATAAAATAAAGGAAGGAAGTGTTTGTTTATGGAACAAAAGAGATAACTTTGAATTGAAAACATATAATAAATTAACCTAACTTGGGGATATACTGATGATGATGGAGATTTTTGGGCAAAAGTTGATTAGTTTGAGGGGAATTCCTCAAGGGGATCACATACACATATTATTTGTGGATGGAGTTCTGTTTTTTTTTTTGTTAAAATATTTAACTTTGTAGATACTCGTATATCGTGTAAGTTCTTTGCTAAATCCAAGAGGTGGCAATTCCTAGATCACGAATATGCGAATATATAGGTTGCTAGAGACAACTACATATGTACTTTACGGACATTTTTACTTTACGGAGGATTTTTGAAGGTTGTTTTTTCTCTCTTGGGATACATTGATATGGAAAGGTGGCACCTTCAGGATCACGTCTGTGCAATTTTTAGCTATAACGGTTGATTAAAGAGGTGAAGAACAGGAAAACAATCCTTAAGGCAGCTTTTCTGGTAGTGGCTATGCTGGGGAATTCACTAAAAACAAAATGAGATGAGCCCTCCTCCGTTCTTCATCCTGACAGCTGACAACTTCTGCCTAAGACAGACGTGCTAGATGCCCATTCTACTTATGTGATGTGGGAAAATTTCCATTGATTCCAACCAAGAGCGATAGTTTAGGCCTCCTTATGTTGAGTAAGAAGTTTACTGTTTTTTTTTTTTTTGTTGTAGAAAGATCCGTTAATAAAATAAATACATACAGTTGGTGACGCGACAGCTCGTGAAGATCCAGAGCCTAATGACTAACAACTCTCAACCAATTCTTTGTGCGTCTTGTTTTTTTTTTTTTGCAGAAATCCAGGAGACCTACAATCCGATTGGGTAAGGTGAAAGTAGGGCTAGCAAACGTCAAACAATTTAGCCTGACGAGTCAGGCTTTTTATGCCTCTGTCAGTCTCATGCCAGGCCTTGTGCTTTGTCAGGCTTTTTTGGTCTTTTGGATACCAACAGTAGGTAATATTTACAATTTAAAAATCAATTCAATTTAAAAAATAGCCATGAACAATACTGACTGAATGAAACCAAATATGAACACAAATAGTTCAATGTGAATGTATTGTTTTGTCTTCATTCAGTAAAAAAAAAATTATTGTGGTCCAGGGCTAACAGTTTCAAGTATTTTTATGAATTTTAATTTTAATATTTAGTAAAATGTCTTTGAAAAATAAAATTTCAGGCTTTTCTCTTCTAACGCTAGGTGAGAGGCACTTATTCATGAAAAGAAATATTCTTGGAGGACTTGTCCCTTCCTGGCAAGAGGCATTAGCTGTTTTTTTATATTATTTTAGTTGGACAACGCTGGGAATCAAACCCAGACTTCCAGTTCCTACGCCTTAATCTTTACGCCCCGGCTTTAGATTTCTCAAAAACCCCAGGTGCCGATTGGTGACCATCTGTCATTTGCGGCTATGAGAAAACTCTGGTGAATTATACAGTTTTCTTGCTCAAGAGGCATAAGAATACTGATGATTTGGTTTGGCTCAGATCAAGAGATGACCCGTTTTTGGCCAATTCACCCATTATTCTCGTATATATCGCTATTTTTTGGGACCCATCGAAGGCGAAGTATAACTGTTTTTGTTGCACTAAGTGATCTAAGCTCGTTGTGGCTAAGATTAACTAGTTTTGACTATTAGACTAGTTGAGGAAATGGCTATAATCGCCGCCTGTCAATGAAAATATCAATATTCCACTTGATTATTTCACATATGGCAAAACTTCTTGCGGCCTTACAAACTGCATGCACTTCCGCTTGAAGCCCACTGCTGAAATGTGCAAGTTTGATTGATTCATTTAAAAGATGTTATCTGAAAATGTACCCTAGCCGTGTTCCTTTAGAAGTGGCGAACTACTCATGAGTAGATCCAAACGATAATCTATAGTACTACAAACTACTCGTACTTTCATGACGAGTAGATGAGAATTTAAGGCAAATTAATTCTGTGCCTTCCATTGAAAATGGCTAGCAAGGTACTCGTGATTGCTTCGCCACCTCCAAAGGAACACGGCTCCTATATTGGCTATTTTGGAACATTCCGTAAAGACCAATACGTGATAAGTATTTATGTTCCATTGTTCGTTCCAGAAGTCCCTTATTGTATTGTAGAAATATCTGTTAGGGTCACTGAATCAAAATCATTCTATTTGAATGTCTAAGTCGGTTAATTTATAATGACGGTTCCACGCACGAAATGGTCCCTTTTTTAATGTATTGCACTGGATAAGTCGTTATTACACTATTGGACGCCATTTCTTTACTAAATAGATCGTGAAGTGATAGTGAAAGGAACGTTTTCAGAGCTGCAGTTAGTGTAGCTCTCAAGACTCTAGTTTTACCTACATGAAACTCTTTGAATTTTATGAATTTAAGTCTCTTTTTACCCGCAGTTCTCGCACTCATGTCAAATTGTCTCTTTGGGAGCTTTCAGAGCCTGTGCCTTGTTCTAATGGACCCGTAAATTCAAAAATCCCTAAAAAATTAAGTTTGGAGAAGTCCGATCTGTCGATCTTGCTGACCACGGCCAATACCTATGCAAATCGCCGGTGACCCAGAAACTGAGTATTGCACGATCTTGAGAAGTATTAGCGAGTTAATTGGCTTGTCGACATGTACACACAGCCCTATAAATCAAAAATGCTTTATCCACCTTTATTGAACGAGTTTACTAAACCATAGAATAAGAGTTAAGCTACGCCTACGGGTTTAAATTTTCCATTAATAAAAACAAAATGTTCGTGGAATAGTAAAGCGACGTTTACGAAAAATCCCTTACGAAAATTTACTACAATAAGTAAGATGCCTGTTCGTTCACATGGCTTTTGACAGCAAATTCTGATAATTTATAAAAAACAAAAAGCTCTAATATCATATTTCTTTCAAAATTATTATCATTTTTCTATTGTTTGTGTTGTGTCTGTTGTGTGTTATATCAAATCCACCATTTGTATCCCCATTTAGGTCATCTTCAACAATTGCTATGAGTTAACTCATATTTTCTTTGGAAAACCTATACATATTCCTGAAATCCTCCTTAATATCAGCAATTGGATTGTATCATATCGAGATTTGTATATTTTTTCTTTTTCTTGTCGTTGATAACTGATTGTCCAATAAATTGCAAATGATTTAAGAACTCGATAAATCTAGTAGACATTATTATTTTTATTTAACATTAAATTGACAATCTTCACTTATATTTTTTAATTTCAGAAACAAATTGACATACAACTGGTTCTAATTCTTATTCCTTCGCTAAACCACCTATTTCGGTGGTTTAGCTTAGTAAACTTCAACTACTAGACATTTTGTTTTATTATTATTAACATTTTGCACTTAGTTCACGGAATAAGGCTAACCCTTCGCTATTCCACGTTTATTAATTTGGCCGGTATAGTTTGGCATATGTTTTCTTCACAAAAATCAAAACAAAACTGACAGTTGCCGCCATTTGCAAAAATTACTATTGTAGCACCTTCAAAATGTTTATAAAGGTTGTTTTTTTAGACGTGCGGTTTTTCAATCTGGCAATACTTTTTTCGTAGTTGGTCTTTTTGACAGCTGTCCCTTGATTTATACTCAGTTTAAATTGCCATTTCATAATTAATACACTTACTCCTGAACAACGTTTGCAAATCGATCAAATTTATTATTACCAACATAATGGTTCGGTTCGCGCGACGCATCGCGCGCTGCGTCCGATATTCGGTCGACATAATCGCAAAGTCGCATAAATTCGAGTGACCATGGATCGGTTTCGCACCACGTTTACTCTATTGTATAATGCGCATCCTCAGAGATGCCGTACAGTGCGCACCGAAGACGCTATTGCTGCTGTGGAGCAGAGTATCGAAGAAGACCCGAATGAGTCCATTTCCAAACTTGACTTCCGATCAATATTTGTATGTCAAGATATAAGGATATTCGACTTCCCCAGATTAACAGCTGTTAAAAATCTTTTATTCATCACAAGCTCAATACTGCCTGATCCTTATCCCCTTCAAAATCCACTTTCAGTACTTAAATTTTGGCTTTGGATATTCTTCACACATAACCCAACACTGCAATTTTGCAAAAAATTAAAATTTTAAAAACGATTGCTTTTAGTTCGAAGTTCCTTAAAAGTGAGCTATACCTACATTATGTACATTATATTCTCTGAGATTTTCAATTTATTTAAAAAAAAAAAAACAAAATCGCTCAAGCAAAGGAATTGAAGCAAACTCCAAACATACTTACTGTACTTAAAATTTATTTTTTTCCATTCACTTGAAGCAATGACCTTGCAAGGACATCGCAGGCTGTACATACCATATATAAAGCCCATTAATTTTCAAAGTAAAAGTTGTCCTATACGTGCTATTCATTGATGTCCTCTTTTTTCTCTTCCTCATATAAAATATTTAAACCTCTACTCAGAATCCCTCCATAACTCAACACATAAAAACACATGAGTAAACGTATAAACAACCACTCACACTAACAATAACAATAACAACAACAACAACAAAACAAGAAAGAAAAAAATCCTTTTACCTGACGCACTTCGATTTTGTCCCAACAAAGTCGTTGCGTAAAATTTGAAATAGAAAACCGAAACAGCAAAAAGAAAAAAAAAAAGAAAGAAAAATAATAAGAAAAAAAAACAACATCAAAATCAAGAAAATGTCAACTCAAGGAAGAAATGGTGCAGAAACCACAGGATGTTGGAGAGGAAAAGAGAGGCACAGAAATGCCGGTGCTGTGTGGTAAAAAAAAAGAAGAAGAAGCTGATTCAAAATTGATAGCCAAATTGCTCCAGGAGGCAGGCAAGGCAATTTCCTTTTTGTTTGCCAAGAATTTTCTCGTCCTTCTTCTCGTCTTCTATCGAATTCTTTTTTTTTCACGTCCTGGTTTTTAGACCAAAAGTTTCGTACCCAACCAACCACCCACCCATCACCTTCTATGTACATTTATACCACTCAACCCACCATCAGCCCATCAGCTATATCCTACTGAGAAAATCTTTATTCTATTTCGCCACCCATTCAGGTTATAAATGAGGTCAACTATTGGTTTCCCCTTCTCTCTGTCGAGAGCGAGGGTGAGTTTTGCGTTCAGCTTGGTGCTTCATCCTTCCCTCTTCTGGTTTGTAACAAATTTCATGAGATCATCAGGATGCCGATGGCATATCAAATTTTCTTTTCCCTCAAACTTACTTCAGATCCACCATCATCATCTTGGAGTTGTCATAGTATTGACTTTATTATTCCTGTAACACAACACCCTCACAATACTAGCCCCCCACTCCCCCTCAGTCAACTCTCCTTCTACAAGTTGAGTTGATGGAAAAAAGGGCTTTGGTGATTAAAAAGATAATCAAAAGGATGTCGTGTCCTCTTTTTGTAAATATTATTTTTTTTATTTTGCTATTCTGCCCTTTCTTGATTTTTTTTTTTCACTTTATGGAAAGGCATTGATTTTGTAACTTCCTGTTTTCTTTAAAGTTCAGATCTGGAAAAAAAATCATTAGCTCATGATCCGTGACTTTTCAATCTTCTTAGTTACGAAAAATTTTGTCTTCTATTATGTTTAGAGGATTTAAAGTACGAGCACATTTGGCTTACCAATTGACGTTTTTCTTTTTTAACTCAGAGCAGATCACGGGACTGTCAAAAAAAATGTTTGTGTATGTTTTTAGCTCAGACATATCAGAGCATAAAAAGTATGTTTCTTTTTTTCATCGGAGTTAGCTCAGAGCTTGCTCAATTAGCTCAGAACAAAATGACCGAGCAAATCGAGCGAAACGCTGAGCGAAGCCAACTTCACTTGTTTTTTTAGCGATTTGACAGACACACCTATGAAATGGCAGTTCAGTGCTCAAGTGTGTTTCATAATTAAATCTAAGGACTCTGATCATAATCTGCTCAGAGCTCTGGTCTGATCGCTCAGCTTCTCCTCAGAGCCAAGACAGAAAAACGTGGAATGACTAATAGAAGGCAATTTTACATAAGCTGAAGATCATCTGCAAAAAGGTGTTAATGGAAGTGGCATAAAAGTTTTGGTACGTCATTCACATAAATGGAGAAAAGTGATGGTCCTAAAATGGAACCCTGTGGAGCTCCAATAGATATTGGCATTTCTTGCCAATTTTACAACCATCAAGAGTGCTGTTTTACTGCTGTAGCCTGATCGAAAGCCCATTATGTATGGAATATAACATCGTTCAAATCTCCGCTGCGGCTTCTCTGGGTGGCGCGCATCCGAAATGTCCAATTTTCCATGACTCTGGCGCATTAGTCAGGCTGATTTTGACGCATGGAATGGGTTATGTGGGGTTTGACGACCTCTGTAATTTGTGGCTTATTTGCATAGACCTGCGACTTCAGAAAATTTCACAAGAAAAAGTCTAACGGGTTCAAATCGCACGATCTCGGTGGCCAGTTTACATCAACTACACGTGAAGCGACATAATTCCCTGAAATCGTTCGTGCAGAATTTCCAATCTGGCGTGAGCTGTGTGGCACGTAGCGCCGTCCAGTTGAAACCACATGTTGTTGGTGTCCATACCATCCAATTCAGACCAAAAGAAGTTGGTAATCATCGGCCTATTATAGCGCTCGCCATTGACGGTGATGGCCTGGCCAACATCGGTCGTTCTCAAAGAAATAAGGAACGATGAGGCCGCCAGCCCAAAATCCACACCAAACAGTGACTTTTTCGGGATGCATTGGACGCTCTTGGATCTCATGTGGATTGGTATCGTCCCAAATTCGGCAATTTTGTTTGTTGACGTACCCATTCATTCAGAGATGGGTCTTATCGCTGCAAATGACCGTAAATAGGCGAAGCACGCGGAACGTTGCCCGGACAGAACACCGATTTTCATAAAATAATTTTATCATTTGCACGTGTTGTTGAACGCTTTATCCTTCCATGCTGATTTGGGAAAACAGACTGAAAAATGACAGCCAATTTGACAGATTTTGCTTCAAAAATATGGCCGCTATCAACTATCAAAGTTCGAAGACCCTTTAGATGGTTGGAGGCGATAGAAGAGTTGGTTATTATATTACAATCATATTCATCAGCTCGGGATTTATTTCAGATTTTTCCACAGCTTTCAAGGAGATATTTTAACGATGCTGGCACCAGTAGACTTTAGCTACTCGAATAAGACGAACCCCAATGTTAAACAAGCGACGATATTCTTAGGAATCATCTGGAATATTAAAACGTTTCCACTTCCTTAAAGGCACGTCCCTTTGTTGAAGTTTGTTTCGAATTTCTCGAATAAACCAGGCACAGTCACCATACTTAACAGAGATTGTCTTAAGGGGGCAGTGGGATATGACCTAATGATATAAAAGTCCTTACCCCAGGTCATTTCTTCAACAGAGAGCTCTTTACATAGTTTAGAAACTCTAAAAACAATATTAGCTATGGAGGTATTTTGAGGAGCATTAGAAAGCAGTGTCTTACAACAACCAAGAATTTTGGAATCGATGGTCCCTAGAATATGTTTCAGAGTTGCAAAAGCGAGATATGTATGTGACAAAATCTTTCAAAAATAGATTTCCACAATGTTCCCTAATGAATTGGAAAATGGTCAGGATAGAAAACCTCAAGCCCTAAGTTTTGATCTGAAAAACCTTTTGCGGAACCGATCGAGAATTTTCTTTGAAGACCAAGAAATTGTGAAGTTGCTAAGATCGTCTTGGTCTCTTGCAGCCTTTATTAACCCTAATACGCATATTACATCAACCGATATGATGATGTCAGAAAGTCAATAACACAAATACAATGGAAATGTTTAAGAGATTATCTTAACCAAGCAAAACTGGGTCCCAGAATGTCAAGAAACACTTGCTACGAAAAATTGCCATCGTAACCCCGACAGCAACAAATTCTTAGCTGGCGATCATGAAAGAAAATGAAATTCAACAGGCATTTTTTCGGAATATTGCATGAAGAACCTGTCAACCCAAATTTCCAAGACATAGTTGACAGTTTCTGTGTCTATTTTACAAATGTCTGGGATGATTTAAGAACATTCTTTGAACTAAAATGGCATTTCGAATCTCTTCAGTACGCAACGCACCCTACGAACACTGATGGGGGAACGGACCGTGAATGCTGACCACAAGCAAGTCAATCTCACTTCTTTTCAATAAACAGGCAACACAGCACAGACTTTTGACATAACTTTGGAAAATTTCCCAACGTTGGTCAAGCCTAAAAAACGATGCATTTCATTCTGCGGAGGAATGATACTGATTGACAGTCAAAAAACCAAATCATGATTGAAAAAGAAATGCTTATGTGGACCACCAGTTACATACACAACGTCCCAATAGAATGAGTTGTAACTCATTCACGAATTGGTAAAAAGAAACTTGAAAAATTAATTATTGTTGTAGCGTGCAAATATTAGAACATCGAGTTTGGGTTAAATTAGATTCCATTGATGTTTAAATAGTAGGCAGGGGGTAGAAGTAGCTAACCGGTTGCGTTATTGTTAGTGCATAGGACTGTCATGCCGGAGGTCTGGGATCGCTTCCCACCCTCGTCTACCTAAATGCAAAAAAATGATTACTGCCTCTTGTGAGGTAGTGACAAAGTCTCAAAGAGTATCTCTTCTCATGTATTATAAACCGTTCGGATTCGGCAAAAAAATTGAAGGTCCCCTCCATTCCGGCAAATAAACAACACGCACACAGGAATGTTTGAGAGTTGTAAGTCACTAGGCCCTGACTGTCTACGAGCTTTTTAAAAAAAATCCAATAATTATAACCCTCAGTCTCCGCAAGTGGTTGCTGCAATCTTGAATTTTATGAATCCTACCACTTTCGATCTCCAAAGGGGGTACCCATACATTATTGGAGTGTTCTGGTGATACCCCCTGCTTACTATTGAAGCATTTAAACGAGAAGAGAGAGAGAGTAAAAACTTGAGAATAATTTCTCTTACAAGGCCACATTCACATTTCTTTTCGTCGGTTTTTTTACGAAGGTTCTCTGGAAAAGAAAACCCACTTTCTGTTTTTTCTTTTTAATTTTGAGAATTTCGTCGTATTCTTGTCTGTTAAACATCTGAATTTCCAAAGCAATCCATCAAAAAACTTCGAGACTGTCTACAGATTCGATATGCATCTCTTAACTGCCCTGCCCGCCAACACAATATAAGGACTATATATGCACAAGAACTCTGATTCTGATGAAAGTTATCTTTGCACACATGCTTCCACCCTAAACATGGATTAGCATACCATACACATATATAGCTACCTACACTTTAGCTTCTAAATATAAACAATTCTAAGAAGAAAGAGTATATATACAGTAGGTATATAGGTACATAGCTTTTTGTCCATCAGTAAAGTCATGATTAATTACTGACGTATAAGTCCAAGGTTCATCCTTTGGTCTAAGGACACAATATATAACACAAAAATTTATACCTACTTGTGGCCCTTTCTGTTTGCATAGGGAAATGTGGTTAATTTGAAAATCAACCCACAATATTCCCTGAATTTCCCTTTATACATATCTCTCACTATAAATTTGCGCACTCTAATAAATTAAAAACCACATGCCGCATATACATACATATATATAGAAAGGATATATACCTATATAGGTAAGGGTACCTACACCTATACTTAGATTCTGCCAATATAGAGTAGCGAGTTAAAGTTAAAGGATATTATTCATTTCTTACACTCTTCTTGACCAAAAATAAGGCAAAAACATATTTTATAGATTACTGGTGAATTTTTGTGGATTAGAAAAGGATTAGACTACACAAGGATTTCAAGGATATTTTACTGTGGTGATGCTATCTATGTGTGTTGTGTATATAATCTTTAAATGCTTTCAATTTCGATTGAATGCGTTTTTGAGATAATTCCAGTTGTCCAAATTACGTACATTATTAAGACTATAAATATGTATATGTACATATGTATGTACATGAAAAAACAAAAAATAAGGGACGAAGAAAAAAGGACATAAAAAAGATTTTCTTTTTTGTTTGAGACTAAGAAATTACGAAACATCTCACATGCTTGTACAACATCAGTGCGAAAGACAAAACAAAAAAAAAAATATCGAAGAAAAAAAATCTTTGCTAAGGATGAAAATAAAGGACATCTCTCTACGCTGCGATAAGTTGCTTGTTTATTCTTTTCCCTCCTCCTATTATCTCTCGCATCACATCGGCCCAACTACCTCAGCTCTTTGTGAAATAAGAAAAAAAAAAAAAACAAAAAATTGTGGAAGAGAACTACGACGACGTGTCAGAAGTGGGATAGACACAATAAAAAAAAAAAACAGCGAACAAAGAAAGAACACTGGTTGTTGCCGCACCTCAAGGAGAGTAGAGCAGCAGTTAGGTGGTCGGTTGGTTTATAGTAGGGGGCGATGGACATTGGACAACAACTGTTTTTAAGACACACACAAAGGATACGAAACGTTCAAAACAATTTTACTTATGTCGGTTGTGTTATTCTAGTCGCACGTTACAAGACAACTACACAGCCAACTGGGGAGGGGGCTATAAATGGGGTATGGGAGGGGAGGTGTGGAAGAGTAAAAAATGTGAAGAAGTCAGAGTAATTTATAACAACAGTTCTTACTTAGGAAAAATCAGACGTAGCTGGGGCTGGTCTCAAGAAAACGAAAAGGACATTGTCCATTGCATTTATATGATCCACTTAAAGGACATTGCATTAAGAGAATCTTTATACATTATTTTGTTTAGGAATGAGTAGAGTGGCGAGTGGCGAGTGGGAGAGGGCGATGGTATGATTGTGGCTGACCATAGGCACGCAGTCTAAACAAAATGAAAGGATTACGTTGTTTGTCTTCTTCTACTTATTTTCGTTGTTGTCATGTTTTATCCTCGAATTGTTAGAAATATATACATAATATCAGTAAAGTGTAAGTGCTAGAGAGAGAGAGGGAGACCGCGAGAAAGAGAGAGTCAGAGAATTTAATGCAAGGATATCGACCTTCAAAGGATCTGTGATTTATTAAGGCAATAACTCAGAATTGCTATTGAATTTTTATTTACAGAATGACAATGAAGGGAATGAATTCTCTGTGTGATGACGAAGGCGATGGCGATGGCGATGGGTGTTTATATTTTGAAGTGAATGGACGTAAATAATGATTTTGATTTATATAATAATCCAATAACTGACGGAGGGAAATAATTTTTTTTTTTCATCATTTTCTTCTTTTTTTTTTTATTTGAAAGTTTTTAATGGATTTTTGGGTCGCAGGGGGGCGATAATAGTTGGTGTGATGGGGATTTTGTTTGAAGTGTTTTTTTTTGTTTTTATTTTATTTTAGACATTTTGGTGGAAATAAAAATGATAAAAGCAATTTAAAAAAACTTTTTTTTTGGTAGGTACAGACGCAGTCATTATATATTTTTGAACTTTTTCAATAGATATGGTCTCTGTGTATTGATATTTTTTACAAAATTTTGGATACAATAATTTCTTATGTATAGAAAGTAGAAAGTAAGTGTTCATAGGTGCAGAGAAATAGGTTTGTAGCTTCAAAAGAACTAAATAATTTGTGTCTTAAGACACTTAGGGCCAGTTTTTTATTGGTGAGCTAGACCAGAGTTAGTTAAATCTAGAAGTAAGTTAACCAACAGTTAACTGAGGAAACAGTTTTTTGGTGGAGAATGAATGCGGAACGACTAAACATCGGTGGATAAGACATCAAAAGAATCTCTTAAGTTAATCCTGAATTAACTCACCAAATTAGTTGAGTTAACTCGGGTTTAACTTTAAGCTCGCACTGAAAAACTGAACCTTAAAATCCAATAAAGTCGTCGAAAATTTCACCTGGAAGTTTTCCTCCCTTTCCACAAAGTAAATCTGCCAATTTGAATTTTATTTATAGATTCTCATCAATTTTGTCGAGAATATTAAATTTTTTTTTAAGATGGGCGTGGCAATGGGCGGGAATTATTTGTTTTGAAATTTTCATTTCATTCATTATCAAGTCGCCAAATTCGGTTAACTAGTTAAGTTTTTGTGTATTTTTTTTCGATTTCCCATACAAAGTGCCCCACTGTGCAACGCCACGTCACACAGTAGTCCGTTTGTTGAATTTTGGGAGACAAAAATCATCTTCCACCCCAGTTCTTGAAGAAAATTAATGAAATTTGGTACACTTAATGATTTTGGGACGCTGAATTATTCAGTGGCACTGTCTATTTCTTTGTATTTAAAATGGGAGGGGTACACACCACCCAAAATTATTTAAAATTTAAAAAAAAATATTCTCAAATTCAGGAATTTTGTCAAATTTATGTTTGAAATGTCTCAAAATGTGTGATTGATTCTGTTATTTCATAAATGAAAGTGACGAAAAAATTAAATACATATCTATTGGAACTTAAACGGTTTTTTAACAACTGTCAGAAATGTGGGTCTGATTTCAGAAACCAGAAAAAATAACAAAATTCAAACAATAAAATTTTAGACTTTCGAATTTCTAAAACGTTGACCTAAATTTTGGTAGGCAACAACTGTCAAAAATATCAAATTTCTTTCAAAATCCGCCAGATTTTGTCTGAAAATCATTTTCAATAAAATAATATCAAAAATAAATAAATAAAAAAATTAGTTACAATGTTTTGGAAACATTAGACAACATTTTGGAATTGATTTTGTAAATTTGGTACAAATCTGCTTTTAAGATATTTCATACATAAATTTAAGAAAGTTCCTGATTTTGGCAATTATTTAATTTTAATTTTTTACTTTTGTACCATATTCTGACCTAAATTAGGAAGCTTTTGTTTTGAATACCAACAAACAGGCAGATTTGGCCTAAAAATAATTTTTAATACAAAAATATCAAAACGATATGACGAAAAGTACTTATAATCTGTTTGGAACATTGCGCAACATTTTTGGCTTGGTTTTCTAAATTTGGACTTATTTTTTTTTAATTTTGAAATTTTTTACAATATTCTGACCTTATTAATTTGTGAAGCCCAAAATTTTGAATTACAAAAATAAGCTACTGAATGATTCAACGTCTCCAAATAATTGATTTTTGAAATTTTTTTCGTAAAAAATAATTTTTGTCTCCAAAAAATTCTACAAATGGACCACTGTGCGCTCACCGATGCGACGCTTACTTTCGATTTTTTTTTTTGATTTTTTTAATGCAATTAAATTACATGTTTCTTCAATTAAAACATAATTAATAAATAATTTCCTAAGGAATTGAAAAATATTATTCCTATTCCTAATATAACCTTATACCAAAACCTTCTCCTTAAAATAGAGCACATAATATTTTTTTTTTCATACTGATCGATTCAGTACTTTTTGAAATCGGTTTAAATTTATTAAATGTAATAATTGAATGCAACTCTCTAACAATAGCCTTTGGATGTGGCTAAGTACATATGAGTACTTTGCTAGCCATTTTGAATCGAACGCACAAAATTGGTTTTCTCACAAACCTCATCTACTCGCCGGAATAGCACGAGCCGATAGTAGTCCTAGATTATTGTTTGCATCTACTCATGAGTTTTCGCCACCTCCAAAGGAACACGGCTACTAATATTCATTACGAAATAAACCGCAACGTCTTAGATATTCCTTCCTTTAAGTTATTGCAACAAAACAAAGTTAAATAAAGAAATTAGTGGGAGTCACAAATTAACGAAAAAGACAAAAAGAATAAAACAAACTAAATCACAAAAATAGTTGTTTTTTTTTTGTTTGTCGGTTCTGTTTGTTTCCTTTTCAAAAACAAAAAAACAAAACTTGTGGCCACCAGATCGCATTTACTTCTACCACACACAAAAGAGGCAATACAAAAAAAGAATTACTCCTACATACCACAAGGAGCTAACATTCTACAAACTTAAAACGAGAAAGGAGAACAAAAAAAATTAAAACCAAAAGGGCTTGAAGTATATAAATTCCAAAATTCACCAGGAGTAGACTGCAAAACTATTATAGTCCTTTCCTGTCTACTATACAAAACTGTAAAGGAAATTTTCGGGGGAACACACTCAGGTAAGGTACAGGTAATTTGGGACTACCTGCCCTCAACAGAAGTTCTCTAGAGGAAGCTATCTTTCTATCTTCTTCTGCTTTAGTTAAGTAAAGTTAGGTTTTTTTTTTTTTTTTTTTTTTTGAGTTCTTTGGTAAAGTTTCTAAAGTAGTTGTCTTTGTTTTTAAGGATTTTCTGCTTATTCTTATTCGTGTAGAAGAAAAACTCATTTTTTATTCAATTTGTTACCAAGCCACTCACAGAAGTCATAGGTTGTTGGTGGATATATTTAGTAATATGGTATATAAGTAAGACCCAAAGCAACCCTGCTGGCTGCAGACGCAGAGAGAACATTCGAATTGTCAAAAACACTGCAAACAGTCTTTTGGAAACGACGATGGTTTTGTGAAACTAGGTTGGATTTGGGTTTGAGTTTCGTAAATTGAAAGGCTTGAGCTTGCCTTAAAAAAGGCACTATTTTATAGGAATAAAGGTATAGAGAGTGAAATATACAAATTTATTCACTTATTCTATCGTGTGATGGCTCTTCATGTCAAAGCACTGAAGAAATAAGCATAGAACACGGTATATAAGTTAGTTTAAGGTTTTTCAATGGATATTTTGTGCAAATGGTACCTATAAAGAATAAATGCGATTGAGGTTTAATATATTTTTTCTTCTTTATACACTGTCTTCTAATGAGGGAATTAAGTTAAATTTAGAGAATTTTGTTTGTGGCTTTGTGTATAGGGAAGAGGAGTTGATGCAAAAAGAGGAGTTATTTTTTCAATAAATGAAATAGGTATAATTGAAAAGCGGTGAAAGGAATCTGCCCTTTTGAGAAAACAAAGTAGGTAGGAAGATTTCTTTTCCTCCAGTGGATTAAGAAAGTCAATTAGACTACTTTCAGAGGAAATATGTACCATAGAGACCTATACATTCGAATCTTACTTTTTAGTAATGTTTTTTCAAAGTTTGTTCACTTTGATCAATAATTTGTTTCCATGATCATCCAGAGACATACATCGGTTAAAGAATTTTAAATCGTATAAAATTTAAAAAAAAATTATTTGGAAGTTTGAAACATTACCAGATCCAGTGGTATTTGGGTCGTTCGATTGAAAATTCGGCATTATTATTTTATATTTATGGTATCAATTACTACTCACCATACGTGAAATGAAAACTGAATACGTTCCATTAACTTTCTCATGGTGAATCTTTAAAATTCCCAAATATGTATCATGCAACCGCAATGGAAAATTCTGGAGCAGTCTGAAATGAATATTTGATATTTTTGAATCGCCTTACTTTTGTTTGAGTGAATCTGTAAATTTAAGAGTTTTGTTTTTCTATGGATATTTCACTTCATATTGAAACTGTAGAATTTCCTGGCATTTTTTTTGTAACTGAACTCTACGTGAAAAATCAAAAACAACAATTTGAATGAAAACAAAATATCCACATGAAAGATAATTTATATGCACATACCTGCAGTGAAGTCTATAATTTTTAATTCCAAAGCAAAAATAAGATAATTATTTCACTTTCCACATTAATTCTTAATTTTTTCTTGTGGCTTCTAGCCCAGGAATAAAATAATTAAAGCAAACACAACACAAGAAAACTTAAACTAAACCACAAACACAAAAAAAACATGAACAAACTCGTTTGGCAGTTCAGTAGAGACCAAAACCTACACTGGCAAACAAAAAAGCAAATTAAATAGTTTTCTTAAACAGAAAGAACGAAAGACGATAGGAGATAACGACAAATTAGACAGTATTCTCGAGGTGTTGTTCACACTACGTAATGACATATAGAGCTGATTGATTCCTTTTTTAGTTAGTTTTGTTATTCTTACCGTGTCGTCGTGATTACATGGTTTCTTTCTACATGCGTGGTAAGTCTTGTTATTTTGACGTTCAAATAATATGCGGTGGGTTTATTGGAAAATATTCCGTAGTAATAGTAAAAAATGTTTCTAAATCACATCTTGTTGAAATGTTTTAAATAAGGGTAAAAAAGAGCAGACTGAACAATAATACACCGGTTCGTTTACTACTACCACTTTCCAATATAATTTTGTACTTGCGTAAAAGGCGTGTTTTTTTGCAAGCCTGGAGGAAATTGGTAAAAAAACTAGGCACTTTGGGACTCAGTAATTTACATTTTAAATTCAACAACGCCTAATCGCCTCCGGGCTTAGCTAAGCGGACAGAATTCTCGGGGCACTGAAAAAACTGTGTTACCGGCGTGAATTACATACTTGTTATCGATAGTTTGTTTGGAAACTCCATTTTGTTTCTTTAATGGCGTCGCTAATCCCCAATGTCTTTTTTGCAACCAAATCCCCTCAGGCTTCAAAAAAAAAAAAAAAAAAAAACACGACTTTAAGTGGTACAGGGCAAGTTTAGGATTCGTAAGAAAATCGACGCTGGTATTTTAAACACAACTGACATTACAGAGAACACGATAAAAGTGGTTGCCGCTATTCCGTCTGCCTGCCTGTACCTCGACCTACAGCCTAAACAACTGAAGGCATTTTAATGAAATTTTGAACTTAAGTTTTTTTAGTGATTCCCTGAGGGGAAAATGATTTTTTTTTAACTCTAAAAATATCTGTAGGTATACATTATACAACATCTTTATCATAAAAATAATTTATCTCAGAATTGGCTCTTATGATAGTATAACGATTTTGTGCATTTATATATGAAGGTATAAAATGCATTTTGGAAAAAAAATTTTTACGAAGAACTGGGGCCAAATTACCGCATCAGTGACTGATCGAGTGAGTGCCGTCAGTGATCGAATGAAAGAGTAAAACCTATGGGGATGATGACTCCATAACGTGAGCGGTAATGCCAAACTCACATAATTCAGCCACGTATTACTCGATAACTGATGCGGTAATTCGGCCCCTGTTATTAACGGTACCTACCTATGATAGAGGACCGGTTTTTTTTATTTTTGATATTTTCGTTAACGGCTGGACCGATTTCGATCAAAATTTTATTGCAAAATGTCCTTTAAAATTGAAATAATATTACTGTCATCGAACAATCATTTTTGGATTAAAAAAAAAATTAAAACATTTTTATTGAAAAATCAAAATTTTGAAAATGGGTTCCTTCATTTTTTTTTGAAAAAAATATTTTAAGATGCATATTATTAAAATCTTAAAAATGGAATCCTTACTACTTTTTTTTTAAATGTCCAAGAAAACCACTAAAGATTTTGATTTTGTATTTCAAAAAATAATTTTTTTTTTCTATAATTCAGACGCTCTTCATTTTGAGATTAAAACATTTTTAAGATATGTTTTAGCAATTTAAAAAAGAGTTTCATGCTTATTTTCCATTTTCTCATATAAATAAATATATAGGATGTTTTGGATAAAATGCAACAAAAGGGCGCGTAGACTGGAAAAAAAAACTCTTATTGGAGGGGGTCAATTTCCACCTGTTTAGGCTGGAGGGGCAATTTTCTAAAAAAAATCGATAAAAGAGAAAAAAATCATTAAAATTCAACGACTTTTTTTTAAAGCCATTTTTAAATACATTTTTAATTCCGTTTTTAAATCTGTGCTCATGAAAAAAATCAACTCTTCGACTGAGCTCTTTTGAAGTGACAAGTGAAATTTAAAAACAAATTGTGGAAAGGTGTGCTGGATTTACACGACTAAAAATTGGCAGTTTTATGTCAGTAAACTGTCAGAAGTATGGACAAATTCATTTCTTGGCAGTTTACTGAAAGTAACTGCCAATATGTCAGTCGTGTAAATCCAGCATTACCCCTATTAATTTTTCATTTCACAAGAACTTTAACTTTTAAAAATTATTGCATTCAAGAATGAAAGAAACAAAAAATCTTCTGTGCCACACCCTTTGTCAAAAGCATCAGCAGCCATTTAATGTCAATGCACATCAGTCAATCAAGCAAATACAGAAGCGAGATTTCCACATGAATAGGTTATAAGGTAAGGTTGCTCCAAGTCTCCGACTGGTAGGTATATAAGAATGAGAAACGTCCATGCAAATAGCTTTCAGTCTATCAGGACGAAAAGTTTAGTTTGTCAATTCAATTTTTCTTCGAAGAGAAACGCTGTTAAGTCACCATCATGTTGTCGCTAAACCCACTCTGTTGTCGCATGCCGGTATGTCTGCAGTAAAAGTAAAACAATTCAAGGATTTACCTACTTCATTTACTTACAAGAAAAAAAAAAAAAAACAATATACATAGAACATAGCTATACGAATGTAAATACATCCTTTTGTATTTTGCAAAACATAAAAATGTGTACAGACTAAACGTGTATTCTTGTTTAACCATCACCATCACACTCCACTCTGTCTAGCAAAGTCAAAGTGTCTTCTCAATGGAGTAAGCCCTTTTTGAGCTATTATAAAATTGTAAAGTAAAAAAAAAATTTCTTTATATTTATTTAGGTATATTTAAAAAAAAAGTCCTGTGACAAAAAAAAATAAATACAAGAGTCATCATATGAATGTTTGCATATGTGTGATATCTAGACACAGACGAGACATTGGACGATGACGACGATGGCCGTTTAACACAAAATACCTACGAGTACAAAAAAGTCGGATAGGCACATATAGAGGTACGACACACCAGAAAGGAACGAAGTAACAAATTACGCCATGATGATGATCTGTTTGCTGGTTGCTTCCGGTTGCACACTCCTCTACTCTGTATCACAATACTTTCATGAATTATCCAGGGTCGAATTGAATTTTGTCTGGGCCTTAGAGCAAATTTTTTTGGGGCCCTATATCTTATAGAATTGAAATCGTTTTGTTCATGAACTTTCAAATTAAAGTTAACCAACAGCAATTTGATGAATTTTATTCAAAAATTATTCTCAAAATGGTCGAAAAGAGAAAAAGACCGCATAAAAGTGAATTACAAAAATTACAGTTGGGCCCACGTGACTGATCTTTCGTGTACCCAACAAAAATTTACAAAAAAAGGACAACAGCACAAGAAAACCAACATAAGAATGAACAAACGAAATAAATATTAAAAAAAAAACAAGTCCCGTCACCAACGGCTGAGTGCATTCTGGTGTAGAGCTATGTCATAAGTCTGTGATGACAATGATGGTGATGGCAACTGTGATGATGATGAGGATGGCGATGTTGATAGTAATGGTTATGCCAAGGAAACGACTGAGAAACCTACCCACCGCTCCCCCCTTTCCCTTCTCCAGCAACATTATGATTGCACTCCCTTCCTGCCTGGAGAACAAGCAATCGAAAAGAACTTCCTTTACTTGAGGAGACAGTGCGAGTTCAGTTCAGGCTTCATGTTACTAAAGCACTTTTCTTCTGCATTTTGAAACAAGCACGGGATGAAACAGAACGAACGGGGTGAATCCACCCGATGCAATGGGTTAAAACCATATTTTGAGAGTCCCCCATATGTACATACGTCTTTGTTGAATAAAAAAAAAGAAACAGAATAAATAAAGGACGAGGCAGGACGTCGACATCGAGGTGCAGCAGCAGAAGGGAAATATTCCTTTGTGGTGCAGTTAGCAGTGCAATCAAGGGTTTATTACTTTGCTTCTACTGCTGCTCGTCTTATGTTACCACTGCACACCATACACTGATGCAGCAGCAATCTCTAGCTTCATATAGGGGCTCAGATGGATCTTTCTATTTCTTTCTTTCTCTCTCCCTCTCTCTCTCTCTTTTTTAAATGAAAATTGCCTGATGTGACTATGTGGTTTGGGTGACAACAAAAACGTCAAGAAAAAAAAGAAATAAAATAGGATTCCGCAATTCTCATATATAGAAATGTGTTTTTGTTTCTGTTTTGCAAACCTTTGTGTGTCCTTTTTCTTTTCTGAAAAAACGAAATTCCCAAGACGAGGGAGGATGCGTAATTAACTGAAGTTCATGTGGAATGATGCATTTCCTGGGCAAGTGTAATGTGGAAACACATGCAAAATGCATAGGTAGGTTTAGTTTGGTGAAGGTAGGTATGCGTACGTCTGATGATAAAGACTTATGATGGTAAAGCGGATGTTAGGTATAGGAATGTGGATTGTGACTAACAAAGAAAGTCCTATTTCGCATAAATTTATTCAGTTTTAAAGGGCAAGGATTTTGATAAAAACTTTAAAATCAAAGTGATAAACTTTAGTCTGAAAAAAAAATGTTTGACTGCTGGGAGTGGGACTCACCGTTGAGATGTGTAATCTGGAAACAGAAACGTTCGTCCGAGTGGCAGCTTTTCGTAATTGAACGTACCCTAAATATAATGCAGCTGAATCTGGTAACATCATTATTTCCGTCATATTCAGCAGTTTTTATTGTTTTGCTGAATTGCTTATAAAATTGACCCAAAGAATAATCCAAGATTTCTACCTTTAACGCAGAAACGCAAAAAATCAAGGACATTTTTAATTTTCTTCAGTGTTTGGCAATTTTTACTCTGAATTTCTAATTTTCCATTATATAACTGCGACTAGCGATCTTAAATTAAATATATTTGCTTCAATTTCAGCCCAAATCTGTGCCTCAGTCATGAGTTTGAAAGATGTTTCGACGGTGAAAATGTCTTTTTTATATTTTAAGCTTATATACTCGCAATTGTTATACATTTTATTTATTTTGTTTATTTTTTCGGACTTACCGCGTTTATTTAAATTCAAATACTTGAATAAAAAGGTTTCCCGACATTTCGACAAGATTTTACTTGTCGTGGTCACGGGTCAAAAGGTGAAAATATCATTTTCAAACAAGTGATTTTTAATTTTGGTGAGGTTTGGGGAGCATAAGTGCATCTACAGAGACCTGGCAATCCTCATAGAATCCTCTTCCGAAAATGAATGAGTTATGCTTCCATTGTCTGATCAACTGTGGAATCAGAACCTTTGTTTGCTTAATTTATAAAATTGTAAATTTCTACCAATTTAAGTCAAAAGTTCTGTCAAATTTCATAGAACAAAAATATTAAACAAAATTGGAAATTCTCCCATCCAGTTCGCTCCCTAGCTACCTTACTCAGGTTTTGGACTTCAACTTGTGTTCTACACCTGAGTTGCAATTTTCTTCAAATGCCCCGTCACTCGAGGGTGGATTTCAATGATTTTCGTGGCCGGAGTATTGGTGACCATCATTCGTTCAAAATGACCCAGCCAGCAGCTTACCCGTTGGCCTGTTACTTTTTTGGACAGATTATGGTGTCGCTGTAAAGTGACGTATAGTTTTTTTTCACCACTCACCGTGCAGACAGTCAGTTTTATGTAAATATCTTGAAAACTATCAGTTTTTCTTTTCAAAAAGTCTGAAGATAAAAATTGTAGGTCATTGTATTCGACAAAAAAAAAAAGATTGTAACATATCTTCCAAGAAAATGATAGTTTTTGAGCATCCCACCAAAATCAAAAGCCCTTAAAGGGTTCTTTTTAGAACACATACAAATAAGGCCCTCCACCAAATTTCAGCTTTAAATGAATTTTTTCGAACTGGTTCGGAGCCAATTTGGCTCGTGAATTTTCGACTAGCTGAAAGTCCAAATGGCTCGGCCGAGGCCAATCAAGCTCACCCGAGCAAAAGAATTCTTCAGGTTATTTTTGGTCTCGTTGGTTTTGAGGTCGAGGTCCACTATGGCCTGGAGTGCTACCTTAAGGCCTGCCGCCTGCTGGCTAACTTGAAGTTGCTCACCACTTTAACTTTTAGTTGCGCCCTATCAATAACATTGGCAAATATGGGACAGCGCCCACTGGGCAACTTTGTTCCGGGCCCAAAATTGTTTTTTTTTTAATTCTTCACATCTTGTTCAAGATGAGATATTCTATTTAATTTTGACTAAGGTGATTCCTCTGTAAAATACTACTGATTTTGTGACCAATTAAAATTTTTAAAGGAATTAGTATATACCTATTTGTTTCGATAAAGTAAAATTAAGCATATTATTCCCAAAAAATGGTTTAAGATCTCTCATTAGAAGCCTTCTGCATTGCCAAAAATAAAAAAAAATTACTAATAAACATAATTTAACTATAGCTACCTGCTATATACACCAAATAATCACATACAATCCTTTCTAACAGGCAAAGGACATTCTCACGTTGCTAGCTATGCTGTCTGCCGCTCTGTATCATGTTCTATATCTCTTTCAGTATAATTTTCTAGCACAAGCAACCAAACTAAATCCAATGATTAATTCATGGTACCCCATAGGAATTAAACCAGCAAAATAGTTGATCCTATTCTATTCGTATATGTAGTTTACATACACATAAACATAAAGATACTCCAATGCAGTTATACGCTATACCATGCACTTATCCAGAGCTTTTACAGCAGAACTCCCTTTTTCTTCCTTTCTGATGACTCTCTAACTTTATGAATTAAACACATATGTATGTATGTATGTATCTACAATCTACCTAATATTACTGCTGGTGTGTGCTGGTTGGTGTTGGTGGTGCGGTAAAATGGTGGTGCATCGAAATTTCAAATTCCCATTGTGTCTGGCAGGATCGGGGTCTGAGCGAATTCAGTTAATCCAGAGGATTTTACATTCTGGATTAATTAGTTACATCTTTAGGTACGAGGCAGGGAGAGGGGCGAAGGTGGTATATAGAATATTCTTACTTTGGACTTTTCGCAGAAAAATTTAATGAAAAATCCTTGCCATCTTCATATTTCTAACCAACAATATTTTATGAATTTTAATAATACTCGTGGATGGGGATGACATTTGAGAGAAATTTGCGACGAAAAAAAGGATAATCAAGTGTTTGTTGGTATTAACTCATGTAGAAAACGACAAAAAAAAAACAACTCTCCACTTTATCCATTCAGAAAAGTGAATGCCCTTTATAGTTTTTGAAACAAAAGGGCCCAGTTTTTCAGTGGTGAGTTCAACCATAGAGTTATCTAACTCTAGAAGTAAATTAAGATTAACCCACAGTAGTAAGCCAAGGAAGCAGTTGTTCGGTGGACAATGCATGTGGAACGACTAAACAAACTCGGTGAATAAAACATCAAAAGCATCTGCTCAGTTAATCCTGAGTTAACTCACAAAATTTGATAAGTTAACTCGAGTTTAACTTTAATCTCGCATTAAAAAACTGGACCTAAAAGTGCTATATAGGTTATAGTTATCCCTCATATTCCTGCATTCAGTACCTACACTTTCGAATCTGTCTATATGACACTCCAAACTCCAACACCGGTTCCTTTAACCTTTAAGGACGAATACAGAAAAAATAATAGATCGACTGTGTAGGTAGGTATACCTACACCTACTTTTGCATAGACACGTTTTAACAATTAGGCTCTAGAAAAACAAAAGCCCATATATGTGAGTTGAGCAAGAGTCCTTGTGGCTGCCACAAACAAGAGTATCCCCAGTCCATTCGTCCTGATGTGAACTTTTGATATCCACCAACAAAACAATTACAGTGACGCCTGCATAGCAGATTAAAGCCCACTCTCTCTCGTCGGACGTTCAGCATGGCCGGTGTCGTCTAGTTCTCTATTGATTTTGCTCAAATGTTGGAATATATTTTTAAGTCCATCTCGCCTTCCCAGCTTTGTTCCGCAAGAATTTCCTATGTTTGTACTTTACCGTGCTATGAATTTCGTCCTCTTCCCATTCGCATCACAGTCATCAGCCGGTGTGGCATCGCCGACCGTCGCGTCGCCTTCGTCACATCCATCGGTTGCATCATCCTATGCGAAGTTGTTAAAGTTATTTGGGATGAGATCCCAGAACCCAGATGCGTGGTTCTGACAATTTAGCTCTCAGATAGGTTAATCTCATTAAACGAGGGACAATTTATTATATATTTTATATACTTCCAGGATTAGCGTGGGGTTGAGCTGGTAAATCGCAAAATTCTGTGTGCGTGTGTGTGTGTGGGAAGTGTGTGGGTGGGATGACAGCGAAAGGACAAACATTCCATAAATTTTATAGAAAAATGTTTCAAACCAAAAGGTCAGCGAATGCTATGTGCCATGGTATCTGATGTTTGCCAGCTTAAGCTCGCACCCACGCCATATCTCTGTTTCTGACGCCTTTGCCTTCGCTGGCGCTGCGCTGGTACCGTGTGATAATTCTATAATAAAATCATTTTAAATTCTTCATGATTTAAATAATTTATATAAAACAATAATTAACCGCTAACATTTAAGGGACATCCTGCTGAGTTGTGGTGGGCTGCGGTCATTATTCTTGCAAAAAAAAACAAATATTATTTTATGTAGAATTTTACAGTTCAGGGAATCCTTGTATTTTTTTTTTTTGTTATTTGCACAGGAATATTTAAAAAATTCACATTGGCGAAATAATATTTAAAAAAAAGTTTAGGTTAGCTTTGAAATAATATTTCCATCGAACTTAAACAAAAATGTTGTGAGGTTTGTTTTCTGGAATTCACGAGAGCGAAAAGGGATATTTTTTAGTGATTTTAAATTTCACCCAACACAAAGGTAATTACATGAATGCGTGACGGATCAACATTCATTTTTAAGGGATAGTGATGGAAGGAAGGCCTTTTGGTGAAATTAGCGTTGAATTGATTGTGGTAGGGAAGCTGTCCTGTTGTAGGTATGGTTAATGAGTGATAGATGTGGCTTCAATAGGAATTCACAGTGAGACAGAGAGAGAGAGAGGATAAGAGAATTTGTGAGGGTAATTTTCAATTTAAAAGAGACACACCCGCAATGAAATAAGCTGCACTTTCGATAAAGGATTAGTATGCATTTATCGAGAACAAACTAATTGTTTATTTGGTGTTTCCCGACAAAAATGTTTGGTTTTTTTTTTGATGTGATGTAAGTATGTACATATATGTGGAAATAGGACTTTTGGTTAATTGGATTTTAATTATTGTCATAATGTGCATAATTCGTATAAAACATAATTAGCTATATCAAAGGAACTAATTCAATTTGATCGTTATTTGAGTTAAGTACTGTATAAATGCAGTTTTATTTTTGAAAACCTTCGTATAATTGAAACAAAATACACTACATATTTCAATTAGAATACGGAGGTAGGTTCCTCTAACTACCTAGGAATAATTATTAAAAAAAAGTAGTGATTGATGGGTTAAAAAGGGCAATCAATTCCTGATCCGTACATTTTGAGTACCAAAAATCAGAACAGGTATTTTTATTCGGAGTGGAAAATGCATTTCTTGGCACTTCAAGATGTTAGCACTGGGATATCTCACAAATCAAATTCTAGAATAAAAAGGCGGATAACTTTAAATTGGCAACACTGTTTTCGGTGACAGCTGATTTGACAGTTATCGATATTTTTGAGATAAGTAAATAAGTATAGGGCGTTTTTCTTTTTTAGTTCAGAGCAGAGCCTGAACTGTCAAAAAAAAATCGTGTTTCTTTTTTAGCACAGAGCATTGAGAGCTCCAGTTTTGTGTTTCTTTTTTCGCTCTGAGCATGTTCAGAGCAGGTTCAGTGCACACTCTATGATCTCAGAATAAATTGATAGAGCAGATGGAGTTGAATAGCTGAACACAAATTTGACAAGTGGAAAAAGAAGGAAGGAAGAACTCTCAGAGCAGAGCACGCTCAGAGTATGTTCGGAGTGTTCAGACTCTGTTCAGAGCTCTACTCTGAACTTAAAAAGAAAAACGCCCATAGTATAAATGGGAAAATATAATCGGATATCTCTTGCATTTTTTTTGTTTAGTGATGAAGCACATTTTTGGTAAAATGGCTATGTCAATAAATGGAATGATTGGCTTATTTGGAGCGGTTATAATACCTGGCTGATGAATATTGCTAAATTCAGAAACTCAAAAAACTTTTGTTTCAGTGTATGGAATTAATTTTTTTTTATTCATGTTAAAGCTCATTCAATTTTATTAAATAGCATATAGCTTAATTAGTTATAAAAATAATTTGGCAAATTTTTAAACAGTCCTCGTTTAAGGAATAAAACCGACTCTAGTAAACGCAGTCGTTTAGTTGCGAACCCTTGTCTAACCTTTTCTTAATTTTAAATACTTAAAACAACTCTTCTAACTAATGAAGGTTTTAAGAAGATTTGTAAAGTTTTTAGCGAATTTGTAAGGTTTTATTACAATTTGTGGTAGAGCATTCGACGGCAGATCGAGAGGTCTCCGGTTCAAATCCGGGTGTCCCCTTTGAAAATTAAATTTGTTTGTAACTTTTGTTCTCTTTTTTTAACTGCCCTACAGCTATGTCACCTTTCCAGCTTAGATGACGGGCGATTTTGTGAGCAGAAAATGATTTGCCGCGATATGGTAGTCCAACACTATGTACCACATTTTTTTTTTGTTTTTGTTGGGGCGGTCGACCGAATACAAGTTTGTATTGTATTTTGTTTGGTGTCGTAGTCTATTGAATCGAAGGGTGGAGATGGTGTTGTTTTGTAGTGGTAATGCTTACTGGGTGCATGCACCACAAATTAAAGCTAAGACAGTTTTTGTGATTGTTGATTCACATGTTTAAAATCTTCATCAAACATTTTTCTTTAAATTTTTGTTATGAAATTACAAACGTTGAATAGATAAAGTATACTTTAAAAAAAATAGAGAAGCATTTTGCTGCTTTTAAAGTGAACAAAAATAAATGTTTTATAAAGTTCTTGCAATCAAAAAATTCTTTAATATCTCAAATTGCATAGAAAATCACCGACGTCATTCATCAAGTACTCAGAAATCAAAGGTTTTGAAGGTTTTCTCAAGGTATTCCACGCATTTTAATCTATCCATCACCTACCTTTCCTTTATATGCGCATTTATTATATTTTTGATTTTATTTTAATGTTTGCAATCTTATCTCAGGATCGAAATCAAAAAACCTTAGTTGATTTAAGATTATTCTCAAAAAGTCTCCAAAGTGTAGATAATACCTATTAAAAAAAAGTACTGAAACATCGCACCAAATGAAGATGTTCTTCCCCAGAAATCTTTTATGGAAGATTTTAACCCCCTACCCTCATGCCTCTACTATATTTCTCATCTTATGATGGCCCCAAAACGTCTATAGCAACTTTTGGTGGCATGGCGGTATGGTAACATCACTTCTATGTATACTACAGAGTTGATAGTAGATTGATTATATGCCAGAATAGGTAGGACGAAACAGAGATAAAAACATAAAACAAAAATTTGCTTCTTTGGTTTTATTTAACATTTTTTTTTTTTTTACTTCTCATTATGCTATAGATAGTGCTGTGGTGTTGGTGATGCTCCGCAGTGATGGGGTTTACTTTTTTCACCCATCATCGGATTTTTCGATAGCCTCTGGCTAAAGGGTTGTGTCGTATGATCATGACGATGATGATAAGAGGCGAAGTAGGAAAGGATAACACTTCTATCTAAAACAACAACAACAAAATAAAAAAAAAAAAAAACACCAAGAAGGAAAGAAAAATTCTGGCGCTTCTATATACAAAAAGGAAAATTGGAAAGTTTCGATTTTTTTCCACTTTACGATACTTATACTCGTTTTTTTTTGTTTGAAGACCAGGAGTAGGTATCAGAAAATAGAGAATGGGAACGCGTTGTGCCCTTCGGCTTTTTCCCAAATCAGTTTAGTGATGAAAACTTTCAATTTACCATGAGATTATATCGTTCTTTAGTTATTTTTTTTTTATCTGTTTATTTTTGTTGTTGGTTGTTAAAGGATACATTTTTTAACACTTTGGAACCAGAGGGAGTTAGCTATATGGAGATGAAGATAGTCCTGATGAGGGTGATGATGGCAATGGCGTTGATAGCGATAGTGATGATGATGAGTGTGATGATAATGATGTAGATGTTGATGATATAGTGTGTCTGTGTCGGTGTTTCGTGATGTTGGACTTTGGATAATGGTGACACTTGCATACATAGACATATATTCTCGTACATACGAAAACTATTCTTTTTTTCTGAGGGTGTTTTTTTCTATATTTGTCTTATTGATTTTTAAGGGACACTGGACTAAAATAAAAAAAATGGTCAACAGAATTTAAAGGCGAAAAATTAAGCGTGTATGATTTCACTGAAACTGAACATCACCTAGAATAAAAACGGAGTTTAATTTCAATCGCGAGAAGCGCATCAAAAGTATATTTATTTACATAGCTAAGAACTTTTTAATCTTTTCAAGATATCGTTTCGTTTCAGGTGAGGAAAAACTTTAAAATATGCAGTTTTTGAATTTATTTTTTTTGACTCGCGTGAATCGCGTCACTAAATTAGATTTCAACTAAGTTTTTCTCTTTGCAGTTTTGGAGGGGTAGAAGACCTCCACTTTTTTTAATCGCTTGAATCGCGTCACTAATTTAAATTTTAATAAGGTTTTTCTTAATGCAGTTTGGAAGGGTGATAGACCTCCACCAATAGCCAGACCTGAGAAACAAATTGATTTTTTTTTATTGATCGCGTGAATCGCTTCATGGTTTTCTTGAATGAAATTTAGTTAAATTTTTCTGCAGGTTTTCAAAAGATCATAAAAATAGCACTGTGTGCCAAAAGACCCATTCACAAATCATGGAGTGTAAATACATACACCGTATTGTTTTGAATCGCGCTTAGCGCATCATTCGATTTATTTCTTAAATCTTATAAAGTTCTATGTGCAGTAACGCCAACCAGAACCCGATGTGGAATTTTACAAACAAATGGCTGTTTAGGAATTTGAGTTTGGTATGTATAAGCAGTACTTAATGGTCATAAGCTATTTACCCAACCTAAAATGTACCTAAATACCGCGAATCGCGTTAAAGAATTTATGGGTTTTAATTTAAAACTAAGTTAACTTCTTGGTCTATCGTATGTAGATATATTATTATCTTAGTAAAGTTTTTGAGTTCAGAGCAATGCATCAATCGAGTCAATTTGATACGAATTCTTTAATCGCGCGAAACGCCTCTATCGAGTCATCAGGTTTATGGAACAGCTTGCACCGCTGAAATTTGATGTTTTTGTCTATGTGCTAACAGTAATCTTCAGATAGATGCTTATTCCATTAGAATAAATGATGGAATGGTTAAGGATTTTTTCCTAAGACTTTCTTTTTCTTAAAAGACGCACTTTATTGCTTCCAATCAACAGTCATTTATTTATGTATTGAAAAATTATTATTAATTAGTTTTGGAGTTTTTGAAAACAGAATTTACAATTCTATTTATGTATATTAAAGCAGTATGGATGTCCATCTATACTTATTTTTTTCTTGTTTACTCTTATTCTATTAGTAAAACAATCTTTATCTTTGCTTTTTTTTGTCAACTAAACTTTAAATAAAATATCTTGTCCTTTCGAAAACTTATTTTCCCAGCTTAAATGTCACTTTTAAACTTATTTAAAATTCCAAACATGTGACCAACATTTTTCGAAGTAAAACCTTCCCAAAAAAAAAAAAAAAAAAAACTGTGTGTACTTTCTGTGTAAAATATCCTTCAACGTAAACTATCTGCTTACGAGGCTTGCATCAGCAACAACTACTATGTCTTTTTCTTGTTTAAAAATAACAAACAAAAAATAGACAGAATGTACCTACTTCATGGCCTACATTTGTAAATTCTTTAACAAAAAAAAAAAAAACAAACACAAAAAATTACAAATTTCATGTCGGGCATGAAAAATAAAAAAAAAAAAAAAAGGAATACACAACCCAACAACTAAGCCATGCTATAAGGATCACTAAATTGGAAGGATATTCGTAAAATTCATTACGAAAAGAAAGCACGCAGCGTGCAGAAAAAAAAAGGACCTTTTATCAATAGCGCGACCTAATTTTTATTATTTTTTATTTATTTATTATCCCAGGCCTATGTCTTCGTCGTCGTCGTCGTCTTTTGCTGTTGCACATTTTAAGTTTCCTCCTCCTTTTCAAGGATTGAATAAAATATAAACGATGAAGGAGAAAGGCTGCTCCAGCTCAGCCAAGCTCCTCAGTACGGTTTATAGAAAAACAGTTTCAATATTCCGGTCATTTACCATCAACAATGCGAAGAAAGAAAAACTTTTTTTTTCTTCTTTTTTTTTGTTATTTTTTTTCTTTTATTTTTGTCCTTCGATTTTGCTGAAAGAAAACTTATAGATTCAGTCATATAAAAATGACCCGGTCTTCGGGGATATCCCTACTCCTCCTATATGTTTGTATGTATGTGTGGGAAAGAGTGTCCTGGCCAGAAATTAATTTCATTCCGAATATTGTTGATGATAATCTATTTGCCAAGATGTTACGACTATCGATCAGATTTGGATTTTTTTTTTTGTTTCGTTTGGTCCATGGTATATTTTATGTACTTATACATATGTGTACATACTGTATATGTGTTTAAGTACTCTTACTCGTGCACGTCGTCGTTCATATATAGATTTATATATAATATACAACAACTTTTCATTGATTGATTTTTCTTCATTTTTATGCTTCCTCGTGTGTCCATTTGGGCGAAAGTTTATGTTTTTGTTGTTGTCTTTGTTATTTTAAGAGAGATGAAATGAAAAAGAAAACCAAAACTTACAATTTGCCGAATCTTAAGGTCACCAGGTTAAGAAAGATGGAGTGGCGTGAGCAGAGTAGAATGGGATTTCATTAATTTTTGGCATGATACTCGTAATCACCAACATCACCAGACTACTCTTCTTTTTTTTTGTTTCATTATCAGGGCCAATAAGCTTTAGTTGTATAAGCTGACATAAGGAAAATTGTTTTCTGGATGTATGTCCTTACACAATATAGGTAGCTTAATATATAAATCATCAATAACTTCAACTAATTTGATGTTTTCTAAACCAGAGTTATCTAACTCCAGAAATAAGTTAGCCCACAATGAACTAAGGAAGCAGTTTTTCAGTGGAAAATGCATGCGGAACGAACTAAAAACAAACTGGGTGGATAAAACATCTGTTCAGTTAATCCTATGTTAACTCACCAAGTTTTATGAGTTAACTCTTATTTAACTTTAAACTGGACCTATAAGTCTTCTATTACACAACGACTTTTCTTTCTTTTTTGAAATTTTCGCTTTTGAGGTGAGGTTGAGTCACAGCTCTTTTCGAACTTCGAAAAAATTAAGGAGTTGTGTCTCATATTCTTTCTTTTTCGCACTCGTTGTCCTTCGAAAAGTCATGTCTCAAAAGTCAACGTGTAGTACCAGACTAAAAAACGTAATATTTAATTACATGAAAGTTAAGTTCGAAATTTCGAACTTAACATTAACTTGGAATTTGACAGGTCATGGCATTAGAACATGTGAATGACATAGACAAGATACAAACAAAGGCGTTGCTAAACAATAAACATATTAAATGCAGTAACAACTAGCTCATATCCAAGAGATAACTGTGTTACCGACCGACGCTAATTACCTCACTGTTATCGATATAACTTGTTTGAAAACGTCAGTTTTTTTCTGTGATGGCGTCGCTTATTTTCGATGTTTATTTTGTTTGTATCTAGCTGTCGGGCTTGCAATAACGGTGATCAGTGGGAACGAGATAAAGATACAGAAAAGTAAAAATCGAAGAAGACATTCCAATGTGATAACCGTCCATCGATTGCGGTCTTACCTTAAAACTTAAAATGACATCTGAATGATTTTATGTTGTTTATCTCTGAACGTGAATATTACAATTTTTTATTATTTTAAGTATTTTGTTCTAGTATTTTTTACGAGAAATATTTAAATTGGTAAATGTAGTGAGCATACTTTATTTAAACTAAAATACAAAAATAAAATAATTTTCAAACATCAACACCAACTGATAGTGAGTCAGTTTCGTTAGCTCTGTTTGCTTACTATTTCTGGAAACTAGTATTAATTGCGACAAGACAAAATTTTGGATGTGGAGGTGATTCTTAAATTTCGTCGATTTATGGGAAATTGTGCAATTTCGATGATGATTTCGAACATTATTTTTTGAGTTCATGCTTGATATTTCAAGAAAATACTTAGGTTTTATCGAGTGATCAAACTTTTTTTCCTATGTTGACGTTCTTTTGATTAGTGTTAATATCTTAGTCTCCCTTCCAGTCCAGTTTGTCAGTGCGAGATAGAAGTTAAACCCGAGTTAAATAATCAAATTTGGTAAGTTAACTCAGGACTAGCCGAACAGATGCTTTTGATGGTTTATCCACCGAGTTTGTTTAGTTGTTCCGCACGAATTCTCTACCAAAAAAGTACTCCCTCATTTAACTATGGGGGTTAACTGAAAGTTAACTAACTCTGATTTAACTCACCACTGAAAAACAGGGCCTCAATTTTTTACTTTAAATAAAAAAAAAAAAAATAATTTTCCTTATCCCGACAAGAAAAAAGAAATATTCTTCAATCGACTGTGAGATAACCGTCCTTTACACATATATCTAACCCTTGTTAACGTTGCAATACCCATCATCATCATCATCGACAGCAAAACTAACAAAAGAAGTGTTAATCGCACAGAAAAGGCAATTGATTGGTTGTTTCAACAAAAATAAAAACTAAACGCTAGAATGCGCGAATGAATCCTTTCAATTTCAGTCATTTTCTTTTCTTTTTTTTTTTTTTGCTCTAAGCTCTTTCCAGCTTGGTGCATTTTAAAATGTTTCTTCTTTCTCTTTTTTTTTGTTGCACCTCAAAGTCTTTTCTTTTGACCATGGCAGGTTCACTATATACGAAGGTGTTCTCGGACTGCATAGAGGTGGAATAAATGTAGCAAAAAAAAAAAAATAAAGCAACGATTCAACGGAGCGTATACTAGTTATACGTAACCTTAGAATGGAGTCAGTTTGCACTTTATGTACTGACACATCACCCAACTCTACACCACCTCCCTTTTTGCGAAACACCATCCCGACTCGGGGAAAGAATAGACCAAGGTGCACACGTTGGTGGTAACTAACATCTCTGATATGGTAATGTGATTGCGAACTACGTAACACTCACTGAAGTGGCATGGCACACTATACTAAAGGATTTAAGGAAGTGTGTGTTACCTCATATAGAGGTAGCGAATGTAAGGATGCCTATAAGGTAGCACAAAGCAATTCAATTTATGGAGTTTGAAGTTTGTTTTTGGGACTTCTCTATTTTTACTTACTACGTGTCTTTTTTGGAAAGTTTACCATTTTTTTTAGCCAGAATGGATTTTGAGATCAAATTGTTTCTTTTGGATCATTTAACTATGTACGAATTTGTTTGAAATTGTGTGTGTGAAATTCCTTGAAAAGAGTAGTTAGGCAAATTCAACTTGAGCTTTTCGATAAGATGCTTTTTAAGGTCAGGTAGAATATATAACAAATTAAAAAACAATTGAAGTAAGAAATATTTAGTATGAAGCATTTTCATATGAGTTCTTATACAGAAAAAACCCAATTTTTGTCAAATGTTGTGTTTTGTATTATTGTTCTTGTTCTTTAGAAAAAAAAACCGAAATTATGCCTACCTTTACGAGATTTCTGCTTCAGATTTTGGAAAATAAATACAAATTATCCTTTTCATCAATGCCTTTAACGTAAGAAAGTGAAATAAAAATGTCCCAGTAAATATCCCACTGGGATCAAAAATTTCCCTTTTTCTTTTTTTGTAGAAACAGGTCTAAGAGAGACATTTATGTTTAATTTTATCTATTTTACTTATCCTACAAGCTATACAAAAATTTCCCACAAAAATCTGCATACTTAATTCAAATAACAAGAAGAAAGAAGAAATGTCACGCATTGGATTGTTAGTGTGTACCATTTTGATATATTTAAGAAGCTATGTTTATATACATACCAATATTACCATAATTTGACCTTTGATATTTTCTTTTTTTCAGCGCATAATGGACTCTGCAGAGCAAGCAGCACTCTCCGAGCTCGAGTCGCAAGGTCATAGTTCATCGTCGGGTGCAACACAACACTATGATGCCCGCCGAATCAATGAATACAATTCCGATGGCAAATTAGCTGATGGAGCCCGTCACATGGACATTCGATTTATGCGTCGATTTGAACGACTACCAGTCAACTTAAGTCTCAGTTCGATTTTAGTGCCAAATGGAGTGAATTTAGATGAAAACGATGTCAAGGCATCTTTGCAATGGAGCTCTCACCTGGATCCGCTTTTTCAAAATAATCTAGAAAGAGATCCGGCCTTGTCATGGCAGTACTTTGGATCATCAACTGGATTTCTTCGTCGATTTCCTGGTACTGCTTGGCCACCGGAAGGTTCGAGAGGGAGTAAATTAATTCATGATTTTCGAACGCACAATTGGTTTGTGCAGGCTGCCTCATCACCAAAGGATATTGTAAGATTATACTTGATGGAGACTCTTGAAAACAAACATTTTTGAAAATAATTCTCATGCTACTTTCAGATGATTCTTCTTGACACTTCATCGAGAATATCTGAGAAATCCTTCGAACTTGCCACCGAAACGGCTTTCAATATTCTTGATACCTTGGGTGAAGATGATTATGTAAACCTGATAACTTTTACAGAGACTGTCAAAACTCCGGTGCCTTGTTTCAAGGACAGAATGGTCAGAGCTACTCCCGATAATATCCAAGAAATTAAGTCCGCTGTCAAGGCTGTCAAATTAGAAGACACTGCAAATTTTACGGCAGGTTTGGAGTATGCATTCAGTTTGCTGCACAAGGTAAGACGAATTAAAATTCTCAAGACCGTCCTTAGACAGTTTGTAATGGAATTTTCTCTTTCAGTACAACCAATCAGGGGAGGGAAGTCAATGCAACCAAGCAATCATGCTTATCACGAGAGGAACCACGGAGAGCCATAAAGAAACCATCAAGCAGTATAACTGGCCCCATATGCCCGTTCGGATCTTCACTTACCTTATCGGGGATGAATCGAGCTTCCGAAGTAATCTCCATGAAATGGCCTGTTCAAACAAAGGTTTCTTTGCACAAATCAATTCAATAGAAGAAGCCCGTGAAAAGGTCATAGATTACGCACTGGTTATGGCCCGTCCTATGATTATGTACCAAGCCGATCACCCAGTCCATTGGAGTCCTGTTTTTATGGGTGGCAAGTCAGGAGGTATTGGGCGAGATAGTGAATTTCAACGACGTCTCGTGACGACAGTTTCAACTCCGGTCTTCGATAGACGAAACCATTCGGTGAGAGTGGCGAATTTGTTAGGTGTCGTGGGGACTGATGTGCCCATTGAAGAAATTCGAAAGATGATACCACAACACAAGTTGGGACCGAATGGTTATTCGTTTATCGTAGATAACAACGGAAGGGTGCTTTATCATCCAGACCTGAGGCCCATAGGTGATGCAAATCATTATATTGATCATTTGAAGCCAAAATATACATCGGTTGATATAACGGAGTTGGAGCTGCCGGAAACTGAAATGGGCAATGAGCATGAAATTGTCGAGATGAACAAGAACTTGCTCTATGATGTAAGTTTGAGGGAAATTTTTCTGCGGGGTTTAAAAGATTAATATAACGATTTATGTATATTTTCAGATGCGAAGTGACATGGTCATGCCCAAGGAAGGTGAAACGGAATTTACTATCCTTAACCATTTCGATGGTATGAAGAGAGTATCTTCGAGGACTCAAAGGTTAGTCAATTGATTTTGTCAATCTTTTTCCAAAACCCTGAAAGTCTATTTCGTTTGTTCTAGATATTTCTATGGTCCTATTGAAGATACCCCATTCACATTGGCTGTTGTACTCCCAGAGAAATATGGCAGCCATGAGTTAGTCTCCCAGCAAGAGATAAGACATTCACGAAAAAATGGTAAGTCTCCCTTAAGCTAATTCAAAGTAGGCTTAGCTGAGCATATCTTCTCTTTTCCCAATTTCAGTGACAGAATATTTTAAAGGAGACAACTGGCGTGTCCATCCCGATTGGGTATACTGCGAGTACAATAGTGTAAGTGATTTGGAAAAGGAACGTGAGAGTTCCGGTGAAATGACTTCATCGCGTGAACAAGAACCTAGCTTTTCGACCCCCGAAGAGCAGGTGTTGCATTTTTTGGCACGCGCTGGTAGGCCTGGTTGGAAATGGATGTCCGTAAGTTATATTTTTAACAAAACAAAAAAAAAATATACAAACAGTTCTTAAACGTGAATACAAAATTCTTATAGGTTCGTCCAAAATCTCCTCAACCCCATCACAGTATGCACGGCGCAACACCTGTTAGTGGCCATTTTGGTCAACATTTAAATGGACAAGGTTCTCGCAAGGCTGAACCATATTTTTGCGATCGAACCTTGATTCAAAGTTTAGTAAGAGATGCTATGGTAACAGATGGTTTAGAAAGAAACTCAACAACACCATCTAATGGAAAGGAGGACAAACAGTAAGTTTGGAAATTGCGGGAAGATTATATCTAGTAATAAAATAATGAAAGAGTTTTTTTTAATAATGGAAGTCTATTAAGACTTTTGGGAATTATGTTACATTCGTTGAACTTTGGGGTATGATTAACCATGACAAAATGAAAGTTAGTGTATTTCATTTTGATAACAAGCGATCCTGCAATTGGTTGATTTCAGCTTCATCAAGTGATTTCATCCTTAAATATCAAGGTTTCTATGAGAATCATACTTTTTCACATGTCCGGTGATAATATTGCAGTTATATCAAAATTTCCCAAAAAAATCCCATTGGGATCAAAAAATTCCCTTCAGTTATTTTTGAAGATTTATCTCTAAATATGCCATTTTTAATATTTTGTCCAAATTCAATCAATCCTACTATTACTTACAAAATTTCCCTTTTGGTTCTTATGAATTTAGAGTTAAGGTTAACAGTCTATCTCTTTAACTTTTAATAATACTTTGAATGTATGAGTTTCTTATCTGTCGAGATTAGTTCTCTCAATCAAAAATTAGACTTTATGATTATAATTTTATTTAAAAAAAAAACACCTACCAAAAGTTCAACGAATCATAATCTTCGAAAAGTTAACTTTTAGGATACACTTTGCACAATTTTTCTTAATTTCAATTATTTAAATGGTATTATGCACTATTATAGCACATGAAATTTTCTTTTTTCTTTTTTTTCAATTTTTTTCATCACAATCTATGAATTATTTCAAAATATTTTTTTTACAAACTTTCTTCCTGCTAATAAAATGAAAAAAACCAATCGAACTAAAACTAAAATAATATTTCTTTTATGAAAAATAAAAAATCACTTGCACATTTATGTTTTTATTTTGTTATGAAAAAAAAAATATATATTTAATAAATTACAGTCCAATTGCCACATTAATGGCGATTCTGAAAAGGTAAACTATGATGTTTTTATAAAAAAAATTATTTCAATTTAAAATAGCAATAGCTGCTGGATGTCATTTTTATTATCATGGTAATGGTATTTATTGAATTTGAATTCATTTAGGTACAATGCTAAGAATGCTTTTGTGTACTTAGACTGCTACGACTTAAGATGGTATTTTAACCTTGAACAAATTTAGATAGCAAATGCAGTAGCTCACAAGTCGCAAGCCAGTGGTAGTTAATTCCATCCCATTTTGTTGCCCTTTTTCTATATATGTACCTATATATTTTAAGCTGGACTTTTTTCAAACTTGGTTTGGCACCTTAACTATTTCTGGTTTTGAACATATTTTGTAGGTCCAAAAATGCTTAAAACTCTCAATCCATATTTCTTTTTTCAAAAATAGCTCCTTGAGTTTGAGAAAAATTCTGACGTTATTCGATCGTTATATTCGTTATTCGCAATATTCCTCCTGCTTCTTCAACATACCCTGACCTTTGAAATCAACCATTTTCAAATATGGCTATTCCTTAGAAATTCTCGGCTTAAATGTCGAGACTTTCTTTTATTGTAGGCTGGTCCTGACTCTTGCTGGCACGTTCATTTTACATCACGAAAGTGCTTCAGTTCCGAAGGGAGTATTACGGCCTCCAAAACGGTTTACAGTGCAGCAAACGTCTTCGTTTAATTTGACTTCTGGTTCCAAAAAAATAAGAGGTTGGTTGCCACTGGCTCAAATTTAACACTGATAACTGATTGAGAATATTGACGATGTTCAGTAAAGAATTATGGTCTAGGAGCATTTGTTAACATGTTTCTACAATCAAAATGCTTCGACATTTTTACGATTTTAAAATTGTTTAACACTGAATGACTTCTTCCCTGGAAAGTCAATGATTCCAAAGCCGTATCAGCCGTACTGATTTTTTTTTTCATCGGTAAGTAAATTTGGCTTCTCCAAAGCTTGTAAGCTTTGAGTCCAAGTTGCTCTTTCACCGTGCGGTCTTTTGATAATGCACAGTTGATGGTGATGCCTGTCTCTCCCGAAGAATTCGGTTCCTGAAAATCAGCCTCTGCCTTTCCTTCGCCTACCATGAAGAAGCTTTTTATACACTGTATGGTTGCACGAAACCCCAGCGAGCAAGCAATACGTGCAGTCTGTAAATTGCGTCTACTTAGCTGATTAAATACTTTCATCATCATCGTCAGCTCTACAACTGGGCTTCGGTTCAGGTTTCCCCTAACAAGTTTCTTTTCCTATCCCGATAGCCAGCCGATATCATCCATATGCGTCCCTTAAAATTTCGGTCATTGTGGTTTATATGATCATCCTTCTATATCATAAGCAAGCTCTGCCCTAAAATTATTACTCTGTGAGTTAAGAATTTTTAGCTTCCTTTCGTATCCAAGTTAAAAGTAGTCTGAATTGCTCCATCTCAATTAATTGAATGGGAATAGACTTTTTACCCACATACCTTTTTCTAAACCATCAGAAACTGTACGAATCAGATTTTATCTTCTTTTTTAGATTCACTATTTTAGATTCGCCGTTTTGAATTTTCAAATATTTTGAATTGGTTCCTAATCCTCAATTTTTTTTCTTCCACTCTTCTACTGCCAATTTTCGATTCTATTGTGATCTTGACTGAAATCAGTGGGATCAAAACCTTCTCACCCTCTACAGCTTAATATTTCGTGTTCCACTGCCATATCGACCTCTGAGGCCAGCAGATTTTCAATATAATTGTATTATTTCTGCAGGTAAATGTCTACATTTGAAAATAAGAATAAATTAATTTGATGACGCGACAGCTCGTGAAGAACCAAGGCCTATGTGACCTGTGACTCTCAAAAATTCCTGTTTTTAATTGGATCCCACGAGCCAGTTTCACAGTCGACACTTACCGGAATAAGTGGCATTTAAGCTTCCCATATTAGGACTTAATTCTAAGTTTCATAGCGAGCGTAAGTGGAACTTAAGTCACCAGCATCGGAGACTTAAGTGCCACTTATTTAGGTACGTGGGTGCTGTGATATTGCGCCTTAATCTTTTACAATGCCACTTCTCTGACTTTGAAACTGGCTCTTAACGTTGTAAAACATGAATTCTTGCGTCGGTTCGTCGGGGCCATTTTTATAAGATGGTTTCTTTGACATGAAGTCTTCCTCGGACCATTGATACCAAACTTCCTGTCCATAGTCAATAACGTTTAATCAGAGCTTGTGGGTGCTGATCACACAACAGAAATCCTTTTTTTCTAGTGCGAGGGGAGTTTTCCGTCACTTCGCTTCTGTTCTTGTTAGCCCTTTGTGTAAATTAATATTCGCTTTTTCCATCGACTCAATCTATGTTACCAACATACATTTGAATTGCTTGCTCGATGAAGGTAAAAGTATTTATCCCTTTCAAGCTTTAATCCTTAACCCAACAAAAAATATACTTAAAACTAATTTAACAACACCCAACAACAAATCCATTTACAGGCAAGGCTTTCAAAAGTTCGGAGTTGCAACTTCTTTCGTAGCTACACGATCGGGACTATTTCGATGGATTGATCATATAAAACGTCCTGAGGACTCTCCTGAACCGTAAAACCTTATCCTATTATTTTTGTTTTGATTAGTTTTATTAAATTAAGTCTCACTCTTCATGCAGTCACTTTAGTGAAGACAATTCCCGGGCAATGGATATGTCATGGTACAAGCGAGCCATCGATCAACATACAGTCGAACAGGATAGTTTTGTGTACAGTGTACCATTTGATTCAGGACATTCGGGCAAGATGAATATGACTTTGGTAACAGCTACTCATGCGGTATTTGTCGAGCATCGGGGTCATAAGGCTCCAGCAGCAGTGGTTGGCTTACAATTTCAACATGACTCCTTATCAAAGCATTTTATAAACATTACTTCTGCAGTAAGGCTTTTTTGAGCATTCATTTTGTTGTCCTTATAGAAATTTCATGATATTTGGCATTTTCAGTGCACGGGAACAACGGGATGTAAGAGAACGTGTGCATCGGACAACCTGGACTGTTACGTCCTCGACAACAATGGCTTCGTTATAATTTCCGAAGAAAACGAACACACAGGCAAATTCTTTGGCCAAATCGATGGAACTATCATGGACTCTTTGGTGCAGGATCGAATCTACAAACGAGTGATGATTAACGATTATCAAGGCATTTGTTCGGATGCAGATAACCCTTATACAGCAGCAGGTGGAATTGCTCGACCTCATCGTATAGCTTCGTGCTTAATGAAATATGTGGCATCGTTGAGTACAGCATGGTTAACACTGCTACCAAATCCAATTCGAGCTTGGCCGCAGGATGATTATTCTTATAAGGACGAAGGTTTCGAAGAAACCACATACACCGATGAGTATGAACCATTTGATGATGATTACTCTCCAGTTGATGAGGAAATGGATGAATTATTTACTACACCTGATGTTGTGAGCTGTTTTTTATTTTTTTGTGTTAGGTCCGTAGAACTTTTTTTTTAAATTTCTTTTGAACTACTTTTATAGGAACAAGCAACACCACCACCCAAACAACACAAACCACATACTGGTCCCAGAGCATCTCCCGATGCCCAACATGCAAGGAGATGTGACTTGAAAACTGACCTTTTTGTCCTTCAACCAGAGAAACTTAATCAAAATGGACAAAATAATCCACTCAAGGTTAACTTTTTAAATTATTCAATTTTAATGGAAAGAGCTGTTTTACAGGATTTTTTTTTTTGATATTTATTTTTAGGGTAAATTGACAAATTGTCATGTATCAGGATGTGAACGTCCATTTAGCATCCAAAAAATACCACACAGTAATTTGATTCTTTTGGTTGTGGATACTTTGTGTCCGTGTGGCTCCAAACAACTAAACATTGAGCCTCTGGAAGAAGGTGGTGTGATTGGTAAGTTTGATGATCACCAAAAAGTAATATTTTTTTCTCAAATAATTAATCTCCCGTCTGCAAACAGTTATTTCCATGGGGTCCCATTTTAGGTATTTGGAAGGTGTAATTATCCAGAGTGTCCGGGACGTGGTTGGAAGTATTTTAGATTGTTGTTTCTTCAGTATCATACAATCCTATGGGTGTTTCCACGATCTTGTCATAGATTTTTATTTGTATTATTGTTACGTTGACAAGAAAAAATAGTAAAATGTTATATTTGTTACGCAACGAATTTTTTCTTAGAATATACCCAAGAACCACACCCTAAAATACTTCCAAACAGGTCCGGGACACTCTGTATATATTCTGCTTTGGATTTCATACTCCTATATGAGAATCTTATATAATCTTATAATAGCAAATAGTTTAAATGGGGTGGTTCTCCCGACCACAACAAATCAAATAAATTCCTCATTGCAACGAAATTCCTCATTGCAACGGTCGTTTCGAAATCGATCAACTGCAGTTGAAATGATGATCGAAAAATAATGGGTGATTTTTTAAGAGGTTTAGAACTTTTTTAAAAAAAAAACACAAAAAATTCGAAAAAATGAATGAAATATTTATTTGAATCGATAGTTTGAACCTTGCAATTTAATGTTTAAAGATAATTTCATGCAAATGTTGACCGCGGCTGCGTCTCAGGTAGCCCATCCGCTGAGTCCAATTTTGGCATACTCTTTCACACATATCGGCCGGTATCTCACGAATGAATGCATGGATGTTGGCTTCCAGTGCGTCAATCGAAGCGGGCTTGTCCCTATAGACATTAGCCTTGACATACCCCCACAAAAAATAATCTAATGGTGTCAAATCGCATGATCTAGGCGGCCAATTGACCGGCCCGAAACGTGAAATTAACTGTTCACCAAACTCGCCTCGCAATTGCGCCATTGTTTTGCGTGCTGTGTGGCATGTGGCACCGTCTTGTTGAAACCACATATCATGCAAGTCAAGAACTTCCATTTCGGGCAAAAAAAAGTTTGTTATCATCGCTCGGTAGCGTTCACCATTGACAGTAACGCTGCGATTCGCATCATCTTTGAAGAAATAGGCCCAATAATGCCGCCGGCCCATAAACCGCACCAAACAGTGGCTTTTTCGGGATGCATTGGTAGCTGTTGCAATGCTTCTGGCTGATCTTCACTCCAAATGCGGCAATTTTGCTTATTTACGTACCCATTCAACCAAAAATGAGCCTCATCGCTGAACACAAGCAGCGCGCGATGAACATTTCGAACCGAGCACGAATTTTGATAGTAAAATTCAATAATTTGCAAGCGTTGTTTATTTGTAAGACGATCCATGGTTAAATTGCAAACCAAACTGAAGCTGTTTGACAGTGACACAAGGTACTAAACACACGTCAGCTGTCAAAACCAGTGTTGCCAAAACCAAACCAGCTTAAAAATCACCCTTTATTAGACGTTTATTTTTTGTTTGTCTATACAACCCAAAGATAAAAATTGTATACTCATTACGATTTCGCGCAGAACAATTTGCGTTTTTCCTTTTTAACTCAGAGCAGATCACGGAACTGTCAAAAAAATCCATGTTTTTTTTTTGCTCAGACATATCAGAGCAAAAAAAGGGTTTAATTTTTTCCATTGGAGCTAGCTCAGAGCTTGCTCCATTAGCTCAGAATAAAATGACCGAGCAAATCGAGCGAAACGCTGAGCGTTTCCTTATGAAATGACAGTTCAGTGCTCAAGTGTGTTTCGTAATTAAATCTGAGGACTCTGATTATAATCTGCTCTGATCGCTCAGACTCTGCCAAATGTCACTGATGTTATAGATATTGTGCAATAAAATGTAGAGTTTGGAAATTTAGAAACATTTTTTTTTTCTTACCACCAATATTTTTTTCACTCAAAAGAAGGTTGCCATTTTGGGGGAATTACTAAAGGTCAAAACGTCCAAATTATTTTAATATAATATAAGTGGTGAAATCAAAGGGAGAAAAAAATATTTTGTCATAATATAGTCGTCGTTCAATGAAATCTTCACGGTGAACGAAATTGGAGCGTCTGAATTTACCACGAGCAGGAACATAGTGCAATTTATCGATAGCAAGAACCCATTGACTTATTATATAATAAGTCAATGCAAGAACCTATCCAGAAGCAAATTTCTCTTCTTTTCACTTTTGCATAAGAAGAACTGTCATTATGACACCAATCAAAATGCCATTACCAGACGTCAAACTATATTTGATCGCTGTTTTCTGGTGCTGTGTCCAGACCATCGATAACCGTCGTCTTTTTCTAAGGATTGTCACCCTCTAGATAACTTTATTGCCTACCGGCAGCTAAAGTTGTTAACCCTCGCCCTCTAAGCACCTGCCAAGCAACATTTGGGAATTTTACATTTGTGTTTTTTGTATGTGCTGAGTCATGTAACCATTTAGTTTTCTTCGCTGATGTCTGGCTGGCCTGTTGCATAATCGAAAACGTTAGCTTCCACAATGGCAAACAGAAATGTAATTTTGACAGATAAAGTTTCTGGCATCAAAAGTTATTCAAAAGTTGCTTGGTAGACCATTTAACCCAATGTTCTTAAATCAGGAACTTCTGATAGTGGAACGAGCGAGTTGGCTAGTAGTTAGCTACACCTAGCCCTGAAACTTAAACAAATATTGCATACCTAACAATTATTATTATTGTCTGTAATATAATTAAATTTGTAACATTTTCCAGGAGCCTGCAGTACACGTCGCCAAACACAAGAAACACAAAAACGCCGACGACCTAAAAAATGCATAAACTACCATCCGGAAGAAATTGAAATTCAACAATGTGGACGAAGTGCTGTGCTCTATATCACACCTTCGTCCATTATTATCTCACATTTGATCATCCTCCTGATGACCTATATTCTAACACATGCGTGATATTAAAGTGTTTTCAAAATAATTTAAATTTATTTAAAAGAAAAAAAAAAAAACAAAAAATGCATAAACTTAGTTAAATTTAAGACTAATTAAAATTTTATTATTACACAATATTATTTAATATTTTATTTAGTTATTAAAATAAATAATTTATTTAATATTAAATAAAAACAATGAGAAATAGAGTATCACTTAATTCTCATTGAAATGTACCTACGAATTTCATAGAAACATAAACAAATTAGTTAAAAATGTTGAGTTAAGTTTTTTTTTTTGATTCATTTAATATCTACATAAATTAATTGATTTCTTGCATAAAATTAAGTGCTATAGATTAAATAGAACTTAATTAAGTTAAGAAAAAGAAATTGTTAAGTTAATAGACAATAATTACAATTAATTTCTTCAACAAATAAATTAAATAATTAAAATGAACTCATTTTCAAAACAAAACAAAAATTAAATAAACTTTATTTGAATTTAAATACAAGAAAATACCTGCATGTTAGTTAATTAATTTTATATAATTTAATTATTTTTTCCAAATACTCATTGATTCAAAGAAAAAAAAATATCATTAAAAATGTGTGTGTGATTGGATATTAAACAAAAAAATTTAAATATAAAAGGAAGAAATAACTTAAAAGTGTGTATTAAAATAAATATGATGTAAATATATTTATATATATTAAAAGATTATATGAATTAATGTCTTTTTTTATTTTAATTTTTATTTTAGTTAAAAGAAATTGAAAAATAAAGTTATAGGTCTAAGAACTAAATTTATTTAATTAGAAAATTTAAAAATAATGAATATATATATTATATAAATTGCATTTTGAAAATGTTTTTTTATACTTAAACTTGTAAACGGGTAAGGATTTTATTATAAAAACAAAAGAAAGAAAAACCAAATTAAAAAAAAAAAATATAACTTAACTAAATTTTATTAATGCTAACTTAAAAAAAAAAAGAATATTTAAATTTTTTGTGTAGGCATATTTGCACTCTTTGTGTCATGTTATTACTGTTCATATTTTATCGTATTTTTTTCAGTTTTTGTATTTTTGTAGCCGATTATCATTGTAATAGGTTGATCCGTTTAAGGAATGTTTTTTTTTTTAATGTCGGGAGAGAGCTTTTATTTGGAGAATTGGATTTAATAAGAGTGTTCAAAGGAATCAGTCTGAGAAAAGTTGAGAGATCAGGAACTTTGAGTATGTTTAGAATTTTATATAAAAGAACTCGTAAGTGAGGTTCAAAATTCTTTTTTAAATTCAGTGATTTCAGAGCTTTTAAATAGTTAAAAGGCCTTATGAAATCGGCCATTAGGCTGACAAATTTTGATTATTTTAAAGAAGAGAGCTCTCGAGTAAGAAAAATATTTCATCCGTCTATTTGTAGCTGATTGTCAAAATCCATGTTGACGTAAATGTCAGATGGCAGAAAATGTAATTTTGAATTCAAATAACGAAAACAATAGACGGTGTTCACATTGGACTGACTCCTCCGATTTTTTTGACGTCTCTGTGCTTTTGCTCGCTTCTACTTTATGGTGAGAAAGAGATAGCCAGGAAAGGCAGGATTTTTTAAATTATTTAAAAATCGGTGGATTTTTTTTGACGTCTTCTTTTGTGACATCTGTTTGCTCTGGCGGTGATTTATATTTGGCACTTAAACCTTACAGAATCCAATTTTTTTCAATTGGAAACCTATTTATTAATGAAGATTTACATTTTTAAAGTGAAAAAATTGTTATTACTTTTTCAAACTGCACAGATTTCTGCTTGTTTTAACGACTGCTAAACGTCAAAGTAAGTCAGATGTATTCACATTAGTTTGTGTCTGAACAAACGAAGTTGGATTCACGTCAAAAAAAATCGGATGAGTCAGTCCAATGTGAACACCGTCATACAGAAAACCTGTTGAATAAGGCTAAGAAAACACTTGTGATCTTAATCGCAAGATTATTGAGTCGCAAAAACTAAGAACACATTGTGCCGGATGACAAGTTCACAGTATATTTCTGTCAAAAAAAAAAAAATAATAATGAATTTGTCTATCAAAACTGCATACCAGGGGCTGTTTTAGTCTGGAGTTGTAAGATTTTCTAAAGTTCTTAAATTAGAATCTGCAGTTATAAATCTACATTTCTGTAGTTGTTATTTTTCAAAAATAATAATACTCCAAAAAAACAACTGAACCCGCAAGACTTGTATTCGAAAATTACGGAAAAGACACTTCAATGTATAACAAAGTGTTGACGGTTTTGGTGCGGATAATAACCGCGACCCCATATTCAGCCGAGTAATTTCATTAAGTATTGAAATTGAAACAAAAAACAGATATGTACGTTCATTTCAATACGCCTGGTACTGAACAAATAAAGACGCCAGCATGATGAAATACAAAATGAAATGAGCTGTCAAACGAAATTAGTGAATTTGAGGTGAAAATACATTTATGTATGTAATTTGCTAACAAACCGCATTTCGGCTGTTATGAAAACGTACATATGTACCTAACTATTATTAATTGAAATAAAAATTAATACATTCCACATTCCAAGTGAAGTGTCAACGTCAAAAAAGACAGCCATTAGTTTGATTCTGAATCTGAAAGATGTAAAATTAAAAAGGACAATAAAAGGCATTTTATATATAATGCCTGTTTTGTAACTAAAACTTTCACCAAGTTTCCCGAAATTGGCTTTTTTTTCCTATGGGTTTTGACAGAAAATTGTGAAAAATTTCACGTTGCCAAACAGACCTATTTAAAGAAGTGTTTGCTATTATTTCTTTTTATAAAATGTTACTCACACAATAGGCATTTCCAGGAAAGTGATATTTAATGGGTGGCAGAATCATAATTTGTTTGATTTGTTTTAAGAATCATTCTAAAAGTGTTCACACGTATCATATTGTTCTTCCCAATTAAATTACCAATCTAAAAAGACCGTCAGTTACATGAACAGTTTTGTTGTCAAATTAATGAGGAAAAATGTTGGATTCGCTTGCTAACTTGTTAACGGAGCGAAATATCTGAAATCTCATTTTCCTGAACGGATGACAGTTTTTGCTTTCAAAAATATGTAAGCTAATATCAATTTCATCATAGTGAGGATTTTGACGTTTGTTCATACAACAGAGGGATAATATGTCTGTTTGATAACTTAAATTTTCACCAAACCCTATACTGAAATTTAACGAATTTGTCAACGTGAAAAGTGACAGCCATCATTTTGTGGCAACTGACAGATGTAATATTGCAAAGCGAAATTAAAAGCTAGTGAGTTAAAGAGGAGTCTGTCCTCAATTTCGATATTTAAATAGTAACTTTAATTACAGTTATCTAGCTATTTATATTTATTTATACATATATCACAGACAATGACAGTATGTGGTCTCAAAAATAGATACAAAATTGTCAGTTGCCACAAACTGATGATTTCGACTTTTTCGAATAAACGTGTGAAGGATATATAGCTATTTGGTATAAAGAGCTTTATTGAAACTAGATGTGTTCCACTGGGCCTTGGGATGAATGGAACGATTTCATTTTGACAAAAAAGTAAAATCTAACCTCAATATCAATGTAATTTCGATTTGAAATTATAAAAACGACGTTATTTATACTGGTGCTAGAAACATTTCGTTACTAGATTAATGACCTAGTTTAAACTACTTCGACCACAGAAAAAAAAAAGTTGACTGCAGCCATCCAGAAGAACTTTGTACCTAGTAGGTAAATATTGGAGCACATGTGAACACACCTTTTTGTTTGGTATTTTTCACCACGGTTCCCTAAACTAGGCGGTTTTTCCTATGGGTTTTCACAGCAAATTGTCAAAAATTGCGAAAATTTGTGAAAAATTTCCCGTTACCAAGCAGACTTATAATTGTTAGTTGGGGCATGTTACTATTGGCCTTTTCGACTGGCAATCTAAAGGAACAATTTGCAAAAAGAAATCCAGAAGTAGATGTGTTTCTCTTCGCATTTCAGAAGAAGGACTGTCATTCTGACATTAACCGAAAACGCCGCTATCTCATTTAAGTGTATGGGTTCCACAATGAATTTATTTAATGTCATGTTTTCACTATTTGAAAGGCTTAACATTTTGTAGAGTGATTCTGTTCCATTACAAAATGTCTGCAATTGTAATGATTAAAATTAAACGCTGAAGACTGAGGAATATTTTATCTAAACTAAAAAAAAACAGACAAGGCTAGATGTTACCTAGATAAATGTTGAAAAGTTTAAGATTCAACTTCACACTAAAGAAAAGATTTAGGTTGGCTTCAACAAAATTAATGTTTTCGTACACAAAATCGACATAGGTAGTGAATATTCCTTAAAGCTGGATTATTTTTTTTTTCAACATATCTATATGTTTTAATTTTGGTGTCAAATTTAGATTTTTAAGCGCACAAATTTAATAAAAAAAATCTATCATTTAATTTAAAACAAAATATAAAAAAATGAATAAATATTAAAATAAAAAATACACACACACTCAGCAAAAAAGACTTACCTAAGAAAACTGAACTTCATATCAAAAAAACAACCGATATTATTTAAATAAACAAATACAACCAAAGTTTAACAATAAAAACAACATCAACAAAGAATAGTTTAACAATAAGAAGAATAAATATCAAAAAAGAAATTATAGCAATATTGTTGAAACTAAAAATAAAAACATTAAAATGAAACGAGTGTAATCGATAAAATTCAAAAATTATAATTAAAAAAGCTATAAGAAAATTAAAAACAAATATAAATTTACAAACCTACCTATCATATTTTTATCTTTTTATTTTGTTAATTTTTATTTTTTTTTGTATCAAATTTGCGTACATATATGTATGTGTAAATAAAATAAAATATATATTTATTATTTCTTTTTATATGCATATACAAAAAAATGTATTATATTCTATGTAAGTAAAACTTAAAACAAACAAGAAAAAAAAAAACGATTTCTAATAGATGTATGTTAAAATTTAAACTAACACTATTTTTGTTTGAGACACATTAATTATACAACAAACAAAAAATATTTAACTAAAGTGAATGTTAAACAAAAAAAATATTCAACATATCTATTTTTCTTTTCCTAAAAAAAAAACAACTTTCATAATTTATACATAAAAAAAAGAATTTTCAATTAAAAAAAAAAAAAGAAAGAAAAAAGTTTCTGTGTCTTAAACTTGTATAAAAAATGTCTTCCATTAAATAAATACTAAATTTAATATTTAACTATAAAAAAAATTAAAACAAAACCAAGATCAAGATCAACCGAAACAAAAATATAGAACAGAAAAAAATAAAATTAAAAAGAATGAGGTTTAAAATTAACTTGTTAATTATACTGAGCAAAGCTAAATAAATTTTAAAATTATATATTATTAATAATAATATTGTACTATGTATAGAGGAAAATAAACAAAACAAAAAAGTGTAGTTTATAACAAATGAAAAAAGGATATGATATTGAGATTAAAGATGATTGTGAATGGTGTGTTATTTAATGTTAAAAAAAGCTAAACAGATTATAAGGCGCATGCTTAAAAAAAATTAATGTTAACTTTTTTTTTATCGCTCAAGTAAGAAGTCTTTTTTAAAATTTGATTTTTCTTGAGAATGTGGCAAATTATTAAAGATTATTCAGGTGTCCAGTGTGTGAATGAATAGTTAATTTTTACGAGAAAATGTAAATGAAAGTTCGCGTGTTATAAGGTGTGTGATGGTTTTGTAAATTTTTAAACATTTCTGTTTTTTACAAAACAAAAATACAAACAACAAAAAAGAAAAACTATTAGACGGATGATGGTTTTTTAGTACGTTTTTTGTACACATAATACACAATGCTCAAAATTCATTTCAAACTTCATCTCTCATCCCACATAAAAACTTTACAGTATATTGATGAAAGAGAAATTTAAAATAAAAAAAAAAACAACTAAATTTTCGTAAAGTGCTAGAAGTTTTAAACGTTAATTTAACTTTCAGTATAAATGGCCCTTTTTAAGGAAAGGAAATAAGTTGTCAGTTGTGTGATTCTAACAACCAACTAACGGAAACAAATGTTAAAGAGCATGCTTTTTTAATTTCAAATTGTAGTGACTTTTCATGGCCTACATGCATCAAAAGATGAATAGGCTCAGTGCTTTTTGCAAACAAATAAACATAGGCCCCCACTTCACACGAGGAAACTTTTTAGTTTCTAGGAGAGAAGCGCATGGAGTGAACAAAAAAGGTGACATCGGTGAAGAGTTCTGTACCCTTCTCCGATCTCACCTCCAAAACCATCGTCATGGCGTAGTGGAAAGTCATAATCTAAAATGGGTCAAATTCGCATCCCCTATCCGAGGATGCTATAATTTTTACAAATAGAGGTAGGTACAAAGCAATTTCCCTAGAGGGGAAATTCGAATTTTTGTTTTAGCTCATCTAGAACCGGTAGCTGCCATACAAATATTTTGGTTTCTTCAAATTTTCTCGAAAACGGCTCTTACGATTTTGATTAAACTTCGTAATTGTAATAACCAAGTCAATTGTAAGAAAACTGCGTTTCAGGTTTTTGTCAAAAAATTCACATAACGGAATTAGGTATTCCACGGTTTTTGAGAAAATGGTCTAATTTGTCCGTTATTCGCGTATATCTTTGCCATGGTTAGACCGATTATATTACAATTTTGCAGTCTGATGCTTCTCAATAGTTTAAACAATAATGCATTTAAAAATAATACAAAAAAAAACAATTTTTTAGTACTTTTAACTCTTTTAATAATTTCTCGTTAAATATATACATCACGCATCTTCAATGTGGGGTTACACACAGTATTTAACCACAAGAGCAAGTTCGTGCGATCCAGTCGTGCATATATTTTTTTAACAGTGCCATTTTATCTGCCATTATTTTTTTTATAAAAGTAAAGTGGCAAACGCAAGTGAAATGATACTTTTAATTAGGCTATTTTTGAAAACGTCATTTTCATCAATTACAACATTACAAGGTGTTCTAAAACGCAAACGGCAAAAGTTAGATATTCAAAAACCCAAAACGAATATTATATGCAAAAGCATTATTTACGATAACGCAGTTTGCTAAAGTCATATGTTCGATAACATCATCTGCGGCGAAACTCTGCAGTTCAAAAACCGAGTTGAGGACAAAAAATATTGAAATATAGAGAAGAGAATTAAGAAGATTGTCTTTTTTGTTTATGTGGGTGAAAGTTGTCAAATGCGTTTGCTAGAAAATTGTATGACGTTCATCAAACATATTTTGTGCAAGCAAAACGATTGCATACATATTTGATGATAGCGATATATGCGTTAAAAAATGACGATCAAATTGACGTTGGTTTGACGTTTTGAAAAACGCCCTTATACTGCCACTGGGTACGTTCAGAAGACGTGCGGACTTTTATTTTACTTTTTTATTTGGTACAATACAGCCATTTAAAATGTCACAAAAAAATATTACATTATATTACAAATTAAATTATCTTTATGATTTATCACAGTTTTCTGACAGTTTAGCTTTAACTTTACTTATAATATAATATTTTTTTTTTACTTTAAAAATAAATCAGTGTTCAAAATCATTTAAGCTATTCTACAATCAGTGATATTGTCTTATAAAATCTTTTTTGAATAAATATATATTAGAAACATTCTTTATTCGACTTGAAGGCAAGGCAAGTTTCTCGTCTCTGATTGGCCAGCTGTCGCAAAATTGCCTTCCAATTAGGGCAACTTTTATTGGAAAGTGACTGGAAAGCTAGTCATGAAATATCTCCCTTCATTTCAAATCAAGTGCATTTATGTCAAAACATCAGCTGATTATATTTTGTCATTAAACATCAAGGTGAACTTCATTGTTCTGTGACTTCTTTTTTCCACGTTCGTTTTATTGTTTTGGGTGGAGGAGTTCTTTATCAAAATGAAAGAATAGATTTAATTAAAAATTGTATCATTAGTAAGAAGTATTGTAAAATTATAAGTTACAATTCGTATTTGATTTGTGTGAGGTGTTTCTCAGATAAAAATATTACTTATTATTATTATTACTTATATTATATTGCACTATCAACGGAAGGTAAAGGTTGGAAGTAAAGTTCCAATTTTGGCATTAATGACATCTCCAAAAACAACTCGTTTCCTTTGTAAAATTTGCGTTCAATGAATGCATTTGACTACATAATATGTAGTCCCTTGTGTCTGCTGAACGTACCCACTGTCACCATTTTTCGAATAATGACAATGGATCTCTGCCACCAAATGTCAGAAGTGTCAGTGTGAAATTAAAAAAAAAAAAAAAAAAAACAATCTGACAGCACTCCCTGGTTGGAAAACAAAACCAAAAGCAGAAGGCACGAAAGCGAGCCAAAAAAAGTCGTGTGTTTAATAATAGTGATAAATATGTAATAAAATTAGTTTTTTGTATCAAAGACTTGAAAAAATGTTCACTAAAATGTTTAAAAACTAATTAATAGGTAATTCGATCGCAAATTTAAGTTTTCAGTTCCAAATACAAAAAATAATCAAAGGACCGGATTTTTAACACTGCCAAGAGCATGTAAATATTTTCCAACCAGGGACTTTTTTTGTTGTTGTTTTTAGATGTCAAATTAGAAAGAGAAAAGACAAAGACAAATCTTGGAAGACCTCTATACACAATAGAGAATGAACCTACTAATTTTTGCCAGAGCATTAGAAGGCATTAAACTGCGTCTTTGACTTATCCATTTTTTCATTTAATTTGACACTTCACAGATATAACAATACAGTGCTCAGGTGTGTTTTATAATTTAATCGGAGAGATCTGATACATTATACCGAACTCACTCTGTTCGCTCAGGCTCTTCTCTAAAGAAAAAGAAAAAAACTGCCTAATGTGACATTTCTTTTGTCCCACCTTGTAGTTCTACTTTTGCGGATCGAAAGATCGAGTTGGAATAGAGTTTAATTTTTGATCAAGATTTTTAGTCAATTGATTTGAGAGATAGATTTGGAGTTGAAATAGTGTTGTTGTTTATGGCAATACACATACAAATTAAAAAGAATTTACCTGAGTATCTATTATAAGCAATAACTCACACCCATGTAAATACACGGAGCTTAGCAGGATCTGTCAAACTAACTTCTGGACTCAGCTAGGTTTTTGGGATACAATTTTAACGAAGCTCCTTTCGACTCAACACAATTAGTGTAGAAAGAGAAAAATAAGCTAACTTCCGATCACTTCAACTCCACATGTAAACTTGGTTACCTCCATTTTATGAAGAATCGAAAAATCGGGTTGGATTTTGAAGTTTGAAATAGCAATATTTCGACTCAGCTCCACTGAGCGCGATCGATTCGAAGCACGCCCATTTCAACTCTATCCGTGTATCTAAAATGGTCAACGGAAATCTATAGCTCGCTTTAATGCCTTTAAAACACATGCATCTTTCAGTTGGTAACTTACAACTGCTACTTTCCTTTACTTGCGAGCATCTAGTTTCGGGTGTATAAGAAAATTATAATTTCTCTTTCAAAACCTTATGTACATAACTACCTATTACTAAATCAAAACCATTTCACTAGAAAAAAAAAAAAAAACTATAAACATATTTCTTACTCTATCACTCTATCTCACCATTGCATCAATAAAGAAAAACAAATAAAAAACACACATACCTACATACCCAGCTATTTCCCTACCATTTACCATTTATTAGTTATTTCATTGAAAACCAAACAAAAATCATTTTCTTTAAGTATTTTTATAAATACTTAACATTAATTCTTGGTTTTAATTAAATCAAATTAAAACTTTAAAACAAATTAAAAAAAAAAAAACATTGATGTCCAAAAAAACTACAAATATTTAATTTTCAATAAATTTGAGTCACCAGAAAAATTAATTCAAAATAAAATGATGAAAAATATTTGGCGATTAAAAACAAAAATAAAACTAAAAACATACCTACATTCATATCACTATTAAAAGTTTACCTGTGTAAAAAAGGCTACCAATTAAAAAACACATATATCAAAACCAACAAAAAAAAGAAATAGTATTAAGAATTTTCGGAATGTAAAGCAAAAATCAAATCTAACAACATTTTTTGGCAAAAAAATAAAATTAACATCAACAAAATTATATTTACTAAAAAACAAAAAAAAAAGAATATTTCACATTTCTCATATCATGTTCTCAATTAGAAAGAAAAAAATTGTTAAAAATAACCATAAAACTTAAAATCAATTTAACAAAAACATCAAAACTAAAATTTATATTAAAAAAAAAAAACAAACAAGCGAAATCGTGTTAAAGTTTTTTTAATAAGAAAAATTCATTTGTAAAATAAAAACATTTTCAAAATATATCTCTCAAAGTTTTTCCAAATAAAAAAAAATTAAACAAAAAGCGTATTTGTCCATTCTAATTGTTAAATATAAAAAGAAAAAATTAAGAAATATTTTAAAGAAAGAAAAAAATATTCAAACAATAATAAAAAAAAAAAACTCAGAAAAAAAAACAAACCAAACAAAATCCATCGACATCTACAAACCTCAAAAATATAATTAAAACAACAAACAAAAGAGATACAAATTAAATGGCCACAATTTTCTCCTTTTCCTTATTAAATCCTATCCCGCCCGAAATTCTCTTTTAACAAAAAAAAGAAAACAACAAACAAACAACAACAAAAATGAAATACTCCAAAGAAGACCAAAATAAATTCGAAAGAAAAAAAAATCTCAAAAGAAAAACTACGAATTTTTATTAAAAGCAAAGAAAAAATAAAAAATATTTTTTAACGAAAGATAAATTTAAAAAAAATTGTTTACTAGTTAGAAATAATATTTAAACAATTTCAAGATCGCGGGAAAGCAAGAAAGCATGAAAAACTAAAAATTTTGTTGTAAAAAACGAAGGAGTAAGAACACAAAACAAAATTATGAAACAACTTTTTTTTCAAAAAAAAAAAAAAAAAAAACGAAAACAATTCCAATAAATGTATTATATTATAAAATTATTACACAAAAATACACTTAGAACAAAACACAACCACTGACACAACATAAAGACATAAACCAATATATTACATTTTCAAACATTAAAAACGTCAGAGAAACAGAATTCACCTAATAGAATAAATTTTGTTAAAAAAAAAACAAAAATATTAAATTTAAGATAATTATTATTAATTGATTAATTATTATAACTATTACTAATGAAGATAAGATGAAAACAAAAATTTAAGAAAAAAAATGAGAAAAATAATACTGAGATAGAGAAATAAAATGAAACGAAATAAAATAAAATAAAACTCAAAATAAATAAGTTTTTTTAATTTTTTACTGGATACATACGAAGGACCCTGTGGCGTGGGGGTTTTGCTGGATTTACACGACTGACAAATTTACAGTTTTGTCAGCAAACTGCCAAAAGAATGAATTTGTTTATTCTTCTGACAGTTTTTTTTTACAGTTTACTGATATAATACTGCCAATTTGTAAATCGTGTAAATCCAGCATTAGTTAGTACGCTGGAGCGTCACACCGGAAATCGGACATTTACATATGTAGAATCGAATCCCAGGCTATTCAACTTAAAAACATGCGTGATAAGTATCATTTGTTAAAATTTTCGACTGAAAATTTCAATACTCAAACGAATTTCAATACTGTCAAATTTGAATTCAGACTTAGAAATCATTAGGCGCGTTCAGGAAAATGAGAGCTCCAATTTTTTTTCCTCAGTATTTTGACAGCAAAATGCAAAATGTGTGAATGTGGTCTTTGAAAACATGTCTGTACATCCCCAACCTGCCAATTTCTACCAATTGTACCAAAGTCCAATTTTATTTTTTTAAGAACTTTCACACAGCTTTGGATAAGGTAAGACCGCACTCGACGGAACTGCACTTTAGAGGAACTGTGCGATACTGCGCAGCACTATACAGCACTTTTTTCTTTTGCGACAGTACGCGTCAAATTATGCATTTGAAATGTTACATTGACCTTGCATTTTGTACAGGACAAAATTTTGTTTGTTTAATATGTAGGGTGGGTCAGTATGAGTATACCATTTGGTTTTCGGGGTTGAAAGCCCTCCCATTTGGGCCGCCATCTTGGAAAAGGTGGTGTAAAATGTTTTTCGGCTATATCTTGAGAACCATAGGTCTCACAGAAAAAATGTTGATACAAATTGTTGATGTAAATGCAATACAACAGTTCAATGGACGAACGGGGGGGAGGGCGCCCCTTTTTTTTTTTAAATTGTTAGTTAACGCATCTTAATATATAAAACAAAGTCGTTTTAGTTACAACACTTATAACTCAAGAACCGCTGAACCGATTTTCATGATCTTTGATTTGTTGGCTTTGTTTCCGCTCCGAATAGCAGAATAACTATAAAAATATTTGAAAAATTCACTTTGTAGGGTGAAATGGGATACAATGAAAAAGACGTATGCGATTAAAAAAACTCAACTTGCGTTTCAAAGGTTATTGCTTCAGGGGTAATTTTTTCTTAATTTTCAATTTGTAGGATGAAATGGGGTAAAAATAAAAAAAATAGTCCGATTTAAGAAATTCTTTTTTTATTTGAAAAAGATTTTTTTAGGAAATGGATTTAGGGATATCCTTTTTCAATTTTTTTATTTGTAGGGTAAAGTAGGTTAAAAATAAAAATTGTCCGATGTAAGAAATTCTTTTTGAGTTTGAAAGTTTATTTTAAAAAAATGCTATTTATAGAGTGAAATGGGGTAAAAATAAAATTGTGGTTTTCGAATAGAAAAATTGTTTCTGTGTTTGGAAAGCAATAAAGCAATAAAGAATATATTGACGGCACACTTCCGGGACAAATGTCGTTTTACGGGACAGTCCCCCGCTTGGCGGGACGACTGGCATCCTACTCCGCCCCGAATAGCAGAATAACTATTCGATTAAAAAAAACTCTACCTGCGTTTGAAAGGTTATTCTTAGAAAATGACTTCACGTATAATTTTATTTTTAAATTGCAATTTGAAAGATGAAATGGGGTAAAAATAAAAAATTGTCCGATTAAAGAAAGTCTTTTTGTGTTTGAAAGGTTATTATTTTGAGTTGATGGCCTTAGGAATATTTTTTTCAAAAATTTGGTATTTATAGGGTGAAAGTGGGTGCAAACGAAAAATGGTATCCGATATCAAGAACTCTGTTTGTGTTGAAGAGGTTATTTTTGATATATATATAGAGTGAAATGGGATAAACACAAACAAAGTGGTTTTTGATTATAAAAATTCTTTCTTCGCTAGAAAAATAATAAAGGTTGTGATGATCATATTTTTACGAATTTCACCATTCATAACGTGAAGTGGGTCAAAAATCAGTATGTAGTATTCAATTACCAAAAGTATAGCTTAAATATTTATCTATATTTTCATTTGTAATTTGTATGTCAAGCTTATGTTTGTCTACCCGTGCAAAGCCGGGCGGGTCAGCTAGTTATATTATAAAAATAAAATTTTTCCTGATGCATTTTCCTGATCGCTTTAACCAATCCCTTATCTGGCCGAGAAAATTTACCGAATAAAAAAAAGGAAGTTGGCGAGCATCTGTTCACACAAGTTGGTTGGACGAGCAAGCAGGTTTTCAAAAAATTTAGAAATCCATCCAAAATGTTGGTCCAGCAGTTCTTTTCGCGTTTAAATGATCGAGCATTTATAGTTGTCGAGCCATGTTGTCGAGCATGCTGGTCCATGTAAACCCCCCTATTGGCTTGCCTTTTTCGAAGCCAGTTGAGCAGCCAGCAGAGAAGCAAGTAGTGCGTTAATTTTTTAACAATAGGCGTGTTTTTTTGCAAGTCCATATGGATTTGTCGAAAAAAACGACATCGGGACTTAGGAACTTCTTACTTACAGTTCGTAAGTTCCGATAATTATCTGGACTTAGCTAAGTCTATATGGATTTAAGTTGTTGTTGTATTTACGTGTAAAACTATTAGTCCCGATATCGTTTTTTTCGACAAATCCATATGGACTTGCAAAAAAAAACACGACTAATAGTCAACAAATATCGTTCCTTTTATTAAAATTTCTGAAGTAATTAGATTTTATGCAAAAAATAAGTTAAAATAAATTTAGCTTGGAATTTGATTGCATTTTTAAAATGTCAAAATTCAATTTCATACGAAACTTGACATTGCTTGACAGAATATTTGACGTTTGCAAATATTTCGTTACCAAAAAGCTTCAAAATTGCCCTTTTAAAAATTAAATTTAAATTTTTTTCGGATTTGTAGAGGTTTTTTTAATCCATGGGTATTGAAGACATCCTTCAATGGAATTTGAAAGTTTTAAGCTTGACAGATAGGGAACAAATTATATTTGATCGTATCGAGAATATTTCGCTCCAAATGTCAACCGATTGCCCTGAAAATGCATTTTTCTGGAGCAGAAAAAAATGGAAACAAATTCGGATTTTTAGAGTTTTTTTAATCCATTGACATCGTTTACATGCTTGACAGACGGATAGCCAAGAAACTGTATTTTGACGTCTGTAGAATATTTCGTTTTTTTTGGTACATGAATAGTTAAAGTAAATATATCTCGTTCCTTCTTTTGTTTCGCTGTCCATAATTTCAATTATTCGAGTTTGTTAACCATTTTTGCATTTTTCTTGAATATTCATTCCAAATTTATTTTCATTTTTTCAATCCATTTTGTTTGAAAGATCAACCAAAGTTGTTTACTTTAGCAGAGAAAAAGAACGACCCACTTGCAAGCAAGCAAGCCGCCTACGTCACGGATACGAATTTGACAGCCAATGTATGAACTCAACTTGCTCGCCAGTACCACAGATTATCCACATGAAGATGAAAATCCCCGGCAGCCATTTTAATTTGCCTACAAGCTTGTACTGTCAGATATCAGATAAGAAATGAGAATGTGTGTATAAAAACCTCACACATAGACAGTAGGGATATTCACACACCTTGTTAAATTGTTGTTGCAATTCCCATCTATTCATCGACGTGAGATGAAATTACAAATACAACAATGTAAACAAATGGGTTTTGGAAGGTGAAACGTACGAAAGATTCTCATCTTCATGTGGCTAATCTGTGGCCAGTACTTGCCCGTGTGGCCTCAGGATAAAGTTGTAGAGAATTTAATTTTCTATAATAAAGTTTTGAACATTTTTTATGTGAGACCTATGGTTTCCTACAAATCGCGAAAAAGCATTTTACACCACCTTTTCCAAGGTGGCGGCTAAATGGGAGGGTTTTCAACGCCGAAAACCAAATGGTGACCTACCCTACATATTAAAAAAAAATGTTGTCCTGTACAAAATGCAAGGTTCGGCCAGGCGCGCACATGCAACTAAACAGTTCGGTTTCGATTTTGAGCACTCGGGATTATATGAGAGTCCGCCGGTTTATGTGCGCTGATTCTCATATAATCCCATAGTGCTCAAAATCGCAACCAAACTGTTTGGTTGCATGTGCGCTCCTGGCCTAAAGCTCTTCATTAAAATGTTCTTATTTTTAAACAGTGTTTAACTAGTCTGCTATTATACGACGACATTATTTTATTTTAGTTTGTTATTATAGCAAATTGCTTTATTTATTTTCATAATTTGTGAAGCCCACATGTACCTATAGCTGTATGGTTGCTAAGGTGTAGAGCATAGAGAATTTCTATGCTAGAACAACATCGTTTCAATTATGTTTGTTGTTTGTTTGGTTGCTACGAGAATTTCATTACCGAAAAAAAAATTATAGAGGATTGCCAAATTTGAGTCATGACTCAAGAGTCATGGTGTAATAGCGTACGACTCACAGGACGAAATTTCAAAGAAGAATTCGAAGAAGAGTCACGACGCAAAAGTCGTCGTGTAATAGCAGACTACCTATTTACGAAACTCAACCTGAACGCGTCTAAAACAGTGACATTTCGTGCAAAAAAGTAAGCAAACATACCTTTTTTTTCTATGTCAAAGTGACATATGTATTTAGTAATATGTTAAAAAGATAAAACAGCAATCTGGCGATTTTAACTTTAGTCAAATTTTAAGAGATAGTATTAAAATTAACAAAATCCTCTTTTTAACGTTTTTAATCGTCTAAAATTTTGCGCCATTGTATTTCAATCGTTCAGCACACATTAGACCAGCAACGTCAACAGCGCCGTTTGGCCAAAGTTCTAAATTTGCTGTTGATGGTCCATTGCTGACAAGTCACTGTGATATTCAGAGGCACCACACTACAAAAAATTATAAACTCCATACATTTCTGGTGGCTGGTGCTGGTGGCAAAGTGTTTCAAAAATATTTGCTGGCCAGCGTGCTGTTTGCTTGTTTTTGTGCTGTTGCTGGTTTAATCTGTTCGCTTTACCACTGATTTCATTCTGATATTTTACATAAAGACAACCGGGATCGATATTGAATTGCATTTTAAAATGTCTCTTTTCCGAAAACCTAAAAAAATAATTCAACGTCGGGTATTTACAACATTTGATGATGAAGATGGTGATCATTTTACAAAAAGTGACACTGGAAATTCAAAGAAAATCGATGTGGATGAGCAACACAATTTTAATTATAAAAAAAGAGTTAAATGCTATGAGAAAAAACTGGAGAATGAAAAAAATGATCTAACAGACTACAAAATATCTAAAACAAAATCATTGCTAAGTTTTGCAGATGACGATGAAGGAGATGAGGTATTTCAAGTTCGAAAATCGTCCCATAGTAAAAAAGTAATGCGTATGATGGACAAAGAACGGCGTAAAAAAAAAGCAAAAGAAGGAAGAGACTACGACTACGATTCCGTAAACTATTCATCACAGCAACAAGATGAAAAAGGCATGGGAGCAGCATATTCAACTGAAGCTCAAACTGCTAGCTCTAAAAGTAAAGGTGATGAAAAATGTCTATTGACTTCGTCGTCCGTTTCATCAGAACAAAGTAAAAGTAAAAAATCTGATGACATTGAAACAGAAATTCGCACAGACGACTTTGTGCTTGTCGTTAAAAAGTCAGATCCCGCACTCATTCTGAATGGGAGGGAAGCATTTTGCGCTGGAAAAGATGACATGTCTGATGAAGATGATGAAGGTGTTAGTGTCGATGATGCTTTTAGCCAACACATGTTTGCGAAACCAGAAAATCTTACACAAATGCTTGAAAGTGGTTCAATTCCAGATGCTGCAATGATTCATGCAGCAAGAAAACGCAGACAAAAAGTCCGTGAACAAGGTGCTGTTATTCCAGTGGAAGAACCTAAAAATGTATCAAATAAAATAGGAAAGCGAATCAATCGAGAAGAAGAAGTGGAAAATTCTGATGATGAAGATCGTGTTGATATGAATGCACTTACTGGGAAAAAAGAGCTCGAAGAACGCCGTGAACAATTTTATTCTGTTGAGAATGATTATTCCGATGATGATTCGGATCGTGAAACCAATGAATGGGAAAACCAACAAATTCGAAAAGGTGTAACTGGAGCACAGCTCTTAACAGCACAACAAGAGTCAGTCTTATCACGATTTATTATAAAGTCCTCAAAAAATAAGATAGAGTCTCCGCCACCTCTGTCCACCTCTACGCTTTTAGATGTGGCCTACGCAAGGAATTCATTTGAGAAACCACAGCAGGTAATAAGTTCTAATAGTAAAAGAGAAAACAAAAAATCGGCACTAAGAACACCTCAAGAAATAACAGATTCCATAAAAACAAGATTAATAAAACTAAAGGAACTTAATGTAAAACATAAATCAGATATTGAAAGAATATCAAGGGAGATGAAGGTTCTAAAACTGGAAGAAATAGACTGTTCACAAAAAGCACCAACTGCCGCAGCGAAATATCGATTCTATCAGGAAATAAATGGATACGTCAGCAACCTCATTGAGTGTTTCAATGAGAAGGCACCCAAAATAAAGGAGCTAGAGAAACATGCTATCCAAATTTTATCAAAACATCCTATTTTCTTGATTGAGAGGCGGAGACAAGACGTTCGCGACCAAGTAAAGGAAATGACAGAATCGACCAGCAAATGTTTGGGTTCAGCTCTAAGGAGGGGTCCGGATTATGAAGAAATAATCAAAAGAACAGCCGAACGGGAATGCAGAAGAACTAGAAGGCGCTGCGAGAGAGAGAAAAGCGACACCAGTAGTACACATTTAGATGGAATGTCAAGTGATGATGAAGTTTCTGATCATGTCCTTGAACAAAAAAAATTGTCAATAGACCAATTGGAGGTGGAAGTAGATGATTTGTTCGCAGATGCTGGAGATGATTTCTACAAACCAGAATTTATACTCTCAAAATTTAATGTTTGGCGAAAGACAGATATGGAATCATATAAAGATGCTTTTGTTAGTCTTTGTCTACCCAAGATCATGGGCCCCATCGTAAGAACTGAAACAATTATTTGGAATCCTTTAAACGAAAACTACAAAGACATTGAAAATATGAACTGGTATTCTGCTTGTATGCTTTATGGATGGTCGGAAAAAGAAACAGAAGATTCTTTGTTAGTTGATCCAGATATGAAACTAGTGCCAACAATAATTGAAAAAATATTACTTCCAAAAGTAACAGAAATTGTAAGTTACTGCTGGGATCCGATGTCAACAACGCAAAATCTACGATTGATTGGATTTATTAATCGGATTGGGAGAGACTACCCAATTCGACAATACTCAAATCAATTGCAGCAACTTTTCAATGCCATTCTAAATAAATTAAAATCAGCTCTTGATAGTGATGTTTTCATACCAATATTTCCAAAACAAGTCCAAGAAGCACGGACATCATTTTTCCAGAGACAACTTTGCAGTGGTTTAAAATTATTCAGAAATTTCCTTAGCTGGCAAGGAATTATAGCTGACAACGCATTAAGGGACCTAGCTATATCTTCTCTTTTGAATAGATATCTTTTATTAGCTACAAGGATGTGTTCCACCAAGGATGCACTTATCAAAGCTTATATTGTGGTGAATACTCTTCCAACGGCTTGGTTACAACCAGAATCCGAAACAATCCAGAACCTGCAACCTCTCATAACATTTATAAAGTCAATATTTGAAAGTTTCGATCCTAAAAACCCATTACATATGCAATCGTGTGATAAAGCAAAGAAAATCCTTCAACGCCTGCATAGTTGGTAAAAAACCGATTTTAATTTGGATACATAAAATGTAAATGTAAAAGATATTCAAATAGATATGTTCGTATGACTTAAGTTAACATTTTTCATTGTAAAAATATTTAAACTTTAATTAAAAAATTGAAAAGGCAGTGGTGCGTTCTTTTTCTAACTAAAGTTAACTATGGTTGATGTATCAAAAATAAAAGTTGGAATGCCATAGTTAAAAAAAATTATAGGTTTGTTCGGGTACTTTCCGGACTAAAAATGGCAATTTGCCACATTCAATGGAGAGGGGATGAAATTCTCTCGGGGGGAAGTAAAATTGCCAAAAAGTACACGAACGCTTTGAACCAAAAATGTTGCCCATTTTTTAAACGTCAACCAAAAATAAACAAAAAAGAGCCCCATAGCAAAAAAAAAAAGTAAACATAGCGACAAAATTGGAATTACATTTGTAATTTTACTTTCTTTATTGATTTTAATGGCGGAAAAACAACAGAAGTGAAAGTAGTTCAATACGATTCAAGCAATTTAATGCAATATAATTTTGAAAAATCGTAATTTAAGCAAAATTACATTTGAAATCACTCATTTAAATTTCATCAAAACAAAATTTCTTTAAATTAATATTTTAAATTCAATATAATTTTTAAAAAAAAAAGCACTGCACAATACACAATAAATACAGGTTTTTAATAGATATTATTTATTCAAGAAATTTTTTGGGGATTTATTTCACTAATTTAAAACAAAATTCACTTCTACCCTTGAAAATTAAACTTAAAGTAAAAGTAAACAACAGCCATTTTGTATTTTTTGTTGTTCTTTAACTGGCTTTTGACAGAAAACAGAACTTACCAGATTCTGCCCGAAGAAATTTCTCGGGTAAAAACTGGCAAGAAGGGGAAAAAGTTTTCTCTCTCGCGAGCACTCTCTTCTGCCCAAAATGACACGAAATGGAAGTACGCGAACAGGATTGGACTAAATCTGGCAAAATCAAGTAGTTTTGGGTGGTTTCGGACTAGTACGCGAACGCACCTTATGTGAGTGCCGGGACTCACGGTTAATATGTGTAAACATCAACGTGCGCGGATCCAAAACGGACTTGTTTTTGCTTGAAGGGGATCTAAAGATTTTTTTCACTGAACGCACCCATCCTAGTATGCAGATCGTAACGTTGCACACCGTATCGTTGCACGACGTAACGTTGCACACGAACGTTCACGTTTTTTTTTACTCTACCGCCAGCATAGATGTTTACACATCAAAAAGTTTTGATCTGTCAAACGAAATGGGTTAAAAAAAAAAATTGAAAAACATTTGCAATGAATAACAAAGATAAAATCGTGATTGCATTAAATTTATTGCAAAAATTATTATTTGCACTTCTAAAATGGAAACAATTTGGAAATAAAATTTCTATTAACTAAATTTTTGGATAAAATCGAATCATTAATGTGTACATTGCTGTTTAATGTTTCATTCATTATGGGCACAAATTTCTTTAAACAAAATTGACCAAATCGAAAGAAAAAAATGTTGAAAAAAGGAAAATTAATCAGATAATAACAGAAAACAATTAAATCGAAATCGACAAAAAAAAATTAATTAATTGAAAATACATTTGCAAAAATGAATACAATTCCAAAGTAAACAAAAGATAACCACAAAATGAAAACATTGCAATTTCAGCTGTGTTTGACAGATTAACCATTTCAACCAACCCAATGGTGCGTTCTTTTTCTATACAATAGTTAACTATTGTTAATGTGTCAAATAAAGATGTTGAAGTGCCATTGTTAAAAATGTTACACAGTGTAACATTTCATTTAGGGACGATCAATGTTAAAAATATTGTTGATCTGTCAAACGCAATGGGTTGAAAATAATGAAAATACATTTAGAATGAATAAATCAAAGAAATCATTAGATTGCATCAAATTTATTTCAAGAAATACTCAAAAAAATTTTACAGTTTGTTAAATATATATTATATAAACTTTATTTTTGCAAAAAAAAACGAATCTTCCAGCGAAATATAAGATTTTTTTTTTATTCAAAATGGGCACAAATTCACTTTTTAAATTTCTACCGAAATATAAACGAAAGAAAATATCAAACAAAGAATATTAATCATAAAATAACAGAACACGTTTCCAAAAATCAAATTCGACAGTAAAAATCTATTAAATTGAAAAAGGAAATTCAAAAATTAAAATAGCTTAAACTCAAAAGAACGAAAAGTAAACAAAAGATAACCACAAAATGAAAACATTTACAAATTCAGCTGCTTTTGACAGATTAACATTTCAATTCATATCATCGAGATGAGTTTCTTGTTACAAAGTGTAACATTCTGACGGCTCAACATTGAATTTAGGAACGATTTGAAGACGTCAGAATGTTACACAATGTTACAATTTGAGAATTTAGGAACGACCAAAGTTAACAATAGTTAACTTTTTAGAGAAAAAGAACGAACCACAACACTTCTGATCTGACAGCACCCTGTAGGTTTGTTCAGCGAGGCTGTTCGGAACAGTTTAAAACAGAAAAGTACAGCTTTTTGCTGTTCAATGAGGAATTTTCTGCTCTAAACTGTTCTGGTTTGCTGTTCAATGAGGCTGTCTAGAACACTTTGGAACAGTTTCGAACATAATTTTCTGTACTAGCTTTTTAGGTAGAACAACTTAGAACAGATTTCCTGTTCTAACTTTTTCTGACGTGCTGTGCTGTTCTGTTCTGCTCTAATCTGTTCTAATCTAACTATTTTGTCACTGAACAAACCTGATTTTGTCCAATCCTGTTCGCGTACTTCCACTTCGTGTCATTTTGGGCAGAAGAGAGTGCTCGCAAGAGAGAAAATTATTTCCCTTTCTTGCCAATTTTTACTCGAGAAATTTCTTCGGGCAAAATCTGGTAAGTTCTGTTTTCTGTCAAAAGCCACTTAAAGAACAACAAAAAACTACCAAATGGCTGCTGTTTACTTTTACTTTAAGTTTTTTTTTTCAAGTGTTGAAGTGAATTTTGTTTAAATTTAATGAAATAATTCCCAAAAAAAATGTATTCAAAACCTGGTATTTATTGTGTATTGTGCATGTGCAGTGCTCTTGTGTTTACAAAAAAACATTGAAATTAAAATATTTAATTTGCTTTGGTGTAATTTAAATGAGTGCTTTTTTAATTTAGTTGTATTTAAATTACGATTTTTCAAAAATTCCAGTGAATGGCTTTCACTTCTGTTGTTTTCTTCATTATAAAATTCAATAAAGAAAGTAAAATTACAAAAGTAATTCCAATTTTGTCGCTTTGTTTACTTTTTTGTTTGCTATGGGACTCTTTTTTTGTTGACGTTTAAAAAGTGGGCAACATTTTTGGTTCAAAGCGTTCGCGTACTTTTGGACAGTGTCTGATGGCCTTTTCGATTGGTAATCCGGGAGAACGATTTGATACGTGTGAACCCTTCTGGAACGATTCTGAAAACAAAATCAGAAGCAAATTTCTCTTCTTTTCAGAAGATGAACTGTCATTCTGACTCCAATCGAAAAGGCCATGACATCCCCACTCCTCAAATTTTGACAGATTGCCATTTTTGGCCCGGAAAGTACCCGAACAAACCTAATTTCCGAATTCCGAAAATACTTGCTATCAAGTTTGACGTTTACGTTTTAATTATACACATTTGTTTGGTTTTTTTTTTTGTTGATAAATTTTCGATTTTCATCAACAAATTCGTGATAAAATTTTTAAAAAATAAAATAAAGAAGAACAACATAAAATGCCCAAAAAAGCAAAAGGCAGCCACACATCGACAGTCATACAAATCGATGACTCTACCGACGATGAATCTGCTAACACCTCCGATTCTAACATATCCAAGCCACAGCAGCGCAAATCTGTCACCATTTCGACCAGTGACACAAATAATTCCAAACAAAAAGACGCAACCCAAAAAGAATCATGCAGCTCATCTTTAAAATCCAAAAAACCTTCCGATGAATTCGTCGATATTCCCAGAAGAATCATGAGCCGACGCAAAAGTGTTCACCACTCCATTCGGTCGATCGAAGATCTCTCATTCGAATGTGCCACTCGTAAACGTCGCGAGAGTGTCGACGATGTTTCCAGTAAATTGGAGAAAAAGAAACGTTGGAACGACAGTCAGATCGACGATGCAGTCGACCGTAATCTCGACGATCCAGAGATCGAGGAGATGCTCAAGAAAATCGCCTACTGTCGAGTATTTACGAATTATCTACTCCGGCAGTATGACATGCTGGCTATCGACTTCAAATTGTTCTCCAATCTGGATATGCTCAAACTGGACTTGAAGATGCGAGTTGACACTTACACGGCCATTAGGATGAGTCGTCAACGATTCAAAGAAGCCCGAGATATGAACAATGGTCAGGTTCAACTGTAGATTTTAATTCTCTAAGTTTTATTGTTTAGTTCCAAAGATTTCAGTGCCAATAAAAAAAGAAGCTCTGCCAGTAGGAATTTTCATTTTTTTTTATTCCGATTTGTTTCACAGGATTTCTGAAAATTTATCGTTACGAAGTCTAGTCTTTCTTTGATAAAACGTGTCCTTTTTTTTGGCAATATTTGCGAAGCGTGTATTCGTAGATAACTTGCTTTTTTGAAAGGTATGCACTACAGTTTTAATTGTATTCACATTTTTGTTATAAATTTACTCCCAAAATAGTCTTATCAGCTCATAGACTAAATTGATTTCGCTTTACTCACAATATTTTCAATATTAGCTTCAAAATGAAAAGGATACATATCGAATGTTAGACATTATCTGTTTTGAAAATCTGGAAGAAGAAGCATAGAAGTTATTTCGAAAACTAAAATTCGCAGAATTTTGTGGTTTCCACATTATAAAAGCGAATGTTATTCACTATTCTTGTCCTCCTGGCAGTATTTTAGGCTACTACTTGTTGAGAGCAAATTAACAGAAACAGTTAGAATTGCTTAGCCAAATAACAAAGACAAACTTTCGTTCTTTTTTTAATATTAAAATCTTAATATGACAATTATTGCAAGCGTCTATCTTTGGTTGTATTTCTCAGACCCTATTCTAAGCCGCCGAACTTTCATTGATGCAAAATGCAATTACTTCTCATTTCCTCGATATCATTGAATTTGAATTGTCAAACGATTAATTTTAAGTTGAGTTGATTCTGGCGAGAGGTGGCTCGAAGAACGAAAATGGTTTATATTGATAGGATCCTTAGATTTCTTATTACTCAAAGAATAATCGAGTGCAGTCAATCCATAATTGAATTGCACTGCTTCTTGAAACTAGATCATGAAACTGGGTACAAAACATGTGTGACAAATTGTTCACACCAAAAAAAATATAAACGTAAATTTGTTTAACCATGCAATTTATTTCTTAAAATCAATTTTTTTGGCACAAAACTCTCGAACACAAGACATTCAACAAACCTATCCAGGTACCAGGTAGGAGCACCCATATAAACTATCACACAGTGCTTCCTTCTCTGCTACTATTTGATCCGCTTCCTTCGCCCAGAAGCATTTGCTTACGACTACGTCTTATTGCATTATAGGCCCCAACTCGTCTCTTCAGATCCATCAAAAGGTCATCGAGATTCGAGTAAAGCTGGAAATCAATGGAAAGCATATCGTACTGACGGAACAAATAGTTCGTGAATACTCGACAATAGGCAATTTTCTTTAGATTACGCGTCAGCTCTTGATCATCCATGTCTGCTGTAACAGCTTTATGGATTTCATCTTTAAGCGAGTGTTTTTTCTTTGCCTCTAGCCGTGACAGTTTTGTCATGTTTTCTTGGGATCGCACGGATAGACCCTCTCGATTTCCTTCCAAGAAGTCCAACGATATCAATCGCATAGATGCAACTGATTTATTGGAACTCTTGGTGCGAGATGCTACAGGTAGTTGTTCTACGAGTTTTCTTCGTGTAAGAATTCTGTAGGGTACAGATGACTTTGTTGAGGATTCGTCGTCGTGATCGGTATCTTCATCCGGTGGAGGATTTGGGTCAGCAGATTCAGCTGTTGCTGGCTCTTGTTTGTTTGATTGAGTTTCATTGTCCGAAGAATCGTCGATTTCTATAATAGATGAACATTGTTTTCGAGTTCTTTTCTTGGGCATCTTTAGAGGTTGAAAGGTTATTGTTTTAAAATATTTTGTTTATAAATAAAAGTGCAAACAAATACAACGTCAGCGCGGTTAAACAAAAAAAAAGAAATGAAATGCCAAACCGCTTTCTTTTTCGAAACTTCAAAACGAAATGTCATGTTTGACATTTCATAGAACTCACATCGAGGGCTGCCACTTTGAAAGGAAAAAAGGTAGTAACAAATAACATTATTTGGCTAATGGCCAGTTGCTACAAGATCTTTTAAATTGGTATTAACTCCGTTAAATTTTGAGATTACATTTATCGTGTCCCGACCATTTTAATTATAAAAGGCTAGTAACAAACCAACCTCTAGTTAAATTAAAAAAATAAAGTCACTGATGTTATTTTCGGGGTGAGTATACAATTTCTTTCTTTGGGTTGAATAGCAAAGTGTTAGGCCAGGCCTATGTACCCTGTTTATATGCAGGATCGAGAGCTCGAGTTAGATTAGGGTCGGATTTTCGACCCAGGGTTTTCGTTCCTAGAGTTGAGAGCTCGATTTAGAGTTGAGTTCAAATGGGAGCCAAGAAAAATTATACACACACACGTAAAATAATACATAATGTCAAACCAACTCCTCAGCTCAAGTTTTTTAGCACAAATTTCGAATCGACTCCGCTCCTGAAGTGGAATCGAGTCGGTTCAAGCTCATTTCAACTTGAATAGTGACCCCTATGTCCCCTTTCACACGAGGAAACTGAGTTGCCAGCAACATTCAGTTTGTTGGTGAGAAGGGCAAGAAGTAAGAGGGGAAAATTAAATCTCCCCGGTCAACGATTCGAGGAGATTTTTTTGACATTCCTCTTCACACACCCATTAGAGTGTGTTCAACCAAGCTATTTTAAAAGGAAACTACAGAAAGTTTCCAGGATTTTGTTTCTTCGTGTGAAAGGTACAAGATATTTTTAAGGAAATTAAAAGAAAATGTCAAAAAAATCTCCACCAACTTGTTTCCTCGTGTGAAAGGGGACTATGAAAGCTTCGCATTCGAATAAAAACAAGCACTCCATATTATATATTTTCTAAGGTAAAGCCTAGTACGCAGATCGCGCTAAAATTTATCTTCCATACAAATTTCCTCCAAATATAAATTTTAGCGCGGATTTTTAGCCGAGCAGTACGCAGTTCACGAGCCAAATCTCAACTCTCATCTAATACTTTATCAAAAAGTCTCCAATTAATTTAGCGCGCGAAATAATGCTGAACACATTCTTTCACAGATAATTTTTGACATTTGTGAATCAAGACCAAGGATACTCAATATAGAGATGAGAATGTTTTTTAAGTTTCACCCTGCAAAATCTACTGCTTTTGTAATTTCGTCTCGTGTCGACGAATAGATGTGACTTGCAACAACAATTCAACGAGAGTGTGAAGAACCCTGCTGTAAATGTGTGAGGTTTTTATACATACATTATCATTTTGTATCTGCAAACTGATATTTTAAGTATGTAGGCAAATTGAAATGGCTGCCGAGTATTCTCGTCTTGATGTGAAGTGGATAATCTCTGTTCGCTTTATTTTTTATCGAAGCTTTTAGCAAACGTTTGTAGAGATAAAAATAGTTGAGATAAAATTTAGTTTAGCGCGATCTGCGTACTAGGCTTAAGGCCTTGGGCGCAATTCCGCAAACGTGAGTTTTTGACAGATAACGTGTACACAGTTAGGGAAATTTAATTAAAGTGTACACGGAAAATTATTCACACTTTCGGAATCTGGCTCCTGGTCAAAAATTCTGCCCGTAACGTTCTTTGCTTTAATCATGCCATGTCGTTCGGACTGCAAGCGGGCAGTTAAAGCGGTCCAGGAGAGAATGCGACGAGCAATTTCAAGTTCTAGGTTTTTAAAAAAGAACGCGATGGGCACACTTTAAAAGGTATGTGTCAGAAAATTAATTATATGAATATGAGCAAACATAAAGACATATACCTAAGAGGAGATAGCGGGTAGTAGTATTAATTCAAAAAATGTATGTTTTTCATTTCTGTACCGAGATTTAGCTATTTCGTCGAGTGAGATGAGATGACTCGCCTTACTCGCTGACTCATCTCACTTTATTCGCAAAAGTGACGAGCTATTTAAGTGAAATATGAGTAACTTCGAAATTAGTTTCGCACACTCAAATGTCATAACCAAAGACTCTTTTTTATGTTTTGTGTCTTTGATTTTATTTATTTGACATAAAGAAGAAAAATATTTTTAAAAGGTTAAGGCTGTCCCAAACCAACGCGAAACATTCGCGCGAATATGCGACGACTGAATAATGTTCGAAGATTCGCATCGCGCCAGTGTGGGTGCTCCCATTAATCTCCATGTAAATAAATTAAGACAGGCGGAAGTTTCGTTGTCGCGCCGAATGTTTCGCGTTGGTTTGGGAGAGCCTTAACTAGGAAGATGCAAACGAGAAAAGTGTAAACAACAAGAAATCAAAAAAGTGTTAGTCAAATATTATTTTGTGTATAAACGTATTTATTTGTATAAAAATGTATAAAAATATATTAACCATGTGCATGTATTTATTGTTATTTTATGATATAATTATGATGTTATAAAATAATTATACATTTATTCTGACTACAATGATTACACTTTCCTTATTTCTTTACTTTCAAGCATAGATATCTTTACAGAAATATTAATGTTTACCTGTTGTTCTTGTTTCTGCAATTTCATTTCTCATCCGTGAATAGATGTGCAACAAATTCATAAGAAAAGAACACTTCCTTATGAAAAAAAACTAAATTTACCAACACAAACACAAAGTCGCGGCTGAAATATCCGGCGAGTAATCTTTCATTTCACTCGCCAACTCACTCGCTGTACTAGCTAAATCGATTTTCAACGAAAAGTGACTCATCTCACTCACTCGCTGTTAAATCTGGGCACAGGTATGCTTTCATGACGGTGTTCACATTGGACTCACTCCGCGCGACTCATATTGACATTTCATTGTTTTATCTCACTCCAACTCACGATGAGAAAGAGAGAGTCTAGTGAGGCAGGATTTTTTCAAAAAAATTAAAAATCCTGCCTCACTTTCCCATATAGTTGTGTAGAGTGAGATAAAAGAGAAAGATGTCAAAATGAGTCGCGCGGAGTGAGTCCAATGTGAACACCGTCCATTGTTTGAAATTGGTTTGACAACTACAACGAGTTCTCTTCACGCTCACGGCTCGTTTCCTCGTCGCATTGGGTACGTTCAGCAGACACAAGGGACTACTTATGTAGTCAAGTGCGTTCATTGAACGCAAATTTTACAAAGGAATCTAGTTATTTTTTGAGATGTCATTCATACCAAAATTGGAACTTTAGTTCCAACCTTTACCTTCCGTTTACAGTGCAGATAGTATTTATAATAAAATTTTGATCTGAAAAACACCTCACACAAATCAATTACGAATTGTAAATTATAATTTTTCAATACTTCTTACTAATGATGCATTTTTTTATTAAATCTTTTCTATAACTTTGATAAAGAACTCTTCCACCCAAAACAAACGTCGAAAAAAGAAGTCACTGAACAATGAAGTTCAGCTTGCTGTTTAATGACAAAATATAATCAGCTGATATTTTGACATAAATGCACTTGACTTGAAATGAAGGGAGATATTTCTTGACTAGCTTTCCAGTCATTTTCCAATAAAAGTTGCCTTAATTGGAAAGCAATTTTATGACAGCTGCCCAATCAAAGACGAGAAACTTGCCTTGCCTTCAAGTCCCTACGTCTTCTGAACCTACCCATTTTGAATGGATCTCTGCCACCAAATGCCAGAAGTGTCAGTGTAAAAAAAAAAAAACAATCTGACAGCACTCCCTGGTTGGAAAACAAATACAAATATCAAAGGTACGAAGGCGAGCCAAAAAAGTCGTGTGTTTAATATTAGTGATTAATATGTACTAAAATAAGTTTTTTTTGTCAAAAACTTGAAAAATTGTTCACTAAAGTTTATGGACCGTAATTAATAGGTAATTCGATCGCAAATTTAAGTTTTCACTTCCAAATACAAAAAATAATAAAATGACCGGATTTTTAACAATGCCAAGAGCATGTAAATATTTTCCAACCAGGGACTTTTTTTGTTTTTGTTTTTAGACGTGAAATTATAAAGAAAAAAGAAAAAGACAAATCTTGGAAGAGCTCTATGAGGCTTCAAGAATAAAAAAAATGCGTTGGAAATGCATGTGTCCAAAAATTGTGTTTTATCTGTCATTTTAAATTGATTTGACACATCAAACATAATTTGTTCGCACACCCAGGCATCAATACAGTACCAATTTAATTTAAGCTGAAGCCTAAATAGTTGTTGATTTAAGAGAACTCAGTTTCACTAGGACTAGAAAACCAATTCTTTAATAATTTAACAAAACCCCTGCATTGGCATTCCTGATTGTAACAAATCTTCATATGTCATAAACATTCGATCTCATCTCTTGGGTCTCAAAACTTTATCTCCATATAATTTAAACTTCGGTCGAGTGTGAGCTAAATGACATATGAACAATTTACGACTTGATATCAAAGTCCATAGCATAAAGCCGGCCTCTGCTAATGGTCTTATATGGGCTTCTTTATTATTCCTGGCATCAGATTTATACCACATTCATGCCACCAAGTTCGTCAATTCCCATGTTAGTGCCTTTCCAAAATTTGCTTGTTGTAATAAATTTAATAGAATCTCTCGGCAGTCAGTCGCCAAACGACCAAGAATTTGAGGGCACAGAGTATTTGGGAATATATTCCCAAAAATTTCTTGCCAATAAATCTTTGCATCTCTCGTAGGACCTATACCCACTATAAGGACTCAAAAGCAATATTCAAAAAGACGACAACATTCGAAAAGAATGCATAAACAAAATGTGCCACATGTGCATCTTGACACATATACATACACACTTCCATCTGACGACTTCAGACAGATAGACGAAGAAGAGGACCAACGAACGGTGACGACGACAGCGACGGACGATTTGAATTCCACTTTCAAATTCAGTTCAAGAGGTGAGTACATGAGTACACGAGAGGGTTCCTTACTTCTTACATGTCCTTGTGTAAAATTTTATCTCCTGTGCAGACGTGAGGCACACGCGCCTTACCTATATACCCCTCTCCCTATGTGCCACTGCACTACACTGGCAGGACAGGGCTACACATTAAATCTTTAATAAAAATCTGACAGGACGGCTTAGGTGCACTTTTGGGGCAACAACTATACTACTACAACAACGTGTTGGCGACAACGACGACAACTTAGAGATCGTCCCTGCAACCTCAAAAAAATGTGAAATAAAGGGTCGAAAAAACCGGCAATGGTGTGGATAGTATGAAAATATCACATTTCACCATTGCACTCTGGAGAGGAGTATGCGAAAAGCTTCCGGCACACAAAAAAATCACCATCTATAGCTGCTCCTACTATTCCGCCGAGCACCATAATCCATGCATAATGTATTGGTGGAAGGGAGAGAATGCTTTGCTTTAAGAATACAGCAAAAGCAAGAAACGAGTGATCCTTGGCACCTGTATCTATCTATGTACCTGGTCGTAGTATTCCTCGCCGAAGCTGCAATAATTTTTAATGTGCACTCGCGAGCATTTTAATAAATAGGTGCACCAGTTTCTGTTGGTTCCTTCAACACAACTTGTAGTGTCTAGGTGCTACACAGATAAACCTATTTAAAAAAAATTCTTTGCTAGAATGCTAGGAGATAAGTTTTTGGCGCGCAGCAAGTAGAATCCTTCAGAAATGAATGCATATAAAATATTGATTTTGAAATTGGATTTTTACATGATTTTGTTTACTGCCATTTTTAAGAAGGTAGGTTAAGTGAGAGAAAGAAGATTCGTGAAGCTAAAAGGGAGTGTCTAAAAATTATGATAAATTAAATATTTCACAGAACATTCGAAACAACGAAGGGAAATCTTATGGGGTTTTCCATTGGTAGATACCTTAATTCAGATTTCAATTTAAAAATTGATTTTCTTTTGTGGCGAATGTGGTGCTTTTTGTGTAGTTTCATTTCTGTGTCAATAGCCGTGTTTTTTTGGCAATCCCCGAAGAAATTGATCGAAAAAAACGACGTCGGGGCTAAGGAATTTACATATTAAATGGAACAACAACTAATCCCCTTCGGGCTTACCTAAGGGCGGAGAATTTTCGTTGCTTAACTTAAGGTTTGTTCAGTGACAAAATAGTTAGATTAGAACATAACAGATTAGACCAGAACAGCACAGCACGTCAGAACAAGTTAGAACAGGAAATCGGTTCTAAGTTGTTCCACCTAAACAGCTAGTACAGACAATCCTGTTCGAAACTGTTCCAAAGTGTTCTAGACCAGAACAGTTTAGAACAGAAAATTCCCCATTGAACAGCGAAAAAGTTGTACTTTTCTGTGCGAAACTGTTCTAAACTGTTCCGAACAGCCTCGCTGAACAAACCTTTAATCACGGAGAAAACTGTGTTACCGGTGAGAATTACATACTCTTGTTATCGACTCTATTTTATTTCTGTAATGGCGTCGTTGAATACCAATGTTGTTTTTTGATGCGTGAACATCTATGCTGACCGGCGCGCGGTAGAGTGAAATAAAAACGTGGACTTTCCTCTGTGTGACGTTAAAGGGCTGGCCAAACAGAAAGCGGTCGGGTGGTTCGATCAGCAATTCACAAGCAAGAAAAGAACGCGGCGGCCAACACGAGGTAACACTTTACGATGTAGCATAGTTGGATATTGGGTACGTTCAATGACAAAAATCTGAAGAAGACAAGCAAACTAGTCCGTTTTGGATCCGTGCAAGAAGCAGTCAACAACTTACGTACGGATCCAAATACAGAACCTCAAAACTGCATTTTGCGGCTCAAATTAGTATGGAAATGCACTGACCCACTTGTGCAATGTGCATGTATTGTCAGAAAGAGAGCTCACCATACTCAGTGTAAACTGAAACCAAAACGGAGCCACATCAAATCAAAAGAAAATTACTTCTCCAATCGAGTTCTTGTTTTTTATTTTAAGGAAGAAGGAACTTTTATTGATCAATTTTAAAACCAAACACATGTCGCACCAGGAAAGATGAACAAATCTGTGTAAAATTTGTAAAAAAAAATAACAATATGACAGCATTTCCTTGGTTGGAAAATAAAACAAAATGTCAAAGGTACGAAGGCGAGCCAAAAAAGTCGTGTGTTTAATAATAGTGATTAATATGGATTAAAATTATTTTTTTTGTCAAACACTTGGAAAAATGTTCACTTAAGTGTTTAGACACTAATTGATAGGTAATTCGATCGCAAATTTATGTTTTCACTTCTAAATACAAAAAAACAAGAAAACAAATGACCGGATTCTTAACACTACCAAAAGCATATTAATTTGTTTTTGTTTTTATATGTCAAATTAGAAAGAGAAAAGACAAAGACAAATCTTGGAAGAGCTCTATTTTACTTCATATAATCCTGTTCGAAACTGATCCAAAGTGTTCTAGACAGACTCATTGAACAGGAAGTTGTACTTTTCTGTTCGAAACTGTTCTTAACTGTTCCGAACAACCTCGCTGAACAAACCTAGTATGGAGTGCTTGTTTTTATTCGAATGCGTACCTTTCATAGGGGTCGCTGTTTGAAATTTCGGTCTGAGGTTTCTGCACATTGGAGAAAAAAACTAAAAAAGAAGATATTGAAATCTTTAAAATAATAAACAAACACTTATTAGTTTTAAGAATTACTTCAAATTGGAATAATTTAGAGAGAAAATAAGAAAATTATGACTTTACTAGCAGCTGTACGATATTCTAAGACTTTATCTAAACCGAAATAGCGCCCCATATCAAGGGCCCAGGCGTTACAATGCATTAGGGATAGAAACGAGCACTCTATATTATCCGGCTTCTATTGGGCCTTGCAAAGTACTTCTTAGTACTTCCCGGCAGATGATGAATGTAATGCTTTCATTTTGCCAAAAGTAAAATCTAACCCCAATATCAATTTAATTTTGGTTGTTTCTTTTCTTATTTTACTTTAAAATTAGAAAATTGTCAACAGCAATAATCTATTAGGTAATTTCTTTTGATTGCTGATGTCTTTTTCTTGTTTAGAAACATTCTGTTACTAGATTAATGAACTACTTTGAACTACTTCGACCACAGACTAGAAGTAGTTGACTGCAGCCAGAAGTACTTGGCAGTAGATACTGGAGCCCAAAGGAACACACCTATTATATACTACTACTTTTTTTTTGTTGCTTCTATATTTGAAAGAGCGAGGATAAACATAGTCTTTTCCTTCTATTCTATTCCTTATCCGGAATAAACACAATCATTATTATGTCTGCACGACAATTGTATAGCTTATCAGTTAGTTCGTATTACTATAATTCCTGAACCCCAAGGGTCAACATCAACAAGATTTTAAAATTCCACTTTGCCAAAATCTCTCTAATTGAAATTCCATCAATAATTTTTCGGAACTTAAAAGTTTCCACAACCTGTGTGTCTTGACGAAGACATATTACAGCATATCTCCCTTTCCCAAATGTCAGTGATCCAAGATATAACCTCATTACATTGAAAAGAAACAAAAAATAACCGTGTAGGTACATTAACAAAATACAAAATTATTTCAAACCGATTTCAAATTGAATAGCAGCCGACCGGGCAGCCGGTGTGCCCTCAACTTCCACATCAAATAAGACTCCCAATAGAAACCCATGTTTAACCCATTTCAAATGATCCCAAAAGACCATACTCATACACAGTATACACAGAGAGAGGTTCAGGTTACATGCGGGTGAGTGCAGACAAAAATACAAAAAAAAGAATATTAAAATATTTCCTGCAGCATTATGATTATTAATAAAAATTCCAATCACGATTTTCATTCTGTTTTCATTTTTTCTTGTTCGTTCATTTTCACAACCGGAACTCGTAGAGTTTTTTTTGTTTTTTTTTTTTTGTATTTCAGTTTGGAGTTCCGGTTTTCATGTTTTTTTTTGCTCGGTTCAGCCATATCCTTGTTTTGCATTGTTGCCGGGTTCGCGAGCATTATCCCTTTTGGCAGCATGGAATTAATTTATTAAAATTAAAAAACGTGATACACAGGTTGTGAAGAGAGATGCACAGTGAAAAATAAATAATTATTTACAAAATTTTACAATAGAATTTGAAAAAAAGTTGGTTTTCTCATCGGATCAATATTTTAAATTTCAGAACTTACGGTTAATTAGGCGCGTTCAGGTGTGAGATTTTGCTCCGTCAAAAAGTGAGCAAGCGAATCCAATTTTTTTTCCCTCACGATTTTGACTGAGAAAGCTGAGAAATTTTGCTGAGGAATACTGTTTAAGTAACTGGTACTACTGAGCACTACTGAGGTTGCCAAGATCTTATTTTCCCTGAACATGCATTTTAGATGGGATGGACGTAGAAGAATTAAGCTGGATTTAAAAGACTGACAAATTGGCAGTTTTCGGTGAATGGCAGTAACTGGTACTACTGAGCACTACTGAGGTTGCCAAGATCTTATTTTCCCTGAACATGCATTTTAGATGGGATGGACGTAGAAGAATTAAGCTGGATTTAAAAGACTGACAAATTGGCAGTTGTCGGTGAATGAAGTTGTCCATTCTTCTATCAATTTTTTGACAGAAATAGCTTTGGGTTGTATGAAGCGAAATGGTGATAATTTTTTAAGTTGTGGATTATGGAGAATTCCTTTTTTTAAGGCTGTGCAGGAATAAGATTAAATTCGCTTTATTTTTTTTCAGAAGATTACTTTTTGGCACTAATAAGTAATAAGTTTAATCTCTACGTGGAAACGTCAACATTTAATCTCGGAAAAATGTAATCAGGTAACGTGGAATCGTCCAAACATTGGGTAAAACGTAATCAAAATTTGAAACCAATTTGAACTCAACCTAAGGCTTGGATTGTAGAAATAAATTATTGGTTTAGTTTAAGAGCCAGTTCCAGTAAGCAGAAACAACGAGGGTAATCAATGCAAAGAATATTACAACTTATTATAAATAATTACATTCATCACAAAACTTACCCAGAATAAATTGAAAAATTAGAAGAAATACCACCACACAACATTTTTTGAAGATTTTACAAAAAAAAATAATAAATATTCTGAACCAGAGATTATTTTGTAACACTTGAGAATAAACTGCACGAAAATTTATTTACTTGTCTTTTAAAATTATTTAATATTATTTTTTTAATGTTACCGCTAAATAATATGCTGATATTTTGCACAACTTTATCGATACTAACAATACCGACGGCAACACTCCGCTTTCAGAATTATTATAATATGCAAATCAATATCAAAACAAACAAACACTTTTTAGTAAAACGATTAAAGTTATTATTTTTAAAACGTAAGGCTTATCACTTCTTGTTTTACTTTTAATGTCACCACAAATTAATATTTTAAATAATATTTCCTTTACAAATCGACCGCCGAACAAACTAAGGAAAAAACGCGCTTTACATGAGATGGAGAACTGAACGAACTGTGAACTGACTGAACTAGAACTACCAAAATAATCCACGGTCCCGTCACGCCACTGCAGTTGCAGTGTGTGACTGTGTGCGATGATCTTCTTTTTATGAAAACAAATACAATTATTTTACATACACATGAGAGAATTAGAAAAGCTGAACTAGTTGTAGGTTGTGTGTGGCGAAATGGTGATAGCTTATTAAGTTGTGGGTTTTAAAAAAATCCTTTTTTTTTTAGCCCGTGTGTAAATTAATTAAAAACGAAATTTCGGTGTGAAATCCTGATTTGTGTAGCTAAGAGAGCTGCACACACACCTATAATCTGGCATTCGCCTTTTTCAATCGGGAATCCAGAAGAACAATTTGATACGTGTGAACACTTCTGGAAAATGATTCTGAAAAGAAATACAGAAGCACATTTTTCTTCTTTTCAGAAAAAGAACTGTCATTCTGACATAAATGGAAAAGGCCAATAACGGACCTTATATTTGAAATTCCATAACGGTGTTCGCATTGGACTCACTCCTCCGAATTTTTTGGACTTGAATCCAACTTGTATTGTTCAGACACAACTAATAATGTTTACACATCCGACTCACTTTGACGTTCAGAAGTCGGATTAATAAGAAATTGTTCACTAACAAAATGTAAAATTATTAAATAGATAAATATGTTTCCAATTGAAAAGAAAATTGTATTGTATATAGCATTTAAGTTCCAAAGATAAAATACAGACAGAGAAAACAGATTCCACAAAAGAAAACGTCAAAAGAATCCACAATTTTTTAAAAAAATCAAAAATTCTAGTACGCTGCTGATTCGAAAGGAAATTTCTGTGGAAAACAAAAAATACAAACACACAAAATGGGTTCACATTCAACGACGTGTCGCTCGACCCGAGTCGTTATGCTAGCGTTCACATTCAAAGACTGTCTTACCGACATCATTTTCAAGCAAATTTTCAAATAACTTTAATTTTTCCAAAATAAGGGCTGTCACTTCTGTATGGAAGTTTCACCTAAGTTCTGTTTAGTAACTTGAAAATTAATACAAACTTGGTTTTCTTCCAGTATTTTGGCAAATAATTGTCAAGGTTCTAAACGGACCTATTGCTTCTTTCTTGCTTTAGTAACGACTATTTTGTACCATATGTCAAACTGCAATAATTTGGGAAAAAAGTGGGAATTTTTTAGCGTTGTCATAATCTGTCAAGTCAAAGGATCTAGTGCTGTAATTATTCCGGGGAAGAATTTCCAAATTGAATTTCTTTTTCCTCTCCCATCGAAACTAGCGGTTACACCAATATCAGCACCAAAGTAAATCTACCAACAAGCAGTTAATTAAGATGTGTCAATCAATTAAATAAAACAAACCTATTTATTGGCAACAAATCAAATGTCAAATGAACATACTAAACGCTTCTCAATATTTATCTGCTATGATACTATTTTTCTCTCTGTGTGCGTTAATACTGTGAAAATCAAAAAAACTGAACAAAAACAAAATAAGAAGAAGAATAAGTTCCGTGAAGGTAATGTGCTTCAAAACGATAAAGAATGGTTATTCATTGTATCTCGCCTGATGGTGGAAGAAGAAGGTTAATTAACTTATACAAATAACCAAAAGGAAAATCTACTTTATAGATTTCCAATTGGAATCGAAATCGGTTGGTGCGGCAGCTGGTGTGGCAGAGGCAGCAAGAGAAGTGTTGATTACTTCGTTAATTTAATCTAGGTCATTTTGTTGTTTCTTTGTTCTCAGTATCCATGTATATTATGCTCCTACCTACCCTCTTTAGTTAATTAGAAAAATATTGGTTCTTCGGATTTAATCAGCCGAAATTTAATCAGTTTTCCTGATGCCTTTAGGGTTCAATATATGGGAATTCAAAGAATGTACATGGATAGATATAGTTTTATTGTTCTCTTGGGCTATATATATGGTGTAATCTAACAGGTGGTTATGCCCTTGAGAGGTTTGATAAGTACTCCAGCTTAATATATCGATTCAATTATTTAGGATTGCCTGAGGCTCAGATTATCGATTATATAAAAAAGTAGCGTGTGTCAGCAATTGGAAGTACATATATAACGGAAGTTAAGCTTTTTATGAATTTAAACGACTGACAAATCAAATATTTTTGTTAGCATCATTTGTAAGTGAAAAAAATCTGTCATTCTGCATGCCCTATTCGTTCTTTATTCGTTTACTACCCAAACCATATACTTTCGATCAGTTTTGGTCCAAAGTTCTGTCAAAGTTCATATAAAAAAAGTTGTGTAAATGCTGGGACCCACAATTAACATCAACGTTTATCCAAGCTCAGACTGTCCGTCAGTAAGATGTGAACAACTCCACTATCTACTAACAAGTACTTGTGGCTGCTACTACTACTTCTATTAATATTTCTTCTACTCTGGGGCCCAATTCCGCAACCGTTTATAATTTTCCGTGCATATTTTGTATTCACACTTAAAATATACGTGAATAAATTTGGCTATCTGTCTACCGTACGTCATCTGTCAAACAATTTTAACCTCCCTCTTGAAAACTTTTATGACGCTTGTAGAATTAGGGATTTGGTTTACATCAGCTGTCATCAGATGTTTTTTAACAAAGATTTTTTTGCGTTGAAGAACCTATCCGAGACGGTGTCATCCTATCCAAAAATGTTCAGATAATTCCAGTTGTTGTGAAAAATTTCACGTTACCAAACAGACTACAAATTCGTTTAGCGCTATATCGGTGTAGCGAGGTTAGTTCGATTTGTTAAACTATTGGTTCCATGAAGAAAATAACACTTATCATGTAATAAATGGACGGGACTAGAAACAGGCCAATTTATAACAGCTATAACAGTTTGTTGCCATTAAAAGTGGGCGTGCGTTAACGCGCTTCGCGCGACTTGAAAAAAACTCTAGGTGCCTGAAGTATACCCACCGTCGGAGGGCCCTGGCCCTGCGGGGCCGCATAAACAGTACTTTTATAAACCAGAACTGTTGTAATTGGCATGTCTAGAGAGTCACTTCCATAATAAATATGGTTGAATTATTTTTTTAAGGATACGTACCTACCTAACTACAAATTTGCCCCAAAAACTTTAAACAATCTTTAATAGAAACGACGTATGTGTTCATAATAAATTTTGAAAAATCCATTAACTTTCCCTCTCAAAATGATTTTGAGTCCTTCCAAAATTCATCATCATGAGGAAGGAGGGTTTTGTTTGTTTGTCCTCCCATTCACTTTTCTCTTAAGTGGTAAAGGAGGTTTTTGTTGTGTTTGTGGATATATATATTCGCAACAGAAGATGCACAAAAGTGGTGTTTATATTACAAGGATATCCGATCATAGCCAAATGGGACTCACTTCCTCGCATACATATATACATGTAGGTATGCCTTTTAATATACTCTAAATACATATCTCACTCTAAATATATATACATATCTGCGTATAGGGTATGTATAGATGTAGATACATATACGTAGGTGTTTTGTGAGGGATAATTCTGGTCTAGAGATATCTTGTATCACATCATGTGGAGATATGATTCACACATCCCGCATGCAAAGCACTCATATCTATAGGTTGAGGCAACAATACATGCTGGTAAAGAGCTCCACTAAAGAGTCCTTCGCAACGTTCCTATACTATGGTATATGTTTGTATAGCATCCTATACAGAGTCCCGAAAATAAGATGAAGAAGAATCTTTTAAGTGCAATTTGCTGCCATGCGGATATGGCACACAGTTATAGTAGCACAGCTGCCCAACACTACATAGCAATACCTATACTCTCTCTCATAAGCAAAGTAACCGCCATTATCCCGGATAACTTTATGATGCTTAAGTGGTGCAAGTAGCAGCATCAAGTCCTTGCCTAGCGGATGGTGCATTATAATTGAAGTAAATGGCTCATAAAAGCCGGAAGAACCATGTTAAAATGGGGCAATACACCCACGTATTCTACTTTATACGAACGATGGGTGGGGGGTGTTATGATAACTATAGTGGGAGACTGCAATATCGTCTTTGTATGATGCGATATTCTATTAGGCGGAGTACTTAAGTGGCTCACTCTGTAGAGGAATCCTGCTGTGTGGCATTAAAGTTGGACTCTATAGTGTGTATATGCTAGGATCAATGAATAATTGTGGTAGTCAGTCTCAGCAGCGTCAGCACACAGCAGCACCCATCATGAAAATGCTTGGAAATAATCCAAATGCACTGCCAAATGATGACGGAGAAGATGTAAAATGGAATGCAGCAGTAAAACCATCAATGGGAGTTAATGGAAAGTTCATCCTGCAAGGATATCAAAAAAAAAAATCATTGCGATTGAAATTTTAATAGACCACCAGAGGGATATAAGTTAATATCGTCAAAATGTGTGGAGCGCAGAAAGAGTTGCAAAAACAAACAGTCCCACATGAAATATAGCTCAATAATGGCTCGATTGTGCTCTGATGTATTCCTAGCAATTACTTTAATTGAAATTAAAATGTAAGACCATGAAAGAAAGATAATTATTTTCTGGACATAGTGACATTTGCCACACAATAACAATATCGTTGATCATCATATGTCACTCCATTGTCCCCTTTCACACGAGGAAACTGAGTTGCCAGCAACATTCAGTTTGTTGGTGAGAAGGGCAAGAAGTAAGAGGGGAAAATTAAATCTCCCCGGTCAACGATTCGAGGAGATTTTTTTGACATTCCTCTTCACACACACATTAGAGTGTGTTCAACTAAGCTATTTTAAAAGGAAACTACAGAAAGTTTCCACGATTTTGTTTCTTCGTGTGAAAGGTACAAGAGATTTTTAAGGAAATGAAAAGAAAACGTCAAAAAAATCTCCAGCAACTTGTTTCCTCGTGTGAAAGGGGACATTTGCAACAAAATTAACTGCATAGCATTTTGCAACGATGGCAGCACACACCAAAATATTCGCATGATAGTCCCCTTTCACACGAAGAAACAAGTTGCTGGAGATTTTTTGACGTTTTCTTTTTAATTCTTTTAAGATCTCTTCTTGTCCCCTTTCACACGAGGAAACTGAGTTTCCAGCAACTTTCACTTTGTAGGAAAAAGGACACGACATAAGTGGGGTGAAAAAAATCTCCCCGGTCAACAATCGAGGAAATTGTTTTGACATTCCTTCTCACACTTAAGGTAGTGTGCGTTCAACCTACAGAATTTATATGAAAACTACAGAAAATCTCTTAGTCCCCTTTCACACGAGGAAACTGAGTTGCCAGCAACAATCAGTTCTTTGGTGAGAAGGGCAAGAAGTAAGAGGGGAAAATGAAATCTCCCCGGTCAACGATTCGAGGAGATTTTTTTGACATTCCTCTTCACACACACAGTAGAGTGTGTTTAACCAAGCTATTTTAAAAGGAAAATACAGAAAGTTTCCACGATTTTGTTTCTTCGTGTGAAAGGTACAGGAGATTTTTAAGGAAATTAAAAGAAAACGTCAAAAAAATCTCCAGCAACTTGTTTCCTCGTGTGAAAGGGGACTTACAATTTTGTTTCTTCGTGTGAAAGGTGCAAGTGATTTTAGAAGAAATTAGAAGCAAACGTCAAAAAATCTCCAGCAACTTGTTTCTTCGTGTGAAAGGGGACTACACGCACGACAGCAACAGCTGAATGTAAGTAGTTTCCTTTTAAAATAGCTTGGTTAAACACACTCTACTGTGTGTGTGAAGAGGAATGTCAAAAAAATCTCCTCGAATCGTTGACCGGGGAGATTTCATTTTCCCTTCTTACTTCTTGCCCTTCTCACCAACAAACTGAATGTTGGTGCAAAATATTCTCAGCGACACAAACGAAATTAAATTATGTCTGAAAATGAAAATCTTTGGACAAATTTATATTAGAAACAAAAGTTCCACATACGCTACGGTAACCCCAAATCGATAAACAAAATATAAGCAGCTAATATGCAATATTTTTCTTTATTAGCGGGTCTATGAAAAAATGGCTTGAGTATTGACGCCAAATTTATATTTCTGCGTTCAGTGGGTAAATTATTATAAAATCTTATTTGCAATCATACCACCAAAGACGGTGTTCACATTGGACTGACTCATCCGATTTTTTTTAACGTGAATCCAACTTGGTCATCATCATCAGTGGATTTTTTTTGACGTCTTCTTTTGTGACATCTGTTTTCTCTGTCTGTGATTTATCTTTGGCACTTAGATCTTACAGAATCCAATTTTTTTCAATTAGAAACATATTTATTAAAGAAGATTTACATTTTGCAAGTGAAAAAATTGTAATTAATCTTTCAAACTGCACAGATTTCTGCTTTGTTTTAACGACTGCTAAACGTCAAAGTAAGTCCGATGTGTTCACATAAGTTTGTGTCTGAACAAACCAAGTTGGATTCACGTCAAAAAAAATCGGATGAGTCAGTCCAATGTGAACACCGTCAAATAATTTAAAAATCCTGCCTTTCCTGGCCATCTCTTTCTCACCATGAAGTGGAAGTGAGCAAAAGCACAGGGACGTCAAAAAAAATCGGAGGAGTCAGTCCAATGTGAACACCGTCAAAGAAAGAACAGTGTCAGTGAATAAATAGAGACAAACTAAATACACCACCTGGAATTTCAACTCGACCCTAAATGTAAAGGTGAAAAACAGCATAGACTTCAGTTCAATTCAAGTAGACGTCAAACTATTTCTGCATTGATTGCCACAGAGATGATAAGAAAAAATGCTGAAATCGATTTCATAAAATCAGTTGTTTCACGAAATGTGTGTCTGCATTGGAAATTTTCATTGCATGCCCGATTTAATGCAATGAATTGCGTGTAGCCAACATTTCGGAGAATAGTTATTTTTTGAACACGACATGTGTGCTGATCAAAGTTTAGCCATGAGATTTGACGTTTCAAGTGTGTGAGAGTTTTTCTTCTAATGTCGGTGGTATGCGGTCTGCATTCGCGGGTGCCAATTCTGTGTCTCTATTTGTCCACAAAAAAAAATCTTTCATCAAAATCCCGTGTAGTTACGGTACGAAATGAAATAACATAACATAACATAATTTGCCCAGCGAAGATAAAAGAAAATGTTTTGATAGGAATATCAGACATATGTACTTGTACATATATCTGGAAAGAAAAAATTCCTGTGGAGTCAGCGTGTTACTTTGTGCGCAGAAACCACAGATTAGCGACATGAAGATGAGAATCCCCGGCAGCCATTTTAATTTGCCTACAAGCTTGAACTGGCAGTTGTCAAATAAAAATTGAGAATGTGTGTTTAAAAATCTCACACATAGACAGTAGGGATCTTCACACACCTGGTTAAATTGTTGTTGCAATTCACATCTATTCATCGGCGCGGGAAAAAATTACAAATACAACAATGTAAACAAATGGGTTTTGGAGGGTGAAACGTACGAAACATTCTCATCTTCATATGGCTAATCTGTGGCAGAAACTCATAATCTGTCAAATTATGAACAGTGTTGCCAATTTGACTTGTGTCTAGTCTTATTTGACTGGATTTCATTGCTGTTAGCTGGAAATGAAATACAAATCCAGCCGACTGGGGACTGGGTCAAAAGACTGAATTCAATAATTTGATATGCACCGCTTTCTTGAAATATTTGGGATAACTAATTAGCGTATCATATTAAAACATGAACGCACGCAATCACGTAATGATTTTTTTTTACTTCTCTCCAAGTTTATATAGGAAATCGACTGATTAAGCCGTGTGCAAATATAAGTTTGTAAATTCAATTATATGTTATCCCACATTAAATTTTGACAATTCCACGTAAATATTAACCTCATTAGTGTGAAAAATTAAACTTCGGATAGAATTTAACACGAATTTAATCCAAATTGCAATCCGCCTAATACGCGAAAACCACTTTTTCATGGATTTGTTCCAAATTCGTGCTCTTATAGGTCAGACTTTTGGAAATATTCGTTAATATTGTTTGGATTGCAGTTTTATGGAAATTCGCCCACCTGTCAAATTGCTTCCGGCAGTTTTCCCATTGAAAAGCAATGAGCGGGACTAAAAACTTTCAAGCAAGTTTAAGCAACCCTCCTTAAATATCAACTTCATCCAAGTAAGAAAAACAATTTTCTGTGACCTCAATTTCCATAAACTGACCTAATTATCCTCTTATCCCAGAAGACTAAGCTCTTGAATTATATGACATTAACAAGGATTTTGAAAACATTTGTGGTGTTTATTAAAGAAGCCTAAATTCGTATGTTAACATCTTTTACAACAGGTTAACCACAAGACAGCTGCTGCATTGTAACTGGCATGTACCCCCACCCAATAAAAGTACGCCCGCACTGAAACCATATACCCTGGCTAGGCTACTAAACTTTTTTCCTTTGATGCTTGGCTTATAAAAACCATAGATACACCATATAAAGATGACAATCTTTCGTACGTTTCACCCTCCAAAACCCATTTGTTTACATTGTTGTATTTGTAATTTCATCCCGTGTCGATGAATAGATGTGAATTGCAACAACAATTTAATGGGGTGGGTTTGTTCTGTTTTGCTAGATCGACCATTTTGTATGTGCAAGCAACGCAGCCATCTTTAAAAAAATTCCAACTCACCAGCTTTTCACCATGAAAATGGGGGATGTTAGGTGGGATATCGGGTTGTGTTGAAAGAAACACAAATTTAATGATGCTAAGTCCGCTATTACACGACGACTTTGGAGTAATGAAACTTCTTTAAACTTTTTTCGAAAATTCATCTTCTGAGTGGTGCGCTGCTACACATTGATTTTTAAATCTTGACTTAAATTTGGAATTTCCCTTTAGTTTGATTGGTTATTAAAATTGTCAATGCTCTCTATATACATATATGTATTTATATTAACAACCATACAGGTATATATGTGCGCTCTACAAACAAGAGAAATAAATGAAGCGATTTGTTTAATAAACAAGGAATACAATAAGAAATGTCAAAAATCAGTGGCCAAACATGACCCACTCTTTATTTAAAAAGAATCATTTCCTATTTTCGTGAATGACACCATGTTTGGCCTTCATTCTTTTACTCTCATAATGACATTTTGCTGAACTGTGTTTTTCTTTCCGAAACGTCAATTTCACAAGTCATCCATAATGCAATTAAGTGGTTGAAAGTGAGAAAACAAATAGTTTGTTCAATAGCCGTGTTTTTTTGCAAGCGCCGAGGAAATCGATCGAAAAAAACGACGTCTTGTCCTGCAATTTACATGTTAAATGCAACAACAACTAATCCCCTTCGGGCTTAGCTAAGTGCGGAGAATTCTCGGCGCTTAGTCCCGTTTCACACGAGGAAACAAGTTGCTGGAGATTTTTTTGACGTTTTCTTTTAATTTCCTTAAAAATCTCCTTTACCTTTCACACGAAGAAACAAAATTGTGGAAACTTTCTGTTGTTTCCTTTTAAAATAGCTCTACTGTGTGTGTGAAGAGGAATGTCAAAAAAATCTCCTCGAATCGTTGACCGGGGAGATTTCATATTCCCCTTTTACTTCTTGCCCTTCTCTCCCACAAACTGAATGTTGCTGGCAACTCAGTTTCCTCGTGTGAAAGGGGACTTAGCTTAAGCACGGAGAAAAACTGTTTTACCGGCGTGAATTGCATACTTGTTATCGATAGTTTGTATGGAAACTCCATTTTGTTTCTGTAATGGCGTCGCTAATCCCCGATGTCGTTTTTTCCAACAAAATCTCCCCGGGCTTGCAAAAAACAAGGATAATGTCAATTTTCACAGCACAGAGTGATATAAATTGATTAAAAGAAAACTTAACATTTCACTTCCCTCATTCATCAATCAGAAAAAACAGTAAAAAAATAAGCACCATGCGCCAAATTGTTTTTTGCATCCAACCACTTACGAATGAGCGGTCGATGAGCGCTCTTCACGTCCGACAGCAAAAGTACACGAAAACTAGACGAACAGTACCACATCGCAATTATGGGCAAAACATATGAATTCTTTGTATTCACTCGGTTTCGTACCAATTTATTTTTTTTCGACTAATTTCCTCCGGGCTTGCACAAAAACACGCCTAAAATTGTCTTACGACAGCTGCGTTGATTTTCTGATTTCTCATTCTTATATTATTTTTTTTTTTTCATCATATTCACTGTTTGTTTCAAATAAATTGAGATTTAAGAACAAAAGACAATCGAATATACTTCAATCGATTATAAATTTTCACTTTCAAAATTTGTTTCCACAAACTTATCCATATAAGGTCGCGTTAGCACTTGATAACTCGTTGCTGAATTTATTATACTTTTTGAACATACTCATGATATTTTTAAAATAACCGACATTTTGGTGGTGAATGGAGGAATTCTGTCTATGTGTGCAAATAAACGGTGGTGAATGGACGAATTCTGCATATGTGTGCGTGTTTCTCCTGAATTTCCCCTGAATTAGCTTGTAGGCAAACTCGGATGACAGCCGAGATTATTATCTTTATATGGTGTATCTATGATAAAAACACATTATACTGAAAACGCATCTGTTACCAACTTCATTAAGCCACAAATTGTGGTCAAATTGGAACCAAAAACTATCACTTTACCCGCACTCGTGTCGTGTGTTGTATAAATGTCTGGTGGCTGCGTGAGGCATGAATGGAGTCAGTCCTACAATTATTGAGAGTGGTGATAGTGGTGCGGTAAAGAGTATTATAGTGGATAGAGTGCTTTTGTAGTTTAGTTCTTTTGTTTTTTTTGGCTCCCAAGCTCTCAAGTATATTTCGTGGTCAAACTTCCCATCCACTAATGCGCACATAATTAAAGTTCAGTGGTTAGCCAACATCGCCGGTTTATTTTAACCATCCAGGGAAAAAGCCACCCAAACCAAACCAAACTCACCCTTTATTCTGAGGTCGAATGGAGCTGCTATTTTGTTCTGCTGCTACAAGCTACACTATAATACATACTTATTCGTTCGTCCGACGCTATAACTGTGATGGCAAGGGAGCTCCATTGGGATAAAAGGTGATTGAAACATTAGCGCAAGTTTCCTCCTAAATATTTTATTTGCAATACGTATAGATAGACACTGGGGTTCGGAGGAGGGTGATGATTTGTGTATGAAAATTCAGCATGGAACGATGATGAGAATAACAACAGATGGACAGGGACACGGTATACCTAATACCCACTGTGTTTCTTGTTATATGAGATCATCACTGTTTATGTGGGACTTTTGGGCGCTTCATTAAGGGGATTGCATTTTGCGAAGAGTGTTGTTGGATAATGGGTTAAGTTTTAATATACACAAAAGATGTTAAAAGCTGAAAGAAAATCACATGGCTATGATGATAGTAGATTTTGTACCGACAGATTTGAAGTGTGAAAGTTTAAAGATTGTGTGAATGAAGAAGGTTCAAAAGACTTTTATCGTTGGTTTTCTTAGTTTTTATAGGTTAACCTCGAGACAGTCAGGTTCTTAAAATGTCTGGGGGTTGGTTGGTGAAGTTTTAGACTCAAGTGTCAATGATATGACAACAGCGCATGAAAGCTGTTTAGTCAGTTCATAAAATGGAGTTTTTATAAGACCACGTTGAGATCAAACACTGTGCACTCAAGTGACCGTGGTTGTCAGTTTAGCGCTCACTTGTGATCATAAAGGGCTTGTATTTATACTGACTAACTTTTGTCCATCAATGATTTAATTTACGTGTGTCAATTTAAACTTTTTGTAGATTCAAATGTCATCCGATTTTTGACATTTGGAATGTGTATCAAAATTGGAAATAATTTTGAATGACATTGTAAAACCAGCGGTAAGGACCCTGGCCTGTGGGGCCGCAAAAACAGTACTTTTATAAACCAAAACTGTTATAATTGGCATTTTCTAGTTTTAAACAGAGCATCGTTTAGCTTGTACTCGTAAAGGAAAGTGTGACAGATTGACAGATGGAATTGATGAGAAGAGAGTGAGATAAATACAAATAGGAGTTTGACAGGTAGTGCAAGTAGCCAACTCGATAGAGAGTACTTGCTTAGTGCCTGATTACATGGGTCCTTTTACTGAAGAGCGCATCGGTGAGACAGGTTGATTTTATGTGCGTAAAAAAGAGAAGGTAGATTCTACCTTAAAACGACCCATGTAATCAGGCACTTTTAAACTACAACTTTTTTTTCATAAAACAGTTAGTTTTTTGCAGCAAAGGTTAAAAAAGTCACTCTTCTGTCACATATACTGAGTTGCACGCCCTCTTTTTGTATAAATTGTTAAAGTTTTAAAGGTGAGTAGAGAATACCAGAACCTCAATGACGAAATGTATGAAATTCGTTGTCCTAATGACAATTTTTGTACCTTTAAGTTGGCTAATTCAATTCCGAAAATAAAGTGTTACGAACCGAGAGCCGCTGAATATGTTAAGTGATGGTTGGAATTAGAACTTCGCTACAAAAATAGTGCTGAATATGCACCTTAAATGTGTTACTTTTATTTAATTTTACATTCAGAAACTTGCATTTCAGCCTCACTCAAGTTTTGTGTAGAAAATCTCTTTGAAAATCACAACAAAATCTACAACACTTTTATTCCACTTCTAGGTATGCCTTTCTCAACACATACATATCTCGAGATACAGGTGGAACATTAGAAAATATGGTAATAAAAAAAAAATTGTGTGAGTGCCGGGACTCACGGTTAATATGTGTAAACATCAACGTGCGCGGATCCAAAACGGACTTGTTTTTGCTTGAAGGGGATCTTAATATATTTTTCACTGAACGCACCCATCCTAGCATGCAGATCGTTACGTTGCACACCGTAACGTTGCACACGACGTAACGTTGCACACGACGTTCAGGTTTTTTTTTTCACTCTACCGCCAGCATAGATGTTTACACATCAAAAATTAACCCTCACGATAATCCAATCATCTCCTTAATAGTTTTAAATAAGCACCCTCTGTACAAAATTACTAATCCCCACCTGTATTCCACTATACAACTCCATATGGCTCCTGCTCCAAATACAGGGGTATATTATATAATGCATGTTGGTAGAAGTGCACAAAATATTTTCAATTCCTTATCACAATTTCTGGCACCGTAATATCCTTTTCACTACTTTACCACCCCATAATTACCATTGCCATCATTTTTGCTCATGCTCCTATGTACATACTCTTTTGCTGCTGGTTCGAGTGCAGCTCGAGACTCATGATGAACGAACACTCACATGCAAAACAATTCAGCAGGGTTCCACTAATTATGTAGCGCGTGGAAGCGTTTTGACAAAAAAAAAAGGAAAAAATATACAAGATTTACTTCAGCACTCGAGTGCTGCACACTAACCTTGTGGAACAGTGGTGCAAGCAAGGTGCAAGCAGAAAATTTATTTTTCCTGCCACTTAACTTTTAGTTTTAGAGTGCGAGTTAACAAATTACTCCATACACTCCACCCACATTGAATTCACACAAAATGAAAATTACAGCAGGGCCAACAAAAATACAAAAAAAAAAAAAAATTAAAACTTATTGAATTAAGGATTTTCCTCCAGGTAGAATTTAGTGAGTTTTAAGTTTTTGAATCAGGAGAGTTTAGTTTTGTCGAGTAGGTACATCGTTTTTCAATCAGCATTTTGTCGTCATCGACATTCTCGTCAGCAATCAAGTTGTACTTCAGTTTTGTCTCTCTTTTTTTTTTTTTAGGAAGCACGAGTCGTACAATTCAATAGAAAAAATCTCTGTTGAGAGAAAGGATATCTATTTAATTGAAGAATTGACAAAGATTTCACAGTTGAAAATGAGTTAAAAATGTCAGGATAAAAGAAAATATTCTTTGGAATTTAGTGAAGTGCGTCTTTGTTCTTTCTACAATGACTCTCATTATCCTTGATGCGTCTTTTCTTCTATATGTAAGGAAAACGACTATATGTGCGTTTTAAATCAGCTTCACTTTTAATAAAAGTTTCAAGTGCCTTTATTCTCATTAATTTAGTTTTTTTTTTTTTTATTTGCATTTATTTTAACTTGTTTGAGTAAAAGGAGAATGTTCTTCTTCATTAAAAACGACTTTAAGATGGAAAGAAAAGAATCTTCAAGTTGCATCAAGAACTTTTGAACATCAGAGATACTAGAATTTTGATTAAACGTGTTAAGTGTTTTTCTCGATATCTTAAGCTTAGAACTGTGTTTTTGTGACGTAGTTTTTAAAAAAAAAATCTTATTTTTATTGAAAATGGGTTCTCCGATTTTTATTAAAAAATGTCTGTGTGCTGAAATTAGTATGATAGAGCTTTTATGGTGGATTTACACCACAGACAGATGAATAAAACCAATGCCTGAATGACACACATATACACGAAGTCAACAAACTAATGCTGCATTTACACGACTGACAAATTGGCAGTATTCTGGCATTTAACTGTCAAAAAAATGACAGAACAATGGAAAAATTCATTCTTTTGGCAGTATAGTGACAGAAAAATGCCAATTTGTCAGTCGTGTAAATGCAGCATAAGCTCTGCAGGATGCTCTGGCATTAGTTCCTGATTATATGAGTCGTTTAACTGAACGCGTTACTACACTACGAAAAAAGATCTTTTCATTTCAATCTACAATTTCCTATCTCACACCCTTAAAATCCATATATATCTCACTCACACGTTTCATGCCGAATCTGAAAATATTAAATGAAATTGGCGCATCGGTCAAATTTGGGTGGAATCTACCTTCTCTTTTATGCGTACATAAAATCCTTCTGTCTTACCGCATGTGGTCTTCAGTAAAACGACCCATGTAATCAGGCAAGTTCATTAACTGGGTATCGTCAATATTTTATAAAATGGTATTAGCACGTATTTACACGATATCAGTGTAATAGTAAAATTAAACGTCACTTGCACTTGGTCATTATCTAAAAATATCGGCAGGTTTCGGACCGTTTACACTATTCGGGTTTAGTGTCTCCTCTAATGTGAAATTGATTCTTCAGCTTCAATTGAATTTACTCACACATAACATTTAAATACAGTGAATTTTTTGTATCTAAACGTATTTACATAGTATGTATGTTAATTAAGCATTTCGCAGAGTTAACTTTTGTGAAGATTGTAGTGCTGAGTTGGGCAAATTATTCTTCTTTGAAAGAAAAATAAAAATCGCACAGTTACAAAAAAAATCTCAATCTCGCGTTGTCTGCTCTATTCACCACGATTGATCTTAGGTTTGACCACCAAATCCGAAGTGGTAGTGGTTGAATGGAAAACCCTACTAAAATACTTTCATATGAACTTTCATCATATGACCATCATCATCTCTATTTCACAGCGCAAATCGAAATCACATCTAACTCGGCTCCTCCAATTCTCTCTTGTGTGTGGCAAATAATTATTTGTTTATCTTTATAAAAAAAGAAGATCAACGCACACACGCACACACTGCAACTGCGGTGGATAAAGTGGATTATTTTACAAGTTATTGTGGTTCAAAATTCGTTCAGTTATTCATCTCATTTCTCATTTAAAGTGCGTTTTTTCTTCTTTTGCTCGGTGGCCGATTTCTGAAACAAATATTATTTAAAATATTAATCTGTGGCGATAAACTTTTAGTGTATAGTAAGAAATTGAATCAATTGAAGTAAAGTTAATAAAAAAGTGTTATAAAATAATCTCTGTTTCAAAATATTTACTATTTTTTGTAAACTCTTCAAAAAATGTTCTGGAGTGTATTTCTACTTATTTTTCATTTTATTCAGGGTAAGTTTCGTGATGAATATAATTATTTATAACAAGTCATAAATATTAGCCGTATTTTATTATCGCTGATGATCTATTAAGATCATCTCAAGAAAATGAAACAATACGGATCATAGTGACAATGACAAGTGACAACTGTATTGTATACCTATCTCTTTTTTCCTTACGTTTGTTTATTTTTCATATATTCGAGTAGAGTTTACAATTCTTAACCACTTGCAAAGCTGAGAAGCATGAGCAAAAAGTAAACTTTTGGTTCATGAAACGTGATCCCGATAAAGAGCAGGATCTCGTGTTGTTGTTGTAATGCATGTAATTTGACGATCTATATGGATTATCTCTGATAATAAAAAACGGCTATTATTTACATTAACTACCCTCTTTGTTTCTGCTAACTGGCTTTTTAAATAAACCTATAATTTTTTTCTACAATCCAAATTAAGCGCTTTGGTCGTATTAGAATGCGAATTCAGTCGCATTAAAGGAAACAACAACAAATATTGACATTTTGACGTGTAAAGGGGCGCTGGGATCTCCCATTTTCACAGATGATAATTGCTTTTATAATGTGTACTGTGGTGTGAGAATGGGACTACAATTCCGATTACATTTCATGTGATATTAAATTTTGACGTTTCAACGTATGTACAAATTCACCTTATTCGTGTCAAAAACAAATCTTATGTTCAAATCAATTGGCTTATGGTGGATTTATTTGGCTGACAAATTGGCAATATTTCTTAAGAATGGACAAATTCATTCTTATGCCAGTTGTCTGACAGAAAACTGCCAATTTGTCAGTTAAATAAATCCAGCATTTACGACATACTTTTACACGAAGTCAAATAATGGCGCTCTGGCATGTTAGTGATGAGAATGAGCAGGTTCGTTCCTTATTGTGTATCGCCATTATTTACCACTGTATAGCAAATATAAAAACGCATATTGGTGAATTTACATGATTAGGTCATTTCTATGTATCAAAAAATAGAAGGAATTATCGCAGTGTAGTATGTAGATGCGGCATAATTAAGTAAGTGTCATTTTAAACATCTGTCAAAGCCAAGGTTTGACTTAAGGTTCTTGAGTTCCAGGAAATACTGTAAAATGTGTCGATAAAAGCGGGAAGTAAACTTTGATCTCATTAGAAGAGTTTAGTTTTCTTAGGCAGGGTGGTAGCTGGTAGGTATCTACTTAGTGAGGCATCGGTTCGCTCCTGTTTTATATAGCAAAGTTTCCGTTGACAAACGGGGCAGGTTATGAGAAAGAAAGGATTAAAAATGAAAATTGTATTTTTAAATCGCAACATCAATGCAACTATCAAACCAGTCACTGACGAAACTACATATATTATATTATAAAATTTATATCGTGCGATGATATGAAGAATCTCTTTTGGGATTTGTGGGTCGGAAATCCAACCCTGATGCTTTCCGATTTTAATATAGTTTTGGTTTTTGTCATTTCATTACATTCCCAAACATTCTAATGGTCCGTAGACATCAAAACAATGCTAAAGTAGAAGACTCACGTTCAGCACAAAATGACGGTTTTTCAATTAGCATCTTCTGGAGAAATTATATTCTCGCATTACATCCTTTCTCCTCGATCCACACAGGAGATCCTATATAATATGTAAGTAGACATGTTGCACGAAATGCCATGCGTATTTTGTGTCTTCCTTTAATACTCGTATGTTTTGGGGCGTTCAAAAAAAAAAAACAACAACAAAAACAACTTTAAAGTGAAACCCTTGGAGCAATGAGATTATTGTCATAATATTCAGCAGGGAACTCTTTGTTTGGTTTCACACAGTTTTTTTTTATGTTGTTGGTCTTCTTCGTGGAATATGAATAATATTTGGCTATAAATAAATTTAAATTGGCAATCGCAGAGGCATGTGTGACAGTGCTATGACTGAAAGCTGTGCCACAAAAGAGATTTATGACTACCATTATACTTTCAAGTGAAAAGTGGCAGGCAGAGTGTTTATTTTGTTGGTGGTTATTATTTTTATATTTTTGTTTATTTTTTTTTTTTAATATAGGTATACATATGTATGTGTGTAGTCCTGCCTGAACAATTGAATATAATGTGAGTTGAAAATGAAAAGACAAAAAGAAAACAAAAGGACGAAAGGATTGTGGATGATGCCAAAGGTTTTTGGATAATTTAATTCATGGGTGTAGAGCATACATAATAATTTGACAGTTAATCAATTTGACAGGAAAAAGTGACGTTAGGTTTTTTTTTTATTATTTGCGTTTCATTATATCCACATGATCTAATGCAGATTTTAATATGTAATACAAAAACAACACGGAAACCTGCTTTGGAAAAGTCATTTCTACAAACTTTATAACGGCGATGATAAATCAATTTCCACTGGCGACGTCCACCTGATCTTGACAAAGTCAAGATAGCCATATGTAAACTTAAGTCCGATAAAACTTCTAGAGCTGCGTTTAGACAAGGGGGCGATGATCGGTCATGCAACTTATATAACATCGTTCTTAAAAGAATAGTGCAAAACTAAGCTGTTAACACCAGAGGCACAATTCTTTAAAGGTCCGTCCAATTACTCGCATAAATAGCGATGGTTCCAAAATTCAAGCACTGGAATGCAAAGTTTTAATCAACCTTCAACTATTCTATTCTTTTTATTCCATTTTCAAAAAAAAAAAACAATCAGCGAAGTAAAGAAAAACGAAACTTTTTATGAGAAAAAAGGTACAGACCTACTTCTAAGTTAATTAAAACTGCACATGTAATTTACTAATTGGCCCTTGCCTCAACATTCGATTTTCTGCTCCGCCGCCTTTTCTAAAATGTCAGGTTCGTGGTGTTCTAAATGTTTTGAACTTCCTTCAAATGCAATTGTTGATATAACTACCTTCTAAGAGTTTGTGTTGCATACCTATAAAACCAAAACTTTCAGAAATATGTACATCCATGTCACTAGAACGAAGTTGGTATAATGTTTGTTTCGTGCAAGAAAAAATAAAAGAAAAACAGAAATTTCTAACTTTGAGAGACAGTCGACACAGCTTTGCAATATTTATGAATCCGTGCTTAATATTTCACAGTTCATGCTATTTGAAAGTTTTGTCCCTGAATAACACATCCTATACTTGTATATGACTTAACCTCACATCGCAAAAGGACGAAGAAGGTATACACGAGACAGTGATTCTGTTGCTACAGCACAAACGTTGTTATGAAAAGTAACTGATGTAATTTTCCCCTTAAGAAAGCAAAAATTCAGGATACGACGTGGATGCGAATACGAATACACACCCGCTCACACAAAGCCAAACAAACCAAAGACGCTTATAGGTACAACGTTACATACCTACATCTCAACCTGGCTCTTCCGCGTGCCTGTCATTTTCATGAATAACTCAAGTGGATTCACTTTGTTACATTGTAAAATCACACGTTACAAGAAAGAACTATTGCACCACCCATCTACCCACCCCCACATCCTAAACCTATGACACACGGAATAGTTGTGAAGGAAACAACGAGGATCTAACATCAAGGAGCTTGAAAAAGAGATACAGATAAACAGTAATATGCAGATTCAGTGGCTCCTGGAATACCATACCGATACCACCACCGAACCGACTATAATACCATGACAACGTTTATCATCACTAAACTTAACCGTTGGTGTAGAAGATGAAGAAGAAAAAATCATCCGGAGGCAAAGCAAGTAAAAGCGTTCGTTTCTAGCTGGATTTCTTGTACATCTACCTATATCTAGTAAAAATGATATTCTTTTAATATTTCCAAGACAGTGAGTCTGAGTTGAGTTGTTCTTGTTTGAATGAATTTCTTTAGGTTTTTTTTTTTTTTTAATTTTTGATCTTGGCATAGGTACCAATACCTCAATTTTAATGTTTATTTCTTTGACTGAAGGCTATCCCTTTTAATTTAACGCACGTCAAGGAAGGATTTTATGACTTTCAAATTGTGAAGTCGAAAACAATTTCATAAGAAATAAAAAATTGTGACTTAGACAATTTTGTATGAATACCATTGAATGTCTTGCAAATAAAGCCGATAGCATTTTGAGATAACACATTTTTTGAAAGTTGAAAATAATTGTTGTTTGTAAAGTATCGATTTATTTTTTTTTATTGACCGCTTTTCCATAGTTGTAGCCGTCAAAATATGGACATTGACATTTCAGCAACTAAGTGAAAATAAGATGAATTTCATGTGGATTTCAGGACATGTGTTGGTCTAAAATGGAGCGAAACAGCGGATATGGCTACAAAATCTGCTATTTAAGAACCAGTAGCCACCTTCTATATCCCAAACAGCATAGAAGAATGGAACCTAGGCTAACGTGCAATTAAATCCGAATGGTGCAAAGTAAATTCTACCAACAAATATTCCTCGGGGGATAAGATACAAATTTATCCGAGACTCTGGTTGGGACACACAATAGACACACATAGTCATAACTAGTTTAGATGGTCTAGATAGACTAGATATTATAGATTCTCTATATAGTATAAAATGTTCTAGATGATCTAGTCTAGATCGTCTAAAAAGTCTAGATAGTCTGTATAGTTTAGATGGTCTAGATATTCTAGATATTCTAGATGCTTTATATGGTCTAAATTGTCAAGAAAATTAAGACGATCTAGATGCTCTTGATACTCTTGATGGCATATAGATTGTCTAAAAAGTCCCGATAGTCTAGATCTAGATGGTCTTGATCGTATGGTCCAGATAATTCCATGGCCTAAAAGGTCTAGATATTGTAGATTCCCTATATGGTATAAAATGTTCTAGATGACTAGTCTAGATGGTCTAAATAGTCTAGATTGTTTATATAGTCTCGGTGGTCTAGATAATCTAGATGTTGCATATGGTCTAAATTGTCAAGAATATTAAGACGATTTAGATGGTCTTGATACTCTTGATGGTATAGATTGTCTAATTAGTCCAGATAGTCAATATCTAGATGGTCTTGATCGTATGGTCCATATAATTCCATGGTCTAGATATTCTTATAGGTTCAGTTGGTCTAGATGATATATATGGTCTAAATAATACTCAAAATGGTCTAAATAGACTACATGGTCTATATAGTCGAGGTAGTCTCAATAGTCTATATTGTCTAGATAATCTCAATTGTCGAGAAAGTCTCAATTGTCTAGATAGTCTCAATTGTCTAGATATTCTGGATGCTCTTCATGGTCTTGATGCAATGGATAGTCTAAATAGTCTATATGGCCTTGATGGTATGGTCTCGTTAGTTCGCATGGCCTAGATAGTCTAATAGGTCTAGTTGGCCTAGAGGATCTAGATGGTCTAAATAATTTAGATGGTGTAAATGCTTTAAATGGTCTAAAAACTTTAGATGGTCTTAATACCTACTTACGATGATCTAAATTATCTGGATAGTCTTAATTGTCTAGATAGTCTGCATGGTCTTGCTGGTATAGGTTGTCTCAATAGTCCGCATGTTTTAAGTAGTTAAGATGTACTAAATAATCCAGATGGTCTAAATTATAAAACCCTAGCTGTACAAAAGACTTTCAACTGACTTTAAGACTAAAACCAGTTAAAATGTAGCTACTGCATTTAATTAACTTTAAAAAAATTAACTTTTTTTGGATAACTTTACAATGTACATACAATATAAAAATTAAACTACTAACTGCTGACTTTTCATTTTATAATTATAGCCCAAAAAGTTATTTTTGTTCCACCGTCTGTCTGTGGAAACAAGTCGTGCATTTAATTTAACCAAAAACTAAAAATAGAAAATTCCACCAATTTCATCACTTCTCTCTTCAAGTAAGTACACCTACTTATTTTCCAAAAAACGAAAAAAAAAATAAATAAATTATATGAAACCTCTAAAAAATCAACCGATGCGTCAATTCTCAACCATATTTTTAATCAACCGTAAAATTTGTCTTTTGCACAGAATTTTCTTTCAGCAAAGACGAAATAAAAAAAAAAAAAAAAACCATAATCATCCATTGAAGGAGAAGAATTGCTCCTACTATACGCATCATTAAACTGCTTTCACATTTCAGTCATATATGTATATATACATACATATACATATGTAGAGATAGCGGGCCACATATGCAACCTACGTAAGAAATATAGTACACACAATCATATAAATTCATCTCGCTCCTAGAATTCGAATGTTAAAGACGACCGACGACCGACGACGACGGAAACAGCTCAACTCACACACTCATTGACTCCAATTCTCTGACAAAAAGAAAAATATTTTATATCCTATACATTTATATCGTCACAAAGAATGTGGTGCATGTCAAGTACGTATGGTATATATCGTAGGATATCGTGTATGGTAACCCCATAGTAAAGAACGAACCTATGATCCACATGAAATATATTTCTTAAAAGCTTTTGAATTTCTTCAACATTATTTCCAAAAAATGTCCTTAATTTTTATGGCATTATTAGTACATATTTTTTTTTTTATTTCCTGTTTATATGTTGCCTTATGTTTGCTGGGGCTTGTTATATGGGATCTTGAAAAATAAAATTATTCCCAAAATCATAAAACCACTCCTTGGAACAAAGGCCGATGATTGTCGCTGTTGTTATTTCTAACTTTATTGAATCCCTGTGTGTTCTTGCCCCAACACGAGATAACGACAAGGATAAAAGCTTGTGTTTTGCTATATAGTACATGGTTATATAGTATAGAAAGAATGTCATAAACAAAGTGATGAGTTGAAATATTTTCTCATTCTTCGCCATCAGTGTTGTTAATTCTATATACACATAATAGTCCTGCAACTAACAAGGACAACAGATCCTCATTAAATTAATTACACACACACGATACCCATCCCATATAGCCACCCAATTTTCATAGAGGTAATTCGTAGATGAATAAACAAAGTTGTTTTTTTTTCTTTTTGTTTTTTTGTTCATTCTCATTTTGGATGTAAAAATCCTAAATTCTACCTCAATCAGTACAAAACCCCAAGGATTTTTCTCCTTTATTTTTTCTCATCATTAACCTAAAACAGTGGGGAGGGCGGATGGTGTTTGTTGGTTAGATATGAAATCTGCATTTGTCATGGTTTTTGCGTATGGGAGCAGGCACCTTATCCATGTGTATCCTTTTTCTCATTACACAAAAATTGTTAAGAGAATTTTTATCACAAACACACAATGTCTACAACTACATATACTCTGTTCGCATCCATATTACTTAAGGATCAACTATTTTCATGTTATTATTTCTGTTTAACATTGTTTTTGATGTCCTTTTTGCACCCTCTCAATCCCCTCTTTGGTCTTCTATTTATATTGTTTTTTGTTGTTGTTCCGATATTTCTTTGTATATCTTTTCTCTATCTGTAGGTTTATATATACATATGTAGTATTTGGTTTATCAACAAACTATTTTTGTTATCCTTGCGGAAGTAATTAACAACGCACTAAAAGAGTGGGTGCCTGTGTGGGATTGAGATCGAGGTAATATTAAAGAAGGAAAACCTAAACTGACAAGGACATCATTTACTGTCTTGTCAGATGTAAATCATTTTGTTTAAGTGAAAAGAGCGGGTCGAGGGGGGTGTTAAAGAAGAAGGATTTTAAGGATATGACAGGATATCGGAGAGAGGGAGGTGATGGAAAAAATGTGTGTGCCTCAAAATGCTGCTATAAACATAACACATCAATTCCTTTTTGTTTATTTTAGTATACATAATAGTTCAGTTATGTATGTACACATGTGTATATCATGAAATAGGACTGTAGAAAGTTCGGTTTATGTAGGTACATATGTACATATTATAATTATCCTTGTTCGTTTTTGTTTATTATCTGAATGAAGTGTGGGTTTACTTCTTGTGGTCATAAAATATTTTTGCGGATAAACTTATATTATTTGGTTGTCTTTGAATGTGGTTGCTTTGAAAGGATCTTTCAAATGGGAAAATATATATATACATATGTATAAAGGATAGAAATATAAATGTAATTAAACCAGCTTGACCCTTTTTGTCCTATTTCACAAAACCTTACCACATACATATATATTTTCTATGCATTCTTCATTTTCGTATCCATTTTAATTTATTTTCCAAATTGCCACTAAAAAATAGAATAGGTAAAGATAATTATTTAGCTGAGTTGGAAAACCTTAAATGTCCTTTTTATTATCATATAACCTCAGTTTTATGTAAATATAGTATTGGTTAGAACCTTAGTTGGGAATGATGATCTAGAGGATAAAACAGATGTTTTACGGAGTCAACTTAGAAAGTCCAAAACCAAAACCATATTTTGTTTAGCACAACAACCACAAAGAATAGAAAACTCTGCGACTCTATTGTAAACACTTGCTGTTGTAGTTCAAGTGGCCGATGTGCATACAGAAAGACAGACATACAGAAAGACAGATAGACAGACATACAGACAGACATACAGACAGACATACAGACAGACGTACAGACATACAGACAGACATACAGACAGACATACAGACAGACATACAGACAGACATACAGACAGACATACAGACAGACATACAGACAGACATACAGACAGACATACAGACAGACATACAGACAGACATACACACAGACAGACAGACATACAGACAGACATACAGACAGACATACAGACATACAGACAGAGATACAGACAGACATACAGACAGACAGACATACAGACAGACATACAGACAGAGATACAGACAGCATACAGACAGACATACAGACAGACATACAGACAGAGATACAGACAGACATACAGACAGACATACAGACAAACATGCAGACAGACAGAGATACAGACAGACATCTTCTAGGCAATTTTCAAGGATATTTAATATCAACATTTTGTTTTTAACGGAAACCCCAATTTTATACATTGTTATAGGTTCATTTTGAACTTCAAGGTCACACAAATGCAAGTTAGTCTTTAAAAAGGTGTGAATCTGAATACTTCTATAGAGATAAAAGGTTTTGAAGTAGTAACCTTGTTATTAGGTACCTATTAAATTTTAAACTTAAAACTTATTGATCTCGAAGCAACTTTATCAACGAACGAATGGTCAAAAATTTACATTTTTACTATCATCTGTTGTAAGACTCCATGTAGGGACCTACCATTAGCAAAATCCGACTCTATAGGTAGGTCTCTTCATGGCCTTATCTCACACTATCCTATTTTTCGCCGTTGATGATGGCTTAATGGTTATGCGATGAAGAAATTAGCCTATTAAAATGTCGTTTTAAGCTTCATTAGTATACCTACCTTTAGATGTGTATGTATATATTTCTAACCATTTGGGTTGTCGTTAGACTGAAATTTTCAGATGACCTCATCATCATCCTTCCGAAATTTAAAAACCAATCTCTGGCTCCAACACATCAAACCCCAAAGTGAAACAATTTTAGACCCCCCTCCCTCCCCCGACCATCCAGCGCGAGCATGGAGGAATATAACATTTAAGTAGCCTCTGGCGATATGCTTTGTTTTATGTTTATTGAAACATCAATACTTTAATTGGCTGTCATCTTGAAAGTACAAAACAAAATACTGAACAATATCAAATCAAATAAAATACAACAACAACAACAACAACAGCAAGAACAAGAAAAGCACATTTTCAACGTACCTACAACCATCAAAAAACTTGAATATCAAACGATTATAGTGTTCTGGACGTGATTTTATTGAATTGCGGAGGATGTGATGATAGGAAAAGGCTTTTATGGCATTTTTTTTTTTTTTTTTTTTTTTTTTGTATTTCGTTCTGATCGATGGAATGAAAATCCTTTAATTATTTTCATCACGTTTATTTTCTTTGTTCTATGCTTTGAACGTTTTATTACTCAATCATCTTTCAACGACAGAAAAACGTTTATATACCTATATAAGTCTGTAATTTTATCTCATCATTTTAACTGGGTAAAGAAAATGAAAGGAAATTGAGAACTGATTTACTCAACTCCTCACTAACTCACTGATGCGATGGGGGGAAAAGTTTGGCTGGATGGGGTGGATGAGTGCGATGTAACGAGCTTGGTTTATTAGTTGTTTACTTTGATGGGACTTTATAGAACAAAGAACGTGAAATAATAATCGATTTTTCTTGGTTTTTTTTTTGTTCTTGCTGTCTTCTCGAGGAAAATCGAATAAAATTGTTTTATCACACCAATAAGACGTTGCTTTGAGAAGTTTATGGTTTCCAATAACCTGGCGAGAGAGTGATTTTTGTTTCTCACCCAACAGCACGATTTTTCGAAAACTATTATAAACTAAGTATATCGATTGAATGACAGGGTTTAGGTATTTTTAACATTTTCTTCATAAAATTACACTTTTTATCAAATTTTCGATGGGTAAGATGAAAATGAACTTCGATAGGAAGTTGGTCAGGTTAACGTGTGGCTTAACTATAATCCTGAGCAATAGGAGAGTTTTTGTGTTTTTTCGATCTCCGTAACCACCAGATCTAGGTATAGGTATCTGATGATTTACTTTTGGACTCTGCTTTCTAATGACTCCCTCTCGATTAAGTCTTATTGGGTAATCTGAAGATTTGATTCTAAAAAGGATCGGAAGGTACTACGCCCCTGATGGCACCCCAAGTAGCAGGCTTAACGGTATTGTAGATAACCAGGTAGAACGCTCCACTAGTTGTACTAATCAGCAGGTATTAGCCCCAGATGGTGGCACTGGAAACCTCGTGGCAATTAGGACGTTTGTGTTCGAACTAAGACCCTTTGTCACTGGTGAGGGGAATGCTTAGGAAAAAATAGTTGGACTCTCCCCTAACCAATTCTTGTCTTTTAAGCCTTTGCCGCATGAATTATTGTTTAAAGAAGAAAAAAATAAAAAACGCTTAAAATGACTTATTTGGGTTGTTTTAAGACGTATTTCATTAAAAAAAAAAAATAAAATTTTCTCTAAATAAAAATTTCTACTAAATTTGTATATTTTTAATGGTGGTGAACGCTTAGTGAAAGAAAAAGAAACTAAACTTATTTGACCAATTCGACCTAACTTGTAAGCTACCAAACTTATTATAAAATCACTTTTACAACTGATGTGTGACTTCCGGTAGTAAGCTTGGGTCAACGTAGAAGAGTATCTTCTCTTTGTCGTTGGTTGTTATAAGATCCTTGTCCAGAAGCTCCATTGCTACAGCTGGCTCGTAAGGATGTCTTTGCTAGGTTTTAACTCTTCCTATCAGAGGGTTCAGATATTTGGTCATATTCTGTAGACATTTTTACCTAGATTGGATGACATATCTGTCATCTCTCTCTTGTTGCTGACGTGCTTCCTTCGCATCAATATCTTCCTCTCAAAAATTGCCATATTATCAATGTGGAATTTTGTCGCTATGAGCTGCTTGTAAAGGAGGAGCTAAGTCTTCTAGCTGAATCCGTTTTGTTTTCGCAGTAGTGGAGATTGGAGCAAATGGGAGAGTAAGACGGCGTTTCCACCTGTTCTTCACTTCTTTAATAGAATTACCAAGCATCATAAAGCGAACTAAAAATAGTATAGCCGTGGTCCTTACGGTGCTATTTTTACATCGATGTATCGCAAAAAATTAGATTTTTTGTCCGTGAAGAAGTTGTAGGTTTGTGGCAAGAGCGAAATCGATAAACTCGATTTGTATGTGAACCAAGAGCTCTAGAAACCTAAAAATGGCATATTCGTGATCTGGGAATCACCACCTTTCCATTTAGGTATCGCACGACAAGAAAACAATATTGACAAAAAAACAAAATAGACTTTTTCACATACGTCCTTACCACCCATAATATGTGCATTTTTATACGGATTACCATGTTAACCGAGGTGCTAAATAGCTGTTGTTTGTCGTTTTTTAATAGAGTGTAAGGGGTTAGCTTAAAGTCAATCTACAGGCATATCTTATTAAACGACTTAAACGATCTGGTTGAACTGTAACAAAATTTACTACGCTATCGTGTAAACGTCTGAATAAACTTGAACATAACATCTTGCAAATTGTCTTTTTAAATTATATTTAAACCTCCTGAAAAAGGTCTAGACTATTTTCAGACACTTATAATATTTATTTTGAGATTTCAACATGTAGCAATAACCTGACTTCTCAGATTTTGTTCTTGTATCTTTCTTCAAAATGCTCGCTGATTCTGCATTAAAGTCGCAATATTATTTTCACCTATGTATTTTAAGAATTTGCAATAAATTTGCATTACTAATTTTATATATATATAAGCTCTATTTTGGAGTATAAATACACGTTGTTGGGGGATTTTAAGAGTTAGATCTGTTTACTCTTTATCATGGTTCACTTTAAAAACTGAACCATTAGCAAAAACTAAAGAAAAAAATACGATACATTAAAAGGCAAGGAAAATGTCTTCAGGTTTCTTTAGGATAATATTTTTCTTACACTGGTTGTGTTTGGTGATTATAATTTGCATTACCACCAAACCATCTCAAGGTGATCAAACATTTTGTGGCAGAAATCTATCTGATACATTGGATCTTCTATGTAGAAATGGTTTTGGCACGAAGAAGATTAAGAAATCAAGTAAGTATTGATAATAAATTTTCAATAAAAAAAAAAAAATAATTATAGTTACAATTGTAGTCGATCCAATGGAATTTAATTCTGAAGGCTCCGAAGACTATGAATCAACTTTTGAATTTGACGAATTTCCATTTTTGACAATGTTCCAAGCAAATAGCTTGGTAAAAATTCGCCGGACCAGAGAAGGCATTGCAGATGAGTGCTGTAAAAAGCCATGCTCAATTGAAAAACTAAAATTATATTGTTTGTAAGTTTTACTGTTTGAAGTTTTGTATACAACTTTTTATAACATTTATATGTATGAATAAAATTTAATGTAAAATAAAATCGAAATATAAAAAAAAATCAACAAAATGTCCTTTTGATGTCCTTATACTCCTAAGTGATCGATCATGTGCCACAGCTTGAATTATTGATTGATTGCTCTTCTTCGTTTCGTTTCCTTTTGATTTTGATTGATAAATTTGATTTAATGTCCTTTCTAATATTCAGAATACTCGTATATTCGCAGCTAGAAAAATAAATAGCAAACAATAGAGACTCAGCAAGTATAAAAGTGATTGTCAATGAATTTGGGTATTTATGGTTAGGTACTGATATGATGGGGGACATGAGATGATGAGTGAGTCTTCTTTGAAGGATATATATCTGTCAATTTGAGGAAATGCTTGGACAAAATGAAATGATAATTCATCTGTGTGTATACGATACTCTTACTCATTCATGTCCTTTTACAGACGATTTAACTAGAAGGATAAAGCAGAATAATGCAAAGTATTATGTACGTTAAGTCCTCCTATATATATAAGTCATTATACAAAATATCACAACAAGGACATATATCAGAAAAATTGTCACATAATGTATGTATGCGTATAATCAAAGTGCGATGAGAGGTATGCTCTTGCATATATAGCCTAAAGGGCATTTTATTAAAGATTTCTGCTGATAAAGGATGTGTTATGGTTGGCAGAGGATATCAATAAAAAGTGTGTCTTGTGTGGAATGGAATTATTAAGATACCAAAGAAATACCCCGCGGTTCAATTGATAAGATTAAATTTGTATATGTTTGTATTTCATTTTATTTCAGCTTGGTATCTTGACAGAGGAAATAATTTAATCAAAAGTATTCAATTTAAGACACGAAGATTGAGATATATTTTTTTTTTAATTAATTTTGATTTATGTATCGTTCTTAGGTTTTTTTTTGTGGCGGCCATGTTGTTTTGGTGACATCTGCCAAATCTGTTACTGATGCACAATCACCTCCACTGTCAGACTTTTGTTGTCTCGTTTAGTCTGCGAGACTTGGATGGTGGTTCTGGTTCTGGTTCTGCCCCTCGAAGTTGGTTCTTACTCGTTTCCCGACTGATAAATGGCAAGTTACACAATTGAATAGCACGTCCAAATGATAAAATTTTATTATCAAAATCTCTTGTGGGAACACTTTACGGTTTATATGGTTGGCCTTTTCAGTCGACTATTCAACGTTCGGTGGCCAAAATTGAGTCGACCGATTCAATGAACAATCAGTCAACACTCGCACTCCAACGAATCGCAAGATCTACCGAAAACATCGCCAATATGTTCGTGAGAGTCCGACTTCTTCCAAAACGACGATGGCATTGCCATCACCGTCAATGGAGACCACTACCGATCGATGATAAACAATTTATTTTAGGCCAAATTGGATGACATGCGTGTGAACGACATGTGAATCCAACAGAACGGTGATAAGTGCCACACAGAAAAAGCCACAATAGACATTCTGCATGAACGATTTGAGGGTTAAGCTAACTCTCGCGGAGGTGACGTGAATTGAACACCATGATCGTGCGATTTGACCCCGTTAGACTTTTTCATGTGGGGTTTCCTGAAGTCGCGGTTTTATGTGAATAAACCACAATCGGCCGATGCCCTTAAAGTGAACATAACACAGGCTGTCGCTCACTTTCAGCCGGATCTATGCGGAAGAGTCATTGAAAATTGGACCACTCGGATCCGTGCGAGCACCGTAAGAAGCCAAGGCGGACATTTGAACGATGTCATTCCATTCAACATTTACCCGCCCTTATTGAAAAACCCTCTATTTTTACGTCTGTCCTTCATATTGTTGGCGTTATTTCCAAATGGACTGAAGTCCAATAGTGCATAGGTATGTATGCAGAGGTATCTCAGTACTTATTAAAGAACAATACAAAACTTCCTTTTCATAAATCTGGCGAGGTTGAAGATCTAAGCTAAATTGATGCTTAATCTTAGTTTTAACTTCCACAAAAAATACCCTTCGTTCAGCAGTGCCTCCATATGTTGATGAAAAAAATCGAAAGTAACACTATAATCACAAAAAACACATTGTTTTGCTTTCGTCCATTAACCATCAATTTATAGCAATCAATCTAATAGAACGAACTGAACAAAAAAATGCTTCCACAAAAAAATGAATGATTTTCATTCCCATCAATTCCACATAAATATTCTTTACAATTTAAAGGACATAAAAACTATACCAGGATAATTGAAAACCTCGGACTGAATTTATATCACTTGCACCACAGACACAGACAGACAGTTTCACTTGTAAATATATATCTACAAAAAGGATAACTAAACTTAAAATTGGCATAGGGAAAACTCATCAATTCTACCATCACCGACTATCACTGGCCGCCAGGATCTATACAAATTCATATAAAAAAAATACATTCAAATGACATCAGGCACATTACTATCAAAAAAATCAATAAGAAAAAAATAAAACGAACAAACAAACGTCACGTCACGTACCTCTACATTTATATCCTTTTTCAAATCGTTAAAATGCCCCCACACTGACTGACCGATTGAATTATTCCACACAATCTGATAAATATATTTGTGTAATTAAAAAGGACGAAAGGATGTGTTTACTGTGACTAGTAATTTGATTTGTTTGAATTCTATTTGATTGTATTTGTCGTTAAAGGTATGTGTGTACGAACAATAGTGCTGAATTGGTGCATCATTATCCTTTATTATTCAAATGAAGTCAAGTCAGGTGGCTGGCGGAGGGGAGGCGGGAGGGGGGAGGTGATATTAAATGTTATGGACGGCATAAATTGCACTTCTTCTGTCTTCTCTATGTATTTACATCATTGCCGTTTCCTCTTCCTCTTTCTTATATGTATAGGTATATGCACTTTAAATGTGTGAAAACATAGGTCAAACGTAACGATACCGTAAAGGCAACTTATGTTGATCCTTTACTGCACAGGGCACACACAAGCCTTAACACAGTTAACCAACCAGAATGAAAACGAACAGAAAAGAAATCCTTCTTCGACATTCTCCGTTTCATTAAGGATTCCCTTTTGCTTCTTCCATCAGTTTCTCACGTTCCTTACCTTAATCCTCTCCGCATCCTATTTCCTATATAGATAGTAGAGGTACACATTTTGTCGCAGATGCCTTTCATTGCTCCTACTCCTATTGAAAAGGTAGTTTAGTGTTTACACTTTTTTTTTTTATTCATTTTTGTTGGATGGGTTGAAGATGGGGGCGGGGTAGGAAGGGAGCTCCATCGACATCGTTATCCTTTAATTTCGTTTAACTCCGCATGTGATGCAGCATATTTTCAACAGCATCAGGCGGCAGGATAAAGAGGAAGGAAAAGGAACCATTGCCAACCAGTGCAAGTAACATCTAAAAGCCACATACTCAAATCCGCTTATAAAGAAAGCGGAACTGAAAATTAAAAAAAAAAAAAAAAAGAAAAGCTCTACTAAAAAAGGCGACGAAAACGACGACTCCAGCAAGAACGAAGGAAAATAAATTCACTCGGCGACAGGTGAAAGCTGCAAATTTTCTTCTTTTCAACTCGTTTCAGCTCCTCCATGTTGTACCAGGTAAGATAGAGGTACCTCTATACCTACCTTCCATCTGGGTTGGAGGGAGGATATTAAAGGAAACGATTCACTTTGTAACGCCAGCAAATCGAGTGGTGAAATTATCCTTTACGAGAGAAGATTAACCAAAGGATGTGAATGTGGGCCCCAAAAAAATATAAGATTTTTGCCATCAGAGTGTAGAAGAGCAGAAGATGGATTAAATGATTGCGACCGTTTGAGTGAATTTTTTTTTTCTTCAGCATCTTCTTCTTCGTTGCTTTGCTAAAGAATGTTTTTAATATTTTTTTTTTTGATGTATGTATAGGATGCTGCAGGTTCAGCTGTAAAAGGATTGTTTTTATATGTAAAGTAAATCCTTATCAGGATTATGGATTTCAGTTCAGGTAGTAAAAGGTTTCGAGCTTTGAATTTTTTTTTTTGTATAAATAAGTAAAAAGCGGTAGGTAAGGGTTTTCGATTTTTTTTATTGTTTATTTCTGGGAGGTACCTACCAGGTTTCCAACTTCATTGTTAGGTGCTGAGATTGTTGGATGTTTTGGAAAAAAAAATGGATTTGAAAAACTTTTCAGAACTTAAAATTTTAAATCTAAACAGCCCTTTCTTTCGGGGTTGCACTGGCACCATTTCATATTTTATCCAAGTTTGTTGCTTTAAGACGTTGTAAAGGGTGTTTTGTTTTTTTTTTAAACGTGTGGTTTTCAATCTGGCAATAATTTTTTCGGAGTTGGTCTTTTTGACAGCTGTCACATGATTTATGCTCAGTTTGGTTTGGCATTTCATAAGGAATAGACTTACTCCTGAACAACATTTGCAAATCGCGCATCTGCAAATCGCGCGCTGCGTCCAATATTCTGTCGACATAATCGCCCAGCAGAGTCGGTAATTCGAGCAACGATGGACCGGTTTCGCACCACGTTTACTCTAGTGGATAATGTGCATCCTCAGAGACACCGTGCATTAAATTATATGCGTTTTATTTCTTCTTGAAAAACACCCTTTAGGTTTCCATAATTCAACACGGTATAAAAGAAGCTACCCAGACTCACGTACAGTGGGGTCCAACCTTATATTTTTTAGAAAAAAACTTCTGGTGTCATTTTTGAATATCTTTTCACACGGATCGATTGGTGTAGAGATATTATTCTATAAAAATACTATTCATTGACAAGAGCCAATGTGAAGTTATTTTTAAAAATGTTTATAAAATGCATGTTAAACTTAAAAAAAATTGATATGTCGATATGAAACCTAAAAGATGACTCGACCCCATCAGAATGCAATCTTAAATACTTTTCATAAAAAATTTATATTCCATTAGTTTGAAAATAGCTTTTCTTTTTATTCTTTCCTTTATTTTAGTTTTTGTTTCCTTTTTTAGTCGAATTTATTTCACCTGGCTTCCAGTTTGATAAAAAAAAAATAAAAATTAAATAAATTACCGTCGTATAGCAGGTGTTTTAAAGCACCTGAGTCCTTATAGAGCTTCTGCTATTTTCTATCCCAAAGAATAAAATCCTAAACATAACACTTTTTTTTTATTTTTTTAATTTAATGTCAACTTATACAATTTTCAAAATTAAATGAAAGTAAAAACACAAAAATGTAGGACCATCCTAGCGCCATAGGGACTGTAGGGGCAACCTGAGATGATGACAGCATTTTTCCTCCTTCCAAAAAATGGAACAAAAACACAAAAGCTTTAAAGTCATAGCCCTCATCGTTGTCGTTTGTCGTTATGGTCCACCTCAGCCAGACTATTGTAGGATGGGGTCTCTTCAGCAGTAGGTATACCATTCCTCTAGCCATTACTTTTTTTTGTTTAATTTTCAACATAAGGTATGCGTAATCATAATTTTAAAGGTGGAACCAGACGTTACTGGTATCCTGAGGAAGCCGGAGCAGTAACAGAAGCCACCGCACCGCAGCACAAACCCCCAGCAAGACAGGAAGTAATTTAAAATGCGCTATTAACGTTGACGTAGGAGAGAAGCGAGAGCATACAAAAATAGGTGAAAGGAACAAATGGTCAGAACTCAGCACAACTCGTCCCTCGAATGAAAAGAAACTAACAAAAAAAAAAAACTCTATTATAACAGTTAAAGGGTTAAAGGGAATAAAATATTTCTCTCTAGCATTTATTTTTGTTCCCTTCCTCTCTTGTTATTTTATTCCTTGTGGCCATAATTTTAATTTAGAACCCAAAATAAAGGAGAGAAGTTAAAATAAGTATAAAACAAGGAAAATGTGAATGAATGAAAAGAAGGTGTTAAAGTCATCGGGACGGGATGGAGATGGATAGGGATACCTTGAATGCAGGGTGTTTTTTTTTTGTGTTTTAGTGTCGGACGTCTGACAGAAGATCCTTGGGGTTATTGTTATAAGGAAGGAATATGCTTTTGTCTTTTGTTGTGGAAGAGTTATAGTTATTTGCAGAAGGAAAATATTTTTCTCTAAATTATTGTTTTAAGTGTTATCTACTGATATAAAATAAAAACAACAAACATAAAGATTTTGACGGTATTTTTACGTTATAGTGACCTGCATTCAATTAAGTGGAGACTTTTTTGATGCCATCAGGGGAAATTGTTTTACGAGTGTTCTGTACATAATAGTAGGTACCTATATCACTTTTTTTTTCAGAGTGAATTCCTTAATGAACTTGTGGTCATTATTCTTGTTGTGTCAATATACCCAGTTGACAGAGTCAAACTTTGACACATATCTCCAGAATGACTCATAAAAAATGTATCAATTAAATTTTTTCTATTTTTTTTAACTTTCAGGCCCAATTTGTCAGTGGTGAGTTAAACCAGAGTTAGCTTACTTTAGAAGTAAATTACCCACAGAAAAGCAGTTTTTCGGTAAAGAATGCTTTCGGAATAACTAAACAAACTCAGTGGATAAAAATAAAAAAACATCTGTTCAGTTAATCCTGAGCTAAATTACCAAAATTCGATGAGCAAACTATGGTTTAACTTTAATCTCGCACTGAAAAACTGGACCTAAGATTTATGGAGCGAAAATATTTTCCTATTTTTAGTTTTTCTTTCGTTTAAGAAGCCGTTAGTGCAAATAAAAACTGAAAGTAAATAAAAACTTTTCAGCTGTATATTTCTTTAATTTGTCCTTGCTTCGGCAGAACTTAATTTAGACCGATTAAAAGAAGATTAACACTGCTTCCCATATTAGGACTTATGGTTATGGGTAAGTTTCATAGCCAGCGTAAGTTGAACTTAAGTCAGCAACATCAGAGACTTATGTGCCACTTTATTCAGGTAAGTGTGCACTGTGATATTGCGCATTAATCTTTCACATTGCCCACTTAAGTGCCACTTTCCTGACTGTGGAACTAACTGGCCCTTAAGACCTTATCTACAGACACATGTAACACATATGTACATATTTTAAATTTAGTGTACAATGAGCCGTACTTCCCCTTTTTTGTTCATTTTTGTTGCTCTCAAGAACGATCCCCACACCCCACTGCTGCCAAACTTCTTCTATGTGGATAAATAAAATTGTTTTCGTTGTGCAGAAAGATAGGGACAGATGTAGCCAAAACTTTTTGTAAAATATAACTTTCTTCATTTTTTTATTTATTTAAAAAATCGAACATATTTGTTTTTGATTTTTTTTTTTGTAAAAAGTTCAAAAACGTTTATTCTAGAGCTGTTTGTTGCTCTTACCAACAAGACAGATGACAAACTGAACTGCATATTCTGCAGGTTGCCAGTCACAGATAGATAACTTATCGACTTGATAACTATTCTTATTAATACACATATTTTTGGACTATAATATTTTTCCAGTCATTATATTTAATTACTGGAAGCCTGGCAACATTTCATCAAATGAAGCAACTTTAATGCACATAAATACATGCACTCGCACTGATTTATGATGACCATGAAATAATGTATGCATGATGTGTGTGCTAAGAAGTTATCCGTCCCTTAAATGGCAAATTTGTGAAGCTAAAATTATCCGCTTGCTTTCACATACCAAAGACCATTCCACATTTATTAATATGAATTAAAAGTTTACTGATGTGTAATTTCTATCACGCCGTTGTTTGCCGTTTATTAATAAGGATACATGTTAATTTGTCTGCCCGATTCTACTGGTCCAGAATCGGCAGGTTGTCAACCTGCACAAGGCAAATGGGATTTAAGAATCTATTCATTCCTAAAGGCCTTTTTGATAGAGGTTATTTCCGGCAGAAGAAGATTATACCCAGTTCGATTGCTTATTTAATGCGCTTTGTGAGATCAAGATATTAAAATGCTTACCCTTTGAGTAAGTTCTTTATTGAAATTAATTTTAAATAATTCCTTTAGATACAAAGTTTTTTTTTTAAAGTTCATAGAAAAAAAATCCTTGACTTCGATAAATGGTTCCTATTAAAAGTTAAAAGAATTTCTTCAAACTTTCAGGTTTCTACAGGACATGAAAGACCAACTCTCCAAAAGACCTAAACGAAAATTAAATGCTTTCTAGATTATGAATTTGATTGACATCCAACACAAAATATACTCTTTTCATTAAAAAAAGTTTAATGTGAGAATGAAATTTGTCTAGCCATTTTTCGTTAAGTGTCATTCTTCGTTATTCATCTTCATCCTCTGACTCAATTTAAATTTACACCTTCCCAGTTATCTAGCTTATCTTCCATTTGAATTTTTAAATCAAAGAGATTCATTCAGTGCTATATGTATGTATGTTTATGAGAATGCTTCTATAGAAGGATTATGCGTGAAAGGATAAAGTTTTCTTAATTTTTTTCCATCTGCACCGGAATGTAGGCTAATAAAAGTCTTGGACTTTTGCACTAAAAGCCCTTTTAGATCTTTAGCCTTCAGCAGAATTTCACAAACCCCATCAGCATTCAAATGAATCCAATGAAAACCTTTATGCTAAATTCAAATGGAGACAAGTGGACAAAAAAAAAAAAAACACAAAATCATTTTAAAATCATCAACAACAACAACAACTATGAAATAACATATGAGAAGGTGAATTCCTTTTAACTATCATCCTGAGTTCCTACGGAGGTATAGTAGTATTAGGAGCACATCTAGAATAGCTTCATCAGCCAAGAGAGATGCATTCAAGTCATTTTGTATTTTGAGTTAAAAAGAAAGAGGAAACTCGCTCGTGTAGGTTTATTCACATTCCAAACCTAGAAATGTGAGGCGATTATTTATCTTTCGGTTGTGTGATGCCAAATGAACTGTGCCACAGATTTCAATCGACCATAGAGCATAGACAAGGAAAAAAAACAAAATTGAGAAAAGAAGTCAGTCGAGAACGATGGTGACGACGACGGCGACGCTGGCAATGGCGTTGGCGACTTTTCAATGTGGATTCTGTGTCGTGGATTTTTTTAAATGAAGTATTCAAAAGTCTGTATACATACATATCTACGATTCACTTCATAGTGTCAATGTTGGTAGGTTGGTTGGACGCTGGTTAGGTCGTTGGGGGTGGGTAGGGTAGTGATTGTGGTGTCCTTACCTCTTCGGGCTAAAATCTAGAAAGAGAAAAATAGAGAGTGCGGTAGTGGTACATTAACCAGGGACAACATCGTTTGCTGATCAAATATGTAGATTAAAGGGGTAAATTTTAAAGTAATCCTCTTAACTTTGGTCGCCTTTGATGTGGAGATAGAGATTCTTATCGGTGTCATCATCTCTATCTTTCTTTCTCGTTTGTGTGTCCGTCTCTGGCAATAAGGGTTGGGTTTTTTTTTTTGTTTTTGTCAAAAGGATTATATTTATAGTATATGTACATAGATATGCGTATCTTATTAAGTATTTATAAATTTAGAAATGTTTTTTGTGTTTGGTATATACTTAAGTTGAACAAGGTGTTGTTTTACCCTTATAATATTTTGTATATAGTTATTCATTTTGTTGAGGAAATTATTTCGAAATTTTCAAAAATAAGGCAAGTGTTTTAAATTTAGGGGAAAAAGAGCAAATAAATCTGACTTAACTGATTTTTTTTTGGTCCTTGCTGTTATTTTGGGCAACATCTGCAGTTGGATGACACTTATTTTTTTTGTATTAGTTTAGTTTAGTTTATTTTCATCAAACAGAGAGTACAACTCTTACAGACTACTTTAAATATAAATAAAATAAAATATGTACATATGTATAAAGATAAGAGATAAATAAATAATAAAATTACATATCGTGTTGAGATAACAAGGCCAACAAAACATTTTTTTTGAATGCATCCCTAGAATTATTTGAAAAAATATCTATAAATTCAACAACAGAATTAGTTTCTCTTATGCAGCGTGCAAACGGTTCGTTTCTCCTATAATTTCTTCTGTAAAAAGTTTCTCGGAGATGAAAATTAGCGCGGAGATTTCTTGACGGAAAGTAGAAGTGAATTCGTTCAAGTAAAAGAGAACATTTGATGCGATTACTTATTAAATCTTTTATAAACATTATTGAGAAGTATTTTCTTCTTAACTCAAGCGTTTGTATGTCTATAAGCAAGCATCTAGATGAATAAGAAGGTACTTCCAAATTCCAGTTCAATTTATAAAAAGCAAACCTGGTGAAATTTTTTTTGAATTTTTTCAATTCTTGCCGAATGTGAGTTATAGTAGGGATTCCAAACTATACTACAATATTCCAGTACCGATCTTACAAGTGAAATATACAACGATTTAAGGGTATAGGGGTCTGAGAAATCCTTAGAGTTTCTTCTTATAAACCCTAACATCCCATTAGCCTTATTCACTATGTAATCGATGTGCATTCTAAACGAAAGCTTTTCATCTAATACAACTCCCAAATCCTTTTTTACTGTAACCCTATCTAAAGTCATATTATTAATCGTATAATCAAAGATAATAGGTGATTTTTTTCTATTGCAAGTAAAACTCTGACATTTGGCAACATTAAGAAATAATTGGTTAGATACACACCATTCAACTAGTTTTTGGATATCATCTTGTAGTAAAAGACAGTCGATGGTACATTTTATGGGCCGGAAAATTTGTACGTCATCGGCATACATAAGATACTTCGAATGATTAAAACTATCTGGGATGTCATTTATAAAAAGGACGAATACCAAAGGACCAATATGACTACCTTGAGGTACACCTGAGGTAACATCTATCCTTTTTGACCTATGTTTACCCAATTTAACAAATTGAACTCGGTTTTTTAAGTATGCAAAGATCCAATTTAAAAAAACTAGAATGAAAACCTAGTTTTGTAAGCTTGAAGATTAAGATATTGTGATCAACTCTATCGAACGCTTTTGCAAAATCAGTGAAAATAATATCAGTCTGAAAACTTTTCTCAAACCCATAAATGACTGATTCGCATAACGTTGATAGGTTTGTAGAGGTAGATCTACCGGATACAAAGCCATGTTGAAAATCAGATATTATTCCCTTAACAAGAAAATTTAACTTTTTACAAACAAGCATTTCAAAAATTTTTGGGATCACTGATTATTTGCATATTGGTCTATAGTTGGTTACATTTTGCTTCGGTCTTATTATTATTTTTCGCCATCATTTTGGAAAAGACGGTGACCTTGTTGTCATTTCAGGCGCTATTTGCACACTTATGTCTTATAAACAGATTGACTGAGGCTAGGTTTGCGTTGACTGGGAGTCACCAAAACTCTCGTACCTAGTTTTCTCACTCATTTTCCAAAATTGGATGACCTTGTTGTCTGTTTTTTAGCACTATCTACACTTATTTTTCTATACAGATTGACTGAAGCCAGAACTCTCGCAATTGGGTTTCTCCTTCATGGGGAATTTGTAAAAAAGTGCAGTAGATTCAATGTTTTTTGCAATAAATTTATATTTTCAGGAAACAAATTTTGATGTATTATAAAAATTCTCTTCAAAGTCGTCGACTCTGTCATTAAAAAAAAACGCTTAGTTTTTAAAAATCTATCCAAAGAAATATGCCTGTCTATTATCATGTTACAAGTACTTAGAAATATAAACTTACAAGTAAAATCAATACATATTGATTTTACTCTTCTGCAGCCCGCTTTTTTGTGAATCACTACTAAATAAATAGAAATAAACTCATATTTATATAAATTTTCAACCATTAAAAACAATTTTACCTTTTGCGTGCAGATTTAATCAAAAATGTATCCATCCTTTCCCCTTTTCTCGTTATAAAAACAAACTCAAATGCATAAATAAAAACGTTGCGTTGACAGATTTTTGCTTTGACAGCTGTCAATTGTCATCAAATCAAAGCCCGATATTCGAAAAGAAAGCTGTATGCATAAATTAAAGGGCGGGTTTCATAATAATGACTGCATTGAAAAATTATTTTATGGACTATTTATTGAATAATTTTTTTTTTCGTAAAGCTAAAAGTCCAGTAGAATTGATTTAAAAGCAATAGATTTATTTTTCGAAAAAAATGCAGTAGATCCACTGCAATTTCAGCAAAGTGACAACTCTGATTGTAACACCTATTTATTTGAGTTTTCAGTTACGAACTAGAAGGCACTTTAAAATTTAAATGACAGTCTGCCTAATGTTAAAACAAGGCAAATGTGGGTGCTTCACCACACGCATATGATTTGCTATTAAAAATAATATAACCACTCTTTTTAAATTAGAAAATAGCCGTTTTTGTCTTTTGTAAAACACAGCCAATTTATTTTAAGGAATTCTTTTGTTAAAAGATGAACATGAACAAGGCTGCTGCATGTTAAAGGTAATCTACCTTTCCTCTTTATACAGATAACCTCTTTTCATCTGTCCATTGTTAAAATTCTATCCAAACCACATTCTCGTCCTCAAACTTTTAGGTTTGTTGAATAGAATTTGTTCCTTTATAACTTTTTGTTTGTGTACATAGTATGTTCAGTATGAGACTCCTCCTCTCTCCTCCGATTTCTTCTTTTTTCCTTAAATTTAAATTAAATTTAAAATAATGTTACCTAAACATGGTTTTCTATACAATGTTACCTATAATGTGATTTCACATTCAATTTTGTAAAATCATAATATTCCTTAAAACAAAAGACAAGTTATTTCGATATTCCACATACAAGACTCGCAACAATAAGTTTTATGCTGGTAATTAATAAAAGTTGCCTTAATTAATTTAAAACAATTCCAACAACCAAAGCCATAGAAACAGATATTACTGCACCAAAACTTGTGACCAACTAACCTAGAATAAAATTTTTGTCATTTCTAACAATAAACTCAGGTTAACTGGATACTTTTGGTCATAGATACGAGGAGCAGGTACCTATACCTTCCTCTCTCCCACCCTCAAACGGACTCGAGAGAGCGAGTTGGCTTACTTAAATTTATGATTCTAAATATTTCCAACGAACCCCGCAACAAACCTTGCAAAACAACAATTACTGTTATTCGACGTAAAATCCTTGCTTCAAACTACTTGTGCAGCATATAGGTATACATATACGATAGCCATACAATTCTGATTTCATGTGCGAGACCATTTTGTATGGATGCAATGCCTTCAGTTTATATGAAAAGTAAAGGTTAGGACAGAGTCAGAGTGGCAGTGGATTCCAGGTTTGTGTTTAAAACTTGAGTATCAATATGTCTGGCACTTTACTGGAATTAGACCAAAACCAAAGCACATTAAAATTTACAGGTTGACAAAGGATTCGAAATTGGAACAATACGGTTTAATTTTTGTCCGGTGTGCAGTGTGTGCGGGGACTAGGCTGTCTTCTAAATGGAATGCACATTTTTGCTACTTTCAAAATTGAAATAATCCCTATCCCATGTTGTTATTGCTATAAGGCCTGATAGCACAGAGATTTTTCGATGGAAGGTTCGATATAGGTTCAGTATAGGTAATTAATAATTGGATGCCATGTGTCGTATCAATTACTCAATAAACGATTGTATAAGAGTTATTATTCATTTCAATTTTATAGTTAAAATCAAGACTAAAACCGATTGCATGGAATTAATTACAACTCACGATCTTTTGTTGTGATTATTCACTGATCCAGTTCTAGTTTCAAGTAAACTATCTTTCAATGTGCAAAAAAACGTGAGTACAAGACAAATCAATGAAAAACAAAAAATACAGAATACATACAACGCAACGCATCTTCATACAGTACCAGCGCAACAGAATAAAATGCAACGCAATGCTTCGCAATACACAACACAACAATCGATATGCGACAAATTTCCATACAACACAACTTTACGCCACACGCGCCCCAGAGGCGCGTGGCCTGATGATTGAGATTGGTGATGTTGGTTGAAAAACTGTCTGCATGGCGTTGTCCAGCATGTAGTAGAATCAAGATCTCTATAATTTTGCAAGAAAAATTGATGTCGTTCTGTCAAAACTGACAGATCAGCCAAGGTGAAGTGTCAAATTTAAGGAAACTTTTGCTTAGAAGACAAAATCTTTATATGAGGGACAGTCATTTTATTACATTTACCTTATGTAGAGCTGTTGGAAATAATCTACGAACAGAGTTTTTACATTCGAATCAGAATGACCGAAATAAGGAAACTGATACATTAAGGCCCAGTTATTCAGTAGTGAGATAAACCAACCAGAGTTTGTTAACTGTAGAAGCAAATTAACGAACAGTTAACTGAGGAAGGAGTATTTTGGTAAAGAATGTATGCGGAACGACGAAACTCCGTGGATCAAATATCAAAAGTATCTGTTCAGTTAATTCTGAGTTAACTCACCAAATTCGATAAGTTAACTCGGGTTTAACTTTAATCTCACACTAAAAAACTGGACCAAAAGCAAAAAACTAGCTTACCACCTCCAATGGATAGCCTAGGAAGATGGGACCAAGTGGGTTCGTTTGCCCGCTTGTTTATGTTTTTTCCAGAAAGAATAAAATATTTTGTCCATCGTTAGTTTAAAAAAATTTTCAACTTTTTAATTTTATAGCACCCAACAGCTGTATAAACGTAGTTTAAATTTGATCCGCGGTTCAGAAGTTTTAACTCACCGATTTCGATGGATCAACTGGAATCATCAATGGTTGAAGCATATAATCAGCTATTATCACACGCTTGACCCTTAAACTATTCTTGAACCTCAGTTAATCCGGAGAAATAGGTGAGTTAAAATTGCTGAGCTACGGATGAATATTTGAACCACGCTTGTACAACTAATTCTGATTATCTTTATCTCTTCGTATCGTGATTTTTCATTATAAAAGCCTCAGCTTTTGTTTTGGCAATAAAAGCTATAGAGGCTTCATTCATAATATTTATTGTTCTTGTTAAAGCTTTTTTTTTGCCTACGATTCGATATTGCTCGTCATAAAAATTAGCTAAATTAGTAAATGCCTATTTCACGCTATATAGAACAAAAAATCATCCAAAATACAAGCTTTTTATTTTAAATAAAACAGCATCCATAAAAAAGGCTTATCTGTCTGTCATAAATCTTTTTTTCTTTTTGTCGAGAAGTATTGGTACATTAATTTTTAATATCAACCATTTATAGCTCACATCAATGGAATGGACTACTTCCCATATTACCCCACTAGTACACTGCTGCCATAGCATCATTTCTATCATGATTTTCACTTCAACGCCTTTAAATAATGATAAGCAAAGACAATAGCTTAACACTTTTAAGCATAAAGACAGAACCCAGCAGCAGCAGTAGCAGCAGTAGCAACTCCATCACTTTACACCTTGATGGCCATCATCATGATTTTCAATTTAAAATTTTACACCTTTTATAGCCCAAGTTCTGTCGTCGTTGTTTCTGGGATGGGACTGAGAACGAACGAACGAACCGGCGCGATGCCGACGGACGATCAGCATGCGGCCCATCTCGATTCGTTCAACGCTCATTCAATCGAGACTAAACGAATTTTATGAGATTTTCAGCTCTTTCGCGTGATACACCTTTTATAGCTATGATGATGGTTGCTGCAATTACCCCTGTCAGTTCAGGGTGGCATTGGCATCGGCATCGGCATCGGCATCGGCTTCAGCTGCAAATGTAAGCGACAACATCAGCGTTGAAGACACAAGGACGACGACAAGGTTCGTCATGCATTCGTGATTCATAAAACTCATTTCTGTGCGAGATTATTGCTTTGATTTTTAAACGAGGACGAAAGGTTTTAAGTATTTATGGGTAATGCAGCGTATAACGGAGGATTTTTTTTGTTGTTGTTCCCGTTCGGAAAAGGATATTTCTGTAATGTGGATATTTTTCCACCAGCCCTGCTTTCGTCCGCTTTTCTGGTTGTTCTTTTACATTTCAACATAGGCAAAGAATAAAAAATGATGCTGTGCTCTAAAAACCGAGCCAGCAATGGTATAGGATCTTTCATATTGTTTGAAAAAAAAAAAAAAATTAAACTGATGCTCCTTTCGATTCCCTACGATACGATGCTTCGGTTTCCGTATAGTATAAATCAGGACATCATCGATTCGAAATTGAATTGCATTTACCTAGGAACTGCACTGCTTCCAATCCACCACTGCTGTTGCTGCCACCAAAACACGTACTATAAAAAGATTCAAATGGATGCGCATTCAGAACAAGATACCTCACTTTCCTGAAAATGAATCAGTGGTGGTTGGTGGACGTCGACGACTTCGACTACGACTACGACTACGAATACGACGACGACGACGAAGGACGACGGCCTACATGATATTGGTTTCCGAAAATGCGGTCACAAAGCAGTTTTTCGGACAAAAAGGAAATTGTGGGAGTGCCAGCCAGTCATCGACATCGACCATCGCCAATGCCAGGGCGAATTGTGGTATGTGTCTGCCGATGGCTCGGTCGAACCGAATGTATAGTATGTGCCGGCCTAACGTGTCCTGTATCACATTTCAGTTTCGTTCTTTTGTTAGAATTTTTTTTGTTCTCCATTCTCGAGGGGGAATATATGGAAAATTGAGTTTGAATTTAAATCACTTTTTTTGTCGATGTTTCATTTTGTTTTTTTTTTGGTTAGTTGGTTGGACAATGGTTTGGACATGTCAAGCGTTAGAATATTTTGGGTCAGTGATTGTGACACAATGCAATGAACAGTTTAGATTGTGCCAATTATACGTTGTGTTATATCGAATAGTCCCCCCCAAGGAGGCTCGTTTAGCTGTGATTCTTGGGTGTATTTTTTTTTTTTTTTTTTTTTAATTTCACCATATGGCATGAATTGAGTCAAGGTTTAGGTACAAATGTCTTTAAAAACGTTTAATATAAGAGATCCACTGGCAATAAAAAAAAAATAGTGAATAAATGAAATTATCACCTCAAAGAATTAGAACGAATTTCATGGTTAGTGGGAGTCTAAGCATAATTTATATAAGTTGACATTTAGAAAGTATCCTTGAAAAAAATTAAATTGATTCTATGGCTGATTGGTATTTTGTTAATATTTGTGACCATTTTTGACCTTTGAGATGGTTTTTTTTTTTTTTTTTTTTTTGTAATTCCACAAAAAAGCTGCGAAATTGTGGAATAGATGAGTTTGTGCCTTTTTCCATTATAATGGTTGAGGATGCGATGCCAGGTTGATATCCAACAGGTGAACCATAGTTATCGACTTCCTGTACGATATAGGAAACGACGGGCTCGAGATTGAACCGGGTGCAGAGAATTGGTGCCCATGAAGAACATCATGCTTTTGTAGTGCCAGCAAAGGGAATGTAAGTAAGTTAACCAGGCCTTGAAATCGTTTTTTGAACAGAAGCAGAAGTGGTTAGCGGAAGTGTATAGCCATGGATCACAACGATTATTAGTTGAATCGGAGGAAAAATGCTTTGATTTTGTCTTTAAGATTTATTGATAAAAGAACCCTTTTAATCTTAAAGGCTATCTCTCAGAAATCACAAAATCTAGACAATAGAATCTGTTTTTATGAATACGCTTTTTTTTGAAACTCGTCCCAAATGAAAATCATTTTTCTTATTTTTATCTTGATTCATATTTATCCTTCTTGTATTTTCTGTCAATTAGTTTTTGTTGTCTGGCAGCCAATAACTCTATTTTTATGTTTGAAAAATATTGTTTAACCCTCAATCGTAAAGATGCCTTTAAGCAACTGCCTCTCCCTCATTCTCATATCCTTAAACAAAATGTGGAAAGTATGTACTTTCTATATTATTTTAATCGGCTCTAGCTTAAAATATTATCCAAGAACAACCTTTTGCAATATTCAAAAGCACCTCCATTCCCCCTGGCCTGGCTTTTATATATACGTGCCGAGTTATTTAAATATTACCGTTAACGCCAGGGGTATAGGGTTTTTTTTTTTTTTTTTTTTTTTTTTTTTTTGTTCAGACCACTCTGTTCCACCATCCACCACATTCACCCTTGTATGCTGGCATCCCATCAGTCGGTTTATCTTTGTGATTTATTAAAAACATAAGCAATTTTTATTTGGATGGCGCCCAACGCTAGCCATTTCGAGATAGCAGAAAAAAAAAACTCCTAACCGAATTTAAGTATAATTTTGTACCTTTCGGCTGCTCAGCGGAAGAGCTTTCTTTCGGTTCTTTAAGGGATGGTTTATTACACGCAAAAAAAAAAAAAAAAACTTTCCAAGGCTCTGCATAAGCATAAGGGCAAAAATTGTGTCGTGCTTCTTCGGAAAGGTGCCTTTAAAAATGCTTGGTTATCGCAATTTGGTTGTGTGTAGAACTATAAAATTTTCACAAATCCAAAACTTGTCCTTAAGAAGCTTTAACATCATCTCTGGATAAGCCCCGGAAAGGTTGTTTCTGTGTTGAAAATTTGATTACAAAATTGTTTAGTTAGAATGGCCAAACATTTTATTTTTTTTTTTAACAGTGGCAATCTGTGTGCCGGTAAAGTAGCAACGGCTGAGGGAAATGAAGAATTTCACCCGAGGCCAGACCAAATCCAAAAGAGGATGTATATCTTTTCGCTGCTGATGGTATACGACCGAAGTATTTACGTACCCTTTTCCAGGTAAAAAAGAGAGATGAATTTTCTCACGAATCATCATAAAACTCACCGACATTAACATAATTTTTCTGATTTTATTTTTAAGACGACCGATAGTATGCATGCGGACTTGTGAGATTTCCATCTTTAATGTTTTTTTTTTTGTTTGTTTTCAAAGAGGAAGAACCAGGATATCACCTCTGGCGATTTGTTGATTTTCAAGAATTCAACAACTTTTATCATGGAGAAAAGAGGGCTTTTTTGGATATAGGGTGTTCAAACGACGAAAGTTTACAAGATGATTATGATGACAATAAGATTTGTTGAGCTCCATATCTATGCTTCATATTTATTCGTCAGTGTGTATTTGTATGTGTATGAGAATGCGTGTAAAAGAAGAGCTTAAGGTAAATGGTTGGCAAATTATGAAGGCCGAAGGGATGAATAATTTTATTAAGAAAATTGTAGATGGAAAGAAAAAGGTGGTTTTGACAGTAACAAATAAAAAAAGGAGAATATGTACAAGATATCGATTGGACAAGCTTGAAAATAATCCGGGGCCTATCAAAGGGGCTGGAAGAAGTAATGTATACTTAATTAACTTTTTTCATTAAATCATTGAAAAACTATCTAGCCAAAAAAGCAAGACTTTTGAGGAATTTGAGGTTAAGTTGAGTCAGACCTCTACATGGAGATTTTCTAAAGGCAACATTTTTGGCCTTAATTGAACGCCACGGTTGGAATTTTAAGAGATAGTAACCACCTTTTTCTCAATTCACTGCACCAACAAAAATTCTCCACTTACATATTCATTTCCATTGCAACTACTGCACTGTTGATTCTGAAGGTATAATTCAATTAGTAGTCGGAACTCCCATGATAGCGTCAACGTATTTAAGAGAGAGAGCAAAAGTCATGTACAGATAAAATGAGGGGGAGTCATTTTTGACACGAAGCTTCTTAATGCACGCGCTGGGATGAGATCTTAGCCGAAGTTATGGTCAACATTTGCAATAAATGTAATTTTTAAAACGTAGGTTAAAAACGGTTTTTTTAGTGTGATAATAAAGATTTCTCCATAAAATTTTGTTATTTTTTATTTTTTTGTGTTTTAATGCAACTTTTATTAATTTCCGTCGCGAAAGTTAATAACAACTATTAACATGATGGCAGTGTTAATTTTTACCAAGTGCGTGCTATTTTAACATGGTGTCTTGTAAATTTAAGTGATACTACATACGAAGCTTGTTGATGTAACGTTTCATATAGTTATTTTTTACACTTGTTTACCTGATGAATTTAACTTGATTTTGAGTTAAATAAACGCTGTGAGTGTTTATCTACACATGATATCGTGTAAATATGCTCTTAAATTGAATTCTGATGAGTCACAGCATTCATATCGTGTATCTTGTAAAATTATAATTTCTCTTTGCACTTGTTGTTTAAAATTATTTATTTTCTTTAACAGTTTTATGTGTTAATTTGACCCTTTTTTATTTCCAGATTCTCATGTCACCGCACCGGTTTGCAAGGGGTCAGATAAACTACACAGGTAAGCTCTGCCAAAATTACAGTTTGCCTTGTTAATTCATTTCTGTTCTACCACAAACTTAATACGGCTACTGGTTTAATTTAACATTGAGTAGTAGACCAAGTTAACTTATTTAGATCTCCATGTTAATTTTACAGTATTATTTATTTAAGGTCGTTCAAAACTTACAAGGTACCATTTATATATGTTGGTTCAAAACGGCCAGGACCGGCCCCAGCCAAACATGCGCCCTATGCTAGATTTGTAGAAAGCGCCCCTTATTTATATTTGCATCCATACATACATGCACTGATACACATATATGCATAAGACTTTCCCACATGTAGACTTTTAATGCGTAGTTCTAGTGGGATCTTTAACTTTGCGATATTTTGATTTAAATTCTCCTTGAATACAACAATGAAAGTGATGTTAGTTAGTGTGCAAGAAATAACTTAGCCACAGTTGTGATGGATGTTATTTTGGGATTATTAGAACAAGTTTTGTGGTTAAAATGCAAATGGCAGTACATATTTCTTTGCGAAAGATCAGATTACATTTTCTTGCTCCTGGTAATTCGCCCCCCAGAACTTCGCGCCCTGTCCATTTGCACATCTTGCACATATGGTTGGTCCGGCCCTGAATACGGCATGTATTTTGTTAAATATTTAACATGATCGACCGTGTTGAAAATAAAAACCTGATCAAATTAACAATTGATCGCACAAAATAATCACATACATATAACCTGATAGATAAATTGGTTAATTTCTGGTTAGTTTCTGGTTAATTTTGAGTTACTGGCAACAAATTGCCAAATCTAACCGATTGACTGGCTAAAAATAAAGGTGTAGCTGTTAGCTAGAGATGCAGCAAAGTTTAAAGGTACAGAACACTATACATGAAAAACATAAGTTAAGCAAGAAATGTATGATGTATATAAAAGTTGAGCTTATACTTCAATCTTTTCTCCAGTTACAGCTACTGCTATATGCCAAAAAGCTATGCCAGCTGAAGTTTGAAAATGAAAATAATTTGATCCGAGTTTTGTGACTCAAATTTCCTTCATCTTATTTTTCTGTGGAAACTTTATAGGTAGTTGATGTTTCACCTATAAATTGGTACCTTCTGTATCGCAAATGTACTCCAATCATCCCTTTTCTTATTGTTGGTATAGAATTTCCCTTCATAATGACAAAGAACAAAAAAAATAATCATTCAAATGTATCATTCAAAGAACATTTCCTTTCCTTCTTATATCACCATCATCCTAGCCTCCATCGTCACTTGGCCAAGCCATTAGGAACATTTTCAGCTCCTGTCCACTTATAAGGAAAAATGATGACAAAGTACCATAATGTGCACGTTATTCAAACAAAACGGGCATTTTCTCTCAATGATGAACATCACTGAACAGAGTTTTGCAATACAAGCAGGCAGAGCCTTTCTTTCTGTGAATATCGTATACTTCCCTCACAGAGAGTTGTAGGTATGCGAAAGAAAAGAGACTTTCTTCCTTTTGTCCCATAAGGATCTTATTTATATATCTCGAATTCCAATTTGTGTATGTGTGTGTGTGTGTGTAGGTCTGTGTGAGCCGCGGAAATTGTCTATTAAAGCCCAAATCACTGGGAATATATTTCAACTTGAATTGGAATGTTTCCTTTTGTGATCGTTGTCGTCGTCGTCGTCGTCGTCGTTGGTTGGTATCGTTCATACCACTCTTGTCGTCCTTATTCGTTTTGAGCGCAAAGAACAAGATGCAAATTGCTATCATTTGTCTTACACGCACAAATGAAAGAGCGTATCACTTGGCAGCAGAAGAAGTAGCAGAAGCAGATCCAACCGGTACCGGATACCAGGGATGTTAGTCATTCCTTTTCATTTCCGGGACAGAAAGTTCTCCAATTCATCTCTATCCTAACTGCAATCGAATAAACGAGCACAATCAGGGATAATAAAAACTACCTCATTCAGACCAGATGGCCAGAAAGGCATTTGGTTGTGTAATGTCTATACGAGTAGCTATATATAGAGTTTGGAGTATGAATGGCTAGAATGCGTTAATTGCAATTTACCAAAGAACCGTTGAACTGTAAAAAAGCGTTGTTGGCGAAATTAAATTTGCCAAAATGGTTTGCATGATGTGCAGAGCGATGGGAAATATACATAATTGCCATTCGCATGCATCAGGATGCACAAGGATACAACCATCATCATAGAGCCTTATTGCTTGATGAGTGGACGGGGGTTGGTTTTTTCGTTGCATAAGCAGTGGCCAAAATGACCCTCACACCTCGCATTTATGCACATACATCCTCTGATGAACGTAATGCGGTTATAACTAAATAATTTTGATTGATTCCAATGGCCGGCCAATTGAATTTAGTTTTTAATTACTATTGTGGTGTAGAGGGAGATTTTTGTTGATTGTATATTATTTGAACATTATGCGTGAGTTTTATTCGATTTGTTTTGGACAAAAGCGATATATTAAGTTTGGTTTGTTTTTTGTTATGAAGCGGCACTATTCGAGTATAACACTTCCGGTTTGGTTTTAGTTATAGGTAGGTAGGTAAGTGTTGAGCTTTACGATATGCGTCTGTTTGTCATACTAACACATACAAATGTATAATGATTTGGTTTGTTTTTAGAAGTGAACTCGACCAAATGATTTTGAGGATTGTTTTGGTATCTCCATGTGGTTTTATCTTTAATGTTCTATAGTTTCAATTGAGCTGTAACAATTTGATAGTTATAGGTGTTTTTGTTGTTGGTGAGTGGTTTTTGGTGTTGAAACAATATATGTGTGTACAGATTTAATTGATAGAGGATATGCAGTTTAATTCATGTGTGTAAATTATCTACTTTATATAGGAAATAATATAATTTTGTTTGGTAAGCATTTGAAATATCACCACGAAAGGGTTTTTATATTTTTTTAAATTCAGTTTTATTTTTTCTTAAATTGAAGCAGATTTTTTGTTATGATGCCATTAATATTTAACAGTATTATTTATAAAGCCATTTTAAAGTATGCCTAACTTTAGACAGTTGTCTAACTAAATACAAAACCTTATTTTTAAACTTAAAGTTGGTTTTTGTAAAGCACAATCGCAGTAGGGCTGCAAAGCTGCCACCAAGATATTATAGGCTGGAGTTATAGCTATTTCACGACTGCCAGGCCGATCGGCAGTATTGTTTTAAATGCGCTTCGTCTATTACGTATAATTTTAATTTGAAATAATTTTTGCCTGGCTGGCGCTCATTCCTTATTTACATTTTCCATCAATTGTCTGACTAAAACATTGTAATTGGTTGTTAAAATCTCTTCTTAAGTCAAGGTTCAACGAACAAGGCAAGACAAGTTTCTAGTTGAGAATTGGAATTTAATGTTGAAATGAATGAAATGTTCATTGAATTTATGCAAAAGTTTACTTAATTTAAAGATTACAGGGATGTCAGTGAAAAAGCGAGGACATGTTTAGACAAGTGTTAAGAATCTAGTTAATAATTGGAAACTTATGTTGAAATTAATGAAATGTTCATTGAACTTATACAAAAGTTCACTAAATTTAAAGATTACAGGGATGTCAGTGAAAAAAGGAGGATATGTTTAGCCAAGTGTTAAGAATCTAGTTAATAATAGGAAACTTATGTTGAAATTAATGAAATGTTCATTGAACTTATACAAAAGTTTACAAAATTTAAAGATTACAGGGATGTCAGTGAAAAAAGGAGGATATGTTTAGACAAGTGTTGGAATGCGTTTATAAATATGGAGATGTCCAACCAATTAGGAGGATTAAAGAGTGTTCTAAGGAAATCTAATAATATACGACTAATAAAATACGATTGTAAGGATTTTTTAGTGGTGAGTTAAACCAAAGTAAATTAACCTACAGTGAACTGATGAAGCAGTTTTTCGGTGGGAAATGCATGCGGAACGACTAAACAAACTCGGTGGATAAAACAACAAAAGCATCTTTTCAGTTAACCCTCATGACTTAACTCACCAAATTTGATGAGTTAACTAGGATTTAACTTTAATCTCAAACTGGACCTAAATATCCAATCCTATCTAACGTACTGTGTGTGCGTCTCAAATAGTTCATCAATATTTTAATCGGCAAGTATGAAGTTTCAGTGGGGCTTCCATACAGGAAGATCGGCTACAGAATAAATTTTAAGACTGTCCTAAAAAAAACAGAGATTTTCAAGATTATAGACTCGCAAGCCATCAGCATTCAGATAGTCAGGATCTGTTAATGCCAACCGGAATCTCGGAAAAATCTATGTCACAAAGAACACACGCTATGTAATGTTTTACTGCTGGGGAATAGCTCTTCCAAACAATTCTAAACATACACAAGGTTTCGGCCAGGGTTGTAAAAGAATGCAATCTTTTGTGAATGCAATCTTTTGTGAATGCAATCTTTTGTGAAGGCATTCATTCGTGACTGCAATCTTTGATGATGTCAATAAAAAGATTTCCTTCATTGACTTTGTGACTTCGGCTTTAAATTATGCAATCACCGTTCATTTCACATCAAAATGGTTGCAATAATTTTTTCTCCCATTCAGCAATCAAATGAATACAATCTTTTGCGGATTCATACATTCTTTTTCATTTCATTTGCATGCTCTGCATTCTTTTTGGATTCTTGCACTATCTTAAAGCAATCAAAATCATTTTTGTTAATAGCCTTTCAAGCTTAAAGCAAAAACCCATTTTTTTTTAATTCTACCTCTTGCAGGTTCTCACAAGTATCTTAAAATCTCATAAGATCATAAGAAAAAAAATAGTAAAACGTTATGTTTATTATGCATTTTCTGGAGAAAATAGTACTAAAAGTAAAAATTTAGCATGGGCAAGAAAAATGGATCAGGCATAGAAATTGGATATCTGAAGACTCAAACAAGGTATCGACTTTATTTAAACGGGTTTGTATTTCTTCTTAAAAAAATAAATTGCCAAACGAAGTTTCTCCCATCATTATGGTACACCAAAGTAAGCCTTTCCTTAAATTCCCAATAGATGATGTTAAAATTTTAGATAGACCTTTACTGTAGAACGTTTTTTTTTTCTGGTAATGTACCCAAGAATAATTTTTCAAATTATCCTTCATGAATAAGGGAACAACCTGAATAGAAATGAATGTTTGTCTATAAACTGTAATCTCGTAAAATACTGAACTGATTTCAATGAAAATTTCAAAACTTGTTCCTTATTAGCAGTAAGATAGGTAAGAAACTTAGTTTGAGTAAAATTCACCAACTGCCACACCCACTTTTAATATATTTTAGTTTTCTCCTTATTGAACGTCCTTAGAACGTGAAACAATAACTATGAAATGTGTATCGTTTTTGGAAATCCGCCTTCTATCACGCCCACTATTTCTATATCCAACATTCCTCCTTAACCTAAATCTCTATAAAGTTGAAATTTGTTTCTTATATGTATTTTAGTTTTTCTCCTCTTCCTTGAAAGTTGCAATTTCGTAGTTTGACAAATGCACAATAGGTGGCACTGCGAAGCCTAGCTGTGTTCAGCTGGTTTTCTATAAAAAAATAAAACAAAAATAAAATAAATATTAATTAAAAATGCGCTGCAAATTGAACGAAATATCTTTACTACCTTTAATTCGTTTAATACAATTTCACAAACAGACAATTAGTTTATTAAAAATGCTATTTTCGACCCTGTACTGGAATGATGTTTCTAAATTTATTATTATTTTTTTTTGTTCAAAAGAATATCTTCATAGATACAATATTACCTCCCTTCTACCTCTAACTCTAGCAAATAAAATTTCAATCTCCCAAAAAAATATCCTTGAATCCTTTTTGTACTCATAGCGTTCAGCGATACTGAAATAATATCAATTTGTTATTCAATAAATTTGGTCCAAGTTTCCCGTTTGCTGTTTTTTTTTGCATTCTGCTATATTTCGAACAGTTAACGAACTATGCAATAAATATTAATTGTTTTGCCACCTACCGTGCTGGTTGGCGTTGCACATTCATTTTAGATATACGACGAGTATCCGTCGCATTGCATCCTGGCAATTTCCTTTTGTGAGCCAACGCGCAACAGAAAGATATAGTATCCTATCCGCATACTCTCTGTGAAATAGTGGTGAGATGTACCTACATACATTCAACAGTATACAGAAATCTATAATTTTGCACACCAAATCGATTCATATGGTAGTTTGTTCAAAATAATAAAAAAAAAAAAAGTAATGCAAAAATTGAAACCTCCTATAGATATCCTCAGGCAGGATACACGCAGTGAACTGAATTCGAGCATTCGAGGTTATTCGAGATATTCGTAGCGTATATAGTATATACCACCTACCTCCTGTGGCAATTGATGGCAAATTTATATCGCGCTACATTAATTTCTGTACCTACCATAAATTTCGTTTAACTGTCTAAAAAGGATTTGTGTAAAATTTTGTTTTTACAAAAAAATCTAGTACAAAATTTGAGATTTTTTTTTTTGAAATGTCAAACTCGGACTTAAAAAAAAAAAAGTTAAAATTCCACTCAAAATCCACTTCCTTTAACAATTTAAAATCAACGTTTATTTAAATCATACATGCATACATAATTAATTTATTATAAACATAATCAAAGGAGCAAAAAAATGGAGAGAAAAAAATAATAACAATTTTATAAGCATAATCCCGCTTTAACACTCGTGTGTTGCATCTAAATTGAAAATTATGTTGATGCCAAGAGGAATATTTGTCTTCTTTTTTTTTGTGCTTCTTTCAAAGATAAATAAATGAAATTCACGCCTTGATAATGATATGCCTTTCTAACCACGACATTGAGGGTTTTTTGCTGAGTGAGAGGGGTGCAACCACATATACCGCACACTCCATCTCCAAATCACCCCTACCCATTTTGGACTGTTTCTCTATGAAGTTTTCAACTCAAACGAGGATTATACGTGTACTCACGTAGATTTAAAATAAAAATAAAGCAATATCTCCATATTAGAGGAGCCAACAAAACTATAGAGAGGGATGATATAAAAATAAATAAGAAGAACAAAAAAAAAAAAAAAAAAACAAACCACCCCTACGTGTTGATTAAGACATTCGTGAGTAGCAAAAATTAATGGGCGCTAGTGTGCCTGTGTATATTTGTTTTTTTTTTTTTTTTTTTTTTAATGGACATTTTCTAAAGGGTTAGAAAGGTTGTGTGGCCTTTAGTATCCATCCACTCTCAGTACTGCACATCGTATATTTAATGAAAGTTAAGAGCTGGCACGTGGTGTTGGTATAGAGAGACTTCAAGTAAAAAGTGAAAGAATGATACAGTGACTAGTGCAAGTATCGTCCTGTAATTTGCTTATAAAAGATATAACCAGGCAGTGCTTGGAGGGGCATTTTTAAGAGAAATTCCTTCAGCCAGTCGCAAATTCCCTTTTTGTCTCACAAATATTTTCTTTGGACACCGAGAGATTTTTCTTTTGCTTATAAGTCACGTGCCATCTACTTTTAATGGCGAAAAACTGTTTTAAATATGGAAATGTCTCTAGTCTTGTTTGTCAGGTCTTATAAAATTTTTTAAAAGTAATTTTGATGATTTTTTTCCCTTATTTCGCCTTTTTCAAAATTATTATTTAATAATCGAATATAGTTTTTTGAATTAATATCTTTTCCGGATTAAAATTAAAATTTATAACCAAGGAATTAACCAAAAATGAGTCAGTTTTATCTTTGTCCTTTTAAAGGTAAAAATTCCCAGAGTAAAGTATTTTTTCCATCATCCCCCAGCACTGAACCAGGGTTCTGTTAAAACAAAAACTGATATGTGAGACAAGACAGCTAGTAATTGACAACAAAGTCTTACATCAAGTCTCTGGAGTTGAAGGAGACCTGCATTGCCCTGAACGAGCTTAAATGCCCTCCAACATTGTACTTCTGGATCATGCTGTGCTTCGAGCATTAAAAACGACTAACACTCGTAGTGTTTTAAATATTTGGACCGAAGTTACGGGTTCTTTTGGAGGAACAACCATTTACTGTCAAATCATATGAGCATCAGTATTGCAACGACAATGATGTCCATCCATCACGTGCAGAATGCCGTGAGGACATTAAGGATGAACGATCAACAACCGTACGATTCGCCTTCAGTGGGGTCGAAACAGAACAAAGAATTCCACGGCAAGGGCAAATCCACACGAATTACCCGTTTTCCAACACTCCAAGAGACATTCTGATGGGGGACAAACTGTTGTCAGTCCATAGGTCGAAAAGCTCCGGAAGCTATCCAATGCGATTGGATGAACTCTGAACTCCTGGAAGACCCATTCCTTGTTTATATCTATTTTGTAGAGTTTATTGATGATGTGTTCTCCAGCTTCATCCAGATATAGCTTTGAAGCTCCTGGACTTTTCCAATAATTGCCATAATGTAAGTGTAGAGCTGAACGGATATTTTTTTTTTGTTATTTCATAATTCATTTAGACAAAAATTCATTAAAAACCAGCATACTTATCAATAACTTACTGGCCCCAAGCGGAAGCTCTAAGCTAAACTATTCTAAATGCTTTTCTATTAAGTCCTTCATTAAGGCTTAATTTCGGAGCATTCCTACCTTTTGGTAGGTATCTCTTTTTCTTTGTGAAAAGCTGAAATCTTGTCTCAGATCGCAAAATCGATTTTTACATGTGCCTTACTGCTTTCCATTTAAAGGAAAAGGAGCTAGTGATCTCCTGCCATTGCAGCCATCCAACTTTGATTTTTTTAACAAAATTTCCTTCTTTTTGACGTGATTGGGATATCCCTGGCTACAACGATGAATATAAGTGGTCTGAGTCTATGTTGGCCCCTCGGAACGTTCCATAATTTCTAGCACTCTATGCCTACGTTCTGTAACTCCCGCATCGATAAAATTTGTCGAGAAACGTTGAAAAATGGAATAAGTTGTTTCAATTTTTATTGGTTCTCTACTAATTTTGTCGATGCGAGAGTTACAAAACCCAGGCACTGGTCTCCTGTATAAACTGCTAAATGCTGAATTTCCATTAAATTTATAAAGAGTTACCATTCTGAATACCGATTTACAAACTGTTTTATCAACTTGTCCTCTTAATTCCATATTGCAACTGCTGGAGTCCACCAAGGCTCAGTTCTTCGACCACACCTCTTTAATTTATATACTTTCGATATTAACAGCTCTTTTGCAAAATTTGGATGTGCAATATTGCATAATGGAACACATATGTAGAATGGAATGAGTAGGTTCTCTCCATAACACGCACTCGTTAGAGTTAGAAGTCCTAGTTAGGTCCTGATTGGATCATCAAATCTCTGTATAATTTGTACTAACAAAATGTGTAAATTTCCTGCACCTTACTTGTAAACCCGACTTTCTATCAACTTAACAGAGCGTGAAAAAGAAAATAAAAGAAATCGTTATGTACCAACCTTAAGGTCCTGGAGGTCCATCCTGTTGCAATTACTCGCATGCACCCGTGAGCGAAATTAATTCCACATTTTGGCTAGAGTGCCACTGCCACATTAGCAGCCCTCTGCTGTCTGCTGACAACATAATTCACTCCTACACTCTTGGACGTTTACTTATTTTTTGTTTTTTTTTTTTTTTTTCTTGCACTATAGGACTAGATCCTTTCCTATCCTTCCTTCCACTAGACTATATATTCTAACAGTTTCGTGCTATGTTCATGGTCAACGCGTTTAACATGCGACACACATTCAATTGTTTTTTTTTTTAATTTTCCTAGAGGACGTTTGTGATGCAAGAAAAATCGTCGAGAACACCGGGAAACTACGATATTGCAGTATGAAATAGTAGCTGCGTCCTTATTTGCGTGCAAGTGTTGATATCGCGTAAATGGTGTTCCTAATTGACCCAAGTCAACTAAAATACACATTGTTCCATTTTAAAGCATTTATGTGCCTTATATACCTCCATTATTATGTATGTATATCAAGGAACTAGGTCATAATGCTAAAGAAATTTGAATTAATTTTTGTTTCTTTTAAATACCTACAAGGACTCTCTGAGGAAGCGAGAAAAGACTTCAGCAAAGATAAGATAATGACAATTATAGGTATAAGCTTTTCAACAACGCCTTAAGGATTGTTTATCTTCTATTTTTTTTTTTAAAGGAAACTGTAAGAAACACTCGGCTTGAATGTCCTTTATATGGCCGATAACACAGTTTATGTTTCTCCTTTATCGCACAAAGTTCATGGAGCTAACCTTTTTATTATTCAAACCCACGCTCGCCTTAAATCAGATTTAATCGCAGATCAGCAAGGTCGGTGCTTAAGCATGAGCACTACCTCCCGGTCGGTGAACGCATATCTTATATTTCATTAAAAACTTTTTCTCAGTGTGGTTAAAAGCTCCACACTTTACAAAAAAAATCTCAGATTTTCGACTTTTTTTAAGTGTTAAGTGATTAGCTCTGGATATTATGAATTTCTTTAAGAATCATAAAAGTGCCGATGGGATAGATTTTTTTCTTTTGTTTGTGCAGGATGTGGGAGAGTAGAATTTGATTTTGTTTGAAAATGTTAACTTTTCTTTTGAAAGAATATTGAAAAGTTGTTCAAAGTATGTGTATGGGGCAATGGCAGCTCCCACACACCTGTAGTGGTATGATTATTAATGGACGACATGGGGGATTTCTGAAGAACCCCAATGCCCCTTGCATAGATAAATACAACTTCAGCAATTGCAATATCTGATTTCAATTCAGATATGTTCCAAATTTACAAAAACAAGTTCAACATACTTCACACGGCTTATAACTAATTTTTGTGATATCGCTTTGCTATTTTTTTTTTTATTTAAAACGATTTTTAGATCACATTTGATATAAATTTGACAATTTTGACAAATTAAAATTTTAGGTCATCTTCATCGACTTAAAAACTCGAAATAAGGACGGTGTTCACATTGGACTCACTCCGCGCGACTCATTTTGACATCTTTTTCTTTTATCTGACTCTACACAACTATATGAGAAAGTGAGGCAGGATTTTTAATTTTTTTGAAAAAATTTTGCCTCACTAGACTCTCTCTTTCTCATCATGAGTTGGAGTGAGATAAAACAATGAAATGTCAATATGAGTCGCGCGGAGTGAGTCCAATGTGAACACCGTCAAGTATTCTAAAATACTAGTTTTAAAATTTTTTGTTTATTTTTGTGGTTGATATATGTATTTGAATCTGACGTCAGAATAAGAATTTTGACAATTGACAATAGTTCTAAAACAACAGTTAAATTATCATTATTAAGTCAGCAGTTGAACTTATATTATTTTTATCTTCAAAATTTAGGTCAAAATATGTTATGACAATTGAAAATTCATAAAAAATTAATTTTGAATTTTCGTACCATATCCTGACCTTAATTTCGAAGCCTAAATTTCGAATAGGTACACACAAATAGAAGTCGCCATTAAATTCAGCGTTCTCAAGTCATTATCTCATTCAATTGTTTATGTAAAGCCTTTCACATAAAATTTGGTCGGATTTTTTAACTGTCAAAAATTTCAAATTTCTATCAGAATCGATCAGATTTAACTTAAAAATCAATTTTAGTGAAAAAACATCAAAATTAAAGCACGAAAATTAGTTGTTATCCCTTGGAAACGTTGCAGAACATTTTGTACTTGGCTTTATAAATGGTTGGTTCATCATCTACATTGGAATTGGTTTCACAATTTGAAAACACACATCAAAACTGAATTTTTTTTTAGAGATGATTCAAGTACATTCATATGTATACGTTTTTATTAAATTTACAACTTTAAAAATCCTTGTTTTATAATTTGGAAATTTCGTACAATTTGCCGACCTTAATTTTGAAGTACCCAATTTGAATACAATAAAAAAAAAACAGGGTAGTACTACTTCTTTCAGCGTCTTCAAATCATTATTTTAAATTTTTGAGTTCTTGGCCTAAAATTTGGTTGGCATTTTGTTTAAGTGTCCAAATTTCTCTCAGAATCGATCACATTTCTGGTAAAAAACGTTTTCAATAAGAGAATATCCAAAGTTTTAGCCAAAAAATTAACTTATATTCACTTGCTAACACTGCGAAACATTTTAGACTTGCTCCTATAAAATTGGTACATGCAGAAATATGCATTGAAAACACATCCAAACACAATGTTTTAAGGATATTGCAAAAATGATGTTTTACTGAATCTCTGCCTTTAAAAATCCTTTCTTTTTTTTAATTTTGAAATTTCGTACAATATTCTGATCTTTATTGTGAAGCCTCCATTTTGAATACAACAAAATAGGCAGCGGCCACAAATCACTGAGTGCACCAAATTTCATTAATTTTAAGTCAAGTATTGGTGTGGGAAATGAGTTTTATCGCCAAAATTCAACAAACGGACCACTGTGCGACAAAGGCTTTTTTTGTCTCTTGCTAGGTAGTGGCAAATCCTCCGATAGTATCTCTTGTCATAGAAGTGCCTCTCATGTTAGCCGTTTCGATTCGGCAGAAATTTGTGGTCCCTCCATTCCAGCCGCGTAAGAACTTGCACACCGGAATGGTTGACAGTTGTACGTCGCTACTCACTAATGCTTGGGGTCCCCATGAGCTGTTAGTCGCCTTCATCTGCGGCCCTACTGCTCCCTAGGAAATCCTTTTTTTTGTCTAATTTTTCCATATTAAAATATCCAATAAATTCTCATTAAGTGATTGTCTTTTCTCCCAAAAGTCAAGAAGCAATTCCTTTTTTCGCGATTTATTGGCAAAAATGCGGAAGTCACAAGAATAAGAATAAGAAAAATAGAAAAGATCTAAATGACAAACCTAATACATTTTCCGCTATGATTTTTATCTTCCTATGGGAGATGGAGAGGGAGGCAAGAAAAAAAAATATCGAATTGAACTAAACTTTTTTTTTCGTGAAGAAAATAAAGTAAGTTTGCCAATGCAGACGACAGAAACTTAATCACATACAAAATTGATAACCCCAAGGAATCTAAACGAACAAATGATGACGACACCGCGCGCCGACTATACCTATATGGAAACGACTACGACGACGACGACGACTGTTAACAAATTTCACAAAAGTTTTGTGGGTTATTTTTTTGTTTGTTCGCCTTCTGAAAGATATAAGTATAGTTTTCATTTTTGTTTGTATTTAGCAAATTGAAGAAATGATTGAGTGCTTTGTTCTGTTTTCTACTTAATTTCAGTAATGGCAGATCAACTATCGAAATTGCGTCATTCCATCAATCGTCGAAGGATATAATTTTTTTTCTCTACTCGTATTGAATGGGGGGAAAAAATGGTTTTGAAAGTGAATCAATATCAATCAGGAATAGTTGTCGTAGAGTCAATCTAGGATTTAAGATCGCAAGCAACTATTTATAACAGGTTAAAATTTGGATGGTATTGTTCCTTGAAGAAAAGGAATGAGAGTATTCCTGGATAACTCCATAAAATTGGACTTTTTGAAGGTTTTATTTTTGACGGTTTTATTTCGCTGTTAAAGAAGTGAAAAATGGGTGAAAAACTCAATTTTTCAAAACATTACAACTTCTTTACCGACCCAAAAATTGGATCTTTTACTTTTTTGTTGTATACTTTTTGTCTTTCAGAATTAAGGATGTGCCATTTTCACGTCACTAGGATACTTGGTTCTGCAGGAAATCGCTGTTAACGGTGAAAACCAGGTAACTTCAAACTTGTCATAATACTAACGCTTCTGTACCATAAATTTGTTTTTTTTTAAGGCTTTTTTTATGTGTTGCGATACATGGTTGGAAAGGTAGTGTTATAAGAATTATGGCTTTGCAATTTTTAGGTCGCTAAGATGCTTGGTTCAGCAGCAAATCGCTGTTAAAGAAGTGAAAAAGGGGCGATACATTTATGAAAAGTTAGCACTTTCAGAATTAAGGCAGTGCCATTTTCATGTCGCTAGGATGCTCCGTTCAGCAGGAAATTGGCGTTAAAGAAGTGAAAAAGTCAATTTTGTTTTAAATATTACAACTTCTTTTAGTTTTTTGTATCTTTTTTTGTCTAAGTAATTCTAAGCTAGAACTGCAGAAATGTAACCCTGTAACTTGTAATTTTTTTGTCCACATAAGAGCTTTCAGCTGTCAGTGTCAAAGTATAGTATGACTTGACATACCAACAGATGGCCATTACTTTAGTTATCGAAATAATAAAATAAATTAATTTGTTTCTACGACAGCTTGTAGAGAACCAGATTCTATAGGGACTTACAACTCTCAACCATTCTTGTGTGGGTAAACAATTTTCTGCCAAATCGAAACGATACTATCCCGTGGGCGTAATTGTTAGTGCATATTACTGTCACATCAAAGGTCTGAAGACCGAGTCCCAGGCTATGTCGTCACCTAAAAATCGAAATTTATTTTTCAATGGTACTGCTTCTTGCGAGAAATTAACAAATCCACTAAAATTATCTCTTGTCATAAGAAATTGCCATCAATGCATTTACAGGGTCATTCATTTCGTGGTTTTAAGTTGGTAGCGCTGGCATTTGACTCCTGGCAAATTCAGTTTTCATTTGAAGTGTCATAAAATTAGTTGAATGTTTGGCATTAACGATAATGGATCGTTTAACAATCGAACAACGCGTTAAAATTATTAAAACTTACTACGAAAGGGGTGATTCAAACGTAGCCACTTTTCGCGCATTACACGATGATTATGATTGTCATAATTAGTCGGTCCAATCGGTAAAATTGTGAAGAAATTTGAAGAGAGTGGAAGCGTTACTGATGTCGTAAGGTGTGTGTATCATCCTAATGCACGCTCAGTCGAAAATATTGCTGCTGCAAGTGCAAGTGTTACAGATGATCCGAATTTATCGATTTTCCGGCATTTGCAGCAATTGGTCGAATGATAACCGGTTTTTTTTGGACTGCAATTTAAGATCTTGACTCGGACTATATGTGTTTCCAACAAAACGGGGCAACAAGCCACACAACACGACCAATTATGGCTTTATTGCGTGAAAAGTTTACTGGTCGCGTAATTTCACGTTGCACGGCGACGTCAATTAGCCACCAAGATCATGCGATTTGACAACGTTAGATTTTTTTCTGTGGGGCTACCGTGTTTACGCGAATAATCCCCGAAATCTAGACGCATTAAAAACCAACATTAACCAAGTTATGGCTGAGATACCGCCTGAAATTTGCGAAAAAGTAGTTAAAAATTACTTCAAAAGTATCGCATGCTGCTAATCTTCCCGAGGCGGCCATTTGAATGATATTGTTTTTCATACTTAATGGAAAATTCCAAACTTTATAATGAAATAAAATTTTTCATCAAAAATGTATCGCTGTATGTGTTTTATTTAGCTTTACTTTCGAAACCGAAACATGAATGACCCTTTACAATCTAAAATGTTCGTTCTTTGTTAACAGCCTGGTGGGAGCGTTCTCACCAGATATCTAATTTCCAGGTGTGCGCCTTTCCTATGTTAAAAATCCCAAATTGAAAATAGTGCCTTTTTCTTTAAAGTAAACATTTATCTTTGTTTATCTGAAATTTTATTACAATCTCGAAACGGAACAAAGTCCTTAATCACTGGACTCTCCCAAAATAACAACCATCCTCTAAAGTATAATAAAGAACTATAGATAAGCTATAACTACGTATAACCATCGGATAAGAAATGGAGACCAATTTATGTTGATTCTCGTTTAAGATTTAGTACCTCATATTATTGCGTTCCACTACTCACTTATAAACACAACACATCCACTTCGACTGCACTGTCCGCCGCGCCGGCCGTCTTCCACACACCCCCGCGCGCCGCCGCTCCGCATGGAATAACAAAGGACAATATAAAATAATTTAAGAGGACATTCATGAATGATATCCTTTGTGGCCATAACTGCAAGTACCTACACTACACTCCACATTTTGGCTGGTGATGGTAGTTTGTTAGTTCTAGTTTTTTTTTTGTTGTATAGTTTTCGTTTTGCTATTCTGTAGGGATATTGTATCCGCTTGGAAGAAGAAGGATTTCTATATACCAAAAGACTTCACAATGCCAGTGGAAGGAGTAAGGAGAAAATGTCCTGAAATGAATTTTAATATAACACCATCGCTATTCGAGACTATAAGGGCCAGACCCTGAAACGCATAAATGTTGCAGTGTGTTGTCGTCATCGTCATCGTCTTCGTCATCGTCCCTTTTGCCTTTGCGTCGTCCTTTAGAGACAGAGAGAAGTTTGACGTGCTGTGTATGGTGGTGTGTGGGCTGGACAAGACATGAGTGGTAACTTATATCAAAGCTATGTCAGTGTAACTTCCTTTCAAATAGCAGGAGCAGTAGCAGCAGCAGCAGCAGAGTTGTAGTTGAGGTGTCTCTTTAGAAAGTTGTGGCGTTGCCATAGCAATGCCATTCCTAAGGCGTATATAGTTAACGTGTTAGCACAGAGAAAGTAAAGCAGCATCAGCACCATTCCTGAGGCTGATGAACAGAAAACAATAACAATGCGAGTCTCCCTTTCCCGCTTGTAGGTATGTGCAGATGTATAGATATTTGCAATCGTTTAGAGACGAATAAAATGTACGCAGTTAAATTTTCTAAAATTTCAGGTGGGAGTTGGGAAAGTTCAGATGTGTGTGTACGGATTTGCCAGGCTGCCAGGATTTGCACTTCCTGAGGGCACAAAGTCAAGACTTTTGCAATTTAATGTCAAGCACACACTTATAAGCACACACAAAGGTTGGTATACATAAGTTGGAATTATAAAAACTTTTACGTTATAATTTTTTCTCTGAGTTAGAATTACATTCCGTTTTCCTGTTTAAAGTGAGGAGTGCTAAATATAATTCACTAAACAATGCATCCGAATTTTTTTTATTGTTGAAAAACAATGATATGTTAGAAATAAATAAATTAAAGGAAATGTACTGGTTACTCGGGGAACATTCTAAGCTCAGAAGTCAGTAGTTCAGTATTAAAAATAAATGTCTGGAATCATGATATATGCAACTCTGGGGGTTGAACCCGCAATTCGAATTTATATAGCTAAGCAAACGTTTCAAAACAACAGGTCACTTTTCAACAGGTGCTAGAAACATTTTTAGAAATTAGACAAAATTACAACAAAATATGCGTTGTTTTTTTTGTTCAGAGCGGAGCCTGGGCATACCGAGTTATGCTCTGAGTGAAGTATGTTTACAGCCCTCCGATTTAATTATGAAACACACCTGAGCACTGAAGGGCCATATCTGCCACCTAAATCCCTGATTACATGGCTCGTTTTACTGAAGGTCGTTTTATTGAACTTGTGACTACACGATGGAGAAAAATCCTTTCATTTCAATCTACCCTTCGCTATTTTATACCCCTAAATTCCATGTATATCTTTCTCACACAATACAAAGCGTTTCTTGCTGAATCCGAAAATATTAAATGAAACCGGGACATTGGCGGAATTTGAGTGGAATCTAACCTTCTCTTTTTAACCCACTATATACCTGTCTCACAGTAAAACGACCCATGTAATCAGGCACTAATATGGTTCAAAAAGCTAAAATACAAGCACAAATTTTAAAAGAGTGTCACTTAAAAAAAAAAAAAACAGAACTTCTCATGATCCACAAACCACAATAATTCCATACAATTTACCCAAAATCTAACCCATCCACAAATCTCACTCAATCATTTAAACAACGAAAGCTTTTCTCAAAGCATAAGTATGGGTTGAACAAGAAAAGCAAATACACGAATCATATCAGTAAATAAATAAACTCAGTTTAAAGCATCACTGCGCGCCGATGCAGTTCGTTTATCTTCGTTCTCTCGTATCTCGTTCAGTTGACTTTCTTAAGTTGGATCAAGAAGTGCTTGCTATTTATTTCGCGATCCGCGATCGGGTTCGGCAGTTAAAATAGAGAAAAATAAAAAAATAGAAATGTAAACAAATTCCAACGATGACGAGACGTTAAAAAGAGAAAATAAAATTAAATAAATGAAATGAAAATACATGGTGTGTAATTTCAGCGGTGTTCTATTTTCCAAAAAAGAAATTAATTAAAAAAACGTGTTTGTGATTTATGTACATACGTATGCGCCACTGGTTAAAAACGTGTTTATACGTGAAAATAAAAATGGTCCGTTCGTGTGTTCAGTACTCCCATTTTGTATTTTTAATTCGTAGGAATCTGCAGTTTTGGACAGTGCTGCGTGCGTCGCGTCGTGAAGAGTATTTTGGATTAGTTTTGCGGTGTTAATAAATTATGGTTTTATTGATGAAGTTAAAATAATCAAGTGCAAAGTTTAGTTTAATTAAGCGTTTTGTTTTATGTATTTGATCGGTCTGGGATGTTCTTTTTTTTAATTTTTAATAAATAATCGTTGGTAATTTGGCATTACCTGTTTTTTTAGTTGGCTCAGATCTCGTCGGTTTCTCGTTGTTTTCATTGATGATTTTTATCGACAGCAGTGCGTCGTGGCTCTTGTGTTCCTATTTTTTTTTTTAAACAAAGTGGTCCTAAGCTTTTTATTTTGTATGATTGAAAATGGTAAGTTTTTTTTAAATCGTTTCTTTCTTCGTGTGAATTCTCTTATAGGGTTTTCCATTGGTAAATTCAGATTTCAATTTAAAATTTAATTTTTTTCGTGGCGAATGGAACTCGATTTCAAATTGACTTATTTTTGTAATTGTATTTGTGTAGTTTCGGTTCTCTCTGTCAATATTTCAATACAAATGTCGTCCCTTTTGGAAGAGAAAGATGAGTTTGATGAAGTTACCGATTCATTTAAAACTTTTCCATTTCCATTTGAATATTTCTCACATATTTTTAAACATAATAATTTCATTCCTGAAAAAAATACATTAATCAAATCAAACACATTTGCGAACTGACAGCTGTAAATTATGTTGGTGTGAGTACAAGAAGGGGTAAATCTGCCGAAAAATTTAGATCTGCAAAATTGATTTTAAATCAAAAATAAATCAATTTACTTTGCCCAATGGAACGCAAAAATAGTCTAAATCGGATTTTTGACAGATCCAAATCAAAAATAAAGTGATTTATCTTACCAATGGAAAACCCCCTTATTCGCAATAAACTGAATTGAAAAACTTCGGGCGCATGCATGTTATTTTCTAGACTCATTTCAATTATCTATTGCATGCGCCCTACGTTTTTCGTTTAAAATCTTTTAAATTATTATAGGTCCTAAACATTTAATAAAATGTAAATAATTTCTAATTCTTAATTATTTTTTTTTAATTTCAGGTGAGCCCAATTTTATTGCTTTTCTGCTAAATCTATAAATATACATTTGGTAAGTGCTTTTTTTAAATTTATTTTCTGTACAGTATATTATCTATGCTAAAACTAATTAAATTGTAGGTAGATCTTATCGGTTTCTACTAATTTTATCCAAAAGTTCTGTCAAAGTTCACATAAAATAAACAAAAATAATAAAAACTAGCAGTTTTGAACAAGTAAACGAACAGACTCATACAAATGGTAAATTTTCTGTAAAAAAAAACCCGATCTGCTTTTGATCCCACCTTTCCATCGAGGTATCGCACGACAGAAGAGTAAATAAAGGATCCGCCAAATAACTTTTTTTTTTGAAAATGGCGCAAAACATCGAGTGTAGCTTCGGCTGTGTGGCACGTAGCGCCGTCCTGTTGAAACCAAATGTTGCCAATATCCTCCTCTTCAATTTGTGTGAACAAAAATTCGTTCCACATGGCCCGATAACGACCGCCATTGACTGTAACGGCCACTCCTTGCTCATTTTCGAAAAATGGCCCAATTATGCCTCTGGACCAAAATCCGCACCAAACAGTGACTCGTTTTGGGTGTATCGGCTTTTCAATGTATGCGTGCGGGTTTTCTGTACCCCAAATGCGACAATTTTGCTTGTTTACTACCCGCCAAGATCAAAATGAGCTTCATCTGAAAAGATGACTTTTTTGGCAAAATCGGCATCTTCTCTAAGTCGATCGCAGGCCCACTTAGCGAAGCGTATACACAACCATATTCGTTCAGCGGAAGGATAAAACTAATTATCTGTCAAATCAGACATGAGCTAAGTGTTACCATTCACGAAATAAGCACTAGTTGAAAAAAAAACGTTAGATGGCGGACCCTTTATTTAAAAAAATCGACTTTTTGACATGTTCTTTACCTCTTTAACAGCACTTTTCTCCCCAACCACACGTCCTAGCGAGCCAAAAAAGACTCCCAAATCCCCGTCAAATTCAGACCATTTTTACAAAACCCTCTCCATTCCGTAGCTGCATACCAATTAATTATTTTGAGCCAAGTTCGATTCCCCCCAACGCAACGTTATAATTCCAGTAATTAATTTCACTAACTTAAACGCATAATAATTGCACTTAATTATTATCCAACACTTTGAAACAAAAAAAAAGAAGGTTTTCCCTCATTTGTTTTATGTAAATTTTCTTTTATTGAATTTAATTACACGCACAAATGCAAATATGGCACACACATAGCATAGCACACGCCATTATGTGTCTGGAGATTAAGAAGTTTATTCAAAAAACCCCTTTCTTTCCCCATTTTACCCGAAATCCCATAATGGGGCCTTCTTAAAAAGTTCAAATGAAAATTAAATTGAAACGAAAAAAAAAATAAAAAAAAAAAAAAAAAAATTGTTCCTGTTTCCTCTGAGCAAAATGAAAAACAATAAAAGTTACAGGAAACAACATACCCCAACTCGTATAGTCACGGTAAGGAAAGAAACAAAACTCATACCGGAAGTTCCGGGGGTAGTCGGCAAATACTCTATACAAAATTACACACTCATACCTACAGAGGGACAGAGAAAAATAAACTTTCTCGACATCCATCGTCAAAGTTTCTTTAAATTTCTTCTTTTGCTTCATCACAGGAAGGAGGTGACAAGGAAAGAGGAATTGTACAAAACATTGCATCACATTAATTCATCCTCAATTACCTCGGCATGCACACGAACACACCCACATATTATCCTCTATATATCCTTTTGAAATGTTGGTGATGTTTTCATAGGATTGAAGGGGGGTCGGGGGAGTGGAAGTGAGGATAAACCTATCATCACATATATGTAGCATGGGCAAAACAAAGAATTTCATATCCTTGTTTCTTGGTGCATTCCTTCGTTTCCGCTGTTTAATTGCATGTGTACTATGTATATACTATGTGTGTTGTAACCAGGAAGTTGTAATTCAGCTTAAAAAACGGAATAGCACAGAAAAAATCATATAAAACTGTTTCATTCACAAATCCTGATCCTGACAAATAACGGGTGATTTTTAAGCTGGTTTGGTTTTGGCAACACTGGTTTTGACAGCTGACGTGTGTTTAGTACCTTGTGTCACTGTCAAACAGCTTCAGTTTGGTTTGCAATTTAACCATGGATCGTCTTACAAATGAACAACGCTTGCAAATTATTGAATTTTACTATCAAAATTCGTGCTCGGTTCGAAATGTTCATCGCGCGCTGCTTGTGTTCAGCGATGAGGCTCATTTTCGGTTGAATGGGTACGTAAATAAGCAAAATTGCCGCATTTGGAGTGAAGATCAGCCAGAAGCATTGCAACAGCTACCAATGCATCCCGAAAAAGCCACTGTTTGGTGCGGTTTATGGGCCGGCGGCATTATTGGGCCTATTTCTTCAAAGATGATGCGAATCGCAGCGTTACTGTCAATGGTGAACGCTACCGAGCGATGATAACAAACTTTTTTTTGCCCGAAATGGAAGTTCTTGACTTGCATGATATGTGGTTTCAACAAGACGGTGCCACATGCCACACAGCACGCGAAACAATGGCGCAATTGCGAGGCGAGTTTGGTGAACAGTTAATTTCACGTTTCGGGCCGGTCAATTGGCCGCCTAGAGCGTGCGATTTGACACCATTAGATTATTTTTTGTGGGGGTATGTCAAAGCTAATGTCTATAGGGACAAGCCCGCTTCGATTGACGCACTGGAAGCCAACATCCATGCATTCATTCGTGAGATACCGGCCGATAAGTGTGAAAGAGTATGCCAAAATTGGACTCAGCGGATGGGCTACCTGAGACGCAGCCGCGGTCAACATTTGCATGAAATTATCTTTAAACATTAAATTGCAAGGTTCAAACTAACGATTCAAATAAATATTTCATTCATTTTTTCGAATTTTTTGTGTTTTTTTTTAAAAAAAGTTCTAAACCTCTTAAAAAATCACCCGTTATATATACAGATACACCCATGAATACCTAGGTACACCATCCTGAAGTGCTACTAACGAAGGTGATAATGATGATGATAGAAATGGTTGGTATAGAGCACTAGGCAGCACAAGGAACTAAGAAGTTAGTCAGCTGCACTGCACAGGTATGAGAATCATCATCAGCTTAAAAAGAAAAAAGTTTGAAAGGAGCACTTAATTTATACGAAGTGCATTGCCCCCCTTAAGGCATAAAACATTTTCCCAAAAGGATCCTTTTGCATTTTCAAAACACTCACAAACACACACACACTTCACTTGTACCACCTCCATTCAAAGTCAAACCGCATTTGTCTCCTTTAGATGGTATAAGAAGAGGTTTTTCTTCCTGAGGCGCAATGTGTGCGCCAGAAAATCCTGGGAAAAGTCATGGAAAAGACAACACTAGACACGGAAGAAGTTAACAAAAAATAAAAAAAAAGGAAGAGAAAATATTCGCGAAGTAGCCCCAAAGTACAGGGCCGTATTTACTCTGGAAAATTAAGGTTAAACAATAGTTTAATTTGACAACAAACTGACGTATACATGTGTATTTTTGTAGATTGTCTTACCACAGCTTATCTATGTATGTGTCTTGTATATTTTTCTTATTTATATAGAAAAATACTAGATTTGTATGTCTGGGATAGTTTCAGAAACTACAGGTCTGATCTAATATTTAGTTTTTTTGTTTGAAAGGCTATGCGTAGAGGAAGGTTTAAAGGCTAAACATTTTTAAAAGTGTATGTGTAAGTGTGTGAAAAAATAAAAAATGGCATCCGACTTATGCAGATACTATTAACAATTTTTTTTTCACTTTTATCCGGGAAGAATGTCTCCACCATCTGCTGTTTTCCTCTAATAAACACCATCTGAACACACCTTAAACAGTAACAGTTCGTTCACAAAAGTAAGGAAACACACCTTTTTCACATTTGTTATTGTCAAAGTGACATATGCAGTTAGTATGATACTTTCTCTTTTTAACCTAGCATCATTCCTACTAACAATGGTTTTACCACCGTACTAAATCGACTAAGAGTTTTTTTTTGCACGAAGCATGACAATTAATATTGTTTATGCATATTCCTCTCAATAATTTTGACAAGAGAAAATATTTGCATGGATTTTTTTCCCCACGGGAACAGTAAATTAGGATTTAACTTCAAACTGACGTTTGACAGAACACTGAACTTACAAATTTCTGCCCAAAGAAATTTCTCGGTTAAAAATTTTCAAGAAGTGGAAATAATTTTCTCGCTTGTGAGCACTGTCTTCTGTACAAAGACGTACAAAGCGAACAGGATTCGGCTATATGTAACTGGTAGGAAAAAGGAGTTTTAGGAAGTTTTGGAATTGTACGCAAATACACCCTATATAAGTTTGGACGCTATTAGTCTCCTTCCACACAAAGACACCTGTTTTCTGGAGACTTTTTTACGTTTTCTTTTAATTTCTTATAAAATCTCTTGTACCTTCCACACAAAGAAACAAAATTGTAAGAGATGTCAAACAAAATCTCCTGAAATTGCTGACAGGACCGATTTTGCAAAGAGTTGCAACGATAGAGCATAATGAAAAACTTGGAAACTACTGTTACATACATTTCTGTACACAAGAAAAGTAACAACTGTCAAAACACCACAACATTTGACATTTCGCATTTCCCTCTTTACGTTCAGAGCAGGGCTCTGAAAGACAGATATTAGTTTTTTCTCCATAAACCTGATCAGAGTGTCCTTATAAATATTAGGTCTGTTGGTTTCATTTCCAAAACTGCCAATATCTATCAATGTTAGCCCTTTTTTAATGTGAACTTAGTGACAACTCTGGATTAAAATTAGTAAAAGTTGGCAGCTTCGAGAAGAAATAAAACAGAGGTATTGAGCATGTTTAGAAAAATGAGATCTATCTCGGAGAACTCAGCAATGTCAGTTACATGAAAAGGATTCCTCGAAAAAATTCCTCAATTTAGCTGTCAAAATCTGCAAAAAAAATTGATTTCCTTGCTCACTTTTTGTCGGAGGGAAATCTCTGAGATCTCATTTTCCTGAAGGCTTATGTACATTTGTTTCTACTAATTTATTAAATTTCGCCTTTCACATACTTAAAGGTTTGTTCAACGAGGCTGTTCGGAACACTTTAGAACACTTGAGAACAGAAAATTACAACTTTTTGCTGTTCAATGAGCAATTTTCTGTTCTGAACTGTTCAATGAGTCTGTCTGAAACACTCTAGAGCTGTTTAGAACAGAATTAGAAAAGATTTGAGAGAAGTGTCGAAATCAGCTGTTGCATTTTTTCTTAAATGAAAATATGTAGTATGTTTTTTGGATTGATTTTTTTCTGAATTTCTTCTAAAAGTGAAGTTTAATCAATTCTGATTCCATTTTAATAAAGTTATATTACGTGTATTTTTATATTTAAAAACTGTATACCTAAATATTCGGAAAATTTGTTGTTGTTTTTTACTGACAGCTAAGGTAGCCATTTACAACTCTTCTTACTTGTTCTGACGTTTTTCACAAATATGTGCCGTTCTGTTCTACTCTAGCTTAAATGTGTTCTGTCCTGTTCCCCCTAACAACTATTCTTTATGATTCACCGTAGATTTCGCTCTCTTGTTAGCACAACCACTCTCTGATCGAAGAAAGAAACATACATTCTAATGTGAGAGTGCTCTGAGATCAAAAAGAAACAAAAACTAAAGGAGAAGAACGTCTATTGTACAAATGAGAAATGAGTCTGTTCTTTGTTTACATTTCTGATCCTGTCCTGATGCTTATTCATATTCACATACTGAGGTGCTACCGAGTCGATCAGCTGCTGTAGTGCTGTTGGTAAGTTCACTCTCTCAAAAAATAAATCATCTTTTTTTTTTGTTTGTTCAGAGAGAGAAAAAGTTTTCTTTCTCAATCAGTTTCATTCATTTCAGTGAAGAACATTTTGGCGTCAGTCTCATAATTGTTTGTGTGTCAAGGATCAAGGTGCATATTTTTCGGTGTTTATTTTTTCTTTTAATTTTTGTTTGCAATAATAATAAATTTCGAAAGAAGAGTGTCGTGGTTCTTGGTTAAGCGTGTCGTGCTTTTTACTATAGATAAGTGTTGTGGTAATTGTGTTTGAAAGTGAATTTAAAGTGTGTTTACCCCTACCCGTATTTCCCAGAACCTTATTCAAGTAGTGACGTTTCACCGATCAGCTGCAGCCGCTAAACCAGTAGCGATGTTTTGATGGACGGTGTTCACATTGGACTGACTCATCCGATTTTTTTTGACGTGAATCCAAGTGGGTTTGTTCAGACACAAACTAATGTGAACACATTGGACTTACTTTGACGTTTAGCAGTGGTTAAAACAAAGCAGAAATCTGTGCAGTTTGAAAGATTAATTACATTTTTTTCACATGCAAAATGTAAATCTTCTTTAATAAATATGTTTCCAATAGAAAAAAAATTGGATTCTGTAAGATTGAAGTGCCAAGGATAAATGACAGACAGAGAAAACAGATGTCACACAAGAAGACGTCAAAAAAAATCCACTGAGCAAAAGCACAGAGACGTCAAAAAAAATCGGAGGAGTCAGTCCAATGTGAACACCGTCATGGAGATAAGAGAATTCAAATTCTTCTTTTTTCTTGCTCTCGCAAAATAAATGCAAAATACGACATCGATTTTTTTTTTTTGTTCAGAGAGAGAAAGCATTCTTTTTCATTCTGTAATCAGTTCAGTGAAGAAGAGCTTGTCGTCGCCTCGGTCATTTATATTCAATGTTCGTGGGTCAAAGTGCTTATTCTTCGGCGTGCTTGCTTAATGTCTATTATTTTTTATTTGAATTAATAATAATTTGCGTATTTACGAAAATAGAGTGCCGTGGTTCTGTTCTTGGGTGAGCGTGTGTTTGTTTATTTTAATTTTATAAAAGTTCTATTTTAATAATTGTTATTATTGTGTTAATTTTGTAAAAGCCAATTTAATGTTTGTGTTTACCAGAAGTTTTTTCATAATTTGGTGAGTGTTTTGTTAGTTTTTTGTTTAGCAAATGAAATTGATTGAAGTTGCATGAATTTTGTAAATACTAATTTTGAGACATTCAATAATATTTGGTGCACGCAATTCATGGCACTATCTGATGTTTCAAATCTATTGTAATTTTTCATTGACGGTGTTCACATTGGACTGTCTCCTCCGACTTTTTTTTTGACGTTTCTGTACTTAATTTCTATCCCACTTCATGGTGAGACAGAGAAGAGCCTATCGGTGAGACAGGTAGATTTTGTGTGCTTTAAAGAGAGAACGTAGATTCCACCCAAATTTCATCGATGTACCAATTTCATTTATGTGTGAGTGAGATATATATGGATTTTAAGGGTGTGAGATAGGGAAACGGAGATTGAAATGAAAGCATTTTTCTTCACCGTGTAATCACGAGTTCAGTAAAACGACCTTCAGTAAAAAGACATATGTAATCAAGCACTACAACTTGCGTATTTCTTTTATTTTTTCCCTTTCTGTACTTTTTCTTTGGAAATTAAATAATACAGAATGTATTTTTTTCTTATTTGCAAATACAAATATTTATATAATGGAATTTTAGTTATGTAGGTAATCAAAAAATCGCTAATTCATCCTTCAACAAGCAGAGTTTTATGTCTTGTTTTAACGACTGCTGAACGTCAGAGCGAGTCAAATGTATATTCACAGTAGTTTGTGTCTGAACCAAAAAAAGTTGGATTTACGTCAAAAAAAGTGAAAGGAGTGAGCCCAATGTCAAAACTGTCATTAGATTCACCCACGGATTCACTTAATCGAAAATCCAATGGAATAGAGTTCCAGCAGTTTACTGAATTTTGAAGTTTTCTCATTATATTCGTAAATTGTCAAATAATGTTTAATCCCCTTTCACACGAAGAAACAAGTTACTGGAGATTTTTTGACGTTTGCTTTTAATTTCTTCTAAAATCTCTTGCACCTTTCACACGAAGAAATAAAATCGTAGGAGATTTTCTGTAGTTTTTATATAAAGTCTGTTGGTTGACCGCACACTACCTTAAGTGTGAGAAGGAATGTCATAAAAATCGCCTCAATGATTGACCGGGGAGATTTTCAACCTCACTTTCGTCGCGCCCTCATTTCCTACAAAGTGAAAGTTGCTGGGAACTCAATTTCCTCGTGTGAAAGGGGACTTAGTGGTGTAAGTAAAATAAATCTGCCAACAAATCCAAATCTGCTCCGGGATCTTACCTATCCAAGCGGGATATTGGCGAAAAAAGTATGTCATCTTAAAGAATGCCAGTAATTGGTCAAGAAAGGTCAATAAGTTTTAGAAATTTGTCAGCCACAGAAAATTCTTTAGCTTAATGGTCAACGTTTTTCAAGGTCATCAGCGATTTTAAGCACATCATTTCTGGGATATTCGCAAGAAAATCCCACATGTGGGGTGCTTAAATCCCAGAACTCCATTGAAGGGCTCCGAGTTTGTTAGGTTGCATTGATATTCCACTCTAAAACTCTCCTTAAGTTAACTAAATGTAAAGATAACTTTTGAGCAAACCATATAGTAAGCTAACTCTGATGGTTAAACACAGCACTGATGAAAAACTGGGCCTTAGCGAGATCATTTAGATATATTAAATCCCATCCTGGCCTTTTCACATATACAACACACACAATAATAATAATTGAAGTGAGGTAAACTCTATACGCTTCCTACTACTCATTTTTCAAACAGGAAGATCCTTAGCTCTGGAAAATCGTATTAGCGTGTAGATGGCATGTAAAACAGCATTATTGTACACTCCATGCAACTACATATTCCCAGTGCAGGTACACGTAAATAAATAACACAATCCTTGCAACATCTAAGTCCTCCTCCAACTCTTCGAAAACGAAGAGTCCCTTATACCCAGTGCCAGCGCCGCCGCCCGCCTTTACCGTAGCTGCTCTAGAATGGAAGTGCAATTCTTTTGTATGGCTGCATGCATGGCAATGGCATAGAGAATGTTGTGTTGTAGGAGTTTTCGTTCGTTTATAATCTTTCTTCTTCTTCTACTTTTGCTTCTAAAGATGGAGATGTTTCCTCTGTTTCGAACAGCTACAACTTCTCGAGAGTGTTGTTAGATTCTGCATCTTTCTGGGGTTTGTTTGCGTCACAGTTGAGTGTCGTCTTTGATTTAATTTGGAGGATTTTAAGATCTACCTTTTTGCAGAAAAAGCAACACATATTCAGGTGTAGAGGAATGGGATAGGAATCATATACGAGTGTGTATGAATTGTTAAGACAGCGCAGTGGTTGGAGTTGACTTAAGTGGAAAAAACAATTTCGAAGAAAGATCTACACTTTTCTTCTTATTGCACACAAAACTTGTAACCCCCCCCCCCTCCTACCAGTTTTTCTGTTGTTTTGTTACTTTTTCCTAGAAGTAGATTTAAGAAATTTCCGAGAGAGTTTGCAATATATAGAAAGAAAGTTACATGGGGCGTTAGGTTCTATTTTGTTTGAGTTAATGGAAAAGGTAACAGTAGAAAACTTCTTTCTAGGTATGTATATGGATACCTACATTATGTATACCCTGAAGCTTGAAAAGTTGTTTAATTCTAGGATTATAGAAGTTACAATTTTCTTGAAAATAAAGTCAAATTGTTTTCGATGAACACATGTACATGTATCGACGTTTGCAAGGCAGTCTTTTTGAGGTAAATAAATTGGTCTGATTATAATTAAATTGATTTGGTTGAAATAATTTAAGATCACGGTAGTTTAAAATAAGGTAGACCAATCTAAATATAGCACGTTAAATTTCACACATAACGTCAAAAATGTCAGTAAAGAGCTTTTACTTGATACACGGAAGCCTTCCAACCTCTCATGAGCACGCTGCTTCCATACATTCAGTCATCTCCATCTCCATTCATCTTTGGCATCTACATTCTACACTGTAGGAAGCTCGGTTTTCCTTGATGCCTCAAACGTATAGGCCGGGAATAGTTTGGAGGAGCTTTTCACTTACCATCGATCTGTCGGGTTGAAAACCAAACTGGGATTAAAGGTGTTGGAGAATGGCTTAAGATGCTCCCACAGTAAAGGACTACATCCACTACGCCATGCACAATGCACATTCCCCACTTAAGTGTCACTTTTCTGACTGTAAAACTGGCCCTAAGGCTACTTCTTCTAAATTGGGTGGTGGAACATGAGTCTTCACTGACTGGAAGTGGATTTTCCTCTTGCCCTACCATTCACTCTATCATCATCAACTATTCTCTGCGCTTTGGTGACATCGGTTATCATCAGTATTTCGAGAAGGCGAGTCCTTTTTACAACCAGGAGCTAGTGGCTTGACTTTTTTTTAAGAAGTCTTCCAGTTCCAGGTTTTATTTCGATCATGAGATTCTTCTATCTCCCTTAGATGGGGTTGCGTATGCCCTCATCTTTCTTCGTAAGATCTTTTTTTTCTCTCTTCTCCTGGTTGGATACTATTTCCTCGCTGATGTTGTCTTACGATGCATGATTTTTGAAGATGTGCATCATCTTTTACCTTTTTCGTTGCCTACAACGTAGGCCATCATCATGGTTGATGACCTGCGTTGGTTGGTTTTGGCTACCTCTTTGATAATGTCGCGGTTCTGTGGCTGTTTGTGTTAGCCGAATATGCAAAGGGGAGAGCTTCTCTCTCAGATGTTCACTCGAGACTCTAGCGACTCTAGGTGTACTAAGACACGTCCAACATCGAATTTATTCTTCTGGGTTATTGGAAATTTCTTTACGTTCAAAAGTCGAGCTCTGAATTTTGACGCATAAATGAAGATTCCGCACATTTGCATCTTGAATCGACGCACTTCTGAGATTTTGAATACATGCCTTTTGTCAGCGTTGATTAGCGCATGGAAGATTTGGTTGATATGCCTTGGTGGTTCGGCAGTGTGTAGAACGTCATGTTACCTTGTAGAAGCTACTGCAAAATATTTAAGTGGGAATCTGGAAACTGCTGTCATTTCGTGGTGGCTGTGAGAAGCAACTAATCCACCGAAAAAGTCCCCACCGGGCACAACTTTGACATTGTATTCAAGAAAGGGTCCATCCAGGAGGTCATAATACTGGCTTCGGGGTCTTAGCACCCTATATATGTGGGATATTCGCGAGAAAATTAGATATTCCATTTAAAAGGTCAGTAATTGGTCAAAAAGGTTAACTTAGTTTCAGAAATTGGCCAGCAATGAGTATCTCTTGGTCATGGCCAATCACATTAGCCTATCGGATTGGGAAAAAAAATGTAGGTTCCCTGCATTCTTGCAAACAAACCATACGTACACAGGAGTGGTTGAGAGTTGTAAGTTGCTATACAAGGCCTTGGAGCTCTCCCCGAGCTCTCAGCGTAAACCAAATTAATTGCTTTACTGAAACCATTGCCATGCATACTCAATGTCTAGCCACGTTATAGCTTTTAAGCTCACAAAAGCAAGTTGGTGCGATGCGGTCCTTCATTTTATTATTATTTTCAAACAAATCTTAAGTTATTTAAGATTCAATGTACCTATCTATACCACCATCTATACCCAACTCTTCTTTTCCAAACTTACAATCATCAATATGGGTTTGTTTCTAGAAACGTTTTATCTTGACCCTGTATAATAATCCTCAGAACTTATCGAATTTTCATTTGAATCAAACTTCTAACAAATATGACTGTATATACTCGAGCGAACAACTTTCCCTTCCTGGAAGAAATCACATTTTAAGTTTAATATGATTCAAAGTAACAAAACCAAATAACTTTTCTTCCACAAACTATTTCAATTTCAAAAACTAAATCCAAGAATAATTCCCCCAGAAAAATATAAAACTGAAACAGAATCGATTATCCTTTCGAAGGACTTTCGAAAAATCTTTTATTGAAAAAAATATTCCCTATAAAATAAAATTTGGATGTAATCCTGTCAAGGATAGCAACCTTTTGACGAATAGTTACATTAGTATAGGGTCATTAATTTTTCGGTTTCGAAAGTAAAGCTAAATAAAACACACACAACCACTTTTTTGCACATTTCGGGCCGTACCTCGGCCATAACTTGATTAATATTGGTTTTTAATGCGTCTAGAGTTCGGGAATTATTCGCGTAAGCACGGGGGCCCAACAGAAAAATATCTAATGGTGCTAAATCGCATGATCTTGGTGGCCATTTGACGTCGCCAAATCGTGACCATTAAACTTCTCACGCAATAAAGCCATAACTGGTCGTGTTGTGCGGCTTGTTGCCCCGTCTTGTTGGAACCACATAGCGCCGGTCAAAAAAAACGGTTATCATTCGAAAAATTGCAGTGAACGCCGGGAAATTGATAAACTCGGATCATCAGCAGCACTTCCATATTGCAGCAGCAATATTTTCGACTGAGCGTGCATTACGATGATGCACAGAAGCACATGCCTTACGAAATCAGTAACGCTTCCACTGTCTTCGAATTTCTTCACAATTTTACCGATTGCTTGCGTAGTCAGTCAATTTTGATGACCATAATAATCGCGCAATGCGCGAAAAGTGGCTACGTTTGAATCACCACATTTCTAGTAAGTTTTACTAATTTTAATGTGTTGTTCGATTGTTAAGCGAGCCACAATCGTAAATGACAAACATTCAACAAATATTATGACACTTCAAATGACAGCTGAGTTTGACAGGTGTCAAACTTGAAACCACGAAATGAATGACCCTGTCTATGCCATTGCTGACATACAAAAAAAACATAACACATCAAGTGCAATAATATATTGAGGTCTAGTTTTTATATTTCATTGCAAAGTTTAAAAACATTTTAATTTCTTTATTTTTAAATAAAAATACAAATTAAGAACATGAAAAAAACCATTCATATAAGAGATCCTCTACAAGAAAAATATTTGAGGAGGACAAAAATTTTAGTTTTTCTAAACTATACTAAAACTCGTAACAGAAAATTGGTCCTGGTGTAGTGGGTATACAAAGTTTTCCACTTGATTGAAACTTCAATCGACCAAAAAACCACTCTATCTGGAAATTTACCAGTCGCAGACCTATAGGTTCATACAAGCTGTAGGAGTAGTTAACCACATCATGCATATAAACTCGTTGAAGTTTTTATTTATTTATGTTTTTTTTTTGTTTTTTTCAAGAAGAATGTTTGACATTTTGTTTCGATTTTATGATATTTTGAAGTTGAACACAAAACAAAAAAAAAGTAAAACGATGAATGAGAACAAACATAGAAATGAATTCGTTAAAAATTGCTAAACTGTCATTATGCAAAAAGTTTTTTCTTTTTTCAAGTGGGAAAGTTTCTTCAATTAATGAACAGTTGTTGCCACATAAAAAAAACATAAATCCAAAAGAATTTGGTTGATTAAACGAGAAACAAAAATGAATTCCCATTAATTTTTTCATGTGCTAAAAAAAGATAAACATGATTTTTACAAAATGCCTCCGTAAAACCTCAAAAAAAAAAAAAAAGGTAATAAGGAGGCTTCGCTAAAATACAAAAGACACATATCCTTTAACCATTCTTCTTTCAAAAGGAAACAACCTCATCATAATATATCAAATTATTATGATTGAAATTTTTACTTTGAAAAATCATTTAACAAGGGTAAAACAAAAGAAAACTGTTTTACCAAAAAGTACCTTCCTATCTACCTACCTATAAAAATGCTGAAGGATGTTGCCATCAAGCTCACATGCATGAAATTATGTTTCCCCATGTTCCACCCCTAAAGGATAATATATAATAAAATTCAAGAGAAGGAGTGTCTGTATATGTGTGTAAATACAAAGTAAAAAAAAAAAAATAACACAAAATCATAAAAATTTTTACTCATCGAAACCCATGCAAAAGGATATTCATAATAATGTACTTGTTTGTATAATTTAGCCTTACATATCCGAAGTTAAGGTGGTTTGCATGCTTACATCTTGAGGCAATTCTGTGGTTTTTTCTACCCACATATACCCTTAAGCCACCGACACAAAATATTAAGTGCTCTTCTTCGCAAGCGTTTTTATCATTAAGGTAAAAAGTTTAAACAAACTTTGATTTATTGAGAATTTATATTCAAAGAATATTCTGAAGAAGGATTTACTCTCAAATGCATGAATATTTTACATTGATATGTTCACTTTTTGTTATAAAATTAAATAGAGCGATCTGAGAAGATATAGTAAAAGAAAAATCACAACTTCGAAAAATTTAATGACAGTTAAAACAAAATCAATGGAGTCGTTCCATTGTACTCAGTTTAAGTGGTGATGAGAGATACACAAGAGAGAGATACAAATTTACACGTTTAAATTCTACATCAGTCGCTTGTCATTTCTTTTATATTTTTCAACATAATTCCGTCGCGTAGGGATGAACGATACTGAAAATAGATCGATGTTCACATTCATGTCAACATTGAAGACCCAACATCGATGTCAGTTTATTATGAATAGAGAAACATCGATATTATGAATTTTTGTTTGGCCAAATACGTTCAAATTAATCATAATAAAGGGTTTTCCAATAAGAGGTGTTATTTTGATATTCAAAGAAAAATGGCATTTTTTGAGATAAATGATCGGATGTTTATTTCATTATAAAGAGGAAGGTATGCCGTTAATAATGGAACACAACATCAGCCAAATGGCCGCCACGACCACGCTTACAGGACCATATCCTTTTCATGAAATTTTCCATAACCAAATCGCAAAGTGGCTGCCCTATGTCCTCGATAGCCTCACGAATTCCATCTTTGAGGTCTTGAATCGACGCTGGGCTGTTGGCGTAGACCTTATCTTTACCGTGGCCCCAAAGGAAGAAGTCGCAAGGTGTTAAATCACAAGATCTCGGTGGCCAATTGTGTGATCACCCCTTCGAGAGATAACACGGTCCGGAAACTTTTCCCGTAAAATATCGATGGTTTCATTGCTTGTGTGGCACGTAGCGCCGTCTTGTTGAAAGTAAACGTTGTCCAGTTCAATACCATCCAATTCCGGCCCTAAAAAATCATTAATCATCTCTCGATAGCGCAATCCATTGACCGTAACTGTTGCTCCAGCCTCATTTTCGAAAAAGTAAGGTCCAATGACCCCGCCGGACCATAAACCGCACCAAACAGTCACGCGTTGAGGATGGAGAGGCTTCTCAACAACAACTCTTGGGTTTTCCGAGCCCCAGATGCGACAGTTTTGCTTGTTGACGTAGCCTCCGAGGTGGAAATGGGCCTCATCAGTCAAGATGATTTTTCGATGAAATTCCGGATCATTTTCATGCATTTCAAGGACCCAATCAGCAAAGACACGACGTTGTTGATGATCAGCCGGCTTGAGTTCTTGTGTTAACTGAACTTTATAAGCCTTAAGACCCAAGTCTTTATGCAAAATACGGTGTAATGACGTTTGTGGAATGCCTAATTCCAAAGAACGACGAGGAATGGACAAACCTGGGTTTTCTTCAACACTTTGGGCTCCAACAGCAATATTCTCAGTTGTTCTTGAGCGACATGCACGGTTTTTATTCTTCACATCACTAACTTGTCCCAACAGCTCGAATTTGTCCACCAATTTCTGTATTGCGGTCCGACAAGGTGCTTCACGACGACCCAAAAATGTTTTAGTTTTACGAACCGTCTCTGCCAAATTTTCACCATTTTTATAGTGAATTTTAATAATTTCAATGCGTTGTTGAAGCGTGTATCGTTCCATTTTTATTAATGGCGTAGTTTCTACTTGTCAAATGTCAAAAAATGACAGCTTCAAAAGTGACAGCTACCGAAATAGCGGGCTATTCAAAATAACACCTCTTATTGGAAAACCCTTTATTATGTTTGTTTTTGACGTTTTTCCGACGTCAAAATCATAGCGTTTTCGAAAAGAAAATTCATCGTTTTTTTTCAATGTACATAAACTAAAGGTTGTTTTTTTTTAGACGTGTGGTTTTCAATTTGGCAATACTTTTTTCAGAGTTGGTCTTTTTGACAGCTGTCACTTGATTTATGCTCAGTTTGGTTTGCCATTATTTCATAATGAATATAAGTTAGTCTACTCCTAAACAACGTTTGCAAATCGTACAAAATGCGCTCGAAACGATATCGTTGTTGATCCCGATTTTCACAAGAAAATTTTGTTCAGCGATGAAGCTCATTTTTGGTTGAATGGGTTTTATGGAATGGGTCATAATGTAACAGTCAATGGGGAACGCTACAGAGCCATGGTTAATGACTTTTTCGTGCCAGAATTGGAGGATGTTGATGTGGACGACCTTTGGTTCCAACAAGACGGCGCTACATGCCATATATTCAACGAAACAATCAATTTCTTGAAGGAAACTTTTGGTGAGCGAATTATCTCGCGTCGTTGGCCTGTGGCGTGGCCTCCAAGATCGTGCGATTTAACACCGCTGGACTATTTTTTGTGGGGTTATGTGAAGTCGCTTGTCTACGAAGATAAGCCCGCATTGCTGACATACGGCCCCAATTGCTGCAAAAAGTGGTTGAAAATTGGGCCTCGGCTGGAATTTATTCGAGCCAGCCGCGGCGGCCACTTGCCCAAAATCATTTTTAAAACACAATGCTAAATTTTTGGCCATAACATTAAATAATATGCGTTTTATTTATTCTTGAAAACCACACGTCTAAAAAAACACCCTTTACTTTTATCATTTTGAAAATTTTAAATATCGATATTTTAAAACAAAAAATTTCTCGAAAATAAAATAGGTACATAATTTTTAAATTTAACTACCTTTGGTCTTTTGGAAATTGTATTGTATTATATTGATTTTCCTAAGGGTTACAAGGATCCCGCTTCCAACTGCGATTCTAATCTCCTCCCCTCTCTCTCCCTTGCTTTATCCCTCTCCGTTTTTCGTCCATTATTTCCCCCATTTTTTCCCCTATTGATTTTCCTCCATCTCCTCCGCCTGATCTGCATCTTTCTATCACATGTTTCCACGTCTCTTGTTCACCCTCACACATTCTGCAAATTCTTTCTTCTTCTCGTTTATAGTACCATCTTTCTCTCACCTCATTCCTTAGCCTGACTCTTCCTATTAGCCTTATATTTTCTGTCTTCCATCTTACTTTCAAATATTGCGGGAACCCCTCTGTCATTACTTCTTTATACCACCTGTTGTATCTGGATTCCTTTATTAGTTTCAGTCTTTCCTTCTCCTGGTCTGTTCTGTCTTTTCTGTCCACTTCTCTCTTCCCTCTCTTTCCTCCCTTCCCCTCATTTCTTTTATCGTGATCCTCCTTTTCCACCTGTTGATTTCTCTTTGTAGATCGATGCCCTTTTCCCTCTCTCACCATGTATTCTGGAGTTTGCCGCTTTCTACCCTTAGCGTCCATTTTGCATCTTTTGGGTCTTGCATCTTTTCAATTTCTAGTCTCTCCTCCCATCCCTATACTTTCGCCCCATATCCCATCACCATCCACACCAGGGTGGTAAAAAGCCACATCTTGCTCTCCCACACCTTCTTGAATTTCCTCTTTCCGATCCCCCATGCTTCCATCATAACCGTTTTCTACCTTTCTTATTTTGTCCCTTATATGTATTTGTCTCCTCCCTCCATTCTTTTTGAATACATTCCCCAGGTATTTAAATTCTTTTACTTCTTCTGTCTTCTTTCCACTCCATCTTCAGTCTAGTGTTGTATTCCTCATCACTTCGTCTTTCCCACGTTTACTTTCAGTCTTTTCATCTCGAAATATTTCTCCACTCTTCTTGTCATACTTTGCATCTCTCTTCTTCATTTTTTGCCATTATCATCGCATCATATGCTTACGCCAGCGAACTCTACACTACCTAAAATAGGTTAACTTGTGTCTAACCTACTACACCAACAGCACTACCTGTCTAATTTATATGACTCAACGTTTAAATAAACCAGTAGCCTTGTTAATATTGCACGAGAATCAGTATAATTCAACACGATACACTGCAAATTTTACCTCACAAAAATAAATGGAGCAAGATTTTTGTTTGCACACAATTTCCAAAACAAATGCGTGTTGATTTATTTAGTCATTGAAATCAGTTTTAATTTAAAGTTTTTCTCAATTTTATTTTTTTGTCCACTTTCCAAAACTAATCCAATAATTGCCGTGAATGGGATTTTGCAATATAAAAAAATCTAGAATATACAAAAAATCAAAATCCATATGTGAATCCAACACACACACCACCGCACACTCATGTTTGTAATGCACAAAAAAAGCTTCCCAATTGAAATATTGAAAATAACAACAAATGGGTATTATTGAAAATATCTCATAGCATTATCCTCGCTAGCCAAGTATTATTTAAAAAAAAGTTCTTGCCTCATCGGACAGCCCATATTAAAATAAAAAAAAAGTCATCCGTGAGAAATAACAATAATAGTTTCGCTGACACAAATAAAATACCTACTATACATCAGGAATGTCCTTTGGGGCGATATCCTGTCGGTTTGGCTTTCGGCTTTTGGCAGAAATGCCATCGGCACTACGGAACACAGTTAATACGGAATGTATACACAACATCATACGCATGTGGAAGTTAACAAGTTTTACACATTCATTTAAAAAAAAAAAAAAATCCGAGTAGAGCGATGGGATGGGCTGGATGGGAGGGTTGGTTGCGGCACTATAGAATACCATCAGCAATAAGCTGATGGTATGATACCAGACTAGGGGGGGGTTGAAAGCATGGATTTTCTGAAATTGGTCAACCACTTCAAATCGAACACGACGACAACAGGGAAGGAGATAGAGGTCAACATTGAAACGAGCTTACATCAGAAGTTGGTCGAGAGGTGGTGGGTATACTCCAAGCTCCAACCAACTTACACATTCATGTACACATATAGGAGTCTTCCAAAACAAATTTCCGCAGTTTGTTTTTCTTTTTGCAGTTCCAGCAGCAGAATTCATTGATTCCTGTCGTCGAAATGGCCAAATCAATAAACAATTGAAAGAGGCCGAAATAATATGAACAAACGGACACAGGACGAGTTGAGTTGCTGCAGCCATTGCCTTTGCCACTCCAATCGAGCGCTGGATCGGGTCAAGCCGAGCAAAGTAAAGCCTTTTTTCTGTTGAAACTGGAAATCAATGAGCAGCAGTAATACGCCATGAAATGGGGGTCACCACCTACTTGGCGGGATTGGACTTTGGGCGCTCACAGAAATGATTGTTGGTATATTGTTTGCAATGAGTTAACTCACATGATGACCAGAGGTGTTATTTATAGATACGAATACAAGCAAGGGAGATATTCCTCTGAATTTAAAACAATGGAGGAGCAGTTTTGTTGTTTTAAAATCCGACGACGACGATGACGATGACGCTGACGATGCGATATGGAATGAATGAGATCTTTTTCCTAGTGATAATGAAAACAATGAGTTTTTTGTGTAAGGACAGCAAATAAAAAAAATCGTATTCTGTTTGTTTTTTGAGTTGGAAATTGTATATTTAAGTTGATCCAAAAGCAAGCTGCCAGAGTATTAAATTATTCAATTAAATTCATGTGGGTTCAGAGACCTTTCACAAAAGGGCTTAGCCTTAATCATATACCTAACCTTTAATTATTAAAATTTATCTCTTAAGCAGGTAAATTTCAAAATCCAAAGCTCATAAATTTTCATATTTATGTATCTTAGTTGACTGTTATAACAGTCGTCAATCAATTACAGTTTGAAACAGCAGATACCATCAAATTACAGGTTCAGATACCAGACCTCAATCAATTTCAGTCTAAAATACCAAACGTCTCTAAATTACAGGCTGAGAAAGCAGACGTCACTAAACTACATTCTTAAATAGCAGAAGTCATTAAATTACATTCGGAGTTCGCAGACGACACTTAATTATAGTATGAGATACCAGACTTCAAAAAAACTCAATCTAAGATAGCAGACACCACTTAAATACAGTCTGAAATAGAAGACGTCAGGAAATTACAGTCTTAAGATAGCACACACCACCTAATTGCATTCTGAGGCAGAAGAGTTCCTAAATTACAGTCTGAGTAACAATAAGACATCCAATATTTACAGTCTAAGATAGCAGACAGCACTAAATTACAGTCTAATGTACCAGGCGTCACTAAATTACAGTCTGAGATAGCAGACGTCACTAAACTACATTCTGAGATAGCAGACGCCAAATGATTACAGATCAATATGGAAGACACTACTAAATTACAGTCTGAGATAGAAGACATCACTAAATTACAGTCTGAGATAGAAGACGTGTCGCTAAAGTAGGTACAGTCTGAAATAGCAGACGACACTTAACAGCAGTTGTAGTTTGCAGACGTCACGAAATTACAGTCGGAGATAACAGACACCAGTTATACAGTTTCAGGCAGCAGTGTTCCTAATTTACAGTCTGTAATAGCAGAAATTTCACAAAATTACAATCTGATGTAGCAGACGTCACGGAATTACAGTCCGAGCACTTTATTACAGTCTGAAGCAAAAGAGTTGATACATTACAGTCTGTGATGGCAAAGCTCAGTAAATTACTGTCTGAAATAGCTAATTTCACTAAAATATAGTCTGAGGTGGCAGACATCACTGTAAACCATAAATTGATTTTTATCACGTTGTCAACGAGCGACTTCACAAGAACAAAGTTGTAAGCTCTTGTTTGCGAGTTTTTCGGTATGCTGTTGAACAACCTGTACATTAATGTAGCCCACCTCAACTTTTTTAATTGATTAATTCCCATTTCGCTATTATTTGCTTAATGTCGATTCCACCTATTCCAAAAGATGACCATATACACATACCAAGTAAAGAAGAGTCCTTTCCATTAAAGTTTGTGTGCTTTTAAATTCTGTGGTTTATCCTGCCACCCTCCACTGCCTTTGAGCTTAGCTGTTTGTAGTTTTTCCCAACACAAAAACTTGCCCAAAAAAAGGTTGTGGCAGAGAAAGTTTAGTTGTATAGCCAGGAACTGGAATGCAAAAACTTTTGTTTAGGGATTGAAGAATAACCTCAACGGTATTCCTTTACACTTCATTAAATCCCAGGATATCCCTCTGTACCTATATAGTATATATACCTTTTATACTTATACATTAGAGTAAATAAAAGATCTTTTCAAACAGGAAGGAAGTCTCGTGTTGAAAGCGATTCCATGTACAGTAAAAATTCTAGGACAACTCACATAAGTTTGATGGAAAGAGAGAAAGAGAGAGAGAGAGAGAGAGAGAGAGAGAGAGAGAGAGAGAGAGAGAGAGAGAGAGAGAGAGAGAGAGAGAGAGAGAGAGAGAGAGAGAGAGAGAGAAAGACTGTCCTGTTCCTACCAGGCTTGTGCATCACAGAAGTAATTGTGATAGAATGTGTGTCTATGTGTAAGTTCAAGTCTCTGTTTTTAGTTAATTAACCGAACAGGAAATTGAATTTTCATTTCAAAACAAAGTTTCTTACTCACAGACCTCATAGAGTCACAGAACTCACACAGACGAGGTAACCGATCTTTATGTGGTAATGAATGACTTGACTCAACGTGAGAATGAAACAAAAATTAAGAATCAACATCATGCCGCAAATGTACGATATATTTTACCTTTGCCATATCGGTACCTAATACCTCTGTGGATGCAGTGTGCTTCTTTTCCCAACGATTCGAAATCAAATTTCAATTGGGAGTGACAACAAAATGGAACAGAAAAACAACCAGAAACAAAAAAGAAACTTTCTAATGAAAATGGTATCTAAGGACATCAGATATTGTGTACGTTTTTATATACAAGTACCGTAGCTTACCAAATACCATTAGTGGCGTAAAGGTAGTGAATGAAACCAAGAGAGACTAGAGGGGTTACCTTGTGTATTTTTTTTTTTTTTTCAAATACAAGAACTCTTGAGAGTGATTCATGTTTGCTTTGGTTTTTCTTTTTTTTTTTAAGTCAATAGCAATCGACCAACACATAAATCATCTGAAAGTTATAGGGAAGAATAAACAAAGTAGCAAAATAAACATTGACTTTAATTTAGTAATGTTGGCAATCCATTTCAATTAAATTCCCAGGAAGTGTTTTCAACAAAAAAAAATGAAGGAAAAAAAAATCACAAACTATATGAAGTTAAATTTAAATTAAGTCAAGTCAAATTACAATAATTGAGCTATTCCAGTCGACCATCTTGGGATCCTGGTAATAAGACAGTTCCTGATATCTTTAAGTTGCCCGGCCGTCATTTAACTGCATCCATTTGCACACTTCGGGTGTGAGTAGGTCTCCTTCCAATTACCACCTATAGCACGGCTTTCTAGTCTTGGTGTCCCTCCGGCTTATACTCAAAGACTCTGCGAGTTGAAACCTCATTATTTGCTCTAAACGCTCTGGCCGAAGAATTCGTGTATACGCCTGACTAATATTGTCATGAAGCTGAAAAACTCGTTAAGTTCATCTTGAATAGTCTACGCAATAAAAAATTAAGATCTTGGAAGAATATCTACACTCGCGAGGAAAAAAAATGGAAGCACCCCTTTCGCCTTCTAAAAACAACAATCGTGATGGATACAATTTGTATGCTTGCTGCTCACACACTACTGTGACAAGGAATGAGCCAACGCGCTGTAGCCCGCCAGCTCCATCTTAGCCAATCCTGTATATCAAAGATCTACAAAAGGTTCAGGGAAAGTGGAGAGTTTTTGCGAAGCCCAGGATCTGGAAGTCACCGGTGTATCACTGAGAAAAATGTCAGATTCATAGTCAGGAAAGTGGAGAGTTTTTGCGAAGCCCAGGATCTGGAAGTCACCGGTGTATCACTGAGAGAAATGTCAGATTCATAGTCATGACTTCTCTCCAAAATCGTCATTTGACTGGTGTTGATGTCAAACAACAGCTCAGACAGGTACGAGGAAGAATCGCTAGTGAATGAATAGTTAGGATGACACTTAAAGAAGCAGACCATACCCCAAACGTCCTGGCACGGGACCAAAATTAACTTCGAATCACCGATAAGCTTGACTACGATTACGATTGGAAGGCAAGTTATGTTCTGGGATGAGTGCAAAATGTGTTTGCATGGAAGCGATTGTAGGGGCAGAGTATGCAGACGACCGGGCGAGTGATTTGCAAAATACAATTTTGCAGAAACCGTGGCTTCTGGGGAAGGATCTTGTATGCAGGCAGGCATTTTCATTGCAGGGAAAGGCGAGCTGGTTTTTGTACCTGGTGGTGGTCGAAGGGGAGATTTAACTGCGGATCGGTACATCTCTGATATTCTGCTGGATCACGTCGTTTCTTATGCTGGATTAATTGGGAAAGATTTCGTACTAATGCACGATAATGCTGGATGAAACACTGTGCGGAGAATGGTCGAATTCCTTAGGCAAGTCGGTATTGCTAAGATGGACTGGTCGTTGCTAAGCCGAGACTTAAAACCTATCAGGCATTTGTAAGACGAGCTAAAGCGAAGGTTTAAAGATAGAAATCTAGGTCCTGAAACAATTATTTAACTAAAAACTTTACTGGTAGACGAATGGGAAAGAATGCCCCACAAGAAACAGTGAAAAAACTCATCAGATCAATGAAAAATTTTTTAGCAGCTTAGGGGTAATATTTATAAAAAAAACTGAACAAAAATTAAGCTAGCATTTGTTCAAAATTATACAAAAAGTCTCCTGAGTTGTTCTTGATAGGTCCTTACTAGCTATTCGATTGAACTTTTAGCCCAAAACAGCGATTGCCATAAATTCCATTTAATTGAGTTTTTTTTAATAATACCTATAGGCACGTTTCTCGGAAAAAAAATATTTTTTAAATCAACTAAAAATTGTTGATTGGCAAGTACCGTTATTTTATGTTATAAAATAAAAAAAAAAACACGTGCCAATTATGATAAGAATCTCGAGTACAAACGGCTTAGATCAGAGGTACTTTATTATGTCACAGTTATGTGGCAGTAGCTGTCACTCAAAAAAATTGGCATGATTCGGAGTCAAACTCAGACCTCTGCGCTCTGACATATGTAAATGGTCCTCCAATTGGAACTTCCGAATTTTGGCAGTTGATAGCGGCCATATTGTTGAAGCTACTTCTGTCAAATTGGCACTAATTTATTCAGTCTGTTTTGGCAAATCACCATAGACGGATATAAAGCGTTAAACAACACGTGAAAATGATAAAAATGTTTTATCAAAATGGGTGTCCTGTTCGGGCAACGTTCCGCTTGCTTCGCCAATTTTACGGCCGTCATTATCCTATAATCCTACAGAGAGGACTATTGGAGGTGGATAAATTTTAGTCCTCTGGTTCAGTAAACGATCAACCAACACCCGTACGTCGACGAAACGCAAGATCTGCCAAAAACATAGCCGCTGTCCGTGAGAGTCTGCAGGAGAATCCGAGGGGGTCGATTTCTCGTCACTCACAATTACTCGGCCTTCCGAAGACCAACACCTGGCGAATTTGGAGTATTGCGTCGTGCGTTTTGCCTGTACCCGTACAAAATTCTACTGACCCAGGAAATGAAGGTAAACGACCATAGACAAAGAAGTGTGTTCGCTGGATGGCCTCTGGAGCAGTTGGAAACTGGCCCTCATGGGTACGTCGACAAACAAAATTGTCGAACTCGGGACGATACCAATCCACATGAGATCCAAGAGCGCCCAATGCATCCCAAAAAAGTCACTATTTGGTGTGGATTTTGGGCTGGCGGCGTCATCGTTCCATATTTCTTTTAGAACGACCGACGTTGGCCCGGCCATCACCGCCAACGGCGAGCGCTATGGGTCGATGATTACAAACTTCTTTTGGCCTGAATTGGATGATATGGACACCAAAGACATGTGGTTTCAACAGGATGGCGCTACGTGCCACACAGCTCACGTCACATTGGAAATTCTGCACTAGCGATTCAAGGGCACGGTCATTTCACACGTTGAGGGGATGTGAACTGGCCACCGAGATAGTGCGATTTGACTCCGTTAGACTTTTTCTTGTGAAGTTTCATGAAGTCGTTTGTCTATGCGAATAAACCACAAATCACAGCGGCCCCAAAGCCCACATAACCCATGCCATCGGTTAAATTCAGCCTAATTTATGCTCCCAAGGTCATGGAAAATTGGACATTTCGTATGCGCGCGACCCAAAGAAGCCGCGGTGGACATTTGAACGATGTATAATATTCCATACACATGGCATCTATAGGCCTTTGAAACGAAAGACAAATTTCGATGATACCTCACATAAACTTTGTTTTATTTAAATTTAAAGATAACAAGCGCCCAATGAATGACCCTGTTGGTCCAACACACTAATCATCAAAGCAAGGCATACTATCCTAGTAGTTACTTACATACTTACATAAGTATATGCCTCAATTTCTCAGTTCTCGAAAATTTGCATACCTGCATACATATTTTATCCCTCATAACTTCCTCTTCCGTATTGCACAAGTAATTTCTTAGAACATTTTGGTAGGAAGGAGCAAACTAAGATTGTTTCCAACACAAACAAAAAAGGCGAAATTCTAAAAAAAATAAAACATGATTGAACAAATTATTTATGTAATACGCGCGCTCATATAACCAGTTTAATAATTTACCAACAGCAGAAGAAAAAAAATAAATTTAAAAATTTTGCGATGAAAACTTTCATATCCGCAACTCAAAGTCTTCTTCTGCTCTGGCGCATTAGCAGAGCAGAGCAGTGTAGAGAAGTGAAGAAGTTTATGTATGAATGAACGTATACCATCATCAGAAGCGGCGTATATTATGGCTTTTAAATCTCTCAAATTTATTGCATAAATGATGAAGAAGATTTTCTAAGCAGTAAAATCGGGTTGTCTAAAGTTTTTCCTCTTTCCTTAGAACACCACCATCCACCATCATACCCGAATCACTCAAAAACAGCCACCACCACAACCACAAGAAGTCCGCAATTTATGCGGACACAAGTTTCAAGTTCATCCCCTTAACTGCCTTTAAAAGTTTGCCTTAGCCTTAGCCTTACTGGTACGACCAATATTTGCGCTTAGAGAATTCAACTTTGGCAAAAGAGGATTAGCATTTGGTTTTCAATACATGTCACCCCCCCCTCTCTTACTCATCCCCGATTCCTCAGCAGTACCCATCAGTTGGCTTCGATGGGAAATCCTATTGTGAAAAATTTAACATCATCCCATGCGCCAAAATAAAGACCCCCAGGGCTGTTTTTATTTTCCTTTTACAAGATCGCTGATTAAATGAATAATCCAAGAAATAGGACTGCCAATGAGGAGGACATCAATCCCGTAACGGTTTGTCTTGCATTATCCTTATGAAGTCAACAAAGACATTTATTTTATGGCTTGTCTGTTATGAGGGCGAAAATATGTACTCTTAGCCTATATATACCATCAAGGGTGGTTGGGTTGTCTATTTTATGAAGTTGCTCAAGGAGCCACCTGGAGGGTTTTCTATGAACTTACCTTAGATTGTGGAGATTGAGAATTTTTACCTACCTGCATACTTCTGATACTATACTGAACAAGATGGGTGGGGCCTGGAGTGGTGTTGGATTTGAAACAAGAAAACGCATTTAATTTTTAATGATTCACACCCAAAGGCACATCGAGTTGTTGTTTGATTTGCTTTTGTTTTTTTTTTTTTTATTTTATAAACAAATAAGTGCCAACAATTTGATCTTTTTTACGGACTCTCTAACAAACCATCGCCATCGTTAAAATTATACAAACCAACATAATATCTATGTATATTATATGTCTTTAGGGTATTTAAATTTTGTTGTTGTTGTTAGTATTATCTTTTGCGTCTTTTGAAAAACCAAAATGGCTTAGCAAATTTATTGAGAGAATTGCAGACTGGGCGGGATATCATCCATTGATAACATAACGGCAGTGATGGCAGGGAAATTTATGAGTCATTTGAAAAGCAAACAGCTATTATAAGTTATATACATTGAATGCAAAAACAGATTATTATTATTATTGGATCATTGGATCGTTAAAGGTGAACCCTTGAGGCTGGAAAATCTGTTTTCTGATAAAAACAAAAAGTTATTTTTTTTTGTCGTTTTGGTATTTTTATGAGCTCGTGAAATAAAGTTATGAAAGGGGAATAAAATTTAGTGCTTAAACAGATAATACTTATTGTTGAAAATTGTATTTTTGTTGTGCGTGAAAATTATTAACTCAATCAAAAAAAAAAAAACAGCTAAATTTGAAATTGTCACCAATATTTCTTTTGCAGTTTGCAAAATTGATTGATAAGTTTTTTTTTTTTCAAAAATTATGAACACTAATGAAATATGTTTACTCTTGCCGTTGTTGAAGCTGATGCTACGTAAATATGACTTTTACCAAATTTGGTGGTGTATGAGATTACCCAACCCCAAAAACTGTCATAATAATAAAGAATCCGACGCCTCTTCCCCCCCCCGCAGATCTTAACTTCTCACCTTATTATTAATTTATTTTCAATGGCTATGTTCTAAGTTCTATATTAGTTGAAGATTGACAAGGAACCATATAAAAGATTTTTTTCTGTGACCTTGCTATGATTATAGTCAAAAATATTTGATTTAACATTTACTTTCCTCAACATTCTAGTAACTGGTTCATTTCTTCCATTATCAGTAGAGATGAGCTAAACTGCGATTTTCCAATCACAGGTATAACTGTTATTGTGATTTATAAATCACTGTGAGTTTTACCTGTGATTGTGATTGTCAAGTTTGGAATATCTTTGGAAGCAAAAAAAAAAATTCTCTGTAAAATATAAAGTAATTAAATGAGGACAACAAATAAGTAATTAAAAGTACCTCGTAGGACATAACCATGAATACAAAAATGCTAAAGAACTCAAGTCCCGAATTCAAAATTATCGAATAGCAAAATCTCGAATGTCTAAAATATCGAATGTCCAAAATTTCCAATACATACATCCGGCGGATCGAGAAACGGAGTACCTACGCCAATCGATTTAGGAGGAGGTGGAAATTACCTTAGTGTCTCGCCCAGCTCTCTAGCTCCAGTGGAAACCCGAAAATTTGCAATTTCAATATTTTACTTTCACTTTTCCTTGTCCTTGTGTACAAAATCACAACCATGGGCCAGGACCTCAGTTCACAATTCAGTTCTACCTTCTAGATTCTAAACTAAAAATAAAAGAATTAATCGTTCTTCATATTTTCATCATGAGTCCTGAGATTTTGTTTTTCTGTATTGTGATTTCGTTCAGTTGCTAAAATAATAAGTAAATCACGACTACAGTTCTCGTTCTGATTCATTTTACTCATTGTTGACTTTTCTCTCGTCGTGATTTGGTTCACAGTTCATAAAGTTCATTGTCCGATTGTAGTGATTTGTGAATCGTTTTTTTTTTGTGATTTTACTACAGTTGTGATTTTCAATCGCATTTAGGGCACTTACAGGTAGTAATTGTGATTTTTGACTCACAGGTCGAAAATCACAGGTCGTGATTTGTTGCTCATCTCTAATAATCAGTTTTGTGCTTGTTCGGTGCTTGATGGAATTCGGGTACTGATCTAAGGGAATGTGAGCTGATGTTCAAACTCATTGCCTCAAGACTAGCGTACTCAATAAAAGGTCGAACAAAGGTTGTGTAGAGAGATTTCGTTACATAGGGACCTTGGACCAGCATTTCACGAAACCAAAAGCAGAGTTAGCCCTAGCTACTATATTGTCGTAATGCGGTCCGAAATTGAGCTCCGCATAAGTCGATAGTTCAGAATATTCAATTAGAGATTCGACGTCATTGATTGTCAAGATAAAAATAATAGGTCCCAGATGACTCCCTTGTGGGACGTCAGATTTTGCAATAAACGAATCAGAAATTGAAGATCTAAACAAGACCCGATATTTCCGGTCCGATAGGTATGATTCCATCAATTGAACGAAACCAGGGGGAAATCCAAAGGCTTTAAGTTTAAATGAGATAATTTTATGAGAATAGTTTGTGTCGATAGGTTGGGTCGAGACAAGAAAAACATCGTATACTACAAAAACTTTCATACTCAGATTCTCAACTGTTTTTCGCTTAACGCACTTCGTACTCCAAACTTTGCAATCTACACGGCGCATTGTGCTTCCAGAAATTCGAAATTCAAACTCAGCACCCTCCACTCTGAACGTTGCAATTTGCAGTCAGGACTTCGCACTCCGCGATTTATACTTAATTTGTACTTCACTCTTCGCATTGCACACTTCGCACTCCACATTTTGCGCTTCGCACTCTTCACAATGAGCTTCGCACTTCACATTCCACATTCGCAGAACCCACTCCACGGTTTACACTTTTCAATTCTTACTCCACACTTTGTACTTCGCGCTCCGCAATTTGGACTCCGTACTTCGCACTTTGCACTTTGAACTTCGCAGTTCGAATTCCACACTCGCAGTTCCCACTCCACGGTTTACACTTTTCAATTCTTATTCCACACTTTGTACTTCGTGCTCCGCAATTTGGACTCCGTACTTCGCACTTTGCACTTTGAACTTCGCACTTCGAATTCCACACTCGCAGTTCCCACTCCATGGTTTACACTTTTCAATTCTTACTCCACACTTTGTACTTCGTGCTCCGCATTTTGAACTTCAAACTTCGTACTTCGCACTCCGTACTTTGCACATTGCACTCCGTACTTCGCACTCCGTACTTCGCATTCCAGACATCTCACTGCTCAGTCTGCACTTCGCACTCCTCACTTTGCACTTTGCATTTCTTGCAAAGAATTCTTCTAAATTCTTTGGCTATTAGGAACTTAAATTCAAGATGGGCAAGTTGGTGAAACAATGAAATATCTAGATAACCTTTAAAAAAAAAACAATGATCAAAAGTTTAAGGCAAAACAGTCTTTCTCCACTCAATTTTTTTTGTATAGTCCTCTTGAATCTTCATCTAAGCTTTCCCATACATTTTATTTGTTTACCTTTGGCAGAGTTAACGAACGTTTGGACCTGAAAATTCAAATCCAGCTGCAAAAATTCCCATTATATGAGTTCAGTTCAAAATCTCCCGCCTTTCCTTAAGAGACTTTTCCAACCTCTCTGAAACCTTTATTTTCAATTTCGAAAAACTGTCATGACACAAAACCAGCAAAATTTCCCATTACCCCCATGCAACCTTCCTCAATGACCTACTCCAATGGTGGAATCATCTTCTAACCGGCTTCTATTTGTATAAATGCCAACTCTCTGTCAGCGACGACCGAAAACGGCTCTCTCTCTCTCTCATCTCATTTCTGCTCACAGCGCACCATCATCACCATCACAGCAAGCAAAAAACTAAGCCTCTGTTTAAAAATTCCCTTTTTACCACCTACACAACACATTCGACCGCACTTTCACACGAACCAACCGCATCCTTTGGCCCCAAAAAATGTCCTACCTATGGAATCAAGAAATTTTCATGAAAATTCAGTTCTAGCTCATCCGCGTCGGAGTGTTGTGTGTCTGTCTATTATGGCGGAATAACGGTTCTCTGTTCGGAATATTATTGGCGTTTGTTTGTTATTTTTGTGTGTGTGTGTTGTGTGTTGTCGTTTCTCCGTTACGAATCGATTTTTAACAAAACAAAACGAAAAGAAAAATAAATAAAACATAAATCTCTCCAACACCATCATAACAACAATTTGCCCGAATTTGCAGAAAACAAAATAAATAAAATAAGCTGATTAGGGGAGAGCACCACCACCAAAAAGAAAGTGAATCCTTTCGAATCCTTGAAGTGCTCATTGTCGTTTTCGTTTTCGTTGTATCTGTATCTATCTATTTATTCATAGTGCGGGTGCGGGGGAATGCAAATTACCGCAAAAGGTGTGAAGCAGAAATTATTCGTCCTTGACGGTGAATGTAATTTGCCAGGTGAATGGGTTTTTGATAAGCGCGCACCAAAAAGCCACCTTGTTCTCGTTTTCATTGTCGTTCTCGTTTTCGTTCTCGTTATCGCTCTCGCACGCTAGCCCCCATTCTCCCCTAAATAGGTGGTTGGCTCGGGTGTGTGTACAATATTGTGTGGTTCGTGTGCTGGGTGCATGGGGACTTCGCGCGGATTAATCGGTATCTAATTAGATTCGCATGAACGTCGACACGGTCAGGACGGTTAATTGGTTTGTCAATTGCTCTGTAATAGAAGCTTATTGGGGTTTGCATATATGTACCTACCACCTACATAGTGGTGTCGAGTAATTTTTGTGTCCGTTTGTAGTTTAATTTAATCCCATCAATTGTCAAATGCAACTGCAACCAGTTTACATAAATGCGTGCGTGTGTATGAGTGTGTTGGAAACTAATCTCTCATCGCCGCGCCGGCCGCTCAGGTGTGTGTCGTCTCGATAATAAAATTTGAATGCGATAACTGGATTTTGTTAAAAAGTATTTTTTTTTTTAATTTGGCTTTCGAAAGGCAATCGTGGGGATGCTTTTTTGTTTGTTTGTATCCATTTTTGTGCTGTCTTCGATTGGAAATGAATAATTTATGTGAATAAAAGCAATAAAAAGCTCGATGTTGATATTAATTCCCACCGACTGTTATACAAGTTCGATACCCTCAATTGTTGTCCTTCAATCGGAATCTTGAGTTTCTGACTGGTTTTAGTTGATTTTTCAGTTCAGTGGTCGTCCTGAAACAGGATTTAAGGCGATGGTTAAAATATTTTACGTAGAATTAGCGTATTTTGGAGATAATTCATAAACAAACTATTCAATGGATTAAAATTTAAACTTGGGCTGCTGCACGAAGCTCAAAGGTACATCATATATGTTAAGGAAAATAAGTTTTGATTTTTAAGAATATTTGATAACAAATTGAAAGTGAAAGAAAGAAGATTTGAACGAGTTTGAGAAAATGAGGGAAAACATTTTTCGCCATGATTTTTAGTTCAACGTTGCTTTCTTCTTCTGCTATAATTATTTTCATTCTTCATTGACCAAGACCGTGTAGTTATAATTCTAAAGAAAATAATTTTTTGGAGCAAAATATAAAGGCTAATAAGCATAGTTTTTTTAAAGACAGCGAGCAGTATATAATTTAAGGATGAATATTGTGTGTTTCGTTAGCTTTTGGTGTAAGAGTGCATGTTGAGAGAAAAATTATGGAAAACAAAATTTGGAATATTTATTTACTTGAGATACTTTAGGGTGATAATTTAAAATAAAATATTTTAGATGGCCTTAATGAGATAAAATCAAAAAAATCTCTTATTTTATTTTGGGTTCTAATCATTGGCGTTTTTCTTTTTTAACTCAGACCAGATCACGGAACTGTCAAAAAATAAAATTAATATATTTTTTTAGCTCAGAAATATCAGAGCATAAAAAGTGCGTTTCTTTTTACTTGCGATATAGGTACTATATGGGAAGTTATGGATTCGTACAAAAAATCGAACTCGAGATTTTGATCAAACTGTACATTACGATGATAGAGAAGTCAAAAAAAGTGGGTCTCGCAAAAACGTCCGTCTGTCTATCTGTCTGTCGGTTCGACTACAGCTTAAACGGATGGGTCGATTTTCTTTAAACTTGGTACCTAGCGTTTTTTGGACATTCCCCCCACCCGTTTTTTTCTCTTTTTTTTTAGGACCAAAATTAACAGTAGCTGTCATACAAAATTTCTTGGGCAAAAAGGAAAAACTTATTTTTCTCAAATCCAGCGCTACCGAATTTGTTTTTAAGAACTCAACAAATTTAAATAGTTATAAGTTGCTATTTAATAAAAAAAATGGTTCCGAAAAATGGTTATTAATGGTACCTCCCAAGGAACCATTTTTTTGATTTTCGCTTTTCTCGAAAACGGTTAAACAGATTCTGATCAATTTTTTATTTTTTATTTTTAATGAAGAAGTAGTAATTTTTATGAAGAAGTATTGACACATTCTAAATAATATTGTGTACCAAAATTTTCAAAAAAATATTTCTTAGATTTTTAAAAAAAGTTTTAAAATTTTTTTTTGAAAACTCAATATTTCAAAAACGACTTGGTCGATTTTCATTAAACTTGGTAAATAACAGTTTTTAACTTTATCTAGAAGATTTTTGACAAAAATTATTATAATACTCAAAAATAACGGTGCCTCCCATACAAATGTTAAAAAAACCGTTAAGAAAAATATATTGTTTCTCAAAAACGACTCGTACGATTTTCATAAAAGTTTTTTTGTGTATTAAAATTAGTACGATCTACCATTTAAAATTTTTAAAGTTTATATTTTACGTTTATTAACAGTACCTCTCATAGAACGGTTTCTTTGATTTTCGACTATCACAACATCTGATCAACCGAATAAAATTAGATTTTGTATACAGAAGCATGTAATAAATATAAATAAAAGTGCGTATCAAAACTTTTTAAAAAATGATTTTTGGATTTAAAAAAAAAAAAAACAAAATTATTTTTTTAAAAATTCGATATTTCGAAAACTGGTAGTAGATTTTTTTGTGAAGTTCAATTTTTAACGCAACATTAATAAATGCTTTAAATTGGCGTACCAATTATTTTTCTCAAAAATGTTAACAAAATTTTATATATAAAAAATTAATTATTTTTAAAACCGCTCCTACGATTTTCAAAATTTTTTTCTCATAAATAAAGATTTATATTGCATATGTGCAACACTAGGCTATATTGTTAATTTTTGTATACTCACATAATACCACCTGAAACTAAACTAAGATTTGTCAAATGGATAAAATATATACTCCTATAGCTAATTTATTTCAGACTATAGAACCACAATGTAATCGCGCATAAGAGCAAGTTCGTGCGACCCAGTCGTGCATATTTTTTCTATCGGAGTTAGCTCATAGCTAGTCCAATTAGCTCAGAATAAAATGACCGAGCAAATCGAACAAAACGCTAAGCGAAGCCAACTTCACAGGTTGGGTACGAAATCCCGCATCTGGAACTTGTAAATACAAAGGAAAATTTTTTTGTTTGAAACAAGGTTCTGGAGGTGGATCTGGAACCGGGACAAAAGTTTTGGAGGTGGCTCTGGAACTTGGACAAAGGACAATTTTTGTTTGTTTTTGGAAACAACTTTTTTACAATTTAAAACAAAAATTCTAGAGGTGGGTCTGGAACTTGGACAAAGGAAACATTTTTTTTTGGAAAAAAAAATAATTTTTCCAAAAGAAAAGTTAATTTTTTTTAATACCTATTTTTTTTCCAAAAAAAATTTTATCTCTGTCCAGGTCCAGAAATCCAAAAAAATATTATATTCGAAATCACCAACATGCTGCGGGATTTCTTAACGATCCCCAACTTACACATTCATAACTAAAAATTAAAAATAGATTCCCTATGAAATGACGTGCTCAAGTGTGTTTCATAATATATATCTGAGGACTCTGATCATAATCTGCTCAGAGCTCTGCTCTGATCGCTCAATCTCTGCTTAGAGCCTTGCTCAGAGCCAAAAATAGGAAAAAACCCCACATGTTAAACGAAAACGATCAAACAATATCTTTATTTTTCTCTTCAGATCTGATAGAGGCCATATCGTCCGATTGTTTTTGTTTAACGTGATGATGCCCCAGATTTGTGTTTCAATCCTTTATAGTAGCTGTGAGCGGTTTATTAAATATGGTATTTTTTTAAAGACCAATGACCTATTTCACCAAACACTTTTCACTTTTAACTTTTAACTTTGCAACTTTTCACTTTTACTTTGCAAATTTCGTTTCACCAAACTCAAATTTGCAAAGTGAAAATTTCTTTTCTGCAAAGTGAAAAGTTTTGATATGTAGTTTGCATGGTAATTGTTCTTTTCGTTTCACCAAACAAACAAACTTTGAAAATTACATTTAGAATTTCGAAAAGCTTTTCACTAATATGCAAAGAAAAATTTTCATTTGCAAATAAGTGTTTGTTTTGAAAAGTTGATATTATAATAATTTTTATAAGTAAAATTATTAAATTATAAGAATTTTTGGAAAATGAATAAGTAAATAAAAGAGACCAAAGTGTAGTGAAGTTTAGAATTAACTTTGATATCGAAAATAATGTTTCGACAAAAGAGAGTTTTCGATTAATAAAACAAAAACCATCGAATTTGTTTTGTCTAAAATTGGACATAAATTTCAATTCAACGAAAATGAATATATTTTTAAGTCCCTTACAACAAATTTTGTGTACAGTACATTGGGTTGAGAATGGACCCCAATATCAAGGTGTTGCATCTATGCGCGAAATAGCTAAGCAGAGCAACCGTCTGTAGAGTAGTTCATCGAGTGTCGAATGTAATCATAGATGAATTTTTCTCAAACACCATTTGCTTGACACAAAATTCTTCAGAAATAGCCTTGCAATTTTTTTCTCAGGGAGGATTTTTTTGTTTAGCTGGATGAAGAACATGTTGTCAAGAGGAATGCATGAAAGCATGCTTAAATATAATGATGGTTTGTTGCCCAGATCGGTCTTTATATGCTGTAAATGTAAGCTGGCCAGGTAGGGTGCATGATGCAAGAGTATGGTAAGGAATTCTTGTTTGGCAGCCCATTTCAATGCGGGATATTGACAAGATTGAGTACGGACTGGTGAGTCTCATCGTCTTTGCATTAGAAACTTTGAGGCACCTCCAAATACAGTGAACCAAAAGCAATTTCAACATTTCTCACATTGAAACAACAACAAGTGACATTCATGAGTCCGGTTTTTATGTTTTCTTTCTGCCTCACGATGAGATCCCTCACCCCACACTTATCTTGCCTACAAACTGCCGTGATACCGGACTCAATATTCCCAATCTAAATAGCGTCAAATGCAGTGATCTCAGGAGATAGTGCGCTTATGCTTTGAGTAAATTGTTAATAACACCACTAAGGACTAATTTGGAAGATCCAGTGGAACAGAGATTTAACTGAGCTCATGCAAAGACCATTCAAATCATTGAAAACAGTTTTGGTATCAGATGAATATATACTTCGTGAACTTAGGCCAACAAGGTTCTAACTAACATTTTTGTCAAAATTGAGTTATATATTGAATCGTACTAAAAAGGCTTTACTCTTTTGTGATTGCCACTAACAATATATTTCTTTCTCTTACTGTTACTGAAATAATTAGAGAAAAAGAAAGAAACAGGGTTCTATCTACACATATTCCATTTGATCTTAAGTTCACAAGGTTTTAACTAGTCAGATAGAACCTTGTGTACTAAAAAAAATCAAACTGAGTAGTAGGTAGAACATTGTTACGTTGTAGATAAGACCTCGTTGCTCCAAGGCAGCCCAATACTATAATCAAGTCCTATGGAAAACATATGTAGGTCCATCTAGCCGTAACACAAAGTTCTATCTTTTAAAAAAAAAATCACAATCATGGAGCACTGGTTTGAAATAATTTTTTTAATCCCATTTTACTCGTGTTAAACTCGTGTTTAAATTAAAAAGCTTGCACATACGGTTAAGAGCCTCATGTATGCCATAATTAGTTCTATGAATATCCACATGTAAAAGTTCGAATCTTCGAAAGTGGTGAGATCCTCGACGGTAGTTTATGCCAATACAGACTAACAAATCCGGAGCGTCAATTTGACCATTAATAAGTTGGTGAAGAAATACTAAATCATTATTAATACGTCCTCGGTATAAAGCTTTAACCTGCAGAAGCTGGATCCGATGTTCGTATGGTGGCAGGTTCTACGGATCAGCCCAGGGAAGACCTTTCAGAGCAAAGCCAATAAATTTATGTTGTATTCATTCTATACAACTTTTATGAACTTCATAGAAAGGAATTCAAACTTTCTTTCTTTCTTAAACTTTATAACGAATAGTTTTTTTTGACCCTTCGAATCATTAGGTTGAAAAAAAGTACACAAAAATTACTTTTTATAAACTTTTGGTAGATTCTTTACTGCTTTACAAATATTGATGGCAATTTACTAATTTTGGTATGAATTTTTATAAACTCTATAAATCACCAATATTTTTGTAAATTTTGATATGGATCTATCAAACCCCCTTCGCCGTAGGTACCTAGTGATCAAAAGGAAAATAATATTGATATCAAATGAAAGGTATTTTTCTTGTCTTTAAAGTAGTACCAAAGTTATTTTAATATGTTAAACACATTTTGAGATGTTGGGTTTTAACTTCTAGAAAAGCCACTTCTTTTTTTGTCAGCTTTTGCCACACCGATATTTCAAAAAAATCAGTGATGACATATACTTTTTTAGCTGTAGTGAAAAGCTTTTTTCTATTACCTTTAATTTCATATAAAATAAAGTGTACTTAATTAAATAAATACCTAATAATAAACAAAAAAATCTTTCTTTTATTTGGTATCAATATCATTTTTCTACGTCAATTATTTCTCCCGTTATGGACAATTATTTAAAACAAAAACTGAAATCGGCAACTTCAAGCCCAAATACATATATCTCGACTTTCCCATAAACGATTTTGAAAATATTTTATTCATGTATCGGGCCTCACGTCACCTTTTATTTGATTCCGAATTCGTTCGTGTACACTCTGAGCCAAAGGTCCATAGTAAAATGGACATTTCCTTTTATGAAAATTCTGGTAATAGATTTATTATTATTAAAACTGGAAAATTGTTTTAAAACAACACAACTAAAAATATATTGATTAAAATACTCCCAAAGGCACAAAGGTACAGTGTACACAATCTGAATTTATTTTGTAAATATTAATTTAAAAATCGTTTGAGCTGTATAAAAATTAATTAATTTTTTATATATAAAATTTTCTAAACATTTTTAAGAAAAAAAATTGTACTTGAATTTTAAGTATTTATTAATATAGAGTTAAAAATTGAATTTCACAAAAAAATCTTCGATACATTTTCAAAATATCGAATTTTCAAAAAAACAATATTGAAATAATCCAAAAATAATTAGTTTGAAAATCTTCAAATGCAATATAATTCAGACGAATATGGTTGTGTATACGGCTTCGCTAAGTGGGCCTGCGATCGACTTAGAGAAGATGCCGATTTTGCCAAAAAAAATCATTTTTTCAGATGAAGCTCATTTTGATCTTTGCGGGTAGTAAACAAGCAAAATTTTCGTATTTGGGGTAATGAAAACCCTCACGCATACATTGAAAAGCCGATACACCCAAAACGAGTCACTGTTTGGTGCGGATTTTGGTCCAGAGCCATAATTGGACCATTTTTCGAAAATGAGCAAGTAGTGGCCGTTACAGTCAATGGCGATCGTTATCGGGCCATTTTGAACGAGTTTTTGCTTACAAAAATTGAAGAGGAGGATATTGGAAACATTTGGTTTCAACAGGACGGTGCTACGTGCCACACAGCCGAAGCTACATTCGATGTTTTGCGCCATTTTCAAAAAAAAAAAGAAGTTATTTGGCGGACCCTTTATATATAATTCTAAGATTATTTTTTCTTTTAAATCTTTCAGATAATGTTCAAAACTGCTTTTCATCAAGTTTAATAAAAATCGAACATGTCGTTTTACAAATATTGGCGCAAATTTTTAAACAGTCCTCGTTTAAGGAATGAAACCAACTCTAGTTAACGCAGTCGTTTAGTTGCGAATCCTTGTCTAACATTTTCTTAATTTTAAACACTTTAAACAATTCTTCTAACTAATGAAGTGTTTTTAGCGCATTTGTAGGGTTTGAAGCGCATTTGTAGGGTTTTTAGCGTATTTGTAAGGTTTTTCTTATGATTTGTGGTAGAGCATTCGACTGCAGATCGAGAGGTACCCGGTTCAAATCCGGGTGTCCCCTTTGAAAATTAAATCTGTTCGTAATTTTTTTTTCTTTTTTTAACTCCCCTATAGCTATTTCACCTTTCCAGCTAAGATGACGGGCGATTTTGTGAGCAGAAAATGATTTGCCGCGATATGGTAGTCCAACACTATGTACCACATTTTTTTTTTGTTTTTGTTGGGGCGGTCGACCGAATACAAGTTTGTATTGTATATTGTTTGGTGTCGTAGTCTATTCAAACGGGGGGTGGAGATGGTGTTGTTTTGTCGTGGTAATGGTTACTGGGTGCATGCACCACAAATTAAAGCTAAGACAGTTTTCGTGATTGTTGATTTACATGCTTAAAATCTTCATCAAACATTTTTCTTTAAATTTTTCTTATAAAATTACAAACGTTGAATGGATAAAGTATACTTTAAAAAAGATAGAGAAGCATTTTGCTGCTTTTAAAGTTAGACGAGTGCTTTAGCGATAAAGTATACTTTATATCGTTTAAAATTATCAAAGAGTCGACTCTCATTCTAAAACTCATTTTTAGAGTCGGCGTACAATTTAAAAATGATTTAGAGTAGGTTTTAAATGTTTAAAATTTTGCGCCATTGAGTTTAAAAAAAAAAAAATTCAAACTCTTTTTTTAAATTCTAAATTTTTTTTTTTTTTAAATTTTGATACGTAAACTTATTAAGAATGCATCATTCTTACTTTATAAAAAAATTGACCAAAATCAGTTGAACCGGCTTAGAGGAAAGCGAAAATAAAAAAAAATTATTCTTTGGGAGGTGAGATTAATAACAAAAGTTAACTGTATCTTCAGAATTTGGTCAGCCATAGATTTTAGTTTACGAATTTTTAAACTTTGTATTAAAATAATGCTATTGATGACCAATTACTGAAACCATATTTGACCTTTTATATGAGGTAACTCAAACTTTTCAGATGGTTTAATTTTCGGTTCGGTAAATATCTCCCATTTGAGGTTTTAAAAAGTACTTTTAGTTATTTTTTTTTCTTGAAAATACGCAAATTTTGCATATTTTGCACTTCTGAAAAGATTTTTACAAACAAGAATTTAAAATTTATTGAATAAATGCAGTTTTAATTTTTTTTAATTCAACAACGAACGATTTTTGGGTCACTTGTGCCTAATTTTTCTGACATCAGTTATCTCTATTTTATTAATATACCCAAATATTTGAAGGCTTTTTGAGTGACATTTAAATTAAATCACTTTGTATAGGAAAACATTTTGGGCCGTATTCATAGTTCTCTGATAAGTTCTTATTTTGTCTCTGCTAAGCTAAATTGGAGTTTATGTTATTCATAAAGAATTCAAGAACCCATGTTTAAACGATAAAGTGGGGTTAAAAAGTAAACACGACAGAACTACTGTTTAAGTTGTTTTCAACTCTGCCAAATGTCAAGAAAAAAACACACGAATGAAAATAAAATTTACAATTTCTAATTGGTGTTCTCGAGAACTGGGTGTCACTAGCTAGAGAGGGCTGGCCGTGACAGTAGGTAAAAACAAACGTTGATATTTACACATATTAACCAAGAGTCAAACATACATAAATACAATGTAAAAGTTGTTTTTAGTCGTTTTCGTTTGTCAATTGAAAGGAAAATGTAGTAGAATTGTTTCTAATTAAACAGAGCTGCCAAATTCTCTTTGAATAGCACCTGTGTCTAATCTGGGTGTTAACTTTACACTCCAGTTCAGTTAGACTCGAGTTTATAATATGACTATGAGTATGTCTCTATTTTTGTTTAAAAGGCTATATTCTCATAGTTACAGTTTTTCAATTCGAGATTAAAGTTAAACCTGAGTAAACTCATAACATTTGAACAGATGTTTTTGATGTCTTATCCACCGATTTTGTTTAGTCATTCTCCACCGAAAAAGTAGTCACGCAGTTCATTGTGGGTTAATTTACTTCAATATAGTTAGCTAACCCTGGTTTAACTCACTACTTAAAAACTCGGCCTGAATGTTTGTTCATTCTTTAATCTCTGAATAGCTCCCACGTCAAATTTGTCAATTTTCATCGGGGTGTAAAATGTGTTTCATTTAAAACGTTTATTTAATTACACGTATATAAAAATGGATAGACATTCTCACTTTAATTAATTTATCCTTTTGTTTCACGTAAGTGAGCCTTAGGGAGCTTTTCCAGAACTAAGTGTTTTACATTTAATTAAGTATGTCGTATTTATTCAGTTTTGAGGATTCCACTGAATCGTGACGGTATATGAAACATTAGTCTGTTGAAAGCATTCTAGTTAAGTTTAACATCTACTTTAAACAAAATTTTGAATTAAGAGAATGAGACAAAACTGTCAGTGTCATTTGTTCTGTTTATTAAATCATTTGTATTTATTATATATGTCATGCGTCAAACACACCCTCTTTTTCACTCGAATTACATTCTTAGGGATCACTACTTTAAGCACAAGATGTATAAGCACTCAAACGATTGAAAATATATTTTATAAGTTTTTAAGGAATTTAATTATTTCTGAATGTATATGTTCTTTGTAATTTACTCATCTTCCAACACTTAGCACAGATGGACAACTATTTTCTACTTAAGAAAATGTAGCCCTATTAAATAAGTTTAAAGTGATATTTTCCTACTTGAAGCCCACTTAGAAATATTAACTTATGAACATTCATTCACATAAATTTCTAACAATCATCATCTAAACTTAAAACTTTTTCAATTTTTCTCTATACCTACTCTACATCAAAAGAGTACGTGACATGCTAAAGGATAATTTTCCAAAAAAAAAAATAATACCTATCCCTGCTACCCACAAGAATGATGCTAGTCTGTCAACAATATCTCAGGATAAACTTTCCAAAAAATGAAAGTTCCCTTTCCAAAAGATGAAGAAGGCATACAAAGTTTTAACAGAAGTAAAAAAGAAAAAAAAAAGGAAAAAAAGGACATCCTCTGTTTGCGAATATTTTTACCTAAAAAAAAAGAAAAAAAGTATACTCCCACACAAGTCTTACTACTTCACTGACGGATCGCTCCTCATGATGGTCATGGACAATGTTGTTCATTTAAATGCAAATAAATTTATCACTCATAGGCATTTCAAATATCCTATGGGATGAGAGTTTTCTTTACCTACGAGAACGAGTATACCCTACATACTTTTCTCAACATCCGGAAAATTCTTTTGTTGACTTTTTACATTTTTTTTTCTATTTTTTGTTTGGTTTGTTTTGGTGTTTACAAGTTTTTTTTTCTCTTTTTTTTGTCAATCTTATTTTTGAAAAAAAGTTTTCCCATGAAAACAATTTTTTAATTAAAATTGTTTTAAGAACTTCTAAATTGTGTCCCTCTGTATACCTAATTTTCCTTGGACAGTGTGTTTTTCTTTTATTTTTTTTATTTATTTTTATTTAAGAAAAAAAATAATTAAATTCACATCAACTTCGACAGTGAGTTATTTATGGATCACCCAGTAGTAATGTTAATTTAAAAATTTTTTCTTAAACACTTTCAATTAAAAAAAAATTAATGAAACATATATCCATCTCTTCTGTAGGTAAGTCGTACAAATATACAAAGTAGAAATTGCATACTTATGAAAAATAATTGCCTGTTGAAAGTATGAAATGTTAACGTGTTACGAGTGTGACACACAGATTTAAAATTCAATCAAAATAAGTCTAAGCTTTTATTAAAAAATAAAATAAATACATTTGAAGGCGCGACAGCTCGTGTTAAATCAGGGCCTAGTAACTTACAACCATCAAACATTGAAGTGTTCTTGCTATATCGACAGTACCTAATGAAGTGGACCTACAATTTTCTGCCAACTTTCAAACACTTCTTACTTTACCCAAATTCTCAAATTATTACAAATTTTATTTCTGTAATGATTCAATTCTAAACTAACGGGTGATTTTTTAGCTGGTTTGGTTTTGGCAACACTGGTTTTGACAGCTGACGTGTGTTTAGTACCTTGTGTCACTGTCAAACAGCTTCAGTTTGGTTTGCAATTTAACCATGGATCGTCTTACAAATGAACAACGCTTGCAAATTATTGAATTTTACTATCAAAATTCGTGCTCGGTTCGAAATGTTCATCGCGCGCTGCTTCCATTTTATGATCGGCATTCTCGACCTTCTGAGCAGTCTATTCGGAAGATTGTGACCAAATTTTGCACCAAATTTACTTTGTTGGACATTAAACCACCAACACGTTTACGTACTGTGCGTAGTGAAGAAAATATTGCGGCCGTATCAGCTAGTGTGACAGAAGACCGCGAAATGTCGATTCGGCGCCGTTCCCAGCAGTTAGGCCTTTGTTACAGCACTACGTGGAAAATTTTGCGGAAGGATTTGGGCGTAAAGCCTTTTAAGATACAGCTGGTGCAAGAACTAAAGCCAGCCGACCTACCACAACGCCGAATTTTTGGTGAATGGGCTCTTGGAAAGCTGGCCGAGGATCCGCTTTTTTATCGAAAAATTGTGTTCAGCGATGAGGCTCATTTTTGGTTGAATGGGTACGTAAATAAGCAAAATTGCCGCATTTGGAGTGAAGATCAGCCAGAAGCATTGCAACAGCTACCAATGCATCCCGAAAAAGCCACTGTTTGGTGCGGTTTATGGGCCGGCGGCATTATTGGGCCTATTTCTTCAAAGATGATGCGAATCGCAGCGTTACTGTCAATGGTGAACGCTACCGAGCGATGATAACAAACTTTTTTTTGCCCGAAATGGAAGTTCTTGACTTGCATGATATGTGGTTTCAACAAGACGGTGCCACATGCCACACAGCACGCGAAACAATGGCGCAATTGCGAGGCGAGTTTGGTGAACAGTTAATTTCACGTTTCGGGCCGGTCAATTGGCCGCCTAGATCGTGCGATTTGACACCAATAGATTATTTTTTGTGGGGGTATGTCAAGGCTAATGTCTATAGGGACAAGCCCGCTTCGATTGACGCACTGGAAGCCAACATCCATGCATTCATTCGTGAGATACCGGCCGATATGTGTGAAAGAGTATGCCAAAATTGGACTCAGCGGATGGGCTACCTGAGACGCAGCCGCGGTCAACATTTGCATGAAATTATCTTTAAACATTAAATTGCAAGGTTCAAACTATCGATTCAAATAAATATTTCATTCATTTTTTCGAATTTTTTGTGTTTTTTTTTTAAAAAAAGTTCTAAACCTCTTAAAAAATCACCCATTATGATATTTTTGTTACGAGCTCGTCATTAAACCACTCTAAAGGGTCTTCCCTTAGGGACTTCCAAACTTTGACAGTTGATAGCGGCCATATTGTTGAAGCTAAATCTGTCAAATTGGCTGTCATTTTTTCAGTCTATTTTGTCAAATCACCATGGAAGGATATATATCGTTCTACAGCACGTGCAAATGATAAAATTGTTTTTTCAAATTGGGAAACATTCCGCTCGTTTTGCCCATTTTACGGTCGCCATAATCGTCCTACCGAGAGGATTATTCGCAATTCGGTGGATAAATTTTGGTCCACTGGTTTAGTAAACGATCAACCAACACCCGTACGTCGACGAAACGCAAGATCTGCCGAAAACATCGCCGCTGTTCGTGAGGCGGTCGATTTCTCGTCGCTCACAGTTACTTGGCCTTCGAAGACCACAACTTGGCGAATTTTGCATCTTGCATCGTGACTTGGGCCTGCACCCGTACAAAATTCAACTGAACCAGGAAATGAAGATAAACGACCATAGACAAGGAAGTGTGTTCGCTGAATGGCCTCTGGAGCAGTTGGAAACTGGCCCTCATCTTCAGCGATGAGGCCTGGTTTCTGGATGAATGGGTACGTCGACAGACAAAATTGTCGAACTCGGGACGATACCAATCCACATGAGATCCAAGAGCGTCCAATACATCCCGAAAAAGTCACTGTTTGGTGTGGATTTTGGGCTGGCGGCGTTTATCGGTTCATATTTCCTTGAGAACGACGTTGGCCAGGCCATCACCGTCAATGGCGAGCACTATAGTTCGATGATTACCAACTTCTTTTGGCCTGAATTGGATGATATGGACACCAACGACATGTGGTTTCAACAGGACAGCGCTACGTGCCACACAGCGATTCGAAAGCATGGTCTGGTCATCTCACGTGAAGGCAATGTGAACTGGCCACCGAGATCGTACGATTTGACTGCGTTAGACTTTACCTTGTGGGGTTTTCTGAAGTCGCAGGTCTATGCAAATAACCCCCAAATCACAGCGGCCCTCAAAGCCAACATAACCCATACCATCGGCCAAATTCAGCCGATTTATGCGCCAGAGTCATGGAAAATTGGACATTTCTTTTTGGAACAGAAGAATTATTTATCGCATACACACACTCAAATATATCAAAATACAGGCTCTATAATCTTTGCGCTCCATATGTGGGATATTCGAAAAAAACCTGAAAGTTTTTATTTACCTCATAAAAGTGCAACTATTGTTTCAGTAATTGGTCACCCATATGCAGTGGTTTAATGAATTTTTCAAGTCACAATCTCTACTACTTATAAAATTAGTAAAAATAAAATGTATGGTATGAGCATTTAATAACCTTTCAGATGATATTTTTTTGCGAATATCCCACATATGGGATGTTAATATCCCGGAGCCCAAAAACCACCCGAAAAGTATAGAAAACAAACTAAACTGTGTGTGTGTGTGTGTGTATGTGTGGGTGTGTGTGTGAGTGTGTCTCTCTGTGTATATGAAACGCGACACTGGCTTTCAAACAATATAAAATTTATAGAAATCGGTTGAATACTTCTTGAGAAAATGGTATATCTTGCACAAAATGTCGTTTATCCTATTTATATACATATAATTTTAAATAAATACATAATAGTGAAACATTGAAGCTTGCATAATAGTTTATCGCATTTTTTTAAGAATTTAAAGTCATACGTGCTTTAAGTTGCGGGCCGGTATATATGGAATTACCCCAATATAATTTGCCGCCACTGCAAGTAAAAAGCCAATTAGAGAAATGACCTCTCCGCAAAATGTTGCTTAAATAAAAAAGTATTATTACAATTATTCTTTTACGAGTATATAGGATGATAGATATCTTTATAGAATCTACTCAAGATATAAAAATATCTGTAGCATCTGTGTCACACACGAAAAAAACCATTGAATGGCGATCATATTTCAACAAATGTACACACAATAATATTCAATGAAAGGACTCTTATGTGAAAACCTATGAAAAAAGGATGATAACACGATACTCTACAATACATACATAAATGTATATGTATATTTACCGACTTGTATTTATTTAATAACTTGGTAGGTTTCATCTAAGGCGTGTTTATGTCCATCATAAATATTTATTTATTCTACATGATAAATTATTATTATACGTGACTATCTAACAATAAATTTATTAATTCTTTATACGTATGTATATCTGTAGAGCTACACTCATACATGAAATACTATAAACTACAATAACACATGCACAATGAATTACACTCCTAATCCAGAAATAAGTTATCACCCATGTTTCTTTGGTATAATCTTCACTTCTTGTTTATGTTCTTGCCGCACCCATCCTTTCAACAAAACTGCCAATAAAATATACATACATATATATATATAACTGTATCTGTATATACAGAGGTAAAGTCTGTGATGTGCTTCAAGGATATAATATTTATTCTTCTATAAACAAAACCTTTCTTATCATATATTTCTTAGAACAAGAAACAAAAAAAAAAACACAAATAGAAGAGTAATGGGAATATTTCATTTCACGGTATTATTTGTGTAGTCCTGGTGCCATAAACCTACTTCGAGCATTTCCATTTCACATGCTAAATTATATTCTAAGCCGGAAATAAACTACGCTTCCGGAAGGGAATATATACACAAATATTTCTTCTGTCCTAGACACTAGACAATGTTTATTTCCTCAAACTCAAACAAGTCCTTTATAATTCATCAGGACATGATGCTTAACTGTTTAGAGGCTTATTTCGTTATGAAATCCCGTGCTGCTACTTCTTCAACTTGGGATATAACTTTCCACAAAATCCTTTCTTAATTTCTATAAATAGCGTTTCCTCAGATTTAAAAATGAGAACGAAATATCAAATTCGTAGTAAAAAAAAAATTCTTCAAGGACATGATTTTGACATGTGACTTGAGAAAATTAAGAAAAAGCTCTTGAACTCAAATAAGAACAAAAAAATAAATAAAAGGATTATAAATAATATCCTTGTGATGATGGTTTAGACAGAAAATTGCTTCCGAAGAGGTTCGGTTATTTTATATGTTATTTTCCTTTGACGAGCAAGAGATTATAAATAATTTCCTTTAATGGTCTTTTCTTCATTTTCTTCCTCATTTTTATTTTTTAATATTAAGTCCTTTTGTTTAAAAGTTGAACAAATATCAAAATAGTGAATCCTTTTTTTTTTTGGTTCTTGAGGTTGAATGAGAGGAAAAAAAATTGAGTATCATGACTACCGGTACGGTACTGGTACTAAAGGATAGCCTTGGTCTCTACTCTCCATTATAGGTCTCTTTATAAATATAAATGAGTCTAGGCCAGGGTTAAAGTGGAGTTTTTTTTTTTTTTTTTTCTAAAATGTGATTTTTTCTTCTTAGAATAAAATACAGAAATGCATTCATTTTTGATGCTGTTGTGTTGTTGTTTTTGCTACAAGAAACGTTTTCTGGCTGTGCTGTGCGGTTGGATGCAATTTAACTTTTTGTTTTTTTTTTTTTTTTTTTTTAAAGAAGACCAGAGAGTCATGTTTCGAGTAGAAAAAATTGGGATAGGAGAGGATATCCTTTTATTTTGCAGCATTCTTACTTCCTGTTATTTCGCTGTCTCCATTTCAGACAGACAAGCTGGTGTGGCAGGCATCGGATGATGGAATATACGTATATAACGAGATATAGGTTAAACACAAAACGTTGTTTCCAAATTGAGAAGTGGCAAAGTTTTTGGTCAGTGAACGAATTAAGAGAAGTCCATTCCTGTTAGAGGAGAGGTGTATAAAATGGTTTTTCGAGTAGTTGGAAATTGTAATGGAAATAGGCATATTTATTAAAAGTTCTGTGTATGTGATGAAACATTTAAAATATATAATTTTATAATGAAGGTATACCAACCTAATACAAAATAGGTACTTATGCATAATGACTAAAACATATCTTCAGTTTTTCAGTGGTTGAGTTAAACCAGAGTTAGCTAACTCTATAGACATAAATTAAACTACAGTTAACTCAAGAAGCTACTTTTCAGAGGAAGATGTATCCGGAACGACTTAACAAACTCATCATCAAAAGTATATGCTCAGTAAATCCATAGATAACACACCAAATTCGGTGAGTTAACTCGGGTTTAACTTTAATCTCTGTCTGAAAACTAGTCTTAAACACTAGTTTGACTCTTAAAAACTCGCAATTGTCAGCGACCACTCATTTGAATAAAATGTTAAAATTTATTTATATTTATTTATTTACATCTACAAGTAAATTTTCAGCTAACAGATTATGGCTTATAACTTAAATAATAATGAGTTTTATATATATATATGATACAATTAAAAAATAAAAAGAAGTAAAACACTAGCTTTAAAGGAATCCCTTGAACAACTCAAATCAATATATTGGCAAACTTCATTGAAATTGTGTATAGCTCTAGAAACTGGCTCATTACAACCATAGCTTGTCCTATGAAATTGTTCAAAAAGTAAGTCCATTGAACGAAAAGATCTTATCGGTGCGTATAATGGTATTATCGAAAGTAGGTGGGGCATCTAATGTGGTAACATAGCACATCCCTCACAAGCATCACATCATGAATGGTTCGTCGTGATTCTAGAGACTTAATTCCAAGCAATAGGCATCTTGCTCTATAATCAGGAGAAAATCTCAAATTCATTTTAAAAAATATAAATTTTGCGAAACGCCTTTGGACTTTTTCAATTCGGTTAGAATAAGACTTAAAAGATGGATTCCATATAACATATGCGTATTCATTTATTGACCTGACAAGAGATGTATAAAGTGATAATAAAGCGTAAGTGTCACAAAAATCAATGCAATTACGCTCTATGAAGCCTACAAGTGAATTTACTCTACCCACAATGTAGTCAATATGGCTTTTAAAAGAAAAACTTGAATCAAGCATAATGCCAAGGTCTTTGATTTTTACCACTCGAGCAAGTGAGTTAGACTCAATCAAATAGTTAAAGTCAATGTGACTTTTAGATTTAGAGAATGAGATCACATTACATTTTTTTATATTCAACTTTAAGCTATTATTACAACACCATTCCGCTATACGGTTAATATCTGATTGTACGAGGTAGCAATCTTCAACACTTTTTATCTTCAAAAATAGTTGTAAGCCATCGGCATATAAAAGACACTTGGAGTGTTCGACAGCTAAGGCGATATCATTTAAAAAAATGTTAAAAAGAAGTGGGCCCAAATGACTACCTTGTGGGACACTAGAGTTACATTCAATAGAACTTGAAAAAGAACTATCGATGATAACTTTGTGAGACCTGCCAGTGAGGTAAGATGAAATCCAATAAAGAAACTTAGAGTGGAAACCAAATATTTCCAGTTTTTTCAACAGAGTGCTGTGGTTCACAGAATAAAATCTGTGTAAATTGCATCCACCTGACACTTACACTCTAAAGAATTAATAACTTATCTGAAAAAAGAGCCATATTGGTCGTAGTGGATCGTCCAGATACAAAGCCGTGTTGCAGTTCAGAAATATATTCTTTAGTTAAGAATTCTATTTTATGTTTTACAATACTTTCGAACAATTTAGGAATTGTTGAGAGCTTAGAGATATCTCTATAATTTTCAACCATATTCTTAGACCCAGATTTATGAATCGGCACAAGGTAAGACCATTCAAAATTTGCAGTCCGCTGGTGGTGTATCATGTGCAATGCACTTTAGATAGCTTAATCACGTATTTATTAACGATTAAGAAAGAATACAACTTTGTACATTGTTAAAAGACACGAACAAAACCGAATATTTTTCATAAACTCTAGTTAAAAATAATTAATATTTATCTATGTATTTAGTTAAGAAAATATATGAGATATGTATGTATTTATAAATAAAAGTTGGTGCAAAAGTCTACACCCGGCGTAAAGGCTGAACACCACCGACGAATAATCGCGCCAAATAAATCGAAACAATTATTCCGCATAGATTCAAATTACACGTCAACAACACATAAATCACTATACTCCTAAAGAACGTGGAATAATTGTTTCGCAAGAATAATTCATCGGTGGTGTTCAACTTTTGCGCCGGTGCGCACCGGGTGACAACTTTTGTGCCATCACACTGTGGTCCAAAATGACTTTTTTCATCGCCAAAATCACAACTTTTGATCGCATGAAGATATCGTTACAGTTTTTTTTTTCTTCTGAAAGGAAATTTCCAAGGCTATACAATAAGCGATTTTTAAGAAAATTGCTTCTCAGGGTGTTTTTAAAGCATAGAAAATAAATAAATTCGTTTTTTTTTTGTTTTTTGTTTGCTCTAGAATAAAATTGTCAAACTTTGAAAGCTTGTAATTTGAAACACTAAATACTCCATTTCGGGTTTTTAGCCTAAAAAAACATCGCATAACGAAAATAGGGATATTTGAGAAAATTACGTTATTCACATACCTTTTTTTATGGCTAGACCGATGTTGTTTTACTTTTGCAAACTGGTGCTTTTAAATAAAGGGTCCGCCAAATAACTTTTTTTTTTTGAAAATGGCGCAAAACATCGAGTGTAGCTTTGGCTGTGTGGCACGTAGCCAAAATCCTCCTCTTCAATTTTTGTGAACAAAAATTCGTTCAACATGGCCCGATAACGATCGCCATTGACTGTAACGGCCACTCCCCAAATGCGACAATTTTGCTTGTTTACTACCCGCCAAGATCAAAATGAGCTTCATCTGAAAAGATGATTTTTTTGGCAAAATCGGCATCTTCTCTAAGTCGATCGCAGGCCCACTTAGCGAAGCGTATACACAACCATATTCGTTCAGCGGAAGGATAAAATTAATTATCTGTCAAATGCAACATGATCTAAGTGTTACCATTCACGAAATAAGCACTAGTTGAAAAAAACAACGTTAGATGGCGGACCCTTTAGTTCAAACAATATAGAATAATTGGAGAATTCTGCAAAAAAAGAAAAAATGCACAACTAGATCACACGAGCTTGCTCTTCTAATTGAAATTTCTTAATTAATAATAACATTTTTTTTTTTTTTTTTTTAATTCATTAAGTGTGACAAAAAGCTAGAGCTCGTAGGAGGGGTAGTAAAAAAATGACTTAAAAAACAACACTTACAATGCTATCCTTTTTTTGTAAAGTCAGACATCTTATATTTTATTTTCTTGTTAAATAAAATTGTTTTAGTGAACATTTTATGAAAAATTAATTTTCAAACTCAAAATTTTGAAAAAAAATTTGTTTTTAATTTGTACTACCTTTCATTTTTTCAAAAACTGTTCACTAAAACAACTTTATTTAAAAATAAAATAAAAGAAGAGATGTTTCTTGCTTTACAAAAAGGTAAAGCACATTGTAAATGTTACAGTTGTTTTACTATAATTTGTTTTAAGTCTTTTTTTTTTTTATTTTCCCTCTCGGCGACACAGGGGGGTATAGACCCCCTTCTACACGATTTTTTCCTTTGTCTCTACCCAACCTTCTTGCTTGTATTTATTATATCGCTCGGAGGAGAATTTGATTTGCGCTGGTGTTTCTCAAAATTTATTGTTGTTACGAAAAAAAATTCTTACCTACCATTTTTTTTATTTGGAATTTAAAAGCTAACATTTTTTCTCTAAGAAATTCTTCGAAAAAAAGTGAAAGTTTTTGCGATATTAATAAAAAATACGTTAAAATGTATTTTATTTATATGTGTTCAAAAAAATTGGTGTTTTTTGAAATATTCACAAAAAAACTGAATTCCATCGCCTTTAAATTCCTCTAAAAATTTTAGCCACTGTATGAAATATGGAATCTTTTTAAAACATGCTTAAGACATCAAAACAAGGCCTTATCCCAAAAATTTAGCTAGTCTCCCCTTTTTTTTGTCTTATTTTCCAGGGTTGAAAACAAAAACACAATAAATTTCATGCAAATTTTGTATGCAGAAGGAGTTCTTATAGAAAAGTTCTCTCAAAAAAAGACTTCTGGTATGGGGAAAATAAATCTCCCCAGAGCTACTCAGAATTTCGAGCTAAATAAAAAGTCGAATAAATATTAATAAAATAAATTTTAAGCAACGAATTAAGCAAAAAAAAAAAAAAAAAAAAATTGACAACCGAAAAACATATTTTATAAAACGAGTAAACGCTTTACTGGCAACTTTAAAAGTTCAATCGCTTAAAAATGTTAATATTTATAAAAAAAAGGGATTTTTCTGTCAGTACTTAATTTATTTAAATATTTTAAAACACAAAAATATTACAATTTATTTTTTTCCATTTCAGATTTTTATAACCAACACATCAGATGTCTATCGAGATGTAAAAGTTTGCTAATTTAAAAAAAAAGAAAAAAAACTTAATTTATCATATCCTTGCAGCCATTGCATATCCAAATACCTATATCAACAGCAACCTAAATTACTCCATATCCATAAAAAAAAATATATCAAATTGTGTTCAGTGTATTTTATATTTAAAGTGTTTTACCCAATTTTCTTAAAAAAAATCCAATTAAAAATAATAAAAGTGTAAAACAATTTATATCAAATTCAAAAGTGAAAAATCAACAAAAAATGAAATCCGATAAAATGCAATTCATCATTTTCGCCATGTGGGAAATCTTTATGGCGCTTCTAGTTGTACCATCGTTTGGTCGTCAGCATTCATCATCTTTAGTCCATGGAGGAAATGTTGGTGGCAAAGAATCGCATGGTAAGTGATTTTTGTTTAACTTTTTTTTTTTCTTTTTTTTTTCTTTTTTTTTGTCTTTTTTTTGTCTTTTTTTTGTCTTTTTTTAATTTAATTTAATGATTTTTCCCCAAGAAACATAAAAAAGAACTATAGTATCTAGAATCTCTTTAATATACCTTTGACTGACATGTTGTATATCCTTCTTATCACAAAAAAATTGCATATAGCTAGCTTGCCATTTGGGAACAATTCATCATCTACGTTTTTTTTTTCTTTTTTTCCATAAACTAGAGCATGAGAAACAGAAATGAAAAAAAAAAACTTTTTCCCCTAGCTGTGTTTGCCAATTTAACAAAAAGATATAAAACAAAAAATGAAAAATAAAAAAAAAAAAAAAAACTTAAAAAAGATAAATTACAAGGAAGCACAAGAAGGATGCACCAGCTTGTTGCTACTTTAGCAATTTTATGACAAGAAATTTTTATTAAACGCCATCAACGTCGAAATCATGTCGCGCGTTCATAGTTTGAAAAAAAAAAAACTTTTACAAAACTCTTTCGCTTAGATATCCTTTTTTTCAGTTTTCTTTCATTGTAGCAGAAACTTCATTCCGTCTTACACCATCGCGCACCGTAAGAATACACATATACAAAAAAAAAAAATATAACTAAATTTATGGCATCGTCCAAGAGAAAAACGAGAAACCTTTTCATAATTTTTGCTCTAGATTTCGTGCTGTTTTTTTTTTTGTTTTTTTTTTATTTTTTTTTATTTTTTTTGTAAGCCAACTAAACCTACCCTTTTTCAGGACAGAAAATAGCTCCTCGATTGAGAATCCTTGAAGATTCACTAGAATAAAAAAAAATATGATAAAACAAGGAACAAAATTAAGCTCTATCTCAGAGTCTTTTCATGTTTCCTCGCGCAAGGATGCTTCGACATATATTTTTGGTGTTTCAACGCGAAATATCCATCCGCATAGTTGTGTCCTTAATTTTTTTTTTCTTTCTTTCTTATTTTCTATACTTCTCACAAAAAGATGGTGTCCTTTTTGGCAAAAAGGCGTCGGAATAGTTGCACAAGTAGGATAGATACTTTTCTATGCATTAAACTTGGCAGATGGTTTTTTTTTGTCTATTCCACTTTTCAGTTGCATTATTGAGGACGGTTTTTTTCCCCTCTGTTATCCTTGGAGAAGAATGAAGATGAAAGTTGAGAGAAATTTCAAAAGGATACATTACAAAATGTCTAAACAAGTTTCTCTTCCTCCAATCTTTGTCATACCAACAAAAAAAAAAAAACTATTGAATAAAGTTTTCAGCTGGTGTTATCTGAAAGTCTCATTAAGCTCCTTGACAGTAACAAAATTAAGAAAAAAAAAAAACTGAAAACCCTTCGAACACCCACACATAAACCAAGTTCAATTACACAAAAGGATCTTAAGATAAACCACAACTTTTTCAGCTACTCTTGTAATAATAAGTTTGTCACCCAAACTGAAGCTCTGCTGAAAATGTCCAAGCAATTATGCATGTAGAAATACTATGAAGGTGCTCTGAAAAGAGGATATCCTTATTCGTATAGAAATAACTAGTTGTTTTTTCACTGCATACTTTTATGGTTCAGATCCATACAACTGAGAATAGAAGGAATCTTCGGGAATAAAAAAAAAAAAAAAAAAAAAAAAACCAAGGGATATTTCGCAAATACCATCATCAGATAGATTCTAGTAGAAGAAAGAAAGGATTTTATCCCTTAACGCTTTTGTTTTCAAGATCCCTTCTGAGCACAAAAAAAAAAAAAAAAAAAACACAAAAGAACAGTAGCGCCACCAGTAGCAGATACTATATCTTTTGTATCTTTCGTTTAAGTATTATAGTACTTGGATTTCTAGAGCGGTTGGGGTCAGTGTTTGAAATGGACTTTCCTTTGCCACCATTAAGCTTAAGTGGAGCTTCTTTTGTACCTATATAGGGACAATCCGACAATCTGATATCCTTGTTTCTTAAGCTTACTGCACAACTTCCGCTTTAGGGCTTTAGAGAATAGGAAAAGTTTTTTTTTTTTTTAATTTTTGCCTAAAGACCCCTTTTTGTTCTTCTCTTTTCTATCGAAATGAATACTTCCATGGAGGAGTGGGGAGGGATGGATACCTTTATTATAAAACAGGCTTGGGTATACTCGTACTATGCCCACTCTGGATGATTGTTAAGAGTTATTTAATTTCAATTTATTTAATTTTATCATGAAAGAAGAATCTATTTCTGTCAACGTGATGGTTTTCTTTTGGATGGATTTGTAGATGTAGACTTGATGACATAGAGAGAGAGAGAGAGAGAGAGAGAGAGAGTGTGGGTTAAAGGTCTCTGTACAAAGTCAATGGTAAAACTTTTACAATTCAAATCCTTTTGATGACAATTTAAGGATGATGTTGAAATTGAAAAGGATTACACTCTGAAAAATGTTTCAGTGTATTCAAATAGAAAACATTAAATAGGACAATAGGGATATCTGTGAAAAGATATAATGTAAATGGCGCCCAACGTGGGACATGAACTCATGAGTTTGCGACGTAGAGCAAGAAGTTAAGGGTATCGTGCTCTTCGAACTGAGCTAGTTAAGCATGAGACTTTTTAATCGCAGGGTTGTGATATTATGCCCTACTTACAAAACAATTAACGCACTAAAACTAACTACACTTTAAGAGGTGTAGAATAATGTGAGAGAGAGCTTTACGGCTAGGGCTTAATCCTTCGAAATAAAAGAATTCTGGAGCTCTTAATTTCTTGGAAAATCAAGAGATGAACGTAGGAAATTCACTAAGGAGAAAGTGAAAAGACGTATCTAATCTTTCTTATTGCAATTAGAAGCCAATTAATGAAAACGATTTCAAAACGTCTCTTTAAAAAAAATGGTGGGGCTACAACTGATAGAAAACCAGGGCCTTTAGACTTACAACTCTCAATCATTTCTGTATTCGTGTTGTTAGTTGGCAGGAATTAAATTACGTCTCCACGTACTTTAAAGGATATTATTTACGTACTTGCTTGCTTGGCGGAACTGCAGTCCTGATAAGATCTTGTGCAATAACCAACAACCTTAACCAACCAGCTTGGTGTTAAGTTAGCTCTCGCCACACGCTAAGATTGTTGTGATCTCCTTTTAGCGCTACCCTTCCAACTGCATGCGCCGCCTAGGTCGTAGTCTTGCTCTCCTGTGCCGTCCTTCAGGATGTAAAGAATTTTCAGACTGAACCACCAAATCACTGATAACCAATCAATCAATTGATTTCAGTCTGGAATAAACAGCTGAACCTTTATAAACAAAGCCCTTAACTAATTAGCTTCCAGTTATTGCTGATAATGTGATGATTATGACGTTTATCGTCGATGTGTGGTATTTTGTATAATTCTGGCCACGAGACGAGAAAAGTCTTGGGCTCGTCTTGGTTTCCTGAGATTCGAGACATTCGAGACGAGACCATATTTTTTAGACTGAAATTTATTGATAGTTTTGACAGTCTAGGTGTTCTTGACTTTTTAACTACAAATTTGATGATGTTTTTAATGTAAATATTTAGCAGTTTCTTGATTCGACATTTTTTCCACAAAACACAAGAACTGTAACAAGACCGAGACTAGAATAACTTATTCTAGACCGATACCTTAAGTTTTTATGTCTTGTATCGTCTCGTGTCCAGCCCTAATTTTTACTTGTTAACAGCAAATAGATATTAAATCTCAGTGACCTTTTGACCCCTCCTTTTCAACTTAAAACTATGTTATATCAATGAAAATAAATAGAACGGGGTCGAAAGGACCACCTTGGGGAGCACCTGACGTAGTACCACAAGAAATCCGAAAGCGGGCTCGGTAAAATCTATTTCCGAGGTACAAAGATATCTATTTAATAAGTTATAAATAATATTTAATCCAAAACAGGAGATAGGCGAGCTTTAAAAAATCGACCAATGATGGGAGATTTAATCAAAAGCCCAAGAATCATTTCCCAAATTTTCCTTGACGAATTAGGGGAAACCCTGCGTATAGCTGCTATTTTTGGCTTTAGTTAAAATGAAAACAAAAAAAGTTATCAAAAATTTAAGGCCACATTCAAGCCCTGTACAAACATTTAAAATAAGTTGCATAGTGTGAACAAGCCTTTTTTTTAATGTTGAGAAAAAAGCAAAAAGTGGCACTTCCGCCTCTAGGCAAAGTTACGAACAGATTCTTCAACTCATAAAAGCTATAACAATGATGCTTATACCAAGGCTAGGAGCTGGTGTTGGCAGGTATGGTACCTATACTACTCGTATATACATCAAGTAGAACGAAAAAGCCAAAGACGTCGTTGTCGTTTGTGTCATTTTGATAATCACCCACACTTCTTTCGTAAATAAAAGTTCCCCAGAGACCATTTTAAGCTCTGCCACCTTTTTCAACCTTCATTTTTATCTCCTTCAACGACGCGTGGTACCCGTATACGGGTACTCTACTCACTTGTTCTTCGGCTGTGTTGTGCAAGTTTTTTTTCTTGGTATTATCCTTGAAGTGCTGGTGGTATATAACCTTTCTTTGCAACATATAAGTATACTTTTTTTTTTTTTGTTTAGTTGATTGTTTGTGTGATGCTGTCGTTGTTATACCCTTCAAAGCAAAATTAAATGCCTCTCTGACTCTCTTGTTAAGCCTACACAGAGCTCTGAGTTCCTTTGAAGAGGTTTTGGGGGTGAAAATGATGATTGGAGTAGGAAAACAGAGTGTGAGTTCTATATGGTTTCAAAATGAAGGGGCTGAGTAGAATTTTCGTATTTTATTTTTTTTTTTTTCCATCTCACACAACTTTTCCATTCCATTTATCTGAAAGGTGAATTTTTGGCATTGGAAATGGAATAAGTGTTATCATCACCATCATCATCAACTTCCTTTTTTTTTTTTTTTAGTCGTCTTTCAATCTAACGGGAAAATATTACGCCCGTTGTCAAGATCGGTAGAAGATATTTGTTTTGTTGTTATTCTTATTTTTTGTTTGTTTCGTCAAAATTCTTCTAGAAAGCCAAGAGGGTGCAAATAACAATGCTAAGGCAGGCATAGTCGAACAAACACGAGCCTTTGAAAATGTTTTTGAATTGTTGTGTGTTATAAGATTGGGAAAGTTTGCGGTGGTTGTGGCTGGTGGCGGTGGGGCTTTATACTATCAATTTCCAAATTGCACTTAAACTCAGCTCAGATTATTATAGGTATGTGCAGGGGGGGGTGAGGGGTGTTTGTTTGGCTTTTCTATTATTTGAGAATGTGGCATGTGGATTTTGTACTTTTCTTTTCGTGTTCAATGAAGGATTTACGTTTTGGTGCTGCAAAGCATATGACGTTGATGGATTTTTTTTTTAAAGAGCTTCCTTGTGTTTAGTACCTTCATGTAAGAAATTTAAGTTGATTAAAATTCTAGGAGGTGCATTAGGAATTCGCTAGGTTAGGGTACATGTTATAGCCACCAAAGGGAAGTTATGGATAGGTACGTATGTACGAAAAAATTACCTCATATTTGTTCTTTTTAACTTAAAATGACCCCAGGAAACCATGTAAAGGGTGTTTTTCTTAGACGTGTGGTTTCAATCTGGCAATACTTTTTTCGGAAATGGTCTTTTTGACAGCTGTCACTTGATTTATGCTCAGTTTGGTTTGTCATTTCATAATTAATAGACTTAGTCCTGAACAACGTTTGCAAAGTCGTGCAAATTTATTACTAAAATAATGGTTCGACACATCCCACGCTGTGTCCAATATTCGGTCTACATAATCGCCCAGCAGAGTCGGTAATTCGAGCAACCATGGATCGGTTTCGCACCACGTTTACTCTAGTGGATAATGCGCATCCTCAGAGACGCCGTACAGTGCGCACCGAAGACGCTAATGCTGCTGTGGAGCAGAGTATAGAAGAAGACCCAAATGAGTCCATCCGCCATCCCGCGCAACAATTGGAGCTGTCGAAAATTGGGCCTCTCGGCTGGAATTTATTCGAGCCAGCCGCGGCGGCCTCTTGCCCGAAATCATTTTTAAAACATAATGGCAAACCCGTAGCTTTATAATAAAGCAAAATTCGTGGCAATAACATTAAATTATATGCGTTTTATTTCTTCATGTCTAAAAAAACACCCTTTAGGAAAATAGGGAATAATTTAATGGGAGATACCGATGGACATTGGTTTTGAATATCAAAATGGGGGAAGTGAAAATTGAGCCAGGCAAAGCATTCCACATTATTGTAGTGCGGCTTAAGAAAGAATCTCTATACTTGCCGGTACGTCCGAAATTGGGCTCAATGGTAAACTGATGAGCATTCGTAAAAGCGCTAGTATTACGAGGAGGAATGCAGGTTGCTATTTCACTACAACACTGTTTGTGGAGCACCTGCCCAGAAGTAAGAGTTGTACTCAACCTTTGGACGGATAAAGGCTTTGTAGATTACAGCCAGATCAGAAAGGGAGACAAATTTCTTGAATATCCGAAGAAAACCTAAACATTTAGCAGCATTTTTAGCGACGTTGATGAATATGTGGTCATTCCACAAAAGGTGGTCTGCGATGCACATACCCCTCAAGAAAAAACTTGAGTTCATTGTTCTGGCTTCAGACAGCTATGCTGTATAGTTTTCAGAGATTTTAGATTTCTTTCCACTGAAGCTCGTCATTGAGAAATCATCACACAGACAGTCATCTTATTCCATTACTATGAGACGGGAGTAAATTCATATGTTCTGAATTTACTCCCGTCTCATAGTACTTCCGTTTGGATAGGTTTCACTCTGTTAACTCACATCGCAGAGGATGTACTTAGAATCTTCACTTCTAGGAACAAAAATGTTAAATCGAATTTCCATTTCCACGCACCTTTAGAATTTTCCATTCTATTTTTCATATGATTTCTTCTAACTTAACGAGCACTAAATACTATGTGGGCTTCTTCTTATAATAATCACCGCATGCCAAACACCATATTTTAAATTCCACACTTAGGTTCATCAACGCAGAATGAAAATTTAAATTAACAAAATTTTCAAAAAGGTATAAACTAACTACCTACCCTTCACACACAAAATAAAAAAACAAACTTACGAAATTTCAGTGGGAGTAAGTTAATTCTGGGTGTGGTGAGGCGATGGTTGTGGCGGTGGCGGTTTCGACATAAATTTTTCAGAAACTAACACTCTCCTTGAAAATATTCAACAAAGGTATAATTATTTTTTGAAACAAATCTCCGCCTATTAACACGCGTTCTATACATTATTCATATTTTGAAAGGGTAAAGTCGGCAGACTTCTATACTTTACTAAGACCCTCATCTTCCGCCTTCAAAAATTAGTCCTTCTAATATATGTACATAAATTGTACATATATATTTGAATCTACACCTAAAACCTACACCATGTTCAAAAGTTTCAACTCGATTTGGAGCAATTAGACAAAAGAGGAGGTTGATGGGGGTGGCAGAATATTATAATGATGGTTGTTGCCATAGTGCGTGCTTATAAGTTATTTATACATTTTTTTCCATTATCAGCTTGGTGTTGGAAAACTTTTTTCTTTCTGATGGTGTTGTGTTAGTTAAACAACATTGAAAGTTTTTCATGAAATTTGCTGTGAAAGGGTGAAATGAGTTGACAATGAGATTACATTAGGTATGTATATTGAATTTCACTTGTCAATTAAATAATAATAATAATTAATCAAGACTGCCTTTGCTATACTTATCGACTTATGTAGAAAAAAAAATACAAATATTTTGCATCCCATCGACTTCCACCTACTGAATGTGAAAATCTTTTATGAGGAACAGGGGCATACGCCGTTAGAGGTTAAATACAAAATTATGTCTTATTAACTAGCAATTTATATTTATATTTATATTTATATTTATATTTATATTTATATTTATATTTATATTTATATTTATATTTATATTTATATTTATATTTATATTTATATTTATATTTATATTTATATTTATATTTATATTTATATTTATATTTATATTTATATTTATATTTATATTTATATTTATATTTATATTTATATTTATATTTATATTTATATTTATATTTATATTTATATTTATATTTATATTTATATTTATATTTATATTTATATTTATATTTATATTTATATTTATATTTATATTTATATTTATATTTATATTTATATTTATATTTATATTTATATTTATATTTATATTTATATTTATATTTATATTTATATTTATATTTATATTTATATTTATATTTATATTTATATTTATATTTATATTTATATTTATATTTATATTTATATTTATATTTATATTTATATTTATATTTATATTTATATTTATATTTATATTTATATTTATATTTATATTTATATTTATATTTATATTTATATTTATATTTATATTTATATTTATATTTATATTTATATTTATATTTATATTTATATTTATATTTATATTTATATTTATATTTATATTTATATTTATATTTATATTTATATTTATATTTATATTTATATTTATATTTATATTTATATTTATATTTATATTTATATTTATATTTATATTTATATTTATATTTATATTTATATTTATATTTATATTTATATTTATATTTATATTTATATTTATATTTATATTTATATTTATATTTATATTTATATTTATATTTATATTTATATTTATATTTATATTTATATTTATATATATATTTATATTTATATTTATATTTATATATTTACATATTATCGCTCTCCGTGTTAAGGAGATTGCACTGTAACTAGTATGTTATTTGTCTTCAATAAAACAAAAAATGTCACACACTCATCCCCAACGACTCATAAATTTGCCTCCCTCAGCAATATCTACCTCCTTTAACTTTATTGATCGCACAAGATTCAGTTGCGTGCGTGAACTGCTTCACACATAGTTTTATGGCAAATCTCATATAATGTGTACCTACCCTCCCCGTGTATCGAAAGGTAGGGGTAAGGGTTAGTAGATTGACGCACAAAAATTATAATACGCTTCCAAAAATATACGTCGTCAACAACGGTCGTGTACCGTACACATCGTTAACCTATGTGTAACTAAAAGGTATGTGCTATGCCACCATCAGGAAAGCCTTTTACAAAAGCGATAAAACAAAGCATCACATAGCACATACACGCTACACGCACCCCATCAAGCAGCAAACTTCCTATAGTATAGGTACCTAACCAACATCGGAATGAAAATTTGAATTAAGTTTATTAGGAGTTTTGTCTATTAATTTTGAGCTTCAGCCCAAAAGGAAGGAACACTAAATTTGGGGGAAAATGATGATGATGATGAAAGTCTTTTATGCTACAGGCTTTTTATGTTCGTCTCTCTCACTCTCACTTTCACTCGCCCTCGCTTTCTGGGGAAAATCTAATTTTCTTGAACGGAATTGAATTTATGGAAATTTTTCGGTTGGTCTGATGCAAATATTTGTTGTTCTCCATGTAAATACATACAATTTGTATATATATATTTTTTTTTCGTTTCCCATATTTTTAGGGGATTTTTTAAGCGAAAATAGTGTGAATAACAATGTGAGGAAAATAACAAGAGAAAATGGGTATATATATTCACCCGAGAAAAATTAGATTAAGGGTGTTAGGGAGGAACGGGCCGATCTGGGCTGGGTCGGGCGGATGGATAATAATTTAGTTTTGGGAGAAGAAATATAAAGTGATGGTGACAAAACGCATAGACAGAGACACCCGTAGGACGACGGTTGTGTAAAGGAATTAAATTATGTTTTACTTTATATTGAGTTATTATTTGTTGGGGATGAGGGTTTTGGTTATGGGAAGTGATAAAAAAAAGAACCCAAAGTGGTTTGACAATTTTCATACAAATTGTTCTAACAAATTTCATTATGTTTGAGTTTTGGGTTTTTAATTTTATTTACCGACGACACAGGGGCTTGTCGCACTTAGGAGAAATATTTTGAGAGATTTTTAAATGTGTTGAGCGGTTAAATTATTTAATTTTAAAAACTTGTTTGTTTGTTATAGTGTTAACAAGTGAAGAAAGGAATGTCCTTCAGCAATTATAGATTTTGTTTACCTTTCTATCAACATACTCAGGTATGTACTTTAAGAGAGATGAAAACGGGTAAACAGGATTGAAAAAAAAGAGTTCCTAATGGAGAACAGGGCTTCTTCCCGGTCATAGCTACTATCGTCATGAAAAGGGTGTTTTTTTTTTTTGGACGTGTGGTTTTCAAGAAGAAATAAAACGCATATAATTTAATGTAATGGCCAAGAATTAAGCTTTATTATAAAGATAAGGGTTTGCCAAATGATTTCTACTTCACATAAAAAATAGTCGGTGTTAAATCGCACGATTTTGCCACAGGCCCAAGACGCGAGATAATGCGCTCACCAAAAGTTTTCTTCAATAAATTGATTGTTTCGTTGGCTGTATGGTATGTAGCGCCGTCTTGTTGGAACCAAAGGTCGTTCACATCACCATCCTCCAATTCAGACACGAAAGAGTCATAAATCAGGGGTCTTTAGCCTTCCCCATTGACTGGAACATTATGGCCGGCTTCATTTTTGAAGAAATATGGACCAATGATTCCCTCTGCCCATAAAGCACACCAAACAGTGACTTTTTGAGGATGTATGGGCGTCTTAACAATGGAGTGAGCATTATCTACACTCCAAATGCGGTAGTTTTCTTATGACGTAGCCATTCAACTAAAAGTGAGCTTCATCGCTAAACAAAATTCGCTTATGAAAATTGGCATCAACGGCAATCTTGTTTTAGGCCCGTTCGGGCACAATTTGGAAGCGTTGTTCAGGAGTAAGTCTATTCATCATGAAATGACAAATCAAACTGAGCATAAACCAAGTGATATCTGTCAAAAAGACCAACTCCGAAAAAAGTATTGCTAGATTGAAAACCACACCCTTTACTTGCAGTGTCGACTTAACCTCGTAATAGACACCCAAGTGAAATAAGACGGTGTTCACATTGGACTCACTTCGCGCTACTCATATTGACATTTCATTGTTTTATCTCACTCCAACTCATGATGAGAAAGAGAGAGTCTAGTGAGGCAGGATTTTTTCAAAAAAATTAAAAATCCTGATATAGTTGTGTAGAGTGAGATAAAAGAAAAAGATGTCAAAATGAATCGCGCGGAGTGAGTCCAATGTGAACACCGTCTAATGTGGTCATCGTGTCAATGGCCCTTATATGTATACCACTTACTTTTTGGCATAAGTTCAAACACATTTCTATAATAATAAAGTAGGTATTTCTTTATTAAAAACCCTCATGTCAAACACACTTAAAGTAAATTGGATGACAATAACTATACTATTCTCTTGGTAACACGATTAGCTGGAATTTGTTTTCTCAATTGTCGAACAAGAGCTTTTGGCTTGGCTTATTGTCTGCCCTTGGATTAGTGTTAATGTTCTATCAAATTTCTATTCTAACAAGCAATAAGAAATGTCCTTTTCTTTAGTCTGCCTATACTTGTAGAAGACAAAACAAAAATCCTCAAAAAAACCCTCATCATCTGTATGTATTATGCATATTCTAAGAAAGAAATTCCCATTCCCACAATATAAATTCTATCGGGTCCAATTTTCAATTTTCAGCCAGAGAGAAATACGATTTGAATTTAATAGAAAATTGTACCTCAGAGATATGGGAGAAGGGAGGTCTCCACCACAGTCAAGCTTTAACACCCCCCCCCCCCTCCCCTTGTTATCCGTTCAAAATCTTTATATGAAAGAAAATTTATATAGAAATCAATTTGGTTGACTTTTTGTTTTGGACACATCATCACTAACATGCACCACACTCGGTTCCTCACTCTTTTTCTCTCTCCCTATTGGCAGAGTTCATTATGGCAAACTTCCGGCTATAATAACGTCCCAGAGAGTCATGATACATGAGCCATGGGTTTTGTTAGCCAATGCAGTGGTTTTCTGGCCACACCAACCGGATGAGACACCCGAAAACAAGAAAATTTTCGAAAATGTTCAAATGTTCCCAAAGCATGAATAGAAGAGGAGGACTATTTAGGACGTAGCTACGATCTACGACGACAACGATGACGGTGCCAAAGTGCCAACAAGGACGACCAAAAAATGAATACAAAACACGAAAACTTCAACACCCAACGGATGCCCAACAATGAATATAGTTTTCGGGTGTCCTGTCCTCTATTCTATAAATGAATTGAGTGTGTATTTCAAGCCCCCTCGTCCGTCGCGTCGTCGTCCTTGTTGTTGGTAAAGACATATATTAATGTATGTATAGAGAGGATAATCATGTTCATGGTTTAAATTTCACTCTTCGGTCTTCATTTTTGATGTTTGTTTTATTTTTAGTTTTTTTGTTGTTGTTGTTGTTTTTGTTGAATTTTGTGCTGGCTCATATACCCTCCTAGTTTGTTGTCGGAGATTGTCCTTCAAACAAATACCCCAAACAACACACAAGCACCAACCGACCGAACTTGTTAAATAGATCCTTGGAGAATAAAACGTCGAGTGTCTATAGGTACACCGGATATGGAAAATGAAGAGGATATTATAAAATCGCCTTCCCTTATAAATTTTGCTACCTCCCTCTTGATGGAAATATAGTTTTCGATTTATAAACTCCTGTTTTTGGTTGCAGAGTGCAAAAATATGATATGGTTTTTTTTTTTTTTTTTTTTTGGCTAAAGTTCAAGCAAGGGAGTGTATATGAGTTCATGTTCGTGCTGTGTTGTGTTGTATTCTATCAAAATTTACCCTTGAAACACCATTACGTTGATACTAACAGGCAAGGGAAGTTCCTTTTGCTGTCATTTTGTTTTCTCTCTTAAAAAAGTTTTGAAGTTGAAGTCTCATAATAAGCCTGATCCTGATTGACCTTGAGTATGCATTTTTTATGAAATAATTGGGGTTATGTGTGCGGATATTTAGCTTCTGGGATCTTTGCACCACATCTTGGCCATAAGTGTTTATTTTAATGAATACTTACATTTTTTTTTTTGAAGGTGGTATAGATTGTGACCTTTTATTAGGGCCAGTTTTTCAGTGGTGAATTAAACCAGAGTTAGCTAACTTTAGGAAGTAAATTAACCCACAATGAACTGATGAACCAGTTTTTCGGTGGAGAATGCATGCGCAACGACTATATAAACAAACTCGGTGGATAAAACATCAAAAGCATCTGTTCCCAGTTAATCCTGAGTTAACTCATCAAATGAGTTAACTCATTTTATGAGTTAACTTGCATTTAACATTAATCTCGCTTCTCGAACTGACCGTTTGCTGGACGAAACATAATTATTTATATTCTTTCACATAAATTTCATTTCAGCAAATGGGCCCAAGACCCAGTTAAGATTTTACACTGTTTTCACGAATATCCCATAAATGAAGTACTTCAAATCGCTGATGACGTTGAAAAATGTTAACCATTGACTTCAAATTTTCTATGGCTGAACAATTTTTGAAACCAGTTGACCTTTTTTTAACAATTGTAGACCTTTTAGGTGGCATAACTTTTCTGCGAATATCTCACATATGGGCTGCTAATAACCCGGAGCCCACTTGGGGGTCTCCAGATGAGCATATACGTTCAACCAAATTGAGTGTGCTGCGACTAACGCAAGGCTTGCTTCCCGTATCTAATATCTTAAAGCTCAGATCACATAGAAAACTTAAACGATTGGTCGATTTATCGTTTTGATGATTACTCTCTCTCTCTCTCTCTCTCTCTATCTCTCTCTCACTCTTTCCCTCTCTATCTTTTCCTGTGATTAAGATAGCTATCTTGAAAACGAAGATTGTTCAATAGACCGATCGTTTTAGTCCTACGTGAAATGGGCCCTGGAAGACTGAACATTCCGAGAGGCCAACACAAACTCGGATCACTATTTGGTGCTACCTCTTAATCTAAGATCCTGCCACCAACATAAAATTCAGACCATTGGGAACACTGCAAAGAGTTATGCCATCAAAAGTGCCACCATATTATTAAGCCAAGACAGAGGCCAATACTGCAGACTAGAACTTAAGCTACTGAAGGAACAGCTTGGACAAAGGACAAAGAATAAGGTACAAAACACTTCGTTCGTCCAAAGTGTATCGATGAAGTGTGGAGGAGAAGATTCAAGGACGAGTTTTACGGGCTATACAGTGGCATCGATCTGAGCAAAAAAGTGACTATTCAGCGGCTGAGATGGCTCGGGCACGTAGAGCTTATATAAACAGCAACGCTTAGTCCCAACGAGTGTTCGAACCTACCCTGATGTACTATGCAGCTGAAGAAGACTCTCATATAGATGGCTCAGACAAATGGAGAACGACCTCAATCCACTTGGTTTGAGTAACTGGAAGGCACCTAGCTAAGGGACCATTCTGAATGGAGGGACTTGTTGGCTGATACCGTGGTCCATTCAGGACTGTTTATCTTAAGTAAAATGTAAAGTAAGTAATATCAAAAAATGAAAACAATGTTTCTACTGTTGCTTGCAATATCACAACATAATCTTTAGCAAACATTTTTTTTGTATAAAAAAAAAATTATTTAAATCATCACAAAAAAGCTGAGGCCAAAGAACCTCTATCATCACACAAAAAAAAAAAAAAAAAACCTGGCTCAAAGGCCGAGCTGAGATTTTCTGCTACTTATTTTTTTTTTCTTAATTTTTCTGCATTTATAATAGTGAATCCGGTATCTTAGCATGCCCCAGATTCATTTTCACTCATTTGTGAGTTTTCTCTTTGTCCGTGTCCGCGTCCGTGTGTGTGGCTGTGTCTGTGGGCTTATGTGATTTTTCATTTTCATATCGCTACGTATGTATGTGTGTTTAATGGACAAAAGAAAAAGATGAAAAGAAGTTGAATATCTATGTGATGGGAACATTTTAATGTTGTATCTTTTCCGCAATCTAGCCCCATCATCATCCCCTCGCTCGGTCTCTCTCTCTCTTTCTCTTCACATCTTCATCAAAAAAGATAACATGACATAATTTGGTTAAACGAGAAGAAAACATTTTTTTCTGTTTGTAGTCAGACCTCTGCAGATTCTGCGGGGGGAGGGGGGCCTTGTTGTACTCATATACACATATCCGTATCTACTTTTATAATATTCAGTGTGAGAACTCAATTAGCTTTTCATGTTTCGGGGCAACTTTGACTTCTCACACAAAATGGATGTAGTCCACTAAGGGTAAACATACATATACCATGGATTGAGATTGAGAGAGTAGCTCCATCTGAATATACAGCCAACATACAAAAAACAACATCCTACTAGAAGCCACAAAGAGATACATTTCATACAAAAGACGCTCGGGAAAAAAGGTTTAAATTTTAAAAGATCGTATCTTTTTAATGGTGTGTCGGAAAATGCTTCTTGCTTGCTTTGGAAGGTTGTTTTTTTTTTTTTTTTTTTTTATTAATATTAAAACATCAGAGTGAAAAATGGTTTACGGGTATTTATGGCTATGACTATGGTTGTTTTTTAATTTTTTTTATTTTCTTTGATGTAATAGTCAGAGGAAGTGTGGAAATCCGTGATATGGAAAATCGTTTGAGGAGGTTTTTCTTTTTCCCTTTATTTATATACTTTTTTTTTTTTTGAATGTGAAGTGCGAAAGGAAACGGAAATATACCTATAGATACCTATAAAGTCAATGAACCAGGAATGTTATGTTTCAATAGATGTTGTGTTTACATATTCAAAGAAACTTGAGGTGTTGTACGTTTGAGTGTTATGTTATTCGATATTTTTAATTAAGTTTTAACTAAAGCTTTGAAGTATAGATATCAAAAAAAAAAATTAAAATAAAATTAAAGTGTAAAACTTAGTCGCAATAATTTGCTTTTAAAATATACAATACACGGTATTGGGAACTGTCTTCTGCCAAATAATGTTATGCGTTTGAAATTTCAGATGGGAAATCGATGTGAAATATTAGAAAGAGTCTAGGATACAAAAGAGAGCCCTGGGGTACCCCAGCCCAGAATTTGTTTTATGAATTTCTTACATGAAACCATCCAAAAAACTTGTTTTGAAACGTTCAAAAAATAATTACTAACTCAATAAAGAAGAAATTCATCGATAGGCATCAAATATACGAAGCATTTTCGATGAGTGAGCTTGATGCCAAACTCTATCAAATACTATTGAAATATCAATACAATAATCTTACATTCTTCAATAGGATGTTATAAGATTGGTTGCACTATGACATTAAAACGTGGAGTTGGTCGAAAGCTTGAGCAACAAGAATATTCGCATGTTTTTTTAAGTTGAAGAACACCATTTTAGAACTACATATTGTATCAAGATCTTTCAGTACGTACTCTTTCAACTGCACGTGTAAGAAAGAAGGTCCATCCCATGAAATCGTACAGGAGGAGTCATAAGAAGAAGAAGAAGAAATTGAAAGTGCTTTTACGTGGACACCTGCCTGTTACGGCCTTTTTCCACGGTGAGCCTACCCACAATAACGGAGTCAAGTTAAGTGTTGACCTCCACCCTGAGGTAGCACGCACTACCCCAGTAGCAATTCTGTGAACATTTTGTGGCATGCACACACCCTTTTCTGAAGAGCGAGGTCTATCTAGCACCTCTTGAATCCAGGTCTCGTAGATGGTAAACAGAGTCCCTGGACCCCATTTGCTGCCGTGAATTGGCCAACTACAGCTACCACCATTCTCCCACTAGGGGGCCTACCGCCTAGATAGCCTAGGACAGGGAGCCTGATGCCTAGACGACACCGGAAACCGACCCTGCCCCAGGGGGCCTATCTCCCGTGGTAGCAGACATTAAGCTGCCAGTGGAGCTTCGTGACCGTGAAGGTCACTTCCAGGTGAGCTCCTCAACGCTCAGGGCCTGGCAACCCCCAGAAGAAGAAAAAGAAGAAGAAGAAGAAGAAGAAGAAGAAGAAGAAGAAGAAGAAGAAGAAGAAGAAGAAGAAGAAGAAGAAGAAGAAGAAGAAGAAGAAGAAGAAGAAGAAGAAGAAGAAGAAGAAGAAGAAGATATGAAAAAAAAAAAAAACCCGAAAAGGCATACTTTTCGGCGCTTTTACACTGAAAGTATAAGTCAAAATGGCCGCTAAAGCACAACATTAACGGCTGCGCCATTTTATTTAATAAACTTCTTAGAGACGATTCGCCTACCAATTCATATCATAACAGTTGAGCGTTATAATTTTGAAAAAAAAAAAATCCAACAGGCATGCCTATGCCTAGCTTCTTGAGGGAAATTTCTCATGTTCAATGTTGTTGTTAGGTCTTTTCTACCAAAACCACAATCCCCAAATCCAAAAATGTCATAACAAGCAAACACAATTTTGGGGAAGAATTTGGACTCTATGTCCCTAATTTCCAGTGACGTTTGTTTATATCGATAAACGACTTTTGTTGAAAGTCGATCATCAAAAATTCAAGATATCTTGAGGAGCTGATGGCTCATATCTCATATGTATGTTACCAACTGTGTTTTCACAAAGTCTATCAACATATGTAAATATCCAAATAGTTTCTCATACAAATTTTAACACATCCAAGGTTTTGATGAGATCGATTTTTTTTTTGCATCGAACAGGACTCCCAGTAAAGCTCATGAAACGGGACTTATGGGCGTGCATTGACGTTGTAACTTATCACTACATATTTGTTGATTTATTTTTCATTTTGGATTTAATTTCTGAAATGAAATATTTAAGGGTGGTTTAAGTGGCATGGCTATATGCTGGCCCGCAACATAATTGATTAGCGCTTTATGCTTTCCAGCGATGAGACCTTATAAAGCTTGAATCTTACAGATTTAAGACGAATTTCTTTGTTTTTTCGTAGAGATCTATTATTCAACATAATATCTGTATTGCCTGTTTATTGGAATTTTCTAACGAACTCATCCCTTTGGTAACTGACCCAAGCTATGTCTCTGAATAAAGATGTCTAGAAAAGCCCTTTACAATCCAAACCACACCACCGAATATGATATCCACTTGAAATTCTCAAAAGAATTTTCCTAAATCATGATTGATATGCAATGAAGCTAACGTTTAAAACTGCTCCGCACCGCAGCAGTCTTTACTTTCCTCTACTCCTTGTTTTTATGTGTATATGGTCCCAACCTTCGCTCGGCTGTCATTCTAAACGTGGGAAAATTAATTCCGGTGTCAGCCGAACACTTTTAGCAATTAATTTTAAGCTTTATCACTTCACCCTGACATTATCCCATCACATCATCCGCAACCATTTGTGACAAAACTCAAATTAGCACGCCTTTCGCCATCCATTCAAAAAGGGACCGACACCGCATTCCTTTTTTTAATTTCTCACCATTCTTTCAACCGTGAGCATGATGAGCACCACCAACTTACAGATGTCACAACGAATACTTTTCCCAAAAATAATCATTTTATATAAGCTACATAGCTATGTAGTAATTTAATAAGACACGCGCTTGTTATTTCATGTTGACATTTTGACGTTGACACTAAGCATGTGTATAACATCAAATCAAAGTCAAAATATAATATACATATGTATGTATGTCCTTAGAAATATTTCACAATTCAACTCCTTCCATAAAATATTATCGAGTTTGTAGCCACACAATACAAATCACTTCAATCCTTTCCTTTTCATATCAAATCAATACCTACCTCACTTTAGTGGATGAGGAGTCATTTTGAGGTATGCACACCACATATGTATAGGGAGTTAGGTATTTGTTTAATTTAAGGACCCTCATCATACATTCAAGAAGTTATGAAACACGAAATATCCTTTTCCTCTGCATATATGTTATGTATTTCGTTTTATTATCCATCACACAAACACACAGACATACACGAACACAGAGTCACATAAATTCCATTCAATTAGGCAAATTCCAAAGGAACATTTAAATTGCCCCCAAACAAAAGGAAAAAAAAAATAAATAATAATGTCCTTGCATGATATAATCACACAGAGATATATATTTGGTATGTGTGTGGGAGGGAAGTATCGTCAAGTGGCCATATCCTTCCTTGCTATATAAGAAGAACAAAGAGCCAGAAGAGAGAAAAAAAAAAACTTTATATTGACTTCGACTTTGGCTTCTGAAGATGCCCAAGAGTCGCAAAAGGGAGCAAAAGACTTAAACGTCCTTAACGATTGATATGAGGAAAAATTGGCTACAAAAAAAAATAAAAATAAACGCAAGTAGACGCCACACTAAAAAAAAAAAAAAAAAAAAAAAAAAAAAACAGACAAACAAATGAACGAACAACATCAAGGATCTTTTAAGAATACAAAGGAAAAAAATGCAAATATCTATCCAATATGCAGGGAGCTTCCTGAGCGTACATATATTTGCTTTTTCCGAAGACGATTCTTCTTCTGTGTAGGTTAGGTACCTCTGCTGCCACCATTGTGTGTTGTGTGCGGTGTCGTATAATCATTGTCAACGTCGTCGTGTCGTCCTTTATTTTTTTTTTTATTGAATTTTCCAATTCAAATGCGATATATGGATGAAGAACTTTACATCCTTTCTATATTGTACATAAATTTTACGCGATTTGAGGTGGCAATTGTGGGTGGATTTTCGTGTTTAAAGAAGCAAGTGACGATCTTGTTTCTCTGCTCACCCAGAAGTTTGCGTTATTTTTGCTGGGTGGCGGTGCGGCCTGCGGCGCGGCCCGGCGGTTCAGGGTACACTCTACTCTGGCAGTATAAATTCATGTGAAGTGAAGCAATTTATTTCGATATCCTTTTTTTTTTTTTTTGTTTTTTCTCTTTTTGTGTTTACACTTGAAATAGAATTTCTTAGAGAATTTTAATGGAAACTCAGCTGCTGTGTGTCCTTCTTTTCTCTTGCTGTTGCATTGTCGGTTTTTTTTTTTTGTTGCGTTGTATTTACATATATTATCTGTTTAGAAAAAATATTCGCTTTTTTGTCATTTTTTTCTTTTACTTTGGGGCAGATGACAGGATAACATTGATTTTGGGTTTTCTTTTTGTTTTTTTTTGGTTCCTACAGGAGGGGATTTTTGTATTATTTTTTCGTTCGTCCTTTCTAAGTGTTTTCTTTTAAGGGAATTCATTTTTTGGTGTTTTGTCTACATGTACATACATATGTGGTATTTTTATTGTTTTTTTTTTTTTTTTTTTTTTTTTTTTTTTAAAGAACCAATAAAAACTGCGTGAACAAAAATAAAGCTCAAGTCACCTTTTTTTCCACTTGACAATGATGATAAGCTGGATTCTAGTCAAGATAAGGATGATCCATGCAGGGGAATTTCTCTCTTTGACACTTCTGTTTTTTTTTTTTTTTGGCAGCAGAGATACACTTGTATTTGTATTGGCATACGATGGGAAAAGGGATGTGAGCTTATTGATTCTACATAATAATGCGATGGGTCTTGTGTCAATTTGGAAGAGTTTGTTTAGAGAAGGTTACATTTTTAGACAGTGATATGGAGAGTTCAAGTAAAGAGGTCGAGTAGAATAGACTGCTTACACTATTTCATTTGAAGGTTGTTTTGTTTATTTAGATTTAGGTTATCTGCTCCAATTTTTTATAATTCTAAATTGTTTTCGATTCTTGTTTGATTTTACTCTCCAACTAAATTTTTTATTTAATTTTTAAGAATTTAAAGAAAAGCTGATTTTGAGAAATATTTTTTGACTAAAAAAAATTGCGTGACACATATACCTACCTGCCGTTATTTTTGGTCCTAAAAAAAGCATCAGGAGAAAGTCCAAAAAAACGCTTAGGTAACAAGTTTAAGGAAAATCCACCCAACCCTTTAGGCTGTAGCCGAACAGATAGAAATACACACGAACGGAATTGCGAGATCCACTTCTTTCCTATCATTGTTTTGTCAAGTTCTTATGGTATTTTTAAAAAAAAAAATAAAAACGCTTACTTTACGAATCTTTTTGTTGCTGAGCGCCCATTTCAGTCTTTAATTTTGTTGCGTTAAATTTTCCACTTCTAATTTTCTGTCGGGGAAATCGGATATAAAATATCTTCATACATAGCATGAATTCGTGATCCGTTGCTGCAATTTTGACATTTCATCAGCATGCAACGCACAAATTTCATATTTTCAACGCACATTAAATTTCTTTTCGAAGATCTGTCCAATTGGCCTATCGGAACGGCTACAATGATTCAAAATTCGTTCATTTCGTAGAAATTGGAGAAAATTTTATTCCGATCGGATACGATGATAAGGCTGATAGTTTTGTAAAAATATATAATACTTTTGTAGTGATACTATTTAATATTGATGTTATGTTCCTACCAAATAATTAGTAACTTTAATTGGAACTTTACGATTATCTTTTATAAAAATAATAACTTATCGTAAATTTTTTTGCTTAGGTACCTATTCAACGAAACTGCATGATATAGGCACATATGCAATTATACATATGTACATAATATGTTTATGCATTAACCTACATGCCCAAATGTTTAAAACAAAATTGTGTATGATATGGTTGAATTTCGGGTAGTGGGCTATACTAGTTTTGATTACTAATTGGTGAATTTTTTTTCCGAAAAATTATATAGGTACCAACCCCCCCCCCCACCCCGAAAAAAATTGTCTGGCTACGGCCTTGGTTATACCTGCCAAGTATTGAACTTGATGGAACAGTAACAAATCTAAGGGTTATTTTCAACCAGACCCTATCGTGAGGCAACCATTTGGCATGTGCTGCGGGTTTTGCAACTTTTTAAAAACTGTCTTCCAGTTTCAACGCCAAAACTCTTGTCCTTCGAAACCTTTTCTATGAAAGCCCAATTTTCTGCTACTTGGAGAGTGTAAAGAAACGCAAATTTCAAGTAGCTTTTTTACATAATATTGCTCGTTTTATCAATGGCTGCGTCGGTCGTTTCGATCATGTTTCTGTACAAGAAGGTAATGCATACAATATGCCTTTTAAACACTAACATTTCTTTTTAATTTTATTCATATTAAAGTTGCCCGTCAACCTGAGAGTACTAAATAGCTATAATTCCTTTGAAAAATCTTTGAAAAACTTATACAAATGCTGAAATAATTAATGTGTAAACATCTATGTTAGCAGTATAGGTAGAGTGAAATAAAAACGTGAAATTTACTCTGTGCCACACGTTACGAGGTCACATTTTACGATGTAGCACGTTACGTTATGAAAATTTGCATAGTAGGATATTGGGTACGTTCAGTGACAAAAATCTGAAGATCTCCTTCAAGCAAACTAATCCATTTTGGATCCGTGCACGTAGTCAACAAAGTATGAACGAGTTCGCATACGAATCCAAATATTGGTCTTCAAAACTGCACTTGGACAAACATCAACGTTTACACATATTAACCGTGAGTCCAAGCACTCACAATTTTTTTTAAATTATTTTATGAATACTTTAATGCTTATGCCTATACACTTACATCAGCGTTTAAGTTTTTCGTTACGTTTTTGCAAAGCAAAAACTGTTTAGTTAAGTCTTTTTTTTTTTTAATGAGGACTATTTAAAGTCAAGCGTTAGCAATGAAACAAAAGAAACTCGAAACGAATCACTGTTTAATCCTCACATTTAAGCATATCTATAATTTACCTACTATTTTATAATTCTACTTGAAACAAAAGTCCATTTTTCATTATGTGTAATTAATAAATTTAAATATTTTCACTACTTATTGTTTATTATCTCTAATTAATTGTTTTATTTAACGCAAATATACATGACAAAATTTAAAATTCAAAATACATACTTGTAATTCGTACATAATTGCATCGGTTAAAAATTCCAGAGAAATAAGTAATAAATTTAATTGTTAGTTAATTCCACTTCTGAAGTGTAGAATTTCGATTCTATTTTCAGGGCATTAATCATGTTTGAAAAGTAAAATGGATTAATTATTCTACATGGGAATTTTGTGATATGTATTTTTGTGGTTGTTGTTGGTGTTTGCCAATTATAATCACATATCAATATTATTTTTGTAAAATCGTTTAACATTCATGATTATTTTTTTTTTTTTAGTTTAATTAGCTCTGGGAACTTCGAAAATCAATAGACAGTTACACAATAGAGGGATTGTTCTTTTTTTGTTTAAATTGAGCTTTTGTAGAACCAATAATTTTACTTGTTTTTTTTTTTGTTTAAATTGAGCTTTTGTAGAACCAATAATTTTACACTAATTTTTGTATGATAAATAAAAATAACATGAGTGAGTTAATTTGATTTGCATTGCTATTTATCTGCCTAAGAGCTGCTTCGCTTCCGGCTATTTTATTGCTTAATTTTTTCTTTCATTAAACAAATTTGTTGCAGAAATTCCCACGAACATAATATGTACATTGTACAAGCTTCCTGCATTTTATTCTCTATTCTTAACTACTTTTACACCATCTACCTCATTTACTGTTCTATGTTAATAATAATAATTTACATACCTCGCGTTCAACCTCAGCAATTTTGTTTAATGAAAAAATCTCAAAACATTCTTCATCATTACATTAAACAATAATGTTAAAAACGTGCTGTTTCATGGGCCATTTTTCCATTTTTTTTCTTACACTTTCCCTACTGCTGTTTGAAATTAATCAAATGGCGATGTGGTGCGGCTAAAATATCATATTCCACCAGATAAGTATTTTGCCCCCACAAGGGATATAAATATGTTCAACCATTCATATAATATAACTTGCGTGTAAATTACACTCAAAGAACAAAAATAAAAAAAAATAAAAATCATAATTCCTACCTATACGAAAAAAAAATAAGAGGTGGAATAAGAAAACATTAAAGTCAACCATTAACGCTTAGATTTTGCTCATTTGCTTATTTGTTAAGGCCATAAAGCCATAGGGTAAGCTCTGGAAGGTGAAGGTGGAGGTGGAGCTCTTGCTTCACCTTTGAACTGTTTTCCATTAAAAAGGATTAAGCGTTTCATTTTCTTGGCCATTATTTTTACGTTAAATGTTTTACCTACACATGTATGCCTGTAGATGGTGGTTTGTATGCTAATGTCAACAACATAAGAAATGCCACTTTCTTAATCCAGATAATGTGCGGGCTTTCTGGCTAATGGATAGTGTTTACACATATTGCTTTTGGGGTTTGGCACACGTTGTATATACATAGGAGTATTTGAATATGACACTTCAATTTATTGATTTCATTCTTTGAAGAGTGGATTTTTGTGAGTGGCGACTGTTTTCCAGTCGATCATAAAAAAAAGCAATAAATAAAAAACTAGAAGACTATTAAAACAAATTTTGTTGAAAAACTATCTGAAATGATTTCCAACACTCTCCTGGCCCGCAGTGAGTTAAATTTGTACCATGACTCTCAGAAGTTCTAATTGAATTACGCTTATCCTGTTCAGACTGCCATCAATAGAAGGGACATCACTCAAAATCTCAGATCAGGCCAGATACCTCGGTGTGATTCTGGATAAGAAACTGAGCATTCTATTGTTTCTATTCTATTCTTTTCTATCCTGCAACAGGATTTTTGGAAAATCCTGGGGACCCAACCCAAAAATTATAAGGTAGATGCAGACGGCAATAGTTAGACCGATACTTACCTACGGTAATCTAGTTTGGTGGAATGTGACTGAGAAACCTCTTAGTAACGAATCTACGATAACTGTCTTCACTGATGATTCTAAGATGGACACTGCAGTTGGTGCAGCTAGCTCCTTCAGACTTCCGGACTTTTGCAGCGTCTTCCAAGCTAAGGTCTTGGCAGTGACCAAAGCAGCTACGCAAATATCAATTTTGGCGATACCAAGAGCTGGCATCACCCTCTTTATTGATAGCCAAGCAGCAGCTAAAACAATTTCTGCCACGGAGATACATTCGAAGCTTGTTACTTGCTGCCGCGAAGAGCTTAGAATAACGTTAGACTCTGCTGGGTTCCTGGTCACAGTAATGTACAGGGAAACGAAAGAGCTGATGAGCTGGCGAGAACGGGATCGTCGCTTGATCAAGCCGAACTACATATTAAAGTACCACACTGTAACATCAAACAGGATATTGGTAACAAAATATCATAAAAAACCAATGAGAGATGGAACCTGATGCTCGAAACATGCGGCACAACTAGAATATTATAGCCAAATTTCAATAAGCAGAGGACAGTCAAAATTATGCAAATGAACAAAAAACATCTTCGTTGCCTTGTCAGCATAATCACCGGACACAACCTACTGGGATACCACCAAAAAGAAAATGAAGCTCAGTACTGACGACCTTTGCAGAGGGTGCAGCGATGAAGAACCACATGAGGATACCTTACACTTCCTTTATGTCACTGCCTAGACCTCTATCACTTAAGATATAGAAACACCTAGGAAATCATTTCCTTGATGACTTAGAGGATCTTTCTAGAACTTCGGCGAACAGCCTTCTGAACTTCGTCAACGCCTCTAAATGGCTTGACTGCTAACAGAACACATAGGTTTTAACATTAAGTGGGATACAATTTCCTAATGTATCACAACGAATCTACATTGATCTATCATCCAAAATGCGGCTGATAAGCAATTTCCACGCTTAACAACTGAAATTATAGATTCTTTGACAACAATTTTGGTAAATATGCACATTCGCTGATCTAACAGTTGCACTCATCCTTGATTTATTATAGATGATCAGCTGGGAAGAAAATGGGCCTATACGCTTCATGTTTTAATATTTCCTGTTTCTATAGTAAATTGAATACAACATTTGGAACAGTTTTTAACACTGGAATATGTACGACGAAAGTACTTAACTCCAAGTACAGAACAACTACGCGGTTATCTAATTCCCTCCTTCATGATTTCTCCCATTTTATAAAACCCCTTTTCCAGCAGTTGTATAATTCCTACCCATACAAACTCATAGTTAAGAGGCTAATATGACATTTTTTTTTAAATGGTAAGAAACCCAACATATCAATTCCTTATTTATTATAAATGGCGCCCAATGTAAAACCAGAGAAGAGTTATTTCTCTTCATTTGAGAGGTTAAAAACATCGGATTGCACATTTTAGAGATTTACTTGCTTGATAACAAAAACAAATATTAATTCCTAATGGTACAGTAACTGATTTTTATTTTAAATGGCGCCCAATGTGAAACCAAACGATAGCTTGTTTTCTTAATTTAATAAGTTAATGATTATTAATTTTCACCGAATTGAACGTTAAATTAAATTAACATGTATTATCTTATATAACCTAATGCCAATGGAGATATGGTGTATATTACTATACCTAACCATTTATTGCATAAGAAAGCTAACTATAGATTTGCATGTCTCTTGACAAGAAAAAAGTCCTTGTTTTACCTGACAGCATGAAATATTCATATATTAATTGAATTTTTCAACGAAAAAAGTTGAGGAAACTGCTTTGTTACTTATTTTTTTTTTTAAACAAATTAACTTTTATTAATTTGTATACTTCAAAATGACCCGAAAAGAGGTATTTTCAGTATTTCAAAATTTTTAACTTCTTGCGTAATAACACATGCCATCTTGTTCGTATAGTTTGCAGGTCACAAATATCTCTATTTTAGTCATTGACATATTCCTATCTCATAGTTTTATGAATTTGACAAACTTTTGCTTGAGATGTTGCTGACTCCAGGTATGATAATGCTATCAGGCAATCAGCCGCTGCATTCAGTTTGGTCCCTAGCTTACTGCTTCCAGTTTTACACCCGAAGATGGTTGAAGGTACTCTTGACTTGTGGTTACCTCCTTAGTTGAGGTCTTCCTTACGGACTATCATTCAAGTTGATGGTTCATCAGACTGGTGTCTACTGGACGCTCTACGAGTCCCAGCCAATTCGGTCCCTGTTGACAACCTCAACTGTACAGTAAGTAGAGCTCGTTGCTAAGTCTTATAGTCCTCACACCATCCATGTATAATAGATCGAGTTTTACCAAAACCACCTTTTTTTTTATAAAAAAAAAAAACCACCAAGTTTAAGCACAACGATAATTAGTTAGGATGGCGATCACAGCCCAGAATAAACCACATCCTCAACCAACACGCCCCTTAGAGGCTCCAGCCAGCTTGATATATAGCTACTTTCATCCTACCAAATTTCACAGTTAAGTTGGTGCACACTCCTTACCAAGTCATCTCTCTAAATAGTTCGTCTGGTAGGCTACTCATACCAGCAGTCTTGTAGAGCACTGCTTGTGTGTTCAGTGGGCTGAAATTTTGCCATTACTGTCCAAGTTGAATGTAGTGTTCTGCCTTATAGTGGAATATTGGCTATCTTTAGCAGGCGTTTAGCAGTCATCATCACCAGCTGGTGAATCTGTTACTACCGAATTCCCTTTCTCATCTCCGCAGCCTTCTGTTCATGCCTTTTGTAGATCGTAGATAAACCAAGCCTCCTTAGCAGTGCTCTTGGAAAAAATGAAATTTTTTCTTTGTTGGTTTTGGCTGAGATTCAAGACGTCATGCTAGATCAACGCTAAGGGACACTACTGTCTTAGCTGTTTATCACTTTGTAAAAAATTTCTTTTTGAATTACCAGCACTAATTATTTACCTTTCACCGACTTCCCAAATTCATTTCGATAGGATTTTATTGAAATCTCATCTTAGGGCAACGCGGGGTTTTTCTTTATACTAAATATAAAGACGCCGATGCCTGGTGTTCCTTTCTTCTTTTTATATCAGGGAAGCTGCCTAGCAACTCTCTACTACTGCTAAGTTTGAAAATCTATAAGGCTATTAAACCTGGAAAATATTGGAATATATTTATGTTTTCTAGTTCCAAAGCCGTTCGTATGAAAAGTCATTTGTTTAATAATAGTTGTTGACTTGCCTAATTTACCAAAAACCCTCTTTTTTCCTCGCCTAATATACTAAGGAATGCTGACATGATTCTTTAATCAAAAACAATAAAAACTGAAAAAGTGGTTTCACTTGATTCAATCCCACTAAAATCCCCAGAAACTTTGTGCAAAATTGATTTCTGCACGTTCTTAACTTATGGCCCCAGTGCGGTTACAAATTTAATCTTCATACAATTTCACTCATACTTAAGTCGAATGCGTGTTTCAACTTAACCCAAAGGATAACGATTGAGATCGTTTTTTCTATCCCAACATCTCAACATAGTGGTGTCCTTTAGCACACGTGCGACAGTCATTTAACTTAAAAGCAATTTTCTCCCCTTCGAGATATAAAATGTATCTTAAGGAACTAACACTTCATCATCATGTGTGTATGTGTCTTTCTGTTTTTTTTTTTTTTTTTTGACCACCAAAACGTAGGTAATTCATTTACAATTTGTTGTTTCTTCCTTTTGACAAAAGTATCATTTTCAGTGGAAAGATTAAGTGTTTTCGGTTTTTCTTTCTTATAGACTCGATTTGTGTTACACCACAAAATATATTTTTTTTTTTCATCGTATCCTTTTATCAAGTCCTATGTGAGTCCAACATCATTACTTATTAAACGCATTTCTGTTGTTGGGGAAACTTTCTTTCCACCAGGATATAAAGACTTTCATTCATCCGTCAAAACTATATACATACATCCATCACAGCCCAAGCCCAATCTCACGCAAGCATTGTGCGTCGTCGTCGTCGTCGTATCTTGTCCTTTCCCTTAGGGGAAACTCTGAAAAAGGACGTGCTTTGAAAATTAAAACAAAAAGTGATTGAAGGATTTTCTCTTCTTTTGTCTTTCTCCACACGTACACAGGAATTGCGTATAAATAAAACACAAAAAATAATAAAAAAAAAACGAAAGAACAAAATTCCAAAAACTGATTTGCTGACTTAGCAAAAAGCTGTAAAAAAAAAAAATACATAATTCCTGCCCAAGAGTAAGGACTAAGGACAGACAGACACTCTCAGAGTGAAGAAAAGACAAATCGAAAATAAAAATTGTGTAATATCCTGTTTAAGCTTTCACCCACACATCATCCCACTTTATGTTCTGATAGATAGTAAAGTTGGTTATGGTAGACAAGAGAGAGATAGAGAGATGAGTATGGCGGGTGTGTTATGGGTAAGCGCGTGAAATTGGAAAAAAATTCCAAGAAAAAAAAAAAAAAACACAAACTGCATGTGACAGTAAATTTGATACAAAACGATCAAAATTTGTATCCCAATAAAAAAATATAAAGGATACCTACTATGTACGAAATGTGAAAAGCTTGTATAAAGGAAGGAGGATCTCTCTTCTATATACAGACTACGATGCTTCAGTCGGCCGTTGAAGGAAAAATGAAGTTTTTCTTTGTGTGTTAAAGAAAAATTTTCTATTCGATTTGATGTGTGTACCTTCTAGATAAGTTGAAAGTTCTTCAAACTTGAGTGAGATAGAATGTGACAGGACTCGATAAAGAGGTTAAAGAGATATGAGTGCTGATGCTGATGCGATGCAAAAAAAACTCAATGACCCAGATATCGGGTGTGAAAAATTCAATAAATTTATGCCGAAAAAAAAATTGGAAAAAAAAAAATTAAAATTGAGAACATTATAGAATGTCATTGTAGCGGTTTATGCTGATTTCGTTGCTTGACTGCAGGGGCAGAATTGTATGAAAGAAGAATTGAAGCTTTTGATATAAAAAAAAGTGAAGTGAGACTTAAAGAAGCCTTTGGGGTTAAATTAGAAAAATAAAGACCCCTCAGTTCAATGGATGTTGGAAATTACTACGCAATTGTAAGGACAATTATTATATTGAAGAAAGTGGAAACCAATTTTAGTGAATTTCTCTTTTATTAAAGCAAAAAATTTTAAATTCCACATTTTTCGATGCATTTAGATTGGGTAAACCTGCTTTTTATATTAGCGCCTACGCCAAAAATTTTGCATTGTCAAATGACTTAGCTTTACTTATATTTTTTGTACTTTTTGAGGCCCTTTGCCACCACACTCAGAAACAAACTTCCGGATTAACACTCAAAAGTTTTAAGAGTGTACAAAAAGGCTTACATTTTTTGATATCAAATGACGTAACTTCACTGTTTGTTTTTATTTGTTTAACCGTTGGAAGTCCGTAGACCCCACACCCACAAGGTGGTACTTGAGAGACTTCAATATTAATACTCAAAAGTATTCAGAGAGTACAAAAAGGGCTTACATTTTTCGTTATCAAATAACGTAAATTGATTGATTTTTTTCCGGCCTTTTGGGCTTCCGTAGCCCCCACAATTACCGGATGACGTGATGTATGGCATTTGTACAAAAGACTTCCATTTTTCGTTATCAAATGACGTTACTTTATGATTTGTTTGGCCCTTTGGGCGTCCGTGGCCCCCACACCCACCGGCTGACGTGGGTAACGACTCACAATGTCACAACCATTAGTACAAAAAGACTAAGATTATTTGTTATCAAATGACGTAACTTCACTTATATTGTTTGTCTTTTTGGATGCCCATTTCCAACACACCCGTCACTAGGGGCTTGGTAGACATCTAGATCTTTACATACTCACAAAAATGCTAAAAATGTTCGTGGTCAAATGACGTTACTATTGGGTGGGTCTCAGTCGATTCACACGGCTTGCAATTTTTTTTCTTAACTCAATCGATCTACTCTATATCAGATATCTGACTGAATTTATAGTCACAATACACATAATTTACCTATTGCTATTCTACATGTTATGGAACCCTACAAAGTCTGAATTTAGACCCAAGGTAATGAGCTTGCCAGGCAGGGATCAGCCCTTTTCGTCTCTCAGGCAAAAGAAGTCGACCCTTCCACTGGGATTCGTGAAGGGCAGAATATATGTCCATTTCCTTTCAGAATCAATAAAAAAGGTGCGGCAAGGTGTGTCAAACTGCAATATATCTAGAAAGATATGGCCTACTTATGAAAAAAAAAACACATCAAATGATTTAATAAAGCGAAATAGAACAGATACGGCCAGGATCGTTGCAATCATCACTGGCCGTTGGCCAATAAAAGAACATGCGGCTAAGCTACGCTTTTAGTAGTTTCTGCCGTATAGCTGCAAGAATCCTCTAGAGAAAAAAAAAACCATCAAATACTTTCTCTGTTACTGCTCAGCCCTGGCCAGGTCTCGCTTCCTAAGATTTGGAAGCCATTTTCTTGATAATCTAAACGTGCTGTCGAATAAAAGGATAAACGATTTAATATCCTTCCTAAACAGCACCAGATGGACCGATTCTCGATAGACTATTGCCTCATAAGTTTAGGTAAAAACACTACAAATATAAATTTCATATACAAAAATCGGCACTAACTTTCCGGAAAACCACTTAATCTATAACTGGTGAAGGGCTTAAAGCTTTGCCAAAACCTAGGTAGGTTTGCCTTGAATTTGAAAAAGCCAAACCACAAGTACACATACAGCCCGCTCTCAACCCCAATGGAACAACCTGGCACACAGTGTGAGCTTAACAGTCGTGGGCACAGACCAAAACCTAATCCCTATCAATTAACAAATTCTTAATTAACTTTTTGGACAATCAATAACTCTATAACTGGCGCAAGCCTTAAAGCATTGATATATACCTAGCAGGTATTACCTTGCTTGGCAAAGGCTCAGCCACGAGTAGATCTGGTGAAGTGGTATATAGTCGGATATAAACCCTATCGGAAGCACCTTGCATACAGTTGTGAGCTTGGTGCTCTTTTAGGGCTGAGTGAAGAAACCATAACCTAGGCCCCTAAGCAATTCTGTTAAGACTACCAACACTACCCCTTAATCAACAAACAAATCAGGTCAAACGAGTGATGGTATCAAGACGACACGCATAACAGCGCTAATTGGGTTCTTCGGGAACAGGTGTTCTTAGAACCGCCATTTTACCTACCTACCTGAATTTGGACGAACAATCTGGTGCTAATGGCATATCGACTTTTTGTATCAAATCAATGTGGAAGTCCTTCAAGTTCACTCGGTGTAGATTTATTTTTAAAAGTCATCATTCCAGTCCAGATATAGTGAACCATCATATTTTGAGGAACAAGCTATTATCCATTTCCTCACCATTCTAACCTTATGAAGTGGATTCAATCATAACTAATTTAGTCCATATAAATAATATAAACTTCCATCGAATCAATATTGCATGTGGTGTTCCTCAGGGAGGCCAACTAGGTCCCCTTCTGTGTTAAACTCCCATCAAATCAATATTGCATATGGTGTTCCTCAGGGAGGCCACCTAGGTCCCCTTCTTTGTTTAACTCCCATCAAATCAATATTGTATGCGGTGTTCCTCAGGGAAGTCACCTAGGTCCCCTTCTATGCTTAACTCCCATCACATCAATATTGGATGTGGTGTTCCTCAGGGAGGCCAACTAGGTCCCCTTCTGTGATTAACTCCAACAAATCAATATTGCATGTAGGGTTCCTCAGGGAGGCCACCTAGGTCCCCTTCTTTGTTTTACTCCCATCAAATCAATATTGTATGCGGTGTTCCCCAGGGAAGTCACATAGGTCCCCTTCTGTGCTTAACTCCCATCAAATCAATATTGGATGTGGTGTTCTTCAGGGAGGCCAGCTAGGTCCCCTTCTGCGATTAACTCCAACAAATCAATATTGCATGGGTTCTTCCTCAGGGAATCCACCTAGTTCCCCTTCTTTGTTTAACTCCCATCAAATCAATATTGCATGTGGTGTTCCTCAGGGAGGCAACCTAGGTCCCCTTCTTTGTTTAACTCCAACATATCAATATTACATGGGTTCTTACTCAGGGAAGCCACCTAGGTCCCCTTCTTTGTTTAACTCCCATCAAATCAATATTGTATGCGGTGTTCCCCAGGGAAGTCACCTAGGTCCCTTTCTGTTTTTATTTCTTGTAAATGATATTCAACTACATGTTCGGCTCATTCGAGTCCACGTTTTATGAAGTAATTCGCTAACTCAGACTCAATGCTCTTTGAAAATATTTTTGTTGTTGTTTTTGTAAAGGATATAATTGCATAACCATATAAAATGGCCCTTTTTGTTGCATTGATCTGCAATTTACAAGCCATTTCAAAGACTCAATTATGAACTTAATATGGCCTTATCAAGGTGTTCAAAAGCAGCAGTTATGATTTGTTAGTTAACCACAGTGTATTCTCTATTTGATGAAATTAATATATAATTATCTTTTGTATTTTAATTTTGTATGAATTTTCTTCTTCGTTCATTCATGTTTGATTTTGTGAAACTTTTAAAATTCCAATTCCAATTAAGCAAATGCCTTTCTTTCAATTGGGTGTCCGTAAATTTTCTTTAGGATGGCTCATATATAGAACAACCAATTGATCTGTCAATAACGGTATTCAACTGTCACAAATTTTAATAGAAACGCAAATTACAAAAGCCAAGTACATAAATGTACATATATTTAAGGAATATTGAAAGCTATGGAATGCAGAATTGAAAGGAGAGCGACGACTTTCATTTGTGATTAATTACCCGAAAACTCATTTTTGCAGCTCAACATCCTATTTCAAAGGTTTTGTTCTTTGATTTTATGCCCCCATACGCCCACATACGCGAATACCAATTTTCGTAATGCAAAACTCGTTGATTCAATATCGACGAACATAGGCCGACCGACCGGCTGGCACAACCGACGCGGCGCACCTTTCTGTTTATAGTCGATTTTCTAAAGCACAATTATAATGACCAGCACACTGCGATGGTGTTCGATTTCGATGCACAGAGGATCTTTCAGTTGAATACACTGAGTAGAGTATGTATGTCCTGTGTTGTGTAGTGCAAGCTGTATATTTGGACTATTTCGGTGGCGTTCTATATTATACATTTCCAAAAACGTGAAGAGTCTCATGTCATTTTCGGGATTTTAAAAGTGTTGATTCTAGCTTTGGAGTTGTTTGGTAAAAAAACTCATTACATTTCAGTGAGGGCCATCAGCGACGAACATACTGATGAGGTTTTCCTCAGACTCTGATTTTATCAAAGCAGACTTTCATTTTATCAAATTACTTTGGTTTTTCAAACACTCCAAAGTCCAAAAGAGGGTGGGAGATGGAAGAATTAATTTCTGTATTCGAAATTGGTAGGAGGCACAAAACAGAGAGATCTACTATCTGATTACTGTGAGAACCTACTGGTTTCTCTTTGACAAAAAAAAAACACTTTCATTTGAAATCAACAAAATGGAAAATGCAGGGCGGTTGCAATAGGTAATAGTCAAGAAGAAAAAATTGCAAATGTTGTCTTTGTAAACCGTTCATTAAATTCAATTCAAAGATTGCATTCATTCTTCACTTCACTTTGAGACTTCGACGCATATTGGTGAGATTTTGTGATGTAACTGGGAGGAAAGTCTGATTAAAACAAAGCACTTTAAGGTTATGAAGGGCAAGAATGATGCAAAAGAATTAATAAAATGTAAAAGAATGCATGAATTCTCAAAAGATTGCATTCAATTGATTGCTATAAAATGAATGTGGGAAAAATTGATTGCAATCTTTTCGCAGTTTAAAAGTGAAGTCAATGAATGAAATCATTTTTATTGAATTCATTAAGGATTGCATTCACAAAAGAATGCATTCTTTTACAACTCTTGGTGAACATTTCTTGCCGTATTTGGTTTACAATTCCGAAACAAAAATTAAATTCAAATCACCGAATTATTTCCATGCAAATAATTATTGCATACAAAAATAGTTGTTTTCAATTTTAAGCCCTTTCAAATATTAAGTAAGGTCTATGGGTCTTGGATATTACAAAAAATAGGTAAAAAAATACAAAGCTATTTTAAGAGAAGCTCAACTCTTTAGTTAACCTTTTTTTTTTATATTTACCGAAATTACACCCCAACTTTTCAATCCAAAACTACATTCTAACCTTCTCAGAACTACCGGACCTGCCATCCATTTAACTGCGAAATATATTTGTTTGCGTTGCATGAATAAAGGAAGTTAGGTACATAACATTTAAATATTGCAATATTGGAAGGACTATTAATAAATGGATAAAAAAGCTATTTTGTTTTTTGCAACTTTGAATCATTTTTAATTTTTTTTTTTTTTTTTTTTTTTTTTTAATATTTATGTCCACTTTACCTACATATGTATTTGATGTATGTGTATCAATTTATCTACCAATGAAAATATTATTTTTTTATATATCTTGATTCTGGTCAATATTTGAAGTGCAGTTTGGCATGATATTTGTGTTTGCTCATTTTGTGAGTACTTACATGTTTTTTTTTTTAATTTTATTATGATGATTGCGTTGGTTAATTTAAACAGGGAATAAAGGTCTTTGAAGTCAATTGATATTTGTTTGCTTTGTAGATAAAATAAAAACATTTTCAGTTCTATGTTCTTTACTCAAATTGCCTGTGATTGAAATTCACAGTAATTAACTCACGATATAGACTGAATTTTTTTTATTTAAATCAACCAAAAATATTAAACTGAAATCCTCTCAGGCTTATCTAGATAATATTTATAACATATGTATATACCTATGCAAGTAAGTTAGGGGGGGCTGGAAGTTGCACAAAAAACAAGTGGATTAAAACATTTGTATTTATGTAATGAATTGTGAAAAAAAATTGAAAATAATGAAGAGTAACAGTATATAAAATCAGATATAGATATTCTTAGAAGAGCAAACAAAATAATGAATATTGAAAGGGGTATAATATAATGTAGGTAGTCTGGGTTCGATTCCCAGGCTCGTTGACCTAAAAAAAATCCGCTGCTTTCTCTTGCGAAGTGACAAATCCTCCAAGAGTATCGCTTGTCATGAATAAGTGCCTCTCACCTAAGCCGTTCAAATTCGAAAGAAAATAGTAGGCCCCTTCCATTCCTGCCGATCACACCCACACAGGAATGGCTGAGAGTTGTAAATCACTAGGCCCTGTCTGTCCACGAGCTATTGCGCCACCAAATATATTTATTAATTTTTTTATAGGAAACTCAGGCAATTTATTTTTTAAAGGGTTGCCAACCCTGGAAATCAAAGTCTTCTGTTTAACTTAATTTTTAAAGTCAAAGTGATTTGAATAGGCGTGTTCAATACAGTTTAATAGTGATCTGGTTAATGCAAAAGTAGATAAATAAAGTAGACTTTCCTAACCCACTCACTAAATAATTTGTTCCATACTTTGTTAAAAGGTAATTTGAACTATGAACGAATGAATGAATATTGTTGGGTATAAGACCACTGCGACCTTGTCCCTAGCTGGATGAGATGGCTCATTCTAAATATATACAGCTCATCCTTTAATTTTTTTCCTTTAAGGAACTCGAGTATTTGAAGTACTTTTAAAGAAGGTAGTTTGCTCTCTTCAATCTGGTGGTAACTCAGATGTCTATGTCTCTGGAGCATAAATGCATCGATTTGCCTAATATGTGGTCTAGTGTCTCCACATGGGCGTTGCAGAATCTGCACGTGGCACTGGTCACTAGGCCAAGGATTTTGAGGTGCCTTCTTATAGTTTGTAGCGGCCAGTGAGGAATCCCGTTATTATTCTGAGTTTGTTCCTCCTTAAGTTGATGAAGGATAGAAAGTGTTTCTGGTTGTAGCTTCCAAGTAGGAATTCATACCAGATTTTTAATCCTTTTGCCTCTTCTCCTCTCCTCCCCTCCCCTCTTCTGTTTTGATTTTGTTCTTTATCATATCTTTTCTCCTATTCTATTGTAGGATTCTGGCCCCGTTAGGGGTGTTGTTTGTTTTTGTTTTGTTTTGTTTTGTTTTGTTGAATCTGACTCTATATTTCCTGAATGCCAACGTGGCTCGGTACCCAATGAAGTGTGACAGTATTACTTTTGGCCAGTTCGTTAAGCCTGCCAACACACTTCCATACTAGTTTAGAACTAATGGCATACGAGTTTAGTGCTTTGAGTGCGGCCTGGCTATCTGAAGTGGTGGCAATGCTTTGGTGTTTTTGTAGTTTTTTCGAGGTTACATTCAGCACACTTCACAATGGCATTTATACTTCTGCCTGGACGATGCTAGAAGACTCTGTCCCATCGGCAAGGAGAGTTAAATTCTAGGCCCAAAATTTCCTGCACCATTGTCCCTTCGGTTGTTCTCGATCCATCAGTATCGCACTAGATGGCGTTGGCTTTAAAAGTGAATTATGAATTAACATTTGATTATTTCTCTACTCAATGCCCCACTCAATTAAAACACTTGCAACTTTGACAGTAGGTTAGGCATGGTCTGTGTCGATGTTTCACTATTTACCTAGCAACAGATATAAGAAGTTAATGAATATGTTCATTCATATGATTCTTTGTCAAACAGAAACTATCCTCCTTTCTTGTGTCTTAGAATTTCATTTAAAAAATTCCTCTCCTAGAAATCAAATAAAATCCCACAAATTAATTTGTAAATTCCATTTCTAGTTTCTATGAAATCAAAAATTAAGTCCTTTCTGATGCAATATGTTTTCTCAGATTTCAGACGAAATGAACAAAATTTTCAAGTTAATAAATAAATAGAAATTCTGATAATATAGAAATTGAATTTTTGGATTGCAGGAAAAAGAAATATGTCATCGAAAAATGTCCACCTACAGTTTCATTTTGGATTTATACTTAAATTCATTTTACCTTATTGGATTCTAGAGTTCAATCATATTGAATCATTTCTGTGGTATCCTAGTCATTTGAGTGAGATCCTAGGAATTTTTTGAAAATTTGTGGATTTAGATACCTACCTTTGAAAACTTGAGGTACTTCCCTAAAGGTACTCATAAACATAAATTAAAAGTAAGTTCATAACACAGATATGCACGAGACAGGAGTGTATAGCACGAATTTGCTCTTGCAGTTCCAACACTTTAATCTTTAAACTGGCTAGACATTCCTTGTTTTACCATATATTCAATAATATTATGTTACAACAGGTGCTCAAAGTGTCCTTTTTGGATTGGGGTGCATGCTAGAGTCCGTTTTTGAACTTCTCTACGAATAATTATTAATGCCAAACTGGTGCCTCTCTTTTGATGACGCTTCGATAATACTCTCTTCTAATTCATATTAAGTTGCTATTTCATTTGAGTAAACAAGTTCTTTCATTCTTCCACATAGAAACAAAAAAATCAATTCTGGAAGGTCGGGGGATCTTGCAGAGCAGTGAACTGGTCAATTTCCTGAAAACACTCTTATTGCCTACACCCGTATGCGCAAGCTTGCAAATTATAAATAATGCCATCCTCTAAGTATAAATTTTCAAATACACAAGAATTTTTAAAATCAGATGCCTACAATTCTTATCCCCCAGTTTACCCCACCAATAGTTAACTTTTGGGACCTGTTAAGCCTTCAAGCCATTTTATAAGTAGATTATACCTAAACATTCAAAGAAAAAGAATTATTTAGCTATGTTTTCTGATATAAGCCAGTACTTATATTTAAAAAAATAACATTTGTTTCATATGGTTTTATTTTATTTTATTTTATTTTATTTTATTTTATTTTATTTTATTTCATTTTATTTTATTTTATTTTATTTTATTTCACTTTATTTTATTTTATTTTATTTTATTTTATTTTATTTTATTTTATTTTATTTTATTTTATTTTATTTTATTTTATTTTATTTTATTTTATTTTATTTTATTTTATTTTATTTAATTTCACTTTATTTTATTTTATTTAATTTTAATTAATTTAATCTTATTTTATTTTATTTTATTTTATTTTATTTTATTTTATTTTATTTTATTTTATTTTATTTTATTTTATTTTATTTTATTTTATTTTATTTTATTTTATATTATATTATTTTATTTTATTTTATTTTATTTTATTTTATTTTATTTTATTTTATTTTCACCATTTCTACAATATAATTTTTTGATTTTATATTTTTTTTTCGTTTTTGTATAAAGGAAATGAGAAAAAAGAGTTCGTTTTGCACAGAAAATCGAAAGAAAGCTTCACTTCCATAGTGCGTCTGCGTACCTACACTTGTTGTGGAATCCAAAATTGTATTTTGTTTCTGAAATGCTATAGAGAACGATGCTTTCTCCGTCTTTCGGTGTAATCACTTAATCAATTTCAATTTTCTATGAATGTGTGGTCATTGTCTAAGGCGATTTAGAAACTGAATACCTCCAATACATGTTGGGAGTTATAAGAAAAAAAATGAACGATAATGATGACTTAATCTAAAATATCTAATTAGATATTATGATTTCCTATCAGCACATCATTTTGTAAATTAACTTAATTTGCTCTTTTATCAACTCTTTGCCATTTTCCTTCAATTTGAAAAGCCTTTGAACCCCAACGCCATAACAAGCATCCAAGCTGAAAGTGTCATTTCATTAATGTGTAAATTGTTTAACTAAGATCAAAAGAAAAAAAAAAAGAAAAGAAGAAGAAGAAGCAAAAGAAGGAAAAACACCTTTACACAGAGCAAGCAATTAATGAAACACCCTTTTCAAAATTAGAAAATTAACTCTGATTTCATTAAAAACCATCCTTGTCAATCCTTTTTCGTTTTCTTTTTTTTTGGTTGTAACTTTTAATCAGGATAGAAGATACTACTAAAACAAATTTCCCTTGACTGCCTGTTATGGAGGAGGATTTCAAAAAAAAAAAAAATACAAAATGAACATTGCAAGATTAGCAAGGACCTTTTAAGTCCTTTTCAATGTACCTTCACATTTTTGCAATATATCTCTCAACAATCTCTGTATAGATGAGGTGCCTATAGCCTATACCTACGTTATAAAGCCCATTGTTAGCATTTTCTTTTATCTCCACCTCTACAAAACTAATATACTATCTCATTTTTAAGTCTAATAATGGTGGAATATTCAGGTCAGGATCAAAAGAACTGAAGGATAATAATTGCCTGCAGCGCTCATTCTTCCCATCAGAAAAAAAAAAATGTACCTAAGTATTGAGAGAAAAAAAAACTTCCTTTCGATTGTGTATTGGTAAGGGTTTTGTTCGTCATTTTTTAATAGCGCACATCCATGCCACCACCCTCTCGCAACACTACCCCCCCCCCCTCCCTCCTCTCCCCTGCCATCACAGCGATTTGAATGCCTTTCGCTTTCGCTCTTTTGAATACATCAACAAAAGGAAAGGATGCGAGAAAGTCATTAGGTCAAAGGATAATCCAACGTTATTAAGGCTTCATTATGTATTTTATGATAAATTGCCTATCCGGCAGATTAGAAAAGAACGAATTGATTTTATATTTTTTTGTTCTCTTTTGTTTACCTTTCCTTTGTAAAAAAAAACCTTAATCGTTTGCGTGGGTGTAGGGAAATGGGGTGGGGGAAGGGAATTAAGGGTGTCGACAAGGTTGGTTGGAAATGACTTTCATAAGCAGAAAAAAGTTTGAGAACTTTTTGGAAATTGATTTTTTTTTCTTCTGTTTGGTGTTTGTTCCGCTATTACTTGAGTAAATAATAGAATCCTTATCCTTACCCTGGTTTTGAAATAACCAGGCTGTATGTTTCCGATCGAAAGAATTAATAAACTCTGAATTTTTTTTTCTCATTTTTTTTTTTTTTTATGATTAAATTGAAAAAGTTCTCGATGTTAAGAGGGTTGATTATTTTTTTTTTTTTTTTTTTTTTTTTTACGTTTCTTTACTTTTTAAGCTGTTTACTCAGTTTTGCGTTCAGCGTTGTCTTTTTGTGGTTGAAAGGTGCGGAGTCATAATATTTGGGAAGATTTTTTTTTTTTTTTTTTTTTTTTTTTTTTGTGGTGATGGTTTCTTAATTCTTTTTCGTATTTTTCGTTTAAGCTGTGGGTTATTGCATTGTCGATGAGTTTTAAAAGTCGCATTATGGCTTATGCAAATAATGCTTTTAAAAAGAAAAAAAAAAAAATCGAAAAACCTTATGGAAAAACTTTTGATAAAAGTTGAGGTTACAGTATGTGAGGAGAGGTGATTTGAGGTTTTTATTTTGAATTCATTTTGAGGGGTGATAGAATAAGCCAAATGATAAAGTTATTTCAAGTGGGTGATGTGAATTTGATCTTGAGTGAGTGAAATACTTGTTCAAAACAATAAATATTTGAAAAAAAGAACTCTTCAATGGGGGAATGGAAAGTGATTAAAAGTGTAAAATTTTGTTTGTTCAACATTTGCTACAAAATTACCAAATGTGGCAAAAGGTGGTACAGTCAATATAGAATTTAAGAACAAAATTGTTTAAAAGGCAGAATTTTTGATTTTATTGTTCCACAATGTCTCTCTATAGCATTGATTGCCAACCTTTTTTAACTCATGCCTCCAATGGCAACTTATTGGAGTATCTATATAGTACTCTAAATTTAGTGGAAAGAAAACTCTGCTGCTCATGAGAGTATCTACTGAACGTTTTTTTCTTATTATGTGAGGACATAAATACAGATTCTTTTGACATTCGATAACCAAGGTATTTATAATTTTTCACAATTTCAATGGTATTTGAACTTAAAAACCCATTTTTTAAGGGCAACCATCTCCTATCTTTGGATTCAAGAACAATTTGTTTTGACTTAGAAGCATTGATTTGTAGATCTAAAAGTTGCAATATTATTTAAGGTGAATTATCTGCATCTTAGGTGTTTAGTAGTTAACAATTAGTAGAACAAAATCATTGGTGTACAATTTTAGACGCTAACAGTCAGCCACCAAGGAAAACCTAAAAAACTTGGTCAATAAAAAATAGCAAACAAATTCGGGATCAATACACAACCTACTCAACTCAACTATTACTGCGTCAACAGCTTAACAATCTTCACCAACAAAATTTACCTTAGGCCCAGTTTTTCAGTGCGAGATTAAAGTTAAACCCGAGTTAACTCATCAAATTTGGTGAGTTAACTCAGGATTAACTGAACAGATCCTTTTGATGTTTTATTCACCGAGTTTGTTAAGTGTTTCTCATGCATTCTCCACCAAAAACTGCTTTCTCAGTTAACTGTGGGATAATTTACTTCTAGAGTTAGCTAAGTCTGGCTTAACTCACCACTGAAAAACTGGACCTTAAAGTTTGAAACTTTCCTTTAAGAAATTTAACACGTTTTCCCTCTAGATCATGTTGGAAGACCACTCGATGATATTCTCTGTGCGGCATGTAAATAAGTTAGAGCATCTCACCAAGCAGTTAGGTTAGGTTAGGTTAGGTTAGCTTAGGTTGATGGGCTGTAGGTGTATCTTGTTTTCGTCACATTTAGATCAATATTGATCCACTGTGGTACCCCGATGGATTGGACCATCCCTTTATAAATATAACCTTTGAAATCCTATGGAGTATCGAGCCATTTGAGGGCGTTGATGAAATTCATTAAATTGAAAATGTTATCACCTGTTGACTTCGAGATTTCTGCTAGATTGTTGAAGAAATAGCTACCCAAAAATTTGGCCCCTATTTGGCAGAGTGCCGGACAGTGACCTAGGTAGTGAAGGTAGTCCTCCTCTACTTCTTCGTCTCCGCAGCCTCTGCATAGGTCTTCAGTACTTAGTCTCATATTTTCTTTCTTTGATATCCTAAGATAATTCCTATCAAAAGATTCAGAGATCTTTTCTTTAGGTTCATGATTTTGTCGGTTTTTGTCTTATTGTAGCTAGGCCACAGATTCTTTGTAGTGGTACCAGTTACGAGTGAGTTTCATCTGTCATTGGTAAGTTCCACTATCCAATTTTCTGTTTAATGGCACAGGGTGGAATTTTAACACTGGAGTCTGTTGAACCAGTCCTTGCTAGTTCATCTGCTTTTTCATTTCTTTGAATTCCACAGTGTCCAGGGACCCAGCAGAGTCTGATGTTGTGCTGCGTGGCAAGAACTTTTAGCTCTTCGCGACAGCATGAAACCAGCTTGGATCTGATTTCTGTGACAGAAATAGCTTTGATCGCAGCTTGGCTGTCAATGTAAAAGGTTATATCAGCCCGTGGTATCGCCAACACTGAGACCTGTTCGGCAGCCTTATTCACTGCTAGAACCTCTGCTTGGAAGACACTACTGTAATCAGGGAGTCTATAAGTGTTGGCTTAATCGAGGGACTTCTGGTCCTGCCTACGATCGGATGGCTGAGACCACCAAAAGTACCTGATATTTTCTTGGAACTTGCTGATAATCCAAGCTTAACAATAAATCTACTACCTTAATGTTTTGGGCGAATGAAGACGCCACAAGTAGCATTATCTGTTTCGACTGCTTTTAGCAATAGTCTTGTGGAGACTCGGGATCACTGAATTAAAATTCAAGTTGTATAGTCATCGATTAGTGAAGATTGAGTATAACTTCAGAAGCTGTTTTCAACACTCTTTCTTCGTAGCCTGTCTTCTTAAAACTAATAATCGATCATTTAGAAGATTCTTCGTTGATTTCAATGTCATCTGCTTAAATTCTAAACAAGTGTTATTTTAAATGTTAGAAGTTGCGATTATTCTCCTTCTGCGTGAATTTATCTCACAGAGTTCTCTTCCGAAGAAAAAAGGCCTACAAAGTCGAATACTTAACTTTTTAGAAATCCTCCTTCATTCGCCTCACACTGCATCTGCCTCATTCGTCCTCATTTAAACTCTCACTGTCATCCTTTACGATTTCGATTAGAAATCAATATTTAACAACCCAATTGATTAAATTTCTGGTCTGTGAAAATGGTGCTGACCGTTACTGAATAATTTTCAAGTTAATGTACGAAATTTCAATATTAATCAACTATCAATTGATAATTGAAAATCGCAAAAAAAGGGTGTGCATTTCGGTTTTTGGAAAGTAATTGGTCTTTTTTAACAATGTTAAAAGTGAATAATAAGGTACTGTCGTAAGACTTGTTCTGGTATTTCTTTAATATTTTAATTTTTAAGAAGTTACGCTCAGAGCTTAAACTATTCATTCGGTCCACATCATAAATAACTCAAAACTAATACAAATCAGAACAACCGGATGTGGTACAAGCCCTTCCGACAGCAGGTGACAAGGTGATTGAACTTTTCTTTAAGTAACTTCACCAAAACTTCAGAGAAATTACATTTTTTTGTAAATAAATCTAAAAACAAAAATTATTAAATCTCCCTTTTTTCAAAAATTCAAATTATAAGTAAAACTAAAACTAGTCTACTAACTACTAACGAGTTTTCTGTGCAGCCTTAATCCACTAATGACCTCCTCTGTTGTTATGGCTTAAAATATTTTCCGTCCAAAACACATCTCTTTTTTTAAGATTTAAGTTAATTTCTCTTTAGACTGGGGGGGGGGGAGCACCTCTTGGTATATAAACCGGGTAATAGCTAAATAAAATTAAATCTGTCCCACCATCTGCTGCTTCCAGTTTTTTGTTTTTTTGTTTTGTTCCTTCTTCCAACAATAAAAATAAACTTTCAAGTTTTTACTTTTCATTTGGTTTTGCCTGGTTCAATTTTCGTTTTGTTGTTTTTTTTTCTGTTCCAAGCAGAGTGAATTAAACTTCACCCAAGAAACCCATCCAATGGATAAAAAGTCCTTACAGCAATTAGTGTCGTCTAACCGCGGCCGGCGTGCATACCTCCTAACAGTTCAGTTCTTCAGTTGGGACTCTGAGCAACCCCCTCCCCCCCCCCCCTAAAGTAACTGGTACATAAGCCAATTGCACAATGAAATTGCATAAAGGGAAAAAGAGAATAAAACTGCGAAAAGAATCTACCTCAAGAACACACCAAGCCAAACGTAATAAAAGTCATTTCTGTAAGTTGAGGAGAAAATTAAATAAGAAAGCCCGGCAAATAGTCCTCGGAGCAATAAAAAGTCGTTCCTATTAAAGGTTTCCTAGGCAAATTACACTCTGTGACGTGGGGGCCATATAGCCCCCAAACAAAAAAAAAAAAAAAAACACTGAAACTAAAACAGAAGTTAAAGAAGGAATTCTTTCATTTCTGTCTATCTCTCTCTTTCTCACTCTGGTTTTTTGTCTACTTCTTCAATTCCCATGAAAGAAAAAACTGTAAATCGAACAAAGAAAGGACATGATGGCATTCTATACTTCTTGTTATTCAATTTTCCACCAGTCTACTTTTGCTTCCTTTCTTTTGTTCTTTTTCATTCTGCCTTATCTCATTAAAGTTTGAAGAAGTCAAGTTATTTTTTTTTGGCTTTGCATTTTATGCAATTTGGCTTATATTCGTGGAAAAGAAAGTTTTTCGCTGAACCATTATGCCCTTTTGTACCCCCGCCCCGGAGAGACTAGGTTTTAAGTGTGATTTACATAGAATTGATTTTTTGTTCATTCTTCATTTCCCAGTAATTTTCTCTTTTGTAATGTTAAGTTTAATGGTAATTGTAGATCTTCATTAATTTGTAATTTAGCAATCACAATATTGAAGATACAAAATCCTTTCTTTTTTGTTTTGTTATTGTTGTCTGCTGTTTTTAAATTCTGCTCGTTAATAAGCAATGGGGAGTAATTGCAATTTGAAGTAGAACAAAAATATTGAATTGGATTGTATTTAAGGTAAACTGTAAGAGTCAATCAGGGACTGGAATGCCAAGAAATAGAAGCAATTTAAAATGTAGGTATGTATATTATCCTAAGAATCCTACGTTTAGAAAGGAACGTTGATTTGACACTTGAAGGCTAATGGGTAGGGCCCAGTAGACGCATTGATTTCAAATTGGTATGAAACTAGAATGAATTGAATTGGACTAATGATTCTTGCGAAGAATTGTCAAATTTTCCAAGAGTATCAAAGCCGTTCTGATAGACAGATAGTTGTTGGTCGTTTTCATTCCTGCAGACTCACAATATGCATTCTAATCCAACCGAGCTGTTATATTGCAAAATGTATTTATATTTATATTACTTACGTAAGTTAGTATATGGTTAAAAAAAAAAACTGTTTGTAGCCCGGGTTATTCTTTTTATAACTTTTAGGTTATAAATTTACTTCAATGACATCCATTACCGAAAATGATCAGTAATTATTAAATAACGTGAGTTGGATAATGGTAACAAAAATACAGTTTCAAAAGCGTCAGTGTATAGTTACTGCTTTTTTGAATTTTCATGGAACGTTTTGTAATCGTTTGTTTTGAACGCTATTTCAGCCCTTTTTTGATGTGTAAACATCTATGCTGGCGGTAGAGTGAGACAAAAAATGAACGGTCGTGTGCAACGTTACGTCGTACAACGTTACGGTGTGCAACGTTACGATCTGCATACTAGGATGGGTGTGCTCTCAGTGAAAAAAATCTTAAGATCCTCTTCAAGCAAAAACAAGTCCGTTTTGGATCCGCCCACGTTGATGTTTACACATTTTTTTAAATCAATAGGATACAGTTTTAAGAAAACCTATATAAGGTCTATTCGTTTATTTTCCAAAACTACCAATTTCTAACATTTTTAGGCCAATTTAATTTTTTTATATGAACTTTGAGAGAACTCTGGACTTTAATTGGTAGAAGTTGAAAGTTTGGGGAGGTAAACGAAGAGAGTTATTTCTGCACCAAATCTTGATTTATGGTATTTTTTTAAAATAAATAAAAAAAAAATTAAAAAGTCAACTAAAAAACATTAAAAAAAATTTTTACTTTTTTAACTTTATCACCCGAAAACAACACAAAACTTTTGTTTTTGATTTTTTAATTTTTTTTATTATTTTGCAGTAAAAAAACGACCATATTGTCCAGCCTTAAAGAAAAAAACAGAGTGAGAAAGAAATGTGACAGTTTTGACAATTTTGTCATTTGCTGCTTATAAGAGTGTGAATTTTAGGAATTTTGTTGGTTGAGTTAGAATTTTACTGAGGTTATAGATTGGTTTAAAACAGGTTTTTTTTCTTAAACTTATTCCAAAACATGAAATTTGATTAGTTTGTAACCAATTCCAAATACTCTGTGTAAAAAAGAGTTTTTCAAATACTTATTCCAAACTTGGAATTAGATTTTCTATAATTAGCAACCAAGAAATGATCTTGCCTGTTATGATTATGAAACAATTTTTTTTTATCAACAGGTCTATTGGTAAAATACGGGAGCTAGCAAGTAGTGTGGGACCTGTGCCACACTTAAACTACCAGGAAATCATGACCAATCTATGAAGGATTGACAATTGATTTATATATTTCTTTATTTTAAATCGCATTGTAGGGAAATTTAAGGTTTTAATATAACCCTTCGCTTTAACATTATCAGCTCATGAGGATTATTTCTTCTGAGTAATTATTTAAAATTTTTGTCTTGATATGTGGCTAGGAATGATAGAAAATATTAACCAAATTTAACCTCGTTTTATAAATTGGTTATTTTTAAACCTTCAAATCATAAACATTTAGTGTTAAACATTTAACCTATTTAAGTGAATTTTTTTTCCCCACATCCACATCCAGTGTAATATTACTATCGTAATGAATTTAAGAGTAACAAAATAACCTAAAGTAACCATAATTTAAACTCAAAAACTGCCTTAAAAAATAAGCAATAATAAATAGGTGGTGAGGTGTTTAAATAAAAATTTTATTTTATGATTCACCTCAAGGCCGACAAATATACATACCTACATATATGTATACCATAGCCCTGCATAATACAAACCTCAAGGACATTTCCACAGGAACCAGTATTTTTCTGTTTTATGTATTTTTGCCTGAGGAGACAGATGATAGCTTTCATATTTCGTACTTTCAAATCAAAGTACCTAAAGAAAATCAGGCGATAAACGATGTACCTATTTATAACAACAAAAAATGTTATCTCTATTTTATCCCCTCAGGCTAGACGAGTAGGTAACTTTTCAATCCTTCCCCCAACAAAAAAAAAAAAAAAAAACACACAAAATATCGCTGACACAATCAAAACATCATGCACATCATTTCGATTTTATTATGAGAACAATAAAAAAATGAGAAAAATATCACCACCAAACCACACCGCCCATTGCTTTCCTACAAAAATGATAAAAAAATATGATGTACCATCATCATAGGAAAAGAGGATGTACATATATTAACCCCTGCAGCAGGGGTCGGTTGTTAAACACACCATTCACTCATTTGTAAGTGTGTGTTTGTGTGTTTTTTGATGTGTATTCTGCTCTATCATCAAAATCAGCAGTATCAGTCAGTTCGAAAACTTTAACATATGCATCATGACATTATTAAAGGATTTTTATATATCATCCATATCACACCCTCTTCCCCTCCCCCTCCCACTCCTACACCCCAAACCGCCAACAGCATCACCATCGCCTCCTTCCAGCAGCAACCCTCTGTAGATACTTTACTATCTGTTCGATGCGACAAACATGCTCATTTATGAATAAAGGACGAACAAACGAACAACGAACCAAACAACAAAAAATCCATCCAATAAACTATGGAATAAATGGGTCGAAGGATGTGAGTTTGTTTTTTTTTTTTTTGGAATTATTATTATTTGTCACATAAAAAAAGGATCTTTCCCCAAACTCTACTAAAAAAACAAAAAAAAAAAAAATACCCATCACTACAGTGACGATGATGGAAAGATTTTTTTTTTGTTTTTCATTTATATGTTCTTTTTTGAAAAGATAGAATTGGGGGCACACTCAAATGAAATTTACAAACACCAGCAGAAAAAAATAGGATCTATCACCTTTGTGTAACACTGCCTCCTTAATATTAATATGTTGTCCCTTTTTGACCTCGCTTTTTTTTTTTGCTTTAAGCTTATTGTTTGGGTAAGAATATTTCTGTTTTTGGAATGTAAACGAGAATGTTTTTTGACAGTCTAAAAATGTGTCAATAAACGGGAAATTATGTTTGAGGATTTTTTATTTTTTCTAGATTTGTTTTAGTTACATTATTATGGTTTTTTTTTTGTAATTTGGGATAGAGAGAAAGTGGGTGATAAGACTTGTGTTACATTGAGTTTTTACATTATCAAGTACATTTTTGGGACTAGTAGATTCGAGTGATGGGGTCTATATAAAATCCATTTTCTTTTCAAATTAGATCCTTTCGAATGCAGGGTGTTGTTAATACCAAACCTAATTTTGTTCAAACTTTGATATCAAACTGTGGTTAGAAATGATGCAATAGATGTAGAATTCCTTTCCATAAGCCCCAGTTTTAACTGAATTCTTGAAATAATCACCTTATTCCTCAGACCACTGCAGTGTCCACAAAAAATTCTTTCCAGCTCATATATTATATTTTAACTAGTTCCGGGAATTTCAGTCGCCTTTAAAAGACTCGATGTCTTAAAGGGATATTTTTTGTACTTATTGTTATTAGCCGTGTTTTATTGGTAATTTTATAGCCAGCGCAGTAAAATTTCCCTTGGCAAACAAAAACAAAAACAAAGAGTGTCGATAAATTAGCCAGTAAAAGAGTGGATATATAAGTGGTTATAAAAGTGGTTATACATAGTTAGAACTTTGAAGATGAAGATGGCGCTTTTGAAAAGTATTCATGACTTGAACCTTAATGTTGTTTTTTATTCACAAAATGGATGTGATCTATGATATTTGTAGTTTGGTTGGTGTAGACAAAATGGATGTGAACTATGATATTTGTAGCGAACACAGCCTAAAGTTGCTAAAGCGTTTTATTAACACAGCCAAAGCGTTTTACTGGTGCTTGATTATTGAGCTAGCTATAAATTAGCAATAAAACACACCTATTATTAAAAATTATAAAAAAAAATGAGCAACAAAACGGCAACCCATCATGAATTTTGAAAGCCTTTGTAAAATTAAATTTGTATTACTTTTTATTTATATAAGGATTTTTATGGTAAACAGGTAAAAAAGCTAATTTGAAATTAATTCAGATAATTTTAACACTAAAAACAAAAATTGAATAAATTTAATTTTAGTATCTACCTATATATGTATACTTGACTTTCGGGTGATTCGCATAAGATTCGAAAAAAAAAACCAAGAAATGGGTTATTTTATAACCTATTCCCAACTGATGGCAAGCAAAAACGTAATGAAATAACTTAAATTGAGCATACAGTTATATATTTCGTTGTGGATAAGTAGAAAAATAACCGAAATGAAACGGATTGCTTCTTTATTCCAATTATACATACTTTTGAAAATAAAATTTTTAATAATAAATAGGTAAATATATATTTTAAATAATGTTACCAATAAATTATATACCCAAAAATTATACAAAATATTTTTCTATAATTTTTACAAATTAATTTTATTTTTCGGCTAAGCCCGCAAACATTCAACAGTCATGAAATATAGGTAACTTAAAAAATCACAATAGGCGTTTTTCTTTTTTAGTTCAGAGTTGGTTCAGGGCAGATCACTGAGCGAGTGGAATAAACTCTGAGCAAAATGTGTTCAGAGCACTCCGATTTAATTATGAAACACACCTGAGCACTAAATTAACGTATCTGTCAAATTGCATGAAAACTGTATGAAGTTGGCTGCGCTCAGCATTTTACTCCATTTACTCTGCTTTTTTATTCTGAGCTCACAGAGCACGCTCTGAACATGCTCAGAACTAAAAAAGAAACCCATTTTTTTAGCTTTGAACGATCAGAGCTAAAAAAGAAACACAATTATTTTGCTTGACAGTTCAGGCTCTGCTCTGAACTAAAAAAAGAAAAACGCCTAATGATAAGGAAATGAGAGTGGATTTACGTAAGGAGCTGTTGGGAGTTTGTGAGTCTGAAAAGCTTTGGTTTACTTGCGGTTAGAATTGAGTTAAAATATTGTTGGGGTTGAATTGTTAAGAGAAAGTGACTTAAATAAAAACATACCTATACCAAAACTTGGAATTATGTAGATTGGTTAGTTTCCAATAAATAAATAACACTGTACGTTGTAAGACAAAGTTATTTAAAATCTTATTCCAAATTATTGGCTAGAAATGAATTCAAAATGGACCCAAATATAACGAAGCTTTATATATAAACTTTTCATCTTTAATTGATTGGTTATTTATAAAATATCGAACATATTTCACCTTGAGTTGGATCATATAATCTTTCGAACCAAAATATTTGTGATCAAGTTGTGATCAAAAAAATAATTTACCCCAAGTCAACCTTAGCGTAATATTTTGTTTATTTCAACCGCAAAGCAACGAAGAGTAACGAAATTACAGATTATTTTATTTTAAGTCACTGTGGGTCACATTTATTTTCCACGATAGGCAAATAATCATTTTAAATCTAAATTTAGACAAAAAAAGATTAAACTTCAAGAAAATAATCCGACAAAATTGAATTTTCCTCAAAATGTAGTACCACAAAAGCTTTCTACTTGAATTCAGTTTTGTATTTCTGTTTTCGAAGCGAAAGTATAATATTCCTGGGTTATATCTCGAACCTAATTTTTATATTATGTAAAACAACGTTTGATCTAAAAAGATTAACTTGGTTTTCCTGAAAAAAAGAACAATTTTCAACCCTCAAGATTCCCATCACTTAAGAATTCTCGTTATTGGTTTTTCTTGTTATTTTCTATATTTTAACATGAACACCATTGAAACGTCTAAATAACTTTCATATAAATGTTTTTCAATAAAGATGTACATTTCTATAGAACTTGCCAATAACTTCCAACCCTACACAAGGAAAATATTAAAAAAAAAAAAAAAACAAAGTGTTTCTGCTTTACTATGTACTCTCTTTTTCTTTTGGGATTTGAGGACTTTCGTAGGGTAAGAGCTATAAATTACTAAAAGAATGAACAATTCGAATAGGTAATAATCCTTGAGACAAACCGACAACCTTCTTGCGCCAAAGTGTAAAGATTCAATTGGGAATCGATTATGGTGGTCGCTCCCCTCTTCACAAAAACAAAGTAAAACAAAAAAGTAGAACACACAAAAACAACAGGATAAAAAAGAGGCAACTGAACAGAAAATTGATCTTAGAGTGGGAGAAATATGGGACTTTTTGGGGAGAGCTGTGTGAGTGAGTTTTTGGAGGGTACAAAAGCCAGAAAGACAATCAATTGGATTTTTTGTAAGACCATTTCCGATGATAGCCACAACAGGGCTTTAAACATTCGCCCAACAAAATACATCAGTCTTGCTCGACTACGACTATGCCAATGCCGGGAATCCTAAAAATAAAAGAAACGAAATGTAATCTCGGTAATGGAGTATCTAGATAAATTGTGTAAAACAGATGTGACTCTCTGTCAATCGATTTGCTATGGTAACTTTATTGCCTCAAGGGGTCGGGCGGCCAGCAGGGCGCTGCCGCCATTACTATTGAAATCGCAATTTTATAAAGTTCCAATTTTGTATGTGATTTGTAAGACCCAAGAGTGTTTGTGACTTTTGTTCTGTTGTTTTTCTCTCTCCCTCTGTTTTCCGTGTTCATAAATTAATTTAATTTTTTTTTGTTTCGATTTTCTTCAAAACGCACGATAAACTTTTCTTCTGCTTCTTCGAGAAAGTAACGCGCCATTTATTACCAAACCAACACCAATCCACCACCAAATCTTTGCTCGACAGGCGCGGGTGGGCGGTTTTTAACCTATAAATGCGTGCCAAAAATGTTTTTGACTTACTCTTGCGTTTTGGGCAGTTTATTTTGGGGGAAAAGTTATTTATTTTCTCGTTGTTTTTGACGTTTCAGGCTTCATCCGGATACGGGTTGTAAATATGTTGTGTTTTGTTTGTTCAGGATATAAATTATTATTGTATAAAGTTTGTTTAGATTTTTGAATCATTGAATTGTTATTTAGATGAAGTTTTGTGTTTGTTTGATTTTGTTTTCTTTAACTTTGTTGTTTTGTTTGTTTTTTTTTTATTAAATCAGATACTATTTAAAGAATTTATTCGGAGAGGTACAAAACAAGGCTTTTGTGGAGACTTTTTGGTCCAGGAATAGCTTGTAATGTGATCGTATGTATATAGGACTTTCACAGCAAAAGTATACCTATAAACATCGAATACCAGCCTATGCCGCCTGTGGCGAGGAAATCACTAGGCTGTGTGGGATCTGCAGAAAATTGTAGGTCGCTTCCATTCCTGCTGACTCACCAGGCAGTTTTCTCTCCACAAGCTGTCGCACCACCAAATTTATTTTATTTATTTATTTTCCACAATCGTTATTGTTATCGAATAACACATCTTCGGTGTGAAATAGAATTGGGATGAACCTGTTCACGTGACTTCGGTAGCTCAATGCGGAGTGTTTATGGACTGAAGACGCTTGATCTATTTTTGAGTCCTGTTTATGGGCAAAAGTTTTTCAAATATGCAAATTGAACATAATTAACATTACAATCGATAAACTTTCTAACAAAAAAACCACAACTTCTATTTAAGTTCTAACATAAAAATACAAAAACCAACAGAACTTCAAACTGAAAAAATAAACTCCAGACATCACCAAAACTGTGAAACTAAAATATGACTTTGTCCATGTCCATGTCCATCAGTAAAATTAATGAAAATATATTTTGTCTCTTTCTTGAACATTAAATCCGAATTCATTGCTATTGCTGCTCGAGCAAACTGTTTGTTTAGTTTTGTCCTTCTTGAAATCGTGTAAACGACTCCGACAAGAACGAATTCCTCACACGCAAAGTTTACATAGCCACATCTTTTACCACCACCACCGGCCAACGTCAGCATCATCTTCATCTGGAACTGTTAAATCAACTGTACGATTTGTGCCAGTCCGTCACGTCTGCGATGACAGCTGAACTTTTTTTTATTGCTCCTTCTTCCAAAAGTCTTCGCTTAGCTTGAAAATTTAGTTTCTTTCGTCCTGCGAGTCCTTGTTGTTGTTGTTATTCTATTCCTCAAAGTGTGACTTGGAAATGTCAGTCTTGCTGAATGATTTATTGGTTTCCATCGATTGCACTTGAGAATTGAAAGTCAATTTTAAATGTAGTTTTCTTTTTTACTTTTTACTTTTTCGTTTTTTATTTAAGTTTGTGCTGGTCAAGAAAGTATTTACTGCTAAAAAGAATTTTTTGTTTAGTTTATTTCAAATTCTGTTCGTGAAAACTTAAATACAGTGTTTGTTATATCTAATCAAAGATAAATGGTGCAGTTGCGTTGCTTTAATAAGATTTCTTTCTCTTGAGTTTTTTTCTCAAGGAATACACCGACGCGAAGTTTAATTTATTTAATTTTACTCTTGGCTCCGGTTTGATCAAATGTAAGAGTTTTCTTTGAAATTAAGACAAATCTCACTTTGTACACAAAAAAGTTTGAAGATTGTTTTGTTTTCGAAATAAATATCTCCTTGTCTTCTCTTCTTGCTTAAACTTTAACTATAAAGATTCTTTGTGTTTTTTCAGTGGTAGATAGATATCTTTAACTCAAAATTCACGTATTTTTGGAGTTTTATTCGGGCCAAAACACGCAATGATATTATTTACTTTTAAATAGGGTTATCTAACAGATTATTCTATTCTGAAAATTCTGTGTCTTTAATTATAATTTAAGAAGAAAATCATTGTAAAATGTAAAAATGTCCAAGAAAATTCAATCATAGAAGAAAAAAAAGTTACGTATACGCCACAGTGTATATTTCATTTTAATTGGCTTCCACTTCCAGAAAATGCAATCAAACTATGTTCATGCAAAGTTTACTTTAAAATGCACTCTTTAAGTCTAAAATATCTTAAGATACAATCAACACAAACACAAATGTTGTACGCGCCGCGGAACACTCTGCCTCTGTTATAGGTGAAGTATGTATTGAAGTTTAGGTCTCAAAAAAAAAATATCCTTTAAACCACTTTCAAGTGATGACGTGGTATTGTATACCATTCTAAGCTTCCATGCACTGTACATATGCTCTGTTCACACACTCATGTAAGAGTATACCTTATATAGGTATAGGTAAATGTAAAAGGAAGGATTAAAATCAACGGTACACATGTACAAATGCGGAAACCAAGCTAGAGTCTGGTGTTTTAAATGTTAAGCACGTGCTTGAGGAAGCATGTGTGGTGCACACAATTATGTAAGACAAAGACGGTCGGGTACCATTTTCTGCCATAGACATTAAATTCAGCTGCATTGTGTGCCTTAACTTCGTTGCAAGTCGTGAAATTTTCAAAAAAAAAAAAAAAAACAGTAGGAGTGGGCGTGGTGGGTGAAGATGAGTGCTGTATCCGCCCTAACGTGTCGTTCACATCTGGTGCACTCATTTAAACTCTAAGCTGAGGATAAAAGTCTTAGTGCATTTAAGATGTACAAGTGTTGTTTTGCAGTGCAAAAAAAAAAACGTGCTGCACAGGAAAATTTGTAAGGGATGTCATATTAACGTTTGGTGGTAATTTAAGGTGTTTCATAAATAATAAGAAGTCACTTTTTTTTTTTAAACTTTAAAATTTAAATTACTCACTAGAGTAAACTTCTTGTGCAATTGGAAAAGGCTGAGAAAGTAATATATATATAAATGACAAATACAAAATTATTAAAAAACAACAGTTACACTTACAATGCCATGACACATTTTTTTGTAACGTCAAAAATTGTTTCTTTTATTGTGTTTTTAAATAAACTTGTTTTAGAGAATAGTTCTAGAAAAATTAATTTTTAAACTCAAAATTTTGAAAAAATAATTGAAAAAATTTTGTTCAAACTAATTTTGTTCAGAATTTTACGTTATTAGGTAGTATTTTTGTTTTCAATATTCAATGGCCCTTATTAATTTTAAGTCAAACAATAGAAACTGGATGCTAAAATCTTTTCTAGTTTTTTAGAAAATTGAAAATAACAGAAATAAAATTTCCTTAATTTGAGTTCAATACTTTGCTGAAGTTGCTCTAAAGTCCCTTTTTTCCACTACGTAGGTAGTAAAGTATGTTTACTTATTTTCAATTTGCTCAAAAAGTACAAGACACTTAAGCATCCGGTTTTCTGTTTTTGACTGCAAATTTATGAGGACACTGAATTTTGAAAACAAAAATAGTACTAAACAAAGTAAAATTTTGAAAAAAATAGCTTTGAACATATTTAAAAATTTTTTTTTTCTTCAAAATTTTGAGTTTGAAAATAAATTTTTCAAAAACTGTTAACTAAAAAATTTTTATTGATTTGGAGAATATAAGAAGAGATGTCTGGCTTTACAGACAATTATAACATAGGATTGTAAGTGTTACCGTTGATTTTTATATATTTTTTTCCTGTTTTAAGTCATTTTTTTTTTAGAAAATTGCGCCTTTCGGCTAAACGGAGGAACAGATCCCAACTCCCATACGATTTTTTCTTGTCTCGACCAAACCTACACGCTCTAGCTTTTTGTCACTCCTAATGCGAAACACCCTGTAGCGAATGATGCCAACTTTACCCTACATATATCAAAGGAAGGATAGAAATTAAATCTCTCATAACGTTTTGTGGAATTAAGTCTTAAAAATCTAAACTACTAAAATTCAAGGAAGCTTACACCAAATTTCATGCAAAATATTTTTTTTAGAAGACTGATTTCTTCAAATAAAAAAAATTGCAACAACCACATTATTGATTGGTTTCAAAACTAATTTCATAGTAAAACTAGTTTTATAGAAGTTTTGGAGTCCCAAGTTTTGTACGGTCTTATGAATTTAGAGTTTTATCCAAATTTAGTTTTAAGTTTTCGAGTTTTAGGTATCTATATTCTTTTAAAACAAGTGAATAATATGGCTGTAAGTAATTTAACTTCTTAAAGTCTACATTCTCAGACCAATATTCAACTAACTTAACAATGAGCTGCAGACTCGAAACTATTAACATACAGCTCATCGATTTATTTCTTTATTTTTGTCTGTTTGATACACATTTTGCAATCTCTTTCAAACCGATTTCGCTCTGAGCTGGAGACTTAAGCTGGCATCCAGTTCTGAGCTATATGACAAGTTCATTGAATTTTTGAACAACAACAACAACAACTTAAAGGTGCTGCCACCAATTTTTTACAAATTAATTTATAATTCGTTTATTTTTTGTTTGGCTGGAGATATAGCTATTTCATGGGGTGCCAAGCCGCCTATCATCAGTCTCCAAGCCAAGCCGCCTATCATCAGTCTCCTTATTAGTGATGCTGAGCTTTAATCCAATTTTTTATGAAAAAAACTTTCTACAAGCACACCATAGGATTCGAATCCACACATATCAGATTTGCTCAGTCTTAGAAGTCGTATGCACTACGCATTCCACCGCTTAAGACCACTGACGTCACAGGTCAAGATGTTTTGTTTGTTTATCAAATGCATTTGGAGCATCATATGACTAGTCTCTAAGGCCTGCCGCCCACTAGGCAACTTTTAGTTGCTCACCCCAGCAACTTTTAGTTGCTCCCGGTTCAATTACATTGGCTTATATGGGAGAGCGCCCACTGGGCAACTTAGTTGCCGGCAACTTTAAGTTGCTCGGAGTTGCTTGCGGAACTTAGTTGCCGGCAACTCCGGGCAACTTTTAGTTGCTGACCCCCGCCCACTAAGCAATTTCCGAGCAACTTTCAGGAATTTTCGAAAATTTAACGATTTTATTTGTTGTCCATTGAAATATTACATTGATTTTGCATTTTAGACAGGTCAAATTGAGATAGGTTTAGGTGGAGCACGTTTTTATAGAAAATTAAATACAAAAAAACACAAATATTAACTCTCAAAAGTTGCTCGGAAGTTGCCTAGTGGGCGAGGGCAAGCAACTTTAGTTGCTCGGAGTTGCCGGCAACACCAAGCAACTTAAAGTTGCCGGCAACTAAGTTGCCTAGTGGGCGGCAGGCCTAACTAATCGAGAATTCAGTTTAAAATTGATTGAAAATTATTGTACCAAATAGACAGAAGAGAAAATAAGTTTAATCAGCTTTAACACAAAGAAGAAGCACCAAAACTCCTAAAAAAAAAACTTAATAATTTAAATATCAAAGGATTTCAATGAAACAACAACATAGATGAGCTGCCACCAAGTCATTACAGGCCAGAGTTATAGCTATTTAACGGCTTCCAGGCCGATCATCAGACACCTTTTAGTGGTGCTTAGTCTATTACGTTAAATTTTAATTTGAAAACTTTTTGCCCGGCTGGGGATTGAACATAGACCAAGTTTCATTCAAAACCTTCAATATTAATTTGATGGCGCATAAGCTTTGCAGCCAAACTGCGAGTGTGTTATCACATAAAAAAACTATTTTTCTATTTAAATATTAATTTTATCAAACCTCTCTGTTGACCAAATAAAATCATCTGAATATTCTTCGCAGTTTCAAAGTTTTTTTTTATTTATTTAAGGACAAAAAGCTCCAATTTATAAATCGTTCCCAATTAAATTGCAAACAGAAAGAAAAATAAATCCCAAAAGAAAAACAAAAATCTCGGTTCTGCATTACTTCCACCTAAATGAATCCATTCTTCAACCGAGACACGTTTTTCCTCTTACCCGAGATTTGAAACTGAAAATCGAAATTGGAGAGAAAAACTTTATACAGATTTTTTTTTTTTTTTATTTTACTATTTGTTTGTTGTATTTGTTTTCTATCAATTATTATTCTCTTCAATGAGGTTTCTTTTTCTACTTCTGTCTATTTTTCTCTATCCATACATTTCGGTTCAATTAAATGAATGATTTGCTATTACATAAATCCCAAGTCGTAATTACGGAGATAGAACATGATGATGAAAAAAAAAACAAAGGGAATTATCCTTCTGCTTGGAGGAAAGTTTTTTTTTTTTTAGAAATACGATAAATACTTGTATCTAGGAATCTTCTGGTGTTTGTTCTGGAAAGAAAAGATAGATGGCGTTCAAAAGGAGGAGATATCGATATCAATACCTAATTCTATGTTTTTTTTTTTTTTTGTATTATTTTCTCCAGAGATATCGTTTTCTTTTGTCAATTTAAACAATACAAGTGGAAAAGCATTTTATGTGGAAGTAATTTGAGGAAGGCAACCAGCCGGAAGGGAAGCAAAATCGATAAATTAAATTAAACACGATCTAATTAAGATAAACCAGAGGAAGACAATAAAATTGGAGAAAGCAAAAAAAAAGAAAGACTTTATGTGTGTCTCAGAGCTTATCTCTCTCAACTAAATTTGTCTAAGATTCCGTGTAGGCATTCAAAATTGGAGAAATTAAAATCCCTGGGGGTTGTTCGTCTTCCCAGGAAATTTTTCTTATAATATTTATGTATATTTTTGTGTGTTTTTATAATTTTCCAAGAAGGGTGTCTGTGCTTCAGAAAAAATTGTTTTCTTGCGCTAAAATCAGTCGTGTGTGAATTGTCATTCGCTGAGTTTGCTAAAGCCATCATGTGATGTCCCAAGCAGACACGAGCACAAGAATGGTATAGAGCTATCTACGAGACAAACCAAATATTTGTAAGGATTCATTTTGAAGGCATCTCGTGAGGGCTGAGGCTGTCTATGTAAAGTTGGTTTAAACAGAAAGACGTTCATATAAGATAGACTAAAATGGTAAAAGGGATTAAATCGACGGTAAACAGTTTTCTCATTAAATTTGTGTTTGTTGTTGCTGTGTCATTCCTTCATCTTGATATCCTTAAACATACTACATTATTTATGAAGATGAAGCATTATTGTCAGTGTATTTTTTTTTTCTTTCTATTTGTCTTATATGTATTATCTTTATTAAAAAGTCCATTTGCTTGTTTGACCAGACTAATGGGAGTTTAGTATTTGTCAAATCATAATATTTTTTTTGTTACAGATTTAGAATGAGGGTGGAGCGATTGTTTATAAATCTGTGTTTCCGATGAGCTGATGAGATATGTTTTTTGCCTTCATCTCTGGATTGGAATTATCTTAACGGGCATGTGAATCACTAGATTGTTTTCTATATTCCTTCGTTCAAAGTTCTCAACTTTACGTTTCAATGACGATTAGCGCAAGTTTCCATATGCTCCAGCTTATTTCGTAATACCAAATTATCCTCCTGAGCCTGCCCCTGGCTACTTATTTCTTCCATGTTCGACTATTTTTGGGCTTATCATCGAGTAGGTCGGGGCTTTCTAATTCAGCGGTCGACATATCACCTACGGACAGCGTCGAAGGTATAGACTGAGTGCCTAGTTCATTTGTCAGTGTTGAATGTTAACGTTTGTTAACTGACAGTTGATGTATCCAATATCGATTGCAATTTCACAAAAACTTTATAAACCAAACTGACTCACCAAATAATTTCAATTGCTTATACTCGTATTACAGTTAAGAATTACTTTTAGGTAGATTAGTGTTACAAAAAACTTGAAACAAAAGAAGAAAAATCTAGAAGAATAATTTATTATCTAATAAGCAGTATTTTCCCTCAAACACCAGGGTTGCCAGCTAATTATATTTTACCTTTCGGAGCTTATAACTTGAGTTGTAATGGTCAAATCGTAAACATCAAAGTCTTAAAATTGAGAAAAAAATATCAGACTACATTTTGGTTTGCCCAAAAGGCTCCCACTTAGAGGAGATTTTAAGACCAAAATCAATTTGATTTTCGCTTTTCAAAATGCAAAATTTTAGAATTTTGAAAAACAATATTTAACAAAGCCATTTTCTTCACCCTCCTCCTCAAAAAAATATGAATAATTATATCCCAGTTAGAGAAGTGGTTAAAGGGTTTTAAAGGGGTTCTTATAATAAAAATCAATTTTAATAGAAAAAAAATTAAAAAAGAGCGTTAAAGTAACATTTTAATAAAATCGAATATTTTACACGTTTTTGTAAAGAATAACTTGATTTAACACCAAAACTACTTTTTTGCCTTAAAATTAAACTAAAGAGTGTTTTTTTTTAGACGTGTAGTTTTCAATCTGGCAATACTTTTTTCGGAGTTGGTCTTTTTAACAGCTGTCACTTGATTTATGCTCAGTTTGGCTTGCCATGGAATTTATTCCAGCCAGCCCGAAATCATGTTTAAAGCATAATGGCAAACCCTTATCTTTATAATAAAGCTAAATTCTTGGCCAAAGCATTAAATTGTATGCGTTTTATTTCTTCTTGAAAACCACACGTCCAAAAAAGTCACCCTTTTTTAAGTTATGCTACATTTTAAATCAATTCGAAACCCATAAGACGACAAATTTTAATTTCTTCTCATTACGATGACAGTGACCCCTATAGCTATTTTTTTTTTATTGCTTCATCTTGTCTTGAGAGAAAAATCCAATGAAACAATCCATGCTTACTCGGAAAGGTTAAGATAAAGCAACCTGAGGGTCATCGATTTATTTCTTATTTTTCATTCTCGTGTTCTTTAATTTTTTTTTCCAGAGAAATTCGTCCTCTTTTTACACCTTGAAGGTTTAACTTAATAAAGCTTGCTCGGTAAAAAATGATAATCCCACTTTTGAAGCTTTCATTATTAAGTTAAAAACTTTAAACCAACTTTTTTTTATTGCTTTTTCATCATGTATAGGCAGTTTGAGATTCGGGGTCATTGGGCTAATATCCTGTTGTATTCTTGTGCGGCTGATTGCCTCATTGATTTATTTGCGTCATTCACAAGTGATTGATGAATTAAAGACATTAAATGGGAAGTCAGCAAAAATAAATAAAAAAAAAAGACAGTTGAGAAATTTATGGCCACGTTATGGATTTTCACAAAACGTCCTTCAATTGTTTTTCGACTTCAAAATGACGATGAAGGTAGGTTTATCACGCAGAATTTTGTACAGTCAAGCAATGAGAAAACTGGGACGATTTTTTTTTTTCTAGCTTTATTCAACCTTTCCAAGAGGTGTTGACATTGCTTCTTGTATTGCCTTAAACGCTAATACTTGAGTCGCACTTAATTCGCTTTTAGACAGTACATTCTGTCTTCTTCTTTCACTTCTTTTGTCAGTTACTTTGTCCTTATTTTGTTTTTGTTTTTTTGCTTAACTCATTTATTCAGTCGTGCTTCCTTATATTTCGAAGATGACAATGATGAGTGTGTGTCAAGGGATGAACAAAAACTTATGACCTGAATACCTACTCAAGAAGAGAGCTCAGGTGATGGTGGATGGAAAGGTTATAGCAACGGAAGCTTCCTTCTTTCAATCTGATGTCTGCTGTAAATCATGTACACAAAAAGTGAGTGGTTGTAAAAGTAGGATATGATAGGACGTATTTGTCCTTTTTTTGTTGTGACCATTGAAAGTTTAAAAAAAAATAAGGAATAAAAGATAAGTTCAAAAGGTGCAGACAAATGAAGGATATTAAAGTCATCCATCCCCTGTTGCCTGAATTCCGTTTTATTTATTTTTTTTTTATGCCGTGAAATTTGTCTCTTAAATAACTCAAAGCATAGGTATACCTAACAGAAATACACTTAAGAGAAAGATAAAATGTTTTGTTGACACTTTATGATATTTAAGAAACTTCATCTAAAAAACAGGCAAAATTACTACTTTAAGAGTTCCTTAGGAGGAGTCCTTTGGGTAATTTTGTTTAGATTGTTTTAGTTCTCTTTTCTCTTTCTCTATCTCCCTCTCTCTTCGTCATTTACTGTGTCGCACAAGTTGAAACAATTTCGCAAAAAGTCAAATCAAAGATCCAACTTGAATGTCGGATAATTTTACCAAACGAACTGTCAGAATGTGACTCTTAATTCCACACGTTCTTCTTCTTGACTTCTGGAGCATAAATGAAGCCAATAAAAAAGGACAATTCAAGGAGGAAAACACTTTGTTATTTTTCTGGTTCTGTTCGGTATCTAATTTAGTCACTCTTCTTTTCATCTCTGTCATAAAGTACCGATAGCTATATGTAGTACATTTTTGGTCCTGTGGTCATTGTCATCTTTTCAACTCCTCTTCCCACATCGCACCCACATACACATTCTACAACATGGACGAAGGACATTCCTGATGTGGCTATTACTTCGAATGGTCTCAAACTATGAGTGTGTTCGTTTTATTTTGGCAGCCATATCGACTTTGGACAATGATCCTTATGTACACTTGTGTGGTGGCATTTGATGTCACTGAAGTTAACCGTCACTGTGTAGAAATGTAGGTACATAAATAGTATGAAGGACACTATGACGAGGACGATAATACGTACTCGTAGGTAGTTTATATAATAGAAGAATTATGGATTCTCCTTTTATTTTGTTGCTTGTCTGTTCCTTCAAGGGGTATCATCTTCTTAAAGCACTTTGTTGTGGTCAGGTGTAACAATTGTTCCTTGAAATAAAAAAAAGAACTCATTTTCATTGAATCAACTCTCAAGGAGTTATTGCAGATTTTTTTTATTGTTAGTTGTTATTCATCCTTTTTTAGTGTTTGGTTTATTCTTTGAATAGAAGGATGAGCAAACAAAAATTTAGCAATCAAGATGAAAGCATCTTAAGAGACAATGGACGAATATCCATCAGAAAATAAAAATCGTATTCTTTAGTATAAATTCTCTTTTCGTTTTCAAAGGGTTGGGTGTATCGTATTTTGAGATGAAAAATATTTATTTTGTTTGGAAAACAATTGTTATTCCATAGAATTAATTACTTTAGATTTATTTATTTGTTTTTCATTTCAGTTTCACCTTTTTTCTGGGGATCAACCCGGTTCTGCAAAAAAGAATAATATTAGTTAACGGGTGTTTTTTTAGACGTGTGTTTTTAATCTGGCAATACTTTTTTCAAAGTTGGTTTTTTTGACAGCTGTCACTTGATTTATGCTTTGTTTGGTTTGCCATTTCATAATTAATCGACCTATACTCCTGACGAAAGTTTGCAAATCGTGCAAATTTATTACCAAAATAATGGTTCGGTTCACGCGACGCATCGCGAGCTGCTTCCAATATTCGGTCGACATAATCGCCCATCAGAGTTGGTAATTCGAGCAACCATGGATCGGTTTCGCACCACGTTTACTCTAGTGGATAATGCGCATCCTCAGAGACACCGTACAGTGCGCATCGAAGACGCTTTTGCTGTTTGTAGAGCAGATTATCGACGAAGACCCAAATGAGTCCATCCGCCATCGCGCGTAACAATTGGAGCTGTGCCCATCCACTTTATGGAAGATTTTGCGGAAGGATCTTGTTTTCGGGCTTACAAAATCAAATTCGTGCAAGAATTGAAGCCGAACGACCATCAAGCTCGTCACACGTTCGGTGAATAGGCCCAAAAAAAGATAGCCTCCGATGCCGATTTTCACAAGAAAATTTTGTTCAGCGATGACGCTCATTTTTGGTTGAAAGGGTACGTTAATAAGCAAAATTGTCGTATTTGGAGTGATTATAATCTAAAAGCCATTGTTGAGACGCCCGCCGTTACATCCTCAAAAATTGACTGTTTGGTGTGCTCTCTGGGCAGGGGGAATCATTGCTTCACATTTCTTCAAAAATGAAGCCGGCCATAATGTTACATAGTCAATGTTGAACGCTATAGAGCCATGAATATGAATAATTACTTTTTCGTGCCTGAATTGTAGGATGTTGATGTGGACGACCTTTGGTTCCAAAAAGACGGCGCTACATCCCATACAGCCAACGAAACAATCAATTTATTGAAGGAAACTTTTGGTGAGCGTCGTGGGCCTGTGGCGTGGCCTCCAAGATCGAGCGATTTAACACCGCTGGATTATTTTTTGTTGGGTTATGTTAAGTCGCTTATCTACGCAGATAAGCCCGAGACGATTGACGCCTTGGAAGAAAATATTCGGCTCGTTATTGCTGACATACGGCTCCTATTGCTCCAAAAAGTGGTCGAAAATTGGACTTTTGAAGTGGAATTTATTGGAGTCAGCCGCGGCGGCCACTTGCCCGAAATCATTTTTAAACACAGAATGCTAAACCCTAAACATCAAATTATATGCGTTTTATTTCTTCTTGAAAACCACACGTCTAAAAAAAACACCCTTTATAAAGGGTTTTCCAATAAGAGGTGTTATTTTGATATTCAAAGAAAAATGGCATTTTTTGAGATAAATGATCGGATGTTTATTTCATTATAAAGAGGAAGGTATTCCGTTAATAATGGAACACAACATCAGCCAAATGGCCGCCACGACCACGCTTACAGGACCATATCCTTTTCATGAAATTTTCCATAACCAAATCGCAAAGTGGCTGCCCTATGTCCTCGATAGCCTCAAGAATTCCATCTTTGAGGTCTTGAATCGACGCTGGGCTGTTGGCGTAGACCTTATCTTTCACGTGGCCCCAAAGGAAGAAGTCGCAAGGTGTTAAATCACAAGATCTCGGTGGCCAATTGTGATCACCTCTTCGAGAGATAACACGGTCCGGAAACTTTTCCCGTAAAAGATCGATGGTTTCATTGCTTGTGTGGCACGTAGCGCCGTCTTGTTGAAAGTAAACGTTGTCCAGATCAATACCATCCAATTCCGGCCATAAAAAATCATTAATCATCTCTCGATAGCGCAATCCATTGACCGTAACTGTTGCTCCAGCCTCATTTTTGAAAAAGTAAGGTCCAATGACCCCGCCGGACCATAAACCGCACCAAACAGTCACACGTTGAGGATGGAGAGGCTTTTCAACAATAACTCTTGGGTTTTCCGAGCCCCAGATGCGACAGTTTTGCTTGTTGACGTAGCCTCCGAGGTGGAGATGGGCCTCATCAGTCAAGATGATTTTTCGATGAAATTCCGGATCATTTTCATGCATTTCAAGGACCCAATCAGCAAAGACACGACGTTGTTGATGATCAGCCGGCTTGAGTTCTTGTGTTAACTGAACTTTATAAGCCTTAAGACCCAAGTCTTTATGCAAAATACGGTGTAATGACGTTTGTGGAATGCCTAATTCCAAAGAACGACGAGGAATGGACAAACCTGGGTTTTCTTCAACACTTTGGGCTACAACAGCAATATTCTCAGTTGTTCTTGAGCGACGTGCACGGGTTTTATTCTTCACATCACTAACTTGTCCCGACAGCTCGAATTTGTCCACCAATTTCTGTATTGCGGTCCGACAAGGTGCTTCACGACGACCAAAAATGTTTTAGTTTTACGAACCGTCTCTGCCAAATTTTCACCATTTTTATAGTGAATTTTAATAATTTCAATGCGTTGTTGAAGCGTGTATCGCTCCATTTTTATTAATGGCGTAGTTTCTTCTTGTCAAATGTCAAAAAATGACAGCTTAAAAAGTGACAGCTACCGAAATAGCGGGCTATTCAAAATATCACCTCTTATTGGAGAACCCTTTATATGGAAGTAAATTATCATTTTCAACCATATTGGCCTTTTAAACATAAATAACCCTTTTAAGATTTATATTTATAAAATTTATTTGATTACCGCCTATTAACAGCAATATTCATCTCTAAGATTCATCAACTCACCACGCATTATCTATATCCATTTCATTTATTTCATACCATTTGCCTTAAGCCCACTTATAGGAGTGAAACTAAACAACATAATACTGTTGTTTCTTCATAAAAGTACTATCATTCATTTCTACAGCTTAACATTTGATTGCATTGCATTTCTATGTAGCCCATAGGGTCTTGTAACATCAGCCGACCATAAGATTTAATTACTTTTTAAACTTTATGATACATTATTATATATTCCCCCATCACAATCATAACAATTAATCTCATTATTGCAATCGAAATAGATTTAAAGACGATCAATACCAAAGTCATAAAGATAACCCCTTAATTAGTCCCATCACAAATATGTATGTAATATACCCCCAAGACCATATTTTATGGCTAAAAGGATATCAGCAGTATTTTTATGTGAATAAATATGTGGGTATAGGTACCTACCCTTATCAGCCAAATAGAATAATTGTAATTGTACCCAATAGAAAAAAACAACAACAACAATTAACATCAAATTTCCATTAGAAGAATACAAAAAATGTTAAATAGCTAACTCCCCCTTTAGCTGATGTCTGCAGACAGCAAAAAAAATCTCATTAGTGGTCTTCAAGGACCCAACTGGTGATCGTCCTTATAATTACAAACTTTAACGTAAGCTTAATCGTTTTTTTTTCTATTTGTTTGTTTTCGATTGTGCAGATTTTCGTATTCTTTGTTACTTCTTGAATTTTATATTGATTTTATGCTTTTCTTTTCATCTCTTTTCATGTTGGCGTCCTTGTGCTGCAATCATTAAAATGGATTAACAACAATATTTATATACGAACAGTGAAGACAAAGGATATTGAAGCTGTTGAAGGTAAATCAGTGACGCTTCCTTGCCCAATCGAGGCACCATTGCAGGATGTTTACATGGTTTTGTGGTTCCGGGACAATGCTGGTATACCGTTATACAGGTGAGTGTTTGTGTTATGTAATGTAAAGACACCACCTTTTTTTTGTGCCATCGTTAACAAAACCCTTTATAATCAAAGGCTTTCAAGTTAATTTTTTTTTTTTTTTTTTTTGGGGAAATCTTTTATCAAGCACCCTTTATCCCTATATGCACATGAGTAACCTTGAACATATCAAACAGGCCTTAGACTCGGAAGAGATTATGTTTTTCTCTGTTGCTTCTATTTTTTTTCAAGTGGAATTTTTGTATTGAAGACCCACTCAAAAAAGTTAAACATAAAATTATAAGAAGAACATTTGGAGATACTAAATTTGATCATACATTTTGTTCATACATTTAAGCAACAGTTATAGTCTTCAAAATGGAGTAATATTGACTCTTTCCAAAGGATTGCATAAACTAACGGGATTAACTGCACTAAATATCGTTGCACAACTATGGCAAAGTTACCTAAAAGCTGGAAATTATTCAAACAAAAATTAAATTGAGGATTGCACCATATAGTGCAAGTCTAGGATTCGTAAAAACTCGAACTCAAAAAAATCGAACTGCTATATGTCTGTCTGTATTGTCTGTACCTCGACCTTAACCCTTAATGATTGATGCAATTTTCATTAAATTTTGAACTTAAGTTTTTTTGATTCCCTAGAGGAAACAATCATTTTTTTTAGCTCTTAATATAACGGTACCTGTGTGATATACCCCTTCCCCCCACAAATTTTTAGTTTGGGCTTCTTGAAACAGATCCCACGATTTTGATAAAAAGAATTGTAGATATATACATTTTTTGCAATTTGGTAAACAAAAAAAAAATTACCAATATCTGTTATTAACCTGTATCTACCGTCTTTTTTAAAGACTTTCTCGTTAACGAATTGACAAATTCCGATCAAAATTTTAATACATTTAGGACTTTCAAATGGAAATAATATTGCATACCAAAATTTAAAAAAAAACAATTTTCGGATTTAAAAAAAAATCCATTTTTTTTTTGAAAAATCAATATTTTGAAAATTTAGTTTTGAGATTTTTTTTTTAATTTAATTTTTCTATCTATATTATTTTGTATTATTTTGTATCTAGTTAAAACTGGCATTCCAATTTTTTTTTAATTTTCAAGAACTTTTATATACAAAAAATTATTGTTTAAAAAAAAACCGCTCAACCGATTTTCGAAATTTTCTTTCCAAAAATGCAGTTTTTGGAAGAATTACTTAAAACTATGTAAAAATGGTTTTTACATTGTTTTTTGTAAAAATTAAAAATTACGAAAACAGCTTTTTTTTTAGGACAAATTTTTGAACTTTAAAAAGTCTTCAGCACAATATTGGCAGCCTTGCCGTTTTGTTTTTTTAATTTAAATAATTTTAAGTGTTGCCGTTTTATTTTTAAATTTTAATAATTACAAAAAAAAATATCAGTGAAGTCACATCATTTTTTAGGGCATTCTGCCCCTCTGTGTGTCGTGGTCAAACGATGTTGATGGATTTTTTTCTACTCATATTTTGCTATATAGGGTCATTTATTCTCTGTTTTGGTGGTTCATCGATCTCCGTCGGTTTTTCTGTGTTAACTATACATTCTTCATCAGAGTCACCAATTTCGGCCACTTGGACCTATTCGAACAATAATTCTTGCAAAACTCAAGAACAAGATCTCAGGTCTTTTCTATTGAGTAAACCATTATAAAAAAATTTAAGTTCTTGTACCATTTGAGGATAATTGAATTTGCTTTACCTAAACAAAACACGTTTTGGATGAAAGTTAGAAATGTCGCATCACGTCACTAAGATCTAAATGCATTATCATATTGCACTCCCCAGGAAGGAAGTAAAATAGTTAAGAAGAGAGAGATTACGTGGTAATTAGGCAATATTGAGATATTGCCTATGTCGTGGAAAAAAGTACTTTCCAAGGGCAGCTTAAACAGGGCTTAGCTGGGGTATTTACAAATTGAATGAGCTGAGCCCTCTCCCGCATCTTGATTAGATGCGCTTATGCCCATTCTCCTCCAGTGACTTCCCCGTGAATTGGGAACCAACCGACAGGTTTCCACCCAAGTACCTAAGTAGTGTTTTTATTTCCTTATAAAAGATCCGGCCATAGATTCGTCGAAGACCTATGCAGGAGCAGGTGCCAAGTGCTAACCATTTGTCATTTGTGGGTTTGAAGAAACTCTGGTGAATTTAATTCCTGTCGTGATCTGATGGCATTAGTACCGACGATTCAGCTTAGCTCGGATCAAGTGATGACCCGTTTCTATGAACTTTGTCTGCCCCATTTCATTATTTGCGTGAAGCTAGCACCGCCATTTTTGATTAAAAAAAAAAAAAAAAAAAAAAAAACAAAAAAAAAATTGTACTAAGTAATGTGCTCGACTTGTCTTTTTCTTGTCACTTAAATTAAAAAAATCACTAATTTGCATGTTTTTTTTTTGTAAAATTTCGATTTTCATCAGCACAACATCAAAGTTGTAGTGATTTGTGCTCTGTTTTTGGTCTTAATTTTAATTCACACACTTGCAAATTTTAAGGCCGAAACTTAATTTTGCGAGGCAACATAGCGTGAAGCTAGCACCACCATTTTCAGAAAAAAAAGTAAATATTTAAACAAAAATCTTCAATTTGCGATTTGGTTGAGAGTTGTAATCCAATAGGCCCTGGTTTTCCACGAGCTGCTGTCGCGCCATAAAATTTATTTTTAAAGCCTAGAGCCACTATTTCCTTCCTTAATAGATTGAGTGATTTAGGGTAGAGAAAGGAGTTTTTTAAGGGCTGCAGTTGGAGAAGTTCTAATGGCAAAAGTTGTATCAATAGACACCACTTCCTGAATAATTTTAGTCATGGTTTTAAGATTAGTATGCCCAGATCTAAGTCTTGGGTCCCTTGCCATGCCCTTAAGTCACGGAAACTTTAAATGAGCTCAAAATCAACATTGAATATCGTCTCTAAAATTTCTGCCAATTTATATGAAGAATTCATGAAAAGTTTAAACGGTTCGTTGAGAAGATTTCAATCATTTTGTAAAGGTTGTTTTTTTTTGGACGTGTGGTTTTCAAGAAGAAATAAAACGCATAGAATTTAATGTTATGGCCAAGAATTTAGCATGATAAGGGTTGCCATTATGTTTTAATAATGATTTCGGGCAAGTGGCCGCCACGGCTGGCTCTAATAAATTCCAGCCGTGAGGCCCAATTTTCGACGATGTTGCGTGCGATGGCGGATGGACTCATTCGGTGGTGCGAAACCGCTCCATGGTTGCTCGAATTTATGCGATTTTGCGATTATGACGACCGAATATTGGACGCAGCGCACAATGCGTCGAGGAGGGAACCGAACTATTATTTTGGTAATAAATTTACACGATATGCAAACGTTGTTCAGGAGTAAATCTATTAATTATGAAATGGCAAACCAAACTGAGCATAAATCAAGTGACAGCTGTCAAAAAGACCAACTCCGAAAAAGTATTTCCAGATTGAAAACAACACGTCTAAAAAAAACACCCTTTATTTCATAAATTCCGAATTTCAATGAAAATTTTGTATAAAATTAAAATCAACTTAATTCTTACACAAACGATTTGTTTTTTTTTTTTTATTCGCAAACCAAAGTGCCATGTCCTTATTGAAATCCCTTTTGTTATAATGGAATGCTCTCTCGCATAGTTGAATTTTCATATACGACTTTGAGTTCATCAAGACTCCAGATGAACTTATTCTAACACCTTTCACATTAAATCTAAGCACATACAGAGACCTTCCTTTTCAAATTTATGATAATTAAGGATTGTTTTATTAAAAAAAGAACAAAAAAAAAAACATTGCAATTAAAATAGAAACAATTCACTTACAAAATTAAGAAAACAATTATTAACAATGCAAAGTATGTCAAGCTTAGTGTACCTACATATATAGTATATCAACAATAAAAGTATTTTAATGCATGTTTGTATTCTTCTTGACATATGTTGCTGCATAATGTGAATCTGATTACATTAGACTCTCTCTTTACCTTATACTGTACCTATATACCCAGCTATACCTATACCTACCTTACCTACCTTAGCTGCCTGGTGAATGTAACTTTGAAACTAGGTTAATGACTATGCGTAAGAACTTTTGTGTATGTTCCTATCTGATGTGTAGGTACGTACATATGTATGTATTGTGAATTCTTTTCATTTTTTTTTTTATTAATTCATTCCTATTCTCTGGGAAATGTCGTGTGTGTATAACATAGATACTGAATGCATTTGGATTACTTAGAATATCCTTGGTTTGGAAAGAGTTACATATGTATACGAAAATAATAAAACAAAAAAAAAAAACTCCATGAATGGGAAGACATTCAACAGATTTAAGGATTTACATTTAGATTTTAATGAAATGCGAACCCTTTATGCAGGATATACCTATGTACATATCTTTACAGACTTGGAGATTTATATTCGGAATGATAATTTACTGGAAGGTAGGTACCTACCATCTGAGAGTATTTTAATGTATGCAGAATAAAAGGACTTTCCGAAGGTAGGTTCTTAATGCTTCATGAATATTTCAATAAAATCAAAAAAACAAGAGTAGGTAATAAGACAGTTGTTTTTAACTAGCAAATATTTTTGAACAATCAGCTTTCCAGATGAAATCATTCCAATTGAAGAAACAATTTCATATGCGAGGCAATAACTTCTCATACAAAGTAAAATGCTTCCTAAAGATGCTTCACTTTGCCAAGCTAAGATTTAATCGACAGGGTTAAACAATTGCTCAACTTGAGGTAAACTCTCAAGTTGCCCCACTAAAGAGTTGACCTCAACTCAAGACTTGAAACGGAAGTTAAAATTTCTGTTTATTCACTAATCTTTGTCTCGACTCCCCAGTTGAACATTTAGGCCCAGTTTTTTAGTGCGAGATTAACGTTAAACCCGAGTTAACTCGTCAAATTTGGTGAGTTAACTCAGGATTAACTGAACTGATGTTTTATTCATCAAGTTTGTTAAGTCGTTTCACATGTATTCTCCACCGAAAAACTGCTTTCTTAGTTAACTGTGGGATAATTTACTTCTAGAGTTAGCTAAGTCTGGCTTAACTCACCACTGAAAAACTGGACCTTAAAGTTGGGAAAATATACTTGGGATATTTTTGAAAAATAAAACAAAAACTGTCATATTCAAATTCGGATTTAAATCTGTTGGGTCAATCCAATCGATGTTGTTCAAGTTTTGTAAGTTATTTTGTGGTAAATTATGAACAAAAAACTGAGAATGAAATTGTTGACAAAATCATCGATATTTCTGTAATACTTGAGACAGATTTTATCCAGCCAAATTGTAAAGGACAAGAAACCTAAATGGTTGCAGAAAAGTCCCCGCGGACAGAAATCGGTTAATGAATCTCCAAGTAAGGTCTCCACACATTGTATGTCGGAGGCTTTCCCTCCAACTTAAGAAAAGAAAGCAAGAAGTAGAAATGTTAGAAGGTGAAAAAGAACGATTCGCTCTTGAACGGCAATGGGTTGCTTAGGATGTTGAGTGAGCTGAACGAGACTGGCAGAATACAGAAGCTGGATCGCGAACGGTTAGTCATTGAACTGCAGAGATCAAAGAATCAACTTGCGTTCGAAAAAGGAATTTCGAGTCAACTTGTAGGCTTTTTATAAGGGAACTCATTTCGAGAACGTGAATTTTTAAGTACTAATTCAATTAAAACTCATACTGTCTCTCGTCGTAATGAAGTGAATCCTTAGAGAAATCTAGCTAAATCTTTGATTACGAAAAATAAAGTCACTTTGGTACAACTATTCAATTTCAATGCGTGGCAACATCCGGTACTGCCTATTTGTGAAGGTACAAGGCTCATCAGTTCCATCGTCTTCACTTCCACTGCCCCAAGAAGTTGATGGCCAATTTTCCCAAAAATAATTACTTCGAAAATTATACCGAACAAGCTGTTAAAAAAAAAAACAACTTTTGTATTTAAACCTTCAAGTTTGCGCTCGGCCAACTTCTACTTTTCCCGGAAGTTGAGAAAATCTAAAATTTAATATCAATTCATAAATTCTTAAATCATATTTTACAATTGAATCTTCTCTGATGAATCCTAGGCAGACGGTTTGGCTGAATAGTGGCTTGCAAATTCTTTATTTTCCCTAGTAAAGTAGGTTTTCCTTCTGCGGCTTGCGTCTTCACTGCTCTTTTGGATTGTCTACGAAGGCTGAAAAATTTATCAATAGCTATCAACCGGCTTATAAAGAGCTTTCAACTGGCTTATCAACGGCTCTTAATCGGCTTATCAAGGACTCTTAACTGTCTTATCAACGGCTCTTAACCGGCTTTTCGACGGCTTTCAACGGGCTTATCAACGGCTCTTAATCGGCTTATCGAGGGCTCTTTACTGTCTTGTCAACGGCTTTTAACCAGCTATCAAGAGCTCTAAACCGTCTTATCAACGGCTTTTAACTGGCTTATCTTTTTTACTTCAAACTATTTAAATGGCAATAAGCCCAAGTTAGTGGTAAAGGCAGCTTAATTAGCTATTAGGTATTACAAATACCTATTTTGGTAATTAACTCTGTTTTGACGAAAGTTTACAATTCAATATAAATTCCTGGTGACGAGGAAGACATTTTGACGCAGATCAAAACCTACCGAGAAAGATGTGACGACTTAATAAAGCTTAAAAGAAGATACAGAAAATCGATTGGACAAAATTGTTGGCTTAGTCGTCGTTTGTCAAAAACCATTTTTCAGTGAAGAGAGTCCATATTGTTCTCATTTTTGCTTAAAATCTATGAAAGTAAAAAGCAAGTCGATGTCTTATACACACATTTTGTAAAGGCTTTTGATAGAGTTCACCATGGACGACTGTTACAAAAACTTCAAAAGATGGGCTAAATGTAAAATTCCTGAAATGATTAAAATCGTATATAGACAATCGTTTTTCATTGAGGCTGAGTTAGGTCCCACAAGGTAGTCATTTTGGACCACTTTTGTTCGCTCTGTTCGTGAACAATATTCCTGACGTTCTTAAATATTTGGATTGTCTGATGTTTGCGGATGACGTTAAACTATTTAACCCAATATCTACTTACCATGACTGCCTTAGTTTTCAGAAAGATATTAGTTCCTTTTTAAATTGGTGTGAATACAACCATCTTAAGCTCAATACATCAAAATGTAATATTTTTAGTGCTCACAGAACATTATCGCCCGAGGTTTTTATCTATAAGTTTGGTGATGAACCACTTTCAAAAGTCAATGAAGTGAAAGATCTTGGAGTTATATTTGACTGCAAATTAACTTTCTCTCCTAATATCGATTTTATAGTATCGAAAGCGAATTCTACGTGAGGATTCCTCAAACGAACTTCAGCAGTTTTTAAAGACGTGTACAAAATTGAAGGCGATTTTTCAATCATTAGTACATGCCTGAGTTAGAATATTGCTCTGTCGTTTGGTCACCATTTTATGAAAATGCTACTATCAGAATAGAAAAAGTACAAAAAAGGTTCACGCGTTTCGCATTGAGGAATAAGAGATGGTCCGATGGAATGCCTGATTATTTTTCAAGATGTGCTGTGCTAATAGACTTAAAAACTCTAGAAAGCCGCAGACAAACTCAATGCATTATTTAACAATAACATGCATTATAACAATGCATTATTACAATTTTATGTAACAATATTAAATCTCTAGAGCTACTTAGGCTTATTTCTTGGTATGTTCCCGAAAGAAATCTAAGAAATAGAAGCGATCTTTTCTAAGTTCCTACGCATAGGAAAAATTACAGTCTAAATAACGCTATAACTATGACCCCATAGTTATTTTCAATTTTCTCAAAAAGTATAAGACATTTAAGCATCCGGTTTATTTGTTTTTGACTAAAAATTTATTAGAGCATTAAATTTTTGAAAACAAAAATGATACTTAATCGTGTAAAATTTTGAAAAAAAAAATTGTTTGATTTTGTTTTCAATATTTTGAGTTTGAAAATTAACTTTTCAAAAATTGTTCACTAAAACAACAGAAAAAAAAGAAGAAATTTTTGGCTTTACAAAAATGTATAGCATGGCATTGTAAGTGTTGTCATTGTTTTTTTAATAATTTATTTCCTGTTTAAGTCAATTTTTTTTTTTTGAAAAGCCCCTTTTGGCTTAAAAGGGGGAATAGACCCCCCACGTATACGATTTGTTTCTTATCTAGACCCAACCAACACGCTCTAGCAGCTTCATGTCACACCTTATGCACACAACCCTGTAGATGTATTTTTGAACAATTACTGTACCAACAGTTTGACCTATAAAAGTTTTGAATTTTTCGTTACATTTTTTCATATGTCGACTTTTTTGTTAAAGTGCCTTAGAACTTGAAGGAATAACAGAATTAAAACCTACCAATACTGTTTCTCATGAAACAATAATACCTAAAAAGGGATATAAAGACTAAATCAAAAAAGAACCTCGCACAAATATAAATTCGTCTTCAATAACCCCCTTTAAAATTCCTATATAAAATACATTTTTTTTTGTCAGTTCATTAATCCCTTTTCTGTTCTGTTTAATTAATCTTGATGTCATTTCCAAATGACCATTCTATTCTCCATGACCATTAATAACAATTTTTATTTTTTTTGTTTGCAACAAAAGGTAAATTCAAAAATAAATAAATAAAAAAAAAAAAAACAATTACTACCTACATTTTCACCTCAACGCGTTAAATAGATAAAACACGATTTTGTTCCATTCTTCCATAATAATAAATTTCACCCTCGTAACACCCTTTTGTCGCCATCATGTACGATTGTGTACCTATACGTAAGGTACCTACTATCATTATTAGGGATTCATTTTCTTTGCAATAAAATACAAGCTTAACAATGAAAAAAACAAATTACACCTTTTTATTTTATTTTTTTTTGTTTTTTTTTTTTACAGTTTTGATGTTCGCGATAAACTCAACACCGAACAGCCACGACATTGGTCAGCGCCCGAGGTATTTGGATCTCGTGCCAAATTCCTTTTTGATACTTCGCCAGCATCGTTGGAAATAAAGGTAAGTCCTTTTTATTTTATTTTATTTCTTTTAATGTTATTTCCTATCCCTTTTTGTATGTGTGTTGTTGTTGTTGTAATATTGATATATGTACCTTACCTACCTAAGGTGTTGGTATAAATGTGAAATAAGGACAAATTATAAGAAAGGTACACCGTTATTTTTTGTGTGCTCCCTAAAACAGGGATAACGATGACTAAGAGCAATTATTGAATAAAAACAAAAATAGAGAATAGAAGATAATTTTTTACTGCATCAAAATCCTTTTCCAATATTAAACCCATAAGCGAAGGATATCTTCGATAAAGTTTCACTTTGGCACGCGAAAACTTTATTAAGTTTCTATAATTTACTGATGCAAACTTAATTGGCTTCAAGAGCGAGCGAGCGAGCGAGCGAGAACATTTTTCCAAATTTTTTTTGTCTTGTTCAAAATGAGGTAAAGAGAAATCTAGCAGCATTGTTTTCCTTGCCTCTGATTAGATAACCATTCACGTAAGGACATTTCGAATTGGGTGCCAAACAAAGAAGGACATTAGTATGCGTGGTGGAATACCAATGCTGTGTGCATTTCCCCAAAGGCTATATTCTTCTATTGGAAATATATATTTCCAAACTATTTATATAACTATATCATATACAGATGGCCCTCTATAGAGAGCTGTGTAAGCTTGTTTCTTCCATCTATATCAGGCTGATACAAAAAAAAACCATAAATAGAACGTCTATCCTTCTTAAGAAAACGTTTTCGTTTTGGGCTTAGCCTTCTTCTTCCTTCCTCTTCTTTTTGGATTGTTGCCATTACCGACTGGAGGGAATAAAATATCTGACCCACCACCTGTGAGATATTGAATCGACCTTTTTTCAATTTCCAACTCTCCATTTCTATACACATAAACTCCACTGCATGATGGTAGGTGTAGCTATGTATTTTGGTATTCAGTGTTGCTTGGGATATAGAGGTCGACAGGGTGGGATCTTGAGATTTGTTGTGTTCCCTAGGCCCAGGATCTCTGTGTTTATGCATGCAACTCCAGAGGGAATAAGCTTATATTATTCTCCTTGACCTAATCGAATTCATACATATATTTTAAGAATTTAGATGCCTTGAGATGGAATATATGGAAACATTGGGATTTTAGGGATATTCATAATCGAGGTCATTTGTGACATCAATTTGGTCGAAGTTAATTCAGAGATTTAGGTCAATTTGAAACTGTTTCTGTATAACCTTTGGGGGATGCAATAGACAATTCCATCTTCAGTGACAAAACTTTGTTAAATTTTTAAGAGAAGAAAATTGAATTGCGGCAATTAGACGAGGGAAACATATATTTCAGTGGTTATTTTGAAGAGTCTTTCAGAATAAAATTAGTTTTTATGCCAACGCTATGGCAATTATTCATAAATTCATGTTTTTAACATAAATTTTAACATAAATCTCTTGATATCAATCTGTAGGGATTTCATCGAAATGGTAAATTCTTGCACATTGTGAGGGAATATTCATCACTCACCAACTTCCCTAAAGTTCCTGTACCTTGAAAAAAAGCATGCTATTCTTTAGATTGGAAGAGTTCCTCTGTTTAAAACTGAATTACCTAATAATGGGTGATTTTTTAAGAGGTTTAAAACTTTTTTTTAAAAAAAAACACAAAAAATTCGAAAAAATGAATGAAATATTTATTTGAATCGATAGTTTGAACCTTGCAATTTAATGTTTAAAGATAATTTCATGCAAATGTTGACCGCGGCTGCGTCTCAGGTAGCCCATCCGCTGAGTCCAATTTTGGCATACTCTTTCACACATATCGGCCGGTATCTCACGAATGAATGCATGGATGTTGGCTTCCAGTGCGTCAATCGAAGCGGGCTTGTCCCTATAGACATTAGCCTTGACATACCCCCACAAAAAATAATCTAATGGTGTCAAATCGCACGATATAGGCGCCCAATTGACCGGCCCGAAACGTGAAATTAACTGTTCACCAAACTCGCCTCGCAATTGCGCCATTGTTTCGCGTGCTGTGTGGCATGTGGCACCGTCTTGTTGAAACCACATATCATGCAAGTCAAGAACTTCCATTTCGGGCAAAAAAAAGTTTGTTATCATCGCTCGGTAGCGTTCACCATTGACAGTAACGCTGCGATTCGCATCATCTTTGAAGAAATAGGCCCAATAATGCCGCCGGCCCATAAACCGCACCAAACAGTGGCTTTTTCGGGATGCATTGGTAGTTGTTGCAATGCTTCTGGCTGATCTTCACTCCAAATGCGGCAATTTTGCTTATTTACGTACCCATTCAACCAAAAATGAGCCTCATCGCTGAACGCTGAACACAAGCAGCGCGCGATGAACATTTCGAACCGAGCACGAATTTTGATAGTAAAATTCAATAATTTGCAAGCGTTGTTCATTTGTAAGACGATCCATGGTTAAATTGCAAACCAAACTGAAGCTGTTTGACAGTGACACAAGGTACTAAACACACGTCAGCTGTCAAAACCAGTGTTGCCAAAACCAAACCAGCTAAAAAATCACCCGTTAGAATTAACCGAGATGCCTGAACTTTGTCAGCTTTCCCATCAAATCCATTGGGTACAACTTAACACTCAGTTTTTCCATGCGAGTTACAATCTCGAGTTAATTATGATTTACTAAACGAGTTTGATCAGTTAACTCTGGATTAGGTGACGAGATATTTCTGACAGACGCATGTGAAAACACTATCAAAATAGAGAGGATGACACTATGGAAATTGAACTCTCTGTAGTTCCGCATAGAGTTGCCCTCTCTCTCTGGTTCGATAGTGGAAGTGAATTTTCATAGTGTTGCTCTTTGATTTCAATAGATTTTTGACAACTGAAATTGATAGATAGTCCCACACTGAAATCTCTGCTTCTGAGTTAATTCGGGTTCAATTTATTTGAAGAATTAATTAGCTCTGGTTTTTCTCAGCACTGAAAAAATTATCCATGATAATTTCTTTTTTTATGAAATAAAGGGTGTTTTTATAGAGGTATATAACTTTGAAATGCGGAATAAAACAAAGATGATTTTTTTAAAATGACACGAAATTTACTTTATTCAAAAGATAATATTCTGGCATTTTAATTTAAATATGATTTCTGGCATATGACCACCACGGCTGGCTCGCACGTAGTCTAATCCGGGTGTCCTATTTTCGACGACTATTTCCAACATTTGTCGCAGGTTCATTCTTAAAGTATAGGTCTTGTTTAAACAAACATTTCAGTGGTTTTGAGGATAAAATGTGGGCCATTTCTGAACCTATAATGCAAAATATGGATCATCGAAATAATATTTTAAGACTGAATTAATTTTTTTATAAATAAATATGTCGAAAAATCTGATTTTTTTTTTGAAAAAGTTCAAACATAATACCGTAGTAAAATATCATGTGACCCTTTTTTCGTTGAGAGAACCGATTTTGAAAAAAAAAACTTGAAAAAATCTGATAGATTTTGAGTATTTTAAAAATAGGTAAATGTGTAGGTCGCTCAAGCTGTTTCCGCCACAACAGAAATTCAAAATTCTAATGATGCATCAGGAATTTAGTTCCATTTAAGTGCTAATTTAATATCGCAATCCGGGTTTGGAACTAAAATCCCCTCCCCCTCAAACCTGGGTGGACCCAGCTTGATGTCAAGCTATAGGACCGCCACACCTCTAAACACAACAATTCAGTAAATTAATGATAAAGGAATTTAGTTCCAATTTTAGTGCCCCTAATTGGCGCAAACTCCAAATTATATACTCCACGATTTGATCTTGAAGTTAAATGTTGAAAATACCCCTCGACGTTTAGAAATTATCGAAAACTGACTTCGCTCCTTAGATGAAGATGGTGCAAACCCTGCACCAAGGACTTGATAGTCGAAAATTTTGATTTAAGCTTCCTCTAAGACATTTTCTCGATGGCAAACAGAAAGTCTTCCCCATTTCCGTATTAAATTCTTATAGAATTTGGACGATTCATACGGTACCTAGCTGTACTTATTAGCTGTAATCAGGGCCCTATTGCATCAACAACTTATCACTAATCACTAAGCAAATATCACGAATCTTGATACGATTTTCTTGCGGTGGGATGACATTATGTCTTGGGATATAATGTCCATGGGCCTTAAGTCGGACATACGATCCATGCACATTATGTCCGGAGAAATTATGGCATACTGACGCAAGAAAATCGTATGAAGATTCATGATATTTGCTTAGTGATTAGTGATAAGTTGTTATTGCAATAAGGCCCAGCTAAGTAAATTTTAACAAAAAAGTGAACACCAATTAACACTGGTACGAAAGGGCTTCTTTCGATATAAATAAACTGTACCTAGCTTGCTACCGTACTAGAAGAAAACGATTTGCTACTTATTAGGAAACTTCGCACCAAATCCAACCCTGCTTGGAAGTAAGAAAAAGAAGAAGATATGATCGTTGTTTATACTTTTGTGTTATTTGCTTTTCTGTGTGTTAGGTTGGATAAGGATACTCCTCTATACAAATGTTTATTTAGGCTCTTTTTATTCAAGGGTTAGAGTTTGAAAGGTCTGCAGTAGCCGTAGCACCTCGTTCGTTTCCTCACAGAAGTTGTTCTTATTTGAAAACTTAAATTTATCTCTTTTTATTGGTCTTACGTCAAAGCAAACAAAACCAAGAATAAGGAAGATACAAGTTTCGAAAAGGTGAAAGAAGCATATATTTATATGTATATAAGTATATCTACATTAAAAGGATATATAATCTACCGTTTCCCTTTTTTGATATAAAACGATAATCGATACGGAGAATTTTTTTGGAAGGATTTAAATTGAGTGCAAAAGTTTGTTGTTTTCGATGTTTTTTTGTTTATTGTGAATATCGAACAAGAAAATATGTACATGTGTCTTGTTAAGTATGATTGGATTATGTCATTTTATTATTAATAGACAGGATAACAAAAACATAAAACATGAAGGACATGAATCACACTATTTTTCTTGGGATTAACAAACACATTTTTTTTTTTTAATTTACCTTTTTCAAGCTCTGTTATAAGATCTTATAATTACTCAAGCAAAACTATGGGATGCGTGTTTTGAAGCAAAATTGTGGACAGTTTCAAAGTTTCTTCTACGAATAAAACTAAAAAAAACTAAATTAATTTTCTTTTATAAAAGTTTACAAATCTTCGTTTTAAAACTAAACACGGCCGAGGCCATCCAACGTTTTTTGGTACAGTTTTGGTACTCTTAGGGCCAGTTTCACAATTCATACTTACCGGAATAAGTGGCACTTAGTTTTCCAATATTGAGACTTTAAGCTCTCTTTCATAGACTGAGTAAGTGGCACTTAAGTGTGCAACATCGGAGACTTAAGTGCCACTTATTCAGGTAAATTTGCACTGTGATCTTGCACTCTATGTATATCTTCACATTGTCCACTTAGGTGACACTTTTTTTACTGTGAAACTAGCTCTTAAGCTTATTATCATTATGTTTCCAATCAGTTTTCTATTCCTTCAACACTCAATGGTTCGCCGTTCGCTTTTAATACAAAAAAAGTCCCACAGTTTTTTTGTCAGCTATGAACTATTTGAATCTGAAGAGGGAGAAGTGTTAGTGGGTGAAAATTTCCTGTGGTCATTCCTTAAAATTTCCTTTATCATGCTGAAAATTTCATTAAAATCGGTAAAGTGGTTTAGATTTTATAGAACTAAGGCTCTTCGATTTTCTTAAATAAAAAAAATATTGTATAGATTTTCTCGATTTTAATCAATTTTGACGATGATATTCCCTTTTTTAAAGTGGACGTGACAGAAGGTGGAAAAGAAATATGTTTCTTTTCCATCCCATTCACTATATAGCCAGAAGTTTGTTCCGTTCCGCCAAACACCACTGTCTTCATTGCTGTACCGTGTCTTAGAAATAACCTATGTATACTACTACAGTAGGTAGAGTCTTATGCTACTAAAGTAGCAAAGTTTGGAAACATTTTTGAATTTTTTTAAGATTCAACAACTTCTGTAGTCATCTTTGGGAACCAGTATTTCCAGCAGAAACAGAATTAAGACAAGACTGCAGCAGTTTTTCAATTCTAGCCCTACTTATTGATCATGTCGAAGTGGTCTTCACAGGCAGAGCACGAGCATTAGCTGATCTACATTTACGGAAAAATTATTATTTATATAATAAAACATTAAATTTCTATTTGGCACTGTAAGCCCCAACCTCTTGCGAGACTTGGTTGCGAAAATATCCTCCAAAGCCTTTTTAGGATTCGTTCATGGTACGCTATCTTCACTTTGGATGCGAATATTTCGAGAACCAAAACTCTAAGAATTTTTTGGTTTTCAGCTTCAGAAAAATCAAAGAATATTGAAAACCGCAATAGATTTCGAGCTGTTTCTTGAGTGTTTGAATAGTTCTTTGAATTTACAATTGATGACTGTTTTAACAGGACCTCATAGTCGTCCTATTGGGAAATATTGCTATCCAAATACTTTTGTAGGTTTTCGAAAGAAATTCAGTAAAACCGTAAAATAACTTTGGATAAAAATATATCGAGAACTAGATCTTCCACCAGCGTTTAGTTTTTAAATGTGCGAATATGGTTTGAAAAGCCCTTTATTTTGATGTATTGGTTGATGGGTTTCGGAAACATTTTTGAAAAAAAGTTGAAAAAATATTTTTTTGTAAGGGGTATTGTCCACAATTTTTTTTTGAAATTAATACAATTTATTTTTGTCGAAACGTGTAATTTTACATTACCGGAAGGTCTGTTTATTTTCTATTCGGCACTGAAAACAGACGGCCTTCGGTCTGATAACCCGTTTTCTAGTTCTAGTTCACAATCGAATAATGCAGTAGTGATGTTGTTTTACGGGAATTCTGGTAAGGATTTCTGATAATTTGCGTTTCTAAATCTTAGTCCTGGTGTCTGGTATCGGAGAATCTGGTTTCTTACAACTCCAGACCCTTGATTTCAGTTCTGGTATTACGTTATTGGGTGACCTGCTTTTCTTTCGCTTTGAATAAAGAATAAAGAACAGGATCTGCAGGTATACTCCCCGGGGTGGCACTAATCAGAGGGTAAAATTAGACCCCTAGCTGCACTCGACAGAACAGGCTTTTGCTTCGGTAGATCAGTAAGTAACGAAGGCTCTGGTGGCAATTAAGATTTTTATCTCCAAACAAAGGCCCTTTACCACTGGTGGGTGAGAGCAGCTATCGTATGAAATTGCTGGAAAAATCTGTCTCCTTAAGCTTGGCTTTCAATCAAATCCCTTACCACTAGTGGTAACCAAACTAAACTCAACTAAAGTAACAAAATTTAATGCCTATAACGCAAACTATAGACTTTCACATAATTTCGTATGACCGGAAAGCAGACAGGTTATTTTCGACCATGCAAGTATGTCTTCTTGTGATGCATTCAGTACAGAGTGAATGTGAATTATGATCGGATGAACGAAAATAAAAAAAATGTTGTAGTGATTAACAGGTTATTTGAGTACTGCAGTAGATAGAGGTTCAGATCAATCTCGACAGGTCAAATGTAACGGTGAACGCAACTGTCACAGAGAAACGAAAAAAATTAGGGACCTCAATGGATTCAACTATCTCGGTATACGAATTTCTAAAAGTCATAGTTTGGGCGCACATAGAGTTTGAGGCAAGAATGTCTATAAATTGAAAAAGGTTGGCAAATATTTGTGCAATAATTTCCTTTAACAAGAATTAGTTACAGAAATATCTCATCAAAACTTATTCCGTGTTTTCCAATTCCAGTGGTTGGGTTGAAAATCAAGAAAAAAAAAATTTGTATGCAACTATTTCAGCAAGTAAGTCTTGCAGAATTTAATTCGATCTTAGGCCAAGTTTTTAGGTCGTTGATCACCAAAGTTTCACCAAAATTTGATAACTTAACTCGATTTTAACTCCGAAACTTTGATGATTTCGCACTATAAGCCTAAGTCCTATTGCACCAACAACTTATCACTAATCACTTAGCAGATATCAAGAATCTTTATACGATTTTCTTGCGTCAGAATGCCATAATTGCTCCGGACATAATGTCCATTGATCGTATGTCCGACTTAAGGCCCATGGACAGTATATCCCCGGACATGTAATCGCACCGCAAGAAAATCGTTTCAAGATTCATGATATTTGCTAAGTGATTAGTGATAATTTGTTAGTGCCATAGGGCCCTGGTCCTTAGATTTGAATAAATCATTCATAGATCTTCTTTTTGATGTATTAATTGACGGGTCCTCTTAGCAAAATCTATTTTTAATACAAATTCCGCAACCAAATCTTCCACAGATACTGAGCACCTCTTTACCTCTTGTCTTCTTCTTTCTGAAATTTTTTTTTCTTCACAATAATAAAGTATACTAATTTTAAATTTCAAGAAAAATCTTTTGTTGTTATCATTATGCGCTCTTTAATACAAAAATTTCAATTCAAACTGAGTTCCTTTGTAGACTTTTTTTCTTTATTTTTTGTCAAAAGCATTAGCATAAAAGACATTCACTCTATAGGTAACAACATTAACAGGAACAATTGTGTAGGTAGGTCTTATAGGTTCTTAAGTAACTTGAATATATTTCAATTGAATTCCAAAGTAAATAGCTATATGTACCTACACCTAACCTATACAAAAACCAATTATAATCAAAAATGTTAATAAATCTCAAACTCACAGATAATACCTCGTCCGATTACTTTGCATTTCTTTATAATATACCTACTCAAAGTATTGACATTTTGAACACGAGTATAGAGTAGAACATTTGTTTTTTTTTATACAAAATACAAAAAAAAAAAAAAAACAATTTTCATCTCTCTTGTAATTTTTCTTTTCATTACATAAAAGGACATCAAACGTCACGACCAAGGAATTTACAGATGTCGTATTGATTTTCGTACAAGCCAAACACAGAGCTTCCGATTTAATTTATCCGTTATAAGTAAGTATCTGATGATGTGCTTCAAATTAAATTCCTTTTATTTTTTATTTTTGTCTCAAAAATCATCAGCAAGACAGAAGACACAACAAAAGGATGCCTGTAGCCTATATCTATATCCACCACCCACACATAGTCGAGTAATGATATTTTGTTCGTGTTTTTAGCTCATTGGATATTTAATTCTACCTACACATCCACCTTTATTCATATATCCTTTGTTCGTTCGATATATTAAAAGTCTGTGTAATAAGCTTAGAAAGTTCTTAAAATTCCTTGACAAAAAAAAAATAATTCCTTTCTGTCGCCAAGGAGACTCATCTACAATCCTAAATCCTCCCGAGCCGAGACCAAGACTGATGTAATTTCCCATTTTTGTTCGTTCATGTTTTATTCCATTTTGCATACATGTGTGTGGAAAACAGATTCATTTTCTTTTTTTTTTCTTATTTTTTTGGTCCCATCAAGTGAAGGGAAATTATTTTCCTCTTCCCCATTTTATCCTTTTTCTTTTTTAGCTCTTTGGCAACCTCAGTAAATTGACTGTGTAAATCTAGATAGAGTGCTTTAATGAGATTTTCTGTAATGGGAGAATTAGAAACAAAAAAAAAATTACACAAAATAAAAAAAAATAATGTTTATCTCTTCTTTTAGTCCTTCCCGAGCAACCAATAATCCTTGATCGATGGGGTCGACAGCTGAATGGTACTCAGCTCGGGCCTAAACAAGAGGGTGACGATATTGTTATAACCTGCCGTGTTGTTGGAGGTGAGTTTGCTTTGTTTTTGTATTTTTATTTTTTGTTATTCTATACTCTTTATTTTATTTAATTTGTTGTTGTTGAATATCCTTGTTTGTCCCGGGGGGGATTAATTTTATACACGTAGATATATTTAAATTTTTTGTTTCCTATCTTCCCTAACTCAATGTTCGGGGTAATGAGGGTGCTTTATGTTGTTGGAATAAAATTAAATTATTTGTTAGTTCATGTTAAAAGTATTGAAGAAAATGTTTTGTTCATTCCTTTCAAGTCGATAAATATAGAGAGGGGTCTGAAAAGATGCCACAATGCGCTGATTAAAGGGATGCCTTAAAAGGCAGAATTTGATTACATTGTTGAATATCAAGTCATTAGGAAAAAAAGATATTTCCAGAGGTGGATTAGTGGAGGGTTTTGAATTCGGTTAAATCGTTCAATATTTAGAACAGAGGTTGCAAACAAAAATTACTACTTACTTACTTTTACTGAAGATTTTAAAAATTTAGGACAAGGACCCCTCAAAAACTTATTTATTTAAAGTAGCACTTTAGTTCGATTACGCTCACACCCAAGAAGCTTCTTCCAGCGAGCTTGTTCCCTGTTTCCTAGCTAGCAGAAGCAGTATTCAGTTTCGAAAGCAGGAGCTAGGGGTATTTTATTTGCAAACTCAGGGAAAGGACCCTCAAAAACTTGCTTATTTAAAATGGCACTACTGGCCGGAGTCACCAGGGCCTCAACCAACAAGCTTCTTTCAGCCAACTCAGTCCTTAGCTAGTTGTCTGCAGTTTCAATAGCAGGAACTAGGCGTATTTTCGTTCCATATTTAGGGCGAGAACCTCTCAAAAACTTACTTATTTAAAGTGGAACAACGGTCTGGAGTCGATCGAGCCTCAACCAACAAGCTTCTTCCGGCCAGCTCGGTCCCTAGCAAGCTGTCTCCAGCACACGTCAAGTTGCCTCTTCAATTTGATTGGACCACGTGAGTGGCTTTTGTATCCATTCAAAATGACCCAGCCACCATTTAGCAGGGCCGGGATGATTAGTGTCTTACAAAGGGACACATCAGAGAGAAAGGACTTTGCTACTCAACTGCCTTCTTAGTGATGAAGCAGGGATTGGCAAGAGTTATCTTGCGGTTTGTCTTAGCCTTGGTATAGTTGCCTGAGTTGATAGTAAGACTCCCTAACATTTTAAAAGTGATAGCTACCTATGGTAACGTTCTGTCCAAAACATCAGGGTTGGGTATTCTTTCTTGATGATATCATATAGGTATACCTATCTTGCAGCATGCTCTCTCCATCATTATCCTGCACAAACGGGCGAGCATGTTATTATTAAATCTCGTCACTATAGATGCTGGCATACGTGGCCTTGAAATTAATCAAAAGCTGATGGGTATTGGATTGTTGTTCCTGAGTTTTTGGTTGTTGGTGGAGTTTTTTTTTCCTAAGCCTACTCCGATATGAACCTATCCTGTTATTGAGGAACAGCTCTGTCTGTAGGTTTTGCGCAGTTCAGAGGGTCTCCTTCCTTGGGGATGGGGTAGACAGTTCTCAGGGTCTATTAATCGGGCGTATTTTTCACTGACCATATCTTGAAAATGAGCTGCCATATTCTCTTAACCAGGTCATCGCCTGATGCCACTTTGAACAACTCGGTGACAAAAGCTGTCAGCTCCAGCATTTTCATTGGACTTAAATTAAAATAGGTATGGCTATATTCAGTCTGTCGAATTCTTGGCTTACGTCATCTTCTTCTTCCATGTTCAATGGGGTACTGTCAGCTTGACAGCGGAATTCGATTCGTCATCGCCGTTGTATAACTTGCAGAAATTGTATGGACTATGATTTTCCTAAGATGTTCTCCTCATTGCTCGAAAAGAGCTTAGGTTCGGGCCCTGCAACCTTGAGAAGTTCCTTTAACCTTTTGCTTCAACTTCAGGACCTGATACCCACTTTGCTCAGTGCTCTGTTCGAAACGAAAAAAGAAAAAAAGCCTATGTGGAAGGGTTACGGCACGGTTGGATAATTTTTTGCACTTACGTTTCACAAAGCCAGGGGCTGAGTTGGCTTTATCGTGATTTTTTTTTAGGAAGTTGAGCTCTCGATCATAAATGCCAACTTCGCGAATCGACTCCACGATTAAAATGGATTGACTACGGAGAAGATAGAGGTGAGAGGAGATTTGATAAGTGAAAAAGTGACTGATTGGCATTTGGCAATGTTAAGCTACATAGCTTCAATTTATTTTTTAGGTACCGAACTGAGAAGCTATCAAAATCTAGAGAATCAAGTGTCGAAGAATTTTTTTGTATTTGGTTCCGTCAGCGAAGAGTGAGATATCGGGATGTTTGATGACCCTTGTCAATATCAATATCGTTAAGTGTAAGAATAAAAAGAAGAGGACCTAAATGTCTGCCTTAGGGGACCCCAGAGATGGCTAAGAGGCCTTAATAAAATCGGTACAGACAACATCCATTCTAAAGTGTGTTCCAAAATGAACACAACATTTGAATTTAGCGGTATTTGTGGAGTATAGTTTTGGCTAGTTCAGTGTTAGTAAAAATGGAGCATTAAATGAACAACTACGTATTTTCATTGTTGTACAATATTTCAAAAATTATGAAAGGTTGGTTGTGTAAACTTTGAAAGGAGTAATTAAAAATCAGGGAAACTGGATAGATTTTATATGTGGGGTAATTTAAAGTCAAAGATGTATGCCAACAAGCCCACAAAATTGCACAAATTGCCCATTGAAGGAGAAAATTTAACTCTGCATCAACGAAATTCGGCCACATTTATGTAAACCTTGAATATTAAAAAAAAATTGTTGGAGCTACAAATTGAAAATCTGATTTATAAATTTTGTCGGCTATCTTCAGTCTTATTTTAGTGGAAACTTGAAAATCTAAAAACTATGCGAGCGAATTCGGGTTTTTTTTAAAATTATTCTTAAATTTCAGATAGATATTTTTTTTTGTATTCTACTCCGTGAGATACTGATGATGTTTTAGAGGCAAAGAAAAACATAGGTACTTGACCTGGTCAAAACTGCCCACCCAACACACTTCATAGAAATAGAAAAAAAAAGAAGAACAAAAATTCCAATTTGGTTTAACGCAAAAGGCCATAAAGATCTCCTTTTATCCTTATTGTCCTTGGAACGAAAAAAAAAAATATATACAAATTATATTCTTTTACATCATCATCCAATACAAAAGAAGACTTCCTCTCATGCATATTATTAAAAATGAAATCATGTAGAAATTTTAATGTAAAAAAGGATATATCCATCTATCGATTCGTGTTCCAACTCCGAAACCGACATCCATATCTGCTCGTATACATAAGCTTGTTTCTTTATAAAAATTTGCCTGCCACATCCTTATTGTCTGTCAGTGTTCCTTAGGGATATTAAAGCAGCTTCTTATCCCTTTTCATGTTCATGTCCTTAGACACACTAAACGTATAAAGTTCCTTTTTTTTTGTCTGTTTCTTTCTTATATTCTTGTGTGTGTTCTTCAAAGAGATACACGGAAAAGTCCGTATAAAGGCTACTTTGTGTTTGCTTATATTTAGGTATAACTTTGTACTCCTCCTCTGTCTTTTGAGGTCGCAAAGGATCCCTCGGTATATTGTTCCGACTTCTGGGGTTTATAACTACCTATAGTATATAGTTGGTTGTTGCTTGTGCTGCTGGGGTGACATTTATTATGGAATTATCCTTCTTTGGTTATGATAATGTTTGCGCAAGGATATTATGAGGACACACAAGTAGTAGGTATTGTTTCCTATAGGTCGTTTGGATTGTATAGGTCTTTGAGAGACAATACAGCTCCCCCTCTATGCACACAATTGCTTTTGGCCAACAAAAACAAGTCAAAGAAGACGAAGAAAAGCGCAAGGCTAATCCGTTTATATCTTTTGGGTTTTATTGGAAAATATTACATTCTATACAGACATCGTATACAGCGAGAGATATACTGATTTTATCGTCTCTCGTACAATCTTGCTTGCTGCTTTATCTGGCTTACAGTAATAATAACAATATTCTTTTGTATCCCTTTCTGAATTTTACAGGTCGACCTCAACCCCAAGTTCGGTGGCTGGTAAATGGTTTGCTGGTCGACAATCAATACGAGCACAATTCTGGTGACGTAATAGAAAACCGACTTCTATGGCCGTCGGTTCAGAGGACAGATTTAAATTCCGTATTTACATGTCAGGCCTTAAATACACAATTGGATAAGCCAAAGGAGAAGAGTTTCCTACTCGATATGCATTGTAAGGATTTTCAATGAAAATTAAATAATCTTTTGTGTTTTTTGTTTTAAATTATTTATTTAATTTGCAGTGAAACCCTTGACGGTGAAAATTGTAGATCCGCCGGTTTCAATGGTAGCAGACAGGCGGTATGAAGTTATGTGTGAAAGCTCTGGCTCGAGACCCAATGCAATAATAACCTGGTACAAAGGCAAGAGACAGCTGAGAAGAACAAAGGTAAATAAAATTGTTTGAAGTTTTTCTTCTATTTTTAAGAGAAATATAGATAACTTAATTTCGAAGACATTTTGGGGAAAGGGTCATTTTTTTTTGTTTTGCTTGACTTTTTTTTTGCTAAACTTATCTACCTTACCTACTTACTCAAGGTGTTAAATAAAGTTGTCAGAAAAAATGAGAACAATTTTTCGGTGCGGAAATTAAAATATGTATGTAACACGCGATACCCTTATTCGATAAATTTCAAAACATTCGTTCTTTATTGTTACAACATAATACATTGGTTGGAAGGTATATAGGTACACTTAAGTAAGTGGCGTGTGTTGTATGGTCTTGGGCCTATACAAATTGTTACAGATGACCTTTTGATAGCTACCTGGTTTATATTAAGCTGTGAGCTACACCATGGCTATCAATTATGGAAAACAGCTTAAAATGTGAGAATTTATTTATTTTTGGTTTGAAAAGGGTCACGAAACACGTGCTGTTAAATTTTTGCTAATCCATCACGCAACATCGGTACAAGAGGGAGTTAACAAAGTGTATAGTAAAATGTTTTAAGGTCAATGTACCTATTTAAGTAAAATAATATACCTATACCAAAATAATGAAGTACAGTTTAAGGGTGTATTAAATGAAACATCTACCTACAAATATAATTGAGGCATTGCAATTTAAGATTTCTGGTTGAGGTTACTTTTGTTTTGCAAAAAAGCTTCAAAAAAAACATCAATTAACGTCTTGCAAATGAAGGGGGTTTCACAGTCTGAAAAGTGGCACTTAAGTTGGCAATGTGAAAGATTAATGCGCAATATCACAGTTTAAACTTACCTGAATAAGTGGCACTTAAGTCTTCGATGTTGGTGACTTGAGTTCCACTTAGCCCTGGCTTTGAAACTTAGCCTAAAGTCCTAATATGAGAAACTTAAGTGCCACTTATGCCGGTAAGTGTTGACTGTGAAACTGGCCCTTAGAGTCTTGTTTTTTTTACAACATCGATTGTTTTATTAAAAAGGTAAGCGGACCACTTGGTGAATTGGTCGTGCGGCGGAATATCACTTCGGATTCGGAAGTCTGGGATGGAATCACAGCCTATTCCGGGAAAAAGAAGTTTCTGTGTTTGACTCCCTGCCTCGTCCATCTGACAAAAAAAATTTTGGCAACCGCCTCTTGCGGAAGTGACAAATCCTCCAAGAGTATCTCTTGTCATGCATAAGTGCTTCTCACCTAAGCCGTTCGAATTTGGCAGAAAATTGAAGGTCCCGCCATTCCTGAAACAACCAACCAACACGCACACCGGAATGGATGAGCGTTGTAGGGCTCTAGGCTCTAGCTCTCCACGAGCTGTCGTGCCAACACTATTAAGAAATAGAGCAACATAAGACCTGGACACTTTTTATGGAACATAATTATGTAAATTAATATTTTTAGATATTTATAAATATTGCGTATTTAAGCGAGTTATTTCAGTTTCGAAAAAGTGTGTTCATAAACTTTTAATTGAATGACGACGATGTAAAATACAAAATATTTTATCACAGTCAATCTATACAAAAATGGATGTTTTTGAACGCCTAAAACTTTAAAATTCGACGTATTCACTTCCTCCCGTTGCTTCCATTCCCATTCTGTAAACAAACATTTAATTCGATATCTTTTGGTCGAAGGAGAAGTAAGGGTTTGATCTGAGGCAAAACTTTTGTCTCAGTTCAAATTGTATGTAATCAGCTCCAAGAAGATTTAGGGTAGAAAAGATTTGCAAGAAAAATCTTATTGCAAATTTAATAAAATATTTTTGAAGCATTTTCTCGAGTTATGTGAACCCATATTTTGACCAATTTAATTAAACGTTGAAACTGCCTTAAATATTGGTTCATTTGGACTGAAACATATACCATATATTTTTTATCATAAACACAAGAACAGGCCTTTTAATATGATAACATCAAAATGGTAAATCTTATGCATCAGGGTTGTAAAAAGAATGCAATCTTTTGTGAATGCAATCTTTATTGACTCCAATAAACAGATTGCATCCAATTAATTCACTTTTAGAATTTGACTTAATATTAGCCTTCATTTTTTTTGTAAGCCCTGAAAGCTTAGGTTATTAGGATTGGCGACGTGCACACGATAGACGGGACAAGGGCCGCGAACAACGATACTTTGAAAGCATTGAAAGATAAAATAAAATAAACTAAACAATCTCGTTGAAGTGAATAAAATTTCAGATTAAGCGTAAAGCTGTGACGCCATAATAAATATAAAAAAAAAGAAATTAAATCATAAAGGGTCATTCATTTTTTGGTTTTGAAAGTAAAGCTAAATAAAACACACACAGCGGTACATTTTTGATGAAAATTTTATTTCATTATAAAGTTTGGACTTTGCCATTAAGTGTGAAAAACAACATCATCATTCAAATGGCCGCCTCGGGAAGATTCGCAGCATACGATTTTTTTGAGGTAATTTTTAACCACTTTTTCGCACATTTCTGGCGGTATCTATGCCATAACTTGAGTAATCCTGGTTTTTAATGCGTCTAGAGTTCGGGGAGTATTTGAGTGAACACAGTCTTTTGCGTAACCTCACAGAAAGAAATCTAACGGTGTCAAATCACATGATCTTGGTGGCTAATTGACGTCGCCAAAACGTGAAATTACGCGACCAGGAAACTTCTAACGCAATAAATCCATAATTGTTCGTGTGGCTTGTTGGCCCGTCTTGTTGGAACCACATATCGTCCAAGTCATGATCTTCAATCGGCAGCCAATTGCTGCGAACGCCTGGAAATCGATTAATTCGGATCATCAGCAACACTTGCACTTGCAGCAGAAATATTTTCCACTGAGCAAGGATTACGATGATGCACAGGCCTTACGCCATCAGTAACGCTTCCACTCTCTTTAAATTTCTTCACAATTTTACCAATTGCTTACGTAGTCGGTCGATTATGACAGCCACAATCATCGCGTAGTGGGCGAAAAGTGGCTACGGTTTGAATCACCATTTTTGAAGTAAGTTTTAATAATTTTAACGCGTTGTTCGATTGTTAAGCGATCCATTATCGTAAATGACAAAAATTCAACTAATATTAGGACACTTCAAATGACATCTGAGTTTGATAGGTGTCAAATGCCAGCGCTACCATCTTGAAACCTCGAAATGAATGACCATGTACAAAATCGGAAAAAAGTCTCCTTGTTGAAGCATCTTTTTTATAAAATTAAATTGTTATATATTTTATTAAATATATTTAAAAAAATGCGAAAAACAAGACATCATACATTTCTAGCAAACGAAAAACGAAAACGAAAGCGTAAGCAACTACAGCCGCCTCGTGTTTTTCATTGCCGTCAGAATAGTCCGGTTGTTTTTGCGAGACCCACTTTTTGACCAAAATCTCGAATTCGATTTTTTGTACGAATCCATAACTTGCCATATAGTACCTACCTATAAATCGCAAGTAATTTGCGAATAACTTTTGAAAAATTAGTTTTAGAAAAAAAAGTTATTAGGAAAATGTTCAGAACTCTTTGTTTGCTATCGGGAACTCTAATCAGAACTCCTTTTTTTGATTTTTTTGGATTTTCAAAATTAAATAGCCCTAACTATTTCAATTTTGCAGAACTCTTTCTCAAACCCATCAGGAACTCTAGAACTCTTGATTTTAAGTTGAAAAACATGATCAGAACTCTTTTTCTCAAAAAAGTCCTTGCTGCGTGAAGTTAGCAAAAAAACTTTTTTTTCGAATTTTAACACTTAATTCGCCAGAACTATTGAAAAAAAGTATGAGGAACTCTAGAACTCTTTGTTTGCTACCGGGAACTCTCATTTTTTTATTAAATTTTAAACAATTCTTTTGCTAACTTCACAGGACTCGTCAGAATTCATAAATTTCGATTTTTAATTTCGACACATCCAAATTCTCTTTCAGTTTCGCATTAAACATTTACATCTTCCGATAAAAATAGACCCCTCTTTGTATTCCCTTTTGTTGCATACAAATATTTTCTTGTATTCATTGTTTGTTTTACGTAATCGTAATTATCACATTGAATTTATTAAAATGATTCTGCAGAGTAGCACACAGAATAAGTAAAACAAGCTCAAAATAATAACAAAAAAGGACAAGAGATTACGAGAATCGGATGAAAATTTGTCGCATGTTCCGAAGATTGTGTATTTCCCACAAGTCTCACCATCTTTGCCCACATTTGTTCGTGTGGTAAGCAAATAACTAAACGTGGGAACCCTGGCTTCTAATTCAATTAGTAAAAGAACGGCCATGTTTATTATTTAGAACGCTCGTCCAATCGCGTCTGCTGTGTTCAAGGACAGTTAAAATTTAATTTCTCGTGAAAGCATCCCGTCGGCTTTCGCTTTGACGTTTCCTCGAGTGCTAAATATTTCGAAAGGTATGTTTGTTTAGTTTAACTCTGAAATTCAACTGGTTTTCGACAGGTTTTATCTAAAACTTGTGATTTACAAAAACTTGTGGCTTACAGAAATGTATGAGAAAACTTGTGTTTTCGATGTCGGTTTTACGCTAAAACCGTTTTTAGCTTTGGTGTGAAAAGGCTTCTAGTCTAGCACTCTTATTTTTAAGACTATAGCTTCAGGCCTATCTGTTGTATTTTATAAATTTCTCAACAAAACTGTTTTATAAGTAAAAATTAAACAAAAACAATATTAGATTTAACTGAAATGTCAATATGTCTTATTTAGTGTCATAACTCTTCTTTTCCTCCAGGATGAAATTCTTAACAACACAACACATTCTGAGCTGAGTTTTGTACCAACAACAGATGACGATGGAAAGTCTATAACATGTCGTTCAGAGAATCCCAATGTAAATGGCTTGTTTTTGGAAACCCTATGGAAGCTGAATGTTGTATGTAAGTAATATTTTTTATACCTACATATTGTGTGAATCAAAATGGTACCCAGGGACGGCCCCAGCCAAACTTGTGCCCTGTGAAAGATTTGTAGAAAACGCCCCTTTTATATATTGGCGTCTTTAGTTTTACGATATTTTGAGTTAAATTCTCCTTGAATGCAACAATGAAAGTGAAGTTATGTAGTTGGTGTGCGAGAAATAATTTAGCACAGTTGTGATGGATGTTATTTTGGGATTATTTGAAGAAGATTTGTGGTTAAAATGCATATGGCAGTACATATTTGTCTGCGCAAGATCAGATTACATTTTCTTGATCCTGGTAATGCGCCCCCAGAATTTTGCGCTCTATGCATTCTTGCACATCTTGCACATTTGGTTGGTCCGGCCCTGATGGTACCAAACATTCATCTATAGGGAGCATTAAAAACAAAATCAATACAAAAATCCAACAATTTCCAAAAAAAAACTCAATTTTAGTGCATAAAATAATTGGAAACAAGTTATACGAGAGCACGTAGTATCCAAAGGTTTCTCCAAAAACCGACTTCCAGATCGTCCTTTTTCATATTTTTTATCTATCCTGGATTTTGTTAATTCATTATTGGATTTAAGTGCAGTTTTCAATATCAATTATAATCGAAACAGTTTTATTGATTTTTTTTCTGAATTTTTCGTTCAAATAATATTATTTTTTTTTTTTCATTGTGGAATGGAATTAAAAATATACCTACCTCAAACATTCGGATATAAACGAAATATTTTAACTGCGGGTGTGAGATTCTGCAGGATTGAGATTCAAACCAATCTTTTAATGAATTAATTTATGAGTGTTTTTTTTTTATGAATCGACTCTTTATAATAAAAAATTATATGACAAAAAAGATAATCACGCACAAAGGACCTCTACCGTCAACATCCTGCATAACCATTATCTTTTATTCTCTCTCTCTCTCATTTATGTTTTATAAATATTCCTTATGGGAATGTTAAAATTGCCAATTTCGAATTGTCCTCACGATGACGACACACACGACACATACGCCAAACAGGACATCATAATGCATTTTGATCGTTATTCTTTTGAAATTCCAAGTGCCTTCATACATGCCCACCATCAGAGTCAGAGCTTTATACCTTCAACCAGCAGAAATGGCGCCCGAGAAAACAAAAAATGAAATAAATAACGCAGAAAATGTCGGATATGTGAATGCGTGTCATCTGCCTCTGAATTCGATTAAATATTAAAAGTAAAAAAAAAACAGAAACAAGGCAGAAATGGGTATACTGGCACCCACGGTTTTTTCCGCCACGTGGTGTTTCTGTTTGGTGCCTGTCATCCTGTCTTATTCTGCCAACATCATTCGCTGCTCTCTGTCTCTTGTATTCGATTGTAATAATGTCCTTTAGAACTTGTGTTTATATATACTTTTTTTTTTTTTTAATATAGATGGTATTAAGAGAATTGAAATGTGTTCGCGTGTGTGAGTGAGTGAGCGAGTGTATGTGATTATTGAACATTTTCTGCTACAAATCTAGAACATGGAAACATGTCCCTGTCAGCGTCATGTGATGCTCACATTTGGTTTATCATGTGATTGGAATTCCTGATGAGGTTTTGTGTGTGTTTTGCGTGAGTGGGTTTTTAATGAGTCTTCTTTGGGGCATTCAATAAACAGGATATGTGATTTGATTTGAAACAAAACGTATATTTACTTACCTACTTCTCTGATGAGGTTTAAGTTATCGGTGTTTTAGATTTAAGTTTTGAAATGGCACAGCTTTTTAATATTTGGGAACACAAAAACAAATCTTTTCGTAATAATTTCGATTCTCTATGACTCCCATTTGAAAGAAAATAAATTTGTTAGCTATTTCGTGAGTATGCTAACAAATCGGGTCTATAATGTCAGCATTCCGATACCTTATTGTAAATTGAGTTGAAGGCTGACATTTAGCCTAATTGGTTTAAGTGGTTGAACAAAAAATTAAAAAAGGGTTCCTCTCCAATTTTTATTTTGTCGTTTCTGATTGCATGGTGGTTAGGTAGGGCTTGATTTTTCAAATATTAAGCCCAATAAAGTTAGATAAAATAAGCATTAATTTTCGAAAAAATCCAACTAAGCTAGGTTTTTCGCACCACGACCGACGCGACATTTTGGTTAACATTTTTAAGAAAGAAAATTGGTACGCCAAATTGTATTTATTAATGTTGAGTTAAAAATTAAATTTAAGGAACAAATCATCCTTCGGTTTTTGAAATGTCGAAATTACAAAAATAGCACCTTCAAGAAATCCAAGTCTCTTGCTCCGTGCTTGAGGCAAGTGAGAAATCTGTTAACTCAATTTGCGGATGAACTGAAAGGTCTATGAATGAATGAATGAATAATATTGGAGATAATTGCACTGCTACCTATAGATCTATTGTGCCCCCCTTCTAGAGCTAGATGATCTTGGTCATTCTATAGCTCCTTCTCCAGATTTACACCTTTAAGGAATTTGAGTATCTGGAGTACTTTCAGAGAGGGAAATTCGCTCTCTACTGCCTGGTAATGTCCCAGGTGATTTTTTCTTTGATACATGAGAGCATCGCATTTGCCTACAATTTGGTCCGGTGTTTCCTCAAAAGTATTGCAGAATCTACTTGTATGGGGCTGCTTTCTAGACCAAAAATTTTGAAATGTCTTCTGAGTCTGCAGTATCCACTCAGGAGTACCGTGATTATTCTGAGGTTGTTTCTATTTAAGCTGATGCATTTTTTGAAACGATCTTGGTTGTAATTCCCAAGTAATAGTTTTGCCTGCCTTAGCTTGGGGAGTTCCTTCCAATTTTATTATCTTTTGACCTCCTCCTCTTTTTGATTTTGTTTTCAATCACATTTTCTCCTATTCCGCAATAGGGGTCAGGCCCCTCTAAGGGGATTGATGAGCCTGTTTTTTTGCTAGGGAGTCTGCCTCCTCATTACCCTGCACCCTGATATGGTCAGGTACCTATAATGGAGGGAGATATTGTTGTACTTGCCAAGTTCGTGTTGCCTCTTCACCCACTACCACACTAACTTAGAGCTGATAGCGTACGAGCTAAGTGCTTTGAGTGCGGCTTGGCTATCTGAAATAATGGTAATGTTTTGGTTGCGGTATTTTCTTTCGAGATTACGATCTGCACATTTCGCTATGGCGTGAACTTCCGCCTGGAAAATGCTAGTGGACTATCCCATCGGTATAGAAAGTTTGGTTCCTACCCCAGTCTCTTCAGTCGTTCTCGATCCATCAGTGTACCACTTGATGGTATTTGCTTTGAGTGCGTGTAGTTCACTGTTTCGCCTACCAACTTTTTCTTTCTACTTAACTCCGTTTTTATGTTTTTGTCGAAGTTATATTTTTTAATCATATACCATCTCTTGGAATGTCAATGAGGTTTGTTACTGTCAACTTTGAAATGCAGTCTTTTTCTCTAAGACTTATACTCTTGCCAGTCCCAGTTCCCTCTCCTTGGCAAATCTTATAATGGCTCCCTCAGCTGCTGTGCTTACTATGATGTTGTGTAAGGGGGACAGATGGAGAATAACCTCCATCGCTGCTGTTAGGGCAGGTTCTCATTGCTCCCGTAATGCATATACATGCGAGCCTTTGGAGTTTTTCTAGCGCTTTCCTAGTTGTTGCTAATTTGGTTCTTTTGTGCCATGCAACTGCACCATAGGTAATGGATGTTTGTTTTGCAATGCCATGATCTACCTGCAAGTCTTTTACATATCATCTAGCAAGCTTATAAAGCATATTCGTGATCTGGGAATTGGCACCTTTCCATAGAGGTATCACACGACAAAAAAAAATATATTGAAAAATCGACTTTTTCAACAGTTTTTCACTTCTTTAACCGTGATCTCTAGCAACCTTAAAATAAAATGTTCGTGATCTTGCGATCGCCACCTTTCCATCGAGGTACCACACGATAGTTGAATATTTAAAACAAATCGACTTTTTCACCGGTTCTTCTCCTCTTTAAAGCCAATTTTCTATTGAACCGAACGTCCTAGTGACCTAGAAATGGCACACCCGTTATCTTGACGATACCATCAATGTATGGCTATAGTTCTAAAAAAATAGAAAAAAAAGTAGTGACACAAAAAGCTTAAACAAATTCACGCCATAATGATCATTTCGAGGCACACTGTAGAAGGTTAACTTCTTCTTAATTCATGTTAATCCATAAAAAAAGGTAGAGAAGGTCGAAAGTGCAGATTCAATAAGTTTCAACCTGACCTTAAATCGATTTTTTTTTTATTTGTATACAAAGTTTTAACGTAAGTTCTTTTGTTTGGAAAAATAAAAGAGGCTTTAAATGATGAATGTGCTTTGAATTTTCTTGAACCTTTTGCAACTTAAAAAGAAAAAAGAAAATGTGTTTTAAAATTTGTCAAAAATACCAAACCTTTCAATCTCGAAGGTGGAAGCTTAGCCCTCTATTGATGTTTTTCAATCTAGCTACTTACATACAAAAAAAAAAAAACGATTGAGTCAAACGATTTGTCACTTTCGGATTCACTTTGTATAGCTACCTACTCTCAAACAAATCTGAAAGAAAAAAATGTGTTTTTAAATTTCCTTGTCATACACAATTTCACGCTTCAACAGAAAGCGAGTGAGTCCTTTTTTAAACATCATATCCATGGGCTTTCATATAGCTGTGTGGCGGGTATATGTGTTTGTATATACCGAAAATTCCCTTACAAACTGTTTATATTCAGTGTAAGGCACATCACAATGAAAGAGAGGGAATATTTCAAAAACAAAGGACTCGCCTGTCGAGGATGTTTATTATTTATAGGATTCCCTTTCCAATTTGAACATCGCCCCTTCCCCCACCACCTCCTTCCACACTGGTTGTATCCCTATGTCTGCTTTAAAATGCAAAAAAGGAAATCTTGAATTACAAGCGACAGATTCCATGCCATCAAAGCTCTACCAACCAACCAAACAACCAGTTAACCGACAAACGCCATGCCCAGCCTATGGCAGCCCAGGATTCTATGGAGATGAAGAGTTATGTGCATAGAAGCATCAGGCAGGAACAGAAGCAGCCAGTGCATTGTTCTACTTGCATTTTGCAAGGGCCAGTCCTGGGACCGATGAGGAACAAAGTTTGCCATCACTGACAGCAGGATACCAGCTTGCTGCTTGTATAGCCTGTAACTTGCCTTTGTTAAAATTCCTCTGCCTCTTTGATTTTGTCTATCTTCCTTTATTTTTAGTGAGGAGAGTGGGGGAGGGAGTAGAGGCGGAAAAAAAGAGATGAGGAAGCCCTTTAGCGTATTCCATTGTGGCTGTTAATTTAATGGATTTCATCAGCGGTATGATGAAAAGAAAAACTAGAGGAAAGGGTGAAGCATGAGAGAAGATAGGTATATAGATGCAGCAGGAAGTATCTGAGCAGCTTTTAATAGAACTGAAATATTTAAGTTTCACTCTCCTAAGGAGTCTATCGGTATGGTATACTTGGAATTCTTTTGTCTATACACAAACCGGTCCTACCTACGTATGCATACATTTATAGCAGTCAGCTTGAATATTTTTTGTTGGAATTTCCGACTTCTGACGTTGTCGCCTGTGTTGTTTTTGTTACTTAGCTAAAACTCCTGTACACATTTTCGAAAACCATTGCATATTTTGAAGAATGACTTTTTGAATGAAAAAGACGAAGGTTTTCTCAAATGGTCATTACATTAGGGAGATGGGTAATAATTAATAATTCACTTCTGATGAACATTAATAATGTGGCTGCAATGTTCAAATCTGAAATTTAAAACAAAGAAAAATTCATTTTATTCATTTAATTTTTTTTTCAAAAAAATAAAATAAAATATAGTAATGCTATAAGAGATTCGGAAAAGAATAGAGAAAAGGATATAGTTACTTCCGGAATTAGCGTCTTTTGTTTGAGTTGTTCAAGTATTAATCTTAGTTTTCAAATTGTATAGAAACCTATTCCGCTTACCTTATATTTTTGTAATCTTTTTTTTTTTTTTTGAGAATATACCTACCTATTATTTTTCAGAAAATAATTATTGTAAGTTATGCCTTCTAGACCCAAGCTTCTCTGAATCTCAGATAATGGTTCCTATTGTTCTATTGATGAATGTTAGTTACAGGTCAGGTAATTTCTTGTAGCTTTTGCAATGGGTATTGTACAAAATTCTTTATTCTTCATCATGTTTTGCTATTGCCCAGCATCCCGTTACAAATGGCAACAATGTGGCAGGGCTGACCATTAAGATCTAAGTATATTGGAAAAGCACTAATTTTGTAAATTTTTGAATTTTTTTGTACTCCACCTACATCTTAAAATTGGTGAAGGCACTGAAGCCATTTTCAGCTATTGTCCGTTGAAAAAACCAAACTACTTTCGATGTGACGCTCAAAACATTACTTGCTCTCAAGATACAAATATTAGTTAATTTCGTTTTAAGTATTTTGAGTTCCAAGATTTTGAAATTTTTTAAAAATCATTTTTGACTTTTCGGAAAATTTAATTAAAAATATAACTGTACAAAATTATTTCAACTACAAGTAAAAAGGACTCAAATTAAACTCTTAAATAAATTGTAAACTAAAGGGTATTTTTTTTAGACGTGTGGTTTTCAAGAAGAAATAAAACGCATGTAATTTAAGGTTATGTCCAAGAGTTTAGATTTATTATAAAGATAAGGGTTCGCTGGCTCGAATAAATTCCAGCCGAGAGGCCCAATTTTCGACCACTTTTTGCAGCAATTGGGCCGTATTCGTCTTGGGCTTATCTGCGTAGACAAGTGACTTAACATAACCCCACAAATAATAGTCCAGCAGTGTTAAATCGCACGATCTTGGAGGCCACGCCACAGGCCCACGACGCGAGATAATGCACTCACCAAAAGTTTCTTTCAATAAATTGATTGTTTCGTTGGTTGTATGGCATATAGCGTCGTCTTGTTGGAACCAAAGGTCATCCACATCAACATCCTACAATTCAGGCACGAAAAAGTCATTATAATCATGGCTCTATAGCATTTCCCATTGACTGTAACAGTATGGCCGTCTTCATTTCTGAAGAAATATGGACTAATGATACCCTCTGCCCATATAGAGCACACCAAACAGTGACTTTTTGAGAATATAACGGCGTCTCAACAATGGCTTGTAGATTATGATCACTCCAAATACGACAATTTTGCTTATTAACGTACCCATTCAACCAGAAATGAGCTTCATCGCTGAAAAAATTTTTCTTGTGAAAATCGGGATCGGTGGTTATCTCGTTTTGTGCACATTCACCGAACGGTCCACTCGGCAAACCAAACTGAGCATAAATCAGGTGACAACTGTCAAAAAGACCAACTCCGAAAAAAGGATTGCCAGATTGAAAACCACACGTCTAAAAAAACATCTTGTACTTCTATCATTTACCATCTTGATAGAAGAGATAAGGGGCAACGCACCCGCCATGCTGCACAGTGGTCCCTCTGTTGAAATTTGGCAAGAAAAATCATTTTTCCCAACAATTCTTGACTAAAAATTTAAAAAATTTGGTACCCTTAATGATTTGTGAATTCTAAGCCCAGTGTCACTGCCTATGTTTGCTTGTTCAAAATCGAGTCTTTAAAATCAAAATTTGGTATGAAAAAGAAACCTAAAAATTAAATAGATCTTGATAGTCAGGAATTTAGTCAAATTTATGTATAAATTGTCTTAGAATTTCATATTAAAGTGAAATAATATGCAGATATGTACCAAAATCAGGCAAACGGCAACTCTACAGCCTTATTATTATATTTCATAACTTATAGAAAAATTGCATACCTACCTATTGATAAAAAAAAAATAATAAAAATCGAATCTAATATAATTTGTACCAAAATTGGGAAACCAAATACAAATTTTTGAGTAATTTTCCCAACGCTATAACCATCTCTGGTGATTTGGCAAAACAGGCTGAATAAATGACAACCAATTTGACAGATGTAGCTTCAACAATATGGCCGCTATCAACTGTCAAAGTTCGGAAATCCCTATTGGAAGACTCTTTACAAATAAGTAGATATGTACATATACACATGTACAAAATTTGTTGGAAAGTTTCAAAATCTCAGAAATATCAAATGTCTTTAAAATTTGTTCAGATTTGGAGTGAAAATATATTTTTATTAGGTTAGTATAATCGTTGACCATTAAGTTCAATGGCAACTTGAAAGTATCAGAATTCTAGAAATTTCACTTGATTTGTTCATGAAATCAATAACAGACAAATTTGTTATATTCCATTTGTGAACTTTCCCCGTCATTTTGGACTTACTTTACTAAATTTGGAACATATCTGCATTGGGACCACATTCAAATGAAAGTATTCACATTCAAGCAAAACTATTTTCAGAAAAAATATGACTAAATTCCTCAATAACACAATTTTTTTTTAATTTTGAAATTTTTTACCATATTCTGACCCAAATTTTGTCAGCTTTTATTTTGAGGAGGAAAAAATAATCAGTGGCACACTGGATTAAGTGTTCCCAATTTTAATAATTTTCATCAAGATCTGGCGTGGGAAATGATTTTGTGTCGTCAAAATTGATTAATGGGACCACTGTGCGACCTGGTGGCTTACAAAGCAAGAAGTTATTGTAAAGCGATTTATGTGCTTGAAACTATAGGTGCCCTAGTTTTGTCCATCCGCGGGGAAACTTGGTCCTTTGGGGATGCATTCTCAGTACCTTCTTCAAATCATTTTAACATTTTTTTTATAACTCTTCTTTTAACTGGCTCTAACTTTGGCAAACTACAACCGATTTTTGTTTTTTTTTTTTTTTTAAGATCTACTTAATGTATAACTATAATTATATAAACAAGTTGCGGGAAAACCGATATCCGCATAAAAAAAGTTGTAGGGCGGCTAAAAACTCCTCACTGCTCTTGAATAATTGAAAAAAATTCAAGAATCGGTTAATGAAACGAAACCAAAAATCAAAAGAACCGCTATAAGTCAAAAACGAAGCAAAAACCATAGAAATCTATCCTTTAATTTTCGACTTAAAATGACCTGAAGAACCAATGGTTTTCGACAGGACTGTAGGATACCCTGTGGCTGAATAGTTGTGAGTCGCTTAGGCCTGGTTCTCCACTAGCTTGTCAAGCTAGTTTTGATCTTCCTATAACCAACAATTTGTTGCCTCATAATGAGTTACACCCTACTATGTATGCAAAAACTTCAATAAGTTTTCTACTTTCCATTTATCTGAAGCAGAGAGTGAAAACATATATAAAGGAACAAGTTTTACTATATCAATTTCACATCACATCATCCAAATAAATTATTAAATTTCACCTGAAATGCTTTTGTAATTATTCAACTAATCAATAGCGTTCAATTAAAAATTGCCTTAAATGCATATAAATCATTTTCGAACAAAATTAAATGCTTATCGCAAAAATATAATACTATCAAATTCATCTTTGTCAATAAATAAAAAAAAAAAAAAAAAAAAAAAAACACAAATTAAATAAATGTATGTTTCTGTAAAAGTTGAATTTCATACGTGCAAAAAATTAATTAATTGAAAGTACAAACATACCTACGCTCATATATTTGGAAATGTATATAATGGATGAAAACATAAATATCAATGTCAATTATTGTGAAAATTCATTAATGTAGGTACTTATGCATATAATAAAATCTTTCTATAAAAAGACTACATATATTTAATTAAATTCAATTTAATAAGAGAGGAATATCACAATGGAAATATATATTTCTTTTAACAAAGGCAAAATTATTAAATTTCATCTTTGTTTGTGTTTGTATATCGAATACAAATTCTTGTGTGTTTCGATAACCATATCCCGGTTGGCCTCAATTCATAAAACAAATTTATCAATTTTTTGTTTAAAGAATAAAAGAATCAACCGCCAACCATCGATATTTAAGTTCACTTGTCAAACAGGTCTAATAAAATAATAAAAACAAAAAAAAAAAAAACGATAAGTCACGTTCCTAACTTTGATTGAAATCTCCATCAAAATCATGCCTGACATTTAGAGAAGATTCAACCGCAATGAATGCTTCAGCTTCATACTGAAAACCATATAAAACCATAAACCATCTCAGATGGGCACGTAGAATCGTTCACTCTTGCAAGGATATCATAAATCATCCTTGCTAGCTTAGCAACGCACTTTTATGAAAATAATCCACTTTGAGTTTGACAGGGTACTCTATACCTCTACCTCATTCGATCTTCCTATCCTAACCAATAACAACGGCAGGTTGTTGCTATACGCAACAGTTGTTGTTACCTCAAACCACCACTCTACGCTAGAGTGAAATCCTGTTGTTGAAATTCTAAGTCATCATATTTAGCTAAGCCAATACCCTACGCTACAAGCTATACGAGCATCCTCATTATTGACGATAGAGGATGTATAACGTTTCTCGAAAGGATCCCTTATCTAATATTGAAATAAAAGGTATATAGGGTATATCAATCTATTATGACGTGATGATGGAGACCACGCGATGTTAGTAATGGTGGTGGTGGTGGAGGTGGAGACAAGCAACCGTAAATTGAGAGTTAACAGCTTTAAAGGCTTTCGTTATTTTTTTTTTTGTTTTTTGTCAGATTCACATTGACATGGATTGCCTAGAACAAAATTTCAAATAAAGTGAAATTTAATCCTTTCACTTCCTCGATTAGATGAAAACCACGTCGCGTCCATCAGCACTATATATACCATCAGGATGAAAAAGCCAAAAATAATATCAATCTTTCTACTAGCTAGGTCTGTCTGATGATGCTACTGCCTACTTTTGGCACTGCCGGCCGTCACTATAAATCCTATCCAAAAGTAACCGCTTCACGTAGCATTAGCAAACGAATTTATGTATCATCTCTACTATCACAGTCCTTAAATCAGATGAATTTCACCAGTGTTGTTATGAACCACGTATAAATGTTAATCTGTTCGTTGGTAAGCTAATCACATAAGAACAGCTGGTCAGATTTGGAAAATATTGAATAAATTGTAAAAAGTTGGAAAGCTTTCTAAAAAAACTCAAAGCAAAAGCTCTTAAATTCGGAGTTGTGAATTTTGAAGCTTAAAACCTTTCATTCGAAGGGAAATAAAACGTTTTTAAATGTTTCTCTAGATGAAACATAAAAACAAGCTCAAACGTTCACAACTTTACACATAAACAAAAAGAAATTAATAACGAGTGTTTTTTTTGACATGTGGTTTTCAATCTGGCAATACTTTTTTCGGAGTTGTTTTTTTTGACAGCTGTCACTTGATGTATGCTCAGTTTGGTTTGCCATTATTTCATAATGAATAAGTAAGTCTACTCCTAAACAACGTTTGCAAATCGTGCAAAATGCGCTCGAAACGAGATCGTTGTTGATCCCGATTTTCACAAGAAAATTTTGTTCAGCGATGAAGCTCATTTCTGGTTGAATGGGTACGTTAATAAGAAAAATTGTCGTATTTGGAGTGATCATAATCCACAAGCCATTGTTGAGACGCGCTCCGCTAAATCCTCAAAAAGTCACTGTTTGGTGTGCTCTATGGGCAGATGGAATCATTTTGGTCCATATTTCTTCAAAAATGAAGCCGGACATAATGTTACAGTCAATGGGGAACGCTATAGAGCCATGAATAATGACTTTTTCGTGCCTGAATTGGAGGATGTTTATGTGGACGACCTTTGCTTCCAACAAGACGACGCTACATGCCATACAACCAACAAAACAATCAATTTATTGAAAGAAACTTTTGGTGAGTGCATTATCTCGCGTCGTGGGCCTCTGGCATGGCCTCCATGATCGTGCGATTTAACACCGCTGAACTATTTTTTGTGGGGATATGTGAAGTCACTTGTCTACGCAAGTAAGCCCGAGTCAATTGGCGCCTTGGAAGAGAATATTTGGCACGTCATTGCTGACATACGGCCCCAATTGCTGCAAAAAGTGGTCGAAAGTTGGGCCTCTCGGATGTAATTTATTCGAGCCAGCCGCGGTGGCCACTTGCCCGAAATCATTTTTAAAACATAATGGCAAACCCTTATCTTTATAATTAAGCTAAATTCTTGGCTATAAAAATAAATTATATGCGTTGTATTTCTTCTTGAAAACCACACGTCTAAAAAAAACACCCTTTATAATTAATCCCACTTCTGAATTTGTATACTTCTGACCTAATTCGGAGGTGAAATTCTTCTTGAATCAAATACATGTTTGTGTTAAATAACGCTCTCCGTTCGGTCGCAAATATTTTCACCAACGACCATGGATGTGGTCATACGAGATATCAACTTCCTGGCTAGGATAATCGTTGCCTCCGAAACTATGACTGTCAGATATGTAGAGTATCAGCATCAGGAGTCACCACCACCACCACTACCACCATCCACCATCCACCATCGTCATGGAACCCATCGCATTCCAAAATCAAATCAAATAAGCCAAACGTACTGCATGGTCGAAGGTATATTAAGTTCGAGGCTATTCCGGGCTTTCCTGAGGTTTCTGATGGTCCAAACAATATTTTCCCATGCCAATTTGCCAGCGGATAACTTGACCTCCTATAGTTGGTGGTCATTGCTTGTATATGCGCTGTCCTTGGGGGTAGAAATTTGGGCGGATGGATTCTAATGACAAAATCATTGGCAGCCGAAGCCGAATCCGAGCCGCTTTTGAACAGACTGCCTGTCATAGTCCATCAGCTGAATACTTTAAGGCCATGCTCTAAACGTTGCCACTGTGTTCCTGATGCTGATATGTCCATGATACCTCCAGTCCTATTCGCTTTTTTGCTTTGACTTGTGGCATCCTCAACGAGAGAATAAAGAACTATCCGTAGACTGTATGGCTGCCGACACGCCACCACCCTGCGGCCGGCCGGAAGTTATACACGAATAACATTTAGAATTTTAATGAGACTTTATTTATGGCCGTTTGTGATGGCGGTGCGGTGTAATGGCGGGTTCTCGTCCTTGCAGCTTAAATTTTTCCAACCAAAATTTATGACTTAATCGAGAGACACTTCTATTATTTCTTTTGCAGATCCACCGCTGGTGACGCTACGCTTGGGCTCCACACTATCGTCAGATGACATTAAAGAGGGAGACGATGTGTATTTTGAGTGTCACGTTCAATCGAATCCGCAATGGCGGAAATTGCTGTGGCTGCATAATGTAAGTAATGTTATTTATGTTCATTTATGACGTGTATCGTCCATGAATATTACATGCGATTATAATGTACGTTGTACGAACATAAATGTTTTGTTCAACTTCTGGTTGTTTTTTTGGGAAGTGTAGGGTGTTTGGAAGGAAGCTCTGCAGACACGAGTTTAACCGGTTAAATTGTTATTTAAGTGAATTTATAAGCTTAAGGGAAAAAAGGTTTTTTTTTTTACCTTTTATGTGGGTTTCTTTCTTAGATACATTAAGCCCTATACTGAAATATATAAAAGAGTTTATGTAGCTGAATCCATTGAGGGAAAACCACTCTTTTCCAGATCTACAATAACCATAAGTGTCCCTTGTTAGCGAAATTACCCCTCAAATAGGGGTAACAACTTCTTATATTGAATAGTGAAATGGGTTCCGTTCATTAGTGACAGTTTCAGTTTTGTTGGTCTATGCTTTCTATGTTGTTTTAGGTTGTTTTTTTTGGTAAATTCAAGTTTTCTATGTTTTTTTGTTTTATAAATTTATAATTTAACAAAAACATAGAAACAAAGGTTGTTTGCTTTATTTAAAGAAAAAAAGGAATATAGAAAACATGAATTTCTTTAGTTAGAAGTGACAGATTTAATTTTATTGTGCTATGTTTTCTATGTTGTTTTGGGTTGTTGTGCAAAATTCAAGATTTCTATGTTTTTTTTGTTTTTTTTTTGTTTTTTTTTTTTTTAAATTCACGAAATTAACAACAAAACATAGAAACAATAGTGTCGTTTAAGCTAAAACCAAAAAGGTATATTGCTTGATAATTTGACGTTCGTTAGTCGTAAATCAGCTTTGACATTTTCAATTTTGTTGTGATATGTTCTTTTTTTTTTTGCTGTTTTGGGTTGTTTTAGCTAAATTAATGTTTTTATATTTTTTGTTTGCTAAATTCATGAATTCAACAAAAAAAAAACATAGAAACAAAATTTGTTCGATAAATTTATAGAAAAAAAAACATAGAAAACATGAATTCAGCAAAGAGAATTGTTTATTGCTCAATAATTAGTCATTAATTAGATGTAACAGTTTAAATTTTGTCTTTCTATGTTTTTTTTAGGTATTGTTTTTGCTAAATTTATGGTTTCTATGTTTTACTAAATTAATGAATTTTACAAAAAAAAAATGGAAACAGTTGTTTGATAAATTCGTAAGAAAAAAGATGAATTTAAAAAAAAAACATAGAAAACATCCCCCGACAAATTCGAAATTATCAAAACTAATTAACGGCAAACTATCCGCTTAACAACTTTTCGATTTGTGAAATTTTTTTTCACTAACGACATTTTTGTTTAAATAAGTAGAAGAAGTTGCACCCGTTGCTACCTATATAATTCTATTTTGTTGCAACTCTTCCATTACCTTTCGTGAATATTCTACACAACTTTCTTTCTTTGTTTCTACATTAAAGGACCGAGACCAAGAAAAAAACCTTCATTCCGCAAAAATGAATAAGTAGGAGTTTCCTTAATAAACTTCCTTTAAATTACCATAACCTGTAAAGGACGACGACGACGATGGCGACGATGGCAAGGAGTATGACTGTCGAAGAGGGGGTGTTAATATGTAGCTTTTGGCTAGGTATGTAGTGTTGGGAGCCCGTAATTTATGTAAATAATCCGTATAGCCGCACAAGCAAACCTACTAGCAAAACCGTTTCCCGTTGCGTTAACATGCTATGCTCATGTTACATTCATTCAAAGCACATCCGCATTGCCGAGTGTTAATCATAAAAATACCCAAAGAATAAAATGTACATTTTTATGGGACAACATTTTTCTCCTTTTAGTATATCCTTCCGACATAAAGCTACCTCCATATACACCAGTCTAATGTACCAACATCAACATAACTACTATACTATACTAGACACTCATACAACACAACATATACTCAACTCATACCTATAGCTATATGAATGTAGACGAAGGGTTGTTGGCTTTAGCCTGAGGTTGGGCTTGGTTTTATTTTATTATGCTTCTTTTCTCGTCCTGTGACTGTGACATAACACAAAACATACTTTTATTCACATGTCCCTACCCTATATCCCTATAATGCATACAAACGTACATATCTAGAGAGGTATAGGTAAGGTTCTACAATCTACAAAACACTCGGTTTTGTCACTAAAACTAAGTGTAGCCATGGAGTTTCAGGACAAATTCCCATTTGTATAACTTTTATAATTAGATGCGATGAGATTGTGTCTGTGAGTGTTGGATTCTTTTGAATGAAGTTTGTCGGATTCTGGATTTTTATCTCTTTGATTATTTAGGATGTAATTAATGGAAGCATTCTAACAGAGTGCAGATTTAATTAAAGGTAAAGAAAATAATATTTGTGTCAGATTTTAAAATTGTTGAAATATTTGAACATTTGGAGCTTTCAAAATAGGTTATAACTTTAGGTAGCCTAGACAGAAATTTCACTTTAAGTGATCAATGCATGTTATCAGTAAGAAATATCAAATGAATGAAACCATCAAAAACGTGTTACACGTAAAGGACCTACGTTATAAGTTAACCCTATCGCGCTGGCATAGACGTTTAAGTTGAAGTTTAAGCTTTACTATTGTTTATTTTATAGTACAAGATATTCATATTTTAAATTTCAGGGAGTTCATTTGGAACACAACACATCAGCCCGGGTCATACGGTCAAATCAAAGTCTTGTGCTGCAGAAAATAACCAAACATTACGCTGGAAATTACGCTTGCAGTGCCATTAACGATGAAGGTGAAACGGTCAGCAATCATCTGCCACTTCGAGTTAAATGTAAGTTTGCAAAATATTTGTCACTGTTTTTATTTGATTTTTCATGATAAAGTTGAAATAGTTGATCCTGTAGATAATCTTATTAAAAGTGGAAGTTACTTACTTTCTTACTTAAGGTGGCGCTACAGGCCGGGATGGACCAAGGCCTCAACCAATATGCCTCTCCACCCACCTCGGTCCCTAGGTAGCTGTCTCCAATTTTGTACTCCAAGTTGGTTGAGGTTCTCTCCCACCTGAGTCGCGGTCTTTCTCTACTGCGCGTGCCGTCCCTCGGGATTTGATTCGAATAAGACTTTACGGGCCGGAGCGTTGGGGTCCATTCGATCTACATGACCCAGGCATCTAAGTTGTTAGACCTTGACTCGTTTGACTAGGTCAGTCTCGCTGCACAGCCCGTACAGTTCGTGAAGTTAAAGGCTTTAAATAACTACTTCTTTATGTAATTTCTAAGGTGGTAGAAAGTTGAAGTTTTCTCAAAACCATCAGCTCGAAATTAGCTTTATTTTCAACTCCTCGAGTTTTCTTGGTCTTTATAGGAAACTTATATGATAATTGCACTATAAAACCATTCAACGAATCTATGAATCAAATGGAGACATTCCAGATGTAAAAGTTTAATGATTGTTCATCAACAAGATTATCTTAATTAAGACAAGGCATGTTAGCCATATTGAAACTCCTTTAAATATGTCAGCTTGAATGGCCTAATTACTAAAAAGTTCTAAAATAATTGATATTTTATTTGATTTTATTTTTGTTACAGCTAGAAAGTTTAATCAAAATCGTTAAAGCTGTTTTCAAGAACATTTGAAAAAATAAAATCTAAAACAAAAAATCGAATGACATAAAACTGCTCTGTAATAAATTTGAAACAAATCAGTTTACCCATTTATAAGAGTGAACTTCCATGCGATTCGGTTTGAAATTTAAGCTTTAAATTTAAAGATGTAACTTTTAATGATTTTTCTTTATAAATAAAAATGTTTTTTTTTTTTATTGTGGATTTCGAATTAGATCAAATGCCTCTTTTAATTAAACAAAGAAAAAATAATCGAGTTGTGCTCTTTTCCGACATGAGTATCTAGATTCGGTTTGTATGTGTGGGGAAGTGAAGCAAACTTAGTGTAGTGGTGGAAAACGTGATCCTGAAAGGTTCACTTACTACTTAAAGGGCTTTTGCTTTTTGATGTGTAAACATCTGTGCTGGCGGTAGAGTGAAAAAAACGTGAACGTTCGTGTGCAACGTTACGTCGTGCAACGTTACGGTGTGCAACGTTACGATCTGCATACTAGGATGGGTGCGTTCAGTGAAAAAAAATCTTAAGATCCCGTTCAAGCAAAAACAAGTCCGTTTTGGATCCGCGCACGTTGATGTTTACACATATTAACCGTGAGTCCCAGCACTCACAATTTTTTTTTTTAAGAGTGAGACAAAAGCAAAGGATTATTCATTATCTTTGTGGATATATGAATAGTGGGAGGGCAACACACAGGGAAACCACCATCATCTTAAGGTTTTCCACAATTTAAGGTGAAGGTTATCTGTTTAATTTGTTTTTTTTTTTTTGTCGATTTAGGAAAATCTGATTGTTTTAGTTAAGCATGCAAAGATGTACGGATGTTCAGTAGCCTGCGCAAGATCCCACTTCACCGACGAGCTGGTTTTTCGTGAACAATGCAAGCATGCCTACCCGCGCATCGCTAACTGAACAACTTATCGCACTACCCATAAATTCCCACATGAATTCCTGTGTTCTTGGGTATTTTTTGGGATGGTTTGTGATCGCTTTTTGGTGTGATAAGACCAACTACCGTTACACATTCTATAAGACATGCTGAACATGGAATGGGCATTCGAAATCTCATCTGATAGTAGGTACCTCTGAGAACGACGGGGCCGCAAAGGTAAAAAAATCGACCTCTTAAACATGATAGGGGTACGTTTGCCTCTTTGATGTTTTGTACTACATATATAGTTTTCACTTTTCAAAAATACTTAAGGTAGACATATGGTGCATTACTTATTCGAGTAACGAAATTTTGAAAAATAGGCCACCAAAATCTCAAATTTAAAATACATTATTTTTTGAAGGTAAAAATATGCACTCTTTCATAAATCAATGCGTCTGGATCTTTAAAGTTTTAATCTGAGAAGTTCATTTTATGGAAAACAAATTATTGGCGGACACCTGGTGCAGTACCTGCTTTGTAACGGAATTTTGAAAATAAAAAAACCAAAAAAATTTCCAGGCGAAATTCACTATTTCTTCCAAACGAAAAAAAAATTTTACTTTTCTTAGAGCAGGCAGTTATAGCCTCTTTGATATGTTATTACCCATAAGAATTCTTACAAAAACAAATATTGACAGACCATCTGGTGCAGTAATTAGAAAGGGCCCCTAAAATCTCCATACAATAATTTCTGCTTATTTTCAACAAAAGCTTTTCTTGAATCAGCATATTATGTCTGCTTCTTCGATATATTAATATACAACGGGCGCAGAATTAATCATACCCTATCGGATCTGCGTTTTTTGGGGCACTGAAAATCCACGTGTGATGCACGAAGAGCCATTACATCCACTCAAAGCCACTGTGTGGTGCGGCATTCACGCGGGAGGAGTGAGATTGGGCCGTAGTTTTTTGAAGACGCCATCGGCAATATGGTCACTGTTACTGGCTAACGCTACAGGGCCATTATTAACGATTTCTTACTGCCGGAATTTGCTGCGCAGGGGTTGGTGAACATGTGGTTTCAACAAGGCAATGCAACCGCACACACTGGACAAGCCACAATGGATATTGTGAAGGAAGCGTTTGCTGGCTGCGCATAATCTCACGTTTTGGCGATTTGGGATGGCTAGCAAGATCGCCCGATGTAACTATCCCAGACTTCTTTCTTTGGGGCTACTTGAAGTCGCTGACTTATGCCAACAAGCCTCAGACAATCGCCGCCTTTAAAGAGAACATTCGACAAGAATGCGAACAGTTATCACCGGAAATCTTGCGGAAAATCATGGAAAATGAGATGAAACGGGCACAAATGTGTATCAACCAGCTGGCGGTAGCCACTTGACGGATATCATCTTTTCCACTTAACAAAGGTCCAATTGAAGATATCTATCCCTCAAAATCATTTTTTTTATTGAGTAAAAAGGTAATTCAAAAACAAAATTGGCAGACACCTATACAACTGCAGTACATACCTTCATTTTGTTTGTTCTACATCTCGCTAGAGAGATTCATTTTTTTAAATACAATAGCGCAAAATGTTGACTGTCAAAGTGACATACAGAGTTAGGGCACTTACTGATTCATCTTTAAACTTGGAAAGTCCTCTTTTTAACCCAGCGTCATACTAGAAATTCTTTAATACCGTACTAAACAGTCTAAAATTGTGTGCATATTTTTAAATAACTTATCACTGTAGTGTAATTGTGAACTTTTTTTAAAAAACATAACTAATTTCTGTTGGTTGTCGTTGGCTTAACCGCATATTAAGTCTCTCTCATCCTTCTTTAAAAAAAGACAATATACACAAAACAAAAGACTTCCAATTAGTTTTAACACTTCCTTCACACATCAACTAATAATGCCAACATTTTTTTTATTTTTTTTTTCATTTCAGATACTCCCATCTGTAAGCACTTAGATCGTGTCGCTCTAATTGGTGCTTCAAAAGACGAGACAGTTGAAGTGATATGTGAGATACAAGCTGATCCGCCGCCCAGGTAAGAAGATTCAGACGAAATTTCCTTTGCGCCATAGCGCCATATATATGTATGTAGTTATTTCCATTTTATTTTCAAATGCACAGTGATTGTGTATGTCCTATAACCTGCAACACAAACGCTAGAAAGAGGCACTTGAATGTCATTAAATTGGATACAACCTGAGTGGAAGAGTATTATGTTGTTCACATTTTGCACACATGTTCCATGTTCCGTTTTATCTAGAAATATGTATGCGTACCTATAGAATGCTTAAGCTGATGTGGGTCTCTGTCTGTTCAATCTCGAAATTCGAAATCATTAAATATTTAAATGGAAATAAGTACCGTCTCGCATAGGTGCACAAAATGTTTGCCATAAGAATCTAGTCCTAAAGCTCAAGAAATAAGCTTATTTTCAAATAATTTACTGCAGGTAGGTATGTTTGGCGTTGGGCGCCATTTTCATTCGAATTGGGTATTTTATATATGAAAACCATTTAGAGTTGGGCCAAAAAATCGAAGTGCACACCTTTTAGCACCTCTCGTAGTTCTTCATTCTGTATAAATTACCATCGAATTGCAAAGCTTGTCGAATCAGTATCTACGGTCCTTTTCAAAATTCCACCAATGCATGTAGTAGGGTTGTTATAACAGCATTAACACTTGAGATCATGTACTTCGATTAGGTTCTGCTCTTCTAGAACTCAAAACCCAGCCGAACCCAGGCTATACCTAGAGGACGTATAGGACTCACAGCGGTAGATTTGGTATGTATGTATATTTGCGTACCTACCTTTAGATTTTGGAGTGCACTTTGTTAAATTAAAGGAAACAGTTTGCATTAATTTACCTTAAATGAAATTGGCAAATTCTTGTGTCCCCTCTTCTTTGGTCTGTGCAGCCATACAGTTATTTTAAACCCCCTTTACGTATATATGAACTCGGCATCGGCATCGGCATCTCTGCCTCTCTGTGTCCCTCTCAATATTTCTCTGTAATTGAGACAAATGGTCCTTTGGAAAATCCTAGACTTTTGAGAACATTTTCCATTTGTAATATAAGGTGGTTAACTGATGTTGGATATTATAAGGAAAAGGACCTTTTAAGTGCATTAAATCAGGGTATAAATTAAATTTAGATTAAAGTCCTTTATAGTTCCATTTGTGTCTTATGTAAAGTATAGTATGTGGTTGAATTAATGTCTTCGAGGTGTTTTCTGGGCTTTGGAGGTGTAAACTTAAGAACGGAAGAGAATTATTTGAATGGAGTTTTTGGGAATTGGGAGGATAGAGCAACGGTTTGTTATGCTTTTATATCGGTCTTGAGGTAAGGTTTAATTTTATTACTTTCTATATTATAGCAAGTAGAGATCTATTAGTGTGTGTGTGTGAATTATTTGAATGCCACTTTTAAGAACTATCGAAGCAAAATCAACTTTGATTTCAAAGAAGAGGTTCAGTTAAGGCTTATTTAGTTATAGAATCTTGTATGCATTAAGGTGATTCTAAGAAGCCTACAATTATCAACAATCTTAAGGATGTGGTTGTTTTCTGACGTGAACATGAATACCAAAGTGAATTAAGGATATATTGAGGGCAGCACCTCAAAATCTACAGTGAAAAGGGTATTTTTTTTTTAGAAGTGTGGTTTTCAATCTGGCAATACTTTTTTCGGAGTTGATCTTTTTGACAGCTGTCACTTGAATTATGCTCAATTTTGTTTGCTATTTCATAATGAACAGATTTACTTCTGAACAACCTTTGCAAATCGTGCAAATTTAGTACCAACATAATGGTTCGGTTGGCGTGACGCTTCGCGCGCTGCGTCCAATATTCGGTCGACATAATCGCAAAATCGCATAAATTCAAGCAACCTTGGATCGGTTTTACACCACGTTTACTCTAGTGGATAATGCGCATCCTCAGAGACGCCGTACAGTGCGCACTGAAGACGCTATTGCTGTTGAGCAGATTATCGAAGAAGACCCGAATGAGTCCATCCGCCATCGCGCGCAACAATTGGAGCTGTCGAAAATTGGGCCTCTCGGCTGGAATTTATTCGAGCCAGCAGCGGCGGCCACTTGCCCGAAATCATTTTTAAAACATAATGTCAAACCCTTATCTTTATAATAAAGCTAAATTCTTGGCCATAACATTAAATTATATGCGTTTTATTTCTTCTTGAAAACCACACGTCTAAAAAAAATACCGTTTTTATATTTGTCCTTGTAGAAATTACAACAATTATATAAAATTATACAATTAGAAAAAGTGTGTACTTAGGTGCACACTGACACTATATTTTTTAATAATTGAATTTTAAGTCGGGTTAGAAAAGTGTTGGTGTTAAATTTGTATATCCAAATTACTGACGAGCAAAGATAATTGTTAAAAAATCACCTGACAGCTCTTAATTGATGGCATATAAATTGTTTTATGCTGCCGTTTAGTAAAAAAAAATAGTCCCGAAAAATGGTTATCAATGGTATCTACCTCCCGAAGAACTATTTTTTTTTGTATTTCGCTTTTCTCGAAAACGGTTCAACTGATTCTAATCAATGATTCTAATTATGAAGAATTACTGACACATTATAGATAATGTTGTGTACCAAAATTTTCAAAAAGATATTTTTTGGAATTTAAAAAAAAAGATTGAAATGTTTTTTTGAAAACTCAACATTTTAAAAACGACTTTTTCTATTTTTTATTAAACTATGCACAAAGCTGTTTTTTAACATCATCTAGAAGATTTTAGAAAAAAGTTATTCCTATAATAAAAACTAACGGTACCTCCCATACAAATGTTTAAATCCATTAAGGAAAATCTTTTTTTTTTTCAAAATCGATTTTAATAAATCGTGGGTATACAAGCAGAAGGCACTAAGTCAATTTCTTAGGATTTTTACATTTGAATGCAAAGTGATCAAGAATGATGATATCTATGTAATCCACCACCCAAGTCATTATGCAACGTTAAACATGAATTATTTGAGGTTTAGTTTTGCACTAAGTCAGTTAAATAATTTATAATACTGTTAAAACGCACTAAGTTGACTTAGTGCATTTTGGCTGTCATAGAAAAAAAACACTTCATTCTATAATAATACAGCAAGAAAGCATTAAAGTGGACTTAGTGCTTTTTACCTGTCATCAAAACTAAGTTTTTTGATTTAAATAGGTGATGAGTTACTGTTCTGTAGTCTACACATAAGAGCGAATTGCACCTAATTGTTTCAATTTGGCAGTTTTGGTCAAGAAGAAAAGTATTTTTTTAAAAGTTTTCCGGTAGTAGGTAATAGTGAATAATCTGAACAACCTTACACATCAGAAGAAAGCGATGGTAAATAGTTCCAACCTCTTTCTTTATTTATTGTTAAACTATTCTTACCTTGTTTTTATTGTGAACTTATTAAAACTCTGACTTTTTCTTAAATTTATTATTCTAACTTACCATACCGTTTTCTTCATTTTACTAACTTATTATTCTTACCCCATCTAGGCCTTTACTTATTATTTTATTTTCTTACTGTTATTATTATTCTTATTCCTACTTGCTCTTAAAGTGTTAAATTCATTAAAAACAAAATGTTTCTTCACATTTATTTTTTCAGTTATAATTGACTAATTCACACATTATTGCAATATCAATTCAGCTAAAAAGCACTAAGTCAGCATATTTTTTTTGTTCTGCTCCAATATTTTCGAATTGGTTTAGCAAAACCTTAAATTTTAAATTGTAAACTTAAGTCATAATGTCAATAGAGCTTTTTATGTGATAGGATGAAAAATTACCATCGGTATTGAATTTTCAAGAGTAAACAAATATTAAATATCAATTTACTCAAAACTATGTTTTTTGACCTTCTGCTTATAACCACGAAATCAAAATTAGTAAGATCTAGCATTCAAAATTATTAACTTTTACAGTGATCTATAATTAACAGTAGATACTTTATCATAGAACGATTTTATACGATTTTCAACTATCTAACTTACCGATTAAAATTAAATTGTTTGTATTGAAGCTTGTAATAAGTTTCAATAATATTTCATAGCAAAACTTTCAAAAAAAATATTTTTGGATTTAAAAAAAAAAATATTTCAAAACTATTTCTTGACTGGAATATTTTTTTGTAAAATTTAATTTTTAACTCCACATTAATAAATAATTCAAAGTGGCGTACCACTTTTTTTTTTTAAAAAATGTTAACAAAATTTTATACCTAAATAAAAAATTAATTAAATATTTTTTAAACAGCTCCTACGATTTTTAAATTTGTTTTCTTATTAATTAAAGTTTATATAAGAAAAGAAATCAGATGGTGTTTATCGCGTTGGGTCCAAAACAGTTTCAGAAGTATTGTAATCAATTTCTAATTTTGTTGATTTAAAAAAAATGTCCACTTTTGACGATATACCTTCTTAACTATTTTTTTGATCAAACCTTGTTTTAAGTTCACAATATTTCCTAAGCTAGCCCAGAACCGGTGAGTGTCTCGCCAAATTTAAACTCTCTAGCATTAGTAGTTCCTGAGGTATAGGACTTAAAAAGTCACTAAAACCGTAACTGATGATTGAATCACTGACCACTGACTGACAGACCGTTTTATGGGCGCCGACTCTCATATAATCCCATAGTCTTCAAAATCGAAACCTAACTGTTTAGTTGCATGTGCGCGCCTTAACTCATATAAATTTTCGATAACTATATAAAAGCTGGCTTCAAAAAGCCCAGCAACAATTTATTAAACCTCATATTTTAAAATTCCAAATTCCTTTACTTACAGGTCATTCCGTTGGAAGTTTAACAATTCAGGTGAAACACTCGATGTCGGAAGTGAACGTTTCAGTGTCAATGGCAGTCGAAGCATCCTCAAGTACACTCCAGTTACAGATCAGGTATGTCTTTTACACAGCCTAATCAATACATAAACTACACCATAATATTCCTTGAAAACAAACAATCAACTCTATATGTGTGCCGCTTTCTCAATTATAATATTACAGGACTACGGCACCCTCTCCTGCTGGGCAGCCAATGAAGTTGGCACACAGCACCAGCCATGCTTGTTTCAGGTCGTCCTTGCGGGTAAGTTTAATTCATATGACTAAGTCCCACACAAATATAAATGCTAATTATTCTGTTTTATTGCTTTGTGTGCGTGTGGTTGAATTTTTTTTTTATTTTTTTTCCTTTCGTGCTGCATCCTTTCAATTCATTATAAATGGACAAAACGACAAAACGCCAAAAGGTCTACCAAGTGCCGTCAGCAATTGTACTGTGTACAATCGTACCGAACTCAGTGTGGACATCCAATGCTTGCCTGGCTATGATGGTGGTCTACCGCAAATATTTGTCCTGGAAATGTTCTCCAGTCGAACAGGAGGCACAAGGTAAATATGCTGATTTTCTGTACAGGCTCAGCCTCAGTGTCCATTTAGATTGCCGACCGCATGTGCCATGTGCAGCACTTAACCTATGAAAATAGTACAATCGAGACAAAATTGGACACAGAGAAAAGACAGTACATATAGTGTTCCCACCCAGGATATCTCCCTGTACGAGTATGTATAGCACAGAGATGAGGTTGTTGTGCAAAGAGGAGAGAGGGAGAGAGAGAGAGAAGACGATACAATATTCAGTTGTGGCTGCTTAAATGTTATCTATGTAGGTCCAGCAGTTAGTGTCAGTGTGTGGTATGGTCGACAATGCCATTCGACCAAAGATCAAAAAAATAAGTTCGAATGTCCTGAAAGCAGCTCGAGTTCGAAAACGAAACGACACAAGAGGAAGGCATCTCATCAGCTTCTACCTCAATTCTCTGGCCGTTTTAATATGCAAATATAACGAAACGATTAAGGAGTATTCTCGCCTTCTTATGCCGCCCACACCCCACACCCCCACATTCACCGAACCCCCGTCTTTTAACGTTTCTCTAAGAAGCAATGCAATTCAATGCAATCAGCCAAACAGTAAATGTTTGTGATTTGCGATATCCTTTTTTTTTTGTAAAACCTCAACAACAACAAAAAAAATATGAATTGAATCCTCTTGAGCCAACAATTGAAAAGTTCATTGAATATTTTATTTTCTACATCTTGATGGAGCTTTTTCTTTAGATTTTCCTTCTTATTTTGTTGTGTGTTTTGCCTACAAATTCGTCGTCCTTTATATGAACCTATACCTAGTCATAAGGATAGGAAGGATTTCCTAGGTTAGATTTATGCAAATCGAAATGTTTTCTCCACCATTGTTGTCAACTTCAGATATTTATTTTGTTGTTGGGGCATCAGATATTGCTCTCGGATGTTGTAAGGTTTGTAGTGGTTTCTATGGAAAAGGGTTGATCAGAATGCGAACCGAACGACAAAAAAAAATTGAATTACAATAAAATATAAAATCTGCATATATTTTACGACAATAATAATTTTTTAACTCTGACTTTTGGGAGGACATTTTTAAATGAAAGTAAGATATTCGGTTGTGAGTTTTTTTTTTAATGTCATCTTGTGATGAGATTTTTTGGAAAATTTTAAAAATTCTAAAATGGGATACTTGAGATTTTTTTTTAGGTTCTTTAGGGACTTGGCATTCGACAAAATGGTAAGGTTGTGGTGAAGACTAGAAATTGGCTGGTTAATTCTTAAAATAATTTAATATGGGAAATTATGCGCAATGTTTTTAGTTTAGGAAACTGTGTTTTTTTTAAAGAATTTTGGAAACCAAATTTTGGAATATAGGTACCTACACAATTATTCTGAACCCAACTCGATTTTTTTAACAATTTTTCCTAAACTTACCGAGATATACATTCAAATAACGTACTTTTCAAGCTCCATCTGCACCTGCAAACTAAAAGCTCCTGAGTGGTCTAATTCTCCAAAATATTTCGACCTAAATTTAAATTACTGAATTTCGCCCGAATTTAAAAAGTTTTTGGATGACCATCACAACCAGGACCCATGTTCTGTAACTCCTCATAAATAAAATCAGTTGAAAAACATGAAAATTGATATAAACTATATAAGTTTTGTGCCATTTTTCAACGTTTCTCGACCTATTTTATGGATGCGAGAGTTACAGTAGAACATAGGTCCAGGCTTCTAAAAAGGTTGCGATTTTCTGCTCTGAATAAAGAATAAACAGAACTTAACAGAAAATGATTTGCAAACATATCATGAGCTATATTCACAATTAACCAAAATTAACACACCGAAATATACATCAAAAGAAAGGTCTTTCAAAACCCTATCCGCATCTGTAAACCAAAAACAATACTGTGAATGTGAAGTGTGGTTATCGACATAAAGGGTTTTCCAATAAGAGGTGTTATTTTGATATTCAAAGAAAAATGTCATTTTTTGAGATAAATGATCGGATGTTTTTTTCATTATAAAGAAGAAGGTATGCCGTTAATAATGGAACACAACATCAGGCAAATGGCCGCCACGACCACGCTTACAGGACCATATCCTTTTCATGAAATTTTCCATAACCAAATCGCAAAGTGGCTGCCCTATGTCCTCGATAGCCTCACGAATTCCATCTTTGAGGTCTTGAATCGACGCTGGGCTGTTGGCGTAGACCTCATCTTTCACGTGGCCCCAAAGGAAGAAGTCGCAAGGTGTTAAATCACAAGATCTCGGTGGCCAATTGTGATCAACTCTTCGAGAGATAACACGGTCCGGAAACTTTTCCCGTAAAAGATCGATGGTTTCATTGCTTGTGTGGCACGTAGCGCCGTCTTGTTGAAAGTAAACGTTGTCCAGATCAATACCATCCAATTCCGGCCATAAAAAATCATTAATCATCTCTCGATAGCGCAATCCATTGACCGTAACTGTTGCTCCAGCCTCATTTTCGAAAAAGTAAGGTCCAATGACCCCGCCGGACCATAAACCGCACCAAACAGTCACGCGTTGAGGATGGAGAGGCTTTTCAACAATAACTCTTGGGTTTTCCGAGCCCCAGATGCGACAGTTTTGCTTGTTGACGTAGCCTCCGAGGTGGAAATGGGCCTCATCAGTCAAGATGATTTTTCGATGAAATTCCGGATCATTTTCATGCATTTCAAGGACCCAATCAGCAAAGACACGACGTTGTTGATGATCAGCCGGCTTGAGTTCTTGTGTTAACTGAACTTTATAAGCCTTAAGACCCAAGTCTTTATGCAAAATACTTTGTAATGACGTTTGTGGAATGCCTAATTCCAAAGAACGACGAGGAATGGACAAACCTGGGTTTTCTTCAACATTTTGGGCTACAACAGCAATATTCTCAGTTGTTCTTGAGCGACGTGCACGGGTTTTATTCTTCACATCACTAACTTGTCCCAACAGCTCGAATTTCTCCACCAATTTCTGTATTGCGGTCCGACAAGGTGCTTCACGACGACCCAAAAATGTTTTAGTTTTACGAACCGTCTCTGCCAAATTTTCACCATTTTTATAGTGAATTTTAATAATTTCAATGCGTTGTTGAAGCGTGTATCGTTCCATTTTTATTAATCGCGTAGTTTCTACTTGTCAAATGTCAAAAAATGAGAGCTTCAAAAGTGACAGCTACCGAAATAGCGGGCTATTCAAAATAACACCTCTCATTGGAATACCCTTTATAACCATCCAAATTTAAAGTACAGAATTTCGAACCAACCCTGAACTTAGTTTGGATGATGATTTTTCCGCAACCAAGCCTCATAAGAGGTTGCGGTTTTCACTGCCGAATAGAAAATCAACTGTTAAAATTTTTCAACATTTCGAGCAAAAGAAAACTTCAATAAAAATCTAAAAGTTTAAAATAAAAATTACTCTTGCAAGAAAAATATAGTCTCTGAAGATGAGCATTATCCACTTGAGTAAAAGTGGTTGGAAACTGATCAATGGTTGCTCGAATTTATGCGATTTTGCGATTATGTCGACCGAATATTGGACGCAGCGCGTGATGCGTCACGGGAACCGAACCATTATTTTGGTAATAAATTTTCACGATCTGCAAACGTTGTTCAGGAGTAAGTCTACTAATTATGAAATGGCAAACCAAGTTGAGCATTAATCAAGTGACAACTGTCAAAAAAAACCAACTCCGAATAAGTATTGCCAGATTGAAAGCCACACGTCTAAAAAAAACATCATTTACTTTTTCAACTTTTATCAAAAATATTTCCGAAACCTATCGAGTTATACATCAAAAGAAAGGTCTTTTCAAACTTTATTCGCACCTGTTCACTAAAAGCTTTTAGGATTTCTGGTTCCCGAAATATTTCCATCCAAAGTGATTTTACTAAATTTTGACTTTAAAAAAATAAAAAAATACTCTTTGGATTGCTATATTTCTACAATCGTGTCTCGTAAGAGGTTGCTGTTTGCAGTGATGAATAGAGAACTTATAGACCTTTCTCGCTATGTTTAACACAAACAGTAACTACCGCAACCTCTAATAAAGAATATTAAAGTTCTGTATTTTACTTACGTCTTTCTGTTTAACGTCCTTAGCAATTTTGACAAATTTTGTAGACTTTCGACTTTTTTAACAATAAAAATTAAAAAAAAAACATTTTCTTCGTTTATTTTACTGAATACATACATAATTTTTAAATTTATTTTTCAGACTGAATCTCACCAATCCCGAAGAGCCACAATTCATACTGGAAAGCCTGGATACCCTTACCACAATGATGACCACAGAAAATAATTCAATGAAAATTCGAATTTACTCTTTCAATCAAAAAGGTCGAAGTCCTGCTTTCTATCTTACTGATTTTGTAATTGGCTCAGCAGGACACAAGTCAGGTGAGTTGTAAAACATGTAGCTATGTACACATCTAGCAGTTTAACTGGTAGTGATAAAGAGTATGGGAAATCCAATGGGCTGATGAAATGGGTTGATGAGTTCATAATTGTATATCCTTTTTGACGGAAATACACACAAATAAGTTGATTAAATCGCATCTTCCTTCCTTGTATTTATTCGAGATGTGTATGCATACGAGTGGATATTTCCGAAGGATATATGACTCCATCATCTCGTGCTCAAATTTAATACCCTTGTTCATCAGGACAGGAGTTGTTTTGTGTGCCTGTATATTCTTACACCCATTTATTTTTTGTTTTTGTTTTGTTTTGCTTTCATTCTGATTACACCAACACGCCAATGCCAACGCCAATGCCAACAACGTTGACACGAACGACAACGATCTATTTACATGATTTATGAATCCACACCACCCTTCGCATGACACATGGTTGTACACACATATTTGAATCCTTGTATTGCATAATAGAAGATGATATATCCTTTTCAATGTCGCCGGTAATTGTTGGTTGTGTGCTCACCTTTATTGTCATCAGTCTGGCTATTGCTATGAGGATATTTCTGATGACGTTTTTGAATAATCTAAGAAGGAATCGACAACATGGAACAAAAGGATCAACATCCGGAGGTGTTCAATCTGCTGATGGATACAAGGTAAATTGCATGACAATCAATTTTATTGCTATACATAAATGTCGATGAGTTAGTGAGTGTGTTTGAGTTTGTAAATGTGTGTATTGAAATGATAAAACGTTTTATATTAATTTTCTTCATTTGATCCTGTTCTCGTTTTTATTTTCTTCCTTTCCATCTCTCTCTCGCTCTCACTCTCTATATCTATGCTTGCTCGCAGAAGGGTGGCAATTTGGAAAAACCACGTTGGCAGCATACGGACATAAAAACTAAATCCTCGTCAGATGATTTGATTGAGGATGAACGAGATCCCGATGTTATTCCATCACAGTTTGGTAAGTAGTATAAAAGTTTCAGCTCTGATGGGTATATTTATATGTATATGTAGGTAGAAGAGAATTAATGATTTATGTTGTCTCTCCAATGACAATAAGGAGGTCTTAGCTCGCTTTCAAGGGGATTAATAAAATATTATAGGAAATAAATTGACTACTAAGCTCTATCTCAAAAACCATACTCAAGGATCAAGGTTAATCATATCATAATCGACAAAAAAAAAAAAACAATACTGCGGCTGACTAGGTTTACATTATAAAGATGTTTTAGTACCACTCAGGTGCCTGGATAGTTCTTATACCTAGTTCTTATGGCATTTTACTTAAAGGGTTTCCTTTTCAAAAGTTTAACATACCTATCTGGTTAAATTCTACTGAAATTATTATGAAAAAATCTATTCTTTTTTTAATTTTCCCGAATTGGGAATTTATATGGTTTATAAGTTTTTAAGTAACGTGTCGTTTAAATGGCACAGTTAAGAATCCAACACCTCCGAAGGCTTTTTTCAACGTTTCCAATTTTTTTTTCAAAGTTTTAAATATTTTTTTATTTCAAGCTTTCAATATTTTTGCAAAGTTTAAACGCTGATTTTTTTTAAAGCTTCCAAGGTGCTAGGACGATTGTTAAAAAATAAAAAAAATTAACACACAAGAACAAAGCAGATGAGTGAGCAGCCTAGTTAGATTTTAAATCGTAAAGCTTTATAAAAAAGTGGTGAAATTTAAAAATTATAGAGGGTGTATTTTTCAGACGTGTGGTTTTCAAGATGAATTAAAACGCCTGTAATGTTATGGTGGAGAATCTAGCTTTATTATAAAGATAAGAGTTTGCCATTATGTTTCAAAAACGATTTCGGGCAAGTGGCCAACGCAGCTGGCTCGAATAAATTCCAGCCGAGAGGCCCAATTTTCAACCATTTTTTGCAGCAGTTGGGGCCGTATGTCAGCAATAACGTGCTAAATATTCTCTTCCAAGGCGTCAATCGTCTCGGGCTTATCTTCGTGGACAAGCGACTTCACATAACCCCACAAAAAATAGTCCAGCGGTGTTAAATCGCACGATCTTGGAGGCCACGCCACAGGCCCACGACGCGGAATAATGCGCTTACCAGAAGTGTCCTTCAATAAATTGATTGTTTCGTTCGCTGTATGGCATGTAGCGCCGTCTTGTTGGAACCAAAGGTCGTCCACAACAACATCCTCGAATTCAGGCCCGACAAAGTCATTAATCATGGCTCTATAGCGTTCCCCATTGACTGTAACTTTATGGCCGGCTTCATTTTTGAAGAAATATGGACCAATGATTCCCTCTGTCGATAGAGCACACCAAACAGTGACTTTTTGAGGATGTAACGGTGTCTCAACACACACTTGAGGATTATCATCACTCCAAATACGTCAGTTTTGTTTATTAACGTACCCATTCAACCAAAAGTGAGCTTCATCCCTAAACAAAACTCGCTTATGAAAATTGAAATCATTTGGGCACAATTTGGAAGCGTTGTTCAGGAGTAAATCGATTTATTATGAAATGGCAAACCAAATTAAGTATAAATCAAGTGACAACTGTCAAAAAAACCACCGCAGAAAAAAGTATTGCCAGATTGAAAACCACACGTCTAAAAAAAACATCCTGTATAAACAAAATCAGCTTTATAAGTGGTCATTAATTTTTTGGTTTCGAAAGTAAAGCTAAATAAAACACACACACAGCGATACATTTTTGATGGAAATTTTAATTCATTATAAAGTTTGGACTTTGCCATTAAGTGTGAAAAACAATATCATCATTCAAATGGCCGCCTCGGGAAGATTCGCAGCATACGATTCTTTTGAGGTAATTTTTAACCACTTTCTCGCACATTTCGGGCTATATCTCGGCCATAATTTGAGTAACGTTGGTTTTTAATGCGTCTAGAGTTCAGAGATTATTCGCGTAAACACAGTCTTTTGCGTAGCCCCACAGACAAAATCTAGCGGTATCAAATCGCATGATGTTGATTGTGGCCAATTGACGTTGCCAAAACGTGAAATTACGCGACCAGGAAACATCTCACGCAATAAAGCCATAATTGGTCGTGTTGTGTGGCTTGTTGGCCCGTCTTGTTGGACAAGTCATGATCTTCAATCGGCAGCCAATTACTGCGAACGCCGTGAAATGGATAAATTTGGATCATCAGCAACACTTGCATTTGCAGCAGCAATATTTTCGACTGAATGTGCATTTCGATGATGCACAGGCCTTACGCCATCAGTAACGCTTCCAGTCTTTTCAATTTTCTTCACAATTTTCCCGTTTGCTTGGCGTAGTCGGTCGATTATGACGACCATAATCATCACGTAATCGGCGAAAAGTGGCTACGTTTGAATCACCACTTTTGTAGTAAGTTTTAATAATTTTAACGTGTTTGTTCAATTTTTAAGCGATCTATTATCGTAAATGGCAAACATTCAACTAATATTATGACACTTCAAATGACAGCTGAGTTTGACAGGTGTCAAATGCCAGCGCTACCAACCTGAAACCACGAAACGCATAACCCTATACATATATTTAGTTTCACAATAAAGCTTCTATCTCTTGAACAGAGTAGGGGAGATAGACCCCTTCCTCACACAGTTAAATATGCTTGTATTTTTCCCCTTTCGATAAGCTATTATTATTTCACGCCACCTAACCCAGAAGCCACACTAGCGAGCCCTCTCCAAGTTGAAACTCTAATTTTTTTATTAACACACAGAAAATTCAGCTACTCGCTCGTTAACTCTGGCTCACTTTTTTTTGAAGTCAGTTAAGAAGTGAGTAGAGCAGCAAGTGAGACGAATACAAATACAAATTGGAAAGTAAATGCCTGTAGGCTTATATTTCCTAACCTTTATTATGTGTGCAGTTTTGTTTAAAAAATTAAATTTACTAAAAGACAAATGAACTAATTTTTGTTATTTTTCTTTTGAATCCCAACAGTTGGGAGTGGAGGTGGAGGGAATGGGTCAAATAACCTTACGGATCTGCATTTCACAACACCGCCGATGTCAAAATGGTCACCAAATACCAACGTAAGTACCCAAAGACATTATTTTTATTTTATGAAAAAAAATGTCATAATGACCCAATAATGGATATTCACCTCACATTAAAAATACATTAAAATATTTCAATATCCTATCCTTTTCATTATATATAATCTTAATTATTATTTATTTAATTTTATTCCTTAATTTTACTTTTATGTTACCTATTGCTAAAAGTCGCTAAAAAAAGCACACAAACGCTTTAGTCTTTCACACTCGCCCGCCCATGAAAGATATCATTTCGTGTTTTTGAATTCAACTCCAACCAATTTGTCTAAAATCAAATAAGCATATTGTCACTCTCTCTCTCTGTTTGGCGAAAGAATAATACAAAAAACAAAATCCATTGTAATCGCTTTCCGATAGTATGGCATTTTTTTTCTCAACACAAACCAAACGAACCATATTCCACCCCTGCCGGTAAACAGCTTGTAAATGAATTTCATCATCAAATTCAATTTTCTAAAAGTCATTTATGGGATCAGCTGGGGTGCTGATAAAATAAATGTTAAAAATTGATTTGTTCACTTTCGAAAAAAAACACTCCACAGAAGGTGACGGTCCACATGGCAAAAAGAAATAAGGGAAAACCCAATTACAATGTGAAAAACTAATTCCCGGGAACATTTGAATCAAAAAAATGAAAATGAAATTCCAGCAACACTGTTATTCTAGCAAACATAAGCATTTGGCTGTTTTACAAACAAAAAAATCAAAGTCAAACCCAGATTATGTGAATTCTTCATGATGGTGATGAATTAAAAGGGTTGCCATATTCCTTTTATATAGAAAACATACATTTTGTATTCTTTGGAATTGAGTTCAGCTAACGAAGTCTTGCAAGATTCGTAGGGAATTTCAACGGGACTCCCGTCGCACGAAGCCCATGTACTATAGAACCTATGAATTTTCCATCCCAATTTGCAATTTCAAGCTTTACAGACATACTGACATAACAGTAGTTTTATACTAATCCCTCATTGTCACTATGGCGTATGCGTATTTTTTGTGCATAATTTAAATGTTAATTTGTTTTTACTACAATTTATGTTAATATTTTTATGATTTTGAAGAACAAAAAAAAGTTATCATGGCGACCCCCACAACCTTTTATGATTTGTTATTTTTTGTCATTTTGAAACTCTCGAAATTCATTCGATTTTTTTTTTGGTTTTCTTATCTTAATCAGCACGATTTATTTTTTTTCTGACTTAAATATTTTTCTTATAAACAAAGAATACAATTTCTCAATCTGGCAACTCTTTTGTTCATTTCAATCTTCACTTAACTTAACTTTCACCTAGCCTTATCGTTGCTTACATACAAACAAAAACGAATTCATTCCTCCTTTTTTTTTTTTGGTTGAAAATCATCACTTCAATATGATTTTTTTGTTTGTATTTTTACGTCTTGCTTATTTTTCTAGCACCGTCCCTATGACACACTTTTACACCAGGGAACAACAACAGCATCATCTACATCCACCATATCCAATGGGCCACCAGGTGTTCCGGTCACGTATAATCAAATAAACTCACGCTCGCATCTGATGTCCTCGTCAGTGATATCACCGACTTCCATTGTTGGTATGGGTGGAGGTGTGGGAATGGGTGTTGGCATTGGGACAAGTGGCCAAGTTCCGGGTATGCTTACAGGCGTATCACCCAACGGTCTTGGAATGATAATAGCGTCACCGACTTCTTCCGCAGCATCAACAGCCACCTTGCCTGCGACGAGCACGAGCTTAACGAATGTTATGCCAAATGTCCTGGCAGCCACTTGTAGTCCTGTGGGAGGCGATGGCGGTGGCAGATCTGGTGGTGGCAGTACGATGCCGTCCCTAATTGGAGGCACACTCCCCTCAGCCGGCTGTGGCGTTGGCGTTGGCGTTGGTGGTGGTGGGAGCTTCCTTTCGAATACGAATAGTCTTAGCCGAGCAATGCTCCATCAACAACAGCAGCAGCACCAGCACCAGCAACAACAGCACCATAATCATCATCATAGTTTAGGACGTAATAGTAACCTACAGCCACAGTTCCATCAGTTGACGTCGTTGACGGGGGCCAACCCACCGCCGCAGCCACCACAATTGTCGTCAAAGATGATGGCGATGCCACCACTGCCTGGAGGAGGGCTAGTCAGCAGCAGCAGTGGAATTGTGAGCGGATGCAGTTCGTCCAGTGATCTGGAGGATAACATCAATATAAATGCGATTAAGGATTGTCTGATGACACAACGAGTTCCGGAGAGCTGTGTCTGAGTAGCTTTTGGCATCACTGTAAATCAACGACGACGACTTCAACTACAACTACAACTACGACTATCTGAAGCCAGTCTAAAGGGTGATATGCACATTTTGTGGATTGTGTTTAATATTTAATGTGTCCTTTTTGGGAATTGGAGTGCATTTCGAAAGGATTTTATTGAATGTGCTTTGATCATAGAGATGACACACACCACATCAGAGGATGTTGTTATGGTTTTTTTTTTGATTTATGGACTCAGTATGTAAATAGGTTTTTTCGTTTTTGTTTTTTTCACCTATATAAAATTGTTTTTAATTGAACTCGCAATGTGTTCGTTTTTGTTTTTGGATTTTTTATTGAAAATCAATAAATGAATAAATTTGAATTGGTTCGATGGGGATTTCCGTAAAGGTGATTATGGAATATTTTGTAAGTTAAAAATGTCACATTTTTTCTTGCAACAAAAAATAGTAGAAAATCATTCCAATAGTTATAAAACTTTACAATTATTTTGCCTACTCTAGATGCTTTGAGTGAAAGTATTTCTTTCATAAAATATTGTCAGCGTAAATTTTAAAAATTCTATTCCAATGTTTTTGTGTTTGCATGGATAATATTTTCGAGGTTTCGTCGTTTTTTATTTCTTTGCATTTTTCTTGTTCCGAAAGGAAAAAGGAAAATTTTTCCTTAAATGTAAATTGAAATTTGATTATTTTTTTTTTTTCAAGATGATGCGATAACGCACTCTAAAATAACAGCCCTGGAACGTTAAAACTCGGTTAAAAATCACTGTTGGTTGAACTGAACTTAAATAAAATATCACTAGTAAAGAGAAAAGTCCAAGTGAGATTGCAAGGACGAAACGCCCAATTTTGTAGACTTGAGTTGGTAAACCAACTTGAGTTAAGCTTGTTTTAAGCTTATAATAAAACAAAATTAAATTAGTTTAACTTAACTTAGATAGAAAAGGAAAAGAAGATACAAAAGACAGATTCGTTTGTTAAAAAATTCTTTCTTAGGATTTTGTTTATTGGACCTTAGGTTAGGTTAGAAGTGGTGACGATGCGGCAAGCCGCACCTTCTCACTGGATCCATTGCGATCCCCAGGATTTAGGCTTGGTATTAGGATGAATAGGGAAAGGAGTTAGGAGTTATGGGGTACCTCCCTAAATCATCCTGAAATCTGAATAAAATTCAGGATGTTTTTAGTAGCAGGGTTGAGATGTACCCCAGTTCTTTGAAAAAGTATTCTCCGAGGGCAGTTTTTCTGGTTTTGGCTAGGCTGGGGCATTCACAAAGAAAGTGGGGTGAACCCTCTTCCGCCTCCTCGTCCTGACACCCTCTACAAAAGTCAGATGTGCTAATGCTCATTCTGACCTTGTGGTTCCCCATTGAGTTGTGAGCAGTTGGGATTCCAACAAGGAGGGACAATTGAGGCCCGCTTATCTTAAGTAAGTATTCCGTTTTTTTCCTGGAGATATTCGGCCATAGATTCTTAGAGACCCGACAGTTATCAATTGTTGACCATCTGTCATTAGCGGTTTTGAGGAAACTTTGGTGAATTCTATTCTTTTCTTGCTCCAGTGGCATTAATATCGATTATTCAATTTGGTTTGGGTCAAGAGACGACCCGTTTTTGGCCAATTCATCTGCCATTTCATCTTCGTGTATATCACGGTGTCCTGGGACCCAACTTAGGGTAACTGTGTTTGTGGCGCTGAGTAGTCTTAAGTTATTTTTGCAACGTTCCAACAGTTTTGACTTCGTGATAATTGAGGAAATGGCTGCAATTGCCGCCTATAAAGATTTCGATATTTCTGTCAGCTACTTCACATGAAGTAAGATGTTTTGCAGCTTCGCAAACTGCCAGCACTTCTGCTTGGAAGACACTGCAAAAATTGGGAAATTTTATTGATCTATTGATGGGTGGTTTATCTGAGGAGATGCCCCACTCTACCCCCTCGATTGTCTTAGACCCATTTGTGAAGACCAAAACATGATTTTCATTTATGACCCGATTTTCATTCCAGAGATCCCTTGTTGGGATATCTACTAGGAGTTTGGAACGACGAAATAATTTCTTCGTAGATGAATGTCATATCACAGATCTGATGTCAATACTATTGCCAAAACTGCATTCGCTAGTCTTTCTCTAGGATGTAACCATACTTTTGATTTTGAATGTAATCAAGTTCTTCAAACCGAAAACACACTTCAAAGTGGTACATCCTAGAAACGCTTTATCTTCTCAATAGCCACAAAAATATCTTAACAATTGTAAGCAAGATAAACAGACCATTTCCACGCCACGCGTCACGCACCACCTGCTAACTGTCTCCTTAAGATGTATTTATCGACTAAACAGATTCCGATCCGTCAATTTAACTGAGCAGAACGAGAAGAATTCCAAAACACTCTCCATCTCTATTTTATAAATTGATCATTTGCAACAAATTGATTGACCAAGCGAATTAAAAAAATGGCCATTCAAACCATACCCATCATTAGAGAAAATGGGCGCATTCAACGCATATCCGAATTTTCACAACTCCGAGTTTTTCGTTTTGACATATAACTTTTTATGGCAGCTGGGCTAATCAGAAGCTCCAAAAATTCAGAGTTCTGAAAATTCAGAAATGTTCAATATTGCACAACATTTCATATGCCAGCACCACCTCACCAAAAACCAGGGACCATCAGTTATGGAGTAATACTTGACTGAATTATGTTAGTTTGGTATTACCATAGGTTTTACTTGTTCATTCGATCACTAATGGCACTCACTTGATCAGTCACTGATGCGGTAATTTGGAACCAGTTATGTGTGAATTGAGCCTAGACTGAAGTCCTCACGGGTCAGAATTCTATTAGAACACACATGAGCATCAGGATGCTCATCATAACTTGACTTGTGCTGTAAGTGTTGAGGGATGAAGAGAAAATAGATGAGGACTCATCACAATTTATTTGTAGATGACTCTTGCAGCCTAGCCTAGACTAGAAAGACAGCCCTCGGAAAACATTTCTATTCGAAAGAACTGGGCTGGCTGAAAACACGACCACAGGAATGGTTGAGAGTTGTAATTCACTAGGTGTTCAGCCGTGGTTCTTCAAAAGTTGTCGCACCATAAATATATTTTTACAGCCTGTGGACACACAGGCAGAATTTCGGGACCCAATTTTGTCGTGTTTGATTAAAATCTCGAGGTCGATTTTTTTTAGCGAATCTTATACATACTTGCCGATTCTACATTTTGTTAAAATCAATATCAACAACGACACACAATTTCGAGTGCCTTCAAGCGGGAGGCTATTTTATCCGTAAAAGTGAAGTTTCAAAGTGACCCTCAAAATTATTAATTTTAATTAAACCAAAAACCCAAACCATAATCACCTGTATGACAATTTTCATTAATAAAAATTTTCAAAAAAAATAAATAAAAAAAAGATCTACTGATAATAATAAAAAAAAATCATCAAATAAAGTAGAATAAATTTTTACTACAAGGAAAAGACTTTACCAAAAAAAAAAAAAAACTACATATATATTATAGAAATTTCAAATAAAGAAAAAATTATAATAAATTAAATTCTATTAAAAAATTGTAAACTAAAAAAAATAAATTGTGTAATGTGTACGTATGATTTTTTGTATTGTAAAATTTATAACTAATTTAAAACAAAAAACACAAGAAATAAATAAAAATAAGAACTTAGTTATTATTTTAAATAAACCATATCAAACGAATAATAAATTAAAATTATATTTAATAATTAAAAAAAAAAAAAACATCATATTTTACGAATTAAATTTAATAAAAAAAATATTTATTAAAAATGAGAAAATAAAACCTAGTTGAATGATATTGGATTGAGATGGAAGATTCATATCAAACCATAAAATTAAAAAAAAAAAAAAAAAAACTTAAATACGTTTAGTGATACAATTTTCTTGTATCATACAACATCATGTTATCTATGGTGTTTGCAATTTTTTATATTGCATATTTAATTAAATAAGGAGACAAGTATATAAGAGAGATTGTGTGTAAAAAAAAAAAAAACAGATAATAATTGCCACTTTTGATTGGTGTCTAACTAATGTTTTTAAATTAAATTAAAAAAAGAAATAACCTTAAAAAAATCTATATAAAAAATATTATTAGATGCTAAAAGAAATAATACATATAATAGTTGTTTCTTCGTAAATTGAAAATAAAAAAAAAAAATATTTATATTAAATTATTTAGATAAATTTTAATTTTGTTATGTAAATATATTTTTAGAAGATTGAAAAAAAAAAATAATAATAAAATTGAAATCGAACGAAAATGTGGTGAATAAAATATATATATAAAAAAAAAACAGTGAATAATATTTTATTTTTTTTTTTTAATACGATTAAGCTCGCTTTGGAATTCCAACACGAGGTATGAGCTACAATAGGTAATCCAAAGTTCCAAATGTATCTATTATGCACACATATTTACACAAAATACAATATCTCCTAATCAATGCCCTCCAAAAATGTATGGAGTCAGAAGGAGGATAAGGGTTTTGTGAAGCACCCAAATGTCTCACTGTTAAATGTGCATATCAATATTGAGGTTTCAAACTGATTCAGACATTTAACAGAAATAATGTTCAATATCTCCAGTTGTACGTCTTTCAGAGAGTTATTGAATCAAAATGAGGTATTGGCTTTGTTAGGGCGCCAAAATGCCTCACTGTTTGAATATAAATACAAACTAACGTAAAATATCTTGGCCATACGTTTATTAGGAAAAAGTTCAATATCTCCAGTTACGTCGTACCTCTCAAATAGTTGAGGATCAAAACGAGTTATTAGCTTTGGTAGGTCAACGAAATGCTTTTGATGTTTCAATAAGTTTGCAAAACATAATACAGTTCTCAATTCAACTGAAAAAGTTCAATACCTCAAATTCTAAGCCATTCACCGCCTGCCGTCAAAACCACGAGATATGTTGAATAACATATAACAAAATACAAAAATTAGTACCATTTGAATAAAAAAAAAATATTGCATAGGTATAAAGTATCTTTTAAACTTACCCATTTTAAACTATCAAATCTGTAAGCATTAACAAATATCTTTACCCCTAACCCATCACAAGAACTCGTTATAAATCTCCGCAAAACCCCAAATTTCCACTTTAATCACATGTGTGTTCTGCTGGCTGCCCTTTGCCACGTTATAATGTCATCATATTATACCTCTCCTTAAGCACCCACAATATTTGGGGGCGTATAAATGTCATTGTGTGGAGTTACAAAAAAAAAACATTTATTATTCAGTTGTATCTTTTGTAGAATCTGTATACATATGTATGTATATATCTAGAGTACGTGTAACCCTAAGTGTTTTATTGAGATTAATGACTTGTGTGGCAAACATCTTTAGAGCGAGCGTTAAAGTGAGTTATATGCTTGGGTGCACATTTTAGAGGGTAATTTTTTGAATGCGGGTTGCCCTTTAATTTTCACAAATACGACAGTTTGGTGGCAGAATGTGTTATCATCGCCTCTTCTCATATAAAATAGCAAAGCATGCATTTCATTACATATACATATGTATATATGGATTTTATAGGTCCTCTTTAGAAGAGCTTGTATGTATAATGTGAAAGTTTTAAGCCAGATTAAGTTAAGTTATGGGTGGCGTGGCATCATTTGAATGGTGAAGACTTAATAGTTTATCGGGGAGTAACATGACTTTCGTTTGAGTGGTAATAAGGTCAGTATATAGTGGCGAAATAAGGTCGAATAATGCCACGATTAATTGGGGTACAAAAGATGGAGATTTAAGAGGCAGTTCCACTCATATAATATATAGCAGATGAGTGACATCAGTGAAATCTGGTGAAATATGTAAGAACTTAAAGACAGTTTCCAAATGGTAAGAACTGGCTGAATGAGAAGACCCACATCCCGGAAAAAGCTGTTATTGTTTTATTTGTTTGCTTATAAGACAAGTTCGAGAGGAATTGATTTAAGTTGTTCAGACTTTCAATACCAAAGTGAATATTGATGTAAATATCAATTTGGATGCGAATATTTCGGGAACCAAACCTCGAAGAATATTTGGTTCTAAGTATGAGCAAGGTCTTGAAAATATAATACAGAATTTTAAAAACCGCAACTCGATTGCGGAAATATCGCTATCCAATCACTTTTGTAGGTTTTGTACAGAAAATTTGGATGAAAATATTTCGAGAACCATACCTTCTACAACATTGGTTTCAAGTATGATATTATCAAACCTTCTACCAAGCGACCAAAAATCGCCTTACAAAATTACCGGAGCATTAGTAAATAAATGTTTGTTCAACGTGCAAGTACCTTGTCTTTTAGAAATGGACGAGACTAGAGACATCCTAATTTATAACAGTTTTTTGCCATTAAAAGTGGGCGCGCGACAACGACTTAAGAAAACTCTGGGTGTCTGAAGTATGCCCACCGGCGGAGGGCCTTGGCCCTGCGGGGCCGCATAAACAGTACTTTCATAAACCAAAACTGTTATAATTGGGATGTCTAGAGTCACTTCCCTTAAAAATATTTGTTTATATTTTCTTTTATTATTTTAATTAGGCTTTTTCTTATTCTTAAACAAAAATGCAAGTAATTATTCTCTCTAATTATATTTTCTGTTTCTTTCATTTCATTCAATACAGCACCCTCCCAGGAGTCTTTTGTGGAAAATCTTATCTGGACTTCGCCAAAACTATTCCTGGAACTTAATTTACGCTTGATTAAATGTTTTTGTTCTTTTAATTATGTCTTAATACAATTGTTTTTGTTCTGTTAATAATGTGTTAATACAAATTGTCTTATAAATATTTTTATTCAGAAAATTAAAAAAAAAACCCAACGAAATTCTCGTTAACTTTTGTCTTTTTCTTACTTGGTACCAAAACAATCGCAACTCTTAATAAACCATCAAAATTTAATCTGCCCTTTATATAACTTTGGGTTTGGAAAATTTTCAGCAAGTAAGTATGGGTGGTCTTAATTTTGGTAGCTGTTTTGAATGCATCATAATAGCCGGAGAAGGATTTAACAATCACTTTGCGGATAAGGTGTCTTTTGAAGTAAGTTTAGCTTATAAGTAGGTAATTATTTGGGCAAAGACGATTTATTATTTATACAATTAAAGGTTATAAATTAAGATTTTAAACTGTGCTAAAAAAAAGTATATGTAATAACTGATTTTATTAAGATATCACTGTACAAAGACGGCACAAAAAAAGTTGTTCCTCAAAAGAAACGTTTATTGATTAATTTATCAAAATATACGTATGGTAGCAAAATAATTTTTCCATTTAATTAAAGCTATAAGAAGTACCTTTCATTTGCTACCAAAATCATATCCCTAAATGCTTTATATCGCCAGATATGAACAGTTATTTCGAAAAATAGCATAAACTAATTTGTTTGCAACCGCCAACTTCAAATTCAAATATCGCAGAACTCCCTCTAATGATTGTGAAAATTTATATACCAGTCTAACGAGCTTAGAACCACCTTCCATTTGATACCCAATTTGTTAGGGTTAAAAAAATTAACCACCCCATTTACACTTGGAAAATTTTCAAGGTATATGTAAGAAATAATGGAAAATTCACGATTCAGCTGCACAAAATACACTTTAACTCGGAAAATTGTGCTTCGATATTGAAAATTGAGGTATCAATGGAAAGATAAATTTGCTACCAATATTTTTATTATAAAAAATTAGTAGGTGTCTATACAACTTTATTGACTTAGAGGCTTAGATAGATAAAAAAGCAATTTTTTCAGAAAATTGTCAATTTCATATAAAAATTTCCAACCGATTTTCAAAATTTTTATTTAGTTATAATCTTGACCAATCAGCGATCATTTTGGTATATAAAACATTTTCCTACGTTAACCACAAGCTTCAGAAAAGCTGTTTAAAAATTCTTAAAAGCCAATTCTCGCAAAATTCTAGTCTATTAGTCGTTAAAATTCAAAATTTGAAAACTTGTAAAAATTCTTGCAAACCAATTGTAGTGTGTCGTGCGTCTTTTAAGCCTAATAGAAACGTCTAATGCGGGGTGTGGTCTAAGAGAGGGATGGCTTTGTAAACGAGTTTTCTAATGTACAAAGGGGTGTGGCCTAATGTAGAAAGGGGTGTGGCATAAAAGTAAAAATGGTCAAAAGGGGCGTGACCTAAAAGTGGGCGTGGCCAAAAAGGGGGCGTGGTCAAAAAGTTGGTGATACCTAAAAGTGGGCGTGACCTAAAAGTGGGCGTGGTTAAAAAAAGGGGCGTGTCCTTTCCAAAAATGGGACATTTCCTAAAAGTGGGCGTGGCCAACAAAAAACGTGGCGTTGCTTAAAAAGAGCGGGGGGGTCAAAAAATGGGCCATCAAACAGAGAGGTAGTAGAACAGGGAGGTGGTAAAAACTTGAATTTTAACGACTTATAACAGACTGGAATTTCGCTAAAATTCGTTTTCAAGAATTTTAAATAGCTTTTTTGAAGCTTGTGGTTAACGTAGGAAAATGTTTTATATACCAAAATGATCGCTGATTGGTCAAGATTATAACTAAATGAAAATTTTGAAAATCGGTTGGAAAATTTTATATGAAATTGACAATTTTCTTAAAAATTAGCTTTTTTATCTTTCTAAGCCTCTAAGTCAATAAAGTTGTATAGACACCTACTAGTTTTCTATTATTAAATTATTCGTGGCAAATTTCTCTTTCCATTAACACCTCAACTTTAAATATCGCAGCACAATTTTCCGAGTTGAAGTGTATTTTGTGCAGCTGAATGGTGAATTTTCCATTATTTCTTACATATACCTTGAAATTTTTCTAAGTCTAAAGGGGGTGGTTAATTTTGTTAAACCTATCAAATGAGGTATCAAATGAAAGGTGAATTTAACTTCGTTAGACGAGTGGATATATTTTCAAAATCGTTACTGGGGTTTCTGAGATATTTGAGTTTGAAGTTGGCATTTGCAAAAAAATTAGTTCATGTTTTTTTTCGAAATAACTGTTTATATCTTGGTATTTAAAGCATGTAGGAACATGATTTTAGTAGCAAATGAAAGGTATCGGCTTAAGCTTTAATTATTTGGCTAATTTTGCTAGAAATTAATGTATATACGTAACTTTTTTTGCGATTTTACTGAATTTCGATCCAAAACCTGCAAAAGTGTTTGGGATGGCGATATTTCCGCAACCAAGCTTCGTAACACTTCGTGCTGTCTAAGGTTTTAAGCTTTTGTAGGCTCGAAATCAAATATTCACTGATGGTGATTATAGGTTAATTTGTAAAGCCCCTTTAACACCCTTGAGTTTTTAAGAACACCTATACAACTTTGTTCATTACACAAAATGAAATGAAACAATACAAACTCTACAAAAAATGATAATTCTTTATTAATAATTACATTTTAAAAAGTATTGTTTAACATTTTCAACTCGAAAATGGTTATGATTAGGCGGTTGAATCTTTTTACATAAATACAAAAAATATCAAGTGAAATAACACATTTCTTTTAATAAAATTTATTTAATGTTTAAAATTTAACTTAAAAACAAGAACCTAAAGTGCAATTAAGTATATAATAATACATTTTAAATGAAAACATTTTGTTTGTTTTGTAAAGAGAAGAATTATAAGACTTAAAATACAAATCTAGTAAAATAATACAACTTATTTGTAATACATTTTGTCTTCTTTTTTTTGCTTATATTTTTTCACCTTAAAAAACCACTTAAACTTAAAATTGATTGCATTAAAAATTTTATCTCAAAGTGCAAATTTAATAAATATTTTTTTTTTGATTATTAGATAATGTTATGTTTTTTTTTTTATAAATTTAAGTAACGAGGAAACAGTGTTCATTGATTTAGTTGTTGTGTTATCTTCGTTTGCCAAACTCCGTCAAAGTTAGACGCTATAAATCACTTATCAAGTTTTGGATTAAAAAAAAAAGTTACTTTGTCGTGTGATTTAACAATTGATTTAAAACAATTAAAGTTTTCATAATCGCAAGACTTTTTTTTTACGTCTTCAGTGCCAAAAAACATTCTAGAGATATTTATATTTTTCATATCGAGCATACAAAAATTAATAATAATTTCTTTAAATAAAATTTAAAATAAGAAAATAAAAAAAGTTCTATTTCTTCTATTGTTTTCTTTTACAATTATCAAGCTGCTACTGCTTCTCAGCATGAATAACAGCAATTTTGTTGATTATATTCAAGCTGCATAGTTTCGCTTTTATACCGCCAGATGTCATCCATTTTGTATGAGATCCCCTGGGGTTGTTGTATGGTTTTGCAGTTATGAGAGGTGATGATAACAGCAGTGATATTAATTATGTAGCTCCCACTTAGAATCACATCACGGTATTTTATAGATGAATGTGTTAAGGTGTTTCTTCGGTTTCAATAAGCCGGTTTCGTTGACTTTGAAGTATCTTAGGCTTCGTCTTTGACTTCCATTGCCACAATTTTTTTGTCACTGAAATGAAAAAAGAAGTTTTTGAATGTAAATTAAATACCAGAGATTATTAAAAATAAATAAATAGATAGATAATAGGTATACTGTTATGAAAATTTTCTCAGTGAAGTTAAATTTAAGGCCGTATAAGTCCTTCAAAAAAGGGCTTATTCACCTGGTTTTTAAAAAAGGCGTATAAAATCTTCAATCAAAAGTATTTTTCTTCGAAATTAAAATAATAAATATTTGATTGCATTTTTAAAAGAATAAAAAATAAGCTAAGTACAGGGACAATTCGATTGTTTCGTTGGGAAAATGATCGTTCTTGTAGGTTCTTACTCAATTTAGTCTTTTATATTTCACTAGCTGGCCAGCCCGGCATCGCACGGGAAGACAAACCTAAGCTTCACATAAAAATTAAAAAAGAAAATATGGGTCCGCCATCTAACGTTTTTTTTTTTTTCAACTAGTGCTTATTTCGTGAATGGTAACACTTAGCTCATGTCTGATTGGACAGATAATTATTTTTATCCTTCCGCTGAACGAATATGGTTGTGTATACGCTTCGCTAAGTGGGCCTGCGATCGACTTAGAGAAGATGCCGATTTTGCCAAAAAAATCATCTTTTCACATGAAGCTCCTTTTTATCTTGGCGGGTAGTAAACAAGCAAAATTGTCGCATTTGGGGCACAGAAAACCCGCACGCATGCATTGAAAAGCCGATACACCCAAAACGAGTCACTGTTTGGTGCGTATTTTGGTCCAGAGGCATAATTGGGCCATTTTTCGAAAATGAGCAAGGAGTGGCCGTTACAGTCAATGGCGATCGTTATCGGGCCATGTTGAACGAATTTTTGTTCACAAAAATTGAAGAGGAGGATATTGGCAACATTTGGTTTCAACAGGACGGCGCTACGTGCCACACAGCCGAAGCTACACTCGATGTTTTGCGCCATTTTCAAAAAAAAAAAGTTATTTGGCGGACCCTTTATAAATAAATATTTTTAAGCTACTTTTTGTAATTGAAAACTACTTTATGGGTTTTAACCCAATATTCGTTAAGGTGAAATTCATAAAAATTGGATTATTTAAGTCTAACCTTTATTACTTTGCCAACACAGCAAGGATTTTTTTTAATCAAAAACACTTTGTGTTTATCCTCATTTCACATTTCAAATTTTTAAAAAATAACCTTTCAAACGCAAACAGGATTTTTTAAATAGGATCTACCTTTTTTTGTCTTTACCCCAAATCACGCTATAAATATCATTTTTTGGAAAAAAAATTCCTTAAGTCATCGCCTAGAAAAAAGCTTTAATACACAAAAATAACATTTCATTTTTACCCCATTACACACTATAACTAAAATATTTTTGAAAAAAAAATAACCCTAAAGCCATTTAATAAAAATAACCTTTTAAACAACAAAATGAAGTCTAAAATCAAATATTATTTTTATTTTTACCCCATTTCACCCTACAAATAAAAAAAATAATATCCCTAAAGCCATTTCCTAAAAAAACACACAAAATAAAGAAAAATTTCTTTAACCGGTCAATTTTTTATTTTTACCCTGTTTCACGCTACAAATTGCAATTTTTTTAAAATAAATATCCTGGAAGGCATTTTCTAAGAATGACTTTCAAACTCAGGTAGAGTTTTTGTTATCGGATACATCTTATTCATTTTCCCCCGTTTCACCCTACAGCGTGAATTTCTCCGAAATTTTGTATAGTTTTTCTATTATTCAGGGCGGAAAAAAATTTAACAAATCAAAGATCATTAAAATCGGTCCAGCTGTTCTTGAGTTATAAGTTATATAAATAAACCGATTTTTTTTTAAAGATTTAAGGTTCTTGTTTGAATTTTCGTTTGTGCTTGGCAAAGTTGTTAAGATATCATCGGTTTATTCGAGACGATAATACACCCAAAGCTTCGGTTAAGTTGCCTACCTACTGAAAAAGCTGTTCTGTTTGTTTGATTGTTTATATACATGTTCCATCTAATCTGAAAAACAAAATTTTATGCCTGAAAGATTATTGATATTTGGGGGATTTTTAAAAAAGTAGCAATTTATAGGGTGAACTAGGGTAAACACACAAAACGGTTTCAGATTTAATAAACGCCTTTTTAAGGTTCAAATTAAACTAATATAACTTTGGATAAGCAACCCTCGAATTATATTTCGGGTTTCAGTTCTAGAAAGGTCTTGAAAATTAAACAAAGAATTTTGAAAACCGCAACCGACTTCGATTCGGTTTGTGGAAATATCGCTATTCAAACCCGTTCGTAGGATTTCGGATCGAAATGATTTTCGAAAAAGAAGCATGGGCTACCCTTTTAGAGCTAGAAGAAATAAGTCACCCCGAATAAGTATTAGGTACAAAAGATTTATTTATTAACTGAGACAAAAAAATTCATCAGTATAACCAACCCATACCAACAGAACAGAGAGCTTAACATTCACCGTAAATTTGATTATTTGATGTTATTTATCAATTAATCCCTACTGACTCCATCTAAATTGTGTGTGACGCCATACCAAAATGATGAACAAGACTCTAATCAGGATATCCTTTGAAATGTCTCACAACAAAATGAATCGGATTATGGCTGTCAATTTAATGCTGCTTCTTATAAATATAAGCATATACGCAATATCTTAACATTTCCATTAATTACCAAGTATGTATATATGTATGTATATTTAGTCTAACATTTCCTTAAGAAAGTCCTTGGGGCTTTTAAGCTTTCGTACTCTGATGCGATGGTGTAACCATACTTGGTTGCCGTAATTTTTGCCATTTTCACTTCACTCACATACAAGTCACATTATTATACGATGCAAAAAGATGTTTTTTCAACCACAAAATTATGTAATTCCAATCCAATTATTACTTTTTGATTAAAATTACGCCTGGGGATCTGGGTGCGTGTGTGTGGAAATGATACCTAGAAATTCCTGGAATTTTATTTATTTTTTTTTTTCCTAACAGATAAGTCCCAATGTCAGGCAGGATTGAAATAATAATTAACATAATAATTTATGTCATCCAGGAGTGTGGGCGGATCAGATCAATTATTGCGCCTGTTTATTTTCTAATTTCAAAGTCGTATCTTTTTACATGAAACGGTAATCATGTGATATGACTATGCTTAGGTACATAACAGAGGAGGATGATTTCAGAGAAGCAAAATGGTAGGATTATGTGGTTGTGTATGAGTATTTTTGGAATTTATTTTTATTGCAAACCTCAAAGGTAAAGGCAAAGTTTTATGCGGATGATTTATTATTACTCAGAATTTGAATTTGGTGCTGATAAGCATCAGTTAGACTTGGATGGAAATATTTTTGTTCATTCAAGGATGTAATTAATATGAGCCTTTTAAGAGAGTGAAAATGTTAGGAAAACAGAGAATAATTGTGTTGGTACAGGATCTTAGGTAAGCCCTATGTACACTCACCTCCTTCTTAAGCTCGAATCCAAAATACCTTCCACTCTATCGGTTTTCGGAAAATGTGTTTTTGGTTAAATTTTGATGTTTGTAATTAGGTAATTTCAAGTTCATGCAACTCATTAAGCTACAAAAGAAGCTCTCAAAACAATCAACCTCAACTCATCCCAATATAATAAATAATCAATTCATCTTAAGCCCAAAACATAACAAAACTTCCTTTAATCCTTAACATAACCTCTTATTTTGAATGTAGGTATCACTACATTGTGATGATAAGATGGCTTTACAAAAGTTGATGGTGATATGGTTATGAGAGAATTGGGAATTGGCTCTTAGGTATAGGCGCACAGAGAGTAGAGGATTATAGATAAAAGATTTGCAGCGAGCCAAAAGTTTATTTAACTTTTATTTTTTTTTTGTAAAAGCCATTTGACCCTCAAAAAGCCACAAAAACCAGAGCATTAAGTTTTATGAACTAAAAAGACCAGAATTACATATACACATACGATCGATGACCGACGACCTTAAGGGTATCAAAAGCAAAAATTATACTTTTGTCATGTTGTATATTGTTTAGAGTAGGTATATATGTAGTTTTAATAGGGGTTAAGCCAATTCATTTGGGGACAACAATATATTATATGTGTTTAGGTATAATGAAATTATTTCAAAGTAATTTACTTTAGTGGCAACCATGCTATAAATGTTCTCGTATTAATCTCTCTTGACTTTATGACAGTTTGAGAAACTTGAGACTTTCGGTCGAGGAAAAGGACACATTTTTCTGCTCAAATGGTGAAGTGTTTATTGAATTTTTGAAAATTTACCATTCAAAATTTAAATGAAAACATAATAAAAGTATATAGTCAAGAAGACCGCACATAATGTAACTTCAACTTAGTCTCAATAACTTACCCAGAGTTTGTCAATAAAAAGGTTTTAGTCTGACATTAAGTTTAAAATATCAAGCAGTTTAAATTTTTATAATTTTTTAAGGATCCTAAGGTCTAGTTTTTCAGTGCGGGACAGATGCTTTTGATGTTTTATCCACCGAGTTTGTTTGGTAGTGCATTTTCAGTTCACGGTGGGTTAATTTACTTCTAAAGTAAGCTAACTCTGGTTTAACTAACCATCACTGAAAATCTAGACCTAAGTCGGAAAACACATATATGATCATTCAAAATGTGTTTTTTCTGTCTTATGAAACAAGAATTCATTGATTCTTATGAACCAAAACATACAAACCAGACGAAACAAAAAAACATGCTTTCGTTTTTATGTATGGTTGGGGAAAATAAAGGGTGTTTTTTTAAGACGTGTGGTTTTAAATCTGGCAATATTTTTTTCGGAGTTGGTGACAGGTGTCACTTGATTTATGCTCAATTTAGTTTGCCATTTCATAATGAATAGACTGACGCTTGAACAACGGTTCCAAATTGTGCCCAAATGGGCCCAAAACAAGATTGCTGTTGATCCCAATTTTCATAAACGACTTTTGTTTGGCGATGAAGCTCACTTTTGGTTGAATGGATACGTCAATTAACAAAACTGCCGTATTTGGAGTGATGATAATCCCCAAGTGTATGTTGAGACACCGTTACATCCACAAAAACTGAGTGTTTGGTGTGCTTTATGGTTTGGTGGAATAATTGGTCCGTACTCTTTTAAAAACGATGCTGGCCAGAAAGTCAATAGTGACCGCCATAGAGCCATGATTACTGACTTTTTCGTTCATCAAATGAACAACCATGATGTGCAGGAGCTGTGGTTTCAACAAAACATGTCACACAGCTCGTGCCACAATTGATTTGTTGAAGGAAACGTTTTTGGTAACCGTATATAATGGGTGATTTTTTAAGAGGCTTAGAACTTTTTTAAAAAAAAAAACACAAAAAATTCGAAAAAATGAATGAAATATTTATTTGAATCGATAGTTTGAACCTTGCAATTTAATGTTTAAAGATAATTTCATGCAAATGTTGACCGCGGCTGCGTCTCAGGTAGCCCATCCGCTGAGTCCAATTTTGGTATACTCTTTCACACATATCGGCCGGTATCTCACGAATGAATGCATGGATGTTGGCTTCCAGTGCGTCAATCGAAGCGGGCTTGTCCCTATAGACATTAGCCTTGCCTCGCAATTGCGCCATTGTTTCGCGTGCTGTGTGGCATGTGGCACCGTCTTGTTGAAACCACATATCATGCAAGTCAAGAACTTCCATTTCGGGCAAAAAAAAGTTTGTTATCATCGCTCGGTAGCGTTCACCATTGACAGTAACGCTGCGATTCGCATCATCTTTGAAGAAATATGGCCCAATAATGCCGCCGGCCCATAAACCGCACCAAACAGTGGCTTTTTCGGGATGCATTGGTAGCTGTTGCAATGCTTCTGGCTGATCTTCACTCCAAATGCGGCAATTTTGCTTATTTACGTACCCATTCAACCAAAAATGAGCCTCATCGCTGAACACAAGCAGCGCGCGATGAACATTTCGAACCGAGCACGAATTTTGATAGTAAAATTCAATAATTTGCAAGCGTTGTTCATTTGTAAGACGATCCATGGTTAAATTGCAAACCAAACTGAAGCTGTTTGACAGTGACACAAGGTACTAAACACACGTCAGCTGTCAAAACCAGTGTTGCCAAAACCAAACCAGCCAAAAAATCACCCGTTAGTTTCACGTTACGGACCCGTGAATTGGCCTCCAAGATCGTGCTTTCTGTGGGGATGTGTGAAGTCGCTAGTCTACGACGCACGATAAGCCCGAGACACCTTGGAAGAGAATATTCGGCGCGTTAGGGCTGACATACGGCCCCAAATGCTCCAAAAAGTGTTCGAAAATTGGGCCTCTCGGCTGGAATTTATTCGAGCGGCTAATTGCCCGAAATCATTTTTAAAACATAATGGCAAACTCTTATCATTATAATAAGGCTAAATTCTTAGCCATTTTTTGTTTTATTTGAAAACCACACTTCTAAAAAAAAACTGGAAACGCTTAATATGGAAAAACCATTGTTTTGGAGCAAAATGGCTTATTTTTTATTCCATGAATACCAAGTTGAACCATTTCGTGTGCCAAAAACGAGATTTGATACAGAAGAAGAGTGTTGGGAACTTTAAAACTTATTGTAGCACTGATATACACAATGAAAGTTATGACAACTATAAATGACAGTATTTTCTATGATGACCCACAACAAAAATCAATTTTCTAAACCTTGAAACTTATCCTTTAAACCTCCTCAAAATCATATCATCTCCAATGTTATTTATCTTCAGTCACATCTTTCTATGTACAAATGTGAGAGCTCTAAAAGACGGTATGTGTGTGTGTTAAAAAAAGGCACATTGTACACCTTCGGCCTCTTTCAAGGACACTCTGTATATGGTGTATCCCACGGTGCTGGTTTGCCCTTAATAAAATTTAAATCCAAACGATTTACATGCGACAGGAGAATCATTATTTCCATACACGTTGCGTTTACTCTGCATAAACTTAATAATTCCAAGCAGAGAGAGAGATAGTATAAATTTTGCAAAATAAAATAATACATCATATTTTGCTTAATTTATTCACTAAAAAAATTATATCCTGCAAGAAGAATGTTTATCATTCTAAAAAAAAAAAAAAAACAAAAAAAGACAAGAGATTTTGTTGGTTCGTTTGCTTTGGTCGTCGGCGTCGTCTTCGTCGTTTTTTTACTTGAAACAGACACGTGCGCTGGTTTACTACCTTTTCTTACTGACCCCTGATGGTATGAACGAAGGCAGGGAGACAGGAAGGAGCCAAGAAGGTCTTTTAGCAATGGCAATGATGGAATTTGACGCTTGAGCAGTGTTGTGTTTACATTGCTTCACTTTCATTAATCAAATTTATGTAGCCCTTCTTCTTCTTCTTTGTCAGCATGGCATAGCATAACCTTATATTGTATACCATCTATAACTAATGCAAATATTTTCTCAGGACAAATTTATATGGACTGACCTGTAAGGAGCTTGTTAAGAAGACAAATGGTAGCAAATAATTAACTTACTTTTCTGTTGGGGCAATAAAATAGTCATAATGTCAGAAAAGCATAAAATATTAATGTTGCGGTTAGTGAAGTGGAGGAGAATGCAAAGGCAAAATTGAATAAATATTCATAATTTCTTCTTCAACACTGATGATAGGGTGAAGATAAAGATGACAGGTATTGACAAGGGGCCGCATAGTACATTTATACATTTATAATGAATTGTGAGAGCATTTGAAATGCTGGTGGTTTTATTTAAACCACAAGGTATGATTCAATAGAAAAAGGACACTATATAGGTGGAGGCCCTTGTGACCAGAACCTCTGAATATAATCGGGTGTTATAGAAGCGGTTTCGGATTATTCATGGCAAAAGGTTGTGTCCCTCTATAGCCTGGGGCTCATTATACCTGATTTAATGAAGTGATACAAATGTAAACGGGTGCTGTCGAGTTGAATTCAAATAAACCATTTTATTTGGCAAGACCTATCAGTCAGAAGTAGAAATAAGACAGGAAGGAGGTTTACAAGACAATTTTTCGACTTTCTATAGCTACAATGACCGGAGCTAGCCAAATTAGGTCATTTATAATGAACAGATGTCAATCCTAAGGTCCGAAAAATCAATCTTTGAATCCACCGCAGAGGGACGACGACGGGTGCAGTAGAGTAAGACCTTGACTTATGTAGGTGGCGCCTGCAAGTGGGAGAAGACCCCAAAGGCTACTTGAAGTGCCAAAATGGAGACAGCTGGCTACACATCGAGCTAGCTGGAATAAGCTTGTTAGCTGATGGGGCTCTGGTTTACTCTGGGCTATAGCGCCACATTAAGAATGCAAGTAAATAGACGATCACAAAAAACGGGCATTTAAGTGGGCGTGTCAGAAGGACGATAGGGAAATATCATCAGGCTGAATTCATATCAACTTTTAAGGAATCCTATCCTGCAGCCATCTAATGTCAGAAAAAAGTGTCCCCCATCTTCAGCAATGATCTCTGGGTCAGCATTTTGATGGAGTTTGAATAATTGGACAGGTTTATTTTAATCTGAGTTTTTACTCGTTCAAAACGTGATATTTGAATGTGAATTTTCGAATTATATATCTGAGTACTAGATGTCTATAAAATGGTATCAAACAATAATTTTCAGAACGAAGTGGAATCCACGTTGAAAGGTATTCTTTATGAGGCCAACGAGAAGTATATACATCAAAGTAAAGGTATGTGTTTACAAACTCCATCCGCTCATCCAAATAACCAAAAGCTAGTGGAAAGTCTGGCTCTTGACATATTCCCATTCAAAGTGATTTAACGATTTTACTCAATTTCTATCCAAAACTGTACATATTAAAACTATTTTAATATAAAATTATAGCGATATCACTACTTGATCATCTAGAATTCTTCCAGTACCTACATATATAGCCTCATATGCTTCATTTTCAGTCCAGAAAACCAATAACCAATCTCTAAAATGTCAAAGCTCGCATTCTATTGCAGTGCGGCTTTGTATATTTATTTTTGAATTTGCATGAGCGCAACTCAAACACAATAAATCGCTGGTGCTTGCTCTCTATACATAATATGGCAAACGGAAATGCGTGTACCCAAATAAAACAATCATACTCGTCCTTGTGTGTTTTTGCGAAACAAAGTTGCACACATGCCTTTACTTTATATACTATGATGAGCATGAGGGGTTTATAATGCGGCTAAAAAGGACATCACACGAAATTACCGCACAAATATTTTGTTTTATTTATGAATTGATTTATGCGACTGATGGTTAGCGTTGGTCGTTGTTTTTGGTGGTATGGTGGCATTTGATTGTGCAGCAGCAGCAGCAGCAAGAGCCCTGCGAATATTGGTTTAGAAATTACTGTCTGTGTAAGCACCATCACCATTTTCGATTCGAATGGCCTAACAATTATAATTATTGCAAATTTACGCACAAAACATTTAATGACAAAATATGGAATCTGTCAATTTTAATACATACTAGCTATGACTGTGTGCTGGTGCCTCGTGTGTGCCAGTGAATGTTGAGTTTTGTTGTTATTTTAAGAGGCAAAAGATTTAGGTGCATTTCAAAATTAGAATTCAGAAATATTTGTGAGATTAAAAATATGAAAAGCTTAAAATTCAGTTTTTAATTAAATTTAACGATTATAATTAAATTGATTTTAATTTAAATTAAATTCAAAATATGTCGGAATTCCAACACTTTTACCCTTGTCTAAAACCTTCGTTCACGTTTCAAACATTGAAGCTTTTAACATTGGTCGAAGGTTCTTGAATCAATTTGACAATATGGACGGAGAGCCCTCAGCAGTGCTTATACGTTCTGTAACTCTCGATGAATTTTGAAACACAAATATGAGTTTTGTTTCATTTGAACGTAAATACGAGTTAGCTTTGATTTTTGTTTTTTTTTTTTTCAAAAACCTTTAAAAACTAAATTGTAACGATTTTTTCTTAATTGTTAAAATGGCAATGGTAGGTCTGTTCATTTTTTATTTACCACAGAAAACTGCATCCTCTTCTGAGGCTTTACTCTGGAGATATCGCCATCCAAAGACTTTTTAAAGAAATTGGCTTTAAGTTCGAAAATTCGAAATTCACTTCGAATGGAAATATTTCGAGAACCAGACGTTGCAGAAGCCTTTGGAAAGCAGGTATGGATAGGGCTTGAATAGAGCCTTCTTTGTAGGTATGCATATATATGTTTATACATATTCCCATGGATTTCAGAAACATTGTCCAACAAATTATTTGTTTTGATAAGGGACTAGCCATAATTTTTTTTTCGAAATTCTTCAAAAGACTTAAAAAAATCATTTTTTTGGTCCTAGAAATCTCTCCATAGAATCTGAGGTCTGCTGAAAAAAAAACTTACTTAAGTAATTCTTCGTTCAAAAAAATTAAGATCCACGAGTATTTGCCCCGTGAATTTGAAGCTTCAAAGACATTTAATGATTCAAGATATGAAATCTCAACTCGAATGTGAATAACTTGAATCCCAATTGATAATGACCAATAAATTCAAAGCATCTTTGATCAAATTTTAATTATTGTACCTTTTGGCATATAGAGATCCCAGAGGGATATGCAATACAAATTATTGTCCTAAGGAAGCTTCAAAATCTAATCTTATACCATAGATAGCTTCTAGCAAGGTATAAACCCGTAGTATATATAGATGATGCCTTCAAGTGAATTCATACTAAATGATGACAATGATGATGATGATGGCTAAAGATATAGCATAATGTAATTTCATAATTTGACTCCCTAATCAAGGCATTTTCTAATCGAATAGAGATCGAAGTGATTCAGATGCATCGGCATCATCAGCATCAGAGGAAGCAGAGAGGAGAGGCTTTTCATTAAATTGAATGTTTGTCCTCATCGTCAAAATCAATGATTTTCATTTCCTTCTACTGGACCTATACTACGCATATTATAAGGAACACCAATTGAAACGATGCATTCATTAAAATAATCATATATTATGTTGAATGATGCAGGCATAATTAAACAATTCATGTATCTGTGTATGAAAATGGGTCTAGGATATTCCAAGTTATGTATTTTAGTTGGTCCTAAGGATATTGTGTTTTGGTTTTATTGTTCATGATTGTAGATGATGATGCAGAGTGTTTAAGGGACACTTTGTCTTGAAATTTATATAATTTAGATTTTGAGGAATTCTTATAAATTGTAGTCGCATCACAGGTTGCTACTAATATTTGATTCACAGTTATCCATCCTTGATAATAATATTCTGTGTTATGTTCAATGTTCCATGCACTCACACCTCATACCTATATGTATATTATTAGTTGTTATATAACACCTGAATAATTAAATCTAAACTGAAATTTAGAAGTTTTAGAAGAAGTTCTTGTCTTATAAGGTCTATCGTCTTTTAAAGTCTGTTTATTGATAAGATATTTTGAAAATCATGGATCAAGGTGTTTAATTATGAGTATTAAGTTTAAGGTAACACATAATTTTCACAATAAGTTGTTTCTCTGGAATCTGAAGGTGTACATTTTCTTGGAATTTAAATTTTAATCTTTATTCGTTACAGTGTTGGGAAGTAATGATTACTTTTTGTAATTTATTTCAACTTTCATTTCAATTGCAAGTAATTAGTAATTGCGTAAAACATACATTTTCATTACTTGTAATCGAAAAAATATTCAATTACAAATTACGTGTAATTGAAAATTGAAAGCACTGTGTTAATTACTTTTAAGGTAATTGATTTCTTGGATTATAATTCATTACATGTTTTTATTAATTAAAATGAATAAAAAAATAGCAATAAAGGTTAACAAAAGGCATTTTAACTAATAAACTAAACTAAAATATTCATTTTGAACTTCTTTATAAATGGAAAGTAAACCTTGTTAATAATTTGTTTTGATAATTTGCAGTACTATTAGCAGAACAGTTGGTTAACCTACAACATCACTAACATGTCATAGTTAGTATCGTTGAGGTTTTGTTGTGAAGGAGTAGGTACAATTCCCGCACAAGAAAAAAGATTTTCAACGAGTCTGATGCACTAACAGCTTTATTAGCGATATGAGGAAACTTTTTGTGCAGTTTCACGTATAATGCAATTGACAAAAAAAATTAATTAGTTACATTAATGCTTTTTTGACGATTTTCAATTACATGTAATTAGTAATTAAATTTCTTTAATTTCATGTAATTCGTAATTAAAATTCTTCAATTACATTTAAAAGTAATTAAAAAAGTGTTTGGGGATTTCAATTACAAGTAATTGTTATTGACTTATTTTTGTAATCATTATTTCCCAACTCTAATTTCGGCAGAGCCTAAGACAGAGTTCTGAAATGCACCAGAACTCAAAAATTGGTTTGATTTTGTCGTGTTATATAATTGATATGCTGCATTATTATTTTATGAGATATCGTATTAATGAACCACACACATTTTTAATAATAATAATCCATGATTCGCACAGGAAAATAAATAAATATTCCTACAATTCTTAATTTTAATGGAGAGCACTATTTGTACATAATCTCTAGAATTTCCTTAAAATGACTCTTAAACTGGACCAGGTTATAGTTTCCTGTAAATATCTCGTAAGCTAGTTTAGTTTTTAATTATTTTGAAAAAAATGTAAAGTAAAAATTGTAGCTTATATAACTCTTCACAAAAAAAATTGTAACATTTTATTTCCTTAGAACAGTAGATTTAGAGAAATACCTGTTGCAAACGTTGTGTAATATCAGTTGATTGTTTTAAGGAACGTTTACCGCTTCATCTGTCAGGTACTGGGCTCATTTACATATGTATTTACATATGTAAATCTCTTGCACTTTCTGAAAAAAAAATATAAATTTTTTTTTCTGTAGAATTTTATGAATTAGAATCTTAGCCTTGACATTTCTTAAAAAAAACTGATAGTTTTCGATAAATTTACAGAAAAAAACACTTAATTTTGCCTATATTACTCAAAAACTAAGAAAATTTTGTAAAAACTTTTGATTTTTCTTAGGATTTGCTTAGAGCATAGAAATAATATATTGCTCTACACCAAAAATCTGTTTTGTGGGATTATTTTTGAGTGAAAATTGAATTTTCCTAGGCTGATGGTGTGGGTTGAAAAATTGTCCAAAAAAATATTGTGACATTTCAAAGTACCTGGTTTAAGCCCTTATTTCAACTGAAAGAAATTTTTTTCAACGCAAAACTATTATAACAGCCAGATTAATAGTGCAAAATATTGTGAGAAAAGTCTATCAAAATAGTAATTTTTTTTTAAATTATTTTTCAGGGGCATTTTCAAAAACTGAAAAAAAAAAATTAATTATAAAAAAATCAGCTTGTCGAAATTCTGCTTTTTAAAATCTGTTTTTTTAAACATTCTGCCGAATTCCTCGGTTTACCTGATTCGTCAGGTTGATTTGCCTGATTCGTCAGTTGATTTGCCTGGTTCGCCAATTAATTTACCTCTTTCGCTAGTTGATTTGCCTGGTTTTTCAATTGATTTGCCGGACTTATCCGTTGATCTGCCTGGTTCAACAGATCTTTTCTCTGATTCGTCAGTTGATTTACCAAATTCGTTGGTTGATTTGATTCATCGGTTAAGTAAGGTTATGTTAGGTTATTCGGCTGATGGAAGACTTATGCCTATCACACTTAGATCAATGTAGATCCATTGTGATACCCTGGAGGATTGGGCACTCCTAGTAAGTTAACCTATTAATTTTCATGGATTATCAAGCCATCTAGATGCTTTTCACACAAGATATATTGGATAGCTCTTCTAAGTTATTAAAGGCATCCTAGGTGTTTGTTTGTTAGTTGCGAGAGGGCTGGGCAGTGACATAAAAAGTGAGAAGAGTCCTCCTGTGCCTCCTCATCACCACAACCTCTGCATAAGTCATCGGTGCTGAGCCTCAGCATTTTTTTGTGGTACTTCAAAAGGTCACACAGAAGATCCATTTTAACGTACTGTGTGACAAATCCAGCTCAGCAGATCGCCACTATCATATGAGGCCATGAGAAGCAGAGTGGCCTAACTGATTTTCGCACTTGTTTTTAAAAAGACAAAAACTTATGTTTATTGCACCAAACATCTGCTTATTTTGCAACAATAATATCTATAACTTGATGACGCATATAACCGTTTCAAAAAAAACTTGTCTTGGTAACTTTAAATATTAGTTTTTGCCATTTTTGGTTCTTCTGGCGTTCAAAATCAGGAGCTCTATTTCGCAATTGCTGAACTTGAAATATGTCGCATACGCCCCGTCCTATACTCGTAAATTCGACAAAAAGATGCTCTAACATGTGATTTCTTCAACTCATTTGCATGCCTGATGATAACATAAAAACCCTTAAACTGCCTGTTCTGCTTTGGTGGCTAACGTTAGAAGCCGACACGAAGAGCTGATATTGGGTACTTTGAAAGAAAAATTCTTCCAAAGTTATTCCGAAAAGTGCAAATAGAGGAAAATAAACAACCGATTAGCCAAGACCAAGACTAAGACGTGGATGTACTCCGAAACAGTCGATGCTCAAGAAATCCAACCAAATCTCCGGTTTAAAGACCAAGGCACAGCACTTGATGTGGAAACTGGAAGCAGAGTGTTTCAGAATCGCAGAAGATGGAAAAGTGCCGTGTCTCAGGCAGAGGCTCTTCTTCACGGGTCGAGAGCTGGTTAGGTACCTAAGTAAGTTTACTAATGGTAAGGTAAATGCACTTGCGGTAAATGTTTGGCGGGAATTTGTTGTCTTGGAAAGTTTCACGTGTGTTTTCAAGATTTTGGATGCTTATAGCCTTAAAATAAAACTAAAAAGTTTATTTGGTATCAGCAAAATGCCAAATCTACAAATGCCAGAAATAAATGTTTCGTATCAATTGGGGTTCACTTTAAATGATGGTAAACTGTCAAATTTAATTCTAATCATATTCAAAACCAAATCAAAAATTATTTTAAATAAAAAAAATTTTCATACACAACCAAAACTTCAAAATCTGAATTTATTCATTGAAACCAAACCCGCAGTGTTAAAAAAAAAAATAAAAAAATAACAATGTAAAACAATTATGTACTAATGATAACCCAATTTATTTCAATCCCGCCCTTCTTTATGGTCAATGAGTAACATTTATGTGCCAGGAAATTGATATAATCTATTCCTCTTCTAATAACGGAAATTTGCGCTTTGCTATTCTCGTTTTCATGCAAAATTCTCTATTTCGTACATTCAATTAACTCTTCCTCTCCCCTGTTATATCCATCTAACTTTGTATATTACAACAAAACGCACAAATTATGTCCTTCAACTATTAGGTAGGTGTACGAGCATAATGTTTATGATGAGTCCGGCTGTGGTACCGCACCATTTAGGTGGGTTGACCTCGAAACGAACAGAGGCTGTAATTGCTTTGGCGAAGGCAAACCTTACTGCCAATAACATAACTAAAATAAGCCTTTACCCATAAGTATGTATATTTTATCCAGAGCTTGGACAGTGAGGCCTCTGTCACTGAAAAACACAGAAGTTCTATAGAAAGTTCTAACACAGGTCAAGACCAAACAATTTGCACAAAATGTTTAAATATTCGAAAACAAAAATTACTAGTTGTCACCCGTGGTGCAATAATTGTTAGTGCATTAGACTGTCACGACAGAGGTTTGATGAGGATCACATACCCAGCATTTTCTACATAAAAACAAATAATATTTTTCTTCTGCCGTACTACACGAATGTTGAAAAATTTTTCTAGCTCTATTTTTCCTTTCCATTGTAGTGTTCAGATATTAAAGTTACAGATCGGTATCTTCTGAATCAAATTCTGCCTCATTTTCCTAATTACTCGCGCAGTGTTAATTATCTTAAGGAAGTTCAAAAGCCTTTGTGTAATATATATATTTTTCGGGGGCTCTTACTGTCTCTTGCAGTAAGAAAAAGTACCTCTTATCTCATCTCAGTTATTCAGATTTGGGAGGACACTATAGGTCCCCTCTACTCCCGCGGACTTACAATCCGCACATAGGAATGGTTGAGAGTAGTTTAATGTCACTAGCCACTGGTTCTTCACAAACTGTCGAAACACCTAATTTTTTTATATAAAGGGTTTTTTTTTTGACGTGTGGTTTTCAAGAAGAAATAAAACGCATATAATTTAATGGCCAATAATGTTGGTTTATTATAAAGTTAAGGGTTTGCCATCATGTTTTAAAAATGATTTTGGGCAAGTTCAGGCCGCCGCGGCCGCTGGCTAGAATAAATTCAAGCCGAAAGGCCCAATTTTCGACCACTTTTTGCAGTAATTGATGCCGTATGTCAGCAATAATGCGCTGAATATTCTCTTCCAAGGCGTCAATCGTCTCAGGCTTATCTGCGTAGACAAGCGACTTCACATAACCCAAAAAAAAAAATAGTCCAGCAGTGTTAAATCGCACGATTTTGGAGGCCCCGCCACAGGCCCACGACGCGAGATAATGCGCACACCAAAAGTTTCCTTCAATGAATTGATTGTTTCGTTAGCTGTATGGCATGTAGCGCTGTCTTGTTGGAACCAAAGGTCGTCCACATCAACATCCTCCAATTCAGGCTTGAAAAATTCATTAATCATGGCTCTATTGCGTTCCCCATTGACTGCAACATTATGGCCGGCTTCATTTTGAAGAAATATGGACCAATGATTCCCTCTGCCCATAGAGCACACCAAACAGTGACTTTTTCAGGATGTAACGGCGGCGGCGGCGTGGCGTCTCAACAAAGGCTTGTGGATTATGATCACTCCAAATACGACAATTTTGCTTATTAACGCACGCATTCAACCAAGAATTATCTTCATCGCTGAACAAAATTTTCTTGCGATCCGTCGCGCGAACCGAACCATCATTTTAGTAATAAATTTGCATGATTTGCAAACGTTTTTCAGGAATAGGTCTATTCATTATGAAATGGCAAACCAAACTGAGCATAAATCTAGTGACAACTGTCAAAAAGACTAACTCCGAAAAAAGTATTGCCAGATTGATGTCGGGCACGTTCACAATATTTTAAAGGTATTTTTTTGTTATTTTCGTTCGTTTGTGTTGAGTAAAAGGAGTATAAGGAATAGGCTTAATGAAAACCAAAGATTAATCAGTCTGTTTTTAGATTGTTCTACTTTGAGACTTCACTGTTATTTTTCAAACACCAAACAGTCATAAAGTTGAATTTTTGCAAAATGTGCGTAAATTTCGATAAAATAACCACCGAAGTTGGCACAAACGAATATGTCAACCACTCCCACTTATAGTTATCATACTTCCTCGAACTCACGTCTCTAACCCACCCCCGTCATCACCATCATTCGCATCATAGATGGTGTGAGTAATTGAATAAAATTAAACTCCGCCGCATAAAAAGCAGTCAAAGTGCATTTGCATGCGTTAGCATAACTATACGGCATCAACTATTCAGAACCTTTCATGCGCCATATAGAAACAACAGCATCACATTATCTTTTGTGTGTCTCTCTGGGAGCCCATCAATGTGCAGAGAAAGGCGTATAAGTTGGGCTGGTTCCAACTGCAAAGCTGCAACATGCAGTCTATCCAAGAGATACCTACAACAACAACTACTCTGTCTACTCCTGGGTGCAGCGTGCGGGTATAAACGTTTTTGTGATAAACTTTCACTAGCTAGAGTGGTATAGTATAGCCTCGACTATAATATTCAAGTCCCATCAAGCTCATCCCTCGTTTTTGCATGTCGCAGTTTAATGAGGTTAAATACCAGGGTTGAGAGTATCTCTCTGGCTGATCGGGAAAATCGCGTTGCTACTATACGCTGGATACTTCATACCTCGCCACACTACGCCACGCCATGCCGATAAGCATTATTAAATTATTTCGTCTAATTATACAAGTTGATCTAATTGAAATGGTTTATTCATAGTATATGGATGGTCGTTAATAATAGTGAAACAATATTGTTAAGCGCTACGAGTTACGAGTAGCTGCTACTTCTTGTTGTTGTTGTCGAAGGGATAGAGGATGAGGGAGAGTATCTGTATTTGAATATTGTTGTGCTTTTATCGATCTAGACAATCTGTAGTACCTGCATCAGAAGCTTATAAGCTTGCTTTTTAGGAGTAAATATGGTTTTAATTTCAATAACTATCTGCAATATCCTGAGGAGTGATAAGGTTTAAAGGTTTAGAAAGGCTTAAAAAGGTTTAGAAAGGATTAAAAAAATGTACTTGAAAAAGGACAACGGCATTTTTCAGTTTGTAGATTTGTATCCAGGTACCAAGATTGAGATGCAGTTAGCATCATTAAAAGCCAGATGTGACCCACCTTTCATATATTCCTTATGTATATCCAGGATCCTTTTGGTAGGTACATTGATTGGCTAATGCATGAGATAAAGTTGAGAATAAGATTTTCAAGCAAACAAATGACCTATAGTTGTTTTTTTGTCGCTCCATAGTCTTGGATGTTACTTTACTAATGCCAAAGGTAAGTGTGGTCTCTGTCATAAATCTCCTATTTGAGTTAAGTAGACTGGTCTTTAAAGCTAAGTATAATGATGAACGATTCCATGTGTCCAAGAGGCACAAGGGCATAAAGCACACGATGGACTTTTGACCTATTTGGGTGAATTATAAATCCAAAAATCAAGTTTCAAGTTTTTCAAACCCACCTTGGTGGACCAAAAATAAACATGAAACACCAATTGCTATGACAGCTTGTGGAAAAAAGAACCGGAGTCTTAGAATTTTCCGCCGAATCGAAACGGCTAAAATGTGAAGTATTTTATCATGACCAGAGATACTCTTGTAAGATTTTTCACTTCCTAGTACCGCTGAGAAAAATATTTTCCATTGAAGTGGATTAGGCTGGGATTCAATCCCAGACCTTCGGCATGATAATTCTACAACGTACCGCACTTTTCAATCACACCAAATGGTAATAAAGGGTTTTTCAACAGGGACGCTACAAAAGTAGAGCGACAGGGACAGCAAACGACGCCATATTTCTTGCCGCTCTTTTGACATTTCTCTTGGAAGGATATACGAGCTAACAACGAGTCGAAATTATTAAAATTCACTACCGAAATTCGGAGTCAGTGGCCTCAACGTTAAGAGCGCTACGTCCAATTTATAGTCGTCATAATAGTCCTAGCAGATGAACAATTGAGCGTCTAGTGGAAAAACTTGAATCCACAGGCACAGTACAAAATGTTCCCGTGTCAGTGAGACAAAGAAGTGCCCGTAGTGTCGAGAATATTGCCGCAGCTGAGGCTCCAGTTGCAGAAAGCCCAAATGTGTCTCTCACACGTCGTTCTCAAGCGTTGGGCATCTGTGTGACGTCGTTGGCGAATTTTGCGAAAAGATCTTAGCCCACATCCTTACAAGATTAAATTGACGCAAGAACTGAAGCCGCTTGACCACCAGAAGCGTCGTAGGTTCGTGAATTGGGCTGAGCAACAACTTGAACATGATTCGGATTTTCATCTTCAGCGAAGAGGCTCATTTCAGGCTGAATGGCTTCGTCAATAAACAAAATATGCGGTATTGGTCAGGCGGCAATCCACACGTACTATATGAGTCAACATTGCATCCCGAAAAAAATACGGTTTGGTGTGGTTTATGGGCCGGCGGTGTCATTGGGCGATACTTCTTCCGTGATGATCAAGACCGGCACGTTATTGTGAATCGCTACCGTTCAATGATAACCGAATATTTTTGGCCCAAATTGGATGATATTGGTTCCAACAGGATGGCGCCACAAGCCACACAGCGAATGTCACAATCAATTTATTGGAAACCAAGTTTGGAAAACGTGTTATCTCACGAAATGGTCCAGTCGTTTGGCAGCCTCGGTCGTGCGATTTGACGCCGTAAGACTATTTCCTGTGGGTCTACGTCAAGTCTTTGGTCTATGCCAACAAGCCAGCGACGATTGATAAACTTCGTACGAATATCGACCGTGAATTTGCAGCAGTATCGGCCGATTTATGCTTGAAAACTGTCAAAAATTGGGTTCAGCGTCTGGACTTCTGCAAGCGTGCCCGTGGTCGCCATGCAAAAGAAATCGAGTTCCACACATAACTTTCACAAGAATAAAGAATTTTATTGATATCCAAAACCGTTTTTGTTTTATTTAAAAAAACGCTCTTATTGAAAAACCCGATACTTTTGTACTTTTGCATTAAATTGGATTCCTCCATTGCACTCAAAACTCAAAATTAAAAAATAACTTAAATTAAATTTTCAAAAAGACGGATATTTTTTAATTGGTTTCTTAAAGAACATTTTATCTAATTTGGTGGGGCAAAAGAAGCGAAGGGGTTTGAATAAGAAATTCCTTTCTTGCCAGGTCTAACATTTTTTTAAAAAGCTATTTGATTGATTAATTTACCTTAACGTAGAATTCGAGACAACCGAAGTTGCGATGAACGTATTCTTATTGGATTTTTGTGGTCACTCTGCTGGCACTCGCTGAATATTTTCTTCAGTGAATGAGGTTTGTGGTCTTCCAGTTCGAAACATTTCAGAGATACTGTTTTGTCGTCAAAAACGAGAAATCAGACGATTTATCGTTGATTTCGAAGGTCCAGTTCTGAAATAAAAAAAGCCGAAATAAAAATACGTACAAATTATTGAATGGTGATTTTTAAAATTTGACGATTTTTGTTTGTTGTTCTTTGTGCAGTGTTTAATCTTTCAATTTTTAATTTCCCACATAGAAAAAGGGTTTGGCAGTGTTAATGGATTTTGGAGATTGCCATTTGAATCATTTAAACTTAAATTTCCAATGCTGTACAGTATGTACAAAATTAAAAAAAAAACCTACAGACTGTCATTAAAATTCCAAATCAATAATGTGTCTGCCGGGCTTTACCATGTATTAATGTATTCACAAAAATCCTGTTTTGCTCTACAACAAAAAATCAAAGTTGACAATAGTTAAATCGTAAATTCAACCTAATCGAAATGTGCATAAAAAGACAACATCTTCAAAGCTAAAAAGTCCTTAAAGTCGCCTGAGTTCCGTTTCCACATAAGGGAAAAGTAAAAAAATTCAAGAATCAAAATTCAATGACAAATAAAATAAAATGAGACGTTAAAGGACAATTTTCGAATTGCACTCGTTAGATTATAAAGACGACTCTTATATCATCATTCTACCTTTTTTGAAAAAAAAAAAAAACTCAACAAAACGAAGCAAACATCCTTTGGCTGCTTAAATTCTAAGAATAATCTTCAAACATAAAGTCCTTGTAATTCACTGCAATTTTCGAAATGGTTGTGCCTCTCTGTTGGTACCAATTGCTTTGTTATACTGAATGTGTTGAGCTGGATTTGTCATAATACGCATCCTGCACTAAACAGTGTGGAGTCTAACCTAAACGGAAATAAACAACATGAGTGTGCGAAGCATTTTCAGAGAAGAATACTCCTCTCTTACTCTGGATGGATGCTGGGATGCTGGCTTTTAAAAAGGACGCGAATAATCACTCGTATAGGTCGTTTACAACTTTCACAGCTTGTATGAATGGTATGAACATACAGGGTGTCCCGTAAATAATGGATAACAATGCAACTGGGTGAAGGTGGCCTCAACCCCTTTCAGAAAAAAATATTAAATACAAAATTGCCATGTGGCCTCTATGTTATGGGTTTTTTTAAAATTTTTTTTTAAAGAAGTAAGACTTTATTCAAATATCTGAACAGTGCGACCACGAGTGAATGATTCTCATTTTGTTTTTTATTTTTATAATATTCTAAAGGATGTTTTTATTTTTGACGTGTGGTTTTCAATCTGGTAATACTTTTTTCAGAGTTGGTCTTTTTGACAGCTGTCACTAGATTTATACTCAGTTTGGTTTGCCATTTCATAATGAATAGACTTACTCCTGAACAAAGTTTGAAAATAGTGCAAATTTATTACCAAAATAATGGTTCGATTCGTGCGAACGCATCGCGCGCTGCGTCCAATATTATATGAAGCTCATTTTTGGTTGAATGTGTACGTTAATAAGCAAAATTGTAGTATTTGGAGTGATCATAATCTACAAGCCATTGTTGAGACGCATCGCCGGCGCCGTTACATCCTCAAAAAGTCACTGTTTGGTGTGCATATTTCTTCAAAAATGAAGCCGGCCATAATGTTACAGTCAATGGGGAACGCTATAGAGCCATGATTAATGACTTTTTCAAGCCTGAATTGAAGGATGTTCATGTGGATGATCTTTGGTTCCAACAAGACAGCGGTACATGCCATACAGCCAACAAAACAATAAATTTATTGAAGGAAACTTTTGGTGAGCATATTATCTCGCGTCGTGAGCCTGTGGCGTGGCCTCCAAGATCGTGAGATTTAATACCTCTGGACTATTTTTTGTGGTGTTATGTGAAGTCGCTTGTCTGAGCAGATAAGCCTGAAACGATTGACGCCTTGGAAGAGAATATTCGGCGCGTTAGTGCTGACTTACGACCCCAATTGCTGCAAAAAGTGGTCGAAAATTGGACCTCTCGGCTGGAATTTATTCGAGCCAGCCGTGGCGGCCATTTGCCCCAAATCATTTTTAAAACATAATGGCAAACCCTTATCTTTATCATAAAGCTAAATTCTTGGCCATAACATTAAACTTTATACGTTTTATTTGTTCTTGAAAACCACACGTCTAAAAAAAATTTTGATTTGAGTAAATGTTAAAAAGCTCTTGCAGTAGGTTAAAAGCTAATTTTATTGGTTATTATTAAAAACACCAGCATGTGTTGTACCATTTTAGAAAGTACATTAAATAGACAACTTTTTGAAATAATCGGCCACTTCTACTCTCATACATTTTTCATTGAGATTCATTCTCTGGTGGTCGCAGTGTTCAGATAAATGAGTAAAGTCGTAATTTTTTTAATTTTGTTTTGAAAAAAAAAAACCCATAACATATACACCACATGGGCAATATTTTTTTTTTTATAATTTTTTTCTGAAAAGGCTTAATTCCATCTTCACCCAGTTGCAAGGTTATCCATTATTTATGGAACACCCTGTATATAGGGATAATTAAAATTACGCTTTGTTCGCAGCGCAAAGGACTCTAAAGTTGATTGAGTGTTAGTGCAGGCAGTTTGTAGACACTGGGTATTTCTATTTGTCCTTTCTCTGTTGTGTTGCTTCTGGGAATTTGGTGTGGTAAATATTTAGCTGGCTGTCAACTATAATTACTCTGGAAAAGCCGATCTCTTTTCCCTCTAAAATTGCATGTAAATGTAGAAAGGAATCGCAAAAACAATTTTGTTTGGAATAATTTTCAATGCAAACCAGAAATAATTGTTTTTTGGGGGAATAACTATAAGCGCCTACAGCGGCTTCTCTGACATCGTCAGCAAAAAGTACAAAATACAACAGTTTAAATTCAATTTTATATAATTGCTATTTGGACAGTATTTTATTTGAAAAATCAATGTTTTTCCTGAATTATAATGTTGGAAGCTGGATCCATTTCTAACGAAATTTTGTTCGTTTAATTTTTTAGCGTTGAACAATTAGACCAAAGAAAGACCCAACGTCATAAAATTCCAGAAAAAAACTAAATATTGGTGGATAGCTGTAGTTGTAAGAGTCAATAATTTTCCAAAAAGTGCCCTGCATTCGAACCACTGATTTTGAATTTTTAGGGTGATTAGGGATAAAATTAGTTTTTTTTGTGAATATCTTGCAAGCTATCAGTTTTTTGGAGAAATTTCAAGGGTAAATTGTATTTTCGCCGGAGAACGTATACGTACTGGAAAAAAGTAGGTAAAACTTAATTACGATTTTTTTTACGTTGGCAACTCCTGATGAAAAGTTATAATTAAACAAAATAAAACCTTTCACAAAATTGTTATATAAGGATTGGGCAGTTTAATGCATCGACAGATGAATTTCCTGGACCTCCCTACCAACTTTGAAGTTTTTTTATTAACTAAAAATATTTGTATATATTTTTATTTTTTTGTATTTTAATCTCCAAACCACGGATGTTATATTAAAAAATATTAGTTGATTTACCGCCATCACAAACAAATATCCCACACATCCGGTGGCTTTCAATTTATGTCACAAAATATAAAAAGAAATAAAATATGTCCCCATAATACAATAGAGAAGTGTGTTGTAATATAATCTTGTTTTCAAATAAAATAAATTTACTACCCAAACGTGAATTTAAGCTCAAAAACCTTTTCAATCACCTCAAACCACAACGAACACAAAAAAAAAAGAACACTCACAGATCTATTTTACAAAATGAGGGTTGACATTACAATGCTGATGTGTTGAAGTCATTTTAGTAGAGAGAGAAAAAAAAATCGAATAATAAATCGATCCCTCTTAAAATTGGATTTCGCATTTTATTTTTTCCACAAAAAATAAAAAAAAAATCCCACACAAACATGACGTAATGTTACAGTTTTTAGGGTTTCTATAAAAGTCTGTCATGAAATAAATTCATTTTATCCTTTTGGTTTGAAATTGCATATATTGAAAACAAAACAAATTAAAAAAAGGAGCACATAGTAAAAAGTTTAACCTTTTATTCGACATCGAGTCTTGATTGGTATAAAAACAAAATCACCAATTATAACATTTGACGACGATTATTTAGTATTTTTTGTAATGTAACGGGTTGGCCATCTAGTGGTTTCTCTTTAAATCATAGGTTATTTTGACACTGATAGCTGTTTCCCGGTCGAAATCTTGACAGAAAGTCAGTACCCTACCTCCACAGAACGAAATGAGTCGTTTTACGCTTGAACAATGTAGGAAAATATTGGAAACTTATTTCCAAAGTGAGTGCTGTGTAGCTGAAACAGATTTTAGGCGAAAAATCATCTTTACAGACGAGGCGCATTTTCTTCTCGGCAGCTGCGTTAACAAACAAAAAGCCAATGCATCCACAGAGAGTGACAGTTTGGTGCGGATTGTGGAGTGGCGGCATCATTAGACCATTTTTCTTCGAAAATGAGGCTGGGAACAACGTTTCGGTCAACGGTGAGCGTCACAGAGCCATGTTAACCGACTTTCTTTTTACGGAAATTAGAGACATAGAAGGATACCTCTGGTTCATGCAGGATAGCGCGCCATGCCACAGAGTCCATGCCACAATCGATCTTTTGCGCACCACTGTGTTATCAGCAGTCTTGGCGATGTCAATTGGGCCGTCTCGGAACCGCGATTTGACCCATTTGGCCTTTTTTGCGGGGACCCGTGAAAGACCGATGTTATGCCAACAATCCGGAAACGATTCAAGCACTTAAGGCCAATATTATAGAAGCAATTCGTGAGTTACAGCCTAAACCCTCAACAAGGTCTTGAAAAATTGGAATGACAGAATGCGCTACAGAGACAGCCACTTAAACGAAGTTGTGTTCCATAATTAATGGACAAAATTTAATTTTGTTCATTTTATTCCTTTTTCAAAAAGAATCTTGTATTTGGCCCACCCTGTATATATATAAGTGCCTTGCAAACATATTCTCTTGTTGGGCAAATTGTCTGTAAAACCTTAGAGCGGATTCGAAATCAGCTCAACATTCATCAGACCAAGAGCCCTAAATGTTCAGAAGAGGGCCTGCAAATTTGAGATGAGAAATCTTATCTAAATATGTAAATAACTCCAATCTTTGTTCAAAAAAATTCATACCTCATAACGCCTGTAAAATAAGATTTTCAATAAAAAAAAAATGTGTGAGTTTCGGTACTCACGGTTGATACGTGTTAACATCAACGTTTGTCCTAGCGCAATTTTGAGGATCCATATTTCGATCCGTATGCGAATTTGTCCATAGGCTAGTTTGCTTGAAGGGGATCTTCAGATTTTTGTCACTGAAAGTACACAATATCCTACTATGCAGATTTTCATAACGTTACGAGCTACATCGTAAAGTGTGACCTCGTAACGTTGCACAGAGGAAAAAGTCCACGGTTTTATTTCACTCTACTACTAAAAAAATATGTGAGTGCCGGGACTCACGGTTAAATATGTGTAAACATCAACGTTTGTCCAAGTGCCTGATTTTTGTTACTGACCGTCATCAAAAGAAACATATTGAATAATTAACACTACATTACCTATCTGTGGGCAGTGCTTAAAAAGCTTAGTGTTGAAAGAACGGCAGCGAAATACCCAGTGGGGGAACCGCTGTAACGAAATTTCCAAGCACTAAAAGGCTGGTGGTGGAGTGTCCAACGAACGGTGAAGGTTCGGTACTGAAAGGTCCTGCCTCGTAGTTCACTCTCAACTTTAAGATGACTTCGCATTACACATGGTTATTGTTTATGGTAATCACTCTCTGAGCATCGACAAACAACAGCTGTCAGCGGAGAGCACTAAAATCGTTTTTTTCTATTAAATGACACCGTACCCAAATTCCAAAGGAACTTAATGGTTTGACTGACAGGGGCTGAATTAAAAATCCAGTTAGAACGAACTTGCAACCCTTATGAAACTCCATCTTTCCATCGAGTAAAACTTACAAAAAGTTCAATCTTAATTTTATACTGAACGAACCTCAAATGAATGTCACTATGAGATAGCCGGCGAATTATATATCTTGAGTTTTTAGAATATTTAGTTGCAGTTGTTGTCAGTGGAAATCACTAAAATCGCACTTTCAATCGATTGACACCATCAATCGCCTATGGAATTGGACGCTGTGATTTTTAATGAATGTTAACTTTGTGCAAGTACAAAGGTAGCCGATAAGTCTGCAATTTGTTCAACCTCAGCTTTTTTGTATATCCCAGCCACCTACGTCCCTCGCCTACGTGCCTACAAATTGCAAGAAGAAATTGCATCGTTTAAAAGCAGTATAATGTAAACGTAGAATTTAAGTTCAGATTTGTATCACTGAACGCACCCGATATCCTACCATACCTACAGCCATTTACCTGCCATACCTACAGTCAATTGTCAATCCCTACAGCTGACTATTATTATTTTTGTTTTGATTTTGTTTTCTTTTTAATTACTAGTGTCGCGTCCATTTTTTTGGGGAATAATTAAAAATTAAAGACAAAAATATAAAAATATAAGTGTTAAAATGATAAAATCGTCGGTCGCGTCGCGCTAAAAACAATTTGCTTTTGTCGTTGGCAAAAACAATATAAATGAGTGGTCGCGATAAAGTAAAATCGAATTGTCGGTCGCGTTAAAATCAATGGTCGGGGCAAATCAGATTTCGTAACGTAACGTGCTACAGCGTAAAGTGCACGACGTAACGTTGCACACGAACGCTCACGTTTTTTTTTCACTCTACCGCCAGCATAGATGTTTACACATCAAAAATAAAAACAGAGCGTAATTTCGGTGGAAAGTTTCATTTTTGAGTTGTATAAGCACTTTCTATAAAAAGTACACAAAACTTGGATTAGCGATTTATTGAGAGAGTAATTTGCACAAATTGGTCCTTCACTTGATTGCAAATTGAACACCTGATAAAGTTTTTAGAGATCTTGAATAAATTGGTGATTTTTTTATTAACAAAATAAAATCATGTCTCAAGTTTCCAAAGGGACAAATGGGAAGTAACCAGTGTAGGTATAAGGTATGACACCCATTCTCTTTTTTTTTTATTAAAATTCTATTGATTTTCTTGTCTTTTTCTTGGAAACACATTTACTTCATCGACAAAAACAACTCAGAATCATAAATTCAAATAGTTTACACAATTTAGATTTCAAATCACAGATATTTATTTATTCACAAAAGACAACAATTCAATAAAGTAAAATTTTGTTTATTCATCGAACAAAAAAATGTATAATTTAATTTCATTACTTTGGGGCCACTTCCGGTAAAATTATTTTATTTCCTTTTGTTCTATTTGTTTGTCATAAATGTATACATTTTCTAATAATATTTATCCACGTGCCGTAAAAGCTCTACGTCTATATAATGTACCTTCATATCCCATAACCTACTCCCATGAATATCCTTATACAGAAAAAACACACAATATACTAATTCTCTCTCTCTCTCTCTTCTATAAAATAGAAGATACAATAAACGAATACAAAAATCACATGCCCCAAACACAAAACAATTTGTTAAAGTGGCTAAATGAAATTAGATTTGCGTTTGGGGAGAGATGAATGACGACACTCTTCAAAAAAAAAAAAAAATAGCTACGGAGAGGGAGGACTAATATTGCCCTTTGGTTCGGAGGATAGACCAGAAAAAATACAATAGTAAAGTTTTTTTTATTTTGTTTGCTTTTGGTGTTGTTTTATGTCTTTTTGATTTTACGTGTTTCTTAGAAATTTCAGGATTTAATAGAATAGGAAGATGTACTGTGCCAACAAAATTGAATGTCCTGGGTTATAAATTTAAGCTAAAGTAAGCCTCAAACAGAGAGTGCATGAAATTCAGTTGTCAATTTATTAACAAGCGAAGTTATTATTTCACAGGCGTGAAATTAATCCTAAATGGAAGGATTTAACATTAAGGTTATCAGTAATATCTGTACTTATTTCATTTCATTTGATTGGGCATTAGTTAATCCGTCCCTATTCGAGGAATGTGGCACGAGTTTTCTCTAAATATATTAAAATTTATACGTGGAAGAAGAAGCAAACCCAAAACAATAGAGATGCATTGTTTTTTTTTTTTAATTTTAATTAAATAATAAAGTAACACGACAGCTCTTATTCATGACAATAAATACTTTTGGAGGATTTGTCACCTTCTCGCAAGAGGCAGTAGACGGTTGTTTTTAATTAGGTGGATAACCCAACTCACATTTCAGCTTCGATAAAGTCAAACTGAATAGTCTTTCTAGTTTCGGTAAGACATTTGTAAAATGTCTATAAGCATAAAAAGGGAAATGTTATAGAAGATTATTTAACCTTTTAGAAACTTCTATAATGATTTCGATAAAGTTTCTTGCAAGTACTATACGCAGATATTATAAAAGTTCAAGCTTCTGAAAAGTTTCCTTAAAATTGTATACCTATTAGAAGCATAATACAACTCAAACAGAAGTTAAAGAAAATAGGAAAAAAAAGTTTTATTTTCAATTTTTTGGTCGTGATTTTTACCGAAGCAGGACTTTTTACCTCCGCCACGCCGGTTTACCAATAGAGCTTAATTTTCTTAATTGTTCAGAGTAATCTCAATTCATTAACATCGAGGCCATCTTTAGCTGGAATTCAACTCTTTATAACTTGACACAGAGGGGATATTTAGTGCAAATTATTTCCCGCAAAAGCAGCGTTTTGGTTTTCCCTGGAGGTAAATTTGATGCTTGAAATAATGTTTTCAATTAGCCCCTTCTGAAAAAAAAACGACGCCGACGTGAAATTTAAATATCAAATAACAATTCATCTTATTTATTGGTACCGATTTATTGGATTTTCAGAGTAAATTTCTGCGCTACCAAAGAAGCTCCCAGTAATCATTGAATAGGTAGCATCATTTCACCTGCTCTCGTGGTAAACCGGCGCAGCAGAGGTAAACTGACGGATGTAAACTAGCGGTGGTAAAACGTCATTTACTGGAACTTTAAAATATTTCCTTACACAAACCCAAGCTTCTATAAAAAAAATTTAAGACTTTTTGAAAAATGTGGGATAGAGAAAAATATATGTCTATGAGTGAAAAAGCGTAAAAACATACAGGCATCTTAAGAGCATGTTTTTATTTTTTACTGTTGCACTTTTTGCCACTTTTGCAAAGTCTTGAATGTTGCAACTTCGCTTACATTTAATTTGACATAATAACTTAATTTTCTCCCGGTTTTGTCTGTCTCGTTAAACACTTGTTTCTTGTATTGTTATTTTCTGTTGTCTATTTTGTGATTTGGCAATTAGAGTAGAGTCCTTGTCCTCTCAAACTTAATTGTGTTTTGTGATTTGTGAGTTAGAAAGTTCATTTCCAAGTTTTCCAACATAAAATATTCTTTTTAAGATGCATGAATCCATTACCAAAAAAAATTGTTACAATCCCTCCAACATTCCGCGTTCACTGGACATCCAAGAAGCCCAATATCACCACCACTATCGAATCAACAATTTTATCAAAGCCGCCGCACTTTATCATAAAAGAAAATTGTAAGTTTTTAAAAAGCTTTTTTCAAACGACTGTTACAAATGTAAGCCTCTTTAGTATAAAATCTGACAAGCCTTAGCCAATTGTTCGATAAAACTTCTAGAACATTATAACAGAAGCCTTTTAAAGACTAAATGACAGCAACTTGCATAAAATAACTTATACAATCCTCATAGAAACTACAGCTTCATTTAGCTTCTCTAATTTCAATTAAAGAGCTCTAACCGAAAAACAGGCACAAGCCTCCATCGAGTTTCCTTATCTACCTTTCAGACAATTTAAAAGAAGCATTTACCGAAATCATGATTTCTATAAGATTTATTGTTTAAGATAGCCCTATAAGCATGTTAAACTTGTGGTATATCAATATTTCTAAGCTTAAGAAACTGAAATGTTAGTTGGAAAGGCTTGGAATCGAACTCCAAATCTATTGCCCTTACGAAAAAAAGTTATAATCTTCAGAAAATGTAGCTATGTAAAAGTTTTTGAAAACTTAATTATAAACAGAATTTTCTCATTTTCAGCTCGTAAAATCAACAAAAATGGAGCTGAGTACAGCACAACAGAAAATCAAAAATTCTAATGAATCAGGAATTAAGTTCCAATTAAGTGCTAATTTAGTACAACATTCCCGATTTGGAACTGAAATCGCTTGATCTGATTAGATGTAAAATCAATGTGTTACTTTTCTACTACCAATTGTTAGGTTTTAAGAAGAGCTAACTTCTCAACTTGTGGTGTTTCTAGCTTTACGTCAAGCTGAAAGCGCCACAAGTTTAACGGGTAAAGGAAGGAGTATTTAATTTCTAGTTCCACCTAATAATAACGAGCGAGAACTTAAATACTTCGTCATTAGTTTTTTTTTTCAAATTTTGTGTTTGAAGGTGTAGTGTTCCTAGCTCAAAGTCAAGTTGGTACACCATAAGTTTGAAGGTCTAGGGATTTTAGTTCCGAATCGGGATTGGAGAGTACTAACTTACTTAACTTTACTTTAGATGGCACTCACAGTCCAGCATGCACTACGGTTTCAACCAACAAGCTCCTCCAGCCAGCTCGGTCCTTAGCTAGCTGCTTCCATTTACGCACTCCAAGTTGGTTGAGGTCGTTCTCCACTTGTGTACCCCACCTGAGGTGGGATCTTCATCTGCTGTGCAAACCGTCAGAGGTAGCTTCAAAGACTCGACGGGCTGGTTCGTTGGTTTTCATACGCTCCACGTATCCCAGCCATATCAGCCGCTGCATTTTTTCAGCTTTTTGACCAGGTCGACGTCGCTGTAAAACTAGTTATTGAATCTTCTCCTCCATACTCCATCGATACAGACTGGACCGAAAATCACCCGCAGAATCTTCCTTTCAAAGCACCTCAACAGATTCTCATCGGTTTTTGAGAGGGTCCATGCTTATGCCCCATATAGTAGGACCGAATTGATTAGGGTCCTTATATAAGGTCTCCTTGGTTCTTTGAGAGAAGGTTTTACTACTCAAATGTCTTCTTAGCCCGAAGACACAGCGATTGGCAAGATAAATTCTTCGTTTGATCTCTGTACTGATGTCATTTTGCAATGTAATAGTGGAGCCCAGGAAGACAAAGTCCTTGACGACTTCGAAGTATCCATCGTGATTTCTTGCCCGAATCATAACGATATTGAGATTCCTTTCTCCATGATACTCCGTCTTGTCCTCATTAACAGTCCAACTCATTTTTGCTACCTCCGATTCAATACTTGCAAACGCGCCGGTAACAGCTCCCTTCGTTCGTCAATATCATCTGCATAAGCAAGTAGTCGAACAGACTTTTGAAAAATTGTACCTCTGTGGTTGACTTGCGAGTTGCGTACAATTGCTTCAAGAACGATGTTAAACAGGTTGGATGATAACGCGTCGCCTTGCCTCAAACCTTTCTCGAATTCAAAGGGTTCGGTGGTGTTTTTACCGACTTTGACGGATCAGCGACATTTCGATTGGAGTACTAAATTAGCACTTAGTTCCTGAATCATGAGAATTTTGTATTCTGTTGTGGTGTACCGAGGTTGAAAGACCTAAACATTGGTTTAAACTTAAGGTCAAAACAAACTTATTTTCCAAAATCCAGCTTTATCGAAATTTGTTCGAAGTCAAAAATTGATTTTATTATTGAAGCTGAGATAGATTAACCAAAAATATTTAAATATTTCAATTATGCTGCTTTAGCTGTAGATATACACTCGTATGCTGGACCAAATTAATATTCAAAGCTTATTCTTAAAATTAACATTTTTGGATTTCCCATAACATATGCCACTCCTCCTTTTCCATGTCATTTCAATCATTTTTAGTACAATCAAAGTCCCTACAATTTTAGATTCATTATTTATACAAATTTTGTATCTATTTTGCACCTCATCTACACAATACACATAGTTTTTGTATTCCCTTAAAACATAATCTCTCCCTAGCCATACACATCATTCACAATCCCATATTCCAAAAAATGCAAATCAACCTGATGCAATCTGGAACATTTCGCACAAGCACAAATAGCACTTTGTGTTGGCCCCGAAAACATCAAATAATCAGGGGAATATGTGAAACTTTACACAGCTCTGCGTCGTTTGGTTTGGTGGCCAAAGGATATTTCTCTATCTGTGAGTTTCGGAAACGGAAACAAATGTAAAAAAAAAAAATGTATACATAAAAACCACAGCCAAGCATGGACCGACCGTTTTACAGTTCAAAACTCGACACCGAAGGGCCAGAGAGTCCACCACCATTGCCTATGAACTATATACGCAGAGACGGAGGAAGATGCAAATAAACAAAAGCTTTGCCGAAAAATTCAAATATACCGAGATCTATGGAAAAATCCGTGCTTTTGCTGATGTGCATTAGTTTTGTCCCCAGGTACATCCTATCCGCTATCCTCTATCCCGTTTCAAGCGAGAAGGATATTCTACTCTTTGTAGGTTTACGTATAGAGGTAGAGCGGGTGTCTGTGGAGGTGTATGATGTGCCTTTGGTTTTGTGTTGCTACACTAAATCATCAGCGTTTATTTTGCAAAGTGAGTCCAAATATAAAAAAAAAAACAAACAAAAAAAAATAGACGCAGATAATAACAAAAAATAAAGCCCGAAGAGTGTTTGAGCACAAGTAAAAACTCATACGGGATTTCTCTAAATGCAAATAGAAAAATATTTGCTTTTGGTAAATATTGTGTATTTTTTTTTTTTTTTTATTTTATCTTCATCAAAACACACCCCCATACAGCCACACATCCCATACAAATACAACCCACATTCACAGCCATAGAAATGCAGTTTTTGTGGGTTTTTGTTGGGCATCCTTGCGAATGATGGCAGAATAGTGTTTTGCATTTTGATATTCAATCCTCTGATGCAATCTAATTTGATTAGAATGAAGGGTGAATTGTGTGAAAACGTTGGTGTTATAGTAAAATAAATGATGTTTTGTTTATATGATGTTCGTTATAAATAATTAAAATTAATGACTTAATGGTTTTAAGTTTAGAGATCTATAGACGAAAATAGAAACTTTTATTTGACGAAGGAAATTGATGACAACATTATTAAATGTGTGGCGTATATTTTGTCGAAAGATGTGTATGGAGGTGTCGACGGAGAATTCGCTTTGTATCGCTCTTATAGTTGAGGACAAAATGATTGGCTCTTCATACAATGTTCTCAATTTAAATCAATAGGTATTTTTAAAGATTTTCTAAGCTTGTTAACTTCGGAACAGAGACATCGTCCACAAGACATAAGTCCATGACGGACCAAGTTTATTTTTTTTAAAGTTCATTATTTTGGGTGCGAGGCTCGTTGCGCTATTCTAAGGGCCAGTTACACAGTCAAAAAAGTGACACTTAAGTGGGGAATTTGAAAGATTAATTCCCAGTATCACAACGCACTGTTATCTGAATAAGTGTCACTTAAGTCTCCGATGTTGGTGACTTAAGTTCCACTTACGCTGGCTATGAAATTAAGCTTAAATTTCTCATATGTGCCACTTATTCTGGTAAGTGTCCAGTGGGAAACTGGCCCTATTTTTTTTTATTTGAATTCTGAAAAAAATGCAAAGTTACGCGTAAGGCTCTGGGATCATAGCACCTCACATGTGGGATATTCCCAAAACTAGGATACCATCTAAAAGGTCTTAACGGCCTCATAAAAGGTCAACTATTTAGCTTCAGTAATTGATCAGCCTTAAAATGTAAAAAGCAGCGGGCGCCGACGACACAAGCGGAGCTTTTCAAATACGCTAGAGATGACCTGGTCAGGAATATATACCAACTCAACCTTGCAATATGGTCGGAGGAAAGTATGCCAGACAATTGGAACCTCAGCACAATATGTCCGATCTACAAAAAAGGCGATCGTTTTCTCTGCACCAACTATAGAGGTATTAGCTTTCTTAACATCGCATACAAGATCCTATATCCAACGTTTTATGTGAACGTCTCCAGCCCTTTGTTGATAATTTGATAGGCCCTTATCAATGTGGCTTCAGACCTGGAAAATCCACCACCGATCAGATCTTCACATTGCGCCAGATTTTGGAGAAGACCCGAGAATTCAATATAGATACCCACCACCTGTTTATCGATTTTAAGGCCACGTATGTATATGATAGTGTCAATAGAGAAGAACTCTATCGTGCCATCATGTCCAGCTTTAATATTCCTGCCAAACTGATAATATAAATCACGATGACACTGGAGAATGCCCGCTGCTCCGTCAAAATTGGAAAAGATTTTACGGAAACCTTCGAAACCACCAGAGGGTTAAAACAAGGAGACGCACTGTCATGCAGCTGCTTTAATATTGTTCTTGAATAGATAAAGGGTTTTCCAATAAGAGGTGTTATTTTGAACAGCCCGCTATTTCGGTAGTTGTCACTTTTGAAGCTGTAATTTTTTGATATTTGACAAGAAGAAACTACGCCATTAATAAAAATGGAACGATACACGCTTCAACAACGCATTGAAATTACTAAAATTCACTATAAGAATGGTGAAAATTTGGCAGAGACGGTTCGTAAAACTAAAACATTTTTGGATCGTCGTGAAGCACCTTGTCGGACCGCAATACAGAAATTGGTGGACAAATTCGAGCTGTTGGGACAAGTTAGTGATGTGAAGAATAAAACCCGTGCACGTCGCTCAAGAACAACTGAGAATATTGCTGTTGTAGCCCAAAGTGTTGAAGAAAACCCAGGTTTGTCCATTCCTCGTCGTTCTTTGGAATTAGGCATTCCACAAACGTGATTACACCGTATTTTGCATAAAGACTTGGGTCTTGAGGCTTATAAAGTTCAGTTAACACAAGAACTCAAGCCGGCTGATCATCAACAACGTCGTGTCTTTGCTGATTGGGTCCTTGAAATGCATGAAAATGATCCGGAATTTCATCGAAAAATCATCTTGACTGATGAGGCCCATTTCCACCTCGGAGGCTACGTCAACAAGCAAAACTGTCGCATCTGGGGCTCGGAAAACCCAAGAGTTATTGTTGAAAAGCCTCTCCATCCTCAACGCGTGACTGTTTGGTGCGGTTTATGGTCCGGCGGGGTCATTGGACCTTACTTTTTCGAAAATGAGGCTGGAGCAACAGTTACGGTCAATGGATTGCGCTATCGAGAGATGATTAATGATTTTTTATGGCCGGAATTGGATGGTATTGATCTGGACAACGTTTACTTTCAACAAGACGGCGCTACGTGCCACATAAGCAATGAAACCATCGATCTTTTACGGGAAAAGTTTCCGGACCGTGTTATCTCTCGAAGAGGTGAACAATTGGCCACCGAGATCTTGTGATTTAACACCTTGCGACTTCTTCCTTTGGGGCCACGTGAAAGATGAGGTCTACGCCAACAGCCCAGCGTCGATTCAAGACCTCAAAGATGGAATTCGTGAGGCTATCGAGGATATAGGGCAGCCACTTTGCGATTTGGTTATGGAAAATTTCATGAAAAGGATATGGTCCTGTAAGCGTGGTCGTGGCGGCCATTTGGCTGATGTTGTGTTCCATTTTTAACTGCATACCTTCCTCTTAATAATGAAATAAACATCCGATCATTTATCTCAAAAAATGCCATTTTTCTTTGAATATCAAAATAACACCTCTTATTGGAAAACCCTTTAGAACGCAATATCCAAGTCAATACATCGGGCAATTTCTTTCAAAAATCTACAAAACTTCTTGGGTTTGCTGACAACATCGACGTGATTGGAACGACAAAGTGAGCAGTTTCCGGCGCTTTCACTAGTATCGAGTCAGCAGCAAGTAGAATGGGACTGAAAACGTTTAAAACGGTTAAGTTGGCTGGGTCATGTAGAGCGAATGAACACCGAAGCTCCAGCACGAAAAGTCTTCAAGGCCATAGCAGAGGGTTCAAGAAACCAAGGTAGACCTCATCTTCGATGGAATGACCAAGTAGAAGGTGATCTTCAGCGACTTGATGTACGAAATTGGAGACAGCTAGTGATCGAGTCGACTAGAGAGAAATATTAACTGAGGCCCAGGAGAACCACGCTTTGTAGCGCCATCAAAAGTAAAAAGTAAAAAAAAGTAATTGATCAGCCATTAATTTATGTGTTTTTATATATTTTTTTAAAGGCTTTTCAATGTCGTATAGCCACTTGAAATCGGCTGACCAATTAAAGAAACTTGTTCACCTTTATGACAAATTATTCTGACCTTTTAGATTGCACACTTTTTTTTGCGAATATCCCACATATGGGGTTCTAAGATCACAGAGCCTAATGTAACTGTCTTTCCCAAGATATCTCCGATATCTACCTTCTTTCAACAAATAATACAAACCAAAAATAGAATTACTCTGCAGTAACTAACATTTTTGCTTGCTTTAAGTTCCACCCGATTTACGACATGACCAGGAATGTGAAAAATCGTTCAAAAACATTTCAATTTGTGTTGCAATTCGTGATGGCCAAATACTCGCACTCCTCCAAATACCCATAGTTGGTATAACCATATACAAGCAATCTAATATAGTTTCCATACAGAACCAAAAAAAAAAGGCTCGAGAACGTAGGCAGTTGGTTTAACGTTCGTTGCGAAAGAAAACGCCTACGGTGCGGTGTGGTCGGATCTGTGCGGTTTGGAGCTACATATTCGACTCATATATAGGCCTATGGCGCCAAATTGGCTGTTTTTGCATTTTGTTCATGGTTCGCTTGCGAGTTGAAGCTTTAAACGAGTGTATACGCGCGGTAGTTAACGTTATAGACACCTGACATTGATTTACGTGCATCCGGTGTTAATACCGATACCAATACAGATACCGAGAGGCGAGGTTGGTTGAACTCTCACTCACTCTCCCTCTTTTGATGGGTTACGTACGATAAATGCGAACAAATAAAGGTTTTTTCGATAAACACATTTTAGATCCTTGGAGGGGTTCATTTAAGCAAATATGGGACTTCGGAGTTTAAATCAATATTGACCAGAAAATAACATCAACAACATACATACCTAACAAGTGTTTTTGCAATATTTTTGTATTTTCAATTTTGTTGTCTGTGTTAAGGCATAGTAGACTGCAGATGTGATTGGTATGCAAAAGGACATACAAGTTGTAAAGTTGAACGTTGATGGTGTAAAATTGTGTGTCTCCTTTCAATAAAGCAAAACATTTAGAAACATCGGAACTTAAACCGACTGTGCCAGTTTTGTTTTTTGTTTGTTCTCTTGGCTTAGTGCCCAGTGACTGGTATACACAGAAAACTTACTTCTGAAAGTTTCGATACAAAATACCTTACCTAGCTATTTTTTGCAAAAAAAAAAACTATTATTTGATTATTTTCAAGTGTCAAGTGGTGTTATATTTTAGTGATAAGTGGACGAAAATTGATAAATATGATCGATAATTGGTATAAACTGGTATAACGCATAAGGCACTTTATAAATCACACATATAAATATTTGTAAAAGGTGTATTTTTAAGAGGTATAGAACTTTGAAATGGAATAAAACAAAGATAATGACATGAAATTTACTTTATTCGAAAGATAATCTTCTGGGATCATAATTTTAATATGATTTCTGGCATATGGCCGACACGGCTGGCTCGGACGTAGTCTTATCTGGAGGTCCAATTTTCGATGACTTTTTCAAACATTTGTTGCCGTATATCGACAATAATGCGGCGCATGTTGTCCTCCCAGTGGTCAATCGTTTCGGGCTTATCGGCGTAGACTAGCGACTTCACATATTCACACAGAAAATAGTCAAGCGGTGTTAAATCGCACGATCTTGGAGTCCAATTCCAAACGTCCAAAACGTTTCCTTCAATAAATCAATTGTGGCACGAGCTGTGTGACATGATGCGCCATCTTGTTGAAACCATAGCTCCTGCTCATCATGGTTGTTCAATTGATGAATTAAAAAGTCAGTAATCTTGGCTCTATAGTGGTCACCAGTGACTGTAATGTTCTGGCCAGCATCGTTTTTAAAGAAGTACGGACCAATTATTCAACGAATTTTGTGGATTTAACGGTGTATCAACATACATTTGAGGATTATCATCACTCCAAATACGGCAGTTTTGTTGATTGACGTATCCATTCATCCAAAAGTGAGCTTCATCGCTAAACAAAATTCCCTTATGAAAATTGGAATCAACGGCAATCTTGTTTTGGGCCCATTTGGGCACAATTTGGAAGCGTTGTTCAGGCGTCAGTCTATTCATGTTGAAATGCCAGACCAAACTTAAAATAAACACTTGACAGGTGACAAAATGGCCGCCAGTAAGAATAGTGTTGCCAACTTAAAGTTCTATACCTCTAAAAAAAAACCCTTTATAAAGCTATTTATACTTAGCAGCGAACAACTTAAGAGAAATGTATTTTCTACAAATAAAGTAGGTGACACGAAATCAAATACGTAGTATAGCCATAATAGGTATAAAACACAGCGGATTGGTATAAACTATGTAAATCCAAATTTGAAGCGTCAGTTGCTGTTAATTTTCTGTTTTCTGTTTTTTGTTTCTATTTACTTCGTCTAGAGGGCAAATATTGGTTTAATTTTTTTTTTGTATTTTTTATAATCTTTATACCTATTTATAGCCGAGAGTAGGAGACTCAATTCACGAACATCACGTTTTGGTCAACGGTGGAAGTTACAAAGCCATGTACACCAACTTCTTTTTTACTGAAATTGAAGATATGGATTGAAATATGGATTTAGACGACCTCTGGTTCATGCAGGGTGGCGCGCCATACCACACAGCCCATACCACAATTTTTTGCGCACCAAATTCCCAAATCGTGTTATCAACCGTCTTGGCGATGTCAATTGGCCGCCTCGGAGCTGCGATTTGACCCCTTTGGACTTTTTTGTGGGGAACCGTGAAGGACCGATGTTATGCCAACAATCCGGAAACGATTCAAGCACTTAAGGCCATAATATCATCCAAGCAATCCGTGAGCTACAGCCTGAAACCATCAACAAAGTCTTGGACAATTGGAGTGACAGAGTGCGCTACTGAGAATCCAGCCGAGGCAGCCACTTGAACGAAGTTGTATTCCATAATTAATGGGAATGTTTGCTCTTACTAATAAGGCCATAATACATGGACAAAATTTAAATTTGTTCATTTTATTGCATTTTTTAAAAAAAACTTGAACTTGGGCCACCCTGTATATCCTTTCGATGCTTCTTTTGTCGCAACTTAAACGATCACAATCGCGTTCTTTATCGCGACTTTTTGAACAACGTCGGAATTTTCACGATGTCTAGAACGTACACGACGTGCGATGATCTTTCGAGCGCATGATCTTTTTCACGATTTTGTCTTTTTCTTTCTCGATCTTCATCTAGACGCTTCAAAGTATCGAGTGCTTCTAAAGATGACCATTTTAGCTAACCTTGGGCGATGTTGCTGGGACTGATCCTCTTTCAATTTGTATTGTAACATCAACTTCGCTTTTGCCTCGATCTTTCTCTCTTTATCGATCCAGTTTCTAGTCTCCGTTTCGTTCAGTAGGTCTGTCCCAATCACCTTCTCATTTCCGCTCCGTCACGTTTGCGATCTCTTTTTTAATCGCCTCATCACTACATTCACTTTTTTCTCAATCACGTTCTCATTGATGTTCTCTGCCGAGATTTTTCGGCCGCATCATGCGAGGTGCTCCCATCATCCTCGTGCCTCCATTGTTTCCTCCCATGATCATAGGTGGGCCCATGCCCATGTTTTTGCCTATCGATGCCACTGGCAGTCTCATAGCTGGCCCCATTTGCTGCATTGGAGGTCCCATATTGCACCCATATGTTCCACCACCTGTAGGTACTTTGTTAATTCTTTGATTCCATTCGTAAGCTAGCCAGGGTTTTCATTTTTCCATTGCGAGGCGACTTCTTAGTTGGATCTGTATCGAAGAACAAATTGTCGGCCATGAAAGTGGCCATTTGGACGGGCCCACCCGTTCGTTTGTATATTCTGGACACTCTGCTGTCATTGCTTGGATGACGTTCTCCTTGAAATTTGGAAGTATTCCATTTGAGCCGAGGCCTCCTCCACGAGGAGGCAAAATTATGTATTTGCATTCGCCAACAACCATACCGGTGAAATTCCGGTTACTGTTTTGAGGATTTCCTATTCCGGCGCCTCCTGCTCCTAGATTCATCTGCTGTGGAGGATTGTGTGCATTGGAAATTAGTCCAGTCAAATATTACAGAACACTTCCAATCATCCGATACCGTTTTCGTCTCTCACAGTATGGACGACAGGTGTCCTCGTTGAGACAATAATTAAATTTGTCAGCACAGCGCTTTCTCTTCCATCGAATGAATGCTGTACTCGGATGCTGGAACTCAATTTATCGTCCCAATGCCCCCAAATTCTTCAAAGTGAACTTATCTTGGCTCAGCTTGGCTTTTTTCTAAGACATTGGTGCCAGCAGTAATGAGTAGATTTGTAACGATGATGGAGAAGTCCAAAAAAGTAGTTTTCGCCATACCAACACTGGCTCTACTTTTTTGTTTGTCCACTAAATATTCTTCAAATTTGCTAAAATTATAGCTTTTAAAGTTTTACAAAAAAAAAAAATATTACAACACTTATTTTCGTAAGAACAATAGATTTGGAGATTTTTTTTGTGTAGAGTTTTGTAAGCTACAGTTTTTCAATTGAAATTTTCTCCGAAAAAATGATAGTTTTTCACGAAATCAACAAATTCAAAAGTCCTGCTGCGAATTTAGGCTTCGGTTTAACAAACGCTTAAGAAATAAAAAAAAGAGTTCTCCACCAAAATTCAGCTTTGTCGGATTTTATTTCGAATTAAAATTTAATTTTCCTGGACCAGTATTTAAAGCATTTTAAGCTAGAGAATTATAGACACACCACCTAAATGTGAATTTTATGTATTTTTTCTGTTGGATAAATCACCCGCCAAACATCCTATATTTTCCAACATAAAGCCGCCTCTTTAAATCATCCACCATCAAAACGAAACTTACCCAAAAAAAAAAAAATCATTAAATTAAGTTGTTATTACTTTGAAAATGTATTTATATTTCAGACAATGCAATCTCAAATCTGCAGACTAAATGATTTAAGGCCCGTCTCATGGGAACACTGGTAGAATAATATTTTTATATGATGATATGCTCCTAACCAAGCTTCCGACGATGCTTTACTGTCCAAACAAAACAACAACTGCTTTAATACACAGAGGATATAAATAAACTTTTCTAAAATAAAATGTAAGCGAAAAATGCCACAAAACTCAAAAAAAAAAAAAAAAAATAAGAAATGCCCTGGCGAACATGAAACACAACATTTATAAAGCAAAACACAATAAGGAAACCACTTTTATAAATCATCGGGAATGGCCTTCCATAACACTGACTTATATGCCCTCGTAAATATAGTGTTTTTTTTTTTTTTTTTTTTTTCATACACTTCATAGTGATGTTATATGATGAACAATGGTAATACGCGAACGCATTCCAAAGCAGTTAACAATGTTTGGTGTACGGAGATGCTTCCCAGGACCATGACACTATTTATGAAGTGATTGTCAAAAATATGAGCAAGTGCTGTTGGTATTTTAGGGGTTTTAAGTTCGTGAATAGGCCAAGAGTAAGAGCCCAGAGCAAGTTGGGTTTGCATAACATGTCAAACACAGTGGCTTTTTTACAAATTTTATTTGTAACAAATTCCTATTGCCAGAAGCTAAAATTCAAAAAAAAATTGTGTGAGTGCCGGGACTCACGTTTAATATGTGTAAACATCAACGTGCGCGGATCCAAAACGGACTTGTTTTTGCTTGAAGGGGATCTTAAGATTTTTTTCACTGAACGCACCCATCCTAGTATGCAGATCGTAACGTTCACGATCACGTTTTTTTTTCACTCTACCGCCAGCATAGATGTTTACACATACAAAAAAAATCAGTTTTACACTTACTCTATAGAGAAAATATTGGTTTCGTGAAGACACAAGTTTGTAGGTTTTAATCAAAACTAACACTACGAAGATCGAGAAGTCAAAAACAGTATGTTTAGTCATTTATCTTCCGTCGTCGGTGTCAGCGTCTTTACGTCCATGCGTCCACTGTAATTTGACCTAGAGTCTAGATGTAAATTTGCTACATAGCATTTGGATGTGATTCGAATTTTTGTTTCATTTTATCTAAAGGGTGTATTTTTTTCAAGAAAAATTATAAAGATAAGGGTTTGCCATTATGTTTTAAAAATGATTTCGGGCAAGTTCCCGCCGCCGCTGGCTCGAATAAATTCCAGCCGAGAGGCTCAATTTTCGACCACTTTTTGCAGCAATTGGGGCCGTATGTCAGCAATATACGCTGAATATTCTCTTCCAAGGTGTCAATCGTCTCAGGCTTATCTGAGTAGACAAGCTACTTCACATAACCCCACAAAAAATAGTCCAGCAGTATTAAGTCGCACGATCTTGGAGGCCACGCCACAGGCCCACGACGCGAGATAATACGCTCACCAAAAGTTCCCTTCAATAAATTGATTGTTTCGTGGGCTGTATGGCGTGTAGCGCGGTCTTGTTGGAACCAAAGGTCGTCCACATCAACATCCTGCAATTCAGGCATGAACAAGTCATTAACCATGGCTCTATCTACAGCGTTCCCCATTGACTGTAACATTATGGCCGGCTTCATTTTTGAAGAAATATGGACCAATGATTCCCTCTGCCCATAGAGCACACAAAACAGTGGCTTTTTGAGGATGTAACGGTGTCTCAACAATGGCTTGTGGATTATGATCACTCCAAATACGACAATTTTGCTTATTAACCCATTTAACCAAAGATGAGCTTCATCGAATATTGGACGCAGCGCGCGATGCGTCGCGCGAACCGAATCATTATTTTAGTAAAAAATTTACACAATTCTAAAACGCTGTTCAGGAAAACGTCTATTAATTATGAAATGGCAAACCAAACTGAGCATAAATCAAGTGACAGCTGTGAAAAAGATCAACTTCGAAAAAAGTATTGTCAGATTGAAAACCACACGTTAAAAAAAAATATCCATTATAATGATTTTAGTTTTTTTTTCAATTTTTTTTTTTTGAAAACGGCTGAAGCGATGTTTAATTAAAGGAAAAAAGTTTTGACGATTTTTGCAAAAAAAAAATATTATTTTTTAATCATTCTTGATCTAGTCGTGCATATTTTTTTAGATACTGATGACTTTAATCCCCATTCTTTTGGATTGCAGTACGTTTCTGAGCTTGTGACAGTAATTGCAACCAAATGTAGAAGGTTATGATGTGGTATCAGTCCGCGCTTGCAACTTTGCAATTGGAACATTGCAATCTAAACTTTGCAATCCAAACTTCGCACTTTTCATCTCAAATTTTGCAATCTACATTAAGGACTGTGCAGTTGACACTACGAACTTCGCACTTGACACTACCAACTTCGCAGTTCGCAATTCACGCAATCGGCACATCACAAATTGATGGTGTTTGCTTATTGTGAGCGTTCTAAAATATTATTTAAAATAACAAAAATAACCTTTAAAAAGCATAATTTTTCAATGCATGTTCCCATCTTGAATTCAATTAGATTTATAATTTATTATTTTGTTTCCCTGAGGAGAAATCTTTTGCAAAGTAGGTACCTAACATATTTAAAAAAAAAAACAAAAAAAATAGTATCACATTCCATACACATTTGAATAATATATTGCACACTCTACCAAGCTGTTAAATAAAAATTCATAAATTTGACTACCTGCCAGTAAAGTCTGCTGCCATCGCATCGCATCGCCATCGCCATTGCCATCGCAACGCGCAATATGCTCTTATACTCTTACTCGTGCTAATGTATTTCGTGAGTTGCATTTTCAAAATAATATTTTATGACTGTTTTGCCTGCTGGCAAATTATTAAATCGACATAACACAAGGACGACGCACGACGAGGAGGTGGTTTTGGGGTGCATATTATAGGAAGGAAGAACTCTAATGCACATTTCCATCCGTTCCTCTCTGCGGGGCACAGCGAAAAAGGGTGCCGTGTCGTGTCGTTCCAGCTATAAAACAAAGTGGAATATACGATACGTCGGTACTATATACGTTTTGAAAATTATTATATGAAACTATGTAATATGCAATATACCATGCATTGCTTACGTTTCATAGGTAAAGTATACATATGTATTATGCACAAACATCAAGACTGCCTTCTTGTTTTTGCATTTATATTAAAAAATTACAATTTTAAGATCGTGTGAAGGCAAAACGTAGCTAGCTATAATGTTGGTGTCGTGGGTTTTGAGGTCGGAAGAACTTCTTTAAGGTTTTAGTGTCTTATAATTTATAAAAAAAATATAAGAAGTATTTTGTAAAAGTTAGATATGTGTGACATTTAAGACCGATATTCAACGGTAGCCTTATAGATCAGATTTGCCTATTTTATGTTGATCAAAAGTTATCGTAATATTTTTAATTGTCCCTCTAAAAAACCCATGATAGTAAGAATGAGAAACAAAAACTTTTAAGTCTTTTTCTTGCCTCAGTTCAATTTTATACAAAACGTTACATTTTGAGCTAACTCACCAACCTGATCCAACACCTGGAAAACCATCGTTACAGGCCTGCTGACCAGTTAAGCCGCTGCCATCACCATTAAACTTAAGCAACATCATCAGGTTTTACTTCAAATGCCAGTCCAGCATGCGTAGAATCCAAAGTGACCTTCACATTCTCAACTTAAATGTAAGCCATCACCTAAGGCTGGATACCTCTGTCTCACCCGAAGGCAAGGAGGTGGTTGCGAACTGGCTGGACAAAAAAATAGCTATCAACACTCATTGGTGGTTGTTTCTCAGTCAAACACAATCAGCACTAGATTTTGTCCTCCCATCATCTAATTTTATGTATTTACTATCAGAGATCAGCAACTTTACCTTTCCGCAGCGACTCGGACCACGAAGCTGTCCAGCTTAATATCAGTCAACCCTCCTCTTAGCGACGGAGCTGGCTGAGCACTTCATCAACTTCGGAAATCTGGATAGATATCAACTGCACTGCAAGAAGATGTCAAAGATAAACTGGTACTTTTACCCTTAATACGGAACATGCAGAGCACCAAAATTGACGCAGCTATCGACAGTCTGAACAAAACACTGGACGTATTAAAAATCCCCAGGACATCAAAAGACAGATACAAACAAGACAGGTGTTAAGGAAACGTGTATCCAAGGGATCTGCCAGCGAGAATTAATAGGTTCAAAATCTTCGACAGTGTGGTTTGAGCTGCAACAGGTAAACATCATCTTCCGAAACTCCATCAATTACCACAATAACATCCAGTACGAGAAAAGAATGAAAGTGATCAAGTTTTTGATCTGATGCTTTCAAAAACATCAACAGAATCATCCGAAACAACCATCAACCCCGGAAACTATAATCAGCAACACCATTCAAGCAATTTTAACACAGAACAAAGCGGAAGGGTTCACCAACTACTTTGAAGTAAACTTCACTCCAAACCCATCTGCTGATAAGGCGTTTTTGCAATGACACCAATCCAGCCAGTGACCCAATCAATAGCCCAAATCTATGCAATAAGGAGGAGATGGCAGAAATCATCGGCAAATCTAAGCCAAAAACTATCAGCTGGACCACACGGAGTATCCAAGACTTCCATCACATGCTATGATGATTCTCCTAACAATCATCTTCAAAAACTGCTACTTCCCCCAGAAATAGAAAACAGCAAAGGTTGTGGAAATTTCAAAGAAACTCGCAACTTGGTGTCCAACTTCAGGCCTATATGGGTCCTCAAGAGCATCAGCAAAATAATGGAAGATATAAACCTCCGGAAACTCAAGACGTTTTGCTATGAAAATGTGGTCATCCCTCACACGCAGTTCGGATTTCGTGGAAAGCATTCGACGCTGCATTCACTGGCAGTGAAGTAACAACACGATATCATCATAGCCTTCAAGAGTCATCGTGTAACAGTCTGATGCTTACTGGTTGTCGAAAAAGCAATCAACAACGTTTGGGTTAAAGCTCTCATCCATAAACTTCATTTCTTATATATCTACTTCTGCCATTAATAAAAATTCTGTCTTTTTTCCTTTCTTGCAGGAACTTTTTCGTCTAAATGGAAAAATGCAAATTAACACTGCAGATCATCGGAAACAGAGTTGCCCAAAGCTCTAAGCTCAGAATATATCTTTGTAATGAATTCCGACCAACGAAGTCCATGTCAAGCGACCGAGAATCTTCTCTTTGCCGACGAATCTCTGACATACACTAAACTTCGATGTCAAGTCTGATAGCTATCCAGAAAGTTGAGACCCACATCCTCAAACTCTTCGAGTTTGATAGCAAATGGGGTATCGGAATAAACTTCTCAAAATCAGAACTTGTCTTCTGCAAAAGACCAACAGCGAACAACAGCAGTCATGGAGGCTCAGCTGGAAATTGCATATGCTTCTCCCTAACATTTACAAAAAAGTTATTTAGCCTTGGGCAGGAATCAGATTCATTTCTAGTAAGTGAATATCGTGGACTAAGTCTACTCTTTAAGTTTATTACAAAAACATCAACAGTATATATGAAGTACCGTGTTATTTATGTAGAATAAAATTTGAGATAAATAGTAAGATTGTCAATCACCTAATTTTTTGTCAAAATAAAAATTGATAGAAAAAAACTGGAAATGGTCAAAGTTCTTTCCTTCTTAACCGGAGTTTTACTTGTTTTTGTTTTTCTGAATTACCTTGGACTACGACAAGTTTTACGTCAGCCTCGAGAATAAAGCATATAAGAACTTTATAAGAAAGATAAACTTTAATTTTGCTTAGCTCAAGTCTTCAAGATTTTAATTAATTTCAACAACTGTAGTTCGTCCCTGAAGATAGCACTCAAAACAGATTATAAAGAAATTTCAACTAAATCTAAAACAAAAACCAGCTACCTCTCAAACTATTTCAATCGAATGATTAATATATCCTCTCACTCACTATATCCATCCAACTAGAGTTTATTTTATCTCCTCCCAAGTAAACAAACAAAAAATTGAAAGGTTAGTAATACTTAAGCAGAAGAAGAATACGAAGAAAAAGAAGAAGATAAAAATTAATTAAAAGATTTAAATGATTAAACTATTCGAACGTGAGCGTTTTCTCCATTGGTTTTCTTGTATTAGCCATTCCCAACTATACAAAAACATCCTTCAATCTTTAACTACACACACACAAAAAAAAAAAAACAGAATAAACCCCTTCTTAAGGATTAACTACTACACTGTACACTCAAGAGAGTGAGTGAGTGAGTGAGTGGGTAAGATAAGAAAGGTGCGTTTACTTAAGTGTAAGAAAATACTGATAGAATAATCCTTAATCCTTTCACATCTTCATCGAATCGTGATTGAGCTTAATCAGAAAAAGCGAGGTAATCTCTGTATAACTAAGTAAAGTAAATAAATTCTTTCGTATGCTTAATTATTCTCTTCCGCTCCCTTAAGGTTATATGATTGAGTCGGAAGTTTTACTTAAAAGGATTATCTATTCGTACAAGTCCTATATCAACATATATACATACCTGCTCTAACAACTTCATTTGCTGTGTGTGATAACGAAACAAGAGAGGTTAATCCTGTGTTATACGTTACTGTCGATTGATTAAATTTTCCTCTTGTTATGGATTGTAACTAAATTGGGATTTGTGTTAACGTATATCGAGTGAGAGAATGTTTTTTTTACTGTGTATATCGTTTAGGTATGTTGTTAATTTTATTTCCAAGGAAAAAAGACAAATCTGAAAAATGTGGGTGCTTGATTGTGAGCTGACACTGGGGCGTATACGTAATTATGTTTTAGCATTTTTAAATTTTATTTAAAGCTTTCCTAAAAAATGAATTTTTGCACTCGTTACGCAATGCGATGCGGAACGAAAAAAAAACATCGGTTTTGCAAAAAATAACATACCAAGTCTTTTGTCCAAGAATGCAACATACTCTCTAGTAAGGCTGGCTACGACACTATATGCTTCCTTCAAAGCAACCTAGTAGAGACCAAGACAGAGTATCAGTGGTGTAGGTGGTCTTGGCAGAAAAGGTTATAAATGAAAATACTGCATTTTTTAATATAAATATTTAGCAGCTTCTACACAGTGCTGCCTAAGTAACGTTATGATTTAATTATTGAATAATTTTTTTGTTTGCATATTTTTTTTCAGAATTAACTTTAAAAAACTTGGGAAGCCTGAAAATTGAAACTGATCCACAAGTATGCATTCAGTATGCTCGGTGATGGGATACTATCGTGTTTTTCTGAATTAAACTGGCCACCGCTTTCGCCCAGTTTAACGGCCTCAGATTTCTCAGAAAGAGAAATGGTATTCATCAAATAAATTGTAAAGTTACTTATGCGCCACCCTGTAAATTCATTCCCTAGTTCGATATTCCTTCCTTAAAAAAATAGAAAATCAAGACAAGACCAAAGACACGATACCGAGACAAGACTCAATTATACCAAAGCAAAATTATGGATTTAAACAAGAAGGTGGTAAACTTGCGAAAGTCTCGTTTTATCTCGTCTCGTGGCCAGTCCTACTGTCTTTACTCCAGAAGGAACTCGATGGTGCGTACGAAGGTATTCCAGGGCCGTACCTTGAATTTTTTAAACAACATGTTGGTTAGTTATAAATGGCTGTCGAAGAAGAGTCGACACACTAAGACACAGGATGCCACAGGATCTAGGAAACCTTTTCACTATTCGTTAAACTATTTTGTGTTCGTTATGAAGCGTGGTAAGACAAGTAATACCAGTATTTGGTATTAGAAGTCACCTAGCTGAATTCTAGGTCTTTCAGATAGAGCAGGAAATGTACACAGTGATGGGGAATTGTTCCCTCTTCATCCATATAGCTTCTACAGAAAACTATTAGCTATGCGCCAAGTCGAGTGGTGTGCCTACCTAATAGTCAGTGTCCGGTAATGACATCTATTACGGAGCTAATGTGCAATCTGTTTAAAGATATAAAACACTTAGAGCGCTTCATGTCAAGCATTGGTCAGATGTGTTTTATCGCCAAGCAAGTGGTATGATGTTTTCCCACTTAAGGTTTGTTTTCTAAACAGCATCTTTTTTTTAGCATAAGTTTTTACATGTGGTATACCCAAATATATGTCTTATCTGTTGTAATAGGTATTGTAGGTCCCTCTTTAGCGAGTTTATCAGCCTTACAGTTTCCTAGAATGTCCCTATGGCCCGGCGCCTAGCAAAGGCGAATTTCTGCGCCATCTCAAGGAGAGATGATCGACAGTTTAGGGCTGTTTTTAGAGTCTGTAGGGACTAAGTCTAGAGATTTAATAGCAGCTTGGCTGTCTGAGAAGATACAGATATCAGTTGTTGATATCACGATTTCTTAAAGCCAAGATAAAACTTCTTTGATCGCTAAAAGCTGTAACAAAGCCTGTAACACGCTACAATGATTTGGAAGATGAAATGAGAGACCAGGAGTACCCAACTCAGTAATCGATGTGCGATCCATCAGTATAACAATGAACCAATTCGTCTACCAAGAATATCGAATCCTCGCAAGTAGATCTGCATAGGATGGTAATTTGATAGTTTTTGTTAAAGAGTAGTTGGGATATAGTGTAGTCACTGATGGTATATGGAAATAATCTGAATGAATTTAGAATTAAGGAGTGGCCAATTTTACTGTTGATCCACTGAGGCATTAAGATGATTTTTTGATGTGCTTGCGGCCGTTTGATTACGACAAATCTTAAGCGCTCCAAGATGACACAGTGTCCAGTGCAGCGGAGGGAGAAGTGTGAAGTGCTCCACTTCTGGACAGACAGGCTGTTTCTTGAACCTTACTAACAACATGTAAAAGGTATGTCTTTTTAAACTAACCTAATGCGCGACATTAATTGTGAGTCACACCTTAACATCAAGTTTTTTGCCCAACTTAATTTGACATTTCTTTGTTTCAGTGTTTGACAAATTCAACCATGGAGAGGCAGACGGAGAACCAATTATCATACAGTTCCACTGTTAGCAGCAGTGACGGTATACTAAGAACAATGGTAAAGATTTTTAGCCATCGCGTTGTAGGGTTTAAAGTAAGTCATAATAATGCTCAAAGTTTTATGCTGAAGATCGATGAGTTAAGATATTTGTTTGAAAAGTCTGGAGTTGACGCGGTTTGTGTTTCAGAAACATGGTTCTCGAAAGATATAAGTGACGCTCCATACTCTCTTAAGGGTTGTAATCTTTTTCGCTCAGATAACGGGTGATTTTTAAGCTGGTTTGGTTTTGGCGACACTTGTTTTGACAGCTGACGTGTGTTTAGTACCTTGTGTCACTGTCAAACAGCTTCAGTTTGGTTTGCAATTTAACCATGGATCGTCTTACAAATGAACAACGCTTGCAAATTATTGAATTTTACTATCAAAATTCGTGCTCGGTTCGAAATCTTCATCGCGCGCTGCTTGTGTTCAGCGATGAGGCTCATTTTTGGTTGAATGGGTACGTAAATAAGCAAAATTGCCGCATTTGGAGTGAAGATCAGCCAGAAGCATTGCAACAGCTACCAATGCATCCCGAAAAAGCCACTGTTTGGTGCGGTTTATGGGCCGGCGGCATTATTGGGCCTATTTCTTCAAAGATGATGCGAATCGCAGCGTTACTGTCAATGGTGAACGCTACCGATCGATGATAACAAACTTTTTTTTGCCCGAAATGGAAGTTCTTGACTTGCATGATATGTGGTTTCAACAAGACGGTGCCACATGCCACACAGCACGCGAAACAATGGCGCAATTGCGAGGCGAGTTTGGTGAACAGTTAATTTCACGTTTCGGGCCGGTCAATTGGCCGAATAGATAGTGCGATTTGACACCATTAGATTATTTTTTGTGGGGGTATGTCAAGGCTAATGTCTATAGGGACAAGCCCGCTTCGATTGACGCACTGGAAGCCAACATCCATGCATTCATTCGTGAGATACCGGCCGATTTGTGTGAAAGAGTATGCCAAAATTGGACTCAGCGGATGGGCTACCTGAGACGCAGCCGCGGTCAACATTTGCATGAAATTATCTTTAAACATTAAATTGCAAGGTTCAAACTATCGATTCAAATAAATATTTCATTCGTTTTTTCGAATTTTTTGTGTTTTTTTTTAAAAAAAAGTTCTAAACCTCTTAAAAAATCACCCGTTATAATTGACCGAGGGGGCGGTGTGGCGATTTATGTCAAAGAGGGCTTAATTTGTAAAAAAAAGTTTTCTCGCCATCGGATTCTTCATGCGAATACCTGTTTATAGATATTATAGGGGAAGGCAGTAACCTTCTACTGGGCACTATTTATAGGCCGAATAGAAATGTTGATTTAGAACCTATGTAGAATCTTATGGAGCAAATAACAATAAGTTCCACAAACATTATTATATGCGGGGACTTTAATAGCAACGTATTAGTTGATGATAGCTTTAGTGAAAATATGAAATCTTTTGATATGCATTCTGTTAATTTGTCTATGCCAACACACTTTACTAAGACTTCAAATACTTTGTTGGACCTCTTTTTGTAAGTGAGAAAGATCGGGTTCTTTTTTATAATCAACTCTCCGCTCCAGTTTTTTCCAAACAAGACCTGATTTTTCTGACATACGATTTCTGTACTAAAACTAGTTCCGACAATAATAACATATAATATAGGGATTATAAAAACGTTAAAATGTCAGCACTTCAACAACATATTCGTTCTATTTTTTTTGACAATATTTATCTTCTGTCTTCACCAGATGACCAAGTGGATTTTCTGAATGAAAACTTAAGAATGCTTTTTAACTGTAACGTGCCTTTGAAAACAAAAAAGGATAAATGTGTACCCAAGCCCTGGTTTAGTGAAAGATTAAAACAATTGATTAACCAAGGAGATAAGGCTTATAAAAGCTTGATAGTTTTTCGGGTGGAAGAGCATATGGACCTGGACGATATGTGCTTCCAAAAAGGATGGTGCCACTTGCCACACAGCCAACAAAACAATGGCTCTTTTGCGCGAGAAATTCAATGGCCGCGTTATCTCACGTCGTGGCGATGTAAATTGGCCGCCACGATCATGTGATTTGACACCGTTGGATTTCTTTCTTTGGGGATAATTAAAAGAAAAAGTGTACGTCAATAAGCCAAGGACAATTCAAGAGCTAGAGGATGAGATAATTCGGCACATTCACGACATTGAATCTCAATTATGTCTCAGAGGTATGCCACCGAAGCCGTGGCGAGTATTTGGCCGATATTTTATTTCACACATAATTGTCATGCATCCTTCTATTATAATAAAAAAAATTAAGATAATTTTCTGAAAACATTTTGTTTTATTTACAAGTAACATCGTGCGTTTTCGTTGGACCACCCTTTATAAAAACTGCTAAGCCTCTCTTAAATTCCCTGATCGGATTATCTATTTACTGTACCCAATGTCTTCACCCATTGCAACCAGTCCAAGAAAAAAACCAAAAAACTATAATTATTCTATTATTGTTTGCTTCTTCTTCTTCTTTTTCTTATTCTTATTTTCAGCAATTTTATCATAATGAAATGTGCACAAAAAAAAAGTATGTAAATCCTTTTATTATTTCTAAAACTCAGTTAAGAAGATCAATTCTTCATTTTCAATGCCTTATAGCTGATGAACAAATAAGATGCTTACATCCAAATGACAACCATTTAAACTGAAGCCCATCCAATTAGAAATACCTTCAGAGTTTCTGAAGCTCTCCCATAGGAACATCATTGAGCTACTTAATCTCCTTGTGTCACCGAAGCCCATTTACCAACTTTAACAAGAAGAAGACCTGAACCTTTCAGAAGAAAAAAAAAATGAACATCATCACAAGAGGTATAACGATGAGAGACAGTAGCAGACAGAGAAAGAGATAGAGAGAGAGAAAGAGAGGTGTAATAATATCAACAACCCGCACCCCAAAAGTCCTATAGGTATTCAATTGTCAAAGCCATAATTGTGGCAAACACTATGGCTTGCCATAACTTGAACAATGGACAACAAAATCTGAATGCCACAGGGTTCTTAACTTCTAGATATCTCTTCGCAACCTACTCCTATCCCTATATACCTACTCGTGCTCAACCATACCTCCCCCTTCTAAAGAGCTGCCAGTTTGCAGTTGGTGTTGTTTTGTTTTTGTTTTGTTGTTGCCATCGAAATAACAAAAGGATACAAATGGATCCGATTCCCATTGGACTCGTTTGAATTTGAATGCAAGAGACACCACAATGAGAATTAATTTTAATGGTCTTCATGTTGCCATACACAAAAGTCATACAAATAGAGAAGTCGTTAGGTAGAGGTATAGTAGAATAAGAAGAAGATGGAAAAGCTTGAATGTTACATTGTTGTTGTTGCTAGTGCTGGTTGCCTAGCTGAGACGCCCGGCCGAACTGCACTAGAATAACACAGCCCTCACAACTTTTATAAAGAAGAAGGAGCTCTAAGTATTCCTAAGGAGATGACACGTGAAAGACAATCTGACTGTGAATGACAAAAGGATCAGATTTCTGGCAGCAACATCAAAAAGGTAGTAAAGGAAATTCCAGGCAATGTGGGCATGTGGGCGGGAGGAGGGAGAAGGAAGTAGGCAGGAGGTGTGGTAAAAGGTGAGTGGTAATTATTTTGTTGTGTGGACAAAAATATTTGGAACTCGAAAATATTGGTATTAATTTGGAAATTAAGTAAGTTTGGGGATGCTGCTCTTCTGAAGTCTTTTTAAGACACAGAAATGATTAATTTATTTATGCTGGAAGTTTAGGTTCTGGTTACAACAAAACTCAGCTCCTTGGTGATAAATCTTGTATCACGTTTAGAATTTTTTCTTTCATGTATAGTCGCCACAGCGAGCTCTTAGTTAAGCCGCGTTTGTGACAAACCTACAACTACTATATAGAAACCAAAAAAAATAGGTAGTGGCATTTTTGTATCCTCCGCTACTTCGATGGAAAGCCGTTAATTTTCAGATCTTAAATATGCTTTTTTAAGTCACTAGGGCTCGCTTAGTTTAGCCATTAATTGAGTAAACAGGTTTCGCACTTGTGCCAAACCTCTACAACTTCTTCACAAACCAACAAAATTGGGGTGTTTTTTTTTTTGTATCTTTCGACACTTCTATGGAAAGGTGGAAGTTCCCAGATTCCTTAAATACTATTTTCAAGTCGCTAGGACTCTTAGTTTAGCCGGAAATTGAACTTACAGATTTCACGCATGCCACAAACCTATAACTCCTTTAAGGATCCACAAATCGGCATTTTTGAAGGTTGTATTTTTGTAGCTTGCGATACATTGATGGGAACGGAAAGGCGGCATCATCGAGATTAGTGCTGTGCCAGTTTAAGGTCGATAGGAAATTCGGTTCAGCAGAAAATTTCCATCAAAGAGGTGAACAACAAGTGAAAGTAAGCTAAATCCTTGGCCATGCCAAATAAATTATATCCGTTATATTTCTTCTTGAAAACCACACGTCTAAAAAAAACACACTTTATTAAAAAAAATATGTATTTATAAACAAATTTTCTGAGAAAAAAAATATCTCTAGAAAAAAAAAAAAAAACCAAATCATTAAAGCCGATTAACTAGTTTACTAATGAATGAAAAAACAATAACCAGAAATAAAAATTAAGGATAAATAATTATATATAAGCACTTGTAGGAATTACTTAAATGGAAAATATTTTTTTTTTATCCTTTTTTTAATAAATAAAATCTTTTAAATTAAAATTATTCAAAACAAAAAAAAGTGTGTTATTTTAATTATTAATTAAAACCTTTTAAAATATTTGTACTAACGAAATTGTGTAGAACTATATTAAAAAAAAAATAATAATAATCGTGTCGAAATAGATATTAATTGAGGCATTAAATTGAATACATGCGAGATGATGATGATGATAATTAGGCAAATAATTCCTGATTCTCGTGTAAACAATTGTCTATTATTTTTTTTTAGCTACTATGAGGATTTTAATCAGATTAAACTAAAAATAAAATTCATAACACAAACCCGAATAAAAATAATTAAATTTAAACCTCGATTGAAATCAGAGAAACAATCAGTTTTCCATAGAAATGTTTGATCCTTTAAATAAATCCCCATTGAGTGTTTCTATGTATCCTTTGCAATTTTATTTTTATTTCTGATATTTTTTTTCATTAGTTATCTACTTTTTTTATAAATTTAATAAAAACTTAAAAAATCGTCATTAATTAAAATAAAGAAACTCGATGGTGATAGTACTTAAAAACTTGTTCGCGCAACTGTTCTTACTCTCTCTCTTTTAGAATGATAAATTAATTATTTTATTTTATTGCTGCGTTCGTTTTATATAAAAGAACAAATAACAACACGTTTGAATGGTTTATATTCATATCACGATTTTATACTGATTGATTTTGGATGAGGAAGCTGCATCGAATCAAGCGAAAGTCATTACTGAATTTTATGATTGTAAGTGGTTGGTTTATCAATGGCGGGGGCGAGGGCAAGGGCGATGGCGAGGGCGAGGGCGAGGACGAGGGGAGGTATAGACGACTGATGGAAGCTCCCAAGTGATTAAACTCGTAAGTATGTCAAGCAAAAACACCACAAAAGTAGAGCGAGTCTGGAGGATGTGCTGTGAATGTGGCTGTAGGGATGTGCTTAACCGGAAATCGGAAGCTCATTTTGGTTAATTGCATGATCATTCGCAGGAAAATCATCATTTTGCTTGCATTTTAATCGTATTTTAAAATTTATTAAGCAAGGCGTGCAAGCGTGAGGTGACACACATACACACCCCGATACACACACATACATCACAAACCACACGCTACGCCACGCGACGCCATCAAGTAATTATACTTACCATTGAATTTAATTTACATATTCTCGCAATTTCTCATATTTATGCTAATTGGAAGTGAAATTGCTATGTAAATGTGTCAGAAATTAAGGGTCGTCGTTTGTACATAATGAACGAACCCCACACCCTCCTCTTTGCATTTATAGTTTTTGGTAAGATAAACTACCAAAAAAAAAATACTCAAATATGTATGAATAGAGCTAGGACCATAAAGAGGAGAAGACGATTTAATTCAGTGAGCGGGAGCGTTTTTTTTTTCAAATTGTGTTTTGATAGAGTTTGATTTTTTTTTAAAATTGCTTAAAATTTGTTTTATTTTTTTTTTAATGTTTTAACTTGGAAGGTAAAACAGAGAAAACCAAAAATCAAAAATTTTATGCTTACGTACACTCTAAATCACTTGATGAGGTCAATGGGTGGTATGAATTAAAAGGACCACCTGCTCAAAACTCAACTTTTAAGAGCAGGTGCTCCATTTCGTATGAACACTTGAGAAGGTGCTCAAGGATTGACAATCTAAAATTGCTTTTTGGCAAAAATGTAAGGCCCCTAGACTCTTGCCAACTAAGAACACGTACGCAGGATTGCAAGTCACACGATCCTGGTTCTTTACGGGCTGTCACGCAGCCAATTAATTTCTAAACTTAAATTGTTTCAAAATAACACTTCACCTATATAAACGTTGTTGTAATAAAAATACATTATTACTCAGAATTTTTCAAATTCTTCCATCAAGGACAAAAATGTCTCACGGACTTTATTTTTGTTTTTCCAAGGTTTGGTTATCAGTCCTGAAATTTTTCTAAATTCAACCTCAAAATTGTAAATTAGAAAGAATTTTGTGTAGTAAACATTAACTTGGATTGGAAATATATGATATATGAATGCATTAAATAAGACTCTAGGTAGGGTACCTACTCTGTAACAAAAAAATTAAAAAAATCAATTTTTATTCTGTCAATTCTAAAATTATTTCAGAAGAGTACATATAAAATTGATAAGACTCTGTTATGCCATCTGTGCAACATGTTGTTTATCTGACAAAAACTATACCGTGCAAATATTTTTCTATTTGTTTCATTTTTGTGCTCAGGATACATACAAAAGCTAAAATGAAAAAAAAAAACTCCAAAACAGAAGGAAATACAAAAAAAAACTACGTCAAATAAATATAAAATATTCAAATATTTGAATATTGTGCGCACACATATTTGTAATGTAATGAAAAATTCAATGGAAATTGGTTCAATTTCGTCCTGTTTACTCACAACACTAATATGTTATTTTTACTCTCTAGCGACAGATACAAAATTGTATTTTTAAACTTTGTTATGGATTTGTGTGCAAATTAAGTTAATAGATTTATCATATCTCCATTAACAAGCAGAACTCAGAAATTATAAATTAAATAAACTTATGATTTAAAATGGCCACAAGTAGAAACTACATGCGCGAGATATGGCGAAGAAATTATTTTAGTGAACTTTAAGATAATTTTTATAGCAGGCTAATGGCCGATTTCATAAAGGACTTTTTTAATATCTAAACCCCCACTAAACCCCAAAATGACATTTTCAATATTGAAAAACCCACAAAACCCGAAAATGACATTTTATATTTGAAATACTTTAAAACAACCTTTTTAACTAAATATTCGTCTCACTAAATTTGAACAGCCTATTTTGAGTGCTAAAATAACAAGAAACAGTAAGGAGGGTAGGTACTTACAAACAGCAGCAATAATTATATTTATTTGAGAAGAGATTCAAAGGAATACGTTCAGGAGTATTTCGGACGCACAGGATGGTATTTTGATTTTAACAACAACTTGAACTTCGTAATTCTAAAAATGAAATACATAACTACCATTTTGATTTGTTTGCATTTTGAAGGGAAGAAAACCTATTTTTTGTATCCAAGTATCGGGTTTTTCAATAAGAGCGCTACAAAAGTTTTTTTTAAATAAAACAAAAACGGTTTTGGATATCAATAAAATTCTTTATTCCTGTGAAAGTACTCGAAAACTCTGCATAGCCACCACGGGCACGCTTGCAGAAGTCCAGTTGCTGAACTCAATTTTCGACGGTTTTCAAGCATAAATCGGCCGATACTGCTGCAATTTCACGTTCGATATTCGTACGAAGTTCATCAATCGTCGCTGGCTTATTGCCCCACAGGAAATAGTCTAACGGCGTCAAATCGACCGAGGCGGCCAAGCGACTGGACCATTTCGTGAGATATCACGTTCTCCAAACTTGGTTTCCAATAAATTGATTGTGACATTCGCTGTGTGGCTTGTCGCGCCGGCCGTCCTGTTGGAAATAGTGTGTTTTGATGCCTGTCTAGTTAGCACGACCACCCCTTAAAAAAGGGTAAATGAACTAAAAAAAAATATATCATCAAATGTTGCGATTTTTTCAAAAAATTGTTGTGAAAGAAAAAAAATTGTCGCGATTGTTTTTTCTTGCGATACCTTTGTACATATGTTATGGCAAGTTATGAATTCGTAAAAAATTGAATTCGAGATTTTGATCAAAATTGTCCATGATAGGGAAGACCAAAAAGTTGGTCTCACAAAACCGTCCGTTTTTCTGTCTGTTCGACTACAGCCTACACGAATGGGTTGATTTTTTTTTTTAACATTTCTTTGACATTCGCCGACATTCGTTTTTCTTTTCTTTTTTAAAAAAAAAATGTTCAAAACCCATTAAGGAATTTTTTTTTATGATTAAAAACAAGTCTTACGATTTTAGTAAACAAAAATTTGGGTATCGAAATTAGTACGATCTATTATTTATAAAAATAAAATTTAACATTTAACATTTTTACATTTTACAGTACCTATCATAGAACGGTTTTTTTTATATTCGACTATTTCACTATCTGATAAACCGATTAAAACTACATTTTTTAAACAGAAAGTTGTAGTAAAATCAGATATTATTGAATACCAACATTTTTTAAACTATCTGTTTTGGCAAATGGATACAATATAAGCTCATAAAACTAATTTTATTCAGACCTTAGAACCATATTTCGATTGCACATAAGAGCAAGTTCGTATATTTTCTTTATATAAAAAAAATAAATGAGTAAAAAAAAGTTTTAAATAGTAGACAATCGACATGGCCATACATTAAAACAAACAAAAACTTGTCATATATAAATGAAGAGGTAGTTGCGTGGTGAGTAAGAATATAACTATTTATATATGTATGACAAAGTTAAAAAATAAGTTGTAAGCAAAATGACATATAATTTGTATCTTATTTTTATACACCTACAGGGAAAGATCTAGGTAAGGACCGTCAAAAGCTTTTAAAATCACTTAAGTTTTTATTTAAACTCATATACCTGTTGCAAAATCATTTAAAAAAAAACAACCCTCTTTTTTTTAAATTATTATTTTACCTCCATTTTCATTTAAACCATCTTTCAACTTTCAACGCAATGCGTGTGATGCAAAGCGTCAGGAATACATTTTTGTCACTCTCCTTGGTGAAAAGTTAAAAAATTTTCATTCGTATGCCAGGTTATAAGTGCTTGACAAATAAATTAAAAAAAAAAAAAAAAACTTTAACTTCTTGCGGAAGGATTGCTGGGGGAGGAAATACCGCACTCTTGATATGCGCATTATTATTGTCCTGTGCAGTGTGTAAACGGTTGTAAGCTCTACAGTTCTTCTTCATCCAGAAAATTACTGACCTCCTTCATGCTACAATTGTAATTGACTCCTTCACGTTTTTTTTTAATTTTATTTTTATTTATTTTTTGTTGCATAGTTGGTGGGTGGGTTGTTGATTCAGAGTTTCTCGGTCTAGAATATGAACAGAAATGCTTGCAGGAAAAGTATTTACAGGAAGGGGTAAATGTTTAAAAATAATACGCAAAATGTAGTAAACCGGGTTGATGAAATATAAGTTTTTGAATATTGTATTAAATATAAATAATAAAAATCGGTAAAATATAATAATGCGAAATTGGCGATGTACAATAGGTCTCTCAGTAAAATTAGGTAAACTTTGAGAATTCAGATAAATTCAGAAAATGCACGTCTGGATCCCACGAACTTGAATTTGTGGTTCAAAACAGAATTCAAAATTGTATGTTTTGTATTTGTTAGAAAGAAAATGTGAAAAACGTCAAATTTGAAACTTATTACAAAATCAGTCCGTCTATTAACGAGACAAACGGCACTTTGGCTAAGGTGAAGGGAAGCCATTTTAGGCTAGGTCAGCTTTGCAGGTACCGAAATTGGCTTCCGATTTGTGATAAGTCAAATTATGACTCAAGATGATCGTGTGAAACACGCCGGGTAATGGTTATTGCTAAATTTGCTCATTCAGGCTTTCGTTAGTTAAAAGAAAAGAAGGTAGAGGCAATGAATACAAATTTTTCGTTACCTTAAAAAAAGGCATTACAAATGTGACGCTAATTCCTTTACTTTTCCTCAAAATGGACATTAAATGAGTTCATTTAAATTCGTATACGCAACGAAATGCCTTATAATTATTGATAGATGACAGAAATTTTTAAATAATTATAATGAACACCAATACGGCAAGACCCACCCACTTCTCTATTAACAACCATGGCGAGCTTAATCGAAAACAAGCATAGAAATCAAAGAAAACTACCAGATAGAGTTGTCTTGTTGTCCATTTCCTCTCCGTGTTTGTGATGTTTAAAGAAATTTGCCAAAATGCTCGCCTCCAATTCGACCCGAGGACTCAAATAAATTTATCACGATTGGCATGCAAACGTTCCATTAATGCGCCATTGCCGCCGTTCAAGCAATGAAGTCGAAAGGCACACGCTACAACCACCAAACCCGCCTGCGATGAGGGGTTGAAAGTTAAAGACTTTTTATTATTTGTAGGGAGATCCCTATACAAAGTTCATCCCAAAAAAAAAAAAAAAAAAAAAAACATTCTAAGTGATTGAAATTGAGAAGCAACCAAATGGTTTGTTGTAAATTATCCTTGACAGCTTAAATCCTTAACAAGAAAACAAAGAAAATAATTTAAAAATCCAATGCCACAGTGTGAGTGTGAGTGTTTTTTTTTGTTAACCCAGTCGACAAAGAAATGTCAGTTTGAAGATATTTTTTTTTCAATTTTATTATACAGAGCCTTTTCCTTATTTACCTTCGGACGGTGTGTTGGATTTGTTGCTTTAATTTTGTAGAAATGTAGAAATTGACAAAATTATTCGTGACAGCTGTCATTTAGGCAGCAACACACGGGTAGTTGTGCTTGACAGTTAACACTTTGTAAAAGCATTTAAAGGATTTTCTATATGTGAATGAGTTTTAAAATATGTACCTACATATATGTATATACAAAATAGGCACATAATCGAAGTTGCTAGAGTATATCTGTCAACGTCATATTGACAGCTGTCATTCTTATTGAGGAAATGAAAGACAGGTCATATGGGGAGAGGTATTAATGGAAACTTTTTCAATTTCTGTTTAAACTGTTTATCTCAGCTTTAAGATTTTTTTTTTATTATAAATACATGCATACCTATATATGTAAAGGGTGTTTTTTTTTAGACGTGTGGTTTTCAATCTGGCAATACTTTTTTTCGGAGTCGGTCTTTTTGACAGCTGTCAATTGATTTATGCTCAGTTTGGTTTGCCATTTCATAATTAATAGACTTACTCTTGAACAACGTTTGTAAATCATGCCAATTTATTACCAAAATAATGGTTCGGTTCGTGCGACGCTTCGCGCGCTGCGTTCAATATTCGGTCGACATAATCGCAAAATCGCATAAATTCGAGCAACCATGGATCGGTTTCGCACCACGTTTACTCTAGTGGATATTGCGCATCCTCAGAGACGCCGTACAGTGTGCACCGAAGACGCTATTGCTGCTGTGAAGCAGAATATCGAAGAAGACCCGAATGAGTTCATCCGCCATCGCGCGCAACAATTGGAGCAGTCAAAATTGGGCCTCTCGGGTGGAATTTATTCGAGCCAGCCGCGACGGCCACTTGCCCGAAATAATTTTTAAAACGTAATGGCAAACCCTTATCTTTATACTAAAGCTAAATAATTGGCCAGGACATTAAATAATATGCGTTTTATTTCTTCTTGAAAACCATACGTTTAAAAAAAACACCCTCTATCTCTATCTGTGATTAGATTTGAACTCAGACCAAGCGCGTTCAGAAGTTGATGCCCTCAGCATTGCGCTATCATACCAAACCCACGCCCACAGCGCCCATCCTAATGCAGAATTTCTGTTTGCACCTATGCAAATAACTTGATTTTGGTCAAAATGAAAAAGTGGATGAAAAAGTATTCATTTCCTTAAATTATATATATCTTTTTTTTTACAGTATGTATACATTTATAAGAATATCGAAGATTGGATTCCTTTCAAGAGATAAAAATGTTAATATTATGGTTTGTATTAAAAACTCATTTATAATGAAAGGTTCATAAGAAAAATGTAGTCTACACTAGTTTTAAATTATTCTCTGTGATGAGTCAAAGTTGACTCAAAGTGTATCCTTAGACTGAATGAAGATTATCCTTGTCTATGTATTTTCGTACATATTCATTTTAAGTTTAGTTTAGTTTTAATTTTTTGTATTATTTTAAACCACTCAATTCACAAAATGCAAACTCAAAACTTCCATTAGCTAACACACACACAGCCACACAGATACAAAAATTAAACCCCAAAGCAACAGGAATATAAATTAACATCTTTTTCTTTCATATTGAAATAGAAAGGCAGGAAGCAGCAGAACGCAGCGCACATCATCACACAGACTTCAAAAGTTCAGATATGATGAATTAATCTCCATCACAGATATGGTATACATACATAAATTGTAAGTGGATGCGAAAAACCAGTGCAATAGGGAGCATCACAGCTACAGCTATACCTATACATTTGTACAAAGCATATCAGAATGTCAGTCCTTCAGATCATTCTTGCAGCATCATCTCAATCACAGTCAAGTCCTTTGGTTGTTTCTGGGTTCTGGTGGTGCTGGTGCTGCTGCTGCGATGAGAGAAATGTGTTTTAGATGGTGTAAGGAATGTCATGTCTCTTTGGTCCTTTTATAATGCATAAAGGGTGGAAAACAATTACACAAATGAATTGAAATGGTGTGACTTGGGAAATGGCTGCTATAGCAGAGGGGCAAAAAAGAGCTGAAGTTTCTCTATGCTTTCGTCGATTGGATAAGCTAAAAACACCCAACCACACTTTACTTAAGCCATCAATTGGCTTCTAAGAATTAGTGATAAGAGTATCAAAATACATGGAATCATCATTCTTCATAGAAAAATATTATATTTTCTTTTGGACACGTTAAAGATATTTTGACTTAATTTTAAAGAGTTTATTTAAAGGGTTCTATATCTTTCCAAGTACGCCTGACTGGTATAAATAAAAAAAAAAAACATTGCACACGTACCAATTTTTTAATAATTTTGAAAATATTTGGGATGTATATTAGACCAGTTTATACCAATTAAGGATATGTGTTTTAATGGCTAACTGGCTTGAATCAAAAACCAACTGTTGACACAATAAGTGTTGAAAATAACACTTTTTGGATGTTTGTAATATTAGAATTAGACCAGTTTGCTTATACCAATCTTATTTAAGGTGCACTTTAATCCGTGGCAGACCTGGGCGTCAACTTTCAAGTTTCTTCAGCCAGTTCGGTGCCTAGCTTGAAGTCTCCAGTTTGAAAATGAGTGTATCTAGCAATTTATACCAATCAGCCATTCAATAAACATTGTTGTCATCTACTTATAAATATATTAAATTACTATTGTCACACCTCTAGTGGCTTGACATGTGAAAACTATCAAATGATACGATAAAAAGTATTTGCGTCTAAGCTGATGATCATAACTGCTGTACCTAGGCGAAACGCAATTGGACTAAAGGTCAGAAAAAACTTTAATAATTGAATTTTATTCAACAAAGTCCATAAAGGCAAAAATACTTATTTTCGTTTTCACCTCCTTTTAGTTTTTATTATGCGTACATTAGTGACATTAAGGGAGGCTGTCACTTTTTTTTATTTATACCAATCAGACATGCATAGTAAATTTGTTGATTGTGTTCACAATTCAAACCACGCGTAGAAGCAATATTTATTGGAAAGTAGAAAAATTCATAACATATAATTTTGCTTTAATTTTTCATAGTTGGTATAATCTGGTCTTCAATTAATTTGTATTCATCAAATATCATTATAATATTTCTAGTTTAATGTGACCAATTGCTACTATGTATACAAAACTAAGTGACTACACCTACCTAAGCTGCAATCGCCAACATTGTTTTTTTTTGTAAATTAGACTAGTTTATAGATTATGCCAATAAACAGAAAAAAAACCAATACAAATTTATATATTTTTAGACCATTTGACTTAAATATTTTCGTTTTTAGTAATTAGGCATTTGTGGCGTAGAAAGAGAATTTTATTTTTTATACCAGTCAGATGTAAGAAATAATTTATCTAATTTTCTACTCATTGCAAACGGTCAATAAGCTGGTGAAATCATTCTTAGGTAGTTATATTCTTTCGTTTTTTTTTTTAAACTGGTCTAGTGTATAAACTGGTCTAAGAGATAAAACGAAAACTATTCAAAAAGTGTTTTAAGTTATTTAAATCAAAGCTTGGAACACACCGTTTTCAACATCAATTCAGTAAATTTTTTCTTAAAGAGTTTTTAAACAAAATATTTTGTCATTTCAAAAGCCGATTACCACAACCTCAACGCAGCCTGGCATCATATCCAGCTTTACATCATTTATTTCTGCCATTACTGAAAACCACACGAAACAGCTATAGGGCTCATATTATAAATGTAAATCCATGCTGAATATACCTTAATGGGATTTTTTTTTGTAACGTTTTAAAGAGTTGCATGAATTTTAATAACTGCCATCGACTCTGTCACCTGAAACATTAAGTGCACACATAATGACCATGGAAGGGAAATACTATACTTACCTTTAATGGATGCGGTAGCGGTAGGTTATGTTGGGTGCTTGGTTTGCTTCGGTTTACTGTTTGGCATTGGGATTGAGGAAATATGGTGTGAAGTATATAAATAAGGAAATCCTATCACTTTACGATGCAGCTTTTTTTTAATATTTAATGTTTGAATTGAAAAAAAAATGAAGGTTAAATGTTTTAAAAATGTATTTAAATGTTGCACCTTTTAAGAGAACCCCATTTGGAAGGACATAACGTGGAGAAAAAAAATTGGCAAGTCGTAGTAGGGCGCAACAGGCCGGCCGTCATCATGGCTTCAGTACGCAGGCGATTCGTCGCACAGTGGAAAAGTTTGAGCGTGTGTTTACTCTTTTGGACCTTAAGCCACCAACCAGACAGACATTGGTGCGTCATCAAGAAAACATATAGCCAGTATCGAAGAAGACCTAGAAATATCGATTCAGCGCCGGTCAACTGAGTTGGGCATCGCCAGAGAGTCAATTCGGCTTATTTTGCGGTTGGATTTGGGCCTGTTTCCGTCTAAGAATATGCTGACGTAAGAATTAAAGCCAAGCGACCATAGACAATGCTTTGAGTTCCCTGATTGGGCGTTGGAAATGTTGGCCGGAGATCCGCATTTTGGTCAAAAAATCATCTTCACGGACGAAGCCCATTTCTGGGTCAGCGGTTAAGTCAACAAGCAAAATTTCCATTATTAGAGCGAACACAATCCACAAGTTTTCGACCAAGCATCAATGCATCTACAAAGATGGACAGTTTGGTGCAGTTTATGGCATATTCGCCGACAATATTGACTCGAGTCATCGAAAATTGGACTGACCGCTTAAAGCACTGCCAGCGAAAGTGTGATGGGATTCTATACTCTCACCTTCCACCCTTGATCTATCAATAATAATCAACCCTATAAGACTTATGTATTATGATTGATAAGCCTATAGCAATAATTGGCACGTTAGGAATAAAAGTTTACGATACATCGTGTCAGCTGTCGGCATATGTATAGTTATAGTCAATCAGCATTAACACACATACATTTACATAGCTCTCTAGGTAGGTTAAGTTCTCCCTTTTTTTTCAACGAGCCACATCCTGACAGGTTAATTAAACCAACTTTGCAAGAAGGCTTCACCTAAAAGCCTACAACTTCCTCACAGGTCAGCACTTAAAAAGCGAATAAAGCAACTACCAAAGGAACTACTTCCGCCGCAGTCAATAAATCAAAGCTGTCCAGCTGTCAGCTATGGAATTAATTAATTTGTTGCTCGAAGACATATGATGTACTTGTGTTGTGAATATCCTAAATCCTTGTTTTGTTTTCTTTTCTCTCCTGTTTTTTTTTGTATTTTTAATTGAAAAAATGTTCCACTATGCGCAGGCAGTTTGTTTATATTTGTGTCAGTTTTTATTTTCTGTTTGTCAAATTTAAAAGTTTATTTCAAAAATTCGTCTTCAAATATCAGAAAAGCAACAAAAAAAAATAATCATCAAGTTGCTAGAAGAAAAAAACTTCACAAGGTAAGGTAGGTAAGTTGTTAATTTGTCAGGACAAACATGGACCGAATGGGAAAACGTAAGAAAAGTAAATAATGGCATCCAGTCAGTAGAAATATACAAACAAACCGCATGGTTCTGTCATTATCCATCCATCTCTAGCCCCCTTAGGGTTATCTAACCTCTCGCTGTGCTGTGCCAGAATTGTATACGTTCCTTCCTATGCAAAGAATCCAACAGAAAAAAAAAACTCCTTTTCATTCATTCGTTTTCCAGGAACTATTTTAGCAAGGACTCCCACATATAGAGAATGTTTGCTACGCTAAATGACCACACCACGTCATAGACCAACTACGTGGTGTTCCGTGTGTATTTTTAGATTGCTATCGCGTGCTATGATTCCCTTATCCTTGCTGTTGAATCGTAGTTGTCGGGCAATATACAACCATGCTGCCATCCTGTGTGGATAATAAGGATAAGGTTATGTGTGCATTTTTGTAAATAAGTGTTCTGCAATTTGCGAATGAATGGAAAAGGTGCGTTTTACAATTATTTTATGTAGAAAACTGGTGGAGTTTTCTTTTATTTTATTTTTCCGCTTTTCGTGATGCATGTTTAGTCCTTAATATGGCTATGCGCTCTCGATTAAGGATGGAATTAATTATTTGTACGTACATATATGGGTAAGTAGGAAATTAACATGGAATCTTGTAGGTATGTTAACGTTGTAAGTGCGTTTAGCAGAAATGAGTTGAAAGAATTAATAATATAATTTTTGTTTTTTTTTTTTTTTTTTAGAAAAATAAGTTTTGTTTGAAAGCACACCAAATATTGTGTTGTTGGGCTTATAGAATTACTAAATGTATGCATTAAAGGGACCATTCACGTTGGGACGATAGTATTAAGGGTCGCAAGTCTCACTAGGCCTATTAACAATAGCACCTGTAATTTTTCTATTGAAAATCCCTGAAAAACTTCTGACCGTCCATTCGACCGTTTCAACAAGAATTGGCATATTTATGAGCTTTAATTTAAAATAAAAGAGTTCAAAGTCTTGTTCTTATTGTTATCCCAAAATTCAATAAGATACTGGGTGATATGAATAAAACGGAGCACGTCCTTAGAGAAGGTGCTATATAAGAGTCAGAGAAGTACCTGCTACCGTTTCGTATGAGTAAGATTATACTCCAACCAGTGAGCACCTTCTCCTTCACACGGAGTAGGTGCTCTCATACAGCGAGTCAAATTCAACTGTTTTTATGTATTTGCAAATTATTTTTATGATTTATAAAAAAATTTTTTGATTGAAAATCAGGTTTTCTTTAAGAATTAGGAGTGGAAGAGATGGTACTTTTTCTATTTTGACTCGCATTTTATTGTGAAGAATTGGAAAACGTTGCTTGACTTGTGGAAAACATCGTTCAATTTTATAACTCGTTCGTGAGTTAGGTGCTTATTGGAAGAATTTTCCTCAGGAGTATCTGGATTTTGATACGGTGTTAAAAGCCATAAGGGAGTTAGTCCGTATCCTGAATCACCAAGTAAAATGGCACTAGCTTCATTCTATTACAAGGTTTTAAATACGTGAGAATTTTTCCAAACTCGTGAATTATGCACCGATCCAAGGTCAACACTCGTAAATTTATCTCTGGAATTGCATGTTGCTTGCACATTAATGCTGTGGAATCCTTTTCTCCCATGGACAACTGGTTTGATGATTGGAACATGACTACAATCAAATTGCTGAAGGAAAGTTGTATTTTTCTTGTCATTCGCGTTTTGCGTTCTGCAGTTCTTCAGTAGTTGTAAGGAATTTAATCGAATTGACTTCTGGATTATTGCCGCACTTACAAGAGAAACAGTTTTAGAGACCGTGGGCTGGTCTAAACTCCAATGTCATCTCCAACTACAGTTTGAAACCTGGATCACCTATGAAGCGAAGAAAAATTCTTATTTTTCAATGCTCGTTAAGGCATCACCCCTTGTTTCTGAACTATTCCCAAGAAAATGATTCGCCAAGATATCCACATTTCGTTTGTTGAATCTGTATAGAACACGATAATCATTTGAAAATCCTTCTCTTTTTCTTTTATAAAGTTTGACTTTGGGGTTTAAAATTAGTATGAACTCCCCATTTATGAAAAAAAAATATAAAGAATTATTTACTTCAAAGTTAAACAACCAAATGAGCTAACTCACAAATCCAAGCAGTTGCTCCTCTCGATGGAGTACGTGCTTTGCGTTATTCATACCTTTTAATGGAGCAGTTGCTTATTTTGAGGAAATACTCGTCAAACATGTATCTAGATGCTAAATCCTAGAGTACCTTCTCAAGTGTTTTATTCATACGAAAAGGAGCACCTGCTCTTAAAAGTTGAGTTTTGGGAAGGTGTTCCTTTTTATTCATACCACCCATTTGTTAAGTTAACACGAGTAGAGTTTAATGAACAATTAGCCTCATTTCTCCAAAAACTTATATATTATCAATTAAGTTGGTAACGGTCGTGTGAAAATACTAATAAATAGGCCTTGAAAAGTCTTGATAGCTTCAAGCGTGGCCTTCTTCATATATAATGAAATTTTAAGACTTAGCTTAATCCTAAACATGAGGACTTACTTCATGTGATTATAAGTACCTACATATACTTATTTGAAGAGTCGCGAACAGAATCACATAGTCCTCGTTTATATTTAAAACTATTTTCTCGAAATAAAAATCCCGAAAATTATATAAAATCTATGATTTGCGCAAATTTTTCCAGATTCTTGGTTTTGGGATTTAAGGTTTGGATTTAATTAGATAGTTGGAAGTTGACTTTTTTGGTCACTCTAATTATGGCAGTAAAACAAGGACTTTTGTTTTTTTTTTTTGGATTGTGGGCTTCCGGGACTTTCGAAATGTTGTTTTATTCAGATTCATTTTAAACAGACTTCCAAAAACCCATTAAATTAACCTTTGTTTCGGAGATGTGCTGGAAGGTGATTTAGAGGTCTTCTGAATATTTCAATGAATATCTTTTCTCTAAAGTTTGAACCTTCTTGTTTACATTCGATTTTCAGTAAGTCCTCAAACATTAAAAAAGAATTGGTTTTTTTTTTTTATTTGAATATCCCTTGATATATAGGGATATTAGTCCATAATAAAATTAAACATTTAAGCCTGGCCCTGGGCAACAATTTCCAGATTAATGATTAAGAATTTTAATCTTGTTGGATATAGTTCACATTGGATTTTTGTCAAAAAGTTCCTGTAAGTTGAACTGAACTTAATAAAAATTGCGTTTTGACAAGGCCCTCACTAGTCAACTGATGAGTCCAAGTGAGATCGCGCGCCGGGACGAAACGCCAATTTTTATGGACTAAAGGCCGTTAAAAGCTATTTTGAAACATTAACATGTTTATTATATCTACAAAAAGTACTGCTTACATTTTAGTTTGTTTTGTAAATAATACTTATTCTCAAATTTTTTATAAAAAAAAGGCCTGCGTTGTTTGTCATTTAGAAAAAAGGCGTTAAACCTTATAAATGGTCCTATTTGTTTCTCTAAGTCTTGTTGAAAATATTCTCTACAACTTTTTTTTTGACAACTACTAGTCCTTCCACTAAAAACTAGATGTTGCAAAATTGTCGAACTTTTTGTCGAAAGATTTTTTTTTCAGCAATGTATAAGGATTGTGTGTGACAAAAAATTGCTAAAATACAGCGTGAAAAACGCCAATACTCAGTGTGTAACTTTTTACTAGTTAGTTTTAAGGCATCGCAAATAAAACCTGTGGCTAATTTGTAGGGAATGGTTGGTGCAGTAATTTTCAACCCATTTCGTTTGAGAAATCAACCACAGTTAACTATAATAGACCCACTTGCAAGTGCCACTTATACGTCACAGGCAGTACACAGATACCAATTTGACAGGCAATCTTGGTACCAAACTGGCCAGCCAGTACTGGCTCGTTTGGCTTTGGGGTTATTTCGCTTAGTTCTATTTAATTATCTTACTGCAATCTGATATTTTTCTTAATCGAGTTTTTTTTTTATCTCGTCTGCACTTAACACATCATTCGTAAGGGATATTTTTGTATACATTCCACAATGAACTTAAGCGATAGGTTGTTTGGGGAGGGTTTTTTTTATTTTTTTTCAAACAGTATGTATGTTAATTTGCATAAGTGCATCTTGGGAATTTATTCAACCAGTAAGGCAAACATACCAACGGCAATGTAAAAAAAAAAATAAAAAGGAAAATTGCACTGCAGATAATTTTCTCGGTAAGATACTGTTGGAGGTAGAAGTATGAAGGTAAATTAAATTTATTTGAATAAAATTTGTTTGGTTTTGGTATTTTAATTTGAGTACCTACGGCAAGATACACAAAAAAACTGATGTTTTGCTTTGTAAAGGAGTTGTAAATTTGTGGCAAGCGTGGAATCTTTCAACTCGATTTGTGGCTGAATTAATAACTATAAAAAACTAAGAAAAGAAACAAATTTGAGGTATCACACGACAGAAAAATAAATATTTCAAAAAAATCAACTTTTTCACCTTTTTAATAGCAGTTATCTGCTCAACCATGAGTCCTTGCGAGGTAGAAATTGCACAGCCGTGATTTAAAAAAATATTATTTCGGACTTGTTCTTCACCTCTTTGACGGCAATTATCTACTAAATTGAACACTTCAGTGACCTTAAAATGTCACAATCGTAATACTGACGATGCCACCTTTCCATCAGATACAAAAATAAAACCTTCAACGATACATGATTTTTTGGTCCGTCCGCAAATGAGTTGTAGGTTTGTGGCAAGCGCGAAACATTTCAACAAAATTTTATTGGCTGAAGTAAGAGCTCTCGCAATAGCAAATTCGTTATCTAGGAATCACTTCCATATTTTTTTATTTTATCGTGGTACTACTCATAATCTGCTTATAAAAAAATTTCAAAGGTAAAACTGGAAACAATAGGGGGATTTTATAATTTTTGAAAGACCCATGTTCGTTATGTTGGTCTCCAAACCCATAGGAGGCAGCTTAAAATCCCGTGTGTGCTTTTCCTAGATAGCAAATATTTTGTATAAATAATATCTTCTTAGGTCTTTGTTTTAAACCTGCACCAACGAATATATCTAATTTACTTATTTTACATTTCCACGGCTATGAGGTCCTGTTAAAATAGTCATCAATTGTAAATTCAAAGAACTATTCAAACACTCAAGAAACAGCTTTACATACCTCTTCAAAACAAACACCGACCTCAATAATGGAGCTTCATATTCACTTGTTTGTAGAGATATCCTCTCAAGAGCGCTTTGTACGGCTGCACTCTTTTTTAGTCTCTTCTTCCAAACAAACATAATAAAAATATTAACAACAACAACGACTATAAAACCGGATGTCATTTTTGTTGACATATCATTTAGTTTGGTTTCCATTTCTATGGTTGACTTGGCTCTTTTGTAGCCGACCAACCAACGATGAGAGTTTGTTAAGCACTTATTGTCGTTCTACATTTTTCTCATCAACATCATATTTATATATCCTGCATATACCTATTTATATATTTTTTTTTAGTTTGAACATACAGAAAGAGAAATAAGGACAAAAAAAACAACCTTTGGCAATCATTTGTTTTAATTTCCGGAAATGATTCTTCGAACGATTGTTGACAAAAGCCTTCAAGTGTTCAATCAATATGAATGTACCCACACACACACACAGACACATCCATGTTACAGACACAATAAACTTCATATAGCTATGTATCTATATGTACGTTCAACGTTCATGTGAAAAGGACCAATTTGCAGATATTTTCAATTTCCTGAGGCCAGTTCTTCAATTCTGGGCACGAAGGTCAATATCCGGTCTTTGTGTGATATAAAAATTTATTTCCGGCTTGACGAGAAAAAAAAAAAAACGAAAATAAAAATATAAAACCAGTCAACGGATGCTTGAACAAATGTCAGAGTTTTATGAACGGAAGTCCAATTCTTTATACAGTTTCTTGTGTTTGTATTAATAAATATAGGTGTAGGTGTTATCCAAAAGAAATTTTAAGGGGTGATGCTTTGGAATTTTTTTTGTTTTTTTTTTTGAGAACAAAATGACGAAAAACTGGGTTTTGGAAGATTGAACGAGATAAGCTTTAAGACCAGATAGGATTTGAATGAAATTTTGGTGTGAATCCATTGAAGACTAATAGTGAACTATTCCATATTTATAATGGAAAGTCCCTTGTCAATTTGAAAATAATTCTTGACCATTTTTGACCCCTTATAATCATCATCATCATAATAATAAAACGGCAAACATGAACTTGATATCACTTTTAACGTGTTTCCTGAGCGAAAAAGCACAACTGGGTTGCACAAATTCTTGCTCTTGTGGTTCATGTTGCTTCGAATTTTAAAGAATTTAAATTAGGTATAGAAAATACATATTACATATTACATATTATAAACGAGTGAGTGTAATTCGTTCTTTAAATTGCTAAAACAACTCCTTAAAATTTTTTAATATAAAAATGTGTAAATTTCTGAAAAAATATGTATTTATGCAAAAGAAATTTCAAAAAATCGTTGGATTGGTTTTCTTAAGAAGTGTACACAACATTTTTTGTCTAAATCGTTAGAGACGTTTTAGAGATAGACTATATTTATAGTATACCAGGTACTGTTGTTTTTGAAGTTAAGAAAATCAATTTTCCTCTAAGGGAACAACTAAAAAACCTTAGGTTAAAAATTTCATTAAAATCGCTTCAGAGGCTTAGGCTTAACACTGCGAGCTGCGAGAGTCAAGGAGAACGTCGATGGAAGGGGAGTTGATCAAAGAGTATAGTCACACTAAATTAGCTATGTTTGCCTTGTTTTCATCACATACTGTAGCGGTGATGGTCGACTATAACTATGAGCGGAAGCGGAAATCATTTATTGCTTGTAGAAATTTTTGGCATGGATTACATGTCTTACTCTTACGGTTGAGGGGTTTTCGCGAAAATATCGCCACGGAAAACATGTGTCACCCTCGGTCCGCACGCCAGACCTTACACATGGATACACCGATGGACAAAGCAAGATTTCGCAAATATTATGACATTTGACCGGCATATGATTGTCATTTATGACGCAGAAGTTGGAATCGTCAAATATGCAATCGTCCTGTTTGCACGCATGTCTTTTGATAAACGTCAAATGATTTTTTACTTGCTCTTTAGGGCAAGTATTGGTTTCATGTAAAAAAAATGTTTGAGGTTGTAATCAAAACTTACATAACGATAATCGACAAATCCAAAAACATGGGTTCATCATGCCGTCAGTCTGTGCGTCTGTGCTTATGTGCTTCTGTGCTTCTGTGCTTTTGTGCTTTTGTGCTTCCGTGCTTCTGTGCGTCTGTGCTTCTGTGCTTCTGTGCTTCTGTGCGTCTGTGCATCTGTGCGTCTGTGCGTCTGTGCATCTGTGAGTCTACTGAAATTTGAGCTAGAACCTAAACTGATAAACCTATTTGCTTCAAATTTGGTATAGAGCATTTTTATGTGATTCCCTAGAGGGGAAATTCGAATTTTTTTTGTAGCTCATATAGAACTAATAGCTGCCATACAAGTATTTTGTATTCTTTAAATTTTCTCGAAAACGGCTTTAATGATTTTGATTAAACTTTGTTCCTGTAATAACCAAGTCAATTGTATAAAAACTGCATTTCAGGTTTTTCTCAAAAAATTCATATAAAGGATTTAGGTATTCCACGTTTTTTTTTTTAAGAAAATAGTCTTATTTTTGGGTTTTTCAAGTGCAAATTTTAACTTAAACCAAATCAATTGATTTTTAAATAAATATGTAATTCTGTCCATAAATATTTTTATTAAATTAAATTATTATTTATAATTACAAATTTTAATTAATTTCTCTCCAAATATCCCTATAATTTCTGTGTATATTCAGCGGAGAAAACAAATTTTATTGAACGCAACCCTCTACTCGCTTATAGCAGCTCTGCTATCTCGCCGCTAGAGGCCTCAGTATGAGGATCACCACTCAGCTCGCAGCTCCCAGTAAAGAAGACCATTTTCTCGAAAAAACGTATAATATGAAAATTGCCGTTATGTGAACTTTGGTCTTTCGAAGAACCACAATATTCAAAAGTATGTATGTACCTTGTTATAATGTCTCAATTTAGATAAAATAAAGCAAAAAAAGACATAATTTGAAACCCCATAAGTCCTCCTAGTGGTATTATCCAATATAAATATTACCTCCAACATAATAACATAACGCTTAATCTTCAAGTCAATAAAAATTGCCATCATCAATTATTCCAAAATTCCCAGTACAGTAGTTACACAAAGCCACATCGCATGAAACAGGGACTTTCTCTACTTGCTTTTTAAATTGTGCACAAATAATGCTAATTAAGTGCACTCCTCTCAACTGTTACAAATCGAAAAATAAAAAAAAAAAAATCTTATTCCAAAAACTGCCTGTAAAATCCAAAGCCACTGTTACATATACAGTATACACTCCTTTATCCTTCTGATCATTTTCTCTTCGGAAATTACGAACTCCATTAACTCAATTGCAATTAATTATTCAAATCCACTTTAAATGCTAAATATCCCTCTCGATTCAATTATTTTTGATGCCGAATACAAACCGTTTGGAATTTTTCTTCTCTTTTTTTAAATTCCTGCCTTTTTATATTTTTGTAGGTACATCAATTAAATGAGTAAAAGTTTAACGTTATTAATCCCAATCGTACTCATTGGTAAATAACGAAATTAAAATAACAAATGAAGTTCGGTAATTTAAACGACAATACAGGATGGTATGATGATTAAACGAAAAATGTTAAAAAAAATTATACTCTTGAAGATTTATTAAAAGGACTAATGAATTGCAATGGTCGGGGAGGGGGGTTGAAAGAGCAGGCTTTATATGTAAAAAAAAATTATTAACACAAAATGAAAGTGGCTGAAAAATGAGTTGTCGAAAAAGGCAGGGTAGATTTATTTAAAAACAAGCGATTGGCTGCCTGGCGCAGTCACAAAACTCCATAAGAGACATAAGTCCATAATGAACTTTCTCGAGTCGGCAACTGAATTTTCAAAAAAAATTTGATTTTGAATTTTTCTGCAATGAAAAATGAAGATTTTGAAGATTTAGCTGCGAGTTGTTGGCCAGGTTTTGCCACAGATAGGCAACTTTGAGATATTTTTTTTAACCACGCGAAACTTGTAATCTAGAATTTTGGAAAAATTAAATTTTTTTTTGAAAAAAAGTTTTTAAAAAAGTCGTATTTAAAATTTTTTTTGAAAGAAAATTATGAGGTTTGCGGTAAATGTGCAGGCAACTGTTAAAGTGCAGGATTCCTCTGACAAAGAATTGCATACATTATTTATGAGCTAATGCCCCACTTGGTTGGGATCATATAAGTCCATACTCAAATATTTGACTAACTTCTCACTCAAATTGGACATAACTCCATTGTGGACTGTTATCTCCTAGCTGCCAGTCTTAACTATACAAGAACTTCTATTGAAAGCTTCTCACGAGTTTTCAACCTAACCAAAATCTTGACCAGTCACACACTCAAGGACAAAATCCTCGATTGGCCAATCATTCCCATTTGAGAGCAAATATTTAGGTCTTTTTCAGTGGTTTTTGCCAAAGAAGGTTTCGGATATTGTTTGCTTTTTGATAAATCTCCAGTCAGCGGCGATTTAAGATCCTAACTACGGAAATTCTGACCTAGAGCGACAGATTTTATGCAACCAGACAGAAAAGCAAATGCCTTATCTAACTATCTAATTTTTGTTGAACAGTACCTATAATTTTGGATCAAAATGACTGACATATGTAATTCCATTATTTTTGCCAAATTTTAGCAATTTTTCTCTTTATCATCTGCATGATATAAAATTTGCCAGTATTTTTTCCATAAAGAAAAAAAAAACTGAAAAAAGTGCAACTAACTTTTGATTTTGCCATTCTACTGACCAGGGTTGTTAAAGAATGCAATCTTTTGTGAATGTAATCTTAAATGATTTCAATGAAAAGATTACATTCGTTGACTTCACCTTGAGACATCGACTTATGCAATCACCATCACAGACATCGACATTAGAAAGAATGCAATAATTTGTTCCCCTATTCATTTAACAGCAATCAATTAAATGCAATCTTTTGAGAATTCGTGCATTCTTCGTTTTCTATTGCGTTCGTTTCATTCTTTAACATTCTTACCATAAACGTTATGTGGCTTCATTAAATTTTGTCCCTAGTTACATGACAACATCTTAACCACGCCTTATATTCTGAGCCGTATGAACATATGCAAATGAATGCAAGGAATGCGTGAATTCCGAAAAGATTGCATTCAATCGATTGCTGTAAAATTGATGTGGAAATAAAAAATGATTGCAAACTTTTCACTGTCAAATAAATGATGATTGAATAATTTCAAGTCGAAGTCTCAATGTGAAGTCAATGAATGCAATCTTTTCATTGGATTCATTAAAGATTTCATTCACTAGAGATTGCATTCTTTTAGAACCCTGATACTGCCATCGTGTAAATATTGTGCTGATACCATTTTGTAGAATATTAAAAAATACAAAGAAGAATTAACTTGTGCATTTCTTAATGACACCACTGGCAGTATTTCTGGATTGTCATTATTTGACCGCGTGTAGATATATGTCATTAAAAAAAAAAAAGTATCGTTCATAATTTTGTGACAAATTGTCAGTTTTTTTTTCTGCAAAACTTTCAACAAATCAAAAGTCATGGTTTTGGTTGAATGAACTAATTTGTTCTGGCCTATTGACTCAAATTGCTTCCCTATCTTTCAATCCAATAGTTAAAACCATACATTTTTATCCGAGTAAAGTAAATTCGTTTCGACAAAAACTGAAAAACACTCAGCACGAACAACATTCATTAGTCAAATTGATAGCTGATGATGGCAGCCGAAACGAAAGGCAGAAATTTAAAACGATTACCAAATGACATGCTGTTGAGTGGTTTTTTTTTGTCGACCTCACCGCAGATATCGTTATTAATTTTACAAATTTGCCACAAAAAAATTTATACAAAAATGGTCTACAAGTTTGTTGTTGTTGTTATGGTCTTTTGAGTTTTTGACATTTGCATACCTACCTGGCATTATTTTTTTATGGATTTTATTTTTTTTGAAGCAATAAAATAATCATAATCAACCTGCAGACTTTCAGTCTGTAGACGAGGGTTTGGGAATAAATTTTTTATATTTTTATTATCGTTGCCCAGACCCACCGTCATTGCGACCCCAAGTTGCATGCCATTCCGAGTGTAATTTCATATATTTTATTATTACTCTGAAGCTTTGAGTTGAGTTCTGTATATATGTATCTGGAGCAGGAGCAACATTTTTGTGTAGCGAGAAGTCTATATAAATTTCTTCGGCTGTCAGTCAGCCACTTGATGGCAAATTTGGATGAAACACGAATGGTTATTTTTTTCCAATTACAACATCATGACATACGTAGGGTAGGTAGAAGATGATGATGAAGCCTTTCATTTTCATTTTGATAGCACCATCCTCTCTTACTTAAGAGAGAGAGGAGAGCGAGGGGGTTGGTGAGTTTTATTGAAATTGATTGCAACTTTTTTCTTCTGCAGAAACAGACGCGTGCCAAGAAGTCACAATCTTATGGCATTTCAACTCCAGTCACGCAAAATAATTCTAGACCACCGTGAAGTCGAAAAAAAAAATTAAATAAATTACTGGTGTCGTGACTTTTGTATTGGTGTGGATTACAATTTGTGGTAGTAAATTAACTAGCTGATGGAGTTAGAAGATATGTTTGGAATGTTAACTACTAATTAAGATTGAATTTTGTTTGGAATTATACAGTTATGAAATATTTCCTAGGGACAGTTTTTTCAGTGCCAGATTGAAGTTCAACCGGAGAAAGCACAGCAAATTTGATAAGGTAACTCTAGACTAACTAAACAGGCCTTTAGTCCATACAACTTGGCGTTTCGTCCGGGCGATGTCACTTGGTCCCATCAGTCGACTAGTGAGGGCATTCTCTCTTATCGATTTATCCTCCGAGTTTATAAGGTAGAATTCTCAGCTTAAGAACTGATTCTTGAGTTAAAGGTAGATAAATACGTATGGCAAGAGTTAACTAATTCTGGTTTACTTCACCACTGAAAAACTCGGCCTTAAAGAACTAAATTTTCTTTGAATGGTTTAAACATGGTAATGAAAAAGTGTCCTTAAAAAAGTTGAGGCTATATCTGTTTAGGTCCTGCTGTAACATCGCAACTCTATGCTTAGAGGTACGATATTTAGTTCCAAACCCATAGACCTTTAATAACGTTAACACTGTAATCCAATTCCTATGAGCGAGTTGAAACAACACTTTTGAGTTATATTAAAGAAAAATTTGGCAACATATTTTTGGAATTTTAAATCAAAGAAAAGTTGGCTCCGGGATTTAAGCAGCTCACATGTAGAATATTCGTAAAAAAGTGTGGCATTCAACTAATTTTTGATTAGTCGGTGGCGTAATAGTTAGTGCGTTTAACTGTCATGCCAGATATTCGATTCCCAGCCTCCTCCAGCTGAAAAAAAAATCGGATAAAGTCTTTTGCGAGGAAGTTATAAATCCTCAAAGAGTATCACTTAGCATGAGTACGTGGCTTTCACCTGAGCCGTTCAGATTCAGCAGAAAGGCGGTGGCCCATTTTCCTATAGGGAGCCTATGCCCGAGTGCATTCACTAATGAATTTATTGGTATCAAATGAAAGGTGATGTTGAGGACATTATGTGGGTAAAATATTTCCAAAATCGTTTGTGGGTTTTTCAAGATATTTGAGCTTGAAGTTGAGCAATTCTGAAAAAGAATTTCACTTAAAAAAGGGTGTTTTTTAGAGGTGTAAGACTTTAGGTTGGCAACACTATTTTAACTGGCGGCCATTTTGTCAGCTGTCAAGTGATTTATTTTTAGTTTGGTTTGGCATTTCAACATGAATAGACTGACGCCTGAACAACTTTTCCAAATTGTGCCCAAATGGGCCCAAAACAAGATTGCCGTTGATCCCAATTTTCATAAGAGAAATTTGGTTAGGGATGAAGCTCACTTTTGGTTGTATTTGGAGTGATGATAATCCTCAAGTGTATGTTGAGACACCGTTACATCCAAAAAAACTGACTGTTTGGTGTGCTTTATGGTTTAGTGGAATAATTGGTCCGTACTTCTTTAAAAACGATGCTGGCCAGATGGTTACAGTCAATGGTGACCGCTATAGAGCCATGATTACTGACCTTTTCGTTCATCAATTGAACAACCATGATGTGCAGGAGCTGTGGTTTCAACAAGACGGCGCGGCGCAACATGTCACACAGCTCGTGCCACAATTGATTTATTGAAGGAAACGTTTGGTAACCGCATAGTTTCAAGTTACGGACCCGTGCATTGGCCTCCAAGATCGTGCGATTTAGCGCCGATGGACTATTTTCTGTGGGGATATGAGAAATTGCTAGTCTGCGCCAGTAAGCCCTAAGAGATTGACCACTTGGAGGACAACATTCGCCGCGTTATTGCCGATATTCGGCCACAAATGTTTGAAAAAGTCATCGAAAATTGGACCTCCAGATTAGACTACGTCCAGATTAGACTACGTTGACGTTCATGTCAATTTAAAAAAATCATCTTTGTTTTATTCCATTTCAATGTTATATACCTTTAAAAAAAACACTCTTGAATTCCGAAAAAATAATACTTATATCTATCAAATGAAAGGTACTTTTTTTATCGTTTAAAAATATTTTTCTAAATGCAGTATATTTTCAAATATTAAGTTTAAATTTTAAGTTTATTTTTAATTACTTTTTAAACGCCGATATTTAAAAAATCAGGGATGATATATGCATTTTTTGGCATCACTTTAAAGGTTACTTTACCAGCTTTAATTTGATATATAAATAAGTGCCCTTTCTCAAAGAAAAACTTACTTTTTAGAAAACTTACCCTAAAAGGCATCGTAACAAATGCGAAATATGCACTATTTGATAATTACTTCCGCTCTGTTAATTGATTTTGTCTTCTATATTTTTTTCAAAAGGTACAAAAAGGTTTTAAACTGTTAACCCCCTCCCCCCCATTTTTGCAAATAAACAACACACACACAGGAATGAGTAAGTCACTGGACCCTGGCTCTTCGTGAGTTGTCGCGCCACCAAATGTATTTATTCAATAGAATAGATTACATATAATTAATGATTTTTTAAAGTTTATTTCAAGATCGGCGCTGAAATATTTAAATTTTGTAAAATAAACCATACGCAACCAAATTAATAATCTCAAACTTTAGCCATAATTATTGAGCCCCAAAAAAACATCTCATTTCAAAAATATACCTACCTTCTTCATTCGCAGCACTATTAATAAAAAAAAATATTTTTGTAGCGCGAAATCAAAAGTATAATATTATAAACATGATAATGGTAGCAGTAGTAGAAATGGCGCCCAACGGTTGGTTTGAATAATTTCCTAGTCCTTCCTTATATTCATGATAATAAATAAATTTCTTCTACTTCTTGCAGAAGGAAAAAGTAGAATAATAATTATTATTGTGTGGTTTTATTTTTTGCCTAAACTTGATTAATGGCTTCTTGAATTTCATAAAATTGTATACATTATGTATTAAATTGTTTTTGCTTATGCATGTTAAATGCTCCTTTGGCTGATAAATTACCATCTGGACTTAAGTACACACCTTTTTGCGTATACTTTTGGAAATCTACAATAAAAACATCCATTAAAATGTTCATCTCGGACATACTTATATTTATTATTTAAATGATTAAGACTTACGCTTGGTTTAACTTAATGGGAAATTTCGTTTTTTGAGGAAGCATTTAGAATGAAATGGTTTTTGGTACTTTTCTCTATAATGGGTAAATTAATAGGTTATCATAGATTTCTTAGTTGAGACAATCATTTCCAAAAAAACTAGAAAACAGGTATCGGAGAAAATGGAAAAAACTAAAACAGACAACAGGCAACAGGCATTATCATAGTTTCATAGGTCTTTTTTAATTTATAATTGAAATATTGTTTGATTCAAAAATTAAAACAAGATCGGTTCAATCATTAAAATGATAATATACGCGAATAAGCCAAACATCTTAATGTTGTTTTCCTAGAATTACTTTGGTCATTACGGGTTTAATCAAAACTGTTTAGGTAGTTTTCGAGAATATGTATGTTAAAAAAAAAACAAAAATTGTTTTATAGCAGCTATCCATTCTAGATAAGCTAAAACAAAAATTCTAATTTCCCTTCTAGGGAATCACATAAAAATGCTCAATACAAAATTTTAAGTAAATCGGCAAACCCGTTGAGGCTCTAGCTCAAATTGCAGACTCATGGACGCAGAGACTGACGCACGGACAGTATGACGAAACCCATACTTCTTTGGACACCTCGATTATACAGGGTCATTCATTTCGTGGTTTCAAGTCGGTAGCGCTGGAATTTGACACTTGTCAAACTCAGCTGTCATTTGAAGTGTCATATAATATTAGTTGAATGTTTGTCATTTACGTTAATGGATCGGATCGCTGAACAATCGAACAAAGCGTTAAAATTATTAAAACTTACTATACACAAAAGTGGTGATTCAAACGTAGCCACTTTTCATGCATTACGCGATGATTATGGTCGTCATAATCGACCGACTACGCAAGCAATCGGTAAAATTGTGAAGAAATTGTGAAGAAATGGTGAAGAGAGTGCGGAAGCGTTACTGATGTCTTGATGCCTGTGCATCATCGTAATGCACGCTCAGTCGAAAATATTGATTCTGCAAGTGTAAGTTTTGCTGATCATCCGAATTTATTGATTTCGCGGCGTTCGCAGCAATTGAACGTGTCATAAACGATTTTTTTTTGGCCGGCTATTGAAGATAATGACTTGAACGATGTGATTGTAACAAGACGGGGCAACAAGCCACACAACACAAGCAATTATGGCTTTATTACGTAGGAAGTTTCCTGATCGCGTAATTTCACGTTTTGGCGACGTCAATTGGCCACCAATATTGTGTGATTTGACACCGTTAGATTTTTTTTTTTGTGGGGCTACGCAAAAGACCGTGTTTACGGAAATAATCTCCGAACTCTAGACGTATTAAAAACCAAGATTACACAAGTTATCGCCGAGATATAACCCGAAATGTGCGAAAAAGTGGTTAAAATCACCTCAAAAGAATCGCATGCTGCCAATCTTCCCGCGGCACCCATTTGAATGATATTGTTTTTCACACTTAATGGCAAAGTCCAAAATTTATAATGAAATAAAATGTTCATCAAAAATGTATCGCTGTGTGTGTTTTATTTAGCTTTACTTTCGAAACCAAAAAATTAATGACCCTTTAGTTTTGAGTACAACTTGAACTTTTTTTTAACGAAACCAAAATTTGCGCTAAAGAGCAAATGAAAAATGGTAAGATATTTTGTTTATACGGACAAAAAAAAATTGTTATTAATGCGGCGACTCCCCTCGCCGATGAAATTGAGTCCCAGCCTATTCAAACTAAAAACTAATTTTTTTTTAGAGGGGCACTGCATCTTTCGAGTTAGAACAAACCCTCCTAGAGTGTATCTATTCGTAAAAAGGGCCTCCCATTTAACCTCTCGGATTTGAAATCAAATTTTAGATGTAGAGTTGTAAGTCAAAAGGCCTTGGTTCTCTTCGAGCTGTCACACCACCAATGTACATATTTATTTATGATTTTTTTTTTTTAACAATTTGTAGCTTGTTTGTTTTGGTTCTATTTTAATGACTTTTTTGTTTTATTTACCTCTATTATTTAATGTAGCTAAACTATAAATAAATAAAAATTTAAAGTTCCCCTAAAATTTTCAAATTAATTCAACACAACCATAAACACATCCTTTTAATGTTTTTTTTTTTTTTGTTTATTATTATTTCGTTAACCACATTACAACCAACGAGGACCTAGGAGAACTATTTTGAAAACCCAATTAAAAGTTTTAAAAGCGCTCATAATTAACATTAAAAAATAAAAAAACATACAAATATTATCGACACAGAACGTTAAGTAAAATCATTTAAAATGAGGATTGTACTGCAAAGGAGTCAAATAAACCAAAAATAAAGAAGAAATAAGAAATAAGAAAAAAAAAAAAAAAAATAGAAAATTGAATAAAAGTTTATCCTCTAATGTGCGCCTTCTTTTCCGCGCCGTAGAATGTTAACTTTTCAATCGATCGAAATTGTTGGTTAAGTTTTGTTTTGGTTGGAAAAAAAAACTTTATACGTAAGCACACCCACGTATACACATCAAATATATAGAAGTATATATTGTATAATTAGGTTTTGTGAAGTCAAAATAGGTAAATACTTGAATTCAAAAGTTTAGCTAATTAGAAGGCGCATAAACTACTTTCTGGTGAGACTTTAAAGGAAGAAATAAAGAACATGTAGGTATGGACTCCGTGCTAACCTAGAATGATTTGAGCCAGTTTAAACTGTTTAAGAAGTTTAAAATAAGAAAATCAAGATATGAGTAGAATTTTTAGGGCAAACATATTAGCTCATCAGAGATGAAAATTATTAAATAAAAAATATTTGTTTTTGGTTGGATTGAGGATGGAAAATATTGAGGTACGAAAATATTTTGAAAAAAAAAACTCGATGTTTTCAGCAGTGAACAAGTTGGTATGGGTCCTATATAACACAAGTCAAGACGAATTATGAGTCTGAGTTCTGTATGTCTCATTTTAATCAATCAATATCTTAATATGCACCTATAAACAGTCGAATCCGTTTAAATGAAACTTTCGGTTATATGCAACAAGAAATTTATCACGGTTTTTTCCAGGGCTTTTACACACAAATTAGTACGGATAAACTGCACTCCGCTTATTAGAAAACTCCCTTTATTTGAAACATTGTTTTTTGCCCCAAATAACATTGTTTTGTTCTGAAACAATTACGCTTAAGTGAAACACTGAACGCATCCCTAAATTCTTGAAGGTAATACATCTAAAAAATGACATTTTAATTTTCATTCCATTCTCACACCTTTGAACTGTCACAATTATTAAAAGTTGTTTGGTTTGTTTTTCGAGGTTATTTATGTTTTATTTTTCTATCTTTGGAAATATATCACATCACATCGTTTAAAGGCGAAATAAAATTGCAGTTAAATGAAGTTTGCTTAGGTGCAAAAAGGTTGCATATATGCGAGGTTCGCTTATATGAAAACTCCACTTAATTGCAACAAATTGTCCGAATTTTTTGTGCTGCAAATAAGCGGAGTCGACTGTAAAACAAAGTCGATTTAGTTACACTATTTACAAGTCAAGAACAGCTAGGCCGATTTTAATGATCTCTGATTTGTTGGATTCGTCTCCGCCCCGAATAGTAGAATAACTATATTAAAATATCGAAAGAATTTACTTTGTAGGGTAAAATGGGGTAAAATTAAAACGATGTATCCGATTGAAAAAACTCTACCTGCTTTTAAAAGGTTTTTCTTAGTAAATGGCTTCAAGTATGTTTTTTTTGTTTTTATTATGCTATTTGTAGTGTGGAATGGGGTAAATGAAAAAAATGTCCTGCGTAGAAGTTTAAATCTCATCTAGGTTTTGAGAAAATTGAATTGGTCATTTTATCGGATTTTAACACTTTTAGGTTTTTCAAATGATTTGACAGAGCAGAAGCCGCCTTCAAAAGTTGATTTTGGAGAGTTTTTACCATACTTTTACTCTGCAAGACTTTGATATCGGTCCTAAGCTACTCGGATGGACAAGAATCACCCCTCCGTTGATACTGAGAGTTCTTTTACAGAAATCAAATTCAGTCGAGTTGCGATTATATTTAGTTTCGGTTCGGTCATTTTAAGCTTCCTCCTACCAGTGATGGTAAGGAGTTTCATTAAAATCATAAATAGGCTAGATTGTCCAGCTATTTCTTACGAAGGTTTTCCCACCACCAGTAGTAAGAAACCTTGGTTCGAAGCTTACATCATAATTCCCATCAGGGACGTCGGTACCTATACTCATCTACCAGAGGGAAAGACTGATGTGTTGAGCCCCACTTGGGGCCAAGTACCTGCTGAATAGTTAAACCAGGGATGTAGTATCTGTTGATCTACTAGAGCGAAAGCCTGCTGTGTCCAGCGCCACCATAGGCCAAGACGCAAAGTACCTGCTGAATAGTGCCACCAGTGTCGTAATACCTGCTGACTCTTTTCCAGATTTCAAAGTGAAAGGAAATCAGGTTGCCCGATACCAGGAAAGCAGAACCGAAATCTAGAAACAAGACCCATTACCAGGATACCCGTAAATCTGAACGAGTGCGTCACTCGACTGCGACTGAATACAGTAGGCCACCAGACTATGAAGACCGTTCGTAAAATAAATAATAATTTGCTATAAGTTTAAGAGTTGTTTAAAAGAAATAAAGATTTTGCAACAAGGTTTTCCTCTAAAGTTTCGTGTTTTCTTCAGGACGACCCTGGTGAGACCGGCGAGCAAAACCTCGACTGAAAAGCGAAAATCAAATCACAGTTCCAAGTACTTAATCTAGCCGATTTTTCCGGGTCGGTCATTACGCTGACTTAACTTTATAGTAAAGTCGACATTTTACATTCATTTAAAGACGTCAAACTTGATAATCAGACTACTAAATCATAAGTTATTGCCTTCCAAAGGCAAGAACCATCACTAATTTCGATCAGTGTCCATTTTTATTTTCACTAACTATTTTTTTTTTAAATAAAAATAATTTCTTTCTTACATCTGACCGCGAATATGTGTTCATCCCAATTGGGTTTACTCGTCACTCCAGCCACCACATCAGTTTATTATCTCACTCCCACTTATTTAATCTGATTGGTTGATTTTTCTGTTCCATTTTTTTTTTGTATTTTTAATTAGAATGAATTCTCGTATTTTGAGCACCATTTTGAGAAAGTTTGGATTTCAATAATCCCACTGTGACACTATGAATTATATGCCCGTGTCTATATGGCAATGCCTCTATGGACAATCTCTTCACCAACGACTTTTCACGATTCAATTAACTTAAGCTATTTTAATTTTTTTTTTTGAACATGTATTCATTTACTCATTGCTTAATATGCTCTCTCTCTATCTCTAAAAAAAATATGTTTACATTAATATAACACTGACCTTTTTTGTTTGCGTTTCAAGAAAAATACGTAAAAAAAAAAAAAAAAAAATCACTTCATCACGATCCTTGTCAAAAACACCTGACGAAGTCTACTCTTTCAAACCTACTATGCATTTTAACGAAGGTAATTTACATGGAAATCGTGCCACGTCTTCATCTGTCTTTTTAAGCCTCCTTCTGTGTGCGCCCACAATTTATCTCTACTTTGTCCTTTTGCATAAGGACGCGATGTATATCTTATACCGTTATTCTTTTTTTTTTTTTTTTCGTAGCTCACACCCGTCAGCATAGTCTAACGAATAATTCACATAGAAAAAAAAATAAAATAGGAACATCCAAATGTAAAAAGAAGTGAATCCATTTTCTTTTGGTTTGACGAAGAAAGTTACCCCGTTAGTGCTTGCTGTTACTCAAACGCATAGGTATCAGGGTTACCGTGTTTATATTTGAACAAATTCGAAGCTTATCGAATATAACACAGAAATCTTCGAAGTGGTCTTTATTATTAAAGATGAAATTGTGCATTTAAAAGACCTTAAGTTATAGCGTACAGTTAAAATTATATAAAAAAAAAAAACATCTTAAACAATTTTATTACAATTTTTTAGTAAAAGCTTGTTAATTGGACGTTACCAGGAATTATTTCTTTTTTACAAAAACAAAACAAAAAAAAACAAATAACTTGTATTTGTTACAAGATATATTACAAAATATTATGGAAATTTTTTAAAAACATTCAGGCCCATGTGCTGAAACGAAACTAAAATATTTGTTAAAAATAAACGCTTGTGTCACAGTTTACGCTGAGAAAAAAAAAAAAAAACAGAACATAAATGTTTAAGTTGAACATAAATGTTTATGATACGTATTAGCAAACGGCCCTTAATGCAAATTTTTGTAAAACGCCTGCGGTAACCCTGTTGTGAATGAAGAAGAAGAAAAAAAAAAAGGATTGTATAACGATGATTTAAAAACTACGATTATGGTAATTTAATGCAATGTTTGCCATCAATTTCTATTCCTTCTTCTTCTCTTCTTTTGCTGATGTTCTCACCTTTTGCATTGGATTTTTCTATTTTTATTTTTTTTTTTTTCGTTGAATCTGCATTACTTTTTGAGGTTAGAAACGAAAGTGGTTGGTGTGTTGGTGTGGGAGGCTTAGAGGATAAATGAATTCAAACACATACATACATACATACATACATGTATGCATAAATTCTTATTTTTTTTTTTTTTTTTTTGGGGAGTCATTTTAAATCTGCTGTTGAGTGCAAGTTCCTAGATTGCAGTTTGAATCAAAAAATAAAAATAAGACCTCCTTCTCCCTAGAAAGTAGGGATAGGTATAAAAAAGAAACGCCACCTGGTATTCTGTCATTGCATTTGGCAGCAGCATTAATCGGATTTGAAAAATACCAAAAAACCGTGGCATCCATGACCCCGTGCGTCGCCCTCGGTCGGTTGGTCGGTGTGTTGTTCGGATAAATGAACAAAAAAAAATGGGTGATTTCAATAGGGTTGCAAGGTTTTATCGAATGCATGTCGAGAGTTTTTTTTTTTTTTTTTTGCGTTTATGTAGATGAAAAAAGTGAAATGGAATTATTTACCCACGGCGGCGCTCAGTGTACTGAGAGAGATTAATTTTTTATAAATACAGTTTCGGATTTTGTTTCGAGTTTTTGTCCTTTCAGGAATGTTTGAGGTTTTAGAAATATTTTCTTAATCCTAACCTACAAATATTTGCCTGTTGTTTTTTTATTTCCTTATGTACATACCTAGAAAATCTTTGGTTGTAAATTTATTTTTCACAAATGCTTTAAAAAATACAAACAAATATATTTTGCGACAGTCAATTACAAAGGAATGTATGTATTTCAAAATTCCATACAAATGCTTGCAATACGCCGGACAAAGCAAAAAAGAAGCATTAATGAGCCCTGGTAGTAAATAACGGCAAGGGAAAGTTCTTATACCAAGGTATTTTGTGGTACATAGAAATCTACTTCAAATTGATTTATAATGGAGTTTGTAGAGGAATTTCTCTACCTCAATGCTGCCCTGACAGTGTGAGTATCAAAACTGATGCAAGCTTTTGAATTAAACGATATAATCATTGCTGTCTTTTAAGGCTTAGAAAGGAAGTTTGGGTAATAAAGTGCTTTCTGAAGAACTCTGAATACAACTGAATAAATCATGACCCACCCAACAGTTCCGAAATCTTAGAACCCAAAAGGTGGGATATTCGGAAAAAAAGCATGCCATCTGAAAGGTCAAGGGAATTTTTAAAGATTTTTCAAGGCAACAATCACAATCTGTAGGAACTTTAAAAATTCGGAATAAGAACCTATGGCTGACCAATTTTTTTTAAACTTAAAGAAGAAATGTTTTTTTTTCGGCGAATATCCCAAATATGGAATGCTCAGATCCCGGTGCCCGTCCAATTCTTAATCTATGCTGTTGCGGGTGGCAATTCCGCAGTGGATGTAGCGCTTAGCTGCTAACTAAGAGGTGTGGGCTCGAGACCCTTCAAAGTAGCATTCTTTTCTATAATCCCCCCTGTTACACCTGGACTCCACCAGTGGGATTCCATGAAATAATCAATATACCTTATTTCTCAGTCCACTGAGCCAGCTAAATTTTGTTCCTATCCTTCTATTCCTTCTAACTAGTTCCGTCCAATTCAGGTTGCATTTAAAAGACCTTAGGTCTTACAGGAATATAGTTACCAAACAGTGGCTTTTTCGGGATGTATTGGTAGCTGTTGCAATGCTTCTGGCTGATCTTCACTCCAAATGCGGCAATTTTGCTTATTTACGTACCCATTCAACCAAAAATGAGCCTCATCGCTGAACACAATTTTTCGATAAAAAAGCGGATCCTCGGCCAGCTTTCCAAGAGCCCATTCACCAAAAATTCGGCGTTGTGGTAGGTCGGCTGGCTTTAGTTCTTGCACCAGCTGTATCTTAAAAGGCTTTACGCCCAAATCCTTCCGCAAAATTTTCCACGTAGTGCTGTAACAAAGGCCTAACTGCTGGGAACGGCGCCGAATCGACATTTTGCGGTCTTCTGTCCCACTAGCTGATACGGCCGCAATATTTTCTTCACTGAGCACGAATTTTGATGGTAAAATTCAATAATTTGCAAGCGTTGTTCATTTGTAAGACGATCCATGGTTAAATTGCAAACCAAACTGAAGCTGTTTGACAGTGACACAAGGTACTAAACACACGTCAGCTGTCAAAACCAGTGTTGCCAAAACCAAACCAGCTAAAAAATCACCCTTTAGTTGTTATTATTATTTTTACTATGCGGCCCTGAGACATGAAAGTTATCAAAATCGGACAAAAAAGAAAGGAGTTGATTGCTTTGAAAGAATTCCCAAGAGGGAAAATTTTAATTTTTTTTTGACCTCATCTAGAAGGTGTGCCTCTCATCATACAACAATTTTGTTGTTTTTTTTTCTAGTCTTGAAAACGACTTCAACGATTTTCATTAAAGTCTAAAGTAAAATTTAAAATGCATAATGTAAATTGGGTTTTGACTTTTTTTTGTTGAGAAAATTGCCACATTTTTGGATTATTCCCGTATGTGTTTTTACTGGTTAAATAGATTTTGTTATTATTTTGCAATCCGTTGCATAGCAGCGTGCATTTCGGCGCAGAATTCCTGCTCGCCCAGAAGAGTATGGGACAACATGAGATACTGCTAGGTCTGACCGGCCCCGGCGGCGCAGCCCTTTTGCTGTGAATATAGCAACTGTGGTTAAAGATTTTGCAGAGGACCCTCGAGTATCGACCAAATGATGTGCCACGGAATTGGGCATCATTCGGGTTTTTTACAGAGAATTGAGGTGAATGACTTAAAGATGATACCCTAATACAAAGTGAAGAGAGGGCATCAGATGCTAGCTGTTGACCGCCAAGTGCGTTTAACTTAGGCTCAAGATAACGTCTTTATCCTTCCTCGATTGTATGAATTGGGACTGAAGAACATATTGTGGTCCCAACAGGATTGGGCATCACCGCATACTACATGAGCCACATCTGAAATTCTGGAGGGTTGCATTTCCGGGTCGCCTAATCTCTTGTTCTAGCAATTTTCACCGCCCGACAAGATAACCCGATTTATCCGTTCTAGACTTCTTTTTGTGGTGTTTTTTGAAGTCAAGAGTCTATGTCAACAAGTTTTAGACTCTTGAAGCCCTGAAAGAGAATATCTGTCAAAAATTCGAGGACCTATCGCCGGAAGTTTTGGCAAAAGTGATGGAAAATGACATAAATCGGTTGGCCCAAGAAATCATCCATTCTGGCGGCGGCCACTTAGCCAATATAATTTTTTTAAATTTAAAGAAAACAAAATTAAGACAATATATAAACATAATTCAAATGAAGAACCAAAACATAGGGTGACAATTTTAAGCCACCTTGTAGTTTGTGTGCAAGAAACTTTATAAAGGAATAGACAGATAGCAGTTTCTTTTACATTTTTTTTAATTGAACCGATTTTAGGTCCAAATTTTTGATTGAAAGCGATTAAAATTAGCTAGGTTGCATTTTTCTTAAAGCCTTGCCTCCAGTGTAAAGTTGTATAGAAATTTTATGGAAGCCCAAAGCAAACATGCAGTTATTTCAAATTTTAAGGATTTCAAACACTGTTATTTTGTAAAGGGTAGAGTATGTTATAAGTGCATGAAGTTAACATATAATTAAAAAAAAATTAAATAATTAAAAACCGCAGTAAGTGGGTATAAAATTATGAACAACAAAATTTGTGATTATTTTACTATGTATAGTTAGCACTCGAAAATTATATGATTTACACGACTGGGTATGTCAATCAAAATATTTGCATTTTTTTCTCTTTATAGAACAAAATAAATTTTTATTTTTTTTTACATAATTCTTTTAATTAATTCATAAATAATAACCTCTGAAAATTATGAGTGCGTATGTGTTGCATTATACTTTAGCGTATTTTGATTGACGTCAAAGCAAAACAGCACGAGCTAAAGTACTGTGCAATTAAATGTGCAATTTTGTGTGATCGAAAAAAAAAAATAAAACATTTATGTATTTATTTAAAAAAAAAATCAAAAATTGATTAATTTTGTTATTTATTTTTTCTTACTTTGTGCTTTTCAGCCGGTTATAATTACATACGAATTTGATGATATAGCAAATATTTTGTTTATTTAATTCTTTGAACTACATATTGGTGGTGATATGAAATATTTAATTTATAACTCTATTAATATACATATTTCTATTTAATTTGATATAAGTTGAATGATGGCTTTAGGTATGGGGCTATTCGGTCTTGCATGATACTGGAGACTATGTTAAAGGAGGCATTGGCAATGCAAAGATCGGTGATAGCTTAAACTAAGGGCGTGCAAATGCACATAACAGAATGGGGTAGCAACTGATGCTTTGGTTTCTCATTCATACGAAGATATTAAAGCTATCATAAGTCTAAGCGGCATGGACTTTATTAAAATTGTATCATAACGCCCTAGGGTGTTTGGAGAGGAAGATTCTCCGGGTGATTTTTGGCCCGTTTGAATAAACAGAGAGTTGAGGAAAAGATACAACAACAAACTGTACGGGCACGGGCACCAACCTAGCCAAAAAAGTTAAAACGACAACGACTGGATTGAGTTGGCTGGAACATTGAGAGCGAATAAACAACAAAGCTTCAGCCCCAAAATTCCTTGAATCCAACCCGAGGGACGGCATAGTAAGCAAGACCGCGACTAAGGTAGCACACGCAAGTAGAAGAGTACCTTAACCAAGTTGCGTGTGAAACCGGAGACATCTAGCTAGGGATCGGGCTGGCTGAAAGAAGCTTCTTTGTCAAGGCCCTGGTCAATTCCACATCGTACCACCACCTTAAGACGGGTAGTGACGAAGATACCACAATGAACTGTCTAGTGTACCAGGACACCAAACTAACTAAAAAATTAAAAAGACAATGACTGAGGTGGCTAGGACATTTAGAGCCACTTTAGTCAGAAAAGTCTTTCAATCCAACACTGAGAGACGTCGCAGTAGGGAAAGTCCGTAACTCGGGTGGTGCACGCAAGTGGAAGAGGACTTGGCGTGCGAAACTGGAGACAGCTATTTAGGGACCGAGTTGGATGAAATAAGCTTCTTGGTTGAGGTACCTACTGGTACAGTCCAGTTAGCCCTACAATTAAGTAAGTCCGATGGTGGCTTAAGGTATAGAGCTATCCGGTCTTGCAGGATAAGGAGATACTGACAAACTGGATTGCTTCTAACTAAACTTTTAAATGCAGAAATGGATGTGTGCTATAGCTATAGAGTGGGCGTGCAGATGCACTCGACAGGGTAGGGTAAGGGTATTATCTCCAATGCTTCTGTTTCTCATCATTAAGCAGATGTTAGTTAACCTAAGTCCAATCGGTGTCAAGCTCTTGGATTACGCCAACAACATCGTATTAATGGCATCTAGAAAGTATGAGCTCGTACAATCATGCATTAACAACCCCACCCAGTAACTGCGGACTCAAAGTCAACTTACTGAAGACAGACGGGCTTCAGCTATTAAATGAACTTTATACTTATAGAGAGAGGCCAGCCAAAAGCCATGGAGCTCGTGCTGTTAGTTTTAAGATTAATCTATTACATTTATGTTAAGATTAATAAATAATAATAATAATAATATACTTATAGAGCAATTTTGTGGACCTTGAGCTAATTGTCAAATCGCTAAGCCAAGATTGATTGAAGCTTTTAGGGCTTGATTTGATTTAATAGTACCTTTTTTACGGGGGAGTTTGTTAGCCCTTGTTGCTTATCTGTATTTTTTTTTTTTTTTTGAAAATTTGATAAAAAATTCCACTGCTCCTCTCAATCTTTGTTTTTTCTTAAGAAAATTATTTCGTTTCCGGAATTGTTATTTCTACATTCAAGTGGCTTATCAAATTTCCTAGCAAAAGTTGGAACATGCAAAATATCCGTTTCCTGTTTACCTAATTTCACACTTACTTTCTCATCCTTTCTTATAGGTAAATATATATTTTCTGAATTCTCTTAATCCACTCTTATACGACATTAGCGACTGTGTTGTGCTTGTGCTGCTTTAGAATTAAAACCAAGAGTATAGTAACAAAAGAAACTCGTATCGCGCTGTGGCCTAACAAAGCTCGTGGCAGCCATAACCAAGGCTGCCACACGTATAGTATAATAGAATGAAAAATGATATTTGCATGAAAATGTTTCAAGTGTTCCGAAATCATTCTGTCTGTCGGTTTGTGTCAGAGGTTGTAAGGGGGTGGATGTGGGTGGATGTGGGTGTGGCGGGTGAGTGTCAGAAAGGATATTCTACAGCTAGGAAGGCCTTACTCACCCATATTGAAGTTGTTTTGGATTCATTCATTCACGTGCCATGGTGTGGCAGTTCAGCCACGAACATTCGCGGTTTTGGTTGCGGGCGAACACGTCTGTTACACGCCTACAAAATATAAAACAATGACTACATTCCAGTGAACACTGGCGCCCTCAAGCGTCAGAGCTGGCATATATATATTTTTTTTATTGTTTTGTTCGGGAGAGTGATTGCTGATGGATGTGGCGGTGACGACGACGATGTTGAAGGGAATGTGTGAAGGAGAAAGGCCAGGCAGGGCTGCTGGCTGATGGGTGAGGATGGAAGTGGAGGTGGTAATGGTGTAGTTACTCCTGTTTACTTGACGTGTTTCATTAATTATTGTCTCACATAAATAACCACCATTAGGGGAACACTGAGTAGTATCAGCTGGACGAGAAGGACCTACGACAGCAACAGCAACAGAGCAAACATTATTCCAACAACAAAACTGGAACGAACAACTAACGGTGAGAGAAGATATAAAACTGTTAAGGTAGGTGGTACTGGTAGGGGATTGAAGGATAGTGACTGTTGATGTGGAGTATGGAGGAGGTGCGGAACACTTGATGAAGAGGCCCAGTTCTTGTTGTATGTGCAATTACTTTACGCCATTTTCGACAAATGAAATATTGAAAGATTAATTGTTGTTGATTGTGGATCCAGACACACACACACACACACACTGTAGGCGGTGAAGCCCAATCAAACCAAACTGTATGGAACATCTTAATGGGCTGATGCGATGGTATAGTGTGTGTGGCACTCTGATGGGTGGCGGTGTACTCGTATTATAGCGAGTAACTATCATGTAGTGAGCTAGCAACGAACAGAGTGGATTTATAGTATATGAAAGTACTTGCAATTGAGAGCTCTTTGGCCAACAATTTGTGGTAACTATGGCTGATGGCTAAAGCACATACCCATGTTCAGTTCATCAAATTAAATTTGGCTTTGCTAACATAATTGATTATCGAAAAGTTAAAGTAACGAAATGATTTTGGTAATTTATTAAATATTTGCATTTTTAAAGAATTCACAGTTTTTTTTTCATTTGGAATTGAGCGGATCATAAGGCTTATGTAGTGTGAAGCTAAGTACATGATCATCTGAATCAACATGATTTTGGTTCAATTTCCAGAAAGAAGTTTTTTTTCAATTAATGAACCTAAAGAAGTCTGATGATAGGAATGGACCCTACAAAACAGCCTGTAACATTGGTGGTTAGAGTATTAGATTGCCAGATTCATATTAAAAAAGAGGACATGACAGGAGCACTGCTTACAATAAGTTTTTAAAAATTTAAAAAAATGTGTTAATACCGATGTAAGATGTGTAAATATCCCTTTTTCCTTCAGAGGAACAAAAGAAAGGCAAAACGAGAACGAATTGCGTTTTAAGGCGTTGCCATTCCTGTTACAGTGTTACCGTTGCCGTCGCATTTTCAGTTTCCCCATATCGAGAGCTAAGATGTTTACACATCTAAAATGCAATTACACTTACACATATAAACGACTCGTGCTTAAATTAAATTTAAAACTTATCTCCTATACATTTAGTTAGTATTTCCAAAAAAAAATAAAAAATTTCCAAACCGCTGTTTTTCAGCTGTCATCATATGTGTAAAAGCACTAATTTTCATCTTTGTTTTGCTTTAGTATTAAATATTCATTGAAAAAAAAACTCACCAGAATAGAGTTGTTGCCATAAACTCTATAAAGCAATTTGAATTTAAATAAATGTTTAGATTAACCCACGTTGGGCGCCATTTCCCTATCAATCGATGAATATTGAGATTAGCTTTTCTATGGTATGGCAATCGAAATTGAAATCATCATCAGAATCGTCGTGACAGTGATTTTTATTTTGTTGTCAATTCGATGGGTCTTTTTTTTTTTGTAAAGCATCGTACATATTATACTGGGATTGGAAGTTGAAGCCATCATATCTAGTATAGCAGTGATACCAGGCAACAACTATTAAATTCTATTACTATGAGGATGTGATTTTGGAATCAGTGAGGGGTTATCAGGATAAAGTATTTTTTTCTTTTTTGTGAAACAGGATGAGAGAATTTATTTTTTCTGGAATATTTTTTTTTTTTTAATTTAAACAAACTAAAATGTATTTAAAGAGAAGAACACTTTAAGAAACGTATTTACGATTTTAGGCATGTTTTACTTGTTTAAAGGTTGCAATTTCTGCTATTTTTCTATGGGTTTAGCTAAAATGAATAATAATTTGATAACAAAGAAAAAAAATATAAACGAAAAAGCTAAAATAACTCTATATTACTCCCGACAATATCTACTCTGTTCAATTTATATTTGCGTTACAGGGAAGATAGGATATTTTCCTTTCAGTCTGACCATTATGGATTTCAATAAGCTATCTCTATTTTAAAGCTCTTGCAGGGTTGCCGTAGTGAGCATTTAAAATTGCCGCAATCATTGCTATCAAAAGCTCTAAAAAAGCTTAAATCCTGAATGTTACATAGCAAAAACCAAACAAAATGGCATATGAATTTCCATCAACTGGGCAATGGTAACTTTGATTCAACACAATGTCAATAAGGGTTGGCGATCAGTCTCCCTCTCCTTTCACCCGGGGAGCAGATAGGTCGTGGTATGATGTACGTGAGCTCAAAGAAGATAACACAAACAATTTAAATGTAAGTCAGTGATTCTATTTCTTATTTCAGTCGCATTTTCATAAGCAAGCAGCAGCAGGTACCAGTGTTTCTGAAAAGCTCTCCCATAAGGCCTGTAATGCAAATATAAATTGAACAGAGTATAACAACATGCAGGTTGGAATGATTGAGAGTGTAACTCAATAGGCTTTCGTGCCAGTAAGTTAGTTTTGTTTTTAATCTGGAATTGATTGCAGAGAAAAAAAATGTAAATATTTTTATAAAGGGTTTATTCCTCGTCGTTCTTTGGAATTAGGCATTCCACAAACGTCATTACACCGTATTTTGCATAAAGACTTGGGTCTTAAGGCTTATAAAGTTCAGTTAACACAAGAACTCAAGCCGGCTGATCATCAACAACGTCGTGTCTTTGCTGATTGGGTCCTTGAAATGCATAAAAATGATCCGGAATTTCATCGAAAAATCATCTTGACTGATGAGGCCCATTTCCACCTCGGAGGCTACGTCAACAAGCAAAACTGTCGCATCTGGGGCGACAGAGTTATTGTTGAAAAGCCTCTCCATCCTCAACGCGTGACTGTTTGGTGCGGTTTATGGTCCGGCGGGGTCATTGGACCTTACTTTTTCAAAAATGAGGCTGGAGCAACAGTTACGGTCAATGGATTGCGCTATCGAGAGATGATTAATGATTTTTTATGGCCGGAATTGGATGGTATTGATCTGGACAACGTTTACTTTCAACAAGACGGCGCTACGTGCCACACAAGCAATGAAACCATCGATCTTTTACGGGAAAAGTTTCCGGACCGTGTTATCTCTCGAAGAGGTGATCACAATTGGCCACCGAGATCTTGTGATTTAACACCTTGCGACTTCTTCCTTTGGGGCCACGTGAAAGATAAGGTCTACGCCAACAGCCCAGCGTCGATTCAAGACCTCAAAGATGGAATTCGTGAGGCTATCGAGGACATAAGGCAGCCACTTTGCGATTTGGCTATGAAAAATTTCATGAAAAGGATATGGTCCTGTAAGCGTGGTCGTGGCGGCCATTTGGCTGATGTTGTGTTCCATTATTAACGGCATACCTTCCTCTTTATAATGAAATAAACATCCGATCATTTATCTCAAAAAGTGCCATTTTTCTTTGAATATCAAAATAACACCTCTTATTGGAAAACCCTTTATATACCAGGGAGCCCAAACAAGACCTTACAATGTTATAAATATTTTCGAAATATTTTGTATAATGTTTTAGACGTAAGGATTGGGCGATTTAATAATGGAATACTACACGATCGCACAGCGAACACAAAAATGTCCAATTATTTATGGAAAATCGCCAGTCAATAATTTACATAAACTGACACATTTATGGTGTTCAAAATGTTCCAACAGCTGTGACAATTCGTCCTTTGGTGAACAAATCTGAGCGATATGGGAACGTTAGAGATGTGAAAGTACGGGCAGACCTTGTTATAGACGACCGGCTGAAAACATCCAGTTTTGCAGCTGGTCCTAACACATCGACACGACAACGTTCAACACAGTTGATTATACCACGTGTCACGATTTTGAAAAAAAGATCTGCACCTGAACTCTTACAAAATTCCAGTTGGTCCAAAAGCTCATTTCTGGTGATCCAGAATAACGTTTAGAGTACTTCAGAGCTTTTTACATTTACAAATAGGAAAGTCTTATTTTTCCCACCCTGTGCTATCCAACCTTTAAAAATCCTCCCTTTAACTTTTTAGTGAATAAATTATCATAGTTCAACTGAAAGTGCAATATAATTCATAATAATTTCACCGTCACACGAGAACATTTAACTTGAAAAAAAGCCAAGTGTACATACAACGCCAACGGTACTATGGTCGTGGTGTGTATTATTAAAATTCATTTCATTTTGCAGGACACTTGCAAGCAACACATATTATATCGTTCCTTCCCAACAATTGCATTAAAACCATACTGAAGATTAAAATTATTCATAGAAATGAAGATTTATATGTAGAGATGTGATGTAGGAGTGAATATTTTTTAAATAAAAAGGATAACCGGAATAAATAAACTTCAGTTGAAAATGCCGAGTGTCGCATAGGAAACAAAATGTATGTCTTAAATTATCATTTAATTGCTGCTTAGTGTACATCCTTTGAATCTTCTAATGAACTTATTAATAGGGAAATACGAATCAACAAGTTAAGTGACTTTGGTAGTTCGAAACAGTAAATATTTTGTTTAGTAAGTGTATTTTTAGGGAGTCAAACCAATACATCATTGATTCATTCAGACTCCCTTAAACACTCTCGAAATAAATATTTTAAGTGATTTTTAGCGTTTTTTCACAATCTCTATGTCAAGCAGAGCACTTATTTTATATTAGAAAAGAAATTCTAGATTTTAATCAAATTTAATATTTCGATGATGGAGAAGTTTACAAAAATAGCCCAAGAAAATTAGTTAGAAATTGTATGTACTTTAATTTTGGCCTTCAGTGTTTTGGACGAAAAACCGTTAGAAATGGAGAAAAACCGTGTTTTTTTCTGGAGAAAAACCGTGTTTTTTTCTGGAAAAAAAACTTTTTTTGGCTATTGACCGTTATACTGAAATAAGCACCCAACCAATCAATGGGGACTTTTTAGGATTTATAAAGCAGGGTATAAAGAAGATTTACGATTTTTTCCGTAACAAAATCCTAAATTTTTTGAGCTAAAAATCCTTTTGCAGTAAAATGCAATTCTTTACAACGGGTATGATTAATTTAACGTTTTGTTTTTGTAAATAGGTCTTTTTGGCAGACCACCCGTGACTGGTGTCATGCTGTCATGTTATTTTTAATTCAGTATTGTTTGACAAATTATCGCATGGAAAGACTCACCTACACAAATCTGCACTGTAGGACTGAAGGCATTGGCCAGATTAGATACAGTTGATCGTTATGTCATAAAACAATGCTGTTTCGAATTGATCAAATATCTTATTTGAATAATTTATTTGCTGTAAATAAAGGGTGTTTTTTTTAAGACGTGTGGTTTTCAATCTAGCAACACTTTTTTCGGAGTTGGTCTTTTTGACAGCTGTCACTTGATTTATGCTCAGTTTGATTTGCCATTTCATAATTAATAGACTCCTGGACAACGTTTGCAAATCGTGCAAATTTATTACAAAAATAATGGTTCGGTTCGCGCGACGCATCGCGCGCTGCGTCCAATGTTCGATGAAGCTCATTTTTGGTTGAATGGGTATGTACGTTAATAAGCAAAATTGTCGTATTTGGAGTGATCATAATCCACAAGCGATTGTTGAGACGCAGCCGCCGCGCCGTTACATTCTCAAAAAGTCACTGTTTGGTGTGCTCTATGGCGAGAGGGAATCATTGATCCATATTTCTTCAAAAATGAAGCCGGCCATAATGTTACAGTCAATGGGGAACGCTATAGAGGCTCGATTAATGACTTTTTCGTGCCTGAATTGGAGGGTGTTGATGTGAACGACCTTTGGTTCCAACAAGACCGCGCTACACGCCATACAGCCAACGAAACAATCAATTTATTGAAGGGAACTTTTGGTGAGCGTATTACCTCGCGTCGTGGGCCTGTGGCGTGGCCTCCAAGATCGTGCGATTTAAAACCGCTGGACTATTTTTTGTGGGGTTATCTGAAATCACTTGTCAACGCAGGTAAGCCCGAGACAATTGTCGCCTTGGAAGAGAATATTCGGCTTGTTATTGCTGACATACGGCCCCAATTGCTGCAAAAAGTCGTCGAAATTTGGGCCTCTCGGCTGGAATTTATTCGAGCCATCCGCGGCGGCCACTTTCCCGAAATAATAATAATGGCAAACCCTTATCTTTATAATAAAGCTAAATTCTTGGCCATAACATTAAATTATATGCGTTCTATTTTTTCTTGAAAACCACACGTCTAAAAAAAATACCCTTTATTTCCCATGGCTAAAATAGGTTAAGGATAAAATACGAGCAACTTGACAGAAGCAACATCCAATTTCCATTGTGGCCAATGTTATTGCAAATAGACTTTCGCCATTGTTTTTTGAGAAGAGTGCTCCGCGTTTCTTCAATAAATTAAAAACCATTTTACAATTTATTGATTTATTTCTAACTAGCTCATAATTTATTATAAATAATCACCAATGCAAGAAATGATATGCAAAAATTGATTAAAAAAATGTACACACGCATTGTAGTGTATTTGTTGTTTTTTGATTCGTATAATTTTTTTTGTATAGGACAACCCACATTCATAGGTTTTCCATTCAGTGCGTCGCGTTGTCCTAAGGATGTAAATCAATTTTTATGATACAGAGAAAGTCCTTTTTATGAATTTTTATTGTTTTCCTTGAACATCAAATATCTATTGTGCTTATATTGAGTGTGTGCGTCTATTGTTGTGAAGGAAATTTATTACTACAACGCAGCGACTTGTGTAGTTTTTTTTTAAATTTTTTTTATTGTTGTTATGTTATATTTATTGATCTGAAAAAGGATTCTTTATCTGGACTGCACGTGTGTATAATGTCAACAACACCAAATTAAAAAAAAAAAGATAAATAAAAATTGATAGGGAATGCATTTTACGAGCAAATATTTTAAATATTTTAATAAAATTTAAAGAAAAAAATGCAAGAATTTGCTATTTGATTTTATTATAAATAAAACATATTTCGAAAGGTAGGTATTGGTATTCCTTGAATTACATATTTATAATAAAAATGTTTGTACCTACCTATTCGAGGAAATTGTAACAATCGAAACCTTTTTAAATTTAACTTCAGGTGTTAATTTATCAAGAGATGATGATTTTTTTGGTAGCCAAACTTCACGAATGTGGAATTCTTTGCCCCCGCAACAGCTCAATTTTGTATTACCATTTCAATATCCACATATTTCAAACAAATGTACGTATTTACTCAATTTTCAATCCTATTTGGACTTATGTTAACGCTCAGACAGTGTTTATTGAATAAAGTAATTTTTTCTTCTTATTTAATTTGAATTTAATTTAAATAAAAATTCAAATTTCAACTTGATATTTTCTCATATTCCCTGACTAAAAATTAAACACATATCAAAGAAGCTAAATGAATTGGAAAACAATTGTGAAAATTAATTTATTTTATTTGTCTGCGATGAAAAAAAGAAATGCCTAAATGAAAAATATACGTTCTTCATAATACACGCACAGAACTTGTAAACAAAAATACCATAACGATGGGTGTATGTATTCGTATTGACATAGAAACAGAATATTGGATTTTCTCAGAGGCCAATGAAGATTTTTCCAGACAGCAAATATTTAATTAAATCCCTTAAGTTAGTAAAGGTCATTAATCTTTAACATGCAATATTGTGAAATAAATTATATTTACATATTATGAAAGAAAGAATCAGTGACTGATTCATTCACTTAAATCATCATGGTAGATATAATTAGTTCTTTAATTTACAAGTAAAGGGTTTTCCAATAAGAGTTGTTATTTTGATATTCAAAGAAAAATGGCACTTTTTGAGATAAATGATCGGATGTTTATTTCATTATAAAGAGAATGGTATGCCGTTAATAATGGAACACAACATCAGCCAAATGGCCGCCACGACCACGCTTACGGGACCATATCCTTTTCATGAAATTTTCCATAACCAAATCGCAAAGTGTCCTCGATAGCCTCACGAATTCCATCCTTGAGGTCTTGAATCGACGCTGGGCTGTTGGCGTAGACCTTATCTTTCACGTGGCCCCAAAGGAAGAAGTCGCAAGGTGTTAAATCACAAGATCTCGGTGGCCAATTGTGATCACCTCTTCGAGAGATAACACGGTCCGGAAACTTTTCCCGTAAAAGATCGATGGTTTCATTGCTTGTGTGGCACGTAGCGCCGTCTTGTTGAAAGTAAACGTTGTCCAGATCAATACCATCCAATTCCGGCCATAAAAAATCATTAATCATCTCTCGATAGCGCAATCCATTGACCGTAACTGTTGCTCCAGCCTCATTTTTGAAAAAGTAAGGTCCAATGACCCCGCCGGACCATAAACCGCACCAAACAGTCACGCGTTGAGGATGGAGAGGCTTTTCAACAATAACTCTTGGGTTTTCCGAGCCCCAGATGCGACAGTTTTGCTTGTTGACGTAGCCTCCGAGGTGGAAATGGGCCTCATCAGTCAAGATGATTTTTCGATGAAATTCCGGATCATTTTCATGCATTTCAAGGACCCAATTAGCAAAGACACGACGTTGTTGATAATCAGCCGGCTTGAGTTCTTGTGTTAACTGAACTTTATAAGCCTTAAGACCCAAGTCTTTATGCAAAATACGGTGTAATGACGTTTGTCTATTTGCCTAATTCCAAAGAACGACGAGGAATGGACAAACCTGGGTTTTCTTCAACACTTTGGGCTACAACAGCAATATTCTCAGTTGTTCTTGAGCGACGTGCACGGGTTTTATTCTTCACATCACTAACTTGTCCCAACAGCTCGAATTTGTCCACCAATTTCTGTATTGCGGTCCGACAAGGTGCTTCACGACGACCCAAAAATGTTTTAGTTTTACGAACCGTCTCTGCCAAATTTTTACCATTTTTATAGTGAATTTTAATAATTTCAATGCGTTGTTCAAGCGTGTATCGTTCCATTTTATCAATTATCAACATTAAGCTACATATTTCAAGCTAAAATGTTAAGCCACAATTGTGCATTAAAATAATAACAAAAGCACAACAAATTTCATACTAAGAACGTGATTCAGTTAATGTTAATAATTATAGGGTGAAATGAGGTAAAAATAAAAAATTGTCCGATTTAAGAAATTGTTTGAAGTTTTCGTTTAAAATGTTTTTCTCAGGAAATAGCTTCAGGGAATTGTTTTTTTTTAGGGAGTAAAAATAAAAAGAAATAGGGTTTAAGATATTCTTTATGTAATTGAAAGGTTGTTTATTAGTAGATGGCCTCAGGGATTTTTTCAGAATATTGGTATTTAGAGGGTGAAATGGGGTTAAAATGAAAACTAGCATCTGATTTAAAAAATTCTGTTTGTGTTGGAAAGATTATTTTTTAAAAATTTTATATTTATAGAGTGAAATGGGATAAACACAAAAAAAGTGGTTTATTCTTTCTGCGTTGGGAAAATATAAAGGTTAGACGTAGGTGATCATATATTAACGAATTTTAGCCATTCATAACGTGAAGTGGGTCAAAACTGAGTAAGTAGTATTCAATAACAAATAGTAACTCAAATATTTATCTATATTTTCTTTTGTAATTTTTAAGCGAAGTTTAGATTTGTCTACCCGTGCGAAGCCGGACGGGTCAGCTTGTCCAATATAAATATTAAATTAACCAAAAAGAATTTATAAGTGAGTGCGAAATAAAGAACCAAGATGGTGGAGGCCAAGTCTGTGGAAAATTAAGCACACCACCAGCACCTTTTGGCTTTGCTAGGGTGGTCGGTACTAAAATTCATTTTAATTAAACAAAAATCAGAATCTTAAAAAGTGAAACTTGGTTGGATAAGGAAGCTAATAACTTGAGCTCTAATAATCGGATCTTTATGATTAAGGCCTTTAACTAACGGTAAAATGTTAGGATACATATAGAGTTAAGTCAAGGGACCCAGGCAAATCGGACAAGTTTGGGTATTTAAGGTAAAGGTCTTTTAATTCAGATAAAATATCAGCTTGCACTCTGTATTATGTGTACAAAATTCAATATCAAGAACTATTATTTTTTTTTGTTATAAAATAGTATTCCATGGTCGCATGGCTACACCTAGAGACACATTTGGACTTTCTGCAACTGAAGCCTCAGCGGCAGCAATATTCTCGACACTACGGGCACTTCTTTGTCTCACGGCACGGGAATTTATTTGTATTTGTATTTATTTGTATTTATTAACAATTATTCATGATACATATAAGATATAAATTTTACATCTTTTAAGTTGTACATGCTTAAATCATTGTTCAGAGTTTAAATATAAATTTCAATTAAAATCAGAAAAATCCAATATAGTATTTGTAATTCAAAGAGAAAAAAAAAAAAATAAGTAAAAAGAAGAAAAGGGGGAAAAGAAAAAAAAAAGTAATAATAAAGGAAGTATTAGAAGTTTACAGCAAAATATTGAAAAGCTTTTTTTTCGAAAGTGCTCGTGTTAGTTATACACCTTATACTGAGGGGAATTTGGTTCCAAAGATGAATGGCGTGAACAAAAAATTGCCTTGAGGTCACCACAAATTTATGCTTGGGCAGAATTATTTGCAATGTTCGGCCACTTCTAGCAAAATTGATATGATCAAATAGATACTTTGGTCTTCCTGATTGTATGACTTTATGCAATAATATCAACGTATGATATTTCAAAAGGGCTGTTAAAGAACAGCCTGTTATTTGTTTGGTGAAGCCGGAAATATGATCATATCTTCTCAAATTAAAAACATACCTCGCACAACTATTATATATGCTACATTAAGTTTTCTATTAGATTCGTAGTCCATATTAGAAAAAAGTTGACAACTGTACAAAAATAAAGGCAAAATAAAAGATTTTACTAAATTAAGCTTAACGTTAGTTGGTAAATATTTGGAAGTAGGACTTAAACCGCGAAGTGCGCCATATATTTTCGAAATTGTCTTGTTGATATGTACATTCCAATCCAAGTTATTATTGAAATAAACTCCAAGATTCTTTATATTTTCAACATAGTCTATAGGAGTCTGATTGAGAAAAAGAATAGGAAATTGTTCATTACATTTACTTCTGGTTAAGATCATGGCTTTTGTTTTCGCAGGATTGAGATTTAGTTTGTTCTCAACCGTCCAGGCAGAGATTTTACATAACTCTTGAACATTTGTACTGTGCCTGTGGATTCAAATTTTTCCACTAGACGCTCAATTGTTGATCTGCTAGGACGATTATGACGACCATAAATTGGACGTAGCGCTCTTAACGTTGAGGCCACTGACTCCGAATTTCGGTAGTAAATTTTAATAATTTCGAGTCGTTGTTGGCTCGTATATGTTTTCATCATGAAATGGCAAACCTTACTGAAGAGAAATGTCAAAAGAGCGGCAAGAAATATGGCGTCGTTTGCTGTCCCTGTTGCTCTACTTTAAATTTAAAAATTATTTATTTACAAACATTTAAATTTGAATTGTCGCTATTTTATGTTGTTTGGTGGAAATTTTAAGAAATATACAGAAGAGGCAGTAATATCAGGATTTTACCCATATTTAATACGTCTAAATTACCTGTTTTCATTTCTCTCTGTCGCTTGTTTTCACCTTCATGTAACTACTGGTAATAATAAAAAAAATTATAACGGAAATATATTTCATTCGAATCGCAACAATTTCACCTCAAAAACAAAATGAGTTTTTTTCAGAGGTACCTCCTCTTTCGAGGAAGTGACAAATCCTCCAAGAGTATCTATAAATGCCTTCTTATCATACGTTAATTCCATCTAATTTTTACTATTCAGAAATGGTGGAGAGTTGTATGTCACTATAGTCCCTATAGTTCTCCACGAGCTGTCGCTCCACCAATGTATGTATGTATGTATAATATATTTATTTATAAATGTGACAATGAACATCATTAATTATACTACAATTTGCATATCAACTAAAGTAACAAAACAAAAATCTGTTGTACTGTCACACCATTTTTAGCTATGAAGATTAATCATACATTGAAAATGATTTATCGAATATTTTAAGGAATAATATTATGGAGGTAATTGTCAAGGGGTTTGATATAGTTAACACCGTGCAATGATACTATCTTTTATTGCGTTATATGGAATTATGACTTGATGTTGGGGCTGGATGAATTTATTATGACAAAATATGATAGCTTACAAAATTAGTCAAATTATATAAAGTATGATTAATGATTAGAAAATATGTCATCATGAATGCGGTTCATTAAAATTTCCTGTGTTTAAAAACCATATTTTTGTTTTAAAGAATTTTGTCAAGTCTTTTGACATAGAAATAAAAATTATTGTCTAACCTTCAGTTTTTGTAAAATAGTGTGTAATGAATTCAGAACAAATATATACATACATATGTAATGGGTGATTTTTTAAGAGGTTTAGAACTTTTTTTAAAAAAAAAACACAAATAATTCGAAAAAATGAATGAAATATTTATTTGAATCGATAGTTTGAACCTTGCAATTTAATGTTTAAAGATAATTTCATGCAAATGTTGACCGCGGCTGCGTCTCAGGTAGCCCATCCGCTGAGTCCAATTTTGGCATACTCTTTCACACATATCGGCCGGTATCTCACGAATGAATGCATGGATGTTGGCTTCCAGTGCGTCAATCGAAGCGGGCTTGTCCCTATAGACATTAGCCTTGACATACCCCCACAAAAAATAATCTAATGGTGTCAAATCGCACGATCTAGGCGGCCAATTGACCGGCCCGAAACGTGAAATTAACTGTTCACCAAACTCGCCTCGCAATTGTGCCATTGTTTCGCGTGCTGTGTGGCATGTGGCACCGTCTTGTTGAAACCACATATCATGCAAGTCAAGAACTTCCATTTCGGGCAAAAAAAGTTTGTTATCATCGCTCGGTAGCGTTCACCATTGACAGTAACGCTGCGATTCGCATCATCTTTGAAGAAATAGGCCCAATAATGCCGCCGGCCCATAAACCGCACCAAACAGTGGCTTTTTCGGGATGCATTGGTAGCTGTTGCAATGCTTCTGGCTGATCTTCACTCCAAATGCGGCAATTTTGCTTATTTACGTACCCATTCAACCAAAAATGAGCCTCATCGCTGAACACAAGCAGCGCGCGATGAACATTTCGAACCGAGCACGAATTTTGATAGTAAAATTCAATAATTTGCAAGCGTTGTTCATTTGTAAGACGATCCATGGTTAAATTGCAAACCAAACTGAAGCTGTTTGACAGCGACACAAGGTACTAAACACACGTCAGCTGTCAAAACCAGTGTTGCCAAAACCAAACCAGCCAAAAAATCACCCGTTATATACAACTTTTTATTTAGTCTGATTAAAAAATCCGGCAGCGGGAGTCAAATTCACTTTCAAAACTACGCCAGAATGCGAGTATGTGACTCCACTCTCAATATATAAATACTCTCTATCTGCACCAAAAATGTTGTGAATTTAAAATTAATCCTTAGGCCCAATATACTTTGGTATACAAACGTGAATGAATAATCCTCCACTAACCGGGAGTAAAATGTTTCTGATTCCATAATCGAAATGATTATTTTTTTTACCTGCTGAGTAAGTTACTATTTTTCACAATATTCTATAAATTTTAAATAAATGAAAAAAAAAAAACAGTCTTCAAAATCTATTCATAGAGATAAAAACCCAGAAATGACTCTCTGCTTGCTGCATAGCATAGCTATAGCAACAAATCGCTACGGTTAAAAACCAATTAAAGATTCCCATCACATTTTGTTCGGTTTGGTGTGTCTAGAAGGAGTGTACGCGGGCTGTACTTCTCTTCTTCAATTCCTTGAATTGCTATAAAAGATAAGGAGTGTTGTTGTTTGTCCAACTGAAATTATTGCAGCTCTCCCTATATTTTTACTGTTTAAGGTGGGGGGATAAGACTTCAATTTAGTGTAAGTAGTTGGAAAATAAAATCGTTTAGCAGGAGAAGCAAAATAATTACACTATGAAATTTATGATATTTTACTTCGTTTATAGTACAGATCTCTCTCTCTCTCTTTCCATGTTCCTCCTTTGTTACCTTCATCGGTTCGGTTTGGTAAAAAGCCCTTCTGGGTCTGGAATAAGGTTGCATTTGAAATTGGTGCTTAGTTAGATTTTTTATCATCCTTGAATATAAAAAAGAAATTACCAAGAAGATTGGAGAAGAAAATTAAAAATCATAGCAATTGCTGTTAGTTTAAGGTTTCGTAAATTATATACCTATGGTATGAATCTTGCTCTTATTTACCGTACAAATAGCCCACCTATTTTCTTGAATCCTCAAATCAGGTTTTTTAGCAATATTAATGCAGAGTTAATATTTACAAGCATTCGTAATTCAAATCAAACGTATAAGCTATTGGGTAGGTAGGTACACGATGTAGGTCGTAGGCCCGGGTTTAAACATTTTTCGATCGGAATTTAGAAACTTAGATTTTTTTGTTTTAACTCAAATTCAAGTCAACGAACGTGGTGGCATGACTGCTCGTGGAGAGACAGAGTCCAGAGACTTACAACTCTCAACCATGCCTGTGTGCTTGGTGTTTGTTTCAGGAATGGAGGGCCTAAAATTGTCTGTTGAATCCGAACGGCTAAAGTGAGAGGCACTTATTCATATGACAAGGGATATCCTCTTGGAGGATTTTTCACTTCCTTGCCAGGGGCAGTAGCCGTTTTTTTTATTTGGTGGACGAGGCTTGGAACCGAACCCAGAACTCTAGCAGACAGTCCAACGCACTAACCTTAAGGCCACTGGCTACTACAATTTGGTGATTGGGTCATGTTTAATTTTAGTGTTTCGTTCCAGTGTAATTCTATTGGTTTAAACAATTTTGTTCTGGGGCTCCGAGATCTTAGCACCCTACACGTGGAATATTTTTTGGAGAGTATCCCACAGAAGGGGTGCTAAAATCCCGGAGCCTTCCAATGGCCAAAAAATGGAGTTTTCTTATCATAAATCAATTTTGCAGTTTTGCATTTTTTTGCAAATTTATTTTACTTGCACCACTAAACACCAAGATCCCAATTGTCCACCAAAAACTTATCACTAATCCCTTGACTTATCATGAATATTGATAACATTTTGTCATCCCACCGCAAATAATTATATCAAAATTCAAGTTGCTAGGTGGTTGATTAGTGAGAAGTTGTTAGAGTAATAGGACTCAGTTCAACGGTCAGCCATCACTTTGACAGCTACCTGCTCTAAATCATCAGAATAATAATTACTAACAGGTAATTGGAATGGGAGTAGATAATTTCCATTTGACAATTCACAAATAACGGGTGATTTTTTGGCTGGTTTGGTTTTGGCAACACTGGTTTTGACAGCTGACGTGTGTTTAGTACCTTGTGTCACTGTCAAACAGCTTCAGTTTGGTTTGCAATTTAACCATGGATCGTCTTACAAATGAACAACGCTTGCAAATTATTGAATTTTACTATCAAAATTCGTGCTCGGTTCGAAATGTTCATCGCGCGCTGCTTGTGTTCAGCGATGAGGCTCATTTTTGGTTGAATGGGTACGTAAATAAGCAAAATCGCCGCATTTGGAGTGAAGATCAGCCAGAAGCATTGCAACAGCTACCAATGCATCCCGAAAAAGCCACTGTTTGGTGCGGTTTATGGGCCGGCGGCATTATTGGGCCTATTTCTTCAAAGATGATGCGAATCGCAGCGTTACTGTCAATGGTGAACGCTAACGAGCGATGATAACAAACTTTTTTTTGCCCGAAATGGAAGTTCTTGACTTGCATGTTATGTGGTTTCAACAAGACGGTGCCACATGCCACACAGCACGCGAAACAATGGCGCAATTGCGAGGCGAGTTTGGTGAACAGTTAATTTCACGTTTCGGGCCGGTCAATTGGCCGCCTAGATCGTGCGATTTGACACCATTAGATTATTTTTGTGGGGGTAAGTCAAGGCTAATGTCTATAGGGACAAGCCCGCTTCGATCAACGCACTGGAAGCCAACATCCATGCATTCATTCGTGAGATACCGGCCGATATGTGTGAAAGAGTATGCCAAAATTGGACTCAGCGGATGGGCTACCTGAGACGCAGCCGCGGTCAACATTTGCATGAAATTATCTTTAAACATTAAATTGCAAGGTTCAAACTATCGATTCAAATAAATATTTCATTCATTTTTTCGAATTTTTTGTGTTTTTTTTTTTTTAAAGTTCTAAGCCTCTTAAAAAATCACCCATTATAATGCCAAAACTTCAGAATTCATTAAACTGCGTTCCATTGGATTGTAGAATATGTGAATACGTAGGTTAATCCAATGAAACTGTTGACATTGGACTCACTCTTTTCACTTTTTTGACGTAATAAAAACTTCTTTTGTTCATACACAAACTGATATGAACACATTTGACTCACTTTGATGAATTATTTAGAATTTTTGTTGATTAAAAAACTTAAATCTCATAAAATTAATATGTTTTCAATTGAACAAAATAGATTTTGCAGTGTTTAAGTTCCAAAGATAAAGTACAAAAAGAAAAAGAAAACGGCAAAATAAAATCCACAAGCGTGGATTCCCATGAAGTGGGAGTGAGAAAAGTACAGAGACGTCAACAACAGTCATCAAAATGACATCAGATCAAAAAAAATCAGGTAGTGCAATGAGTTGATGAATGCACCAAACATTATTGAATGTTTCAAAATTAATATTTCAAAAATTCATGCAACTACAATCAATTTTATTTGGCAAACAAAAAACTAACAAAACACTCACCAAATTATGAAAAAAACTGCTGGTAAACAAACTGTAAATTTACTTTAAAATTGAAACAAAATTAACACAACACTACAAGTAAAATAACATTTTTATAAATTAAAATTAAAAACAAACACTCTTATCCAAGAACCACGACACACTCTGTTTCGTTAATACGTAAAATATTATAAATGCAAAAAAAAAATAATAGACATTAAGCAAGAAACCCCGAGGAATAAGCACTTTGATCTACGAACATTGAATCTAAATGACCGACGCCAAGCTCTACTTCACTGAACTGATAAGGATAACTGAATAAAAAAGAATACTTTTTCTCTCTGAAGAAAAAATAAGGAAACCGATGGTTTTTTTTTGCGAGAGAGAGGGAGAGCTTACCAACTGCAGCCTGCAGTTGATCGGTTCGGTAGCACGTCACAACGTGAATAAGAATAAGCATTGAAATCGGGAATGTAAACAAAGAACAAACTTTTTTCTCACTACTACTAGTCTAGTCAATAGCCGATTTTCTCTTTCTCTTTTTGTTTTTGTTTCTTTTTTATCTGAGCGCTCTGAAGAGTTCAAATTCAAAACTTTTGTTTCTTTTTTCGTTCAGAGAGCGGTTATTCTAACAAGACAGCGAACTCTACGGCCAATTTTCAAGAATAGTTGTTAACAGTTCAATGGGGGAACGGGACAAAACATATTTAAGTATATGACATTGAAAGGCGAAATTTAATAGATAGTATTTACAAATGTACATAATTCATCTGTTTGTTTTCTTCCCGAAACTAATGCTCCATTTACACGACTGACAAATTGGCATTTTTCTGTCACTATACTGCCAAAAGAATTCATTTTTCCATTGTCCTGTCATTTTTTTGACAGTTAAAGGCCAGAATACTGCCAATTTGTCAGTCGTATAAATTCAGCATTAAACATATTCCCGTGATTTTCTAGGGGCCCGAAAATTGAAAAATCATTCATGCTTTCGAAATTGAGCACCTACTTGTGCGTTATCGGTCATGAAAAAAACTCACGCTCGCAGAGATATAGGCCCTGAAAGAAAATTATGAGAAGGCTTAAGTGATATCACTTTAACTGCTGAAGCTCGAAAAGATGTAAATGGCGTTTTAAAATACATGAACAGATTTTAATGTTTCCTGATGTCTTCGATTTGGTGCAAGGTTCTGAGCGTTATAGATGAAAGAAGCATCACCCTTCAAGCCAGAGTCATCTCTATTGACGTTGAAATTCAAAAAATCTACAGTTTTATCTCCGATTTGCAACTGATTCGTAACCAATGGGATCGCGCATTTTGTTGGTTGCGGTTCAAATGGGAGATATTTCAGAATCGTTGTCATCGACCCAAAGAAGACAATCAATGGGTAGAAAAAACTGGAACAGATGAGTCAACAAATTTCAAAAGAAACAACTTTCACCTCATACTTGATTCAATTATATCTTGAATTTCTAATCGGTTCGATGCCATGCAAAATTTGAATGCGACGAAACTGAGATTCGAAATTCCGCTGCAAGCTTTATCCAAAAGTACAAATCGCATGTATTTCAAGAGTTGGAGGAAGAACTAATTCATCTGAGAAACATTTGTGAAGTCAACTTCGCAGCAGAACTTCCACCGTTCAGTTTGCTATTAATACAATTTTTTCCACAACTTGGAGTCGTCCCAAACATTTGTGTTGCTCTGAGTGTGTATTTTCCACCATAATGAAAAAGTTTAAATTAAAACGTTAAACAATAAACAGATTTTTAAATAAAGAAAAATTTGAACTGTTATACTAATAGAATCTGTTTTATTCTCATAGTTAAAGATCTTCATGCTAATTTTGTTTAATAATAAAAAATGTATCATTCTTTCTATTCATTTTAACTAGTGCCTCGCTATTAGCAATAAACATTTGGCCCTTCATGTTCATGCAGTTTAAAAAAAGAGCCCGAGATTTTTCCGTCCCAGGCCCAGGATTCCCCTGAACGGCCTTGGTCTAATTAAACAGCACTTTGTGTTAATCGATATCGAATTAGCAGCTTCTTAACTGGTTCAGAAACAAATCCAAGCCATGAGTCCATCGTCCATGGCTTCAGGGTAATAACCACTCTTACCAAACAAGCATTTTCTTTTTGTTCGTTTTAGTTTTAGAATTCAACACTGACTGCCATAGAAGAACTACACAAAAGTTTTCCTTAGAAGCAGTTGGCCTCACTGTAGAAGATCAAATTAATGATTTTTGATTCTAAAAGTTCGTCCAGGCTTATTAAACTAATCTCTCACTCTGACCAAAGCATCAAAATAGTGATGAATTAAATGAATAACTAGCTGGTCCGCCCGCCTTCGCACGGGTAGCCAAACCTAAGCTTCGCATAAAAATTACCACAGAAAATATTTTTTTTTAAGTTTTTGTAATAGATAATTAAGTTTCTGGATTTTAACCCACTTCACGTTATGAAAGGCTAAATTTGTAAAAATGTGATACTCTTAGTCCAACCTTTATTGCTTTCACTTAAAAGAAAGAATTTTTAAAATTCGAAAACCACTGTTATATTTTTATCCAAATTCACTCTAAAAACAGCATTTTCTTAAAATATCCTTTCAAACACAAACAGAATTTTCGAAATTGGATACTACTTTTGGTTTTTACCCCCTTTTACCCTATAAATACCAAATTAAAAAAAAAATATTCCTTAAGCCATCCTCTCAAAATAACCTTTCAAACATAAAAAGAATTTTTTAAATCGGTCATATTTTATTATTACTCTATTTCACCCTACAAATATTAAAATTTTTGAAAAAGAATATCCCTGAGGCCATTTTCTCGATTTTATTCTCATTTTCGTTTTCATTCTCATTTTCATTTTCATTCTCATTTTCATTTTCTCATTTTCAAATGAAAATGGGAGGGACAGTAAAAATGAGAATGAGAGTGAAAATGAAAATAAGAAAATCGGACATCCCGTTTTTGTTTTTACTCCACTTCAGCTTTAAAATATCAATTTTTTGAAAACAAATTTCGTAAAGCTATCCTTTAGAAAAACCCTTGATATAAACATACGTTTTTACCCCCATTTCACCCTATAATTAATAAATTTTTGAAAAAAAAACCCTAAAGCCATCTACACTTAAAACGACCTTTCAAATACAAACAGAAATTCCCCTTAAGCCATTGCCTTTAAAACAAAACAGAAAAATTTCTTAAATCAAACATTTTTTTCATTTTTATCCCATTTTTCACTACAAAAAAACAAAATTTTGGAAAAGAATATCCCGAAAGCCATTTCCTAAGAAATACCTTTCAAACAAAATAAGAACTTCTTAAAACGGATTTTTATTTTTACCCCGTTTCACCCTACAAATAGTAAAGTTTTGAAAAAATAAATATCTTTACTGACATTTACTAAGAATAACCTTTGAAACGAACGTAAAGTTCATTGTCATGATCCAAGGAATGAATCTTTTCACCAAGTTTCGTGAAAATTAGTTTAGTACTTTAGTGGAACAAACAGACAAACACATTTTCACATTTATAATATTATTAGGATATTAAAATTCAGTTTTTACCATTTAAAAAAAAAATGAATAAAACTGAAAATAATGTTAAGATAAGGTCAGCCATCATATGGACAACATGATGATATGCTGTCTTGCTTATATTCAAGCTTGCTATGTGAAGCAAATATGTATCTCTGCTTCTCTTTATGGTATAGGTACATTCATTCACACTATACGATCCGAAACAGGAAGTAAAAATGCAATTATCCTTCTGTTGATGCACAATTAAGCAGCTTCTCCTGCAGTTTTACTCAGTTTAGTTATATACCAGGTTGCTGGTCCTGCTGGTTTATTTTTCAATGAAAGGATAGAAAAAAAGTACTAAGGGGGGTTGAGCATTATTTTTTTTCTTCTGCATTCGGACAGTATTTGCTAATTTTAGTTCTGAAACAAAAAAACTGCGGGGGTGCTTTGCTAGACTGCATCATTATAATAGAACAGACATTATTTCACTTTGTTATAACTGTGTGTTGTTATTTTTTGTTTGTTTTAAGAATGTTTTTGCTTTTTAGAGGGAATTCTATCATACACAATCAGATTTTAAATGAAAACAAAAACTACAGGGAGGAGTTCATAATTAAATAGAGAGCTCTTTGCGAAAGATGGGGCTTTGTAGACTTGTCGGTCGTGTTGTGCGAGGTACAAGTTGAAATTGGACAGACAATTTTTTTTTTTTTTTTAACTGATGTCGGATTTTCATGACTGATAAAAGTGTTGATGATTTTGACTACTTTCTTACTATTTACCTTAACAATCCTCAATGACCTCAACTGCCCGGCTCTGTGATCTTAGAACCACATAATGTTATGTGGGATATTTGCATAAAAAGCATGCCATATTAAATGTCAGTAATTATGATCAAAAAAGGTCAACTAGTTCGTGTAATTGATAAGACATAGATTTTGTAAGGATTTAATGAATTTTAAGATGGCACAAATGAGGACATTTCTTACAAATTTTCTATGGCTAACCAACGGCGTTGTCTATGGTCATGAGCTTTGAGCTCCTCCGTCAGTTGGATATTGTTTGGGGCTTGCCCCAAGTCTGGACGCAAAATTCGCCAAGTTGAAGTCTGCGAAAGCCCGGGTGTACGGCGAGGAATCGACTGCTTCGGGTTCTGCTGTACATTTTCGCGGACCGCGGTGATATTCTCGGCCGATCTTGATTTCCTTTGACTCACGATTGTTGACTGATTGATTAACAAACCGATCGTCTCAATTTTGGCCACCAATACGTTGAAGAGTCGACTGTAAAGCGCCACCACGTCTACCGTAAAATGAGCGCAGCGCTCGCAAGATTAATCGCGTAACTTGCCATGGCGATTTGGCATCAGTTACTGAATAATAAACGACAGATTTGACAGATATCACCAAAAAAAACATGGCCGCCACTGGCTGCCAAAATCTACCCGCGCCAATTGAAAGACCCTTCAGTTGACTTTTTTGACCAATTACCGACCTTACAGAGTAAAACTCCTGTCCCAGACTGCTCTTTCAGAAGCTCTGGTTTAAGCCCGCAGCAAATTTTACTGGATGTTTCCAAAATCATTTGCCTAAAATTCACAATCCTTGTTCCGTTTGTTGTTGCTGAGGAATATGGAACTAGTAACACTTTCTTTGGCGAATCCATAAACATTTTTTTCACGAACAGAAATTTCAAAAGAAATTCATATTGATTCCTTATCCAAGCTATGGAAAACTATATTCGTTTTCTTCCCCAAAAGTAATTAATGATTTCCTTCCCTGATGTAGCAGCCCCATTGGTCGAGGTCAATTTATCGATAGTTCTATTAATTCCAATAAAAGTCAAGTTTTCTCATTTTGATTATGTCTTACTCTATTTCTTGGGAAAAGCAAGGAAGAAAAAAAAAAAAAAATAAAAACCAACCGGAAATTGTTTTCGTTTTGTTTGTTCTCTTGAAAGCATTTAAGTGGATTTATTTAACGACGATTAAGTTGTTTCATAGTAAGAGTCAGAGTTGCGTGTATAGGTAATGCGAGTTTTGTTTTTCTATTCCTGGGTTTTAGTGTGTTTACTTCCTTAATGAATGCGTGATGATGGTGGTATAGATAAATGGATTTGTGCGTGAGTCTTTTGCATGACCAGAACATCAATATTTGATACACAAATACACACAAGGGCAATAGCTGGCTTTTGTAATGAGAAAAGCTGTGAAAAAATACACAAATAAAAAGTCAAATTTAACAAAACATATAGGCAAAGATTAGTTTGAGTTATAAGCACAAATGTAGCACAGCCCAATTTGTCAATTTCTTTTGCAAATACATACATATTTGCATTGTCAAGCAAAATGGAATTCCTTAGTGGTTTCCTTCATCATTTCGGTCTCTTTTGTGGAAAATGGAGATTACCGGGCGACTGATGAATTTTTCTACGTTATAAGAAACTTGAATAACTTATTTTATATTTTACTTCTTTTTATTTCATTCCGAATATATCTTAATTTAATTTAGTGTTTTAATGATTTTTTTTTAAATTATGGAATTTGAATGGCCTCTACTGTTCATTGACGCATATGCGCGGTAAATTTAGCAGAAAAATGAAGATTTGAAATTCGGATTGACTCAATTATTGATTTAATAGATTGTTTTAAACCATTCAAATTTGAACGTTGGTTTTTTTAAACTTCGTGTTCGCAATAAATCGACAAAAACCAGGTGCTAACGAAATATGGAGTTTTTTTCAAATTATCTTATTGGGAAATTTCCGTTGCAACTCTGACACAACAGACCTGGTTATGTGTGTTGTGTGAACTTGGCCCATTTTGTTTGAACCACACGGAGTTGGAATGTTTTCTCTTATCGGGCAACTCGAAGATTTCGAAAGTTAGGCCTACGAGCGACGTGACGGTCTCATTATGGTCCATCTGCTCGAACGGAAACTACCGATACCGACTCCACTGCGTGATTCGAGTTGCATCTGTAGTCTGTACCAAATTTGAAGCAAAGGAAATTTTACTTCAATTTCACCAACACATACATAATTATGTAATTTTTGAAATACATATATACAGCAGGGCGCGTTTTATGTTCCAGGTCGATGGTTTTTTCGATGACGTTTTAGTGAAGTATCGAGGTTGTAGTTGGCTTGTTGATGTAGAACTTTTTCTTCAAGTACCCCCTTAAAAAGGAATAGAGAGGCGTAAAATCAGGGGATCGTGAGGGCAAGTCGATATCAACCCTTTTTGGCATTATTCGGCAGGGAAATTTTTTTTGTTTAATTCGCATTGTATAGCACGAGCTGTGTGCGATATGGCACCGTCTTTTTGGAACCACTTGTTTTGTTGGCCTAATTGATCCAATTTGGGCACAAGAAATTTTTCCAACATGTCCCGACAGCGGTCACCATCACTAACTGTTACAACATTGCCTATATGGCATCCTCAAATATATGGCCCATAATGATGCTGCTGGTTCAAATGGCGCACTATTCAATTACTCTACGAGGGTGAAGTGGTCTATGGTGTATCAATCGAGGGTTTTCAGTGCCCCAGCCAAGTTGATATGTGAATCGGTGCTCATTATGATTTTTTGCCAAATATGGCGGTCGTATAAAGGGTGCTGTAAATCTTGTTGCTTCGTTAGATGCTCCATAATAAATTGTTATCGAGCACTCTCTACAAACGTCAAACGGATGACTCAAGCGTTTTTTCTGCATTTTTAACCACTCGATTTACACATTAAATATTTTTTATATTGCAGCGCGATAAGACTGAAAGAATCGAATTGCTGGTTTGACATACCCTATGGTCATGGCAATATCGCATTTGATTCCCAATGATATGTTTTCGACTCCTAACAACTACTTCACCCCTACTTTGAGCATCGAGGCGATTTTAAAGTAAAAATTCCATCCAGAGTGGATTGGAAGGAAAACCTCGTGACGAGAGATTTCGACACAACTATCTACACTAACGGCTCAAGGATGGAGTGTGGTGTTGGTTCAGGAATCTTCTCAGAGTCCTTAAATATCTCCAAATCTTTTCGACTTCCTGACTATGCCAGCGTTTTTCGAGCGGAGTTACTGGCTATAAATCGAAATACTGCAATTCTGACAGACAGCCAGTCAGCGGCTACATCATCCTAAACGCCAATCTAAGTGTCACTCTTATCTGGGTACCAGGCCACTGTGGCATTAATGGAAGTGAGCTGGCAGACGAACTAGTTAGGCAATATCAGCTCTTCATAGCTCACTTGCGGAGAGAGTTTACATTCCTCTCGGAGTTATGAAGGGCAATATACTTTCAATTTTTCTCACCAAATCCAATCGTAGCTGAAGCACTCTAAGCAACTGTGTTACATCTAGACAAAATTTGGCCCGCCTACAATAAAGCCCGGACAAAAGATTTAATGTGTAGACCAAGGCAAGGCATTGCCAGGGTCATTGCAACATGCACCGGGAACTGGCCAATAGGAGAGCATGCGGCGAAACTAGGTATTTCTTACAACACCCATTGTCGTATAGCTGTGCGAACCAGCAGGAAAAGGAAACATTAGTTTTCTTCCCCTGTTAATGCACTGCTTTAGCCAGTTTTAGGATACAATCACTTGGAAAGGCTATCTTTGATGAACTTCCCAAACTGAAGATAAAAGACTATGATCTCTTTTGTAAACACGACGAAATGGCTCTGAGACGAAACTCGGCTTTTTTATGTCTAACTCGGGGCCTTAGATTGTTTTTCCACAAACCCATTCATCAACTTTTATAGGTTCAAACGAGTTTTGGTATCAAAATGGCGCTTTTGGCCAATAATTGGATCAGCGATCTAGTCAGATCGTTGGCCGCCATTTCTACCTACCGTCAAATGCCAACTGACAAATTTCATTCACACAAAAATGGAAACCAAATTAATCGACCTGGAACCTAAAACGCACCTTCTACTTATCCTTAAAGTGTTAATCCAAAAAAAAATTATCTTGCAAACACAAAAAGAATTCTTGAAATCGGACATGTGGTTTCTGAGATTAGACCGAACAAAAAAGTTTTTTCAATCTTAATCTTAACTTAATCTTAATCTAAATCTAAAATTAAATCTAAATCTTAATCTAAACCTACTTTAACTAAAAAGGATTTTTATTATTAATACTGAATCAATTGAATTGATTGAAGTTAAATTTAGAGAATCTTATTTCTGTTTTATTAAATTTCCTCAAAAACTAGAAGCTTTAAAGCTCTGGTTTTTAATGTTTGACTAATAGTACTGAATAACATACAATTTTGAGAAAAAAATAAGATTGACTTTTAATTTTTTTTAATTTAAACTTTAAAAAATAATTTTTCATTAACTGAATTTATTCAAATCAAAGAATGGGTTAATGGCTTTCAAAAGAGCTACAGAAATATATTAAAAGTGTTGCCGTTGTTTTAAATATTTTTTTTTTTATAAATCAGTTTTGTTTCTCTCCCTCTCCCTCTCTCTATGTCTATCCTTCTTCTGTCTCTAAACTCTTAGTTTTTTTCTTTTGAATTACACACTCGTTTACTTAACGCCAATTAGTTTCAGATGTTGGACACAGTCCATTTTCTCCATCATTAGGCATACGAGTAGGTATAAGGGTAAAATCAAATAACATGTTACTTTTTTTTTCTTTTTATTTTTTCGTCCTAGTTTTGTCATGATACACGAACAATGAAAATCCTTTATAATTTCCTTCTATTTTTACTTGCGATATAGGTACTATATGGGAAGTTATGGATTCGTACAAAAAATCGAACTCGAGATTTTGATCAAACTTTACATTACGATGATAGAGAAGTCAAAAAAAGTGGGTCTCGCAAAAACGCCCGTCTGTCTGTCTGTCTGTCGGTTCGACTACAGCCTAAACGGATGGGTCGATTTTCTTTAAACTTGGTACCTAGCGTTTTTTGGACATTCCCCCCACCCGTTTTTTTCTCTTTTTTTTTAGGACCAAAATTAACAGTAGCAGTCATACAAAATTTCTTGGCCAAAAAGGAAAAACTTATTTTTCTCAAATCCAGCGCTACCGAATTTGTTTTTAAGCACTGAATAAATTTAAATAGTTATAAGTTGCCGTTTAATAAAAAAAATGGTTCCGAAAAATGGTTATTAATGGTACCTCCCAAAGAACCATTTTTTTGATTTTCGCTTTTCTCGAAAACGGTTAAACTGATTCTGATCAATTTTTTTATGAAGAAGTATTGACACATTCTAAATAATATTGTGTACCGAAATTTTCAAAAAAAATATTTTTTAGATTTATAAAAAAAGTTTTAATATTTTTTTTTGAAAACTCAATATTTCAAAAACGACTTGGTCGATTTTTATTAAACTTGGTAAATAGCAGTTCTTTAACTTTATCTAGAAGACTTTTGACAAAAATTATTCTAATACCCAAAAATAACGGTGCCTCCCATACAAATGTTAAAAAACCGTTAAGAAAAATATTTTGTTTCTCACAAACGACTCCTACGATTTTCATAAAAGTTTTTTTGTGTGTTAAAATTAGAACGATCCACCATTTGAAATTTTTAAAGTTTATATTTTACCTTTATTAACAGTACCTCTCATAGAACGGTTTCTTTGATTTTCGACTATCTCAACATTTGATCAACCGAATAAAATTAGATTTTTAATACAGAAGCTTGTAACAAATATAAATAAAAGTGCGTATCAAAATTTTCTAAAAAAATATTTTTGGATTTTTTAAAAAAAAATCAAAATTATTTTTTGAAAATTCGATATTTCGAAAACTGGTAGGAGATTTTTTTGTGAAGTTCAATTTTTAACGCAACATTAATAAATGCTTTAAATTGGCGTACCAATTATTTTTCTCAAAAATGTTAACGAAATTTTATATATAAAAAATTAATTATTTTTAAAACCGCTCCTACGATTTTCAAATTTTTTTTCTCATAAATAAAGATTAATATAAGAAATCAGATGGTGGACATCGCGTTGGGTTAAAACGTATTCAAAGTATTTTAATCAATTTCTTTCTAATTTTGTTGATTTAAAACAATTTACCAGTTTAAATAGTATAATTTCCTTTTATGCATATTGCATATGTGCAACACTAGCCTATATTGTTAATTTTTGTATACTCACATAATACCACCTGAAACTAAACTAAGATTTGGCAAATGGATAAAATATATACTCCTATAGCTAATTTATTTCAGACTATAGAACCACAATGTGATCGCGCATAAGAGCAAGTTCGTGCGACCAAGTCGTGCATATTTTTTTTTTTGTTTGTGAATCTTGCCCTGCAAACAAAAGAATGACCGAGTTAATGCGAAAAGAATCTCCTTTGAAAATGTTTAAAAAAAAAACAAAAAAAAAAAAAAAAATATAAAGCTGAAAGGATACAACCATAATGGTATGTGCATTATATCCTTCTTTATCTCTGACAGAAAGATTGTTCTACATTCCATTCGATATGGTGTTAGTTTTTTTGCACTTTATAGTAGCACGCACGTGCTTTTAACAACACAAATAAAAGCTGTACCCAACACGAAAAAAAAAAAATAACTAAACACCCGAATCCATGTGAATTCTATAGATTCTCCAAGGATAAATAAATATCAAAATGCGTGCCACTGTTTGTTTTCTCCATTCACCGAAACCAGTGTGTTTGAAATAAATTTTTCTAAAGCCACATTATCACACTATTGTCATCACTGTGAGATTGTTTCCTGTGCAGAAGAAGAGAAAAAAAAAAACCTTTCACATCACTTTATCTGCTCGTGTTATTATTATTATTTTTTTTTTTTTTGAAAACCTTAAGGATAATCAGGATAATAGCTTAGCTATTGTGACTTGTGTTATTTTCAATTGCTATACAATTTGTACGAGTGTTCATCTTAAAAAGAGTGTCTCTTCTCATATTGCACTTTCATTCAGTTTGTGATGTTTGTGTGTGTATGTGTGTGTGTTTTATATGCCAACAAGACGTGTATGTGTGTCTAGTGTCCTTTGTTGTTTTGGTTTGGGGCTTGGCTCTTAATTTTGTCGAAGACATTGTATTGCTACTATGATGGATCGATTTTAATTTGCATTATTTCTGCAAAGCATTCATACAGACATTCAATACAAACACACACACACATACATATACGAACATACACTTTATTCAAAAGGAAGGAGTTTTGCTTTCAATGGGTGCTCCACTTCTTTGGTTTCTTATCCTTTTATTTATTTTTTTTTTTTTCGTATTGAATACGCTTGAGACTGCGGGACTGGATGGTTGAGGCAGAGGCATACAAAACCAAAATGTATGTCGTCTGCTGCCATTGTTGAATTGGATACCATACCACACCACACCACGACATCGCACAGTAGGCGTATGACTCTGTTTTCCAATTAAATTTTCTATGAGGTCATACATATACAAACACACACTATACCTACCTACATACGTTGTCGGTAAAGCTAGGTTACCTGCATAATATTGAAAACAACTGTCTGCTGAACTGATATTTTCCTTTTCTTTTATTTATGTACTAAGTAGGAAAATTAATTAAATGAAACCTTGGCCAAATAAGGCTGAAGTTAAGAGGAGGACAATATTTTTTTGTTTACTTTCAAGAATGGTAACGAAGCGACGACGACGTCGCGACGGAATTCATAACCCACTCTATCAGGCACAATAAAAATGGAAGTCTGATTTTTGGAAGCATTAAAAATAGCACAGGTTTTTGGATTCGGCGAACATACAGGTAGAAAGACTGAAAAATACTTTACATTTTTTGAGTTGCAAAAAAAAAAACAAACAATATTTAAAAAAAAGCTTTAATATTTATTTGTTTTCAAATAAAAAATACCTCAATGTCCTACTCTTATCACTTTAACTCTTAATACAGGGTGAAGCGTGGCAGACACATTGATTTTCAATTGGAATTAAACTCAAATAAGATTAAAAGACAATATTCTGTAAAATACACTTCCGAATCCTTTTTTAGAAGTTTTTGTGCACTTTTTCAACCATTTTGACCGGAACTGTGACGATTTCGGTGGGGATGTTTTCTTTTAAGGTTTCAAAGGTCCTGGGACGATTATTAAAATCAATGGGGCATATTCATAGTCACTTTTAAACTCCCGTTTATCTTAGACCTGGGTTTATCCTATCTAAATAACATTGGATAAGCCCCAGTCTAAGATAAACTGGAGTTTAAAAGTGACCATGAATATGCCCCAATATATTTAAGGTAACATCAAACGAGGTCCAGTGAGGAGAGCGTGAGGGCCAGTTGAGGCCTGGAAATCTTTGAGTCAAAAAGGCGAAGTATAACGCTTCCTCATGTGTGGACTGTGACTGTTGTAGGAGTTCATCTGTTTATGAAGATGTTAACGCACTATTCAATGAATGGAATGTCCCAAAATTCCAAAATCACTTCTTTCTTCTCGCCGAACAGAGTGCTGCACCTAGGAGATTGTTCAATGACAGCTCGAACTCCCTCGATGTTTTTTGGACTTATGTGGCGGTCTCTTTCTTATAGTGAATACATTTCTTGTCTCCCTAGATGCCTTTACCTACGAGATGATCCAATTTTAGTCAGAAAGTTGACTGCGCCGAATTGGGAGCCGTAATTGAAAGGCACGATGTACGACGGCGACGATGATAGAGCCAAATTTTGCAAAGTAGGTTTTGACACCCAGGATGTGGAGTGGTGTAGGACGCCAGTGGTGCAGCACGTCAAAAGTGGCTCTTTTGTCAATAGTGTTCAAAAGGGGGGGGGGGGGGGGGGTCAAAACATGTTTTTGAAAAATATGAAACCAGAGTAAAAAAAAAAGTGAAGTGAGATATAGTTCATTGAGTGGATGCGTTAAGCTTTGAAAAGAACTTGAACTTCAAATGGGTGTGTACACAGAAATATTTAATGAAAATATTTTCACAGTTTTCAATTGAATGTTTTCTCTGTTTGAATTTTTACTTAATAAGGGGGGCAGAGGTTTGTATAGGTGGGACAAATAGTATTTTGGTATGAAAAAGGGGGACGTCTGGTAACCCTAACTATAACACCACGGATGTCTTCTCTTCCTAGCTCGGCTTTAAAATCAACTTCGTAGAAGGCATAACTAGAGGACTGCTCATATTTGTCTTGCCCATGGAGTCCGTATAATAGGCCTTTGGTCACACCATAGCTCTTCTCCGTGGGGGCATGTGTGCGCATACCTTTAAGGTGGATGTAGCCAACTTTTATCAGAAAATTGGTCTATTTCAGAAGTTTTTTGATGCTTCGCAACTAGATAACTTAATCTGGCCGAGAAGTCACCACGACACGGCATGAGGTTCAACTTGGAGGGCAAGTTCCTACATAACTAAAAGGATGGAGAGCTGACTAGACCACTCGTTATAGTCCTGAGGTCCAAATAATTTCATAAGCCATATAAGTAGATCAGCCTGCCTTGAACTGGAAGCGCTACTATTGCTTCCCATTTGAAGAATTCAACCACTACACCTTGAATCCACGAGCAAGCGACTTAGTGGAAATATGAGGATCCTAACAATACTCTGCCTTGATCGTACCTGAGTTGGCTCAGTAGATTTCCGATCTACGATGCCAAGAACATAATACAGGATACTTAACACGGCACTGAATCAAAGAAGTTGGTGAATTTGTGGTTATGAGCCGCTTGGAACCAACCAACGCGTTGCAACTTTGGACCATTTCACGAAAAGTTGTAGCTTTTTGATCGTTTATGCAACTGGAATTGCTATAGAGTTTGTTTTTGTTGTAAGCTGTAAAAAGAAGTTCATTATCGAATTTACAAAAATTGAAACAGCTTCAAGTCATAAAAGCAATGCGAAAAATTGTACCTTTGCCTTTGATTGCCAACCGATTTCTTTGGAAATTATGTAAAAATTTGGTACGTTTAACAGTCAGTATTGTTGGGCTGTCAAAAGGCTGCGGGTCAATCCCAGTGTGATAGCTTACGAGAGCATTTGACTGATTAGAACAAGAAGTTACATCCATGACGTAAGCTCTGCTTAGAGGAAAAAAAAAACAAATTCATGAACAGTATAGGCCAATAGTTTCAATTCTAGTAGTTATCCAGTTGACTGCTTACGAGGAACTTTCTAAAGCTATCCGTATATGTGTGTGTTGTTATAACCCCAAGTGCGAACAAAAAAAAACTGCTGATTCAACAAACAGCTCTCTCTGATGAAATTTTTTGGATAGGTGGAGAGCCTCTACTGATAGTTTTTCGAACTCTTGTTGTTGATTGTGTTGCAATTTCATTATTTGCGTGAGTTCTGTCGCTTCTGCTTACGAAGCGTCTCTTCGTTGGCAAAGAGGAGTTTAATTCACTTACTTCAGGATATTTTCAATAGATCAACTACACATGAGACGTAACACGTAAGTTGCAATTGCTTGCACGCAGAACACAATGAAGCCAGAAATCGCAGTGTCAGTTGCTTCAATTTCGAATTTCAGATATTGAAAATAGGACTGACTACGAGACGAGAAAATTCTCAGTCTCGTTTCGTGATACCAACATAATAACATAACATCCGAGTTAAGACCATATTATTTGTTGGACTGTAATTTACCGAAAGATTCAGCCGGCAGTGGTGGTCTAGGTGGGCTTGTAAGAAAACATTGAAAGAAAAATATTATTTTTAAATTATAAATACTATTTTCAAACTTTAGCTCTATATTTCTTCCACAAAATAAAAAAAAAACAATCTTTCTGGGACTGTACCAAGGTGAAGGTGTGGGGATCGAGTGCTTGTTATAAAGGGTATTTTTTTTTTTAGAGGTATAGAACTTTAACTTGGCAACACTATTTTAACTGGCGGCCATTTTGTCAGCTGTCAAGTGATTTATTTTTAGTTTGGTTTGGCATTTCAACATGAATAAACTGACGCCTGAAATTGTGCCCAAATGGGCCCAAAACAAGATTGCCGTTGATCCCAATTTTCATAAGAGAAATTTGGTTAGGGATGAAGTTCACTTTTGGCTGTATTTGGAGTGATGATAATCCTCAAGTGTATGTTGAGACACCGTTACATCCAAAAAAAACTGACTCTTTGGTGTGCTTTATGGTTTGGTGGAATAATTGGTCCGTACTTCTTTAAAAACGATGCTGGCCAGAACGTTACAGTCAATATTGACGGCTACAGAGCCATGATTAATGACTTTTTCGTTCATCAATTGAACAACCATGATGTGCAGAAGCTGTGGTTTCAACAAGACGGCGCCACATGACACACAGCTCGTGTCACAATTGTTTTATTGAAGGAAACGTTTGGGAACCGCATAGTTTCGCGTTATACGGACCCGTGAATTAGCCTCCAAGATCGTGCGATTTAAAGCCGCTTGACTATTTTCTGTAGAGATATGTGAATTTGCTAGTCTACACCGATAAGCTCGATACGATTGACCACTTGGGGCACTTGGGGGACAACATTCGTCGCGTTATTGGCGATATACGGCCACAAATGTTTGAAAAAGTCATCGAAAATTGGACCTCCAGATTAGACTACGTCCGAGCCAGCCGTGGCAGTCATATGCCATGCATCAAATGTAAATTATAATGCCAGAAAATTATCTTTCGAATAAAATTAATTTCATGCCAATTTAAAAAAATCATCTTTGTATTATTCCATTTCAAAGTTTTATACCTTTAAAAAACACCCTTTATAATTATGCCATTTCGCTACTAATGGGTGATTTTTTAAGAGGTTTAGAACTTTTTTTAAAAAAAAAACACAAAAAAATCGAAAAAATTAATGAAATATTTATTTGAATCGATAGTTTGAACCTTGCAATTTAATGTTTAAAGATAATTTCATGCAAATGTTGACCGCGGCTGCGTCTCAGGTAGCCCATCCGCTGAGTCCAATTTTGGCATACTCTTTCACACATATCGGCCGGTATCTCACGAATGAATGCATGGATGTTGGCTTCCAGTGCGTCAATCGAAGCGGGCTTGTCCCTATAGACATTAGCCTTGACATACCCCCACAAAAAATAATCTAATGGTGTCAAATCGCACGATCTAGGCGGCCAATTGACCGGCCCGAAACGTGAAATTAACTGTTCACCAAACTCGCCTCGCAATTGCGCCATTGTTTCGCGTGCTGTGTGGCATGTGGCACCGTCTTGTTGAAACCACATATCATGCAAGTCAAGAACTTCCATTTCGGGCAAAAAAAAGTTTGTTATCATCGCTCGGTAGCGTTCACCATTGACAGTAACGCTGCGATTCGCATCATCTTTGAAGAAATAGGCCCAATAATGCCGCCGGCCCATAAACCGCACCAAACAGTGGCTTTTTCGGGATGCATTGGTAGCTGTTGCAATGCTTCTGGCTGATCTTCACTCCAAATGCGGCAATTTTGCTTATTTACGTACCCATTCAACCAAAAATGAGCCTCATCGCTGAACACAATTTTTCGATAAAACAGCGGATCCTCGGCCAGCTTTCCAAGAGCCCATTCACCAAAAATTAGGCGTTGTGGTAGGTCGGCTGGCTTTAGTTCTTGCACCAGCTGTATCTTAAAAGGCTTTACGCCCAAATCCTTCCGCAAAATTTTCCACGTAGTGCTGTAACAAAGGCCTAACTGCTGGGAACGGCGCCGAATCGACATTTCGCGGTCTTCTGTCACACTAGCTGATACGGCCGCAATATTTTCTTCACTACGCACAGTACGTAAACGTGTTGGTGGTTTAATGTCCAACAAAGTAAATTTGGTGCGAAATTTGGTCACAATCTTCCGAATAGACTGCTCAGAAGGTCGAGAATGCCAATCATAAAATGGAAGCAGCACGCGATGAACATTTCGAACCGAGCACGAATTTTGATAGTAAAATGCAATAATTTGCAAGCGTTGTTCATTTGTAAGACGATCCATGGTTAAATTGCAAACCAAACTGAAGCTGTTTGACAGTGACACAAGGTACTAAACACACGTCAGCTGTCAAAACCAGTGTTGCCAAAACCAAACCAGCTAAAAAATCACCCGTTATAAGGTATCAGTAAAGTCGAAAAAAGAATAAACGAAGGTATATGCAAGCTATATTTTCTGACTCTGCCAAATCAAAGATCCACTTTTCTTCATGAATAACCTTCACTTCATACCTAAAGCGCTTGTTATACTCGAAACGATTTTAAAGAAATTCAAAGAAGACAATATAAATAAACCTTACATGTCGCAGTTCCAATTGAAATATCCCATTTTTGTTTTTTTTTCGTTATGCCTCATAAAAATACACAAGTCTGTATATCTCTTTTTACTTCCTGCGAAGATGCCAATAAAACAAAATCCATCTTTCACTACTTCATATATATACCCGAAAACAAAATTTAAATAAATCCTTAAATCCTCTTTGAAAAAAAAAAAAATAAAACAAAATCAAATCGAGAACAAAAAAAAAAAAAAAACAAATATCTTTCCCTTGTTAAATCCAGCAAAGTAGCCAACATCCTGATAACAACAATTTTTCCATTTAAGGATTATCGCTTTAGCTGTTATTTATATAGACTTCAGTTGTTAATCTAACAAAAAACAAGAATTATTGCCTCCCCGAAAAGAGCCTTAACATAAAATCTGGCTCTCTATAGGGAAACTACTCAATATTCACTCGACGATTCATGATTTTAAAACAATTTAAAATTATTGATATAAAAGCTTCATGGTGATTTTGGTTGATGGTCGGTACGGAGACGGAGAAGGAGAGCAATATTTTGTATACCAAAAATAAACCCATAAAACCAATCGAAAGAATATAAAATGAACAACAACTAAGAACTTAACAACTTTAACAATTTACATAATTCCTTTGAAGCAATTTATCATTTCTTTTAATAAAATAATGATGAACACAACAGAAACAGAATGTACTAAAACTGCAGAAGTAGTCGTATAATTTGCAGATATTTAGCTACACTTCCTCATTTTGCTTTCCTCTTTTCTTCTCCTGCTCCTGCTCCACACTTGTTGGTACTCGAAGACGATGATGGTGGCTTTTGAAAGGAGCTGCTATGTTTTATGTCAATTATTCTTAAATTTGGAAATTTATCACCAAATGCAAAATTCACTTTCAATGGCGGCGGACAATCAAATTCCATTTACAAAATAATTGGATACAATTTGTTTGTGTTTAGCGCTTATTTTATATTGTAAGGACATTATCTTGGATTCGACGCGACGACGCACGCCGACGATGACGACGGCAACGCGAAGAGGCAAGTGCGATGAATGTCCTTTTTCGTCCTTTGACTGAAACGAGGCGAGGGACAAATTGATTAGCTACTTGTAGATTGGAAATTGATAAATTTTAAAATAAAGCAAATGGTTTTTGGATGTTGAGTTTGTTTGGTTTTGATGTTGTTTATGTGAGAATGAGTTAATTTAATTGAAAATTAAAAGAATGTTCGTAAAGGAGAGACGAATGAAAAAAAAGAGTAAATTAGTTTCACTATTTAAACAGCTGTAAACAAATTTTAAGGTGCGATCTTCCATTTGGGCGGCAGCTATGACTCGCCTAGACTAGATAAGTCTCGGTTTGATGATATTATGTGGGTATTTATAAAGCATCTAAGAAGTGGTGGAGATGACGCCTATTTTTTGGACTGGAAGTCTCGGCACAAAATATTAAAATATATAAAAAGTCCGCCAAATAAGTTTTCTTTTTTTTTGAAAATGGCGCAAAACAACGAGTGTAGCCTCGGCTGTGTGGCACGTAGCGCCGTCATGTTGAAACCAAATGTTGCCAATATCCTCCTCTTCAATTTTTGTGAACAAAAATTCGTTCAACATGGCCCGATAACGCTCGCCATTGACTGTTACGCCCACTCCTTGCTCATTTTCGAAAAATGGCCCAATTATGCCTCTGGACGAAAATCCGCACCAAACAGTGACTCGTTTTGGGTGTATCGGATTTTCAATGTATGCGTGCGGGTTTTCTGTGCCCCAAATGCGACAATTTTGCTTGTTTACTACCCGCCAAGATCAAAATGAGCTTCATCTGAAAAGATGATTTTTTTGGCAAAATCGGCATCTCCTCTAAGTCGATCGCAGGCCCACTTAGCGAAGCGTATACACAACCATATTCGTTCAGCGGAAGGATAAAACTAATTATCTGTCAAATCAGACATGAGCTAAGTGTTACCACTCACGAAATAAGCACTAGTTGAAAAAAAAAACATTAGATGGCGGACCCTTTATTTTATATTAAAATTGATTTAATGATGTTTTGATTTTTTAAAAAAAAAATTGTCCCTCCTGCCTTAATAGGGGAAAATTGGCCCCGTACGATTTTTATTGTTTAAGATCCAAGGCAGTAGCAAGATGCCGAGGCATTCTGAACAATATTTGCAACACCAAGCAAGTCAAACTCTCCTGGGTTCCTGGACATAGCATTAAAGAAGGGAATGACATAGTAGAAAACAAACCATTAAACAGATGCTCTGCGATTTTCCAAACCTCCAAACAAATCACCCCTGTTACTTCGGAAACTGGACAATCTAGTGCAGGTCTCACCCTCAATGGCAAACATGAAAAAAATATATAGAATGCACGAGCTGGTTCGGAAATGAACCAGTCTATGTCAACAATTAGTTTAGGATCATCTTTTTTTTTGACTAATAGGCCCCCGTGTACGCAACAACCTCTGAGCTGTGTAGGCCTTTCCTAACCTAACCTAATGTAACACTTGTATGGTTTTCTCCTTCTAATTTGCCAAAGTGTACTTAGAAGTTTTACTGGAATCTAGGAATTGAGGTACCGCGCGATAGGAAAATAAATATTTCAACCAAAATCGACTTTTTCACCTTTGAATCAGCAGTTCCCTGCGTCCAAGCATCCTTGCGAGGTAAAAATGACACAAAAGAGGGTGCCACATTTCTATCAATTTATCGGAAGATGCTCAAAAAAAATTTCTAATACGGAATTTTAAGAATTGCAAGAAAACTGTATCCAAGCGAAATACTAAAATTCTTCTTATTGTTAGCCTTGATTTTTACTTGCGAATACATGTATTAGGTACTATATGGCAAGTTATGGATTCGTACAAAAAATCGAACTCGAGATTTTGATTAAACTTGACTTTACGATGATAGGGAAGACGAAAAAAGTGGGTCTTGCAAAAACGTCCGTCTGTCTGTCTGTTCGGCTACAACCTAAACGGATAGGTCGATTTTCTTTAAACCTGGTACTAAGCGTTTTTTGGTCATTCCCCCCATACACTTTTTTCATTTTTTTTATCACTTAAAATAACGGTACCTGTCATACAAAATTTGTTGGCCAAAAAGGAAAATCTTATTCTTTTCAAAATAGGTTCCACAGATTTTTTTTTAAAAAACTCAAATAAATTTAAATTGTTATGCTGCTGTTTAGTAAAAAAAATGGTTCCGAAAAATGATTACTAATGGTACCTAACTCCTAAAGAACCATTTTTTTTTTTATTTTCGCGTTTCTCGAAAAAGGTTCAACTGATTGCGATCAATTTTTTTATGAAGAATTATTGACACATTCTTAATACAATTGTGTACCAAAATTTTCAAGAAGATTTTTTTTGAATTTTTAAAAAAAGTTTGGATTTTTTTTTTTTTTAAAAACTCAATATTTCACAAAAAAAACTCTGTCGATTTTCATTAAACTTGGCGAAAAGCAGTTTTTTAACATTGTCTACAAAATTTTATAAAAAAAACTTATTCCTATTACCAAAACTAACGGTAGGTACCTACCTCCCATATAAATGTTTTAAAACCTAAGGCAAATCTTTTTTTCTCAAAAACGACTCCTACAATCTCGATAAAATTTTGTTTGTGTGTCCAAATTAGAAAGGTCTAGGATTTAAAATTATTAAATTTTACAATGATCTATAATTAACATTAAACATTTTATTTTCGACTATCTCATTATCTGACTTACTGATAAAAATTTAATTTTTTGTACAGAAGCTTGTAATAAGTTTTAATAATATATTGCATATCAAAACTTTCAAAAAAAATATTTTTGGAATTTAAAAAAATATTTCAAAATTATCTTATGAAAATTCGATATTTTGAAAACGGGTGGAATATTTTTCTTGTAAAATTCAATTTTTAACTCCACATTAATAAATTAATTCAAATTAGTGTACCGATTTGTATAAAAAAATGTTAACAAAATTTTATATTATAAAAATTAACTATTTTAATGTTTTTTTTATTTTTTTTCTTATTAATTAAGGTTTATATAAGAAATCTTTTACTACTCATTTTTCATTTATAACCAGAATACCAAAATGCTCGCTGGTGAGCCCTCATTTAACAGTTCCCTGCTCATATTTTGCTCATGAGCGTGGGCAGTTTTCCTAAATTCATGAGCGTGAGTGTGAGCGACCGTAGGTTAACGAAATGCTAACTCATGTCCACATTTTAAAAGAACATATACAAATATGACTTACTCTCGAGCATGAGCGGATTTGAGAATTTATTTCACGAACAATTTTACGAAAAATTATTCAGTGTGTTATTATTCTAGACTGTAATTACTCGCGAGCAGTAAATCGAGTAACTCGTGAGCTGATCAATTCCGTTATGACGCTTTGTGAAGGTGTTCATTGCTTGAAATTTTATTAAAAAAAACAGCATTTTTGATTATAAACAAAAATAGAAATTCTCACAGCTAATAACTCGTGAGCAAGAGCTCCTTATACATAAATGTTCATTCGGAATTGGACACTCACGAGCAGCTAATTAGTGATTATCTGAGTACCCTAATGCTTGTAACGCTTTTGTTTTTTTATTCTCTTTGTACATATATAGAATGGAAAAATGAGCAGCTACTTTGTAATAGAAGAGAACATGAATAAAATGGTATTTTGCACAGATCTTTGAAACATAAACTCTCTGAGTGAATTCCAGGAAACGGACAACACTTTATATTTTCCTGCTTAACACGCATTTGCTCGTAATAAATAAATATTAAAAATAAAAGAATAAAATGGGATAACAAGAGATTTAATTATATTATTATTTTTCAACGAGATAAGAATGAATTAATGCCTAAATGTAATTGTATTAATTTAAAAACATAGTTAGTTAGTTATTTTCTATAGGTCAAAGGCCACATAAATCATTGAACTTCCAACAACTTAAATTAATTAAATTTTATTTCAAAAAATGTTTAGTGTAGTGTATAACATAATTGCTTTTTGTACTGCGCAATTTTGATAATTATGTATGATATTTTTTGTTTTAAATAAAAATCACAGAGCGTTCGTAGGCGCATTAATTTGTTTTGTTAGAAGCTAATGAGGCGGATTGGGAATGTTTAACAAATTGAACATAAATCCCTCTTTCAATGTACATAAACTTGATAAAAATAAATGAACCTAATTAAAACTAAATAGTTAAACGTATTAAAAATGTGTATATAATAAGCATTCATAATATTATTTGAAATTGAAATTAAATTATTTGGTGGGTGGGTGTTGAAAGTCGTGAATGTTGTTACCATGGCGATGTCAAGTGGTGTAATGGTTCCAATTTTCTAGTGGTCTTGTCTAACTGGGATTGATTTGAATTAAAATGTATGTACATCGAAAATTCATGTTTCGTCAAGCATTAGAAAACTACGTGTATTAATTAAAGCATTTCCAAATTTAAAGTGATGAGAATATGTGTATGGTATTCCATTGTTTTTTGTGTTGTTGTTTATTTTCCAGACTTGAGTGCTTCTTATATCTATTAAGATTTCATAAATCTTGTCTATTATCTTAGAGAATATACATATGTATATGTATGTATGTATATATTGGACATAAACAACACAAACGATATATTCATCAATTCAGGTCACTAACATTAATTTTCCTCAATGGCACTCATCACATAAACAAACCATGACCAACAACCATTTCCACATCCTTAGAGTTTATATACATACATACATATGAGTCCGCACTCGACACAATACAAATATATCCATCGCCATATTTTGACCAAAAACCATAGATAACGTCTGCAATTTCAGCCTCAATCCATAAGATAAAATCATCTTTTGCATAAATATAAACATAGACAAGGACATGTATCTTTCTTACGATTATAAAAGCCCAAGTGAGTGTGTTGTGATGTGTCCTGCCTCTTGTATACGACATACGAGTATGTATTTATGTATATTTAGATACTTTGTTCTATATAGCCTCTCAGTTGAATAATAAATTGATTGCTTAAGAAAACGAAGATTTGATGCTATAAAAACGTTTCTCAATTATCAAGTCTACTATAGTAGACTATGTATGTCCTGCACACATATGAAAATTATGGTAAGAGAAAATCAACACACAACAACTGAGAAAATATATTTGTGTTTGCTAGAGCAATTTTTGATTACAAAAAAAAATTAAATACATTTTCAGGAAAATATTTGCACATATCTAAAGCTTGGTGCAATCTGTCACATATATAGATTCGGTAAAAAAAAACAAATATAAACATATGCAATTGTTTGTTTTGTACTATAAAAAAAACAATTGTTGAAAAACTTTTATAAGAGTAATCCTTTAAGATGGTTTTGAGGAATATTTCATGGGTAATTCACTGTCATCGTCACATCATCGCCATGATAACATTTTAGTAGTTAAGACTTGTATATGCTAAGCTGACATTGATATCCTTGCGACAGGATAAAAGAAAAATTTGTTGGAAAAGTTTTTCAATTACAAAAATACTTAGGTACAGAGTTCTTCAAAATTCATCGTCCAAGCAGATTATTATAATATCTTCTCCACAGTCGATAGAGTGGATGCGAGGTATGAAGTTCAAAGCATAACTACTGAAAAACGTTAAATTTTTGGCACATTTTTGTCAAGTTTATGGCAAGTTTTTGTCAAGTTCAGTCAAAGCCCTGTAGAATGTTTTCAGAAAGGCGGAAATCTAGACGAAAAAAAACTTGTCAAGTACTCGTAAGGCCCTTGCTAGTGAAAATTTTTTGCGCAAGTTCTGCTATCTTATCAGAAATACACCGAAAGTAAAATAAATACAAAAACTTTATTTAATCATTATACAATGGTGTGAATAATCTTTGTCTGCATAAAGGGTGTTTTTTTTAGACGTGTGATTTTCAATCTGGCAATACTTTTTTCGGAGTTGGTCTTTTTAACAGCTCTCACTCGATTTATGCTCAGTTTAGTTTGCCATTAATAGATTTACTCCTGAACAACGTTTGGAAATCGTGCAAATTTATAACCAAAATAATGGTTTGGTTCGCGCGACGCATTGCGCGCTTCGTCCAATATTCGATGAAGCTCATTTTTGGTTGAATGGGTACGTTAATAAGCAAAATTGTAGTATTTGGAGTGATCATAATCTACAAGCCATTGTTGAGACGCCGGCCGTTACATCCTCAAAAAGTAACTGTTTGGTGTGCTTTATGGGCAGATGGAATCATTGGTGCATATTTCTTCAAAAATGAAGCCGGCCATAATGTAACAGTCAATGGGGAACCCTATAGAGCCATGATTAATGACTTTTTCGTGCCTGAATTGGAGGTTGTTGATGTGGACGAACTTTGGTTCCAACAAGACGGCCGGCGCTACATGCCATACAGCCAACGAAACAATCAGTTTATTGAAGGAAACTTTTGTTGAGCGTATTATCTCGCGTCGTGGGCCTGGGGCGTGGCATCAAAGATCAAGCGATTTAACACCGCCGGACTATTTTTTTTAGGGTAATGTGAAGTCGCTTTTGTCTACGCAGATAAGCCCGAGACGATTGACGCCTTGAAAAGAATATTCCGCTCGTTATTGCTGACATACTGCCCTAATTGCCGCAAAAAGTCGTCGAAAACTGGGCCTCTCAGCTGGAATTTATTCGAGCAAGCCGCGGCCAGCCACGTGCTCGAAATCATATCTAAAACATAATGGCAATCCCTGATCTTTATAATAAAGCTAAATTCTTGGACATAGCATTAAATTATATGCGTTTTATTTTTTCTTAAAAACCACACGTTTAAAAAAAAACACCCAGACGATTTCACACAGAGTTCAAACGGTGGTACGGAATTTTGTCCTAAAGTAATACCTCAAATCGAAATCAACTCATTTTCTCATACAACCTCTAAGCTTGAGTATATTACTTATGCCTCGTTACCAGCTACTAGCTCCTCAGAATCTGCTGGTATAGCTGATATTATTAGAACAGCTATTAGTATATTCTTAAATTGGTATCGAATGGTTTCTCTCAGACCAAAGCCCTAGTCCCCTTAGGTCCAGTTTTTTCAGTGCAAAATTAAAGTTAAACCCTAAATAACTCATCAGATTTGGTGAGTTAACTCAGGATTAACTGAACAGATGCTTTTGATGTTTTATCCACCGAGTTTGTTAGATTCCATGCATTCTCCACCACCATGCATTCTCCACCAAAAAACTGGTTTATATACTTCTACAGTAAGCTAACTCTGTATTAACTCTCCACTGAAAGACTGGGCCTTAGAGTCAAACGAGAAAACGATCTCTGAAAAAAATCGAAATATTGACAATTACAAAATTGGTTTACCTAGATGGTCTACAACCAAGTAGCCCAGCCAAGTTTGAATAAAACTATATTCCCTACCTAGAAAATATTTAATGGGCATTATTTTTCTTACCAATTTGAAAACACACTAGCAGATTTTTTTAAATATTTATTATTTTTATATTTTTTTCATTGTTACTTCAAGTAACTTTTTGAACTTTCACTTATTCCACCAGTAGCTACAGTTAACCTGATGATTGCTATAACATAGGTTGATAATCTCATACTTTATTTAACACGACAATTTGTCAAGCATGTCCCTTGACATAATTTTTCTAATCCAACTCAATTTTGTAAGCAACAAATTGAATTTATTACAACCCTTGCTATATGCCATAACACAACCCTACACCATCTAGTGCAAGAGCCACCCACCGTACCGTGCCGTACATCGTCGTCAGTATGTGTTGTAACCTTTTTCCATAAAAAAAATTGACTACAATCAATATCTATGATAAAAGTAAATTAAATGTTCAATAAATATTGACCCGCGCACAAAAGAAAAAAATCGTGTGGCAAGGCAACAATCGAAGAGAGCTAGATCACAAGAGATATGTATATAGAAACCACACCCCAACAATTTATGTAAGCATTTGTGACATTTTTCATTTCATTTCCTTTGGTGTTTTTTTTTTTTTTTGTGTGTTTGAATGAAAATTCTGTTTACACTATAGAAGAGGTGGATTTGGTCGTCTAGCAAGACGTCAAAAAAATTTGTTTTCAAAAGAAGACATCGGGGGCGTCTGTAAAAACAGGAGTGCCGCCCCTGTTCAGCACATACACCTTACACCACTGTCATTGTCAATAAAACATTGATGGTTTGGAATGGGGGAACTGTGCATACAAGTGGCTAACAAATTGTGTTTACACACAATTTCAATGTAAAAAATGACCAATTAAATGCATGAGCTGTAAATATTTGTAAGAAAAATAAAACACAAATATGACCACGAAATATATGGAATGAAGAAAACGACACGACAATATAATTTCAAATCGTAGGCTATATTGAATATAAAGGGTTTTCCAATAGGAGGTGTTATTTTGAATAGCCCGCTATTTCGGTAGCTGTCACTTTTGAACCTGTCATTTTTTGACATTTGACAAGTAGAAACTACGCCATTAATAAAAATGGAACGATACACGCTTCAACAACGCATTGAAATTATTAAAATTCACTATAAAAATGGTGAAAATTTGCCAGAGACGGTTCGTAAAACTAAAACATTTTTGGGTCGTCGTGAAGCACCTTGTCGGACCGCAATACAGAAATTGGTGGACAAATTCGAGCTGTTGGGACAAGTTAGTGATGTGAAGAATAAAACCCGTGCACGTCGCTCAAGAACGACTGAGAATATTGCTGTTGTAGCCCAAAGTCTTGAAGAAAACCCAGGTTTGTCCATTCCTCGTCGTTCTTTGGAATTAGGCATTCCACAAACGTCATTACACCGTATTTTGCATAAAGACTTGGGTCTTAAGGCTTATAAAGTTCAGTTAACACAAGAACTCAAGCCGGCTGGTCATCAACAACGTCGTGTCTTTGCTGATTGGGTCCTTGAAATGCATGAAAATGATCCGGAATTTCATCGAAAAATCATCTTGACTGATGAGGCCCATTTCCACCTCGGAGGCTACGTCAACAAGCAAAACTGTCGCATCTGGGGCGACAGAGTTATTGTTGAAAAGCCTCTCCATCCTCAACGCGTGACTGTTTGGTGCGGTTTATGGTCCGGCGGGGTCATTGGACCTTACTTTTTCGAAAATGAGGCTGGAGCAACAGTTACGGTCAATGGATTGCGCTATCGAGAGATGATTAATGATTTTTTATGGACGGAATTGGATGGTAATGATCTGGACAACGTTTACTTTCAACAAGACGGCGCTACGTGCCACACAAGCAATGAAACCACCGATCTTTTACGGGAAAAGTTTCCGGACCGTGTTATCTCTCGAAGAGGTGAACAATTGGCCACCGAGATCTTGTGATTTAACACCTTGCGACTTCTTCCTTTGGGGCCACGTGAAAGATAAGGTCTACGCCAACAGCCCAACGTCGATTCAAGACCTCAAAGATGGAATTCGTGAGGCTATCGAGGACATAGGGCAGCCACTTTGCGATTTGGTTATGGAAAATTTCATGAAAAGGATATGGTCCTGTAAGCGTGGTCGTGGCGGCCATTTGGCTGATGTTGTGTTCCATTATTAACGGCATACCATTCTCTTTATAATGAAATAAACATCCGATCATTTATCTCAAAAAATGCCATTTTTCTTTGAATATCAAATTAACACCTCTTATTGGAAAACCCTTTATTAGAAGAAAGGAAATTATGAAAAGAAGCGGACCCAGGTGGCTACCTTGCGGGACACTTGATGTCATTAAATATCCTTTGAATATCTATCTCCAATCTTTACTTGTTGTGTTCTTTAATATAAATATGATGATAACCAACAAAGAAAGAGAAAAAGAAAACCAAAAATCTTAAATCTTTTCAGAAATGTGTGGTGGTTTACAGAACCAAAGGCTTTACTAAAGTCAGTGTATACTGCGTATACTTGAAATTTTTGTTCTATAGCGTTAGTGACGTACGAATGAAATAAGTCAAATTGGTAACAGAAGATCGACCGGAGACCACGCTGTAGGTACTTCTGATAAATATTCAAATGTAAGAAAATGAAGCTTAAATTTCACTATACTTTCAAACAATTTGGGAATTGCGAAGAGTTGCTTACTAATACCCCTATAATTTTCAACATCATTTTTAGAACCTGATTTATGAATAGAGAAAAATTCCATTCTTCAACGAAAATACGTTCCTTGAGTGACTTATTGAATATGGTAAGCAAAGGAGTGCAGATGGAATCACAACAATTCTTAAGCACCGCGGGAGGAATGCTGTCTGGAGCACATTATATATATACATAATTAGATTGAAGTGATTTTAACGCGGTATTAACTTCAACACTTCTTAACTGCATCGATCCAATATCAATCCTACTTATTATGCTGTCCAATGATTAGTTGTTAAAATGCCGTCGTGAAGTGCTCGGTAGTTCGCGGTAGTGTTTAACGTGAAAGTCATATAGTCAAATTGAATGTAAGAACAGTTCTCACAAAATGTTTATGGGATTTTGAACACTAAACAGAACATATTATTCAAACTTCACTCCACAGGTTGTAGATAACGTTTATATTCTAAAAATACTTAAGCCTGTCTTGAAAAAGTTCCACTCAAAAATGACGCTTGTCACGCAACAACTGCGTGACCACAACCGCATATAATTTTATACATATATTTTAATTTTTTTTTTCTGCCGCTCAGCATTTCGGTGCTATGCCGCTTTACGACTTATTGCGTTGATAAGGCCTCATGGTTTTTCTTGTTTAATATGATTGTATGAGACCTTTAACCTATGCATTTCTAAGAGAAAGGTCATACTGGCCACTTTTTCAATATTTTTGGTATAGCTCGAAAACTAAGCCGAATTTGAGAATTCAACTTCAAATATTTTTTTGTAGAAAATAAGAATTTCAATCAAAATCGATATAAAAAAAAAAAATATTAAAACCAATTTTAGCAGACAAATTATCAAAAACCACCTAAAAAATTAAATTTTGCAAAAAAAATTCTCATGACTTTTTGTTGATCAAAGGTAAGCGTAAGTGCTTGATTACATGGTCGTTTTGCCAGCGAGACAGGTAAATTTTATGTGCGTAAAAAGAGAAGGCTAGATTCCACTCAAAATCTACGGGTAATCCAGTTTCAATTAGTATTGTAGGATTCAGCATAAAACGCGTTTTTATTGTGTGAGTGAGATACATATATACATCCATATATTGACTTTAAGGGCGTAAGATAGGGAAGGGTAGATTCAAATTAATGACTTTTTCTTCGAGCGCAACAATTGGAACTGTCGAAAATTGGGCCTCTCGGCTGGAATTTATTCGAGCCAGCCGCAGTGGCCATTTGCCCGAAAACATTTTTAAAAGAGTTTGGCAAACCCTTATCTTTATAATAAAGCTAAATTCTTGGCCATAACATTAAATTATACGCGTTCTATTTCTTCTTGAAAACTACACGTCTAAAAAAAAACACCCTTTATTTATGGGTTCAATAGCGAAATTCGGATGTATGATGACCTCTAGAATAAGCCACTTCCGGTGCGTTTTTGTTCAACTTAGCTCATCGAGTAAGAGGTTTTAAGTGCGCCCAAACGATAGGGCTTGACGAGGAAGAAAGATAAATATAGGGTTGTCTAATTTAAATTGGTTGGATGGTCTTGCCAACCCGCTTTAAAAAACACTGTTTTGGGACTATGACCTAGCCCATCGAATAAAAGTTAAAACTAGTGTCAAATGAAATATTACATGGAACCAAAAACAAAAATAAAAATTTTCCACTTCTGAAATCGGCGAATGAACCTGGCAACCCTTTTTAAAGGAAAAAAGTGTTATAAATGCATTATTTCTTACAATTATGTACATATTTGCATTCAATTTGGTCACATATCGTAGAGGTAGCAAATAAGAGCTGAAAATATGTAGAAAATTAATAAAATAAATGTAAATTCTATAAAATTTTGGAAAGGTTAAAACAAACAAAAATGATTGCAGCTTTAAAAATTTCGAATAACACTTTTAATAAAAACAATGATTGTTTTTGTGGACTTAACTCAAATTGAGACAATTAAATTAAAGCTCAATTCTCGTTCTATAAAAAAAAACAGAATGTTGGCAGTTGCAGCACTCTTTAAAACACCTGGCAACCCAGCTTTTTATACATTTTTCAATGAATTTAAAGTTTTTTCATTAGGATAAGAGGTAAAGTGTATTGCAATTGTGTTTAAAGTACATATCGCATTACAGACAAGATTCTAATCTATCTAAAAAATATAAGCTACCCTTTCTAAATAAGGTGCATGTGCCTGGCAACCCTGATTTAATCCAAAAACATATACCAAAGACACCACTTTTTGGTTAAAAACAAAACTATAAATTTCTATCCACACACATTCGTTGGACAGCAGAACCGCAAAAAGCGTGATTTATTTACTCACTCACTGGCAAGCAGTTTTTTCTGAAGAATAAAAACAACTTTTTTTTTGAGTATGTGAACAGAATTTTGGAGAAAACCACACAAAATCAAATCACAATAAAATTAAAATATGAAATTAATGAACCATACAAATATTAAAAATGGAAGATTTTAAAATTTTTCAAAAATTAAGCTTTGACATAAATACAATAAGATATTTAATTTTGAAATAAATTATCAAAAAAAGAACTAATTAAAAAAAAATAAATTTAGTAGCGGGAATGCTCATAGAGAGAACCATTCCTGTTTGCGTGTTATCAGCAGACCATGTTAAACACGCTTATTTGCCTCCTAAATCCCCAATTTTGAATTTTGTACTAATTTCAGACGAAAATTCCTTGCTGTCTGCAAAAAATTTCCTATTTAATTCATAATTTCCTTTGTGATTTTTTTTTTTGAAGTACAGATTATTATTTTAATCTGCCTCTTAAGAGCATTTCCATACATGATTTCGGGGAAGAACTTTTTGTTATCTTCCCTAATCCTCGTTTGATCACAACATTTTTCTTTGACTTCGAATTTTCTAATGCATAACTTATCCCTATACATTACCCTCATCTGAGCTTAATGTAAAACTGATGAAGCCATTCAAATGAGATGATTTTCTTTGCAATTTAATTTTCAATTCAATTTTATTTTTATTTCATTTTATGTCTGTGATTCCCTAATCGGATCACAAGAGAGATATAATATGGACTCCCGCTCAACCCCTCGTGTTCTACTCTAGCTATATATGTATGTACCTACTATTATTGTAATATTGGACAACCATTGTTTCGCATTGACTCGCAATCAGATTACTTGCTGCGCATTGAAATGGATCCCCTTTTGTTTCGCTGGACGTGTTCTGTTCGCAGCTTATTGTCACTATCACAATGGTTATCTTCTAATCTTTGACTTTGTAGTAGTTTATACATATATATGTATGTATGTAATAAGCAATGGAGGTTATGTTATACGACAAAATGTGTTTCTCAAGGCAAAAGCAATCTGATAACTCTGTAATGTGGATTTTGAAATGTCAGTTATGCATGGAAAATGGATGTCATGTGCATATTTCTTGTCACCAAGGCAACAAGCATATGATGGTGGTCAAACGCGGTGCTGATGAATCCTTTTGATAAGGATGAATGAGATGAAGAGATAAGGTATTTTGAGGTTTTAAGGCTATAATTAACTCTTTCTATGGGCTTTATCCGGCTCGAAGGACCAAAATGTAGTTTTTTTTAACCAAACAGCTTGTTCTTTTCAAACTTAAATCATCCCAATCCCCCAACTGTTCTTTGAAACAAAGCTTCATTTTATAATCAGTCCTAAGAGTTAAAAAAAGCGGAAATAATTGCAACTATTCAGGCTTCAACAGCTAAAAAAAAAAAAACAAAAAAAAAATGTTAAGGATACGCCATAGTACACCCAACGACTTTCCATTGCATTCAATCAGAGTTGAACTTTGGGATGTATATGAAATTGCTCTGCTCGTTATAAATTATTCCCGAAAATCAAGGACATGTACATTACAGCACACAACTTGTCGAAAGGAAGAAAGGAAATCTAAAATATAAAAAAATATCCATATATTCTAGACTCATTGCACCTGTCGAGATTTTTTCTTGCCATGTAATGAGAGCCGAATGTATATTTTTATCCAACATTCATCACAAGGTTGGCAGAATAGTGCACACGCTTTATTTATAGCTCATGCATGAGGAGGTAAAATGTTTCAAAACGTAAAGAAAAAAATCCTTATAGTGGCATCGTCGCCCTCAGAGGGACGACTGTCGACTATGCATGTGCTTTATGGCAAGGCAACTACCACTCAACAGCTTTAGACCCCTAGACGTCTTTTGCAATAAAACCATCAGCATCCTAAGATGAAAGACGTACTTTGTATTCATGAAAACCATATTTGAGTGCCAAGGAGCATACAAGAAAAAAAAAAATAAAAATAAAACGAGATTCGAAGGCTCTTTCCGATTTTACATGCACAGCACTTCATGCATCGATTTTTCTACTAATTTGGCGTTTCGAAAGAGAGAAGTTTCGAGTGCAATGCTCTGTAGCAAAAGTGGCAGAATTTTAGACATATAGTGAGCATGAAAATTCTAACATGACAGGTGGGAAGAAAAATGGAAATCGATGATTTATTTTTGGAATGATTTGTGAGCTCAGTAGACGAGAATAGCTGGATGAATTTTTAGAATATTCTTTAAAAAAAAACAATATGTTTCCTTGTATGTTTATGTTTTTAACCATTTTTTTTTTAATTTCGTATAATCATTCTCATTAGAAAATGATAAATAAATGAGAACAAACTAAATCTATTTATTCGCACGGTACTTTTATCGCATTACACTTTTCTCGCATGATACTTCTCTCGCAGGATATATTTCTCGCAGGATATATTTCTCGCATGATGCTTTTTTCGCTGGATATATTTCTCTCGCATGATTTTTTTCTTGCATGATATATTTCTCGCATGATACTTTTCTCGCAAGATATACATATTTCTTGCATGATACTTTTCTCGCAAGATATATTTCTTGCATGATACTTTTCTCGCATGATATATTTCTCCTGTGATATTTTTCATAACTACAAGATCATGAGGCCTTTTTGTTATCTATTCCAAACTTAAAACCAAAAGCTTCAAAGTTTTTCGGTCCCCAATGCCATCAAACACCAAACTGCTTAAATTAACATTTCTGAAGCGAATCAAATCAAAGGAAAATGGGTTTTTCACATCCAACCTCTACAATCCAACGCCAACTAGACCTAAATTCACCACAGCTCCGCAGAATATTCAGTCTTTAAGAACATCCATGATTTGAGTAGGTACATAATATGCCTTTGAACAATTCAATGACATCAAATAACAAACAGACACACATTCTCTGATCCTTAGTCTTAGTCCTTGTTCTCGGTCATAGTTAATGATGTGGTTTGGCTAAGGAAAAGAAAGAACAGAAAAGCCCCAAAACAAATTCATTTAACTTATTACATAATTAAGTTCCCTTTCTACTCGTATTATGACTTCTTTTTTGTTTAACAATAAATAATAAAACAAAACATGTAACCTTCTTTTTTGTTGCTGTTGTTGTTTTTTTTGTTGTTGTTTATGGGGCTTTCATTCTTTTAAGGACATTACAACACATTAGCAACTGGTTAGGTTTTTCGTCTTGTTCTTCTTCTTCTTCTTCTTCTTCTTTGTCTTCGTCTTGATGGTAATTATGGTTTTACTTAAGTGGACACGTGTCTTGAACAACCAAAACTTCCCTTTCAGTTTCAGTCTTTCAGTACCTATTATGTATGTATGTAGAAAAAAAGTTGTTGATGGAATGTTTTTTGAGATAAAACATTATTTTTCTTTGCGACGACTCTGACCTTGGGTAAATAATTTTTTTTTTTTCCTACCCAAATATGGAGAGTTGCGACTGGGAGAAGAAAGAACTTTGGTTGCGTATAATAAATAAATAAGAGGACAAACATGTCCTTGAGTCGGAATTATTAATTGATAGAAGTATACGAGTACGTTATAGGCAGAAAGTAGGTAGGAATAAGAAAGTTATTATAGTTTTGATATGATTGGTGGTGGCCATAATAATAGAGAAAAAAAAAAATAACATTTGTTCAATTTGACTTCTTATACGCTGCTCCTACAGTATAATTTAGCTTGTGGTCAATTTGTTGCATTATTTATGGGTATAGTCGTTTCAATAAATTCAAGAGCTCAAAGAGAATTGCATTCGAAAACTCGAATTACAAACTAAAATAAGTAATCATCTTTAAGTTGGAGATGCACCAGATGCGTGCAACAAAAATACACTCCATGAAAAACATTTGCCGTAATTAAAGTATAAGGAAACGAAAGGCGTTTTTCATTTTTTTAGTTCAAAGCAGAGCCTGATTTTTTCAACGTGCCCACCTTTACTAATATCAACATTTCCCTATGTTCAGTGGTTAGTAAGATTAATGAGCTGAAAGATGATTTTTCCCCTCGGCCCTATTTCATAAACATTGACAATTGCGACAAGTGACAAATTTTTTAATTTACAACTTGACAATTGTTAAAATCTATTCCATAAAAAAATTGACAATTTTGTAGAATTGTCGCAAAATACAAGGCAGTTGTCAACTTTTCGGTTCATAAAAAATTGTCATGACAATGAATTGTCTAATATTTTTCGACAATTGTCAGGAATTTTCTGACAAATTTGTACTAACAAATCTTTTATGAAATGAAAAAAAATACACATTTTTTACCTTTCAATATTTCATGAAATACAAATTTGTCAGAAAAGTGTGACAAATTTTTAGAATTGTCTTCTGTATACCTTAACTTTTTAAAAGTATAGTTTACGAGTCCCTGTTTATTCACTGTAAATCAATTTGTTCCCCTCTTAGTAACACGGGTTCTTAAAAGGACGATCCACAACAACTTACCTGACTGAATTCGTTTCAAAAACGCTGCCTGCCTTACAAGAAGATAAAGAAGTTGATGCCATTGCAACAGATTTCAGTAAGGCCTTTGACAAAATTTCCCACAACATCATTCTTTTAAAACTACAAAAAGACTGATTTTCCTCTTTTGTTCACTTCTTGGATTCAGTCATACCAGTATCGAGTGCTTTTTAGTGGGAGTGTCTCCAAACCTAGTCATGCATTATCTGGAGTACCGCAGGGAAGCTATTTGGGACCACTTATTTTTGTTTTGATTATAAATGATGTTGAGCTGATTTTAAATCAATCTGACTTGGAAATTTAGGCTGACGATATGAGGATATCGAAACAAATGTTCACCACTGACGAAGCACTTATGCTGCAAACAGACTCAAGTAGATTTTTTACTTGGTGCCAAACAAAATTTCTTGAGCTAAACATTAAGAAATTTCAAACCATATCCTTCACTCGAAAGCGCCCTCCCTTGTACCAAAGACAATATTCGATTAATGGAGTGCCTGTTCTTATTGTAACCTCCATACGCGACTTGAGAGTCATTTGTGACATTCAACTCAATTTTCGCTCCCACTACGACAGCGTTATTAGCAAAGCCAGCTTAACTGTATGGTTCGTAAAACGCTGGTCGAAAGAATGTTTTTGCCCATATGTTACCAAATCCCTTTATATGTCTTTCGTTAGACCTCTCCTATAATATGCCTCCCCAGTCTGGTCACCATATCATCATATATTCACATAGAAAATATTGAAGCCTTAAGAAAAAAGAAAATTCTCAACAGGAGGTGGCGCTGTAGGCGGACATTTCGTTTTTCAGTTCAATTCAATTACCGTTCAACAGGTGGCGCTCTAGGCGGTTAAGAAATGACTTTTGGGATATTCTTTTTGAACTTTTGTTATTTGTAGGGCGAAATGGGGTCAAAATAAAATAATTGTCAGATTAAAAAAAAATTTTTTCTTTGTTTGAAAGTAGGAAATAGCTTTAAGGATATTTTTTTTTCAAATTTTGTTATTTATAGGGAAAATGTAGCAGAAATGAAAAATCATTCAAATTTTGATATTTGTAGGGTGAAATGGGGCAAAAATAAAAACCTATCCGATTTAAGAAATTTGTTTGGTGTTTGAAAGGTCGTTTTTTAGTGGATGGCCTTAAGGTTTCTTTCAGGAAATTGGCATGGTGAAATGGGATTGAAACGAAAAATAGCATCTGATTTCAAAAATTCTTTCTGTGTTGGGAAAGTAATAAAGATTTGTCTTAGGGGATCATTTTTTTTTTTACATATTTAGGCATTCTTAACATGAAGTAAGTTAAAACCCATAAAGTAGTACATATTCGATTACAAAAATTAGCTTAAATATTTATTTTTCTTTTCTTGTGTAATTTGTATGCGAAGCTTAGTTTTGTCTACGCGTGCGAAGCCAGGCGGGCCAGCTAGTCTATGAATAAAATCAGAATTCGAAATTTAAAAAATTGTTTACACTTTAAAGTAAGCATATAGTGTTATCTTGTTCTAATATTTCTCTAAGGACCTTGAAAAATTCACAATTTTTCTTTTCTATCCTTTAAAACTTTCTTAAATTGTTTTGATCAAAGCTTACAAAACTTCAACAAAAACTATTTGCATCATTTAAGATTTTCCGTTTGTAGTTTTTATTTCCCTCTTAATTCCAATTCAGCGTTGGCTCTCCAAGAATATTTTCTTTAATTTTTTGTTGTCATCTCTTCGAAGTGTCCTATCGCATAAACCCACCTTACAAAACCTCACCAAAATGCGGATAACCATATAAAAGGATTCTCGTCCTTCTGCACACCAAGTTTTTTTATTTTTGTTTCATCTTATAATCCTCAAAAACAGAATTATAATAAAAAGAACAAAAGAAAACAAAACCTAAATATAAATCCTACCAATGGATATCCTTTGACGAAAGAACACAGTAGAGAGTAGTAGACTATCAAATAAAACTGATGGACAAAGAGGACAATCCTCCTTTGGGTCAGGTGTGATTATTGGATTCTTAAATTGGAGACAGTGTGTTTGTTGTTGTTTTTTTTTTGTTTATTTTTATTTTTATTCTATTGTTGTTATGCTTGCTTTGGCACAAGGATATTGTAAATTTATGTATTTTCTTCCAAATCAAAAAAAAAAAAGAAAAGGATTCAAGGATAGAAGAGCGTACCTTAAGCTGAAAAAAAAAATTAAATAAAAGAGAAAATTTATGGAGACTTAAAGCAAGTATGCAACAATAAACTTTGAATATACTTAGGTAGGTCTAGGTATATATCTTCTTATACGAACAGTGTTTTCAGAAGAAAGATTTCATTTTGAGCTCCTTGGTAGTTTATTTAAATGAGTCACAGAAGATTTTTTGTCCCCCAGGGAGTGGTTGGACGAAATTTGATTAATTTATCTTTGTTTTCTTTAAAACCTTTTAAATTTTGTTGGTAACTTTCTTTCTCTTTTATAATCAATCCATTTGTTGATTCACTAAATTTTGTTAGAAAACAGAAAAAAAAACTTTCAATATTTCAAGATAACTTCTTGAAACTGGTACGAAAAAAGAAAAAAAAAGTTGCCCCCAATGAACTATTTGCCAAAGTGCACCCGTTAAGACATAAACTTTGAGACTTTCCTTCATCGTTTCCTCAAAAAGTTTCTTTTTTTATTTTTTTGAAAAAAAAAAACTATTCACTCAACTACCATGTCAATAGCCAAAAGTCAAACAAGTGTCCAACTTGTGTTTATCATCGAAATTAATGGTAGAATTCTCCATTTTACACGAAAAACCAACACACCCGCCGCAATGTTATTTTCGTGAGAGTAAAATGTCCTTCCGCTGACAGAAGCCATGTTGTTTCCAAACTATGGAAGTTGGCAGAGAGGAAGAAGATCCAGATCCAGATCCAGACCAGAGACAGTGAAACTTTAAGTGCATTTTACCAAAGTCATGTTTATTGGGTAATGGCTTCTTGGTTGAACGTCTAATTTTTGGGAATGGTCTTGTGGACCATTTTTGGGAATTGAATGAATGACTGACTGAGGTGAAAAAGTACGTTTGCTTCTTATGGCATAGTTCCTTACTCGCTTATCGACAGACAAGTGGGCGGTGAACAGAAAAACAAAGAAAAAAACAAACCAGGAAATGTGTCAGTGGGGAATGATTCATTGGGTTTCAGCAGTTTGTTTGGCGGAAAATCGGGAGCGAGATGCTGATTGTAGATTTCCTTGAGAAATTGAATTTGGAAAGTTGTTATTTCTTCTTTTTTTTTCATTTTCTTCAATACCTATTAACCGAATGATGGAGTTTTTCACTTTTGCAAGCATAAACAAAATAAAAAAGTTTAATGAAGTAAGTGACAGTAAAATAATGGAAAGTTGAAAGAGATATTTTCACTTCTGAAGTATGTAGGTATTAGAAAATTAATGAATGTTGAACATATCTTCAGAAGGAAATATAATTAGCTTATTTTTATTGATCAAACTAAAGCCGTAAATATATTTTAGATGTATATATATATTTCCTGATTTCCTTGAATCCGATGAATGAGCGGCACGCGGAGGGAGTCAGACTCAATTTTGACAATTTTATTATGAGCGAAATTTCAAAATTGAGTCCCTCCGCAGCGCATTCATCGGATTCAGTAATTGGTGTTATTTACTCACGGCAAGTGAATAATATCTACGATCCCTTTCACGGTGCATTAATGCCACTTTACTTTGGGATATTCGAAAAAACAGTATAGGTATACTATCTTAAATGGTCATAAAAGATCAACTAGTTAAAGTTAGATTGGTCCACTAAAGGTTTTTTAACGAAATTTTAAAGATTGTTTCAAGGTCACAGAATAGATTAAAAATCTTGAGAATACTTTTAAAAATCGTAAAAAAAATGTATGTATGGCTGACAAATAACTGGAATAATTTGACCTGCTATGAGGTCACTAACACCTTCTAGGTGGCATACTTTTTAATATTTATTTTTTATTATTTATTCATTTCGTTAATAAGTGTATTCTACTTTTTTAGACATAGCTAAATATAAAATAATAATAAATAATCATACTTGTATAGTACAAATTACAATAGTATTAATAATTCTTTTTTTTAACAATTCTCTTCAACAATCAAGTTCGATTACATCGGCATATTTGTTAAAAAAATGACAAGCTTTAGTAACTGGTTCATTTATTCCGTAATTTGTCGAATAATGTGCGATGAAGAAAAATTGATAAGCCCTTGCTTGGCCTAAGACAACGAGTTGGTGTATTATTAACATTTCTAATAAAAGAACACAGTTAATATGACTTGGTATTAATGGGTGATTTTTTAAGAGGTTTAGAACTTTTTAAAAAAAAAAACACAAAAAATTCGAAAAAATGAATGAAATATTTATTTGAATCGATAGTTTGAACCTTGCAATTTAATGTTTAAAGATAATTTCATGCAAATGTTGACCGCGGCAGCGTCTCAGGTAGCCCATCCGCTGAGTCCAATTTTGGCATACTCTTTCACACATATCGGCCGGTATCTCACGAATGAATGCATGGATGTTGGCTTCCAGTGCGTCAATCGAAGCGGGCTTGTCCCTTAGACATTAGCCTTGACATACCCCCACAAAAAATAATCTAATGGTGTCAAATCGCACGATCTAGGCGGCCAATTGACCGGCCCGAAACGTGAAATTAACTGTTCACCAAACTCGCCTCGCAATTGCGCCATTGTTTCGCGTGCTGTGTGGCATGTGGCACCGTCTTGTTGAAACCACATATCATGCAAGTCAAGAACTTCCATTTCGGGCAAAAAAAAGTTTGTTATCATCGCTCGGTAGCGTTCACCACTGACAGTAACGCTGCGATTCGCATCATCTTTGAAGAAATAGGCCCAATAATGCCGCCGGCCCATAAACCGCACCAAACAGTGGCTTTTTCGGGATGCATTTGTAGCTGTTGCAATGCTTCTGGCTGATCTTCACTCCAAATGCGGCAATTTTGCTTATTTACGTACCCATTCAACCAAAAATGAGCCTCATCGCTGAACACAAGCAGCGCGCGATGAACATTTCGAACCGAGCACGAATTTTGATAGTAAAATTCAATAATTTGCAAGCGTTGTTCATTTGTAAGACGATCCATGGTTAAATTGCAAACCAAACTGAAGCTGTTTGACAGTTACACAAGGTACTAAACACACGTCAGCTGTCAAAACCAGTGTTGCCAAAACCAAACCAGCTTAAAAATCACCCGTTACATCTCTTGCAAGAGAAATAAGGAAATAAATTCTTCTTGTTTCTAGAGGTTTAATATCAATTGTTTATTGTGCGTTCATTGTATGTTGGTAAAGGCAAGGTCCATTCAAGTTTATGAAGCGAATATTTTGTGAATCTTTTCTGAATTCTTTTAATTCTATTAGATGCATTCTTGTAATAATCAGACCAAACTACACAGCAGTATTCCAAAATTGGACAAAAAAAACTGACAAAAATAGATTTAATTGTATAGGGACACTTAAATTGATTTGAATTTCTAAACAAAAATTCAAGCATAAAATTTACTCGAGGCACGATATAATCAATATGTATTCTAAAATCAAGTTTGGAATCAAATAAATATAACTCCCAAATCCTAATGACTAAGGATTCTTTGAAGAACGTTTTCGGATATACACTTGTCAAAGACTATAAGAAATAAGATCTTGTCAATGTCATGACACAACATTTTTTGACATTCAAGTCAAGCTCATTAAACTGACACCGTTTAGATAAGCAATCTAAATCTTTTTGAAGTTGCGTATAATCAGAAAGCGAATTGACCATTCGGTATATCTTACAATCATCCGCAAATTATAGACATCGTGAATTTAAAACAAAACTTTGTAAATAATTAACAAAAAATAAACATAAGATAGGGCCCAGATTACTTCCTTGGGGACCGCCCGATTAATTAAATATTAATACCGATTTAATTCGACCAATTTCGACTTGGCATTTGAGAGTGAAAACCTAAAGATTTAAGTTTTAACAATGATAGTTCACTCTATCGAAAGCTTTTGAGGAGTCAGTATAAATAGCGTCTACTTGACATCTTTTCTGTATCTCATTGATGCAGTAATGAGTAAATAACGTGAGGTTAGTTGCTGTGGATTTCCCACTGAAAAAAACCATATTGATATGGTGAGATATATGCTTTATCAGAGTCATATAGTTTAGTTTTAATCAAGGATTCGAACATTTTGGGAATCAATGGAAGTTTTGCAATTGGCCAATAGTTTACAATTGATTGCTTAGAACCTGATTTAATAATTGGAGTAATGTATGAACTTTTCCAGGAGTCAAGGAAAACACCATTTCTGATCGAAAGATTAAAAATCATATGAAGCGGTTTATATAAGCTGGACTTGCAATTTTTAATGAAAATTTCAGGAATATTCTCGGGGGGCAGACTCAGACTGCTGTCCAATTTACCGAGCGCAGATAAAACTTCTTCTCCAGAAAGCTATAGATTTTCTTTAAAAATTTAAATATTGCCAACAATATTTAGAGTTTGATTTGATATTTGATTCCAATGACCAAACATGCTGTCTGTTTTTTTTTTTTTTTTCAAAAAATCGTATTCACGACGTAAACGGCAAAATTCGCTTCGAAACTCCGAGTGGACCTTACTTATTTTTTGCATTTTAATCATTGCATATTTTAATCTTAATAAACTTTTCGTGAACCAAATAGGCTTATTCAATTATCCCACATATGGGGTGCTTGAAGATCCTAGAGCCATAGTATTGGCTGTTATGGAACGCAAGTTACAAAAATACTCTTAAGGGATTGAAATTTACTGTCTTTTCCAACAAATTCACATCCACAGCTGTTCTCCCAAAGTACCCATTTTGACCAATTGTTAGAAGTATCTACCTGCTGCCATTTGCATATATGGATGATGGCATTTAATATCCTTTTACGTGTTCCTGAAATGACTCAACAGGTTTTTTGGTTTACTTGGCTCTTGGAGATGGTATAGATAGGTATTATAATTATGACTACTAAGGGAATCGTAAATCTTGTTTAAAACAATTGCTGTATTCTTTAGGATCCTTTATCCTTTTGCCTTCAATAAAAACGTCTACAAGGTACCTATATTTAATCATCATTAAAATTGCAACATGAAGAGACACAAAAATTATCTTAGAGATTTGAATTTAAAACAAAATAAGTTGAAAAGAAGTTCCAGAAACCTAAAGTCATGTTTTTTGTTTTTATTTAGTAGATAATAGGTATAGAAATTGCAATAAGTTTCTTTTATCTATTTAGATATACATTTGTTGTCATTATCAAACCTCATTTAAAATTCATTGTTGGCCTGCAATCAACAGTTCTTTATCGCATTTATTATTGTTATTTATTTTTTTTTTAATTTTGAAACTTATAAAAAATCAGAAAATTACTTTTAAAGCAACAAACATACACCTACACATTAAAGAAGGACTGGAGCCGGAGGCAGACACAAAACAGAATATATAAAATACACAAATGACTTCCGGTAATGAAAATGAAAGAAGAATTTCAAGATTGGCAGTTTAACTTTATACCTCTACTCGTAAAATATTGCAGGATATTATTATATTTTTTTTTTATTTCGGTTTTAAAGCACCCCCAACACCGTCACAACACCACACCAATTTTCTGTATTTCGAGGTTCGAGATTCCAGGGAGGTCTATTAAAAACTAGCTGGCCCGCCTGCCTTCGTACGGGTAGCCAAACCTAAGCTTCGCATAAAAATTACAAATGATATTTCTTTAAGTTTTTGTAATAGATAATTACTTTCTGGATTTTAATCCACTTTACGTTATGAAAGGCTTGATTTGTAAAAATATCATGCTCTCAATAAAATTTTTATTGCTTTCCCAAAAAAGAAAGAATTTTTGTATTCGAAAACCACTTTTTTATTTTTATCCCTTTTCACTCTATAAACAGCATTTTCTGGAAACATCTTTTCAAACACAAACAGAATTTTTGAAATTGGATACCGCTTGTGGTTTTTACCCCCTTTTACCCTATAAATACCAAATTTTTGAAAAAAAAAATATTTCTAAAGCCATCATCTCAAAATAACCTTTCAAAAACAAAAAGGAATTCTTAAATCGGTCATATTTTATTATTACTCTATTTCACCCAACAAATATTAAAATTTTGAAAAAGAATATCACTAAGGCCATTTCCTGAGAAAACCATTTAAAACAAAAGAAAAATTTCTTTCACCCTAAAAATTGAAAATTAAAAATAAATACCTTTGAAGCCATTTCCTAAGGATAAACTTTCAAATGCAAGTTGAGTTTTTTTTAATCGGATACGTCTTTTTCATTTTACCCATTAACCCTACTTAGTGATTTTTTCAAATAGTATTATATTTAGTTATTCTGCTATTCGGGTGGAGACGAATCCAACAAATCAAAGATCATTAAAATCGGTTCAGCCGTTCTTGAGTTATAAGTGTTGTAACTAAAACGACTTTGTTTTAACGGGTGATTTTTTAGCTGGTTTGGTTTTGGCAACACTGGTTTTGACAGCTGACGTGTGTTTAGTACCTTGTGTCACTGTCAAACAGCTTCAGTTTGGTTTGCAATTTAACCATGGATCGTCTTACAAATGAACAACGCTTGCAAATTATTGAATTTTACTATCAAAATTCGTGCTCGGTTCGAAATGTTCATCGCGCGCTGCTTGTGTTCAGCGATGAGGCTCATTTTTGGTTGAATGGGTACGTAAATAAGCAAAATTGCCGCATTTGGAGTGAAGATCAGCCAGAAGCATTGCAACAGCTACCAATGCATCCCGAAAAAGCCACTGTTTGGTGCGGTTTATGGGCCGGCGGCATTATTGGGCCATATTTCTTCAAAGATGATGCGAATCGCAGCGTTACTGTCAATGGTGAACGCTACCGAGCGATGATAACAAACTTTTTTTTGCCCGAAATGGAAGTTCTTGACTTGCATGATATGTGGTTTCAACAAGACGGTGCCACATGCCACACAGCACGCGAAACAATGGCGCAATTGCGAGGCGAGTTTGGTGAACAGTTAATTTCACGTTTCGGGCCGGTCAATTGGCCGCCTAGATCGTGCGATTTGACACCATTAGATTATTTTTTGTGGGGGTATTTCAAGGCTAATGTCTATAGGGACAAGCCCGCTTCGATTGACGCCCTGGAAGCCAACATCCATGCATTCATTCGTGAGATACCGGCCGATATGTGTGAAAGAGTATGCCAAAATTGGACTCAGCGGATGGGCTACCTGAGACGCAGCCGCGGTCAACATTTGCATGAAATTATCTTTAAACATTAAATTGCAAGGTTCAAACTATCGATTCAAATAAATATTTCATTCATTTTTTCGAATTTTTTGTGTTTTTTTTTTAAAAAAGTTCTAAACCTCTTAAAAAATCACCCATTATATAATTATTAAGATTTGAACTTCTCCAAAGTGGGCTTTAGGTCTTGTTTATTACTATTTTCTTGAAAAAGACGACGCACGTTTGAAACGTGTTTACGTTCTTCTTAAGGTCTCTAAAATATAAACTTTATAGCTTTTTTTAAAAATTAATTAAATATATTGATTTAGGATTTTATTAAGTTGAAATTAAAAAAAGCAAACATATATCCCATCAAGCAAGCATTTCAATATGTTACCCTCTTCTAGCTAAGGCTGTTTTTCAGGTTTAAAACAAAAGGATCCCCTTAATCCTTGACATAACGTTAAAATATAATTTTCACCGTTTTCTATTTTTCATTAATAGCTATACATATATCCACATACTGCGACACGACACTAAAAATGAATAAAAAAAAATACTTCAGATCTCTTGGGACACTCCATTAGTCTATGTCTAGTGCAATCATTTAAGGCTTAAAAAGATAGCCGCTAGCTATTGTCAGGTATGACTGAGTTTTCCGTAAAAATAACGCTCAATGCCCGGAAAACAAACCACCATAACCATCACAACCATCATCATCATCATCATATCATGCACCGCACCCGCACCACCCACTAAAGTGTAGTCAGTCGGCAATTTGTGTTTTAGTCCTTGACTCACTGAACCGAGGCAATTTTGAAAAGCATTGTTAGATTTTTTCATTGTTTCTGGGTGGGGGTGTGTATGTGTGTTTTTTTTTTGCATTTCGGATATATAAACCCATTGTCTAGTTTGCCCTGGGAAGGACATTTTGTGTAACCCAAATTTCAGCTCGTCTGTCTTTCCTTCCGGCTTGATGCTGATATTTTTGTTAGCTTTTTGTTTTTTTATTTGATTTTTATTTTAACCAAAAAAAACTGTGTGTGACTTTTGGCTCGCAATAGTCTCTACGTTGCATCTGCTGCGATGGTTATTTTTTTTTTTTTTTTTTTGATTATTCTTGTTCCCTCTGGAACTCATATGATATAGCAAAGTCACTGTATGACGACGACGACGACGCTTAAGGACATTTGGATTAGAAATGTGTGTTCGCTTATTGGAATCATGTGTAAGGAGTTTTTCCCATTGTGAATGACAACAACAGAACAGGCTTTCTTTTTGCTTTGCGTCGCTTAAGGGATATTTTTTTTAAGTTGAATGTTAAACAAAAATCCTTTCCAAACTCACACTTCTGCTGTTTTTGTACTCCTCCATCCGAATTGCTCAGTGTAAATAAACAAATAAAAAAAAAATACTTATTTTCAAAGTGCAAATGGACAGTCAAGGATCCTTAAGATGTACATACATAAATACTTTGTAAAAGGCTAAAAGTCACTCTTTTAACCTTTTTTTTTTGTTTTTTTTATTTTTGCATGAAAATCAAGAAAAAATAAAAGTTAAAAAAAAAGTACTTAATGGAAAGGAATTTCAAGTGAAAGAAGTAAAAACAAAAAAATGACCTATCAAAGAATATAAATGAAAAGTGTACCTACTATACGAAGGACACGCAGAGGTAAAAAGGCAGAAAAGAAAAAAAGGTGCAAGGAATTTTATTTTTGTCTTTCTAACTTAACTTCTTGATGGCAATGAGTATCTTTTGTTGCATTTTAATGGATTCTACTTATTTGTCTCCTTTTTTTTTTTTTTGAAAAAATAAATAAAAAAAAACGTCAAGGAAAAAAATTAAATGTAAACAAAATTCAAGCGATATGAGTCATTTCTTTTTAGCTTGTTTAATTGTTTTTATTTTTTCTTTAGTCAAAATATTTTTAAAAATGCAAGACCGTGTGAAGTGTAAAAAGTTTTAATTAAATTTTATAATCAAATGACATATCCTTTCGAGAGAAATGGAAGAAAAAGAGCAATTCAATGCACCGGAGAATAATAAGAAGAATCTTTTAAAAATACATAAATGAATAAATTAAACTTATAGGACTTTTGTGTCTTGGTTGTTTGAATTGTGCAAGCAATTCTCTTGACATTTATTGTTTGGAAAATCAAAGTGTATTCAACAAACAAATAACAAATCAATAATTTAGTTCGCAAGGCAATATATAAGGTCATTCATTTTTCGTCTTCGAAAGTTAAGCAAAATAAAACACACACAGCGATACATTTTTGATGAAAATTTTATTTCATTAAAAATTTTGGACTCTGCCATTAAGTGTGAAAACGATATCATATCATGGGCGCCTCAGAAAGATTCTCAGGATGGATTCTTTTGAGGTAATTTTTAATCACTCTTTTTCGCACATTTTGGGCGGTATCTCGGCCATAACTTGAGTAATATTGCTTTTTAATGCGTCTAGAGTTCGGGGATTATTCGCGTAAGCACGGTCTTTAACTTAGACCTAAGGAAACAAATCTAACGCTGTCAAATCGCATGATATTGGTTGTCAATTTACGTCGCCAAAACGTGAAATTACGCGATCAGATAACTTCTCACGCTATAAACCCATAATTGGTGCTTGTTGCCCCATCTTGTTGGAACCACATTTTGTCCAAGTCGTGATCTTCAATCGCCAGCCATCAATGATGCTATTATAATTCTGTCATAACAGTATTGTGGTTGGCAAGTTAGCAAAATATCTGAAAGCAATGTCAAACTCCGAAATTGAATGTAATTTTCAAAGGCCATACCAAGCAGACGAGAGCGAAAACCACACAATCTGTCATATCTTCTTAATCCATATACGTAGCGCACAATGCTATTGAAAGCGACATTGAGCTTTCTTTTGTTTATAGAGTTGTAGTTGCAAAAAATTTCGCATCCATAAATTAATATCGGTATAATAAGGGTCCTTGCAAATAATAAACGGGTGTTAGCCGGCGTAAATGACTGGGTTATGTACCCACAAGGTACGCAGCACGCAATATACTTTTCCCACGAGGGAATTAATGTGATTATCCCAAGTCAGAAATCGCTTAAATATGACACCGAGGTTTCTCGCCGTTTCCACATATTCGATGGCAGCACTGTTCAGCACTATCGGAGGAAAATAAGAAAGATCTAGTTATGGATTTAAAATTAGATCATTTAAATGAGACCATAATTCAATTCTCTCCAAGTCTTCATTGACACAAGAAGCACAATACTCAATAAGCCCGAGAGGGCAGTTCAAGTACCTAGAATTGGACTTCATCTGCGTACATATTATGGGAAGAACAATTTTCAGTTATATTATAGCTCATTGATATACGTTGAGAACAGAAGGGGGCCAAGAATGTAACCTTGGGGGACACCGGATACATTTGACAAAAAGTCAGATAATTTGTCACCAGCTAGGACCGCTTGCTTCCTGTTTGCTAAATAGGAATAAACTAACTTAGTAACAGATCCTATAAGCTTTTTACATAATTTGGAATGATTGACTGTGTCGAAAGCCTTCGAAAAGTCAAGCAACACCAAAAAAAAATAACTTCATCCCCATCTTACACCTGGTCTAATGTCATCAGTTACATTTATAGTAAAGCCGTGACACAACTATGTTTTTCAGAGTGAACATATTATTAGCAGCAAGATAAGCACTGATTTGTTTTTGTATGACTTTTTCAAATACTTTTGACAAAAAAGGCAAAATTGAAATAGACATAAATTCATCACCTTTTGCATTTTTAAGAAAGAGGTAACATTTTTGGCAATTTCCATAGTTCAGGAAATTCACCTAACTTTAAGATTGTATTGAAAATAGAAGTGATATATACGGCAATACTATTGGCAGAATTATTTTTAAAAATGAAGGATGAATTTCGTCAAGCCCAACAGCATTTGACTTTATTCCTTCGACAACATCAAAACTATCCAATGTTTTAAAAGTAAAACCAGTGCCTATCCCCCTGGTCTTGAAAAGAAATTAGAGTTTCAGAACTAACCACAGGTCGCGATGGTAGTGAAACAAATTTTTCATTTAAAGTATTACCATCAATATCAATTATTTCTGTGAGCTAAGACTTATTTCCTACGCCTATGTTGCGTAAGTTAGTCCATAATTGACGACTATTTAAGGAGGTACTTAGTTGATTTGAATACATTTGGGATTTAACCAAACGTATTTCCAAAACCACTTTATTTAACTTGTAACGCTTCCATTAGTTATAAGCCTCGTCAAGTTTAGACATTCATAAGCGTATATTACGGGTAAACCACGGTTTATTTTTCAGTTTTATAACGTTAGTTTTTAAAGGTACCTACCTTTGTGTGTCAAAAAGAGTACTAATATTTTCAGTTAAGAACTGCAACTGGTCATTTGTTGAGGGCATATAGAAAATTCTTCCTCAATTTATACCTCTTGTATCGCCTTCTAGGGGCTGAATGTCAATGCTCTGAAAGTCGCGGTACATAATTTGTTTGTTAGTGTGCTTAAACCTGAAATCCAGGGCGTATCTAAATTACAGTTTTTAACCGGAAAAGCAAGTTCAAGCGATCTAGCCGTGCGTATTTTTTTCCACACGAAATATAGAAAGTTAAATATTTGCGGCTTGATTAGAAGGTATGCTTTTAAAAGTTTTGTATGCTCAAGTAAACTATGAAAAGCTAAAAATGTGCGGTTATGTTTAAGCCCCTTGTTTTCGTACATTTAATTACTTTCAAGTCACGTTCTTGGTATCATTGAAACATTGTTTTTTTTTTTTTTTCTTGAAGAGAAATTATTATATCTTCAAGTTTGCTCAAACTCATCGTTCGTGGCAGGATAATAATTATTCATATATCCTTCATAAAATTTTACCTTATCACAAGACACTAACGCGCTTCAAACAAAAGAAAATAAATAGAAAAAAAATCAAGAGATTTTAATGCCTTTTGTCAGGCAGGATGTGTGTGTGTGTGTGAGTGAAATTAAAATGTAATTTGTATTGCATGTCACGTTTTGTGCCTCAAGTGCAATGTTATGATAAGCGACGCGATTTATACTTTCACGTTTATATACCTAGGTATTAATCTGAGAAAAAAATATAATTTTATCTTAGACATTTTGTTTGTCTTGTGAAAATTATGCTTTTATTTTTCATTTCTCGCTGCTAAGACGCTTAAAATTGAGTTAAAAAACAAAGTCTCCAACATCTCATAACATCTCGATTTATATTCTCTCCAAAACGTGTGTAGTACGTTATTTTTTATCTCGGAGTTGTTTAAATTCATGGAAGACAAAACACAAACTGTCAATGTGAGTGAAGTATTATTTTCAGGATTCCAAATGTCCCCTTTTCGTCATCACAACGAGATAAACCAAATCAAATTCTAAGCAAAGTTAAATTTTTCATCATAGTGTTAAATGGCGCCCGGGGCTGGTGCGGTGGCGGCGTTAGCGGTGGCGATGTCGTTTAATCTAAAAATTGAATTATTTTGATGAAAAGTGAAAACCACTTTCATGACGATGGGATATGGACACATGATGATGATGATGATGATGATGATGATGATGATGATGATGATGATGATGATGGCAATGACACGTGATGTAAACTTGCAGTCATATTCGGTTAAATTTTATACTGATTGAAAACGCATTAATGAACCATCGATCGTTTTGTGTGGTTGTTCTTCTAAATGGATGTACCTACGTGTGATGGACACTCTGATATGGGCCAGGTGATATTATATACCGAGTCAAATATAAAATCATAAAATATCCACCTGGTCCTGACTCCTGAGTGATGATAGTGATGTGTGGTTGTATGCCATTTAAAGTAATTGAATTTGTCCCTCAAAGCTTTAAGGGTTTTTGGCAATATCCGATGGTGTGGTGACCCGGTTTTTTGTTTTAGAGATGTGTGATGATTCTGAATAGATTGACCATTGACTAATTTATTTCTATAGACTTGAAGGTGTTTGAAGGACGAGAATTACCCATTAGGTAATAAATTTGAATATAAACAAAGTAGGTATTGCACCAACAACTTATCATTAATCACTTAGCAACTTATCATGAATCTTGATAAGATTTGTTGTGCTGAGATGACATACATATATGTCGGACTTACATGATGCCTGAACACAATTGAGACGGAGCTGCAACTAGGTGTCAAAATATTGATTACACATAATTTCAATGTTGCGAACAACGCAACGTATCTGCAAACGGAGCTGCAAAAGCTCACCAACTTTTAACTTGCGTGAAGCATTTTTAACATTTCTAAATTGATAGAGGCGAACAAGACCATTTTAACTCGATGAGTGTTTATATAGGGGTCTAAATTCAATTCCTACATATTATAGCTATCAGTGCTTCTGCAGTACAGCTGCATTGTAGGCACTTAAAAAAAAGCACGTATACGACACTTTTTGGCAACTATTGCAGCTGTACCTCCACTTCCATTTGCAATATTCCATTGTGTTTAAGCAGTTAAGGCCTATGGACATTAAGCCATATAACCGCAACAAAATAGTCTCAAGATTCATGAAAAGATGATAGGTTAAGTGATTAGTGATAGTAGCAATTTTTCAAGAAAACAAAAAATCATATAGATGTTGCAAAAGGTTAGATACAATAATTGAATTTCTCTCCAAGATTCTGCAACAATTAAGAGAGTTAAATTGGAGAATTTTTGTCTGAAAAACGGGCAACAAAATCTAAATGGGAGGAATACAACGACTGTTCCATCCTAACTATCAAAAGTTGAATTATAAATTGAAGGAACATTAGGCGTGTTTTTTTGCAAGTCCATATGGATTTGTCGAAAAAAACGACATCGGGACTTAGGATCTTCTTACTTACAGTACGTAAGTCCCGATAATTATCTGGACTTAGCTAAGTCTATATGGATTTAAGTAGTTGTTGTATTTACGTGTAAAACTATTAGTCCCGATGTCGTTTTTTTCGAAGAATCCATATGGACTTGCAAAAAAAACACGGCTATTGTTGCTTAAAAATTTCAAACATCGCAGTAACAATAATCCCGCAAAGTCTCATCATTAATTTCTCATGCATGGTCGGAGAATCTTTTCACAATATTTCTTTTCTTTGAGAATGGAATTCATTTAGCCACCAATACAGCAGAAATATAATAAATATTTTAGATCATTATTTTGGTAGAACTCATTCAACTCACTCTGTTCCCGGTTTTTCTCTCTGCAACATTTTTTTTTTTGCCGAAGCAGGAGAGACTCTTCTGGTAATGAATGATTCACCGGCATGGAACTCACGAATATTGAAAAGTTTTACAATTGTACCCATTGTGATGCATATCTCTACTTACGATCCAAATTCACAGTTGTAGAAGCTTTGTTTGGGGGCGCGGGCGGGGGAAAACGGGGACCTGGGTAAGTAAAAGTTTTACTATATTGCCTTTATTTGTTTTGGAGGAATTTCGGTACTTTGGTTTGTTGCTGGCAAAACCAATTTTGCAGGTGCAGTACAATACACTGCACAAAATAACTAACCACATCATGGCGGATTGTTTTTTCCTCTATATAGGTACTTACCCGTTAAGTCCCGTTAGGTTAATTTATACAGTTTATTTTTGTTTAAATATGAAAGATCAAACTATGTTAAACGTGGAGGTAATAGAGAGAGAGAGAGGGAGAAGGAGAGAAGAAATTCAAGCATGAATATTGTGTTGCAAGTTGGTAGGTAAGTACTTTTCGCGTAGTTTACTGAAAAGGATGTAGTTTTTGGCAATTACGAGGAGTTCATATTACAAAATGCTCGCGCGAGTCGTAAATTGAATGAAACAATTTTACAACGTCCCCAAGTTGAAAATGTACCCCAGAAATTCGGTGCGCTACTGGTTATTTGAGTGTTGTTTTCTGAAAACTATGGATACCTAGGTACTTTCTTAATTCCAGAATGTAGTATAGTATACATATGTTAGTACATACCTACAAAGCTTGCACGAGAAAGTTTTATTGTCAAAATCGCGAAAGGGGTGAAAGTATTTTACAGCAAATATAAAAGATGCAGAAGAGAATTTGCTGACAAAATATCGATGAAAGGTTCGGTTCAAAAATGTGCTAATAAATGAAAGTGAAAGGTAAATTCTAAGAAAAGAAACACAATGACTTAAAGACTTTAGAAAACTAAAATTTTGATTTAAAGCTTTTTTGGAAATCTGCCTTTTTTCATTCCCATTTAGTATTTTATATTTTAGTGTTTTCCTTATTGAACTTCTCAGTGGCGTTACCAGGATTTTATTCTGGAGGGGGGGGGGGTCAATTTTTTTTTAGATGGAAAAAATATAGGTAAGACAATTATATTATTATATTATACTTTGTGATTCACAAAAGGTGTGTCAAAAATCTAGATCGGTGTAGGTTGGGTCGAGACAATCATATGGGAGGGAGGTCTTTCCTCCACGTTTTGCCAGGGGGGGTGGCAATTATCTAAAAAAATTGAATTAAAACAGAAAAAAATTTATTAAAAATCAACAGTAGCACTTACAATACCATGCTATACCTATGTTTTTGAAAAGCCAGAAATCTCTTCTTTTATTTTCTTTTTAAATAAAGTTATATAGAAGAATATTTTTTGAAAAATTAATTTTCAAACTCAAAATTTTGAAGAAAAAAATTGTTTTAAAATTGTACGTGATTCAGAACTATATTTGTTTTTATCCAAAACAAATTTTATTTAATAAAAAAAAAAACCCATTTTCGAAATATTGATTCAAAAAAAAATATTTTTTTAACCCTCTACCGCATACGAACCCATATATGGTTTACCATATTCAACATAATTTATTTCCGTTATATTACACAAGTGGGTCAAAAATGCAATCTACAATGGATCTATGTCTATTTTTTTTTATAATAAAACGGTTTTTGTTATCAACAGGAGAATCACAATTCCCAAATAAAATCATTGTTTCTAAAAACGCGTGTTCAGTGATTGTTTATTGATGATTTTGAGTTTGAGTAAATTTACAAAAGTCGTGTAAATTTTACTGACGCCACAATTTTTGACATTAAATTTATTTAGTCAAGAATGGTAAAGCCTTTTATAGTTTGCAATATAGTGCAATGAGTCTTTTGATACTTAAACGTTTTAAGATTATAAACTATATTCCTTTACTTTACCAGCTCTTCTGAAGAATTATTTAACGATGCGATATCACTTCATCCATCCATAACTACTTCTTCTACTCTTCCAATTGAATATACCTATCAACTTCGTTGGAACTTCAAAATTACACTTAATCCAAAGTGTCGATTTACGACTAAAGCTTAGGGTCATTAAGTGGATTTCAAAACAAAAAAACGACTTCCCATTTGAATTTGGCCTTTCCTCCAAAGATGGACCAAGAATTAACAAAAAAAAAAAAAAACTGTAAAGTTTACTGTCTGAACTCTTCCTGATATCATTTGTTACTTTTTCAACCTTTGCATTTTGCATACCTACCTATATCCTCCCTTCACATTGCTGTTCAGTCGATAAGAACGACTGTCGAGGAGGAGGACGGAGGATTCGAGGACTATGATGATGGTGACACTGATGATGGCTGCTTATAACTGACAATTTTTTCTTCAACAAAACCTGGATTTTCGTTGCAATCGTCATCGTCAAAATGTTGCTGGCGTTAAATTTCTATTTATAGTTCATGAATGAAAAGTTTGCAAGCTTGCAAGAAATACATTTTTAATACTGTTTTTTTTTTTCTCACCAGTGCGAGTAAAAGTTAGAATGACACCCATCTTGCATTGAGTCTTTCTAAAAACCTTTGTCAAATATTCGAATTCATAAATAAAAATGTGGTTTTAACACTTTTGGATCGCCAATTTCTTGTATCACATTTTTTAATTTAAATCAAGGAAACTAAGATTTATTGAACATTTTGAAATATGGCTTCAATCTTTTTATGCGATATCTCTTACTCGGTACTTTTCAACCGTTGCAAATCGAATAAATATAAGCTTATATCTAGAATACCCCAGGGTAGCCATTTAGGCCCTTTTCTTTTAATCTATACAATAAAAATGAAATGGTGCTCATTGGTGAGCGCATTACTTGAGAACCGCTGCACCAATTTGACTTATTTTTTTGTTGTTGGAATATTCGTAATATCCCAAATAAGTATTGTTTGGAAAAAATTGTAAAAGTTGCCTGAAAAATTGGAAATTTCGTTAAAACTGCTTTTATCAAAAGGATTTTCGTATGAAGTCGCGATCACACCCACGATTCGAACGATGGATTTGCGTATCTATTTCTGATCCATTTGTTCTTTAAAAGTGGTTTTTATAAGATCCACCCACTGCCACGCCCATTTTTTTTATATTTAAGTATTCTCCTTTTTCTTAACAATCATAGAAAGCTCAAATTTTGCAACATAAATCATGATAAATGTAATTTGTTTGGAAATCCTCCCACCACACACCACATTTTAAATCACTTTCCAAAATGTAACCCTGTCTCTCAGACTATTTCTTAAGGAGGCCAAAATACTTTCTCTCTCTCTGATACATACATAATAGCAATGGGTTTGTTGAAAAATGATATTCATCAACTGACGAATTTCTGCAAAAATAACAAAAAAAAACAGAACCAGTAGCGAATAGAGTAATGCGAAGCGATGAAAATGAAAAATGGTCTTGAATTATGATTCCATGTCAGCAGCCATCACTAACACCGTCTTTTTGATGTGCAGTAAATTAACGTAGGAAGGCATAAACGAGTACATATATAGCCTTCAAGAGTCACTCCTTGTCGATGCCGGAGGTTTTCTTATTAAAAAAGTTTTTTTTTTTGTGGTAAGCGAGTAACTTTCTGTGGGAGGCTTGAGGGGAAGAATATTGATTGATAAGATTTATGATTGTGGACATATTGAATTGAAGACTTATTTTTTTTTTTTTTTTGTTATAGTAGGAATACAGTTTCTCGGAGAGATGAATGATCATTTATTTTTGTGAATAATATCGTGACATGAAACAATGACATTTTTCAGTTTGAGCTGGCAACATTTTAATTCAATTAAGTAGGCGGACCCTCATAACGGTACTTTAACTTGTAAGCTACAAGTTTTTTTTTAATTTTGTCACTGCAATTGTGTAGGTACACTTTGACTTCAAGTACCAATTACCATGCTTACATCTTCTTGCTAAAAAGCAATAGTGTCTCACGATAATTCAGCAATCATAGAATTGTCTATTTCATCAATTGCCAATGCCAATTGCAACACACGAAGCCCCTACTGATGGCAATGATGACAACCAAACACACTTAAATAAAAATCAATTACACGAGAATGCAAATTGCAGAAGTAGTTATTTACACTTTATCCTTTATCTCATCAACAGTGGTCGCCGAAGCAGCTTCACCACCGACCGGCCACCACCACTGCTGACCACAATATAGCCTTGTACCAATATAACGATTCCCGGTGTTCGAAAAAGGTTTAGAAATGCATTATTTGCCCATCACATTCCAATTATTTTGAACTTGCATGCATTGGCGCAGCGTCACCGTTGTCGTCGTTGTCTGAGCTGGGCTGGCCATCAGAGGAAAAGGAAGCCCATGACATCCCACTGAGAAAATGTTATTCCCGGACACAATCCACTGTTCTATATGTATAAACTTGCATTTCAATTGTCTTTTGTGTGTAGCAGCGGGTATAGAGCCACCAGAGTGCGGTCCGCACCAAAACCATCACACCAGAGAAAGGCAAACTTTTATCACCGCATCCTCCTATTCTACGGACATCTATGAAAGGATCTGGTGGTAGGTAGAAGTAGAAAGGGGTATCAGTCAGTCTTATAGGCAATATACAGAACGCACAGAAATCCGCGTTTCTATTTACCCTTGTGTCCATTTTCCATGGTGAATCTATGAATATTGTCTCTGAAGCATGAAACATAGCTTCAGCTTGGGACACATTCATTTTAACAAGCAAACACAAAAACCGGGACTTCGTATTCGTATATACTCGGTACTCGGACTCGTGTCATATAGCCTCGTAGGTGGGTATATAAAAAAGATAGACAAGGGAGACCGAACCAGTTTGTGCCTTCCTCTTGGTTATTTGCATTCCGATGGAAAATACACTCCACTACGACGACGATGACGACGACTCAGAAGTATAAACAGCAGACAGCACGGGATATCCTTGGGAAAAGCCTCATGTATGCATGGGATTCAAAAGGATCACATCGTGCACTTCTGGTGCATATCCACCACTATACCAGTTTTATATTTCACGAATAACAGAGATTTGTACCTCTATGCTATCCTATATGTGTGCTTGTGCATCTGTGTTTATATTTATATCAAAGTTGAATGGGGTGGTATCCCTATGCACAAACTCCATATTCATATATGTGGAAGAAAATGTGAAGGACATTCTGTTATGACTTTGAATGTACCTACATTGTAATTACTACACAACACAATTCCCCTAGTCGCTTGTCCTATTCCTATTCTTGGCCATATACACTCAACTCGTAGGTACTTAACTGGCTGAACACAATGGTTTAGCTGTATAGCTGTAGCTGTAGTAAGAAATTCATGGTGTAATATGTAGTTCTGCTACAGCTACACCATTTTATTATCCAGCCAGTTAAACTTCACTGTTTGCTTAGGTTGGATTCAGATTATGGTGGAAAAAGCTGAAGTGGGGCCTTAGATGACAATTGCTTGGGATTTGCGTGAGTATTGTGTACTTGTACCTATGCCAACGTTATACGAGTAGCTGCTGTGATGTGATGGAAATTGCTTCTCTTTTAGCTAGAGAAAGCACTTTCTGTTAGATTTATGCTTGCAATTGGAGAGCTGACTAGGGTTTCAAAATAGTGGTTTATGATGATTGTTTGATAGGTATATACCTACATATTTATTTATATGAAACAGAGTTATAAATTAAAACTTTCTCCATAACAACTGGGGGATCTAGACATCGAAATTGCCCTTTAGTGCTCTTTTTTGACGGCATAATGCCCCAAAAGTTGACATCGCATACAAAATAGAAAATATTAAATGTTCCTTTATTTGTTTTCATAAATATAGAATCCACTGTAAGGTTTCGTATACCTATAGGTACACTTCGTAGATAAAGTGGAGCGGAACATTTGAATAAGACCTGTGTTGTAGTATGTACCCAGTTCGAGCGATTTCACTACCAAAATATTGCATTTTACTTGCATACTATACTTTATAATCCACAGTTTGTGACTTGCATGTATATTGTATAATTTGTGGAAGGTAGTCATTTCAAAAAATTAAATGTCTTATTAAGGTGCGATTAGACTATCAACACATTTGTTCTCCGAGTTAAAAATGAGGTCAAATTTTGTCCCAAAGTTGTCAAGTCGTGTGTCCTTCAATGCAGAATACTGTCAATGCGTTGACGGCTGAGTTGCCAAACACGTTGACACGCATTATTGGGTAAATGCTATGATTATTTTGTGTAACCGTGTAATTACCCTGTTAACGCAGTTAGGAAATATCTACTTATATCAAATATCGACTCATCTTCATGTCAGCGCATTATGACTCCATTTCGTAGCCTGCGTTGTCGACTTTCATATCTCAATCTCAAACATTTATAATAGGCGTTTTTCAATTAATCGAAATTGTAGCCATATCACTCAGGTCTCTCACTCATCACAGTTTGATAACTTGATACAAATGTATTCAAAAAATTCTAGAGCTTTTAATCTATGAACATCGTAGCCATCATTCAATGGAATTTTTGACAGTTAATATAAGCCGTGAATCCAATGATTGTCAGTGAGAAAAATGATTGATCTATGGACTTGTTAACTTAGCGTCAACGCTCAAAGTTTTAAAATGTGGTCAAGTCGTGAGATTGCCATCATTTTATGTGTCAACGCTTTGACATAGATAAAACTGCACCGTTCTTGGAATAGCATTGACCGACTGGCGTCATTCTTTTCAACTCTTCATGCGCTGACACAGTCTATGTGAAAGTTTTTTGACGAAATTTTTGGTGAGGTTGAACGACTGATCGTAGCTTTAAATATACGCCCATACAGTACGTAGTGCAAAAATCGATGCAATGCGAGGAAAGTTTTTCGTGCTCACATGTGGTACAGTGCAGAAGCACTATTTGGTGAGAAAAATGCGAATTATTTATTTTAATATCTTAAGCATTTCCTAAAAAGAAACCTTAATTTGGACCAGTGCTTTGGGGAGGCATTAAAAAAAATCCCTTCAGAGAGTCGGAAATTCCCTTTTTTTCCCACAAAAGTTTTCTTGTATTCCTTTTTATCCTACAGCATAAAAGAAGATATTTTCATTAAGTACCAATTTAAATGTTTGGTTTTTTTGAGTAAATTAAGTTCCTTGTTAAAAATGAGCAGGATTTAATTTTATCTCCGAAGTCTTCTATATTATTGAAGGAATTTTTTGCTTTTCAGTATCATTAAAAACGAAAGAAGTAGTCTTCACTTAAAATAAAAAAATAAATAACTTTCAAAAGTTTCTGAATAAATATTTTTGTATTTTAGTTTTTGCTTATTTAATGCTTTCAGTTGAAATAAAGACTTCTTGAGTAACTTTTAGAGGAATCGTTTTTTAATTTTGATAAAACTTTTTAATAAAAATCTCTCTTTTCCGAGTAAAATTTGATAAACAAGGAATTCTAACAAAATGAGTCAGTTTTCCCTTTAACTCTTAAGAGGTCAAAATTCCCCGAGAAAGGAATTTTTCCAATGATCCCCCAGCACTGATTTGGACTCGTGGTAAAGTTTTTTTTAGGAAAGGGGTGGTGAGAATAGGGGTACATTTTAATTTTTAAAAGAACAAAATTGTATTTTGCCAAAAACTGAACTTTCGAGCAGTTCCGCTGGTCCGAAATGCATCTACCTCTGTGGGATTATTGTTTGAATTTTCTTGGGCTCTTAGCATAAACAAAAAATTCAAGGTCGATTAAAGTGATAATTATGTTATTAAGTCCCAAAAGATCATTCCTGATGGTTCCAAAATGTACGTAAAATATGGGGTTTAAAACGAAATCTCGCTTTAAAAAAAAAAAAACAAAAAAACTATAATGATTACTAGGAACTTTTATCAAGTAGTTTGTACAACGTGGTGCCATGAAATTAGGTCCAAAGTAACGTCAGGCATGCACATAATATGTCAACAGTATTCTTGGACAACAGTACCTTGGGTACTTTGCGGGTGTATAGCATTTTAAATTCCTCATGTGTCCTCAGACCAGCTCACGCAGCTTCGTTGCTCCCGTAGGTTATGTTCAGACGTTAGGCAGGCGACTATGCCAATGGTTTTTTTTTTTTTTTCAACAACGTATGCGAGATTTCAGTTGGTATTTGGGAGGTTTTTGGGTGGGAGATGAAAATAAGGGTTATTTTAGAGGCTAGGTGCCACCTACACTATAGTAACTGTCTATAGGTGGCCTTGGAAATCCAATGTTATTCTGTTACAAGAAAAGCGAAAATTCAAGGTCTACAAAAACCTTATAAGGTGTCCAATAAATCAAGACTTAAATTTGGCCGTTTGGCAATGGCAGAGTGGATAAGAAACTTGTAGTAGTACTGCTAACTTAGAGTTGTGAGTTCGAGTCCCACTCTAGACAGCATTCGTTTCTATATTCCTCCAGGTATAAAACCATTGAGATTCCATGAGATAATCAATACATTATTTCTTAGTCTACTGGTTACTTTTCTATCCCTCTAACTTGTGCTATGCAACTCAGATTGCATTTAAAAGGCCTTAGGTCTTACAGGCATATAGTTAAAAAAAAAAAAAAACATTTCAACAATTTTTAGCAGATATTTGAATAAAAAAAAAAACTTTTCACTGATATTCTTTGTTTAACATAACCCATGTCTATTGGGTACCCATTTAGTAGGGTGGGTACCCATTTGGACGGGCCACTTCCCTAGATTTGGTATGATGTATATTTTCCTATCTAGAGAATTGCGTCGAACAAATGGTAGTGCTTTTTGTCAATACATACTTTGGTTTGAAGAACCTTGTATGTATAGTTAAGTAATCAACTTTCGACAGAAAATTGATGTAGAACTTCTACGATTCGATTTTCTTTTGACTCTCTTTTATAGTTTTAGCGCAAACTGCTTTTTCAACTTCTAGAATGTAAAACAATATTTTTCCTATGAAATAAAATTCATTTCATCTCACACTCCTCTTAGACACGAATAAAAACTTAAAAAAAAAACTTAGAAAAATCTCTTTTCTACTTTTGCAATTATATTACCATCATCATAAACATGATGTCGTCTTGGTGTTAATACCAATCAAAGTTACTCCCACGACAACGGCGACGCGACACTAAACCTGTCAGTTTCTCGATTTAACTTGCAACTTCGTCATTTCATTGCTTCTGCACTCTGCAGATCCACACGATGAAGATAGAGGTAGTTCCATTATAGTGTTCCTATCTGATTTTTCAACACTATCCCACCTACCGCCTATACCATCTCCCATACTCCTGAAAATCGACTTATCAAACCATCGTAGTGCTGGTGGTATGGCGGCGGTAAAAGAATTTAAATTGGAATCCTTACTATGGCAGAGAGAAGAAGAAAAAAAGGACGAGACCTCAAATCAAAGGCAGACAATCTAAGTTTGCAATGTGGTAATACTGATGCCGATGTATCAACCGCCTCCACTTTATACCGCGCTACTCTACTTGCTGCTGTGCCATGCAATCTCGAGTTCTAATTTATTTTTCTTTCGGTTGATTTGCTCTTAATGTAGTTTAATATCAGTTCATTTCTTTCATATCCCATTCCCATGTGCGGTTGCTGAGAAGAAGAAGAATAAAAAAAAAAAAAAAACCAGAGCGAAAGGACAACGCCAACGACATTCTACCTAACCTATCCCAACCCAACCTAGCCCAGCCCAGCCCAGCTAAAGAAAGACGACAACGACTATGAAAGGACTATACGAGGACGACGACAGGATGCCATTAATGTAAGTAGGTTAGCGAAATTCTATCAGCTTCGACTTCGGCATATTGATGTACCTCTTTCGCTACATATACATACATACATACATACCTACACCTAGATGAAGCTTGCTGTAGCTAAGAGCACGTGGTTTTTTTCGTAGTTGGCGCTGGTGATGATGATTGTAAGGATGGTAAGGACGACGACGGTGCTGATGCACGAAGGCATTGAATCGATTTGATAACACAAGAGAAGAGTATCATTTCTTGGAAGAGTAATGATAATGTTTCTCCAACCTCGTACTAGAAATCATTCGTGCACTGTAAGTTTTATTGACAATTTTTTGTTAGTGTCCTTATTTCTTTAACTGTTATAGTGCTATCTATCTAGAAGATGAAGAAGAAGAAGCAGCCAGACGAAGACCGAAGTAGTAAAAAAAAAAAAAAACCTAAAGGAAGTGCAACTGTTGATGTACGAAAATAAGTCTTCTCGTGTGGTGGGTGTGAGCAAAATGGAATTAACCTGTCACTAAGAATAAGAACTTTTTTCAGTTTTTTTTTTTATTTGGCACAGCATTAGGGAATTGGCTGGGTTTCTTGTTTTTTCAAGAGTTTCTAGGTTCCTATACTAATCAGGTTATTTTTAATATATATGTATGTAATCAGGATGAATTAGACATAGATACTGTGAAGAGAGCTAGATCCTTTAAAATATTTAGAGAGCTTGGTCAAGAGGGGGGCTAAGGGGTTAGGATTTGTGCATATGTGTTCCACGTAATAGTATCAAAACAGGAAACTTTTGAAAGCCTCACACCTATTATTTGTTGGGACCAGAGACAATAGCCATGAAAAAAAAAATTTCAGTTACAAAAAAAAAAAAAAAAAAAAAAAAGGCTGGGATTGATTCACAGACCTTCGGCGTGCGTGACAGTCCTATAGGCTCTAACCTATATATCGCTAAGCAAAACCTATGTGTGCTACTACTTGAGTACACCGACTGTGACGTAATAGCAAGTTGAAACTCGTTAAAATACTATATTCTTCAAAGTTAGGTTTGTTAAAAATACCTATCTAAATATTTTTCAACCTATAAGGCAATTATATAGTTGTCCTATTAGGCCAAGCATCCTCCTGGAATTGAACTGCCTCAGTTTTTGTATTCCATGTTTTCTAATATTCATTAGGTATATATAACTAAATCTTGCATTTTCTAATTGGAAGTGACAGTCTAGACATGTGTTTTTATAACAGTTTTATTATAAATGTACTGTTTGTGCGCCAGCGCAGGGTTAGGGCGCCCCACGGTGGGCATACTGGATAACCAGTTTTTTCTTCAAGTCCTTCGAAACGCCTTGATGCACGGACGAGTCTAAAGAAGTGCTAATTTATAACAGTTTATTGTCATTAAAAGTCGGCGTGCGTTAATGCGCTGCACGCGACTTGAAACAACAATCTGGGTGCCCAAAGTAGGCCCACTGGCGGATGACCCTGGCCGGGTAGGTCATCTGCTTCTATGTAGACATATATCCAAACTGTTATAATTGGCATGTGCTTAAGATCTACCTACTTCTTTGAATGGTGAAAAACTGTTATAACTGTTATAAACTGCCATTTTCTCTAGTCTCGTCCTATTTCTTAAGGACGACATGCCAATTTATAACAGTTTTTCGCCATTAAAAGAGGGCTGACGTTAACACGCTTCGCACGACTTGACAAAAAAAACTGTCGGTGCCTGAAGTACTCCCACCGTAGCCCGGCAGAGCCGCATGAACAGCACTTTCATAAACCAAAACTGTTATAATTGACATGTCTAGAGTTTGAAATTTATTTAAAAATATAGAAGATTTCATTTTATGGTAAATCGCCGGCGATGCGCCTTTCAACTTTTGAACCAAACATTTTTATGATCCCAGTTCTTCTTCAACATAAAAATGAATTTTTAAATGAATGTACATATTTCCATTAACACTTCTGGAATTTTGCAATCACTATTTGGTTTGGTCGCAAAAATATAAACGCACTCATTAAACTGCCATAATATGAATGACAAAATGACTTAATTTTGTCTCAGCAAAAATACCCTTTTACCATCATAGCTATAGCATTGTTGGGAGGAATTTCTCTTTTTACTTTTTATTTTTTTTTTTGTATATTTTATGACAGTGCCATTGACAGAATAGTGGCGGCAACGATCGCATTGGAGGCGGCGAATGAAACGCCATAAATCTCATATCAAACAAGACTTTTGTGCTCTGGATCTGGACTATAAATTGCATGTGACTGGAATTATTATGGCGTAAAAGACGAAACAGAACGAAGAATTTGGTGGTAGTGTTGGCAGACATAAAGTTGAAATGTTCCCCTTCCTTTAAAGACAAAGTACCATGATTTCAATTTTTATTTTGTAAGCATTTCGGACATTTTCATGAAAACACTATTTTTATATGCTCATAACATTTCTAGAATATATACATAAGTAGGTACCATATGGACAGTTGTTATAAAAATATAATAAATAAGTGGGGGCTACGATGGAGAACCAGGGAGTAGTGACTTATATAACACTCTCAACCATTCCTGTGGCGTGTTGTTAGTTGGCAGGAATGAAGGGAACCTACAATATACCTCCGAATGCAAACGACTAAACTGAGAATCATTTCGACATGTCATAAAAATGTTTTTCATAAAAAATGGCTGTTTGTTTTATTGAGAAGTAATCCCACATTGCTGCCATAAGAAAGAACTTTTAAAACATATATTTTCTAAACCGATAGTTTAACCTTTTGCAGCATCTTGCTTTATTTTCTGAAATCATTTTAAGGATGAAGGATCGTTGGTCCTTGAGATGGGTTCTTTTCCATTTTCCCTCACCTCAATCTGAGAACACTAGTCGAAGGGAAGTGCAGAGAAGGGACAAGGGATTGGGACTGCAAAAATGTCAGCATTGAATATTTTCGCAATCCTTGCACAGATTTATTGTTTATAATGTTGTCCCTATACACAGGGACAGGACACAGCAACAACAAAACAAAAATCCTCTGCACAATTTTATGAATGTCTTTTTCCCTATTTTTTTTTTGTTTGTTTCGCAGGGCGTAAGGCTGGTTGATTTCCCTTTTGGCTCCTCATTCGCAAGTTGCTGTTGTTTTTATTTTATACTCCATTGAGTCCTGTACCATCGTCGCGGTTGTCGCCCTTCTGCCTTTGCCCCACTTTGACCATCGGTCGGGTTATTATTATGACCATAGAGATAAGGAGTGCACATAATAAACCGTAACCACCACCACGCCAAGGACATTCTTATTAGCGTTGTAAACGAACATTTAAAATGGAATTTAAAGAGACGTTAGGTCGACATTATTGGGTGGTAAGGCTAGGTGGTTTTTATACATATATAGGACCTACCTATAGGGGTCCTTTTCATTCCATTTAAATTTTTCGAGGAGTCCTTCCTCCTCTTGGTAGGTATTTTCATCGACGACGACGTCCTTTTTTTGTATCACAGAGATTCCTATACATATTTTTTTTATTTTTTTTTTTTTATTATTTATCGTCGGTTTGTAAAATATGCTTTGTTATTTGGGCAAAGATTTATTACTGTGTGGGGAGCTTTAAGGAGCGACATGATGACGTTCGGGTGAGAAGATAGCAAGGATTATGTTGGCTCGTTTATTTTATTCTCCATAATATGCATTGTAATTGTTTTATTTTTTGCTTTTGCTTTTGTTATGTTTTATTTTTTTTTTTTTTTGATTGGGTGTGAATTTAATAAATAAAGGAGACGTTGGGATTTGTGATGATGGTGGAAGTGGGATTTTGATGATGATAGATTATAAAGTGTGCTTGATGAGGGTGCAGGTACCTAGGTACTTAAGAATTTATAAAATAATTTTTTTTTTGATGTTTGTTTTTTTTTTTGTGAAGTGAGGTTTTGTATGATAACATACGTGCAGTGCAGGCTGCAAAACTTTTCACAACATTATCGAAATGAAAACTGAATTGGCGGAAAGGTAGCAACGGAATTACTTGTTCATTTCAAAAAAGGATGTACATTTCGTCACAGAAAGATTTGTGGCCATCAAATACAATTTCACTAGTTTAACACTTCAGCTCGGTCAATAAGGTCTCTATGTATTTCAAAACTGTGAAATCACACGAAAAACATAAATGTTAAAAAAAGATCCAAGTTCTACTATATACAAAAAACTATGTGTATCATAAGTAAGCCGTAAACAGTTATGATATCTAAAATTACAGAAGTCTTTAATTTCTGAAGGTTAAATATTACAAAAATGGAAAGAATAACACCTCGAACTACATAGCGTTTATAGATCTCCATAAGCATTTGACACGGTTGAACATGCGATAATTTGGGAATCTTTAAGAAAACAGGGAGTTGACAACAAAATTGTACGCCTGATAACAAATCTGTACACAAACACAAAAGCCAGAATTTCATTGGAAAACAAGGGACCAGAATTCAATATTAACAGAGGTGTCAGGCAAGGAGACCCTCTTTCACTAACATTTTTTTCTGCTGTTCTAGAAGATATTTTCCGATGGAGAATATCTTAACAACTTACGATTTGCAGATGATATAATACTAACGTTATATAAAATATGTGACCTTTTGTTGAATATGTATTTGTTGGTTGGTATATAGGCTTCAAGTCATAAATGAAATAAGTTTTTTCCCGTTCACAACGTTTCGTCCATGACTTTGGACATCTTCAGGTGAAAAAGTGGTATCTATATTTGCATTGATTAGTACATAAGATAAAATGTTTGCAATAAACATATGGCGTTAAAAAAACTTACATTAAATTTAACATACCTAAATACATTTTAAGAAAATTAAAACCCAATGGTTCTAAACCAAAGAAAAGTTGAACTTAACAATTTTAAAGCAAGACCCACAATTAACAAAAATATAGTCAAAAGCTTATAAACATGTTTGATGGATTTTGGGATCGCCACCTCTTCTCCAACAAATGTTTATTTTGCGGACAGACGTTGTCCATGTCCATAATACTAATGGCTACATCATGCGACGATATAGAAAAAAATATGCACAACTGGGTCGCACGAAATTGCTCTTAAGTGCGATCACGTTGTGGTTCTATAGTCTGAAAAGAATTAGCTATGGGAGTCTATGTTTTATCCATTTGTCAAAACTTAGTTTAGTTGCAGGTATGGTATTATGTGAGTATACAAAAATTAACAATAAATCCTAGTGTTGCAGATATCCAATATGCATAAAAGTAAATTTTATTATTTAAACTGGTAAATTGTTTTAAATCAACAAAATTACAAATAAATTAATTAAAATACTTTAAAACTGTTTTAACCCAACACGATGTACACCATCTGATTTCTTATATAAATCTTAATTTATGAGAAAAAAAAATTGAAAATCGTAGGAGCGGTTTTAAAAATAATTAATTTTTTATATAAAAAATTTCGTTAACATTTTTGAGAAAAAAAATTGGTACGCCAATTTTAAGTATTTGTTAATGTTGTTGCAAATATTTATTCCGCGAACCGACTTTAAACTATAATCGTAATATTGGAAAACGGATTCCAATATCACGATAACAAAACGAATTCGATTAATTAATAAGAATTATTTATTAAATAAAACAAAACGAAAGCACGATCCCGGCGTGCAACGCGACTTATGATATGAATTTAATTAGAATTAGAAATGTCAAAATGACAACAGGTTCGTTCGATGAACAAATCAGCAACCAACAACACATACAGTGCTGTCTCCCGTAGCTCAGTCTTAGGGGTGGGTTCGATTTGATATTCCTTTTTAATCCGATCCGATTAAAGAGGAATATCAAACAAATATAAAAATGATATAAAATGAAATAAAATGAAATAGTAAACGAGAAGGTAAGTACAGGGGCGTACTTACTTTCGAAAGTGGGCGCCAGGAAACTTTTTAGAAGGTAGTTTGCCTTAACCAGTACCTGTAAAATAAACTCCAAAATTGCAAAATAAAATACTGAAATTAATTTCCTAATGGGAAATTGAAAGTTTTATTGATCTGTATTGGGTGTGTCTGGGAAACCGTGGCCGAAGCCTGGATTAAAACCCAGAATCTTTTCAAACACAAGAGAGAAGTGAAACAAAGGTTTTTCGAGATTGGCAGAAGGCAAATTCTCGAAATTAAAAGAAAATAACAACTCAAAAAAATAGCAAGAACAATTTCTTTGTGTCACAAGAACACGAAGTAAAATCACAAAGGGAAAGTTCCCGAAAACCACAACTGTACAAGGACAACTAGAACGGTCGCGAGTCCCGCAATTTCGGGAGAATAAAAGAAAAACGGAACGAAAGCCTACGCGGGTAAATTTTTGCCACTTTTCCTGGCCGACAAACCAAACGAATAAAAAAACTGGACAAAACTAAACAATGCAATACTTAGCTTCTTTCTTATGGTGGAATCCTATCTCCTCAATTGTTTTCCCAATCTGGAACTACCTCTGTCCTGACCGCCTCCAGCAAAAAGTTTTCCTTTCCAACAAATTTACCACCGAAAAATAGCTCCTCTATTTTTCCAATCTTATAGATCCCCAAACTGGGATCCTTCGTAATACAATTTTCTGTTAACAAACAAGAAAAAAAACTCGAAAAAAATCGAAAATAATTTTTCGCTTAAAATCTTTTAAACTAGCCGCTTTCGTAACCTTTATCAAAGTCGTCCAAAAATGGCGGACTTAGCTCGTCCATGCCGTCCATTCCATATATTGCTATCTCTCTCAGATCGCTTGTCCGTGTGTTTTTCGGTCACAGTCTAACTGCAGCACTCCGCCAATTTGCTGAAGTGTGCGCTGTTGTCGAATCGAGCCACGCATGCGATCTCTTTCCAAAAGTAGCTCAATGGACAAGTTCAGTCCCCACCCGTCAATTTCCAAAGCAAAAAGGTAAGCGAAAAATTATTTAAAACCACGAACAATGCCCCATACCAAACCGGCCCAGACTACGAAGTTGGAGGAAAACATTTTGTCAGATGGGATGACCCCCTTTTCCAACTAAAATGAAGAGACAGGATTCACTGCCTTTCGCGAAAGTTAAAATAAGCTAAACCCGTAGACTTTCGCGCAGATTTTAATAGGGGAAGGGAAACACATCGCAAAGTGATTTTACTTTTGTGTTCAAGACACTTTAGGGTGGGCATTAAGCCATACTAAATTTACGTTGGTGTGAAATAGTTGTCACACATGTCGTTGAACATGGGTCGGGTTCATCATGTTTTCTCCTTGTATGGACCAACTGCCACATACTTCATGATTTTGTGGACGACATGTCACACAATGTTTATTTTTATTGTACGTGGACCAACTGTCACACGATAAGTGTTTGTGCCGACCACCTGTCGCACGTATGTGTGTTTTTGTGGACCGCCCGTCACACAGGACACTGTTTCACGGATACCTATATTGGTTGCTTTTCCAGAATACTTTAAGAGCAGGACTCTGGCTGATGGAAACCAGGTTTCAACTGTACTCTACCAGTATTTTGGAGCCACAACGAAAAAGGAAGGCTAAAAATGGATGAAGGATAAAGAATAGGCTGGTGAAACTTGTTGTGGTAAATTTTACCGCAACAATGTTAAGTTAAAAAATTGAACTTTACAAAAAAATCTGCCAGCCGCTTTCGAAATATCGAATTTTCAAAAAATAATTTTGAAATTTTTTTTTAAATCCAAAAATTATTTCTTAGAAAATTTTGCTACACTTTTATTTATATTTGTTACAAGCTTCTGTATAAAAAATCAAGTTTTATTCAATTAATCAGATATTGAGATAGTCGAAAATCAAAGAAACCGTTCTATGAGTGGCACTGTTAATAAACGTAAAATATAAAATTTAAAAATTTTAAACGGTAGACCGTACTAATTTTAACACACAAACAAAATTTTCTCAAAATCGTAGAAGTCGTTTTTGAGAAAAAAATACCTTTCTTAATGATTTTTAAACATTTGTATGGAAAGTACCGTTATTTTTGAGTATAAGAATAATTTCTGTCAAAAATCTTTTATATAAAGTTAAAAACTGCATTTTACCAAGTTTAGTAAAAATCGACTAATCGAAAAAAAAACTTTTAAAACTTTTTTTAAAAATCCAAAAAATATTTTTATGAGAATTTCGATACACAATTTTATTTCCAATGTATTAGTTCTTCTTCATAAAAAAATTCATCAAAATCTGTTGAACAGTTTTCGAGAAAAGCGAAAATCAAAAAAATGGTTCTTTGGGAGGTACTATTAATAAGCATTTTTCGAAACCATTTTTTTTACTAAACGGCAACTTATAACTGTTTAAATTTATTAAGTTCTTAAAAAAAAATCCGTAGCGCTGAATTTGAGAAAAATAAGTTTTTCCTTTTTGGCAAAGAAATTTTGTATGACAGCTACTGTTAGTTTTGGTCCTAAAAAAAAAAAACAAAACGCTAGTTACCAAGTTTAAAGAAAATCAACCCATCCGTTTAGGCTGTAGTCGAACGGACAGACAGACAGACAGACAGACAGACAGACAGACGGACGTTTTTGCGAGACCCACTTTTTTCGTCTTCCCTATCATCGTAATGTCGAGTTTGATCAAAATCTCGAGTTCCATTTCTTGTACGAATGCATAACTTGCCATATAGTACCTACATATCGCAAATAAAAAATTGAAGATCCTATTTTTTGGACGTTAAAGAAGTTGTAATATTAAACAAAAAAATTGAAATTTCCCCCATTTTGTACTTCTTTGACAGCGATTTTCAGATGAACCAAGCATCCTAGCGACCAAAAAATGATGCAGCGTTCATTCTGAAAATACTACCTTTCCAACCATGTATCGCAAGATGCAAAAATAAAACCTTCAAATTATTCCATTTTATGGTCCGTAAAGAAGTGGTAGGTTTGTGACAAGCGCGTTTGGTAAATGCTCTTTATTTCTTTAACAGCGATTTACTGTTGAACGAATCATCCTAACGAGTTAAAAAAGACACAATCTTAATCCTGAAAGTGCTATCTTTTCAAAAATGTATTGCACTGAATGAAGATGAAGATGAAGATCTTATTTTTTGGACGTTTTAAACCAACCCACAAAAATGTTAGCAATGATCCAAACTAATGGTCTTTTTTAGGAAGTATCTACTTAAGGACATAAAATAAAGCTCCCCAGGGCGGGCGGCCAGGTATGCACATATGTGTGAATAAAAGAAACTTAAACATTCCCAAGATAAGCGCGCACATAGGCTTTTTTAAACTGCAAAATTTCACTAAACATATAAATTTTCAGTTAATCAAGATCATTTAATTTCTATAATCTCATTTTCAAAAAGGAAACATGACTTCCTACCTCAAAAATAAAATTTACTTTATCTTTCAAATTTCTCATATTAAAAATATCTAGTCACATACCACAACACTTAATACCCTATTTGAAGTGACATACAAAATCGAATGAAACCTTTTTCCTCGCAACAAAAAAAAAAAAAAAAATCAGCAGAATTCTATATAAACAGTGCTCAATCATCATCGGAATGACAATACAAAGTCAAACAAGAGAAAAATAACCGAAGGACCCCACCATTTATATCTACACAACACCCATAGTTCTATAATATACATATAGATTCATCCTCAACATCCTTTCGCATTTTGTTTCAAAAATATTTATTCATATAACACACTAGGTATGAGGAATCGGCGCGATGCGCGGCGGTGCGAGGAATATAAATTTCCAGCACCTGTCAGCAAAAACCACCGTAAAGCTACCGATGAATTAAAAAGTTATAAATACCGTGACCAGCATCCATATCCAGAGAGGCGAAAAGGGCAAAAGGATATTAAAAATTCCCTCCACCTTATACCTCGACAGACCATACATCGCGGCTTCGTTTAAAACAAAATCCTACAAATCCTGAATAATGTATGTAGATACATTTATAGGCAGCAACAAGGACCTGGCATGCACAAAACAACACACCGACACAGGTATGTGTATAGATATAATAAACAAACACACATCGGAACAAACAAATCCACATATCCTGGTGCTGGGTCCTGGCTAAAGTAAATCCATAAACTGAGCTGAACTGACTGCCATGCCACTATTTCAATATTTCTACTATAACCCCCTCTCAGTTCTCACCATCATATTTTGTTGAACAAATTTAGGCTCTCCGAGAGGATTATTTTGAGTGAATAAATGTTTGGCAGGGAATATTTGGGGTTTTGAAAGGTCTTTTTCTCGTTCTCCCATATTATATTCAAAATATACGCGTAGCAGGGTTTCATTACCCGATTACCACTGAACAGTGAACACTGAATACGAACAGTCAGAGGGAAAGACACATCAGGTGCATTGAGGCAAAAACGACATCCAATACAAATATTGAAGGCTCAAAAATAATTATTCATTGCAATTGAATATTCGACCTTTTGAAGGCCCAACACCATCATCAGTAAAACCTAACAAACTACAAACCTTTGCTTTTGGGTCATGTAAATGGTTTTGGGTTTGGATATTAGAAATACAGTTTCATAGATTAGTTAAGTAGATATAGGTAAGGCATACCTACGATCAAATATTATAATATGAACATTTTGTTGACAGTGATGCTGCTTTGGTTAAATTCGATAAAGGGGATTTAATACCAACAAAAATAAAGCCTTTTGAGACTTATAGAGGAACAGAATTTCAAAGCAAACACCATAAGGTACCAATAACTACGATTATATAGAGGAGGAATGAAATATTTTAAAGATGATTTTATAGTATACATATATCTCAAAAAAGGTCCTTAGAGAAATTCAAGTCCAGATTTCCGAGACGACCCTGGCGAAATACATACAAAATGAAATAAAATTTTAGGTTAAGGTTTGAAATTCGCACATTGCACTTCGCACTCAACAAATCACACTATACACTCCGCTCTTTGCACTCTGCACTTCGCATTTCGTACTTTGCATTCTGAGCTTCGCATTGAAAAGTGCGAACACTTTCTTCGAACTCCACTCTTCAAACTCTGCACTTTGCTCTTCGCATTTGAACTCCACATTTTGCATTTCGAACTCCGCACTTCGCATTTGACATTCTGCACTTCTGCATTTTTAATTCTACATTTCGCTTGCTGTTTTTCGCACTGTACGATGGCAACACTTTTTTCGTAGTCTACTCTTCGCAGTCTGCACTTTGCATTTGCACTCCACACTTCGCATTTTGAACTTCGTACATTTCGCACTTCAAAGTCTGTACTTTGCAATTCGCATTTCACACTCCGCAATCCACTCTTCACATTTGGCATTTCACACTTCGCAATTTGCACTATACATTTTAATAAATTTGAGGCTTTCCATTTAGGGGGCGTGATATTCGCCCACTTTCTCAGAATTGTTCCGATTGTTACCTTTAGATTTATAAAATTTGATATAACGGTAGGGAAGGCAGTGCATTGATATCTCAGAATTATTGTCCACTATAAGAGATTTAATTACATTAAAAATTAAAATTTTGCCAACCACACTCCGCAATCTGCACTTTGTATTTCGCATTTGGTATTCCGCTCTTCGCAATTTGCACTCTTTAATCCACATTTCGTATTTTCAACTCCGCACTTTGTATTTGACATTCCGCATTTCGAATTTTGAACTTCGCATTCCGCATTTTGAATTCTGCATTTCGTATAATGCACTTCGCATTTTAAACTGCGAACACTTTCTACGCACTTCTCAATTCAAAAGTGTAAATCTTGAAATACATTTCTTTTTATAACTTTTGTGAGGTCCCCTATAGTATAATAGTGCCGTTTGGGTTCACATGATGCCCAATTGCCCACGCTACGCGCGCCGTACAGTGGCGCAAATGAGGAAAAAATCTCAAAAATGACAGAGTCATTGGGGTTAATTCTTATGTTCCAGTGCTATTAAAAATTCTTATAAAAATATTTTCCATTCAAACAAAATATTTTTAATATAAAATAATTTTTATCATCGTAAATGAAAGATATTCTTGTAAAACCTTCATCGACCTGACCTTTATGAACACCCTTAAATATTACTTAAAATGAAATTCCTTTGGGAAAAAAAAAAGAATTTATGCGCTATTCATCTTCTACATATCGTATAATAAGAAGCCAAAACAAAAATATTATTTTCATTATAAAATTCAAGTCCAATATCCTTGCGCTATATCCTGTTGACTTTTGCCATCATCCACACACGTCACGTCATTTGTTATTTGTTTGTTTTGAAAATGTTCTCCCCTTAACATCAGCCATCCATCACACACATGTCATGTTTTTCATTTTCTATCCAAGCGCCCACCATTTTGTTGTTTGTGTCAAAAAAAATAATAATAAAAAAAACATGGAAGAATGAAAACAACATCCTGTGTGTTATAAACAAAAATAGAATAGATAATTCAATGCCTTTTATTTTTCTCATATCTTAAACTTTAAGTTAGAAAATTTAAAGTTTTCGAAATGTGGTTTTAAATTTTCACAACAGCTTAAAACGTCTACTGGAATAAGGAAAAATATAACAGAGACATAAAGTGGCGTAAAGGTGAGGTGAACTAAATTCTATAAACAAATATTTTAACACTTTTCTTCTTCCGACTATCGTCATTCACAAAAAACGTAAAATGACGAAAGTGCAGAAAACCCCCAATCAAAAAATTTCGTTATGTGATCCTCTAAACGCATAACATCTCTTATTGAAAAACAGAGTCAAATCGATCAAACAAATTATTTAAAAATAACCAACAAGCTTAATCTAGTATCATTTGATTGAAATTGAAATAACAGAGATAAAGGGTTAAATTTTAGGAAATACTGGTTTTCATTTTCGATATATTAAGTCGATATTAACCTCTACTCGATTAAATTGTAACAACTTATTCAGCTGGTACTTACTAACTCATTTTGTTAGAAGTAACAAACACACTTGGTTGAATTTAACCAACCTGCAACAATTTTAGAATGCTTTCTTGATATACCTAATTTAAACAACTTATTTAGTTGATATTAAATAACTTTGTTTAACCAATTTATGAATAATTTATAGATTAAAATTAACCAACTTACTTGGTTGAAATTAAAAATAGTTCTTTGATTAAATTTAACCAACTTACTCGGTTAAAATTAACTCATACACTTTTTTGCTATTGACCAATGGATTTGGTTGAAATTAACCAACTCACTCGAGTGATATTAACCACAATAATGGGCTCATATCAACCAACGTCATTTTAGTTGATATTTACCAACTGACTTTGTTGATATTACCAATCTCACTTGGTTGATAATAAGAAACTTACTTACAACGTAATTGGTTGATATTATCCAACTCCAAACATTCACCAATTTAAAAATACTTTATTGATTTAATTTAACCAACTTACTTGGTTGAAATTAACAATGATTATTGATTAAATTTGAAATTAACTAATTTACTTAATTGTTATTGAATAACGGACTTGGTTGAAATTTACCAAAGTAATTTGGTCAAAAATAAACAAAAAAGCATGGACTTCTAATCTCCGCTTTTTTAAATGACAAAGTTTTCGAAAAATAACTTATAGGTACGCACTTTACAGATGTGTAATAATATTTACTACACAAATATTATCTTACATTTTTCCAAACGATGTTTCATTATTTATAAGATATGCGGATTTTATTTTTTAAATCTGGCAAATCCGTGTGTAGCTGTGAGAATTATTATATTTTGTGTAAAAAAAATTGCTTTTCTTTTTTTTCGTATTTAAAGTTCAACTTTTTATATCACAAAAACACCTTGAAACATGAATTTTAACTAACCTACACCCAGATTTTCAGTATCCCTTAACCATTATGCACTTTTCAGAGGAAGCACACAAAAAAATAAACACAAAACAAAAAATAAAAAATAAAACATTCACTCAAAAAGTTGTGACAGAATTTTGTTTAGATTTTTTTTTTTTTTTTACTTTCTGAAAGTGCAAAAGTTGTTCAAGATTGTGAAAAGTCCTTCAACGGTATATGCTATATTCCTGTGCTTTAAATCACAGGATATCCGCAGCAGTATATCTGCATATAATCTCTCCCTCTCACTGTCTCTTCCTGAATAATAAAAAAGATCCTTTCTAAAATTTAGGAACACTCTGTTGAAAGCGATTTCATGTACCAAAAACTCTGACACCGTATCTTTGGCCAAAGGGAATGTGTATAGCTCTCTGCTACCTACATATATACAACGCGACGAGACGAGAGTAAATTAAGTGAGTACCAGGAATAGGTGTTTCTAGATATATAGACTTAAAGGCGATACATAAAGAAGAGTATTATACTAGAGGTACAGGTATTCATCATATATTGGATTTCTATGTCAAGTTAATTAACCGAACATGAAAAGGAATTAATATTGAAACGAACTTCTTGTTCAGAGATGGTTATTTTCGACAAATCAGGTACATAATATATACATTTTACAGTTCAGTTAGATGGATTGAAAATAAGAGTTTTTAAAAATATTAAAAAAAATCTTTAGCAGGAAGAACCCTATGATTTGTATATTGGGAAATATTTTGTCCATCAATTTTTTGTTTGTTTTTCAATGTAAAATTTCTAAAATTTATCTATGTACGGTACGTACGTTATTCTGTAAATTTCTAAAAACCTACTTGAGCTTGCGGTTCAATTGTCCATCGTTTTAAACATTTTTCTCTTCTGTTTAAAAATTGATGAAAACAAACTTACGTATGGGGTTTTGAGTGGAAAACTGGTGTATTACACTTTTTACTTGCGGCGCGGCGTATAGGGACCTATCTAGGACAAATTTTTGATTCGTAAACAAATCGAACTCGATATTATAATCAGTGGCGCACGACAGTGCTGTGTGTGAGCAGGAAACAAAATTACATAAAAAGTGAACGTCTTAGCGAATTTTGATGAAATTTACAGATCCAATTCCAAGCCTACTTTTTAAAAATGTAAAATCGATAAAAATTCGTTAACCTCTAAAATAATTTTAAGAAAATCGTCTATACAAAGTTTCTTTTTACGCACGTTTTTTGACTTTTTTTTTTGGTATGGAGGCAGTCTAAGGCCCATTTTTTCTTCAGTATGGTGTCTTAAAGTAAAGTTAGCTAGATGTGAACATAGATTTATCAACAGCTGATTCAGGAAGTAGTTTCTTAGGTGAGAATGCATGCAGAAGGACCTTACAAACTCGGAAGATAAATCATGGAAAGCGTCCTGCTTCAGGTATAACTTAAATCTCGTATACTGAAAAACTGGTTCAACAAATTCTGAACCACCAAACCTGATTTAAATTAGATTTTCAGACATGGTAAAGAGAAGTATAACAAATGATCACAGAAAATTTAAGCTCTCTGACACGCCCACTCAAAAGCTCATCTACCATATAGTTCACGCCGGCCGATCTGTTAAGGCCGGAGCGATAGCCCAAGTAGTTTCCTTTTTTTTTGGAGGAGAAGCAAAAATAAAAATTATATATTTTTTCCAACCAGCATCGATGAATCACTCTTCGTAAGTTAGTTCACTCAGAATTTTCAATAGATAGCTTCACTTTGGGCCCCTATTTAGGGGTTTTTACTTGTGTGTCGTCTCAAATCCTTAGTGTTCAAAAATTCTCTGGCTATAAGTTAAGGATTCGTTGAAGAAAAAATCGAACACGAGATTTTAATCAAACTTGACATAACAATGATAGCGAAGACGAAAAAAGTTGCTGTCGAAATTCTCTCCGTCTGTTTGGCTACACCCTAAACGGATGGATCGATTTTCTTAAAACTTATTACGTTTTTTGAACTATCTCTAAACTAAAACTAACAGTACCTACTTGTCATTTTAATAGGTTTTGAATATTTTGAAAAAAGACTATCAATGGCACTTCCTCTTTTTCTTGATTTTCGCTTTTCTCGAAGAGTGTTAAACTGATTTTGATAAATATATCGATACATTTTAAATAATTTTTTATACCAAAATGTACAACAATTTTTTTATTTAAAAAAAAAAAAGATGGAATTTTTTTTTTTTTTGAAAACTCAATACCTATTTCAAAAATGACTAGAAGATTTTAAACAAAAATTATTCGTAGAGGGTATTTCAATTGGCGTGGTTAGATTTTGGCGGCCATGTTGTTTTGGTGACATCTGTCAAATTTTTTCGTTTATTATTCACTTATTTATGCCAAATCGCCATGGCAAGTTACACGATTAAACAGCACGTCCAAATGATAGAACTTTATTATCAAAATGAGTGTTCGTTGCGCGCATTTTACCATTTTACCATTTTACGGTAGATATGGTTGCTTTCACAGTCGACTCTTCAACGTTTGGTGGCCAAATTTGAGACGATCGGTCGGTTATCAATCAATCAACATTCGTACGTCAAAGGAACGCAAGATGGGCCAAGAACATCGCCGCGGTCAGTGAAAGTTTACAGCAGAACCCTAGGCAGTTGATTCCTCGCCGTGCGCAAGAACTTGGCCTTTCGCAGACTTGAACTTGGTGAATTTTGCGTTGGGACTTGGTCTTATACCCATCCAAGATCCAACTGACCCAGAAGCGTAAAGTTCATGACCATAGACAACGCCCGTTGTTCACTAACTGGGCTTCGGAGCGTTTGGAAGAGGACCTCAAATTCGGCCGAAAAATAATCTTTAGTGGCGAGGCGCATTTTTGGATGAATGGCTGTTAACAGACAAAATATCCTCATATGGGACGACATCAACCCACACGAAGTTCACCAGGTGACAATGAATCCTCAAAAAAGTACCGTTTAGTGTGGATTATGGGCCGGCGCGCGGCATCATTGGGCCGTACTATTTCGAAAACGACCTTGGTGAGGTAATCACCATCAATGGCGAGGGCTAGAGAACCATGATAACCAATTTATTATGACTCAAATTGAACCATATGGACTTAGACGACATGTGGTTCCAGCAGGACAGTGCTACATGCCACACAACGGACTCCACGATTGACATTCTACATTGAACGATTTAAGGCTAAGGTTATCTCTCACAGAGGTGGCCAAGTCATGCTAGACTTTTTTGTTGTGGGGTTTCTTGAAGTCCCAGGTCTTTGCGAATAAACCACAATCAATCGACGCCTTTAAGGTGAGTATAACACATACCATCGCTCAAATTCAGTCAGATCTATATGGAAGAATCATTGAAAATTGAACCACTAGGATCCGTGCCACCCTATGAATTTGTATGACTATGGAATATATAAATAATGGCATACATGGGCCTTTAAGATAAAAAATAATTTTGCAAATACCTCACACACAGCTTGTTTTATTCCATTTCAACATCAACTCCTACGATTCTGAAACAACCTTAATATTATGAATGGACAAAAGCCAGACCTCTCTAGCAGTAGCTCTTTTCCCTCCATCGCATCGGTTTGCAAATTAATCTACATATGTTGCCTCTCCATCTTTTTCGTCGCGTAGTTTGATATCATTTTAGATCTACCCAAGGTTATATAGAGTCCAGTTTTAGTACATGCTTCATTTTACTCGGTTAGCATTTTTTGAAAGTCTGAAAAGCTGAAAAGCTTATACAAGTACCTACTATATCGTCTGTGAAACCAAATTTTCCTCATTTATCGTAATTGCCGTAATTTTTCGATGATCGAATTACTCCTTCTAAGATTGCAGCAAATAATATTGGTGACATATGGGTACCTTGTTGTACCCCACGTTCTTTCCTTTAATCCATGCTTTTTATTTCACTTTTTACTCTTGCTGTTGAGTTTTGATAAAGGTTTTTTTTTAGACTTCTAATGTTCCCGGTCGGTGGAAAGTTTCTCTTATTCCCAAGATGCAAACATTTTTTAAAATATCCCATTCAAGAGTTTCTCTTTTCTTTGTTGAATTGAAACGAGAACCAAGACTTTTCGAATTTCGAAAAAATCTCATGATATTAATGTCTGATACAAAAATGAGAAATTCCCAGAACATTAGATTCGTGACCTAAGAACCCCAGAGAGGTGTTTGACAGCTAATCAGGTATTTTCTCAGAAGGATTTTTTCTCATTTTGACTTAAGGACATGCGTGAAATAAATTTCCCTTTTCGCTGCTACCAGCTTAATACTCAAAAAATAAAAAATAAAAATATCCATACAATATGGAAAAGTCCCAAGAATCAAAACATCATCATTTCAGTTGCAACACATCGGTCGAAGTGTTGGGTCTGAGGTGTTTTGTTTTTTTTTTATTTTATACAAAAAAGGACTGAGATTTTTAATTCATGTTTTTTTGTCAATGGTTTTACGTAATCAGAGAAATAAAAATCGATTTTTATATCAATGTTTTGTATCAAAAAAATTCAATTGACGAATGCTCGTATTGAAGCCATCTTTAAAGCTGATTCTTAAATTTGAAATTGTTGTTTGTTAAAGTAAATTAATCAAATGTCGTCATTTGACTATCCTTAAATCCTAATTCCAACACCCATCGACTCAACCTGTGTGTTTTATAATGACCGATGGAAAAAGCATTTGTACGGCTTAATCGGTATCTAATTAAGTTGGCATGACAGTTATTGTTGTTGTCATTCATGGATGCAGACAATTAATTGGTTTGTCAATTGCTTTCGTGATCCCATTAAATTCTTCATTTTGTTTTTTTTTTTATTTTCAATCCAATTAAAAGTTTTAAATGAATAAATAGCTATTTGAAACAATAAGAGAAATCGTTCAATTTATTAATATGTATAATGCTTGTGTCTCTAATTATTTATAGCTTTGATTAAAACTTAAAATATGGATCGAAAAATGGAAAAAAATTATTCAATTTGACTTCATGCAGTACATACCAGCTAACGAATTGTGTCCTAAGAACAGCAAAATGGAAAAAAATCTAAAAGCATTCATGCACAAAGTTGGGAGTTATTAAACTTAAAATAACTCCTTATGTTCGATTTTCGGAGTTATTGCATATTTATTTGTTAGAAATTGAAACATGATGAAATAATTCCTAAATTACACAATTTAATTAAATACAAATTATTGGAGTTATTGCGCTTATATTTTGTAGGAGTTATTATCATTTTAAGAGTTATTTAATTTTTTCTTAAATTGCGATTTTTTGTAGCTATTGAAAAGGTTGTGAAGCGAAAATTTTGTCTACTTTTAATATTAAATAGAAAAATCAAAATGGGAGTTTAGGAATGCAGATTTATTGTTTTTTTTTAAATAATATCGTCTCAATGGCGTCCATTCTTTTTTAAAAAATTTTTGCAATTGGACTCTTAAGACCACCCAACGGCAAAGCGATAGGTTCAATAATAGTAGAAACAACACATTGAATATTTTCTTGCAGGGCCTAAATTGTTCGCAGATTGTCGCTCTTCACCCTCGATTCAAGGTATGCCAATCAAAATAAGTCACACGATGTAAAGCTGCCTACACACACATTCCTCTCGGCATGAACGATGATGGCAACAGCAGGCCTAAACTGGGTCGATTTCGAATCAGGCTTCCCTGACCCCAAATTTTAGTTCAATTGTACAATGTACATGAAACTAACAGGAGCACCTATATGTTACTGTAATCCCCCGGATTGATCGGAGTTCTAGAATAAACATACATGTTATTTTATGTTGTGTGTTGTTTGGGTGTGTGTGTGTGTATGTGTGTGTAGAGATTATGCTGCCAAAACTCTCACCATCTGTACAATTACAGTAAAATAAATGCATTTCATTCACCGGTTACTGTTAACTCCCGGATACCAGGTTGGTCGAAATCCCAGTAAATGACAAGTAAAACATACATGACACCTTAAATGTCCGGAAATGAATATGAAAAAAAAATGTATTGTTCAACATTAACCATGTGTCTGATTTATTATTTATGTTTTACCGGTCAATCCTAGGACTTTGACCAAACCGGGAATTTACAGTAACTGAATCAATTTCAATCGTATTAGATTTTTCATAAAATAGGTAGTAAAATAAATTGATCAACATTAACCATGTGCCTGTTGTATCATTTATGTTTTACCGATCAATCCTAGGATTTTGACCGAACCGGGAGTTTACAGTAACATGAACCAATTTCATTTTTATTATTAGATTTTTTATTCGCCTCGAAATAATCAACTTGTGTTTATTAGTTGTTTACATTTATGGTATTCCACTCTAAACAGGCTACAATTTGTACTGCTAGAAACTTCCTGTTTCCCTTGTTTAACTACCTAAGCATTTGCTGGCCCAGGAAAAAATTGATGGATTAAGTTTCTGTAAATTTTGGATTTATAGTTGCTTTAAGGAGCGTTAGGGCTCGATATACCTTATTCTTCGAAATGGTTAGTGCGTAATACTGTAATGCCGAAGGTCTGGGTTCGATTCCCAGGCTTGTCCACCTAGAAAAAAAAAATAATTGAGGAAGTGACACACCAGAATTATTTGTTGTCACCATAGCCATTCGAAATAAGCAACTATTTATAGACCCCCTCCATTCCTACAAGCAAGCAAAACGAACACAGGAATGGTTGAGAGTAGTTGTAAGTCACTATAGGCTGTGGCTCTCCACGAACTGTCACCGCCACTAAATTTATTTGTATTTACGTAGTAGCTGGGCCGCCCAACGTGGCACGGGTAGACAAACGTAAGCTTCGCATAAAAATTACAAAAGAAAATATAAATAAATATTTAAGATAATTTTTGTAATCGAATACTACTCTATGGGTTTTAACCTACTTCACGTTATGAATGGCTAAATATTATGTAAAAACATGATCGTCTAAGTCCAACCTTTATTACTTTTCCAACACAGAAAGAATATTTTTATTCCATTTCACTCTAAAAATTGGAATGTTTTTGAAATAACCTTCAAAACTCAAAAAGAAATTTTTAAATCGTTTTTAACCCGTTTTTTCAATTTTCTATTCTCTAAAAAAAAAAGTCCCTTAACAATAACCTTCCAAACAAAAAATAATTTCTTAAATCGGATAATTGTTTTATTTTTACGCCATTTCACCCTACATATGACAAAATTTGAAAAAAGAAAATCCCTAAAGCCATTGCCTAACCGCCTACAGCGCCACCTATTGAACGGTAATTGAATTGAACTGAAAAACGGAATGTGCGCCTACAGTGCCACCTGTTGAGAATTTTTAGAGAGGCTATCAGGGTTAGAGATGTTTCTAATGATAAAAAGTCTAAACCAAAAAGACCTACATCCGCCTTAAATTTTGGATGATCAAGAATTGTGACAAAAATTACCCACTTCAATGTCCCAAAGTAAGTTAAAATTTTGATTTATTATTTGAAAAATTATACTTAATTCTACTTCGTCTTCGATTCAAAACGCTTGCCTTCAACGACACCTCTGGCTACTTCAACGCTGCCAAAAAGGATTAGGACTTCTTCTATAATTGAGGGCGTAAACGAGACTAATTTCCTTTGGGACTCTCGATGGACGTCAAATAACATTTTAAAAAATTAATAAAATAAATCAAATTACCGTTTTCGTGTTAAATTAATTGAACAAATTTTAAAGTTAAAACTTTAGTCCTCTTTTTTCCACCTTTACATTTGATTTCTTTTGTTTTTTATTTTCTTCTTTCATTTTTTTTGCAATTTTTACTTCGTGTTGCATACTTCAAATGGCTGCCGTTCCAAGCAATAAACTATTACAAAACAACAACCAAAAACAAAGAAAACGAAGAACAAAAAAAAATATCAAGTCATGCAAATGCTGCATTATTGCAAAAGTTTAAAAGTAAAGTGAAAAACACTTGTATTGAGTTTTAGTTTTTTTTTCTTCTTCTTCTCTTTTTGTTAATATTTCTTTTCATTCAAATTCCTCTTTTCTTTTGGCAAAAAAAAATAAAATAAAAATTATGTAAGTGAAACTTTTTGTAAGCCTTTGTAGGTTATAGGTATACCTTGATAGATAAGTTATGTATTTCAATCATCGATAGGTTAGCTACCTCGACTTAAGAACGATAGTGAACTTATGAAAGGCTAATAAAATGTTTGATGGTATGCCTCTATCCTCGATATGCATATAAACTTGTTCTTTCTCTCTATAGCTGATGCTATTGGCCTATTGCTATTCTCAAATGAAAAGTTCACGTTCCAGGAAAGAATAAGGAAGTACATTTCAATTCCATTGAAGTCTTATGCAATCTGCGAATACCTAACTTTGTGCTTAGTGAATTGTAAGGCTTAAGAACAAATTGTGCTCCTTTTAAAGTTAGAAAAAAGGATTTTCGAATAGACAGATGATGTAATTTCCAAAATTTTTTAAACAAACATTGTGAAATTACGTGTTTCAAATGACAGTGTTTTATAAAAACAGGAGTTTTTAAAATGTCATTAAAAAAAAAAAATTAATTGTACTTCAAAAAATTCTGAAGCTTAGTATTGGAAGTTTACTGGGATTGACCCAATTTGTCGAATCGAAAATGCATCCATTGTTATCCGTGTGTGGTAATGCGCCTTTTCGTATCCATCAAAACCCTTCCTAACTTTACCTGAGGTATAATTAATAGATTTTGAGCCGTACTACTTAAGGGCCAGTTTCACAGTAGGAAAAGTGGCACTTAAGTGGAAAATTTAAAAGATTAAGGTGCAATATCACAGTGCACACTTACCAGAATAAGTGTCACTTAAGTCTCCGATATTGGTAACTTAAGTTCCACTTACGCTGGGTATGAAACTTAGCCTAAAGTCCTTATAGGGGAAACTTAAGTGCCACTTATTCCGGTAAGTGTCGACTGTGAAACTGGCCCTAAGGGGACCGACTGCCCTATATTAGGACTTTCGGCTAAGTTTCTAAGGCCCGTTTTCTGAAACGAAACTTAGGAATTTATGTTCAACATAAGAGCTTATGTGACAGTTTAAGCTGAGGAAAAAGGAGAACATAAGCGTTTAAGTTGGACATAAATATTTAGGTTTCGTAACAGCAAACGGCTCTAAGCCAGCGTAAGTTTAACTTAAGTCACCAATATCGGAAACTTAAGTACTGTGATATTGCGCCTCAATCTTTCACATTTCCCACTTAAGTGCCAATTTTCTGATTGTGAAACTGGCCCTAAACATTATCGCACTTAAAACAAAAATATTTCCTCTCATACGTACACACACATGTATCCTAATCTCATACAGACACACGTATTAATTTACATCAAAAGCAACATTTGAATATACATAAATACAAATCTATGCGATTATTAATATAATCCTTATCATGTCGTCAATCGACATGAAACAAATTTTGTGGGCGTTATTCTGACCTTTATTATACGAATTCGAAAATCCCTTTGAAATACCTCTCAGCTAAAATAATGGTAATGAAAGTCATCTTGGTAAGCTGTCAGCTTAGCATAAATTGAGTCCTTTCTTTTTAGCTGGGGTGAGTCGATTTTGAGTATTATTCCTGTTTATATTTTGGTTAAATTTTACTCGCTCAAAACAAGTAATTTATAAGAACGAAATGAAGGTTAAACGTGAATTTGTTTCTTTGCTAAATTTTCAGTTGATCATGGAAGGTGCAAGACTGTACACGAAGGTGTATACATTTTAAAGGAAATTTTGAATTTGTTTAACTATGACCTTGCTGTCTTTGTTAAATAACTTTCACATTTTTTTTTTCCAAATTTCCTAGACCTTTTGCATCATAATTACATGAAAGCTTTTTTAAGAATTAATGAAAGGAAAATGTTTCCTTCTTTCCCTGCGAAAACCAATATCTCGCCGAATTGAACTTCTCTTAATTGCTTTCAAAAAAAAGAAAAAAGATTGTCCAGATGATATTATAATATTTCATCGGAGAACCTTTTTTTTATTTTCTAATTATTTGGCTCTCCCTTACAAGATTTTCCACTTGAATGACAGATAGAAATAAATTTAGCCTCCCCAACAGGGACAGGGAATGAATGACCAATAACCTGGGTGATGGTGTATAGGTGTTGATTTATAAGTAAGTATGGGTGAATTATTATGGATATATTTGGATAACGGACGCTACGGCCAAAAAAAAGGGACGAAGAAGAAACTTTTTCTTATTATAACTTTTATTTTTATTTATGTATGTATGTAGGAAGGTATAGAAAGAAAATAGGGAGGATGATCTATATCCTGTCCTGGTGGTCTAATATCTGAAGGTCAACCTTTATAAAGAGACAGATTAAGAATAGATTATACAACATGCCTTCGCATGAGTAGACGATTATGCAATTAACCTTTGAAGAGGAGTCTTGTGGGAGAATACATCAAACAAAAAAAACAAAAAAACTTTCCAGAAACTTTCTCTTCTATATAAACAAACTATAGGACAATTCCTACACAAAATAAATTTATGATGAATGAAATTCGTTGGTGTAATAAAAAAAAAAAATAAATATGTGTGGGTATTTCAAAGCTTGATGTAGGAAGTTTATAAGATGTTATTATTTTATAAATAGACTTTTCCTTCTATCGAGTCTACCTAGTGAATGTAATGTGTTTAATTTGTTTTTTTTTTTCAGCTTTTACATTGGTTTGATTAAGTTGGATAAGCAACTATAAGTTGTATGGCACTTCCGTATCATGATTTTTGTTTGTCACTCAAATTTAGTATCCAGACATTATTGTTATTATTTCTAAAGCCTTGTGGAAACTATTGCGGAACGTATCTATTTTTAAACTAGGCCTACCCAGGACTTCGTACACAATACAATTTAAAAGGTAGGTAATGAGCATATTCTTTTTTGTTTTCCACACCAGGAACCATGTTCTGTGACTCTCGCATTGGGAAAATAAGTCCAGAAAGGATGAAAAATGGAACAGGACTCATATGATTTGTTTCAATTTCTTTGACGTTTTTAAGCCTATATCATCCCTTGAAGTCCGTTCTCTAAGGTCTAAGTTTTTCAGTGTTGAGTTAAACCAGAGTTAATTAACTCTAGAAGTTAATTAATCCCCAGTTAACTGTGGGAACATTTTTTTTTTGTGAAGATTTCATGCGGACCGACTAAACAAATATCAAAAGCATCTGTTTAATTAATCCTGAGTTAACTCACCAAATTAGATGAGTTGACTCGGGTTTAACTTTGATCTCGCACTGAAAAACTGGACCCAAGTGTCTGTAAGGTCCGGCGATAATGAGTTCTGTGATTTCGAAGCTTAAGCCGAACAAACAAAGACATAGCGCAGAAATAGCCATAATTGGATGGTCAACAATTGAATACTTTTACAGTGTAATGACGCAAAACACCTTTTCTTCACTGCCACAGTTTATTTAATTGTATTCAAAGAACTACCGTTACCAATGGCTTTAGAAAAAAGGCCAATCGTTTCGTTTAAAACCAGGAATACCCTTTAATACTCCCTACATCCCTGTCCAGTCCATACCACTGCTAATACCATCACTGGTTAAGTGAACTGAAATATTATTAATATTAAGTTTTTCTGTGAAATTATAGTTCACACTCGGTTTGCGCCGAAATATATACCTTTCAGAGTTCAGAGGCCGTAGATAAGTACAAGAAAAGCGAGCTCTGCCTTAGAAGGAATAGAAACAATCAATAGTACTTCGTGATTCTCCATTTTTGAAAGGGTTCCAGCAGTGACAGTGGAAGCTTAGGTTCAAAGTAGTTGGTTACTGACGTTTGCTATCTCAGGCTGTCATTTACGGCCATATTATTCACTTTGGATTTAAATTGTATTTAAGTGAATTTTAAATCCAACCATTAAATCCGAATTTATATAATCCAAAAATTTAAATTGGTGTCCATATTATTCACTCTAAACATGCATTCAATCCAATGGATTCACATGCTTTCAATTCAGATTTAAAAGTTGTTTTAATCCAGATGTAAAAAAGTTTAATCCAAATGTCAAACTTATGAAATGTCAAAATTCTTCAATGACAGTTGTTTCTGTTTTGGCTTCGTCGTATCCGAAAGTTTTTTTTCTAAATAATTTTGAATAATTTCAGTTAAGGTGACAAATTTTTATTTTAAACTAAATATTTAATACAGTTTGTTGCCTACTCGCCGAGCAGTAAACTATCAAATTACATTGAAGGATGTCTAAAATGTCAATGGATTACAAAATTTTGTTCATTTAATTTACTGCTCCGGAAAAATGCATTTTCCGGGCAATCGGTTTTAGTGTATTACGACTGGCTAGCCAGTACTGGCTCTTGTGGCCTCCGGGTTAATTTATTTATTTTTAAATCATGTCTTTTGAAAAGGGACGAATAATATGAAATTTGGTTTTAATCTGGATTTAAGTATACTTAAACTGACCTGCAGGCGACAGTTACAATTCAATGTTCCGGAAAGAAATCTAAGAAATAGAAGCGATATTTTCTATGTTCCTACGCATAGGACAAATTACGGTCTAAATAATCCTATAACTCGTTCTCTAATATTGTTAAACTCTACTTCCAATAAAGTCGATCTTTCAATGAGAAGAGATATTTTTAAAAATATTGTTCAAAAAATCTATTTAACTCTTAAAAGAAGCCAAAATATTAAATAACTGTTTTTTTTTAAGTAAATACTTTGTTTTTGTAATTAACAGATTAATTCATTGATGAAATATTTAAATAAATTGAATTCAATTCAGTTGAATTCAAGTCAATTTAATTCAATTCAATTCAATTCAATTCAATTCAATTCAATTTAATTCAATTCAATTCAATTCCATTCGATAAATTGAATAAAATAGCACTGACTTCATGCATTTGCCCAGCTCATAGCTTTGGGAGTGTACTGGTTTCCGCCATCCTTCCTGCGTTGGCTGATGGATCAGGATGTCGGCGTCTACCATTAAATATGGTCTAAAAGGCAACCGATCGATCTAGGTGTCCAAATCACCAAATAAATGTATTTCCGTCACGACATTTGCTTCGAGAAAGTGCTTCGAAATCCAATGTAATCCAAACAACAAAATTATTGATAATCCAAAAGAAATTCTTAAGAAAAGTTTTCCCTTGTGGAACAATTAAGTTGTGATAAGGTTTCTTATACCTTTTAGGTTAAAAGTCCTACCATCTTGATTTAAAAAAAAAAAAAAAATTTATTTAAAGTTGCTATACCTAAGTTAGAAGTTTGTGAAACCTTTACCTAATCTAATTTCCAATAATTTTCAAAAATCCTTGAATTATAAATCATTTTCCAAACAACATAGGTTAAGCTTCATTAACTTTTATATAAATTTAGCAATCTACCCCTTTTCATATGCCTAAAGTCTACTGATACCAAATTCCAATTGAATTTTATTTGAACAGAATTTCTGGTCATATAAAATAGCTTCAACAATAACAAAAAAAAAAAAATCAACATACCCAAGGGGACCTTTACCAAAAATTATTACAAACCAAATCTACATTCGTTCCCATCCCATTCCAATGCTGATGCGGATAATTCCAACTCCAATTTCAACTCTCAGGCCAATTGCAATTGAAAACCCACATGAGTAACTATACTCTCTGTGCTAAGTTCTATCTCTTTTAGTTAATTAAAATTTTAGCTTTCCTGACATTTGATTACCTTTTTAAGGGAAAAAGTTCTTTTCAAAGTTGCTGCCGACGTCGAAGGACCTTCAGAAAATTTATAAAATAAGTTGAAACTTTTATTTTCGTTACTATTTCACATGTAGCTTTGTCTCTCAGTGTGTAACCCCTAAAAACTCATTCTAGCCTTTCTGCGTATAAATGGGATTAGAAATGAACTACCAACCAGGCAACTAACCGACAACCTTCAATAAAACTTTTCACACAAAAACCGATTTCACATCTTTACTGCCCCATGGTCCTTATACTCGTATTACATTTGATGACGATTCCAAAACTATACGACAACGACGAAAAGGACGACGACAACGACAACGATGAGAACTACAAACGCTCGAAAGAGTTTTGTCCACACCACTGTTGAGTGTGGTTTTATTTTCTAGTTCAATTACACAGTAACCCAAGGACATTATGTTATTACAAGCTTTAAGGATCTCGTAATTGCAAAAGTTTTACTCCAATCACACTATACTACTCGCCATCTCCATTGCCATAGATAAATTCCAGGAAGAAAGAGTGAAATAGATAGTAAGAAGGACAAGGACAAGAAGAGGGAGACAGTACCTATTGGAGAAAACTATAACACAAAGTAGCTACCCTCACTCTTTTCTCGTTTTTGAAAAGGAAAAAGTCATTTAAAAGTGTAGTTTTCTGTTTAATTAATGATCAGAGGATGAGGGTTCATTCTATCATTCGTTTGGGGGGAATGCGTTGCGACTTGCGAATGTTGTAATTGTTTGGCTTTTTGTGAGTTAGTTTTTGTTGCCCCAAAGTCAAACAAAGGAGTTATTTTGAAATTGAAGCTGAAACATCCAGACTGAGCGATGAAATTTGAGTAATTTAGTTTAACTGAAGAAGATTAAAAATTACTCCCTGGTTTAAAAAAAAAAAAACTTGCATACTTTATCGGGCTTACTGGTAAAAAGAGAAGCATGCATAAATTGATATCGCTGATAAGACACACAAAATAGTGAAATTATGATTTGTCTAATCCCGTAAAAGCTCACAACGAACTTTGGCTCTTCAGAAGTAGATATTCAATAGTGTACCTGGGAAAGCCATTCGAAATCCCAATGGAACCGTTTAAGAGGTATTCAAGGAATTTACATGAGCGATAAGTGTAATCCATATTTTAAAGACGCAATCTTCCTCCGGGGGCTCCAATTGGTACCAAAAATACAGAGAATTATACACCGTCCTTCCAGTTGTGGAACAAGCTAGAACTGCTGAAAGAGGCAGCGAGATCTCAACAAAAAAAACAGTGACTGTCTATTTATATGGAAATAAAATGGTACACGTAAAGCGGGAGGTGTCCAATATTTTGTGGGCTGTGGGATGCAAGGTCTTCCATATAGTTGAAGGATCTACCCAACCAAGAATAAAAGAACCGAACATAAACCTGCCAATGTTAATAATGTGAGAATCGTTATACTAACAGAGATTGTCAATACAGTGAAGATATCACTTCACTTTGGTTGCAGTGTATTGCATAAGTCTATTGCATATAAAAGCTCTTACCGCAATGTCGTAGTATTTTTAGTAAATCTTTTTAAGTTTAAATCGACATCAGCCACTCTTTAATCCTTAAGGCTTTAAAAAAAGCTTTAGATAATTCTGTAAGCTTCTTTTGCACAAAAACTTGACAATGGTGACTCTAATAACAGGAGATTGTGATTGCAAAAAAGCAGTTATTAAATGTGTTCTTAACTTATTCTCAGAGCTGCGCTGGGCTGGTATTATAGTCTGAGTTAATAGCGGATCCTACAGGTATACAAAGTCCTTAATTATCTCAAACAGCAGCTTTTACTGCAGTCGGTTTTCATGAAGGCATAAACTTGGTGTTGCCTTTGTCCATTTTCGTTACATTTGGCTTCGTCTCCAGCGTTGCCTGTTTTACTTTACTTAAACGAAATTCGTAGTTATATACATCCGGGGCATTTGCACAACCCCAAATACCCTGGATTGTACCATAAGAACCTTGAAAAGCGTATACATTGTAAAGGGTGTTTGTTTTTAGACGGGTGGTTTTCAAGAAGATATAATTTAAAGTTATGGCCAAGAATTTTGCTTTATTATAAAGATAAGAGTTTGCCATTATGTTTTAAAACTGATTTCGGGCAAGTGGCCGCCGCGGCTGGCTCGGACAAATTCCAGCTGAGAGGCCCAATTTTCGACATCTCCAATTGTTCCGCGCGATGGCGGATGGACTTATTCGGGTCTTCTCGATACTCTGTTCCACAGCAGCAAAAGCGTCTTTGGTGCGCACTGTACGGCGCGCGTCTCTGAAGATGCGCATTATACACTAGAGTAAACCTGGTGCGAAACCGATCAATGATTGCTCGAAATTATGCGATTATGTCGACCGAATATTGGACGCAGCGCACGAAGCGTCGCACGAACCGAACCATTATTTTGGTAATAAATTTTTACGATTTGCAAACGTTGTTCAGCATTAAGTCTATTAATTATGAAATGGGAAACCAAACTGAACAAATCAAGTCAAAAAGACCAACTTCGAAAAAAGTATTGCCATATTGAAAACCACACGTCTAAAAAAAAACCACCTTTTATATATTGCTCCATATAGTACCTACTTGTATAACCATTCTATTAGGGACAATACCCTCGTTTGTCGATAAATAGGCAAATATATCACAGCCCCTGGAAAGACTTCAATATACCTATAATCTATAACTATATGCATTTAATTTAAGAGCAAATAATTTATGTCATGTTTGGTCGGTCCCAGAGGGCAAAATTTTAATTAAGATCAATGCTGCTTAAAATTAATTGGTCATTGTCAATCCGATTTGAATCATCATCAGTCCTCGTGTCGGTGTGTGTGTATGAACCTTTATAAATCTGAATTAATTGTTAAGAAACTATATGTTGCTGCCTATGCTATGATGCGATGGTGTTGAAATATTCTGAAATTAATATTTCAACGATTTATTTGATATAATTCATATGAAAAATCTGTGAACGAAGCCTTTTCATCTCTGATGTTGGATATTTTGTTTTTATTTTTCTCGATCCGTTAAAGATTTAATTTTTTATTTTTAATTATTATTACTTTCAATCTCTGACATTATACGACAACACTAATAGGTATACGAGTACTACGCGTGTATACAATTTGAATTGAATTAAAATTGATTAAATTTCAAAATTATATACGGTAATTGGTTTGTATAGTATAGGTACACCAAGGACTAAGCCATACCCTAATCCCTCGATTCGACCGCATAATAATATAATGCGTGTCCAAAATAAGCTCAATTATTCAACAACATTAAATTATGCAATTTAAAGGACAAAAATTGACACCTTTTTGTGGGAAATTGTGAGCATAATGCGATTGTGACAAGCTGTTATTAGTGGATGATTAGAAAACGAACAGTTATGTTTGACGAATGACCAGGCCATTGTGTCTTTATACGAGTATAAATCCTATATAATAATTATTTGATTAGAATTTAACACGAAAAGGCAATACCTTCGTTTTAATTTTGGATAGCAAAAGGTGGCAATTTATCTAACATAATAATAAAGTGACAAAGCTTTAATTCTTGAAATAATGATACACGCAGGACTAGATTTAGATGAATGATATAAATGCACTTAAAAATTCTACGACTTCTTTATAAAATATAATGGTGTACGAGAATAATATTGTGAATTTGTGAAGGCTGTAAATCAGGCCTGTCGAACTAACCTACCCGAAATAGGTGCTAAATGATGTCATTATAATGTGCTATATATGTTGTTGAACTTGGGTTAAAGATTATGGGCTCAGAACAACCGGGACAGTTCTATTCACAGAGCTTTTTTGAACTAAACCAGAAACTCTTTCTCTTTACCGTCCTTCCCATAACTTACTGCGATTCAAAATAATGTGCTGATTATGTGCTGCATTTGACAATTTCATTTTTCCTAATAGCCTTTAAGGAGCCAGTAGCTACTGGTTTCGTCGAAAAAAAAATATGAAGAAGTATAAAAAAATAGTTTTTTAATACAGTGAGACGGTATGTCCGTCTGGTGGGACTCACAGTGACCCATATAGACTTGTTTGGTGGAAAAAATCATAACTCTTAAACGGATTAAGATATAGTGAATATTTTACAGCGATACATTTTTGATAAAAATTTTATTTCATTATAAAGTTTGGACTTTGATTCGCAGCATGCGATTCTTTTTAGGTAATTTTTTACCACTTTTTCGCACATTTCGGGCGGTATCTCGGCCATAACTTGAGTAATGTTGATTCTTAATGTGTCTAGAGTTCGGGGATTATTCGAGTAAACACGATTTTTTGCGTAGCCCCACAGAAAAAAATCTAACGGTGTCAAATCGCATGATCTTGATCGTGGCCAATTGACGTCGCTTAAACGTGAAATTACGCGACTAGGAAACTTCTCACGCAAATAAAGCCATAATTGGTCGTGTTATGTGGCCTGTTGCCCCGTCTTGTTGGAACCACATATTGTCCAAGACATGATCTTCAATCGCCGGCCAAAAAAAATCGGTTATCATTCGACCAATTGCTGCGAACACTCCGGGAAATCGGTAAATTCGGATCTTCAGTGACACTTGCACTTGCAACAGCAATATTTTCGACTGAGCTTGCTTTAAGATGATGCACAGGTTTTATGATATCAATCATTCACTCGCCTATTACAGACCTTTTGCATCAAAATCAGAGCTGCTATCAACGCAAATGTTATCGTTGCGTTCCATGTGGTCAGTTGTAGTTATATATATATTCATTTAAAATTCGGTTAGGATATTATAAATATTTTTGTGGTCTAGTCAGAATTTCAATTTTGGTTTTTGAGGTTGATATAAAATTCATACATAATAAAAATTAATTTATTCATACTTGTATATGTGTCTTAACACAAATATTATAACCTAATCCTAACCTTCAACAAACCATACGAACAAAATCATAAAAATTTAATTGAAGACCAGAATCTAGGAAAATGAATAATTCTTGAATTAAATAATTTTAAAGTTTTTTTTTGTTTTTAATGAAATTGAAATAAAAGCTTAGCTCCACTGAAACCTCTTCAATAAAAAAAAAACAACCAGTTACAAAAAGTCATTAAAAAGATCTTCATTAGATGATACCATAAACTACGATATCGCACAACAAAACGTTTTATATGTTGCGTTTTAGTACTCGTACTATCATCTATAGAAGGCACTTTAAGTTCATGTTTCATTTATGGAGAAGAATTTCATTCCCATTGCACGTTACAGCCGTAAAATTTCAGAAAGAGAAAAGAACAACAAAAAATAAAACATGCATTCCAAGTGACTCTTACTCTCCGCATATCCTTGAGTTTATATCAAGATTCAAGAGTTCCTTTTCCCGGCCATCTATACATAAGTCTCTCAGACAGCGCACACATACGATACTATCGTAAAGGGTTTTATCAGGTGGCTCACCTCGATTTAAACGCATATAATGTAGGTATAGGTGGTTGTGGTTGGTTGTCCTTTATTCAGGAAGTCCCTTTTTCACTTCAAGTTATTGGAACTGTGTCTAATTAGATGCGTAAAAATTATGTTTAGTTGGCTTGTCGTAAAATGAGACCTTTTTCTTATGTACATAGGTATAGGTATCTAATTAAGAATCATAGATACACATATAGGCCTTTTACAATTCAAGGAAATCTTAAAATAGATGAAGTCAATTTCGGAATAGAATAAAGGCAAACAAATTGCCATGAAATTAGCTGAGATATGCGGAAGAGGAAATTTAAATTTGTTTTTCCAATGAGGGAATGAGAGAGGAAGATGGTGATTGTGTGTATATGTAATAACACAACAGCAAAGACGATAACGTGGAAGTGGAATTGGAAGTGGATTTGATACATTTTTCATAATTTAAAAAACAAGTAGATACCTACCTTAAAATGCAAATAAAGGGTGTTTTTTTTAGACGTGTGAATTTAGCTTTATTATAAAGATAAGGGTTTGCCATTATGTTTTAAAAATGATTTCGGGCAAGTGGCCAACGCGGCTGGCTCGAATAAATTCCAGCCGAGAGGTTCAATGTTCGACCACTTTTTGCAGTAATTGGGGCCGTATGTCAGCAATAAAGTGCCGAATATTCTCTTCCAAGGCGTCAATCGTATCGGGCTTATCTGCGTGACATAACGTCACAAAAAATAGTACAGCGGTGTTAAATCGCACGATCTTGGAGGCCACGCCACAGGCCCACGACGCGAGATAATGCGCTCAACAAAAGTTTCCTTCAATAAATTGATTGTTTCGTTGGCTGTATGGCATGTGGCGCTGTCTTGTTGGAACCAAAGGTCGTCCACATCAACATCCTCCAATTCAGGCACGAAAAAGTCATTAATCATGGCTCTATAGCGTTCCCCATTGCCTGTAACATTATGGCCGGCTTCATTTTTAATGAAATATGGACCAATGATTCCCTCTGCACATAGAGCACACCAAACAGTGACTTTTTGAGGATGTAACGGACCATTCAATCAAAAATGAGCTTCATCGAATATTGGACGCAGTGCACGAAGCGTCGCGTGAACCGAACCATTCTTGCAAATAATTAATTTGTTTTTGTGAAGTTTCGTTTATTGTTCACCATGACCAATATGAGCACGCGGCTTAAAACGTCAGAACTTAAAGAGAAATCTTTAGTCGCCTCTCCAAATAATAATTCACCAGCAGGTAGCACCAAACTGAAATTAATACTGCCACCGAAAAAAGTAACAGATAAAAAACAACAATATCTGACCAACTTCGAGATCTTGAATCTTAAACGTTTGCTTCGGAATTTGAAAGTAACTTCAATAAAAAATAAGTGATGCTATATCTGATCCTGGAAGCAGAATGCAACAATTTGAGAGCGACACTTCGGAATTTGGAGTTGAAAATCAAAAACTTAAAGAGCAACTCAAGCTGATTTGCATCTAAAAGAGCGGCTCTGTGATCTAATTGTACGTGTTATACCAGTGAAACCTGAAGAACGACCAGCTGAGGTGGCAAAAGCTATTGCTGCCAAACTACACCACCAGATAACTCTCCACTTCGATGCCTTTCGACTTAAAACCAAATACACGGATGGTAACTGGCCTCTACTTATGAGACTCTCTTCTCACACGGAACAAAGTGCATTGCTTGCTGCCTTTCGATCGAATGGAGGTCTGACAGTTGAACAGCTAGACACTTAGCCTCATTCATCTGATCTCAACAACACAACCACAAGGGCAACTCGTATTTAAATAAACGAGAGTTTAAGTCAGGAGAACAGCTCTTTGTTACGAACTGCTCTTCAACTATACGCAAAGAAGGTTTATTGTTTTCGGCAAGAACTCGCAATGGTCATGTATTGTGTATGTCAGAAAGAGTAAAAATGACAATGAAATGAAAATTGAATCAACAACAACACTATCCTGATTTACTTTGATGTTTTTCCACCTAACCGATGATTACCGATTAAGAGTATATTCACCATTGCTATTTATATTAATTCACAAAAAAAAAAAAAAAAAAAAAAAAAAAAAAAAAAAAAAAAATATCATTGTATTCTCTTAAATATAATTTTTTTTTTAATATTTATTGTATATTTTACTTTTTTTTCCTATTTCTAGATATAATTTTTTCTTCTTATTTCTCAACTTTTTTCTTATATTTCCCTTCTTTTTCTTTTTTTTTAAATCTCCTTTTTTTTTTTTGTTTTTAATTTAGCGCGCACTAAAGGGGTTGTGACTACCCTTAATATGATATACACAGCACGAGCGATTAGGAAGATTGGAGGGGATTGAAAAGGAGATACCGATGCACATTGGTTTTAAATGTCTGAAGATCACAATGGGAGGGGAAAATCGGGCTGGGTAGAGCATTCCACATTCGTGTGGTGCGACTAAGGAAAGAATCTCTGTACTTAACAGTACGTCCGAAGTTGGGCTCAAGGGTAAACTGATGGGCATTCCTAGAAGCGCGAGTATTACGGTTGAATTGTTTAAGGGGAGGAATGCAACTGGCTATTTCACTAGAACACTGTTTATAGAAATAGCGGTAAAATAATGATAGACATGAAACATTGCGACGGTGCTCAAGAGATGTATTTGTTTTTTTTTTTGTTATAGTTCTTTCACCTATCATTTTCAGAGCTCTCTTTTGTATTCTATCCAATAGGCTCAAGTGAGTTTTTGGTGCACCTGCCCAAATATGATAGTTGTACTCAAGTTTTGGACGAATAAAGGCTTTGTAGATCACAGCCAGATCAGAAGGGGAGAAAAATTTCTTGCATCGACAGAGGAAACCTAAACACTTAGCAGCGTTTTTGGATATGTCAAATATGTGGTCGTTCCACAAAAGGTGGTCTGTGACACACATACCGAGTACTGAAAGCTGTTCAGTTTCCTCTATGCAAGTACCGCTCATGGATAGCGGCATGGGGGGCGGGTTCCGCTTTAACGACAGGAGACAGCATTGAGTTTTAGAAGCATTAAATTCTACACGGTTTTTGATTCCCCATTGGACAATGCTGTCGAGATCAGAATTTAATGAGCTTATCATACGCTGCCGTTGAAGTTCCACATCTGAAGAACATGGATGTGAATCTAGAATCTAAATCCTTCTTGTTTATTATCGTTCAAACAAGACTTATTATTATTTTATTTCTAATGTTTTTTTTTAGTTAAATAGTTAAATATTGTGCTCCTATTATTTTATTTTTGTACGCGTTGCCGTTGTGAGTTAACTCAGGATTACCACCATCCCGATACCATGTTTTATCAGATCGTGTTATTGGAAGGGACTCAACAGAAACCTTGGAAACAACTAGATAACACCCTGGACAAAGTGACACTGTGTTATGCAGTTGCTTCGATATATTGTGCTTGAAAAAGAAGTTCAGTTAAACTATGGCACTGTCTTTTAAAACTCCACGCAATATCCTGCGTTCGCCAGCTTTAATTTATTTAATTTTCAATCTTCTTCAATGCGGTCTATGCCTACATTTAAATAGAAAAACTAAAACATTCAATGAGAGCTACGCACTAATTAAAATGTGTAATCCTTTTGAACAAGAAAACTAAGTATATGTAATGCACATAATATGCTTACTGAATTTATTTAAAACCTCAATCTAAATTCTCATTAGTTTCGAAAAGAGGATCTCATTCAAATCCATATATATCTATGTATGTATGTAGACGCAGATAACCTATAATACTCTTTGGATTTGTATCTCTGTATCATCTGCATCAGTATAGAAAATCCATTGGAACTATTAAACTGTGTCTCTCTTTTTACATATAAAGTGCACTTAGGAATCTGTTACAAAATGCAAACTCATCCCGGAAGTCCTTTTTCAATATAAAATAAATGTTTATATCTATGACTGTACACATATGTGTAGTGTATGTGCTTGGGTAGTAAAAACTAAACTCATTTTGTCCTAAAGAGGACTAGATGTGTATAAAAGGAAATAAATTTGTATTTATTTTATATTATCCAGGTTACGCATTTATGGTGTCTGTTATAGCAAATGGTTAACCACTTTTCACTTATGTGGGTTTTTTGCATCCATAAAAGCAGAAACAGAGATGTGATTGAAATCCATTCAGTGGAAAATGCATTTCGAACTCTCAAGCATGTTTTATTCAATTTCTAAGTGTACGGTATATATTTATTTTTTGTTTACTTTCGTTTCAATCGCATAAAAGAGATATAAGGCGAATAGATTGGTAATTTTGTTGAGATTTAAGAATTAGAGTAGGTCGTATAGAATATATATTATGTAACTTGAAGGGTCTTGGGTTTTGAGATTTTACAATTATATTTTGCTTATAATAGGTATAGGTACATAATGTACATATAAAGGGTGTTTTTTTAGACGTGCGGATTTCAATCTGGCAATACTTTTTTCGGAGTTGGTCTGTTTGACAGCTGTCAATTGATTTATTCTCAATTTGGTTTGCCATTTTATAATTAACAGACTTACTCCTGAACAGCATTTGCAAATCATGCAAATTTATTAACAAAATAATCGTTCGGTTCCACTCGTCGCATGGCGCGCTGCGTCCAATATTCGATCGACATAATCGCAAAATCGCATAAATTCGAGCAACCATGGATCGGTTTCACACCACGTTTTTTCTAGTGGAAAATGTGCATCTTCAGAGACGCCGTACAGTGCGCACCAAAGATGCTGTTGTTGCTGGTGGAGCAGTTTATCGAAGAAGACCCGAATGAGTCTATCCGCCATCGCGCGCAGCAATTGGAGCTGTCGAAAATTGGGCCTCTGGGCTGGAATTTATTCGAGCCAGCCGAGGCGGCCACTTGCCCGATGCGGCTTGAGCTGCTGAAACCACATGTCGTTGGTGTCCATATCATCCCATTTAGGCCAAAATAAGTTGGTAATTATCGACCTATAGTCCTCGCTGTTGACGGCGATGGCCTGACCAACGTCGCGTCGTTTTCAAAAAAATATAGACCGATGACGCCGACGGCGGCGGCCAGCCCAAAATCCACACCAAAAGTGACTTTTTTTGGAATGTATTGGACGCTCTTGGATCTCATATAGATTGGTATCCACCCAAACTCGACAATTTTGTTTGTTGACGTACCCATTCATCCAGAAATGGGCCTCATCGCTGAAGATGACCGTAAATGGGCGAAGCACGCGGAACGTTGCCGAACAGAACACCGATTTTGATAAAATAATTTTATCATTTGCACGTTTTGTTGAATGCTATATTCATCTATGGTGATTTGGCGAAACAGACTGAATAAATGACAGCCAATTTGACAGAGATGTAGCTTCGACAATATGGCCGCTATCAACTGTCAAAGTTTGGAAGACCCTTCATATCGTTTCGGGTATAGACAGATATTTATTTTCTTTGTTGATTTTTCAAAAGTTTTGATTTATTTAAAAAAAAAATATCTACAAAACTACACTTTACACTGCTAAACACTGTCTACATTATCACCAATATCATGTGATGCATTTTCTTGCCCTAGTAGGCAAACTAAGGAAGTTCTGGTCGGATCGGAACCCTCAAGGGGAACCTTGTCCAAAGAAGCATTGTAGAGGCAAGCCTAGGGAAAATACTTTCGACATCCTCGTAGGGAATCGTTGTCCCTAGTAAGCAAGCTATGGAAAATTCTGGTCGGGAACCCTCAACGGGAACCTTACCCAAAGGAACCTTGAAGATGATAGCCGAAGGAAAGTACTATAGGTCTAACTAAATAACCTAACGGCCCTACTCAAAATATTTACATACAATATTAAAGTGGCTTCTTGAGTAGTGTAATAACACCACAATAGCGTGTCTCTCTCTTATGAGTAGATATGAGCAAAAAATCACGACCTGTGATTTCCGACCTGTGATTCAAAAATCACAATCACTACCTGTGACCGACTCTTTAATAAAACTGTGAGTGCCCTAAATGTGATTGAAAATCACAACTGTAATAAAATCACAACAAAAAGAAACGATTCACAAATCACGACAATCGCACAATGAACTTTATGAACTGGGAACAAAATCACGACGAGAGAAAAGTCAACAATGAGTAAAATAAATCAGAACGAGAACTGTAGTCGTGATTTAGTTATTATTTTAGCAATTGAACGAAATCACAATACAGGAAAACAAAATCTCAGGACTCATGATGAAAATATGAAGAACAGATTAATTCTTTTATTTTTAGTTAAGGATCTAGAAGGTAGAACTGAATTGTGAACTGAATTGTGAACTGAGGTCCTACCCTGGTTGTGATTTTGAACACAAGGACAAGGAAAAGTGAAACTAAAATTTTGTCATTGCAAATTTTCGGGGTTTCCACTGGAGCTTGAGAGCTGGGCGAGACACTAAGGTAATTTCCATTTCCACCTAAATCGATTGGCGTACTCTGTTTTTCGATCCGCCGTGATACAATTTTGACAGTGCAAATTTCGAATTTCCATAAGGAAAAGTGAATCTAAAATTTTGACATTGCAAATTTTCGGGTTTCCACTGGAGCTAGAGAGCTGGGCGAGACGTAAAGGTAATTTCCACCTCCTAAATCGATTGGCGTACTCCGTTTTTCGATCCGCCGTATGTATGTATTGGAAATTTTGGGCATTCGATATTTTAGACATTCGAGATTTTGCTATTCGATAATTTTGAATTCGGGACTTGAGATTTTGAGCATTTTTGTATTCATTGTTATGTCCTACGAGCTAAATTTAATTCCTTATTTGTTGTCTTCATTTAATTACACACTTTATATTTTACTGAGAATTTTTTTTTTTTTTGGCCTCAAAGATATTCCAAACTTGAAAATCACAATCACAGGTTAAACTTGCAGTGATTCAGAAATCACAATCACAGTTATACCTGTGATTAGAAAATCATAGTTTAGCTCATCTCTACTTATGAGCGTGTGTCAACCGGATCATCCATTTTCAATACTTTGGATTAATAGCCACTCACCACTGGCCGAGATTAAAAGACAATTTTGATAATTTCTTTACCTCCTCATGATAAAATTTTGGTTACAAGTGAATGTGAACTGAAAAGTGGGGAAGTTCAAATATGTCTGAAATTTAAGATTCCATTTAAATTACATTTCAAATCAAATAGTGACTGCACCAGAGGATAAGTTGTAAGGCTTCATTGAGTTTTTGTGGTGATATCGGTTTTATTTGCGGTAGAGAGTTGATCTTCAGATATGCCATATCAAGAGTTCGCATGGGTGTTATTGATATAATATCTCGCATGTAAGGCAACTCGTCATATTTTTCACATTTCACATGTGTTCTTCCATCTTTAAAAAAATCTTTTCAAAACTCATTCCATTTTGCTCATCCCTTAAATTACATTTGAAATATTTTTTCTGTTTCATTTCAACTTATTTTTAAATCACTTACAAAACCTTAAAACACCCTTAGGTTTATCGATAAGAGGCATTGAAAGGCTTCATTATTATCCGTGTCATGAAATCTGAGTAAATAACTATTCGTGTTCGAAGCAAATTCCATATATCAAGTGGTTGGTTGGTCGTAGCTCGTCGACTATGGCATTTTAAGAGAACACGCTACTTGCCATCACACAGCTTTGAGTTGTAAAATGAATTAAATTAAACTTAAAGCACCATAAATATACATACATACATACATACATATTATAGCTACATAGAACACGAGAATTTAAGTCCTTTATATTTATAAGTCTGGTTGCATCAGGTTGAGAATACTGTTCGTGATGTGCTTTAAATTAACCAACGATAATTTTTGAGTATAATTCACTCAGCTTGATGGGTCCTAAGGACTTTAAAATGTAAGAAAACACGGTTGCATGTTTGTGTTTGCAAATGTTTATAACTTAGTCTTTTGCATAAAATTGTTTCTCAATTTTATTTTTGCTTAGCATAAAACTGTATCTTCTGTAAGGCTTGATGGGAGAGAAGACATCACGGAAGGTTGTCAAGCTCTGTTAAATTTGATCATATGTTTATCACCCACACCCCTCTGTCTCAAAAACGCTTTGTATAATTAATTATTCAATACCTAGAAAAAAAAAAAAATGAAGAAAATCTTATGAATTTACAAAACAAGTCATCCAGGGTTGTTAATCTTGTGCATATCAATTTTTCTCTGTCAAATTTTGTAACAAAACACAAACGTCAACTTGTCTACATATTCTCATATAATGCCACATGAAATATCATTCTTTGCTTTGAGTCCTTGAATCCTTTTAAGCCTTCCCTGATAAGCCAATCAGTTATACAACAACCGGGAATGTAAAACAGATGATGCTTTCATGTCTACCGGAAACCATTTTGCCATATCCATCCGACTGGCTATATATATATGTACGTATGTAGTACCTATATGTGTATGCTTGTGTGTGTGTGGTGTATGTTATTTGTGTGAAAGTGTGTTTTGTCGTTTAAATTGCGTTATAACGCTTTAAAATATTTTGAAGTTAATAAATGATTGTCACACAAGCACAACACTACCATGTTGGAACATTATGCACACACATGTTTAACATAGCGCAGCTAAGCTCAGCTCAGCTCAACTCAACTCCATCATCAGTGATATGCATATCCACACGCGGCGTGTGTCATCAACATATAGCAGCAAGATTGCGAAATATTTTTTTTTTGTTTTTCTGACTGACATGGGAGTGGAATATAATAATATATAACATCACTCACACGCTCAGTTGTATAGATATTCCTCCCCAAACACAATTACTCTGTGAGTTGTGCAGTGTGAAAGGTGCAAATCTGGTTAAATAATGAGAGAAAATAAATCCAATTTAAACATTTAGGTGAAGCTTTTTGTTTAATGAAGTTGATGTTAATAAATTAAGTTGTTTTGTTGTTGTTGCAGCATTTAAACAAGGCAGCTGATAGGTATGGTATAATGTAGTCAAGAGTAGGAGGTCTTCATAACAACAATACTGAATACACCAAGTATAGGGATAAAATTCTTGAATAGTGGTGGTATCAGAAGAAGAAGGAAAACTGCCACTTTTATAATCGGTGTAGTCTTAAGTTTGATTAGAACTTCCATTTTATGTTGAACCGAAACCAAAACCACGATCTTGAAGGCCACGCCACAGGCCAACGACGCGAGATAATACGCTCACCAAAAGTTTCCTTCAATAAATTGATTGTTTCGTTGGCTGTATGGCGTGGAGCGCCGTTTTGTTTTAATCAAAGGTCGTCCACATCAACATCCTCCAATTCAGACACGAAAAAGTCATTATTCATGGCTCTATAGCGTTCCCAATTGACTGTAACATTATGGCCGGGTTCATTTTTGAAGAAATATGGACCAATGATTCCCTCTGCTCAAAGAGCACACCAAACAGTGACTTTTTGAGGATGTAACGGCCGGCGTCTCAACAATGGCTTGTGGATTATAATCACTCCAAATACGACAATTTTGCTTATTAACGTACCCATTCAACAAAAAATGAGCTTCATCGAATATTGGACGCGGCGAGCGATGTGTCGCACGAACCGAACCATTATTTTGGTAATAAATTTCAACAATTTGCAAACGTTGTTCAGGAGTAAGTCTATATTCATTATGAAATGACAAAGCAAACTGAGCATAAATCAAGTGACAACTGTCAAAATGACCAACTCCGAAAAAAGTATTGCCAGATTTAAGACCACACGTCTGAAAAAAACACCCTTTACATACGTGCAGTTTAGTAAATTAAGATTTTATCATTGAAATTTCAGCAAATATAAGTCTTCCACATTATTTATTTCATATCATTTTAGTTAAGTTTTAGTTTTGGTTGGAAAAAAAATGTTTTTTTTTCACAACTGAATTCCTAAAATGGCCAGGTTGTTTACCCTAAGGAATGCACTCTTCGAACGTCTTTAAAAAAAAAATTCTTGATTTGTATAAACTCGATAGACTCTTTGAATTTATAGGTGTACCTAAATTTGTTCAAATATCAAGAATATATTCATGGTTTATCAGTTTGCCGCAGACATTTAGGTTGGCTTGTGTAACATTTTTATGCGAATAGAAAAGCTAATCAAATAGAGAGGGTATTCATTTAAAACAGCTTTTAACTTGCCCATGTTCTGCATTTCAATTTCGATGAATTTTGTTTTTGTTCCACAGTTAGTGAATTCACATGACGAAAGTGAATTCGGTTGTTCCACAGCTCGTTGGAAAAACTAATTGTGAATTTGAATTTCGAAACTGAAAATTGGTGTTCTGCATTTCTGTTCATTCCGTTTTCTGAACGTATTCAATTCACTTTGTTAATGCTTTGTGAATTACTGTGGAATTGAGACAGTTGCAGTTATTTCCATGATTGGTTGGTTGGTTTGATTTCCCTTAAAAAACGTGAGAACTCATCTTTGTTCAATCTGAAACCACCTTTAAGACTTTCAACAAAAAAGAATACAAAATTCAACAGAACAACCCCTTATAGTTAAGGTATGTCAGGCAAGTCTAAGATTTTAGATTTCTCTAGCAAAATTGTTCGTCTAGTTTTTTCTCTAGAGTTCCGACTCCTTCTTTCCCTTAAAAGTGCCAATTATATTGAAACCGCATTTTCATCCATAGTGTAACTTCACTTCATAAAACAATTAAAAATGGATGCATCTTCAATTTTGACAGTTCGAAGTGGGTAATTGCGAAGTTTTCGAAAACGAAGGAATTGTAGAACATGAAATTTCATTTCACGTGGTATTCAAAATTGGATTCAATTCGATTCAGTCGAAATTCAGAACATGGGTGACTGCATTTATTCCGACATACAAATTTCCGTTTCGCCTTGGCGATCTCACTTGGACTCATCATTTAATTAGGGACGGCCTTGTCAATTCGCAATTTTTGCTAAAATTCAGTCCAATTTTAATATACAGAAGATTTCGATTTAATCGGATAACACACTTGAAATTCCTCGGAAAATAACTTACTTTCAATATTGAAAACCAACTATATTGGATTCCAAATAATATTCAAAATATTAACCTAACCTATAAATCCACTAGGTATACCTACTTATAAAAAATCAAAAAAAAATGCCAAAGCCAATTCCCAGAAAAAAACCCCTTTTCAATCGACAAACCATCAGCCTACAAGATGGATTCTTAACTAAATTCTTTCGAGAGAGTTCCCTCCTCGCAAGTTTCAAAAAAAACAAAAAGAGAAACAAACGTCAAAGATACATCAATTTGATTTGTTTATTTTTTGTTTTCTTTTTTTTTTATTATTATTTTCCTCTAGGACATTCGAGTTTGGGTAAATACTAAAGAGTATCCTTGAGCAATGTTGATATATTGAAATTGTAATTCAAATGATTTGAATGTGGTTAGAAAATCAATTTTTCAACCCAAAAACTTTATGAGATTTATGACTGGTAATTTTTTTATTTTTTTTTGCTTAAGTTTTTTTTGTTGTTGCTGCATTGTTTTTTAAGGAACAGAAAAGAATTTCGGGTCCTTAAGGGCGGGATATGTTTACCAACAAAAAGAAAATAAAATAAAAAAAAAAATATTTGACCTTTTTTCATTGTTGAGTGACTTTTTCTCTCAATCAAATTGAAAGACACGTGTAGGGCTCTGTTTCTTATGACGACGACCTTGGAAGGTTTTTTTTTTTTTTTTGTTTCATGATTCAAGTTGATATTTTATTTTATTTCATATGATTTTATTTTGTTTTTAGTCAAATAGGCTTGTTTTTATCTTACAGAACATTATTTTTGTTTCGGTTTCATTTATCAAATTTATTACATGTATATTTTGCTTTCGTCAGCATGAAACAACTTTCTTTTTTTTTTTTGTATTGTTATGTTTATAGGAATGAAAAAAAAAGCTTTGTTTGGGTTTGAGGGAATGCGAATGGTTTGTGGTTTTTTTGAAAATTTCTGTCGAAAGGTTTGGGTTTTGTTTATGAATGATGATGAAAAATTATATATTTTCAGCTACAATCAACTTGTTTGTTGGAATTGCATTAAAAATTCAAAATGTATTTTGTTTTGTTGAATTAATATATATACGAATGTAATAAAACCTGATTAGACCTAACATAATTTTGGGAATAATCAAATATAGTAATTTCCGGCAGACAGATATATTTACCTTTGCCAACATTTTATGTAACCTTTTCTTAGGCCTTGCTTCACAATTTTTTTTGAAATATGAGAATGTATTGGGTTAAAATAATTATTTTATTACAAAAATCCCGAAACCTAATTCGAACTAATTCAAAAACCTATTTTAAACATACGACATAAGAGTAGTCTTCAATCTTAATCTTTCATCATTAATTAGGTTAGGTTGATAATTTGACGTTAATTAGTTCTTATAAATTTGAATTTGTCGTTTCATGTTTCTTCAGCTTTGCTAAATTGATATCAATAACTTAGAGAGCACCCTCTCTAAAAGTGGTAAAAACCCCTCAAATTAAATGGTTTACTACTTCATAATTTGCCATTCAGTAGTTTATAATTAGTTGTGACAATTTTAATTTGCGATGTTTTCTATGTTTTTTCTGCTATTTTCCTAAATTTATATGAAGTTAGCGAAACACCTCCCAGAATAGTGTAGAATCATGAATTAGTTGTGATTAATAATAAACTTGTAATAAATTACCTACATACGTGTGGACCGTAATTAGTTGTTTTAGCATCTATTTTGTTGTGCAATGTTTTCTATTTTTTTTTTTTTTAGTTTTTGATAAACTCTTATGAATTCAGAAAAATCTATCCAAATACAGATAGAAAACTTTATTCATGCAAAAAAAAAAATAGAAAACATCGCACAACAAAATTAAAATTGTCACAACTGATGAATGGCAAAGTATTATTAAACTTTTTGGACTTTCGAATATAAGAAATTTTTACACTTTTTTGCGGGGTATTTCGCTAACGTCGTATACACTTAGCAAATTAGTAGAAAAAAACAGAAAACATAGCACGAAAAATTTTTAATTTTTATAACTTTTTCACGAATGATGAAAGGCAGATTATTGAGCAATAAATATAAAAAGTTTTTAACCCTTTCTGAGGGGTGCTTCGCTTAATTCAAACAAATTAAGGAAATTAACAGAAAAAAACATCGCACGAAAAAATTTAATTTTTCACAACTTATTCAAGAATGATGAATACACTTTTTAGGGGTGCTTCGCTAGCTTCATACAAATTAAGAAAAATTAACAGAAAAAAAAACATAGAAAACATAGCACGAAAAAATCAAAATTTTCACAACTTATTCACGACTAATTAACTGCGCAAACTCTCCACCTAACCACTTTTCGATCGACGAATGTTGCTTGGCTAAGTTGACACTCATTAATCTTTCTTAACGAAACTGTTCTATTTTTTTTTTTAATTTTAAGTTAAATGCTTCAAAAACTATTTACTAAATCCACATATGAATATTCATTTTCTACCTTTTGCTGATTTGTTTCCATTTACTTCGTTGCCAGATTTTTATTGTAAACATGCTAATTTCAACGCCATAGGATTTATTTTCTCGCATTAATAAGGAGTTAGAACAATCAGTATAAGCTATAGAGTGCGTGTAGCAAAAAAATGTGGGTTATTTTCATAGATTATTAAAAACTGAACACGCGTTTATTTATACACATACTTTTTGGATGGCGTTTATTGATAAATTAAAATTAAGCTAATGTTTATCGAAGAATTTTATATGAAGTCAACATGCAACATGTGATGTATGTATGATGACAAATTTGAATAGAAAGACAGATAGATTTATGTACTTAATTTTTTTTTGTTCGAAACAAAATGCAAATAAAATAAAACTTTCAGTCAAAAAAAAAAATCAACAATTGAAGAAGCACGCAACTTTAATTTGAGAAATACGACTTTTTGTTAGAAAAACTAAAGTAGGTATGTATTTAGTTCCATGAGAAAATCGAAGGGCTAAGGGGTCCAAGGAAAACAAATATTCTATAAATGTACATATATACAAAAGCGTGTAAAAAATTCTATATTTCGTAACATAAAATGATTGTTTATGTTGGCTCTAGAAGGCAAGGATTACAAATTTTATTTATTTTCTCTCAACATCAAAATCTTCAATAAGCAATCTTGGTAATATTCGGAACCAAGTAGTGTGCGACTTGTACGGAACTAAAACCACCGTGAAATCAGAATCAATCATGAAAAATAGCTTTTAAACTATCAGCTCATGGGCCTTGGTTCTTCTTAGTTTCCGAACATTATGTCTAGTACATTTAAGACGGTCTTCATTCTGGAGTCGCTGATTGTGTGATACATAGTGTTTTCTAACCACTACTTCCACTATTTCTATTTAAAGGTGACGATGTAAATCGGAATTTCTTCAATACCAAGGGGCTTTTATTATTCCGCGGAGAACTCTGTTTTAGAATTTTTGGATGGTATTAGTATTTGTTTTCTTTGTACAGCCCCAAAGTTGGATGCCATAGGACCAAACGGGCTTCAGATAGTAATCAATACATTTTTCTATATTTTAGGTTTAGTTCTTCTTCTTTTTTTTTTCTTTTTGATGTGTTCCTTCCATTTTTACTTGTACAGCTTTACCGTTGATAAAGTTTATGTTGTTTTTGTTACATTGAGTTTGATATGCCTTTGTTCCGTCCACTCTCGTTTTTTTTATAGACTCCATTGTTTCTGTTGCCTTCACAACGCATTTATCAAGCACTTATATAGCAGTATTATCTGCAAAGGTACATATAAAGACCATGATAGCATTGATATCCACTTTAATATCCCTTGTGTATAACAAATACAGTGTTGGTCCGAAGACACATCCTTGTAGTACACCATCTTGAATTTTCTTATGTTCGGAATACTCTTCATCGTACCGTACTGTTAAGAGTCGATCCGGAAACAAAATATTTTAGTATTTCGTAGAATTTCATTGGAAGATTCCCGCAGTTTGAACTCCATCTACTAAAAATTACCTTTCAGGCACCAAAAGAAATTTGCCTATTTCCTAAGAAAAACTTTTTAAACAAAAATTAAAAGAATTTCTTCAATCAGACAATTTTTTCATTTTTACACACCCCCCCCCCCCCCCCCCCCTTTAACTTTACAAATAGAAACATTTTGAAAGAAAAAATCCTAAACGACAATTAATAAGAATAACCATTCAATCGCACTTAGAGTTTTTTCAATGTAGTAAATAGCAAAACTTTGAAAAAAAAGAGTAATTTATGTTCATTTTCAAGGAATCTTTTCATCAAGTTTAGTGAAAATTAGTTTAGACGGTATAGTGGAACAAACAGAGAAAAACATTTTCTCATTTATAATATTAATACGATATAGGGTCATTCATTTATCGGTTTCGAAAGTAAAGCTAAATAAAACACACACAGCGATACATTTTTGATGAAAATTTTATTTCATTATAAAGTTTGGACTTGGCCATTAAGTGTGAAAAACAATATCATTCAAATGGCCGCCTCGGGAAGATTCACAGCATGCGATTCTTTTGAGGTAATTTTTAACGACTTTTTCGCACATTTCGGGCGGTATCTCGGCCATAACTTGAGTAATGTTGGTTATAAATGCGTCTATAAATCGGAGATTTCTCGTGTAAACGCGGTCTTTTGTGTAGCTATACAAGAAAAAATCTAGCGTTGTGAAATCGCATTATCGTGTTGGCCAATTGACGTCCCCAAAACGTGAAATTACGCGACCAGGAAACTTCTCACGCAATAAAGCCATAATTAGTCATGTTTTGTGGCTTTTTCAACCGTCTTGCTGGAACCACATATCGTCCAAGCCATGATTTTCAATCGCCGGCCAAATAAAATCGGTTATCGTTCTACCAATACCTGCGAACCCCTGAAAATCGATAAATTCGGATCATCAGCAGCACTTACACTTGCAGCAGCAATATTTTCGACTGAGCGTGCATTACTGAGCACAGGCCTTACGACATCCATAATGCTTCCACTCTCTTCAAAATTTTACAGATTGCTTGCGTAGTCGGTCGATTATAACGACCATAATCATCGCGTAATGCGCGAAAAGTGGCTACGTTTGAATCACCACTTTTGTAATAAATTTTAATATTTTTAATGCTTTGTTCGATTGTTAAGCAATAAATGGCAAACATTCAACTAATATTATGAGATTATGACTCTTCAAATGGCAGCTGAGTTTGACAGTTGTCAAATGCAAGCGTTACCAACTTGAAACCTCGAAATGAATGACCCTGTATAGTTACCACACATGATGATTTTGTTTAAATATTTTTCTGTTTCAAAGACGTATTTAAATCAGAGCTTTACCAGCCCTCCTCCCCCCATGGCAACCGTCAAAAATTGATAAAAACGTTAATATATGTATACCTATAGTGAATAAGGCATTTATAGGTACTTTAAGAACCTAGCAGAACTTCCCTATGCGACATACAGAAGACCATGGATGTTTACAAAAATAATGAAACCAACTTCAATAAAATCTTCCAAGAATGTGTTTCTATCAAGTGATTTTAATTTATTACCCGAGTACTCAAAGGATCTTCTTACCATTTCCATGCGTAAGAGAAATGTTTTTATTTTTCTTAGGAAATAAAACAGTTTCTTCTTTCTTGTTTTAATAAAAAGAAATTCCAATTCAAATCTAATTAAAAGTCATCGTTGAACTTTTTCTCAGGATCTGTGTAGCATTTGCAATATTGAAATAAAAACAAAATGAAACTCTAGTAAAAGATATTACCTTTTACATAAAATAATTCCAAGAAAGTTCTATTTACTTACAACATGACTGTAGAACAATCACACAGGTAACATTACATTTTGTTTCTCCGACAGGAAACACTCAAAACGAATAGCGAGATTCTTATTGGAATAGATGTGAAATTAATATTGCCATTTTATATGCCATAAATTATAATATTAATTTATATCCTTTTCATATATGTAGGTACCTAACTTTGTTTTTTTAATATTTTTGTTTTGTTTGTTTTTGCTGAATTTAAGCGAATGGTATTAATTGGAATTTTTTGTTTCGCATGGTGTTTGTACCCACGTTACTCGCTGCAGGCGAATAGTAATTTTTTTTAATTGAAATTAAGTACAATTACCGATGTAAAAGGAAATTTATATTTTTGAAAATATGTGAATTGTTAACAGGTGGACTTCCGAACTTTGACAGTTGATAGCGGCCATATTGTTGAAGCTACATCTGTCAAATTGACTGTTCGTTTTGCCAAATCAACATGGACGGATATATCGTTCAACAACAAATGCAAATGATAAAATAGTTTTATCAAAATGGGTATTCTGTTCGGGCAACGTTCCGCGCGCTTCGCTCATTTACCTTCATTTATCTTCAGCGATGAGGCCCATTTCTGGATGAATGGGTACGTCAACAAACAAAATTGTCGAATGCATCTCGAAAAAGTCACTGTTTGGTGTTAATTTTGGGCTGACGGTGTCATCGGTCCATATTTCTTTGAAAACGACGTTGGCTAGGCTATCGCTGTCAACGGGGAGCGCTATAGGTCGATAATTACCAACTTATTTTGGCCTAATTTTGGATGATAAGGACACCAACGAGATGTGATTTCAACAGCTCACGCGACATTGAAAATTCTGCATGATAGATTCAAGGGCATGGTCATCTCACGTGGAAGTAATGTGATAACCACCGAGATCGTGACATTTGACTCCGTTAAATTTTTTCTCATGGAGTTTTCTGAAGTCGCAGGTTTATGCCAATAAACCACAAACTATAGCAGCCCTCAAGGCCAACGTAACCCATGCCATCGATTAAATTTAGCCTGATTTATGCCCCAGATTCATGGAATATTATAGACATTTCTGATGCGTGCCACCCAGAGAAGCTGCGACGGACATTTGAACGATGTTATAATTCCATACATAATGACATCGATAGGCCTTTCCAAAGAATACAAATTTCGATATCTCACACACACTTTGTTTTATTTAAATTTAAATTTGCCACGTGACGTTACGAAAATCGGCATAGTAGGATATTGGGTACGTTCAGTGATAAAAATCTGAAGATCCCCCCTTCAAGCAAGCTAGTCCGTTTTGGATCCGTGCACGTAGTCAACAACGTATGGACGATTTCGCATACGGATCCAAATATTGATCCTCAAAACTGCGCTTCACTTCAACAAACGTTGACACATATTAACCGTGAGTCTTGGCACTCACACAATTTCTCTTTCTGGTTTTTGTTTCGCTCATATTTCTTTGAAACCCTTTTTCTAAAATAAGAAATCATCTCTATAGCTCACTAAAAATCATTAATCAAATTTCAAGTTTTATTATAAATATGTACAAACATACATTACGTAGGTATCGATCGACTCGACTCGACAAGAATACAAAAAAAAATTCCCAGTTTCTAGAGACTGAGATGATTGAAACATCAAGTGACATCTCCACGCACTTAATAAAATTATCCTTGACAGATGCTGTCAATTATTCAATTTTTGTTATTTTGTTATAAATATAAACGTGTTGAGGTTAAGAAGATGTTTATGTTACCAGTGCGGCACTATATCTCATCATACTCTCAAAATGTCAGTTTATATCTGTTGCTGATGATAAGTCATTAAAATGATATTAATCATTCTTCTGAAATAGTATTGACGAAGGGTTGATGGTGAAATAATTCTAGAAAAAGGGTGGGTATGATGAGTATACAGGGGTATAGTGAAAGTCCTGTCATTTTGAAATAATATCACAGTAATTATTGCCTTTCAACAAAATTAATCAAGAAATCTGGGAGAGGGACGTGATTGTTACTTTATTTCCAAAGGTTTCAGTGGAAGGCCAATTTCTGGATTTGAAAAAATACAATTCGTCGGATTAGAATGGAAAATAGCATGATTTTTATTTTCTTAAGAAATACCTACACTAATTTTGAAGATACAAAAATAATTGCGGAAGTTATGGCCCATTTTCGAACATTTTTCGAAACAACGAATCCGAACAACCAACAGATTGCATTATTGCTCATTTTTGAGTTGATAAGTACCTATTTCAAAGGCCCCTAAAAAAGCTTGTTAAATAAATAAATTTGGTAATGCGGCAGAAATTGTAGATTGTAGAACCAAGGCTTTAGACTTCCAAGTCCTAACCATTCCTGTGTGTGGGTTATCGACAAGAATGGAGGGACCTACAATTTTCTGTCGAATCCAAATGACTAAGGCGAGAGGCATTTTTCATGACAAAAAATAATTTTTGGGAAGTTCTTACTTCGTTGCAAGAGTCAATACCCCTGGAAAAAAATCATTTTAATTTTTAGGCGGAAGAGGCTGGGAACCAAGCCCAGACTTCCAGCATGAGGAAAAATAGACTTTGAGTCAATAGATACTACATTATCAATACGCTGAAGCTCTCTTTTAATTTGATTTTGTTATTTTAAGTGGAAGATTAACCCAAGCAATGGCCATGAACTTAATTTTCATCAATCTAATACCAAGACGAAAAGTTCTTCCTTATTTTCTCCAAACAATAACTTTTTTGTTTCTCCATCTCTCTGTCCCCTCTTCCTCTCTCTCTCTGTCTCTTGATAGCGTCCCTAACTTAATATCACATTATCTTGCGCAGGCATAGGAAAAGGATTAGCATAAGATAAAATTAGGCATTCGTGTGTATTGAAGTGCGTATGGATGGAGCATGTATTGCTCATATTGAAATTTTGGTATTGATGCTTTCAATTTCAATGCATTGGGGATTTCTTCTTCTTTTTTTTTTTTTTGTTCCTTTTGGTTGCTGAATGGAAAAAAAATATTTGAATTTTGCGAAAATTAGGCTCAAAGGATGAACTGGATGGAACTCAAGCAGAAACTGAATCAGATATGTAGCTATTTTTGAATGGAAAATTATACTGCGTTGCAACCTCACTCTATGTAACTCTTTGTTTGTGTGTTTGGCATTCTTAATGGATGAAAGATTTTCAATTAAATACGAATTTGTAGGTTTATATATAGGTATAATGGCGTGCGGATAACTATGATGTAAATTGGGTTTTCAGTTTTTTTTTGCGGGAAATCTATGAAGCTTCTTTTCATGAATTGTTCTTTTTTTTCTACGTTAAGTATGGGAAAGTCTCGTTCTGTTGGTTTTGATAAGATAAATGAAGAAACAAATTTTAATAGAAATAAGAGTAATAATAATAATTGGTCTTAGATAAGTCTTAATTTTGAACTCTCTGTTGAAATGAAAGAATAGATAAAGTGAGAATAGTCAAATTAGATTCTGTTTGGGGATCGAATGGCATACATTTTTACGATTCATCTGGCGAGGAAGTGACAAATCCTGCAAGAGTATCTCTTGTCATGAAAAAGTGCGTCTCACCTTGGCCGTTTGGATTCGGCAGAAAATTGTAGCTCCCCTCTATTTCTGCATATAAATAAGACAAGAATGGTTTTGAGTTGTAAGTCACTAGGCCTTCTGGCTCTCCATGAGCTGTGGCACGACCAAATTTATTTATTTTATTTACACATTTGGCGTTTTTCTTTTTTAACTCTGAGCAGATCACGGAACTGTCAAAAAAAAATCTATGTTTTTTTTTTAGCTCAGACATATCAGAGCATAAAAAGTGTGTTTCTTTTTTCCATCGGAGTTAGCTCAGAGCTTGTTCAATTAGCTCAGAATAATATGACCGAGCAAATCGAGCGAAACGCTGAGCGAAGCCAATTTCACGGGTATCACGTATCACGAAACCCCGCATCTGGAACTTGGACAAAAGACAATCTTTTTTTTTTTTGAAACACGGTTCTGGAGGTGGATCTGGAACCAGGACAAAGGACACATTTTTTTGTTTTTGAAAACAACTTTTTTACAATTTAAAAAAAAAAATCTAGAGGTGGGTCTGGAACTTGGACAAAGGACAAGTTTTTTTTTGTAAACAACTTTTTTTATTAATTTGGAAATTTAAAAAAAATTGTGTTTTTGCCAGATATTTTGGAAAGGTTCTGGAGGTGTATCTGGAACCGGGACAAAAGTTCTGGAGGTGACTCTGCAACTTGGACAAAGGACAATTTTTTTTGTTTTTGGAAACAACTTTTTTACAATTAAAAAAAAAAATTTGGATGTGAGTCTGGAACTTGGACAAAGGAAACATTTTTTTTGGGAAATACAACCGTTTTCCAAGAGAAAAGTAAATTTTTTTTAAAAATATTTTTCCAAAAAAAAAGAATTTCCATCTCTGTCCAGGTCCAGAACCACCTTTGTCCAGGTCCAGAAATCCAGAAAAATATTATATTCGAAATCACCAACATGCTGCGGGGTTTCTAAACGATCCCCAACTACACATACTAAACTAAAAATTAAAAATGGATTCCTTATGAAATGACAATTCAGTGTTCAAGTGTGTTTCATAATTATATCTGAGGACTCTGATCATATCTGCTCTGAGCTCTGCTCTGATCGCTTAGCCCAGAGCTTAGCTTAGAGCCAAAAAAGAAAAACGCAAATTGTGACCTTCAAAAAATCTTTAAACATTTATTTAAACAATCTATGGCTGACCAATTACGGAAAGAAATTGTATTTATGGATTTAGTTAAATTGTGGATACTATATTTCTTTACGAATATCCCACTTTTCTTGTGAATATCCCACTTTTCCTGCCAATATCCCATAAAAGAGGTACTAAAAAGGGGATAAAACTTTATCCTTTGATTAAAAATTGTCTAGGGCTGCGAATATCCCAATTTTTTTGCGAATATCCCAATTTTTCTGCGAATATCCCACAAATAAGGTATTAAAATGGGACTATAACTTTAGCGGTTGATTAAAAATTGACCTTTTTGACCAATTACTGATCTTATAGATGACATACTTTTTGTTGCGAATATCCCACATATGGGGTACTAAGATTAAGGAGCTTAATAGTAGACAAACCTATTACAAAAAAAAAACTTAAGCCCCACAAATCGATTTTTATATTCACACTGACCCTCCCCCCACCCCCCTTTATACGCATAAAAAAAAAACAAATATTGTCCTGAAACATATTCAAATTCTCAATTGCAAAGAAAATTTTTCCAACCGCTATTTCGCCTGTTTTTCAAATTTGAATAGATGATCTTGAACATACCTCTTTTTCCCCTTTCATTTCAAAGTCTGGGAAAACCTTTGAATATAAATATTTCATCAGAGACAAAGCTTCTCGGAATATCCATCAGCCAGATATTTATCAAATAGATTTATGTTAAAAAATATCAAAGGATTTAAAATATTGAATTCAAAGATTTTGGACTTTGCACAATATTCTCTTCGAGGTTATTTATTAACACTTTCATAACTCTCACTGTCAATCTTTTTTTTTTAAATCAATGCATCTGAACTCTTGAAATTCCTGATTTCACCAAATTCCACTAACTACTTCCTCTTTCATCTTAAGATAGACTTGAGAGAGGATATAGTTTTTTTTTTTTTTTAAATAAAACGAACAATATTCGCAGTTGTAAACCAATTAGAGATTCTTCGAATTGCTCACTGTTTTTCTTCTTTTTGAAACGAATCCTTGAAGTACTTTTATAAAAATTCTATACGTTTCACCCCACTCTATTTCCAAAAAGGCAATAAAATTCTAACTTCCAGAAACTCAAAGAATTCCGTTAACTCCTTTCAGAAAAAATTAAGCTTTAATTTAGTATCCCAAAGGCTTCCTTACAGCAAATATAAAGAAATAAAATAATTATCCAATAAAATTTATGATATCCCTTTGGAAGAAGAAGAAGTTGCCCTTGCTTTTGGTTCTCTTTGATATAGGAGTTGGTTGGTTGGTGGTGGGTTTTCTTGTGGATACATCTACCTTGTTTTATTTTTTGTTTGTTCCTTGTAAAAGTTCAAAAGTATTTCGTTAAACCTCTTTTTCTTATACCAAATAGAGTTAGACAATTGGTACAAAATAAAAACCAAACAACAACAAAAACAAACAACTAGACTCAACATTCCTTAAGATACGGAAGGAAGCTATTGAATTTATTTATTTATTGAGTTGTTGTTGTTGTTCTTCCTTTTTTTTGTATTAAGATAGAACGAAAATGGGAATGTTTCAGGATGTTGTAGCAAGCAATGATGTTTGCACGTGTCGGTGTCGCACGTTGAATAACACAAAAGCGGTTTAGGTGTTTTGGTCAAAAGAATTTATGTTCCAAACGTGATAGGAAGGTTTAATTGCCTTGCAAAAGGTAAGAAATTTTGGAGGTAGGTATGGTGAAATTAAGAAAAAATAAAGAAAATACTAAAATTTGTATCTTAAATTCAAAAATATCAAGAATATGTGATAGTTTAAGAGTCGCAGCAATACACTTTTCTTCGAACTTTCTTTGGGACAAAAACTTAGATTTTTATCTAGGTGCAATTTCTCCAAAAGAGTTTTTCAAACTCAAGCCTTTAGTTGTAACTTATTATAAATTTTGAAATGTTTAAGAATTTAAAGAAGATTGTCTTAAATAAAAAGTCTATAAAATCCTGATTGTTTTATTTATATTTTTGAGTTTTTTTTTGTCATTTTCAAGCCTCCTTCAATAAATCACTTTTTATTATTATTTTTGTTTGCTTTGTTCTTGAATAAAATAAACCTTCCGGGATTTGGTATAAGACAAATTAAAAATATACAAAGGGACAACAATTTTCATTGTTCCTTTGGGTGTCGTAAGTTCTTTGTGCGATGAGAATTTTTAATGGACTTTGTGGAGAAAAAAAAACAATGAAATGCTGGTGAAGTTTAATTTTTGTTTTTTTTTTTTTCTTGAGGACATAAATGGAATTTTTAACCTTGAGAAATTCAGCTTAAAAAAAAAGACTTGATTTTTTTTGGAAATGAAATTGACTTATTTTTGGAAAAGATTATTTATTTAGAATTGACCCTTTTACGAAATTCATAAAAGGAGGCGTAGTGAACGAAGCATTAAGATATAGCTAGCTTTATTGGCTTTTGAAAAAGAGCTACTTTGAGATCCAGCTTCTGCGGGTTAAAAAAAAAAATATATCAAAGGCGTGTAAGTAATGACAAGCAGGATGATTAATTCAAAGCTGGGCGGGTTTTCTCCAAGAAGATCTGTCAGTAGAGGTACACCGCAAGGCGGTATTCTATCTCCCCTTCTTTGGAACTTGGTAGTAAATAAGCTGCTGACAAGCCTGAAAGCGGAGAGCTACAGAATAATTATCGTATCAGAAAAGCATCTCAGCACCTTAAAAGAACTCTTACAAAACGCTTTAAACAAGTTAATAAACTGGGCAGATCGCTGTGGACTGGGCGTCAACCCTCATAAGACAGATCTTGTCCTCTTCTCAAGGAAATACAAAATTCCCCACATAGTCCCCCTCCGGCTATCAAAGGAATTCCACTTAAATTCTTAGACGAAGCCAAATATTTGGGCCTTATCTTAGATAAGAAGTTAAGCAGGAAGCCCAATATACAAGAAAGAGTCAAAAAGGCAACTGTTGCACTCTTCACATGCAAAAAAGCCGTAGGAAACAAATGGGGTCTTAAACCCACTATACTCTTTGGCTATACACCTCGGTTGTCAGACCGATTCTTACATACGGTATGACAGTATGGTGAACCGCTTTAGACAAACTGCGGAAAACTAAGCAGGGTCCAACGTTCAGCCTCCAGTTGTATGGGCGGTGTACTTCGTACAACCCCTTCTGCTGCATTAGATATTATGTTCTATTTAGCACATCTCGATATATAGCTAAACAAACAGCTGCAAGCACAGCCATTCGTCTTAAAGCTTCCTCATAGTTGACAAATAATGATTTTGGTCACTCGATCATTCTGCACTCATTCGGAACAATTCCAAGTAACATTGACTACACCATCCCCCAGTTACAGTTCGATTAAAATTTCCAGGGCACAATACCTTATAGATCTATCTGGGAGGATCTGGCATTTCTGAAAGATGAATCAATCCACTTCTATATGGACGAATCAAAAACTGATGACAGGGTTGGTGGGGGTGTGTACTCATACAGGATGAATTTAAATATCTTTCGCCTTCCCAATCACTGTAGCGTGTTCCAGGCGGAACTTTTGACGATAGAAGAAGTACTGTCTTGGCTTAAAAAAAACGCGATATCTAACACAGATATCCGTATCTTCTCGGATAGTCAAGCCGCCATAAAATCCCTGGAATCTGTCTCTACTAGCTCTATAACAGCCCTTAACTGTCGATCATCTCTCATTGAGATGGCGCAGCAGTTTAATATTCACCTCTGCTGGTTGCCGGGCCATGGGACATTCCAGGAAATTGCAGGGCTGACGAACTCGCCAGAAGTCGAACAATACTACCTATTTTACCAAACATAGGTCAACTTATGCTGAAGCAAGATGCAATAGAGAAAACAAACCTTAGGTGGAACAACATCACCACCTGTATAGCGACAAAACAGATAAGGCCAAAGCTTGACCTGAAGCGCTCGAAGAGTCTAATATCGGCATATCGGATTCGTTATAGGTGTCATTACCGGGCACTGTTTGATAGGCAAGCACGCAACGAGGCTTGGAGTATTCTCAAATGATTTCTGCAGAAGCTGTATGGATGAAGAAGAGGAAGAATCGATTCCTCATCTCCTCTGCACTTGTCCTGCTCTATCCCAACGAAGTAAACTCCATCTCGGAGAGTACCACTACAACGATCCTAGTGATTTGGTAAATGTTGTTGTTGACGCACGCTTCGTAAGGAGCTCCAAGTGGTTCAACGAATAGGAAGGAAAGTTCCTTGATTCTTGTTGTATGACAATGGACCAACTTTGGTCTAAGTGTGTCAAGCTTCCTGCTTTTCAGCCACCTTAACCTTACCTAACCTAGTAATGATTTAGTATTTTTTCATCAATTAATATTAATGGTCAAATTGATGCTCCTAATTTGTTACCCTATTTTGCGTTGAAAGAATGCAAAGGCTCTCACCGCTGCCCTGACGAATATTTGAACTTTTGCATTTATTAACTCTTTACGTGGAATGTCAAATAATAGATTTCATTACCAATTTAGGTAACGATAACAGCGCTGCTTTAGCTTAGAAGCAAAATGCTTATATCATCAAGTGTCCTTTATTAAAGCCTTAAAGCACAAGAGCAATCTCAAGCAATTCAACACATAATTTTGAACTAAAATTTTATTATACATAGATATTCTAAACCGCATTTAGACTTAGCTCTCTAGATGACAAACAAAAACCTCAACAAAATACCACCTGCTTTCAATCAAAATCCTCATAAAATAAAAAAGGAAAAAAACCTACAAATTTGTGCCATTTTTGGTTGCAAAAGACAACTCAAATCCCATTGCTTTCACTAAAATATCCATGATGGGAATTTGTCATTCAGGATTTTCGTCGAAGAACCTATTAGGTAGCACCTTAGGCCAGCACCATAAGAAGTGCCAAATCCAACCTAACTAACATAACAACACGAAAACCATTAAAATTAATTCCTCGTTGTGGTGTGTGGTGTTGTTCTGAATTCAAATGAATGAATCTAATGGAAATAGGATCTATTCTTTTCCCAAATTGAAGCATATGGAAGAAAGAAATGAAAAAAAAATACAGCTTCTGGAGGAGGAGTTATAATGTGAGTGACGTTTGCCTAAGGATACAGCTTGAGTTTCCTATGCTTTTTTTGTGACAATTTAAGTTATTTGGCATATTTTATATATAGTTAAGGATTACTGGGATTTAGGCTGAGGGCCATTAAAACTGATAAATACCTACATAGGTCCAGTCTTTTATGATGGAGTCTCCCTTTTTTTTTTTAAATAAGGCTTTAATTTTCCACTTTTTATATCAAAAATTAAAATTTAACAGGTACAACAACTGTCTGTTCACTCTCAAATATTGTCAAAATATGACGAACTCCAAGACAGGATGATCTAAAGCTGCGGCCCATTTGAAAGTCGCTCTCGAGAGTGAACTCGCAAGTGAACACAATCTTGAGAGTAGCTCGCAGAGAGTTGAATTTTTACTCCTGGATAGTTCTACTCAGAATTGGACACATGCTTATGGCCACTATTGGAGGATTAAATCACTAATTCCTACACAGTTCATAGTTAGAGAGTAATAGGTGAGTGTCTATACATATGGTGCAACTTCTTCGGTCTTAAGAGGAATCAAGTCAATAAAAAGAGAAAAGTAGTCGGGCTTTTAAAATTTTACCTTCGAGCCCAGTTAATTGATTTGAATGGTTCTGGAAAAATATATCAAGTGGACACGGATATGAAAGTACTATACAAGAATTTGACACTCAAAACTATAGAAGCGAATTAGCGATATAAAAATCTCAAAAAATTAACTTTCAAATGGACAGGCCCCCGAGAGTAACTCTCGAGAGTTTACTATAGCGAAAGAACTCTCAAATGGAGCTTTTTCCTTTTTGTTAAGACACTTTATAGTCTAGAATGGATACTACGGCCGCAACCAATAAGCCCCTGTGGCTGCTTCCTTTTACGCACACCAAGTTGGTTGAGGTCGTCCTCCGCATTGTCCTTTCCCAGTCCACGTGTCCCAGTATTCCTAGCCACTGTATTTTCAATTTTTTTTGATTATAGAGGTCGTCGTTGAATTTTCTGCTCCACACTCCATCGATAAACAGTAATGTCACACGAAGAATCTTCCTCTCAAAGCAACCAAGCATCCATTCTTGACAAAGTTAATGCTTTAGCGCGTTACAGCAATATCAGGATGATAAAGGTCTTGTTTGGTGTTTCCTTGGTTCTTTGGGAGAGAGCTTAAGAACTTAAGCTCCATCTAAAGTTTGCAAGTGGAGAAAGCCCTAATGGATCTGAAATTCCTAGGTTTTTCCCTGAGAAAACCTGACGGTGTATAAAAATTGTATTGATGGTTGATTTGCCTGTCCTAGAATCATACTGTTAGGGGCCGACAACTCCCCGAGAACACATTATAGCCGACAAAATTTTATAGTGACGTTTATGAGACTTTTTCATCTGTAGTTGGCACAGTTTCGACCATCACTTTACTTGTTGATGGGGTATACAATACTGAAGTTTCATTGGTCGGACATACATTGATCCGACAGAATATAACAGATAAATTGGTGTGTACTCCATATAAAACATCTCCCGCTGCTTTAAAAAAAATTGACTGGTATGGTAGGTCATCTGTACCAGCAGCCTTGTATGGCTTAAGATTGGATATCCTTAACCGCACAGCTGCTTGGTCGGTTAGATGAAAATTTTGGCCATATTCTTCCAAGTTGAAAAAGAGGATTCTGCCTAACAGCAATATGTTGGCTGCTTGCACCATTCATCAGTCAAGAATTGCGATCATTACCAGATCCTTAGCACTAGCTGTGTATCTAAAGGGTGGTTTTTTAGGGGTATAGAACTTTTAGTTGGCAACACTATTTTTACTATTGGCCATTTTGTCAGCTGTCAAGTGATTTATTTTTAAATTAATTTGGCATTTCAATATGAATAGACTGGAGCCTGAACAACGCATGCAAATTGTGTAAAATGGGCTCAAAACGAGATCGTTGTTGATTTCCGCTAGAATTTTTTTTTCAGCGATGAAGATCATTTTTGGTTGAATGGCTACGTCAATAAGCAAAACTCCTGCATTTGAAGTGTAGATGATCATCTAGTCTAGTCTAGCTAGTCTACGCCGATAAGCCCTAAACGATTGACCACTCGGAGGACAATATTCGCCGCGTTATTGCCGATATACGGCCACAAATGTTGGAAAAAGTTATTGAAAATTGGACCCCCAGATTAGACTACGTCCGAGCCAGCCGTGGCGGTCATATGCCAGAAATCATATTTAAATATAATGGCAGAAGATTATCTTTCGAAAAAAGTAAATTTCATGCCAATTAAAAAAAAATCAATTACATTTCAAAGTTCTATCCCTCTAAAAAAAAAACATCCTTTACTACTATATTCATCTTCAAAGGCTTCTGTTCTGGCCTTTAAGTCTTTCCTCTGTCCGAAGAGCCCTAAATAGGTTCGAAGCTTTTTACTTTTCTTCCCTAAAATAGGGTGCTTTTCCCTTATTTACTCTTGGAGCTTCCTCAGCAGCTCTGCTCCAAGTATGCAACTTTAACTGGTAATCCTCGTTCTTTGCTGCATGTGCAGACAAGTACTTTTTATTGAAAAGCAGAAGTATAGTTTGAGTTCTCAACTTTTTTGGAAGACTGGTGTTTTATTAGTGCCAGTAGAATTCCATCAGATCTTAAGAATCTAGTAAGGTTGGTGACATCTGTAAATACCATGTTATTTTAGTCCGTTTTCTTAATTTTATTCCCCAGTTTTGTGACAAAAAGATTACCAGTCTCGTAAAATCTGCCTTAAATGATGGTTTGGGTTGGAAAAGTTCAGCGATATGAAGAACTTCAAAAGCTTACAATTAAAATAAAATACCTACAACCCCTAAAACCGCTACAATAATGACTCCAAATGAGCAGCAGTGTATGGTCCTTAGAGTTACAACGACCTCATATCAAACCAAACAATGAACATGAACAACTCAAGTCTTCATCCATTTAACACAAAACACACTCATAAAACTTCCTCCCCCCACTCGTTACCAATCTACCTAACCTACATACAATACACTACAGTTCACCCCTTCATCATGTGTATTATGATCCCCTAGAGAAGTCTGTATTTAAGAATAATTACTTGCCACTTAAGTCCCTGTTTCTTATGAGCATGTTTATAACAGTATCTTGCTATCATAAGAAGTATGGAATCTACACTATAGGTACGGTACATATACCTATACACAAAGAAATATCATTTTATATCACAGAGACTCACATCTTCTAGTATAAGTAGGTATAGTCTAGAGCAAACGATGAAGAATACAAAAAAAAATATAATTTATAAAACCCCACATAATACTACTTTATAGCAACAGAACCACCAGCAGATGTAGTGCCATTATCCTGGGAAGCCACTTTCAAGAGTTTTCTAAGCACATCCTGTAAAATAAAAAGGACGAACCAAAAAAAAAAAAACAAAATAAGGAGTAAAAACATCACCACCAATGGAATCTTAGAAACAAAAATGAGATTTTCGCCCATGAAATGTTCGAGTCCTGCTTTCACGTATATTGGTAGTTATTTTTGTTGTTTTACTGTGTGTCATCCTTTCAAAAGAGGATACGAAATTTAATATCCGACAAAACTTTATCAAAAGACTAGACAAAGTTTGAGAAAGTTTTGCGAACCGATTGTTTCAATGGTTTTTATCGTGTTATATTGAAGAAAAATTTAACCATCAGGATATGGAGATATGGGAATGAGTGAGGGGGCGGGGGGATGGGGTTCAGTACCAGTTCAACAAATAACAACAACTGTGACACACAAATCGGCAGTTAAAATGCCCTTTTTATGACCATCATCGGGCAAAGGTGTGGTTTTCAGGACAACACACTTACAAAATGACCCCCAATCCTTCCCAAAGTGCCAGACCAGTTTAAAACTGCAAACAAAACCCAGAACCGCAGAAGTTACATTTTGTATTCACTCCTCGTCGCTCGGCCAGTAAGGTTCTTAATTTCTAAAATTATTGCCAAGAGCCTTGACTCACTCCTTCCTTATTTCGATTTCGTTTCGTTCGTTAAGAAGATTTAAGAATTATTTATATTTTTCTCTAAATGTATATTATACACATCAAGCTGGGTGCTGTGCGCTGGGGGAAGAAGAAGTGTCAACTAAGTTTGCTGTTCACGTTCGGAATGTTGATGTTGGATCAATATTTAATACTTTCTCGTACTCAAGTATGTGTGTATGGGAGTGGTAGTAGTCGTCGAGTAAGGACTCGATGTGTAATAGTTTTGAAGACAGTTGAAAAGTTTCTTTACAACAAGCTTAGCTACACACCTCAAGGGAACGATTGGCGCAGACCAATTTGTTGCTGAAAATTTAATGTTTGAAAAGTGTGTCATATTTAGCTTTTTCTTTAAGCTTTGTTTTGAAATTCTGTTTGAAGTTGAAGTTGAAGAGTGGATTTTTTTAAGTAAAATTGAATGTAAGCTAATCGAGGGTTTTGTGTTTTTTTATCCAAAAAAAAAACCTTGCAAAAACTACTATTTTCGAAAATGTGTCATTTTATTAAGTCTTATTAATTAAGAGAAAGAAGCTTGGCCCATTGTAAGGCTAGGTTTTTTATTATTATTATTTATTTTTCATTAATAAAGCGGATAACTAGTAGCCTTGTTTGCTTGAAGGTTTATATGATCGGGCTAATCTCAGAAACCATAGGTCTAATTTTAAAAATTCTTCCAGAGTTCGAAAGGTTATACTTGGAGAATGGATTTAGTCTAATAAACTTTGTTGTGATTAAGAGTGACATGGGGTAGAAATAAAACTTGTATCCGAATTTCAAAAGTCTTCGTGCTTAAAGGCCAATTTTAAGAGTGTGGATTTCGAAAGTGACTTTAGGGGCTAGATATTATTCACAATTAAGCTTTTTATAGGGTAAATTGGGGTTAAAACGACGAAGTGTTTATATTATAAAAGCTAAATGTTTGACACTGTGATTGAAATTTTAAACTAAGAGAAAGGCTTTAGGATCTTATATTTCTCAAAAATTAGCTTGGCTGGGAACCAATGGCTAGATTAACATTCAATATTATGTAATTTTCACAATATGAGTCAGTGAAATTGAAATGAAATGCGATTTTTTTTTTGAAGTTTTAGTAGAAACTTATGTGTTTGATGAAGAAAATCATCCCAATTACCAAATTCGACACGCAATTGGAGTAAAACTAATTTTTACCATACTCAAGATTATCAAATCTATGAAAACACGGTTCGCCCGTGATTCATAAAAATTTTTTGCGTATACTTTAGCGAAGGGAAATGTATCGAAAAAAAAGTACAATTTTATTGACTTTAAAGCAGCGGTTTAGGTCTCTTTCGGTAGCTCTTTTTACCCACATAAACAACATCGGGAGTTAGTTTTAACCACAAAAGAAAAGGAAACCAAATTTAACAATCCGAAATTATAGCCACATCATTATTAAGAAAATGAATTAAGGTGCGAGTTACATGTGCATCGTCGAACCCGAACGAAGACCCAAGCGTTGGTATATTCGAGGAACCACTTGAGCCCAATAAAGAGACGACGCTCAAGTTCTAAAAATAAATAATAGAACACAACGGAAAAACACCAAGAAGACGACGCTCTAGAACATAGGAAAATTACCAAAAATACGGCGTTCAAAATGGCCGATAAGCGTCACCAGATAAATCCACTTGACATCCCAGATACGATGCCAAGATGATATCTGAATACAAGAACGCACTTCACTTCAAGTCACACCACTAGCACAAGAAGGTCGAACTCTCCCTCGATTGCTAAGCATTCACATTAATAAAGAAATTTAAATCCTTTTAAAAAAACGGTTTTTAATTTAATAAAACTTATTTTACGCTTGAAAACACTGAGAGTAACTGTCAGGCAACTCTGGATAGCGAACTCGTAAGTGGACACAAAATTTCGAATACTTTAGGTTGGACTAAAATATGAAAATTTTGTGGAAAACAAATGATCAATCATTAAGAGATTAGAACCAAAAATGTAATATTAAAAAAATTTGTTAATAATAACTATCGAATACGTAGTTTAACCCAACATTTTTAATTTTGAAATAAATGGTGTTTTTTTAGAGGTATAGAACTTTGAAATGGAATAAAACGAATATGATTTTTTTAAATTGGCATGAAATTTACTTTTTTCGAAAGATAATCTTCTGCCATTATAATTTAAATATGATTTCTGGCATATGACCGCCACGGCTGGCTCTGACGTAGTCTAATCTGGGGGTCCAATTTTCAATAACTTTTTCCAATATTTGTGGCCGTATATCGGCAATAACGCGGCGAATGTTGGCCTCCAAGTGGTCAATCGTTTTGGGCTTATCGGCTTCGACTAGCGACTTAACATATCTCCACAGAAAATCGTCAAGTGGCGTTAAATCGCACGATCTCGGAGGCCAATTCACGGGTCCGTAACGTGAAACTCTGCGGTTACCAAACGATTCCTTCAATAAATCAATTGTGGCACGAGATGGGTGATAAGTTGCCCCATTTGTTGAAACCACAGCTCCTGCACATCATGGTTGTTCAATTAATGATAGAAAAAGTTAGTAATCATGGCTCTATACCGGTCACCATTGACTGTAACGTTCTGGCCAGCATTGTTTTTAAGGAAGTACGGACCAATTATTCCACCAAACCATAAAGCACACCAAACAGTCAGTTTTTTTGGGTATAACGATGTCTCAACATACACATGAGGAATATCATCCATTCGCTGAACAAAATTCGCTTATGAAAATTGAGATCAACGATAATCTTGTTTTGGGCCCATGCGGGAACAATTTGGAGGCGTTGTTCAGGCATCAGTCTATTCATGTTGAAATGTCAAACCAAACTAAAAATAAATCACTTGACAGCTGACAAAATGGCCGCCAGTGAAAATAGTGTTGCCAACTTAAAGTTCTATACCTCTAAGAAAACACCCTTTACATGCCACATTCAATACTTCAAAAATAATTATATCAAGTGAACTCAATTTCAAAAAATAACTCTCAAACGGACAGGCACCCGAGTTTACTCTCCAACGGACAAGGATGATCGCGACAACCTCGCACAGAAAGTATTTAAAGTTGAGTGTCTATTTGAAAGTAAAAACACTCCAAGAAGTCCCAGAGCAAAAGTGGACACAGGCCAGGCATGCATGAGATTACAATGCAGGGAGAGTTCAACAATTACACTACACGAGCAAATAACTCGAGATTTTTCTATGGAAACTACTCTCAAATGGTAAACACACAACTTAACAGAAAACGCCTTCGATTCAGCTGGTAAGTGTGTCTAATGGGATTACAAATTATAAAATTTGAAAAACTCATTCATAGTTAGACAATTCCGATAATAATTATGTACCATGTATAATATTTTGCTCGCTGATTAAAAATATTTTCTTTTTGTACATAACAAAAAAAAAACTAGGGAAATTATTTCATATTAATTACTCATAGCTATACCCAATTTAAGTCTTTAAATTCAAGTTGATTTTATTTATATTTTCCTAACAATACAAAATCCATGGGAGTAATGTTTATGTGTAGATTGTATTTATAATTATTTCAAACTAAACCACATTATTTAAAATGAGAACTTAATTCCATTTATGAACAAAAGGAGAAAAAAAAAAAAACAACATCAGCATGTCGGTGGGTCGATGTGAAAATAATATCAAAATTCAAACAAAATTTAATTAGAATCTACTTAAAATAAATTTGAAATAATCAATTGGTGTTGAAAAATATTAGGCTAATTTAACCCCATGTGTATTTTTGATTGCAAACAACAATATCAAAAAATATACATTCATTTGTATATGTATAGGTATTGCAGTGCAGTGTTGGGATTAAGTGGTTTGGTAAATTTTAAAATGTTTGAACATTATTTTTAGCTAAATATTCAAACTTAATTTTGGAATCATGAATAAATTGTTTTGTTTTGTTGTTTTATGAGTTTCTATTTAATTTTTAAATTGATTGTTTTTTTTTTGTTATCACACACGTCGGAATGTAATACATTAAAATATTATTGGAAATTATTTTGTTTTATTGATTTAATAGAATTTAATCAAACATGGAGACTAATTTTGAATACTACACCCGTATTCAAAATTAGAAAAACTAACTTCGTTTTTAAATAACTTTCTGTTTGTATGTCTCTCTGTCTGTATGTATGCCTGTTTTTACCTAGACCTACAGTCTACAACTGTTATGAAAGAGGGTATTTAACTTATTAATTTTGATAAAAAAAAAAACAAATTATATCTAGGTACTATTGTACGTATGGTCTGCATATTTCAGTAAAAAACAAATTTGATCAAAATCTGTATCTACCTATCGCAAATTTTTAAAGAAATATTTGTTTAATTTTAAAAACAATTTTTAATCTTTTTTTGCAAAATTTATATTTCGAAAACAGGTGATGAATTTTTTTGAAATAAAGTTTTATTAAATACTTAAAAATGGCATACCATTTTCTCAGAATGCAAAGGATGAAAAAAAATGTAAAAGAATGCAAGAGAATCAAATGAATGCGTGCATTCCCAAACGGTTGCCTTCAATTAATTGATGCTCTAAAATTAATTGGGGAAAATGATTCCAATCTTTTTTGATGTCAAACGAATGGTGATTGCATAATTCCAAGTCGAAGTTTCAAAGAGAAGTCTATTAAACAAAAATCATTAAATTGAATTCAATTAATGATTTTCAAAGAATGCATTCAAAAAAGATTCCATTCTTTTAGTACAATCCTACTACACATTAAAAACATAAGTTTCGATGGTTGATAATTTGGTCATATTGAATCTTTGTACGTAATCTAATTAGTAGGTAATGATTGTTTTCGTGAAATTTTGAAAGAATTATCTGTGAACTTTAAACGAGTTTTACTTTAAAGTATTCACCCCGATTACCGGATCCGTCGTCGGCGAGAGTGAGACTCCCTATTGCCATATTCACGAGCGAAGGAATCTGTAAATCCAAGGGCCAATTCGCTATGTAAAATTTGTTTTCTTTTCATATCCACACCGAAAGTGTTGTGAATTAATTACAATCCATTAAACAAAATTGAAAGGTCCCTGACTCGCCGGATAGACATGATCACTTTCGCGCTAGAGCTGTGTAAATCTTTCATTTCAAATCATCGAATCGTTCAAGAATCGATCAATCGATTACCAAAATGATTCGATCATTGTAATCAATCGATCTTTCGATCATTTTAATTCCACTTAATTCATTATTTCACAGTGTTCCGACTCGATTTTTGATGTGTGGGCTTTACTTTGTGCGACGTTACGATGTACCGAGTTACGTAGCGCGTATTCTCGGAAATGATTTGACATTTTGACACCTGTCAAATTAAAAGTGTACCAATGGACCTAGAGAGCTGGGCGTGACTTTAGGTAATTTCCACCTCCTTGATCGATTGGCGTACTCCGTTTCACGATCCGCCGTACCAAACACTTTGGCACATTTTGACACATGTCAAACTAATAGTTTTATAGTGGACCCAGAATGTCGGGCGTGATATAAGGTAATATCCACCTCCTAAATCGATTGGTGTAGATACTCAGTTTTTCTATCCGCGTCACTAAAATTCTGGACAGTGCAAAATTTCGGGTTTCCGTTGGAGTTTGAGGGCTGGCCGTGACAGTAGGCAAAAACAAACTTTGATGTCAACACATATTAACCATGAGACCTGGCACTCAGACAATTTTTTTATTTCGGTTTCGATGAAATGAAATTCAATCTCCGAATTTAACGAATATTGTACCAATTTTGATGGAATCCAATCTGACCCATATTTCTTTTCTCCGATAAAATATATCAATAATTCAATAGAGACTGATATCGAAAATCGAGATTCATTCAAATGATTGAGATTGGGATTAAAATCAAGAATTATTGAAATAATTAAGATTGGAATCGATTGAAATGAAAATTTTTGATTTCAATGATCAATACTTTTCGATGATCAGGATCAGTGGGGAAATGGCTAGTGCGTTGGGCTGTCACCGACTACACCCCTTTTCCATCGAAAAAGAAAAAAATTTTTTTTTTTCGGGTACAACACCTTGAAAGGAAGTGACTAATCCTCCAAGAGTATCTCATGTCATGAAAAACTTTCACTCATTTTAACCGCTCGGATTCAGCAGAAAATTGTAGGCCCCACGTATTCCTTCCGACACATCTTACAAAACCCACAAACGAATCGTAGAGATGTACAATTCACTATTCTCTGGTGGCCTTATGAACTAACTCTCAAAAGAGTTAACTCCTAATGAACTCATTCCCACACAAAATTGTCACTTCGTTCATTTGAACTATAACTCCCATTTTTTTTAAGGAAATAAAGCCCAACCTAAAATGAGCTATAAGTTCCAAAATGAAGCATAACTTATGTCCCTATTTGGACTTAGTTTGTTGTGAACTAAGTTCATAAAAAAAATAAATATGTAAGCCAAAATTTATGTTAATTGAAATAAAACGTAAGATTATTTAAAAAATAAAAATTAACTAACACCCGCTTTTTTTCTCATTGGGACTTGGTTCAAGGGACCTAGTTTATAATGAAATAAGTCACAATTGAACTAACTTCCAAATTTATAAACTTAATCCTACTGACTCATTTGGTGCGAGTTAGTTCATTTCGGCTTGTGGGAATTAGGTCTTTTGGTAGTAAGTTCGTAGGACCGTCTCTTATTCTCCATCACGAACTGTCGTGTCACCAATTTTTGTGGAATTTAAACGAATTCTTTTTAAACCTTAAATGAGTTCCAAAGTAGATTAATTTATTTACCGTGCAGAGGGCCCTAATACACATTTTAGTTTATTAATAAATTAAGCAAACCAAACATAAATTGAAAATTTTTAGTCTCGTAAAAAAGTAAAGTCATATAATTTTGTATTAAATTTCAAGTTTTTTTTATAAAAATAATAAATGCAAGACAAACTAGATGCGTCTTTAGTTTTTGAATCAATATTGTTTTGATTGACTGAGGAAAGCAGACATCTGAAAGGTACAAAGTTAAACTAGCAATGTAATCTGACGCCTTGAAAACATGGAGTTGTGGGTTTCTTTTTTGTCGAAAAAATGACAAAACGAGGTAATGAACACACTGGGCGTTGATTAGTCAAAGCTTTCAACTCTATTAGTTAAATATATTTATGTAAATTTGGCCTTTTGAAGGAGGTGGGTTTTTTTTTTGGAATGATCAACTGTCACAATTATATACTTTCAACAAAATTACTTGTACTTTACCGTTTGCAAAAGTTGTTTGTTGAACTCTTAACGAATTCCTTCTTAACTCTGAACGAGTTTCTTTTTGTAGTCCTTGGTGAAAATCTTCATAAATAAAAATCGTAACGCGTATCGATTAAACGAGTTTTACTTTTTAAATATTACTCTCGCGTGCGTTCCTTGAAAATTCTTAACGAATTTTCTTACAAATTTATTGAACGTCATCAGCTTTGTTATAGTTGTTGCCCAATTCTTAACGAATTTTTTCTAAACTCTGAACGAGTTTGTGTTTAATGTTTTTGATGTTACTTCATAAATAAGAATTTAAAATCTTAACGATTATCGTTAAAACACTTAACGTGTTTTATTTACTACTTTGCTTCGCGTAAAAACAGACCAATACATATCTTAACGAAACCCTTCGATTCAATAACAAGGTGTATCCGACACCTTCACGGACGGTTTCTTTAAAAATTCTTAACGAAATTCTTTAAACATTTTCTTACGAATTCAGCCAAAATAGTTCTTTGTGAAATTCTTAACGAATTCTTCTAAGGCTCTTTATTTCAATTTTGGATATCTTAACGAAACCCTTTGATTCAATAACGAACGAATTAACGAATTTCCTTCTTCACGCGCATACAGCCTAAATAAATGTTTCTTTGTGGAATTCTTAACGAATTCTTCTTAGGCTCTTCATTTTAAATTTTCCATATCTTAACGAAACTCTTTGATTCAATAGCAAGGTTTGCCCGAGCCCCTTCGCGGAGGGTTTCCTTAAAAATTCTTAACGAATTTCCTCCTTCACGCGCATAAAGTCTAAATAAATGTTTCATTGTGGAATTCTTAACGAATTCTTTTGAACCTCTTAACGAGCTTCTTTTGTTGATCTTCATATCCCTTGTGTACGATTATTTTTTAGTCATATTTGACATTTCACCGAGTTTCAAGCAAAAATGTGACAGTTTATCATCAAAAACGTTAACAGTTATAGTTAGTTTGTTTGGTTATTTCATCAATTCTCTCTAAAATATAAAATGGCAAGACAAATTGGAAGAGCGTCTTTTACATAAATAAAAAGTGATGAAATCAGTATGGAAGCAGATAGTTTTGTGTTCAGGGAGCATGAGGATCAAAAGCGCTGAGCACAGGGAGTGTAGAATGCTTACTAAGAAGGATGCAGGGACTATGAGCACAGTAGGCGATTGTCCTGCATCACTTTAAACACAGGGAACTTTAAAGGTGGCCTTATCAGTTAAATAGGATTTGATGTCAAAAGTTGGGATATGTAGTTTAATAAAAAGATCATACTATTTTAATGCAAGGGATCATCATGGTTTTAACACGTCAAGTCGTTGTACTTTTGATTGTTTGTTTTTTTTTTTTTTTTTTCAATAAATGCAATGATCTAATCAATTATTTAATTTTTATTTAAAAAAATGGGCCATCAGCTGGATCTCTTGGTATAATCTGCATTTTTGTATAAAAAAAATGACAGAAAAGCAGTATCACATCCTTGCGATTCAAAGTTAATCGCTCAAAACTTGAATAATTTTCGAAAATATTGAAAATTTATCCCCGAAGAAAATAATATTTGTATTTTTTTCGTTAAATATTTTTTGAACGCCCGCCTCTCAGGATCATCGGCCAATCTATTTGAATTCAAGTCAGAAACCAACTAGCCAGATCGTGGCCTAGTGGCTTAAAAGTTTGGCTGTTTTTCTTGTACCCTACATACATTTCTAAAACGATACATTTTTTGATAACGGTTACTTAACGACGACTCAAATAAATACGTTAGAATTCTTAACGAATTTCTTCAAATTATCAGATTTTTAAATAATTTTCATTCTAAATATATTTTGTTAAGTTTCTTCGTGTAACTCAACGAACGGGATGAAAGATTTTTCTGTAAATGTAAATGCTAAAAACTCTGAACGAATTTATTTTCACCTAATTATTTATATTTTTGATCTATGTACATAATTATGTTAACGATTATGTTTTCAGGTGATTTCATTTAAAAATCATTTTCAAACTTCTTTTGGATAACTTAACGAAAAGCAATTGTTCATTCGTTAAACCTTAACGAAAATGTCAAAAACTCTTTACGATTAACATGAGCGGCACCTATTCATGACAAGAGACAGTATTGGAGGAATTTGCACTTCCTATCAAGAGGCAGAATTCATATTAATTACCCCTGCAAACATATTTGCATTTTAAGGTGAAATAGGATGAAATTTATTCCCCAGACCTTCTCGACGCACATTGGATCGTTTGTATGGAAATTATTGCATAGCTTAACAATTCACTAACAAGTCATTAAATTCAACTTGTTGACAGCAACCAAAATCATAAATTTTACAAAATTGTAATGAAAAGTTTTTTTACAACTGTCAAAAATGTCAAAATTCTTAATCTGACGTCTGATTGAAATACAGCAACCAGGAAAAAAAATAAATACTTATTTAAAGAAAAAAAATTATTATTAAAGATTATTTCGAGTTTTTAATATTTGACTCAAAAACTCGCTTGTCAACTCTAAACTCAGAATTGATCAAATTCAGCTAGAGGAGAAAAATTGTCTGAGTGCCGAGACTCGCAGTTAGTTATATGTGTAAACATCAACAGTTTAAGTTTGACAGGTGTCACAAGGTACCAATAATTTTGGTACGGCGGATAAAGAAACGAAGTACGCCAATCAATTTAGGAGGTGGAAACTACTCAATAACACGCCCAGCTCTGTAGGTCCGTTAGAACACTTTTAATTTGAAAGGTGTCAAAATGTCAAATCAGAAGTCCGAAAATACGCGCTATACGAAACGTGCTATATTGTAACGTGCTACATCGTAACGTGCTACCTCGTAACATATATATTTATATGTACATAATAATCGTTTAAAAACATAAGGTAAGCAACATTTTGGACTTCCATTTAACATTTCAACTATAAATTTGAATAAATTCCTCCCTTTGACTTTTTAATTTTGAAATTTCGTAGCATATTTTGAATCAAATTGTGAGGCCTTCATTTCCAATTTAAATAGTAAGGCATTCGTCAAGAATTGGGGTGGGAATTAATTTCTGTTACCAAAATTCAACAAACAACCCACTGTGCGGCGGTGCATTTAACATTATAGACTGAGAACTAGCAACGAATGTACTAACTTCATTTTAACATGATTGGAACTTGGTCACAGAAAGATTTATTGCCTCGCACGGGTAGGCAAACCTAAGCTTCGCATAAAAATTACAAAAGTAAATATGTATAAATAAATATTTAAGAAACTTTTTGTAATTGAATACTACTTTCTGGGTTTTAACACACTTCACGTTGATTGGCTAAATTCGTAAAAATATGATCATCTCCATAAGCACAACTTTTATTACTTCGCCCACATAGAAAAATTTTTTGTAATCGAAATCCCATTCACTCTATAAATATCAAATTTTTAAAAATAACCTTTCAAACAGAACTTTTAAAATCGATATAAATATTAATTTTTTTAAAAAAATACTCCTAAAGCCATTCCTTAGAAAAAAATTTTGATACACTTCTTCTTTCTTCTTTACTCCATATCACCCTGCAAATAAAAAATATATGTATCTCTAAAGCCATCCCTTAGAAATTACCTTTCAAACACAAAAAGAATATGTTAACTGGAATATATATTTTTTTTTGTGTTACCCCATTTTATCCAATAAATAAAATGTTTCAAAAAATATCTTTTATCCCCCAAAAAAATAATTTTTCCTCCAAAACGAATTTTTGAAATCGTATAACCAATTTCTGTTTCGACCCCACCTCACCCAATAGATACAGAATTTTTGAGCCATCCACTAAAAATAACCTTTCAAACACAAATAGAAATCTTAAATCGGATTTTTTATGTTAACCCATTTAATCTTACAAATATCAAAGTTTTGAAAAAAATATATCCTTAAGGCCATTTGCTAAGAATAACCTTTTAGACCCAGGTAGAGTTTTTTTTTCTATCGGTTACGTCTTTTCCATTTTACCCCATTTCACCCTACAAAAATAACAAATTTTTAAAAAAATATCCCTAAAGCCATTTCCTAAGTAAAACCTTTCACACAAAAAAAGATTTTCTTAAATCGTTCAATTTGTATATTTTCACCCCATTTCACCGTACAAATAGCAACATTTTGAAAAAATATCCTTAAAGCCAGTTCCTAAAAATCAACTTTTAAGCCCAGGTAGAATTTTTCCAAACGGATACGTCTTTCATTGTTCCCCCTTTTCACCCTAAAAATGACAAAATTTTCAAAAAAAAATACGCCTACAACCATCCCCTAAAAACAACCTTTCAAACACCAAAAGAATTTTTAAAATCGGACATGTGGTTTCTGAGATTAGTCCGAACAAACAAGGCAAGAGTTACGCTTTATAAATAGATTTAAAATTTTAACAAAATGTAGACCGTGCTAAAAAAATTACCTACACAGTAGATATTTTTATTAAAATCGTTGGAACCGTTAAGAAAATGGTTTCAATGCGGCTTTAGTATTCTGTCGAGATAAAGACAGTCAGTCAGACAGACAGACGGCAGATAGAATTTCCAGACCTAAATTGTTCGTGTTTTCTATCATCGTCGATAAAGGTAAATAGTGGATACAATGGGGTAAATTTTATGTTTATATTAAATTGACACCCCCAGTTGGATAAATTAATTATAAACACTTAACCATACATCCCAAGGCCGTTAACCGATTATATTTGTTAACTTCTAGTTCCTGTCTTTCCCTGAGTGTATCCAACGAAAACCAAATAACGTCTTCAATAAATGACAACACGAAAGAAAATAGACTTTTATACCGCTTTAAAAATTCTTTAAAAGCTATTTTCTATGGAAAATTATGTAAATGCACTCAGAACCTAGTCGAGTCTCAAAAGGTAAAAAAAATTGAGTCCCTGAATCAAAATCGATTTTAAGTGAAAAGTACATACCTATAGAAACAAAACTATCTAAAATCTAAAGGGTGTTTTTTTAGACGTGTGGTTTTCAATCTGGCAATACTTTTGTCAGAGTAGTCTTTTTGAATACAAAAAATTAATCTGAAATCGTAATCTTTTGTCAAGGAAAAAAAGTTAATTACGTATCGAAATCAGAATTTTTATCAAAGGAAATTCTCATTAATTACAGGAAATACAATACAAACTACTCACCAAGTTACTATACATTTTAATAATTGTTTTGATCAGAAGACTTACCTGAAATGAAAATGAAAAATAAAATAAAATTAAACATTTGGTTTTTTGTACCTAAAAAAAAAGGAATACATTTTTTTCATCAAAGATAAGATAATAATAATCGTTTGGATATCATTACTGATCAGGTTTTTGAGATATTGCCGTTTATCAACTAAAAAATAAAATTTTTTTCTCTACAAAATTTGTAAGTTTTCAGACAATTAAACTTACTTATTTTGTGTTAGGCCTTATAACTTCTAAAATAACATCAGAACTTAGCGCTTGTAAAAGCTTAGATATATTGGAATAACCAAGATCCTTAGATAATTTGAAATTCTTTATTGAAAATCTTCTTCAATACAATTTTCCAACTTTCACAAAAATCGATTCGTTAAAAACACACAAAGTCGGTAGGTACAGTAATCTCTCTCTTACTCAAAGTGATTATCCTGTTTTTCAAGCTTTAGTCATTCATTCATTAATGTGAAAGTGAAGTTGTAATTTAGGTCAGAGATTTTCCTGCGTCTCTCATATCCATCCCATGGAATGTGTTATAAAAGGCTTAGAAAGAAATACAAATTGAATTATAATTAAACTGACGGCAGCGTCAGTTGGGTGGCTTGATAGGCTTTGCAGGTAGTGGTACTAACTCACTGACTGTGCATGTTAACATTGCAGTTAGGTAAGGGTAGGAACTATATCTGATGGTACTTATATGAAATCCTTTGCCTATGGACTAAAAGTCCATCAAATGCATAGAAGGACTCACCATAATACAAAACCATGTTTGAAGCATGGGAAAAATATACTATATGCTTAGGTATACCTATACCTACCTCAGCAACATTTTCAATCAAGAAAATTTAACGTGCAGTTTTCATCAAAATAATTGGACATTTTTTCTTTGCTGTTGAATAAACGTGGCAATTTATAAACGCACTGTGAGAAAAGCTTAAAATAGAACACATTTTCTACGTATACCCGCTTTGGAGTGATAATTTTAACATTTAAAACCGACTCTATAAATCAATTTTCAAATGGGAGTTGAATCCAACAAAATATTAATTGGGTCACCCTTTATCCGTCCCATCCGTTTCCACACTGCATTTGAAAATACTAAAAAATCTAAAACCATTAGAAACCAAAAATTAAATACAAAGGTTTTAAGCAATCGGTTACAAATTAGTCCTGTTTTTAATTCTTTGTCCAATCCAAATAAAATTCCTACCTATAACAAAATCCGTAAAAGCAAAATTTGCAAAAAAATAATTTAATTTCTTACCTTTTTTAAAAAAATTTATTCAAATTTTCAAATTTTGCCGCCGACAATCAACAGGCATCATGTTTATGCGTTGCTTTCACTTTCACTACCGTCCGAGCAAGCGACGCTATGCGATGAATGTGAAAATGGACTTAAAAGACGATTCAATTATAAAAACTATTTTGCAAGAAAAAACACTTCACAAAGCTTTCAATTGATTACATTTTTCTATAAATTTAAACCTGATCAATTAATTAACACTATATTTGCACTTTTTCGACCGCACATTGAACATTAATATTTAAAATAATTTAAAATTTGCAAAACGATCGCGGACATCAAACAATACAACAAAGACTTTCATGAACATGAACTTGAACTAGAACTACGGAGTGCCGATTGCCAATAATTGCTGATGCAGAAGTGGGTGAGGTGAACTTGCTGACTTGCTCTATTTTGATAATCCACCCTACCTGCATGTACCACTCCTACTTGTACCTAACTCATGGAGCATTAAGTGGTGGTAGTGCAAGTAGAGAGACGTTTTTGTTATATTTACGATGCCCATGTGTGTTGAGAATTGTTTCTCTTGTTGTTGTTTCTGTTGAAGGTAAATAGAAGTGGGTTCAGCGTTCACATTCTCAAATATGTTTGACAAGCATGATTGGCTTTATTTTAATAATGTGAACGCTTTATTTATAGGCTTGTCAAGCATGTTGGATGGATTTCAAAACGTTTTCATATGTTTTGCTTGCATAACAAGCATATTTATGAATTTGAATGCATGCTTGCCAAGCCTGAAACAAATTTTATTTTCAAAAGAGTTCTGTGCATATCGTAAGAAAAAATATTATAATTCGGTTTATCGACAAAGGCAATAGCGATAATTAAGGTGGAATTTTAAAAGATAATGCTGGATTTACACGACTGATAAATAAGCTGTATTTCTGTTGAAAAAAAAAATGCCAAAAGAATAGACAAATTCATTCTTTTGCGATTTTTTTGAGAAAAAAAGTGCCGATTTGACAGTCGTGTAATTCCAGTATTAGTCCAAACGATTGTCAGATCTTATAATATTCAGAGATCTGTGAATAATGCTCTGAAATAAGCTGACTACTAACTACTTCACAAGGATTAATTGAGTGTTCACTGTTCAAACGGTTGACATATTTTTTTCCAAAAGCCTTATACCTACTGAATTCAACAACAAAAAAAAAAACAATTTGCCTTCCAAAATTTGACGTATTAGAAATGTGCATTCTTGCTAAAAATGCAAGATTTGTTGTGATAGAAAAGAATCGATTTTGTTTATTAAAAATTCGGAACATAATTGATTCTTTTGTTGAAAGTAATTCGAGATTAATATGTCATTTTCAGATGGTTTATGTTCAATGGCCTGAAAATGACGTTTCGAACAGTAATTTCTAACAAATTTTCACAATTTGCTGTCAAAACTTATGAAAAAAAGCAGCAGCTTTGTGGAACTTGGAGGTGTGGAACTTGGTGAATATTTTATTGTCAGGTTGAAAATTTTTAGTTCACACGGTTTGGCAGATGTTTGTTTACAAAAAATTGATCTATCCCTTGACTGGCGTTGTCCAACAAATAAAATGATCGTTTTTCCTTGTAGATATGTACTGTATACTAACGTGTAAACAAAAATAAATCCAATTGGAACAAACAAATTGTATTTCCGTTTCGTATTGGAAGACAAAAAGATTGTTGAATTATGCTGGATTTACACCACACTGACAAATTGGCAGTATTCTGACAGTAAACTACTGTCAAAAACCTGTCAGAACAATGGAAACATTTATTCTTTTGGCAGTATACTGACAGAAAACTGCCATTTTGTCAGTCGTGTAAATCCAGCATTACCGATTTTTTTTTTTGCATTTTATGTATTCCGGCGGCGGTAGTAATACGTGCAAAACGTTCCGTATAATACGTTACGGGTCCAACAGACACGTTGGGGGGCGTTCCTTGGCGTGTCTATTCTCTTTTATTAACATTTTGTCAAAATTGGAACACAGGTTTTTATGTATTTTTATGTTTTTTTGACATATCACCGAACAATTAGAGATTGTCATTCGTTTTTTTTTTCATTTGTTCACATTTTGTCTTTTCCATCTATTCTATTTCTTATCCGGAACACATAAAGAAACACACTCATCAGTGCATTGACCAGAGGCTGAGTGAACTGAGTATGTCCTGAAGTCTCCGATTTAATTTTGAAACACACTTCAGCACTGAACTATCATGATTTTGAACAACCTGTCAAATTATAAAAAAGTTGTATGAAGTTGGCTATGCTCAGCGATTTGCTCCGTTTGCTCGATGATTTTATTCTGAGCTCAGGGAGAACGCTCCCTGCTGTGATTGAAAAAAAGAAACAAAAATTGAGCGCTCTGATGTGCCTGCGCTAACGGATCTTTTTTTGACAGTTCAATGCATTGATCTGAGCTAAAGAACAAAAACGCCTATTGTACTAACTCCTCCGACTTTCTTTGACTTCTCTGTGTTATATGTCACTCCCACTTCATGATCAGAAAGACATGGCTAAGAAATGCAAAATTCTTAGCATTTATTAATATCCTGTGGATTTTTGTCATGTTAAAAATTAAGATCTGAATTTTCAGATCTTGTGATTGAACGTGCCAATTCTTATTGGCGAGATGTCACGAAAAATTCTGAAAATTCAGATGACATCTTCTTATGACAGCTGGCCAATCAGAAGCTATAAAAATTCTGAAAATTCGCTATGAACGCGCACATTCATTTGTGTCTGAACAAAGAAGAATTTGGATTCACGTCAAAAAAAGTCAGAAGAGTGAGTCCAATTGAACAACATTTTTGAAAAAGTACTTTAATAGGTATTTCATTTTTCCAGTGTACCTACCCGAAAAAAATATAAAAAAATACTGACATGGAGCTTTGATGGAGATTTACTATGTTGCCCAAATTTCATTTCGTTATTTTTCACTTCATAGTTCTGACAACAAATAGAAAAAAGGATTATTAGATACCATGCTCATAAAATTCTGTTTTTTTTTTGGAACCATAGCTAGTTGGAATAGAAAAATGCAGGTGTGTAAGTAGAATATTTCGTTATGACCATGGATGGATTTTTTTAACACATAACATACATAGGTATAATCTATATTCTGTTCATCACGCTATACGTAAGCCCTTCAAATGTTGATTTGAATAAAAATCAGGTTTTAAGTTTATTAAAACCACTGAAACGTGAGCGTACAAAGTTTTTCTATGTAGAGACAACATTTTAAACGACGCAACCCATTTGCGATCCACACATTGAAAAACAAAAACCCTTCGTATTAACAATTAAATATATAAAATTCAAATTTAAACATATACATGTATTACAAACAAAAACAAAGTGAATGACACTAAACGATGAAAACAGAAAGAGAGACAGCTATTAGTGAAAACACAACGACTGTTAAAATGAATACACAACTTGACAGTCGATCACACACGATTTGAAATTTTAGCATTGGTTCTAAGACCATCACACATTCTATTCTAATTCACGGATTGAGGTTATGGTGAAACTGATTTGTATGGATGCAAGTGTGGAAGTAAAATATGAAAATCTTTTTCAATTCACAAATTTGGCAGTCGTGTTTGTAGGATAGTGTGGAGATTACTTCAAGGCCGTGCGTGAAATAGATTAAAATGTCGTTTAAATTTTATCAGAGATTAAATATTGACGTTTCCACGTGTAGATTCACCTCATTACTGTCAAGAATTTATTTTGTGGAGCCAGTAAGACTTTGCCCTAAAGCCATCTGGAAGCTGGATTGAAAGATCGTTAAATTTTATCCAAAGATACATTTTTGACACCAATGAGGTAAATTTATGTGTCGAAATGTCATAATTTAATCTCGGATAAAATTTCGATACAATTTTATTATTCACCTCACAAGTGTCAAAAATTAAACTTTAGATAAAATTTAAAGCGTCTTTATTAACAACGAATATGTAATTCGTTTAAAAATATGCTATTTTTATTTGTAATTCAGAAAATTCAGTTCAAAGTCAGGCTTATATAAATAATAGTGTGTCCTCTTGAAATTGATATTCCAGTACAGAGCCCCGTTCAATGTTGAATTATTCACAAAAAGGGTAATAAAGCATTCAAATTATTTTATAACTTTTTGTGTTTCTCTTATTAACAACACACTTTCATGAATATTAAAAAAAAAAAAAAAATACATCATAAATATTGCTTGTTTCCCACGGATAATTCACCCTACCTACCCCACTTTATTCACCTAAAAACCATTAAACTAATAATAAATTCTTCTCGTTCAAAAACTTTTTGCCTTCCTTAAAGCATTCAATTTGAATACGCGCATATAGCCAGTGAATGAGGCTTGGCAGGCAGTTGGTCGTTAACATTCTTCCTTAAATCATCCCAACAAAATAACAACAACACCAAAAAAAAAAAATAAACTTTTTAATAACTTTATGAAGATGTAAAATTATCATATAAAATATCAACGTAAGATTTTCCTTATCTTTTGGATCATTAACTGCAGGTTTGACCATTCTTAACGTTCTTACGTAGATACCTATCGTTACAAACGTTAAGAAAGGGAAGGAAAATATTGCCACGGAAGCTCTGAAGACTCAAATCGTCATTATTGCGAAAGTTTATTTTTTAAGGAAATGCTTTTGAAATTTTTGTAATTCTTTTTCTTTTTTTATTTTACCTAAGCCAAAGGGAAGAACTTTTGTGTTAAGTAATTTAAAAAATTTGCTTCCCAAATTTTGTGCCGTTAATGCGCTTTTTCAAAGTAATAAAAAGAAGATGGGGATTTTGTTTTTTGTTTTTAGTGTTTGGTGTTTTTGTTTGCTTGTAAAAGGTAAAGGCAGGAATTTTATTTGTGAAGATTTGAGAAAAGTTGGCGGGAGTTTCAAATTATTGGCATACTTTGCTCGGTTATAGAAAAGCTGCCTATTTAAGATTCTCTTAGAGTTTTATTCGATGTGATGCCTATTTACATGTAAAATTGCGCATGCATACATTTTATGAGCCTTGAAACCCAATATTTTATTAGGTATAACCTTTAAAATTATTTTGAACACAGGCCGTGTGTGAATTGGACTAAAATCGCGTTGAGTTTGATTAATTTTTGACACTAATGAGGTGAATTTATACGTGGAAACGTCAAAATTTTATCTCGGATACAATTTTATTGAAATTTAAATCCAATTCGCACACGGCCTTAATCTTTAAACATGTTGACATTTGTTTTGTGTGGTGTTTATTTGTTATTTTTGTTTTTGTGGACTTTTTAGAATTTAATTGTTTAATTTAAATTAACCTAAACAATTAAATTCTAAAAAGTCCACAAAAACAAAAACAACAAAAATACCAACTTATTTTGTTTTTATTCCTCTTATTTATTTGTTATTAGGAACAGGAAGCTAGTAAGACGCACACGCATAGTGTCTCGGGGCAGATAGATTTTTGACATTTAAAATTGATTGCACTTGAGTAGGTTCGTAAGATTTGTATGTAATCGAATGGAATCCTGCCGAATCTCGTACCTAGCTGAAACTGTGGTGGAAGTTCATGATATTCGAAATATGAGGTACTTAAAAACGCTGGAAACGGAAAAGTAGCTTTATATGTATTCAAAAACATATTAAACACCAACAAAAGAGCAAGAGCATCAGACCAGTGGAAGGGCCTTAAAATTAGCAAAAATTTGCGCACAAAGTACAAAATAATTCAACTAGAGCGACGATGACAAACCTAATCGTCATCATCATCCATATCGCATCGTGTAGATTTCGGTCTGGGAGCGGACCGAGATCTACAAACTAAAAATCAACAACCAATCAATGTGCTTCACCATGCAGATAATCTTAGACGAAAATCGGACCGAAAAATACAAAAATCCTTCAACCACCAGCTGCAGCTTATGCTGCATTTACACGGCTGACAAATTGGCATTATTCTGGCATTTAACTGTCAAAAAAATGACAGAACAATGGAAAAATTCATTCTTTTGGCAGAATAATGACAGAAAAATGCCAATTTGTCAGTCGTGTAAATGCAGCATTAGACCGGTAACAATCACGATCTACAACGTCTCGGTGCGGAGAATGCAACAACAACCACATGACCGCACTCGTCAGAAAAGGTCAACGAGCTTAAACACGAATTGCTTCATATAACTGCAGCTGCAGTTATACCAAGGTTAATACATACAGGGTCTTTCATTAAGCGCTTCCTTTCTTTAAATTTTAATAAAACAAAGTGAGTGTGAGAGATATCAGCGAAATTTTGTATTCGTTTGTATGGAATTTATCCAAATTTGATGGCATGGGTTATGTTGGCTTTGAGGGCTGCTGTGGTTTGTGGCTTCATTGCATAAACCTGCGGCTTCAGAAAACCTTACAAGAAAAAGTATAAGGGGGTCAAATCGCCCAATCTCGCTGGCCAGTTCATCACCTCCACGTGAGATGACATGCCCTGAAATAGCTCGTGCAGAATTTCCAATGTACGCGCAGAACGTTGCCCGAACAGAACACCCATTTTGATAAAACTATCATATAGCATTTGTTAAATCCGTCCATGACAGACTGAATAAATGACAGCCAATTTGACAGATGTAGCTTCAACAATATGGCCGCTATCAACTGTCGAAGTTCGAAAATCCCTATAGGAAAACCCTTTAGAAAACATGGGATAGTATGGTATTGAGCATGTGGGCAATAATTGCTAGAACTGTCAAAAAAGCCATCTGTCAGTTTCATGAACTTTTAGCTTGAAATTATTGTAGGTAGATACATTTTCGAGCTTCGTGCAACTCTAAAATACTGTGGATGCCCGAAGTACATATGCCCAGCCCACTGGTGGAGGGCCTGCGGGGCCGCTTAAACTGTAGGTACTTTTATAAAGAAAACTGAGAAATTTACATTTCTTCAGCCACTTTTTGTTTTATTTACTTTTCTCCACATCACCGTTTTTTTTTTCATTTTTGTTTAATGACTTTAATAGCGTTTTCAAAATAGTTAAACCTATACCTCTCTCTCTCTCTCTTATTTTATCATAAAGTCAAAATCTTAACTTTGATGAAAGTGACATTTTAGGAAGCAAATAATGGCATTGAATCTTGTGTATGTTTCCATAAAAAAGAAATAATTTTCTAAATAAATAACAAAACACTTCTTAAAATATTTTATATTTCTTTGCATTTTTCCACCTGTCAGATTAATTTGAAAAATGGCTGTCACTTTTGAAGTTGACAGTTTCGTGAAATTCATTTCTTCCCTTAATTTGTTTAAAATAAATACAACGAGGTCACACTTTAAAATTTAGCACGTTACGTTACGAAAATCTACATGCATAGTAAGAAGATATTAGGTACGTTCAGTGACAAAAATCTGAAGGTCGCCTTTAAGTTCTAGCAAACTAGTCCGCTTAAGATCCGTGCACGTGGTCAGCAACGTGTATGGACGGCTTTGCATACGGATCCAACTATGGATCCTCAAAACTGCGCTTGGACAAACGATGATGTTTACACATATTAACCGTGAGTCCCGGCACTCACACAATTTTTTTAAAGAGTCAGGGGATTCGGTTATGATATGAAACGTCATAAATCTTTCATCAATGGGGCTTTTGTTCTTGACAATAAATCGTCTGTGGTCCAAAACAAAAATGGCAAAAAGAGGATGCCTTTCCTTTATGGTGTTGGGGAGTTTTTTCATCAGGCGCTGCATTGTCATTAAATTGAAGTTTATTCGGGATGGGTTGCAATGAAAAAATCAGGAGTGATTGCTTTTTTATCCTTCTAGACAAGAGAGATCACTATGCACTTATTTATATAATGTAGCCCATTGTCCTTTTTGTATAGAGCACTCTATCAGACACGCATTTTGACGTCTTTTTTTTCCTTCTTAACCTTTCGTTTGAGAGGGAATTGTCTTTTGTTTTAATTGAACAGACTAATGTAATGGCTTCGTATTGTTTTAACGACAACAGAGATAAGAAGCACTAAAACACAAAAAGTTACCACACAAAGAATATCCTCTCAACCATATTAAACATGACACTAAATTTTGAGAAAAGTGATTTTTTTCTATGAAGCATGATGATGACATTTATTGGGTTCATTTATTTAAATAGATACTCTCTGATGTCTGAGTGCATAGTCTACAGATAATTAGATAAGTCTTTGTGATTACACTGAGCTTTTTTTCGTTTTCCCCAGCCCTATGAATCTTTTCGAAAATTATAACTTTTAGTGCGATTTTTCGACCATAATTAGATCCGGATCGAGTTAAAGGTTAAAGCTACGCCCATGCTAAAAATCTCAGTGAGATAGATTGAAAAATAAAATTAAAACAAATAAAATCTCGCAACTTAAATTATTATTAAAGTAATGGCCGGTTTTCATAGATTTTGTAGATAAAATTCAATTTGCTAACCATCCCTGCATTTTACTGACTGAACACAATGGGTGTGTTTCTTTATTTATTCCGAATATTCGGAATATCTGGAACACCGCTTTTGCGTTTCTTTATTCTCTGGAATATTCCGGATATACTTTTTTGTTGTTTCTTTATTCGTTCTAGAATTATTGGAATGCGATCTTTCTGTTCCTAGTCAAGAGCTAGTGTAAATGGAATATTCTCTACTTTGACAGATACATTTCATTTTTTTCATTGGTTAAAATTAGGTATTGTTATTTTGTCTGCCGTCTGCCTCTGCCATGGATGAAAAGAAATTTAATGAAATAGAAATGGGTGAACATGTTTTTGTGATAATTATTTTTGTATCTTCATGATGCTTATGCGTGTGCGAAAAATTAATTTACAATTTGCAAAACAAAGAAATAATCGCAAAATGATTTTTTGAGATGAAAACAAACAGCTGATAGTTGGATATTCTTTCAATTAAGATCTGTTTCCTTATTTATTCTATTCTGGATATTCTGGGTAGATATTTTGCCTTTTCCGTCTTTTCTATTCTTTATCCGGAAAAAATAAAGAAACACACCCAATAGACGCTAGTCATGGCGCACGTCCGTACCTGTCAAAGTTCAAATACGTAAATCTCGTTGAAGTGAAGACAATGGAGCTGCAGCCGCGAACGCGACTCAAAGAGTTAAATAATGCTGAATTCCTTTCAACAAAAGAATCGATTCTGTTCAGAATTTTTTCTAAACAAAATTGATTCTTTTCTGTCAAAACAAATCTTGCATTTTTAGCAAGATTTCACACTGATTTGCACACACACTATGAGGACTTGACATTTCTAATACGTCAAAGTCGCGGAATTTTTGGAAGATGAGTTTCTTATTATTTGGTTGCAACGAATTCTACATAATTTATCAAAATATTCAACAATATATTCAGTAAATATAGCTTTAAAAATAATCTACTGTGCGTTGTTCATTATCAAACAAAAATTTGACAAAAAAAAATAGCTTTCGCGAGTGAAAGACGTGATAAAAACTTTTAGTGCAAGTGAAAACTTTTCAATAAATAAAATAAAATTGGCCCGTATAAGCTGGCTAATATCTTTTGTAATTAAAATAAAATTACCATAGTTATTAATTAAATTCTATTGGTAAAACATTTTTCTCACAACCTTAATAGTTTTGTGAAAAATTTCTTGACGTTTTGCTTCAATTGCAGCTGTCAAGTAACACAAACACAATCATAAAAAAAAATCGATTCTTTTACGAAATACGAATTCCTTTCATGACAGAAGAAATTCGATTCCGTTTAGAAAAAAATAGATTCTGTTTCGAAAAAATTCGATTTCTTTGTTGAAAGGAATTCGCCATAATTTGTAATAGTCACGTGCGTGCGAACGCGAGCTTTTCATTTTCAAACTGTACTATAAAGTGAGTGTGATTCTTTATTTATTTCAGATATGGAACAGTATAGATGGAAAAGACAAAATGTTTATCCAGAATATCCAGGATGGAATGAATGAAGAAACAACACTAGAAAAAAAGAATGGCAATGACTTGTTCGGTGATATGTCAAAACAATTTAACACACATACATTTTTGTTTTGTGTAATTATGTATTCCTAAAGCTCAAAGTTGATAATTTGTTACATTAAATACGTAGCACTTATGGCGTGGCACCTTTATTGAAGTTTCATGATTTTAAATTATTTACACCAATGTGAATATGCCATAAAAGAGATTGGAGAGATTCTGAATTTTTGAAGCTATTGATTGGCCAGCTGTCAGAAAAAGTTCTGAAAATTCAGATGACTTCTGACAGCTGGCCAATCAAGAGCTTCAAAAATTCAGAATTCTGAATATTCAGATTAGGTACATCAATTCCCCTGTACGGCGGCGCCCAATATTCCTTTTAATTCACCTTTCACATGGAATGAAAAGAATGCACTTGCACTCCAAATATTCCAGAATGAATAAAACAAAAACAACAGAATGGTTTATCCGGAATATTCTTGTGAATAAAGAAACGCAAAATGCTTATTCCGAATTTTCTGAATGTTTGGAATGAATAAAGAAACACACTCAGTATCTAGAAGTGCGAATGAAACAGCAATATGAGAGTTGTCAAACACATCAAACTGCGTGTCAACGTACGCCCACTTATAATGGCGAATAAACTGTTCTAACTGTAATAAAATGGCATTTTATTAGTCTTTTTTTCTTTTTATTTTCGATAAAATTTAAAAGTCAACTGGAGGAAAATGAAATTTGAATTTATTGGTTTGTTTGTTGGCTTTTGCTAAACAAAAAAAGTCGGCGCAAATGACAAATGTCATTTTAAAATTTAACGAAGTACAAAATACAAATTTAAATGAGATGGGAGCAACAGCAACTGCTAATAAGTGCGTTATTTTTTAATGATTTTTACAAATTTATTAAATAAAATTCTTTAATACATAATAATGTAGGTATAGGTAGGTATTCAAAAATATATTCACCTTAATCGGAACTTTAAGATTTTAAAACAACGAACAAAATAAGAAAGTTCGTTGACTATTAAACTTAGGTTAGGTACACCTACATATTTAATTTTTTTCAACACGCCATCTTTTGTTTTTTTTTTTAAACGAGTGCATTATTATACACAAAACAATCATAAAAAAAATTATTTTTTATTTTATTTAAGGATGATAGATACTTCAGATAGGTAGGTAGGTAGAAACATTTCCAAAATATAATTTTCCTTTCGAAGTAGCTGTGCTTTTTCGATTTCATAAATAAAGTTTGTATAACTCTTCTGAAAGAAAAAAAAAAAAATAAATAAAATTTTATCTTTCCAAGGATGCCATAAACAATAAATAAAACTTCAGAAACTAGGTATACAAAAAAAATGAAAATAAAAACAAAACACACGGTTTTCTTAATCCTCCTTCAAGCTAAAAATGTGAAATCCTTTTCGCCGTGAATTTTTTTTTTTTTTTTTTTGAGTTGCACATCTTCTCTTATTTTAGTTTATTTTTTTTATGGCGAGGAATAGGATGCGAACTTGGAGTGTGAATTAAGACTTTTGGTGAAGCTATTATTATTCTTGGCAAACTGACTTTTGTTCTTTTTTTTATAGTTTCGCAAGTAGAAAAAGTTGGTTCACCCGTCATAAGTAATAAAACAAAACAAAACAAAACAAAAACAATAACAAATAAAAAACCTGAAAATACTTACCTATATTTTTTTTTGTTGTTTTATTTTCTTATGGTTGGAAGTTTCTTTATTGAGGTCGAATCCTTTTTCAGGTCCTTGCACTGGGCTTTATAGTTGTTGTTATGGAAAAGTACTTGAGTGGACGTGGTACCTACATATAAATATATATCTTCTACATACCTACAATTATATAGAGAACTTTTGATTTATAGGACTTTTTTAAGGACTTTTTTTATATTGTACTTAAATTCGTTTTCATCTAAAAGGATATTATTTAAAAGTCCTTTTTCTCTTTTTGTTTCTAAATATATCTACTTTAATTTATTTTTTCAATCTGTTGTTAAGCATTTAAGTACCTACAAAATGCTTAACTTTTCAAGATTTAATAAAATGTTCTACCCTAGGTGATTATCGTCCTGATGGTCTCAAAGTCCTTTTTTTTATTTAAACTAAGAAAACAAAATAAACAAATAGGTAGGTGCATACATATATCTACATACATACTTCACATCGTCAACACAAATTCCTCATTTTTCACACAAAAACGTTCAGTGAGTGGGTTTTCGAAATTACGAATAAAAAAAAATAATCTTCCAACAAGGACACACACAAGACCATCAGGGAACGATGTTAACATTCCAATCAGAGGGAAATTATATATGAAATTCCTCATCAAAGGACACAAATATGCGCAAAAAACAAAATAAAAAAATATAAAACGGGGAGAAAACGAGAAAACAAAGTGTAGAAATTAAAAAAATGTGGAAAAATCTCTCGAATGAAATGAAATTGGATTTGTTGTCTCCGTTTTTGTTGTTGAGCTTCGCAAAGCACTGACCGTCACCATCACCAGTCACCACCCACACTCCACACATACATTATGTCTTCCTCTTTTTTTTTTTTCTTTCTGCTCTGCACAAGTAAGAGTATAATGAATTGACCATGGTTGAAAAGAGAAAAATATAAGTACCAAATGTTTTAAAGATGAAATCCGAAAAAAAAACATATTTAAAGTGAATGCATTTAAAATATTCATAATGGGATTTTGGATTATATTCATTCCTGTTGTATGAGATGAGTCAGTATTCTGGAGGCTATACCTTATGTGTATGCATGGGAGGACTTTTTATGTGTGATGCAAATGCAATATTGTACCACTAGCGCACTGAAGGTATAACGAGGAGTGTAGGTATAGCTTTAGTCTATTTTAATAATATTTTTTAATAGATGATAAGAAGGTCCTACCTGAATGTCCATTATCTTGTGGAAAAGGACGTTTATGGTTTCTCCTGTATGTTTTATGTCATTTTTTTAGAAAATTGCCCCTCCTGGCTAAACGGAGGGGGGGGGGGGGGAGGAATATGACACAATATTTGTTATATGATGACAAAGTAGTATTAGGCCCCATGTATTTTTTGACATATAAATTCGACAATAACACTATATGACACTTTTGCGACATATTTATCTGACATAAAGGGTCCGCCAAATAACTTCTTTTTTTCTTTGAAAATGGGGCAAAACATAGAGTGTAGCTTCGGCGGAGTGGCACGTATCGCCGTCCTATTGAAACCAAATGTTGCCAATATCCTCCTCTTCAATTTTTGTGAACAAAAATTCGTTCAACATGGCCCGATAACGATCGCCATTGACTGTAACGGCCACTCCTTGCTCATTTTCGAAAAATGGCCCAATTATGCCTCTGGACCAAAATCCGCACCAAACAGTGACTCGTTTTGGGTGTATCGGCCTTTCAATGTATGCGTGCGGGTTTTCTGTGCCCCAAATGCGACAATTTTGCTTGTTTACTACCTGCCAAGATCAAAATGAGCTTCATCTGAAAAGATGATTTTTTTGGCAAAATCGGCATCTTCTCTAAGTCGATCGCAGGCCCACTTAGCGAAGCGTATACACAACCATATTCGTTCAGCGGAAGGATAAAACTAATTATCTGTCAAATCAGACATGAGCTAAGTGTTACCATTCACGAAATAAGCACTAGTTGAAAAAAAACGTTAGATGGCGGACCCTTTACTTGTTATCAAACTGTATAGAAACTCCATTTTGTTTCTAAAATGGCGTCGTTAATCCCCGATGTCATTTTTCTTTGCCCGCGCGGTAGAGTGAAATAAAAACATGGACTTTCCTCTGTGTGACGATACGAGGCCACACTTTACGATATAGCACGTTAAGTTACGAAAATCGATATAGTCGAATATTGGGTACGTTCAGTTAAAATAATCTGAAGATCCCCTTTAAACAAACTAGTCCGTTTCGGATCCGTGCACGTGCGCAACAACGTATGGAAGACTTCGCACACGGACCCAAATAATATGGTTCCTAAGAAGTGCGCTTATGGACAAACGTTGACATAATTTTTATTTTTTTTTTAACCTTATACCTCCGGGATTGTAGAGGGCGTTGCTTCTATATATAACACAGGAAAATCGTTCTACATAGGTATTTGTTTATTAACTTAACCGTTTTAAGGCTGTCCTAAGCCAACGCGAATACTTCCGAACGACAAGGAAACTTTCGCCTGTCTTAATTTATTTACATGGAGATTAATGGGAGCACCCATACTGGCGTGATGCGATTCTTCCAACATTATTTAGCCGTCGCATATTCGCGCGAATGTTTCGCGTTGATTTTGAAGAGCCTTTAATCAGTGACTCTATATTAAATGTGTGATGATTGTTAGGCTCGTTGACATTGTTTAATAATTTCCACTTTAACGCGTTTCAAAATAGAGAACAAGCACTTATTATACCATCATGCGGATTATATTCGATTGAATAAATACCATTTCTAAATAATAAAATTTACTAAATCACTCTCTGTTTGTATTTTAGATTAAAAAAAAAAAAACAATACAAAAATATAAATCAAATTCAACCATTGTCAATATTTGAAATATGTATAAACTATCGAAATCGAATATAAATTCATACAATCATACATGTACTTTTCTCGTTTGATTAAATTTGATGCCTATATTATGTATATAGAATGTATTTCTGGCGGCAAAAACAATGACAATTCAATCGAGTGTCATGGTTTTGTTTGAGTTTAAATTTTGATTTACCTTTTATTATTTAAAAATCAAGGCAAGGCGCGCACTGAAGCGGTGAGGAAGTGGAGTGATAGTTGAGTCGCGAGTGGCAGTTTAGTGGTGAACAAGTGGCGTGGCGATGGAGTTGCGGCGAAGTGGTATCAAAGTGATTTAACGCGCACTGCGATGGCAAACTACGTATGGTACCACCGATTCATTAGTTAACAATACCTCTGTTCGTTTACTTTCCAAACCTGCCAGTTTTAGTCCGAAGTTCTGTCAAAGTCCATATAAAAAAATAAAATTGGACCAAAAATGGTAAAAATAGGTAGTTTCGGACTAGTACGTGAACACACCTAATGTCCTCCTCAGAAGATGAAGACGCATCTACTGAACAAAATCCACTACCTCACTTCTCGCTTGCCACTTTAAAATTAAACTTGTTCGAGATAAGTGGCACCAGACTGGCTACACACCACTTGCAAAATACACTTTGATGAGCGCATCTTCATAGGTTCTTGCAATGCCACCTGCCACTTAGTCACCACGCCACTACCATTCAACTAGGTCGGCACTTCGGTGCGCGCCTGGCCTAAGAGAACATTGTTAAAAATTCACACTTTGAACAGGCATTTTGTTAAAATTGGTATGTATTGGTTTTGTTTTATTTTTAATGAAAATAAAGCAATACCAAATGCTTTACATATTTCCAACAAAAAATGAAACTGTCGAATAATAGGCGCGTTCAACGCATATTTGAATTTGCAGAATTCTGAATTTTGATGGAACTTCTGATTGACCAGCTGTCATAAAAAGTTCTGAAAACTCAGATCACAGATTAGCCATATGAAGATGAGAATGTTTCGTACGTTTCACCCTCCAAAACCCATTTGTTTACATTATTGTAATGGGTGATTTTTTAAGAGGTTTAGAACTTTTTTAAAAAAAAAAACACAAAAAATTCGAAAAAATGAATGAAATATTTATTTGAATCGATAGTTTGAACCTTGCAATTTAATGTTTAAAGATAATTTCATGCAAATGTTGACCGCGGCTGCGTCTCAGGTAGCCCATCCGCTGAGTCCAATTTTGGCATGCTCTTTCACACATATCGGCCGGTATCTCACGAATGAATGCATGGATGTTGGCTTCCAGTGCGTCAATCGAAGCGGGCTTGTCCCTATAGACATTAGCCTTGACATACCCCCACAAAAAATAATCTAATGGTGTCAAATCGCACGATCTAGGCGGCCAATTGACCGGCCCGAAACGTGAAATTAACTGTTCACCAAACTCGCCTCGCAATTGCGCCATTGTTTCGCGTGCTGTGTGGCATGTGGCACCGTCTTGTTGAAACCACATATCATGCAAGTCAAGAACTTCCATTTCGGGCAAAAAAAAGTTTGTTATCATCGCTCGGTAGCGTTCACCATTGACAGTAACGCTGCGATTCGCATCATCTTTGAAGAAATATGGCCCAATAATGCCGCCGGCCCATAAACCGCACCAAACAGTGGCTTTTTCGGGATGCATTGGTAGCTGTTGCAATGCTTCTGGCTGATCTTCACTCCAAATGTGGCAATTTTGCTTATTTACGTACCCATTCAACCAAAAATGAGCCTCATCGCTGAACACAAGCAGCGCGCGATGAACATTTCGAACCGAGCACGAATTTTGATAGTAAAATTCAATAATTTGCAAGCGTTGTTCATTTGTAAGACGATCCATGGTTAAATTGCAAACCAAACTGAAGCTGTTTGACAGTGACACAAGGTACTAAACACAAGTCAGTGTTAAACCCAGTGTTGCCAAAACCAAACCAGCTAAAAAATCACCCGTTATTTGTAATTTTTTCCCGCGTCGATGAATAGATGTGAATTGCAACAACAATTTAACCAGGTGTATGAAGATCCCTACTGTCTATGTGTGAGATTTGTATACACACATTCTCATTTTTTATCTGATATATGACAGTTCAAGCTTGTAGGCAAATTAAAATGGCTGCCGGGGATTCTCATCTTCATGTGGCTAATCTGTGACTCAGATGACATCTGGAAATTACTAAGTGATGGCTTGTCTTGTTAGGTGAACATATGGTATAGTATTATACAGATATTAGAAACACGTTTATGTTTATAAACTAAACTTGCTTATAAGAAAAACAAGGTTATACTAAAACTATTGTTTATGCAGACATTTTAATTACAAGAGTTGATATTGACAAGAATTTTTCTTAAACATTTGAAAATTTATCCTTTTCAAAACTTCTTTGTATCCATATTCCATAAATATTGACAGCTTCCAATTTTCCAATGGAATTACTGCAACTGTTTGAAAAGCACCCGAATACTCTGTCAATGTTAGCCATGTTCCTTTAGAGGTGGCGAACTACTTATGAGTAGATGCAAACAATAATCTAGTACTACCAACTACTCGTGCTCTCATGGCGAGGAGATGAGAATTGTGGGAGAACAAATTTTGTGCGTTCCATTCAAAATGGCGAGCAAAGTACTCATGAGTACTTCGCCAGTCGCCATCTCCAAAGGAACACGGCTGTTATGGCATTTGGACTTGATGTGTTATTGCTTGGTTTTGTCTTTATTTCTATCTACATATCTAAGACATTTTCTTTTTAATATCCGTTAAAACGACACATATTCTTTGACCTGACCAAGATGTTCTTACCATCAGGATTGTTTTTAATGACCTAAGTGGCAGTTTTTTTGTTATCTTAACAAAATTTATTGTGGATATGAATTGAATGTGTAAATGATATCGATTCCAGATTTGAATTGATCCAAAAATATCCACTTAACTCGTTTAATTTTGTACATCTCTTGTAGCAAAATCGCTTATTTCCAAAACACAAAATAACCATTTCGTTCATATTTTATTTCTCGCGTCTGTAGGCAGACATCCTTTTCCATCAATCATTAGCCACCAAAATGTTTCCACTTTAAAAAAAAAAAAAAACTCCAACCAAGATATTTTCTCCCCTTTTATGTTCAATGGAGACCCCTCTTTCACAGCACCAACTCAAAACCATCACCGTCATCTTCGACATCGTTCGTGGCGCTGCCGTCGGCCTCGTCAGAGTTGGTTAAACCATCATTACTGGGAAATATTATTGCAGAGATTTTCTTTATTTCACAATATTAGTCACGGGTGCTTTCCATTATTGCTGAATCTGGTGCTGGCAAGCAATATGATGGAAGGCATTTTGTGGTTGAAATTTTATTTTTCTTATCTCACCGTAACCAACCATTTTCTTCAGTCGCAGTCGGAAGAAAATTCGGCCATAAAGACCATACTTTGTCTTTTATTATTCTTGCAACAATGGTGCGGCCATCATCGGGAACAATGTGAAAAATAAAGGAAAATACAAACTCTGTACCTATACACAACTACAACGAAAAACCAACCCATAATCATTCCAGGAATTTGTTATCCCTCATTACGCACAAATTGCTGGTAAGCTTTAAATTTTCCACTGATGTATCATCACCGAGCCTTTGGCATGGGTGTTCGTGTTGAAAAAATAGGATTTACTCGTAATTTTTTTGAAAAAAAAAACAAAGAGGAAAGTTGTGATTTAAGATTAAATAATTTTTGATCGCGGAGACTGGAAACGTGGAATGTAATCATCATTGGAAAATTGACGGTAGCGGTTGATGTTGATGTTTGGTACGATACTATTAGACGGTCAACAACGCGTTGACTCTCTGACGTCAGAATGACGTAAAATACACACGACTTAACAACTTTGGAACAGTATTTTACTTCACTCTGACGTCAGCGAGTCAACCCGTTGCGACCATTTGCGTTGACCGTCTAATCGTAGCTTTAAAAGAGACAATTTTGACTAAGTGCCAGTTTGCTCAGTGGTTTAAATTAGTACCATGACTTTCAGATTTTCCAATAAAATTACGCCTATCTACCAAAATTGGCTGATTAGCTGATTCACTGATTTCTATGACTAACAACTCCTTGATAAAAAATGTTAGTCAACATGGACGTTCGATGAATTGTCAGTTGCCATAATCCTTGATTAAAGGTGATCAGCCCTTGCACTGGTACAGGAATCCATGATCTGTACATAGAATACAGTTAAAAAGCTATCGAAAATGATAGTGATCTTAAAAATGTAGCATTTAGCAGAGACGCATGGTCTTAAAATAACGGGATTTTCATCTCAGTTGGTGGATGAAGGTAAAGTCGGTGTTAACATTGACCGCGATTAAAGGAAAAATCGTGTGAAATGGGAAGGAAAATGTCGACTGCCCCTCGAAATGTAGAGTAAACGCCATAAAACGCAAACAAATCTGTCGATTGGCCTTGATTGTGACAAAATAATTTGTTCAGTTTGACAGAACCCGTCAGTGCAACAATCCGAAAATTCCAAATAAGGTTTCAGTTATTATACCTACAAAACTGATGGCTCCACTGTTCGTCTTCTCACTTGCAGTTTGCAGAATATTACTTTGATGAAAACACTATTTAGCAAACCTCATAGCTCAAAAATTTAATGAAATGGGCTCTTGGAGATATTTTCATCCAATTTCCCGTAAAATTTAAAATCCTCGAGTAATGTACTTGGCTGTCATTTATGAGGATGAATTTTTAAAATGTTCTAACTAACGACGCGACGGGACGCTTTACAAGAAAAAAACAATATTCCAATATGCATACGTCCTTGTCTATTCCTTGTGTGTAACTCTGAATGGCTTTAACTTTTTAATTGCCCGAACTTCAAGGACGCGTGTACCTTCATCGAAAGTTCTAGGGTACGTGTTATACAAGTTGAAGGTATTTAACATGTATCGGTAGGTAGGTACGATCTATAAACCCCGTCATGAAATGAAAATTTACAAACACTTAAAAAGCATAAAGTTCAAGCATGGGACTCTGTCTTTTGTATAATGAATATCAAAAGAGAACTTGGGGATTTCATCAGCATGATTTTGAGCACAAGGACGTCTTGTGTACCTTTAACAAAAAAGAAAAAAATATATAAAAATTATAATATAAATAAATCCCATTGAAATCTACTTGCTTACAGTATGGTTTGCCGAATCAGACAAACTTTAATTTGTGAAAGGCACTCATTTAAACGTCATTTTCTCCGTTGACAGTCAGACAAGAATGAAAATTGTCAAATCCTTAATGTCGAATTCCTTTCAAAAAAAGAATCGATTCTGTTCAGATTTTTTTCTAAACCAAATCGATTATTTTCTGTCAAAACAAATCCTGCGTTTTTAGCAAGATTTCACACCGATTTCCACACATACAATGAAGACTTGACATTTCTATCACGTCAAATTAAAAGTCGCGGAATTTTTGGAAGACGAGTTGTTTATTTTTTGGTTTCAACAAATTCTACATAATTAAAAAAAAATATTCAACAATATTTTCAGTCAAAATAACTACAAAAATAATTAATTGCAGCTGTCTAGTAACACACACAATCACACGAATAAAATTCGATTCACGAATTCCTTTCAATTGACAGACAAGAATCGAATCTGTTCAGAAAAAAATCGATTTCTTTGTTGAAAGGAATTCGCCATAAGATTTTACGCGATTTTAATTCAGTTCACATGCGGACTAAGTAATAGGAGATGCATCACAAAGAAAATGATAAACAATATCCCGATATTCAACAGAGCAATGATGTCATAAGGAATTTTTAATTCACCAAATATACTTACCTAGGTTAACAGAAAGAAGAAACAGAACGTAACCAAAAAATAACACAGGAAACAAAACAAACTATGAAGCACCTACCTACATTATGTACCTACAAGCTATAAATAGACCACAGATTAACGGTATAGCATATAAATTTGCCTCCTCTTCATTTATCTAAAAATACACCATACAACCACATTCATATAATGGACAACAAAAAACCTCCCTATTTTCCATGTACCGTGTTTGAAATAGAGCTTTTTTCATTCATTCGCTTTATGAGTTTCTTACAGAAATAAATAACTCTCTTTTCTCGCAGATGGCAAGCAAAGTTATAAGAACGTTATAACTGTACATTTAATGACCACATGAAAACGTGGTGCTATCGCGTGTTATGATTGGTGGCATCATAACCAACAGAAATTTCACTTTCCATGAGGGAAATAGGTACGTGTTCTTTAGAAAATGTTCAATACGTAACCACGTAACGTATGACGACGTGCAGTATAGCTGTTTGTTTTTTTTGTGAAAATTTAGCATTTATATTGGCATAGGTAATGCTCACATGTTCGTGTGTTCGTGTGCAACTTTACGTCGTACAACGTTACGGTGTGCAACGTTATGATCTGCATACTAGGATGGGTGCGTTCAGTGAAAAAAATCTTAAGATCCCCTTCAAGCAAAAACAAGTCAGTTTTGGATCCGCGCACGTTGATGTTTACACATTAGCCGTGAGTCCCGACACTCACACAATTTTTTTTTTAATTCTAGTTTAAAACCATTTTAGGGTAGACTGGGGGTGAGAGGAATTTATATTAAAAAACAAGATATGCAAATTATAGGTACCTACAGATAAATCAAACTTTTGTAAACAAAGCAGACAATGGCCGCGTTCGGGCAACTGTCCAAAGCTATCCGGTCAATGTATCTAGACTAAAGAAGGCAGCTGTCAAAATTTATGCTCACCACCTGTGAAAAAAAAAATTTTGCATTTGAAGCAAGATTTCACACCGATTTATACATGGACGCACACTATTAAGATTTCACATTTCTAATACGTCAAATTGAAAGTCGGGGAATTTCGGGAAGGTACATTTTTTTTATTGGTAGCAACGGATTGTACATAGCTAAACAAAATATTCAACAATATTTTTTGTAGACATGTTCATAATCTGAGCATCGTTCATGAGGGAACACAAGGGTTGCGATCTGGCAGTGCGGGCAACAATTTGGCCCCGCGTTCTCTGAGTTGTGTAGAAATTTAGCGTGTTGTTCAAACTGAAAGCGGTTTGGGACTGACGGTTAAGATGGGTAAACAACTAATTTCACCAGAGGATATTTGAACGTACTCAATATATGTAATGCAACCGTATCCTAACGTCATCGAGTAATAAGTATAACGTCCTACGCGTAAAACATGAAAAATTCAGATCTTAATTTTCAGATTTTTTACCTAGCCAATCTCCACTTAATGGTTTGACAGATATAGGGGCCAATTTTAATATTTAGTTCGAACCGTAAATAAACTTCAAACTCTAATACAACTCAATATTTCGATCCAGTAAAACGTAAAAAAAATTCAATTTGTATTGACCAAACTCCCTTTCTTGTTCCAATTTGATTTTTCACACTTCTCACTAGTGAATACAACGAAAAACATTTATTTTATTTTTCTGACAACTCAACCTGTCAACGGATCGACCAATTTTTGGTAAAGAAACATCTGCCAATGCCAACCAGTGTTCAACGGAACAAAACATTAAGGGTATATTAATATACCTATGTATATAATATTATTAAGTTTCCGACGAACGTTTCATGAATGCCAATTAGAACATTTTTCGTAAATGATGTGGTAAACCAATCAGCTGATATCATCTAACGTCATATTCCCATTAAAAAAAGTTTTCTACATTTACCATCTTCGTTTACGACTCAAATTCTTGTCGCAAAGTGTCTTATACAAATTTTGACAGTTTGTTTACGACATCGTACCTAAATTTTCCGACGTTTACGATGTTTACGATAGTTTCCCGAGGTTGCATGAATGCCCTTGTTGTCAGAAACGTCATTGTAAGATCAACTATTATTATCTGACATTGTGAGAGCTTTGACAGATCTGAGAATATTGTACGATCTGACAATCTATTGTATTTATATTGGATTTACACGACTGACAATTCGGCAGTATTTCTGTCAGCAAAATGGCAAAGGAATGAATTGGTCTATTGTTTTGCCTTTTTTACAAACAGAAATGCAGAAAATATTTCATTCGGGTAAATCCAGTATTATCTTCATAAAATCCACCTTAATCATCGCTATTGCCTTGAAAATAAAATTTGCTTCAGGCTCGGCAAGCATGCTTTCACATTCATAAATATGCTTGATATACAAGCAAAAAATATGAAAACGTTTTAAAATCCATCCCACATGCTTGACAAGCCTCTGGATAGAGCGTTCACATTATTAAAATCAAGCCAATCATGCTTGTCAAACATATTTGAGAATGTGAATGCTGAATGGGCCCTTCTATTTACCTTCAACAGAGACAAAAAAAGAGAAACAATTTTCAACACACAGGGGGATCGTATAATAACAACGCCACTGTGCTTGCACTACCACCACCTAATGCTCCATGAGTTAAGTGCAAGTAGGTAGTGGTACATACAGGTGCGGTGGATTATCAAAATAGAGCAAGTCAGCAAGTTCACCTCACCCACTTCTGCATCTGCAATTGGCAATCGGCACTCCGTAGTTCTAGTTCATGATAGTCTTTGTTTAATTGTTAGATAACCGCGATCGTTTTGCAAATTTTAAATTATTTTAAATATTAATGTTCAATGTGCGGTTGAAATAGTGCAAAAATAATGTTAAGTAAGTGATAAGGTTTACATTAATAAAAAAATTCAATCAATTTGAAAGCTTAATGAAGTGTTTTTTTGCAAAATAATTTTAATTATTTGATTTCGAATAGTCTATTAGTATCATTTTCAGGTTCATCGCATCGCGTCGCGTGCTCAGTCGGTCTCGGTAGTGAAAGATAAAGCAACGTATGGTAATTCTTCGGCGGCAAAATTTGAAAAATTGAATATGTTTTTAAAAGTCGGTAAGTAATTTAATTTTCAATTTGCAAATTTTGCTTTTACGGATTTATATATACGAATTCTATTTTGATTTGTTAGAGAATTAAATACAGGACTGAATTTTGAATGATTACTCAAAACCTATAGGATGCATTTATTTTTTTTGTTTATCACGGATAATTGTGAAAAAAAAGACACCTAGAATTTTAAAATTAAATTCACATACATTTAGATATTGAAGAATTCAGATGACAGCTAGGTACATAATGTAGGTATTTCATTGCTCAGTATTGATCTAAAAACTTTTTTCAGAATTTTTTTTTCAATTAAATTCTAATACCAATTAAGCCCATTTTTTCAGTTCATAGCTAACTCGGAGTTAAACCAGACTTAGATGAAGCTGCATTCATACATAAATTAAAAGAAAGATGCTATTGAAACCAAGGAAAATGAATGTTTGTGTAGAGTTTTGTTTTGAGGTCAAATATTTCCTTAAAAATCCCTCAATGAAGAATGGCTGATACATTTTAAATAATATTTTGAACTAAAATATTCGAAAATATTTTTTGGATTTGTTAATTTTTGTGTACTAAAATAATACTTCCTATACCTACAACTAAACTATGGTTTTGGTAGGTGGCATAGATTATAGGCTCCCAAAACTAATTTATTTCCTTTAAAATCAGATAAATAAGTTAACAATATTCTGATTTTGTGTTCGCATACATAAAAGCAACAAGTTCGGGTGACCCAATCGTGAATTTTATTTTTGTTTATTTTAAGTCAATTTCTTAGAAAATTGCCCGTGCCTTCTTACTGGGAGGGAAATGAGACCTTCTGCTCAGATTTTTTCACACTTGTGCACCATATTCATTTCGAAAAATTTTGCATACCTATGTAGGTACCTATTTTATATACTAATGTAATATCAGCTTAAAAAAAAAATAAATCCTGAATACCTCCCAGCTTTCATCTTTAACTTTTACTGCATCATATAGAAAACCATCTGCTCTAAGAACAAAAACCAACCACTGTAAATAAAGCCAAATGCTACTTTCTTTTCTTTCCTTTTTTTTTGGTTTGTTTGTTCCTAACACATCGCACTTTTTCACAAGAAGAGTCGAAAATTTTTTTCTTTTATTCTTTTCAAATAATACTTTCTCTTCATCATTCCATTGCAACGTCATTACCCAACTTAAATAAATGATTATCCTCTGTGAGCGTCTATGCTATCGCCATCAGCACTCTCATTCACAGAGAGTCATCAATTGTGCATTTAAAGGATATAGAACAGAAGAGTAGAAAGCATAAGAAAATAAAAAAAAAAAAAAAATACACAGATCCTCCTAACTCCTTTTTTCCTGAGTAAATAATTTGAAGGAAAAAAACCTCAACTGATGCATTCTGTTTGTAGACTCCCTGTGTGTGTGTGTGTGCTTCAATTCTTTCAAACACAAACCGGATGTCACTTTTGTTGACATTTCATTTATTTTGGTTCCCATTTTGTTTTCAAAAGTTGACTTAACTCTTTTGTGTATGGGTATGTGTCTGGGTTTGTTAAGAGATCTCCCTTCTAGCCGTTCCACTTGTCATTTCTTTCTTTCGTCTAAACTGCAAATGGGTCTTAAGTTCTTAAGGTCTAGATATGCACAACTTTGTTTGCTGTTTTTGTTTTAATTCTCGCCTCAAAGCGAACGACATTAATTTATGTATTTTAATTTCACGAATTAAATGCAAATTTGTGTCTATGTATACCTATAGGTATGACATTTCTGTGTGTAAGAGTCAATAGCCATTCCCGTTTCAAAATTAAAATAATATCTTCGTTGCATTTTATAATAAAGTTGCAGGTATTTCATCTACTTTCTTCAAGAAATATTAAACTTTTTGGTTTAAGAACTCTTGAATCTTTTAATTAGGCAATAAGAAATGCATCAAAAAGAATAATCAGCAATGCAAACTCGTCTATTTTGCTTTTCAAACTCTATGTATTCCAGCTCTCATACTATCATCCAACATCAACCTCCCTCATAAGCCCATAATTTGAGCCAACAAAAACACAAACAATCTCTCATTAAAACTTTTAGCCATGCAAAGATAAGTGAAACACATTGTGTTCCATTTAAAAAGATCCTGCATATGGTTAAGGACTTTATCCACATAATACGCAAACATTCGTCGTTTTCTTTCATCTTTTCGAGAATTTATTATATTTCCATAGCTGAAGAAATTTGGTAGGTAGGACTGTATACTTAGATAAGTTTGCAAAAATTTCTGTGCTGCATTTAAAAAGTAATTCATTTTTCGGTTTCGATGAAAATTTTATTTCATTTTAAAGTTAAAAATAATGTGAAAAACAATATCATTCAAATGGCCGCCTCGGGAAGATTCACATCATGCGATTCTTTTGAGGTAATTTTTAATCACTTTTTCGCACATTTCGGGTGGTATCTCGGCCATAACTTGAGTAATATTGGTTTTTAACGCGTTTAGAGTTCAGGGATTATTCGTCTTTTGCGTAGCCACACAGAAAAAAAATCTAACGGTGTCAAATCGCATGATCTTGGTGGCCAATTGACGTCGCCAGAACTTGAAATTACGCGATCAGGAAACTTTTCACGCAATAAAGCCATAATTGGTCGTGTTGTGTGGCTTGTTGACTCGTTCTGTTGGAACCACATATCGTCCAAGTCATGATCTTCAATCCCCGCGCCGGCCAAAAAAATCGGTTATCATACGACCAATTGCTGCGAACGCCGGGAAATCGATAAATTCGGATCATCAGCAACACTTGCATTTGCAGCAGCAATATTTTCGACTGAGTGTGCATTACGATGATGTACAGGCTTTACGACATCAGTAAAGCTTCCACTCTATTTAAATTTCTTCAAAATTTTACCGATTGGTTGCTTAGTCGTAGTCGATTTGACGACCATAATCATCGCGTAATGCGCGAAAAGTCGCTACGTTTGAATCGAAACTTTAAGTAAGTTTTAATAATTTTAACGCGTTGTTCGATTGTTAGGCGCATTATCGTAAATGACAAACATTCAACTAATATTATGACACTTCAAATGACAGCTGAGTTTGACAGTTGTCAAATGCCAGCGCTACCAACTTGAAACCACAAAATACAGGACCCTGATTAATCAACTAACAATTGAGACCCGAACACAAGTTATTTGGCTTAATTTTCGTTGAATGTTAAAAACAAAATGGCGCAAAATTTTAAACATTTAAAACCTACTCTAAATCATTTTTAAATTCGACGCCGACTCTAAAAATGAGTTTTAGAATGAGAGTCGACGCTTTGATAATTTTAAACTATATAAAGTATACTTTAACGCTAAAGCACTCGTCTAACTTTAAAAGCAGCAAAATGCTTCTCTATCTTTTTTAAAGTATACTTTATCCATTCAATGTTTGTAATTTTATAACAAAAATATAAATAAAAATGTTCGATGAAGATTTTAAGCATGTAAATCAACAATCACGAAAACTGTCTTAGCTTTAATTTGTGGTGCATGCACCCAGTAACCATTACCACGACAAAACAACACCATCTCCACCCCCCGATACAATAGACTACGACACCAAACAATATACAATACAAACTTGTATTCGGTCCATATCGGTCCGGTGGTACATAGTGTTGGACTACCATATCGTGGCAAATCATTTTCTGCTCACAAAATCGCCCGTCATCTTAGCTGGAAAGGTGAAATAGCTATAGGGGAGTTAAAAAAAGAAAAAAAAATTACAAACAAATTTGATTTTCAAAGGGGACACCCGGATTTGAACCGGGGACCTCTCGATCTGCAGTCGAATGCTCTACCAAAAATCATAACAAAACCCTACAAATGCGCTAAAAACCCTACAAATGCGCTAAAAACCCTACAAATGCGCTAAAAACACTTCATTAGTTAGAAGAGTTGTTTTAAGTGTTTAAAATTAAGAAAAGGTTAGACAAGGGCTCGCAACTAAACGACTGCGTTAACTAGAGTCGGTTTTATTCCTTAAACGAGGACTGTTTAAAAATTTGCGCCAATGGCTCAAAATTTTAAACGATTTAGGGTCAGTTTCACAGTCGACACTTACCGGAATAGGTGGCACTTAAGTGTCCCATATTAATGTTCGGTTTCACAAATATTTAACAGGCTTTTAAATTTTTAAATGACGTATTTTGTATGGAAAAAACGTAATTTTAAGATTTAAAAGCCTTTAAATAGTTAAAAGGGCTTTATGAAATCGGCCATAAGACTTTAGGCTAAAGTTTCATAGCCAGCATAAGTGGAACTTAAGTCACCAACATCGTAGACTTAAGTGCATCTTATTCAGGTAAGTGTGCACTGTGATATTGCGCCTTAAATCTTTCACATTGCCCACTTAAGTGCCACTTTTCTGACTGTGAAACTGGCCCTTAGTACGAGGTTAAAGCATTTTTAGTTTGATTCTAGGTTAAAAAAAAAAAAGATTTTCCAAATTTTAAAGGACTAACTATATTTTTAAAATTTTATTAAAATCACCAAATGCCTTTTTCATATTCTTAGTAACATACTAACTCCATATGACATTTTGACAGTGAAAAAAGTGAAAAGGGTATGTTTCCTTACTTTTTGCACTAAATGTCACTGTTTTAGGCGTGTTCAGCTTGAGTTTATCAAGGAAATAGATTTAAGTATCATACTAGTTAAAAATTGTTTAAAACTATGCACATTTAATATTAGAGTTTAAAAGTTGGTAAATTGTTAACATCAGGCTGTTTTTAATTTTGTACACAAAACAGTTTAAAAAAAAAACCCATAACCTTATAGCAACAAACTCAAGAGTACAAAACAAAATATATTTCAAATCGATCAATAAATTAGGTATGGTTTCATATAACCTGAGGGCATCAGTTTGAATCCTTCCTTAATCAACGAAACCTCTAAAAAAATAATCTTATACTAGTTTCTTATTTTTTTCTATCCAAGCACTTTATTTACGTTTTAATTATTGTTATTAAGCTCTTTAAAAAACAGAAACTGAAATAGATTCCTTGCTAATTTCCAAATGCCAAATTAAACAAAAAAAAAAAAAATCAAGATTGTTTGTGCTTTAGCTGAACTCCTGCTGACCCATTAAAATCGTAAACTGCTCTCCATTTTTGCTAAAGTTGTTGTGTACTTTATTTTTGTTTTCGTTCTTAAGTATTGTTCAAAGGATTATTTTTGCGTGAGTTGAGCATTCTTTTGTCCAGCCAACATCTATACACCACCATCGACACAAAACAAAAAAAAACAAGACCTCTCTTTCTATTAATCCTTTTATTTTGTTTTCCTTCCTATACCAAGGTGGTTGTGGTCATCATGATGATGGTTTCGCTTTGCATTGTTGGGAAGGTTTTTTGGCTGCCAGAACAAATTTCCGTACATTTTGTGCCAAATTGAATAATTCGAGGAGGATTATAAGTTTTTTCTGAGTGTAGTAGTCGTCCAGAATACTACCAATTATTCTGTTTTACGTAGCACATAATCGAGTGAAAATGAACAACATAATCGAAAAGGGTACGCACAGTGGTTCGGTTTGTATGGGAGAGCGGAAAAAAGTCTGTTTTATCTGAACGGTTCAACGGATTTAAATGAAATTTGGCAAACATGTTTAGATTAGTCTTATTCATATTTGGTCAAAATTTGGTTGAAAAAAAATAATTAGAAACAAAGTTATTGACATTTTTCAAAAATTTGAGGGTTTTGATGTTTCTATGGGAGAGCGGAAAAAAAATCTGTAACATCTGAACCGCTTAACGGATTAAGATGAAATTTGATTCGCAATTTAAAATTAGTCTTATACACATTTGGTCAAAATTTGGTTGAAAAAAAATAATTAGAAACAAAGTTATTGACATTTTTCTAAAATTTGAGGGTTTTGATGTTTCTATGGGAGAACGGAAAAAAGTCTGTAAAATCTGAACTATTAAACGAATTTTAATTAAATTTGACACACATGTTAAGATTAGTCTTATACATGCTTGGTCAAAATTTGCTCAAGAAAAAATTATTAGAAAAAAAGTTTTTGACATTTTTATAAAATTTGAGGGATTTGATGTTATATTTAAATAATTTTTTTTTTAGTAAAATCTTAACTTTTTATTTTGAACAAAATATTATTATTAACTATGTATATTTTAATGTATTGAATTCACTATATATGTTTGTTATTATATTTCACTTCACTTTCACTTATTGGTTGATCAAAGAATAAAAATTTTTCTTACACACCTTGCACAAATGCTCAATAACTCAATACTGACTTTTTTTTTTAATCCTTTATATATATAGATTTAAGTTAGAGATTTTATTCTAATAAGCCATTACTAATCCTTACAGGTAATAAAAAATTACGCAATACACAACAAAAACAAAGCAATAAAACTTAAAAAAAAAACACCTTTTTAATTTTTACCTGCCCTACTTTTAGCGAAAAATAAAAAAAAAATAAAGGATTATCCCTAATCTTTTTCTTTATTATGTATTAAGCTCTATCATATAATTCAAAATATCATAAAACTATATCATTTTTCGTGTGTTGTTTTCAAGAAAATTGAGTTGAAAGTTGAAAAATTTTCCAGGCAGAAATAAATGGTTTTCGCAAAAATCGAAATTCTCAGACCTGGGTCAATGTATTAATTTTGTTTTATTTTTAAAATAAAGTTTGACATTTTTTCTTAAAAAAATGGGCTTAATCAGTTCATTCTGACAATTAATACCGAAGAAATCAAACTTTTTGGTAAACACCACCGTCAAGATGGAGTTTTTTGAAATCCGATTTAGTGAAACATTTTTGAGCATAACTTCCACATCTGCACGTATCTGCAGCTGATTTTTTCTGTGCTTTAACATGAGTGTATGGAGCATATGGTGGCATACTTACTTTCTTGGTATCTTTTGGAGCTGTTTTTTTAAATCAAAAAGTTTAAAAAAAAAGCATTTTTTCTTAGTACTTAAGCTTCAGGCTACTTATAGAAGGTATCTTTTATAAATAATCAATATTTTTTTTTATTTTTAGATAATCGAAAATAGACCAATTAAATTATTTAAGAAGCTAGAGAATTTATCTACAGGAACTTCGGAAAAAAACATCTCAAAATTTGTTGAAAATACGGTTCGCGATTTGAGTAAAATTATTTTTCAACTTTGAGGGCTTGTAAATCAGAACATACAATATATATGTTAAAAAATACTTTTAAATCATACGCTCGGGTTATCTAAGAGTACTTAAACATAAAGTTTAAAACGATAGACATGACTTTTTCAAAAGACTTTTTTCCGCTCTCGCACCACTGTGGTACGTAGGTATATGTTCGTGATTGTGTTACAAAAATGTATTGTACAATTGTATTGTATTGTATTGTATTGTATTGTATTGTATTGTATTGTATTGTATTGTATTGTATTGTATTGTATTGTATTGTATTGTATTGTATTGTATTGTATTGTATTGTATTGTATTGTATTGTATTGTATTGTATTGTATTGTATTGTATTGTATTGTATTGTATTGTATTGTATTGTATTGTATTGTATTGTATTGTATTGTATTGTATTGTATTGTATTGTATTGTATTGTATTGTATTGTATTGTATTGTATTGTATTGTATTGTATTGTATTGTATTGTATTGTATTGTATTGTATTGATAATTACCGATCAACTGACGAATCCGAACTTGTGTGGATTTCTGGTCAGTTTGCCGGTTACTTCTTGCGATTTTGCGTGAATAGGAATGTGTGCAAACGAACTTCCGAGACAGTCTTCAGAATAGCTCCGACCTGAAATCGCGAAGCGATTCGTTAGATTAAGAACCATTGAAGTAATTTCGACATTCGTAAAATATCATTAACTCAAACCTATAACATAAACTTGTTGGTACCACACTTGTTGTTTCATTTAAACAATTTAAAAGCACGTTGGTTAATTTTCTTTAAATCGACATTTTAAAAACCATTTCACGTTAAGGTCAGTGGTAGGTATGTATGTACAGTCGACTCTCCCTGAGTCGTATTTACATTTCAAATGGGAACCTGTGCAAACTACTCTAAAAATTAGTTGCGCAAAATTTTAGACGATTTAGTAAATTGATTCAAAATAGCTTTTATCGGCCTTTTGTCCATAAAAATTGGCGTTTCGTCCCGGCGATCTCACTTGGACTCATCAGTTGACTAGTGAGTGCCTTGTCAATATGCAATTTTTATTAAGTTCAGTTCAACTTACATGAACTTTTTGACAAAAATCCAATGTGAACTATATCCAACAAGATTAAAATTCTTAATCATTAAGCTGGAAATTTTGCCCAGGGCCAGGCTTTGTTTTTATATGAAGGTTTTTATAATACAAATTCGTATTAATTAGTAAATTGTTAAATCATTTTTAGTATGATACTAGGTTAAAAAGAGGATTTTGCTAATTTTAAACGAGCTTAACATGATACTATCTCTTAACATTTTCATCATCATCATCATCGGCTCGACAACCGGGGTCCGGTCCTGGCCTCCTTCAACAAGTCTCTCCACCCATCCCGGTCTCGAGCCGCCGCCTTCCAGTTGCGCACCCCAAGGCTCCGGGCGTCCTGGTCTACGTCATCTCTCCAGCGCAAGCATGGTCTACCACGCTGTCGTCTACCATAGAATGTACCGCAAAGAACTTTCCGAGCAGGTTCATCTTCGCTCATGCGAGCTAGGTGCCCTGCCCACCGGAGTCTACCGAGCTTAATTTTTGTCACGATATCCGCTTCAAGGTAGATTGCGTACAATTCATGATTGTACCGTCTCCGGAATCGTCCTTCCTCACATATGGGGCCAACAATTCTCCTGTAGACTTTTCTCTCGAACGCGGCTAAGAGGTCGGAGTGCCTTTGGTAAGCACCCAAGTCTCGGATCCATATGTGAGTACTGGCAGGACCATGGTCCTGTACAGCAGCAGTTTTGAAGTTATGGTGAGATTTCTGGATTTGAAGAGCTTTGACAGACTATAGTAGGCTCTGTTGGATTTGAGAAGCCGCCCGCGTATTTCTTTTTCTATATTGTTATCGGCTGCTACTATTGACCCAAGGTATTTAAAGGATTGCACCACTTCAAATTCGTGCTCCGCTACCTTGATTGTTTGACCAACTGTTCCTCTCATTAACATTTTACTAAAGTCAAAATCTCAAGATTGCTGTTTTATCTTTTTAACATATTACTAAATCCATATGTCACTTTTACATAGAAAAACTTTAAAAAGATCTGTTTGCTTACTTTTTTGCACGAAATGTCACTGTTTTAGACGCGTTTAGGTTGAGTTTCGTAAAAAAATATGTTTAGTATGATACTAGTTAAAAAGTGTTTAAAAATAAGAACATTTTAATAAAGAGCTTTAAAGTTAGTAAAGTGTTAACTAGTATCATGCTAAGACCTTGTTGCAATATTATTACTTGAATTTAAAAGAAGATTATGATGACGGAACTAATATACCACGACTAAGGATTATACGAATCCAATTATTATAAACTGAACAAAAAAACGAATTTAATTATTAATTATTAAATTTGTGCAACCGGCACACGCGAAGGTAAAGATCGAATTGACGAACTGTCAAACGATCAACCAAAGACAAGAGATAAGAGAGAAGACACGAATATTGCAACAACACTGCAACAACGATGCAGCCAACCGGCTAGTCAGCTGGGGGTGGGTTCGTCGAATTAAGAAGATGTTATGTATGTATACACGAGAGGTGGAAAAAAGTAATCGAATTAATTTTATTAATATCCAATTGTTGATGATTTAAAAAAAGGAATCGAATTAAATGTAGGTAGGTAAATACAGGGGCGTACTTACGCTACAGGGTGGGCGCCAGGAAACTGTTGAGGGTCGTTTGCCTTAACCGGGAATCTGAAATTCGTCTTCAAAAATATGAAGGAAACGCAAATATTTTTATCCCCAATGGGAAGTTTAGAAGTTTATTTTAAAATATCTGGGAAACCTTGGCTTGCGCCTGGATTAAAACCCAGAATTTTTTCGATAAAAAGATGAGTACAAAAATGAATTATTGTCCGAAGAACAATCAAAAGAAAAAAATGAAACAAAGAAAAATTACAAAAACAAAGACCGTAAGAATGGACCGCTACTACTCGGTCCCGAAATAAAACGGATAAAGAAAACTACTTTAAAACTGGGTCACGAGTCCCACAAAATTACAGGGATTAAACCGAATGAAACAAGGGCCAACCGAATCTTATATTTTCACAACTTATGCCACGAATTAACCACTAAATAAACACTCTACTTATCTTTTCTTATCCAACTTATTCTTTTTCCTTTCTCCTTCTTTCCTCACTTCTATTCGCCCCGTTCTGGCGACTTCAAATTATAATTCCTCTTTCTCCAAATTATTTCCTCCACCGAAACACTTTCAAAATAAATTATAAAACCTAAACTCTTTTTAACAAATTCAAATTTATCATTTATTTTCAACTTTTTTTTTCTTTTCTTTTAAATTTCTCGAATTTATAAAAAAAACCTCTATCGGCTTAACTGGTCAACCAAGAAGTGGTTGGTCATGCGTAGCCTATTCGTCTTCCTTGGCCCCTCTCTCACTCACACACTCACACTCTCAAACAAAAGCTTTCGTGGAACTCGGTTGCGGTACCACTCCGACGTTGAGTTCCATCGAAACTCTCTATCTCTCACACATTCAATGGATTCCCCAAGTTGTTGGCGTTCTTCCAAAACTTGACGAATCCTCGGCCGAATTCAGACTTATTCACAATAACTATTTTCGAGAAAAGCAAAAGAATACAAAAAGTTGAAAATATTATTCTGAGCATTTTCTCAGCTACTCTACTCAATATAATTTTTTGAAAATGTTTCGAAGAAGGAGCCTACAATTTAATATCGATTTTCTTAACATATTGAGGAAACGAAGGAGGAAGGCAAATACTCAAATTAACTAATTATTGCGCAATCTACTATTCAGTGGACCCTTGTGCAGATTTGGGGAATTGGGGACTAGCGTTTAGCGTTCCATTCTTTTCTGCGGTCGATGTTAGATTAAGATTAAATTTATATTTTAGGATGGGCTTATAGCCATGATTAAAAAAGAAAGTTAACTTTAGGTTGGTTTAATGATATTGTTGTTGTGTTGTTGTTTAGGTAATCTCCACTTTAAGTGTACGTGTATGTTTCGTTCTGGCGTCTTCTCTGAATATTGTTATTTGTATTATGAGCTTCCTCGCTCTCTATATAGATGGCGTGTGAGTCTCCAGCCCATCCGCTGGCTCAACACGGTCGAGTCAAGTGTTACCTACTTTGTCATCCTCTCCGAGTCACCCTTAAACTCCCAGAGGACGACGGACTCAAAATGGGGGTCGAAAAATAGGAATGGTTGGGATGGAGGGGAAAACAGATATCAAGGGTTAGACCATGACCAAACAACATGGTCAGAAGAAGGTTTTAAGAACCAATTAAAGAATGGTTTTGTTGCGGTAAATTTTACCGTAACAACCTTAACATGAGGTTGTTTAAAATGTTGCTATAGTATCTCTATAGGTACTACATTGTCATTTAAAACAATACAAAGTGTATTTAATGTAAAGTTTCACAAGCTTAAAACTAACCATAAAACACCCGACAATCCACAATAAACCAACACCTTTCACAGGATCTCTTGTAAATTGCAACATAAAAGAATAAACTATGTCAGCAGGTAAAGCAAAAAAAAAAAACAAAAAAAAGAAAACTGATGCAAAAGCTATTATACTGATTATTTTCACTGAGGTGAATTTTACAACAAAACAAGGATATGTATACTACTATTGAAAAGCATCATTTTCTATTGTTGACTGAGATGAATAGAAAGATCAAATGCTGGTTGGTGTTGATGTTAACCATTGAATGCGATTTATCTTGTTACAAAATAGAAAAATAAAAAAACATAAAATCAACAGATAACCTCTATACTTTATCTACATAAATATATAAACAAAAAAGTACCTATATATCCTTGAAGTGAGTAATGAATACGAATTTGTTTCTGTTTATTGTTTGCAAAAGCATATGCAACTGAAATGTATGTTTTACAACAATGCAGAAAAATGCACTGCATATGGAATTATACCTACCTACCTACCTATGGAGTTCTATCCTTTGAAATATTTTCTATTTTCCTTTTCCAAGAAGACTTCTTGTTAACTAGGTTACCTAAACCTACCCCTACCAACCTACCTATTCCTTCTACTCTTTTTGTTGTTTGCATATAAATAAATGCATACCTACCTAGTTTGTTTGTAAATATAAAGAAGAAAGACAAATTAGTAGATAGAAGTAACAATATTTGCGAAAAAATTGTATTCTTAATTTTTTGTAAATACAGGGTGTTTTTTTTAGATGTGTGGTTTTCAATCTGGCCTTTTCCTTTTTTCGGAGTTGATCTTTTTGACAGCTGTCACTTGATTTATGCTTAGTTTGGTTTGCCATTTTAAAATAAATAGCCGAACGACCATCAAGCGCGTCGCACGTTCGGTGAATGGGTCCAAAACGAGATGGCCACCGATCCCGATTTTCACAAGAAAATTTTGTTCAGCGATGAAGCTCATTTTTGGTTGAATGGGTACGTTAATAAGCAAAATTGTCGTATTTGGAGTGATCATAATCCACAAGCCATTGTTGAGACGCCGCTGGCGCCGTTATACATCCTCAAAAAGTCACTGTTTGGAGTGCTCTATGGGCAGAGGAATCATTGGTCCATATTTCTTGAAGAATGAAGCCGGCCATAATGTAACAGTCAATGGGGAACTCTATAGAGCCATGATTAATGACTTTTTCGTGCCTGAATTGGAGGATGTTGATGTGGACGACCTTTGGTTCCAACAAGACAGTGCTACACGCCATACAGCCAACGAAACAATCAATTTATTGAAGGAAACTTTTGGTGAGCGCGGCCTCGAAGATCGTGCGATTTAACACCGCACCGCTGGATTATTTTTTGTGGGGTTATGTGAAGTCGCTTATCTACGCAGATAAGCCCGAGACGATTGACGCCTTCGAAGAGAATATTTGGCTCGTTATTGCTGACATACGGCCCCAATTGCTGTAAATAGTGGTCGAAAATTGAGCCTCTCGACTTGAATTTATTCGAGCCAGCCGAGGCAGCCACTTGCCCGAAATCATTTTTAAAACATAATGGCAAACCCTTGTCTTTATAATAAAGCTAAATTCTTGGCCATAGCATTACGGCACACACGTCTAAAAAAAAACACCCTTTATAAAGCATACCCAATTCATCTTGTTAGCCCTAATTGGTTAAAAAAAAAAAAACAAATTTGAACAAAAAAACATACAAAGTCTCCAAAGTTTTTTCTTTGTAAACTCTTCAAGACAAGTTTTCTTTTAATTTGGCATAGGTACATGCAAAGCTTTTTTTTCTTAAATTGGTAGGTATATCTTCATAAAAATTAAGTGCATAACTAAGTACCTGGATCTTTGTTTTATGAATTAAGGCTCCAAGAAACGGTAAGAAACCTTTTAAAAACTTTGAAAACACATAAATAGTTACCCCTCTTATACCAAGTTGTTTCAATAGTTTTATGTGAGAAGAAGAGAAGACCATAATCACAATTTGACCCCTGAGATAGGATAGGAAACTAGAGCCTTGTAGGTACCGTACAAGTCGATTTTCTAGTCATACATCATACATTCCCTTGGCCCAACCACTTCGTACCATGAAATACTTAAAATACAATTTCCTGAAAAGTTTAAACATTTTTGTATTGCATTTCTTCTCAAATTTTAGAAATGACAAAAATTATTTTCTTTCCCATCAAAACTATAAAAAAAATATGCACGACTGGGTCGCACGAACTTGCTCTTATGCGCGACCACATTGTGGTTCTATAGTCTGAAATAAATTAGCTATAGGAGCATATATTTTATCCATTTGCCAAATCTTAGTTTAGTTTCAGGTGGTATTATGTGAGTATACAAAAATTAACAATATAGCCTAGTGTTGCACATATGCAATATGCATATAAGGAAATTATACTATTTAAACTGGTAAATTGCTTAAATCAACAAAATTAGAAAGAAATTGATTAAAATACTTTGAATCCGTTTTAACCCAACGCGATGTACACCATCTGAATTCTTATATAAATCTTTATTTATGAGAAAAAAATTTTGAAAATCGTAGGAGCGGTTTTAAAAATAATTAATTTTTTATACACAAAATTTTGTTAACATTTTTGAGAAAAATAATTGGTACGCCAATTTAAAGCATTTATTAATGTTGCGTTAAAAATTGAACTTCACAAAAAAATCTGCTACCAGTTTTCAAAATATCGAATTTTCAAAAAATAATTTTGATTTTTTTTTAAAAAATCCAAAAATCATTTTTTAGAAAATTTTGATACGCACTTTTATTTATATTTGTTACAAGCTTCTGTATAAAAAATCTAATTTTATTCGGTTGATCAAATGTTGAGATAGTCGAAAATCAAAGAAACCGTTCTATGAGAGGTACTGTTAATAAACCTAAAATATAAACTTTAAAAATTTTAAATGATAGATCGTACTAATTTTAACACACAAAAAAACTTTTATGAAAATCGTAGGAGTCGTTTTTGAGAAACAAAATATTTTTCTTAACGGTTTTTTAACATTTGTATGGGAGGCACCGTTATTTTTGGGTACTAGAATAATTTTTGTCAAAAATCTTCTAGATAAAGTTAAAAAACTGCTATTTACCAAGTTTAATAAAAATCGACCAGGTCGTTTTTGAAATATTGAGTTTTCAAAAAAAAATATTAAAACTTTTTTTAAAAATCTAAAAACTATTTTTTTGAAAATTTTGGTACACAATATTATTTAGAATGTGTCAATACTTCTTCATAAAAAAATTGATCAGAATCAGTTTAACCGTTTTCGAGAAAAGCGAAAATCAAAAAAATGGTTCTTTGGGAGGTACCATTAATAACCATTTTTCGGAACCATTTTTTTTATTAAACGGCAACTTATAACTATTTAAATTTATTTAGTTCTCAAAAACAAATTCGGTAGCGCTGGATTTGAGAAAAATAAGTTTTTCCTTTTTGGCCAAGAAATTTTGTATGACTGCTACTGTTAATTTTGGTCTTAAAAAAAAAGAGAAAAAAACGGGTGGGGGGAATGTCCAAAAAACGCTAGGTACCAAGTTTAAAGAAAATCGACCCATCCGTTTAGGCTGTAGTCGAACCGACAGACAGACAGACAGACAGACAGACAGACGGACGTTTTTGCGAGACCCACTTTTTTTGACTTCTCCATCATCGTAATGTAAAGTTTGATCAAAATCTCGAGTTCGATTTTTTGTACGAATCCATAACTTCCCATATAGTACCTATATCGCAAGTAAAAACTAAGCTGCTTTCAGTTTTCTTCAGAGAATTAAAAATGTTCAAAAAAGACCACCAACCACCAAGGAATAACAAAAATCTCATTCATATTCAATCATCAGACAACCATAACCACCTGACGATAAAGCTTGTTTTTTTTTTTTTTGCCTTCTCTTTGAATCACTATGCATTTTTACGAAGGTAATTTACATCGAAATCGTGCTAAAATCTCCATCTGTCTCTTTTAGCCTTCTTTCGTTTTTTTTTTTTTTGTTGGTCTACAGTTGATACCGCTTGACGATGGTGGATGAAATCGTATTTTAAAGAAAGGGTTCAAATTGGGAGGGGATATGAAGAATTAGTGTTTAATGATTTAAGCATTTAGAAACAACAAAATCCAAAATTTAGTGTGATTTTTTAATCAACAAACAATTTTTTTTCCAACAAAAGAAGTTTCGTAATATTAAAAAGAAAAACAAACAAATATTTTTACTAAAATCCAAAAATTCTTCCCTCAGTTCAACTAAGTGAGTTTGACTGTACTTTCAAGTCGAGTTATAGTCCTATGTTTTTGACTTCCTTTTTTCCTTAGACGGAAAAGAAAAATCCATCATTTTTGGTTGCTTTCAGCCGGCCGGCATTATGGACTCCACGAAAGGCGATGTTCAAAGGATTTAAAAACTATGATTATGGTAATTTAAGGCAGAAGGTATGTATACCTAAGGTATTTCTGTATTCTGTCCTGATGTGATTTCAGGTTGTAGTGATGGGGATTTAATTTTTCACCACAAAAATCAATGATTACTATATTTAGAAAGTGGAATTAGGCTTTGATTCATAGAAAATCATTGGCATTCGGTAGCGCAATGCGTAGTGCATATGGCTCTGAAGACGCTTGGTCTATGTTCAACTCTCAGCTGGGCAAAAAATTTTTCAAATTAAAATTGAACGTATAATAGACTAAGCACCTAAAAGGAGTCTGATGATCAGCCTGGCAGCCGTGAAGTAGCTATAACTCCAGCCTATAATGACTTGGTGGTAGTTCACTCAGGTGGGTGTTCAACAGCACGTGTAAATGATAAAATTGTTTTATCAAAATAAGTGTTCTGTTCGGGCAACGAACGTTCCGCGCGCTTTTCATCGAAAAAAATCATGGCGATGAGGCCCATTTTTTGATTAATGGGTGAGTCAACAAACAAAATTGTCGAATTTGGGAAGATACCAATCCACATAAGATCCAAGAGCATCCAATGCATCCCGTAGAAGTCACTGTTTGGTGTGGATTTTGGACTGGCGGCGTCATCGTTCCATATTTCCTTGAAAACAACCATCACCGTCAACGGCAAGCGCTATATGGTCGATGATTAACAACTTCTTTTCGCCTGAATTGGATGATCTGGACATCAGCGATATGTATGGTTTCAACAGGAACGAAGTACACAAAGTAATATCATTTGGGATCTGAATATCTCGAGAACCAAAGCTTGCAAAAATTTTATGTTGGCGAAAAGGCCTGTTAACTTTCTATACGAAACTGAAAATTGCAACCTCCTACAAGGCTTGGTTACGGAAATATCGTTATCCAAAGCCCTTTTTAGGGTTGCATCGAAATACAGCGAATATTTCGAGAACCAAACCTCTAAGATTATTTTGGTTTTGAGTTTTGGAAAGTTCCTAAAAAATTTAACAAACTATTTTAAAAAACCGCAACCGATTTCGAAGCTCGATTACGGAAATATCGCTTTCCAAACACAAACGCGTTTGAATGTTTCGGACGGAAATGCAGTAAAATCAAACAATCACTTTGGATGAAAATATTTTGAGAACCAGACCTTTCACACACTTTTGGTTTTTTTTTTTGCGGATAGAGTATGAAAAGACCTGTATTTTGATGTATAGCTCGATGGGTTTTGGAAACATTTTTGAAAAGCCGTAAAAAAGTTCCAAGGGGGTAGTCCATCATTTTTTTTTTCAAAAATCAATAAAATTTTGTTATCAAAATTTGTCGAAATTTTTACGTCGCTGGAAAGGTCCGTCAATTTGCTATTCACCACTGCAAACCGCAACCCCTTACGAGGCTTTGTTGCGGAAATATCGCCATCGACACCCTTTTTAAGGATTGGATAGGACGATTGGAATTAAAAAGTAGTAGAATAGACCGAAAATCCAATGGAAAACGACATAAGATTGTTCCAGACCTTGACCAAAGCTTGTAATAGTCAGAACTTGATGGCAATCTTTTTTCCAAAAACCTGTTCCCAATTCACAATTCTGAATAGAAATTCATTCAAGATTTATCACAGACCATAATTTTACTTCTTTTTGTTTTATGACAATTCCCTAGTTGTCTGCAAAAAAACCATTTGCAATTGAAATTCGTAGGTCGTGTACGATAAACTCTGAGAAGTTTGTGGATTGTGGAACCTTTTTACTTTTTCTTCACTTTTGATTTGAGATGTTTGCTTGGCTTTAATAGAAAATTCTTCAGCTTCATTTTAATTAAATTTATCATAATTTCAACATTACATTTATACATCAACTGGTCAGCACCATATTTCCCCAAAAGTGACTATGATGTTATGAAAGTTGACTCCAGGCTTTTTTAAGAAAATATGTGTATCTTCATAAGTATAGTTATTTATTTGTTAACCATTATAAACCGTTAAGAATCTCTAAACCACCCTCAAATTCAACACTCAATCACTGTGTTGTTTTTTTTTCACTTCCTTGTAGAGTAAAAACCCCTTTAGTACCCTTTTTAAAATGATGTTTCTATTCAAATATTATTGCTCTATTATTGGTGCTTCTGATGCGCCTATATTTTATTTTCGAGGCTAAACCAAAGTGATAGGTTGTAAGGAATAATTCCAATTTCATGTCAAATTTATTAGCACCATGTTTATGTGGCTGGTATATATTTTATTTCGCCCTCTTTCTCCTTCTCATCACTTCTCTCCTTTCAATATAATCGATTAGTATCTATAAAAACATTTTACGACTCTGCAACAAAAAAAAAAAAAAAACCGTCTAAGCTTCAAATAAAAATGCGGCCACTAATCGAAAATGCCGCCAATTTACATAATCCCTGTAGAATATATCGTTTTTCTATGAATCAATGAAATTTCTCACTGATTCCCGCAGTGATTTTAAATTTTATGAATGTGTTTCAAAAATTTTGAAAATTTATTACACCATCAGAAGTGTTGAGAAGGGGGATTTTCAACCGAATTAGCATGTACAAATTATACAGACTTATTCTATTAGTATAGGAAGCTTCTACCTCTGATGATATTTCATGTTTTATTGATTTCATATGGGGTTTATTATACATTTAACCTTTTCAACTGAGCACGATATAGTGCACTAAGTCCTTTTGACCATCATTGCCTGGGATAAAATTGATTAGCTACTTGTAGATATTGCAAATTGATATAAATTTTTGAATAATAAATTTAAATTTTTGTAATTTTTTTGATGTTCTATATAAGTGGTAAACATGGGGGATTTTTGTTTGTTTTTAAGGGTGGTGTAATTTATGAATTTTTAGTTTTGCAGTTTATCATGAATTCATGAGTATATCTAGGCTTATTCAATACAATTATTTATGTAAATAACAATTATATATTGTTTTTTTTTTTAACAATTGAAATCAGCTTAAATTTTTGTCTCTAATCATTTAAACTATAACAAAAATGTGCGGGTCATCTAAGTACTCGTATGACGATAAAATTGGTTAGTTGAGGATGTTGAGATGGGGTGAATTTGCCATTGTCAGGGAACTTTTTGAGCTCTGTTCCATTTGAGAATTTAGCTGTTTAACATAAATTCTGATAAGAAAGACTTCTGCAAAGGAACTTCAATAATTATATTGGATAGACTTAAATGGTCTGAGAGCCTCAGTCCATAGTCTACAAACGACTCCTTTTTATTCATTGCCAATCCAATCCCCTGCTTCAGAAATTTATCATTTATCAATCATCAGTCGAGTATAACAAAAGTCATCAAAACTTCAGCATTTTTGCATTTAATTAGGTGATAGTTGATTGTCAATTTTTTGATTGTCGCTTTGATGATATCTATATCTATCTTATCTATAGGAAATAATGGAGAGAGTAGGTACCTAATCGTAAAAATGACATCACTTATAGATTATGGCAAAAGTTTTTGAAAAACTGCTTCTGAAGAGACTTAGCAAAATTATAGAAGAAAGAAGGTTAATCCCAAATCATCAGTTTGGCTTTAGAAATAAACATTCCACGATAGACCAAGTTCATAGAATAACGGATGTAATAGAAAAAGCATTAGAAGAAAAACAAGTATGTTCGGCTATTTTCTTAGATGTTGCTCAAGCCTTTGACAAGGTTTGGCATGAGGGACTTGAGTACAAACTGCAAAGGGATCTTCCCAGACAGTACTATGAAATATTAAAATCGTACATCTCAGACCGATTGTTTAGAGTAAGGTACGATCAAGAATATTCGGAACTGAAGAAAATAGAAGCCGGTGTACCACAAGGAAGTGTCCTAGGTCCTACCCTGTATTTACTATACACAAGGGATATCCCAGTTGGTAATCACACCATAATGGCTACTTTTGCAGATGATACCGCAATTTTGGTACCCGACAAATGTGTCTCTAAGGCAGCAGTAAAACTGCAAAATGCCGTCGACACAGTCAGAGATTGGACCGAAAAATGGCGTATCAAACTCAATGAAACAAAATCTTCACATATAAACTTTACAAATAAAAAGATAAACAATATTCCAATATTCATTAATAATCAAGCTGTACCTTACGCCAATACGGCCAAATACCTTGGAATGACATTGGATGCAAAGCTAAAGTGGAAAGAGCACATCAAAAAGAAAAGAGAAGAACTAAACTTGAAATATAGAAAAATGTACTGGTTACTTGGTAACAACTCTGATTTATCAACCCAAAACAAAATAATGCTGTATAATCAAGTACTAAAGCCTGTTTGGACCTATGGTATCCAATTATGGGGCTGTACAAAGAAAACAAATACCGAAATCATCCAAAAATTCCAAAACAAAGTCCTTCGTGGAATAGTTAATGCACCTTGGTACATAAGAAATAGCGATCTACATCATGACTTACAAATAGAAACGGTTACAGAAGTTGTTAAAAAATACGCTGTATCGCATAATCAGAGACTGCAAAGTCATACCAATTCTGAAATGGTGTTCGTCTTGAATACAAGAAACCATGTTCGGAGATTAAGAAGAACCAAGCCTCATGAGCTTTTGGTCTAAAAAAACATGGGAAAGTATTAAAAGTTTAAACTTCCCCCAAAGTGATTTTACAAAGTTAAGAAAGAAAAATCTGATGTCGATCTCTCAAGATTGGTCCTGATAAAGAGGTGGTTTTAGTGGTTAAGAGTCCCACACTACTTGGTGTCGAATACTGCCAAGTGTCTTTTGAAGATTTCCTCCCGTCAAAAAAAAATAAAAAAAAAAAAACTTATAGATTAAGTCTTATACGCGATACGGGCCCAGGTATGGCATGTACAGTTGTTACTGAGTGTTACAGGTAAACATTTTCTTTTTAAAAACGACAAGGTTATTTATGTAATAACTTTCAACGAGGAACTCAGTTTTGACCTTGATTTTCACCTTAACGATGACCTTCAAGTTGACTTTTTGTTTTGTTTAGTCATTTCGTTTTTTTTGACATCGACAATCGATAGAGTCCAAAATTGTAAGTTCATACATGTATGTACATTTTGAACTTTAGAAGATCAATCTATAAGGTCAATTAAACAAGGTGTGGGTATAAAATAGGACTGACACAAATAACATCGACTTCATCGGAAGATCTGAAGGTTGTGCTTACATAAATCTTTTGGCGCAGTGGCATAAAGGCCGAACCATAATAGTCTTAACTCAACGTAAGCAAGCGAATGTCAAACATTTGCTTAAGTTGAAAGCCATTTCAATAAGTTCGCGAAAGTTGTATCGAAATTGAGCAGAACGTGTATTCGCTTAGTTGCTTAAGTTGAGTTAAGTCTATTATAGTTCGGCCTTAAGTAACCAGGTCTCATTGAATTGGCACCCATATCATATAAATACAAAGAGTGAGCGAAAAGCGATAGAGTTCAAAATTTCGTTGCTAATGTCGTTTTCCATTAGTTTCAGGGATTCACTCATTCTTTAATCCAACGGAACTGTCGAAATCGAAACTACTTTTACTCAACATAGATTTTTTGTCATTGTATTGATGAATCGTTGGGTCGTGTCAGTGAAATGCCCTTCCAGTTACAATTATAATAATTTATTACATAATTTGAGTGAGTTTATTTTGACGTTAGAGCCTGTATGTATATGTGTTGGTGCTTCTTGAGTGGATTCTGAGTTGAAATCGAGAAGCGAAATTTTCTTCTGTTGACTGTTGTTTTCAATGTAATAGTTTCAAAAGAGTTCTTTTTGATTTCGGACGTTTCCAAACGTAAGTAACGTTCCCAAGTATTGTAATCGCTCTGAAGATACGAATATAATCCCGATCCATAAAAAAGGCCCCAAGAAAGATATCTCTAATTACCGCCCTATCGCTAAACTCTCGTGCATCCCCAAGCTCTTTGAAAGCATAGTTTATGACACAATGCTCTTTCACTGTAAGCAAATTTTTTCCCCCAGTCAACATGGGTTCCTCAGTGGTAGATCAACTACAACTAACTTAGTTGATTTTTTCTCTGAAGCAATTTGTGCAATGGAAAGTGGCAAAGAAATTGATGTTATTGCAACTGACCTTAGTAAAGCCTTCGATAAAATATCCCACAATTTAATTCTCTTCAAACTAAAAGCACTTGGTTTTCAACCTTCTTTTATTGCATGGATTCAATCTTATTTATATGAACGTCAGTACAAGGTCCTTTTTAGAAATTCAGAATCTGACCCAATCTTAGCATCCTCGGGTGTTCCACAAGGAAGCCATCTCGGCCCTCTGATTTTTATCTTTACAATCAATGATGTTGACTGCGTCATCAAAGACTCCTCCATTTCTGTATATGCCGACGACAAGAAAATATACAGATGTATATCCTCCCCTGTTGATTCCGACCTCCTTCAGCTCGACCTAGACAGATTTTCTATCTGGTGCCGTAAAAACTTTCTCGAGCTAAACGTTACCAAGTGTCAAGCGATAACGTACTCCCGGAAACGCTCCCCACTCCCTCCCTCCCCGGTTATACAAGTTAATTCGTTGCGTGATCTTGGAACTGAACTTCCGATCCCATATCACTAGTTCTATTAATAGAGCCAACTCCGCACTCGGTTTCGTTAAACGATGGTCCAAAGAATTTTCAGATCCCTATGCCACTAAATCCCTTTACCTAACATTTGTTAGGCCCCTTCTTGAATATGCTAGTCAGGTTTGGTCTCCTTTTTATACTTCTCATTCACTGCGAATTGAAGCCGTCCAACGCAGATTCCTTCGTTTTGCTCTTCGTAGGTTACCATGACCTGATACGTTTAACCTCCCACTCATGTTGATCGCCTAAAGCTTTTAGACTTGCAACCCCTTGATATACGCAGGAAAGTGGCAGACATTGTTTTTGTCCATCAACTTTTAGCTGGCAATATCGATTGCCCTGCACTTCTTCAAAAAATTTCACTCTACACCAACCCTAGAAGTCTCAGATCGGCGTCACTCTTTGATCTCAGCTTTCACCGCAACAACTACGGATGTAACGAACCTATGAATCGCATGCTACGTGCTGCTAATAGTATGCAAAACTCCTTTGACTTCCACTCCTCCAAAAATTCCCTAAAAATCTCTCTATACCAAAATTCTTAGCCCCAAACCCCTTTTAGCTTAGTAGTTATTAAGCTTTTTTGTAGTTAGTCGTAAGTTATTTTAAGATTTAGCCGTAAATTTGCTTGTATTAAGCTAATAAAGTTAAACAAATTCTTGGGTCGGGAGGGGGTCATGCCCCCTCTCTCCCCATGAGTCTGTTGCTTAATATAATACATTGTCGCTCAGGATTACATATACAAAAAAAAACAGATTTGAACGCAGACTGACGTCGCGTCGCTCTCTCGCTCAGAACTGTCGCTTGTCGTCAATAGCTAGGTGGCATAGAATATCATATGTATGTTTTAATTTTTTCCTATCAGTCTGGATTAAATCGTTCTGTCGCCTGTTGCTTGGCGCTTACTGCATGGTCGAGCGTCTCGTCTACTATGTGACAAGCGACATTTTTTGATTGACAGAGCAACTTCGCTTTGCGCTTTTAAATCTATTCTACTTTGCGTTGAATCCTAAATGAAAAAAATATTATATCCCCGGAGCCCAAATAATCTTTGCATGAACTTAACATAGGTCCATTTGCTTTCTGAAACGAAACATAAATATTTAAGTTCAACATAGGAACGTTGAACATTAATATTTAAGTTTCGTATCAGAAAGCGGCCGTTAACAACTATAGCTATTCAAGAGAATTGTAGCTCAATAACCGACCAGTTGTCGCTTGAATCTCAGTCGCTTGTCGCTCACTACGTGGCCTACCTCTTTTTAGAATAGAAAAATGCACTCCTCCATTTCTCTTATCCCAGATATAATCATTCGATTATAAGCTAAATAGCTTCTATTATACTCCTCCGGTTAAACGGGCTCTGTATATCCCAGATGATATTTCATTATCTAGAACTAGATTTTATATTTATGATCTTATACCATGGACTTACGCTTTAATTTATCTTTTCTTTTCTGAATGAATCTCCAAAATACGATAAGTAGTTTTACCTATATATACTTATATTGTACATAGGCACACATCGTACATATCAGTGCCATCAACAATAATTTTCGACTTCAAACTACAACACATAAAGTTTTTAAGATCTCTTTATTTGCTAAGAATTCACTTAAACTCAAAGGACCATAATTCAACAATATTTATTAAAAATGACCTCTCCTTGCAAATTTTCCTTTTACTCATACACTAAACACTACACATACACACTGCCTTATCTGCATCTCATGCCCAATTACAAAGGTCTTAAATATTGACAAACAACCAATAAATAAAGCTTAAAGAAATTCCAGAAAAGACAACCCCCATTTATATAAAACTCCGTATGAATCCTAATAAATTGTTCACAGACCATAAACCAAATATTAAAAAAAAAAAAAAAAAAAATACAACCAAAATGATTCAATACCAACAAAAGAAATTTCACAAAACCGAGAAACTCAAAGACCAAAAGTGTTCCACAGAAGATATATTATGCTCCTTCTAGATATATACGTAGTAGAATAGAGCTCGTCTATGTTATTAACAAACTGACATGCTTAATTTTTGGTCTATTGTCCTTTTCACTTTTGTTGGCCCGTATACGATGTTCTATGCAAAATTAAATGAAAAGGACAATATCACTTAATCACAGTCATCATCAGTAAAACTAAAGTATATACCCATCTACCATCCTTGCGATTATACGACTCCTCAAAAGCCTTAACACCTTCTTCTCTTCTCTATATCCTCTTGTTACCTGCTGCTATAGATATGCCAAGTCTGTTTTGTCAAGTGTGTGTGAGAGTGTGTGAGTGTGTGTATGTATAACAACAAAATATTTGTACCTTATAAATTGCAATAAATTCGCTTCGATTTATATCCTTTTTGCCAAGCCAAGTGAGAACACTAAAAGCTGCCCCCCATAAGTCCACTTAAGAAATCTCATTCTCAATCTCTCTCGAGCTTCAGCTTGAGCTACGCAGAGGACTCCTGCAACTATACTGTCGGATAAATGCTTTTGGCAACTTCCAACAATTTTCGGAGAACTAAGCAAATTCACCATTCACCAAGTTCTAACTACATTTTTCTTCATTAAACAGATTTCTATTTTGTGATCCTTTTTTGCTTTCTTTCGTTTACCGAGGGAGCAGTAAATCCAATTGTAATCCTTGCTTAAGGTCCTGTGTGTGTATGTGAAGACGATGATGTTTTTCAATGGGCATATCTGGGATAATAAATGTCTCCAAAAAGAAGAGAATCCGTATTGTCTCTGTATAGGTATAGGTATGGCTGCAGGTTTTGAATTGTTATGTTTTGTCGTCACTGTCGGAGTCGGTTGTCCTTGGAGGCTATGGAGGAATTAGATTGTCCCAGTTAAGATTTCGGGATATGAAATGTTATCCATATTATTATTTTGTCTATGTGTGTCTGTGTGGGGTATAAGGAAGCCAGAAAGATGGGTATCGAAATTTATTTTCAACAAGTGATGACAAAACCTCATACAAAAGGTCCTTTCCTTACAATAAACCATCATTTAATCAACTTGCAATTTAAGTATCCTTAGAGACGGGTTTTTTCCTCTATAAATCTTCTTGTTGGCTTAGCAAGAACTTAACCAAACTATCTACCATTAACTATAGTGTGTGTCAAATAAAAAAAAAAAAACTAACTTAAAAATTTAAACCCGCGTGACAAAAATCCCTCATCTTTCGGTGCTGTGAAGTGCGCACATATACCCCAAGGACTCGGGTAATGTGAAAACTTGTTACAATGTGAACTTTACTTTATTTGTTTTTTTTTTCTCAAGCTGCGGGTGAAGTTTTTTATCACAGCACAGAGCAAGACTATGTATGTACTTTTTTTTTGGCATCAAAAATAAAAAGACGATAAGTGGCTGTGAATGAACTCATAGTTTTCATTTTATTATCACAATGTGACATGTAGGGCGCATATAGCATCACATATGTACATATGTATGTAACAGGGTTCCTATTATGCTCTATACAACAAGTCCCTTAAGGGCTTGAGAGGCATGTTCCATCACCACGACAAGAAGACTATATAGCTATGTATAGATGTTAAACACGCATTGCGGATGTTGGTAATGTGAAACAATGAGGGAAACAATTGTGAAGTTTTAGGACAATGCGAACATAGAAAACGAAGGCTTTTAGGAGTTAACTCATTTTTTTTTGTTTCACTTTTCTTTATTTTGGAATTTGAATAAACTTTAGATATAGGGTAATTCTTGTGGTCGTTTAGTCGCTCAATGGATTTGAAAGTTTTGTAGAAGATTTTTTTTTCTATACGAATTTACTTCTAATATTTCACACCTATTTTGCATGGTTTTGGGAATATTATTTTATTTATGATATTTTGTTTTGACCACAATTTTTGGTATTAGTACCTATTGGTCTCCTTGACCCCTCGTCAATCCATTACGGGCCACCATTTCGAGCTTTAATTTCTACTTAAAAATGCATTGGATTTAAGGTCATCGATAGGTTGTGGTCTATCAGTGTTCACGAGAAATAATCGTAGCCAATTTACTGGACGAGTTTTGTTGTGCTTGAACTGAACCATCCAGTTAAACCTTCAGTGAATATTTTCACGGGCAATATAACATGCAGTGCCACCTACTGGAACTAGACGTCATTCAAGCTCTTGAATAAATATTGGACGATCATTGTAAAGTACCCTTCGTTGCCTCTAACAGTGAGGGTTCAATAATTGTAGTTTGGTCGGTGTTATCAAGAACTGTACCGAGTGTAAAAAGAATTATGGATTGTGGATAATTTTTGGCGATTAAATAATATCGCTATTTTAAGCTAAAATGTGTAAAAAGCTGCAAGATGGGGATATAGCAGAAAATTGTACCGAATATGTATAGAAGTTGTCGGGAAGAAAAGCTACGTCAATAATTCGCTGCTGGATATAGATATGACGATCTATTGGAATCGCTTGAAGATCAGTTTCTTCAGATATAAAGGAACAATTTTGTGCCTTGCTAAATGATGGTAGCGATCAACAAAGGGAACTTAGCTTAATTTCATGCGCAGATCCTACAGGTATTGGACATCGAACCACCAGAAATGACAGAAATCCAAGTTGCGATCAACCTTCTTATAAACAGCAAAGCAGTTGGACTTGATGGGATACCTGCAGAGTTCCCGAAAGCAGATCCCGTCACAACGGTCGGTATTCGGTTTCCATTAATACAGGTTTTCTGGGAAAACAAAACCCATCCCAGTTATACTAGACGGATAGAGTTATTGTTAAACTACCAAAGAATAAATAAATTCATACATTTTTGGTTTTATGACAGCTCGTGTAGAACAAGGGCTTAGTGACTTACAACCGACCCTGTGTGCCGGTTATCAACAGAAATTGTGATCCTTAAAACCGTAATAACTGGCATCTTATTACCGTACTGTCTGTTTTTCCGAAACTAATTCATTCTTGAGCGATTCGATGTTATAATTGAGCTCCTCCAAACGCATAAAGCAAGCTTTCGCAGTGGTCGATCATGCGTCAATCATATCTTTATTAACACCTTGCGCCTGCTAATCAGCTAAGTACCATCAGTCACCGCTTTGCCTCATATTTATGGATTTCAAGAAGGCATTTGAATGTGTCAATCGCGAATACATAAGGAGATCTCTGCTTCGAGCAGTAAAATCTCTTACGCACTTCGAATCCTCCTGGGTATGCCTGGCAAACTGGAAATGTCTTGGCAATCATTTCGGGGAATTTGAATCGCTTTCTGCGGTGCATCCTAAAGTTGCATTGGCTAAAAATCATACCCAAACAGCCATGAAATTTGGCGTAGAACAAGATTAAGTGACACAAATGACACTGGACTGGTCACAAACTGATAAATCCAGTAAACAACATTGTCAGGCAATCCTTTGAATGGAATCCTCCTCAGGGCGAACGGTTGGTTGAAAGAATAAGAACAGGATGTAATTCAACTGTCTTAAAAGAGAAGCAAACTCCCAGAGGAAGATTGCATTCAATTGATTGCTGTAAAATGAATGGGAAACTAAATGATTGCAATCTTTTTTGTTGTCAAATGAATATAATGATTGCATAGTTTGAAATCCTAAAGTGATGTCTTTAAGTGAATTCAATGAATGATGCAGTATTTTAATTGAATTCAAAGAATGATTTTTAAAGACTGCATTCACAAATGATTGCATTCTTTTACAACCCTAGTGATCTAAGTATGGCAATTGAGCAGCTTTGAGGAACTCGCAAGTCGGGATGGGCCATAACTAAGCTACATACATGCAATCACAAAAAAACTACAACCTATAATTCCAAACTCAATAAACAATACCCCGATATTTCGAGTTCCAAACCAATATAAATGCTAGCACGCAATATTCAATCTACCTCGATGACATTCTCGCATAACTTACGCAACAACTCTCATTTCATAACCACATTTGCTGAAAGTTGAGATTGCCCTTACAATAAATGCCATTGAAACAATAAGTTGAAAAACACGATTCTGGCATTTTCCATTTCATTGCTCAATAAATTCATTTGTTTTAAACTTTGCATGTATTTCCCTTTACACATTCATATGTTGTGTGTAATGTACCGAACCGGGTAACCTATCCTATACCAACCGGCTACACAATCCAAAAGTTCTATAAAGGAATATCAAATCAGTGTCGAATTGAAGAAGTGCCCTTTGCCACCCAACAAGTCCAATATACAAAACACCAGTCTATATAGCCCGCACGTGGGGAATGTACCTATACGATACAGCGCTGATGGGCAGGAGTGGTATGGCGAATCTGACAACTATACAACTACGACGACGACGTCAATGATGCATATAAAAGGACTCCAATGCACCACCATCAGAGAAATAAGAAATTTCAACGATATTGAAAAGTTTATCAGCAGAAATGGCTAAATGTACAGAAGTTGTACGTAGTATAAGAGTTTTTGGACAAGCTAAAGTTTTATTATTGCCGTTGTTTTGGTGAATAGTTAAGGTTACTAGTTGTAACTGGTTAAACCCGATTTTGTGCCAGGTGGTGCGCGTCTTTCCTACCCATATACCCGGCTATATGAATGGCAATATAGCCAAACCTATCCACAGTCGAATTGTGCTGTGTGTACTCTACCTACATTGTGTTCTTTCGTCTTTTTGAGGGTTGAAATTAAATTTCAACAGAAACTTCTATGCGAGTTTCAAATTTTGTATACCCACATACCTTTGTACAGTAAGTTCTGTTACAAGTTGCAGTCCAGATCCAGGCCCTCCCGGACCAGCCAGCACCAGAAACCATATAGTCATATAATTTTAAGTTTTGCGTTTTCAACAGAAACTTGAATGTATAGCTTTTGGCAATTATGCAACCTTTTGGTGGTGGAAATTGGTAGATTAAGTAGTTTTTGTTTTGTTTTTTATTTTTTCTTCGGTTGGTTGGAGATGAGCTAAAGTTTTCAGCACCTTTAAAGTTGGAAAATAAACGCCAGCAAAGTTTACTCTGATGGTCTCCTCCAAACTTTCTGTTCTATGACTTCAGTATGAAAATTAGCCAACAAGGAAAGAGGGCCAGGTAAATTTGTCAATTTTTATGGTTAATTCAGCACTTTTTCAAATTTGTCAGAGAGTTATGAAGGGTTTAATTAATTTTACGCTTGGTTGCACAATGGCAAAAAGCAAAGCCCTCTAACATTTTTAAACTTTAAAGTTATTTGCAACTGGAGGGAGCTAGCTAGGAAACGAGCTGCCTGGAAGAGTTTGATAGTTGAGGCCGCAGTCCATCCTGATGGACTGTAAGCGCCATCTGAAGTGAAGTAAGTAAGTAAATTTATTTGCACAGATATTAATTTTGTATGGGGCCTAATGGAAGTTTTGTTTTTGGAACTTGGTAACAGCCGGCCGGTATGGGTTAACATGGGCTTATCCCTGCGGGGGTGCATCCATAGTTCTTCAAATAATTTCAGTAATTTTTTTTTGTAAATTTGCTCATAGCCTCTGAGGACTACTGAACCACATAAGTGAGCTGTAAGACCTCTATGGTTGCTTTTTCCACAAATATTTTATTGGTTCCTTGGTCCTATACAGGGTAGGTTATAAGTTTACAAATTGATTCGATGTGGGTTGCTAATAATCTATCAAGCGAATCAAAAGCCCATTATAGGGTTTTGGTCACTGCTATCCTCAGGGTCACTCTTATCTGGGTTCAAGATCACTGTGGCATTGAAGGAAACGAGCGCGCTGACGAACTGGCCAAAGAAGGATCAGCCCTTCATAGCTCAATATCGGAAAGAGTCAACCTATCTTTAAAGTTATGAAGCTCAATATATATTTTCAATTTTTCTTACTGAATACAATAGTAGGTAGCGAAGTTTAACAAACTGCCTTATATCCAGAAAGATATGGCCCTTCTATTATAAATCCCGAAGAACTGACTTGACATTTAGACCCAGGCGAGATATTTATAGTGCCGTTGCAACCTGTTCTGGTCACTGGGCAATCGGAGAGCATGCTTACAAAATTCATTGTCGTAATTGTGGGGACCAGTAGGAATAGGAAACAGCCTTTCATTTCCTCTGTTAATGCCCTGCTCTGCCCGAAATGAGAGTAAAATCAATTGAAAAGGTTTTCCTGAATGACCTCAATGAACTTTCTGAGATGAAGATCAAAGACTTGATCTTTTTGCTTAACGCGACGAGGTGGATTTAGGACAAATTTCGCTTTTAACTCCTATACTGTATCTGTTGAACTCCTAAGACCGCCCAAAGTGGACTAAGGTTTTCTAAGGATGGACCACTTTCAGATTCGTAAGGGCAAGGGGAAATATCCACAAACCCCTCTAATAAAATCACATTCCATCCACGAGTTATGGTATCAAATCGGCGCACTCTGGGTCACTAAGCTAGATTCCTCTTGGCCGTCATTTCTCCCTACCTATGCTCCTCAACTTGTAAAATTGATATCTTATGGTATTACTTGCCTAAGTAGGTATACAAAATTGTCTCTAATTTTATTAACAAGACTAATTTCTTTAGAAGTTTATTGATTAGATTGATTGATTGATAACTTCGATAAATTGAAATTTCATGATCATTTGTTATAGCGCACCCAGGTATCGAATTCAAAAAGAATTCTTAATTCTTGTTCTTGATTTGTTCATTTTAGTCGTTAGTTGTCAATTTCCATCATTAATCAAGAACATTATAATCATTAAACACAAACCGTATAGGTGGCATTCCTCAAGTGGAAAGCTATTATTTAAACTTTGGTATTTTACAATAACGCACTGTTGATATATGGATATTATTTGTTTACAGTGCTGTGCTAAAAAAAATCGATTCAAGTTTGATGATACAAAACTTAAACATTTAAGTTCCACTTAAACGCTTGTATTCCACTTTTTATTCAGCGTAAACTGTCACATAAGTTCTTAAATTGAACTTAAATATTTAAGTTATCCTTATCTAAGAATTAATCGGAATACCTCATTTTAAGGAATTTTTAACTTTGGCTTTCTCTTCAAGGGTTTCATTGATTTTGATGAAATTTTGAATAAAGAGCTCCCAACCCAAGTATAAACTTGCTTGAGGTGATGTTTATGGGTGGGTTAAAAGTTCACAATTTATTTGTCGACTTGTAACTCATCCAATAAGTGGGTCAAAAGTCCATTGTAGACTTTTGACTTGTGGACTTTTGACACTCCGTCATGTTTATGAGCTTGTTCTGCAAAGGTGTGTTTATGTTGGAGCTTCGATAAACAATTCGAGAATATTTGAGAAAATTTTACACTGATTATTGTTGTTCGATGGTCTACCCGTGCTAGAATCGTTTATCGAACGATTCCTGGCTGAACTAAATAATTTTACGAAACATTAAAATTAAGTTTGAAAAAATTTACATCTGCACATCACTGTATCGTTTGTTCTTTGTGTAAACAGTAAACACATTTGCAATAATTCACACAACATTCCAGAGAATGCGAGGCAGAGAAGTATTTCATTTACATATACGAAGAAATACCACCAAAGCCAAATTAACTCTCAAGTTAACGCATTTTGCGAGCGTGATATATGATTTGAGTGTGGAAATAAATATCTCGAAGGGAATCATTGTTATAACCACAATCCATCCGCAAACGTTTATATATATTGACGCATTCCAGTTGAAAGGTTAAAAGTTAGGTTAAGGATGAGGTTTTGATTAATTTTCGTAGATTTATTGAGTTAAAGCAAAATACATACAATGTGTAATGTGTATGAATTTGAAAAAAAAACACGAAAATTCGAATGACATTCAGATAAAACAAACAAACAGAAGATATTACAATATACATAAATAAACAAATTATCAATTAAATTTTTGAATCCCCAATAATTTGATGGAATCACAATCAAAGATTCGCTCATTTGATTCATTTCCTATCAGTTTGTGTTCTTGCATTTGCTCTCTCTCATGTCTATTTGTTTCCTGTTATGTCGTTTTCCATTGGAAGTTTAGAAGCTTCCAAAATTAAAAAGAAGTCTTTTGAAACGATTCCATTGGGTTCTTCTATGACGATTCTGAGAAGAGAATTTTCAAGGCAGAATCCACTCAAGAAAAAGAAATAGTTTTTAAATTTCCAAGATTTTACTTTCCATTTAAATAAATTTTTCGTTCAAAAGTAAAATACATACATATGTATGTACGAACAAATTAAAGAATAATCACTTTTCTTAATTGGATTGACGCTTTCCCAGTAGGTACAAAAGAAAACTTCAGAATTGAGTTAAATATGCAGGGTCATTCATTTCGTAGATTCAAGTTGGTAGTGCTGGCATTTGACATCTGTCAAACTCAGCTGCCATCTGAAGTGTCATAATATTAGTTGAATGTTTGTCATTTACGATAATAGATCGCTTAACAATCAAACAACGCGTTAAAATTATTAAAACTTACAACAAAAGTGTCGATTCAAACGTAGCCACTTTTCGCGCATTACGCGATGAGTATGGTCGTCATAAGCGACCGACTACGCAAGCAATCGGTAAAATTTTGAAGAAATTTGCAGAGAGTGGAAGCGTTACTAATGTGGTAAGGCCTGTGCATCATCGAAATGGACGCTCAGTCGAAAATATTGGTGTTGTAAGTGCAAGTGTTGCTGATGATCCGAATTTACCGATTTCCCGGCGTTCGCAGCAATTGGTCGAATGATAACCGATTTTTTTTCGCCGGCGCGATTGAAGATCATGTCTTGGACGATATGTGGTTCCAACAAGACGAGGAAACAAGCTAAACAACACAACCAATTATGACTTTATTGCGTGAGAAGTTTCTTGGTCGCGTAATTTCACGTTTTGGCGACGTCAATTGGCCACCAAAATAATGCGGTTTGACATCTTTCTGTGAGGCTACGCAAAATACCGTCTGTGGTGTGCTGGTGTGTGTTTGATTAAGCTTTACTTTCGAAACCGAAAAATTAATATTACATATTAGGTAAAAAAACAAAAATTCGTAATCTTAATTTAGTGTTATTTCCGTAGTTATTTTCTAAATTTGATGCTTTAAACAAAATATTCTACATAAACTCCCCGTACAACATCGCAATTTCCACTCTTAGTATTTTGATTGATTGCCTCTACTTTTGCTTGCTGTAGTTCGGGATTCTAAGGATATTTAGTTACACATACATTTGATGTCCTTGTGCATTGTGAATTTCTATACGCTCCAGTAGAACCAGCAGTCAAATATCACCCGAAATCACCACATCCAGCGAATGCGGGATACATCCTTAATCACGACAACCGACACCGACCGACATCGACGCGACAACGTTAGTTGTTGTCCTCTAACTCTATATATGGTTGAAGTGCACTCTCATTAGACACAATTGGGTGCTGCACTGTATACCTACATGCTAACACTCCAAACAGCACTGACACACTCTATACAAAATCAAGTGTCAAGATTTCCGGCTTTGAGTGTGAAATACACGAGTGGTTTAATAAACACTTTGAGATAATAGTGGAATTTAACAAAAGCGCACTTGAATCAGCTTTCAATTCCACTCATGCCAATGAACACAGATTTTAGCATTTCAATTTAAAATGGTTTAGAGATTATTTGTACCTAAATGTGAAAATCCAAGGCAGCTGGGCATCAATATATGATTGAAATAGGGAAATAAATCAAAATCAAAGGAGCACGAAATTTCCACAAACAACTAAAGTATGACAATTCCCAAGTGGTAGAGGTGAAGTTTAACAAGCTAAGCTTAAATTCGGATACTTCAAGGCTTCGTTCTCATTTTTATTTAAATGCCTCTTTAAGTCTCCCACATTATACCCGGGTGGGCCAGATACAAGTTTCTTTTTAAAAATGCAATAAAATGAACAAAACTTCATTTTTTCGAATTCTACAAAAATGCACCGACAAGTTTTATCCAATTTCTAACTGAAGGTTTTAAAAATAATTTCAATACAAGAAATGTTCCCAATAGTTTCCAAAAGAATGTAATATTCCCAATTTTTTAAAAAAAGGTGACTCGAGCGATCCAGGGAACTACAGGGGAATTTCATTCCTCCATTCACTACTAAAGCTTCTCACGGGTATACTTCTGGAACGACTTACTAGTTAGGTTGAAACAAACGGACTTTTGAGCGAAGCTTAGGCCGGATTCAGGGCAAGCTATTCAACGATGGACTACGTTTTTGTACTAACAAAAAATATTGGTAGAAAATATCTTAGTAGTGGTAGGAAACCTTATGCATTTTTTGTGGACTTCCGTGCTGCCTTTGACTCGGTGGATAGAAGAGCTCTTTTCCTAAAACTAAGCAATGTGGGTATGTTTATCTTCTAAAATGCTTTGCTTTCTAGAAAATGTACAAAAATAATCAAACTGATGTATGGGATGGATGTGAGTGGTCAAATTATGGTTCAACACTTCTTCGGGCGCTAAACAGGGTTGCCAACTTAGCCCGCTTCTCTTTAGCTTGTTTCTGGATGATCTTCTGCAATACCTTGCTGGGGGAATTACATTCAACAGTTTCGCGATTAAAGGCTTAATGTTTGCTGGTGACATTTTATTTCTAGGAGAAACCCCACACATGCTTCAGCTTATGATTAATAAGCTTCGAGAATATTGCATACAATTGAATCTCCATATCAGGGATGAAAAATGGTTAGTAGGATCGGATTCTCTAGAGGTTGTTAAACAATATCCCTAACCCTCACTCCAAGATTTACTCTTGGTTCCCACCTACAAGGAAGACTCCAAAAGAGCTTTAAGTTGCTTTGGCAATCAAAACTAAATACAAACTTGTTGAAATAAGAGACCGATGTAAAATATATTTATAGATTTAATCAACTCGTGCATTTGTTAAAGACATTGTAGTCGCTGAAAGAAAAAAAGAAGAGTAAGTGACAGATGACGAGTATGGCTGTTGACAGCAATTAATGGAAAAGATACAGTGTTGCCGTGTAGTTATGCCCACTATGTATAGTAACTATATCCAACAAAACTCTTCGAGGCTACTGCCCAATCAGTTATATTCTACGGAAGTCAGGTGTGGAAATTTGAAGATCATGAGGAAGTTAAAAAGCTGCAAAGGTACTTCCTACTTCTTCTCCAACATACATGCTTTATGTCGAAACTGGTCTTCCACTGATCCACCTATTTACGTTTAGGCTTAACGTTAAATATTTATACTAAAAATGATTCAGCTTCCGGAATACCGCCTGCCAAAGGTTGTACTTCTATATCTCCTAAGAAGGAAAGCAGGGCAAGAGCTAACTAGGAGTTTAGTTTTCTTTTAGATGGGAGGATCGATCCACATGTAGAATAGCACTGGATAAAATTCTGTTAAAGCTGGATGAGAGAACGCATGCGAGATTTCTGTAGGAGGCCTCTAATTCAAGTCGCTTGGTCTACAGAGAACTAAATCATAGTTTATTAGAACGGAATTACTTCCAAGAAGACTACAGTGCTCAGCGTATAAGTATCATTTTCAAATCAAGGGGAGAATTGCTACCTTTAAACTTTAGGCCTCATTGGAATGATTTACCAACACTCTGTACCCTCTGCAACCTACCACTTGATAGAAAAATGTCCAATTCTAAAAGAAACTAGAAGATTCCATTGGAATAAGTCTTATTTAAAAATGCAAGAAGTAGTGTAGATATACTAAACGGAAAAAACTGGCAAACACTTTGCAAATATACTGCAGATGCCCTGGCTTATAGAAACCAGTATATAGAAGATTAACGAAGCCAAATTTATGTTGCATTGAAAATCATTAAAATTGCCAATCAGCGTGAAAATGAAGAAAAAATAGCTTTATTTTGCAAATCGTTATAAATTGCCAAGAAATCCTGGATTTTCTATCTCAATTTTTGGGAAATACCAAATTACTTCTCAACACTTATGCTTTGAAATTCCAACGAAATTATGTTATAAAATTTGTATCTAATTAGTTTAACACATAATAACTTTAACAAAAGTCTTAAATCACCTAAATTGCCAATCTGGCTGACGGCTTTAGCCATTGCTTTTATGAATGCTTAAACCAAAGTTGTAAACCTAATTAATGATGAAATAAATTCAATTTAAATAAATTTTCTCCATGTATCTTAAGATTTTATTAGTAAGAGCAAACATTCCCACTAATTATGGAATACAACGTCGTTCAAGTGGCTGTCTCGGCTGGCGCATTCTATCACTCCAATTTTTCAAGAACTTGTTGATGGTTTCGGGCTGTAGCTCACGGATTGCTTGGATGATATTGGCCTTAAGTGCTTGAATCGTTTCCGGATTGTTGGCATAATATCGATCCTTCATGGTTGCCCACAAAAAAACGTCTATAGAGTGGTCAAATCGCAGTTCCGAGGCGGCCAATTGACATCGCCAAGATGGCTGATAACACGATTTGCGAATTTGATGCGCAAAAGATGGATTGGGTGGCATGGGCTGTGTGGCATGGCGCGCCATCCTGCATGAACTAGAGGTCGTCCAAATCCATGTCTTCAATTTCAGTGAAAAAAAAAGTCGGTTAACATGGCTCTGTAACGCCCACCATTGACCTAAACGTTGTTCCCAGCCTCATTTCCGAAGAAGAATGGTCCAATGATGCCACCACCCACAATCCGCACCAAACTGTCACTCTCTGTGGATGCATTGGCTTCTCTACAATAACGTGCGGGTTTTCCGAGCCCCAGATGCTGAAATTTTTGTTTGTTAACGTAGCGACCGAGATGAAAATGCGCCTCGTCAGAAAAGATGATTTTTCGCCTTTTCAAAAAACGCACTGTTTGGGCTGCTTTGGAAATAAGTTTTCAATATTTCCCAACGTTGTTCAAGTGTAAAGCAAATCATTTCGTTCCGCGGAGGATTGATACTGACTTCCTGTCAAGATTTCTAGCGGGAAACAGCTGTCAGTGTCAAAATAACCTATGATTTAAAAAGAAACCTCCACCAGTCCACCAGTTATTAAAACAAAAATACAAAAATTATTTCTTCATGTCGATTAAATTTTAAGAACACGCAATTTCACATTCTCATCACATACAACGAAAAGGTACATATTATCCATTTCAGAAAATAATAAATTTACCCGCAGGACTTTCTAACTTGAAAAATCATATTTTATGACCCCTGGAGAAGTTCTTGTTCTTCAATTTCTCATGTGAATTGATGGATATCATTTTTGTCTTTATGACTTTGGGTTGCGTGTGGGAAGATAATTTTCATCTTTATAAAATGAAAAAAAAAAAAAATAAATACACAACTGGGTTCAGCGTACTTGATTTGATGGCTGATGAAGGTTATCTTATAAATTATGGTTTAACCTTGAAGAATTTTGCATTTCTAAAAAAAAAGCCTAAATATGCTACCATCGATTCAGAGATTTAAAACTGCTTTACTTTCTAATAAGCTTTAAGAGGAGTTTTGTAGAAGGTTTAATAACTTTCCGCCCTATGAAATGTTTCACTGATTGTATTGGGAAGTTGGTCGTTTGAAATAAGTTTTTATAAATGAGATTATAGAATATCCTTTAGTATATAAATATTTTACACTTGAATAATCAAAATGTATTTAAAACGATTCGAAATAGTAATTTCACAAATTTTCATTTAGTCTTTAGATTAACCTCAAACCAATCATTTCGTATTTGGGTCAAAATTAATTCACATAAATACACTTAAAATATCGATAATTTAAAAGCGAGCATAGTACTAATTTGCGAAATAATAGAAAGCCAACTAATAAGTAGCGAAGTAATATAAAGCTGGACTCGACGATATTCCCGCAGAATTCCTAAAAGCAGACCCTGAAGCAGCTTCCCGTATTTTGCTGAAACTAGTGCAGGATGTTTGGGAGAGTGAAACTTACCCACGGGACTGGAAGAATGGAGTTTTTGTGAAGTTATCAAAGAAAGGGAACCTCAAAAACTGCAATAACTGGCGCAGTATCACCGTTCTGTCCGTTTTTCCGAAATTAATGGCAACTATTATTCTCGAGAGGATAAAGTCCAGGATCGAGTCTACACTTAAGAGGCACCAAGCAGGATTTCGCAGTGGTCGATCGTGCGTCGACCACATCAACACTTTGCGAATCATACTGGAACAATCGTCTGAGTACCAATCACCGCTGTATCTCATGTTTGTAGATTTTGAAAAGGCATTTGACCGGATGCATCGTGAATCATTCGCTGCAACAAAATGGAGAAGTGGTTGGCTTAAGGATCAACGCAAATAAAACCGAAATAAAAGCATACAACAAGTTATTCAAAGGCAGGGACCCATAGAGGAGGTCACGCAGTTTAATTATCTGGACAGTTTCGTTGCACTCGATGGCGGAACGGACCTGGATGTCAACAACAGAATAAGCAAAGCCCATAGAACATTTCGAATCCCTTCTCCTGTGTGGAACTCCAGTAAAATATCGCTACGCACGAAGTTGAAACTCTTCGAATCCAACGTAAAATCTGTGTTGTTATATACCTTAGAAATCTAGGAATGCCCTGCAAACATCTCGAGCAGGCTGAAAGCCTTCGTTAACGGTTCGAACGTTGAACTGTGGAATAGGACCGGACAGATAAAATTGGATGTCGACATCATGCAACGAAAGTGGCGTTGGATAGGCCATACTCTGAGGAAACCTTGGCCATAACATTAAATTATATGCGTTTTATTTCTTCTTGAAAACCGCACGTCTAAAAAAAAACACCCTTTATCTACCTTTTACATCAAGTTCAAAACAGCCTGTCAAAATAAAATTCATTATATTCAAATTTATTTATGCAGCAAAAACAAATCCCATAATATTCTATTAGAATCATCAAAATTTTCAATAAATTTCAGTCTCTGATGAGTGATGTTTTTCCATCAGCAACAGCAGAAACAGAATCAGAAGCAACCATATCAGCACAGAAGCAGGAAAAACGTCATCATCATCATTGATTTATGAGAACCCATTGAACATTCATTAAATACTGCTCTGCAGCTTTTGGAGCGTGCCGGTGGCCCCTATCCTATCACTGAACTGCTGCGATGCGCTGCTAGCCCTATAATATGGTGCTGGTATTGAATTGTTTTGTGCCTTTTCGTGCATGGTTTCACTTCTTTCATGCTAAACGATATAAGCATTATTCAATTATTTCGACTAATTAACCAGTTGAGCTAAAATAGAAACATTATAGCATCATTTACACATGTCTGTATGTGTGTATAACTAGGAACATGTATTTGTATAGATATGAGCATCATTATTAATATAAACATTTATGGAGGTACGTACTCGTGTTAGTAGTTAGTATCACAATTGAAAAGAAATAAAATATTAGCTCTGAGGATATTATTCTGCTAAAACTGATGTGAATAGGACCTTTATTTTGTATTGGTAAGCAATTTTGTTTGCATTTCTAGCATCCACATTAGATATCAGAATCAGACTTAGCACTACGCGCTGGTATTATCAAACAGTGCGGCACAAAGTCCCGCATTATTCAAGCCCATGTTTATACACTCTGCATCACATGATTTAAAATGTACTGATTTGAGAAAAAACAGGTCATATATTCTAAATATTGAACGAAAAATGAATATAAGACTAGTAGATATTTAAATAATGTTCTCAGGTATTAACTATCATTTTTTAAGCGAGGTAAAAAAAAACTTCGAATTTCACTTCCAGTGAATTAAATAAAAAAGTTATGAACCAAATTTTAAGTTAATCGGTAAAAATAAAGTCCTCTAAGTCCAACTTTTATTACTTTCCCAACACAAAAAACAAATTTGTAATGATTGCTATTTTTATCCCCTTTTACTCTATAAATAGAAATTTTTTTAAATAACCTTTCAATCACAACCGATTTTTGAAATAGCTTATCCCTTTTTTGATCTATCCCACTTCACCCTATAAATAAAAATTATTTGAAAAAAATTATCACTTAAGCCATCCACTAAAAATAACCTTTTTAACACAAAATGAATTTTTGAAATCGGATATTAATTTTCATTTTCACCCCATTTCACCCTATAAGTATCGAATATTTGAAAAAAATATCTCTAAGGTCATACACTTAAAATATCCTTTCAAACGAAAAAACAACTTTTGAAATCGGATATCCCTTTTTGGTTTAACCCCATTTCACCCTATAAATACCAATTTTTTGAATAAAATATATCCCTAAAGCCATTTACTATAAACTTTCCAATCAATCTTCAATTTTTGCAATCGGATAAATCGAATAAACAAACAAGACTTCCGTTTTAAATATTGATAGCTTAAAACCTTGAATTTTATGTACACGGAACCCCTGACAATAAAAAAAAAAAAAAACTGTCAAACAAAAAGACCTCAATCAATTGAAGCAGACTGTAGGTATATTAAAAAAAAAAAAGTATTTTATTACACCCTAGGACCTAGGTTTTGATTGTTTTATAAGCTTTGCCAAAATGATTTGGAATAAAGTAACAAAGAATACGCGATAAAACTCAGATGGTAAAATTTAATGCAAAAAGGACTTTTGATGAACTTTTAAATCAACATCAAACATAGGGAATTTAACGAGCGATAAGTTTTTTTTTGTTTTTTTTGTTAAATCAGGAAAATTATTTTACGAGCTTTAAATTTTCAATAGGTTTTGTTTAAAATTTGGTGGTAGGTATAATGCTGCTGTTTATACTTTTATAGACTTTCTTTTAGAGCCGTAAAATGTTCATTTTGTAAAAGGAAAGTCTTTATTTCTTAATAAACAATGAAATAACATAAAATTTGGCAAATGGTTAAATTGCTTAAAATTATAATAAATATAATTTAGGTCTCCTCATTATGCTTGTCATTGAATCAATATTAATAGCTGGCAATAACATGTGACTTAAGTTAGCAGAACAAAATTTTGTTGATGGCATAATTAAACGCTTATTAAGTTCTAATTAAGTACACAAAAGCTAAATTAAGTGCTCCAGTACTTTTGGTAAAAACTAATGTCCTGCTAACTTGATTTACCGGAAATGGTTAAAACGTAAGAAAAGAAAAATTTGGTCTCATATTAAAGAGCTGTTTAAGTGCTCAAATTATTAAAATTAAAAAAGAAATTTGAAAAAAATTAATTAATTTATTTATTCAATTTTTGTACACAAATCTATTTTATTAATGAGAAAATCTCCGCTTGCTCGAATTTAGTACCCCATTTTCATAAAGATTTTCCAACAATCGAATCAGAATTGAACTCTTACTTTAATTGCATGCAATTTTGATTGCAGGAAACTTATTGCATGCAACTTTTATTGCATACTACTTTTATTTAACTGATTAAAAAACTTTATGAAAAAATAAATAGAAGAATGAATTTCTAGCTTCAAAAGAAGGTATTGCAAGATATGGTAGGTGTTGCCGTTGTTATTGTTTTTTTTTAACTTTATCTTATCATTTTAAACCAGTTTTTAAGAATTTAACGAATTTTGAAAGTTTTTAAAAATCTGTGAAAATTTATTGGACAATTTTATGAATTCAACAAGACCTTTCAGATGTTACACTTTTGTTCGAATATCCCACAAATAAGTTGGTATGTCCTTCAAAAATTTAACCATCGATTAAAAATTCTCAATGGTTGACCAATTTCTGAAACTAGTTTTGCTATTTTGAACAATTACTGACCTTTTAGATGGCGTGGCATGTTTTTTTTTGTCGAATATCCCACATTTATGGGACATTCGCTCCTCTTAATCGTATTTAATTTTGGTTAAACCTTGCAACTTTAAGGTTCATAATTCCATTGGACTAAATATCCACACTATAAACTAGGTACGACCGGTTGAAAGCTTAATTTTCATTAAAATCATGAACAAATGTTAAACATTTGTATTCAACCCTCTATATACAGGCTGGGTCTTCACAACTTAAGGTTCAAGAGTCATTAAAATTCAACCACAAAAATGAAACAATAGAACACCAAGCAGCGGTTCACCTATCCATGGCATTTCACTGATTAAAATTCATCAGCCACATGCAAAAACCCCTAAACTAGGTATGACCACATTTAATTTGAAAAATCCCCCATATTTATGGGAATATGTGAGTGGATGGGTGCGACTACCCCCTGAATCATTCCATTTGCATGTGATGTGTGTGTATTATGTTGGCAAACCGCTCTATACCTTCCTATACATGAATTTTTAATTGTCAAAAAACGATGAAAAACAGAAACAGAGCACAATATTCTCTAATATATGACAGAATGCTAATTGAATGTTCATTTCCATTTTCATCGATATCAAAAGAGAGAGAGAGAGAGAGAGAGAAAAAGGATATTAGAATGAAAAGATGTCCGTCCTTTCCATTCAGGTATATGCAAGTGGAATAAACGTTTTTGGCCTGGGTTGTGCTGACTCGCCACCACAAAATGCCCTGAGACCGAGAAATTTGTCAAAAATGCAAATTAGAAACAACATTCAATTCGAATGACAAACATTTTTCGAAATACATATATATGCTGGGCTGGCACTCATATTGCACACAAGCATCAGGACACATATACTAACAGTGAAAACGCGCAAAGGATGACAAATTAATTATAAACTCGAAACTATCGACAATGCATGCGAATATTATATTGTTGCGGGCGTTTTCGCTGGCATTTTCGCCGCCACCCTGCGCCGCTTAAAAGCTCTCTGAAGAAGAATTTTAACCTGGCCAATCCCAATGAACATAAATAGCAGGTACCTTGGACCATTATATGATTGTTTAATCTGATTTCCAGGGCTGCTGCGTTCCATGAAGCTATACAATTTATACATCCATGTACCTACGTTGTGGATTACCTTTATTTTCAATCCGAGCAAGCTGTTTTAATTGAGAATTGAAAGTTAAGCGAAATTTATTTGGCAGAGAACATAAATAGAAACAAATTGCTGATTTTAATGGGTGGGTATAGTTTTTGGCAATCAACCTTGGTTTGCTGTAACCGATTTAGAAATTAGTGAAATTCGGCAGAAATATATTGCGCAGAGTGTGTTTTGGGAAAATCAAAAATGGGTTTTGCAAATTTGTAAATTTTGTGATGTCCTTGTATTTGTATATGGTCGGTTACGGGGGATTAGATTCACCTGGGGATGGATAATTTAATTTAAAAGTAGGTGAAGGTTTTTTGATATTACTTAGCGTGATGAATGGGATATATGCTAAAACAACGTAGAGAAAAGTAGGACATTTATTTTAAATGTAGAAATGATCTTGAAAAATATGACGCTACTTAACCACAAAACTAAATATTTTGAATCAGCCCTCTTGAAGAATGTAATGCGATTAAATTCAATTCAATTCAAATCAATTACCCACAGTTAAATTCAATTCAATTCGATTGAGTTCAATTCAATTCAATTCAATTCAATTTAAAATTAAATTCAATTCTATTCAATTGAATTCATTTCAATTTAATTTAATTCAATTCAATTTAAAATTAAATTCAATTATATTCAATTCAGTTCAGTTCAATTCAATTCAATTCAATACAATTCAATTCAATTTTAATTGATAATGAAATGAAATATAACCGCAAACTCAAAGGTTTTTGAAATCCTCAGAGAAGATGGGGCATTGGTCTTAGGCTTAGGTTTTCAGTGGTTCTCTAAACCACAGTAAGCTAACTCTAGAAGTAAATTCACTCACAGTTAACTGAGGAGGCAGTTTTTCGGTGGAGAATGCATGCGAAATGACTTAACAATCTCGGTGGATAAAATATTGAAAGCCTCTGTTCAGTTAATCTCGGGTTTAACTTTAATCTCACACTGAATGACCTCTTATAAACACTCATGTTATCTTTTATTACAAAAAATAAGCTCATTGTTCATTCACTTACTGAGGAGTTTTTTTCGTTCAAGTTTCACAGTTCACACTTACCAGATTGATTGGCACTTAAGATTCGCATATTGGCATATCAGTGTTACAGTCAAACTAAGTGTCAATTATTAAGGTAAGCCTGCACTGTAAATTTGGACCTTAGTCTTCCAGATTGACCACTAAAGTCTTACTAACTTCGATTGTGAAATTGAGCCTCAACCCTAAAGCTTCTTCGTGAAACCCCATCATCACCAACTTTTTGTACTTATTAAAAAGATTGAACACAATTTGAGTTTTGTGTGTTGGTATAAACAATATTCTTGGAAATCTTCATTTTTACATTTGAAATTCATTGCTTTCATAAGGTTTTTTGAGATAAAAATAAACTCATTTTTAGGCACTTTTTCGCTCTCTTATTTTGTGGTATTCAGGTACCTACTACAGAGATTCAAACTCAAAACATGAAATGTTTAAGTTTAACATTTTTTGACTTTATACCTTTTTCTTAGAAAAAAAGGGGGGCCATCTAAAGAGGATGGGTGTTCAAGTAATGTTTTTTTTGTTTGAGATCTACAAACATTGCATTGGAAACGTATTTGCTTCGATTATTTTTTTTGATGTCAAAAATGATTTTTTGAAATTTTTCCACCTTCTGTCTGGTTGAGCTATAACTACAGAGAGTTGGCCCTGAGATAAAAAATCTGCAAATTTTTTAAACTGAATAATTTAAAATTACACATGTTATTCTTTCTGAGCTATACAAATTGGAATAAATTGATTTAAAAAATAAATGAGGCATAATGAGGGAGGGGCGAGCGCTGATGGGGGGGAGGTTAATTCAGCCAACATTTTATGTGTATCCTTTAGAATTCGTGGGAAAATAAAATAAAAATCCAGCCAGTTACAAAATATTGTTCCAAATATAAAAATTTCTATTTTTTAAAAAGGGGTAAAGTGGAGGGAGTTTTTTGGAGGAGGGAATACGAAAATTTTTAGTTTTTTTGATTTAGACTTTAAGTATAATTACAATTTTTTGTACTATGCCGTTCCACTATGCCTATACATATTATGGGACTGTCAAATAAAAGATTAGATAAATAAACAAATTGATTTGGTCGCGTGACTGCTTGTGCCTCATGGAGCCTAGGCCTAGTGACTTACCTACCTATGCCTAGTGACTTACAACGCAGAAATGAAGGGGACCTACAACTTTCTGCCGAATTTGAACTGGTTAGGTGAGACCAGTTCTGGGAGATCATGGGAAATATCCCTTTCTCGGGGAATTATGACCTCTAAAGGGAAAACCGACTTATTTTATGGGAAATCCCTGTCGTCTTCGATTTCTTCGAATTTTACTCGGAAAAGAGACGAAAAATAACTGCTGTAATGATTTTTATTAAATAATTTTTATCAGAATTAAAAAAAAATCTATTTTCCCCTTAAAGATAAATCAAGAAGGCTTTATTCCAACTGAAAAGTCTAAAAATAGCAAAACTTAAATATAAAAAATATTTATTTAGAAAATTTTAAAGTTATTTTTTTAAGTGATGACCACTATAGTTCCTTCTGGGATACAAATTACTCCTCTGCATATTTTATAACAAAGAATTTAATTTACTCAAAAAATCCAAACAACATACAAATTAGTAGATACTTAATGAACATATCTTCTTTTATGCTGTGGGAAACAAAAAGGGAAACAAGAAAAGATTTGTGAGGCAAAAAGGGATTTTTCCGACTGTCTGAAGGGATTTTTTTTAAATGCCCCCCCCCAGCACAGGGTGAGAGCCATTTATTAATTATAAGAGATAGATACTCTTGAAGGATTTGTCACTTCCTAGCAAGTTTTTTTTATTTAGGTGGATGAGGCTAGGAATCAAACCCAGACCTCCGACATGGCAGTCCTACGCACTATAACTATTATACCACCAGCTACTACAAGAAAGATCAGATACCTACCTAATAATACCTTCTTATCGACTCTTAAACTCAAAGCTCATGGTCTCTTAAGCCTTGGTGGTGTAGAAAGCATTTCAACACTTTTCATTTATCTGTTTTTTTTTTTTTTTCAATTACGTTGTCGTCTTCAGTCTTTTCATCTTTGCTTCTCTGAATTGATAATGATAACAAAAGATATGAATAAAGGTACCTACCACTATCTAATATCACACTTCTCTTCTAAAAAAAATGTTAGTCGTCATCATGCTCCAGTTTTTGCAATCAACATTATCATCGTTGGCACTTTGCGATAAAATACCCTTGGGGTAGTCATTGAAAAATGATATTCATCACCCGTTTTCAATACGAAAAAAAAACCTTGTCAGAAAAGAAAGAAAACAAAAATCTATATGAAAAATGGTCCTGGAATTATGTTTTCATGTCAGAAAACAAAAAAAAATTAACACCGATGTCTTCCTCATATTTCCGGGATTCTCTGTTTTTATGATTGAATATTTTTTTTTTCTGGGGTTAACCTCTGATGGGGTTTGTTAACATTTTAAATTGATTTGAATTGATCTAACTTATATTTCAAACCTTAAAACTGTTTCAATTTTGTGAAGATGAACAACAAGCGTATAACAATTTGACAAATAAATTAATTTGATTACATCGATTTTCTTTGAAGAGAATTCCTTGGTTGATAAATATCACTTGATATATATTTTCTATATATTGTGTCCTGTCACACCCTCATCCTGTCAAATAGAATAGAATCCAATATTGAAGGTTTTCTAAACTACTTATGGTCACATAAAACCGAAAGTCTGCACACAATACTAAAATCATCTCATCACACAGACAATCCAAAGACAAAGTAATTTATTTGAGTGGTGGTGACTCGAACTCGAGTGTTGCCAATTGAAATTTGTTTTTTTGTTTTTAATTTTCTCGAAAATGAATTTTACGAAATTGATAACACTTTGTGCTTGAAATTGCATTTTATGTTTGGTCTTTATTCCCGTGTGTCTCGTAAATATGACACAACTTATTTAGGGCGTATTCATAGTCGTTTGCTTAACTCAGGTTTTACTAAACTTCAGATTAAAATCAAAAAGATCAACGAACGCAGCTCCTATTTGTCACCAAATTGACTTCTATGTTGATTAAAATAGAAGTTAATTGAACTGATCAACTTGAAATCTTGAAAGAATTACCCACAGGAATGAAAATAAGTCATAGAATATTTATTTAAACCCGTGTTTAATTGGCAACTTACTGTTTAAAAATAACTATGACAGGTTGGTATGAAACTATATGGTGAAACTTGGCAGACGCATTGGTATTAAATTGGAATGAATTGAATCAGAACACTTTTTTTTTTTGTCAGAATTATCCAACACTGATTGTTGGATAAATTTGTTGTTTTGTCAAAAGTAGAGTTTATTTGGTGTATTTCTATTACAAAGTGGCAACACTATTGACAGCTGAAATAAAATCTTATTTATTCGTCGTCAAAGGCGATTGCAAAGCTCACATAGAATCAGTATATCTATCATAGTATCAGATGAAGTCCTTTGAGACACAATGACAGCATAGAAACTTTTATTTGAGTGTGTATCACAACATTCTTCTTAAAAAAAAAATAAGAAAAATAGTCTTTTTGGGGTCAAAAGTCAAGAAACATTTACAATCCACATTGTTGCAAAAGTTACAAAATTTATCTATATAAGTGCGAGTATACTAAATTAGTTATCGATTTGAGGAGCAGCTCAACAACAATCCAAGTGATTGAGATTGCTACTTTATATTTTGTAGAGATAGGTTCTTTTACAGTACAATGTATACAAGATACCCTGGAGCATTGGAGGACTTTTAATACACTTTAGTGTCATTGAACTAGAAAAAGAAAATATTAGTGTGTATTCTGGTTAACATATACATACCGATAATACCTGTTGACACATGGATTGCCATGTAATAAGGGTTCATTTCAAAATCAATCGCTTTGAAGTTAGGATGTCGCATGACTCAAGAATTAAGCAGCTATCATGATTACACAGAAGAATAATAATCACCTACTTCTAGGTTAATAGGGTGATGTACAAATTAAAGGTTTCTTATATACAAATAAATATAGAAAACACTTTTTCAGCTTGCTCCGCACATAGGTACATTAAGCTCCTTTGTAAAGGGTTTTCCAATAAGAGGTGTTATTTTGATATTCAAAGAAAAATAGCATTTTTTGAGATAAATGATCGGATGTTTATTTCATTATAAAAAGGAAGGTATGCCGTTAATAATGGAACACAACATCAGCCAAATGGCCGCCACGACCACGCTTACAGGACCATATCCTTTTCATGAAATTTTTCATAACCAAATCGCAAAGTGGCTGCCCTATGTCCTCGATAGCCTCACGAATTCCATCTTTGAGGTCTTGAATCGACGCTGGGCTGTTGGCGTAGACCTTATCTTTCACGTGGCCCCAAAGGAAGAAGTCGCAAGGTGTTAAATCACAAGATCTCGGTGGCCAATTGTGATCACCTCTTCGAGAGATAACACGGTCCGGAAACTTTTCCCGTAAAAGATCGATGGTTTCATTGCTTGTGTGGCACGTAGCGCCGTCTTGTTGAAAGTAACGTTGTCCAGATCAATACCATCCAATTCCGGACATAAAAAATCATTAATCATCTCTCGATAGCGCAATCCATTGACCGTAACTGTTGCTCCAGCCTCATTTTCGAAAAAGTAAGGTCCAATGACCCCGCCGGACCATAAACCGCACCAAACAGTCACGCGTTGAGGATGGAGAGGCTTTTCAACAATAACTCTTGAGTTTTCCGAGCCCCAGATGTGAGAGTTTTGCTTGTTGACGTAGCCTCCGAGGTGGAAATGGGCCTCATCAGTCAAGATGATTTTTCGATGAAATTCTACACCAGCAATATTCTCAGTTGTTCTTGAGCGACGTGCACGGGTTTTATTCTTCACATCACTAACTTGTCCCAACAGCTCGAATTTGTCCACCAATTTCTGTATTGCGGTCTGACAAGGTGCTTCACGACGACACAAAAATGTTTTAGTTTTACGAAACGTCTCTGCCAAATTTTCACCATTTTTATAGTGAATTTTAATAATTTCAATGCGTTGTTGAAGCGTGTATCGTTCCATTTTTATGGAATGGCGTAGTTTCTACTTGTCAAATGTCAAAAAATGACAGCTTCAAAAGTGACAGCTACCGAAATAGCGGGCTAATCAAAATAACACCTCTTATTGGAAAATCCTTTAGAAAACATCATAGTCTACAAAGCAAATTGAAAATATTTAACAAAAATTTAATTTCTTTTAAAGTTTTAAATTCGAAAAAACGTCAATTTTTGACTTTTGACCAAATTGTTTTTAATGAAAACAATTTTAAACTCAAAACTTCGAGAGTTTTTCGACGGTAACTTTTAAGTCGGAAAAGTTATCAGAAATGTTTGCAGACACAAATTTAAGGGAATACTTTTACCTCCTTGGATGTGAATATTTCGAGAACCAAAGCTGGCAAAATTTTTTGATTTATATCGGCGGAAAGGCCTGTTGATTTTCTATATGCAACTGAAAATTACAACCTCTTACAAGGCTTGGTTGCGGAAATATCGTTATCCAAAGCCCTTTTTAGGGTTGCATCGAAATGCAGTAATTTGACTTTGGATGCGAATATTTTTAGAACCAAACCTCTTAGCGTATTTTGGTTTTGAGTTTTGGAAAGCTCTTGAAAATTTAACAAACAATTTTGAAAACCGCAACCGATTTCGAGGCTCGATTACGGAAATATTGCCATCCAAACAGAAACGCGTTTGAATGTTTCGGACGGAAATGCAGTAAAATCAAACAATCACTTTGGATGAAAATATTTTGAGAACCAGACCTTCCACACACTTTTGGTTTATTTTTGCGGATAAAGTATGAAAAGACCTTGCTTTTGATGGTTTTGGAAACATTGGGTTTGGGAAACATTGTCTATCATTTTTTTCAAAAATCGATACAATTTTTTTGGAAAAAGTTTGGCCAAATTTTTACGTCGCTGGAAAGGTCTGTTAATTTGCAATTTGCCACTACCCCTTTCGGGGCTTTGTTGCGGAAATATCGCCATCGACACACTTCTTAAGGTTGGATCGAATTACACAAAGTAATATCAGTTTGGATGTGAATATTTCGAGAACCAAAGCTGGCAAATTTTTTTTATTTATATCGGCGGAAAAGCCTGTTAATTTTTTCAATAATCGATACAATTTTTACGTCGCTGGAAAGATGGTGAATTTCGCTGGAAATGTGGTGAATATAGAGCATGAAGTGGCCGCGAGTAAAAAAAACCTTTTCAATCTCAAAGCTTCTTTCAAATGTACCTATTAAATTAGCTCACTCTTATATGGCGGGGCCTATACAAAATTTGTATACATTACCCCAACTCACCATACCAATCCCACACCATTATCAATATTCACTCCCATCAGAGCCTGCAATATTCTCGTTGAACTTATTCAATTTATATATTAAATTCAGAAAATGTCCATGAAATGACAAAAAGCCGTTGATTGGAAGAGTAAAATAAAATTCAGGCCCAGTGCGTGAGTATCTACAATTAAAAGCAATTTTTATCTTTTTTTCATTTTTTTTTCTCTGACAACGCTATAAATTTGTATCGGTCCAGAGGGTCATGTTCTTTTTCTTTCTTTATTTTTTTTGTAAATATATTTTTGAGTCTTTTGTCATGACTGATGGGTATACTGGCATTGGGTAGCTGGGCTGGGTATAGCCAGAAGCTCTAATTAAGCAATTTGTAGAGATGGTGATAATTTAACACACCCGTATTTTTTTTTTTTTTTTAGTTCGTTCGTTCTGAATAACTTGATGAAAGTTCATTGAAAGTCTGAAAGTTTTTGGTTTGAATCGAAGGATATTTTTTTTTTACCGTCAAGAAGAGATACTTTTTTTTTGGTTGGAAAAATGTTGGTGATTAAATAATTGGCATTCATTTAGGTGAAGTTATATGAATTTTAATATATGATTTTTTATCAAATGAATTTTTAAAGTCCATAAGCTTCGCTGTGTTTTATGGTCGGAAAATTGTTCTTTGACCAACAAAAAAAGCTCATCACAGAAGTATTATATAGTAGTCAAGTTATCACGATGCCTATCTCTATCTAAGGACAAGTATATAAGTCTTGAAAATAAATTAAAAGGAATTGAAATTTAAAACAAAACTAAACATAATAAAAAAACAACAAATAAAAAATACCATCCTAATGTATTGAATTCAATTGGAAAGCTCTTATTATGTCCCCGAATGGTAGAAGAACCCTCCAGGGCTATTACATTTCCTTTAGGTCGAGCACAAGCAAGCAAAACAAAAACTCCCACGCCCTTAACATATCTATCACTCCATTCACAACCAACAGACCTGTATTGCCAATATACAAATACACAGACTTTGATAGGATATTCCAATGTGATGCCTCCACCACAAGCTGCATGGAGTGTGCGATAGGATAAATCGTTTTTGTCGTGATTTCCAATTCAAATCAATTTCGGGTCATTGTGTCCGTCCAGGCCTACGGCTATTTCCATGTTCTATATCAAACGATACACTTGGGAATCGGAAGAAGCGAATTGATGAAATGAAATCATCACCCAATAGGAAGGATTTGACTATACATATATGTATAAGTGTAGATAGAGCAGATATTGTATTTTTTTAAGTGGACAATTTTAACGACATTGTTACATGACATGGATAGGATTGAAAAGAGAAATTCAAAGATTTGTTATTGAAAAAGATGAAAGCAGACATTTCAAAGTTCGAATGATTTGAAAAGTTTAAAGGAACAAAATTCACTGAGTTGATGTTTTATTTAAGGAAAAAATGGCGTTGCATAAAATGTTATTGGTCAAACGGTTTTGAAGTAGGACGTGATTAAATAAAGTCGTACCAAGAATCTAACGACTAAAAGAGAGAAAATATTGAACCGGCGCGCGAGGCGAAAAGATTGATGACTCAGAAAAACCGTCTGTGGGATCTTAGCATCCCATATGTGGGATATTCGTAAAAAAAAAGTATGTCATCTCAAGGGTCAGTGATTGTTGAAAAAGGTCAACTAGTTTCACAAATTGGTCTAGCTGTAAATTTTAAATCAATCGTTAAAGTTTTTTAAGTTAATTAGTAATGGGATATTCACAAATAATTTTGAAAGATCAGCCAGTTACATAGGGTTTTTTTAGATTATTTTTTTTAGATCATGAAGATTTTTAGCACCTTATTTGTGGGAATATAAACCATCTGAAAGGTTAGTAAATCCTCATAAAAAATCAACTAACCTTTTAAATGGCATACTTGTTTTACGAATATCCCACATATGGGGTTTTAAGATCCCGGAGTCTATTTTTCGTCTGAATAATTGATGCGATTCTATCACACAAAACAAATTCCCAATAGGTAGGTATACCAAATACCTCAGACAATTATAATTAGTAAAATGCCTTCATGTTCTGTTTTATTGTCATTTATGTACATACCGCATTTAGATATAGAATTGTCACCCCAAGCCACACTGCACATTTATGCACCTTGGTTTCCATTCCAACTATAGGTAGAGATACCTTTACCAAGAATATGATGATGATAATAATGTACAGTCGAAAGCAGAGAAAGTCACCACAAGCACAAGCAGTCAATTACGCTAAATGAACCAATTCAATATGGTTTAGGGTCACCCGCCTCAATCCTTTGACACATTATAATACCTTATAGCTTTTACCTATAGATAGATACCTATTAGATACAAACTGGCACATAAATAAAAGGAGTGACGACGGTGACATTTGAAGTAATTATTGTTGTGTGATGCTTAGTTTGGCCATAACAATTACCAACGACGACGACCGTTTTGTCATAAATTCACACAGAAGTCGATCGGTAATTAGTAGATTCCTTTGTGTATTTGTGTGAAAGTTTTGTAGTCTTATGTGATTGACAGAGGACATGCAACAATGGGTATGAGTTAACTTGTTGGATTTCTATAAGTTCAAAAGCTAGGTTCATTAATTTCGAAACAATATGTGTATGTGGTTGTGAAAATGAGTGGCTCATTAAATTACTCACGGAATGCTTAAAGGCGGTCCCGGGAAATTTGAATAGCAAATAGGGGATATTTGCAAAAAAGTTTGCCATTTAAAAAATAATTATAATTAATCAAAATTGGTCAGATGTAGGTTTTTATTTTAAAGTTTTTTCAAGGTCGTAGAGATTTTTAACACCTCATTTGTGGGATATTCGCAAAAAAGTATACCATCTGAACGGTTCTGTGATTGATGGTCAGCCATAGGTTTTTTTAAGTGAATTTTTAACGGTCACAATCTATGCGACCTTTTCTTTCGAATATCCCACAATTAGGTGCTTGAAAAAATCTTTAAAAATTCAAAAAAAAGAGGTTACCATTTATACAACCTATTCCTTCGAATATTCCAGAAATGAAATGCTAAAAACTTCTACGACCCTGAAAAAATCTTCAAAAATGAATTGAAAAAAACCTATACCTATCCAATTATTGACTGGTATTGACCTTTTATGACGCTACTAAGACCTTTCAGATGGTATACTTTTTTTCCGAATATCCCACAAATGAGGAACTAAATATCGCTGATGACCTTGAAAAACCTCAACTATATTGATTAAAAACGTTCTATTGCTGACCAATTTCTGAAACTAGTTGACCTTTTCTGACCAATTACTGACCTTTTCGATGGCATATCTTTTTTACGAATATCCCACTTATTGGGTACTAAGATCCCGGAGCCCAAAAAACCTTTAATTAGAGTTTTGATAAAGTTCTTCGACATAGTTCGAATGAAGACGAAATAGCCATAGAAAATATAGATATTAGCTGAACTGTACAATATAACGTTCCACAGCTTTCATTGTCGACTCAAGACAAGCTAATGTCACACTTATACACTATCACAATTTTACGCTGTCAAACTCCCACAGTCCCAACCCTGCCTATTAACATAAGTCAAATCAGGTAAATTTACTGCTTCGTAACGTCGATTCCAAAAACTTTTCTGACCTAGTTTTGAAACAGCCAAGAATTATAAAACCGTCTTGAACTTCAAATCTATAAGTACCAAGGTTCGAAAAAGCTATTTTTTTTTAATTAATAACTCTTTTTCGATTTCTTAACCTAATCACTTTGTTATCTTCTGGTTTTGAATTATCGTGCTCTATCAAGGACGAAAGTCCTCAAAATTATACAGGACATTCGAAGAAAGAAAAATCCATTTAATTTAAATTCCAAAAACAAACCATTGAAATTATCGGAGAACAAAAACCCCAAATCGAAGCAAAGTCAAAGACAATGCTCCCCCTCAAGGATCAAATTGCAAGGAAGGAAAATTTGATTACAGATAATGAATTGATTTGAAGGCTGAATATAAAACTTTATTTTCGGTTTTTTTGTGTTGTTTCTTCTGTTGAATCTCTTTAGGTAAATAGAGATGGGTAGATAGAATATTGTTTGGAAAGAAAATAGCAAAAAAAAAACGCTGATGTCTGCAGTTGGTGTCTAAGGCGATGACAAGACAACGAGAAGATGGAATGATTTGGGTTTCTTTCAATTATTATTAACAAAAAGAGATGAGAAGAGAATCAATATTTTATTTTTATCTTTTTTTTTTTATTTTCTCATTTAACTTTAGTATCTTTTGTTTAAGATATTCGATTTTGAACTTTTTTTTTTCAATGCTAATTGCCTTGGGAAATGAAAATAAAGAAAAAAGTCAAAAGGTTGCTTTGAGAAAGAGAAACACAAAAATTTAAGAAAGATGTTTTAATATTAAAAAAAAAAGGATATACCTTGCAAACCCTGGAGCAATGGAGGTATTTTATTTTAAGGTTCGTTTAGGGATTGAAAAGTTAATGATCTAAGGGTGGATATGATTATTGCAAGGTCAGTGATTTTTTTTTGGTCAAGGGTTTCAATTTGCTTATTTAATTTAATTGATATAGATTTTTTTTGTTGGGTTTGAAGAAAAAAATTGTTTTTTTTTCTCGCAAAAGAATTGGAAAAGTAGGTAAATTGTGTTTTTGTCGTTGATTGCCTAGACACAGTTTTAACAGACAAAAACTGTGCAATGATTAGCTTCAGTGCCTTAAACTTAGTTTTAAAATTCACTCCATAGGTCAAATATATGTGTTCTCCAAGAAAACATTCACGTAGTCTTTAAGTTCACCCTTATTTCTTTCCCTGTCAAATGAACAAATCGTGTAACTGAAGCTGTTTATACCCTGATAGACAGTATGTTAGTAATTTGTGCCAGGAAATTTACTGATGAACAAATTCTAGGTCAAGCGCTCTTGGCATGCGGAATAGTTTAGCCTTTAAAATAGCAAAGGTTCGGTCTTCCTTGTCTTGACTTTCGTGGCATGAACATGAATGTTTATTGGCTTGATGTGACTGATCCAATGTTGTTGAAGTGTTTAGATTCTACATTCCCATCTTGGTAAAGCTCAGAGTTTGCCCTCATTTTACAGTGAGCCAATTATCTTCCAAAGAATTTGTCTTTCCAAAGAGCTCAGAAACAGCTCTCTATTTCCTCTTGTCGTCAAATATTCTTCGCTTTATGATGGAATTGCAATATAAGTGTGTTGAAGAACTCTTCCTACGCACTGATTATAATTACCTAGTGTAATTCTTCTCCAGATCTCCACTAATGTGTCATTCGTGGAGTAAATATTTATTCCGTGGTAGACGAACTCCTTAACTAAAGCGTGTTTTTTTTAGACGTGTGGTTTTCAATCTGGCAATACTTTTTTCGGAGTTGGTCTTTTTGACAGCTGTCAGTTGATTTATGCTCAGTTTGATTGGCCATTTCTTTATTAATAGACTTACTCCTGAACAACGTTTGCAAATCGTGCAAATTTATTATATACATAACCGCCCAGCAGAGTCGGTAATTCGAGCAACCATGGATCGGTTTCGCAACCCGTTTACTCTAGTGGATAATGCGCATCCTCAGAGACGCCGTACAGTGGGCACCGAAGACGCTATTGCTGCTGTGGAGCAGAGTATCGAACAGGAACCGAATGAGTCCATCCGCCATTGCGTGCAACAATTGGAGCTGTCGAAAATTGGGCCTCTCGGCTGGAATTTATTCGAGCCAGCCGCGGCGGCCACTTGCCCAAAATAATTTTTAAAACATAATGGCAAACTCTTATCTTTATAATAAAGCTAAATTCTTGGCCATGACATTTAATTATATGCGTTTTATTTCTTCTTGAAAACCACACGTCTAAAAAACACACCCTTTACTTGGCAGTGAACAGATGCTCAATTGCTTGTTGATAGCGCAGTGGCACTTGGTCTTTTCCTCATTTACCTACAAACGCTGGAGGCGTAATACATACTGTGTTCAACTGTCGCGCTGGAGGCCTGGGTTCTATTTCCAGTCTCCTTCACCGAAAAAAAATCAGCTACTGCCTTTGCGAGGAAGTGAAAAATCCTCCGTTGGGATTTGGTAGAATTTTGTCGGTCCCCTCCATTCCCTCAAACAAACAACATGCACACAGCAATTGTTAAGACCCTGGCTTTATTTTATTTTTAACAAGTTTCGCCTGTTCTTCAAGGCATTCTATGCTAATGGCACATTGGTGGAATCCGGTGATCTCTATGTTGTCGGCATACTCGAGTAAATGGGCGGATCTGTTGAAGATAGTACCTTCTGTGTTTATGCCTCTCCTCCAGGCTGAAATTATAAAGAACTCGAATGTAGAACATCTCCTTGCAAAAATCTTGTTTAAAATAGTTCGGAGGGGTACTGAATGAACATTGAACCGTGAGTTTTATAATGTCACGCTATTTAGCTGGTTCATTTTTCTATTTCTCGGACGATGAAAGCCATCATCTGCTGGTTTGAGGTGGATGAAAAGATAGCGAGCCCGAACTTCTTCAGTGTGAAGATGAAGTCTATGTTGTGTTGCAGAACGACTTAAGACGGTCACACGGTGCTTTGGAATTGATCTTTTATTCAACGCACTTTTAGCTAGGAAATGATCACTTTGTTTGAGATGGGGCATAAAAAGTCATTGAGCATATGCTTCCTTACACCAACCCCTTGTTTCGTGATTTGTTACATACCTATAGATACACCCCTTCAATAAAAACCGTCTGTATTTAAAGAGTTCCGCTGGTAAGCTCTTAAAATAGGGGGTCTTTCTGTTCTTAATCTCCTTCTACCACTCTGGATATAGGAACTGTGTCTTCATTGACTAGGTTCTTCTTGACCTATAACTGGCCTTATATAATACCCATTTAGTGCTGGTGCTGATGAAAATGCTGCTTGAAAATGCGATGTTCCAAAGAGCTTTCTTTTAGGTCTTAAAACCAGGAACCAGCTGATTCGCTTTTTTAGTTAAAATCACAGTGTGGTGTTATTTCATGCAAGACTCTTCAACCTCCTTACAAGCTTAAGGAGATCACTTCAGAATTTTCGCAAAGTGTTGAGAGTTGAGTTACAGTATATTCATTCATTATCATACCACGACTTCTTTCCCTGGTTACCTGAATACTTCTTTCATGATGTTACAATACTTCGAACACTGATTGCCGGCGCGCCTGTGGCAGGTGGATGCACAGCAGTTTGATTCTCGCTAAAATTTCCTTCGTAGAGTCTAGCAATTTTAGGTTAGCTATGGCGTCCAACATCGAGTTTCTTCTTTTAGAATGTTCATAATATCTATTCTTTAGACAGTCAAGCTCTGAATTTTGCCGCAACAAAGAAATAATTTGAGTCGACGTTTTCATCTCAAAATGTACCAATTTAACATAATAATAATATGTTCTATAAGCGCCTTCCGTCAGTTAGAACATGGTTGGTATCGACTATCTGCAGAGCTCTATGTTGCTGTGTGGATCCTTGCGGCCTTGGAAATCTATAGTGCTACCTGTAAATCCATTACGATTGACGTGCCAAAAGCACCTGCCTTGGCTGAATAGTTTTCTCACGTTCCTGATAAATACTCTCAAGTCGTTAACCGTTCAGTGTAATAAATATCCGAGGCATCTTGTGTCTTTCTCATAACCGGTTAATTTTAAGTAGTATAAAGAAGTAAACTCGACGACACTGCTGGACAACGCAATGCCAGCAACCAATGGGTACAGGTACATCCACCATCATCGCTGATTCAGCACCCTAACTTGAACTGAAAAATGACTCCAGACCTAAGTATGTCAGAAATGGTATAGCTCACGTCTCTGTCTTCCAGACTTAAGCGTCCAAGACGTGTAAGCCTGCTGTTTCGCCCAGTATTTTCCGACATAGCATTATGAGGTGATTGTTTTGTCTTCTCTTCAACAACCCCTTTTTTATGTTTCACAAGTCAAGTCAGGATGGGCGAAAGCAGTACCTGATCCGTATATTTTTAATGGAAACTTTTTTTACTTTCGCTTTCTCATTAAAAATTATCAAGACCAAAATTGTAGAAAATTCGATTCTCTACAAAAACTTGCTAAAATTTTCTTTGTGAAACTTGTGGTTCTCAAGATATCGCGGGGAGGTCTTCCTTCATCCCGGTTAAATTGGGGAACGTTTAAACACGAAAATGCTAGCAATTTTACCAGCGAACGCAATTATGTTGTTTTTTATACGATTCCTTTCTATATGTCCGCTACTTATTTCAACACTAAAACTGTTTTGTAAAGCTACCTTCTTGAGATATTCGGAATTGACCACCGAGAGCTACTCAAACATTCAACTATTTTCGATTAAAATCTCTCCTTTTTTTTGGTAATTTTGTTTATCCATCTTGTGGCTTTTGAAAGTAAAATCCTATTTGAACCTCTCAACTTCACTCAGCTTAAACGAAAACAACATTAAAACTGTCACATACATGTATACCTACCTAGATATGTAATTGTTTTATTATTTTGCATTCTCCTTCAGATTTTTACGATAAAACCCCACAAAACACTTTTGCAACTCTAAACTAAGTGCAATGTAAATAAAACAAATGGACAAACTCTGCAAAATTGTCTCCGGAGGTGTCTCTTGTTCAACTTTTGTACCACACAATGGTCCTGGAAAGTCTTCGACTCTTATCCTACCTCTCAACTTAGGTCCTTTCCATTTGCAGTAAAAAGTAACATTAATTAAACAAAAGTACAAAACTCCAAGGAAAGAAGTTGCTTTTAATGTGTAATTCGTATGCAAAACTGCATGCGAAAATTACTCTCCTCGATGGTACGGTACCATGGTACGCTTACAGTCGACTATAGCTGACGACCGACGACGACAACAACGTGAGACGAGTATTTACCACCCCGTAAATAGTTTGTCATAAATGTCTGAATATGTTTCATTTTCAGGACGAGACGAACCGAACGACGCACGAGTCGAGCATGTAGTATACGAGCAGAGCAGCTATGAAACGACAATAAGAACGACAACAACGGTAAGAATTTGGAAAAGGACCAAACTTTTGGTTGCACAGGGTGGCTCCACTATGTGTACCTAGTTCGCTGATGGTTCAATGGTTTTGCATACTAATTACAACGTAACACTGAAGTTTGACTTTTGCTCCTCATGACTGCTGCTATACAGGAGTCGAGAGTAGAGTAACCTATAAGATGTTGTTTTTGTTGTTGTTGGGGGTCTTTTTTGTTGACGTGGTGCAAAAAGGGTTGAAAGCAGTGTATTATTAGGGCATGATTCGATGGATGTTGGTAAAACTTTCGAACCATCGTGTCATATGTACATGCACAGGCATATGTACGTATGGTAAATAGGTAAGTGTGAGTGTGTATCATGATTTTGGCGAAAGTTTAATGAACGAGAGCATTTTATCAGGATTAGTGTACGTTGACCGAGTTATATGATGGTGGATCGTGTGGCATACAAAAGTCAATTTCAATAACAACAAAAGTAATTCTAGCTATAGGTAGGTAGATTTAGAAATTTTTAAAGTTCCAAAGTTGTGTGTCTTTTTCTTAAAAACTTTATGACTTTAATCAAAAGTTACTTTATTAAGTAAAGTTAAGCGAGACCAGAAAAAAAATTAATTTTAATTCTAAAAAAATGGTTAAACTTTCGATATAATGATGAAAAATAACTTTAAAAGTTTTCTGAACTCAGAATTAATTTATTGATTTGAAGGCAGATAAAAAGGTGGTTTTCAAATCCGCATACCCTTCCCCGCATGGAACCAAATTTTTTTTTTAGAAACAGCTTTAACGATTTTGATAAAACTTCGTATCTGTAATGACCGAAATAGCTGTGAGAGAACAGTGTTTCAAGAAATACATAGGGTTTTCTTTTGCCTTATTTTTCTACTTTTAACTTAACCCGCAGTTAAATGAGGAAGCAGTTTTTCGGTGGAGAATGCATTCGGAACGAAACTCGCGTGGATAAGACATCAAAGGTTTGTTCAGTTAATCCCGAATTAACTTACCAAATTTGATCAGTGAACTCGGATTTAACTTTAATATCACACTGAATAACTGAGCCTAAGAGTGATTTGTTGTCCTTATGAAGGTTTAAAAAAGCGTTTCAAATGATTCTCTCACAACTGGCGTGGCAGTCTTGTTTGTGTTTGGACTGCAAAAGCCGATTAAATTTATCCTAATGGTTTTGATGCAGTGCTGCAGCATTCCAAAAAATATATTTTTTCTTTTATTTATCTGTCAAAAGAAAGTTGAGTGAAGTTGGACCCCCCCTCCCCCTTGACCGATTCCTGGATCCACCACTAGATGGCATGGTTGTAAAAGGATGCAATCTTTTGTGAATGCATAATGCTTAAAGAATGCAATAAAAAAGATAGCATTTATTTCACTTCCCTTCACTTTGAGACTTCGACTTCAAATTAAGGAATAAACATTCAAAGATTGAAGTATTATCACCCCATTAATCTTACAGCAATTGTTAAAGAATCCAATATTTTACGAATGCAATCTTTAAAAATCATTTATTAAATTCAATTAAAAGATTGAATTCATTGACTTCAGTTTGAATGAATCTTATGTGAATGCAATCTTTAATGACTTCAATAAAAAGAATGGATTTATTGACTTCATTATGAGACTTCAACTTATGCAATCACAATTCATTTTAGACCAAAATAAATTGCAATAATTTTTTCCCGCATTCATTTAACAGCCATCAATTGAATGCAATCGTTTGGAATTTCATGCATTAGTTCCATTCTTTTGCATTCATTACATTCTTTTCCAATTTTTGCATTATGTGTGCCCTCTACAAACTTTACGTGCTCTAACCGTATTAAACTTTTTTCCCAGTTGCATGACAATATCTAAATTATACTTCTAGTATCCCATATGAAAAACAATGCTAAAGAATGCATACAATTCCGAAAGATTGCTGTTAAATGAATGCGGAAAAAAAACATTTCAATTTTTTTAATGTCAAATGAATAGTGATTGCATAAGTTGAATTCTCATAGTTGAAGTGTCAGAGTGAAGTTAATAAGTCCATTGTTATTATTGAAGCCGTTAAAGATTGCATTCTAGAAAGAGCTATTCAAACTGAATGCAATCTTTTAATTGAATTTAATGAATGATTCTTATATACTGCATTCGCAAAAGATTGAATTCTTTTACAACCCTGTTTGAAGGAAATCAAGATTGGAAAAAAGACTTTAGTAAAGGTTTTAATATCTATGTAAGTAGGTATTCAAAAATGTTGTAAGCGAATGCAGACAAATTTGAGAAGTCATTGATCTGTGTACCTACTTGTGTAGCTCATAACGAATATTAGATTTTTGTTTCGTAAATTGTAAAGGCTTTAATATTTCTTATTTTAGGTACAATTGTTAAATCCAAGAGCAACTACATCAAATCAATTTTTCTTCAAAAAGTTGTCTTAAAACTCTTTTCTTTCTTTTTATTAAAGTTTGATATTCTATTCTTTTTGTTTTAATTAACCTTAACTTAAAATCTTTTGCTGAATAACTATCAGAACTTTCCTCCTCGCAAATAACAAAAATCATCAACGAACAAAAAAAAAAAAACAATATAATTTAAATAAGCTTCAGCAATTCTCAGCCGGATGCCCTTGGCTGTGTTATCATATAGATTCAAATTCAACTATGTGATGTGCAGCAACAAAAATATATGAATTTTCCGTGCATAGCCAAAAATGTCACACAGTGTCCTGACAGTAATAAATAAATAGATAGAAAAAAAAATACTTTCAAAACGGAAGGAAAGACAGTCGAGTTGAAATTGGCGTTATAAACGGGTGTATTAGTTGTCCTCCTGCTCCTATGGCCAGGGGCATTCACATTCACAGTAAAAGAATAGGTTGGTGTAGACACATTGAAACTAAAAAAAAATATTTTGCTGTTTTTTTTTTTTACAAAAAAAATGCCACGTTCCAGTGAGTTAAAGGATCATAACTGGATGTATAATTTTTGTCAGTGTTTTGTTTTTTTTTATTTTATTTTTAACCATAAAGAATAAAGCTTTAAAAGAGTTAAAGTCAAGGTGACCCCGGAAGGCCTGCAAAATTTGTCTGTTCCTTTAAACCATATTTTGGCCGTCCAGATTTTGGGGGTTGTGTATCGTTAAAGTGATGTCCCTATGCCACTCAGATACAGATACCGTAAAACGGGGTTACTTTGCCCCTGCAGGGGTAACTTTGCGCCATTGACGAAAAGAGTTTGTTTCACACACACATATAAACATCTCTTAAAAGTTCCAAGTGATCCTTTGCCAGTTGTTGGTAAGAAGGAAATGACGTGTGAAGTTCGGCTAATAAATTTGTGTTTTTTCTTAAGTGGAAAATTTGGTGTGTCCTAACAATTTAGTGGACTTTGATTAAGTAAGTACACATTTTCTAGTTAAAATAATGCTCTGTTAGTACTTTACGCATGAAATACATTTGCTCAAATGGTAAATATAATTATTACATTTTTTTTGTGTGACCATGCGCTTTTTTTCATATTTTTGGGGCTACTTTGCGCCGGAGCCAAGAGGTATGCAAATTCGTTGCCTTTATACATATATGCTGAGCAAATATATCCTGGACACTCTGGAAGTGGCCCTCTCCAAAAGATGAACTAACTTATCCATGGAGCAATGTTTTAGGATCCATTCCACCACCAACACTCTTCTAAAAGAGGAAACTTTTCCGTACAGGAGCTTAATGCAATATTTAGTTGAAACTTTTTATTTTTAATTTTATAATTATTATTTTTGAATTCTCTATTTATTTTTAATTGAATTATTTTTTGTTTTGTTAAAAATACTTATTTATGTTTATTTATTAATTGTTTGTTTTTAATAAATACGACTATTTTGTTTTTTTTTTTTATTGAAAAAAAAGGATTCTGTATTTTTGAAATTTTCTTCCACTGATATGATAAGTGGATCAATGTTAATTATATACAGTATTAACTTTGCTCCAGCTCTTCAAATAAAGGCATTATAAGCAAAAGTTTCGAATGGAGCAAAGTAACCCCGTTCCTTGAACTACTTTGTTTCACTTTTTGACTTACAAAAAAAAATATTAAAACTGTCATTTAAATAGTTATCATATCATACATAAATTCTTTCATTTATTGTTCATAACGGGGATGGGAAAAAAATAAGATTTAACATTTTTTTTTATCATTTTAAGGAAATTTTATAAAAAATTTCCAAAAAGCGGAGCAAAGTAACCCCGTTTTACGGTACAGACATAAGTATCTCCTTGGACAAAAATTATCATAGAGCTCAAATTGTTACAGACCGGACCGTTGATTCATTATCAAAAATTAATGAAAAAGTCCCCAAAGTTATTCAATGTTAAATGTCAAAAATATCGATTTCTCGTAACTCTTATAAACGGTGGTTGCTGTCGCAAAGTAGGTAGTTTATGTAAAGTTTATGGGTTATTTGATTTTTTTCTCAAAACAAAGTAGTAACATTTTTTCTCCTACGAACAATCATTTAGAAGATATTGGGGTTTAAAAAAATGTCAAATATCGAAATTATCGGTTTTTGACATATTACTCTTGTAGTGAATGCTATCGAAAAGTTCGAAAAGTGATTTGTTAAAAATTTTCAGATGTGCTCATTCATAGTCTTTTCTACTTCTTTGTCTTCATTTTGTTCTTAAAAGCAGTATTACATTATCATATAAATATGGCAAGTTTGCCAAATAAATATGTCTCAAAAGTGTCATGTAAGTGTGATAGTCAAATTTATATGATACAAAATACATGGAGCCTTATACAAATTTGACATACAACAAATATGTTGTCATATATTATATGGCATAATGGGACATATATATATGACAGTGTAATATCGCCTTAAGACTTTTCTAAGAAAATAAATTCATCACAAATGTATCTTTTCGTTGGTGTCAAAAGTATCAGCATCTGTTGTTTCAACATTAGATCATGACTGAATTTGAGAATTGCTGCATATCGGCGAACAGAACAATCCAACTATTCTACAACCACATCAGTATTAGTTGCAACCTTTCTTGCAATAATGGCAAAAAATAGTGTTCAAGGGTTATCCGGGGGCAGGTGAGATTAACGTCTGAATTAATTTCTACCAAACCGGTATCTCCAATTATCCAACCCCAATATTCAAGGTCCAGTTTGTTACCTAGCCTATTCATAGTTCGACTTGTTGCAAAAATCTAAGTCTATATAAATACTTTTCCCAATGTTTTTTGTGTGTCTTTCCTGAAACCGAGGGAAAAGTTGGAGTTGGATTATTTTTTCTGCGACTAGAATTGTTAAAGAGTTTGCTTTTTTTTTTGTCGCAAAGTAAACCCAATCTGTAAGGTAGAAAACCAATTATTGTAGTCAGAGTGTTCGTCCGGGCTCAAGTCTCCATGAATTGAAAGAGCATTGAGAATATATAGTATTGGCATGGTGGGCGTTTCAGCTTACGGATTTGTATTCACCAACCATGCTTTGCTTATTTCACCACAATTAGTCACATTCTTTACTTTGGGCACAGGAATTGTCAAAGTTTTAGGAGCAATTATAACATTCTCTTAAGTATTTCGAATCTACATGAAAGTACGAAACATAAATTCGTAGTAGGGATGTTGTTTTTTCAAGCCCAGAGGAAATTGGTTAGAAAAAAACGACGTTATCGACGGCGTCCATTTTTTACTTGTTCAAGAAAAATTGATTGGTTTTAACGATTGCACCTAAAATAAGAAATATTAAAGCCTTTACAATTTACGAAACACCAATCTAATATTCGTGCGTCGGTGCGTCCACTGTAATTTGAGCTACAGCCTAAACGGGTGGACCGATTTGCATGAAATTTAGTACAGAGCATTTGTATGTGATTCCCTAGAGGGGAAATGCCATACAAATATTTTGTTTTTTTTTTTTAATTTTCTCGAAAATGGCTCTAACGATTTTGATTAAACTTCGTACCTGTAATAACCAAGTCAATTTTAAGAAAACTGCATTTCAGGTTTTTCCCTAAAAAAATTCACATAACGGAATTAGGTATCCACGTTTTTTGAGAAAATGGTCTTATTTTTGGATTATTCGCGTATATCTTTGCAATGGTTAAACCGATTTTGTTATAATTTTTCAATCTGATTCTTCTTAATATTATAAACTTAAAATTATAAATAATGCATTTAAAACATATTTAAAATATTTTTTTATAAATGAAAAAAATCAAACAAAAAGTAATTTTTATAAATAAAAATAAAATAAATAAATTTTCTCGGTAAATATATACATCATGTTCATGGGTCTTCAATGTGTGTTTACACACAGTTGTTAACCACAAGAGCAAGTTCGTGCGATCAAGTCGTGCATATTTTTTTGTAATTTGTAATGGCGTCGCTTATCGCCAATGTCAACCAAATCCCTCAGGGCTTGTAGAAAAACACGCCTAGTATTCCGTATTACTTATATACCTAAAATGTGATTGACACGCTCGAAACGATGTTTTTGCTTTCATTCTTTTATATTCGTATTTTTCTCTCGTATCGTTTTTTTCTAAACGAAAGAAAATCAATGGCTTGAACATATAGCACACATCAAATTATTGGGGGTAAAATGTAAACGAAAAATAATAATATGAGTCGCAAGCTGATGTGGTAAAGCTTATGATATAAACCAAAGCCTTTGCAGTCCCTGATCGTGGCTTTTGGTGAGTAAGAGTATGGTTAAAACCGAAATTCGTCTTTTCCCTCATCTTAGATCAGTGTGTTCAAGAGCAATTGGACTATTTAGAGGCGGGCTTTTCGCTCTGCCATACCGTTTGAAACACCCAAAAGTTTGCACAGTGAAACGCTATAGATGCTTCAGAATTTTTTGAACCCCAAATGCAACAATTTTGACGATTAAAAAAGCAATTTAAGATGATTCACTATTTTTAAAATATTGCTTAACACTGAAAATGCACTGTTCTTTTGATCCATACCTGAACTAGCCTTGTCCTTGGTCACTGAGTTCTAGGTCTCAAGAGAGCACCGTTTCTACCTACCTTACACAACTATTAGTTATTTTATAACTCAGAAATACAAACCTATACCTACTTCAAAAACATGTAGGTATATCCTACCTATCTATACTTGGTAATTCAATATTCGCTACACAGGGCAAGTCATGGTAAGCATCATTGTCCATGAGTTCACCTATACTTAACAGCAAGGCAAGTACCAGAACTGCTCTTGAAAACCTATATAAGATTCTGGATTCCCATAGGAGGAATTCGAATTACCAAAGACCATAATGTTGTAGAAAAAAAAAAACCCACTCAATGAGGATATTTATTTTAATGAATATATAGGTTAGATAATAATGTTTGTATTTTTGTCGTTCTTGTACATACTTAGCTTTCCATGTGCGCCCTCTGAGTCCACTGCGGCTTTGGCTTCGGCAGCCTCCCATTACAAACATATCTTGTTATTCCCATTTCCAGCTCATTAATTTTTTAGGATAATTTCAAAGACAATTGAACGAGAACGTGCTGTTGTCAGTTGATATTATTATTGTTATTATTATTTTTTTTCCATCTCATTCCCAAAGGATCCCCTATTTGTGTGTCAATCCTTGACATTTTATTTGTATACAGGAAACTAGGTTACATCCCCATTTACCCTCATCATCGATAGAAAATTACATCACACCTCAATGGCAGTCGAGAGATAATAAGTTTCTATTTCTAGTTTAACATCAGCCTATCCGAACCCCCCCATTCCAACCTGCTTGTGTCATGGGGGAACGTAAATAAGCCGCAAGGTCAACCATCGTCTCATTGACATCAGAATCAGAATATATAGGTGAAATCCAAAGGGAATAAAAAGTTTTCCCTTGTTCAATGCTCTTCTAGGTAGAGCACTCTCGCTATGTTTTGTTATTGGTTTCACTGGCAGGATAATGAGTTCACACATACCGATGACGGTTACTGTGACGCGTAGGTACAGAAGACAATTATTCTATATTTGCAAAATGTATATCATCGATTTGAATTTTTTTTTTTCATTTCAGAATTCTTCTGCTTTTCTTTTGTAGTAGGTTAGGTATAGACACACTATGGAGAATGTAGCTGTAGGAGTTTGGAACGAAGAAGGGCAAATTAGGAGGATTGAAAGTTATTTGTTTGTTAATGAAGAATTCGCATTTGCATTAACCTTCATGAATAATAATACACTGATGTCTGATGGAGGTAAATTTAATCGCAATGTTATTCTTTTTAATGTTGTTTCAAAGAAGAAAGTGACAAAAAAATCAAGAGCAGACAAAAATAAAAATAAAAAGCAAAATGCAAAAAGATTTGTATAGAATTTTTAAGAGAATAATGGTCTTGTGATGTACCTACAACAAATTAATTTGGTTCGAATGTGAAGGTTCTATGGTGACGGTTATACCTAGCTATCATTGAAACTCATCCAATCATTGGAATAATATAAGTCATTTCACGTGAAAAGTTGGGCTAAAATTACATTTTTTTTTATAAGAGATCTTAACTAAGTAATAAGCTTCTTTTTTGCATCAAAATAATCATTAATTCTGCTAACTTAAGGTCTCTAAATTAAAAAAAAATTCAATGATAGCTTTTCTATAAGGCCAGGCGCGCACATGCAACTAAACTGCTTGGTTTCGATTTTGAGCATAGTGCTCAAAATTGCAACCAAACTGTTTAGTTGCATGTGCGCGCCTGGCCTAACTTGCATCTTAAAACCTTACATATATTTTTCTAAGGGGTCATTCATTTTTCGGTTTCGAATGTAAAGCTAAATAAAACACACACCAGCGATAAATTTTTGATGAAAATTGTATTTCATTATAAAGTTTGGACTTGGCCATTAAGTGTGAAAAACAATATCATTCAAATGGCTGCCTCGGGAAGATTTGCAGCATGCGATTCTTTTGATTCACTTAATTTTAAGTGACCCTTTTGCACATTTCGGGCCGTATCTCGGCCATAGCTTGAGTACCTAATGTTGGCTTTTAATGCATCTAGAGTTGGGGTATTATTCGCGTAAACACGGTCTTTTGCGTAACCGCACAGAAAAAAAAAATCTAACAATGTCAAATCGCATGATCTTGGTTGCCAATTATTGACGTCGCCAAAACGTGAAATTACGCGACCAGGAAACTTCTCAAGCAATAAAGCCATAATTGATCATGTTCTTGAATTCACATATCGTCCAAGTCATGATCTTCAATCGCCGGCCAAAAAAAATCGGTTATCATACCAACAATTGCTGCAAACGCCGGGAAATCGATCAATTCGGATCATCAGCAAAACTTGCACTTAGATTGCATTACGATGATGCACAGGCTTTTCGACAACAGTAACGCTTCCACTCTCTTCAAATTTCTTCACAATTTTACCGATTGCTTGCGTAGTCGGTCAATTTTGACGACCATAATCATCGCGTAATGCGCGAAAAGTGGCTACGTCTCGATCCGCCCAAAATTTTCCACCTTGGACTAGATTTAGGAGAAATACCAAAAAAGTGTTCTGTGTTAATGTTTCTTAGCTAAATTTTGACATATTCAACATGGCTGACGGCTGATTTTTGTCTGGTCAGTTCGTCAGCTTTTAAGAAAAGCTGGACGAATATAAAATTGCTTGTCAGTCGGCCTTGGTCAAACAATTATGGATTGTGTTCATTTCAATAACTCCAATTTTGCCCAAAAATGGGCCTCATCCGAGAAGATAATCTTTTGGACAAAATCCGGATCACCGAACTCACGGTTTTGTCTATGGTCGTCCGGCTTTAATTCTTGCGTCAGCATGAATGTAAGCCGAAATCCATGCAATCGCAAAATAAGCCGGATTGACTCTCTGGGGATGCCCAATTCAACTGACCTGCACCGAATCGACATTTTTGGGTCATTTTTAATACTGACCCCTACGTTTTCTTTATAAGACACCATTCTCTGTCTGGTTGGTGGTTTAAGGTCCAAAGAATGTATTCACGTTCAAATTTTTCCACGGTGCAATGAATTGCCTGCGTAGTGAAGCCATGATGACGACCGACCTCATGACGAAATCCCCGTTATTGCCTGTTTATAACTGAAGCCGGAATTTCGATAATATTTTTTTAATAATTTCTACACGTTCGGCAAGCGGGAAACGATGCTTGATGACATGACACAGCTTACTGAATATTTTGACAGCTCGATGACATTGGTAACTTTGACAGCTGCTCAAACATAACAATTGAAACAGGTATCATTGCTATCTGGTCACCCTATACCTACATATATGTAATATTTTCTGTTTATTTGTTTCTTCCATCTGAAAAAGCATCTTTCTAAACTATTAGTAGGTAAATATCGAAGACTAGGGGCCAGTTTCACAGCCGACACTTACCGGAATAAGTGGCACTTAAGTTTCCCATATTATGACTTTAAGCTAACTTTCATAGCCAGTGTAAGTGGAACTTAAGTCACCAAAATCAGAGACTTAAGTGTCACTTGTTCGGGTAAGTATGCAATGTGATATTGCGCATTAATTTTTCACATTGCCCACTAAAGTACTACTTTTCTGACTGTGAAACTGGCCCTAAGTATTGAAATTTAAAAAAAGAAACGAAATAAAAACTCATGCTCACTTTAGTTTCGCTGTTTTTTTTTTTGTTCCTTTATTCTGAAATGCGCAGTTCCTAACAAATGGAATTGCAGTTTGAAGCAAATTGCAAGCCAAAATTTCAATTTCATAAAGAGCATATCATTTTCATATACCAAGCCAAAAAAATCAGTAGCTCGAAACTATATCTATTCGAAAACATACCTACATACTAAATATTGAAAGCTATTCAGACACTCAGTTTAATTTTTTTTTGTGTTGCATTCTTTAGTGTCGCATTGAATAAAATTCCTTTTTCCTGCCACGACGATGACGACAACGACGACGGACTTCCCCAAAACAAATTTACCTCATCCTTTATAAAAAAGCAGCAATTCCTAGAAAATTTTCAATAAAATAAAAAATGAAACAAAAAAAGTAGAAATGGAAACAAGGACATTTTATTATTGTTCTTCTCGATGATTCTCAAGCTTCTACTTCTGCTGCTACTGACATTCTTGTATGTTTTCCATTTGCATTATAAAAATTCCAACAAAAAAATTGACAGACCGAAGAAAAAAACGGTTAAAACAAAGAAGAAAGATTCGTTTCCAATACCAAAAGTCGTGATCCCTGGCCCATCGCATCGATGGATACAAACAGAAATGGAGATTTTTATATTCGATACTTTCCCTATGTGCTGTGCAACTCATGGATCCAGTGTACTGAGTACTAAAAGTCCTGTTATATCCTTTCCTTTGCTTTGCTTTGCTTTGCTCTTATCCAAGGAGCAAGAGATTGGATTGTATCGAATATATCCAACGTAGCTATGCTTTTTGGACCATCTGTTGTTTTTCGCAATAATTCCATCGATCCCTTTTCCTTGCAAGAAATAAGGACCAAAAACACAATAAAACTGCATTTCAACGTGTTTGTATATGAGATATTGAATAGAGTGTATGTTGCATGTTGAGATATATAGATTTTAAACAACAAAACAAACGAAGACACATCGATATAGCTTCAACATCGCTATATAGAACAAGCAGGACACAAGGAACACAAGACGAAAAACGGATTCAGGTGTTATTAAATTCTGTGAAAGCGATTTTAGATTTATCTGATACTTTCTATCTGACTCCGGTGTTGTTGTTTCTTATTATTTTTTTCTTTTATTCCTTGAGCTCGTGGTGATTTTCCAATTTGTGTCATTCTTGCGTTATTTGTTTGTTGGTGCATGCTTTGACACTTTGAAAGATTCTGACGCTTTGATTCGTCTCTCATTTTTACATCCGAAAGAAGTATTTATCTTTTTTTTTTTGAGTTATGTATTATATGATCCAATGAAGGAGATTTGTTCAGGTCTTCAATTGTTCAATAGTTGATTGCATTTTTTCGTATGTGGTTTAGCTTAAAGCTGATTTTCTGACAAAAGTTTGGCGTACCAAAAATCAAAAAAGCTAAGCCTTGAAAACATAAGGATTGAGTTCTTGAAGCATTCAATTATACCTGGTTTTTATATGATTCCCCATATGTAACTGTCGTTATCCTGTCGAGATCAGAATTTAATGAGCTTATCCTATGCTTGCGCTGTTGTTTCAGATCTAAAGGTCATTGCCAAAAGCTGAGGGCACTGTCATTAGAAAACAGTTAAATGAATAAGAGGTTTCAATCAAAAGATCGTTTTTGAATATAAGAAAAAGAATTGGAGACAAAACAGACCCCTGAGGCACACCATCAGCATTTATTTTGTGAAATTTCAGACCGACTTGAAACCGTCCAATACCAATTGTTATATCTAATTCAGAGACAAAGAGATGCATTGATACAAAATTAACCCATTTTTGACAAGAGTTTGTTGCCAAACTAACGGGTGATTTTTAAGCTGGTTTGGTTTTGGCAACACTGGTTTTGACAGCTGACGTGTGTTTAGTACCTTGTGTCACTGTCAAACAGCTTCAGTTTGGTTTGCAATTTAACCATAGATCGTCTTACAAATGAACAACGCTTGCAAATTATTGAATTTTACTATCAAAATTCGTGCTCGGTTCGAAATGTTCATCGCGCGCTGCTTGTGTTCAGCGATGAGGCTCATTTTTGGTTGAATGGGTACGTAAATAAGCAAAATTGCCGCATTTGGAGTGAAGATCAGCCAGAAGCATTGCAAGCTACCAATGCATCCCGAAAAAGCCACTGTTTGGTGCGGTTTATGGGCCGGCGGCATTATTGGGCCTATTTCTTCAAAGATGATGCGAATCGCAGCGTTACTGTCAATGGTGAACGCTACCGAGCGATGATAACAAACTTTTTTTTGTCCGAAATGGAAGTTCTTGACTTGCATGATATGTGGTTTCAACAAGACGGTGCCACATGCCACACAGCACGCGAAACAATGGCGCAATTGCGAGGCGAGTTTGGTGAACAGTTAATTTCACGTTTCGGGCCGGTCAATTGGCCGCCTAGATCGTGCGATTTGACACCATTAGACTATTTTTTGTGGGGGTATGTCAAGGCTAATGTCTATAGGGACAAGCCCGCTTCGATTGACGCACTGGAAGCCAACATCCATGCATTCATTCGTGAGATACCGGCCGATATGTGTGAAAGAGTATCCAAAATTGGACTCAGCGGATGGGCTACCTGAGACGCAGCCGCGGTCAACATTTGCATGAAATTATCTTTAAACATTAAATTGCAAGGTTCAAACTATCGATTCAAATAAATATTTCATTCATTTTTTCGAATTTTTTGTGTTTTTTTTTAAAAAAAAGTTCTAAACCTCTTAAAAAATCACCCTTTATATATCAAATGCTTTTGAAATATCCACTGATCGGTTTGGTAAACAAACAATCAGATCACCAGTGGACACATTGCTACGAGGCCGTACTGTCAGTTATTAAGAAGCTTTCGTTGTACAAGATATTTCTTTAACTGAGTTGAAATCAGCGTTTCCATGACATTTAGAAGAAGAGACGTAGGTATAATTGGACGATAGCCTGAGGTGGAAGAAGATTCGCATTTTCTGGGGAACTGCACAAATGATGGGTTTCATGCACACGGAAAGAGACCAGTAGAGTATCTACTATAGATGACAAATCTTTGGTAATGGTTTTTCCAGCGTTGAAGAACACCTCTCCAGAGCAATGGAAGGTTTACTATCTAGATCAACGGAAATATATATATATATTCAGTATCGAGATCTTTCAGAACTTTTGCAACTGCCCTATGCCGAAAGAAGATTTGTCCCATAAAATCGATTCAGCTTTCAAATACATAAAGAGCCATAACACATTTCTGCCAGCGTGTCGAATAAGCATCAAATTGTTCTGCAAGCAAATTGGCTTCATCTAAAGAGCTGATAGCAAGTGTGTCTTCGAAGACGACTGTTGGAACCGAAGACGAATCAGTTCTTCTTATATTTTTAGCAAATTTTACTACATCTTTGAATTTTGTATAGTATTACAGCTTAGATTATGTCTGGTGTATCAACACCAGAGTCTACGTCACTATCGATGAAGGAAGAAGGATAAAGACAAGTTCGTGAAAAAAAACCGCTGTTATCGTCTCTATTGGCTTTCTCGTATGCTGCCAAATAGCTCCCTTAGGTTTTTTTTCGCTAGTTCTATATAACTCCTCCAAAAACGAGTGTAACTCTTTTCTCGTGCTTCTAAAAATGTGCATCAGATTTTGGGAAATGGAATGTTACGTAAAGAGATTCTTTTTTAAGCCGCACTCTACGAATGTACAGTTATTTTCTAAGCTTTATATTATTCTACCAATATTATGAAATTCAGGTATGAAAATTTATCGGATTCCCTTATGAAATTATCTTTTTTTCCTAATATAACTCCAAGAGTAGGTATATTATCTCGTCATTATTAAGTGTATCTGCTTTAGTCGTTAGAAAAAAGTTGGCCCTCTCCATTCCCAGCACGCATACAGAATTAATTGACATTTCTAAACCGTTAGACCATGGTTCTGCATGAGTTGATGTCGTGTCACCAAGTTTTATTTTTAACACATCAGCCTTGCCTAAACCCAATTCTGATTTAAGACCCTTCCAAAAACTTGCTTAGATCGATCACCGAATTTAAGATTTTTTGGAATCTATTGTCTCTTCGAGATGCTCTATAATTCGTTTCAGAACTGTTTTAGCTATTATCTTGGAATCTGTATCCAGCAGACTGATTTATCTCCTGATTCAAATACAGTTTTTTTTCTGTACGAGTTTGCCAAGCTTTTCTTTTGTCCACTCTAGCCGAAAGCTCTCTTCATGAGTGAAGCTATTGCTGTTAGCGTTGTTGGCCTTTTTCAGTGATTGGTTTGAAGGGAGTTGTGATTGTTTGGTCATCTACTGGTGAAAACGGCGACAACTCGAGATTTAATTACCTCGAGTGAGTCATTATAGACGATATATATATAATGCTTCACATTGTTAATAGTTGTAAGCCCTAGGTTCTCTACGAGCTGTTGTCACGCCATTAAATTTACTTTAAGTTGTTTTTTGAACAAACCTTTTAGGTTTCCAATTAAAATTAGACCTATACCTACTTAAAAAAGGAACAATCCCTCCCTCAAGTCTCCATAAAAAGAACTCATTTCATATTTTCCTGATAAAAACCGTAAAGTAATGTACTCTATTTGCCTCAATATGGCGAGCCAATTCGTTTGAAGAAAAAAAGGCAAGTTCTACCGCATAACCATGCTGCTTTTTCCTTGTTAAAAATGAAATAATTTAGATGAAAAAGTAGATAGGTAGGTTAGGTACCTTGCTATAGGATAAAAAGTTTCTTATATCTTTCTCTATCATTCTATACAATTTGATGTTTTTAAGATTGTATTACCGCATACTTTCACTTTATGAAAATAAATTCTACATCTTCCTATGTCCTACATCCGGACTGGGCTCATGAATTCCTGACCTATGTGAATTAACTTAAAAGGATTCTTTATACCTACGTCCTATATGCTTTAATGGAGAAAAAAATAAAACCGATAGAGAAGAGGAAAACAATTTCTTGCATTTTGATTATGTTCTTATTTTTCCCTTGTGCTTTGCAAAAAAAATAATAAAAAAATAAGGTCAAAAGACTACAACATATATCAAAAGTCAAAGGCTTAAGCCATCCCATATATCTCACAGGATACCAACTACACACTTTCTCTGATGATGACGGGACCTACCAACCAACCAACTAGGTATATGCGATGACTCTGAAAGCTAAAAACCGAACCAAGTATATGATTTTGCTAAGAGAAGAAAAAAATACTCAGGTTGACTGCTACGTACAGAGTGCCAGATCAGTACGAACAAAGTTATCTGAAACTCTTATATGCGGTCTAGAGGGAGATGGAAAAAAATTGATGCATTTCCACGAAGGATAATAGTTTGAATTTACTCGGAAAAGCGAAACAGAAAGTTAGTTCTTTCTTTTTTGTTATAAATACATAAATATTTCTATTTAAATCTACTGGGCGTAGACAAAAAAAATTACACGTACATATTTACCGCCATATTATTCACTGGATACATACAGATTAAAACTTAAATCCAGATGTATTTACATTGAATTTGTATGCTTTACATCTGGATTTAAATTTTTAGTTACCTCCTGAATATGAATTTTGTGCACTTTCAAAACGTGATTTAATGTTTCATACAGATTATTCTTTTAATGGAATATATTTCAATTAGAACATGGGATAGTGTTTTTTTGTGCATCAAACAAATCTATATAAATAGAAATGTAAATGTTGGTTTGTTCCTAATCGCTTTGTTTGAAGTTTGCAAAACGTCAATTATTTATTTGCCTGTCAGTTTATTGTTTGAATTTTTTCTTTAAAACAAATTTTATTCAAAAATTATGAATGATGAAGGGAGTTTTCCATTGGTAAAATAAATCAATTAATTTTGATTTAAATCTGTCAACCTGCCTTTTTCGGCCATTCTTACCTTTCCATATACTTACACCAAAATAATTTACAGCAGTCAGTTTCCAAGGCGTTTTTTGATTTGGTTAGTTTATTTGGGTTGTGAAAATTGTACCCAAAATATGTGAGAGATAATCGTTCATAATAAAGGGAAAAGGTTTCAAATGAATAGCTAACTTCATCAAGCTCATTTTCTCTTCTAAAATGCATCAAGGGATGAAGATTTTGAAATATTGACACAGAATCGTATTCCACTCGCCACGCAAAAAAAACAATTTTAAAACTGAAATCTGAATTTACCAATGGAAAACCCCATTTGACCACTGCTTTTGCGTCGTGGCTTTTCTTCGAATTCTTCCTTGAGATTTCAGCCTGTGAGTTCCGCATAGGTCCGGTCCTTTACTTTTTGCATCGAAACTCACAGGCAGAAGAGCAACGATTAAATTCACAGTATTCCGTACTAGCTAGCTTTCCAATTTATTTTTAGTTTAAGTTTAAGCCGATTTTTAAGATAACATAAAAACTAAGAAACTTTTCTAACCTTAAACTAACAAATAGCTATGATTAGGATGAATCAGGGGAGATTGAAAAGACGGACTTTTAGTCAGGGTGGACTGAGGTTGTTGTCGAAATAGCTGAAGTTCGACATTTTATGCGTTTAGTAATTGATTGGCATTTAGCAATATTTTGCGCCAAGTAATTTTCAAGGCACCAGGCTCAGAAACTGTCGATGTCTAGTTGAAAAAGAGTAGAATCATTTGCCTTAGAAATAGTCTTGAAAAACTAAGTATCGTTGGTGAAGAGTGTAATACAGAAATGTTTAATAACCATTTTTATATATTTATTTAATATTAATAATAAGAAGAAGAGGACCTAAGTGGCTCCCTTGGGGGACCCCGGAGTTAGCTTAGATGGAGCTGGAGAGGGCTGATCTGAAACGAACATTGTAACAAAGGTTATCATAGCTTCACAGCCGAGAGTGGACAGATAAAAGTATTAACCTGTGGGAAACTTTATTAAAGGCCTTACTTAAATCGGTTGAGACAACATCGACTATATTTCCGTTTTCTAGGACTGAGACGGTAAGGGATACAAATTCAAATATAAGAAAATGGTCTAAGAGAAATGAGAGATTTCCAGCGAAAACTTAAAATTTTAAAATTTCATACAAAACTATTTCGAAGATTTTAGGAATATGTGAAAGTTTGGCTATGAGACGATAGTTTTTATCATATCGCCGCTTTGCCTCGAATAAATTCCATCCGAGGGGCCCAGCAACTGTAACATTATGGCCGGCTTCATTTTTGAAGAAATATGGACCAATGATTCCCTCTGCCCATATAGAGCACACCAAACAGTGACTGAGGATGTAACGGCGTCTCAACAATAGCTTGTGGACGAAGCAGGACTATTCAGTGCCGAACTTTCACCGGTGGACACTTCACCACCAGATTTTTACCATCAGCCTTTTAGTGCTTGGCATTTTCGTTACAGCGGTTCCGCCACTGGGTAGTTCGCTGTCGATCTTTCAACACTAGACTTTTTTCCACTGCATACAGACAGGTAATGAACAATGAAGTGCTAATTATTCAATATGGCTATTGTTTCTTTTGGAATTCAAATGTGGTTAGTCACAATAGAATACAGATTTGCCAGTTATACCCATGTTTTTATGACAACTTTTGCATGATGCAACATTTTAGAACATTTTATTTATTGCAATGTAAATTGAAATCTTGCTAAGCAAGCGAATTCTGTATATTTCAATTTTTGACCCGAATTTCAATTTCCTATTATTGACAATAAAATATGAAAAATTTGCCTCCCGCGAGTAAAAATAGTGTAAATAAATGATTTTCTATTAATTTGCATAATTTATTTTTAATTTTTTTATTTTGCAAAAGTCGCTCTTCTGCAAAATTTTCTAAACAAAACGCAAATGATTAAATAAGCTGAAAAAGAATACGATTTGTTATTGAAAACAATTGAATTAACCATTTCTAATAAAATCTACACTACTTTGCCAACACGGAAACAAAATATCCAGACACGAAAAATCTGACACTTAAATGGGTGGCACTCAAATATTGAGCACTAAATGGCAGCACTTAAAGATCCAACACTCAATCGGCGGTGGTGAAATGTCCGTCTACCAATTTGCAGTGGCCAATGGTACCGTACCGCTTGTGGATTATGATCACTCCAAATACGACAATTTCGCTTATTAACGTACCAGTTCAACCAAAAATGAGCTTCATCGCTGAACAAAATTTTCTTGTGATGCGTCGTGCGAACCGAACCATTATTTTGGTAATAAATTTACACGATTTGCAAACGTTGTTCAGGAGTATAAATTTATTCATTATAAAATGGCAAACCAAACTGAGCATAAATCAAGTGACAGCTGTCAAAAAGACCAACTCCGAAAAAAGTATTGTCAGATTGAAAACCACACGTCTAAAAAAACACCCTGTTTATGCATGACTGGATCGCACGGCTTTTTATTTGCATGAAACCAATACCTACACACTTGTCCTATGAGATTTCTTAAATACAAATTATTATCTATTAGTTGTTATTAACAAAAGTACCATTTGAAAAGCTGAGCAAAATTTACTCTTGCAGATTTCTATTTCAAATGCAATCAACCCCTTAGAAGAATGTGCAACCACACTGATGCTAAACTCATTAATAATTATCCTTATAGGTGCACCAACTTTCTGCACTTAAGATTGTCTACCAAGATATATATAAAGGTACTATGCGATCTGCAAGACTAGATTGAAGTCAATTTACTCTCAACCTGCTTAACCAAAAGCATTATCTCCTTCAGCTACTATGTATATGCGATGCGTTGTGTGTTGTTGTTGTTTTTTTTTTTTTTTGTTTAACATAAAAGTGGTTACCTTACAGAACACAATCACGCTAATAGCAAAAAAGCGTAAAAGAACAGAATTACATATAAAACACAGAGAACTTAAGTGCCACGTAATTATCCTTAAGTACAAAGTGGAAAAAGCAAAACAAGGACTAGAATGTCTAAGAGAGCATCTCTGAAGGATCATAAATGAGTACTTTTGTGCGATGTGCAGTAAAAGATTATGCGAAGCCTTCTTCTTATGCGGCTATAAGTGCTTAGTTTTTTTTTCTCTTCTTCGTTGTTGTTGTAGTTTTTTGTTTGTCTTCTATCTGCGTCCGCTGGAATTTTATAGCTCATTAAGGACGACGCAAAATTTTATTAAAAACTCCAGTTTTTTTTTTCCTAAAAATCATTGTTTTTTCTTATTTCTCATTTAGAAAAAAAAGTAGGTGATGGAAAGAAAATCATGTCCACGAAGGGTGTTTTTTTGTTTTTCAATATTCTTCGTTTATCATTTGAAATTCTCAGAAAAGGGATGGATTTGATTTTTTTTAAGGATTGCTTTTTCACGCACGAGGGATTGAATAAATATAAAGAAAAATCCTCATTTTTGATAGAAATATCCCCGAAGGGATATATGGAAAAAAAATAAATAAACGTTTAAACGGATAGCTAAGCCCACCACCTACAACACCACACTTGACAACGTCTACAATGATGGCAATAGAAAAATATAGTGGAATGGAATCCTCATTCTAACTCGATTTCTGTCCCTGGAATTGCTTTTCTTAGATATCATCTTGGGATGTAATTTCATAAGGATGGGAAATGTAGATATTCTATTATAGGTATAGGAATTTTTTGTGTACATACCGTTGCTGTTGCGTCTGTGTGTTTATATGTATGGATATATAAAAATGGTAATCATTCAAATTAAATCTTTTTTTTGCCAACACAAATAAATACCAATATAAATTCCTTCTTAGTCCTTTAAGTGATTTCACTCTGAACTGAATATCCTTTTTGATTTTGTTCAAGGATTCACAAAAATTACATTTAAAGTTGAACTATTTTTGCTTTTTTTTTTACTTCACTATTTTTTTTTTCCAGCAACCAATACACTTTTCGACAGCTTTGGGTCCTTGATTATTCCGACGCAATGCAGCGTAGGCTGCAGATAGTAATTGATGCGCTTTGATTGATATCAAATAACTTGTAAGGAAACTGGTAATGAACCATAGCAAGTTCATCGTAGTTTATGCCGGCGGTAGAGCGAAAAAAAAATGTGGACTTTCGTCTGTGCAACGTTACGAGGTCACGCTTTACGATGTAGCACGTTACGTTACGAAAATCTGCATAGTAGGATATTTGGGTAGGTTCAGTGACACAAATTTGAAGATCCCCTTCAAGCAAACTATAGTCCGTTTTGGATCCTGAAGAAATTTATTTATTTATTAGTTTCAGCTACAAGCAGTTTTACAGCTATCAGATATATTACACTCCAATAAAAGGATAAAATTTAAATACGTACAAGATTTCAGATTTGAATCTTTTACGAGTAAGACATAAAAAATCAATATTTAACGACACTTCACTGAAATAATCAATGGACCTGGATAAAGGCTCATTACATCCATATCTAGTACTCTTTAAAATATAAAAATCTAGCTCTGTGTTCTAGCTGGAACATAAATAGGAACCTGCGCAAGAAGTGAAGGACACTTTATGTTATAACAGAGTAAATTTCTAATGAGCATTACACTATGAACTTTTCGACGGCATTCAAGGGATTTTATACCAAGCAGTTGGCACCTAGCCTTATATTCTGGACAAAAACTCCAACGCATTTGTTGGAATATATATTTAGTGAACCGTCTTTGAAATTTTTCAAGTCGGTCAGAGTGAACGTTATATGCGGGGCTCCAGATAACATCTGCATATTCAAGAATCGATCTAACAAGAGATGCATATAATGCTTAATGAAGCATATCAAAGAGTTAGCTTTAGGGATCAAGTAATCGAAATGGAATTTAAAAGAAAGAGTAGAATCAAGTATAGCACCTAAATCATTAATCCTTGAGACTCGATTGATAGGTTTAAATTCAATTGTATAGTCAAACTAGATGGCCCGCCCGGCTTCGCACGGGTAGACAAACCCAAGCTTCGCATAAAATTACAAATTTTGTAATTGAATACTTCTTACTGAGTTTTGACCCACTTCACGTTATGAATGGCGAAATTCTTTAAAATATGATCATCTACGTCCTACCTTTATTACTTTCCCAACGCAGAATGAATTTTTTTAATCAAAAACCTTTTTTTTGTTTTTATTCCATTTCACTCTATAAATATATAGTTTTTAAAAATTACCTTTCCAACACAAACAGAATTATTGAAATCAGATGCCACTTTTCATTTCTACCCCATTTCGCCCTATAAATCCTTGAGACCATCCACTTCCACTAATAAAAAACCTTTCAATTACAAATTAAACCCGATTATATTTTATTTTTAGTCTCTAAGCAAAATTTAAAAAAGAATGTCCCTAAAGCTATTTACTTAGAAAAACCCTTTTTAAAAAAAAAGAATTTCTTAAATCGGCCAATTTTTTATTTTTACCCCATTTCATCCTACAAATAATAAAATTTGAAAAAAATACCCCTCAAATTATTTCCTAAGAAAAACTCTTCAAAAAAAAAAAACAAATTTATTCAATCGGACACTTTTTATGTTTACCCCATTTCACCCTATAATTAAAAAAAATTTAAAAAAAATATCCCTTAAGCTATTTCTCAACCGCCTACAGAGCTATTTGTTGAACGGTAATTGAATTGAATTGAAAAACGAAATTTTCGCCTACAGCGCCACCTGTTGAGACTTTTTCGACTTTTCTTTTTTCCTAAACCTTTGGGGTACAACTACGAACAAACCCGTAGAAGGAAGCACCCGATTTGGTGCAGTCGTTCTCAAGTTTTAAGCATCCGAACCCACCATGATTCATATATATAAAGGGTTTTCCAATAAGAGGTGTTATTTTGATATTCAAAGAAAAATGGCATTTTTTGAGATAAATGATCAGATGTTTATTTCATTATAAAGAGGAAGGTATGCCGTTAATAATGGAACACAACATCAGCCAAATGACCGCCACGACCACGCTTACAGGACCATATCCTTTTCATGAAATTTTCCATAACCAAATCGCAAAGTGGCTGCTTTATGTCCTCGATAGCCTCTCGAATTCCATCTTTGAAGTCTTGAATCGACGCTGGGCTGTTGGCGTAGACCTTATCTTTCACGTGGCCCCAAAGGAAGAAGTCGCAAGGTGTTAAATCACAAGATCTCGGTGGCCAATTGTGATCACCTCTTCGAGAGATAACACGGCCCGGAAACTTTTCCCGTAAAAGATCAATGGTTTCATTGCTTGTGTGGCATGTAGCGCCGTCTTGTAGAAAGTAAACGTTGTCCAGATCAATACCATCCAATTCCGGCCATAAAAAATCATTAATCATCTCTCGATAGCGCAATCCATTGACCGTAACTGTTGCTCCAGCCTCATTTTCGAAAAAGTAAGGTCCAATGACCCCGCCGGACCATAAACCGCACCAAACAGTCACCCGTTGAGGATGGAGAGGCTTTTCAACAATAACTCTTGGGTTTTCCGAGCCCCAGATGCGACAGTTTTGCTTGTTGACGTAGCCTCCGAGGTGGAAATGGGCCTCATCAGTCAAGATGATTTTTCGATGAAATTCCGGATCATTTTCATGCATTTCAAGGACCCAATCAGCAAAGACACGACGTTGTTGATGATCAGCTGGCTTGAGTTCTTGTGTTAACTGAACTTTATAAGCCTTAAGACCCAAGTCTTTATGCAAAATACGGTGTAATGACGTTTGTGGAATGCCTAATTCCAAAGAACGACGAGGAATGGACAAACCTGGGTTTTCTTCAACACTTTGGGCTACAACAGCAATATTCTCAGTTGTTCTTGAGCGACGTGCACGGGTTTTATTCTTCACATCACTAACTTGTCCCACAGCTCGAATTTGTCCACCAATTTCTGTATTGCGGTCCGACAAGGTGCTTCACGACGACCCAAAAATGTTTTAGTTTTACGAACCGTCTCTGCCAAATTTTCACCATTTTTATAGTGAATTTTAATAATTTCAATGCGTTGTTGAAGCGTGTATCGTTCCATTTTTATTAATGGCGTAGTTTCTACTTGTCAAATGTCAAAAATGACAGCTTCAAAAGTGACAGCTACCGAAATAGCGGGCTATTCAAAATAACACCTCTTATTGGAAAACCCTTTAAAATCTTCATCAAAGTATTGGTAATATGATCATTAACTTGAATCAAATTTAAAGAATAAATATAATCTATAAATATGAGCTCAATATGTTTTTTCATATTAACAGGAATTAACATTTCGGACCAATTCCATTTTATATCGGACAAATTAAAGTCCCCTAAGGCACATAATATTATCAAAAGTGGAGCAAAGATTGTTGATATCAATCAATATCGCTAAAATCCGTGCACGTAGTCAACAACATATGGACGACTTCGCATAAGGTTCCAAATTGCATCCTCAAAACTACTCTTGGACAAACGTTGATGTTTACACATATTAACTGTGAGTCCTGGCACACAATTTTATTTTTTTTTGTATAGCAAATTCTATAAGTATCATATTTTGCACCCAAGTTGTATCTATCAATAAAAGTGGCCATTGACGAGATATTTTTGTTTAACGCCCTTTTTGCCCAACCTTAAATTTTTCAACAGGGACGCTACAAAAGTATAGCAACCTGTTCAGCAAACGACGCCATTTTTCTTGTCGCTCTTTTGACATTTCTCTTTAGTAAGGTTTGCCATTTTATGATGGAAAGATATACGAGCCAACAAAGAGTTGAAATTATTAAAATTTACTACCGAAATTCGTAGTAAGTGTCCTCAACGTTAAGAGGGCTACGTCCAATTTATGGTCGTCATAATCGTCCTAGTAGATCAACAATTGAGCGTCTAGTGGAAAAATTTGAATCCACAGGCACAGAACAAAATGTTCCCGTGCCAGTGAGACAAAGAAGTGCCCGTAGTGTCGAGAATATTGCTGCCGCTGAGGCTTCAGTTGCAGAAAGCCCAAATGTGTCTCTCACACGTCGTTCTCAAGCGTTGGGCATCTCTGTGACGTCGTTGTGGCGAATTTTGCGAAAAGATCTTGGCCTACATCCTTACAAGATTAAATTGACACAAGAACTGAAGCCGCTTGACCACCAGAAGCGTCGTATGTTATGTTCGTGAATTGGGCTGAACAACAACTTGAAAATGATTCGGATTTTCATCGAAAAATCATCTTCAGCGATGAGGCTCATTTCTGGCTGAATGGTTTCGTCAATAAACAAAATATGCGGTATTGGTCAGGCAGCAATGCGCACGTACTCCATGAGTCATCATTGCATCCCGAAAAAATTACAGTTTGGTGTGGTTTATGGGACGGCGGCGTCATTGGGCCGTACTGCTTCCGTGATGATCAAGACCGGCACGTTACTGTGAATGGGAATCTCTACCGTTCAATGAAAACCGAATATTTTTGACCCAAATTGGATGATATGGACTTGGAGGACATGTGGTTCCAACAGGACGGCGCCACAAGCCACACAGCGAATGCCACAATCAATTTATTGAAAACCAAGTTTGGAGAACGTGTTATCTCACGAAATGGTCCAGTCGCTTGGCCGCCTCGGTAGTGCGATTTGACGCCGTTGGACTATTTCCTGTGAGGCTACGTCAAGTCTATGGTCTATGCCAACAAGCCAGCGACGATTGATTAACTTCGTACGAATATCGAACGTGAAATTGCAGCAGTATCGGCCGATTTATGCTTGAAAACCGTCAAAAATTGGGTTCAGCGTCTGGACGTCTGCAAGCGTGCCCGTGGTAGTCATGCAAAAGAAATCGAGTTCCATACATAATGGCATCATCAAACGTACTTTCACAGAAATAAAGAATTTCATTGACATCCAAAACCGTTTTTGTTTTATATAAAAAAAAACTTTTTTAGCGCTCTTATTGAAAAACCCGATAGAAAAACTTCCTCGCCCTATAATTTTGCAAAATTACTTCTACCATAGCAGTTGGTCATTTAACTTTATATTTTGTTTAACTTAATCAATATTTAATGCCTAATATAAAGTTCATTATAGACCTAAACTCAAATTAATAATTCTCCTCAGAAAATAATTGAATAAGTAGTCCTATAACTGAAGCAATAAATCATTTTTAGTAACGAGCTTAGATTTTATTGTGAAATATTACTAATTGCCTCATAACAAACTGTTGGCACAGTATCATTAAGTAATGATTTCAATTTTATTGCCTGATTGATTAATTGAAATAATTTTTGGCAGAAAAATTATGACTTGCCCATAATGACCTCCTCTTAAAACTTTGAAACAAAAATTAACCTACTAAACCCAAACTTGGAAAAAAAAACATAAATAAAAGTCGGTTTTTCAGTGTAAGAGAATCATTTTTCATTGGAGAAGTTTACGAGCAGTGTTTTGGTGTATCACGTTCGCGTTTCAACTCACAGATATACCTATCCTACAACGTGAAACTTATTACAATTAAACAGTTAAGTTTGGGGTGTATAGCTTTTATTTTGTTTTTTTTTTGTATAAAAACAAATGCAACCCGCAACACAGACAAAACTATGCCATTTCAGTTTTAGTCTTCCTTTCATTAGTTCAATGGTTTTGCATACTAACGGGTGATTTTTCAAGAGGTTTAGAACTTTTTTTTAAAAAAAAACACAAAAAATTCGAAAAAATGAATGAAATATTTATTTGAATCGATAGTTTGAACATTGCAATTTAATGTTTAAAGATAATTTTATGCAAATGTTGACCGCGGCTGCGTCTCAGGTAGCCCATCCGCTGAGTCCAATTTTGGCATACTCTTTCACTCATATCGGCCAGTATCTCACGAATGAATGCATGGATGTTGGCTTCCAGTGCGTCAATCGAAGCGGGCTTGTCCCTATAGACATTAGCCTTGACATACCCCCACAAAAAATAATCTAATGGTGTCAAATCGCACGATCTAGGCGGCCAATTGACCGGCCCGAAACGTGAAATTAACTGTTCACCAAACTCGCCTCGCAATCGCGCCATTGTTTCGCGTGCTGTGTGGCATGTGGCACCGTCTTGTTGAAACCACATATCATGCAAGTCAAGAACTTCCATTTCGGGCAAAAAAAAGTGTGTTATCATCGCTCGGTAGCGTTCACCATTGACAGTAACGCTGCGATTCGCATCATCTTTGAAGAAATAGGCCCAATAATGCCGCCGGCCCATAAACCGCACCAAACAGTGGCTTTTTCGGGATGCATTGGTAGCTGTTGCAATGCTTCTGGCTGATCGTCACTCCAAATGCGGCAATTTTGCTTATTTACGTACCCATTCAACCAAAAATGAGCCTCATCGCTGAACACAAGCAGCGCGCGATGAACATTTCGAACCGAGCACGAATTTTGATAGTAAAATTCAATAATTTGCAAGCGTTGTTCATTTGTAAGACGATCCATGGTTAAATTGCAAACCAAACTGAAGCTGTTTGACAGTGACACAAGGTACTAAACACACGTCAGCTGTCAAAACCAGTGTTGCCAAAACCAAACCAGCTTAAAAATCACCCGTTAAATAGTTTAAAATTATTCCAACAATTCGAAACTTTTCGTTTACTGTTCATGGTACCCAGATAAGACCTTTCCTGAGTTTTTTTTTTTTTAATTTTTTGGTTCATTTTATATTATTCAAATGATGATAAAAACTTTTAGGTTTAACTTTTCAAAAACTGTGTCACATCAGATCTATGTATATTATGTCCCTTGCATATCAAGACTAAAAAACACTTCTGACACAGAGTTTTTGGAATTTTACAAGGCATTGTATATAATTTAGTTTATAGTTTAGATGTGACATTGGGGATTGGGATTGGGATTCGAAAAACCTAAACCAAACAAATTGGGTTCTTTTTTTAGCTCAAGGCAACAAAAAGGGAATAAATGTGTGGAAAAGGAAGGTTTGAATATCTAAATTGTTTGCGAAAGTATTTAAATAGAATTAGATATGTAGTATAGGAACAATAATTTAGTTTTATTTGAAACGAAAATTAGTTGAAGTTGAAACTAATGTAGCAGGAATTTATGGCTTGAACAATTTTAAACGATTTTCGATGAAAAAACATGAGTTTTATTACTTAAAGCTAAAACCATTTAATTAAATTTTACAAATCATCTTGAATGTGTTAGTGAAAAAGGACATAATATTCCCATATCATTCAACCCTTCATAAATAAAAACTATAAAACCGACATGAGACACTTCCTGGCTGTTGAGCGAGAAGGTTGACAGGTGATTGAAGTGGTTTTACTAAAGCGATGCTATGCTTTAACTAGTACAATTTTTCAAATTGCAGATTTTTATATTTGAGCTTACACTTGACGAAAATTAATTAGGTGTCTGATCCTTGATATCAGCTTTCAGACTTGCACTAGGAAGACTATACCTGGTTGGTTGTTGCAAGAACATTATTAGTCTTAGGATACGTGATATGAATTTTCAAATCATATCAAGGCCTTCAATGCAAGTCGATATAGGTTAGGTTAAGTTGAAGTGAATGTCTATATAAAAACTGACACTCTAAGACCATTGGTCCATTGTGATAACAAATGAGGCAAGGAAACTTTCTCTCTATACCCGTTAAACCACTAAGATAAGAGCTTCTTATGAAGCATTCGAGACTTTGTCTGGGTTGAGCATCAGATTACTATGGGATAATTAAATTGTAGTAGAAATTTCTTAAAATGTAGCGTATTTTTATGCAAAAATTGTTTTAATATATACCCCAAGCCACGTTCTTATTTATTAGATAGTGTCCAGTTATATAGCATCTATTAAACAGCTAATGGGTAATCTCTATTTTTCAGATGCAGTGTTGCCCAGTTCAGCAGACCAAGGAGACAAGTGGTGATAGAATTTGAATTGAGCTTGAAAGGACAACTATATATCTGAGAAGACGTTGCAGATTGGCACAGGACCTGCGTGTGTGAGGTATTAATAAAATTCTTTTTTTATTTGAGAAGGCCATGTATGGCAGTATGTATGAAATATGATATCGTTCAATTCCCGGCTTCTCATCACGGTAGCAAGGATCCGAGTGGTCCAATTTTCAAAGACTCTTGCGCAAAGATCTGTCTGAAATTGGACAATGGCCTGTGTTATGTTCACCTTAAGCGCATCGATCGATTGTGGTATATTCACATAATCCTGCGACTTATCGCACGATCTTGGTGGCCAATTCACGTCACTTGCGCAAGAGTTAGCCTTACCCTCAAATACTTCATGTAAAATGTCCATTGTGGCGTTTTCTATGTGCTAGGTAGCCCCGTTCTGTTGGAACTAACTACTACATGTCATCTGCATCCAATTGGAGCCAACAAAAATTGATTATCATCGATCGGTAACGCTATCCGTTGATGCTGATGGCAATGACATCGTCTCTCACAGACAGCCAGGATGCTTTAGTTTTGCGTTTCGTTGACGCAATGGCGTTGGCTGATTGTTCACTGAATCGACCGACTCACATTTGACCACCAAACTTTGGATAATTGACTTGCAAGGACAACCATGTAAACCGTAAAATTGTCATACCGCACGTATAGTTGCCCCAAAAGATTTTGATATTAAAGTTTTATCATTTGGACGTGCTGTTCAATCGTGTAACTTGCTGTTGATTTGGCATCAGTATACCTAACTGAATATTAAACAACAGATTTGCACATGTCACCAAAACAACATGGCCGCCACAGTCAGCCAAAATCTACCCGCGCCAATCAAAAACCCTTTTTAAATGATTTAGCTAATTCTGTCTGTCTGTAATTCTGTGTGCCTGTCCGTTCATATGCAACCTAAACGCGATTGGTCGATTTTTTTTAATTTTGGTACTCACCACTTTTTGGACATTCCCCCGGCACGTTTTCCTGTTTCTTTTTTAAGACAAAGATATCGGTACCCTACTATCGACCTGCTGCCCACTAGGCAACTTTTATTTGCTCCCGATTCAATTGCATTGACTTATACGGGAAAGAGCCCGCAACAGGTGACTTTATTGCCGGCTATTCGCTCGGAGTTGCTGAGGAAACTTAGTTTCCGGCAACACAGAACAACTTTAAGTTGCTTACCCTCGCCCACTAGGCAACTTCTGATCAACTTTTTGCCATTTGTGTTTTTTTTTTAATTCAATTGAAATATGTATTACATTGACCTTGCATTTTGGACAAAATATTTTTTGAGAGTGTGAGAATAAAACTACGTTTTCAGGGCTGAAAGCCCCCTATTTAGCCATCGCACAGTGGGCACGCGTCATCATTTTTGGTTGCAAAAATCACATCTTCTGGTTTCTATACTAGTTGGGTATTAAGATTTTTTAGTGAAAGTGAAACCTACAGCTATCAATTTCGTAAGTTTTGAAAAAAATTGGCACCGGTGTTTTTCAGAATCTTGTGTTGAAATTCGAGTTTTTTTATCAATTGATTTTTTTTGTAAATATATTATTGGCAATGAAAACAGCCGCGGCACTTTTGTATGCAATTTTGACTGCCTGTATCAGCTTGACCGATTTTAGAATTTCTTTCAGTTCATGATTCCAATATTTAATAATCCTGTTAATAAATTTATTTTGGATTTTAAGCACAATTCAAAACAAAAAAATGGCCCACAGTGCGCGGTATTGGTGTTTTTTGGTAATATCTTGAGAATTATTAGTCTCATAAACAAAAACAATTTTCGTTTTGGCCCAACCGAATCAATTTGTTTCTACAAAAACTATAATTTAAGCCATCAGCTTTATTTTTTCATCACAATAATTTTACTGATTTTACTTTCTGAACGTCTCAAATTTAGTCATTAAAGTTTTCAATGATTGTTTTCAATGAAAGCTATAACTATAGCACCTAAGTCTATTCAAGAAATTATACTGAGCTCAATCATTAAACAAATAAATAAATACAAAAAAAAAACAAATAAAAGAACTGTCAAATTATTAACTGTCACTAGGAACAGTAAAAACAGTGTTGCCAATTTTAATACCCAACTGCTAAAACGGTTTTTTTTTTCTTACCAACTGAAAAGAGAACTGAGCTGAGTCTGAGCGAACAAAGTTAGTTTTGAGCAGAGTATGGTCAAAGCTCTCCGATATTAACACGCATTTGAGCACTGAATTTTTAAATGATTGGTATTTTGTAAAAATACACGAAAATTGTATGAAGTTGGTCACGTTCAGCTTCTTATTTCGATGGCTCGGTAATCTTGTTCCGGAGGTCATGTAGAATGTTCCGAGCTAGCTCGGATTGAAAAAAGAACCACAAGATGAGTAATCTGATATGTCTGGAGCTAAGAAAGAAACACAGATTTTTTGACAGCTCAGTGCGCTATTCCGCAAGCTTAACAAAAAAACGCCTTAGAAAAAAACACCCTTCAAATGAAAGGTAGATATGCACCTTTTTCTAATTCTTGGACTTCTATTATGAGAAAATAAACTTTATATCTCAAACTTTCAAAAATCATTTATGTTTAACAATTAATATTTAATTTTTGCAAATTCCCATACTTGGATAAACTTAATTTTTGTCTTTTGAGAAAACATAATGCAGTTTAAATATTTTTACATAAATTTGTACATACCTCCCATGATATACTTTTGTATCGACAAACACACTTACCAAACCATCCCAACCAACATGCTCTAATGATAAAAACCATCGAAGCGTGAAAAGCTATGAAACAGCTAAAGGTATCTATAATGTGTACCTTATACATTCTCGATAAATCCATATAGGGTGATTTTTTAGCTGGTTTGGTTTTGGCAACACTGGTTTTGACAGCTGACGTGTGTTTAGTACCTTGTGTCACTGTCAAACAGCTTCAGTTTGGTTTGCAATTTAACCATGGATCGTCTTACAAATGAACAACGCTTGCAAATTATTAAATTTTACTATCAAAATTCGTGCTCGGTTCGAAATGTTCATCACGCGCTGCTTCCATTTTATGATCGGCATTCTCGACCTTCTGAGCAGTCTATTCGGAAGATTGTGACCAAATTTCGCACCAAATTTACTTTGTTGGACATTAAACCACCAACACGTTTACGTACTGTGCGTAGTGAAGAAAATATTGCGGCCGTATCAGCTAGTGTGACAGAAGACCGCGAAATGTCGATTCGGCGCCGTTCCCAGTAGTTAGGCCTTTGTTACAGCACTACGTGGAAAATTTTGCGGAAGGATTTGGGCGTAAAGCCTTTTAAGATAAAGCTGGTGCAAGAACTAAAGCCAGCCGACCTACCACAACGCCGAATTTTTGGTGAATGGGCTCTTGGAAAGCTGGCCGAGGATCCGCTTTTTTATCGAAAAATTGTGTTCAGCGATGAGGCTCATTTTTGGTTGAATGGGTACGTAAATAAGCAAAATTGCCGCATTTGGAGTGAAGATCAGCCAGAAGCATTGCAACAGCTACCAATGCATCCCGAAAAAGCCACTGTTTGGTGCGGTTTATGGGCCGGCGGCATTATTGGGCCTATTTCTTCAAAGATGATGCGAATCGCAGCGTTACTGTCAATGGTGAACGCTACCGAGCGATGATAACAAACTTTTTTTTGCCCGAAATGGAAGTTCTTGACTTGCATGATATGTGGTTTCAACAAGACGGTGCCACATGCCACACAGCACGCGAAACAATGGCGCAATTGCGAGGCGAGTTTGGTGAACAGTTAATTTCACGTTTCGGGCCGGTCAATTGGCCGCCTAGATCGTGCGATTTGACACCATTAGATTATTTTTTGTGGGGGTATGTCAAGGCTAATGTCTATAGGGACAAGCCCGCTTCGATTGACGCACTGGAAGCCAACATCCATGCATTCATTCGTGAGATACCGGCCGATATGTGTGAAAGAGTATCCAAAATTGGACTCAGCGGATGGGCTACCTGAGACGCAGCCGCGGTCAACATTTGCATGAAATTATCTTTAAACATTAAATTGCAAGGTTCAAACTATCGATTCAAATAAATATTTCATTCATTTTTTCGAATTTTTTGTGTTTTTTTTTCTTAAAAAAGTTCTAAACCTCTTAAAAAATCACCCATTGTATGTAGGTAGAAAGGGCAAAACAAACTATATAACATTTTATAAAAGGTTTATATGTAAGTATAGGTACAGTATAGGTTTAGATGTAATGATACTTTCAGAGCTTGTTAAGGGGAGTCAGTGCACACAATTTACATTTCGAAATTATTGTCTTAAGACTTTCTGCAAAGATATTGAAATTTTATATACTTAAACGTAAGGCCTTTGGTTTTGAAAATTTAGTATCACATCGACAGGATTATTGTGCTTCGTTTCCTTCCTGGTGCCACACACGTGGAAAGTGTTTGTTCATGTTGAAAAGGTAAATTTGCGTATAAGGTGTAATTATGTAGACATTATATAGGGGAATACATAGGTATAGGTTTTCCTTGAAAGAAGGATATAGAAGGAAGGCTAACCTATAAGTAACCTTAGGGGTTATAAGTACAGAGGAGCTTTTTGACTGTATGTGCTTTCCTTGCGTGTATGCTGCCACCGTGCGTCATTGGTAGATGACATATAAACAGACTGATGCATTTCAACTATTAAATTAAAATCAGAATGAAGGTCAAAGGACAACTGCAGGTTCCTGGCTCTTTGACTGATTAATGTAGGAAAATACCATAAGCTTGGTTGAGTATTCAATCTTACCCATCTATCAGCTTCCATTAAGAAAATTGATCTTTGTATTATTGGTCTTTAAAATTGTGAATTTAAGCGAATAGCTATTGCAGAATGGGCCGGTCATTCAGCACGTACTAAAGATTAGATACCTTTAGGCAGAGAAGGATATGTAAGTTGACAAAGATAGGGAGAAATCATACAAGAATTTAAAGGAAGGGGAAGGTAGAACAGCATAGCTTAGTTATACCAACAAACTTGGTGGAGACTTTTCATTCTTTTAAAAATTCTACATAAATCTTTGAACGGCCGCAATTTTGCTCAAAATATAATGCTGTAAGGAGAAAATGGCCAATATTTCAATCATCAACTAAACATTAAGTTAACTGTCAGAGGAATAAATAAGAAAAAAATGTTGCTGTATCTGAAGAATAAACTATCTGATGTGTTACTGACTATTGCAAAATTGGCCCTAAATCTTATTTTGTGATGAATTCTATGAGATTACAATTTGCTCTTCAGATTTCTAAAAAAAAAATAAAAACTGATAGTAATCATAGTATCATAAAATCAGAACCAATGGCCTAAATTAAGAGTAGTTTTAAAGATGTGCTTTAAACGTCTTAACAAAAAGCTCTTAATCTCCACCAATATTCAACTTTTTCTAAATTTTTTCAAAGACATTTAAGACCTAAAAAAATGGTGTGATAAATAATGTGCTACCATGATCCGTAAATATTACGTCTGTCAGAGTAGTGAGTTAGTAGGTACTACACAAACTGAATACACAGTTAATTGTAGCTTTTTAGTAGTAAATTACGTCAACCAACTTGTAATTTTTTTTTTCTTTCCACAACTAATTTTTTTTTTAAATTATTTTTGAAAAGCAGTGCTAACTTTACAGACGTATTAATTAATATTAATTTTGAGGATTACATTTTTTTAAAAATTACAATTTTCTTAAAAATTAAATTTGTGTTATTTTAGGCTGCCAGCAACTGCCAAAGAGATAAAAAAATATAAACAAATTTGCGACTTCTGTGACAAAAAATATATTTTGCGAAGCTCCCAAGCGTAAAATCAGCACTGTCAATTTCCATTAAAAAAAATTATGTCGCAATTTGATGAACTTGTGCTTATGTAAATGTAATTATTAAAAAAATGATCATGCATTTTTCGGAGACTTTGTTTTTTACTTGCGAATGTACTACATACATACATACTGCTATATGGCAAGTTATGAATTCGTACTAAAAATCGAACTCGAGATTTTAATCAAACTTGACATTACGATGATAGAGAAGACGAAAAAAGTGGGTTTCGGAAAGATGTCTGTGTGTCTGTCTGTCTGTTCGGCTACAGCTTAAACGGATTGGTCGATTTTCTTTAAACTTGGTAGGTACTTAGCGTTTTTTTTGGACATTCCCCCCGCAAATTTTTTAAAATTTTTTTATCCCCAAAAATAACGGTACCTGTCATATAAAATTTCTTGGCCAAAAAGGAAAATCTTATTTTTCTCAAAGTCGGCTCCACAGATTTTTTTAAAAAGACTTAAATAAATAAATTTAAATAGTTATATGCTGCCGTTTAGTAAAAAAAAATGTTTCCGAAAAATATTTATCAATAGTAGGTACCTGCTAAATAACCATTTTTTTTTTGATTTTCGCTTTTCTCGAAAAAGGTTTAACTGATTCTGATCAATTTTTGTATGAAGAATTATTGACACATTCTAAAAAATATTGTGTACCTAAATTTTCAAAAAGATATTTTTGGATTTTCTAAAAAAAAGTTTAAAATTTTATTTTTGAAAACTCTATATTTCAAGAACGACTTTTTCGATTTTCATTAAACTTGGCAAAAAGCAGTTTTTGAATATTATCTAGAATATTTTAGAAAAACAGTATTCGTATAACCAAAACTAACGGTACCTCCCATACAAATGTTTAAAAACCACTAAGGATAATCTTTTTTTTTTTCTCAAAAACGACCCCTACGATGTTGATAGAAATTTTTTGTGTATCGAAGTTGGTAAGGTCTAGCATTTAAAATTATTAAATTTTACAGCAGGTACCTACCACAGAACGGTTTTTTTGATTTTCGACTATCTCATTATCTGATTTAGTTATTAAAATTAAATTTTTTGTACAGAAGCTGTTAATAATATTAAATTATATTGCATATCAAAACTTACAAAAAAAATATTTCGAAATTATTTTTTGAAAATTCGATATTTCGAAAACGAGTATAAGTTATTGAAATTGGCGTACCAATTTTTGTTTGCTTAAAAATGTTAACAAAATTTTATTATATAAAAAATTAATTATTTTTAAACAGCTCCTACGATTTTTAAAATTTGTTTCTTAATAATTAAGGTTTATATAAGAAATCAGTTGGTGTGCATCACGTTGAGTTCAAAACAGTTTCAGAAGAATTTTAATCCATTTCTAATTTTGTTGATTTAAAACAATTTTCCAGTTTAAACAATATAATTTACTTGCATGCGTATATGTATGTGCAAATCAGGGCTATATTGTTAGTTTTTGTATACTCACATAATAATACCTGCAACTTAACTAAGTTTTGACAAATGGATAAAATATAGGCTCCCATAACTAATTTATTTTAGACTTTTTAACCACAGTAGAGCAAGTCGTCCGACCCAGTCGTGCATATTTTTAATTTCGATTTTCTTAAAAAAAAAAAACAAAAATGTGCTTTATTTTATGAGAGAAATTGGGCTTGCAACAAAAATTGTGAATTTGAAAATTTTAAGGATGAATTTTTTTTCAAAATTACATTTTTCTTAAAAACCGAAATAATGCTATTTTCTGCTGCGTAAGTACGTAAGTACAAAAAATCTCAAATTTGCAAATTTCGGCACATGGCAACTACACAAGTCAGTCACATTGCATCATAACCTTTTGTTTTTAAGAAAATCAAAAATAGTTGTGCTAACTTCACGCATGTGTTCTACTTCATATAAATGATATTTAAGGTTTCCTTAGGTTTTTATCCCATTCTATTGCTCCTGCGAAAGAGAGTGTTAGATTGTTTTTGGTATAGAATTGCATAAGCTACAATTTTGTTCAAAAAATAATATTTTTCGAGATATTTACTAAAAATTGTGGACAAGTCTTGTGCAAGAGTTCTAGTTTTTAACAAGTAAATCAGTCAAATGTTACACACTGTTTCTTAAACAAGTCGTAAGGCTGTGGGAATGTGTTATACAGGTCACAAATATTTGGAGCTAATTATTCTCAAAATAATAGGTATTTACTTCCCTTTCCAGTGCTGTCATCCCCATTTTCATTTTTATTATTTGTTTCTTCCTCATTTTATCTGCCATAACTTCCACTTCAATAAAATTAAATCAAACAGAAATAATATATAAAATAATCGATTTTCTTCTAAAGACAATGAAAATAATCTTATTAACGCTTTATGTTGTTATTACTCCAACATAACAGTTTGTTTTTTTTTTTTTTGTGGAAGAACACAGGATATGCCAAAATAATAATAATAAGTAATAACGATGCCGCATCGAAGAAGAGCCTCAGGTTACAGGACATAAAACAGGATACTCGATTATGGCAGAGGTTTTATATATACAGAAATTGAATTAGCTAAGACATTAGTGTCTGCAAATGACATAACATTTTTGTTTTTTTTTTTTTTTGGTATGTTCCTGAAAATGTACAAGTGAGGTGACCGTTTGTTTCTTTGTTGTCTTGCACATGAGATCCGCCCAGCGAAATGCGAATTGTAAATGGTCGCGTACTACTACTTGTAGACACGCTGCAATTGATTCACCAGTTTAAGCTCTAGCTCAAATAACATTTGACCCACGGACGCATAGACGCACAGACTGGCAGGCACAGTATGGCGCAAACCACTTCTTGAGAGTTCTTTACCATTGTAATGTTAACTTTGATTTAAATTGTCAATGCTTTTCTATTTTTCCATTCAAAATAGCTTTCTATTTTTCTACTAAAATTATTGTTTTGTATAATTTTATTATCGATTTGCAAAATATGGTCACCCTATATATTAAAGGAGAATGAGAAAATACAATTTTTCTATTAATTTTTGTTACATTGGGTTTCGCCAAAGTCTGTTTTATGCTTCTTGTGAATTCAATTAATCCCTAAAAACTTATGTCCGCATATAAGAAAAAGATTTTTTTTGGGGATTATTGCAGATGAAGAGGTTTGCCTATGGTGGTGGAATTGTATCGGTTAAATGAGATATATACCAGAAGGGTCTAAGCAGATATAGAGATGCTTTCCCTTAACTAACTGCTCAAAGTGAGCATTAATTCATTTGATATGGGGAAGACTGAACACATTTATTATAGCTGATAAAATTATGTATAGGAGTTTATGTTGGTTTTATGAGATAGTGTATTTTATTATGTATCTACTTATTTTACTTATTATGCAAATTATCTAAGTTCAAAATAATTAATTGATGGGTATGGAAATTTGTATATGCAACATTATTTCGACTTAAAAAGACCCTTTGCATAAAAATTTTGATCAAAATCGGTAAATCCGTTAAGGATAAAGTCAAAAATTAAAAAAGAATTGGTTCTATTGCACGTATACTGTTTATAACGGTTTTTGGTAAAATTTTTTTATCAAAATGGTAAGAGTCTCTTTCGAGATAAATAACCTCTTTCGTAACAAAAACAATTTCAAATTCCCCTCTGAAAAAAACCGTGGATTGAGGCAAGAAAAAAATCGTTTAGGAGAGGTGGGTCTATTCCCTCCCGTTTAGCCCGGAGGGGCAATTTTCTTTCTAAAAATAAATGATAAAACATAAAAAAAAAAATTTAAAAAAACAACCTTTTTGTTAATTCAGAAATCTCTTCTATTATTATTTTTGTAAATGATGTTCTTTTAGGGAATATTTTTTGAAAAATTAATTTTCAAACTCAAAATTTAAAAAAAAAAAATTTTTAAAAAAACTCAAACTAATTTTCTTCAAAACTTTACCTTATTAATGGCTAATTTTGTTTTCCAAATTCATTGCTCTTATTAGTTTTTAGTCAAAAACAGAAAACTAGATGCTTAAATGTCTTTAACTTTTTGAGAAAATTGAAACTAACTAAATCTACTTTAGGAGCTACTTAGTGGAAATACGATCTTTAGCGCAACTGAGGCAACTGATTGGAGTCAAATTAAGGGAATTTTAGTTCAGTTATTTTCAATTTTCTAAGGAACTAGAAGAGAGCATCTGGTTTTAAGTGTTTGACTAAAAATAAATAGAAGCATTGAATATTAATAACAAAAATACTACTTAAAAACTTAATTTTTTTTAATAAAATTGGTTTAAACAAATTTTATTCAATTTCTTTTTTCAAAACCTTATGCGAATCACCCTGTATATCGGAAGTAAAAATATGAGAAAGCTTAACCATTTTTGAATTTCTACTACATATTCTAGATCCACAAAAACTTGTGTGGGTTATAAAAGTTCACAACTGATTTGATCCAATATCCAATAACCCAATGCTTACGTAATTTCTAATTTTCTCAAAAACTGTAGAAGACATTAAAGAATCTAATTTTTATGCAAGTGACTCTAGACATTCCAATCGTAACAGTTTTGGTTTATAAAAGCCGCATAAACAGGCCCCGCAGGGCCATGGCCCTCCGCGCCGCCGGTGGGCATACGTACTTCAGGCGCTCAGAGTTTTTTTCAAGTCGCGCGAAGCTCGCTAACGCACGCCCACTTTTAATGTCGAAAAACTGTTATAACTGTTATAAATTGGCATGTCTCTAGTTTCGTCCAATTTTTATAGGATCCGACATTTTTAAAAATTCGAAAATAAGAGTAGAAAGCACGAAGTTCTAACGGTCTGCAAAGTGATTGATTTTTGCGCTACGTTCAAAACCTAGACTAGAGTTACATTCTAGCCTCTGATTCTAACTTCTGTCGCTAGATTATAAACCTTCGTTCTACCACTAGATGCTAGTGCCAGATTTTAGCTGTTGCAAATGGCGTAAAATTAAAGTGAAGTTTAACTTGACACTAAAACTAGACGATATGTATGCATGTTTTTTTAACACTGATATTAAAGTCAATTTTTAATTTTTTTTGTTTAGTGTTGCAGTAGTGCGTATAATATCTGTCACAATTTTTCGCACCAATTTACCGAGCATTTTTATGTAAATAGTTCCCAAAATAACTTTCCTAACCGTTAAGTATATTACCTTATTTTTCTCATAAATGGTTTATCAGGTTTTTATTAAAAAAAAAAAATCAGCCAACGTATGTGAAGATTTAAACGTCAGTTAATTATTATTATAGATTTCAAATTTAAAAGCGAACCTTATCTTGAACTGCAAAAAACTTCATATTTGGCCCCTTAATTCAAATTTATAGCTTGCCCGGATGCTTAAAAAATAGCATGTCATGCTAATTTCACACTTAAGACACCAATTGGTACACGTGATTACACCCAAAATTTGATGAATGGCAAATTCGGAATAGAAATCCAAATGAAATGAAAAAAAAACTATAAATTCCTGTCTTGGACGCGTTGGCCTAGCGTCTACATAGGTGAAAACTTGTGTGCCAACTTCACAGACTTACATAAGTTACATTCCATAATGTGGGATATAAGCAAAAAAGTATGCCATCTAAAAGGTCAGTAATTGCGGTCAAAAAAGGTCGACTAGTTTCAGAAATTGGTCAGCAATAGACACTTTATTTAATTGACATTTTATGTGCGGTCACTAAGGTCCAGTTTTTCATTGCATGAGTTAACTCGGAGTTAAATCAGAGTTATTTAAACCTGCAAATACTTTAATCCCGAGTTAACTCTAAAGTAGGTAGTTTTTCAGTGGAGTATTAAATTTAACTTCTAGTTGTCAAATCGAAGTGCGACAGTATTAAAATCAATGTTTCGCTTGCGAATTCGAGTTGGCGCCACTATGAAAATCACCCTTTCTATAGTGTCGTTTGTCGTACTTCGATTTGAATAAATTTTTGACACGCATCTTTTAGAAATACCAGCTAATAAAGGGGGGTCATTCCGTAATTCGATTATCGCCACACGATATCGTTTTGACGACAGCCTTGCATCACGTAAAAGCAATAATCACTATCGACTGAAAGATATCGTCTTGACGATCGAAAATTTTCTCTCCGTTACTCAAAAATCTTCAAAACGTGATCGTTAAATCGTTAGCATGTGAACGATACCTATTAAACTATCGTCTTGTTTTTTTTTGTAAGTAATTTATGCATTTTATCATATGAAGCAACGAAATGTAGGGTTTTCAATAAGTGCGGGTAGATGTTTTCGGTTGATCGTGGCCCTGGGTTTCGTTGACGCAAAGGCTTTGGCTGATTGTCCACTGAATTGGTCAGCTCAAACTTGGACACCAAATAATCGACTTGGAAGAACAACTATTTAAACTGTAATGTGGGCGCCTAAAAAATTTGTATATTAAAGATTAATCATTTGGACGTGTTGTTTAACCGTGTAACTTGCTATGGTGATTTGGCATCAGTAACTGAGTAATAAACAACAGATTTGACATTAATTATACAAAAATAAATTACAGAATGGTCATTTATGACGATAATTGAAAAGTCAATCCTTCTCAAACTGTGATTTATAATAAACGATTGATGAGATGATAGTGATTGTGTTACGTGAAGCAAATTGATGACGATAACGTGCACGATTATCATTTAGACGATTATCATATTAAAAATTACGGAATGACCCCGCAGAGTTAACTCACCAAATTTGTTGAGTTAACTCGAGATCTAAATTCCCTGAAGAACATGTTACAGGAGTTAACTAGGATTTAACCCTGAAACAAGGGTAATCTCGCACTAAAAAAGTGGGCCTAAGAGCCGTTTACTAATACGAAACATAAATATTTAGGTATACGTTCTATTTAAACACTTATGTTCTACTTTTTCCTCACCGTAAACTGTCACATATAAGCTCTCATATTGAACATAAATTCTTAAGTTTTGTTTCAGCAAATGGCCCTAAGACTTTTCAGATAAAATACATTTTTTGCGAATATCCCACAAATGAGGTGCTATGGATCTCGGAGCCCGAAAGAAGCCTTTGCTTATTGATTGCCTTCTTAGCCTGAAGAAGCAGCAATTGGCAAGAGTTTATTTTGAGTTTGATCCCACTTTCCAGAGTTTATACCTATAGCTTAGCTTTAGATAAAGTACCTAACAACCCCAAAGTGGCAATAAATGACAAATCATAAAATCTAGATATCCCTTATAAAATGTAATTAATATAACTGTTATTTTTCGTGTCACTAATTTAACACCCTTGTTCTTGTCAGTTTGATTTATTTCATTTTCTGTGTTTATTTCATTTTAAATTCACCCTTAAAATAACAACTTGTTCTTTCACCCCGCACAAAAAAGTGGATGTGAATAAATAATAAAATCATACCAACATGATAAAATTATTAACACGTATAACTCAAACAAATGAAAATAATATTTTCATTATCATTATATTGAATAATTATAACGGTAGGAACTCATTGATGTTGATTTTTTATAATTAAAAATAAATTTTCTCCTTTATTCATAATTTTTGTATGTACACATATCTGTTTATCAACTGTTTTAATGTACATAAAGACATCTACCTATACTTAACTTTTTTTTTGCTATACCTAAAAAAATATTATTCTCTACCAAATACATTAATCAAAGTGATGGAAACTTGAAAACAAAAAAAAAAAACAAATCCCATGCGACCTTAAACCAAACAAAAATAAATACAAAAAATAATAATTAATATTTTCATAGTTTGCTGGAAAAATATACTTTTTTTTAGCAACCAAATCTTAATTTCATTGAAACAGGGTGTTTCACAGTATCAATTTATCTTGCAAAAAAAATTTAAATCCCCAAATATCTGTTTAATGTCACCAATCAACCTTAAATATATTTGTTTCTTAACCTCTAAGAAACCAGCGGCCAAATCGCGTACGACAATCGATTGAATGACCATCGTTTTGACGCTTGCTCTCTCTTCATTTTCCATTCGATGTCAGTGACAGCTCTTGTCAAAATGATGATCGTTCAATCGAATCATATAACGAGGACTTACCTTCTTCCTGACGGCAATAGAAAGAACCAAGTGTGCCCTAAAAGTACTTAATTAAAGGCTGAGTGTGATCTTTGGAAGGTGATCTTTGATAATATTTATTTGCTTAGAGTACCATTAAACAAGGTTCCATACAAATTAAAGGTCTTCTTTGGCTTCGCAAGATTCGTGGCATTTTTTTAAGAACACCCTTTTCGTACAAAAAAAATTACAAATGAAATAATTCAGGACGCAGGATGAACAGCATTTACCTCAGAACTTTAATAATTTTCCTGTCATACACACATCCAGTGTAAATCGACCAGAAAACATGAAATTCAAATTTGCATTTTACGCTACACTCATTTTCAACCCACATTATTCTCATATTTGTCCAAAAAAAAAACTATACACCGATCTGATACCAAACCGGAAGCCGATATTATGGAATTCCGGATGGAGTCGTTTTTGCGAGCGATTGATGAAACCATTCATGTCGGGGTGTATTTTATTTATAATTACCAGCGATTAATAATAATAATCATTTTTTTTCTTCTTTGTTTAAGCTGATGTTTGCGGTTGATTTTAAAACTTGATGTAAAGGACTTTTTACTTAATTTTTATTTGTATTTATTTTTTTTTTTTTATTGTTATTCGAGGCGAGGGATATTAAATTTATTCTGCGGAAATAAATTATGTCCTTCGAAAACAATGAATGCAAGTACATTAATAAAAATTGATGTACAAAGTGAGTTAATTCGAATACGTTTTTCCGGTGCGGCCGGCATACTTTTTTGTTTTGTTATCGAGACTAATTATCTACTCAGTAATGCGAATAAACAAATGATATAGCTTTCGGTAAGTTTTATTAATATTTCCCTAAAATTGTATGTTTTCTGAAATATCTTACTTTAGGTCTAACGTGCGGAACTAATGGGCCTCAACCAACAAAATACAGCAAACAACACCTTTATCTTGAGTTTAGCTATAGATGCTTCACTCCCAACTTAAGTGGGTTGCCTACCCCTGAGTCGCAAGTTTTTTTTTTCAATGCGCTGCACTTTAATAGAGGTTGTTAAAATCTGTAACATTTTTGTCTCCTTAAATATATCAATGAAATTTCTCAAGTAAAGGGTTTTCCAATAAGAGGTGTTATTTTGAATAGCCCGCTATTTCGGTAGTTGTCACTTTTGAAGCTGTCATTTTTTGACATTTGACAAGTAGAAACTACGCTATTAATAAAAATGGAACGATACACGCTTCAACAACGCATTGAAATTATTAAAATTCACTATAAAAATGGTGAAAATTTGGCAGAGACGGTTCGTAAAACTAAAACATTTTTGGGTCGTCGTGAAGCACCTTGTCGGACCGCAATACAGAAATTGGTGGACAAATTCGAGCTGTTGGGACAAGTTAGTGATGTGAAGAATAAAACCCGTGCACGTCGCTCAAGAACAACTGAGAGTATTGCTGTTGTAGCCCAAAGTGTTGAAGAAAACCCAGGTTTGTCCTTTCCTCGTCGTTCTTTGGAATTAGGCATTCCACAAACGTCATTACACCGTATTTTGCATAAAGACTTGGGTCTTAAGGCTTATAAAGTTCAGTTAACACAAGAACTCAAGCCGGCTGATCATCAACAACGTCGTGTCTTTGCTGATTGGGTCCTTGAAATGCATGAAAATGATCCGGAATTTCATCGAAAAATCATCTTGACTGATGAGGCCCATTTCCACCTCGGAGGCTACGTCAAGAAGCAAAACTGTCGCTTCTATGGCTCGGAAAACCCAAGAGTTATTGTTGAAAAGCCTCTCCATCCTCAACGCGTGACTGTTTGGTGCGGTTTATGGTCCGGCGGGGTCATTGGACCTTACTTTTTCGAAAATGAGGCTGGAGCAACAGTTACGGTCAATGGATTGCGCTATCGAGAGATGATTAATGATTTTTTATGGCCGGAATTGGATGGTATTGATCTGGACAATGTTTACTTTCAACAAGACGGCGCTACGTGCAACACAAGCAATGAAACCATCGATCTTTTACGGGAAAAGTTTTCGGACCGTGTTATCTCTCGAAGAGGTGATCACAATTGGCCACCGAGATCTTGTGATTTAACACCTTACGACTTCTTCCTTTGGGGCCACGTGAAAGATAAGGTCTACGCCAACAGCCCAGCGTCGATTCAAGACCTCAAAGATGGAATTCGTGAGGCTATCGAGGACATAGGGCAGCCACTTTGCGATTTGGTTATGGAAAATTTCATGAAAAGGATATGGTCCTGTAAGCGTGGTCGTGGCGGCCATTTGGCTGATGTTGTATTCCATTATTAACGGCATACCTTCCTCTTTATAATGAAATAAACATCCGATCTCAAAAAATGCCATTTTTCTTTGAATATCAAAATAACACCTCTTATTAGAAAACCCTTTACCTTACATTTTACATAGTATAAAGGGTTTTTCAATAAGCCCTTTTTCTATTTTAATAAAACACCGAATAATTGAGAAATCGAGCTGAAATGTATTCCAGGTGTCATACACATGTTACATTTCAGAAAAGAATTCGATCTCATTCATATGACCACTGCGGCCACGTTTGCCTTTGGTAACACAAGTTAGTTCGCTTTGTAAGCACCTTTGCAAGCTTTATTTTGTCTTTCACTCTCTCAAGCTGTCTTCCCAAAATTATGGAAGGACTCCTTTATCTTCCCTATCCACAAAAAAAAGGTACTAAGAACGACATATCCAACTAGCGGCCCCAAGCTCTTCGAAAGCATTGTTTATGACTCCCTTTCCTTTCACTGTAAGTCTATATTTTCTCCCCTGCAGCATGGTTTTCATTAGGGTAGATCAACCGAAACTAACCTTACTAAATTTGTCTCTAAAACACTTAATGCATTAGAGAAAAGTAAAGAAGTTGATGTCATAACCACAGTTTTTAGTAAAACTTTTTACAAAATCTGTCATCAAACTATATACCTTAAACTCAATGCCCTTGGATTCCCTTCCTTTTTCATTTCATGATTGAGAAAGTACCTAGAACAACGTCAATACAAGGTTCTCTTCAGGTTGTCAATCTCTTATCCCATTAATGCCACTTCAAGCGTCCCTCAAGGCAGTCACTTGGGCCCTCTTATCTTTGTACTAACAATAAACGATGTTGAAAGTATAATAAGTGACTCATATCTGTCTATTTACGCAGATGATATGAAAATCATTAAGGTCATTTCTACCCCCGCTGACATTCGCTTACTCCAAAACGACCTAGACTTATTCCAAACGTGGTGCGATAAGAATTTTTTAGAACTCAACGTTGCTAAATGTCAATCTATAACCTTCTCCCGTAAACGGTTACCCTCACCCCCCAGAACTTAAATGTTCAGAATTTTTACTTTGGCAATAAAGTGAAGCAACACAAACACGGCCCTAAAATATAATTCGTAGTTTCTAATAATTGCATATCTTCAACTCGTATGTGCTCTGATCATGAATTAGGAAAATTCATTAATAAAGGGTTTGCCAATAAGAGGTGTTATTTTGATTTTCAAAGAAAAATGGCACTTTTTGAGATAAATGATCGGATGTTTATTTCATTATAAAGAGGAAGGTATGCCGTTAATAATGGAACACAACATCAGCCAAATGGCCGCCACGACCACGCTTACAGGACCATATCCTTTTCATGAAATTTTCCATAACCAAATCGCAAAGTGGCTGCCCTATGTCCTCGATAGCCTCACGAATTCCATCTTTGAGGTCTTGAATCGACGCTGGGCTGTTGGCGTAGACCTTATCTTTCACGTGGCCCCAAAGGAAGAAGTCACAAGGTGTTAAATCACAAGATCTCGGTGGCCAATTGTGATCACCTCTTCGAGAGATAACACGGTCCGGAAACTTTTCCCGTAAAAGATCGATGGTTTCATTGCTTGTGTGGCACGTAGCGCCGTCTTGTTGAAAGTAAACGTTGTCCAGATCAATACCATCCAATTCCGGCCATAAAAAATCATTAATCATCTCTCGATAGCGCAATCCATTGACCGTAACTGTTGCTCCAGCCTCATTTTGAAAAAGTAAGGGCCAATGATCCCGCCGGACCATAAACCGCACCAAACAGTCACGCGTTGAGAATGGAGAGGCTTTTCAACAATAACTCTTGGGTTTTCCGAGCCCCAGGTGCGACAGTTTTGCTTGTTGACGTAGCCTCCGAGGTGGAAATGGGCCTCATCAGTCAAGATGATTTTTCGATGAAATTCCGTATCATTTTCATGCATTTCAAGGACCCAATCAGCAAAGACACGACGTTGTTGATGATCAGCCGGCTTGAGTTCTTGTGTTAACTGAACTTTATAAGCCTTAAGACCCAAGTCTTTATGCAAAATACGGTGTAATGACGTTTGTGGAATGCCTAATTCGAAAGAACGACGAGGAATGGACAAACCTGGGTTTTCTTCAACACTTTGGGCTACAACAGCAATATTCTCAGTTGTTCTTGAGCGACGTGCACGGGTTTTATTCTTCACATCACTAACTTGTCTCAACAGCTCGAATTTGTCCACCAATTTCTGTATTGCGGTCCGACAAGGTGCTTCACGACGACCCAAAAATGTTTTAGTTTTACGAACCGTCTCTGCCAAATGTTCACCATTTTTATAGTGAATTTTAATAATTTCAATGCGTTGTTGAAGCGTGTATCGTTCCATTTTTATTAATGGCGTAGTTTCTACTTGTCAAATGTCAAAAAATGACAGCGTCAAAAGTGACAGCTACCGAAATAGCGGGCTATTCAAAATAACACCTCTTATTGGAAAACCCTTTATCATATTGAATGCATATTTTCTTTACACTCCGTGCGATCTGGAATTCCGAGCTTTGATTTTTATCGGCATTACATCTACATATCAAGAACGGGGTAGGGGTTAGTGCGTTATTTTTTTAAGCCGGAGGTCTTGGGTCAAATCCTAGCTTGGCACTTTAGAAAATGTTTTTTCTCAGAGGTACTGTGTGTTGCGGGGACAGATCCATCAAAAGTATCTATTGTCATGATAAAGTGAGCTTCATCTAAATCGTTCGTATTCGTATTCGGTATTGACTAACTTTATGGTTTCGATTAACTCTACTGTATCGACTTTACCCTCCCCCATTGCTGTCCATAGATCTCTGTTGTTTTCATCCTTTTTACCAGTTGCTGTTGAATTGTTTAAGATCATCTTACCATCTTTTCTTTGGTCGCCCTCTTTGTCTCCTTTCGTCGGGTGGGGTCCATTTTCTCATTATTTTTGTCCATCGGTTGTCTCCTATTCGTGAGATGTGACCAGCCCAGCTCCATTTTAGTTGTTCAATTCTTTTGATTCCCTCTATTATGTTTGTTCTTTTCCATATGTCCTCGTTTTTAATACTTTGAATAGTCCTTATATTTAACAGTCGTCTTTTTACCTTGACTTGACTAATTCTCAGTCTTTCAAGTAAATTTGATGTCAGTCCCATTGTTTGTAGTCCAAATGTCTTTACCGGAAGTATTGTGGAGTCCAAGATGTATTTATGTGTTTCTTTACCGACTTTTGAGTTAAAAATCTGTTTGGTGTTCCAGAATTGCTTCCAGCTATTTGTTATTCGTCTATTTATTTCCTTTTCTTCTTGGTTTTTGAATGATTTTAGCTGCTCTAGATAAATCCATCAGGGTAGTCTATTTTTTCATTTCTAGGTAAGATATCTTTCTGAATGTGGTTCGTCATGACTTTGTTTTGTTCAAGTTTAGTGTGAGTCCATGTATTTTGCATTCTGTTGAAAGTTCGAATAGCATTATTTTGTTCTATCTCTTCCGGTATATCTGAAAGCAAAATTATATCATATGCAAATCTGTTAGTGTTCAATTTCTCTTCTCATATCTGAATTCCGAAACTATTTGTCCAGTTAGTTTTCGGAAAGATCTCTTCCAGTATTGCTGAGGACAGTGGCGGAGATATGGGATCTCCCTGTCGTACTCCTCTCAACGAACAGTAGAGCCCCAAAATTAACCTCCAATTTTGATTTTATTATTTCTCCTGTAATATGCTATTCAATACGCAACTTTTTAGGGTTCTTTCGTTAAGATACTCCGAATAAAATTTTGACGGGACAACCTAATGAACACTCCTCCGCTTGACTTGAACTATCTATATATTTGTAGGTATAGAGTATACCATTGAGCCAGACTAGCCAGCTTTTATTCCTGAACAAGTCTTAGTGTGGTACTACGTTGAGGTTAATGTACCGACTTTGATCTTCCATCAGACTAAGCTCTTCATAGATCCTCCTAAAATGCAAGATAAGTCATTTCACGAATGCCCAAAGAACTTGTATTCCTGTGCCAATCTCGCCTTTAAAAGACATAGCTACACAATTATTTAAATAAAATTCGTAATGCTGTCTCATGTTTAAAACTCCCTCGACTTTAATTTAACCTTTAATCATGTGGTTTTGCCAAGGTTTTCCTCTTTCTTCCAAACATTTCCATATTATGATAATATGTGTCCTTTGTCCGCAGTCTTTTGTTATATCATTCTAGCACTTTTGTTTTTTTTTTTTTGTATTTTTCATTACTAAACAAGCTGTCGTGTTAATGGAATGATTAATTTGTATTTTATTTGCATGACGTTTTCAAAGGTGTAAGCTAGTTTGTCCTCGTCTAGTTTTGCACATAGTCAGCAGCTAGAATGTAATTTATTTGATTTCTTCACTTTCTCCATAGTATACCTCAACCTACGCACTATACCACCTCACCTATGCTTGATTGTGCTTTAGTTGACACAAACAATAAATTCGCGAGTGGTAAATTGCGTTTTTACAAAAAAAAAAAACAATGTCATAAGTAAAACCCAGCATGACGCTTTACAAAATTATATTTAGGTAAAACATTGACCTCATAGGACCTCTTTATAGAACCTGCTGATGTGTGGGGAAAGATTAAATGTAATTTTTATTCGTCTGTGGTAGAAGCAATTTACTGTTGATTGATGTGTCTAGGTGTAAAAAATCATTTATCATGAAGCTGATGGTAGCGGCTCGGCTCGGTTCAGCGCGTGACGTGGTATTTTGTTTGCTTTGCATTTATATAACATAGTATGACGTACATCAAATTATATAGGAAAACAAAACTGTTTACTGAAATTTTATCAAGGTCAAGGATATTTTTTATTATGAAATAATTTTTTTCACAAGTGTTTTTTATGACTTGAGCTGACACAAATCAGTCGAGCAGAAAACTTTCAATAATTAGGAATTTTTATTTGGATTCATTGATTATTGAACAAATTCAAATGAGGTTTTAGCTAATACTAGCTGGCCCGCCCGTCTTCGCACGGGTAGACAAACTTAAGCTTCGCACTTTGACTTTTGACTTTTTGTAATCGAATACTATTTTCTGGGCTTTCACCAACTTCACGTTATAAGAAACTAAATTTGTAAAAATATGATAGTCTGAGTCCAACCTATATTGCTTTCCCAACGCAGAAAGAATTTTTGTATGCGAAAACCCCTACAGTCAAACTTCTTTATAACGAACTTCTTTATAACGTAATTCTCTCTATAGCGAATTTCATTTTGTTCCCCTTGCAGTATTTAAAAACAAAATAATTTCTATATAACGAATTTTGTATAAAGCTTCTTTCTAACGAAGCAATTTTGTGTTCCCTTGAAGGTTTGTTATAAATAAGTTTGACTGTATTTTAGTTTTATCCCATTTCACTCTATTAATAGCATTTTTTTTTCAAATAACATTTCAAACACAAACAAAATTTTTGAAATTGGATACCACTTTTCGTTTTATCCCCTTTTTACCCTATAAATACCAATTGTTTGAAAAAAAAAAATATTCCTCAGGCCATCCACTCAAAATAAACTTTGAAACACAATAGGAATCTTATAAATTGGACATTTTTTTTATTTACCCTATTTCAGCCTTCAAAAAATAACAAAATTTGAAATAGAATATCCCTAGAGCCATTTTCTAAGAAAAACATTTCAAACAAAAAATAATTTTTTAAATCGGCCAAATTTTTTTTGGTACCCAATTTCACCCTACAAATTGCAATTCTTGAAAAAAAAATCCTTGAAGCCATTTCCTTAGAGTAACCTTGCAAACGTAGGCAGAGTTTTTTTTTAAATCGGATACGTCTTTTTTCTTTTACCCCATTTCACCCTACAAAGTACAATCCAATCCCTACAGAGACGAATCCAACAAATCAAAAATCATTAAAATCGGTCCATCGATTCTTGAGTTATAAGTGTTGTAACTAAACCGACTTTTTTTATATATTAAGATATAAGACACCTATAGAAATAAACAGAATATTTTGCATAAGATGCGACAAAAGGCTAGGGCGTGTAGGTTGGGTGAAGACAAGAACAAAATCTTTGGGTTCTATTTCCCCCTGTTTAGGCTGGAGGGGCAATTTTCTATAAATTCGACTTGAAAAAAAACTTTAAAATTCAACGGCAACACTAACAATGTCATGTTGTACCTCTCAAAAAAAAATAGAGGAGATTTATGCATCAGATTTTGGCGTTTAACCAAAAATTAATAAGAGCACGTATTTATAAGTACGTAAAATTTTGAACAACATTTTTCCGTTTTATTTTTCAATGCTTTGAGTTTGAAAATTAATTTTTCTAAAACAATTCACTAAATCAATTTTATTTAAAAGCAAAATAAGTATAAAGTGACATTGCAAATGTTGCCGTTGATTTTTATTGATTTTTTAGTATATTTTTTTTTCTATTTTGTGATTTACCTAATTTGTGTCTAAGGCTGAGGTTTCGCTCATCGGTTAGCCTGGGTTCGATCCAAATAGTACAAACTTTAGATTTAAGTCTTTATTTCCGTTTATTAAAATCCAATCTTGTTTAACATAAGATCTTATCAACTTAAATATTTACATATAGTTTAATGTTATCCGGTATTTCTGGTTCGGGTACTGGTCACGCCCTTGCGTGTCGGTTAGTTACACGGTGGTCTGTCTTCCTGGTTCTCTTAGTTACAGCTCGTGTTAGTTCATCAATGGAATACTCTTGGTGACTAATCAGCGGTTTAAGTAACTCCTTAAATACGGCGAAATTGCTTAGTCCAATCGCAGCCGAAAGTGGTAAAAATTGCGGACGAATCCGTTAAGAATCGAAGTTACTACTGGTAAATATCGCAGCAAAAGCTGGTAAGAAACGCAGCCGAGGCTGGTTATATCTGTTCGACATTTGATAAAGACCCTTACCTCTACTGCGGGGAAGTCTTTAAGTCGTGCTGGCTTGGTTTTATAAGAACCTTTGTCTTATATGGGACCCACTGATGGTATAATATTTTCTGTCTGTATGCAAAACTGTTTCCTTTATCCAAGAACAAAGGGACGAGTATTGTCATCTTTGAATCTCCTGTTGTCATCATGGTAATATAACGGGCGAGCGGCAATGGACTTGTTTGCTATCAATTCTATAGCTCACCGTCGGTCGGTGTTCTGGAACATCACTTTCTATGCCGAATTTCTGTTGCCTCCATGGCTATGGAAGAAGGCGGCAAGGGGCGATGGATCTTGCTCTATATCGATAGGATAAATTTCACCATTCAGGTTGTCGATCGCTGGAGGTTGAGCGGCAAAAGGATGATGGATCTTGTTATCTTTTAGAAATGGAAATTCACCATCGAAGTTCTTGATCGTCGTCCAGCTGCTAGCTTCAGTGGAAATCTTTCTCCTTTTCGTCTACTTTCTTATTAAATCGACCACACTTAGTTGTTATTATTGTGGTTGTTTTTAGGCGGTCAGTGCTTGGTTCATTTTCTATGACTGCACTGATTAAGCCTTGACGATCCCATTATTAGGATTGAAGCCTTAAGTTTTGCATACAATAACTCGACGTTCTGACAGGACGCGTGCACTTTTTTAGGGAATTGTTTCCCAATTTTCAATGTTTTTCTAAACTTCTTCTATGCTAAAGGTGTGATGCAACTTTTTGTATGGTTCTTCCTTCCCAGTCGGTTTTCTATATTCCCCATCCCTATGCTTGCCGTAGAAGTCTTCATTTTGAAAATATTCATCATCTCCTAAATCAGATTTTGTTTAAGATTTTTTTTACATTCCTAAAATTATAATCCTTTAAACCTCATCATCCTATATGTAGGTAATTGCCTTAAAAACACATCCTTGAATATTCCTTTCGCTGATGATGGCTTATTATCTCCTATATAGAAATCACATAATGCCAATAAATCTAATCACACTGACATCATTCGCTCATCCTTCAAAACGCTTCAAAGGGGCCATACCTACCTTAAAAAAAAAAGAAAAGTGATTGAAACTTTTTTTTTTGTGTGAGTCATGCATATCCTGCATCAAAAATGACATTTTTCTTTTGAATTGCGAAACTTAGTCCTTCTTTCTCGATATATCTTTTCTTGTATGTGTGTGTGTGTGTGTGTGTGTCCTCCTCAAGAACACTTGAGTGAACAAATCATAAAAAAAATGCACAATCTCTTCTTATCCATTCAGAAGCCATTTATAATGTGTCGTCAATGAGATTCTTCTATAAATGCGCTATGCACTCTTCGAAACGACGAAAATCCTTTTTTTTCCCCTTTTTTTTAGAGTTATATTCAACGACACACATCTTTCACATTTTATCCTTTATAGCTAGCTGTTGCCATTAGCACACACACACTCACACTAAAAAAAAAGAAAAAAAGAAAATTCCTTACCATCCATCTATCCATCCATCGTCATCGTCACATCCAATAGTGCGGGATCACTTAAGAGTGCACATTGGAAGGATGCAACAAAACCAGCATACATCCTGGGTCATATAACAAAGAACCTAAAATGATACAAAATTCAAACACAGAAAAAAAGGAGGAAAGACAAAAATTCCATTTTTTTTTTATCTATAAAGACCAGGAAGGATAGAACTTCGTCTTCGTATGATGGCGGTGGCGGTGGCGATGGTGGACAACTCATGTGCGAAATTTTCCCATTGATAAAGCCACAAAGGATAAGCCATTGCCCGCTTAAGCCATCACACACAGGATATAGACAAAAAAAAAAACAAGAATACAGCCACTATACGAGTACCTACCTCTATAATATCTACTTCTATGTGAAGGCAGAACACGCGTGCCTGCAAGAAAAGGATGTTTTCGTAGTGCTTCTGATGATGCCTTAACAAAATGATACAAAAGTGGGTTTGTTAGTAAGTACCATTTAGCCACCTATACCTACTAACTGTATCGTGTTAAACCAACCAACCAACGAGCCAATATATGAAGTGAGCCACACTATCATATTGAAGAAGCAGGATAATACTGCGATTTTGTCCTCTCTTCCTTATACCTTACATCATCAATTGCTCCAGTTGACACTAGCTGTGATGTTGTAAAAAAAAAAAGACTCCACAATGACAAAGGTGGAGTTGTGGAAAATCCCAAGAATTCTCATATAACTCAGGAAGAAATTCGAAATTCTTAAGAAAGAGAGAAACAAAAATTGAAGCCTTTTCGTTTTGTCTTTCGATTGACAACATGACAACTTGTGCTGTCATCCATTTTTTGAAAAGAGAGTGAAAGAATATATACAAAAAAAAAAAATTCGATGAACAATTTTTACTGTTTCATCATCATCTTTCGATAATGTCCTTGTGTTTTGTTTTTAACCACTATGTCATTCAGCGATGGCTTGATACTGTCGTATCCAGGAGAAAACAAAACAAAAGAACTTTTCAAGTCAGCGACTTAAATGATGTCGTCTACACAGCAAAACCTGGTAATCTGTCATGTTGGAACAGAGGGGGAGCATGTTGCTGTATCCTTTTGAAAATTAATAAGCAAAGTCTTTGATTTTGTGAAACCAAAATAATTCAAATATAGAAGCTGACAAGCTTCAAAGTCGAATGTTTTTAAATTGTTTCTAACATTAGCGACAGTTTAGCATTCGCGAGGCAGCTACTTTGCAAGAACCTAACGGCCAATTTCTTCACAGAGTCCTAATGCTAGTACCGGTACTAGTCATAAAATTAGTACTCAAAATGGTATCAACTCATTTCTTCACACAAGTTCTAGGTCGTAGTCCTGTCAATTTGGTACCGAGTATCAGTTAGGACTCGGTACTAGCTGACTCCTCAAAATCAGCTAGTACCTGGTTATTATACCAGTTTTTAGTACTCAAGTCGGTACCAAATGATTTCTTCACATAAGTACTAAGCCCTATTTCTGTCAACTTGGTACCAAGTACTATTTATGACTCGGTATTAGCTAGGACTTTAAAATTGGCAGTCTAGTGGCGCTAATACCTGAATCAGAGTAATTTTTTTCATTTTCTTCAATGAATTCGTTGCATGGACGTGTGATGATGCAGTCGTAAAAGTACATATTGCCACGGTTTATGGACTTAATATTGAGAATCAGCGTCATATCAAAAACGATTAATAGTGTTGCAAACAATTTCAAAAAGCTTTTAAAAAGGCCTTCCGCACATATCCCAAAAATTTTCAGATATGCATTGTTGTTTTTGCATTTACTGTTTTCATTAGGGATTAAAATAAACACAAAACCTATCCTGATAGCTCCGGATATTTCCCCGAACGCGACCAATGCATTGCATGAACGGCACATGAAATGCACACAATAAAGGACATTTCTCCAAGACTGTCACACACATATCAACATAGAAAAATGTCCAAAACTCCACGCAAAAAATAACACACAATGCTCTACTCAAATCAAATGCTTCATCTGGAAGCTGATTCAAAACAGAGCACCACTGATCTCTCCTGTAAATATCAGTGGGACTTTATTGGCATTCTTCATCTTTCCACTGTCTGTATGTTTGTAGCAACGACAACGCTATTAACTGCGTAAATTGAAGACCGGCAAATTGTTGATCACAATGAAGTACCAGAGTACCAGAGCTAGTACCTTGTCCAGCTGGACTGGGTACTAGGCTGGCTTAGTACTTCTGTGAAGAAATTGGGCGTAAGCTATTTGAATATTTAAAATGGCTGATATTAAACAAAAAAAACGGAGCACTTGCTCAAAATTCATCTTTTCGGAGCAAAAGCTCCATTTGGTATGAATAAAATACTTGAAGAGGTGCTCATTGCTCAACGATTAAGCACACGGTATAAATAGAACGGAGCACTTGCTCAAACCTCAACTTTTATGAGCAGGTGCTTTATTTGGTATGAATTAAATACTTGAGAAGGTGCTCAACAATTGAGCATATATATACATCAGTGGGTGTTATGAATAACAAGGACTACCTGCTCAGAGCTCTACTTTTCGGAGCAAGTTCTCCATTTGATAGGAATACATTTCTTTAATACAAAACTTTTCATAGCACCACAGATTTTCATATATTAAGCACATGCTCTGGTTTAATCATCTCACCGATTTTACTACATTTTTTATGAGCACCTGCGGCTCCTTTGTAAGTAATGATTTATATATGAGGAAACCGAAGAATGTGCTCCACCCAAAGGAGCACCTGCTCATCATTTGTGAGATTACTCTATTGATTGGCCAATGTTGAAGTAAATAGCAGTTTATAAATTATTTCATAAAGGCTGGAGTTGATGGAAATTTTTAATCGAAATGACAAATTTTATAAAAGAAGAAGATGTGAGCGAGATTTTAATTGTATCCGTTTTACAAATTTAGATAAGAAAATCTGGATTTTTTAGCTAATAATTTTCTGAGGAAAAATTGACTTGCCAAATTCAAAAACATCACATTGTGCACATGCCCCCACAAAAGAAAAAGATGACTCAGCCAAGAGCCAAAGAAGCATTCTACTATTTTCAAGAGAGAGTAGGACGTCAAGATTATTCTTGACGACTTCAACACAAAAATGGAAATGGAGGGTATGTTTGGTTCGATAGTATGACAATATTTTTGGTAACGGACTCAGGCTGATAGACTTTGCGGTGGAGCGAAATGTCATTAAAGCAAATTCGATTCGAACACTTCAATATACACAAGCGGACTAAGTGGTCTCCTGATCAACGAAAAGTCTCTCTTAGGTCCAATTTTTCAGTGCGGGATTAAAGTTGAACCCGAGTTAACTCATCAAATTTGGTGAGTTAACTCAGGATGTTTTATCCACCGAGTTTGTTTTCTGCTTCCTCAGTTGATTGTTGGTGAATTTACTTCTAGAGATAGCTGACTCTGGTTTCACTCACCACACAAAAAACTGGGCGGTAGCCTTTCAGCAACCCTGCCATCAGCATCAAGTGAAGACGACCAATGGAAACACTGGCAACATGCCATCAGAAGCAGCTACTGGCGAGTAGAACGAAACACATGGTTCCATGATGAGTTCCGGGTGACGCATGCAGCCAAGAATAAAGCCTACCAATCCATGCTGATGCAAACAAGATCCAGAGCTTCACTGAGAGACCAGCCTGAGTGCTCTACATCTACAGGCATAAAAGAAGGAAAGAACGCCGCCGACTTCTTAGGAGGAAAAAGAAAGAGCACGAGAAGCGGGCGGTCGAGTCTATTGAAGGTTGAAGCGGCATAGGTGATATCCGTAAGTTCTATCAAAAGGGTGAAATGATCAACACAAGAATTAAATACCAAAACAGAAGCCTGTCGTAGTGAGAATGTGAATAATGGTGGTAGTACACACAGTCAGAGGTAAGAATCTGAAAAGATGGTCAAAACTTCAGACTACCTGATCTTCATGAAGCGTGGTATCCAAACCTAAGTCGTCCGGATGGCCTCCCAGCCAAACTATTCAAAGCAGTTCGAGATGCCTTAGTGGGGAGCAAAAGATGCTCTGAACTGTACCAACTAAAGAAGAATTAGTCTCCCAAATGTCGCGAGTAAAATCTTATCAGCTATACCGTATGACCGCTGTTTCTTTGGGCCAAGATGGCACTTAAGTGGTAAAGTCTTCTCTCAGAGAACCAAGCAGACCTTATACCAGACTTTAATCATCCCAGTCAAAAACTTCGTTGATTTTCCGGTGAAATATCTGATGCAACTCAAGTATTTTACTTCGTCATTACTTTTGTCATTTATCATAACAACTAGGTACGTACTGTAAAAATGAAAACAAAGACTTCATACATTTATAGCCTCATGTAAAGCCTTCATATGAGTCATGTCGCATATGATTTATATTGTTACAAAATAATCTCGTTTTTATGGTTCAGTTGCAACATCATTAAATTAATCACTTTTTCGGTTTTGCTAGGCTTAATCCCTGATTCTTGTTCTTCGTCCTTTGCCGCCCTATTTGTGCCCTTATAAATGAGTGGGCAATTAAATTTTATCACCAAACACCGCACAAAAATACATCAGACATACACATATATACAATAACTTATAAGGACATAACTATATGTCAGAGCTAAAGAGGAACAATAACGGGAGAAAAGCAGGCGAACAGCCAGCATCATCAGCTATACAGCTAACACACATGAGGCCAAAAGTTGCTGGTTTGGCTTTTGTTGAAAACGCTTTTATTAAACGCCTCTGCCGCTTAAGCAGCAAAATTAGTTGCGGCTGTACCACCACCACCAACTAACATCACAGAAGAGAGATGGTTGCTTTTGGTGCAGAACCGAACCGAATAGAACAGAACAGAAAACACCAGAATGCAACCCTTGGGCGATCTGCAAGGGGTAAATTCTGCAGTATGCAGCAGAATTTGTTTTTTTTTTTTTTGTTTTTCGACTCATATACGTAATAAGGGCATCATCAGTAATAAAGTCCTGATTAATGCCTGAAGGGCGGCTACGCGGTCAGAGAGAGAGAGAGAGAGAGAGATTTTCCAGGATTTTCGGTGAGAAAAGAATTTTTTTTTTTTTCGGTTCAATATATAGTTTTCCAGCCGTGGCAGTGATGATGCTGCATTAAAGTTTTTCTTAAGGTTTTCCAAAAACAAAGGGGTTGATTATACTGTTTTTGCATCCATTGCAGACACACAGTTGAAGTGGAAAGCGCGGCGCTGGCGAATCCCCTCCATACCTACCTACCTAATCGAAGTGGACGAGTCAGACGGACAATATTTATTTTCTCTTAGGCATAATTAAAAGCACAAGACAATTACTGGTTGTGACTTTCATCCTAACGCGGTGCGCAGTACGGGAGATGTGGTGGTTTTTTTTATTCAATGTCTATAATATATTGTTCTTTTTTTTTAAATACGATGAATAGGGGTGAATTTTTTAGCTTTCTATAGAAAGTCTCTGTGCGAGTTTATGATTATTTCCCTCGGGGAGTATTATTTTGTGGCAATTGTTTGACATTGGGTTTTTGCAGTGTTAGCAAAATAAAAACGTTCTGCAAATGACAACCCAGCCAACCCATCAAGCCAACATTCAGCAAGTTGAGGTTCAATGTTAAATTCAGAGGTTTTAGCTTAATTGCATATTTCAATATAGATGTTGCAAAGTCTATAGAATGTGTGAGTGTGAGTATGGGTAGGTATATGAGTAAAATGTGTATGAGTAAATTTGCTAATGACAGGAAATTGCAATTTCCAGTAAGTATACATTTTCTGATTAGTTGAAGTTTTATTTTTTTATGTATATTTTCGGTAACTTATAAAGGGAAGCTAGGTACTTACTTGAAGTGCTGTTATACAAATTTGCTTTGTTACATTTCTTCAGTATAGAATAAAAAAAAATTATATAACAATAAACTAAACAATATGGAAGTATCATTAAATTTGAAAGCAATTATGGCCACACAACTTGAGGATTTTTGTTTTCAACTTGGAAATTAGTTTTTATTCACTCAAAGTTTACGGTTTCAACTTTCAATTTTTAACTTTAGTAGAAGTTGGCCGTGTAGACTTGAGATTTTACGTAAGAAAGTCAATTGTCGCAAACAAAAAAATATAAAAATAATACAGGGTGTCCGCCGGGAAGGTAAACTACTTTGTTCTGTCGCCATTTTGGTAAACATAAGTCTTGACAGTTCATATTTAGCAGTCGTGAAGTAGACACGTGGCAAATTTATTATGGAAAAATATTCGATAAACCAACGTGTTTTAATCGTTAAAACATTTCATCAAAATCAACCATCGATTACTGTGACGATGAGAAAGTTAGGTACGTGAAATTTTTGGGAGAAACAACAAAACGCACTATTTATCGTGTAGTGAATGATTTCGAAGAAAGACGGTGCCACATCGCATAGAGCCAGGATTACAATGGAATTACTGCGAGACCTCTTTCCACAACAAGTTATTTCAAGAAATGGTGATGTTGATTGGGCTCCACGGTCGCCTGATTTGACTGCTCCGGACTTCTTTTTGTGGGGATATCTGAAAAGCAAGGTTTATGCAAACAAACCAGAAACGCTTGAGCAACTCAAATAAAATATTCGCAATGAAATTAATGAAATACCGCGTGAAATGTGTGAGAATGTAATGAAAAATGTGCTCAAAAGGGCTCGCATTTGTGAGACTAACAGAGGCGGACATTTACCTGATATTAGAGGCTATCGTGAATAAAATTACCCTGGAAATGTTTCCCATCTTCGAAAATTTAAAACGTCAATACTTTTCAACTCCGTTTCGTAAGCTCAAATTTGACTTATTGAATTGATAGCCATATTAACCTGTAAAATTTATTCCCGATACCATTAGATTCTGATGGATACTTTCAACCATTATTCACTTCCAAATTTTCGAAGGAGGGAAACATTCGCAGGGAAATTTTATTCACGATAGCCCCCATTGTATTCCATACATAATTGCCGACATTAAATAAAACATTTATCAATATAAGATCCATTCTCTTTCATTTAATTAAAAATTATAAACAAACAAAGTAGTATACCTTCCCGGCGGACACCCTCCTGCACATATGTTCCGAAATTGTTTTTTTTTTGGGTAAATTGGCAGTCATCTTCTTCGAGCAGTGAAGGTGAAGATGATGGAACAGACGAGCCTCTGTGTTTTGAAAAAAGGCACTACAAGACGTGAACATTAAAAAAAAAGAGAGTTTTTTTATGAAACGATTTATTGAATAAAAACTTATTAACTACCAAAACTTATCTCTAACTTGAATATTCTTGCCTTGCAGCTGCTGTTAAAAATATCGGGTCTTAGATTTCAGCACGATGTTCTTCGAACTGAGATCTTTTATGGAAAGCAACTAAGCGGACTCTTTGCAATTCTGGATCTCTGGAGATCAACGACTTGATATTTCTTTTCTTTAAAAATTAACGCATCAAGTTTAGATATTCAATACCTGGAATGGTGGTGCAACATTGAAAGAATTCGCCTTATCCTTGTCGCGTTTCTCGAAACCATCGGTTTTTTTACTTGCGAATATATGTACTATATCGTACAAAAAATCGAACTCGAGATTTTGATCAAACGTGACATTACGATGATAGGGAAGATGAAAAAAGTGGGTCTCGCAAAAACGTCCGTCTGTCTATTCGACTACAGACAAAACGAATGGGTCGATTTTCTTTAAACTTGGTACCTAGCGGTTTTAGAACAATCCTCCCACGCGTTTTTTTCTTTTTTTTTTTAGGACCAAAAACTAACAGTAGCTGACATACAATTTTTTTTTTGGCCAAAAAGGAAAAGCTTTTTTTTATCAAAATCGGCTCCACAGAATTTGTGTTTGAAAACTCAAAATATTTAAATAGATATAAGTTGCCGTTAAATAAAAAAAATGATTCTGAAAAAATGGTTATTATGTTTTTGATTTTTGCTTTTCTCGAAAACGGTTCAACAGATTTTGATGATTTTTTTTTTGTGAAGAAGAACTAATACATTTTAAATCAAATTTTCTACCGAAATTTCAAAAAAAATACTATTTGAGTTTTTAAAAAAAGTTTGAAATTTTTTTTGAAAACTCGATATTTCAAAAACGACTTGGTCGATTTTTATTAAACTTCACAAAAAGCATTTTTTTTTTAAACTATCTTTAAAATTTTAGACATAAATTAGTCCTATAATTAAAAATAATTGCACCTCCCATACAAATGTTTAAAAACTGTTAAGGTAAACTTTTTTTTTCTCAAAAACGACTATTACGATTTCGATAGTTGGGACGTCTAGCATTTAAAATTATCAAATTTCACATTGAACAATTAATAACAGCACCTCCCATAGACCGGTTTTATTGATTTTCGACTATCTCATTATCTGATTTACCAATTATTACTAAATTTTTTTGAACAGAAGTAATTAGTTGAAATAATATTGCATGTCAATATTTAAAAAAAAAAGTAAGTTTCGGATTTTTACAAAAAAATTCAAAATAATTTTTTTTTAATTCGATATTTCGAAAACGGGTAAAAGATTTTTTTTGAAAATTAAGTTTTCAACTCCACATTAATTCTTATAATTGACGTACCAATTTTATTTCATAAAAATGTTAACGAAATTTTATACATACAAAATTAATTATGTATTTTTAAAACCGCTCCTACGATTTTAAAATTTTTTTTTCTCATAAATTAAGATTTATATAAGAAATTAGATGGGGTACATCGCGTTTAATTCAAAACAGTTTCAGAAGTATTTTAATCAATTTATTTCTAATTTATTTGTTGATTTAAAACAATTTTCCAGTTTAAAAATATAATTTCCTTGCATGCGTATTGCATATATGTGCAACACTAGGTTTTGGCAAATGGATAAAATATAGACTCCCTTAGCTAATTTATTGCAGACTATTGAACCACAATGTGATCGCACATAATATCAAGTTCGTGCGACCCAGTCGTGCATATTTTTTTATATCAAGAATTATGTTTTCCTTGTACTAAGAACATCTTGGGTCATGGGAACCCGAAGTGACACACTCTTTTTTGTTGTAATTTGCCAGGCATTGATATCCCCCATTTTGAATAAAGTCACCTCCTGTTAAGAATTTATTAAATTTTCACAAGAATCTGGCCTTGATTTGCCATATAATTATGAAGCTACCTTATTATTCTATTTAATCATACTCAAAATTTTGTTATTACATAATTTAATTACCCCACCTTGATTGGTTCATTTATTCAAGCTCATATATTTAACTTTGTTCTCCTTTCAAAAAAAAACTCTAACGCCCATAGTCAATAATGTGCTGCTGAGCCGGAAAAAAATAAAAAAAAAAAACAACCAACCAACAAGGAAATTTTATGAACCTCCCACGGTGCCAATCGCTCAAAACAGAATACTTAATTAACTTCATTAAAAGCGAGAGATTTCTTTTATATTTTTATTTTATTTTTTTTTATAATAAACTCCTGCCAACAAATTAATTAATTGCGGTAATGCGCCATCGAAGTTCTTTTGGCAGAAAATGTGTACTCGACCCGCGGCTTAGCCGGAATGATATACTTAATTAATAAATAATCGATGCTTGATTCTTTGAGATTATTTATGAAAACACTTAAAAAAAAAAAAAAAACAAAATATAAGAAAACATCTTAGGAATGACATCAGTATTTATGTGTGTCCGTGTATACCTATTTAAATTAAATTCACCCTCTTGTCAAAATATAAATTAAAAGCTAAAACAAAAACAAAAAATTCGTAAAATTAATTCATACAAAAAAAAAAAGTTTGTAATCAACAAACTCTTTTGAAAGTCAATTTCGGGCTTGCAAAATATTTTGTGACCTTCTTAAGGATTTTTTGTTTGTTTGTTTTGTATTTATTTTGTCAAGGAACCCTTTTTTGTCATCAATTTTGCAGAGCTGTCCACATTTTTGTCCTGTGTCACCATTTTTCACTTCAGAAATTATTTTTTTCTATTTTTTTTTTTTTCAAAAATAAATCACAGAATATTATTTATTCCTATATACATTTTATGAAGGATCTTTGAAGTTATTTACTGTTGTTGAGTTGTTGAGGATACCATTACATCATTCGGTTGACTATTATAGTTGATGATATTCCGAAAGAGGCGAGACAGGGGCAGAGAGAAGAGAGGAAGCTGAATTTTTAATTTCCGGGTTAAGTGTTGGACAAATAAATTCAAAACTTTATTTTTTTTGTGCAACGCTAAAGCCAAAGGGTGTTTGTTTGTTATTGTTGATGTTATATTTTGTGTGTCCACCACTCTGATGGGTATCCCGAATGTTACAAAGGTCTTTAAAAACAAAATGTAAGCATGTCAGAAGAGGATCCTCGTGATGGTGGGTTTGTTTTTGTAGAAAATAGAAAGTATGCAAGTGGAAAGTTTTTTTTTTAATTATCAAACATGAGTTTTTGTGTTTCTAACTTCCTGTAGAATGAGGACATTAATGGATAAAATCATGTACCTTTGACGTTGACAATGTATAGTCAGAGAGATAAAGTTGGGTAGCGATTTTTACAATATTTTTTTCAGAAGCATTATCACTTAAATTCATTTGTTTAAAATAGCAAATTATGCTCTGTCATTTTCCCTAAAGTAAAGACTTTTATCTTCAACAACAAAAGCCTTGATTTGCAGCCAATTTTCGTGATCTAGGAGTCAGTACGTAACTCCCTTTTTCGGGGACACACTCGCTCACGCGACTCCGTCGCTCCGCTTAGGGTATGTTAAGTCGCCTGGCAGGCGCCAATGTAAACAGTTTGTTTTTTTTTTATTAAAAGTACCTTGGGTGGCCCGCTCCGTGGGATCAAAGGATTTTAACTCCTTTTTTCGAGGACACACCCGCTCACGCGACTCCGTCGCTCCGCTTAGGGTATGTTCAGTCGTCAGACAGGCGCCTATACCAACAGTTTTCTTTTTTAACAGTACCTACTCCAAATCCCATAGTGAAGCCAAGCAGGGGGTTGCCGTAAACTTTATATTTTTGTCTAAATATAGAATTTATTTGGCCGGAAATTATATATTTTTATAAAGTCAATTATTTTTTATTTATTTTCAAAAAAAAATGAAAAAAAAAGTTTAAGAAAAATTTCATCTCCGTCCAGACTCACCTTTTTCCAGGTCCAGACCCACCTCCTTCCAGATCCAGACCCACCTCCGTCCAGATCCAAACCCACCTCCGTCCAGATCCAGACCCACCTTTATCCAGATCCACCCCATCTCCGTCCAGATCCAGACCCACCTCCGTCCAGATCCAGACCCACCTTTGTCCAGATTCAGACTGTGCTGCGGGATTTCGTAACGATCCCGTCAAAAAGTACATATTAGTATTGCCAATCCCGCGAAAAATTAGTATAGGCAATCGTTCCGCGGGATATCGCGCTGCAGAATTGAAGCAAAAAAAAATACATTTTAAATCGGCGGGCAAACGTTACACGGGCAACTGATTTGCGGGAAAACGCAGTGATCCCGTAAGACCTAACGTAGGTATATTTATAAGATGCCTAACTTAACCAAAAACCAAGCTTCATTTTCTTTCTGAGGATCTTCGTAGAAAGTTTCGATAAGTTGCGTTTGCACGATGGGAAGATACAAATTAAAGCACACATACCACAGTTGCTATCGTAAATAATTCTCTATTATTTTTGGTAGAAGGCTTATATTTTCTTACAAGTCATAAAAATAGGAATATGTTTCTTATATTCGTGAAAAATTATTAAAATTAATTTGACATGATTCTATGTACTTAGTTTTAAGCCTCCTTTGGGGGAAAAACTTTGTTTAATTTGTATTTCTTCTGTATCATCACATATAAGGCAGGCGTTATCCTATACCTACAGTATGGTAGAATCCATATCACTTACAGATATTTGAATTTCTAAATGACATTTCTCGGAATGAGTTTGAGCGACTCAAGAATCGCAAACATTGTATCCAACGAGAGGGTTGGTTTGGTACTCTTTCAAACAAACCTTAAGCCACAAAAGCTCTTCCCATGGAAAGGATTTCAATTCTGCAGAAAAAAGGATATGAAAGTATAAAACCACAACAAAGATTGTGTACTATAAAAAAAAAATAAGACAACTCAACCTACACCATACACTGACGACTCAATTCTCAATAACCTCGGTTACCCAAGACTTCCTTTCCTTCCGCTGCCAGCGATCTGTATAAAAATATATTTTACGACTTAGTTTTTTATTTGTAGTTTTTTTTTTAGTATAATGCCTCATTCATCTTCGTTTGCTTCGAATGAAAAAAAAATAAATAGAAGAATAGAAATAGTATTGCGGATTGGTTTCTGCGTATAAAATCCTACCAATCATCCAATGTGCAGCAATAGACGTGTAGTGTAGACGCTGCTATACAAAGTGAATGTTCTGTTCTGCTGCCATTTCGAATTCGAATCGAAGGATTCATCTGAGGATATTTTTTCGTACTTGTACACAAAAATGGTAAACGTGAACGTATATCTATCCCGTTTAGGAATTTTCGTTGTCGTTCGTCGTTTGATTTTTTTCATTTTTGTTGTTGTATTTCATTTAAACACAAAAAATTCCACTGCGCTGTTGTGTGCGGCTGTGGCAACAAAGGGATTGTCAACTATCATTGCCTAAAGGACGACATGTGATCAAGAGTAAGAAAAATTTATTATGCGGATGAGTGAAATTGATTGGAAGGATTTGTTGAGTGGAAAATTTTGTTCTACACATACATATATGCATCAGATAAGACAGAATTTCACTTGAAACTTCAACTTTGATTATCGATTTTCTTGTAGGTACTTTAATTATTATTTTCTGTTGCCAGTTACCTGTTTATCAAATATTAAAACATTTTTTGGGTACCTATATTTTTTTTAACTAAGTGTTTTCTTGTAATTGAATTTCGCAGACAGAACAGAATAATAAATAAGCTAAAATTTGTTGAAACCCATCGAGACACACATCAAAAGAAAGGTGTTTTGAAAGTCTTTCTACACCAAAAGCTTGTGGAACGTCTGGTTCTCGAAAAGTGATTTTACGATTTTACTCAATTTCTGTCCAAAACCCTATAAAAGTGATAGCGATATTCAATCGAGGAAGTTGTTTTCGAATTTATAAGTGACAGCGGATACCCTTAATAGCGTGCACTACTGCGCCTGATAAAAGGAAATACTCATGTTGTCTCACTTAATACGTAGTAGTAGTCATTTGCAAACTGACAGCGTCAGTAGCAATATATCTTCCTTTTGGTGTTTGCCATTTTCTTTCCTTGTAACGCCAATTTAAAATTTGTGTCTAACTTCTCTCATACAGGCGCAAGCTGTTGAGATAGATTAACATTTAGAATTTGTAATTACATCGTTACCCTTGTATTTGTAAAGAGTTGTTCATTTCATGGTTTTAGGTCGTCAGCACTGGCATTTGACACCTGTCAAACCCAGCTGTCATTTGAAGTGTCATAATATTAGTTGAATGTTTGTCATTTACCATAATGGATCGCTTAAACATCGAACAACGCCAACGCGTTAAAATTATTAAAACTTACTACAAAAGCGATGAGTATGGTCGTCATAATCGATCGACTACGCAAGAAATCGGTAAAATTGTGAAGAAATTTGAAGAGAGTGGAAGCGTTACTGATGTCGTAAAGCCTGTGCATCATTGTAATACACGCTCAGTGGAAAATATTGCTGCTGCAATTGCGAGTGTTGCTGATGATCCGAATTACAGTTACAGTCAATTCGGAGCGATATGGTCGAATGATAAGCGATTTCTTTTGGGCGGCGACCAATTATTGCTTTATTGCGTGAGAAGTTTCCTGGTCGGGTAATTTCACGTTTTGGCGACGTCAATTGGCCACCAAGAACATGCGATTTGACACCGTTAAATTTTTTTTCTGTGGATCTACGCAAAAGACCGTGTGTACGTGAATAATCCTCGAACTCTAGACGCATTAAAAATCAACATCACTCAAGTCGAGATACCACCCGAAATTTGCGAAAAAGTGGTTAAAAATAACCACAACAGAATCGCATGCTGCGAATCTTCCCCAGGCGGCCATTTGAATAATATTGTTTTTCACACTTAATGGCAAAGTCCAAACTTTATAATTAAATAAAATTTTCATCAAAAATGTATCGCTGTTTTATTTAGCTTCACTTTCGAAACCGAAAAATTAATGCCCCTTTATAATGTAAATATTTATTTTTTTCATTCTTTATTTTCTTCTGTGGTAACACCAAACACAAACTCGATTGTTACCCCCATATTCCGTACCTTACGAATCATCTATTCATTATTTATTTATTCATTTGCGTAACACAATGAAAAATATGTACCCCAAAAGCCATCCGAAGAAAAAATTAAAAATAGGTAAAGGTCCTTTTTTAACCATAAAATTGGTAAATTTTGAAAAATATTAAGCCATTCACTTAAAGTATAACCTTTGAATCACAAAAAGAGTTTTACAAATTTTAAACCATTTTTGTGCGTTTACCCTATTTCACCCTATAAATTTCTAAATTTTGTAAATATCATTTTTTTTAAATCGGACCTTTTGTTTCTAATATTAGCTCGAACATTATAAAAAATTGAACAAACAGAACAGTTTTTTCCAGCAGGTAAAACTAGAACCTAAATGAATAAAATATGAAATAAAAACAATATATCACTCAATCGAGTTAGAATCAACAAGAACGAACATTTTCCCAACGAAAAAATTGAATTGTCTCTGCGCTTAGTTTATTTCTTCCTTTAAAAATGATGCAATCAGAGTTCCATAAAAATTGTATTTGGAATTTGGAAGAAAAAACTCTTGATTGAGAATTTTTTAATTTTTTTTTTTTAATCAGCAATCCGGTAACTAAGCTCTTTTTGAAGAACTTTTATTGCCCAAAATTTGACTTCACTAATCAAGTTTTTATAACATCTATATCATCTATACCTACCTATATAACCTCTAGTATTTAATACATTTATTTTCAAAAACTTCATTGTTTCTCATTTCAGCGTACAAAAACTTGTGACGATGGAAATCAAAGTCGAAGCGTAAAATTACCCGAAGTCAATTAAACCGAAACCCCCTTAACAGAATCAACTTGAAAAGGTCGTTACTCTAAAAGGGAATATTATATGGCGACTGCAATACATTTACTTACATGCAGTGGTAAGTCTTTGTTTAAATAAATGTTTAATCCTAAGGCAATGTGCTCACCTGGAAATGTGTGCAACCACAAGTTTTCTTTGTTCCCAGTTTGGGGACATTCTGTAATTTACAAGTGTACCCTACCCTTAGGGCAACAAATTTCCCAATGGGTGCTCAGCCTTAAAAAATCACCCTAAATAAAATATCTCATAATTTCAAAATCATTTCAGAACCGCAAGTGGGTCTCATCATCTCTACAAAATGACAACTGCCCAAATGAATACGACCTGGCGGAAATGGCGAAACTATGGAGTTACGAATATTATCAACAAATTTGCTGTTATTCATGCTGAGGACCAGTAGCAGCTTAATAAATTATTTTAAATGAATCAACTTTTTTCCTATTTTCTTATTTTTAATTTAATTTAAAGTTACAATTATTATTAATGTTTTTAATGCTCGATACATAAAAAAAAATAAATACATAACTAATATTTTTAAGACTTTGAAAAAGTAGAAAAAAAGTCTTGCAATTATGAAAACCTTAATTGTTTTAAATCATTCATTATTTTACACTACAAAGTCCTTTTTTTTTAAATCCAAAACTTGATAAGATTAGCCTCGTATTTTTAGTTAAAAATTGACACGAATAAACTGTATCCTCCTTACTTTAATTTGTGAAAAAAAAAATTAAAATACTTAAAAGAAAATTTATTAAATAAACAATTTAAGATAAAATTTGAAATGTAAAGAATTTTAAGTTTAAGTATTATTTTACGAAAAAAATACAAACAGAAAAGAAGAGAAAACAATTTGTATTTGTATTTTATTTATTAAAGGTAAGTTAATTTTAAGATTTACATCTTATTAACAATTAAGTGTAAATTAGGAACTTGAGTGTATGGAATAATCATTAATTAATTTAGTTAAAATAAGTTGTTAAATATATTTTTCTATATTCTATTTTTAGTTCTTCTTCTCTTTATAAAACAAAGAACAAACAAAAACAAAATCCATGTAAAATGTATTATTTTACTAAATTTCACTTTAGGTATGTACTTATTTTTAAGTTTAATTTTAAATATTAAGTTAACTTAATTCAATTTGAACTAAATTAATAAAAAATAACATTTTAAGTTGAACACCATCTTTGAGTGTGTTTTTTTCACTTGATTTATTTTTTGTTTTTATGTAAAAAGTTTGAACCACCCATTCGTAACCACTTTCGAGTTGAAAATGTTAAACAATACTTTCCAAAATATTATTAATAAAGAATTAACATTTTTAAAGCATATTTTGTTGCATTTCATTTTGTGTAATGTACAAAGTTATAGATAATTTTGAAAACTTTGTGTTTTAGGGTGTTAAAAGGGCGTTCAAATTTAGGCACCTTAAGTCATCAGTACATATTTGATTTCGAGCCTATAAAAGCCCAACATCCATGACGGGCAAACCCTCCAAAGTCACTCCGATTCTCAATGCAAATCAAATGCAATTTCTCGAGAATGAGATGTTTTGGGTAAAAAACTTCGAAGAGAACAAAAAATCAAAGATGACCCCATGCCCGAGCTACTGGGCAAACATGACTCCTTCATCCAGAACCCCACACAAAACAACATGTAAAAAGGTGTTTTTGCTTAAAGACTTATTTCTTATATTCAGTGGGAAAAGTATAGGTATTTTTCACTTTTTATGTCATTTTGTATATCAAGAAAGAATTTCTGAAGTTATGGGACAATTTCAGACATCTTTTTCAAAAATTTTCAAACTATAAATTTTAACGACCAATAGACTGGAATTTTGTTAAAATTGTCTTTCGAGAATTTTTGAACGCCTTTTTTGAAGCTTGTGGGTAAGATAGGAAAATGTTATGCATACCAAAATGATCGCTGATTGGTCAAGATTATAACAAAATAAAAAAATTGAAAATCGGTTGGAAAATTTGGTATAAAATTGACAATTTTCTTGAAAACTTGCTTTTTTATCTAGCGAAGCCTCTAAGCCAATAAAATTGTATCGGCACCTATTAATTTTTTACTATAGAATTATTGGTGACAAATTTTTCTTTTCATTGACATCTCAACTTTTCACTTCGAACCACAATTTTCCGAGTTAAAGTGGATTTTGTGGAGCTGAATCGGTAATTTTCCACTATTTCTTAGATTTACCTTGAAAATTTCCAAGTCTAAACGAGGTGCTTATTTTTTCTAACCCCAACGAATTTGGTATCAAATCTCTTTCTGATCGCCTCCCTGTTTGACCACCTCCCATTTTTCACCACCCCTCTCTTTGACAACCCCCCATTTTTGTTTTGATGTTAGTCACATCCCCTTTATGGCTACGCCCACTTTTTGGCCACGCCCACTTTTAGTACACTCACACGTTTAGGCCACGCCCATTTTATGTCCCGCCCACTTTTAAGCCACACCCACTTTTAAACCACACCCCTTTTGACCTTAGACCAATCCTCTACAAAGTCATTCCTCTTTTAGGCCACTCCCCTTTTTAAGTCGCCGGGCATCATTTTCAAAAATTTTCTGCACGTTGTACATATGTTTATGTATGTGTGTACCTGCGACTTTAAAAGATTAGCATGGAATACCAACTTTGACAAAAAGTGTGCAATATATGCACCAAAAATATGCGACTCATTTTTTGTCGAAGTTGTCCTCTCTAAAGTTTCGAAAGACAAAGTGTAAATCTTTAGGAAATGATGCCAATTCAATGAGTATAACAATAATTCGCTCTTAATCGTTTTTTCTTTGAACCCATACCACACCCTTCATAGCTTTGATTTTTTGCTTGGAAAAATTCAAACAAAAAATTTCTTTACACACTAGGCGCCCAGAAATTACAGCAAGTGATCAACATCAACATTTAGGAATTTTTTCTCCTAAGCATATGCAATGTATATTTTTTTGAAACTCTTGATGGTTAATATTGTCTGTCCAGAAAATTTATTGCATATGAATTGGGAGGTTAAAAGTAATTGTAATTTTTTGTTGTTGCATATTTTTAGGGGGATATTAGAATGAACAAGAACGCTTTGCGAGGAATATGTACTACATTTAATCCATCCTCCTGCCCCCTCTAAAGTTAGTTTTTCATCTTTTAAATTCAATGCATATGTCATTTTGACGATCAAGGAATAATTTCTGAAGTTATGGCACAATTTCGGACATCTTTTTCAAACATTTTAAAACTTAGAATTTTAACGACCAATAGACTGGAATTTTGATAAAATTGGCTTTAGAGAATTTTTGAAGAGCTTTTGTGAAGCTTGTGGTTAACGTAGGAAAATGTTTGGTATACCAAAATGATCGTTGATTGGTCAGGATTATAAGTAAATTAAAGTTCTGAAAATCGGTTGGAAAATTCGATATGAAATTGATGATTTTCTGGAAAACTTGCTTTTTTATCTATCGAAGCTTCTAAATCCATAAAATTGTATGGGCGCCTATTATTTTTTTATCATAAAATTATTTGTGGCAAATTTATCTTTCGATTGACATCTCAACTTTAAATATCGAACCACAACTTTCCGAGTAAATGTGGATTTTGTCCAGCTGAATCGCGAATTTTCCATTATTTCTTAAATTTACCTTGAAAATATTCTAACTCTTAAGGGGGTGTTTTTTTTTTTTAATCCTAACGAAATGGGTATCAAATGAAAGGTGACGTGGACTTCGTTATACGAGTGAATAAATTTTCAATATCGTTAGTGGCATTTCTGAGATATTTGAGCTTGAAGATGACAGTTGCAAACAAATTAGTGCATGTTTTTTTTAGAAAAAACTGTTCACATCTTGCGATACAAAGCATGTAGAAATATGATTTAAGTAGCAAAAGAAAGGTATGCGTTTAAGCTTTAAATAACTGATAAAATTATTTTGCTACGATAAATATATTTCGAGAAATTAATCAACAAACGTATTTTTTAAGAAACGACTTTGGTTACGGCGCCTTTTGTACAGCGATATCTTAAAAAAATCAGTAATTACATACACTTTTTTTTAGCTCCATCAAAAAGCTTAATTTCTGACCTAAAATTCTATAAATAATAAAGTGTATTTTCTCAAATAATTACCTTCGTATACAGTAAACTTGCTTCAAAAAGAACCTTAACAAAAAAAAAGTAAAAAAAGACAGAAAGAAACGATAATTTCGTTGCGTTTTTTTTTTATTTTTTAAATAGGAATATTTATAAATCAATTTTTTTAATACAAAAATAACATAACAAAAACATTTTATCAACACCAAATAAAATTCCAGGAAGAGTTTCAGAGAAGTCCAGGGAAGATTTTCCACATACGTGTCCCGGGAGGGTGGTGCACTGAAATAAATAGAAATAAAAAGAAAATTAGTGGACACAATAACTTGCATTTTTATTTTATAAAATGATTCAGTTGAAGATAAATTCGATAAAAATAATAAAAAGTAAATGTAAAGGTTCAAGATCATTTGACATGTTTAAAAAGATGATTGACCTTGGACGTCGTCGAACAAAAATTATTGAGTAACACTCCTTGAATTTTTGGAAAGTGATTTTTCGTCGCTTCAAAGATGATTTGGTGATAAGCTATCTGAAACTAGTATTGAATAGAAAGATTTTAAGGGTTGACAGGTTATTCTTCACCCAAGGAAGATGAAGAAGATCTTCAGGAACCGGCGGAATATAAAATTAAATGCCCTAACCATATTGGATAAACACATACTAAACGAACATACATTTCTTTAAAGTACTTGATTTTTTCAAGGTTGTATTTTTGTTGTGCGTTTGGCGCAAAAGTAAAATCTGTTTACTTGATTTCCAGCCGAACTAAGAGCCCCAGCAACCTGAAAACAAAATTTTCGTAATCTAAGAGTCAGTACCTTTCAAATGAGGTATAACACGATAAGAAAAATAATATTCAAAAAAATCAACTTTGAGAAAAATATTCATATTAAGAAGAAACTGACGTTTTCACCTCTTCAAACCTCTTTAATCGTGATTTTCTACTAAACCAAACTTTCCAAAGCCGTAAAATGAGCATATTTGTTAACTTCTAGTTTCTATCTTTATATCTAAGTATCGAAAGATTTTAAAAAGCAATGCCTTCGATTCATCGGACAATACGAAAACGGAACTAGAAAATCGCTATTTTAAATCTTTTAAAAGCTATTAGCGGCTGAGCCACGCGGTGTAGCGACTTATTAATAGCCGTGCTTGTTTGCAAGTCCAGAGGTATTTGGTTTAAAATAAAAAAAACGACATTGGGGATTAGCGACGCCATTATAGACACACAATGGAGTCTCTACACAAACGATCGATAACATGTATGTAATTCACGCCAGCAACTCGGTTTTTCTCCGTGCTGAATTGATGCCGAGAATTCTTTACGCTTAGCTAAGCCCAAAGGTGATTGGTTGTTGTTGCATTTAACATGTCAATTGCTTAGCCCTGGGCCCGTATTACGAATTACGAAACGAAAGGCAAAAAAATGATACCCAAGGAAACGATAGTCAGGATATAAACCGATTATGATTTAAAATCCCAAACAAACACAATAAATATGTGAAAGCTACATAAAGGCATGAGTCCAAACTATAAAAAATGACCGCCAAAACCAGACGTAAAAGCAAATGAGTATCGATTAAAAAAAAACGACTGTCGTAAAACGTAATCGCAAAGTAACGATAACGACGGATTTTGAACGTTAATCGTTATTCATAATACGGGCCCTGACGTCATTTTTGTTGACCAATTTCCTCAGGGCTTGCAAAAAAAACACGCCTAATGGCACACTGGGCATGCAGAAAATACCACTTTTTCATCTAGTATCGCAAGATATAAAGGGTGTTTTTTTAGACGTGTGATTTTCAAGAAGAAATAAAACGCATATAAATACTTTAATGTTATGGCCAAGAATTTAGCTTTATTATAAAGATAAGGGTTTTTGCCATTATGTTTTAAAAATGATTTCGGGCAAGTGGCCGCCGCGGATGGCTCGAATAAATTCCAGCCGAGAGGCCCAATTTTCTTCTTCGATACTCTGCTCCACAGCAGCAATAGCGCCTTCGGTGCGCACTGTACGGCGTCTCTGAGGATGCGCATTATCCACTAGAGTAAACGTGGTTCGAAACCGATCCATGATGGTTGCTCGAATTTATAAAATTTTGCGATTATGTCGACCGAATATTGGACGCAGCGCGCGATGCGTCGAGCGAACCGAACCGAACCAATATTTTGGTAAAAAATTTGCACGATTTGCTAACGTTGTTCAGGAGTAAGTCTATTAATTATAAAATGGCAAACTAAACTGAGTATAAATCAAGTGACAGCTGTGAAAAAAACCAACTCCGAAAAAAGTTTTGCCAGATTGAAAACCACACGTCTAAAAAAAACACCATTTACAAAAAAAAACAACCTTCCAAAAAAAAACGATTTTTTTTGGTACGTAAAGGACTTCAAGTTCTTAATTCATTTGTCTTCAAACTGAAGTTGTTAGAGTTCTTAAATGACGCAGTTAAAATTCGTTAAGTCTTGTATAAACATTATTCATGAAACAGTTAATTTAAGGTTAAAAGCATCTTTCTTTCAAACGGCTAGTCATAATTTTCGACAAAGCAATTTATCAAGAAATGACATTCAAAGTTCTCCATCTTCAGCAGCGCATTGACACATGCAATATGAATCACACAAGAATCAAGAAAGTAAAGAAAACGAAAAAAAAACTATGTGTTAATATTGCTTACTTTTATTTTAACTTTGTATATCCAGATAAAAACAGAGTATCCTGTCTTACATACAGTTTCCTTAATTTTTCTTTGACTATTCCTTTAAGCACACAAACACACACACCTACACATGTGTGAAGTCATGTCTTTCTAGTTTAAGTTGGGTAAACATTTTTATACTTTTCTATGTCGAAGTGAAGTGGAAACTTTCCAAAAGGATATAATATGGATGAAAGCTATATTATGTTCATATATTCACATTATTTAAAATTATCACATACGAGTATGTAGGTACATACATATAGCAAGCAGCATGTTGAACGAAATAAAAAAATTTAAATTCAAAAAAAAAAAAAAATAAAGAATTTTGACATGTGTGTGATGTATGAGAATGACATGAGGTGTGATATGGAAGCATTTGCCTTAACAACTGACAAGGGGTGGCATATTATGTAAACATAAGATTTCTGATGGAAGAAACACACAAAAAAAAATACTAATAAGATTTTTGTTCTCTAATTTCTTTTTGAAAATTCCTTCTAATAAATTTATTGAACAAAGATTTGACTGGAAAATTGTCAAATTTTACATTCAAATTTTAACAGGGATGTTAAACAGCAAGAAAATGTTCTATTTGTTACTAATTGGCAGTTTTTTTTACTTCAAAACAGATATGTCTTCCTCTTATGTCATGAAAAATTGCCTCTCAGCCTCAGCTTAGCTGTTTGATTTCGGGAAGAAATTTAAGATTCCCTCCATTTCTGCCGATAACACGCGCACAGAAATGGTTCTATAGTCACTATGTCACTGGCTTAAAACGAGCTTTCACCATTTTTTTATGGTTTCAATTTCCAATTTTGTCAAAAATTGTATAACACTTCTAAAACAAAACTAATGTCCAACTTATTAAGCTTTTAAAATAAAAAAAACACCCAAACTATCGCGCATAAACACATAAAGTTAATGAAGCTCTTAACTTTAATAATACAATTGTTGTATTTTTCGTTGATAGCGGTATCATAACTTAACAGTAAACACTTCAGTAGAATTATGAGCACTCATGAATATCAATTATTAAAGCTTGGCCACCAGGTTTTTGAGCTTCTTTATTAATGCTCAATATTTACCGCCCTTAGAATAAATATTACTATTGAAGGGATGTTAGAAGTTTGTTGGATGAAAGCGGCGATTTTGCTTAAGCAGCACATACAAAGATTGACATCTGTCATACTTTGTTAGCTCTTGATGTTTTATTAAAATTAAAGCATTTAAAGTCTTTGGTCCAGTTTTTCAGTGCGAGATTAAAGTTATACCCGAGTTAACTCATCAAATTTGGTGAGTTAACTCAGGATTAACTAAGCAGATGATTTTGATGTCTTATCCAACGAGTTTGTTAAGTCCTTCCGCATGCATTTTCCACCAAAAAACTGCTTCCTAGCTTCACTGTGAATTAATTTACTTTTAGAGTTAGCTAGTTATTAAATTTGAAAGTCTCAACACATGTATTTGAACTCATATCATATAAATTCTGTTGTTTTACATTTTCCGGCAGAAGGGAAGGCCAATAAAGTTGACTTTGGCAAAAAAAAAAAACTAGTAGAAAGGGTTTGTACAACTCCAAAACAAAATTGCCTTTAAAAAACTCACGCTTGCAGAATTGGACCTCCGCTTTTCAATCAATCAATTATTGTCTTGCGAGAGGCTATCCTGTTGCCATTTTGTCAGCAATGAGTTAAGCTAGAGTTAGTTAACCTTGAAAATATATTAAACACAATTAACTCGAAAGCAGTTTATTAGTGGAGTATTATCTTAAACTCCTAGTTGTAAAAAATGTATTGAAATCGAAGTGTGACACTAAATTAATCAAGGTTTTACTACCCTCATCGAGATGCCACTATGCAAGCGACCTTCCCATAGTTTCGTATCTCAATTTCGATACATTTTTGGTTTGCATCCTTCAGAAATACCCATTTAATTAACTCAGAGATAACTCAACAAATTTGTCTGACTGAAAAACATGTTCAAGAGTTAACTTGGATATAAGCCCGAACTAGGATGATTTCGTATTGAAAATCCGGGCTTAAACCCGAGTTAATTCACCAAATTTGGTGGATTAACTCAGGATTTACTGAGAAGATGCTTTTGATGTTTTATCCACTGAGTTTGTTAAGTCGTTCCGCATGCATTCTCCACTGATAAATTGCTTGCTCAATTAACTGTTGGTAAATTAACTTCTAGAGTTAGCTAACTCTGGTTTAACTCACCACTGAAAAACGGGGCCTTAGACCTGTTGATAAAATTTCTTCATAAATATAAGCTTCTTATAACTAATATTTCTGGTGTAGTATGGAATGGAAGCTCAATGACCGATTTTTGTTGGTACTGCTGGTGTTCCTCAAGGTTGTGGGTTAAGTTCGATTATGTTTGCATTATTTATTTATGATGTATCCAACGATTTCCCTGGGGGTTTTACGTTTGCTGGTGTGCAAATAAATTTATTACGCGGAGAACATTGTGGCGTTAGCAGATAACCCAACGACGTGAAGCTACAAGTCCAAATTAAAAAGCGTAAAATATTTTACGATTTTTAGGATCTCGGAATTAATGTCACAAGAACTGATGACAAATAATTTTTGAAGAAATACACCGAAGAAGAACTGCGTTGCTTTCTTGTGAGGGTCTATCTTACATCCGCTTAGGGTATTGCACCTTCAACTCTACCCTCGCAGGCAGTTGCCTTGTTAAATTTAAGGTGTGGAATATGGAGAGAAAATTTCCCAGTTTCAATAGGTAACATAAATGAATAAATTTGGTGAAGCGACAGCTCTTGGAGAGCCAGGACCTAGTGACTTACAACTCTTAAACTTTCCTGTGTACGTGTTGTTTACTTATAGGAATGGAGGGAACCTACAATTTGCTGCCAAATCTTAACAGCTAAGTTGAGAGCCACTTTTTCATGACAAGAGATATACTTTTAGAGGATTTGTTACTTCCTCGAAAGAGGCGTCAGTAGCTATTTTTTGTGGGTTAAAGAGGCTGGGAATTGAACCCAAACCTCTTGCATGGCAGAACTATGCACTAACTATTAAGCAACTGGCTACAATCTCATTGCATTTCTGAAATTTAAGGTTTGTAAGCCAGATAAAACAATGACTAGGTTGTTTACAAAATCAGAAGTTTGTTTAATTCTTAAATATTCTTTCTCTTTATAGAATTAAAAATATTTTATCAATATTATTTCTGAAATCCTTCTTCGATTCTTGAACCTAATCGATAATTCCTTAGTTTGAGTTATTTATAAATCGAGCATCCTTATATTGAAAGACCCTTTACAATAGAGTGATTTGATTTTTTGTACCTCCCTTTGAATTTTCATAAACAATGCAATATAATTCCTGACAATTTGTCGCCTTCTCTTAAAATTAGTCACAATTAATTGCAATAAGGTCCAATTAGTGAGTCTTTTATCAAAACTGAAGCAGCACATGATTATTCCTCTACATCTCTACAAAACACACTAGATATGTACATCCTCTATCCAGTCCATGTTGCTTGCCTGATGCCAGAAGTGCATCCAAAATGGAGCTAAATTCCAACTGTGCTTTTAGTGAAATGTTTACTTTGTAATTAAGAACGAAGAGCGCTGAATGATGAATGATGCATCTGATGTCAAACACGGACAACCAGACAGCTACTCGTATATAGCATCATCTAGTGCGAGACTTCGAGTATACCTATATATATAGCATCCAGCCCTTCATTTTCTTGTGCTTTATACATATATGCGGCTATTCTGAGCAGCAGCAGCAGCACTTTGTGAATTCAAATCTCGAAAGAGATGATGGTAAATACTTGCTTCATCGCATTTAATACACCCCTTCATGTTTCTTTTGTATAAAAGACCCTTTAAGTGCCAAACAGTACTCCTGATGTCGTTGTAGTTGTCGCCATCATCGTACCCATCGTCGACAACTCTCTCCAAAACGAACGTTTTAATTATTCACTTAATTTGAAATGAAATGTTACCAGAGAGTTTCCAAAAGACAAACGAAAAATACGCAAACAAACAAAAAAATCCCCTACCCAAAGGGATGAAGGCGGCGCGGGGCGGCGCGCGTGGCACGGCGGCGATGATTATAAAACTTCTACAGTGCTAATCAATGTGGCGCATCTCTTTCTCTACCCACAAAGTAGAAGAGTAGTAGTATACTTTCGTAGTCGTCGTAACATACACATTATGCCATCATTAAAAGCTCAAAGCAACAAAATTGTGTGATTACTCATACGCCCGAGTGATCAATAAATTATACACGCTTTGGCAATTTGTTTACCGCAATTATTTACAGATGTTGACATGGCTTGGGCTAAAAGTGAAAGCAGATTCCTTTTAATTCCAATATTGAAATATTATCCTTCAGGGATGCGCAAAAGCAAAACAGGGATGCGGCTGGATATTCCCAAAGTTGTTTTTTTTGTATACGTTACTTCTGCCATTATCCTGATGATGACAACAACAACTGCTGAAACGATAAACAAAATCGTCTGAGGAAGGGATATCTTAATTTTTGGGATTTTTTTTTGTTTTGAAAATGCGAATGCAAAAAGAAACAAAAATAAGCTGAATAATAAATAAATAAAAATAAAATTAATTGGATTTTCGCTTGGCTTCGGAAGCGTTGCGATATACGAATAAGGCGAGAAAAACTGATGAATATATTGGGGTTTTGTTTTTCTTTAATTTGTTTTGAATTTTTTTTATTTTGTATGTATAGTTTAAGAGTATATGTATCAATGTATGAGTATTTTGTATTATAGGGAGTTGTGGTTTGTGTGTAGATGGTTTCAGTGGCACAGGGAGTTCTATATTAAACAACAAAGGTTATGCTTAAGAGCTTCTCATAATTACATCGTTGCTTTTTTCACATTGGGTATAGGTAAGTTAGTTAGGTATCTACGCTACCTGCTTTTCGCTGGGGACACAGTCATTTCATTCGTATGTTGATCCCTTAAGAGGCCTTGAACTGCTCCCAGGATACGATTCATCTCCTTCTATTTCATTATAGAAAATGAGATTTGATTGTAGAATTTGTGAGAATGGAAATCAGCGTTATTTGTCTTCTTTTGTGTGTTCAATTATTATTTGTCAGCTTATTCAGAAAGTTATAAGAGACAATTAATGAGGCATTATAATTAATTGGAGTCTTAGGAATCATTACTTTTTTCCAATATTTCAATCATGTTTCAAAAATAAGTTGAAGACTTAAGAGGGTTTTCAAAAAAAAAAAACTCTCAGATGTTTTCAAACTTTTATGAAATTTTAGTTAAAAGTATAAGAGAAATTCGGGCAGAAGAATGCTTGTCAGATTCATAAATCTACTTCGTACCATGGTCAGTCTTAATTCACTGTGGTTTTCTGATCGTAATATCTTGAACATGTTAATGTACTAGCCCGTGGCGTTATGGTTAGTAAGTAGGAGGTCTGGGTTCAATTTTCAGGCTCTTCCACCTAAAAACAAACATTTATTTTTTGCGCGGCTACTGCCTCTTGCGAGGAAGTGAAAAATCCTCCAAGAGTATCTCTTGTCATAATTAAGTGCCTCTCATCTTAGGCGTTTGGATTTGGCAGAAAATTGTAGGTCCCCTCTATTCCTGTGATGCTAACGAACAACACTTATGTAGATCACAGTATATTATTCGGTAAAAAGTTGATGTTAAAATACCTGGAACAACAGTTATAGTGGTTGTAGATAGAGAGGCTTAACTTAAAAAATATAAAAGGAACTAATCATCATTATGTTGTTGAAATTTGTAGTCATTAGGATGACAATCAAGCGAAATAACAACGAAACACAACACTTACAGAGAAGCCATAGTTTTCTTGAAAACTAATATGAAACTGAAATGTATCAGCAGAGTATTCTGCATATAAGTTGCATCAAAATGCTAAAACGTGTAGGTTGAGTCAAAGCAACAAAACATTTAATAGGAGGTGGATCTAATCCCTCCCATTAAGACAAAAGCAGCAATTTTCAAAAAAAAAAAAAAATGTCTTAAATTATAAAAAATAAAATATAATTTTCAAACTCAAAATTTTAAAGATACAAAATTTCTATTTTCTTTTAATATTTCTAAGTCTAATGCTAAATACCAGCAGCCGTAGCAGAAATTTTGAAGCTTTTTTAACTTTAAAATACCTCTACATAGCTCTTAATTGCGAAATCGATATCTATAATCAATTTTATCTTAAATGCAACGTTACTTAAAGGTCTCTTTACTTAAATGCCATCCGCTTTCAATTTTTTTAAAATATTACAACTTCTTTAACGTCCAAAAAATAGGATTTTCCATTTTTTTTATATTGCGATACATTTTTGAAAAGGTAGCAAAGGATGCTTGGTTCAGCAGTAAATCGCTGTTAAAAAAATAAAAAGCATTTACCAAACGCACTTGTCAACAACCTGCCACTTCTTTACGGACCATAAAATTGAATTTTTTAAAGGTTTTATTTTTGCATCTTGCGATACATGTTTGGCAAGGTAGTATTTTCAGAATTAACGCTGCTTCGGTCGCTAGGATGCTTGGTTCAACTGAAAATCGCTTCTAAAGAAGTACAAAATGGGAGGAAAATTTTATCGTTACGAAATCCCGCAGCATGAAATCCCTTAGATTAGAAATACAACAAAATCCCGCAAGAAAGTACGCTGCAGGGTTTTCAATACTTTTTAAAAAAATACGATTGCAAGAATTTTGAAGGTGATTTCGAATAAAATATTACAATTGGAAGAATGTTCGTTATTTCTGGACAGAGATGGAAATTTTTCTTTTTTTTTTGAAAAAAAAATATTTAAAAAAAAATGAACTTTTCTTAACTTTTTTTTTGGAAAAATTAAAAAAAAAACATCCTTTTTCCTAAATTTGTTTTTGTTTTTTTTTTTTTTTTTTGACAAAAAAAAAGTGAGATTTGTTTCTTTTTTGAAAAAAATTAAAAGAAGACTAAACAAATTGAGTTTTAAAAAAAAAAATTAAAAAAGAGTTTGATTTTAGTTAAAAACTGTTGACATTGGCGCCTGCCTGGCGACTGAACATAACCTAAGCGAAGCAACGGAGAGTTGCGTGAGCGGGATGACCACCCGACAAAGGGAGTTAAAATCCTTAAAACCCGTGCAAGTTAAGTATTGGTCCTAAACCACACTTATTCTCAAATTGCTGTCATCGTAAAATATGCATTTTATTGCTTCAAAATAAATGACATCCTAAATTATGCTTCACAATAAATTACCTACAAAATTTACGATTGCGGCAAACTAAAATCAAACCAATGCATTCCGTTGACCTGTTGAGAAACTAAAGGCAAACCACTTGAAAAAGTAAACACAAGCAATATTAATTGTGGGTCATAGTTTTTCACAATCATTATTGCTTCGGTATGCTATATGTTCCCACTAGGTTCGGTCAGAAAAGAAAAAAAAAATAAACAAAAGAATATCGATTCATATGTATATTGGATATCGATACTCTTCTGATAGGTTTCGCCTTCTCCGGCAACAAGTTGTAATTTAGTTCTTAAGTTAAACTCAAAGAAGCAATGGTGCAAAGCAAAGGTGCAGCCCCGCATAGAGACAGCAGCCATACCTTCGTAAAAAATAAAAAATCTTATCAATAAAAAACGGGATATAATAGAGAAAAATAATCTTTGTTTTATTTTTAAAAAAAATATTCCGAGACGAAAATTTTTCTCGCAGCAGGCCGCCCAAGGTACTATTGAGCAAGAAAATTGTTGACTTAGACGCCTGCCTGGCAACTGAACGGAGTTATACGTGAGCGGTTTAGAGAACCGAAAAAGGGAGTTGAAAAAGCATTTTTTTTAAATTTGTAAAACAAAGTTTATGAAAAATGTTTTGTTTCCAAAAAAAAACGAATTTCCTTTGTCCAAGTCCAGACCCACTTCCAGAACTTTTGTCCCGGTTCCAGATCCAGAACATCCGTCCCAGTTCCAGACCCAAGACCAGAACCTATTTCCCAGGACTAGGGTCAGACCCACTGCCGTCGACCGACCAGACACCAGACCGACCGGACACCAGACTGACCTTATAGAATTTAGGCACAAATTCCTATGGGAAAGAATAATTGTATGAGGTGACGCATTGTAGTAGTTCCTGCCGGATTTTGTGATGTTGGATTTCGTATCCAACCCCTTTAAAACATAAATTAATGTCATATTCTGTTTAAGTGGCCGAAAATTAGATTAGGAATCACTTTTTAAGGAAAATTCTTTCTGTACACTAGTTTTATACACACCTTATTTTCAAAGGACAAAACGCAAACATTTGCCTTGCTAGCTTTCTTCTTCAAGATAATTAATAATAAATTGTTCAAAAGATATTATTAAAAAAGATTCTTTTCAGCAACTCTGTCTTTTGAGTTCGTTGCTAAGAAGTTAAAAGAACTTCAGTCACACTTTTTGTCAATAAAAAAAAAAAAAATGGTTTCATTACGGTTCACTTTGTCTCAAAAAGAATCATGTTATTCAAGTTTTTTTTTAGAAAAGAATAATTTTCTCTTTACACTTTCTCCGTTCTCGAAGAAATTATTATGATAGAAGGGAAGAAGCTCCTAAGTGTACAATCAGTGAGTTTTGGGGAGAAAAAAAAATGAAAATTAAAAAAAAAAAAAAAAAACTGAAAACTTGATTTTATTCAAAAGTGACGATGTGGAAAACTTTAGTAGGTATATATTTTATTCATTTCAGAATTTCATTCAGAAAAACACCTCCATTTTTCATCATAATCATCATCATCAGCATCAGTAGAAAATGAGAAGTAGAAGCAGACAGCAGCAGGACCCAAACATCAGAGCCATCCAAAGAATTTATTATTTTTTTTTTTTTTTTGCAGGAGTTTTGCTCCTCTGACTGAGCAAGTCCTTCGCCTTTCGAATTCCTGTGCTGCGTTGTGCTTGAGGTGTGTTACTTACTCGCAGGAAAAAAAAATATAATCTAGGTGAGAGTAAACTCAATTAGGTTTAGTTTCTTTCATTTGCCGTGTCATTTCTATGCTATTCTGAATGTTTCATAAATCTAAATGAGCATGATTTTCTTAAAAAGTAGACAAAAAAAAACTACCTACAAGTGCAAAATTTTAGAAGCGAGTATCTTGTTGAAAAGGGATATTTCATAGTTTTTTTTTTCTCCTTTAGAAGAAGGTATTTAAAATTACCTTTACTTTAGTAACCTTTTTTTAATGGAGAAGGTGTGGTATTACTTTTATATTTGTTTTTAGTAATTGAAATTAAAAAATAAAAGAAAAATTCTGGAGTCAGAAAAGTGAAAAGAAGAGTAAAACTCGACGCGTTTAAGATTTGGGTTCAAGCTTCATGTATTTATTTCTTTCAAAGACTTCAAAAAGATAAAGAATGAAGCATGAAGCATAGTTTTTGCACAAAAAGATAAAAATACAGCAGCTGAGATAGAAATGACACATTGAGAATATGAACAGAAAAGTCCTCGATTCTAACTCTGATGGATAAAGGTGCAGAGAAAGTCCCCATTTTACGTATGGGATGCTAAAGAACTACATCTAAAGTAAGATAAAATGATATTTCCTTTCTTCGTGATCTAGAGCAACCCAAACACTTTTTGTAAATTATTATGTAAGTCTTTTACAGGGCTGGCAACGAGCCGATAAAATTCTCGTGGTCGTCTCGGGAAACGAAGACGATATACTGCATCCAATGGCCCCAAAAGAAGATTGCCGTTGATCCCAATTTTCATAAGCGAATTTTATTTAGCGATGAATCTCACTTTTGATTGAATGGATAGGTGAATAAACAGTGATGATTATCTTCAAGTGTATGTTGAGACACCGTTGCATCTACAAGAACTGACTGTTATTGTTTGGTGGAATAATTGCGGTCCGTACTTCTTTCAAAACGATGCTGGCAGGAACGTTACAGTCAATGGTGACCGCTAGAGAGCCATGATTACTGACTTTTAAATTGAACAACCATGATGTGCAGGAGCTGTCGTTTCAACAAGATGGCGCAACATGTCACACAGCTCGTGCCATAATTGATTTATTGAAGAAAACGTTTGGTAACCGCATAGTTTCACGCCACCGACCCGTGAATTGGCCTCCGAGATCTTGCGATTTAAAGCCGCTTGACTATTTTCTGTGGGGATATGTGAAGTTGCTAGTCTACGCCGATAAGCCCGAAACAATTGACCACTTGGAGGACAACATTCGCCACGTTATTGCCGATATACGGCCACAAATGTTGGAAAAAGTCATCGAAAATTGGACCTCCAGATTAGACTGCGTCCGAGCCAGCCGTGGCGGTCATATGCCAGAAATTATATTTAAATTATAATTTAATTTTAATTTAAAAAAATCATCTTTGTTTTATTCCATTTTAAAGCTCTATACCTCTAAAAATAAAAACACCCTTTACATGCTCCGCTCACTTTTTGATGGAGCGAAATTTTTGAGATATCATTTTCCTGGACGCGCCTGATCACACAACTTGACTTGAGATGTAATTTCACGCTAATTTTCATGTCAACGTATTACCCATTTGTGTTGAACGTCTAGTCGTAGTTTAACTCCAATTACTACTTTACTTATAGATTGTGAAACTAGCACTCAAAATAAAATGTACACCAGTCAGTTTACCCATTTTTCCTGGACTAATCAAGGTTAATGATACACAAAGTCGTCGACATTATTAAGAAACCTTTTTAAGAGATTTGCCTCAATCTGATATACATTAAAACCAATTAATATTCACAAAGACCGAGTTAGGTATTCTCCAGAGAATTTCTATAGTATAATCCACGAATCCATAAAACATTTATGTTGGAATTTTATTCCTTATAGAAAATTGAAAGCAAAAGTTCCATTTCATGATTTAATTGTAATCCTTCACTCTTCAAAAAAATTAAATTACTATTCTCCTTTGGCCTCAAAGAGGAGACATTTTAGTCAATAATTAGATATTTTAAGAGGATCGCTGCTTTTGTTGATAATAATAATTAGCCAGTCTATCACTGTTTGTTTTAGGTACATATATAGGAGTGCAAAGCCCCTTGTTGTTTTGTTTACTCTCATCTGAGCGAATATTATAACTTAAAGACATTTGAGTTGAGTTGAGTTGAGATCATTAATAAGCAAAACTTTGATATTTTATTCTGTGCAATCAATTTCGACCACTAATTGGATCCCAAAGGTTAAGACTATAGTATAACCTTAAGAAAATTCTACACCCATTAGAAATTATATTCAACTCGAACCTTCAATAAACTTGTAACATGAAATTTAATTTGTAGCCGAAAAGTTCTGTGCCACCGAGTCTTCTACGTAGTATAAGAACAAGAACAACTTATGTATAAGGTTGCCCTAATTAAGTTATCCTTTTTCAAGAGGGATGATGGCTCTCGCTTTATCTGTCCTCGTTTGTTAAAAGGATTAGCTGTTTTATTAAAGTTCTTCGGGTCTTCGGATTAAAATTCGACAAAAGGTTTATCAACACCGAGTTGAGTATATTTGATGAAAGTATACATTATATAATGTCCATAATGTATTTAGGTATCCTGATTAAAGAGGATTTAAATCATAAAAATCTTAAAACCATCTGGTATATATTTATAATAATTGATCTCTGAATCGGGAATAACTGCCGTTTAGAGATCTTTTTAATGATTATAATTCAAGAATTTCACTTTGATCTATATATGATATCCTCAATCAAATCCAACAAAACAAAAAAATTCAAGATTCTTCCTTTTTTGCAATTTATTGCAACGCCTCCATTCACCATTCTCTCACATTTCAAAGAGGCATGTATATATAAGAAACGAGTTTTCTTCCTTCAAATTTTTCAAAATGGTGGGTGAAAGTTTCAAGGATGCAGATATAACATAGTGTTAAGTTCAGTAGCGCACCATACCATCATCATCGCTAACAAGGATTCACTTGCCAGAAACTAGAAGTTAAGAGATCCCATAAATTGTGGCGGTCTTACAACCACGAGGTGTTACATCGTGTTTTTTTTTTCAAAATACATCCTTTAGCAAGGATGTTGCCAAAAAAAAAGTAAAAGGTGGATACCGCAATGGAGCGTTTTAATTTCCGGCAGTACGGTATATGGAGTTAATGATGTTGTAATTAAATTCATTAGCAGCCAGTGTTGTCAAGTTAATGTTGGAAGGATATTCGAGTGTGCGATTTTATTTATGCCATTTCCTACCGTGTGAATATATGGGGGTAAGGATTAAGGATGAATCTGCCAGCACAAGCTGTGTGTGTCTGTGTGGAGAGAGAGCAGCACAGTTATTAGTATTGGAAGGATTATTTTGCTTGAAAGCTTAATATGAGCACTCGGAAGACTTGTATTTTAAGTTTAAAAAAATAAATTATTATGGCAAGATGTGGGCTGGTGGTCTAAGATACGAAATATTGAGAGAGCTATGAATACAGCTGAGACATTGTGGATTCTTAGTGAATCCTCAGAAATGGCTTCTGGAGTCTCAGAGAGTGTCTTGGAACCAATAATCTTTTCAGGATGATGAAGGATTGTCAGATTTTTGAAAGAAATATGATTTCAGCACCGCAATTACAAAAGAACTTTATATTACAGAATCGAGCTGGATATTCTGTCTTTGGAGAAAAACTTTCCTATCACGATTGCCAATCATCAATTGATAGTTGATAAATATTGAAATTCGATTTAAAAAAATAACCAATTATTGATAAATGTTTTAAGCATTGAGAATGGTTCTATCCTTAGTTGATTACTTTTTTTAATAAATTAAGTTTTAATGTACGATGTTTCAATAATTATCAATTGGTAATTGACAAATGTAATGGGGTTGAAAGTCATCAAAGCCGATTTTCTATGTAATTGTTTGCCAAACGGCACACAGTGGGCCAGAATGCCTTAAAAGTTACTATCAAATCAAGCGGTAGAGCTAGGAACTTGAAATTTGGCATTTTTGCTTCTGAGGTCAATATTAAGATATTTTCAAACATATAACTTTAACATGCCTACTAAACTTATCAATTTTTAATTTGTTTTTCTTTCTACAGTGGTGCAAGATTTGCCAAAAGAAAGATTTAAAGTTTTGATTTTAAACTGCCAAAAATAGTAATAAAATTTAAAAATTTAAATTAAATTTCAATTTACACATAACCATCAATAATTTGAAAAGTTGCAAGAAAGAGTAGCTAGTAAACACTGTTATGCACTGAGAGCTATTAGTGTATGCACTAAAGGTTTCTAATCTTTCATATTTATGTAGATTGGGAGCCACCTTTTTTTCCTTATGCCAAATCTCCAAAATTAATCGATAGGGTTGCCTTAAGAAGCTTATAACTGGAATTTTCACTCTCTTCCCGGTTAAAGTTACAAAATGAAGGTTAAATGTCAATTTGAGGGTGTAAAATTCTTTAAACAAGAATAGAAAATTAGACTTTTGCTTCGAAAAAATTCAGACACAGCTGAATTTTGGTGGAGAACTTTATTTTCTAAAAAGTACCCTAAATCTGGACCAGAGCCAAAGTTTAAATGGTGGAGAAAGAAGGTGAATTTTTGTGGAGGAAGGCGCAATTACTTTGTGAAATATTATTTTTGAAAATTGTAAAATTTAGCTATATGGGGAATGAACCAACGTCTTAACTGCCTTCACCCAATTTGTCAAAAAGACAAAACGACAAAAAAAGGATAAAACTTGTTCTTTTAATTGCCTTAAAAAAAACTTATTAAAGCGTATTAATCTTGTAACAAAATTAATTTATCCAAAAAAAACTTTAAAAAATCGTTGCAGGAATTGTTTTAAAAATGTTTTTGTTTATTTCCTCAGCATTTAAAAAAATAATTTTGTATGCCATTTTAATTATTTGATAATAATCACCTTAAAACCACTTTTTAAAAAAATATTGAGAATATTTGTGTTTTAAATCCAAAAAATATTTGTTTGAACATTTTTTAAATGCAACATTATTTCAATCCGGCCAAGCCGTTTACGAAAAATTCGAAAGTCAAAAAAAAAAAATATTCTATGACAGGTACCGTTAATATAAGTTTTTCATTATTAGTTATTTTCTCACCAAAATGCAGACCGTTCCAATGTTACGTACTCAAAATTTTATAAAAATCGTTTGACCCTTTTGCAAGATATATGTACATATAATACCTTAATAACTGGTTGCAGATTATTCTGATCTCGGATCTAAGAAATTTTTACCAATTAATTTATGTTAAGGAAAAATCTGATGGCTTTTTCCCTTCTATACACTGCAATATTTAAATACTTCTTCTGCAGACCATAAAGTAGACCCGAAAGTAAATTTTTCAGTTACTTGAATCTCTATCGACATTAAGACTGCTATTGGTCCCGATGGTTTTCCCGCCATATTACTTAAGAAAAGTGGTGCCTCGCTTTGTGAGCCCCTAAAAGCTTTATTTCGTCTTTCACTCTCTCAAGCTTTTTTCATAAAATTATGATTGTCCCTATCCACAAAAAAAGGTGCTAAGAACGACATATTCAACTACGGGCTTTTAGCCAAACTTTCTTCTATCCCCAAGCTCTTCGAAAGCACTGACTACCTTTACTCTCGCTGTTAAAGTCTATCTTTTCTCCCCAGCAGCATGGTTTCCTAAAGGACCATGCTGCTAAGATCAACTACAACTAACCTAACTGTATTTGTCTCCAGGACACTTTGTGTATTAGAAAAAGGAAAAGAAGTAATATGGTGTCATAAACACAGACTTAAGCAAAGCTTTTGAAAAAATCTGTCACCAAACTGTATACCTTAAATACAATGCCCTTATAATAATTTTTTATTTGAAACTTATTTGACTGATAACAACCTAGAAACGTATGAAAACAAGTTTAATAATTACGATATTAGAATAATACCAGCAAAAAGAAGTCATGCCAAAGGAAGAGCGAGTGGTGGATGTATTTTCGGCTTCAAAAAAGATTTGCTTAAAGACAAAGTCAACTGCGAATTTAAACATCAGGGAGAGATTATTTGTTTGGATTTAAAAATTTCTGGGAAGAGATTTCGTATAATACCAGCTTATATAAATTGTAACAACTGGGATACGGATTTCGATAAAATTAAAGAGTTTATATCATGTGGAGATATTGTAAATGTGCTTCTTGTTGGCGATTTAAATGCGAGAGTAGGTATCGAAGCTGGTGTAGAAAATGAAAGAGTTGGTTGTGGTAGACAAACAAAGGACACAACTAAAAATGCAAGGGGTACTAAGTTGCTTGATCTGTGCGATTCATACGGGCTTCGAATCCAAAATGGTACAAGTGATGGAGATAAACACGGAGAATACACATTTGTTGGGAAACAGGGGAGCTCCGTCATCGATTACAGCCTTGAGGGTGGGGAATGGTATTCTATTATAAAGGACTTTGAAGTACTAAAGAGACCGTATTCTGACCATATGCCTATAACTGTGTCATTTAATATCGGAAAAAGAGAAAGTGAAGACATTTTGGATTTGGGGCTTTTGCCAAAACTGTATTGGAGAAACTGAACAGGCTCAATTTATAGAAGACAATTGGATACACTTCTACTGGCGGATGAGAGTGACAGAAGTTTAAAACGCATTGAAATTTGTATCAAAGGGGCATATCTTGGACCGAACAATTATTCCTCTCAGGGAGAAAAGAAGCATAGAGAACAATGGTTTGATAAAGAATGCATGCGAGCGAGGAACTTATCATATTCTTGGCTTAATAAATATAGACGGTTTAATGAGAGTTTTGCAAGAAACTCTTACATAGATTACAATCAAAGATATAAAGTGCTTTGCAAGGAAAAAAAGAAAGATTATTATGAAGCCCAGGCTCTCAAACTGGCTGGGTGCAAGAATTCATCCGACTTTTGGAACTTGGCCCGTAAACTAAACGGCTCGAAATACATCATCAGCAACGAACTAGATTCTAATATTTTAAAAATGTACTTCAGTCAACTGCTTAACCCAACAACTTCAACACCCTTCATGATACAATATGCTCAACCCGGTTTCCAGGACATCATTTTGGACTCCCCAATATCTGAAGAAGAAGTTCTTGTTTCGTTAAATGAGTTATCAGATGGAAAAGCTGCAGGTTCAGATAGAATACCAGGAGAATTCTACAAATATGGTACTGAGGAATTATTTAACAACCTCAGAAGAGTATTTAACCAAATTTTGGAAGATGGAATCATTCCGCCACAGTTTAAAGATTCCCTGATTTACCCAATCCACAAAAAAGGCAGTATTGAAGAACCTAGTAATTACCGAGGAATCTCCTTTTTAAACGCATCATACAAGATTTTTACATCTATCTTACTGAAAAGACTAAACACATGGATAGACGCAAATAAACTATTAAGTGAGAACCAGGCTGGGTTCAGAGCAGGATACTCTACCATAGACCACATCTTTGTGCTTAAAAGCATCGCGGACTCATTTCTTTCGAGAAATAAAAAGCTTTATACATGCTTTGTAGATTTCAAAGCCGCCTTTGATACGATTGACCGTAATGCGTTGTTGTACAAGTTGTTCGGAGTGGGGATGTCTCTTAAGTTTGGACGAATACTACAGAGCTTGTATATGGATACCAGAGCAGCAGTTTGGAATGGCAAAACTATATCAGAATGGTTCGAGACTAAGACAGGAGTCAGACAGGGTTGTGCACTAAGTCCAAGTCTATTCGCATTATTTATCGATGACATAACTGAGGCATTACCAGGCGGAGTAGAGTACGCAGGAGTTTTAATTAAAGCCCTGCTTTTTGCAGATGATATTGTGCTTTTTGCGTGCACACCGGAATCGCTCCAGCGTATGATAAATAAATTATTTGAATATTGCACGCGATGGAATTTGGTTGTTAATCTGAATAAGTCGAAGGTGATGGTATTCAAAAAAGGTGGAGGCAGGTATAGCGCAAACGAACAATGGTATTACGACAACGAAAAAATAGAGGTAGTGAAAGAATATAAATACCTAGGAGTCCAATTCACAAAGAATTTAAATATGGAAAGGCACCTTAAAGAAAAACTGTTAAAGGCTAAAACCGCTATTAATTTATCTTGGAGAGAATGTTTTAACAACAAGAACATTGCGAATAGCAGTAAATACAAAGTTTTTGAGGCAGTATCTGAATCCATTCTCTTTTATGCAGCCCAAGTGTGGGGAGGTAAAAGATATGACACTGTGGAAAAACTGCTCAGATTCTACATCAAACGGTCGTTTCACCTTCCTCCAAGTACTCCGAACTATATGATAATGCTCGAAACAGGTTTATCTCCACTGTTCGTCAAAACCTTAAAACTCCAAGTCGATTACATATTAAAAGTGCTTAATATGTCAAATGATCGCCTTCCGAAGAAAGCTGTTCTTCAAGCCATTCAATGCAAAACAGGATGGATTAAAGACTGGTTGGAGCTGGCACATGAAACGGGTATCGAACTGGATCTCAACGAACGGAGTTCATGGAAGGCGAGTCTTTATAAGGTAATAAGTCGACTGGATGACAACGCTAGAGCGATGTACAAGGAGGAGGCCTCAAATTCTCTACATCGGGTAATCTATAGCAGGCTGAATCATAACCTCAACCAAAAGAATTACTTCCGAGACGATTGTACCACAGATCAAATATCATGCATGTTTCGTTTAAGGGGGGAACTGCTTAACTTAAATTTTATACCACATCGAGAAGAGTTACCAATACTTTGCCAAATTTGTAATATGTCAGAGCGGGAGGATATTTTTCACTTTGTAGGAAGGTGCCCGGTCTTAAGGGAAACAAGAAGACACATATTGGGGAGTGACTTTCTAACAGAGAGTGAAATAATAGTCCTTCTTAATGAAATGGACGTAACAACGCTATTCAAATTTTGCAACACGGCACTTAATTATAGAAGCAGGATATTAGGAGAAAATTTTTAATAAATAACTGTAACTTAAGTCATTCAATATCTAGTATTCAATTAATATTGTCAATCAGGCAGACGGCAATGCCATGCTTTATATATATTTATTTATTGTAAAAGTATAATTGAATAGGAAATAAAAACAATCTAATCTAAATCTAATCTAATCTAATCAATGCCCTTAGATTTCCACCCTCTTTCATCTCATGGTTGAGATCGTATTAAAAATAAGTTCAATACAGGGTTATCTTCAGGTTCTCAATCTCTAATCCTATTCACGCCATTTCCAGTGTTCCTCAAGGCAGGCATTTGGGCCCTCTGATCTTTTTCCTAACAAAAACAATGTTGAAAATATAATTAGTGACTCATATCTGTTTATTTGCGCAGATTTTTTCTACCCCCACTGACCTTCTCTTACTCCAAAACGACCTAAACTTATTCCAAACTTGGTTCAATAAGAATTTCTTAGAACTCAACGTCGCTAAATAACAATCTATAACCTTCTCTAGTAAACGGTTACCCTCACCCTCCCAAAACTTATTACTTTTGTAACAAAGCCATTCCCAGCGAATGTTCCATTCGAGACCTTAGAATTATTTGTGACAGACTGACGATGAGTTTAACTTCCGCCCTCATTTCGAGCAGATAATATTACAAGGCAAATTCATCTCTCTCGGCTTCATAAAAAGTTGGTCTAAAGAATTCTCGAACCCTTACGTCACTTAGTCCCTTTACATTACTTTCGTTAGGCGCCTCCTTGAATACGCTAGCCAAGTTTCGTCATCATATTAGAACTGTCACTCCCGAAGAATTGAAGCTGTGCAGCGTAGATTTCTTTGGTTCGAAGTCTGATAATATCATCTTGCCTCCGATGAAGATCGATTAAAATTGATAAACTTGCAAATTCTTAAAAAACGTCGAGACGTCTCTGGTATACAGCCCTATTCTGCTATCCGATTTGATTGAAACTTTCGATTCACGTGAATTTTTCATTCGATTTGCCTCAAAACTTTTGTTTTTCCAATGTTAATCTCAACCAGTACTTCTTTTTGAAATTCTAAAGAGGATCTTATTGTCATAATTATATTTTTTAACACAATTTATACGCATTATGGAACATTCACTTCCTTTCCGCGGATAGCAGAATGCAAATGTTCACGCGAACGTTTAGCAGAATAGGGCTGATAATCTTCATGCACCAACTCTTAACGGGGACAATTGATTCACTTATTATGTTGGAAATGATTCCGATTTATTCTTACCCACGGAACCTCAGATCCCTCCTACTCCTCCGCCCACCTTAGCAACTTATACAAACTACGGCTTCTTTGAACCGATATCAAGAACGATGCCTCACTGAACACCCTCGACTTTCACATCAGTATATCCTCTCTCAGAAACTCTCCCTACAACTCCTAATAAGATCCGCCCTCTCGCTTCACTTAACAAACTCCATAAAAAAAATTCCACTGTCATCGCAGAAATAAGATTAGTTCTAAGAATAATTTGTATTGTTTAAAGGTTCACTTGTATTAAGCTAAATAAATAAATAAAAATAAAAAAAAAAAACTGTTGTATGACAGGTACTGATGCTATTTTTGGAACTAAACAAAAATTCAATTTCACTTCTAAGAAATCACATACAAATCTTAAGTTTGAAAAAAATCACTTAATGGTTTAGGCTGTGGGTCCAAGTCTAGACAGCCAGACATAAAGGCATACATTCTCTATTATTGTAATGTCAAAAAAAATATGAAGAATAAACTTCTTCTCAGCCTTTAAGAAACATTCGAAAATGTCCATTTTCAAATCATTGTAATAAATAAGAGAGAAAAAAATACATGTCTCATGTGCCAGCACGGCCGAACGAACAACTTTTGCTGTCTAAACTTTTTCTATTACAAAATGTGTTGCATTCGTTTTCGTAAAACATTTTTTGCACGCGACAGAAGTCGAAATGTCAATAGAACTGTTGTAATAGATCCCAACAGTAAAGTAAGTGTCAACAGCAGACAGTTTAGTTGTCGTAGAGAGCACTCTCACACAACAACAAAAAAAAAATAAACACAAACAGAATGGCCTGCAGGAACTTCTGAATTTAATTTTTCATGTGTTTGCTGGGCATATGTTTAAATGAATCCTCCAACTTTATACAACGAGATGTATTTTATATTTCTTATTTTTTTTTTCAAGTCCAAATGGCTTTCAAGCGACTTCCTGTGGCTTTTGAAAGTTTCTTTTCTTCTTCTTCTACTTTTCGTCTTTTTATTTTTTGCTTTGCTTTCTCCTCCTCTTGATGCACATTTTTGCTGTAAATTTTAATTTACTCGTCAGAATAAGGATCCCCGTTGTGAAGCAGGATGTTCATCTCAAGGACCAAACATAAAAAAAAAAAGGAAAAATAACTTTTTCTTCCCTTGGAGCAAAATCACCAACAAAAAAAAAATCGAGAAACAAGAAAAATGTTCCTTTTCAAAATTGAAGAAGACTCTCCATCCATTCTGGCGACGATGAGAACGAAAACGACGACGACGTACGACGTACGACCTTATTCCCATCTTTATAGAAACAATTTTAGTCTATATTTTGCATGAAAAATGATATAACATATATCCTGGCACCCAATAAGGTTATCTTGTGAACGATTAAGCTTATAATTAACCATAAAACCCTCATTTGACTACACACTGTCTTTATTTCAATTAAAATTTTCGTAAATTATTCACGAAGCGAGCACGAGTATCTCCGGCAGGCATAACCGTTTCCATTATATAATGGGAAATAAGACGGAAAAATATTAATTTCCTTTTAACACTGAATCAGGCTTAACTTTGGATGAATAAATGTGTGTATACCTACACTGCTCTCTGACTCTGTGTCTCTACATGTGTGTCTATAAGTGTGTGTTTCTTTGAATGAGTGTTCTATCTTGATGGTGTACTCGTATAGTGTATGGCATTTAATCACTGGAAAATATTGCCAACTTTTAATTAACTTTTCGTAGAAATTTTTAAACAAAAGTGTTGCATGAATGAAAAACTGTACAAAATGTGAGAATACATATTTTTTGTTTTTTTTTTTTTCGGGTACACTATGGCGTATGTGGAATTTTTTGTTGTAGTTGTCAGTAGTTACCAGAAGCAAATGGGGAAAAAGCTGTAATTTAACAAAAAGTTTTGTATATATCCTTACTCAGAATGCTTGAGGAATTTATTTCTTTAAAAGATTGAAGGAGTAGATATGGCAAACAAAATCGCTGAGTAATCAGAAGACGAAAAGGGTTGGAAGTACAATTTGGGAATGGAATATGAGTTTTGTTTGATTTTTTCGAGATACTAGAAAAACTTTACTTACTAAACATAGTAGCTGCGTCTCGGTTGGCAGCCACTTCTTCCTAACCTTACCTAAACAGAGTAGGAAAATCTTTAAAATTTATTCAATGGATTCCTCAAAACTCTGAAGGTGCATTTAAACCTTATGATCAATAGAAATTTGTCAGAGGTCGGAGACCCAAAAAATTTGTTAAATAATAGGAATATCTTCTAGAAGTTAATTTTTTAAAAACATTCAGCTATATTCAAATTTTTGTAGCTTAAACAATTTGCTACAAAATAAAAATTAAAACATTTTCACAAGCGAATTATCGTTTTGTACAGGGTGTTTTTTTTTAGACGTGTGGTTTTCAATCTGGCAATACTTTTTTCGAACTTAGTCTTTTTGACAGCTGTCACTTGATTTATGCTCAGTTTGGTTTGCCATTTCATAATAAATAGACTTACTCCTGAAAAAGCGTCTGCAAATCGTGCAAAATGGACTCGAAACGAGATCGTTGTTGATCCCGATTTTCACAAGAAATTTTTTTTTCAGCGATTAAGCTCATTTTTGGTTGAATGGGTATGGTTATAAGCAAAATTGTCGTATTTGGAGTGATCATAATCCACAGGCCATTGTTGAGACGACGCGCCGTTACATCCTCAAAAAGTCACTGTTTGGTGTGCTCTATGGGCAGAGGGAATCATTGGTCCATATTTCTTCAAAAATGAAATTGCCATAATGTTACAGTCAATGGGAAACGCTATAGAGCAATGATTAATGACTTTTTCGTGCCTGAATTGGAGGATGTTGATCTGGACGACCTACATGCCATACAACCAACGAAACAATCAATTTATTGAAGGAAACTTTTGGTGAGCGCATTATCTCGCGTCGTGGGCCTGTGGCGTGTCCTCCAAGATCGTGCGATTTAACACCGCTGGACTATTTTTTGTAGGGTTATGTAAAGTCGAGACGATTGAAGCCTTGGAAGAGAATATTCGGCACGTTATTGCTGACATACGGTCCCGAGCCAGCCGCGGCGGCCACTTGCCAGAAATCATTTTTAAAACATAATGGCAAACTTTTATCTTTATAATACGGCTAAATTCTTGGGCATAGTATTAAATTATACGCACTTTATTTCTTCTTGAAAACCACGCGTCTAAAAAAAAACACTCTTTAGATTAAAATGAGCATTTGATAAATCAATACAAATAGTTTCAATCCCGCAATTCGGAATGTACCTCGACCTTCAGCCTAAGACACTGAAAAATAACCCATCAAATTTCTACTAGTTTATTCATTGCACGAAAAAATCGGACGGTTATCCTTCTGCGTTAAGACTCCGTGACTCTTTGCCTGCGGAAACTTATACTATATGCAATCATTTTGCAGACTTTTTCAGTGAAACATTTTCTTTTAACAATACCGAGGTAGATTTGAACTAATGGGTGATTTTTTGAGAGGTTTAGAACTTTTTTTTAAAAAAAACACAAAAAATTCGAAAAAATGAATAAAATATTTAGTTGAATCGATAGTTTGAACCTTGCAATTTAATGTTTAAAGATAATTTCATGCAAATGTTGACCGCGGCTGCGTCTCAGGTAGCCCATCCGCTGAGTCCAATTTTGGCATACTCTTTCACACATATCGGCCGGTATCTCACGAATGAATGCATGGATGTTGGCTTCCAGTGCGTCAATCGAAGCGGGCTTGTCCCTATAGACATTAGCCTTGACATACCCCCACAAAAAATAATCTAATGGTGTCAAATCGCACGATCTAGGCGGCCAATTGACCGGCCCGAAACGTGAAATTAAATGTTCACCAAACTCGCCTCGCAATTGCGCCATTGTTTCGCGTGCTGTGTGGCATGTGGCACCGTCTTGTTGAAACCACATATCATGCAAGTCAAGAACTTCCATTTCGGGCAAAAAAAAGTTTGTTATCATCGCTCGGTAGCGTTCACCATTGACAGTAACGCTGCGATTCGCATCATCTTTGAAGAAATAGGCCCAATAATGCCGCCGGCCCATAAACCGCACCAAACAGTGGCTTTTTCGGGATGCATTGGTAGCTGTTGCAATGCTTCTGGCTGATCTTTACTCCAAATGCGGCAATTTTGCTTATTTACGTACCCATTCAACCAAAAATGAGCCTCATCGCTGAACACAAGCAGCGCGCGATGAACATTTCGAACCGAGCACGAATTTTGATAGTAAAATTCAATAATTTGCAAGCGTTGTTCATTTGTAAGACGATCCATGGTTAAATTGCAAACCAAACTGAAGCTGTTTGACAGTGACACAAGGTACTAAACACACGTCAGCTGTCAAAACCAGTGTTGCCAAAACCAAACCAGCTTAAAAATCACCCTTTATTTTAGTTATGTGAAAAATTACCGTCATACCTCCTTTACTGATGTCAACAGTTCCCTTTTGCCATTGCCACAAATTTTAGTATGGCGTTTAAATTTCCCACAACATCATTATTTTTTAACTAAGAAAGATTGGTTTTCCTCATTTATTCAGTTCTTGGATTTAGTCATACTTAGTTGAGAGAGTGTCTCCAAAACCGCTGATTCATGCATTATCTGGAGTACCACAGGGAAGTAATTTGGGACCACTTATGTTTGTTTTGATTATGATTTTGAACTGATTTTTCCCTAATTTGATTTGGAAATTTACGCTGACGATATGAGGATTTCGAAACAAATTTTCAGCACTGACGACGCAAATAGGCTGCAAACAGACCTAAATAGCTGTTTTACTTCGTGCCAAAAAAAAATATTTCTTAACTTAAACATTACGAATTGTCAAACAATTAACTTCATTCGAAAGCGCCCTCCATTGTCCCAAAGACAATACTCGTTTAATGGAGTGCCTGTTCCTACTTTAACACTCGACTCAATTTTCGCTTCCACACATTTTATTTCAAAAATAAAAACCGTTCTACGGCAAAAGTATACACAAAAAAAATCGTAAGAGCCGTTTCCGAGGTAAATTACCTTTTTCACTTAATACAAGCTTATTACAAGCTGAAATTAAAATATATAAAGTTAGAAATGTTCAATGTGGAAGAGTTTGAATATGTAAAAAAGGATGAGTTACGAATAGCATGTTTTAAAGGAGGTTTACTTATGTTGGAGTTGAAGGCATTTAAGTTGGCCTTGCGTTGTATTCAAGTCAATAGTTCGTTTAGGTCATAATCGGTACGGTGGGGTGGTAGGCAGTGAGGAAGAAAGGCATTATTTGAGGGGTTGAAGTTTCAAAAGCTTAAGAAAGGTTATAGGGATCATCCCAGCCAAGACCCCGCAATCGTAAAAATCTGAGAACCCGACAGTCGAGTTGGCTTTGCTAATAAAATGCTTGTTTAATTTTTTGGTAAAATCAATATTTTTTAAAACAGGTTGATGAATTTTTTTGAAACTACCTTTTTAGTTGTGTATTATCTAATACTTAAAAACGACATATCAATTTTTTGTTTGTTACAGAAATTTTATCTATAAAAAAAAATATTTGGGAGTTCTTTATTTTGAGATTTTTGGAGTTCTTTATTTTGAGATTTTTGGAGTTCTTTATTTTGAGATTAATGCTTCTTTATCATTTTCTCCAATTTATTATACATATTTCTAAGCAACTTGAACCACAAGACCAAGTTCATGCAACCACTCGTGCATTTTATTTTAGATATTTCAGAAATTTCTCAATTCATGTTTAAATTTAATTCAATGTTTAATAGTGACTGGCCGCATTCGCCACCGAATTTCCTGTACTTAAGTATTATTTTCCAAATCGACTATAAACTTCTTTACCAAAATGCCTTTAAAACTTCTAAATTAACTTAAAAGAGAGAAAACTCTAAAATTTCAATGTTTTTTGCTCATTTATTTTTCTTAGTTAAACACAAAGAATAGTATACACGACTTTCAGGAAATAACCCACTACCAGAAGCATTTCAAAAGGACATTCCGCGAATGCTTTTTAAAACCTCTTAATTACATTCATAGAGCGAAGCGCAGCAGTTTTAATTATATTATTTCGTTTATACCAAAGAACGTTTGCGTCTTTCGAAAAAAAAAAACAAAAAAAAAATGCAACAGAATTCCTTTTCAAAATGTCCTCAAAGGACACGACCACGAAAGCCGGACCTCAAACCACAAAATTCCACATCACCCAGCCGAGTAGCCGAGTAGAGTCTACAGCACCAACGATATAATTTCACACTGAATAAGTTCAATTTTAAAATTGAGCTGTATCTTGGAGGATTTTTTATCTTAATTTTTTTTAAGCTGTGTCATGGCATGACCATCTCGCGGTATCTTACACAAATTCTGAGGAAATTCGTTCAAAGGGAATTTTATTTTTTTGAATTTTTTTCTAGAAGGACCACCGCAAGTCATCATCTCTTGCCTTTCTTAATTTGCACTTGTTTGATACAGACCCCGTGTCGTTTGGAAAGGGATTTGCAATTCAAGGATCTTAACAGCGAAACAGTAATGGTGAATGAACGAATGAACGAAAGACTACTCGTCTTGTTTTTGTCTTGTTTTTCAGGATAAAACAATTCTATTGGACAAACGAAGTATAAGAGAATCCGGTATCCGTTGAGCTGATTGCCAGAAAAGCTGTCGGCAAACGAATGGCGAAAGCAACTACTACAGACTATACTTCTATACCGAACACACAAAGTTAAAGAAAAATACAACTTGGATGACGATGACCTAAAGGCTCTCGATTGAAAGGATCAAAGGAGGAAACTTCTTCGTTTCCTTCTGTGTTTTATATACATATGTACATATCTTGTGCGATATTATATCCCACCAACAGCTTGTGGTTTTTGGATATTTTGTGGCTTGCCAAGGGCACGGAGCTAAACGCAGGGTGAGCGCGGTGAAAAAGCGTTATAATACTGGCAAAGGCATCGCAGGATACTAAGTAAGAAATTTTCCGTGATTTTGCTTTCCTTTTGAGTATTTTATGTTGGCCTAAGAATTGGACGGATGGTTGTGGTAATTTGAAAATTTTTGCGCAACATGCGCTATAATTTGCGGGTGAAGGGTGTTGTTTTTTTTGTATGTTGTCTGTCAGCAGTGTTTTAAATTAAATCAAAGTGGAGCGGAGCGGATGCAAAAGTATTAGGAACAAGACAAAAAAGGCCAATAGGTTAAGGTTGGTTAACTTAATAGATGCTAAGGACTTAGCAGACCAAGTTCAAAAGAGGTTGAAGGAGAAGCTTAAGAATTAACAGCGGAGCTTCTCAAATTCGAAGGAGATATTTGCATGAGGTTAATGCATAAAATCATCAACCAATATGAAAAGAAGGAAGCATAAAGGAAGGACTATCAGCTCCATATTCCCCATTACTTCTAAAGCAACTCTTCACCACCTAACTGGAAGGAAAAAGAACCAGTGTGAATTACGGCCCGCTAGATCGACCATAAACTAAATCATCATATTGAAGCAAATCCTGCAAAAAAAAAACTACAAAGAATTCGAAGTCAAGACTCGTCATATTTTCATCGATTTCAAAGCAGCCAACTATGATAGCATTCATCGACGACAGGAGCTCTTTATGGCAATGATGGAATTTGGTATCACAAGGGAAACTGATTTATCAGCTGTTTTGCTTTAGAAAATGGGCGGTGCAATCTGCAACTAGCGAATTACAACTCAAAAAATTCTTAATACTGACAGGGTTTTGGAAAGGAGATACGCTATCATGTGATTTTTCATTCTCGATTTTGAGCAGTGAGCAGACCGTATGCGCAGGATAGGCGTTTACACGGAAGCAGTACCTACTGGGAAGCATGTACAAGAGAAATCCCTTCAGCCAGTAGAAAAATTCCCTTTTTGTCACACAAATAATTTCTAATTTCCCTTCTTATTTCCCACAGAAGAGAGGGAATACATTTTCAATAAGTATGAACGTAACTAGACTTTTTTAAAGAAAATTTTATTAAAAGCAGTGAAGATGCGGCGTAGTATAACTCTTGAAAGGAGCTGCAACTTAAGTTTAACAAAGCAAATGGACTCAAAAGTCCTCATGCGTAAGATTAAGCGCAGTCTCTACAAGAAACCTTATACATACTGCAAGTTCTGCCTTACGGCACGCGTCTAGAGTGTTGGAAGATAGGCAGAAAAGTTGATTAGTGATGACTGATGAGGAAAAGAGTTAACCTTCCGAATTGCTATGAAATATTATTACATACATATGTATATTCAAATGACTGCCTCAGCTAGCTATGCCATATGGTTTTGGCACCTATTTCACGAATAACTTGCCCAATGTTATTCTTAAGTATCTGAATCGCCTGTGAATTATTCGCATAGTCTGTATGTATATCGATCTTTAATGACACCTCACACAAAATGCCCAACAGTGTCAAACCAAACCGAAGCACTACGTGTTGGCCAAGCAATATCACCAAAACACGATAAATTGATGGTTTTATGGATTGTGTAGCCTCATCTTATTGCTGAGACCATTGCTCGCCCAAGTTCAAGTCCTCAATTTCCGACCACACGAAATTTGTTCTCATGCCACAATTGATTCCATTATCTGCTGTAACGTTAAGTCGTCTGTTGCTAAGATTTTTGGAGCGCTGAAATTCTCGGTTTTAGAAGCACACTGTCGGTATCATTTGCAATATCCTCCGTTAAGCGCGCAAACAAAATACCGGAAAATGTTCGGGTATCAATCAGCAAAACCAGTCTCTCGAACCTACCAGCAGCTATGTATATGCTGCATTAATTCGACGGAAATTTCTGTTCAAAATTCACACTGTTTCAATCCACTTTGGAAGTACACAGGTAACTATGCAATATTTATCAACGCTGTTCAAGAGTTAGTCGATCCATTTCCTCCAGCTTAAATTTACTACTGAGATTCTGTCAATTTTTTGACCATGACCACGTAAGAGCTGATGTCAGTGTCAAAATAAAATTCGATTTTAAAAGAAACTAACAGATGGCGTACTCGATAGAAGGGCGTCAAAGGTCACAGGATTGTTGAAAATTATCATTTTAATCTAAATAAACTAATGCACGACTGACAAATTGGCAGTATTCTGGCATAACTGAGAAAAAAAAAATGACAGAACAATGGAAAAATTCATTCTTATGGGAGTAAGTGACAGAAAAATGAATGCCAATTTGTCAGTCGTGTAAATCAAGCATAAGACCTAGTTTTTCGGTGCGAGATAAAAGTTCAACCCGAGTCAACTCATCAAATTTTGTGAGTTAACTCAGGGTTAACCGAACAGATGCTACAGACGTTTTATCCACCGTGTTTGTTTAGTCGTTCCGCATGCATTCTCCACCGAAGAACTGCTTCCTCAGTTCACTGTGGGTTAATTTACTTCCGGATTTAGTAAGTGATTTAACTCACCACTCACCCTCCGTGCGCCGGTGGGCATACTTCAGGGCTTCAGGCATCCAGAGTTTTTTTTTCAAGTCGCGTGAAGCGCTTTATCGCACGCCTAATTTTAATGGCGAAAAACTGTTTTAACTGTTATAAATTGGCATGTCTCTAGTCTCGTCCATTAAAAATACCTTAACGTGCTACTGAGAACTACCCAACCATTTTGTAAACTAAAATTCCTTTAGTTTACTATTCCCCAACGCAGTTCATTACGTTTGCCAAAAATTCTTACCCATCACATTTTATCTTCATAAATAACTTTAGCTCTCAATAATGCATACCCCATTTCATTCGTATTGATAGATCTGTCAGGAAAATATACTTCAAAACAATTTGTTTGTTTTTGGTTTTTTGTTTTGTAAATTGAGAAATATTTTAGCAATTTTGGAAATGGTCATCAAATTGAAGACTTATTGGATCCCAATACTCCTTTTCAAATATGTAAATATGTGTTTAGGTTGTAGGTATGTATACATATTTTCCTCAATCATCATCATATGAACTGAAAAAGCATGGAATTTACGATTTGAAAACTGATTCATTATTTTTCTGCTTGTCCTATATGTACATACAAACATACTCTATTCGTGAATACATAGCTCAGCAACATTACAATTATTTATTCATTTACAACATCATTCTTGTGATATTTTGTGTAATAGAAACCTCATTTTAACTGGAGCTCACTCATCGTGTTCCGTGTCCCTGTATACAATGTGCACTGAGAGCACCACCTTATCCTTATCGAAGATTGTTGTTTATGTCTGCATAAATCCCATTTTAAAATGTTAAATGCATTTCTCTTCTAACCAAATCCTGGTTGTTGAGCTGTGAGAATCAGGACGGAATCATCGAGCTCCCAACAACATTGTCAGTTAAAGCAGATTTATAGACGAGAATACTGTGCTGAATTCTGATGATGATGATGATGATGATGATGAGACTAGGATGATGATACTGCTGAAGCTGATGCTGCTGCTGCCGGAAGAGATTCGATAGGATGCCGTTTCTGCATCTGAGTATGACACTCCATTTCACAGGATTTACAGCAGGATATCAATGATTTTAACGAATCGTGTGTTCCCCCTCACTAACCTGGTTCTAGTATTTATATTTCTTCTTATAACCAACCTACCTCTGTCAGGTGGTTTTGAGTTGTTGAGGTATTTTGGTCGTCAATTGAATAGAGAAGGTTGTTGGTTATTATATCTACCATTTATTGTGTGTGGGATATAAAATTGTATGATTTTGAGGGATCCAACAAGAATTTCAATAAAAATTGTTAAGAAAAAACAGCAACTCACTTTATATACTTACACAAGAAGAGGCAAACGCGAATATTTAAAAAAAATTATTTAGCACATCATGTTGGTACAACTTTCTAGCTTATACAGGGTGATTCGAACAAGATGTAACAAAAATCTACTCTAAGAGTAGAGTCAAGACAAGACTAAAATCGAATGGCTATGGTTGGGCGTAAATGTTCTATTTTCCCCAATTTTTTGGAGGATAGAAAAATTTCTAAAACGATTTTTTTCAAATATTCAGCCCTATTGTGAATTTCACACGAAAAATATTTCACCTTCAAATTTCTTCTTCGCCCGGAATTTTTTAAAGCTTTTGTGAGTTTCGCCCGAATGAAATTTTGTTCGCCTTCAAAAAAGAAGTGAAAATGACATTTCATTCCGCCCGAAATGAATGTTCACAATGAGGGGAATTTTTCAATCATGAAAATTCGAGGGTAACTCACAATAGGCGAAAAGTGAAATGTCAAATTTTCCGGGTGGAATGTCACAATAAGGCTGATTTTCTCAAACAAAATATCCTCCGGATTTTTTCCTAGGTATGATATTTTTCTCCAATCATAAACACCCTTTAGTGTTTTCTTAGGCCTTTTGTTTTTCAATCTAGCAATACTTTTTTCAGAGTTGGTCTTTTCGACAGCTGTCACTTGATTTATGCTCAGTTTGGTTTGCCATTTCATAGACTTAGACACTAGACTTACTCCTGAACAACGTTACCAAATCGTGCACAAATGGGCCCAAAATGAGATGGCCACCGATATCGATTTTTACAAGAAATTTTTTTTCAGCGATGAAGCTTATTTTTGGTTGAATGGGTACATTAATAAGAAAAATTGTCGTATTTGAAGTGATCATAATCCAAAAGCCATTGTTAAGACGCGCGCCGGCCGTTACATCCTCAAAAAGTCACTGTTTGGTGTGCTCTATGGGCAGAGAGAATCATTGGTCCATATTTCTTCAAAAATGAAGTAAATGGGGGACGCTACAGAGCCATGGTTAATGACTTTTTCGTGCCTGAATTGGAGGATGTTGATGTGGACGACCTTTGTTTCCTACAAGACGGCGCTACATGCGATACAGCCAACGAAACAATCAATTTAATGAAGGAAACTTTTGGTGAGCGCATTATCTCGCGTCGTGGCCTGTGGCGTGGCCTCCAAGATCGTGCGATTTAACACCGCTGGAATATTTTTTGTGGGGAATTTATTCGAGCGTTTTTTCATCGTTTCTCGACTGCTTTTAACCATGCGAGAGTTACAGAACATGGGTCCTGGTTCGAAGTAATTTCCGCGTGGGAGATTCTGCTCGGGGAGTTTGACGATATGAATACTCGACAAATTGGAAAAAATAAAATCCGAGTCAGATCAATCTCTCCGGGATTTTCCGATAAGGCTGAATGGAGCCGTTAGCTTTTGAGCTAAGACAAGGGCCCAGAATACAAATTCTGAGGCCAAATGGGCCAATTGGAATCTTTAGAAAATCAGTATTGCTGCCGCTATCGCAAAAGTTTTTTTGATCATTTAAGAATCTGGTCCTAGAAACTAGGTATACTTAGGGTATGTTTCACAGTGTCTCAGTAAAGTTCCGATTAGTTATTCGACAAAAAAATTTTGGTCCAGGGTCATAAGTCCAAAGGACTGTTTTTTTCTGATTATTTTTTTTTTTTTGATTGTAGACTTATAACCCTGTGCCAATATTTATGTGTCGGATAACGAATCAGAACTTAACTCAGACATTGTGGAAAGGGGCTTAATTGTCTTCTTGTAGTAAGAGCAAAGGTTTTATAAAAGCATGCAAATTTAAGAATCTAATCGTTTGATTAAAAGAATTGATTTTCCATCCAATTCAATTTGTTCAACTATCAGATTCGAGGGGAATACTTTCAATACCTACCTATTTTCCCTCATGTGACGTCAAAGTTCGAAATTTCATAATTATGAAATAATTCACCCGGTACCCAAATACAATCGCTTTGAAATTCATTATCAACCACAGAGAATGCCTCAGTATGTTTTTATTTGTTCTTCATTCAATCGCAGTTCAGATTAATTCTTCCCTCTCCGCAGAGCCTTCAATTTTAAAAGAATCCTTTGGCAACAAACTATTCCTCGTAATTCAATACCACTTTGTCGAATAATTCGTGTGCACTACATAAACTTGTCCAATTTCTAAATTGGTTTCAACTATCTAAATGTTTGTTATTTCTCTTTTATTTTCAAGTGTGCCATAGTTCTCTTTTGATTCTATAGATTTTTTTTTTATACAATTTAGAAGAAAAACAAAAACTTCATATACACTAAGGACGAACAGGAAAAGACTCCAAATAAATATACGGACATTGCATTTCAAATTTAAGCAGTTCTCTATCGCTATGGACCTTTAGAGTGAGTTGCACTGGAGGAGCGTAGTGAGTGCATTGTCATTCTCCTCCAAACAGCATTTTTTTTTGAAATCTTTTGAAATCGACAAAAATAAATTCTCAAAAAAATCCTAAAAAAAAGAATAACATTTTAACTGATTCTGAAACTAAAGAATCCTTTATGGTGTTTTTTTTTTTTTGTTTCTGTATTTTATTCATCCCGCCAAGTGCATCTTCTGCTTGTTCACTGTGTCGAGATGAGAGTATGAAGACTAAAAGAAAAAAAAAAAAGAAAACTAAACATACACACACTCGCTTTTGCTTCAAAGTTTATTTCGTCCTTTCTGGAACAAATAGCTAAAGTTTATTGTCCAACATACTATGGTGTACTTACTACTGTGTCGTTTCGTTACAACGACGACATCCAACGACTATACGACAGAACCAAAAGAATATATCCTACGTCAAGTTAAATAGAGAAAAGGGACAACTCCTCCAAAGGAATTTATGTTTCATGGAGCATCCTTATTGAGAAAAATTTCCTATTATAGTTTTGGTTTGGACTCACAAGTACACCATACCTACCTACTAGCTTCAGTCCAGCCATCTATACAAAATGCATTGTTGTTTGTTATAAAGGATATCATTTAAGGATAATATACATATATAAAAAAAAGAAAAAAATATTGGATAAAGAATAGCTCACTTAGATATCGATCTGCTATTGATACAAGGGGAGCCATTTAGGGTTCGTTTTTATTTTTTCCTGTTCTGGTAGTGGACGGAAAAGTGAACACCATAAAAAGGACAAGTCCACAAATAAAAGCCAAATACATTATGAAATCTAGAAATGTTGTCGTTTTACAAAAATTCGCCTCTAAGGACATTTTAGTGGAGTACATAAATGTGTATTCTATATTCTTGAAGTGACTTACAACTGTGAGTCATATTCTTTGATTTACTCGATTTTTGTCAAAGACTTTTCTCTTCTATTTGTTTGCAATGTAGGTACTTACAGGAAGTACCTATTTCTGAGACAAATCTGAAAACAAGGTACCATTGAATTTTATTTAAGGTTTTCGATATTTTTTCTCATAAATGTACATGCTACAATGCGTTGAAAGGTTTTGTACAGCGCTGGATAGTACATAGTTATTAATTTGTGTTAATGTACTTTTCTTGCAAGAAATGAGTAAGTTATTTGACAACCCCATAATTGCTGACAAAAATTTCACCTGAGCTTACAAAATAATTTGACTTTAAAAAAGAACCATATACTCAACATGGAAGTCAATGGAGATGATCCTATATTAACGCGCTGAATAAATATTTAAATATGTTGATATAATTTTCTTGGTAGAAATAAGTAAGTTTTTGACAACCACAGGGTGCTGACAAAAATTTCACCTGAGCTTACAAAATAACTTGAATTTTAAATTAAAATACAAAGAGCATGGAAGTCATTACTGATGCTCCTTTATTAAAAAGCTGAATAAGTATTTAAGTATGTAAATAACCTTCTCTTCCAAGAAAAGTTAATCCTGTCATACACACAGGGTGCTGACAAAAATTTTAACTCACTCCACTAAATACTTTGTTCACGCGAAAAAAAAGTACCTACAGTAATTACAGACAGATTGCTGACAAAAATTGTATGAGCTCTAACAAACAGTTGGGAGTTTTCGAATTTCAAGAGATTGGAAATTATTTAATTACTGAGATGTTTATTAATTTAAGTGTGTGAATATATACTGGGGAAAACAAACCTCATCTTATAATCCTCGAGCCTACATGCTTAAGTTGAATTTGATATGATTATGCATAGAAAAGAATAGAAAAGAAGTCTGAATATTGTGTTGGACTATACTCTTCAGCGCAAGAGATTTCGAGAGTGAACACGAAATTGAAAAATGTCATTAGCTGAATTGCAAACTAAATTCTTAAATATAAATTCTAGATCTACCAGTTTAGTTAAATAAAAGTTAATAGCCATAATCTTATATGAGCTTACAAAACATTTTGTTTTTAGCGAAATACTCAATTATTTGACTACCTTCTTTTTATATGTATATGATTTTTCTTTCTTTTTCATAATCGAAAACTATTTAATGTCAAAAGTAACCATACCAGTCCCCTCAATGAAATAAAACTTTGCTGAATTATTAAAAATCACTTGGTAACTTCTTAATTTATGTACTGAATAATAAAGTAACCCCAAACTATAAATATCTATATGTTGCTTACAAATTTTAATAATTTCTTAAATATTGAGTACACGAAAATGATGAAAAACAAAAAGAATAGAAAAAAAACTTTCAGTTAAATATTGAATTTAACAAAAAAGAATATTGAATATTTAAAAAAAAAATATATGAAAAACATCCAGCTTTGAAATTAAAAACTAAACATTTTTCAAGTTAAATATTGAATTTAACAAGAAAGAATATTGAATATTTAAAAAAAATATATGAAAAACATCCAGCTTTGAAATTAAAAACTAAACATTTTTCAGGAGCTTAGGTTGTAACTCCAGTCTAATTAGTGTAAAAAACTAAAGAGATATTTTTTGATTTATGCAAAATCTCATTTCAAAAACAAAAGTTGTGGACCTCAATTTTGTTCAATATTGTTTTCATACAGGCTCTAATCTTCATCTACCCAACAAAAAAAAGTGTAAATATTTAAAACATTAAAAACTATCCCTTTACTAAAATAAAACACAGCTGAATTGCTTAAAATGTTACTAAAACTATTTTAAATTTATTCGGAGAAAAATATTAACCCACATTTTTTACTTTTTCCATGCTGCTTACATAATTTGAGGACTTTTAAAATTTTTATAGAGTAACATTTTTATGGGTTCCAGATCTCGTTGGAAAAGGCAAAAATAAACAAAAATACTTACTTTAAGTACCCATTTATCACTTTTGTCCTACGGTTAAAATGCTTACTTATTAAAAACACCTCTGTGGAAAACAAAAACAAACAAAAATAAAACGAACAATTTCATTCAGTTGAAATAACTCTCGCTTACACATTTATTGTGCAAAGAGCGCATTAATTTTGTTTTTATTATAACATATTGTCTTTGTGAATATATTAGGGTTTGTTACATTGTTCTTTTTTTATGAGTTCTGTAGGCGCATGTTTTAGTATAAGGTAGTAAAGTATGAGATGTTTGTTAAACATAATTTGTTCATCTTTTACATTTTTTTGTTTGCAAATAAAAATATAAACATAATTATTTTTTATCATTATAATGCTCACACACACATTTCTATAGTCCATATTATTAAGAAATATAGGTACCTTTACGTGTTCCATTAGTTTTTGTTAGCTATAGTCAAGTTGAATTATATAGTAATTAAAGCAAAGAAAAATCAATTAAATAAATTGGAACGTATACGAAGATTGCAAAAAATTAAATAATATAAATTATAATTATTAATATATCTATGTATATCTTATATTTGATATGCTTAAAAAATTAAAAACAACTCCTCGGGAAAAGTCTTTTGTCAATTTTTTTTTTTTAACGAAAAATCACTGCTTACAAAATGATTGATCATATTAGAAACAATTAATTTATTTTAAACTCAAAAATACTTCGTAAAATATGTATTGAAATGTGCTTACAAAAAAAAACTTACTACATATTAAAAAATATTTCATTTCTTATTGTTCTAGACAAAGCTTAATAATTAGTTACATGTGCTTACAAAAAATTGATTTGAAAAGCTTATTGTTATGTTTGTTCATTGTTTAGTTATAAAATTGTATATATGACTTAAAAATAATTTGTGAATTGTTAATAAATGTTATTTTTTGTTTTTTTTTTTTTTGTTGCTGTTTTAATGGAATGATATGATGAAAAACAAAACATAATTAACTTACACGCAACAAGAACATACCATAAACAAAATAAAACAATATACACACATAAATGAATCATAACTTATTGCCGAATGTCAGCAAATTGTTTGATGATGTTGATAGAAAATTGTGAGCTGGACGAGGCGAACGATATACTGGCGAATTTACTCGATTGGGAAGAGTTCCGCGCAGACGCAAAGTAGCATGTGATAAATCCGAACGACTGCGAGCGTTTTTTCGAACGAAGCTAACAATTGCCGACGGAGATGGTGAGTTACGTCCGCTAGGTGCGGGGGTTCGAGTATTTGCTTTGGTCACATTCGGTAGAAATGTTCCAGGTCCCACACGAACCGGGCTGTTAGTTGCGCTTCGAAGGCGTCTCTTTGCGAGGTCTAAAAAGGTGCTGCTGTTTGCCGTATACAATGATGTTGATGATGATGGCCCAGCTAGACCCAGCGTCGACGAAGACAATCGTTTCAGGGAGTTTCGTATCTTCGGACTGCCTCCACTGAATTCTGCGTCGTTGGTCGAGTTTGTTCGCCGCAAATCCGCCGTTTGTCAGCTACTATCGAGCGAGCATTGCCGCTTGAGGGCGTTGGTGAAACGCCACATCCGCACTTTGCCATCACTGATCCAGATCCACACATACACACATACGAGATGATTAATGATGAGGTAACGGACATCACATTGGCGAAAGGATGAAGACGCAAATCAAAACATGATGCCAAGTGTATATCATACATTTATTTGATTTTTTTTTTTTTTTTTATGTGTATGTGCACGCATATCACAAAATAATCATGTGAAAGAGACGATAACAGGAGAAAAAAAGAAAGAAAAAAAAACAGAAACAAAATAACAACATAACCGAACAACAAGAAGAAGCAAATACAAAAAATATTTAACAATTTTTTGTTTTCAATAATTTTTTTGTTTCTTTGGTTTAAAAAAGCAGTTTAAAATATATTTGTTGTTAAAAATGAGGTGAGATGAGATGAATGGTGTCGTTTATATGAAGGACAGATGGAAGTGGAAAGGTTTTTGTTTTTTTTTTTTTTTTTTTTTAAATGTAAATAGTCAAATAGGTTTTTGGAGAAAAGAAGAATGAAAAAAAAGAAAAAGATCATGCGAAATAAGAAAAACATAAACTAAAAGAAAAAGCATTTTGAATTTTTAACGAAAGCAATTTTAAAAAGTCCATCGATTGTGGAGTTTGAGATATAAAATTGTTTGAGGAAATTTCAAGAAGTATAATGAAGGTTCCTAAAAACTCTTGTACTCATATTTTAATGTCAGTCCCAGGATTCGCTGTTGGCCTTTGGTCTAAAAAACAATAGTTTAAACTTAACGAAGGGTACTAAACTTAATTTTTTTTTTATAAATTTACTGTATGCCTTCTAATTTTTAAAACATACAAGATGGCGCTGAATAAATAAATTAAAGAATTAATGACGTATAGCTCGTGGAGAACCATGGCCTACTGACTTACTGGCTGAAGACAATGGTGTAGCTCTAACTCGTAAAGCACATTCGAAGTTGAAAGATACGAAAATAGTATAGAGAGCTACAATGTTAAGCTTAAGCTGTAGCAAGAAATGTGTAACGTAGTAGAAAATCACACACACAGTCACACACTTTTAACCATTCCTGTGTGTGTGTTTTTTGAGATCTAGGCCTGCCAAACTCGAACTGCTAAAATGAGTGGCTCTTATTCATGACAAACAATACTTTTAGAGGATTTGTCATTTCCTCTTAAAAGGCATTACCCCTGTGAAAAAACACTTACGAAACTGACTTCGTATTCAATTTATTAAAGAAACAAAAATAATCAGAAAAAAGAGACAGACAAAAATTACAGTGAACAATAGGTGCCAGATATTTTTCAAGATGTCAAAAATCCTGCCAGATATAAACATTTCGAAAAAAAAAATCAAAATATTTTAAAAACAAATGAACAAGTGACCCGCTGAGAATATGAAAGATTTATATCTACATAAATGTATGCTAGATGCTAGACGAATAACCCAAGGGAAAAAAAAATTATTAAAATTTCTGCGAAGAATTCTCAATGCAAGTAAATCTAATTTAACCTGAGAAATAATGTTTTAATTGTAGCTTACATATTCCGATTTCTGTAGGATAATATAAAACACACATTGTGCCTTCTTCATAAGGAAAATAAAAACCACCCGCGGTTTTAAAAGAACTGTAAAGATCCTTCAAGATTTCAAACAAATTTGTTAACATATTTTGAGCTCCTGAAAAAGAAAAGGACATTTTTCTTAGGTAGCATAGGCTGGGACTCGGTCTCAGACTTCCGGCTTGACAGTCCAACGCTTAGGCCCGCATTGTCTCTTGATTTGTTGTATTCCAATTGAAATAGGGTGTATAAAGGTAAATGTGCAATAAGGTCGAAAACTTTGTTTTCAAAATTTAGAAAAAAGTCTTCGACATTAAATTCAAAGTTCAAACCATTAATAGTATAGCATTAGAGATCCCTGATGACAATTGTTCGCATTTCCCCCACAAATTTCATGGAAAAGAAATGGTTTGAAATTTTATAAGTCGCTAACCAATGTATGTAGGTATGGGAAATTTGGTTCTTTATGTTCAACGTTGACTTCTCAGACGCCAAATTCTGTCCCAAATTAGTCAAGTCGTGTCAGAACACTATCATTGCGTTGAAGGCTGCTGTGACACGAATTTTAGGGTCAACGCATTAATTATTTTGAGTAATTGTGTATAATCAGTATCACCTTGCGAACGCAGTTCCGATGAATGCTCGTCAGCGCGTTGACTGAATTCCAACTTAGCCTGCGGTCGAAAATCTAAAATTCCTAATTTTTTAATCCATCGACGGAATTTGATAGTTTATGACTTAACAGATAAGCAACAAACTATATTTTGACGTATATTCAATATTTCGATCTAAAAGTCATTCAAGAAAGCTCTATGATAACCCCTTTTTCCCAAATAAAATAACTTTATCTACAATAATTAGAATTTTTTGGAGGTTTAAAATTAATCGAAAACTTGGCCAATGAAATTCGACAGTTTATAGCTTGAGAGTCTACATTAGACGAAAAAGCAACATGACTCATTATTTTAAAATCTCCTGATCCTCAAAGTGAAAAATTACTCTTGTCAACTCCGCATCAACGCGCAAAGTTTTCGGCTGTGTTCAAAACGTATGATCGTCATAGGTTTACGTGTTAACGCTTTGACACCAAATAGTAAAACAAAAAAAAAACGACACGAAATGGTTGATATTTGCTCTCAGCAATGAAATCAAATTTTACCCAAAAATTTGAAATACAAAAACAATTCCACTTAGTTAATGGCAATAAACCTCTCCGCGTATGTAGTAAGCGTATATATATAAATAGAATTACAACTATTATAACTGTTAAACATGGGGTAAGCGTTGATGGCGTGTTTTTGTGCACTTTTATATTAAACGAACACGTTAGCCGGAAAAAATAAACCTTTTATTATGATAATTGATAAGAAAATGTTAAAAAAGTCAAAAATACAATAAAACAAATTTTTTTTTGTTTAATTTTTTGTGTGTTAAGAAATATTTTTTTAAGGAATTTGAAATGCAATATTGCTTAAACTATTTAGTGGTAGCAGATCGCAAAGTTATAACAAAATCGGTCTAACCATTGAAAAGATATAGGCAAATAACCCAAATATATATATATATTTTTTATAAAAAAAATATATTTTTTTTTTTAATAAAACCGTGGAATGCTTATTTCTGTTATGCTAAAAACCTAAGACTCAGTTTTCTTAAAATTACCTTGGTCTTTCTAGGTACGAAGTTAATTAAATGTCGTAGTAAACAAATAAATAAAAAAACACCACTTGTTGTGGGTGCGCTAAGACACATGTAAATTCGAATTTCTCTTCTAGGGAAATTACAGTGGACGCACATAGGAAGATGCCAAACCATTCTTATTTTTTTAAAAGAAAACCATCAGCTTTTGTCTGTATGAGAAGACGAAACTTCACATTTACCAGTTAGAACTAATCTGATGATATCAAATTGATGGGAGTGATTTTTAATACAAGCTTTTCTATATTTTTGTTCTTTAACACCATACAAAGCTATTCAGCAAAGAAAATCTCTATTCAGCAAAGAAAATTTCAATTCAGCAAAGACTATACCCTCTTCAATTCAAGTCTAGACATCTTTTGTATAAGATCACTTGAAACGCGAACTCACTTTCTTTCCTAACAAAAACAAAGCAAAAAGCAAACCCAATTAACCAATATTCTAAATTATACCATCTGCCTCGAAGTCCAAAATCTCTACCTATCTATAACTTTTGTAAAAAAAAAAAAAAAAAAAATCCACATCTACTTAACTTTTTTCTCGGAATGGCTAATAAAAAACAACATACATTAATAAAATATTCAATTACGAAAACATGCCTTGCAGCAACTCAACTCATCCATCCTATAGTGTAATTGGATACAACATTAAAAGCAAAAATGTGATGCATGTGAGTGAATGAGAGAGACTGAATGTCTAGTAAAACCTTATGTTTTTTTTGTTGTTGCTGTGATGGATGCAAAAGTGAAAATTATTGATTTTTACATATAAAAAGAGTGAAATAAAAACAAACAGAAAAAAAAAAACAAATAAGAAACTTACATCGAATGTGAATACAGATAACATCGAAATAGTAATTTGATTTTGCTGAATTACCATTTTTTTATACAGAAAATGTTTCAATGACTTCAACAGATGACATTCAGCTCGTTTAACACACACACACACCACAACATCACAGGGGTGTGCTTTATGTTTTATGCGTGTTTTTTTTATACATTTTTTTTTAAGCAGAGAAACAAGAAGTCGTTAATTTAATTGTGTATTGTGTATGCATTCCCAAAACCCTGGAAATGGGAGAGCCTCGCCCTTTTTTATCTTGCCATTTTATTTGAACGGTGGTAATGATGTTGTATGCCAAGTTAAACCGTGCTGACATGAACACGCACAATCACATTTAGAACGCGGACAAAATCCGCTTAAAATTAAATTCACCAATTTTATCAGCAGCACAAATATGAGACTCCAAATGATTGAACGTGGCCAAAATCTAAAGATGCGTGACGTAGTGAAATTTGATTTAACAAAAATAATAATAATAATAAATAAACAAAAATCAAAAATATAATTGATATTTTGTTAAATAAGATGCTGAATTGAGAGGTGAAGACGATTTTAAAGCGACACAAAAAAAAAGAAATAAATATTCTGTACAATTCGTTTTTTTTTTCAAGACAAACAAATGTCGCTGAATTGAAGAAAACCAAAATGAAAATACATAAAAATAATTTGGTGTGATAGATGAAGAAGTAGGAACATCCGCTTACAAAAAAAAATTAAAAATTAAATCAAATGTGAAACGTGCAAACAAATACATGAGAACATGATGATTTTTTTGTAAGTTTGGTTTCTTGGTTTCTATGGTGAATATTCTCCTTCAGATATTGTGATGTTTTTGTTTTAATGGTTACATATAAGCAAAATTTAAAGCTGTGTTAGTTAGAAAAGCGATAAGTTAGATAAGATTGTAGCTGAATTGATCATTTCATAGTGCTTAATTAGGATTTAGTTTTATCGTTTTTTAATTTCACGGTCTGCTGAACAGTCAAAAGAGTTATGAAATAATTTGACGGACTGTCTTCATTTTCAATTGGAAATTTAATATTAATCCTTTATATTCAGCTAAACCCTTCTATTCAGCACTATACAAAATGATCATTTCAACTTCCTTGCACTACATATTAATAATCTCTAACTACTTAAGTGTAGCTGAATAGGAAATATCAAATATAATTGAGCAGAATTAGGATTTTTTTTGCTTTGGTAATTAGTGTATCAGATTATTTTTTTATATAGATTTTTTGTTTTGTATTTTTGTATGATTATTTTTTTTCAATTGACGTTGTCATTTGCGATGTTGGAAAATTTTCTTGTGGTGCAAAACGCCAAATCCGTACTTCACCCGAGCTAAATTCATGAAATTTATTCAAACAAAAAATTCAATTAATAAACAACAATATTGAAACAATGAAAAAAGACACAGAAAATCACAAATAAATGATGGAAATTAAATTATAAAACAAAAAAAAAGAAGAAAGAAAAAAGAGAGAAATTAGATTTAAATGGATTTTTGTTTTGTAGAATATTTTTTTTTTTTTGTTGGTGTATCGAATAGTTAGGTGGAATGGAATTGGATTTGATCGTGGATGGGATGAAGAAATTGGAGATTTGTTTTGCTTTTAAATTTTGATTCAGATATTTTGTAAAATGTAAATAGTGAAAGAAAAATGAAAAACATACCTTGATGCAGTGAAAACACGCTGACCGGATGCAACAATGTCATTTATCATTAAATCAGTCTTCAATTCAGCTAAACTTTCACAGGTTTTGACATTCCATAAACGAATAATGCCACCACGACAACTAGAAAGCAACACATCACCGGAAATAGCCATTCCGGAAACCCATCCCTTGTGGGCGTTGTTGAGGGACTAAATTAAAAAATAAAAATAAAAAAAAAATTCGCTTTTATCAAGTTTTCAAAAAAAAAAAATCTGCTGAATAAAAAAAATATTTTGTATTATATTCCGCTGAAATCGAAAAGAAAAATGTTAGATATCCGTAAAAAAAAATTGAAAATAGATTTGGTTTTTAAGACGACACACTCTCAATAGTTCCCTAGCCTTACGCGCTTACAAATTTTACCCAAGCGTTTTTAAGCTACAAAATGTTGCATCAAGAAACAAACCAATGAGAGAGCAAACAATGAATTTATGAGAGAGTTAATTTCGAATACAAAGATTTCGTTCGATTATTTTAAACGAAGTGCAAACATTTCACAGTGCTGCTGAATATACCGAGTTTATTTTTATCGTCCAATCACCAAACTTTTTGCCTATTGTCAATGAAAGAATAATTTAAGTGAGCTTACCTGCTTGAGTTCTCCGCTTTTAAGGTCCCACCGCTTAATACCGGAGTCTCTACTCCCTGAAAACAATTCAGCATCAGCTCCAAGAGCGTCTTGAGCTACAGCCAATGCCTGAACACCGTCGTAATGTGGTGGTTCGAGATTCAGCAAGGGGTAGACAACACCACCTGCTGTCGGAACTTCGAATACTTTAACGTAGTGATCCTTGGAGCCGGTAGCAACAAAATCCGTGCTTCCTCCCGGGCCCTCCCAAGCTGTAACACACATAACAGCCGCCTGATGGCCACCGGATAGTTTACCAAGGCAATTTAGGCTAGAAATGCAATTTTGATAAGAAAGTGCTGCATTAGCTGAATAGACTGGAATTTACCTTTTAAGATCCCAAATTCGAACTTTATCCGATGCCGCAACATAGAGATTCCCTGATGCACCCAAACAAAGTGCAGTAATTGGAGATTCCCCTGGTATGGTGCCAGTTATATTAGCATTGCCAGGCAAAATTTGTCCCGAGGAACTTAAAGTCTTAATTGGTCTCGAATTGCTTGTTCTTAAATCCCAAACCCTGACAAATGGACCCGACGCCGAAAACAACAATCTCGTTCGATAGTCATTTTGAACCGCAATCACTGGTCCCGGATGAGTTGATAGACAATGTTGAGCAGTCTCTTGATTTAAATCCCAAACCTTAACTGTCCTATCAGCAGCTGCTGTATAAAGGATATCATCATCAACTTTAATCGACAGAACTGAATTATTGTGTCCCGAAACAGTGTGAGTGCAATAAAGTGGTACTCCGATGCGAATCTACATTCAAACATCCGCTGAATTAAGCGCTGAATAGCAAACATCTTGTTTGTTTTCTTATCTTACCTTTCCGGTTACTTTTTGAATACTGCCGCCTGGAGCTGGATCTTGTGTTCCAGCACCCAATCTTGCAAAAACATCACCTCCTGCGTTATTATCCTCGCGTGATATCATCTTTCGGTAGACTGGCGGTGATTGTGGTGGTGGTGTGACATCTTCCTCTCTTTATTTTATTTTTGTTTTTCCGTTCAAGGGATTTTGGTGTTTTGCAAGCATTTTGTGTAAATTTTGTGTCGGATTTTTATTTGTTTTGTTATTATTTTGATTGGGGTAATTTTTTTTTTATTTGGAGGCGGGTAGGAGGGGTTATTAGAAAATTAGAAAGGAATTACAAGAGGTGGTAATTTTATTTTTTTGTTTGGTTTTGTTTGGGAATAAAAAAGAGACAAAGGCAAAAAATCAAAGCATTATGGTTAGTGTTATTTTTTAGGAAGGTAAGCATTTTTTTAAATTTTAATAATAATATATGGATGGATTTTGTAAGCACAACAATATTCAAAATAAGCCATTAGTTAGTATTCTATACTAAACAAAACAAAAATAAAAAATAAAACAAAAAAAATAAACAAACTACTTAACCATAAAAATAAATATAAATTTAAAATGCAAAAGAAATATGAATTTTGCGAGTACAAATGTAAATGAGCACCAAAACAGAGTGCTGAATTGAAATGAAGATGAATGCAGCAAAAAGTGTACACAACAAGAGAAGATGAAAAAATAGAAAACAAAAAAAAAAACAGAAAAGAACAGAACAGAACAGAGTAAAACAAAAACGACGAGCTTAAAGTAGGTACATAAAGTATACGACGACGAAGCCTTGAATGAGATGCTGTTTATAAAGCAGTAAGGGATGATTTTCATTTGCTTTGAGGTGATTTTAGTTATAACAAAGACTGCATACAAATGGAAAAATTATGAGTTTGTCTTCTCCTGCTTTACACATTTAAAGATGGCAAATTTTTTTCTTAGAACGAGCAGGGTAATTTTACGTTTATGTGCTGAATTTATTTTAAGTGACTTTTATGTAGACATTTTTTTGTGAGCAGCACTTTAAAAAAGTTTTATTTTACCACCGGAAAAATAATGACTCGTTGATAGGGTGGGGGTTTTTCTATTAGAAAGGGAAATTATCAAGATGAAGAATTTTTGTTTTTTTTTTAATAATGATTTTCAAGCGGATATTATAACGCAGACAGATTCTTTAGGTCTTTGAAGGTGGTAAATACTTCTGTGAAAACTGTGGAATCAGAGAATAAAGGCCAGTTGTTGGAAATTTTCCACTTAAGAAGTGCATAATAGCCTCTGACTAAAATGGCCAAATAAGGCTTTAGTAATTTTATTCTGTATTGAAAAACGTAAACTACAAAAGGCATCACGACTAAGTCATGTGTGCTCTTTTTACAATTGATATTGCGGCGAGAAAATACCTACGATATAAAATATTCATTCGAATACAATCTGTTTAACATTTTTATTTTAAAAATGAGATCAAACTTGCAAAATTCTTCTTATAACTTATAATCCTGCTCATTAATAAATAATAGAGTCTGCTTTTTCCGTACATGTGTGTCGTGAGTACATTAGTCGTTGTTTTCATTGGTCATAATAATATTTTGACAGCCAGCAAATCGAATAACGTGAAGTGAATGAATAGCAATATTTGTATTTTTAGGCCAAGAAAATAATAATTAAAAATTTGTGTGTGTGGGTTAAGAATTATTTTTGCAATTAGTGTGTCTTTTGACACATTTGGCACATGACGATGATTTGTTCCAAACAACTATTTTATAGTTCCTGAAATTTTATTTGGAAAAACAAGAACAAAAACAAGAGAAAGGGAAACTAAAACAAAATTTTAAAAAATTAAATGTAATATTATTTATAAAATTTTAAAAAAATTTTAAATGTAATATTATTTATAAAACTTAGAAAATATTCTTGGTCTAGTAAGCAGTGCCACTTGCAGATTCTGCAACACTCATGCGAGACGCCGCCGGCCCACATATTGGGTAAATGTAATGCACTCGTGCACCAAAGACATATAGGCATCTGGGTTACCACCAGATAGAAGAGAGCAAACTGTCCTCTCTAAAAGTATTCCAAATTCTCGAGTTCCTCAAGAGAGTTAATTTGTAGGTCGAGCTGTAGAATGAGTAACCCCATCCAGCTCCAAAAGGGGAACACAATAGATCTTAAGGTCGCAGTGTAATGTTACCCAAACAATATTCATTCATTCATTCATACAACTCAGAAGTGCAATATTTTAACAAACTCAGTCGAGCCGAAGTTTAATCAAAAGTACGAAGTTTAATCAAAATCATTTGAATCATCATATACGATTGTTTTACTCGACCTAACCTACACACTCTAGCCCTTTATCACGCCTTATGCGAATCACCCTGTACCCTTTACCTAGAAAATTAAAAAAAGGACTAAGCAATTTGTTTTGCGGAAATCCTGTAGCAATTGAAAGAGCAGAAGCATTGAGAAAAAATCACTTGAACCAAAACCAACGAATCTGAAGGTTATAAAGGACTTATGCCAACTAATGTATCAATATATATTACACAATTTTCTATCCACCTTTGTGAAAAGGGTTGCACTCACGGCCGTAAACAGCCATACACCATTTCTAAGCTCACACAAATAAATCCTGATTCACAAAGCGGCGGCGTTTCTCGTCGTCACGTCACGCCAAGAATTCGAAAAATTGAAAAAAAGACGCGACGTGACGACGATTTTCATTTTTCCTAAGTAATTTACAGATTTTTTACAAAAGACGTAATCAATTGTTTTCTAACAAATAAAGTTATTGATAAATGGATTCTTTTGTAAGTTATTTTGTTTATATTTTATTGATTTTTTGTTTACAAAAATTAATTTTTGTCGTTAAAACGCTCGCTTGTGAATTGTGAATTCGGCGACGATTTTGTAATTAGAAAAAGATGACAGTGGGTTCTCGTCACGCTCACGTCCCGTTTCCTCGTCGCATTGTGAATCAGGCAACAGAATGTTCAGCCAATGAGATTGCTCGTTCTATCGTCCAATGAGATAGCTCGCTGTATAGAATATTTGTATTAAGAAGTCAGTTATGAAAAACACATCAAAGGACCAAGTTCCATAATAAAGATTTTAAGATTAAAAGTTTAAAATTTTCTTCTTTTTGATTTGTTTTAAAAATTTAAAGTTTTTTACTAAATAGGCTATGAAAATTATTCGAGCAGTGAAGGAAAATGTAACAGACTTGCTGATGAGTTATTTTGCTAAATTAAAAGAAAACAAATTGAGCTCACCCATACGGTTGGTCTTGGCTACCGGCCATCGTGACACTTAGTCTAGATATCCACCTATTTCACTTCAAATTATAATTACCTCCTAAGCAATATTAGTAGGCATAGAAATTTTAACTATTCAAAAACATATCCATAAAATCTAGTTAATCGAGGACTTGTTAGAAAAATTTAAAACAACCTTATTTATAAATCTAGTTGCAAGGTAAAAGCTTTTGCTTTTAAATAATATTAAACGATTGTATGTATACATGTGTAACCTAAATCCCAGAGCCCGCTGACTCTGATTTTGTATCCATCGATAACAATTCGAAAAATTAAATTAAATTAACTATTTAAACTAAATACCCAAAATGCAACAATACCTCGCTGACTATATGACTGAAAATACACCCTAACTAGTCTATTCGATTCAATAAAATTATTGAAATCTTAAAATAAAAATATAATTATGTTTAAAACAAACTCGCAAACATGGTTAGGTTAAAACAACAGCTAACAATTATATCGATTTTAATCCAAAATAAAAAAAAAAACACTGATTGCACACCATGCAATTATTTCTGAATTAAAATCAAATTGAGACAAAAAGTGACAACTTTCTTTCACAATATTTATTTTATTTTACATATCAGAGTAATTTGTATTATTTAAAATTATTAAATTATTCCTAACATCATCATTAATCATTCATTTATTCATTTTTGTTTTTATATATATATATAAACCATGAAATGTCATTTTAACTATTAATCTTAATTCATTAAGATTAAAAGAAGAAAACAATAAATTAGTAAAACAAGAAAAAAACTAAAATTATTTTTGAAACATTTTAAAAAATTATCAACCAACACAACGAAGAAGAAACACAATGAAAAGTAATTATAATTATTATTATCGTTTATCAAAAACGACAATAATTTAATTATTTGTTGTGAAGGAAATGTTCTAGTTGTTGTTTTAATTATTGTTTTTTGGTGATTTTGATGTACTATGATTTATGAATGTAAATGATTGATATAAATTGTTACATTCATTTTTATAATTATTATTGTTGTTATAAATTAGATATACGATTATAAATATAATTTTCCCATCGATATCATCACCTATACGACGACGACGATGACGAAGAAGAAGAAATCGACACATTTTCATCATCTCAGATAAATCAAAATATACTGAAAAAATCAAATTCAAGAAAAGAAAAAAACAAATAGAAACAGAAATGATAAAAAATAACAAAAAAAAAAAGAAATCAGTAAAATTAAGAAGTGAAAAATTATTATAACACAAAGAACACAATTGTTTGTTGTTGTTTTTTTTTTGTCAACAAAATTATTTACACGGGGCTATGGTAAATGGAAAGAGTGTTGTAGATAATGAAGGAAGAAAAATCTATGTAGGTATTAATAACTCAGAAACAAATAATAATTAAAAGAAAATTAGAAGAAAAAAGCGCACTAAAATACTAATAAAGTCTAGATGTCATATATACAAGAAAAAAAAAAATAAATAAATCATCTTCATTTCGGTTTTAACCTCTCAATTTTACAACAAAAAAGAAAATAAATTATTCGATAAGGAATAAAACGGATAGAGATAAATATTTATATTTACAGTAAATTTAACTTGTTTGTGTATTTATGTCATGTACTTACAACCCTGGTGATCCTTTGGTTGGAAATGTCCTTCGGCTTACACGTGGTGAGACTGGAATCGCTGTTGCTGCAGCTCCATTCTCAAGAGTTTTTCGTGTTAGCGACGGTGAATTGAGTGATTGTCTAGAGATAGAAAGTGCGACGAGGAAAGAAAACAGAAAGAAAAACAAGGGTGCGACATTAAGGACAGACACTATTTTGTTGAAAGTGCAACATACAACAGTTTCTGTGTATCTTTTGTATGATTGATGATTTTTTTTTGTTGTATCCCTGTTGGGGTTTTTAAATATAGGTACTTACTTTAGTGATCCAGGGGCACTTGGTACACGAGCTAATGGAATAAAACTACGTATTCCATGTTCTGGCTGCTGGGTGAAGGATTGTGTCATCGGATCATCCTGTGAAAAAGAAGAAAAATTAAATTCAAGCTCTCAAAAGAAGAATTTAAAGAATTCAGGACATTTAGCATTTTTGGAAGGATTTTTAGAATTTTTTCCTGATGCCTTCAATCCATGCTTAAAAAAAAGAAAAAAAACTCACCCCATTGTGACTGACTTCAGTGTCTCCAAAGAGAAGTTCTTGAGGTTGAGCTGTACGCCTTCTTATCTTCGATGTCCTTTCAGTCCTTCAGAAAAATAAAAACAAGACAAAAATGATAAAAGGAATCAAAAATTAACTTTATTAAAAATTATTATAATTTTTAACTAAATTTCAAAAACATATTTTTTCGAATATTCTTTTTTTTCATCAAACAAAACAGCTTCGATGGAACAATTATTTCGGATAAATTTCCTATTCATTCCAAGTGGAATTTCAATTATTCTTGAATTTTTGAATTGATTCGTTGGAGAACTTTTGAAGAGGATACACAAATAAACGATAATGATATTTTTGAAGTAACAAAAAAACTTACAAATCAATAGTTGGAGCTGGCGATGGACTTCTGCTAGACGAACGATTTTGTCCAGCACCTGGTGCAGGTATAACTCCATCCCAGAAACTAGAATTACTAACATCGGCCAATGGAATGTCGTAGGTACTATTGCTATTCAAAGACTTTGTCGATCCGCTCATATTATTGGCCGAAGTTAGATTTAGAGTGTCGAAGAGATCCGTTATTTGTACGGACGGATTTTGGGCTAGAAAGTGTTGCAAAAGTTGCTGTTGAATTCCGCTTTCTTGTTGGACTTCCTTCAGGAGGGTTTCATGCTCCAGCAGGCGACCTTGAGTTAGAGCTGTATCGCAGGTTTGATCTATGGCATTGTTTGCCAATTCTTTAAGCAGATACTTTGCCTCCTCGACACTCTTCACATTCTCAATCATGCCCTGCAGTGAGGCTAAATCGTTTGGTGGATCTTTGCCTTCTTCGAATTCCATAATGGCCTGTTGGACGTGTGTAATGTTGTCCTGAATGAAATTCAAATTCGCCTTGAGCGAATCTTCTTCGCTGGCCAAGTCGGCAGATTTATGCTTACGCTGACGATTTCGAACATTCGCTATGTCCTTACTGAGCGTTTCGCGTTCGTGTAGCAGTCTTTCGAGTTCTTTCTCTAGCTGAACCACAACTTGTTTGTTGCGTGCAGCACGATTGATGCTTCGATGGAATTTTTCTAATTTCAGGCGAGCATGTCGCTCGGAAAAGACAGAAGATTCTTTTTTCGGGGGGACACGACCGGACGCCTTGAGACTTAGCATTCCCTTTTGGCTGCGACGCAGAGCTGTTACTTGTTCGGTTTTACGCTTGAGAATTTGATCTTTGGCTTGGACTTGTGCTTGCAGGGATTTCATTGTGTTTTGTTGTTTGCGCGATTCTTTGCGCAATTGTGCGATTTCACGGGCTTTGCGGGTTTCTTCTTCTTTATGGCGATTGGTTTCTTCTGTCATTTTGCGAATCAAACGGGTCTACAAAAAAAAACATTCAGTAGTAAAGAAAAAAATCTTTATGGTTGTCTTTATGTATTTCTTACCTTGATATTCTTCAGCTCAGCAAGTTCATTTCGGAGAGTTCTGAGTTTGGCTTCCTGAGCTTGGAGCTCTCTCTGCTGCCGTAGGTGTTCTCTTTGGGCTGCTTGTAACTTTTTCAACTCTCGTTGCATATCGTTGATCTTGCGCTCGTATTCATCTCGAACTTTCTTCACTTTATCACTCGAAGGGGCTGTTTGATTCGAACCTGAAACAAAATGCAATTAAATTGAATTCAGGAAAAGATTTGAGTTAAAAAATAAAACCTACCCATATTAGCCAGAACTTGATCACGTTCCTTTTGTGTGCTCATAATTCGATTGTTTAGGACATTCAACTTCTCTTCATAGTGCTGGCGCATGAGTTGCATTCTCTGTTGGGATAATTCTAGCTGTTCAATTAGCTTTGACTTAATTTCGATATCAGAACTAATATCGTTGAGCTCGGCTTGGATTTCTCCAGCTATTTGGAATACAAAATTTATCAGGTTTGAATGGAAAGAGCCTAAAACTTATACCTTTGTCATCAGATTCTGTGTCACTATCGCTATCAGAATCATTTATATTTTCAACATTGGAGTTATGGGCATCTTCGTTGAAGCCTGGCAGCGAACGGGACATAAGCATTTCCCGATTTTTTTCTAATTCTCGTTTTGCCACATTAATTAGAGTCTCTGGGTCTAAAAAAGCGAGAGAAATTAGTGAAAGAGGAAAGCTTCCGAAAATGAACTCTTAAAACTTACTATCAAAAGATGAATTCAGCTTGGAATTATTCCTGGGACTAAAGGCAGTGGATTTCTTCAGCTGTTGATACATTTCTTGTGATTCAATCAACTTCGCTTGCAACTTCTCAATCTCTCCCAAATAACCAGCCACCATGTCGGTAACTGATTTATCACCATCGGACTTCGTCCAGCCATTAGTTGCCTTCTCCACCATCAATTCTGTGTTTTTCTCAGTCAGAGCATTGATCGTTTCTTGCATGGCCTTTAGTCGCTGCTGGAGACGTTTATTATCAGCCATAAGCATTGCATTCTCATGGAATGTGTCGGAGATTGCTGAATTGCCTTCGGCGTCGATGCTTCGTTTGCCCTAATTATACGAAAAAGTGTTTTTCAAATTGATTTATTTTTTAAAGTGACATCTTACCTGTTTGTATTCGACAAGTTCCAATTGCAAAGCTGCGATTTCTCTCCTGAGTTGTGAAATAGTTCTTGAACTTTGATCTTGATTAAGTTGAACCTTGTTCTTTATGTTACGTGCTCGATTGGCATATTTTAAGGTGTTCAAGGTCTCCATAAAGTCCCTGTCACTTGGAGATACACACGCAATCATGAGTGTTTGACTGTTGCCTTTAGACACAAAATGAAACTGAGCATTTAGAAAACCGCCACTACTGGAAAATCAAGTTAAAACTTACCTCCTAGGGAATCTTGCAGAAGCCTAGTTAGTTTTGAATCCCTATAGGGTACATGAGATGCCTTCTTTGATTTATCACCTAGCGCAGATATGACATTACCCAGTGCTAAAAGGCCACAATTTATGGAAATTCCCTCACGGGCACGTTCACCAGTTGCTCCGGTCCGTTTCAACCTCTCCGAACCAGCCAGATCCACAAAATGAAACTTTGACGTCAACGTTTCTAGATCACCCTCAGGCAAACCACACTCCTCAGCCGACATAACCCTCTGTCTGCGAATCAGAATCGTAAAGAGAGCATGCGATCGTGAAGATTGTTCATTCATTTGTGTCGAAGCAGTGGTTCGAGCTAGGGCACCTTGTTGCAGACATTTTAAAGCATCTTGAGGCCCTCCAATTGGCTTAATTGTCGCTCCAGCAACTGTTATGCCACCAGTGCCATCTTCATGGATTTTATACACCCGACCTTTGTTATAGGGATCGAGAAGATCAATAATATCTTCATTGTATAATTCCATAAATTGAGCAGCTACACTAAATTGCACTCCACCCAGAGAAACACCATCTTCATCGATGACGCCTGCTTGCATACTTTCGATTCCTTCGAATATATGACGGACTGCTCGGGGTATAATTCCCAATTGCTGTTCGATGAGATCTCGATCGAAACCTGTGCCCATTGTGAAAGTTTTGCCAGAGCCAGTTTGGCCATAGGCCAAAACTGTGGCATTGTAACCTTTGAGAGCTCCATCTACTAGTTTTTCTACACAATTTGCATACACTTCAGCCTAGGATAGATAGACAAAATACAGTTTTAAATAAAGAAAAAATAAAGTAAGATGTCATTTACTCACCTGTTGTGAATTTATATCGAAAACATAGTCAAAGGTAAAAGCTTTATCGGTACCCAGAACAACATGGGGTTCTCCCGGTGTGACTGTGGTACAAATCCGACACAAGTCGATTACTTCACGTGGAATTTGCGGTCGAATTCTGAAATAAAGAAAAACAGAATTCGTTTTGTTCAGAATTTGAGTTTGAAAAATTGAATTTCTTTAGGCTTCAAGTGAAGTGTTAATTATTTTCATTGTCTTAAAATAAAATAGGAAATGGAATGAATAAATTCATGCATAATAACCACCATTAAACACTTTAAGCACAGGTAAAAAAAAATCAGATTGAACACAATTACAGGATTTTCCATGTGCCCGGGTAGCTCAGTTGGTAGAGCGTTGGACTTTTAATCCAACGGTCCAGGGTTCAAGTCCCTGCTCGGGCGGCCTACTTTTTTTCGATTTATATTTGTTTAATTTTTCAATTTTAATTATTTTTTGATAAAATAACTAACAAATATGCAGTAAACGTAAATTATATAAAGCAATGACTGTGGGGTATAGCTGATTTTATATATTTAAAGTAACAAAACACTCCTATAAAATTACTATTTTTTTTTGTGATTTGTTTTTTTATTATAATTCATACTCAGCTTGTTCCGTGTTATATAAACAGAGGATACTGGAGTTTTGCCATACTAGGAATAGTACCAAACAAGATTAAATGGTTATTTGAGGCTCCACTTCCTCTCTTCTCGAATGTCTGAGACTGTAATCAAATGAGTAGGCTATCTCAAACTTTTATTTAGTAAATCTGCTTTCTCAAACTGTAAGATAATGTCTGCTATCTTAAACTGTAAAATGAAGACGTCTACTATCTTAGATTGTAATTTATTGGCGTCTGATATCTCACACTGTAATTAAGGGACTTCTGCTATCTCAGACTGTAAATTAAAGACGTTTGCTATTTCAGACTATAATTTAGTGACTTCACTTTATAAAACTCTAAAGTGGCGTCAGACTGTATTTAAGAGACGCCTGCTACCTTAGATTGCAATTTAGTAGCGCCTGCTATTCGAATTGGTAATAAAGTGGCTTCTGCTATTTCAGACTGTAATTTATAGAAGTTTTCTATTTCAGACTGTAATTAAGTGATTCTGCTTTTTTAAACTGCGATTCAAATTTAAAGACACATGTTATATCAGATTAAAATTAAGTGACTATGCTGTCCTGCACTGTAACTTAGTGGCTTTTGCTATCTTATTGTTAGGCTGTAATTTATTGGACACAGCTTTTTCAAACTGTAAAATTACGTCCGTTTTCTGAGACTATAATTTGGAGGCGTCTCCTATCTCAGACTGTAATTTAGTGATGTTAGCTATTTCAGACTGTAATTTAGTGACTTCGATTCATTAAGCTGTAAAATAACGTCAGACTTTATTTTAGAGACGTCTGCTTGTTTGATTGTAATTTAGTGATGCCTGCTATCTCAATTTGTAATAAAGTCGGTTTAGAGAAGTTTGTTATTTCAGACTGTAATTAAGTGATTCTGATTTTTTAAACTGTAAACTGTCCTCGACTGAAATTTAGAGACGTATGCTATCTCAGACTAAAATTAAGTGACTATGCTATCTTGCACTGTAATTTAGTGGCTTTTGCTATCCTAGACTGTAATTTAGTGGACACAGCTTTTTCAAACTGTAAAACTGACGTCTGCTATCTCATGCTAGGCTAAAAATTTAGTGACTCAGACACTAAAGACAAATCACCATGGCCAGTTATAGCGTCGAGCGAAACGTGCAAATGATAGAACTTTATTATCAAAATGGGTATTCATTTGGGGCCACGATGCGCGCGTTGAGCTTATTTAACGGTTCACATGGAAGTCCATCTAAGTCGACTATTCAACGTTTGGTGGCCAAAGTCGAGTGGAACCATATTGAACCATATCATATTCTAAATTCATTGATTGGCCTTTCAAATTAAAAATTCTTTATCGCACACACAACCTGTTTTATTCAAATTTAACATTTACTCGTCCCTATATTTGAAAACCCTTTATGCTTTTCGTTGTCATTTACTATATTAGGTATAACAAACAAGCTACTAAAGTACAGATAACTTTTTATCGCTGATTGCTTTCATAGAATAAATATTTACTTTGTCCTTTATTAAAAAAAAAAAAAATAAAACATTTCGTTAATAAATTTATCACACATTTAAAGAGAAATATAGTCCTTGACCTGTTTTTACTCATAAATTGTTCGAAACAAATTTTCAATTACAATCTGCCACGCCATTAAATCTCATTGCCAACATTTAAAATTAACACACACAACCAAAAAAAAATAATAGGAAAAACCTGCCCACATTTATTACAAAACTGATGTGATGATGCTGTGAATTTTACTTAGGTTTAACAAAATTAAAATGTCAACTTGCAACTCGCCAAACATATACTGACAACAAATTTAAAATTGTGGTCGGCATCCTACTGCCTGCGTATATTTAGTGCACCATCGCACCATACCTTCTACTATACTATAACGATATATAGACCTCCTCCACTTCCGCCACCACGACGACCACCAGTATTGTTGCCACAACAGACATCGCCTTCAATTACTGGAAATATGTTGTATACACATTGGATGTCAAAAGCTGTGCACTTTGACATTCCGGAAATTTTCATGTCACTAGCGTAAACAAGAGTGAATATATCCCGAGCCTACACCTTTTGACCTGGGCCAGATCCAGAATACCTACATACACATTCATATGTGTACACATCATAGGTACGTGAAAAATAAATACGAAACAAAAAATCCTTCAACTTTCTATAGCTCTAGGACCTACGGCTCTGGATCTGGATTCCTGGCGAAGTGAAATGGCTCTCGAAAAACATCATCACATCCAAAACCCACATATATGCCAATTTGTGGGAGCGGAAGCGAAAGGGTCTTTGGCCCAGGTCGTCCTTTCTGTGATGCAACAACGTTTACGTTGTTTAATTTTATTCAATAAAATTCGTTACTCTGGTAGTCTGGTGTAGCCCTGCGGAGGGAGCCACTAAAAAATTCTAATTGAATTAAAATGTCTGTGACATTGTTTTCTCTGTGTATTGGCGCTGGCTGTTTGCCTCCTGAGTCCTGATGATGCTGATGGTGATGCTGTGCTTCTGGTTCTGCTCTTCTCTTGATGATTTCCTCGCTGATGATGTAACTTTATATGGTCAAAGGAATTTTATTGAAGGATTTTTGTTATAAAACCCAAATACAAAATGCATCACCTACGGGTGGACAGGTTGACTTTGTTTATGACACGCTGGAGCTCTTGCACACACGATGTCAATTGTTTCCTCCTTTTTTTTTTGTGACAAACTTGAACAAATTTCGAACGCCATTTGTTTTTTTTTTTGCTTTTGACAGTCGAGGGAGGATTTGTTTACCTTTCACAATGCGGAGCGACGTTAAACATTCAATAAAAAAAAGAAATTTTTCCGTTATTTTTTTGTTGTTGTTTTTGATGAATGAATTCTTTTGAATGACAAAAGCTTTTTGTAATAGCTAAGCCCTTTGAAAAATAAAAGAAAAAAAATAATCAAAAAAAAAAAATTGGAGATGCCGGGGATCGAACCCGGGGCCTTTCACATGCAAAGCGAACGCTCTACCACTGAGCTACATCCCCACGATGAAAATTGGTTGTCAAAGTGTTTACAACAGTCAATGAAACAGGCCTTAACTTTGCTGCAAAAAATTAGGTAAACTGAACGAAAGAATTTAACGCACAGCACTTTTTCAGAAAAAAAAAAATGATCTAAAACAGTCAAATACTAAAAGTATGTAACAAACTAATCGACTAACTAGAGAAGTAATGTTATTGAATTTACTACAGAATTTCACATACGTGCGGTGCGCCTAAAGAACTAAACTCTGATTTCGAATACATAATGTAGTAGTCAATCAATCTACACATACGACGGTAACTAAAGCCTCCTTGCCACATAAAAGTCTGCCATCTCTATTTGGTTCTACTTTTAAAATTTTGGCATAATTACTATTAAATACAATAAATTAAACAAAGACAAATGTTCAAGTTTGTCACAAAATTTTTATTTTCCTTGTTTTTTAATCTTAATATTGATTCTTAATCTTAATATTATTGATCTTAATCTTAATAATATATATTATAAATGTGAAAATGCCTTTGTCTATTTGTTCCAATACATATACCGTCTAAAATACTACACCAATTTTCACGAAACTTGGTGAAAAGATTCCTTGGATCATGAAAATGAACATAGGCTACTTCTTTTTTTTTTGTTGATATTTGTAGGGTGAAACGGGGTAAAAATAAAAAAATATTCCGATTTAAGAATTTCTTTTTTGTTTGAAAGGCAGTTTTTAGGGGTAGCTTTAGGGATATTCTTTTTCAAAATTGTTATTTATATTTTTATTCTTCTTCAAATTTGTTATTTGTGGGGTAAATTGGGATAAAAATGAAAAAATTGTCTGAATTAAGAGATATTTTTTTTTTTGTTAAAGGTTAAAGGTTATCTTAAGCAATGGCTTACGAGAAATTTGTTTTGGTGTTTGTAAGGTCATTTTTAGTAGATGGCTTTAGGGTTTTATTTCAAAACTGTTCTACTTATAGGGTGAAATGGGGTAAAAACGTATGTTTATATCAAAGGTTTTTCTAGGGGATAGCTTTAGGAAACTTGTTTTCAAAAAATTGATATTTATAAGCAGAAGTGGAGTAAAAACTCTGTTTGTTTATGAAAGGTTATTTTTAGAGAAGTTGATACTTATAGAGTGAAATGGGGTAAACATAAAAAGTTGTTTTTAATTACAAACAATTTTTCTGTGTTGGGAAAGTAACAAAGGTTGGACTTAGACCATATTTTTAAAAAAAAATTTGTGATTCATAACGTGAAGAGGGTTAAAACCCAGAAAGTAGTATTCGATTATACAAAAAGTAGTTTAAATATTTATTTATATCTTTTTTTTGAATTCGTATGCTGGGCGGGCCCAGCTAGTACCTATACATACAAATTTAAATGTTAAATGATTAAATTTAAAGTCTCCGAAAGTTCTTAACTGAATGCTTTGTAATTTTAACAATAGTTTGCATTAGAATGCACGCGTGTTTAATTTACCGACTTTTTGTAAAACGCGCCATCTGTTGGCCGTAAAAGCAATCTCAGTGACGAAGAGCAATTCTTAAGCAACATTTTTCAGTTTTGTTATAAAAATACAGAGGAAACATTTCTGATTTAAAATTAAGCTATTCATATAGGGTGAAGTGGGAAAAACACAAAAGATCCAATTTCAAAAATACTTTTTGTGTGAAAAGTAATAGGTATTTGAGGATGTGGACTTCGGGATGTGGCTTTTTTATTTTTCTAAATAGCATACAATTGGCACGACCCAAAAGAAGGGCAAAAACGTTTCCAGGCTTCGCTGTATAGTAAGCTGCATATTAAGCGGCCGGGTAACAGCTATTTAAAATACAGAAGGTTGTAAACATTAAAGAAAGAGAAATAAATGTAAAATGACATGAAAAATAACTTAACGGTACTTTTTCAATATTCTTTTTATGAATTTTAATTCATTATAGAATACTTACCTATTTAAAAACAAAAGAAGAAAAATATTGCTTAGTAAATTTACCAAAGCGCTTAACGCTATATTATCGAAAGAAATATGCTTGTTTCTATTCAAATGGCACGGAGTGTACTTTCGAGATCTTAGCCGTGGTTTTTTGCAAGCCCAGGGGAAAAAAACAACGTCGGGCTAAGAAATTTACATGCTAAATGCACCAAGAACTGATCCCCTTCGGGCTTAGCTATAAGCGCAGAGAATTACTGCCTTTTTACCTTAGTCAGCGTTGATAGCAATGAGACAACGGCCAATTAATTGACTGAACAATTTTATCAAGGGGATGTAGCTCAGTGGTAGAGCGTTCGCTTCTCCATCTCAACTACCAGGTTGTAACATGGGATAGATTAAAGAGGCGCAGCGACATGCTTCAATGCATGCGCTGCCAAAGGTTCGGCCATGCTGCAGCAAACTGCGAAATGCAGTCACGCTGCGTCAAGTGTGGTGAGAACCACAAAGTAGAAGAGTGCAAGCTCGGACAGGAACGGGTCGAAGATAGGACCCAGCTTAGATGTGCACTTTGCCGAGGCGAAGGGCACCCCGCAAATTATCGGGGATGTCCGGCGTTCCAGCAAATCAAACAAAACAAAGCGGCTAGGCAGACAGAGGTAGAGAAACGCCCTTCAGTGCGTCCTCCTACAGTAACGCCCGTCAACCCCCAAATTTCCTACGCCCAAATGGCTTCAGGAAGGGGGAGTACGGTACAGCCTGCGCTAAAGGTAGCCCAACCGGCCCTCGTGCCTAGGGCACCGGACGCACAGGCCGAAATTAGAGGCATGTTGCTGGCCATTCAAGGCCAGTTAACAGGTCTCCAAAACCAGATCAGGGAGCAGGCGACAAGGGTGGACTATCTCTACTCTGTTTTGCCTAGCTTAACGCAACTTAGAGGTTAAGGGCGCGCTGCCGGAGAGGCCCTTTAAGATCCTTGCTGTGAATGTAAATTCACTGATTAGGACCGAACGTAGAGCTAATCTTTTCCAATTGTTGAAAGACCAAAGTCCAGATGTGTTTATGGCTAGCGAAACTAAGCTAAACCAGAAACATAAATTGACTAATAGCAAATACAATATCGTTAGAAGAGATCGGCCCAACTCCACTCAAGGGGGTGGTGTCGCAATCTTCATACGAAAAGGCATTGATCATAAAGTAATATATAATAGTGATGTGCGCAGATTTCGGTTGCTAGAAGCTTGCGTCATATGCATTTCTCTCCAACAGGGGAAGCGAATGTATGTGATCTCGGCTTACACACCGGAATCACCTCAGCCAACTAATTTTATAACAGAGCTCGAAAAACTTTTCGATTGTCTTCGATTGAACTTGGAAGATAACTACTATCTGATGGCCGGTGATTTGAATGCCAAACACACAGATTGGGGAAATCAAATACAAAATCCTAGAGGTAGTCATCTGTATAATTGGATGAGTCAATTCAGCGTTGAGTATGGGGTTGACCTGCTGGCTACAGATAGGCCATCGTTTCCAAGAAGCGGTGCCTTTCTGGATCTATTGCTGATAGACTCAAGACTGACAATTACTGACACTGTGGGTCAACAACGAAGGAACTGTTTACGGACCATCGAGTACGACAGTGATCACTGCGGACTCGCTGCCGTAATACAGCTGCCGAACGAGCTGGTGGAGCTGGAGGAGTATGTACCGGTGCATACTTACAATTACAGTAAGATGCGCTGGCCACGCTTCACCAACGCCATAGCAAGCGAAATTCATTCGCATAATATATCCCCACCAAACGACAGGAACCTTACAAATACTGAAATCGACCACTACTTAGAACAAATGAACGAGACAATCCAACGAACAATGGAAAGAACAATACCGAAATACAAAGAACGTGACGCAACCGACATGTACCGTAACGCGACCATTGACGCACTACACAGACAAAAAAGCGGACTTCTGACAAGACTAAAACGCTTGTACCGACGGTTTACTGACCCACATGATCTGGAGATTAGGACACTGAAGTCGTCTATCAAAAACATCAACCAATTGATCAAGGAGAACTATCGGTTGTCCATTAATTTGTATTGGGACAACAAAATTCGGGCCGTTAATTCTAGCGACCCGAGTATGTTTCCACAAATTAACAAGATATTTAGAAGAAACGATCAAAACGAACTTCCGTGTCTTAAGCTCCAGAGGACGACAGAGAACAGAGACGTACTTCTGACAGCAGGCATAGATCCAGAGGAAGCCGTCTTGGACGATGACCTCTTTATCATCGAAGATCCTCGTGAGAAAGTGGAGGCTGTGGGGGCTGCTTTCCAGCAAGTGTACAAGGTTAATGCAAGCATTCGCCCGAACCTTGACCTGGAAAACAGGGCCCTGCTTCACCACTTCTACCTTCGTAATGATATTACGCAATGGCGATCGGAGAATCCCGGTTTTACTGGGTTCAATGAAGAACACTTGGCAAACGCCATCATCGCCGAGCGAAACGGGCCAAGTTCCCTGTTAATTTCGAAGGTCGAGCTCCAACTCATCTTCGACTCACTAAAGAAAAAGAAGTCAGCAGGAGTCGATGGTATATCCAACGTTGTACTACGACATCTACCTCGGGAAGCAGTAGACATTTACACCACACTGTTTAACAACGCTCTGAATAATGCATATTATCCAGTGCGGTGGAAGACAGCCGTGGTACATCCTCTCCCGAAAAAGGGAAAGGACAACTCCAATCCGGCGAATCTCCGGTCGATAAGTCTTCTTCCGAGTATCAGCAAGGTATTCGAAAAAGTTATCAATAGAGCTCTGTTTAAGTGGGCAGAGGACAACAATATCATACCGGAAAATCAGTTCGGATTTAAGGCGAGACATGACACCATTCATGCCGCGTCTAAGCTCGTTTCTGATATACAATGGAACAAATCCAAAAAGCAGTGTACGGGTGCCTGTCTGGTTGATTTGGAGAAGGCTTTCGACACCGTATGGCTAGAAGGTCTTTATCTGAAGCTGACCAGGCTTGGCATAAGTAAACCGCTATTGTATATGCTTTATGACATGCTCAATGGTAGAAAGTTTGTTGTCAAAAGTGGCAATGTAACTTCTACCGCAACATTCAATATTAAAAATGGTCTTCAACAGGGAGCGGTAAACTCGCCGATTCTATTCAGTATTTACACCAGCGATCTGATAGGTAGTTTAACTCAGGCAATTGCGTATGCCGATGATCTAATTGCGTACAGAACAGCCCCAAAAGTTGAGGTCATCAGAATTCTTTTGCAGCGTGACTTCGACAAGATTCAGCGATATTGCGATGACTGGAAGTTGAAAATCAACTTTCAGAAATCAGAAACTATTCTGTTTAGGACTCCGTTGTGTGGAGCCTCAAGGGATACAAGAAAGAACTGGCGCAAGCTAGTGATCGTGGGGCCAAATGGACATCCACTGGCGAGTAAAAGTGTAGTAAAGTACCTTGGCATCTGGTTGGATCAGTATTTGTATTTCGACAGACATATAAGTGCTGCTCTGACCAGGGCTAGGGGAGCTTTTGCCCTGACGAAACGGTTGTTTTATAGCAGCCGGCTTGACACCAGGGTGAAGGTGATTTGCTACATGGCCCTCATCCGGCCGATGATTGCCTATGGATGCCCGGTTTGGTTCAACGTTGCCCCATCTCAAATGGAAAAGATTCGGGTGTTTGAGAGGCAGTGCCTTAGACGCTGCCTTGGATTACACAGAACACCAGAGTCGGAGTACACACGATATTATTCCAACCAGGTTCTCTACAACGGGGCCAACATAAACAGAATAGATAATTTTTTGTTTAAGCTGATTCGGGGTCACATTGCAAGAGCGATGTCCTCGACAAACAGCCTTATTTTTGGGGCCTTTTACCCCAACAACGAATACTATGAGAGTGTGCGCTTAAGCGGCTTTATTCCGCCCGATGCATTCCTCTATTTAGACAGTCGAGGGCTGATACAGGATAGAGAGGCGGTTCCGCTAATCTACCACGTCGGCCGTAGAACTGTAGATAGGCGACTCCTTTACAACCGAGACGTCCTCGCACAAGGCGGAGCAGAGCGCCTTCGGTTCAGTAGGACTGTGTCCGATCGGGACCGAAAAGATAGGGTAAAGCAGGAGAACCAGTTCTGGTGGCTGAAAATTGAAAATGGAAACATTGATATTTAAAGTTGACTAAGCTTTCTTGTCCTGGCCGACTTACATAGGTTTAGGTGTATTAGTTTTAAGTAGGGACAGTCAGGGTGGCACAAAAAAAAAAAAAAAAAAAAAAAAAAAAAAAAAAAAAAAAAAACAAACAAAAAAAAAAATATAAAAAACAAAAACCTTACAAAAAAATAACAAAACCAAAATCAAAATGCTTGCTGTGGCTGTTCTAGTTTTTAAGTAGTCTTAAGTAGTTCTAAGTAGTTTAAGTAGCTTTAAGTAGTTTTAATTAGTTTTACAATAGTTTTATGTAGTTTGTAAGTTTTATATAAAAAATAAAAATGATAAGACACCAAGTTTTTTTTAAAGTCTTCTTGGTAAAAAATAAAACCTAGATGAATTTTAGTATTAATATAGTTTTAAGGCCGAAAGGCATTATCTAATTAAATATAGTTTAACTTAGAGCGTCCGCATGGGGCCAGTAAGTTAGTTGTAAGTTATTGATAAGTAGGCTAGTTTTTATGAATTTTTGTCTAGCTTTAAGATAGTTATAAGATTAATGGAAAATAAAAATGAATTTAAAAAAAAAAAAAAAAAAAAAAGCGTTCGCTTTGCATGTGAAAGGCCCCGGGTTCGATCCCCGGCATCTCCAGTTACTTTTATTTCTTGACAATTCGATGTAAAAAGTGTTACTTCTTGTAATGGGTCTTTTTTTAGACGTGGGGTTTTCAATCTGGGAATACATTTTTCGGAGTTGGTCTTTTTGACAGCTGTCACTTGATTTATGCTCAGTTTGGTTTGTCATTCCATAATGAATAGACTTACGTTGTTCAGACAACGTTTCCAAATCGTGCAAATTTATTACCAAAATAATGGTTCGGTTCCCGCGACGCATCGCTCGCTGCGTCCAATATTCGATGAAGCTCATTTTTGGTTGAATGGGTACGTTAATAGGCAAAATTGTCGTACTTGGAGTGATCATAATCTACAAGCCATTGTTGAGACGCCGTTACATCCTCAAAAAGTCACTGTTTGGTGTGCTCTATGGGCAGAGAGATTCATTGGTTCATATTTCTTCAAAAATGAAGCCGGCCATACAGTCAATAGGGAACGCTATAGAGTCATGATTAATGACTTTTTCGTGCCTGAATTGGAGGATGTTGATGTGGACGACCTTTGGTTCCAACGAGACGACGCTACATGTCATACAGCCAACGAAACTATCAATTTGTTGAAGGAAACTTTTGGTGAGCGCATTATCTCGCGTCGTGGGCCTGTGACGTGGCCTCCAATATCGTGCGATTTAACACCGCTGGAATATTTTTTGTGGGGTTATGTGAAGTACTTGTCTACGCAGATAAGCCCGAGACGATTGACGCCTTGGAGGAGAATATTCGGCGCGTTATTGCTGACATACGGCCTCAATTGCTGCAAACAGTGGTCGAAAATTGGGCCTCTCGGCTGGAACTTATTCGAGCCAGCCGCGGCGGCCACTTGCCCGAAATCATTTTTAAAACATATTGCAAAACCTCTTGGCCATACCATTAAATTATATGCATTTTATTTCTTCTTCAAAATCACACGTCTAAAAAAAACACCCTTTACAAGAAATCCAAAAACGAAAAACTGACATGATGATTTCATACAAAAAAAAATATTAAGCTTCAATTTCGAGGGGTTTATTCTGATGAGGTTGGATATAACTTTAGAACAAGATTAGAGGAATGTCAATATATAATAGCAATTTATAATGAGCTTCGCCCGACTTGAAAAAACTCTAGGCGCCACAAGTATGACCAACGGCGCGCGGAAGGCCCTAGCCCAGTGAGGATTGGTTTTAGAATCAATTAAAGAAAGGGCGTGTATCCTGCAAAGTAAGTTATCAAATTACAGTTTGTTTCTACCCGGGCGCCATTTAATTGTTGTTTGTATAGTTTCATACAAAACAAACTTATGTTAGGTTCAATTTTTAGGCCTTTTTTGCGTTTGGCTAAAACTTACGAGTGAATTTAAAATAAACCGAAAAAACAAGATTTTAAACTTCAAAGAGGCGATTAAATAAATTTATCATTGAAAAATCAGCTCTTAGACTGGTATTCATATTCACCCGGGCGCCATTTACTTGTTTGTAATTTGATTTTCAATTACATTGTAATTATTTATAAAAAAAAACAATTCGTTGCAACAAAAAATAAATATTACATAGCTCTGTTTGCTTACTTCCCAAAACTGTCAATTTCTACCAATTTAAGTCCAAAGTTATGTCAAAGTTTATATAACTAGGAGAGCAGCAAAGTTAAAGAATTGCTCAATTCAAAACATGAAGAAACTGATGTTTGGAAACTTTGCCCTATCTTTTTATGCAATAACTACTAACTACAGAGAACTAGGCCTAAAATAATAAATGTTCAAAATTGCTCACTACTCGCACTTTTTTTGCGACCAATCAAAATGGAAATTAACTGATTTAAAAGAAATAGGAGCAAAGGGGAAAGAACTGGAGGTTCGCCAAATAAAAAAAAGTCGAGCCTGTTACAAAGGATTGTAATATCACAAACCCTCCATTCCTGCGTTAAAAGTTCCAATTTGAAGGGCAATTTTTCAAAAGAGGATTTTGTTTGTTTAAACTAAAACCCCAATTTTGGTTGTCTTTTTAAGAGATTAGGTTAACTGCGCTTCTATATACTTAGCTACCTTGAACCAACATCTTAAACTTAAAACCCACATCTCAAATGTCTCTTCACATCTACCCGGGCGCCAGTTAGCTTCAAGCCATATGCCTGCACATGTACACCTGGATAACTTGTTCAGTTTTAAAAAAAAAAACACAAAACACTCCTCTATAGCCAACTGAAGCGAATCGTTTGCCTCTTCATGTCGGCATCCTCACATTGACGACTTCAATCTAACAAAAGTCTTAATCAATTCACACAGTTCCGTCTGAATAAACATTATTAAATTTATACTTTTAAGACTGAATACAATTTTTTGTTCTTGCATAATTATAAAACGTCATATTCTAGCTGATTTATTGCGGCTTACTGCAACAACAAAAAAAAAACAAACGAAATAAGACACATTCCGAGAAGAAGGCAGTATAAAATAAAAATTAAAAAAAAAACGCCATAATTATGTAAAACGTGCTGCACAATGTGTGAAGAGCACACGGTGGTGCATTAACATGCTCCTGACCCAACACCGGCACCGGCACCGGTTGGCAAGCCAGAATACCGACTTTGAAGCAACCAACAACCATAGAATAAACACACCAGAATGTAGTAGGTATCTGCTTACATATTTCAACACAAAACTACAACAACAACAAGAAACAAGGTAGTCAATAAACATCATCAATTCGCTTGTGCATCAAAATTGAAAATGAAAATTGACACAGCATGACCGACAATGACAAACGCAAACGACACCAACGACAATGATGACAGCGACGAACGTTGACAAGTAAGTACATTTTTACATCCATCAACAGAAGAAAACAAAAAATAACTAAAGACAGTGCAACAACTGCAACATGAATAGCTTTTCCAAAAAAAAAAAAAAAACTTAAACAAATAATCATTTTGTCATACTAGCATGTTGTTACACAAAATTTAGTTTAACATTAATTTGTTAAGTTTTTCTTTTGTTTTTTTTTTTTTGTCTTCATGTTTTGGTTTTATGGCTTGGTTTTATGTAAACATAAACACAATTGTTTTTTTTTTTTTTTTTTTTGAGAAACAAACGAGAGTGGATTGCTAATTTTTCTGCACCATACAACAACCCATTAATACAGAGTTGCCGTTGAACACTTTTGAAATATCAAGTTTTTTTAAAATAAAATGCACGACTGGATTGCACGAATTTGCTCTTGTGGTACAAAACTATGAAGTGGCTAAAAGTTGTTAGTTTATATGGTAATGGTTCAATAACATTGTGACATATCGTTGGAAAGTAAGAAAAAAAACGGCAAAAATAATCAAAAAATGTTTTTTTTTCTTAGATTTTTGTTTGTATTTAAAAAAAAACTAATTTTAACACTTTTTAAATGCAATGTTATTGATATTACTTAAAAGTAACAGATTCCAAATTTGTCACAAAATCAGTCCAGCCATTAACAAGATATAGAGCAATAACTAAAAATTAAGGAAATTTTCTCCAAAAAAAAAAAACTTCAAATCCCTGTTTTCTTAGTTCGATTTTGTTGGTGAAAACCTGAAGCACAGTTTTATTGTAATCACTAAAAACATTATAAGCACGAAGTTTCACTAAAAAAAACTAAATCCATGACTAAAACCAATTAAATTCATCATTCACACAATGGTAACCCTGGATCTCCTGATGGAACACCACATACACTATATTATATAAACGTTAAATTGACAGAACGCGCAATAATGAAGCTGACGTGAGGTTGCACCTTAAACAGTCAATCGGTTGTGATTGATTTATGTGTTTACTTTTCGAGATTACAACGCCGGACATATTTTAAGTCGATTTCAAGTCATTCACAACTCTCCATCCATCCAGTAACAAAATTTTGTTTTGAGATAAATAAGTTTTTAATATAGCAGCACGAGGGATTAGTGGTCCATTAAGCGGCCTTGAGAAATGAATAATAGAGTGTTTTTGGTGGAATATATTATTTATGCACTTATTTTTATCTGCAGCTTTAAATTCTTTAGAAGCTTTGTTCGATTTTAATTTAGCTGATGGAAGTTCTCTTTGTGTTCTGATTTATTAGATACATACATTGGAATTTCATAAGTCATAACGCATGCTCCAAGCATTGACAGATTGTTTTGCGAGGAATTAGAATGCATACCTTGTACTCACAATGACGCGACGTGCTGAGCGATATCATATAGATATAATATTTTGGCAATCATTTGCAGGGTTAGGCAGTAAACACAATAAATGAACAAAATGACAAAAGCAAATGAACGTGTTCGAAAGTACGCTGTCAGAACCCCTCCTCCTTGACTCGAACGTAGAAGTCAGAAGAACTTTTGATTTAATTACCCCCCCCACCCCCATTTTCCTTCATTCATAAAAAACAATTTATTTCGATTCGTTTTGGTTTGAGAGAATAAGTGTGTAGACAAGTAAAATGTTCAGTTAACAATCCTAAACATTTCTAGTCTTAGGTCAAACTCTCTGTAAGTTTTTAGTTATTTGGGCTCCAAACATGGAAACACTGAGTTTTGGTAACTTTTTTGGACACGTACTACAAAATTTTGTCTCTTAACATGACGAGTCGTATTTGTAAAATATTTGACAGGTTGAAAATTGTCTGAATATTTCGAAATATGCTTTATAAAATTAAATAAAATGTCACATTAGTCAAGGTTTAGACAAGCGATTCAGTTGTCTAACATCAGATAGTACTTTTTATTCACTTAAAACAAACATTTGCTTCTATTTATTCTTTTGATAGTTTACTGAATGTTTAATTAGTTATTGAAGATTTCCAGTCGTATTTATAAACCTTGTCTAACTTTTGACAGCCGTCTAAGTTATAAATAAACATCTCTTATTGTTGTCTTAAACTTATCTTATTATAGAAGCCGATTGTACAAACGTGGTTTAAATTTGATCCGAGCAGTTTTAACTCACCGTGTAATCGACTAAAGTTAAATTTTTCAGTGCAAGATTAAAGTTTAAACCCGGGTTAACTCATCAGGATTAACTGAACAGATGCTTTTGAAGTGTTAACCAACGAGTTTGTTTTGTAGTTCCACGTGCATTCTCCACCGAAAAACTACTTCTTTATTTAACTGTGGGTTAATTTACTTCTAGAGCTAGCTAGCCCAGGTTTAACTCACTAACTGAAAAACTGGGCTTAATTATTTGAAGTTTATTGAAAGATAGCACAATTTGTGGAATCTATTTTAGGTAAGTTTATAAAAGGTATGTTTGCATCAAAATTTAAGAACTAGCTTCCATACACACTGATTTCGGCGGATTATCTGAGGTTTAAAGATGGTTCAACCCATCTATTATCACATTATTGCATCTTGAATCTAATTAATCCACCTAAATTGGTGAGATTAAATCGCTGAACCACAGATCAATATTCGAACCACTTTGGTACAATAAGATAAGATTTAATCAACAATTAAACATGTTTATTTATAACTTGAACAGCTGTCTAAAGTTAGACAAGGTTTATAAATATGACTGAAAATCATATTTATAGAATTTCAAGCTGAATATTTCTGGTATTATTATTTTTCTCATCTACCAATCGAAGAACTAAAGAATTGAATTAAATTGTCTTTTCTGAAAGGCGCGAAATGGGGGAGCCAATTAACAAATTTGCTATGTGTACTTTAGACATTGAGGCACCATACAAATTTATGTTTGACTTTACTACTAAGCTTTTTTTCAAGCTCAAAAAATAATGTGTATGTAAAATCAAAATGTAATTACCCGCCTGTGCACTTAGCTAATATTAAATCACATTTAGTGATGATTTATTAACTAATAAAGATAGAGATGGTTTTTATTGTTATTTGGACGTAGATGTTAACACACTTTTAATGGCAATAAACTGTTATAAATTGGCATTTCTCTGCAACTCTATTACCTACTAACATCAATTTTTTGTAAAAAAAAAAACAAAAAACATGGAATTTAATGCATAAATATTTTGATAAATGTCTAAGTAAACATTTCTTCAAATTAATTAAAAATTCAATAAAATACTCCTTAAAATAGATTTTTGCTAAAAAAAAAAAGACAGTCCTGAAGGCAATTTCAATACTACAACATTATATTTGCCTTATATGCAGACAAAATAAAAACAAATATAATTTTATCCGAATTACGTATTATGGTTAGGTAATAAATAATATTTAAAAGTAAATTACCCAATCTCATCCTTAGGGCGAAGTAATTCGGATTAAAAAAAAATGCATTTAAACATTTATATACGAATATTCTCACACATTAAATAAAATTAAAATAATATCATTAAAAATATAATTACATAAATAAAAAAAAAAATATGTCAATAAAAAAAAGCCAAAGGAGTTGATACAATTTATTTACTTTTTTTTAATAAATAAATTGTATATTCAGCAGAATGTTTTACGTTACGCACGTTAATCGAAGAAAACAAGAGCCAAATCGATGATAATATTAAAAAAAAAAAAAAAAAAAATTCAGCCGCATACAACCGTTCACTGTCCTCGTCCTGTTTCCTGTGGCGGCTCGTGCGTAATGTAAATTACTTCCGACCGTTTGCAGTTAATGCATTTTTTTTCAGTCACATTTTTTTACTTGTTTGCCATGATGGGTAAATTATATTAATGTTTTTATTTTATTTTATTTTATTTTTTTACGCCATAAGGTGGTATGAAATTGCTTCGAACTTCGATCCTTCATTCATGAAGGAACAACAACAACATACTGACATCGAGGGTTGAGGCAATTAAAATCCCTTACACCAGGGATGGTATTCATTGTTTTGTGTACCATTTCACCTGAGATTTAATAAGGTTCTATCTGATGTAAGGACAAGTTAACTATAAGAAGATTTTAATAAAAAGAGACACAATATATTATGATGGAGAGGATGAAAAAAGTTGATTTTCTGTCTTAAGCCTTAATGATTGAATTTTACTAGGAATTGTTTTAGATACATATTTATAAATATAAATTTCCCAAAAAAATAGTCGCATTTTAGAAAATATTTTCTGACAAGACCTTTTAATTTTCATAATGAAAAGGTCTTCAAAATAACGCTGCTGATGAACTTCTAATTGTTTCTGTAGTCTCGAAAAAGAGAACGAAAATAATTTATGAAGAATTTCACCAACAGAAAAAATATTCATAAAAAGCCATGTTTGCCGTTTCCATTCCGGAATTTCTGATTTTTTTTTTTTTTTTCACTCACGAGCTGCTCGTGAGTGTGGAATTGCGAATGAATATTTCATTCATTCGCAATTGCACACTCATGAGCAACTCACGATTTATTAGCTGTGAGCATTTTTTGGTCTATCTTACGAGTGCTCGATTTATAAAACCTCACGCCATTGTGATTTGATTTTTAAAACGAAATATTCCCTCATGAGCTGCTCGTGCAATTCCGAATAAGCATTTATAAAATTCTCTCGCTCACGAGCTACTAGGTATGAGCATTTTTATTTTTGCTCATGCTCACGAGTGATCGATTTATAGAAGCTTACGCCATGAGCACTTTCATAATGCTCGATACTGAAACTGCTCAACTCGGCGTAAGCGCCGTGAGAGCAAGTTGATTTATTGCTCGTGAGCAATTAAAATTTTAGAATGATAAGACGTACAATATTTCTATTTTTTATTAAATTCTAATTTCCTCGTTTTGAATTAATAAAAATTTCGATTTTTCCATCAAATCGTAAAGTGAAAACAGTCCATGTGGTTGCCATAAGAAGTCTATAACTTGAGAACTTGAGTTCTAATGGTCGGAAATTCAAAATTAATGTCTATAAATGATGGTTAAATGTCAGGGCCCTCATCACGTAAAACGAGAACTATCGGACAATATCGTTATCAAGATAGCTATCTTTATTTTTATATACAGATACGATAGAGATAGCAATGTTGGAAATGTTTAACGTGATGAGGGCCCAGGCTACAACTATGTGTACAAATAATACGGGTTGCTAAAAAAAAAAAATTTCAAATTAAATTGATTTTATTATTATTTATTATACTATTCATACTAGAATGTCAGTTTTTTAGACTTGACCATTCTTTATTCCGTCAATTTCATTGAATTTTTGAACAACAACAACAACTTAAATTTGATTTGATTTGATTGATATTCGTTTTTTTTTTTAGATGTGAACATTTGATGAAAAAATTCAATATTTTACAAAAATAATACTCCACAAATGTTATTGCCCAAACCCTCGTCTACAAAAATATCAGTGGTCAGGTCATATATGGCGATATAAAAGTCGTTCACTTTTTCGTTTACAATTTTCCTTTTTTTTTTAAATCTCGCGTATTAATCCTTGGGCAATGCATAAGTTGCTATATTTAATCTTCCAATACGCTCCAATGGCCCTGATGATGATAATGATGATGATGGTGGTGTTGTTCGCGCGCTATTTATACTTTAATGTTTAATTTAACGAGATCCTTCTCAATGAGATGGAGCCGTAATGTCGTCCTTCTCATAGCCCCATCCAGGGTCTTGTACGAAGAATGCGTTGTTTGCATATTTTTGTTGCTGGACAAAAAATTTTATAGATATTTTTGTCAACAAAATTAACTATATACTACCTACAATATATAAGTATAAAAAAATGAGAAAATTTCTGAACGCGGATGTTTGTAATTGCGATTAACGGTTTTTAATTTTCTGCCTGTGCAGAGATTAAATATAAATTTATTGATTTTGATAAAAAAAAAATATTCTTGTTCAATTTAATTTAATTTTTTTTTTTCAATTCTTGTTGGTATGTTTTTACACGAATTATGGCAGACGACTGTTTCTGCTGTCTTGAATGGATTACAAGGCAATAGTCACTAGGTAGGTAGGTAAGTATGTATACAGTTATGTTAAAATTAATGAATAAATTTCAATATATATCCCGCTGCGTTAATGCCCTTTTTCTGCAACACCAAACATTATTTATTATTTGAATCTGCATGTGGCGCAATGTAAATAAAACACAAGAAACTGTAAAAACCAATTGAAGTGGTAATGGCTTTTGATTGGCCAATTGTTTAAATTGTTTAAATTGAATTTCGGTAGAAGACTGTTTGAGAGCAGTCGCAAATTGTATACTTTACAACTGGACCTAACCTCTGTGTCTAAATTTACGATACTTCTTGAGAAATGCTTATTACATCAAAACAAAGCTCTACACCAAAATTCAGATGTCGAAATTTTTTTTTTTTAATTTTGCCTTTTCCATTCTCATTTTACCTTGAAATTGAAAATGAATAAGCTTAACTATCGTAAACCTAACAAATATTTTCCGCCATTTTTTTTTTGATTTCGGTAAAAACAAATTCAGTTCGGAAAGCTGAACTATCTTGTGGTTAAGATAAATACTCTTTATTTCTCGCAGTAGCCGTATGTCCACAAGGCATCAAAAGTTTAAATTTTAAACCAATTAAAATAAGTTCCATACAAAACTGAAACTTTGGACCATATACCCTTCGGGAGTGTAAAACTTTAAGGCCAATAAATACTTTTTTCGTTTTTATTCTATGCAAATTCATATTTTTAGGGTGTGAGTATCCAAGGATAAGAACAGCAAGGGTATCCATAAGTTTAACAACAAATTAAAGGTCTAAGTAAGTTTTTGTTATCTGTTATACTGAATAATACAGCCCACGAAAAAAATATGTGTGTTTTATCTTGAAACAACGAAAAAAAATTACAATAAATATAAGAATCTTCCCGCACACCCTAACTTATACTCGTTCTTTATTGCAACGGAAAGCTATAACCATTATATAATTTTTTTCTTTTGCTCTGGAAAATAAGATAGTTACTTTGCCAACACCACCAGTCTACCACCACTCTATCATTTCCACGAATTGATAATCTTGATTTTCTTAGATGCGGTCGGTGGGGGAAATTAACATTTTTCTTTTAAATGGGGTTGATTTCAGAAACGGAGATTCAAATTCATATTTTTTTTGTATCTTCATCATCAAAGATAATCGCGTTTTGGCAAATATACCTTACCTTAACATAACTTAAGGGAAATTAAAAACCATTGTTTTTTTTATTTTAGAGGAAAAGTCATTTACATTTTGAAAATAGAAAAAAGCCTTCCTACAAATTGTTTAAGCTTATAGGTACTTGTTTGTACTCAACACATATACATAGATAAGGGGAGGATTAATTTTTAGTAGATTTTAATTTTTTTTTTAAGGGTAAAAATCTCAAAAGGTACATGGAATGGAGTATTCATTAGCACCTGTAAAGCTGTGGTAGTAAAAATTATTATTATAACAAAAACAGCGACGGAGGTTCTTAAATTTAATCGAACTGATTTTGTCCTTAACTAGGTATTCTTAAGTATCAGAAGCCGGTTTTTGCTTAGCTTATATGTTAGGACGAGATTAGAGACGAGTCACTTTATAACAGCTTATCGCAATTAAAAGTAGAACAAAACTAGAGAACGAGACTAGAAAAAAAATACAACAGTTATAACAATTTATCGCTTTTGAAAGAGGCGTGAGTTAAGGCCCTTCGCGCGACTTGAAAAAAAAATCTGGCCTGGGCCTGCGGGGCCGCATAAACATTAGAGGAGAGCGGGTACGAAAGTAACATTTTTTGACATTTCGTGCCATAATTTGATAACCAATAAACATATCAAAATGAAACATAGTGCATATTAATGAATGAACATTTAGCTACCGTTAAATACTAATTTTCTTTGATTTAAATGTATGACTTGAAAAGGAAGGCAAGTTCAAATGTTACAATCGTCCTTTTCGGTGTGTCGATTGTAACACGCTGAAAGGTCTATTTCTATTGTAACACCACATTAATGTATGAATAAAAAATAAAAAATGGTGCCTAGCCTTAGAAGTTAATTCTAAACCAATACCATAAATTACTTATGTATGATTTTAAAATAAATTAATGCCAATAAAAAGGCATTCTAATTCAGTGGTGATAATAAATGGTAGTCTTGTATAACATTATGTATTTCTAATTTATTTAAAAAAAAAAAAAAACTATTCTAATATCTTTTTCCAGCTTTTGAATAAACAATGTCAACAAACACTGTGTGTGGACGGTTGTTACACAAATAATTATGGATTAATTTGTGCTCGTATTATGTTACAAACGTCCACACAAAAATTGTTACAAGAGCCCACCCCTCGCTTTTTTATATTAAAAATCATATTCGTAAAAATATTTACTCTATTCGATTCTAGAAAATTATTGGAGCAAGGTAAAGTCACATCCATTCAATGAATTGTTTATTTTTTCAAGAAAAATTCTGAAAAAAACTCAAGACCAAAAACATAACGTTTTTAAAATTCTTGGCTTTTGTTGGTACATTCGACTGTACTGACTTTTGGATTTTTGTGGGTGTATTCAGGACCTAATTGCAAAGAACTGTGCATTAAAAAATGAACGCAGAAAGTTCTAGTTTTTCGTAAAAATTGAATATTACAACCAACCCACCGTTACACTCTCCACTACTTTTATAAAAAAAAAAAAAAAAAAAAAAAACTATTATAAATTGGCATGTCTGGAGTCACTTCCAATAAAAGCATGAAATATGCAACACTTTTCACGCGACTTCAAAAACAATCTAAGGGTGCCCACCGACAGAGAGCCCTATAAACAGTTCCTGTATAAATAGAACTGTTATAAACTAGCATGTCCCGTCCTTCATGACAGTTGTAAATTATATCTGTGCATACAAGTTTTTGGGAAGTTGCAAAATATTTCATACTTGAAGTACTATCAATGTTATTTTCGATTTTTAAAATGAAAAATTTGTAAAAAAATTTCACAATTTTGACAAATATTATTCCCAAAGTTATTGACCCATCCCTCCCCTACAAAAAAAAATCGAGTTTACACTAATAACACAACGAAAAATTTTAAATTGTAAATTGTCGGAAGCCCGTGAAGATGAATTTCGCAGTTTGGTTTCAAGGTTTAAAAGAAAATATGTATCAGTGATTACTTCTAAGGGGACTCAACAAAGCGAGTAAATGAGGTGCACTGACCTCTGAGCAGAGAATGCAGATACTTTTGAGATATTTTACCGAATCTAGATTTCAGTTCGGTGTAGGAAAAGATGTTGAAGTTGAACGAACTACATATACTGTTAAGTATGTAGAAACCTCACATTGATATATCATTTCCGTCGAGTCGTATACAATAATCGAAACAGAAAGCCCAAAATGGAGCTTTTACAGCTATCGACTCCACCCAAATTGATATCTTCAATATTAACCGGAAAGGCTTCCACAAACTTAATGTACAAGCAACAAGTCACATTCAATGCAGGCCAAGAATTCACAAATGTCCAGCGGCAGTCAGGGTCAGTTAACGATGGTCTTAAAAAAAATCATGAAATTTGGAAAAAAAATATGCACGACTGGGTCGCACGAACTTGCTCTTATGCGCGACCACATTGTGGTTCTATAGTCTGAAATAAATTAGCTATAGGAGCATATATTTTATCCATTTGCCAAATCTTAGTTTAGTTTCAGGTGGTATTATGTGAGTATACAAAAATTAACAATATAGCCTAGTGTTGCACATATGCAATATGCATATAAGGAAATTATACTATTTAAACTGGTAAATTGCTTAAATCAACAAAATTAGAAAGAAATTGATTAAAATACTTTGAATCCGTTTTAACCCAACGCGATGTACACCATCTGAATTCTTATATAAATCTTTATTTATGAGAAAAAAATTTTGAAAATCGTAGGAGCGGTTTTAAAAATAATTAATTTTTTATACACAAAATTTTGTTAACATTTTTGAGAAAAATAATTGGTACGCCAATTTAAAGCATTTATTAATGTTGCGTTAAAAATTGAACTTCACAAAAAAATCTGCTACCAGTTTTCAAAATATCGAATTTTCAAAAAATAATTTTGATTTTTTTTTAAAAAATCCAAAAATCATTTTTTAGAAAATTTTGATACGCACTTTTATTTATATTTGTTACAAGCTTCTGTATACAAAATCTAATTTTATTCGGTTGATCAAATGTTGAGATAGTCGAAAATCAAAGAAACCGTTCTATGAGAGGTACTGTTAATAAACCTAAAATATAAACTTTAAAAATTTTAAATGATAGATCGTACTAATTTTAACACACAAAAAAACTTTTATGAAAATCGTAGGAGTCGTTTTTGAGAAACAAAATATTTTTCTTAACGGTTTTTTAACATTTGTATGGGAGGCACCGTTATTTTTGGGTATTAGAATAATTTTTGTCAAAAATCTTCTAGATAAAGTTAAAAAACTGCTATTTACCAAGTTTAATAAAAATCGACCAGGTCGTTTTTGAAATATTGAGTTTTCAAAAAAAAATATTAAAACTTTTTTTAAAAATCTAAAAACTATTTTTTTGAAAATTTTGGTACACAATATTATTTAGAATGTGTCAATACTTCTTCATAAAAAAATTGATCAGAATCAGTTTAACCGTTTTCGAGAAAAGCGAAAATCAAAAAAATGGTTCTTTGGGAGTTACCATTAATAACCATTTTTCGGAACCATTTTTTTTATTAAACGGCAACTTATAACTATTTAAATTTATTGAGTTCTTAAAAACAAATTCGGTAGCGCTGGATTTGAGAAAAATAAGTTTTTCCTTTTTGGCCAAGAAATTTTGTATGACTGCTACTGTTAATTTTGGTCCTAAAAAAAAAGAGAAAAAAACGGGTGGGGGGAATGTCCAAAAAACGCTAGGTACCAAGTTTAAAGAAAATCGACCCATCCGTTTAGGCTGTAGTCGAACCGACAGACAGACAGACAGACAGACAGACAGACGGACGTTTTTGCGAGACCCACTTTTTTTGACTTCTCCATCATCGTAATGTAAAGTTTGATCAAAATCTCGAGTTCGATTTTTTGTACGAATCCATAACTTCCCATATAGTACCTATATCGCAAGTAAAAATGCTCTGTACCAAATTTGAAGCAAACCGAAAGTTGGTTTTTTTTATGATAACACACTGGCAGTTTTGGCTGCAAAGCTTACGTACCATCATATTAATATTGAAGATCTGAATGAAACAACAACCACTTGAGTGAGCTACCACCAAGTCATTCTAGCTGGAGTTATAGCTATTTCACGGTTGCCAGGCCACTCATCAGACTCCTTTTAGTGCAGCTTAGTCTATTACGTTCAATTTTAATTTAAAAAAAAAAAAAAAAAAAACCGTCAACCCGTTTAGGGTTATGACTCGATGGACGTATACAAACACACGGAACGACCGACGGACGAATTTATAAAAATTTATGGACATTATCCATGGGAATCGGACAGAATCCCGAAATCCAATATCTGGAAAATCCAAATCCCAAAAACCCAAATACAAAAAAAAAAACAAAATCCCGAAAATCTAAAATCCCGAAAACCCAAATTACCGAAAACTCAAAATCCCGAAAACTCAAATTCCCGAAAACTCAAAATTCCGAAAACTCAAAATTCCGAAAACCCAACATCTCGAAAACCTAAAATCCTGGAAACCCAAAATCCAAAATCCCGAAAACGCAAAATCCAGAAAACTCAAAATCTTTTAATCGTTAAGTGTAAAAGTATTTTCTCGAAATTCCGAAAAATTGGGTTTTTGGTTTTTCGGGAGTGGAATTTTTGGTTTTCTGTATTGTATAGGGTTTCGGGATGGTGACCCCAACCCTTTATCCATCCATCATCGCAATGTTGAAGACCTATAGAGCAAGTATAAATGTTTGGTAAATCAAAATCCAAAACCCCCTTACCTTGCTTTTCCGTTTATAAAATAACAGTTTAAGCTAAAGCTATCCGAGCCGAAACATGTGAATACTAAAAATATGAAGCTTAAGCTAAGATTTTCTAGCAAGAGCGTAATCCTATATTTCCTGTTTTAGTCATATAAATAAAAACCTTGAATTAGAACTTTAGCTTAAGCTTCTAGTAAAAGCTATGACTAGATAGCTTTAGCTTCTTTTTTTTTAAAGAAAAAGCTTTTTTTTAAAGAAAAAGCTTTTACTTTTTTGTATTCACAAGATCCATTTTTTTTGTACCACAAAACACGTATTGGCTATTCCATTATCAAAAGTAAGGGACGAGGACACGTTTGTTCTTAAAAGAATTTTTTTTTCCTTCTCTTACACCTTCTTTTCACTTTCTTCTATATATGTTTACATAGGTTTAACATACCTACTAAATTAAATATTGTAAAACGTAATGGAAAATAGATCCAATCTAAAATAAGAAAAAAAAATGTTATTTATTCAACTCAACTTCTCTCCGAATTGCTCCCTAATTCGTCAAACCAAAAAGAATAAAAATCAAATTTCAAAAATTGTGTTAAGTGTCATCAATAGCTAACAACCTGTCACACCCAGCATCCCATCAAATAAAGTAAAAAAAAAAAAAACAACGAAAAGCAACCGAAAAAAAATCAATTAATTGGATTGAAATTGACCAGACTACAAATAATTTATATTGTCCGTCTATTGACACCGCCAGCCACGCCAATTGCCACTCCTTGTAATTAGCTTTGCCGCATACTGTGACGCAGATTTGAAAAAAAAAACAGAAACTTTTTTTCTAAGCTAATGGGTGTGTTTGCGATACGAATTTATAAATTTACACAAAGAAAAAAAAAACAAAACAACAATGCCCCTTTCTTCCAATTTGAAAACTTACAAAAAAAATCAATCCTTAAGTCAATCAAATCTCCGATCAAGCGGTCAGGGACAGCAACAAGTTCGATATGCCATCAGCTAATTATAGCAATTAGCAGTATAATATGATTAGTCAAGTGTTTAGCTGTTATTCATTTATTTTTGTTTTGCAAATTATATGCACGATTTTTTGTTTTAAATAAACATCTAATTGATTTGTTTTTAATTTAACTCTATTGCTTTCTGATGTTTAAACAAAAATATCACCGCAAAGGGAATGAATTGACTTTAAAGGCCATGTGACACCGCATTTATAATCTTTTGTCCAAAAACACTGTTTCATTATATTATCCACCCCATAACGAATATCGCGCAGCCATTTCTGAATTTTAAGCCAATTTAAATGTTAGCAGTTAAATTAAATAGTTAATTACTTAATTAAGGAGATTTTCGTGGAATCTTTTTATGCAGACAGTGCCAAGTAAATAATTTCATTAAACGCGTTGCCATCGCCATTATAACAGAGAGGGACAACTTTTTTTTCTGTGAGTGAGTCGTTTCGAAAAAAAAAATCCACCAGCCACTACAGTCTGATGGCCTGATGGGTATAGGTCTGGGTCTAAGGGGGATGGTACTAAAACCCCGAACAAACATAACCATTATCATTTCCCTATCGCGTCCATTTGTATCTTTTCAAGGGGAGCTCCATTGCATTTCTTATAGGTGTTTGTAAGAGCTTAGAGTACAAATAACAACACAATTGCCTTGTATCATTCGACTTAAGTATGTTTGTTAAAAAGTTGACACGCGTAGGTACCCCAAAAACCCCCATCCCCTTCGAACGGTGGAACCGAGGGGTTAAAACGAGCAATAACAACGGCAACGAAAAAAAAAATTGTGTACAAAATAGCTATAATTAAAATAAAAAAAAAGTAAGCAACATTACAGTTAACTTTTGTCAAGAGGGAGGGAGGGTGGTCTGGGGGGGTGTTGAATTTTCTGTAAATACTTTTTTTTTATTTGCTTAAACCAAACCAATTCTTCGTTGAAGGATATTTTTTTTTTTTTTTTGTTGGCGCGAGTGATGAAACCTCGCCTTCGGCATCATCAGTGGCGCTGTGTGGTGTTAATTGACAATTAACACATCAAGCGTTGCTTAATTTGGATTTAAATTAATTCGTTGAAGATCATGATGACCGATGGAACGTGGAAAAGAGTCAGTCCTTGAGTTTAAATTGATGTTCTTAAATGAATTTCACAGATGAATGTATTCATCAGTTTTAGTTTTTCTTGTCTGGATTTTTTTTTTTTCGCCATCTAGTTGTGAATGGTTAAACGAGTGTAGGGAAAGTTAAAGTTGATTAATATTCAGGATTTTTGAAAGGATTCAGAAAGAGCTTTTGAAAATGTAGATAAAGAGCTTGACAGGAAACAAAAGCATTATTTTAGCTTTTATACTATGTACACATTAGCAAGGACACAATCTATAAACTCAAATAGGGTATGTGTTGTTTGTTTTAAAGTTCGTTTGTCAATTTCATTAAAGCCCATTTGCTGAAACGAAACTTTAATATTCATGTTCAACTTATACGTTTATGTTGTAATTTTTCCTCAGCTTAAATGTTGAACTTAAACTAAGAGTTCTAATCTTTGAAAATTTTATTGAAAAAATTATCTCTTGTCGTTAAAAATAGCAAAAAAAATCTTTTTGTTCTTACAAACGAGGAAAACTCGACGAGGCAGAAAACGAATGACGGATTAAAATTCAGTGCTAAAAATTATCTTTATAACTGGTTGAACCTGCTCGTGTGAAAAACCGTTTAAACGTGTGTTTTGCTATAGTAGGAGAGCTAACAACCAATTGGACTTACCTTCAAGGACGGACAAGGCTTAAACTTTACCTAAATGCTTTACTTAGAACTAAGTAATAAAATCAGAGTCTGGCATGGTTGCGGTTTCTTCAAGGTTGCCATCCAAATTTTTTTGGAAATGTAAACTTTTCTTCGATAATTCTAGTTTAGCGCATCACTAATTCTTTCCCGGGGGATAAAAGGTCAAATATGAATACTAGCCGTGCTTTAATATCTACGGATCTGGATCAGGATAATTTTTTAACACGGAATACAACAACAACTTGGGATCCTGCCCTCTATCTGGATCTGTTTTAAAGATTCGAAAATTAGTTCCCACTCTTGCGGGTAGATGACTTCTGATGGTAAGGTAGTGTGAAATGTAGTATAAAGAAAAAAGACAACAAATACATGCAAAACATACCAACGTAAGGAAAATGGAGATAGGTATACAACACAGTTGTCACTAAGATCGATAAGAGATAATTTCTTGCTAGGATAGCTATTCGAATCGTTTATCACTGCTAAAATATTACTAGAAGGGGAAAATCAACTGCACATCTTAAAACTAATTAATCCGGCTTCAACCAGCCCGAAGTGTCTGCCACAAATAGAAATTGGTATTTTACCACTCACTGCCCTTTCATTATTAACAACAAGAGACAAACAAGGTAGAACATTGTTATCGACAAAAAGCTCAAGAGAAAAGCTTGGAAAATCCTGCCGTCATTTGTGCTGACCAAACTAGGTAAACGAAATTATGAAAACAGATGGCATAAAGCTTTTTATTTAAATATACCTACCTCACTAGCGGAGGTCCAAACCATTCGTGGTGAATAGACATTAATGAAAGAATTTTATAGCTATTTTCTAAATGGATAGATTTTTCTATACTCTGTCCAACTAAAATGGGCAGTACCTACACGTCTTATGGGAAAGCTTTTTCAAAATCGGAAGCTTGCCATATTTTGCACCATATCAAATTGAAATAATTCCTCCACAAAAAGTGTTTGCCCGCCCGTGAATTTCCAATAGCATCTGACACAGACCCAACGTCATATTCAAGGCACATCTGAGTGTGCACTGAATTGCTGCGGCCAATGGCGATTGGCTGCTGCTTGATATACATTCAGAGTTACCCGTGTCCATTTGGTAATTCGTTCAGCTTTTTCTCTCTCTTGAGTTTCTGTTAAGATGCTTTTGATTTTCAAGCTTTAAGAAAAAGCTTTTAATGATGAGTGTTATCGTGTACACTACGACAACCCTGTGAAAGCTTTAATGAATGACAGATTTATGCAATCCACTGTAGCCAGAATGAGAGGCAAACGTCTTATCTTGCCTACACTGCCAATTTTTGTTCGACAGAGTGAAGGTTTAAAAATGCTAACGCTCATAGGTACTGTGATAAAAAAAAACATAATATTAATAATAATAGCAGGTGCATTTTATTGGTAATTTAAAACCAGCTCAGCAATACAAGTGCCAATAAAATGCTATATCCACTTTTATGGACACTCTTTATTTATGTGGCTGTGTTCGCAAAGTATTCTTGTTTCCATATCTTCACATAACATAGCTTTATTTCATGATTATCAACACCTCGTGATTTGTTTGGTGGATGTGACATCTCAGCAATCCTGCGGTGGATTTTATTGCTTGTTAGATAAGGAAAGAACCATATTTTGACGTATAAAGTATTTAGTCCAAAATGTCAGCGGAAAATAATAAAATCAGTTTTTTTCGAGTAAAAATAATTTTCAAATTTGCATTCGGACATGTCGGTGAAGACACGCTTTTTTCAATTACAAATATCTTAGAACACATTCTTTTTTGAAGTGAAAAAATAATCTATGTTACCGACATTTAGGGCCAGTGTGAAAGATTAATTCCCAAAATCACAGTGCACTGTTACCTGAATAAGTGGCACTTAAGTCTCCGATGTTGGTGACTTAAGTTCCACTTCCGCTGGGTATGCAACTTAGCTTCAATTCCTAATATGGGAAACTTAAGTGCCACTTATTTCGGTAAGCATCGACTGTGAAACTGGCCCTTAAGGTTCAAGTCTTTAATATTTTTCAACAGCACAACACTCTTGCCCATTTTTATATTTATGTCCAAAATCATTTCTAATTATAGAATTCCAACCACTTCTTTGAGCAGCGGCCATTAATCGAGAATATCATGGAAATTGTTGGCTTTCAAGACGCTTGAATCAATTGAATTGATAAATCACAGGATTAAATGAACAGGTTCACTCTGCAATCAATAAACTCATTGTAGGGCGCCCTCTTTGGCATGTTTTACCGCGCGCCGTATATTGTTAAAATAATTCTCTCCCCTTTAAACTTGGAAATGAAAAGGTCAGTAATATGAAAAATCAAAGAATGTTTCGAAAACCAAACCACAATTAACGAAATAAATTTGCATAATTCTGACGTAAATTCACCTATATTCATGGTGCAATTACAAACCAAACTCTCCAAAAATCAGCTGTCAGCTTTTGAATCGGCTGTCAATTCAAAAAGTGTTGCCAACTCGAAAAAAAAACAATCACAAATAACAAACTGTTATAGGACTTAAGAATTTGGTTTTCATTTTATTTTACGATGTTTTGCACAAAATTTTGTTTGATTTTTATAAAATACGAAATTAAGTTAATTAAAAATAAAAACAAGAAGAGCAGGCAAATTATCAAGCTAATCTCCATACAACAAATAATTTTTAATTCAACAACAAACGAAAAAATCTTTTTTTTTAAATCGATTAAAGGTCAGTTGGTTAGTCATTATTTAGATTTAGCACCAATATATCACGACAATTTTTACTCTGTCCAACTTCTTTCATGGCAAATAGGATGAGCATTATAAACCATACACCAAAACCGGTCAATGTTAAAAATAAAATAAAAATGATTTCAAATTTCACAAAATTAGTCGCAAAACATTTTTACGAAGAATTTTAATTTAATTAATTAACATACCATATTATTTTTGTTTAAAACTAATTTGCATATAGGTTTAAGAAGAATCAATTGGCTTCGGGTTTCTCACGACCCAAAGTTGTTCCATTAACATAGTTTCTTATAAATTTTGTTATTTATTTTTTTTTCTTTTTGATTTGCTTTGTTATGGAGATATTAAAAAGGATCCAGGGGAAAAAGCTTAATTTGGAACTTTTGACACTATTGAGCGATTTGTATACCTACAAAATTATAGCTGAAAACTATATAGACGTCCTCAACCTAAATTATTCATCCTCGTATACTCACTCATTTGATCCAATGTAATATTTTATGTGTTCATTTCTCAATTGGTATGCAAATCAAATCACTAAGTCAATAACCAGGTCGAAGTCAAAGAGAATCCCAAACATAATAAAAACAAACTTTCGATCTCATTCGCAACAGCAAAAAAAAAACAATTAAACCCGGCGACGAAAAATAAATAAACATAAATTCGTCCAATAAAATAAAAAAAGAAAAAAAAACCATTGCCAATGTCGCACACATAAATCATAAATTATTATTCTTTTTTGCAAACTTCAATTTCATTTGAATTTGGGCCAAAAGACAGCCGACGAGTTGCCTTGAATGAAACCGAGACAAAAAATAAAAAAAAAAAAAAAGAAATAGGAATTTGACATTCTACGACTGCTTAAACCGCACCTACCATTCACAGCACATACATAATCGCAAGTCTAAGGATATTTTATTTTTATTTTTTTGTTTTCAAATTCCCATCGGACGAGATTTGAATTTGGCATTACAATAATTTGTATTATTTTATGATGCACCTTGTATGGTTTTGAATATCAATTTGAAGTCTAACCAATATTTCGCACTTCTTGTACGACTATTGTATTTGACAGATGTTGACAGGTTGTTAAGTTTGACAGTGACAACCAGCCAACTGTCACCGTCATGTCATTTTTAAACAAAATTTTAATTTTTCAATTGTTTTTCGTTTTTTCTTTTATTTCTTTCACTTTATTCATGACTGTAGTTTAATTTCTTATGAGACACAGGCAAAAAAGATGAAGTGTCTCAGAATGAATGGATGTCCATCTGGGGAAATGGGACTTAGTTTATAATATATTAATGCGATAATGATGTCTGAATGATGCCGAATAGGGGTGCGTTTGAGTTTATTGTTTGCCAAAAATTACTCTGGAGAATAATTTTTGTTTGGAGTACGACTTCCTGCATTTAGTGCAGATTATTTAATTTGCGTCAGAATTTTGAGAAAGGTAGTAAATGCACTGATTTCCGGCAATGCCATCTTTGGAGACCAGGAAATGACACAAATTGGCAGTCTTTTTTATAGGATTTGCTGCGTTTAGTACAGATGTTCCAAAATGATATCTCTCTTTGTTATCTCAGAAGTTTAAAAAGCGTATAAAGTACATATAATTGGTCCGGAAGAAAACTGACACAATTCAACAAACTTTCCAGGAGATACGAAAGACTTTACACAAAAATGTAATGACAACAAAGATTTAACCACAATTTTGAAATTTTTCCCGTTGGGTTTTTGCGTAAAAATTTAAATATTAATTTTAGTCACTGATTTAGTTTTCTATTTTAGTACAAATGTTCTAAAATCTCAAGTGTTTGTACGCAATTACAAAATAAATTTAGAATCTGTGTAACGTATGTTAGAAATTTAAACGAGAATGTATTTTGTAGAAAAAAACTTCTATTTAGTACATGTGTACTAAAATTATTGACATCAATAATAATTATAATAGAAGATAGATACTATTTAATCACGCCTCTTCAAAATTCTTTTGAGTCATATGGACAAAATGAAATTGCAGTTAATATGAGTGGTTTTGATTTTTAGTACAAATGATGTTATTTCAATTTGGCAAAAGAATTTACTAATAGAACAAGGCTTCTCATTTAAATATACAAAGAAAATTATTAAGCAATAATGTATCATGATAATCATCATCGTTTTTTTTTTGTGAAAAGGATTATCTAAGCATTTAGTACATGTGTACTAAAATAAAATATTGTCTTAAACTAATAACTAAAAAACAAAACAACTTTAAAAAAAAAGAGACACTTACTCCAATGTCACGAGTCCATAGATATTGACGAGTGAAATTCCAAGAACATACACATTCAACGAGATGAAACCGTATGTTTTGGACTTTAATTTACCGAAATTCTTACAGAAGTCTATTATCGCCTCTTCGCTTGGCAAGCCCTAATCTTCAAATTCATGCTTTAAAACTCTCTCTGAACTAGTCACATATTCCTGGGAAGCCTGATTTCCTTCTTATATTTTTTTAATAGAACTGAGGTGTTTAAAAGAGGGTTGCCAACAATTTTAAATAATGCAATCCTAAATTGTTTGTTATATCTTGTTGTACTGAAGTTATTTTAACGTTTAGCTCGATGGGCTAAGTTAATAGGTAAAACTCAGATTTTAGTACAAAATATTTTAGTACTAAACTATTTTTTATTACAATTTCGCAATAGAACTAAATTTTTTTTACTGTGAATAAATATAACTCCTCTCTCGGATGTTGAGCAATCACCTTACCTTGAACGCTAATGAATCGTTGTAAGTAGAATTTATGTACATAGGTACTAAAAACTAACTACTAAATATTTATATTCATTCATCTTCACTTTTACTCGTTCAAAAGTGTAGAATAACTAAAGGTCAAACATCTTTAAAAACAAACTCGTCTTTAAATTAAATAATAAATAGAATTAAATATGTACATGAGTACTAAAAATGTACTAATTAATTCTATTTAAACCCGAAATATATTTAATTGTGTATCTTTAAATATATTTCTTTACAAAATGTATTACCTTTATCAAAATATATACCTATAAAAAAAATCGCGTCAACAAGTCTGCTTATGAACCACATAATAAACCACTTTATTTTTAAATACAAAATAAGCAAATTTATGAATTGAATATTGAAGTGAAAAATGACAAATATAAAATAAACAAATATTAACAGATTTATTGCGCTTCAAAAAGAGTTCTTAATTTGAAATTAAAAGTATCAGTATGGGAAAGAGAAAGAGCAGGTGTCGTGTTTTAATGCATAAAATAAACGTGATCAATTGGATAGTGTTTAGGTAAGATCTAATTGATTAAAAAAAAAAAACTGATAGAAACTGATTCAGTTTTCTTGTCGTTTTTATTTAGAACGTAAAATCTACGTCAAAGTTTAGTTTAGACTATTTTTTAAGGGTTTATAGATTTTGTTATATGTTTAAGATGTTCACAGGAAGAGTATCCAATAACGACTATATCATTTCTTAGCTCAAATAAATATAATTGGCACAGGTAACACACATGTAGTAAATTAGTACTAAAATCTGAATTATATACTTGTGATTAGTTGAAATAAAAAAGAATGCCTATGCTTAAAAAAGAAACCCTTGCAGAGCTGAATGAGTTTTGAGTTTTAAATACATGTACTAAAATAGTACTAAAATCGGAATAATGAGTTATCACATTTGAAAAAAAAAAACTTGAACAAAAGAATTCAAACTGTAATCTTACTCAGTTGAATAAATTTGAGGCAAAGGATACATGTATGTACATGTACCTACCTATTTAAATAGTTGTAAAACAGAATTACGAAATTAATCATAGCTGAAGGAAAAAATTCATCAAAAGGATAATGAATTTGGATTTGAGAAAAAATACACTTTTATATGTATAGTAGGAAGATCAGAAGCATACAATATCAAAACAACAACTACTCGTTACTAAACTTAGCTAGAAATACATGTACTAAAGTAGTACTAAACGCTGAATTATTCAATGTATCATAGTTGAAGAAATATGTTAGTCTAATTAATAACTACTGTAACCTATCTACATTGAATACACTTGGGACTTGGCATTAAAAATATAGGTACTAAAATAGCACTATGAAAATATTTATCAGCATAGCACAATAAATTATAGACTTATGGTTCCAATTTGTTTTTAATGTACTAAAAAGTTTTAGGCAAAATTAAATTAAAATTAAATGCAAGGCTCCTATTTTGCGAAAGTTCAAAGATTTTTATATGTACTAAAAATAACAGCTGCTTTTGATCAGCAATAAGATAATGGAAGTATTAAACACTTTGTTTGCTATATGTACTAAAAAATACCAACAGCTTTTGCTTTTTAAATGCTTTAAACTTCAAACCTAGAAACAAAAATCGATGTACTAAAATATTTAATCTTGCATGGGTAGCAAGTATTTAGTTCTAACACAAAACAAAGGAAAAAGGTCAGCTCATAATCACACGCTTTAGAACTTCATAAATCATCAATTGATAACATATACATATTAATTTGATGAGACATGAGAACATTATTAGTTGAATAAATTCCAATGCAAAATTGCATCGTAATGAACTAATGACAAGTTTAATTATTCACATTTCATCAAATGATATTGTAATCAAGTTGTTTTTTTTTTATTAAGCTGCTGTTGCTGCGCTTAGATGACCAGAAGTTACTTTATATAATTTCATAATTATAGGCATTTTTCTTTAATAACATGAATTGCGTGTATGGATTTATGCGAAAGTATTAAAGATACATGAAATCAAATAAAGCACGAGCTAAATAAGCTTCTACTATACGTGATGTAAAATAAAATTAAAACAAATCTAAAAAAAGCAAGACTACAAAGTTACAGTATATGTGAAAATATCGTAGGTGGACTCTGGAAATTGGCCCCTCTAAGCACATGCATGATATAATAATTGGGTATAGATATGCACGGATATTGTGTCAATACTTAAGAATGTGGAAAATCGTGATTCTAAGTTTTTTTCTGCTTTTTTTTAGTTTTTGTTTTTGAGTTGAAAGGTAGGTGGACGGGGGAGGAGACGACGATTACAACCACGACACGGCGAGGAGCAGCTGACAGAGCAGTGGTGCGGTATTTGGAGTTGATTGTGATTTATAAATAAGTTGTAGGTGATTAAGTGGGATTAAGTTGCGTTTTAGGTTATTTACTTTGATTTATGGAACATTTTAACGGTCAGGCAATCTAGTCTTGGTAGAAAATTAAAGTATATGCTTGGTAAATGTGTCATATACCACGAAATGTATAGTTGACAAATTATTCATCTGTATAGAGTACGTATGTATGTATGTAGTTATTAAGTCAAATTAAGGCGTTTGGGTTAACAAAATTGAGAACATTTCAGAACTACCCGACCTTTTATAGGATAGAACTTATCTGTTTGCTGTGTTATAAGACCTCATGACATTTTGAAGTTGATAAAGGGAGAATGGAACAATCTTTCAATTCAGATATAACCTAAACGTACAAAAAGTTCAACAAAGCGAATACAAACGCCTTGTTGCATTGTATTTCCATAACCGCCACTCGCCGCCGCCACCGCACCATCGAACAACGACAACGTGGCACGCATTTAATTAAAAATGCATTTTACATAACTTTTAACTTAATAAAATTATAAAACAACAACAACAAAAAAAACAAATTAACAAAATTAAGTAGATATACATCTATACACAACCTCTATGTTGGAAGTCATTAAACAACAAGTCATCACCTATGCACTTTTTCATTTGACGACAGCGACGGTAATTACCCACCATTAAGGCCTTAACCACATCGCTTGCAGGCAGGTTCAACAAAAAAAGTTTAAAATAATGCCTCTTTTTTTTAAATTAAAAAGAATAAACTCACTTAGGTAAGTGCGGTTTCCCCGCGGCCGCGCTCACACACAACTTAAGACAACTCTATATAAAAATCAGTCCCAATCTCCCCCAACTTACAAAGGGTGTTTTTTTTAGGCGTGTGGTTTTAAATCTGGCAATACTCTTTTCGGAGTTGGTCTTTTTGACAGCTGCCACTTGATTTATGCTCAGTTTTGTTTGCCATTTCATAATTAATAGACTTACCTACTCCTGAACAACGTTTGCAAATCGTGCAAATTTATAACCGAAATAATGGTGCGATTGGAGCGTAGCATCGCCCGCTGCGTCCAATATTCGGTCGACATAATCGCAAAATCGCATAAATTCTAGCAGCCATAGATCGGTTTCGCACCACGTTTACTCTAGTGGATAATGCGCATCCTCAGAGATGCCGTTAAGTGCTCACCGAAGACGCTATTGCTGCTGTCGAGCAGAGTATCGAAGAAGACCCGAATGAGTCCATCCGCCATCGCGTGAGCTGTCGAAAATTGGGCCTCTCGGCTGGAATTTTTTCGAGCCAGCCGCGGCGACCAATTTCCTGAAATCATTTTTAAAACATAATGGCGAACCCTTATCTTTATAATAAAGCTAAATTCTTGGCCATAACATTAAATTATATGCGTTTTATTTCTTCTTGAAATTTACACGTCTAAAAAAACACCCTTTACAAAGTGACACTTGATTCAGTATTAGCCATGTTTCGTACAGCTCGCAGTCAGCAACAAACGTAGCTAACTTCACGTACCTACATATATGGAATTACGGCGGGCATCAGCATTCAGTGCAAAGCGGGCAAATCTAACGTCAAAAGAAAGAAATCCCATGTATTTCAGATCAAGTGCGACAGGCAAGATCAATCGGATTCAAACAAAAAAAAAAGCTAAAAAGTCTACAAAATCCGATTCGTCTCGTATAGTCCATAAAAGGGTTAAGCCACTTAGGTTGTTTTTATCAGACCGTATTCAGCGTGGCTGATTCATTTAACAAGCCATATAGAAATTTAGCACCATCAGCAAAAAAAAAAATCAGACTCAAATTTGAACAACTGGGGGCTCCCACTCAAGTCCAAAGATGATAAAGTTAAGATGTAGATAGTTTTTTTTTTTTTGTTTCTGTAGTTGTTGTTGTTTATCTAAATCAAATGACCTTACAGATTTTTTTTTTTTTTTTTTTTTAATTTTTGAATGAATGAATAAACAGTTGTCTTTGTCAATGATATATCGAGAGGGAGTTTGAGAGCTGCGCTGTGCTTCACAAATTGGCTTTACGTGAAAGCCAGGTAGCATTCTCGGTATAAAGCAGGTGAGGCTAACCATTATGAGGTTATCTCAAATGTGCATCTTGAATTCGTTGTACCTGTAGGTACATACGAGAGTATACATATATTGGACATTTATAATGTCGTTAGCTGTTGATTTTTATCTCAACATTTATTTTATTATGAAAGAGTACCCAAACCTACTTTATTTTTTTTTTGCATACGGCTACCTTTAAGGTCTTTCGGCAAAGATCAAAGTTAAGTTAATATTTTTTTGCAATCTTATTATGTATGCAATATCTTTTTATGGTTTTTTTGGTCAATGGATGCATATGGATGCAAATTTTTGAATTAATGTTCGTTGTATTCAGATCCGATTCAGATAGGGTTAATTGATTTTAGTTTTAAGTACAAACTAATGGGTTTTTTTATCGTCGAAAAAATAGCTCATGTCCTAGATATTTTTTTTTTTACTAAAATATCTTAAACAGCAGCTTAAATCGACAGAAAAAGTGTTGTTAGCGAATTTTTACAAAGTAAATGTGCCGAAATCTCGTTTTGAAAAAGTCTTAAAAAAAAAAATGTCGACTTGTTCAAGGAGTTGTAGGCAGTTTAAACTGATCTTAAAGATCTGCTGTTTTGGCTTGAACAATTTTATCATCGAATTTGAGCTCTTGGTCACATAATATGCCATGGTCGGGAATCGAATACACAGTGGAAATAGATTGATTATGGTTAGAAGTTAGGAGAGAAGATTTGATACGTTTATACATGAAAATGTGATTGATGGGCATTTGGCAATATTCGGATCCAAGCAGCGTTGCCAATGGGACATGACCGTGCTTTTTTAACATGTCAATTTTTTTGTGTGACGGTGGCACGAAACAAATCGATATGGCACGCTTATCTTATTTTATTAAATATAGAATAATTTAAAACAAAACAATTAATAATAATATTAACTATAACTATGTAAGACCTAAGGTCTTTAAAATGCAACCTGAATTGAATTGGCCTTTAGTTAGAAGGATAGGAAAGAATTTTTGCAGGTAATTGATGAAAATTGCTTCAAAAGTAGTAAAAATTGGCAGACATTAATATTTTTGTGCAATAAACGTACAAATCAAGAGATATTTTGAATTAATTGTTTTACTACACCTCCAATTTCGAGCCACCAGACGGAGAAACTGACGTGTTTTAGTTGGAAAAGAGTAGCATTGTAGAAATTGTCCAGAAAGACTTCGTCGGCGTAGAGTTAGATATGGGAATGTTTGACAATTTCGTAAATGATAAGAATAAAAAGAAGAGGATCTTATTGGCTGCCTTGGGGAACCCCGAAGGTAGCCATAAGAAGGGGCTTGAAAGAGTAGACCTGAAACCAACATTCTATAATAACGTTTTTTCATGTACGAGGAAATCCATTTCAAGAATATTTTTTGTAGGTTCAAAGCTGAGGTTTAAGGGTGAGCAGTTTGAAATTATTGTTAGTCTATATGGGAATATTTCTCTAAGGCCATACTTAAATCAGTAGAGACAACTTCGACATTCTTTTCGTACTCTAAGGCTGATATGGTGCACAAAAACAAATTCAACGAGGTTAGTGGTTTTAGGCCAACATTTGTCTAGGGTAAATGAAGACATTAAGTTTGATACAAAATTTATTTACCTTCAAAGATTTTAAGAATCTGTGAAAATTTGACCATGATGGAGATCATAACTTTCAACATCGTTTTTTTAGATATGAAAGAGAGAATTAAATATTTTTGAGGGGAAGAGATACATAGATTAGAAGAGCTGTTGTAAGTCGAAGGAGTTGTCGCAAGCTATGGGATCTGAGCACCCGATATGTGGAATATTAGCAAAAAGTATGATATCTGAAAGGTTCTAGTGACCTCATAAAAGGTCAATTAGGGCCAGCTTCACAGTCAGAAAAGTGGCACTTAAGTGGGCAATGTGAAAGATTAATGCACCATATTACAGTGCCAACTTACTTAAATAAGTGCCACTTAAGTCGACGATGTTGGTGACTTAAGTTCCACTTAAGTTGCCTATGAAACTTAGTCTAAAGTCCTTATATGGCAAACTTAAGTGCCAGTTATTCCGGTAAGTATCGACTGTGAAACTGGCCCTTAGTCTCAATAGTTGGCACGCCATAAGTTTTTTGTAATGAATCTTTTGAAAATTTTTTCAAGGTCGTATAGATTGTGACCTTTAAACAATTTTTAAAAACTCATTAAAAAAAACCTATGGAGGACCTTTTACTGAAAATAGTTGATGTTATTTGACCAATTACTGATCTTTTAGATGGCGTACTTTATTTGGGGAACATCCCACATATGAGGTGCTTAGATTATTTTTATAATTTGGAGTACAAGATGTATGCTTACTTTGCGCGAACGAGTTATCATGAAGTTCACTGTCATTCTTTATTTTTTGGACTTTTTAAGTGTGTGTTGTAGGCTTTTTGACTGCACTTGCCTGAAGGAAAATAAAATGATGGTTGAGGGTAAAGTGACTCGCAGTAAGCTATTGGCCATATGTACCTATAGAGTGTCACAAAAGTAACGGGATGGCTGAAAATTTTCTCAGGCTGGAAGATGTTTTTCAAAAAGTACTGAAATGTTTCTATAATAATAGTAGTTCTGTTACTTTTGTGACACTTTGTATTGATATGAAGACACAGTGGTGCCCTGAAGCTTCTCTTGATCTCATTATTCTCAAAACTCTTACTATAGGCTTCCCTATTTCCTAGTAGATTACCGCTGAAATTTGTGTATAATATTAGTCTAAGTTCCGTTACTTTTATGACACATTTTATTGATATGAAGACACAGTGGTGCCCTGAAGCTTTTCTTGATAATAGAAAAAATAAAAATTCTTCTGTTTAAGTGGAGCGACTGAATAAAATTCAAGTTAAAAGTCTCATTTTTAATGAAAGTGACACATTTATAAAAGTTTAATTGTTCATTCCTTCTTTTGTCTTAAGTTGGTAAAAACGACACAAGTCAGAGTCGTATGATTCTAAAATTCTAGATTTTAAATTCATTTGAATGAACAATGAACTTTGTTTACAGCTAAAATAACTGTTTTTGTTTTGGAATTCCTTAAAATAAAAAAAATCTTCATATGTTGAAGGATCAACAGAAGCTAATTTTTTTAAAATCTTCTTTTGCTTCTCATTGAAAAGTGAAATAGATTGAGTGGTTACGGTGTTATTCAGGAACGACAATAATATACGACACATCAATTTTGTTAGTCTTTCTTAAGAACTTACAAAGTTTTTCAACCAAATTTGTTTATCAATTACCAATTGCATCTGTTCTATCCGAAGAAATTTCCATAGAATTTTACAATGGGTTATTTATAGTCAAGAAGGTAGAGTTACGTTTTTGTGAAGTGAAATGTTATTTTGAATGTGTCCGTGTACACTTGGATTTATAGAAAAGGTTTAGCTGTAGACGGACAAAAGATTTTGGAACATCCGTTGTTTTTTTTAGTAGAAAAGAATTTACTTTATTTTCTATGTTACAAAAGATTTGTAAGAAATATAGGAAATTTAGTGTTCTAAAAGAATTATGATAACCAATCTACTCAGTCAGATCAACAATGGACGAGATAATCGTCAAAATCCGTTCACAAGTAAAAAAAAATTGACAATTTTTTAATTATTTAAAAGATTTGTTGATTTAAAGAATCTAAATAAAAAAAAATCCGCTATAGAGCTAATAGGAGCCGAGTAAATCGTATTAACGCCGTCCGGAAAGCGAGATTTAACTTAGTCTCGTCTAAAAATGCACAGATTTATCATTTTAAACTCCCTATTGCCTGTATATACACAGGTACTAACCCTGATTTTAACTTTGTCAATCTGTTTGAGGCGTGTAAATGGGTGAAAAGAAAATATGATGATTCTAATTCCATATCTGAAAATTGTATAAAATTGTGTACCTAGATACAGTTTGTACGAAATTAGAAATAAAATATTCCTCTTAAAGGGCCCAAAATTTATATCACTATATTTTCTAACATTTTTTCTAAGAAAAGTAATTGCAATCTTAAAATAAATTTCTCAAATTTATTATACTATAATGTCTCAGTGTCAGTAGGAAGCCAATAATTGTTAAATCTCTGAATGGAAAACGTGCAATCACAGACTTTTTATACAAAATGATCACGAAAAAAATATATCTTTCTATCTAGAAATAAAAGAAATAATAAACAGCTATTTTGTTCTAGGTTTTCCTTTTTTGCTGCAACTAAAAAATTAAATGTTTCCTTTTTTATCAATGAATTAATCATTTGCAACTTTACATCTCAGACTATTATAACCACTTCGCAATACCGAGTTCTTGGTTTCATCATAATTAGTTATTCCTGTGTCGTCTAGTGTATCTTCCTTGTTTGTTATAAGTTCTCTGCATTGTTGTGTTATGATAGTTGTTGTTATCGTCCAAGTGGCGTTTGTTTGTCGCCATCATAAAACCAACACCAACCAGCTGGCCCCTCTCTAGCTCTCTGACATGGACGACGACCGACGACGCGGTCGACGCTGTCAATCAAAAACTTGACTCTGCCCACTATCATCTTCACTCGCCTCTCAAGCTCTCGACCTTCTGTCGACCATGAAGTGAAAATTTCCAATGAAATTGAAACAAAAACAAACACAAAAAAAAAAAGAACTAAACACTCGAGTCACGACCACTGTTAGTTGAATGCACCCTATTTTACATTTTTAACCATTCTGTTTTGTAAGATGTAAAAAACTGTAGGTAAGCCTTTTTTTGTTGAACTTCCAACTATTTTACAATGGACATTCACATTGTAGGTACGTACAGTTCGTCGTATTGTAGACTGCATTATTTTTGTAAAATGTAACAAATTTCATTTTTTTTTTAAATGAAGGGATCTATGGAAAAGCTCAAGATAGTTAATTAAAAAATTTTTTGCGAGATGAAAGATTTTCGAGATTAACTAACAGGGACACTTATTTATATAGAGAAAAATATTCCACCACTGGGTAGCAGGTACTTGCTCTTAGACGCAGTTTTTGAGTGGCGAATTAAACCAGAGATAGTTAACTCCAGAAGTAAATTCACCCACAGTTTACTGATGAAGAACTTTTTTAGTGGAGGATGCATGCGGAACGACTAAACAAACTCGATAGATAAAAAATCATCTGTTCAGTTAATCCTGAGTTAACTCACCGAATTTAATGAGTTAACTCGGGTTTAACTTTAATCTCGCACTGAAAAAACTGTATTGTCTTGAAATTTTAAAGATTTTATGTGATGCACAAACTTGGATGTACTTATAGAGAATATAACGTACAAAAGCATGAAATTCCTTCTTAAAATTGATTACAAAAAAAATCCTAAAATAATTGTAACCAAATGACAATGGCTCGAACGCTAAAGCTATATGAACTGCATCCCACAGTATTTCTATCGCCTTCTCAGCCTACATTAACATATTTAATTTAAATCCTTTTGTGATTCAGATCTTATTAAGGTATCGACTTGATTATATTATACTTAAATACAAAACATCTAAAATTCAAACAAGAATATTGCTTTATTGATGCAATTAAATACAGGTGCATCCATATCAAACAAATCAATTTCAATTGTGTGAACTTGTTTTGTGTGCGAACCCACACTTAATAGTCAAAGCTCAAAGTATGTAAAGATGTTTTCCATTTAAGGAAATTCTAGATCAGTTTTAAATGACAATGAATTTAATCAATTCTCGTTTTAATCTCATTTTGCGCTCTTTCACAATTTGTATCTATATTGAATGCAGAGGAGGGTGCATCAACATCAGCATTGTAACATCGAGTAGATTAACTTTGAGTGTCTCATTTTCATGTATAAATGAAGTCATCATACATGAGGATGAGTGTCGGTCGGTTCGTCATGGAGCCGTGTTGTTCATCATATAGCCTGATGACCTCTACAAGCTATTTTTGCTCGTTAAAATGTCCGCCGTCGTCGTCGCCGTCATTTTTTACTCATATAGTTACTACAATAGGGGAGAACAAAAGTGGGGGTATGGTGAGGGGGAGGGGGAGGAGGGTGTGCTTGATTTGTTACGCATGCAAAGTGAGTCTGCCAGTTAATGGGGTTGATCACATTAAAAATGTTTAACATTGTTACAAAATATTTGTTGTACTTTATTCTTGTGTTTGCGTGTTGCTATAGTTATACTCCCTGGGGAACTATTTGGGGAATAAGCAGGTTTAGTCATACATGTACTGTACGTGAGAGTCACCCCGGATATTCTGCAGTCCGTGACATATCAAATTAATCCTGGTAACTGTAGTTAGATGAGTCAAGTGTATGTTGAAAATGAGCGTTTTTTGTTGGGAATATTATGGGAATAATTTTGACCGAAACATTTAATAATTATCAACGCATCAGTTAGAGTAGGTACTTATGGCAGCATTTAAACAATTTTCATCGAGGTTAACAATAACGAAGGTATATAGTTGAGGGAATGCAATTTTGAGTGGGTGACATTAAAGGTTTTCCTAAATTATTAGGACTACCAGAGTTCACAACTAAAATCAGCTAATTGTTAACTTTAATAGATTTTGGTTATGGATATTCGAAATGCAAGACGCTAAATGGTACAGAGAGCTTATATTTACAAATAAGACACTGCTATTTTTAAATAGTAATGGAACAACCAGAAAAGATTCTCAAAATCAATCGGCAATGGATCTACAGCTGGTTTCATTTGGGTTAGTGACTCCGAAATAATTCGACTTCTTGTGTCATGGACAGGGAGTAGTATGAACATTAAGAGGCTGCCACTGCCCTTTAAAGGGGTTTATACCACATTAAGTTAAAGAACTAGGCTGTGACAAGCTTATAAAGTTTCTCCAGGGCAAGTAAACAAGTTTATCCGCAACAAACTATTTTTAACAAGTTTTGTACGAGAGAAAATTGATTGACTTGAAAAAAAAAACTAAATCTTGTAGAAAACTTGTTGTACTGTGGTTGCTGTTTCAGGACTGTGACTGCTAAAAAAAACAGGTGTTTTACAACAAAACGAACAACCTCGTATATGCATGATCTAAATGTTGACGACGACACCATAGCAAACACATATCGGATCTACAAGTAAATTTCCGAAACTAAAACAGACCAAGTCCAACATTTAGGGAGGAAGCGGCTTTTCTGTCTCTTTCTTAGAGTTTTGTTTGTTCAAAATCTCGAGTTCGATTTTTTTAGGAATCCATAACTTGCCATAAGGTACCTTTATATTGCAAGTGAAAAAAACATAAATAAGTTGCAAGGCCTCATAACATCCCTGCCAAAATGGCTGTAAGAATAGAAAAAAGCGAAAGGAAGTGAGAATGGCGATTTATCCGAACTTAAGAACATCAAGGCTAGTGGTTCGGAAGGCCTAGGTTAGCTAGAAGGGCTGACAGTTGATCTTGTTACCGTCACACTTAGATCTATGTACATCCGTTGTGATACCCTAGGAAGTTTTATCTCACTTAATTGAAAAACCTATGTGTTCTGTTAGCAGCCAAGCCAATAAGAGGCGTTGACGAAGTTCAGAAGGCTGTTCGCTGAAGTTCTAGAAAGATCTTCTAAGTCATCAAAGAAATGATTTCCTAGGTGTTTATTTCTTAAGTGACAGAGTGCTGGGCAGTGCTTCTTCATCGCTGCAGCCTCTGCAAACGTCGTCAGTACTGAGCCTCATTTACTTTTTGTGTTATCCCAGTAGGTTGTATCCGGTGATTATGCTGACAAGGGAACGAAGATGTTTTTTGTTCGTTTGCATAATTTTGTTTGTCCTCTGCTTATTGAAATTTGGCCATAATTTTTTAGTTGTGGCGCATTTTTTAAGCAGGTTCCATCCTTCACTGGTTTTTTCTGACATTTTGTTACCAATATCCTGTTTGATGTTACAGTTTGGTTTTGAATCAGGCGACGATCCCGTTCTCGCCAGCTCATCAGCTCTTTCGTTTCCCTGCACATTGCTGTGACCAGGAACCCAGCAGAGTCTAATGTTATGCTGCATACCAAGAACGCTAAGCTCTTCGCGACAGCAAGTTACAAGCTTCGAATGTATCTCGGTGGCAGAAACTGCTTTAATTGCTGCTTGGCTATCAGTAAAGAGAGTTATTTCAGCTCGTGGTATCGCCATCATTGATATTTGCCTAGCTGCTTTGGTCACTGCCAAGACCTCAGCTTGGAAGACGATGCAAAAGTCTCCGGAAGTCTAAAGGAGCTAGCTAGTCCCAGAGTTTGAATAGAATAGATCTAGGGGTTTCAAGTTGAGTATCGCTTCCAGTCCCGCTATGGGGGTGCTTTTCAACGCCCCTGTAATACCTACGCATGCTAATCTTTTAACTTTTGTTAAGGTTTTAGGTTTGTTGTTTTTCTCAGTCGCATTCCACCAAACTAGATTACCGTAGGTTCGTATCGGTCTAACTATTGCCGTGAACATCCCACCTGATAATTTTTAGTTTGGGTTACCAGGATTTTCCGAAAATCCTGTTGCAGGAATATAATGCGACCATAGCTTTCTTTGCTCTTTGCGGAAGGCCTAAGGAGCTATTCAAATCAACACGTTTTAGACATGTGGTTTTCAATCTGGCAATACTTTTTTCGGTGTTGTTCTTTTTGACAGCTGTCACTTGATTTATGCTTAGTTTGGTTTGCCATCTCATAATTAATAGACTTACTCCTGAACAACGTTTGCAAATCGTGCAAATTTATTAAAAAAATAACGACATTTTGTGTGTTTTATCGCCGAATGCAGTGACATTTAAATGGGCTCTGATTTCGGTTTGCATTGATGTGTTCGTGATAGCTTGTCTTAATAGAGAAGGCACAACAATGTAAGCATAAACATACATACTTAAAAAAAAAACATAGAATCACACTTAAATTTTTCTCTAATTGATATAAAAAGTGCAAACCATTAAAATAACCCACTTATGTAGTTTATATAGCAATTTTAAGTGATTATCATTACAACCATGTTTTTATGTTTTGTTCTTTGGAGCCGTTTGCTGATACGAAACTTAAATATTTATTTTCAACTAAAACGCTTATGTTCTACTTTTTTCTTGGCGTAAGCTGTCACATACCTACGTCTTTTTTTGAACTTCAATATTTAACATTTGTTTCGATATAATTGCATTTGCTTATTTGTAAACAAATAATTATCTATTAAAAGAAAATGCATTAAACATATCATGAAGATCTAAATAAATATTAATCAATATTCTTATTGTATGACAACCCCTTGAATGCTAGTTAACATTGTGTATCTATTTATAAAGAGACAACAACATGGCTTCATTATTATAAACATCCACTAAGTTCCGCAACTTGTGTATGTTAATTAAATTAATATTTATACGTTCCGAGTGTCAACAATAAAAAAAAAAAATACTTGCTATACAAGAAATGCCAAACAACTTCAAAGATAAACATCGCCGTACTTCCATCTTGTATATCACATCACAAGTTGCGAGTAGGTATATTATTTACTAAAACAAACTGACAGACAATCGCTATGCAATCTCATACATCACTTAAAATCAAAACAAAACTCATAGAATCATTAATAATAAGATCTTTATGGAAAAAAAATCATGTTTACAAAAGTTCATCCGCTGCCAAGCGGCCAACTTTGTTTCGGTCAGTTTAACATCACTACAAGCCTATATCATTGCGACAGAAGCCGCAAGACACAATGGGGCAGAAACGGCTTAAAATTGGAATTTAATAAATCAATGATTTAAATATTTCATCACTAATTCAAAATGGCGGCGCAAAATCACATCATCATGTTACCTCCAAGTGCGGTGCCCGTTGTATAGCCGAAATATGAGCTAACGACGAGCACAGGAATCCTAAGAGCCATGAGCTATGTCATCTGAGTTATCTTCTCAGGAACTAGGAGAAAACGAAGAGAATCAACCCTGAAGAACCAGCTCAAACGATCTACATACATACGTCACCCGCAGGCCTCAGAAGCCGGTCGTGGAAAGGGAAATTTTTATTTTGCTGAAAAACAAGAAAAAAGCTTCGGAAGAAGAAACCGAAAATTGTTGACGACATGACCCCCCGCCAAACGTAGAACGGACAGTGATTTAAGCTTGTGTATACGTAGAACTTACGCACATCATCATCGGTGGATAAGATATCCAAAGCTTCTGTTCAGTTAATCTTGAGTTAACTCACCAAATTTGGTAAGTTAACTCGGGTTTAACTTTAATCTCGCTCTGAAAAACTGAACCTTAATGGACTATACAAAATGGAGGAGCTTGTCGATAGCCTTAAAGCTGATTTAACAGCTCCCCAGGAAATACGATGAAACTGTTCTGGCTTGAAAAAAAAGAACAAAGGGCAGTGATTTCTATCACGGCAGCTGCCATCGTGACGGAAGAACGCGATTCTTTGGATGTGGATTTGCTGCCAGAGGACGACTTAGGCAAAAGGTCTTGAACTTTCGCGAGGTTACCAAAAGAGTGAGAAATTCCATAATTTGAGACTGATAAGTGCCTATGCCACTACAGAGGAAAATAAGGACGATGATACCAAAGAAATACTTCGGACGTACTGTTAAGTACAGAGATTATTTCCTTAGCCGCACTACACGAATGTGGAATGCTCTACCCAGCACAGTTTTCTCCTCCCATTGTGATCGTCAGACATTTAAAACCAATGTACATCGGTATCTCCTTTTCAATCCTCACCAATCTACCTAATCGCTCGTGCTGTGTATATCATTTTAAGGGTAGTCACAACCCTTTTAGTGCGCGATAAATATAAAAAAAGGAGTCTACGAGCTCCTCGCAAAAACTTAAGATCCTAAGAATTTAACGCCAAAGTTGGGAAAGAAGACATCTTTTCTATACAACGATTGGGAAACACAGCCTCCACGACATCACGTCCGGCAACGGGCTTAGGCTGTTCAACTATGTAGTGGGAAAAAATATGGTGGTGAGTAATACATCTCGAAATACCCAAAGGCACATGGCGGTCACCAAATGGTCGAACCTGCAACCAAATCTATCACACTTGATGGCAATTAATCTTTCTGTGTCCAAACTTTCGTCCATTTATCGATGAGGTCAGTAAAAGTTGTGGAATGTAAAGTTTTAAATTTTATGCCAAAGTTTTAAAAAAAGGATATATCATATTTTATATACGTTTTTTTTTAATTCCAACATTTGTGAAAGACAACGTTTTGTAGAGATCGGAAAGATAGACCTTTTTAGTTCTTGAGTGATTACACAAATTTGTTTCTTTTTGTTCCCAATTGCCATTCAAACTGTCCCACTGTGAATCATCTTCAATAGTGCTCATAGCAAATTAAGCCGCTTAAACAGGTAATAACATTTTTTGCGTTCATGTTCACCTTCCTATAGCTCAAGCTCTCTGTTCAAGTGTTTGAGTTTAAACAACAACAAAACAGAAATCTCACGGCTTTTCCTGGATTTATCTACTTGTTGTCGTTTGCCTTGCAATTGATTTTTAAGATGAATTGAATTTGAAATTAAAGTTCGATTTGATGTTTCACGCCTGCGTGCGGTAGCCTTTCTATAGTTTTATCGATTTGATTGGAATATACATCCCTATACTAACATACCCCGCAGTACCCACACGAAATGAGAAGTGCACATTGGCGATAGTGGCTTATTCATCGTTTTCGTGCAGATCTAGTAATAAGATGGTGATCTCATGACTGACCGCGCCATTTAATGCCAATTTTGTTTTTCATATTTTTTTTTTTTAGATTTCTTATTTTTGCAATAAAAGTGCCGTTTTGAATTTGAACACACAAGATGAAGAGATCACGTTTTTTGTATTTGAATATATAATAATTTAATGATCGACTAACTTTCATGGGGGGTCGGCTTTGATGGAGTGTGAGATTACTGATGGTGATTTGTACTTCTCTATGCGATCGTGATAGATAGGTATGGAGAAAATGTTTTAAAGAGAGAAAGATGGGCATATTTGGTTGATGGTGTGCATTATTTATACGAGGAATCGTGATCAAAAATGTGGATGCAATTTTAAGCAGCAATCAATAATTGTGACGGGACATAGAAATAGATTGCATTGCAAATTTTTCAAAAAAAAAAAAAACAAAATTCCATAAATACCTATAGAAAAAATAATTGTTGAGTTGGTATTCAGATATAGACCGAAGCTTATTTGTCAAATTACTATTTGATGAAAGATTTTAAAGAAATAGGCACTGTAGAAGAAGATATGAAGAAGCCTATTTTCCATAACGTTCGATAAGATGAGCTAAAAACGTCTTTGTTCACAAAAGGTGGTTTGTGATGCACCATACTTCAATGCAAGTGCCACTCATTGATGCAGACATGGGGATGGGTTCCTCTTAACGCCAGGAGACAGCATTGAGCGGTTTTTGATTTCCCATTGAACAATTCTGTGAGATCAGAATTTTAATGATCTTTTCATAAGCTGCCATTGCAGTTCCACATTCAAGGGACAACCATGCAAATCCAGTAACTAATATGAAAAGCTAAGGGTAATGTCTCCTGCAAAACAGTTAAAGAAGTTTCAGAAAACATCGTTTATGAATATAAGAAAAAGAATCGGAGATAAAACGGAGCCCTGCGGCATACCAGCATTTATTTTGTACACATCTCTTAAACGATGTCAAGATTGATTCCACTGCTCGGTGAGATATATAATATCAGATCATCAGTGGGTCTATTCATATTGGTATAAGAATGCCGTAAAAGACGATCGTTAAGATTCTTATGGTGTGAGTAATGAAGCGGAAGCGAGGAACAAGTAAAGGGTGATCAATCAAGAGAGGTATTTATTTTTAAAATTCGAAATAACACACAAAATTTAAATATATCGTGAAATCTTTATTATTAATCTAAAGAGGCATTCTTGACATTCACTTTTTCAACATAGTCCCTTTGAAATGTTGGCCGCAACTGGGCTGTAGCTCGTCCATGTGGACGTTCCAATGTTGGATGACGCTTTCAAGCACATTTTTCGGTATCTCGAGAATAACACGGGTAATTTTGGCCTCCAATTATGCAATCGTATCTGGCTTATCCACAAACACCTTAAGCTTTACGTAGCCCCAAAGGAAAAAGTCTTACGGTGTGATATCGCATGATCTTGCTGGCCAATTCACTGGTCCGAAGCGTGAAATCAATTGTTATTCACCAAAGCAGTCTCCCAATATGTCCATTGTCTCATGGCCTGTGTGGCAAGTAGCGCCGCGCCGTATTGTGTGAACCAAATGTTGTCTAGATCTCGGGCTTCGATTTCAGGTAAAAAATAGTCCGTTATTATGGCGCAATATCGAGCCCCATTTACAGTACCGTTGGCGCCAGTCTCATTTTTTGCAGAAATACGATGATTCCACCGGCCCATAAACCACACCACACGGGTGTTTTGAGTGGATGTGACTGCAGCTCTTAAACCTCTTCCGGTTGTTCTTCGGCCCATATACAGCAATTTTGCTTATTGACGCATCCATTGAGCTTGAAATGGGCCTCATCGCTGAACAAAATGTTGGTCGAAAACAGTGAATCTTCAGCAAGTCTCTCGAGAGCCCATTCACTCTTAAAACGATGACGCAACGGAAGGAAGGGTGTAAGTCTATCCATGATGGAATGTCAATAAATAATGAATAAAAAACACATGTCAACTTGACACGACTCACGCGCCATCTGTCAAAAAACCCCTTTTGAAAAAAAAAAATACATCTAGATTAATCACCCTTTACATGCTGTTATCAAGAAAATACACCCAACGTCTTCGACAGAGACCTAGACTCCGCTTTCAAGAAAGACAACGATACCAGCGCTGATATAAAACGAAGAATAACTCTTTCCAAACGCTGATTCTTCGACCTAAGAAGGCAATTGATTTTCAAGATCCTTTCTCGAACAACTAAAGTGTCCCTGTATAAGACGCTGATCATCCCGGCACAGTGCGGAGGCTTGGAGGGTTTCAGAGGTGGATGAGAACTCTTTAGGGTGTTTTGAGAGGAAGATTCTCCGGGTGATAGAGAAGAAAGTACACAAACGCACTTTACGTCCTGTCAGCGACATCGACCTATCCTAAAAAGTTAAAAGACATAACGACTGAGGTGGCTTGGTCAAATAGAGCAAATGGATACCAAAGCACTATCTCCAAATGTCTGTGAATCCAATCTTGAGGGACGGCACAGTAGAGGAAGACTTCAACTCACATGGCGCACGCAAGTGGAAGAGGACCTTAACCAAATTGGCGTGTAAAACTAGAGACAGCTAGCTTGGAACTGAGCTGGCTGGAAGAAGCTTGTTGGTTGAGGCCTTAGTCTACTCCGAACCGTATAGCGCGAACTTAAGTATGTATAAGTAAGATGAATAATCAGCGTTTTCGTATGACTTTGGAAAGAAGAAACGTACATAAGTGCAATTGAAAGATAGTAAGAGGGTGAAGAAGATTCGCCATTTTATGATCATATGATTTTCATCGTTTATCGACTGATTTTATTGATGCGATAGGTTCAGAACATGGGTCCAGGTTTGAGAAATGTTTTTTTTTTTTGTTCCATTCACTCAATTTGCCTATCTCTGTAAACGATATCTGTCATAAAATGTATGCTCCTTACGCTTGGGGAATCTAGTCCAAGTAGAGTAGGTCTTCCGGTATACTATCCGCGCCACCACGATCTTGAAGAACTCTGGCAACTGTACGGCACGTGTGTGAAAGACTTTTCTGAACCTTTTTCTCGTTCCCTCTGATTTTTTGACTTTTCTGTCGTTCTTTTATCTCGTTCTCACTGATCAGAGGGAAATGTTAGGTGAATGTGAACACCGTCATGGAAACATTCAAGCTCTCAAGAACAGGAGGAGTCAGAACAATATCTGGGAGCGTCAAATTAACAGACACCGCACTGCAAGCAAATTGACTTTCTCTACAGTGAACTGACAGCATTGTATTATTTAATATTTTAATAGTTATTTTATCTACCGACAATAAATGTTTACTACCATTTTGTTTTAAATTAAAATTTGCCCTTTATCAGATCATTATCAAGTTCTCGAAACTCAAGTCTCCTTGTACTTGATTTATTACGAAACTAAATTGTCAATCACTTATAAATGCAGCGCCACTTCATAAATTATATTGCTCTGAAGACTCCGAAACACAAGACATGCATTGCATAAATAAAATGATCGCACATAATAAAACAACCCAACCCGCTACTACTTAACACATCATGTGTGTGATTATGAAACAATTCCGACAGATATAAACGTCATAAAATCCCATTTCCCGTCAATAAAACATTTTTACTTTTTTTTTTTAATTTTAAAAATATTTAAAAGCAAACAACAAAATAAATAGAAATTGAGACTTACCTAACTGCAACTCGCACAGAAGTATCCTTATCGTCGCCGCCGTCTGAAGACATCTTCTTTTCAAAATTTGAAACTGACGATGAAGAACCACCACCGGCTAGACAGCCCTGTGATGATGATGATCCAGCCGTTGCCGTTGAACCAGCTGACGACAGTGATGGCGACAAGGGGATGATGATGTTGTGGTTGCTGATGGAGGCGGCGTGGTCTGATTGACTGCTGTTACCGCCCGATTCTTCAGCTGCTGCATTAGCAATGGCGGTGATGTTCTTCAATAGTGGTATTCGAGTTATTCTATTGTGCAACGATAGAGATGCATCAACCTCTTCCCCCTCGTCCACCACTTCTTCGTCCTCCTTCTCCTCTTCCTCCTCTTCCTCCTCCTCCTCCTCCTCCGCCTCCGTGGGTGATGGAGTGTTTGCTTCCGTTTCGGACGCCGTTGTTATGAATTTTTACACGTTAACTAACCAAACAGGATGAAAAAAAAAACAGCAAAAACTCTCAAATTTTCTTCCTTAATGAGCTGTGTCACCTGAAATTAAAAAGAAAATTTAATTAAAATAAAACAAAACAAAACATAAAAACAAATGATCACATGTTGTTTCGGCATTAATTTGTTCAACATTTTCATGTTCTGTCAACAAAAAAAAAGTTTAAAAAAACTAAATCTAAAAAAGCAGTGCGTTATGCATGAATCCGGGTGCTTTTTTCGTATTTGAACAAAACGAAAAAAAACTTTGAGCAAACGTTTTTATATTTAGCAGTCATAGCACACGCACGCACACGTATATTTCATTGACAGCCGCCTGAGTGCCTGCCTGTGCCGCCTGCATTTGGACGATTTTCGAGTGCGTGACAGATGCGATATAAAGTATCTATGTAGTCTGTAGGTATGTAGGTGTGTGTATGTATCTTTGAAGCTGAATATGTATGTAGGAAGAAGCCTCCAGGTAAGATAGGTTCATTTAGACGCCATAAAGTTAGAGATGATGATGAAAAGGCGTCTATTTCTAGCTTATCGTATGGTAAATTAAAAATTCATTTTCAAAGTGCGATTGCTTTGAAATATTATATCTGTCTGCCTCTGCGCTATATGTACACGTTTGACGAGGCGAGTTTGTCTGGATGAAGTGAGTTTGTGAGTGGGGTGTTGTTTTTTTTTTTTAGTTTTATTTTAGCAGAGTTCATTGTATTTTATCTCTATAGGTTGACCTGATCACCTAGACAAGTTTTGATTTTGAGAGCAGTATGACTCACTTTAGTTTTTAATTAGTTTTTCGCTCACATAATTTTAGCGGATTTGGGTATACAACTCAGGAAAAAACAGTATAGATACAGAGATACATGTATTGAAGATACAAAGTGATGATTAGTAGTTTAAATGAAAACTAACGTTTAAAAGAAACGAGATGAGATCGAATATAAATTGCGACCAATGAATTGGCTACTTGAAAGTGCTTAAAGCAATAAAGATGTAAGATAGATAGCTTTGGGATGTTGCGAATAAGAATTAAGAATTTACACCCCTGGTGAAACCCAGACTGGCAAGTGATGGTGGACAACGTGTGTCGACTTTGTGATTTATTAAGAATTCAAGACGATGATTACTATAGGACATTCCCTTGGACTCAGAAATATTTCAAGAACTATTTTTTCCAACTCAAAGTGGTACAATATTTTTAAGTACAGCTGCCCAAAAGCTACTGATTCGATAGGAATAATCTCATACAAAAATGACAATGGAATCATAATCGAAGAAACTTGTTCTGCTTTTCATTTTATAGTACGATTTTCGATTAATATTATGTCACTTCCTCGCAAGAGGCAGTAGCCGATTTTTTTGTTGGGTGGACGATGCTGCGAATCAATACCAGAACTCCGGCATGACAGTCCTACGCACTGACCATACTACGCCACCGGCTACTACTTTTTCTATTTTCTATGAGGAAAGTCTCTAATGGGGGAAGTCTCCACTCATTTTTTCGCACAGAATCTGTTGCACGGACGTAATTGTTTACGAAAAATGACATTTCTATTTTATTATTGTTCGTTTTGTTATTATTTTCATTAAAGAATGACTTTCGTTGATTTTTGGTTTTATTTTTGTTAATTTTCTTTCGAATTGGCGAAACTCTCCAATGATATTTTCGCTGATTTATTCGAGATCACAGCATTCGTTTTGTTTCAGCTGCATTTTCAAGATATTAAAGGAGGCAAGTTGCAGAGCTCAAATATTGGTTACTTTCCATAATTGTCCAGAAAATTCACAATGGAACTGAAGCGTAAATGTGAAGCATCATAAACCCTATTCGTGTGGAGAGTTAATTTACTTGATAGTCGTGTTTTTTTTTTTTTTACAAGATAGAATCGAGTTCTAGAAACATTTGATATAGGGCCAATTAAAATCAAAAACATTGCGATGTCCAAAAAATTGATGTATTCGCCATATTGTCCGTAGCACAGTGGGGCGGAATGCCCTAAAAGTTGGAATTAATTTAGCTTGCAAAGCTTGGAACCTAACATTTTGCACGTTTGCTTCTGCGATCAAAAACTAAATATTTTCAACCCACCCATCGACACGCCCACTAAAACACCCACTATTTTGTCAACTATTTTTCCATATCTACAGGGTGTCACTACTTTGTAAGAAATGCTTTTGTTTGGACCTTAATAAATTATGGTCTTATCAATTTGAAGGTAAAATATTGTAAGTTTTGCCGTTGTTTTTTTTTTTTTAATTTTATATCCATTTGTATTCAAAATTAAGAACAGAATCTGGTACATGACTCAAAAAAAGCAGGAGTGGCACTGGCTTAAAAGTCTTTTGGTCATTGAACGTACCAAATTTCATTAGGTTTCTTCAAAAATTGATTGCCAACACCAAAATTCAAGAAAGTGTTCCACTTTTTTTGGGAGAGAAGAAACATTTCAGAAAAACTGAACCAATCAACAGATTTTGATAAAATTCTCAGGCATGATAAGAGAATCGTCACCGAAAATTTCCGTAGATTTCTGAGCAAACTGCTAACAAATTCAATTCAGGTACACATATTAAGAAAATTCTATTACTAATTTTAAAATTTTAACCTGCTCCTGGTTTTTGAGTAATACCTGCCTCCCATAATAAGTATTTTTTTGGAAATTTTTTTCGAGAAAAGTGAGTTGATATAAATTTTTAAGGCAAGACAAAATTAAGCTTAAAACTGATTTGAAAGTCTCAGGGCTCGATTTGATTTGATTAATTTTATTTTATTGCGTAATTTTTTCGAAAATTAAAATCCTCAAGCAATTATTTTTAGGAGAAATTATAAGCTGTGGAACTCAGCTATCTCCAAAACCGTGTTTTTTTTTTTTGTTTTTATTTTGCGAAACAAATTTGAACATTATGTTCAGAGCCGGATGATGGAGACGACGGCTACAGTATTTTTCAGAATTGTAAGCTGTGAATAATGAAGCTTTCTGAAGCACGTTATTGTAGCGTGTAGGTATCTTAGTCTAGTTCAACTCAAAGCAAACAACTAGTGCACTCTGTTCTGACTCACCTGAATCAATTATTATAAAATGTATCTAAATTTTGTATGTGCCAAAAATGTACAAGAAAGGGTAACTTGAGAACCTTGCTTCTTGGTAATTTTTTGACATTTATCTCCTAAACTTCCGAATAAGAAAGAGCCATTCTATTAGTATGTTTTAATGTTTATTAAGCTGGTTTGTGACGCCCTGGTCCCTATAATATAGAAACAGAACAGAGTATTTCAAAAGCACCAACTCAATTCTAAACATAATTTATAGAAATGGAAAAGTGACACACACATATTGGTTAGAGCATGTAAAAGAATTTAGGACGCAGAAATACAAACATTATTTCCCCAAACAAAAATATGTCTACACATTTGTCCAAAATTAGTTTCACATATATTGATGTGCCGTTTGAAGAAAAAAAAAAAATAATGATAAACGACCTATTTACTTAGCATCCGCATTAAACCAAAAATTTATAATCAGCAGTCTATGTTTTAATACTTCACATTCTAAACCGCCCTATTTTGCAGCGAAATAACGACGGATATCCCCGCAGATTTGTGTTTAATTTTAGCTTTTTTTTTTATTACAGCATAAAGCCATAAAACCAATCAAGAATTATTGCGCACATAATGTATATTAATATATTTCATAACACAAATCAGCTCAACCACAATTTAAATCAATTTTATACTTGAACAAGTCTTCAATTCAATTCTTATGCAATAAAATTCCATTATTCTATGCAGATAGATGAAGATAAAGTTTAGGTTTTATTTTTTTATTCTTCCTATTATTATTTTCATGACTAGCCTGTCTTCTTTTGCGTGCGTATATGTTACGGGGTATATGAACTGCATAAGCAATTGTCCGTAAACAATTGCCACTATCTACCTAGAGTATAAAAAATATACACATATATCTGTACATAGTTAAGATTTTTTTCATTATTCAGCGTAAATATGTAAATAATTCAACAAATAAGAAAAAAAAATATTGCATGCTTTAGCAAAAGCTTTGAACAAAAAATCTTTGCAATTGTATCTCGAACAATGGCTTCTTGTCCCTCATATATAATAGTCAGAGAGATGCAGTTGCATTTTGCAATCAAATATTTTAGAAACTCTTCACTCTCCCCTTCTAATATTTGTTATTTTTTTCAAAAACGAAAGTCATATGTCAATAAATTGTAAGACCCGATGAATTATTGTTATTTGTGAAATTAAACGCAATCAAATGTATTCCTAAAGAATAACGTACAGAGAATGTTTTAACGTCTATCTCGTCAATATAATGGGTGATTTTTTAAGAGGTTTAGAACTTTTTTTAAAAAAAAACACAAAAAATTCGAAAAAATGAATGAAATATTTATTTGAATCGATAGTTTGAACCTTGCAATTTAATGTTTAAAGATAATTTCATGCAAATGTTGACCGCGGCTGCGTCTCAGGTAGCCCATCCGCTGAGTCCAATTTTGGCATACTCTTTCACACATATCGGCCGGTATCTCACGAATGAATGCATGGATGTTGGCTTCCAGTGCGTCAATCGAAGCGGCCTTGTCCCTATAGACATTATCCTTGACATACCCCCACAAAAAATAATCTAATGGTGTCAAATCGCACGATCTAGGCGGCCAATTGACCGGCCCGAAACGTGAAATTAACTGTTCACCAAACTCGCCTCGCAATTGCGCCATTGTTTCGCGTGCTGTGTGGCATGTGGCACCGTCTTGTTGAAACCACATATCATGCAAGTCAAGAACTTCCATTTCGGGCAAAAAAAAGTTTGTTATCATCGCTCGGTAGCGTTCACCATTGACAGTAACGCTGCGATTCGCATCATCTTTGAAGAAATAGGCCCAATAATGCCGCCGGCCCATAAACCGCACCAAACAGTGGCTTTTTCGGGATGCATTGGTAGCTGTTGCAATGCTTCTGGCTGATCTTCACTCCAAATGCGGCAATTTTGCTTATTTACGTACCCATTCAACCGAAAATGAGCCTCATCGCTGAACACAAGCAGCGCGCGATGAACATTTCGAACCGAGCACGAATTTTGATAGTAAAATTCAATAATTTGCAAGCGTTGTTCATTTGAAAGACGATCCATGGTTAAATTGCAAACCAAACTGAAGCTGTTTGACAGTGACACAAGGTACTAAACACACGTCAGCTGTCAAAACCAGTGTTGCCAAAACCAAACCAGCTAAAAAATCACCCGTTATAAAACGATGGTCCAGGCCAAACGAAAAAAATAAAAGATTATACAATTAAATAACTTTGTAAATATAACATTTTGAAGTTTGCAACAACATCCTCTCAGACTATAATAATTCTATGGCATTGTTTTCATCTATTCTGCGCATATGTATGTATAGCCGGCATTTAATAATACCAAAAAAACTATGAATGAAAAATAAAAATATTAAAAGAAAAAGTATCAAACAATTTTTCACATGTAGGCAAGACATGATACCTATCTATCTATCTATCTATCCATCGACCAGCAGCCTAAAGTTTCGATTTTCTCTTGAAAATGTATCTTGGAAAAAAACAAACAACAAACTATGTAGGTACTCGTATATCTATAACTTGTATCTTAAGTTTATCCTACACTTTTTAACGTCTTCTTCCATCTATGTATATTGAGGACACAGTGCATTCATCTTGTCCTCCTTAAAAAAAAATTGTCTATAACAGCGACGACGGGCGACGTCGGTCGAACGACGCCGACGAGACGATACGACGACGGCGACGTTCCATCTTTCGATATGGTGTGGGCGAAAAAGAAATATTTTTGCGAAATAAATTCGCTCTGACTTACGCGAGATATCGCGTGGTTAGCATGGATGACTTGCCATATCTGCAGCTGTGTCTAACGTGAGTATGTAATTAATCCAACCAACCCGTTTACGGTCCCATTCATGAAAATGCCTCAACTGCATTTTTTGTAATTCTTTTTCTTAAAGGTTCCTTTGGTTCGTCCATTCATTTTCTGCAATAACATTCATTGCTGTGCTGTTATAGCAAATAGGAAAAAAAAAACAATTGAAGTCGACGACGAAATGTCTGCCAATGGGGGGGGCAAACAAAGTAAGGACACCTACGCTGCGCGTGTACCGTTTTCGTTTCAGTATTTGTTGTTGTTGCTCTTTTTTCAAGGAATTTGTCTTTGTATAGGATTCGAGATTTTAAAATGCAACACGACACCTCTGTGCTTTGCTGTATTGCAGCTTAACTAAACCAGGGTTGTTATAGTTTTTACTATCGATATACTTTCTTCAAATTTTATATTTTAAATTTATGTGTTTTTTTATTATGCTGCTTGGGCGGACAATTTCAATTGTCAAAAATGTCAGTTAGGAAGTAGCGACCAAATGCCCTTGTGTTCTGTTTAAATTCAGTTTTCCATCGTATACAATTTAAATTCACGTGCGTTCTCATATTTTCAACTTTAATTTCAAAATGAAGAAGAAGTCACTCGAAATGTCAAAATCGTAAAGAAACCATTTTGAAAAAGGCGAAACTTCAAAATTTATTGCCTCAGCTATTGAAAGCAATTGCATCTACCTTGCAATAATGCCAAAACATTTACATTGGCAATATTCACGGCTATGACAATGAGTGAGCGAAAAAATTTACTGACCTAAACAAAGAAATTTGAATGTGCTTATGTGTCAAAGAAAAAGTTCAGAGAGAGAAAACAGATGTCACAAAAGAAAATGTCAAAAAAAACACAAGTTTTTAAAAAATTAAAAGTTAAAATCCTATTTTTTTAGGCATCTCTTTCTTACCATGAAGTGGGAGTAAGGTAGAGTACAGAGATGTTAAAAAAAGTCGGAGGAGTCAGTCGAATGTGAACACCGTCCATGTTGAAAAAAATTAATATATCCTTTTGCAAACTGTTCAAGAAATCACCTATATTTTGTATTCAAAATTAAATATGCGATCTTCATTTTTGTATTAAATTTTTTTAAGAAAAAATAAAACAAATTTAACAAATCCATTCCTTCGCTGAACCACCTTCTGCGGTGAGTTAGTAAACGTCAGTTTACAAACATTTTGTTTCATTAAAGAGATTTTGCATTTAAAAGATATATCTCGCCGCTAATTCGAGTTTATTAATAGGACTGTAAATGTGTGTGTGTGTGTTTATATCTTCTGTTCTTCTTGCTTAATGTACTTCCATACTCTCTCACAGAGTACTAACTATATTATAAAAAAAAGTGGGATAGAATTACATACGATTGTCATATTTTTGTGTTGAAAATAATTTTCATATTTTGCTTCCTTATAAAATCAGTTTCACCATAACCTTAATGACTGAAATCGGATAGAATTTGTGATGGTTTTAGAACCAATCCTAAAATTTTTTGTAGATACTAACACATATCAAATTGTATGGGATCGACTTTCACTTTGTGTAGGATGAACTGTCACATCTTGTGTAATGATCTGTCATATTTTCTCTCCACACTATTAAACATCATTTGCTTCCCACTTTTTTGACATTTGTGTGTATACTTAGTGGGTAAATGTGGAAGCACTTTTACAAAGGAAATAAATATATATAAGAACTGTTCTTACCCACTAGCAGCTTGATTCCCATTCCAAAATGAAAATTTAAGAATCTGTCAAAAGTGACAGCAATAATTTTTTAGCAACTGACAGATGCAAAGCGAAAATAAAATGCATTTTGCTCCCTTTTTACGGTAGTTTGTGCTCAGTTTTGATACTATGATATAATTATTATGATAACAATAATCTATTTTTGTATATTATGTAATATATCGCACACAATGGGATCTCGAAGACCTCAGCAATTTCAGTTACATGAACAGGATTCCTCAGCAAAATTCCTCAGTTTTACTGTCAAAATCCTGAGGTAAAAAAATTTGTTATTCGCTTGCCAAATTTTAGACATCTCATTTTCCTAAACGTATAGATATACACAGGTACATACTTAAAAAAAAAAAAAAACAAACGTCAGTTGCAACAAAGTGATGATTTTGACGTCTATGAATAAATGAGAGAGGGATATACATATGTACATACAATGGCGCAAATTTTTAAACAGCCTGATGTTAAGGTGTTTTTTAATAAATTGTTGTTAGCTTTAAACACTTTTTAACTAGTATCATACTAAACCCATTTTCTTACGAAACTCAAGCTGAACGCGCCTAAAACAGTGACATTTCGTGCAAAAAATGAAGCAAACATACCTTTCTAAAATTTGTCTATGTCAAAGTGACATGTGGATTTAGTAATATGTTAAAAAGATAAAACAGCAATCTGGCGATTTTAACTTTAGTAAAATGTTAAGAGATAGTATCATGTTAAACTCGTTTAAAATTAGAAAAATCCTCTTTTTAACCTAGTATCATACTAAAAATGATTTAACACTTTACTAAATCGTCTAAAATTTAGCTTCAATGTATTTAGGGTAAGTGTATGCATTTTTCCTTACTTTTTTTGATAAAAAATCAAACAAATTTATAAATAGTAGTTGTATCTATAGTTGTTAATTATAGTAACCAACCGAAATATTATATATTCAAAACTTAAAAGCTAAAACTGCGCACACTGCGCACACACTCAACCCAGAAGGACACACTTCAGCCTTGACAACAAAAACATCAGCACCCTTTATAACAAGCCTGGTGTGGTTGCATGTTGCACTCACTTAAAGAACTTGGCTGTCATGTTTTCAGTGCAGATGGATTGTAATGTTGATTTGAATGGATTTCTACCTATTTTATTATTTTTCCTTTTTTTTTGCTTTTAGGTAGTTTTTTGTTCATTTTTTTTTTAAAGAGAGGAAGTGAATTTCAGTAGACGACTAGACAATTTCTAGCATACTACCTACCAATAGTGATAAATGGTGATTTTTTAATTTCTCTATTGTCAATGAATACAAGCAGGAAAAGGAACAGGATGAGGAATTAGTTTCTTTGAACACGGATATATGTATGCAGTATGAATGTATAGGTATATAGATAGGTTTATAATATTACTTGTGATAGGAATAATAAAATTCTATCATCAGCTTTGGAAGAGTTGAATTTCAATCGATTGTACACAGTGTTCGTTTACCTTTTCTGGAGAATCGGATTAATCACGTTTGACGTAATATCACGCGAAGTTGTAGTACAGAATTTAAAAAAATAAAAAGAGAATTCTGAATAATCGTATGGAGAAATGTTCTTAAAAAAACATTTAACGTAAACCTATAGATACTTTAAAGTCAATGCACGTTTTGACCACACTGGCATGTAATTACTATCAGTATTGCTATAAGATCACGAGTAATGTACAGGGTGTGTCGGAAAGATGTGCAAACTTTAAATTACTACTGCAGTCACACTGAATCTACCGGGGCTTAGCCTATTATTTTTATTTGTTTGTCACAAAGTTGAAAAACAGAGACAAATACGCTTTGAGTACTTATTTTGAAATCACCACTGATTTGTCATAGCGATGTGAGAACGGTTATGCATATCATCGTATGAAAAGAAAAATAAGTTTATAAAATTTAAATTTTATTATAAATTTCAATAGTCGGAATTCACCAATAAATATGTATACACGAGAAAATGGGTCTTTGTATTCAAAAAGTCGACAGAAACAAATTTCTTTAAGCACAATTTAGTCGGAAGTGTTTACCTAAATAAAGGTATAAAATATGAAGGTGTAATCTAATCGAAAGTATATTAATAAAATAAAACATAGCAACCTACATACATTGTCAAGGCTCAAGTGCTTTCCAAATGCATACATAAGTTTACTCCCGCAAGGTTCATAATCTATAAGTATCTTATCTTCAATTTCTTAAATACTTTTTCCGATTTTTGCATTGCATAGGTTATGATAAGAATGTCTATACAAAGCTTCACAGGTATTGGTATAGGTATCTTATCTCAAAAAAAAAAAAAAATTGATAACAACTGGGCTGCGCGCCGCGGGTAAGTAAAACAAACAAAATTTCCCAAATATTAAAGATAATTGGAAACATGTGTGGAAATTAGTGTTTATTTAATAGAAGAATACACAAGAAAATAATGGTCATCAAATAGAACGAAAAGAACGTTTTGACATTTAAGAAATTCTGTAGCAACTTACCAAAGAAGTGTGATTTTTTTTTTTTTAAAACGCGCAAAGTGCGTCATAAGTTTTGTCATGTTTTGTCTAGATCAGAAAATGATTCTCTAACAATTATTAAGGGATGGGTCACGAACATGGTGGACAAACGACTTTTTTTGGTGGACAATCATCATAATTGAACGATAGATAAATGAATGCACTTTGTTCGATTCTTCTAAGTTACGTTTTGGGGGTGTTCGAAGACGTTTTTGTTTGGTGAAAGTTGCTATAAAAAAAAGATATATTGAATAATTTTTGAACTAGGGTGGAAAAATATTTTTTTTCTGGGCTAACATGGAGAAAAGGTGGACAAACGATTGCAATTGGTCCGATTGTGCCAAGTGAGATTTGATTTGTTTGTGTTTGGTGCTATAAAATTAAGAAGTTGAAGACATACATATATTGTTGAATATAGAATATTGAACTAAGGGTGAACAAACGATTTTTGTTTGGTGGATGGATAGTCATAAACAAGCTTTGCACAAACGAACCTTTTTGGTCCCATCCTTCTAAGTTAAAAATAAGGGGTTGTAGAGGTCTTTTTTCCTCTGTGAAAGTTGCTATAAAAAACAAATGTTGAATATTTGTTGAACTACAGTCGGAAAAAAATTCTTTTTTTTTGTGTACAATCAGAAACAAGCAGTGGTCAAACGAACCCAATTAGCCCCATGCTTCTAAGCTATCGATTGGGGACAATAATAGACGATTTTTTAGTTTGTGGGGGTGTTGCTGTAAAAAAAACATGTGTTGCATATCATTTTTTTTTTAATAAAGTTGGTAAAATAGTTTTTTTTTTAGTGGACAATTATAAGTATTCGTCCCATAAGTTATGTATTGGGGCGGTAGACAAGTTGTTTTGTTTTTGGGAATATTGCTATAAAAAAGAAGAGCTTAATAAATTTTTACCTGAGCGCCGACAAACGATTGTTTTTACCTGGAAAAACGAACCTTATACAGGGTGTTTTTTTTTAGACGTGTGGTTTTCAATCTGGCAATACTTTTTTCGTAGTTTGTCTTTTTGACAGCTGTCACTTGATTTATGCTCAATTTGGTTTGCCATTTCATAATGAATAGTTTTACTCCTGAACAACGTTTGCAAATCATGCTAATTTATTACCAAAATAATGGTTCGGTTCGCGCTACGCATCGCCCGCTGCGTCCAATATTCGATGAAGCTCATTTTTGGTTGAATCGGTACGTTAATAAGCAAAATTGTCGTACTTGGAGTGATCATAATCTACAAGCCATTGTTGAGACGCCGTTACATCCTCAAAAAGTCACTGTTTGGTGTGCTCTTTGGGCAGAGGGAATCATTGGTCCATATTTCTTCAAAAATGAAGCCGGCCGTAATGTTACAGTCAATGGGGAACCCTATAGAGCCATGATTAATGACTTTTTCGTGCCTGAATTGGAGGATTTTGATGTGGACGACCTTTGGTTCCAACAAGACGGCGCTACATGCGATACAGCCAACGAAACAATCAATTTATTGGAGGAAACTTTTGGTGAGCGCATTATCTCGTGTCGTGGGCCTGTGGCGTGGCCTCCAAGATCGTGCGATTTAACACCGCTGGACTTTTTTTGTGGGATTATTTGAAGGAAGTCGCTTGTCTGCGCAGATAAGTCCAAAACGATTGACGCCTTTGAAGAGAATATTCGGCGCATTATTGCTGACATACGGCCTCAATTGCTGCAAAAAGTTGTCGAAAATTGGGCCTCTCGGTTGGAATTTATTCGAGCGGCCACTTGGCCGAAATCATTTTTAAAACATAATGGCAAACCCTTATCTTTATAACAAAGCTAATTTCTTGGCTATAACATTAAATTTTATGCGTTTTATTTCTTTTTGAAAACCACACGCCTAAAAAAAACCCTGTAGCCCTGTACCTCCCCGAAAAATTTTGGTTCTGGCTTCACACAGCTGTTGAAATTTTTTCATTAATGCTCCGGGATTTTATCATCCCATATTTGGGATATTTCAGAAAAAAGTATACCAATTGAAAGCTCTTAGTAACTTCATAAATGATCAACTAGTTTCAATAAGTTACCCAAACTTTTTTTTAATGAATTTTTTCAAGATCATACCTTAGATTTTTAGCACCTCATTTGTGGGATATTGGAAAAAAATACACCCCATTTGAAAAGTCTAATAAATCCTCATAAAAGGTCAACTAGTCTCAGTAATTGGGTAGCCATATATGTATGTATGTTTTTGTTTTGTTTCTTCAGGCCAAGGGCCCTAGCGAATTTCGATATATTATAGGAACCCTTATTAGGCTCTTTGTAGTACTTATCTTAATTTTTCTGGCCCCTCATTAAAAACTTGATTTTTTTTTCAAACAAACATCCTCCTGGGAACTCCAATCAACCTGATCCTAAACCCTATTTACCAAACCTAACCTAAGAACATTTTGGTGAATATTTAAAAAAAAAATTCAAATTCGGCCTTCCACCTGTTTTAAATCCATGTCCATAAATGATTGTTGTCATAAGTATTGTTCCTTGCACTCATTATATGCATTAAAGATCTATTAACCTAATTAGATACACCAAACACTTCATGAAACACGTAATAATAATAAAATAATAAATTATTATTTAATTCATGATAATAATCATTTTATTATAAATGCCTACATTTGCGAATGTGTGGGCACACTTTCAATCTACAACTCACAAAACATAGATATAACCAAGACTATGTAATTTTATCATTCTCATCTCATCAAGAATACGTCATGTCATGAATCTTAAACATTTTGCAGTCCATTAAGATTCAAATCCTATACTTATTCACCATCTGTGATATTTGCTTGCTAATTTGTTAAGTCTATATAGAATATATTTGTACCTACAGTTGTTTTTTTGTTTGTATATATGTATGTTCATATATAGATAGATGCCCGTCCTCCAATAATAATATTAATTTCACATATACAGAACTTTAATCGAAACGACTTTGCATTGAAATCGAAAGCCCACGGACGTTTATTTTTATTTGAATGATGATTACAAATTTGCAATCATTATTTCTTGTTTATTTACATGTAAAAACTAAAGGGCAAGTTAAAGATTCGTAGAAAAAAATATTTCAAAACTTTCGCAAACGTTGCAATATTAATTTTTTCGTTTAGATGTACTTTTTTTCCGCACAGCTTGTTGTGTGTTTGCGGACGTTTTTTCTCAAAGTCTATTCCTCTTACGAAAAAATGTGTTAGCATCATTTTTGTGTAGAATTTTGTAAGCTACAATTTTTGCTTTGACATTTCGTACAAAAATCTAATGTTTCCCCTTACATTCCACAAAATTAAAAGGCTCTAAATTTTGGGTGCTTATGACACCAGCTTATGGCACCAGCCAAGTAAAAGCAATTATGTGCGACACCAGTCATGAAGTCTATTTATTATTCTATTAACATCACCCACGTAAATTCATACAATCTTCTGAAGCATCAATTAGTTTCGCAAAAATTCAGCAAACATATATTTGCTGAATACGAAAATAGGCGTTTTGTTTAGATTTCGTAATAAGACGACAGATGCAATGTCGTTGTTGAAAGGAAATTTGAATTTAAAATTATTAATGTGATGATGATGATCATGAAACAACAACAACAAAAAAAAATAACAAACATTTTTTTAAGAAGGCTGACTTCATGGATAGAATAAAATAAACAAATTTTATGATATTGATCTTCTGACCAAATTTAGTCATAAATGATTTTAAAAATTTAGAGCTGTTGAGTCAGAAAATGATCTAAATATTATAGATGTGTCATAGATGTGAACTTGTTTGTTTGTATGGAAATTAAATTTCATATTTCACAATGCTTAAGTAAAGTTCACATATCAAAATTTCTTAATGGACTTTGGACGCATTTTGATCTGTCAATAGGATTTGATTGAACAACTGATGGAAGTTGAACAAGATTTATCCGTAAAAAGTCAAAAGCACTCCTCATTTCTTTTTTATAAATTGATTGATAAGCAATAAATTGATCAAATGATGCGACAAACAATATAAAATGAAGCTAGCGAATCAAAGAAAATTTAGTCTTAGCTTTTTGACAGAAAAAATTAATGAATTTTTCTGAGGAATTGCCTCCAGATTTCTGAGAAACTAGAATGGGCTCATAATTGTTTTCAGATTTCTGAGAAATCGGAGTTAACTTAGGCCAAGGTCAAAGTACATAACTTTAAGGTTTATGTATGTATATACTGGGGACATTGTCAAAATTGAAGGTGTCACAAATTAAAAATGACTGTTCAAGTGCTGAACATCGCGTTATGGTGGATTCACACGATAGAAAAAAAAGGAAACTGTCAAAAATTGTCAGAAGAATGGACAAATTCACTGCAAATGTTTCAGTCGTGTAAATCCAACAATTAGTAAAAAACAACAAGAAATAGTGGCATTTTGACAAGTGTATAGGGGCACTGCATCCGCCATTTGCACAGATGCGCAGAACTCCACAAAAATGTTTGTTCTGCTCACTTGTCTCTGCTAACTTGAGGGACTTTTAATATGTGTGACTTGGCTTATTATTTTTTCTTTTAGTTTTTAATTGAATAGAACTGACAGTTTTTGTTTGGAATTTTTGGTCGCAAAAAACAAGCGCGGCAAAATATTTTCTTTCACGACAGTTAATCCAACTATTGGATCCTTAACATTTTTAAGAGCCGATAAGTTATTACTCTATCCACTTATTTTTGAATTCTTCAAAAAAACAATTGTAATTTTACAACTATGAGCTTCCTACAGTGATGCGGTATACGTATAGCGTTTTCGATGAAAGACGGGTTAGAACTCTTTGTCACAAGAGTATCAAAATGGTATTTTCTTTTGCCTTTGACTACAGCAATACATATACTTACTGACTGATCGAGTGAGTGGTGCCATCAGTGATCGAATGAACGAGTAAAACCTATGGGGATGATGGCTCCATAATGTGAGCAGTAATGCCAAACTCACATAATTCAGTCACGTATTACTCGATAACTGATGCGGTAACTCAGCCTCTGAACAAAATCCCCATTGTCAAATAACTTGCTAAATCTACAAATTGCTTACGATGAAAAAAAACAATCTCATATTTTTCAATTTATGGTCGCAAAGTTTAGCTAAATTTCCAGGTCATTTCCTTATCGTATTCACTTTAAGTCAAATTCTATTGACATAATCACTTCCTGTCTATTTTCAAGTCGCCACTCACAGTGTGCACCATAACATTCTTACACGAAAAAAAAAAAAAAAACTTCCTTCTTATTCAATACTTCTTGGGCCTCATTCGTCCGCATCAACATTGATTTTTTTCTCCATTCAAAGGCAAAAATGAATTTATGTAAGGAATAAAGATGAGAAAAAAAAATCAATAAAGCTAGTTTGAAAAATTTCTCATCACATTATTGAAGAATGTGATTTATCTTCGTCCTGGAAAGCAATTTAACTTTGCCACACACACAGTAGGTATACACATACTCACAAGTTTACCTCAAAAAGAGGTTAACTTAATTTTTTTTTTTTTTTTTGAAAAATCAATAAAGAACTCTACTGCCTGCATCATCATGCGTATAAATGTTTAATGAAACGATGGACAACTTTTATAAGGATAAGTAAGTACATATGTAGTAAGTTCGTTTATTTGAGCTAAACGAAATTGCTTTTAAATGAAAGTAAATTTGTCGTCAATTTCCAAAATAAACTATGATACTATAGGTCTGTTTCTTTACTCGCCCGCGGGATCCCGTGGTATCCCAAATCTACCCAAAACGTGTTTCTTTACTTTTTTCTGGCACGAAAATGCCAGAGCTTTTGAATTTTTTGTTATTTAATTCATTTCCCCTCCAGCAAGAATCTACCCGAACATTTTACCTACTGCCCTTTCTTGCTTGTCAAACAAGAAATCAGCTGATCGGAAAATTTGAAAATTAACTTGTCAAGTAGTGTTTGCATAAATAAAATTAAAACAAAAAAAATAAATTTATTAAATGAAGCAATGGCAACAAATATAACAATAAATATTTCTCCTGGTTCCTTTGAAAGAGCCCAAAATGGTAAGTGCCAATCAGAAACATCCCAAATGCGTTTCTTTACTTTTTATTTCTGGTCAAAAATTACAACAACAACATCAAAAAGCTTCAGCCCAAACTTTTTCCCGAACTTTTTCCCAAACTTTTCCCAAAAGTAAAGAAACAGACCTTATATGTCTCTTTTAGAAATGTGATTTGTAGCGTTTTTTTTGTTCTTTTTTTCATGCGGGTTGGCAATCGTAATAACACGTAGCGTAACGTAATAATTTTAATAGTGAAATTGCGTGCTGTGTTTTGTTAGGATCATTATCCTTTTAGTAACCTCGTGACACCAAAACCCCATGGCAACAAAAGTTTGTTCTAATTTCCCTAAAAGCAAATTACTTGAAGGAAATCTTACACATGTACATTGTACAAGGAGTAGGTATATTAATAAGGATGAGAACACCTTTCTTGACATTAATAATGTTATTCAAAATGAGTCCTTCCATTCTCCATTGCCTATAGTAACCTATATTCAGGCTGTAAAAACTATTATTTCCGATTTTCTGGACACATCTAACCATAAGTCTTAGAATCCTCGTGGATGGGAAGTCTAGTACATATAGCTATAGGTAATTCGTAATCTAAGTAGATGCCCTTTAACAAATGGTGCGGAGTGTACCTACTTTTTTCCCCAACCAATTCTCGTGGCGGACTTTCATTAATAAACTTAAGACTGCGAGACACATGCACCATAATATCAAACATCAACTTTGGAGAAATTTTTAAAAGCAGTATTGGACAAGCTAAAACTTTTGACAGATTTAATCGTTTAAGTATCATTTTTTACAAAAGCCGGTCATTAATAAAATTTGCAGACGCTAAAGGTATTAATTTATCTCAGACGGGCTCTTTTTTATGTCCATCTTGTTGTCGGCATGACTTTACAGTTAGGTACCTACCTACCTGCATCATTTGCCATGATCAGAGCTGCAATAACTTGCAACCTGAAAAAAAATTATTTCATTCACTTGCCATCTAGAAGTTGAAAAAATCAGGTGGTTTGGTGAGTTCCATTCATTTTCTGGTCATTCGGTTTTTTTTTTGTTTTCCTTTTACTTTTTTTTATTGGAATTCGAAACTAAACAACCGATTGCTGCAATTTTCTCGACTCAAACACAATATTACAATTGATTGATTTAATTTATGATTGAGAAACTGTTACTTTCACGCACACTCAATTCAAACTTAATCCAAAATAAAGTGTGCTACCTCTACTCTGATGAAAGTGAATTTAAATTTATTATCCGGTTTAAGTGGTTGTGTATTGAAAAGATATCCCAAATTAAATAGTTTTTTTTTTTTGTTGTTGGTTGTTGTTGTTGTATTTGCTATCTCGAATATGGTTTTCTTTTTTAACTGAATTTAAAATGCATTTAAGTGCCTTTCAAGGTGTAAACAACATCCGATAAAGATGCATTTTAAAGTAGGTCTTTCGGTCTTTAGCTATGAAATGATGATAATTAAAAAGATAAATAAGCCGTTGCTGTATGTTGTACATATATGACTGTATTGTTTATTTTGAAATTTGAAATTTCAAACTATGTAAAATTTGTGACTTATTTATATATTTTGTGTATTCAAGTGTATTAAAAAAATGTTGTTAAATATATTCTGGAGATTAGATATTCACACCTATAGGTACCTTTTTTTTAATTTTAGTATTGGGAGAAGTTCACGGTATAGCAAACGATGTAACAAGCCCAACTTTATGAACATACTGTCTGAAATATCAGAAAGACGGTGTGTAAGAATCATCGTCAAGACAGGTGTTGAAAACTTCGAACAACTTCTGATAGGGCAAGATTAGACGGTTCCTTGCTAATTTCGAGAGGAAGCTTTGAGAAGTTTGGGAGGATATGTTGGACACATTTACCGGACTCAAAACTAACTCAGAGATAGACATAGTATGTATTCCTGCACATTTGAAATCCTTCGAAGACTTTATTCTTTTTGAAAAACTCTATCCACTTAGGCTTGGAGTTATGAAAATGTACATTATACATTTTACATACCTACAGTAAAATCCACTTGTTTTCGTCTTGTAAGCATTAATAGTTGCTTTCTTGGGACCTAGAGTCTCTAAAAATATGATTCATTAGTTATTTTAATATTTACAACTCCCTCATTTCATTTTCTTTTAGAACGATTAAGGACACCACACCACCTGTAACAAATCAACGAGACGAGAGAACAAACCTCACCATAAAACCACTCAATAAACTCCAACAAATCGTTTATTCAAAAAACTTAAATTAATTGAATTAAAACTACGTTTAATTGAACTTAAAATCTACATTTTATTAAATATAATCAATGAAGGATCTCCCAAACAAACGCAAACGATAACGCAACTTTCACCTGTCTAAATTTATTTACATGGTGATTACTGATTAATGAGTTGTCGTATTTTCGTTGCGAATGATTCGCGCCGGTTTGAGGCGAAGCTTGCAACATTTTCCGGTGACCACAGATTAGCCATATGAAGATGAGAATGTTTCGTACGTTTCACCCTCCAAAACCCATTTGTTTATATTGTTGAATTTGTAATTTCATCCCGCGTCGATGAATAGATGTGAATTGCAACGACAATTTAACCAGGGCCCTATTTCACCAACAACTTATCACTAATCACTACGCAAATATCATGAATCTTGACTTCATACGATTTTCTTGCGGTGGGATGACATAATGTCTAGGGATATAATGTCCATGGGCCTTAAGTTGGACATACGATCCATGCACATTATGTCAAGAGAATTATGGCATCATGACGCAAGAAAATCGTATGAAGACTTGTGATATTGGCTTAGTGATTACTTGATCAGTAATAAGTTGTTGGTGCAAAGGGCCCTGGTGTGTGAAGATCCCTACTGTCTATGTGTGAGGTTTTTATACACACATTCGAATTTTTTATCTGCAATCTGACAGTTCAATAGGCAAGTTAAAATGGCTGCCGGGGATTCTCTAATTGTTAAGTGCTTTTCACAGTAGACACGGCCTGCAGGAAGTCGCGAATTTTGATATGTATTTCAGTCACATTAATAAAATGAGTGTTTGAGGTTAAATTCTTGTGAATTTTCTATTCGCCAGTTTATGGAATGCGTCCAGATGTTGTGGATTGCGAATTCACTTTTGACAGTTCGCAGAAGATATGATTTTGAGCGAGTAGAAAACAATAAAATACTAAATTTGCAAATTTAAACTAATTTTGCGCTGTGTTTCCTATTTAAATTTGTTCATTGGATTAATTATAAATATTTAGCTCTCGAAAAGTAAAAACAAAAAAATGTTTCTATTTTCTCTAAAAATTGATTTCAAAGATTTCTTCGTATTCGCAGGTCGCCGTTCATCTGCATGTGCAAGGCACCTATATGTTTTTTTCATCAAGATTAAAAATTCTCACATACATATTCATTTTTCTCTCATCAAATCAATTTCTATCATTATTGTCGAGACATCACTATTAATTTATTAATAAATGTATATTTTCCACACCTTTCACTCATTTACATCCAATTTAAAACAAAAAAAGAAAGAAATACAATTGCATTCCTTAAAACAATGAAATAAGTGAGAGGCGTCATGCCCTGCAAATTTTTGCTTCGAACGAATTTCTTAAGAAACAAAAAACGTCAAAGCTTAACCACAATAATTGTGTTTTTTTTTTTTTTGCAAAAGCTTTGAATCTGGGATTGGAATTTAATCATCATAATTATTATAAATATGATTATAAATTTCAACAAAAAAAAAAACTCTTACATCATTATATAGTCAGTGTTTTGCAACTTTATACATATTTATAATAATTCAGAGCACTCAAGTGGCATTAATCAAACATTCACCACCGCAAAGGCGTTTGCCTACATTTTGTCTGGTAGATAAGCTACTCGTATAGAAGCAGCAGCGAGTGTTTGTGTCAGCTGCTATTGTGGTGAGATTTGTCACTGACAATGATCGCGTGTTAAGTTTTAATATAATATATAAGTATGTAATTTAAAAATAAAACATTTACATATTTTCTCAAAGAATATATTCATTTTGTGTTTTGCACATTAAATTCTTTTGTATTATATTTTTTTCTGGTTCCAAAATATCACAACATTGAATGATTGTGATTAATATTGGTTCGAATGAACTTTGAAATAATTTATTTTTTTTTTTTGTTTATCATTTCAATTGAATTCTTTGCCGAATAGATTCCGGTTCTTAGCAAGGTTATTAATTTTAATTTGTTTCTTTTAGCCGCGAGGATGAACAATTTTAAATAATAATCGTTTTTTTCTGAGTATACCTCAGGTAAGTATGTATGTATAGGTTTTAAAGAAAGATGACGAAGTTAAAATTGGATAAGATCATCAAGATGAGTGATTAAGAGCTATTTGCAAGAATCCCCCAAATAACTTTTAATATCTTCACCCGGGTTATACATACTTATACATTATGTACATATGTGTATGTATATCAATATTTCTATCAATAATTTCTAACAAATACCTACGACTAGGTTCAGAAACGGTAATTGGTCCAATGCATTTAAGAAAAACTTGTATGAATGATCCAGCAGTTTGTGCCTTCTCCAATTTTGTATTTTCAGTCATTGGAAAGGAGATCATAATTCAGATTTTCGCACTGGTGAAATTCACCTTTGAGCGCCATCTTGGATTTTAGTTTTTATAGAATATTTCGGTTCAAGTAAGTTCTACAAAGAAGTTTGTGAGACATAAATAGTGGAGAATTGAGATTCCTATTTTGTTTGTTGAGACTAATATTTTGATATTGTTAATTATAACTTAAATGAATTACAGGCCAACAAAGTTTAAAAATTTAATTTTTTTAAAGTATGTACCTACCTTCCGTTAACATCGGTTTAAATTCATTAGTCAGTTTAAAATTTCTAAACCGACTAATCGATAATATTCCCTCACTTAAACCGACTTTAACCAAAATTTTAAGCCGAATGATGGGTTTAAATACGATAAACCGACTCAAACTTCAACGAGGCATTTTCGTGTCGTTTAGGTACGGTTTAAATAGTTTTAGCTAATATTCAACATTTTATTTGTTTATTCAGACAATGCAAAATATTTAGTCTAGCAGTAAGTAATCGCAGTTCACTGTCGGTGAAGGACAAACCAGTCGATGAAAGCTGCACCGTTCCCGAAAACAGCATGACTGACTTAGTCAGTTTGAACGAAACCGGAACCGCCACCGGTCTCCAAAACAGTAGACAGATGGTGCACATCTTACTGATGTCTCAACAGAATAAAATGCTGCAACTGGAACTGGATCTGCAACAACTGGCAAAAAATGTCGCATTTGCTCAAAGTTGATGAGCTCTTGCACTGCGGCTACAGCTCCGATTGCAGCTACCTACGTTACGTTGTGTTCGCAACATTGGATTTGTGTGTATTCAATATTTTGACAGCTTTTATTCCGGCTGCAGTTAAAGTTGCAGCTCCGTTTCTATTGTGTTCAGGCAGTAAAACGTTCGTATTCGGCGGAAAATTGTAGGTCTTCTCTACCGATTCTATCGATTCCTCTAGAGTCTAGAAGTTAGGTCGTAGGTACAACTACAAAAGGTTTATAACAATAGAATCTATATGTAAAGCCGTAGCAGATTGAATTTGGCTGAACTACAACTTATAGGTAGGTAGGTATCTAATACACCACGTCCATACATGCATTTCTTTCTTCATCTACAGCTATCTATCTATCTTTTTATTTTGAAAGTGCTATAGGTACATCAATCTGTCAGCCAATTCCTCCTTATAAGCATCTTTTTATGTGGCAAAGACTTGAATTGCCCTTGAATTAGGTATAAATACCTACTTGGTGTTCTTTTTTTGCCAAATCTTCAAAACCTCTCTATAAAGTTCGTGTTTTGTTCCTACTTATAAAATCCTAGATCCTAAGAAAATCCAAGAACTTTCATAATCCATGTAGGTAGATATATCCCGAATACAAGTCTATCTCCACATCTGCATCGAACGTATGTACCATCATGGTGTATGCTACGTGCCATTTTATGTAATTATATACTTTTCTCCCCAAAAGATTCACCTGTTTCTGTTTTCACTTCCAATCCCAACAAACATTCATATCGAATCCAGCCGACAAAACCCATAAAAAAAGGGATGAAGACAGAAAGACTGACAATAAGTACTCAACTCAAGCTCACTCCAACAAAAACTCAACAAGAAGGTTGTGAAACCCGAACCCAACTCAATCACATGTTTATACATAAAAGAAAAAATATGTTTGCAAAAAAATCAAGAAAAAAAAAAAAACATTTTTATGTTTACCCAACGTGCACACATCAGACAACAAAAATGCCCTTCAAAAGATAATCACAAAAAATAAAATAATAATATAGAATAAAACAGAAGGGAGGAAAACGTAGGTAAAACAGAAACAGATAAAAATATGAAAAAATCAAATAAGAGTGGTAGCTGGAATAACAACAACAATACGAAAACACCATCAAATCGAACTCGAAGCCCCCATGTCATCCAACCAACTCCTCCTGTGAATTGAAAATTAAAAGGGAAAATAAATCGATAAAATTTTTCTTTTTCGAAACACAAACAATTAACCCTCTCGGCGAAATTTCCTTTCTTACCTACATACATATAATTCACGTTTCTCAATGGAAGAATGAAAAATGAAGAAAAAAAAATATGAATGGCAATGATTATAATGAATAATGATAAATTTACAACAAATTCCGCTATTTACCTGCTCTTATAATCCAATTTTTATTTTTTAACTGTTATTTTTTGTGTGGAAAAAAACACCACCGGCTCGATAAGTATGGCGTTCTTCGTCGATCAGCATCTATTTTGGCTTTGGCGATGATGCGTGACACTTCGAATAACAGATGACCGAAGATAACGTAATAACAACAAAAACAACAAGAACTGTTATGTAAAAAAGGAAAATTGGAGTCTTTTTTCTTTCTCTAATTGCGGCCACTTTTCACTTGTTTTCTATTATTTATTTTTTTTTCCCGGGGAAAACAAAGAGAATTTCTATTGGATTTTTTTTCAATTTCTTATTTCACACACCCCATTTTGTCTAGGGATTAATTAATTTTTTTCTATTTTTCTTGCACAATTCATAGATTTGAAGGAAAAAAAAGAGAAACAGTTCACCCTCTCTCACGTCAAAATGGACAAAACGCAAAACTAAATTTTTCTTTTCTATTTTCAGCACTTTTGTCTGAAATAAAAAAATAGTTATAAGATAAAAAACAGTAAAAATGGACTTCAATTATTGATGTTTGAGTTGTTGTTGTTCTTATTTTTGTTTCACTTTGCTTGTTGTTGCAAATTTGATTCAATTTTTTCTGCAATAAAATAAAACACAAGCAGACCGGAATAATCACGAACAAGAAAATCAAATTGCGGGGATTTATTTTAACTCACACAGGCTGACGATGAATTTGTTTTGTGGCTGTGAAACACAAACAACTATATTACGCGAGAGAATAATAATTATAAACCGGGATAGAACGGGAATATATTTTTTTTTCACTGTCCAGTCGCATATATTAAACAAGTAAAGAGTTTTTTTTTATTTAGGATGAATAAAACAAATAAATATTTTACGGGACAACAATTTAACGACCGACTCCGAGCACAGCTGACTGCGCAGTGTTCATGACCGGTGGTAAATTTTTGACATGAAGTGGTTTTTCGATGTTTTTCGATTTGTTTGTTCCTTTTCTATTTGAAGAGAAAACAAATTTAATTAATTTTTTTTAAGAGAATTGATTTTAATTGAAGTTTTCATAAGAATTTTCTACTTTAAGAACTTAGACCAACTGTATTTCCTAGACTTCAAGGTTCAAGTCAAGTTTAAAAAAAGTGTAATTATTTGTGAAAAATTATTCAACCTTATTTTTCTGTTTTATTAGAAAATAAGCAAAGAAGCATCTTGTTGGTTTAAGAGAACTCACTAGCACTACAAATAAATAAATAGATATCTCTTAGGTTTGGCTGTACACACATTTTTAAGTACTCAATGGGTAGGGATTTTGTTACATTCCTTAAAAAATATATTTTGGTCTTTTCACTTTGTTGTTGCAGTTTTGACGGAAATAAATAACCTTTCTTTATTTGTAGGAAACGGAGTGTCACGAATAATTAGTTACGTGAATTTGAATTTAATGTGAATTGTAAAATGTAATTAAATTGTTAATGGCTATAGGTACGTCGTTGTAATAATAGCTATGTCTTATTAAGCAATGAATAGTTTCTCAGTGGAATATGCATAGGTAAACAAATTTCGGTTACGTGAACTTTAAAAGTTTTCACAACTTCATGTCATTTCATTTAATTTTTATATAACAACAAGAAAAATAATAATATAAGAAGGGAATATGTCGAATATATTCATTCTCCCACCCTACTCATCATTTTGCTAGATTTTTTTGGCAGTAAATTAAATATCAAACAATTCAATAGCTGCTGTATTTTAGGACAGGTGCGCATATGCAACTGAACAGTTTGGTTGTGATTTTGAGCACTATGGGATTATACGAGAGTCCGCGCACATAAACCGGCGGAGTCTCATATAATTCCGAGTGCTCAAAATCGAAACCAAACTGTTTAGTTGCATGTGCGCGCCTAGCCTTATTATCCTCCAGATCTGATTCGGATCACTGCCTACGTTCTGTAATAGGGCCGTGCAACACCGGTGTCATGACACTTCCTCATACCACATCACACCAATGATGGGGACACCGACACAAAAAAATGAAAAATTTTTGATTTTTGGTTTCGGTGTCTCGATTGGTGTGCACACAAGTGTTGTGTCTATATCCTCATTTTTTGGAAATAAGTACTAAAGGCCACAAATGTCTGCCAATATCAGTCCATAATTTATAACAAAAAATTTACCTAATTAGTAGAAATTGGCGTTTTGAGTATGTAAGCGAACAGACTTTTGGCATTTTGGGTATGTAAGCGAACAGACTTAAGGCTTAACTACATAAGCCCAAAAAGTGAAAAAGTACAAAAGTGAAAATTTTCAAACTCATTTTGGAATAGTTTTTCCCACTGGAAAACTTATAAAAATGATGCAGAAAGCTTAAATTTTTTAGACCAAAATTTAAGCTTTCTGCATCATTTTTATAAGTTTTCCAAATGATGCAGAAAGCTTAAATTTTTTAGACCAAAATTTAAGCTTTCTCCATCATTTTTATAAGTTTTCCAGTCAGAAAAACTATTCCAAAATGAGTTTGAAAATTTTCACTTTTGTACTTTTTCACTTTTTGGGCTTATGTAGTTAGGCCTTAAAGCCTGTAAATGTGTTTCCACCCAAAATGTCTGTTAAACTTCAAAAATATGAAATGCTCATCTATTACAATTTAAGATGTCATATGTCATTCATTTGCAAATTAAAAAATTTTCACTTCACACTTCACAGAAAAAGTGAAAAGACCAAGCGCATTTCACTGCGAATTTCTAATTTCTTTCTACTAACAAAAAAAAAAGATTAGGTAAGGAAAAGCTGAATTTTACCTTATTAATTTCATAATAAACTTGTAATTAGTCACGAACTGGATTTTATTCAAACCTAAATAAATAAAAAGAAATTCGTTATTAGATGTCTCTTTTTCAATTTATTGATTTTTCAATGAAAGTCCTTCAATTGATTTTTTTTTCTTTTCTTTTTATTCGTTCCTCCTTCTTGTCTTTGGTACGCAGTAACAGTAAGTGAATAGCAATGGCGAACTGTGAACATCCACCACCACCAAACAGTGGCTATGCTCCACGTCGTTTGTATCAAAATCAAAATGGAACTGCTCCCCAGCCTATAGTTGGTGGCAAAGGATTACCCGGAGACAATACCGAGCAGTTGAATTTATCGCATCCAATACAAGGCTCGGCACAAACCAAACAAGGTCATGGATCGGGGAAGTTTAATAAAAAAGATAAAACCGCCGAGGTTACATCTGGCATGGATAAGATGTCAATCGAAGAATCCCTCAAGCTCCACGATTCTAATAATCTAGCTATGAAAACTCCGGTGTCAATTCTGCAGGAGTTGCTGAGCAGACGTGGAATAACTCCAAGCTATGAACTAATCCAAATGGAAGGGGCTATTCATGAGCCCACTTTTCGCTATCGGGTTTCTTTCAACGACAAGGAGGTTCCATTTACTGCTATGGGCGCGGGACGCTCTAAAAAAGAAGCCAAGCACTCGGCAGCTCGTGCATTGATTGACAAACTCACCGGAGTTCAACTCCCCGAGAGCCAAGCCAACGATGTCGATGCTAATTCCAATTGTGGCGGCGGTGGCGGAGAGTAAGTTTCTTCCTAATTTGGTATTCTCGATGAATCGTCTTACTCAAAATATTTCTATCGTTTCTCCAGGCCGAAAGGAGTCTATGCTGACAAAATCAATGGCAACCCAATTGGATGGTTACAAGAGATGTGTATGTCCCGTCGTTGGCCACCACCAACCTATGAGACTGAGATGGAAGTTGGCTTGCCACATGAACGTCTTTTCACCATCGCTTGTACCATTCTAAATTTCAGAGAAATGGGAAAGGGCAAGAGCAAGAAGATTGCCAAACGTTTTGCCGCTAGCAAGATGTGGCAACGTCTCCAGGAAAATCCCCTTGACAATGCCCAAGTAAATGACTCATTCCGAACCGGAATAGACGATGAGGTAAGTTTGTTTTATAACTAAATTGCTAATTATAAGGTTTTTGTTTGCCTGTTTGGTTAGAGAATGTGTGGGCTGTTCTAAGTCGGATTTTCCCGATGACATCGTTTTTTTTATCTGTTTCGTTAATGTGGGCGTTTGATTTCGCAATTTTTTGCAAAAAAAACAAAAAAAAAACAGCAGGCACACAAATTCTTTTGTTAATCTCACTCTGAACTGAATCATATATATTTTTTTTTTTAATAAACTGTAATTTGTGTGTTTGCTTTTTTTTTCTTTTAATTTTTTCACAGAATCGCAATTTTTCAAATTATTACGGTGATTTGAAAGATATGCAAGTGCCCACAATAACGAGCCAGCATAGCCATAAGGTATCTCAGTTCCATAAGTCATTGAAAAATGCTGCCGGAGAGAAATTAACGAAGTTGCAGGTAAGTGTTCGTTAATAACATTTGAGAAAATATGGAAAAAAGTGATTCTGACCTTTGATGGTTTTCCAACAAAAACTTTCTATAAAATCTTCTTCTTTTCTAAATATTAAATTATTCTGATGTCGAAAAGATCTTAAAAAAAAGATATCTTAGAACCTAGAGGCTCCATAAATTCTTAAACAATGAAAAAAAAACCTATGTGGTGGAATGACAGTGAATATGAGAAATCAACAATGTTCTCCGAAGATGCTCTGAGCATGAAATAAAACACAAGCTTGAGTACCCTATCGTATATCTATTTTTTTATAGAAACATGGCAACCGTCAATCATCGGAACATCATGCAATGGGGATTATCGCAAATCCTTGGTAGTTGTTCCCCTCCTTTGAAAATTGGGAACGTGAATAATGCTCGAAATTTTCTCTCGGTATTTCAAGGAATCAGCCGAGTAGTATATTAGTGCTCAGCCTCAAAAATTCTATTCTCATGAATCTAGTCAAACAATTTTTTTTCATCACTACCAGCAAATCAAAATGAATTATTTTATTTCTTTTCAGAAAACTTGCCTTAAGGCTCCTTCCATAAACCACATCCAACTCCTTGCTGACATTGCCCAAGAAAATCAATTCGAAGTCACTTATGTTGACATCGAAGAAAAAACTATATCAAATCAATGTCAATGTTTGGTACAACTATCCACATTACCAGTGGCAGTTTGTCATGGCTCTGGAGCCACTCAAGCCGATGCTCAGCGCCATGCTGCTCAAAATGCTTTGGAATATTTGAAAATCATGACTAAAAAATGAATTTAATTCTCTGGAAATAATTGCAGGTCCAAACAATGAAAGGCCAACATAACAACAAGAACTACAAAAACAAACAAAATAAAAAAGAATGTAAAAATCGGAGGAAGTAAGAAAAAAATTTAACTACTTAAATTATTGGTCGATTTTTCCAACGTTGGAACGTTGGAAAATGAAATAAGAAGAAGAAAAAAAAACTTTTTGATTTTTTTTGTTAAAGTTTCTTTTTGTTTGTTTTCTTTTTGAACTACATAATGTAATTTTTTGTGCTGTGTGAAAATCTGAGATGATTTTAATGTAATTTTTCCTTAGTAAAACAAAAAATCAGCTTTGCCATGAGTTAGATAAATGTTCAGTTAGATAAAAAAATAAGTTGTTTTGAAATTTTAAATTTATTTTATTGATTTCAACTTTTTTGAATTATAAAAAAATGTTGATTTCAACTTTTTTGAATTGTAAAAAAATATCTTTTGAAATTTGTAAAACCAAAGAATTTAGAGAGCCCGTTTATTTTTTTATTATATTTTTGAATGGCGAGAACATAAATACTGGTATGAAATTAAGATCTACTATTTGAAAAAAAAATAGTTTAGACCTGTATAAATTCAGTTAGCAATCAGCCCTATTACGAACTGCATCGCAATCGGAAACTTTTCGAATCGTGATAAAAACTACCAACGAATTCGTTTGTAATGGACATTTCTACTACAAATGGATTCTGTTAGATTTTGTTTGGGATTTGTAATAAGTTTCCGAATTACGATTGAATTCGTGATATGGCTCAATAAGTCCAGCTAGTAAAAAATAATCATTGATTGATGTAAATATTCATATACAGAATTATACCAGTCAACCATTATTTTATACCAGTCGCTTAGAGTGATTTTTTTTATTTATTTTTGAAATTTGTATATATTATTTGGAAATTTTACAATGAACTAATATTTACATTTTATTAAATCAATAAATCATTGTTTTTATACCAGTATAATATTCGTTTTTAAGTCAGCTTAACAGTTCAAGTCGATAGTATACAATTTTATTATGCAAATTATTAAATAGAGAGTAAATTAATACTAAATTATTTATACTAAAACAAACTGCATTTGAAATATAAAAATTTATACCAATCATTAAATTGTATATGTATCTCATTTACAACTCATGGCAAGATTTAAAAAAAAAAAAAAGAAAATACACGTACATTAATAGGTATAAATAAAACGAAAAATATCTCAGAATTTCATAAAACTTAAATAAAATAAGAAAAAAACTACGAAATTTTAACTAAATACATAAATAACTGGTACAAAATATAATAATTAAATGTGTGTGTTTAAATAATAAATCAAATAATAAAATATCGATATCCATTCTTCTTACAAGAGGCTTTCAGAAAAAATTATTATCTCCTCTCCTAAATAATATAATCATCCATTTGCATCAAATTAAATGTAAGTAAATAAATGAAGAAGAAAATTACAACAACAAAAAAAATAAAAAAAAACACTTAAATGAAAAAAAAAAATATAAAAAAAAACAAATTGTCACAGTAAAAACGGTATTAAGGGGTTTATATTTTAAATTGTTAGTTATTTATGTAACTAGTTTTAAATTAACCATTGCTATAATAGAAAAAAATAACAAAAAAAAAAGACAAACAAAAGGAAATTCATTTAAAAGAAAAGAGAAACCAAAAAACCAACAGAATCCAAGTTAAAAAAAAAACGTAACATCCATAGTTGCAGTCTATGGGTAAATGTTAAAAATTGTACAAGCTATACTTTGCATAGAGCTAATGAAGTTTTCCAATTATTGTTTAATATTTAAGAAAAATACTTATTTTTTAACATTTTTGTCTTTAACTGCAAATCAAACAAACAAAAATATACATACCTACTATATCAAGAGAATTTTGAATTAATAAAATTACAACTTTTAGACTTGAGGGACAAAGCAAAAATACACATATAGCATTTAATCTTTAGAGAACAAAATGGAAATTAAGTTAAAAAACATGTAATCTAGACAAAATAATAAAGGGAAATAGTACATTATTTTAGTGCAAAGTGTAGAGGTTGTAATTGAAAAAAAAAAATTTATATCGTCTTTTTTCCAACTTCTACCAATGGGAGTGGAATAGATGAATAATTATATAGATATCGTATCATTAAACCTTGTCACATCAATAAATTAATTTAGCTCTTAAGACGTTGCATATGAATTTCCATTTAGGATTTCTTTTTGTTTTAAGTTTTTCTTTAAGCAATCAAAAAATTAAATGGAACTTTAAATGCACCATAAAATATCAATGACATTTTGTGTGTTTTGAAAATATTGTAATCAATAAAATTATTATGCAAGAGTAAAATTTTCTTTTAATAAATTTATTGGCCTCCTTTCGAAAACTGACTTAAGTTGATTCGGTTTATAATCTCTAGCTTAATGTGCAGTGCTGCAAGTTGACGATATACCTTTCGTGTATCAAAGTATTTAAAGAATTACGATTGGTTCCCTTTTGTATTGTTTATTTTTTGTTATATCTCAAATAGATTCCAGGAATCTGTAAGTAAGAACAGAAATACTCTGCCGGTGGCATATGGCATTTAAATGGAAAATTATGAGTACCGGGACTCACGGTTAATATGTATAAACATCAATATTTGTCCAAGCTCAGTTTTGAGGATCCGTATGCGAAGTCGTCTACACGTTGTTGACTACGTGCACGGCTACAAATCGGACTAGTTTGCTTGAAGGGGATCTTCAGGTTTTTGTCGCTGAACGTAGGTACCCAATACCCGGATTTTCGTAACGTAACTTGCTGCATCGTAAAGTGCGCCCTCATATCGTCGAACAGAGGAAAGTCCACGTTTTTATTTCACTCTACGGCCAGCATAGATATTTACACATCAAAAACTCAAAAGGATCATTTTCACTATTAAGAATTAGACAAATCTAACCCCGTCCAAATTGACATGGGCATCTACAACTACATATGTACATAAATGTATTGAAACACATTCAAGCTCACTTACTCATTGAGGCAAGGTACTAAGGCAAAACCAGTTACGAACATTTTTTTAGTTAACGATTTTAAATATTTACGGGTTAACTGTAAATCCAATATTTTATTTTCAAGATTTGTATTTTAGAGATATACTCATTAGAATATTCAGAATATGTACCACCAAAGGAAAATAAATTGCAATATTCTAAATTCAAATAGTACCACCTTGCTCAAAGTAAGTGGCCAAAAATCATAAAAAATTGTAATTAGGGAATAATTATTTTCTTTGAAACTCCCAATTTTTGTCAAACAAAAGGAATCACTCTAGGGTTTTCAATGGAGTCACGGATTCCTAATTCAATATTGGTTCCACGGAAAAAAATGAAAAATAATAACTCGGGGCCCGTATCGATTATCGTTCAAAATCCGTCGGTATCGTTATTTTGCGATTACGATTTACGATAGTCGTTTTTTTTTTATTTAACGATACGCGTTTTCTTTACGACTGCTTTTGGCTGTCGTTTTTTTATAGTTTCGGATCGTGACTATATGTTGTTCACTTATTTATTATGTTCGCTTGGTTCTGCTGTTTTTTTTATTTTATCTGGCATTATTTTCAGGCATCCATTCTCGTAAATCATAATCGGTTTACGTCACATGACTATCGTTTTCTTGGGTATCGTTTTTGTTTGCTTTTCGTTTCGTAAATCGTAATACGGGCCCTGGGTGGGAATCGGCCAAGGTGATAGTAAACGACAATCACTTAATAAATCGATCGAATAAATCGAAGAATCCACCATCGGTTTCCTTAATGTTTTACTTTGGGCTTTTCGTTAGTATTCACTTACCCTTTCGCGTAACGTATTACACGTAGGCGCAGGTTTTTAAGGGGTTTTCCATTGGTAATTTTTTTGTCAGTACATTCGTGCAATCTGGTTTCTCTGTAAATTTGTGATTCCTAAAGTTGCTATTTTACACTGAAAAATTCATAAGATCCAGACGTGGTGGGCATATGCCCCAAGTTGTAGAATGTGTTTTCTCGACGGAACATAAATAAATGGCTATTTAATCAAAATTCATTTATTTTTTTCAAAATCAAAGTATTAAATACTCCCTGTAATAGACGTGAGCACTCTCATATTAAGCTATGAAGTGCGTACAGGAAAACACACCTTATATTAAGCTAAACGAAAGGCAAAAAAAAACGATACCCAAGAAAACGATAGTCATAACATAAACCGATTATGATTAACGACAATGGATGCCTGAAAATAATGCCAGATAAAATAAAAAAAAAACAGCAGAACCAAACGAACATAATAAATAAGTGACAGCAACATAAAGTCACGATTCAAAACTATAAAAAACGACCGCCAAAAGCAGTCGCAGCAGCAGCGTCCAGCGAAACTTTGCGTTGGGGTTAAATTTAAATGTTAATCTGTCAAATTCATCTAGCGTATGTTTTTATTTTCCCTTTTCCACTTTTTGTAAAAAGCCTTGAATGTAGTTAAGCCTTAAATCGAATTAATCATACCTCAAAATGAAAATTTACAAAGTGCAATCCAGTGATCATAAAAAATAAAACTCATTCAATTTTATCAAAAAAATGTTATATATTATTTATTTTGTTACAAAAACGTATTTTTATTTAAAAAAATAAATGTTGAATTTACCAACACAAAATTATTTATTAAGAAACAATGCAATATGCATTAACGAGACAATTTTTTTCTTCTCAATACTTCAATGGCCATCAAAATACAAATAACAAAAAAAAAAGATTTTATAACCTATTAATTTACATAAAAAATCACATTCATTTTAGATATGTATGTGTGATGTATGTAGGTATGTATATAGATTTTGTCGGTGTTTTTAAGGCAGCAGAATATTAAGTTTATTTCTGCTTTTTTTTCAATGGCACTCAAATTACTTACCCATTGCTTACTGCTAATTTATTTTAGTTAAAAAATATAAAACAGTTACAGCAGGGATATTTGTTTGTTTTTTTTTTTTTTTTTTTGTACACAATCGGGATGCTTCTCAAGGCTATATGCTACGATTAAAAAATAGAAAAAACTCTTAGGATTTATCGTTTAGCGCGTTTTTGTGGTGGTTCCAAGAAGTTTTCATCATCCGAGGCCTCAACCTTTGTATCGACCTTCATGAGGCTCTTGGCTTTTGAGATAACTGTTTGATCTCGCAGCCAACTATGACCCAAAACATAATCAATTGAGGGCCGAGTATTGGGATCCACCGTGAGCATGTCGGTGATGAGTGATTTGGCACGTTGTGAGACTGTCTTCCAAGCTGGGTGATTAAATTTGAACTTTCCTTTTTTGATTTGATCAATTGCTGGAGAGCCATAATCATCGTGGAATGGAAGTGTTCCACTCAAACTGAAATACAAAATACATAAAAGATGATAAATTTATTTGAAAAAAAAAAACCACCACTTACCATGTGAACAGGACTACCCCCAAACTCCATATATCAACCTTTTTTGTGTAAGCACCACGTCCCTGAGTAAGTAAAACTTCCGGAGCAACATACTGTGGAGTACCGCATAATGTCCTCATAACAGAGTTCTTTTGTACGAACTTGCTGAGACCAAAGTCTGAAACCTTTAAAAGAGTTTCTTCGTCTGCCGACTCTAGCAACACATTGTCCGGTTTGAGATCACGATGAGTTATGCCTTTGTCATGCAAGTACTTGACCGCGTGACACATTTGATAAAAGAAGAGCTTTGAAACATGATCATTTAGTCGTTTTTTCGTAGTAATTCGCTTGAGCAGATCACCACCTTTCATAAATTCCAGCACCATGTACACCGAATCCGGTTTGTCTACAATATCATGCATTCTTATAACGCAAGGCTGAGATAACAAAAACAAAAAAAAAAAAACTCATAAAAATTAAACTCATGAAAATTAAGTTTACACATACATGTTTCAAAGCTTTCATGATCTTAGCTTCATTCATAACCCTTTCAGGATCGTTGAGATTATTCACTTTTGTGCTTTCAGCTAGCATATTCTTCATAACATGCTTCATGGCATATTTCATGCATGTACGACGATCGTACACAAGTCTAACAATCCCACAAGCACCAAATCCCAGTTTCTTACTAACATAGTAAGAAGATGTGATTTCTTTTGGCAGATCTTGGCCTTCGTTAAGATTGGAATCTTTGAAAACGAAAGCTTCAAAGAAAACAAATACAAATACAAGAACGGGATCAGTGGAAGATCTGAAAAATAAGTTAAAACAAAGTTACCTTGACAATTTGGATGTGATAAGGCAATGATGTCGTCATTTTGGAGGATTCTACATTTATTTGTTCCCATCAGTTCACCATTGACAAAAGTACCGTTTCGAGAAAAATCCTGTAGGTTGTTAGTAAACGATTAAACGTTTTTTCTCTTTTAAAATTGAGATTATATTTTATTTTTCCATTGAAAATCTTACCTTCGGGATTCTGGTATCCCAAGTCAAATAAATAAACAAAAAAGTAAGGAAAAGGTACGAAGATACATTTCTGCTTATCCTTTTTCTTATATTTCTAATGATTTGTTGTCTAAAAAGTCAAATTGTAAACAAAAGAGAAAATGCATATCAACTTTCGGCACCCCTGCCAGGCTCATTCATCGGATTAACCGACTTGGATTAAGAAACAACTGCGGGCAGTTATTTAGGACCAGACGGACTGGAACCATGGTTAACGTTCTATAGCGAATTCCGTTGACCGCAACACGTTGATTAGCCTCATTTTTCAAAAAAAAAAAAGGTCCCATGACTCCACCTTCTCACAGATAGCAGCAAATTGTACCTGCTGAATTCTTGAGCCTTTAGGCGACAAAAATTGTAGGTTAGATTAAAGGTTATTATTAAGTATGCATTAGCCAGATATTTTATTTTTGGAAGTGAATCTGGACATGCGGCCAGGTAGAGCTAGGGCCCTCCTAGCCAAAGCAAACATTTATGTTTTTAGGAATTAAGCATTATAGTGCTGCTTACCCAGTGGAAAATGTTATCTTTTGCCTCATCCTACTCTTTTTCGTTTGTGGTCATGTTTTCAAGCGCACCAAAAAACAACAAGAAAGCTGATATCTGCTCATATCATTGAATAAAATGAATGTCAGCAAAAAAATGTGTGGACCATTGGCAAATAATACAACCATCAGAGCTCTATTCCCTTTCTGTCAATATAAATAAACACTAACCAAAGGCTCATCTATCATGATACTTTATTCTTCTGTAGGCATTTTTATTATAATTTGCATTTTTATCTTTAAATATTGAAATGAGTGGTATGCAAAAAACAACAATTATAAACAAAGACCGATACAGAAGTAGCATCACCCTTTAGCTTATCGCACGGTTAACATTTCATCGTTTGGACATAAACAAATACAATACAAACAACAACGTCATATACCTACATACACACTCATATACATACATATTAATTAATATATTTAAAGCAATGAAGGGTTAAAAACAAAGAATCAAACAAAAAATCAGATAAAAAAAATAAAATTAGGTATAACAATCCCAAATTATATGCGTATCATAATATGACTTATTTTAAATATTCATTTGTTTTCGCACGACCTCTTAAGTGCGTTTCCGACAATATTATAGTTCTTTTCTTAGATTCTCGAATGGTTGTATAATTTTAATTGGCAATAAGATAAGAGCTCACTTAGATAAATGTTTTTGTCAATTCATCCTCTTTTCTCAAAGATTCAATTCGCAACCCATGATTTATTTCTACCTAAAATATTATACTCTTGTTTCAAAATAAACTAATTCATGTTGAAGTTTGCCTTTCGACTACCTGAATTGATTTGAGCTCAAATTACGCATTCGTCCATAATAAATCATTGAAATAGGAATAATCCCTCCCATCGATTCATTCTCCTCTTCATAGAACACACACACATGCATCCCTGTGCCTATCCTATCCCTATTATCTGCTGAGACCGATCATAATGCAATGGGACCTTATTTCAAGATCTGAATTCCAGTCACATGGTGGTGTTTACTTTTTTTTTTAATTCCATTTAATAAAAGGAAACAATAAAACAACGTTAAGACTTCCTTACCTGAATATATACTGGCTTCGAGAGATCACAATTCTCGCGTCTGATTTGGAAATGGACTTTTGATATGCGACATAGCATCTTCTCAGGTAGTTCTTTGAGAGTTAGAACTAAATCATTGCCCTCTCCGCGACCAGCTGCGAATTTTTCATGGCACAAATCTGCAAGTGAATAAAAATATATGAACAATGAAAATTAGGGAGTTTATTTTTTTTTTCTTTTTAGAAAATCAAGAACACAAATTCAAGGAAGACAAAAAAGACGAATTTTACCAACGTAAGGGGGAGACGAATTTGTTACAAGTATTTTATGTTTTACTCTCGTACCCAAAGTTTTAACTTTGATATTCTTTCCATAGAGCCTGCCCCAAACTACGTTCTCGATGGGTTGGGATTCTAATTGAGTCCATAAATTCGATGCTTGACTTTGGGTGGCTCCTTGTGTGTCGGGGCAATTTTCACGGGCCATTTTTTACGTTTTGATTGGAATGTTTTTGTTTTTGATTTATTTTTATTGATGGAAGCTTTGAAATTGAAAACGTTTTTCAAGGTTAAATTAAAATAAATTTATTCTGGAATTGGATTCGACATTGAAGACAAAAAGACGAGGATAACTGATTTTGGATAAACGCGCTACAAACAGGCTACATAACCCAACAACAAGACGAAGTTATCCTCCGAACTCCGCTCACTTTTGTATTCTGTAATTCTGTTCTGTATCTGTGTGTGTTTGTGTTTCTTTTTTTTGTTTCTCAATTCAAATGTCAATTTTGTAGATAAATGGCGGTTTTTATAAATTTGTTTTTGTTGTGCAATGTGGTGAATTTCTTATAGAGTATCGCCATCAGGGTTGTTAGCTGGGTATTTGTCTAAGACTGAGAGTGTAGAGGGCTCTGGTTTCTGTGAAAGCGCTTTTCCAACTCTTTTTTCCAATGACAATTGAGATACGCTTGAAGCGAACAAAATCACTTCTTTGAGGTGAAAATTTGAAATATTTTTTTTTCCAAGAAATTTAAAAATTAAAAAAATCTCTTATGCTAGATTTATGCTGGATTTACACGACTGACAAATTGGCAGTATTCTTTCAGTAAACTGTCAAAAAACTGGCAGAAGAATGGACAAACTGCCAATTTGTCAGTTATGTAAATCCAGCGTTACGATTTTCTTTCCTCATAATATGAAAGAATTAAAAGAAAACATCAAGAAATCTCTCCCTTCTGGGGGAGCTTAGAAATTAAATAATAAATTCTCTCTCAAACCAATGCGAATACTTCCGAACGACAATAGCCGTGTTCCATTGGGCCTTGTAAAGTACTTTTACTACTTCCCAGTAGATGATGAATGGAATGCTTTCATTTTGACAAAAATCTAACCTCAATATCAATTTAATTTCGGTTTTGTTCTTATTTTACTTTAAAATTAGAAAAATGTCAACAACAATAATCTATTACGTAATTTCTCTTGATTGGTGATGTCTTTTCTTGATTAATGAACTACTTTGAACTAATTCGACCACAGAGTAGAAGTAGTTGACTGCAGCCAGAAGTACTTGGCAGTAGATACTGGAGCCCAAAGGAACACACCTAATGAAATTTTCGCCTGCCTTTATTTAATTACATGGATATTAATGAGAGTAATGACACAATCATGGCGTGATGCGAATCTTTGAACATTCTTCGGTCGTCGCATATATTCACTGCTAATTAGGCCAGGCGCGCACATGCAAATAAACTGTTTGGTTTCAATTTTGAGCACTCGGGATTATATGAAAGTCCGCCGGTTTATGTGCGCGGACTCTCATATAATCCCGTAGTGCTCAAAATTGCAACCAAACTGTTTAGTGGCATGTGCGCACCTGGCTTAAGGGCATTCATGCAAAGAAATAAATTTCCGCTTTGCAGAAAAATATAACTTTCCGAACACCCTTTAGAAATACTTGTGAAGTGTCACATCAAACACACCGCAAATGTCATTTCCAAATTTATCAGGTTTATCTTTACGCTTTCTGCATCAAATTGATAAGATAAATTTATCAGATCTGCAGAAAAATATTCCCATAGAAATTTTGACAGTTCATTTCTGAGGTTTATCCGTGGTACGTTCTCTTTCTAACAATAATTGACTGTTGCTGTTATGTCAAAAAAAAATTGTTGAAGTGTCAGAAGTGTTAGACTGTTAGGATCTTACGATTTCATTTAGGAACGATATATTGTTAGATATTGTTGATCTGTCAAACGAATATTAATGAAAAATAAAAACAATAGGCGTGTTTTTTTGCAAGTCCATATGGATTTGTCGAAAAAAATGACATCGGGACTTAGGATCTTCTTACTTACAGTACGTAAGTCCCGATAATTATCTGGACTTAGCTAAGTCTATATGGATTTAAGTTGTTGTTGTATCTACGTGTAAAACTATTAGTCCCAGGATCTTCTTACTTACAGTGCGTAAGTCCCGATAATTATCTGGACTTAGCTAAGTCTATATGGATTTAAGTTGTTGTTGTATTTACGTGTAAAACTATTAGTCCCGATGTCGTTTTTTTCGACAAATCCATATGGACTTGCAAAAAAAACACGGCTAATATTAATATTTTCATTTTTATGGCACGAAATCATATTTTTTTGCAATGTAAATTCTGCTTTCTCATTTTCAATTGGAAAAAATGCATTTAAATCTTGTTCGTATTTCTAACTTCACAAAAAGCACCAAATATTTCGGCTCATATGTGTACTTTGACAGATCAACACTTTCAATTCATATCACATGAGTTGAAAATAGTTACAAAACGTAAATATTTGACACTTCAAAATGAATTTAGGAACGATGTTAATGTGTCAAATAGTTACAAATCGTAACTTTTTTGATTAAAGGAACGACAATTATAGTTGACTATTAATTGTTAACAATAGTTAACTATTGTTAGAAAAAGAACGGAACACCGGGTTTTCCGCCGTTGCATGAATACCCTAAGGCCTGCCGCCCACTAGGCAACTTAGTTGCCGGCAACTTTAAGTTGCTTGGTGTTGCCGGCAACTCCGAGCAACTAAAGTTGCTGGCCCTCGCCCACTAGGCAACTTCCGAGCAACTTTTGAGAATTAATATTTGTGTTTTTTTGTATTTAATTTTCTATAAAAACGTGCTCCACCTAAACCTATCTCAATTTGACCTGTCTAAAATGCAAAATCAATGTAATATTTCAATGGACAACAAATAAAAACGTTAAATTTTCGAAAATTCCTGAAAGTTGCTCGGAAATTGCTTAGTGGGCGGGGGTCAGCAACTAAAAGTTGCCCGGAGTTGCCGGCAACTAAGTTCCGCGAGCAACTCCGAGCAACTAAAAGTTGCCGGCAACTAAGTTGCCCAGTGGGCGCTCTCCCATATAAGCCAATGGCCTAAGGCCTGCCGCCCACTAGGCAACTTTTAGTTGCTCACCCTAGCAACTTTTAGTTGCTCCCGGTTCAATTACATTGGCTTATATGGGAGAGCGCCCACTGGGCAACTTAGTTGCCGGCAACTTTAAGTTGCTCGCAGTTGCTTGCGGAACTTAGTTGCCGGCAACTCCGGGCAACTTTTAGTTGCTGACCCCCGCCCATTAAGCAATTTCCGAGCAACTTTCAGGAATTTTCGAAAATTTTACGTTTTTATTTGTTGTCCATTGAAATATTACATTGATTTTGCATTTTAGACAGGTCAAATTGAGATTGGTTTAGGTGGAGCACGTTTTTATAGAAAATTAAATGCAAAAAAACACAAATATTAATTCTCAAAAGTTGCTCGGAAGTTGCCTAGTGGGCGAGGGCAAGCAACTTTAGTTGCTCGGAGTTGCCGGCAACACCAAGCAACTTAAAGTTGCCGGCAACTAAGTTGCCTAGTGGGCGGCAGGCCTTAAAGTTGCTGTGGTGAGCAACTAAAAGTTGCCTAGTGGGCGGCAGGCCTAATTGAATAAATTGAATTGAATAAACACTCTTCGAACACATCCCTTTAAAAATAAAAATATACCATCAAAATATTCTTATCACTAAACTGTCATGCGCAACTCACCATAATGCACCCCACATGTTCGTATTTTGGGGCGAACTGCAAAAAATTCTGACTTTTCAACTGTCATTCGTTTGCACTGTGCCCCAAAAAAAAAAAAATTGTACCGTGATAACCCCAACCCAATACATATCTTTCTTGTTGTGGGGTATGCTTTTGCTTTCATCTTTCATCAACATTCAACATCAAGCGACATTCGAACAAGAAGAAAGAACGAATAGGAAAAAATAGAACAACCTAATCAATTGAATTAAGAAAATAAAAGAAATTGAATTCGAAGCAATCTGGACCGCTAGTATTCGTAGTGCTTAAACTGTGTTACGCAAGAAATGCTCAATCGCCTGCTCCACAATTTGAAACATCGGTCCAATGTTACACTTCGCCAGTGGTCATATCAATGTGAATATATTTTTGCCCAGCGCTCGCGACGTGCTCAGCAGCTGCTGACATTTTACCATCGCGTATGGGGCGATACCGGATTCAAAGAGCTCCTGCACAGCTATCGCACTCAGTTCCAGCCTCCGATAAAGGGTCTCATGCTGAGTGCTGTGGGAGCTCTGGCATTCGATTGGAACAACGAACGAATTCAACTGAACAAATTCGACGTCTGTCGGCCAGACATGGAGTTCATCGAGCGCGCCGAACGAGCTTTGGTGTGTGAAGAATGCAGTCGTTGGTCGAGGACGGTCTGCTATTGTGCATCGAACACAGACGAGCGGATCTGGGAGCCCTATGTGACCAGGGATAACTACACCATCTGGAAGCGGGAGGAGAAGCCTTCGCTATATGCATACAAGATCTACGTTCACTACGACGACGTGTCTGCCGATGACTTCCTCAATGTCCAGACTGACATAGAATATCGCAAACAATGGGACGCGACGGCTGTCAAACTGGAGGTCATCGAGTGCGATACGACGCCAAACTCCAACAGTCATCTGATCTACTGGGAGATGCAATGGCCCAGGTTCTTTGCAAACAGGGATTATGTCTACTGCCGTCGCATTCTAACCGATAAAGAACACAATGCGATTCTAATATACAACCAGAGTGCCAAGCACCCCAAGTACCCCGTGGACCCGCTGAAGGTGCGCGTAAACGAATATTGGAGTTACATGGTCATAAAACCCTACAAGAACTTCCACGAGCCCGGAATCCACTATGTCTTGACGTATTTCGACGACCCCGGCCTGGCGATTCCGGCAAGAGTGAAGTCGTGGGTCACTCAAAGTCAAATGCCTGACTTCCTTAATAGACTATATGAGGCAACGAAGCAATACGCTCGCAATCGTTCCCAGTCGAAGACAAAACATATTTCTAGCCACTTCAAGCTTTCAACATCCGAATGCCGAGTGAACGAGGATCGGGGAAGTCGACTGGACAGCACCAGTGGTGGGGGCCCCAGAGTATCGAAGATGGAACAAATACAGGTTGGGAAGTAGGCAGAACCTATCCCGATCTGGTTTTTGATTAAATCTTTTGTTTATATTTTATCACATCACTGATAAACTGATTCCAATCTAACAATGTTATACATTTCCCTACTTTATCCTTTCTCTATCTCGACCCCTCTTTTGTAAGGTTCTTTAATTTTCTATTAAATCTAATTGGCGGTTGTTAACCTAGTGCTAAATGCATGGCATTCGAAGTTGCAAAAAGTGTATATTTTTTTGTTATTGAATTAGAAGCATTTATTATTAATTTTGATAAAAATCTTTTGATTTCATCACTTTTTTTTAAATGAATTGGAAAGAAACAAAAATGTTGAAGCAATTTGAAGAGGAGAGAATTAAAAAAAGAATTTAAAAATCCCGTTTTTTTTTCCTTTTATTTCGTGTGGACTTATTTTTGGGTTGGATTTGTATGCGCATTTAATTCTCTAAAAAAGCATTATATTCTTGGCTCTTTTGGATCATTCGTCATTTTGTTTTGTAAATATAGCACACACATTTGCAATTCGCGAGTTTACTAAATTTAGTAACTGTTAATGCGAAAACAAGAACTAAAAAAATATGTTTTGCTTTTTTTGAGTGACGATTGAAGGGTTTTTTTTTTTTTTTTTTGCAGTGACGAAGATAAAATGTTAATCAGTGGGGTTTGTATCATCTGAATACTAATAAACTTGGCGACAGGGGTGCTTTGCTTTGATTGAATTCAATTCACAGGAGTGGCATTTACATAAATATAAAATGCGAGAACACTGCCAGATAAAGCAAATTTATGTTTTTAGTAGATAATCGTAGATATGCCTACAATTTTTTGACAAAAAAAAAAAAACAATGCAATTTTATTAAAGTAAATTGTAAATCATTTAAATATTAATTTAAGCAATTGGTTTTATTTTTTTTAAACCAGATTGGATAGGAAAATATTAAAATAAATACATTTTTCGATAGGACGAGACTAGATACATGCCAATTTATAACAGTTATAACAGTTTTTCGCCATTAAAAGTGGGCGTGTATTAACGCGCTTCGCGCGAATTAAAAAAAAAACTCTGAGTGCCTGAAGTATGCCCACCGGCGGAGGGCCCTGGCTCTGCGGGGCCGCATCAACAGTACTTTTATAAACCAAAACTGTTATAATTGGCATTTCTAGAGTCACTTCCTTTTCGATAACGACTGCAATTATTCCGATCAAATAACCGAACCCATTAAAATCCATAACCAGTTTTTAGGTCTAAATTGCTGGAATATTCATGCTGATTATGGAATTCGCAGTGCAGTGCACTCGTTCGTCTCTACTCATCCGCCATGAAAAGAAAAGAGAACACAGCACTGTGAATCACCGCGAATCCATCATTGCGAATTCCATAATCGGCATGATTGTATTTTTTTTAAAAGAAGATTTGCTTTTGGTGGTAAGTAAATTTTCAGTAAAATCTGGGCGTTTAATTAATTCAAAGTATCAAGATAACAGTTAGAAACTTTCCAGTGATAATTTGCTTTTGGTGGTAATACTACGTTTTCACTGAGCACTAAATCGCGATTTAAGTGGATTTAGCATAAATCCTCTTCAAATCTCCAAGATTTATACTACGTTTTCACTGAGCACTAAATCGCGATTTAAGAGGATTTAGCATAAATCCTCTTCAAATCTCGAAGATTTACCACACAAATTTAAATCTCCTCAAATGAAGATTTAAAATAATACTACGTTTTCACTGAGCACTAAATCGCGATTTAAGAGGATTTAGCATAGGTTTATCCTATCTAAATAACATTGAATAAGCCCCAGTCTAAAGATGAACTGGAGTTAAAAAGTGACTAAGAATATGCCCCATTGGTGCGTATTCATAGTCATTTTTAAACTGTTGCTAAGTTAAACCTGAGTTTATGTTTATATGGGTTATGTTCGGTTTCACAAATATTTAACAGGCTTTTAAATTTTTAAATGACGTATTTTGTATGGAACAAACGTCATTTAAAAATATAAAAGTCTGTTAAACAGTTAAAAGGGCTTTATGAAATCGGCCATTAAACTTTTAATATTTGAAGTTGAATAATTCAATAAACCTATATTTGAATGAACATAGGAGGTAGTTCGGTTAAAAATAGGACTTGTATTCGTTAATCCATTTTATTTTAAACTATGTAGTTTAGTAAAACATGAGTTTAGCAAACGAATGTGAATACGCCCCATTTGCATCAACTGGCAGTGTTGCCTAAGGCCAGGCGCGCACATGCAACTAAACAGTTTGGTTGTGATTTTGAGCACTATGGGATTATATGAGAGTCCGCGCACATAAACCGGCGGACTTTCATATAATCCCGAGTGCTCAAAATCGAAACATATATATTACATATATTTATGTAAAACATGTTACAGTGGTCATTTTAAAAATTTCTGAATTTGTATGTTTCTAGATGGTTCAAAACAAATTTAAAAATATATTTTCCAAGTTTCAAGTACCAATCTTTAATATCAACACCACGCATGGTGTTAATTTAATGTTTAATTTGTTAATACAAAATACAGATTAGGTCTCACAAATATAAATGGGCCATCACACACTGGTTCAATTTCGAACGAGACTTAATCCTTACTAACTTTTGCTTCAATCGCACACGGCATGAAGAAAGCTGGGAGAACTTTTGTGTACATGAAACCGTTGTATTTGTATGAGTATTTTTTGTTTCAATTTTAAAATTCAAAATACAAAAAATCCTTTGCTTTAATGCTTGTCATGCATGTGAGAGTGTATTAATAATTTTTTTTGACGTTGCATATAAACACTTCATGCATGCGTCTTCAATCATTTTATTTTTAATTGAATTTCTATGCGAAAATGTGCCTATGCTTGATCAAGCAATCATTCTCAAATATACATTATTTCAATTCTGGCTATCTGATTGAACAAAAATCAAAACTTTTTGATTTTGTTTCAAGCATACACACAATGTATACGTGTTTCATTTTTACTAATACACTCTATGCATGACAAGCATTTGAACAATGTATATCCCGCTTTACAAAAATAAAAATTTAGTGGTCTTAACAACCGATTGTTTTTTTTTCGCCAAGAAACAAACAACTTGTGTGTATTAGTAGTTAAACTTTCTTATTCCACTCGAATTAAGGAAGAACATTTTGTTTGTTTCATTCCGAACTCTTCACCTCTCTCGCCTACAAACTTCGATTTCCCCAGGCTCAATTGAGCCAGTGTGTGATGGCCCAATGGGTTTGGGTTTGCTCACTCTTTGTGTCAAATACTTTTTAGTTGATTCCTTTAAAAATAAAGAGTGTAGTGCCTTGATTGAGAAGAAGGCTGGCTGTGCTTTGATCAATTTTCACATTATTCTTCGTACGAAAAATTAATTAAAATAACAGACATTATCGTACTGCTGACATCATTTTGTGCACCTATTATGACTCGCGACTCGCAAGAAAGATTTGGCGAATGTGACCATTTTCGACTTGCCTAAATCAGATTTACTTAAAATGTGTAGAAGGTTCGACTCCGCGAGTCATAAAAGGGGCCTTTATATAAAATTGAGCACTATAATTACGTTTTATTCCAATTTGTTAAGTGGCCTTTAACTTCAATTTAAAAGCTTCTTGGAATATCCAACTTGTCTATTTTTTTCTCACTCAAGAAATGATAGCTCGTCATCTTTGCAACGTTTTTTAACTGATTAAAATACTAACAAAGTATTATGAAAAAATATCTTAGTTTCGTTTTTTATTGACCGAAAAACCTTAGATGTAATTTGGTTTTGTCTTTACATTTTTTGTTTAAATTTTTAACATTCGTCCAATTTATTTTATTAATAACAATTTTTAAAAATTTTTCCTCTTACCATTTGGAACTGCTTCGTTTTTTGTCATTTTATCTAATATCTATATTGATTATTATATAGACATCAGCTAACACTAATTTAAAAAAAATTTAATAATGCAAACGAGTTTTTTTTTGTTTTGCGGGGGGAGTGTGGTAGTGTGAGTGTGTGTGTGTGTGTGGTTTTTGTTTATATCATCATATTGCCAAAAGCGTAAGCAATTTTTTTTAAGGCAAACTATAGGAGATAAAAACTATTAGAAAAAATAATACAAATTATCGAATTCATGGTTTTTCTTCTTCTGTTGGAAGATTTAATTTTTTCTGTTTTTTCTCCAAATCGGCGACACACTCATCACACTGTCCGCAACGGTGTGGCGCAACTATAACGTGCGTCCGTAATTGTCCATCGAATCCAATTGTAAAGAATTCATCGTCCGACGTCCAGAGGCCGTCACGAACGAAATTCCTTGGTTCGGACGATTCGTAAATTTGTACATCTCCATCGAAGGCTTTAACTTTATTTGAATCACCAATCACAGCTAATCGGGAGCTACAAAAAAAAAAAAAAACAATAAAAACAGTATGAAAATTAATGATCAGCTAGATTTAAGGTTAAGGTAAAGTTAGACAAAAGCTACAAAATTCATCAAAATCCTTAGATTCCGAAATCTTATTTTAAATGCTTTCAAATAGTTGATCAATTTTCTTTACACTTTTAATGGGTTGATAATTGCAGAATGAAAAGCAACCTTAAGAAATTGTTAAACTACATACATACATCAAACTTTTCTCGAAAATAGCTCTCGAATTTGGTAGATTTATTACTATTGTCTATAATTTGGAAAGAAATATATTTTACCAAAAGCTTTTATTAACCTTACCGCTCATATAGCCATTTTTTATACTTGATCTATATTGGTAAGTATTGGTTTCCTTTAGAAACAAATATTCGAGGTATTTTCAATAAAAAAAAAAATTGGACGAATGTTGGTGTTTACACATCTTAAACGTGAGTCACTCACAACTATAAGAGCAAGTACGAGAGACCCTCATGTATTTTGTTTTTATAAGAAATCTTCTATTTTTTTATTTATCTAATGTGACCTGTAATTTTTCTTCAATATTTAGACCCTAACCTTGAAATCAATCATTTGCTTCCATTCCGTCATAGCTCAAAAATTGAATGTTAGTTTGCTTTAATTTTCAACCAATAGTTTTTGAGATATGACACGAAACTGTATCAAATTCGCTATCATTTTGAGTTTAAAACCATTTATAATAATAATACTCTCAAAAATACCTATCTGAAAAAATGATACTCACCCCCTGGGAAGTATCTTCCTGACCGGTTTGTCGTTATAAGTAAATTTTTCAATGTATTCATTTGGCTTTCGTATATCACATGTAAGAATTTTGCCATCTTCGTCGCCGAGATGGATGATCTTTTCGTCTGGAGATATGGCCTTTGTTGCCCAGGCGCAAGCCTTGAAGCAGTCTGTGTGATTGTCGTATATTGCTGCGTGCGAAGAAATGTAGAAAAATTTCGTCGATAAATTGCGTTTTAAATAAACAAACACAACGCAAAAATCGTTTCTAACCTGTTGCCGGACGTGGTTGTCGATCATCCCACAAGAGCGTGGATTTATCTAAGGAGCAACTGGCAAAGATGTTCGGCTGACTTAGAGAAGTGGCTACACCAGTAATGACATCGCTGTGTGCGTGTCGTAGAGTGTGAACGGAAGTTAGATCTGCCTTTCCCATGTCCCAAATCTGCAAGAACCACCAACATTATTGTTAATACAAGTCTTTTTTTTGATTGACGTGTCCGACTAACCTTCAACATGCAATCCTTCCCACCGGTAATTGCTTTATTTGGATCAGCATGAAACTGTTCCAAGCATAAAATTGGATGGGTATGCTCATAACGTTCCCCAATCATGAACAAACAATACGGATTAATGCTGCGCACTTCGGTTTTCGTTGACCAAAGTTGCACGCAGCCGGAATGAAAGGATATAAGGAGCTGCAATGAATGAAGATATAAAACATAGATACCTAGTCCAGTTTCATTTAACTTAACTTACAATATTTTTAGCAACGAAATGCATTGCGGATATCAATGAATGACATTGCAGCTTATAGATGGACTTCTTTTCGGCGCCAACATGCTCTCGACGTTCGAAACCCCACAACGAGCTGGACCATTCTCGGCCCGTTAGTTTGTTTGTAGCTAAAGCATATGTCCCATCCACATTCACCGCTACACACTCCCATGCTGGATGAATGCGTAGCTGGCGATTGTGTGGACGCTTGGCGTAGTCGCGGGAATTCAGATTGGGATAGTAAGTGTTCGAGGCCAGTGCTGTATTGTCTTCGGGCGGATGATAGTAATTTGGTGTTTTATAGAGGACACCATAGGAGCTTGGGAACATAATTATAGCGCGGGGGTGGTGAAACGAATTTTTTTTCTAAAACTCACGTTTAAACAAAAAAATTGTGAAAAAATTAAACGCAACAACGAGGTTAGCAGCCCACCGGTGAGGAATGCCTAAATTCACCTGACATCTTTTTTATTTAACTGTCAATGTCAAATGGGGCGCTGTCATTTTGACACATGTGGTTTTTGAGTTGTTTTTTTTTTGTTGCTGGTGTTGTTGAGCCTCTATTTGTTGGTGTAATTTTTTTCAATGGGTGTGTTCAGAAAGAAATAAAACAAGTCTGTTCGCGTACTAGTTCGAAACCACCCGAAACTACTTGATTTTACCAGATTTGGTCCAATCCTGTTCGCGTACTTCCATTTCGTGTCATTTTGGGCAGAAGAGAGTGTTCGCGAGAGAGAAAACTTTTTCCAATTCTTGCCAATTTTTACCCGACAAATTACTTCGGGCAGAATCTGGTAAGTTCTGTTTTCTGTCAAAAGCCAGTTAAAAAACAACAAAAAAAATACAAAATGGCTGTTGTTTACTTTTATTTTAAGTTTTGTTTTCAAGTGTTGAAGTGAATTTTGTTAATAAGAGAAATAATTCCCAAAAAAAAATGTATTTAATAAAGAATATCTATTCAAAACCTGGCATTTATTGTGTATTGTGCAGTGCTTTTGTGTTTACAAAAAAAAAAAAACATTGAAATTAAAATATTTAACTAAAGAAATTTTGCTTTGGTGTAATTTAAATGAGTGATTTTTAATTTAGTTGTTATTAAGGAAGGACGATTCCGGAGACGGTACAATCATGAATTGTACGCAATCTACCTTGAAGCAGATATCGTGACAAAAATTAAGCTCGGTAGACTCCGGTGGGCAGGGCACCTAGCTCGCATGAGCGAAGAGGAACCTGCTCGGAAAGTTCTTTGTGGTACATTCTATGGTAGACGACAGCGTGGTAGACCATGCTTGCGCTGGAGAGATGGCGTAGACCAGGACGCCCGGAGCCTTGGGGTGCGCAACTGGATGGCGGCGGCTCGAGACCGGGATGGGTGGAGAGACTTGTTGAAGGAGGCCAGGACCGGACCCCGGTTGTCGAGCCGACGATGATGATGTTATTAAATTACGATTTTTCAAAAATTACATTGAATGGCTTTCACTTCTGTTGTTTTCTTCCTTATGAAATTCAATAAAGACTTAACTACATAAGCCCAAAAAGTGAAAAAGTACAAAAGTGAAAATTTTCAACCTCCTTTTGGAATAGTTTTTCTGACGGGAAAACTTTTAAAAATGATGCAGAAAGCTTAAATTTTTGTTTAAAAAAAAATTTGTATATTCTTTTTCACAAAACAACTGCGCTAGCGGGAAAAAAAATATTTTTACTTTTGTACAAAAGTACTTTTTGGCTTATGTAGTTAAGCCTTGAAAAAGTACAAAAGTGAAAATTTTCAAACTTATTTTGGAATAGTTGTTCTGACTGTAAAACTTATACAAATGATGCAGAAAGATTAAATTTTGGCTTAAAAAAATAATTGTGTATTCTTTTTCCTTAAAGAAAGTAAAATTACAAAAGTAATTAAAATCTTGTCGCTTTGTTTACTTTTTTGTTTGCTATGGGGTTCTATTTTTGTTTACTTTTTGTTGACGTTTAAAAAGTGGGCAACATTTTTGGTTCAAAGCGTTCGCGTACTTTTGGACAGTGTCTGAGAATTTTATCCCCACTCCTCAAAATTTGACAGATTGCCATTTTTGGTCCGGAAAGTACCCGAACAAACCTTTTGTGTTGATGTCGAATTCAATGCATGTATTCACAATTTATGTAATTGTATTATTTTATTTGTTTCACATAAATATTTGCAAGTACATAATCTGCATAGTTTAATTATTGAATTGTGATATTGTGTGGCTGTGGATTCAAACAAATTTTAAAATTAAATTGAAAATTAAAAGAGTGCTTGTGACGATAAATTAAAAAAAATATCTTTCGAAATGTTTGAAATTATTGTTTGTGTTGTGTGGTGATCAAAAAAGATCAAAGTGCAAGAACGAAGAACGGGCAATGAAAAATGTCTGGTAAGTAATTTTTATATAAAGTAATATATTGAGCTGGCCATACACGATCATCGACCCATTTGGCTCGGAGGTTGAAAATTCAAATGGCTAGCCAATTTGGTTTGGGGATTTTGGACTAGCTGAAAATTCAAATGCCTCTGCCGAGTCCAACACCACGATACAATTTGTATGGCCAGCCTTATAGGTATATCTAGCTAGTTGTGTTACTAAGCTTCTTTAGCTAAAGTTTCAATATTCTTTCAATAATTTAATTAATTGTACTTTTTATTAGTGTCCTTTTCTTAAAATCTTAGTACCTGAGAACATTGCCGTTTTATTGAAAGGCGCATCCAGTTAGACACGTAGATTTTATGTGCGCAAAAAGAGAGGGGTAGATTCCGCACAAAATCAAATAATTTCTCGGATTCAGCATAAAAATCTTTTTATCGTGTGAGTAAAATATGGATTTTAAGGGCATGAGATAGGGAATAGTACCTACCTAGATATCATAATTTTATCACCTGTATCTACCTCGATGTACAGACCAACTGCCTAAACACAATGGTGAAGCTGCAGCGGCAGCACGTAGCACTGTCAAAGTTGAAAGGTAGCCAAATAGTATACAGCGCTTTTATGTGAAGCTGCAGCAAAAATAGTTGCTGCATCAAACGTTGACTCAACTTTAACTTTTGGTGCTCGCTTCATGCTACATTTGAGATAACATATAGGATCGTTCTTTAATTTTCTCTTTCTAATGAAAGCTAGCCATGAGGAACCACGGCTACACCATTGTAGACGTCGTTTTCTACATGAGTGAGCGATTTTAATGCCAGTTAAGGCCTGCCGCCCATTAGCCCAGGCGCGCACATGCAACTAAACAGTTTGGTTGCGATTTTGAGAACTATGGGATTATATGAGAGTCCGCGCACATAAACCGGCGGACTCTCATATAATACCGAGTGCTCAAAATCGAAACCAAACTGTTTGGTTGCATGTGCGCGCCTGGCCTTAGGCAACTTTGAGTTGCTCACTCCAGCAACTGTTAGTTGCTCCCTATTCAATTACATAGGCAATAAAGTTGCCCAGTGGGCGGCAGGCCTAAATGATACATGAAGACTAAACTAAAACAAAGTGCCTGTTCGCAGTTCAGAGTTTAGAGACGCACTAGAGTGAAAATTAAAAGTGTATACGCGAAATGATTTTTCACTACGTAGTGGAAAGTCACAATCTATGCCTACGTTCTGTCACTCTCGCATCAATAAAATCAGTCGAGAAACGAAGGAAATTAAAACAAATCGTATGAGTTTTGTTCCATTTATCATCGTTTCTTGACCAATTTTATTCATGCGAGAGTTAGAGAATGTAGGCATAGATTGTGACTTTCCACTACGTAGTGAAAAGTCATTTCGTGTACTATACACTTTTAATTTCCGCTCAAGTGCATCTCTAAGCTCTGATGGATTATTTGTGAATTATTAGAACATTTGATTCTGAGCACCATGAACCCTGAGTTTAACCAGGAAATAAATAAGAAGTTGGAAAATCAAGAAAAAATTTCTTCTGTAGCAACTAAATCTGTTGCAGCATCATTGCTATTATCAAACCAACAATTCAATAAGCATTTTCTGCTTGTGCCCTCGACCTTACCTTTCAACGCACAAGTCAACAATAGGCGTTCGCTCATTCTTCTTTGTGTTTTTTTTTTGTTATTGTTCGAGTGTGTGCTATTTTCAATTCGTCGTCCACTCAGATAACTTAGGTTAACAAAATGGAGTAAGGAGTGCAGGGAGATGATACGTTTTTCACTCGCACAAAGTTAACATTCATTAAAAATCGCAACGTTTTTAAACGTATTTGCAATTAGAAAAAAAAACCAAAAGAGAGACGAATATTAAAAATTGCTCTCGTCTAAAAGCAGTCTTTAGCCGTTTTTTATTATCAGAGATGATCCATATAGATCATCAAAATACATGCATTACAACAACAACACGAGAACTAGCTCTCTATCGGGATCACGTTTCATGAACCAAAAGTTTGGTTTTTGCCATTGCTTCTCAGCTTTGCAAATGGTTAGGAATTGTGAACTGTAGGCGTGTTTTTTTGCAAGTCCATATGGATTTGTCGAAAAAAACGACATCGGGACTTAGGAACTTCTTACTTACACTACGTAAGTCCCGATAATTATCTGGACTTAGCTAAGTCTATATGGATTTAAGTTGTTGTATTTACGTGTAAAACTATTAGTCCCGATGTCGTTTTTTTCTACAAATCCATATGGACTTGCAAAAAAAACACGGCTTGTATAGTGTTAAGAAAAAAGAAAACCAATAAATGAAAAGTATATATATAAACGTAAGGAAAAAGGAGATAGGTATACAACACAGTTTGTCACTAAGATCCGTATTGTTTTATTTTCATGAGATGATCTAAATATATGGATCATAGACGATAATAAAGTACGGCTTTTGTGAGCATGACTTACACCAGTCCAGACTGTCAGTCATGGTTGATAATGTGTACCATGCTGTTTAGATTGGGAATATTGACACGGGGTGAAGGATCTTTTGAGGCATGAAGAAAACATAAAGATCAGACTCATGAGTCTCGTTCTCATTTTTGTGTTGTTTCGATGTGCGAAATATTGAAATTGATGTTGTCCCAATTTATTTTGAGGCAACTCAAAGTTTTCAATGTTAACACAATGAGACTCACCCCGGACATGGTGAGTCTCATCGTGTTAATCATAAAGCTTCCCAATCTACAGGGTCTTGGATCACTTTAACAGATTCAATCAGCTGGAGGTGGCGCTTACTTAAACTTCTGTTTCGTTGGTGACTAAAAACGGTAACAAATCCAAATTGATCGAAAGATCATCCAGTTACAGTGTATTATGCGCTCCTTATAAAAACCATATTTTGGTAAATCGAAAAACTGACAGTTCGTCAGATATAGAGTATGTACCTAACCTACATATATACACAGTAGCGAAGTTTGAATCAATGTTTCGATTTTGAAAGTTTTTGTGCTCTTTGTTGAGGCCAACTCAGTTCAAAGAAAGTGAAATTGAACATTTACTTCATTTTCCAGCTGATTCCCACAATCAAGACAGTGATGCTCTTGTATTGGCTATTATAGGTTATAAAACAACGATACTGACTATGTCTTGTCTCGGTCAACATTCCAGAGCATTTTTTCTACGAAAAATTTATTGATGAAAAAAAATCTTTCTAGTAATACCCCGTGGCGTAATGGTTAGTGGTTTTGACTGTCACGGCACGCTGGGGGTCTATAGGGATCCAATCCTAGAAACATTAAAAGATTCCAACACCACGATAAATAACAAAAGTAGTGTGTCAAAGGCTTCCACCAAGTGTCGTTAGTCAATTGCTCAACGAGCTTACACTGAAACGAACTGAAGAAAATCGATTTCACGCAATACATTTAATGAATTCAAATTATAATATTATTTAAATGCATTACAAAAAAAAAAAAAACAAAATTAAATTCAATGACAATGCCTTCGAAAAGAAAAAATAAAATCAAATGTAACCCAACTTTTGCTTTTACATTTAGGTACCTACGTATGTATAACCATTTTGTTAATTTACTTCCCATATTTCCCAGACTTTTCTTCTAACCTCCTCCCTTTCCCATTCTAAAAAAAAACCTTTTCAAGTATTTTGGGATAGCTAATATTTAGACAACCTATTAACACTTCTCATTCCGACCGACAGACATTTTATCAGACGGTTTAATAGAAATGATGATAGCTAATGGATTGGAGGCAGGCATGTATCATTTGGTATCTTATGAAAACACATCAAAATGAACCTTTTATAAAAAATAAAAATACAAAAAAATATTATCTCTGAAAGTTGGGTCGTATAATTTGTTTAATGTCTTGTGGCTACCACATTTGTATTTTAATTCAACAAGTTGTCATCAGTATATCGATAATGTCGATGGTAAACATTCAATCCAATATACACATTGAGACTTCCATTAACATTGATTTTTACATTCCGACATTAATAAATAGAAGAAAATAGCATCATAAACCGACGAACAACCATATTGCTTTTATGTCCTTAAGGATAGAAAGTACAAATCAACGAACACAACTTTTAGCATCTAATGGCCATTTTTATGCATCTTTTATTCCCATTTTATACGAGTATGTCCAAGGACTTATTATTTGATAAAATTTAACAAAAAACTTTTTGTCACTTTGAATGAAATTGGAAAAGTTTATCCTTGTCAAACTCTGGTATAAAATTGGACTTGGGACTATACCTACTTACATAGGCTGAAAAAGTTGTGTTATGGTGTTAGAAAAAAAAAACTTTTTTTCGACAAATATAGAATTGAAATCTTTTTGGTTACTTGATAAACTTAATTCTGCCAGTGAAATTGAATAACAAAAACAAAAAAAAAATAAAACTGAGTGTCTGATGATGGTTGTTAACTTTAAACCAACCAACTTTAAAAGCTTTATAATCCATTTTTAATTGCCTCGCACCATCAACGTCTTTGTTTTCTCATCATATACATTTTGAATAGGTACATAAATGATTTTCAAAAAAGAAGCATCTGTCACTTTACTCATATTTAAAATTATTTTTTGCATTTGTTTTTTTTTTTTTTTTCGGAAATTTGAGACGAGATCCCGCCTGCCTCGCTGTGTGCCGTGTGGGTCGCAAAATTATATCATTTTCAACAATCTCTGTGTGGTTTCGTCTTATTATCCTTTGTGATTTTGTTGGAAATTTTAACTCTGGCTGAGCCAACTTTTATTAACACTCATAAAACCGATAATGACTTTCATAATTCGAGAAGATAAACAAACATAAGGATGCTGTAATTTAAAATGTTTTTGCGAGCAAAGTAAAGATGGGTTGCGCTTATAAATACTTAATATAGGTAAATGAGCCGACTTATTAACTCGTTGCATGATGAGATGATGGGGTGTAGTATTTTGACCACCTGCTGCTAAGGTAGCAAATTTAATATGTATTAAAGAAATTTAAGAAGTTTATTTCGTTTTAACGTACGCCGGCCGGCACTGCCGCACATACGGACGGATTAGGCTGTGCAGTCGAATGTTTTATGTAGAGGAAGTTCATTGGATATAAGATATAACTAACGAGTAGCACCAGGTGGTATCATCATAGTTGGTTGAAAATATTCCTTAAGAATGTTAAAAACTGTAAAAGATAACACCTGAAGTTGAGTTTGTTTTAAAATTGATGGGAAAGGTGTTAAGGTTCTTTAAACGAAAGAGCTGACGCAAGAACTTTAATCAGTTTTAAACGATAAAAGTTAATATTTTTTTATCTAAAGAGTTAACACTTCACAATAATTTATTTTAAATTAAGTAAGACTAAATTCTCTTAGTTTTGCTGTAAATTACATAACATTGGAAGGAAAAAGGAACGTATTGAATTTTCTGTAGAGTGCTGTTGACTAGAGTGCTGTTGACTGTCTAGAAAATGGTAAATACATATATAACGGGTGATTTTTTAAGAGGTTTAGAACTTTTTTAAAAAAAAAAACACAAAAAATTCAAAAAAATGAATGAAATATTTATTTGAATCGATAGTTTGAACCTTGCAATTTAATGTTTAAAGATAATTTCATGCAAATGTTGACCGCGGCTGCGTCTCAGGTAGCCCATCCGCTGAGTCCAATTTTGGCATACTCTTTCACACATATCGGCCGGTATCTCACGAATGAATGCATGGATGTTGGCTTCCAGTGCGTCAATCGAAGCGGGCTTGTCCCTATAGACATTAGCCTTGACATACCCCCACAAAAAATAATCTAATGGTGTCAAATCGCACGATCTAGGCGGCCAATTGACCGGCCCGAGACGTGAAATTAACTGTTCACCAAACTCGCCTCGCAATTGCGCCATTGTTTCGCGTGCTGTGTGGCATGTGGCACCGTCTTGTTGAAACCACATATCATGCAAGTCAAGAACTTCCATTTCGGGCAAAAAAAAGTTTGTTATCATCGCTCGGTAGCGTTCACCATTGACAGTAACGCTGCGATTCGCATCATCTTTGAAGAAATAGGCCCAATAATGCCGCCGGCCCATAAACCGCACCAAACAGTGGCTTTTTCGGGATGCATTGGTAGCTGTTGCAATGCTTCTGGCTGATCTTCACTCCAAATGCGGCAATTTTGCTTATTTACGTACCCATTCAACCGAAAATGAGCCTCATCGCTGAACACAAGCAGCGCGCAATGAACATTTCGAACCGAGCACGAATTTTGATGGTAAAATTCAATAATTTGCAAGCGTTGTTCATTTGTAAGACGATCCATGGTTAAATTGCAAACCAAACTGAAGCTGTTTGACAGTGACACAAGGTACTAAACACACGTCAGCTGTCAAAACCAGTGTTGCCAAAACCAAACCAGCTTAAAAATCACCCATTATATTCTCCCTCGCATTTTCGTATCAAGTAAAACATATGTACAAATTGTTCTATGTTCGAAGCGTCTGTTGACTTGCGTATAAATAAATAAATAAATTTGGTGGCGTGACAGTTCGTGGAGATCCAGGGCCTAAGTGACTGACAACTTTTAAGCATAACTGTGTGCGTATTGTTTGTTTGTAGGAATAGATTAGATTTGATTATTTATATTGAAGGTCTCAATTATTTCCCAAATCCGAATGGCTAAGATGAGAGATACATACTTTTTCATGACAAGAGAAAAGAGATACTCTTGGACGATTTTTCACTTCCTCGCAAGAGGCAGTAGCCGATTTTGTAGGTGTACTAAGCTGGGAATCGAACCCAGTCATGTTGACTTTGGAACTGAATGTAAAATAAATAAAAATTTTATCGTTTTAAAAATATAGTATAGTGGGCGGGAAGGGTGGTGTGCTAGTAGGTGGTCGCAAGGTGTCTTCGTAATTTTTGTTGGCTTTTTAGGAGTCTCGGAAATAAAAAGATTGAGAAACTTTTTTTATCACTTTTCCTTTTTCCGTTAAGAATTATATTGGTTCAAGAGGGCTCAAGCTTTTTAATGCCAACGCAAGAGAATTTGGAACTTAATTCCCTGATTATATATCGTTCTACATAAATTCTTGCTTAACTTACTAAAGATTCTGAAGCTACATAGTCCAGGGTTGAAATAGGGCTCAAACAACAATATTTTCCAGCCACCTCAGTCTATTCTTAGTCGCTCCTTTTTCACGAAGTCTTAAATTACCTCAAAGTATGCAATACCTTTTTATGATAACACTCTGTGCAGCGTATATGCGACGGATCATTGAAAAATAGTGCCTCTGGTTATTGCGAGAGAGAGAGAGAGGGGGAGAGATTCTTTCACGAGATTATAATAAGCATGATTGTGTGCCGTCTTGTACTATCGATGAATCTGGCCTTAAGGTTCATGTTTAAGAGTCAGATAGGTCAACAAATAGCAAACTACTAGACTGACTATGGTTTCCAGCCTTTAACATGTATTTTAAAGAAAACAATAATTACAACGCATTTTGCAAAAATTCAAAATTTCAATTTCTTATTAACAATATATGGAAATAAAAAGCTTTTGAAAAACATCCGATTTTTCAAGATAGAGTCACTTGGCTCGGAGCCAATTTGGATCGCGGATTTTTGACTAGCTGAAAATCCAAATGAATCGGCCTAGTTCAATCATGCGAAACAATTTGTCTCGCCCCAGCCATATGGCTCGATCGTGTATGGCCACAGCTTAAGGGGATCATTGATCTACTCCAGTTAATTTCTAATGATGTATATAGGTTATTAATGGATTTATCAATTTATTAAATTTTCGTTCAACTCTCTCGTAATAGCTTCGCATTTTTTGTTGTTTATTTTATGTTCGGTCACGATTAGTTCTGACCGTGGAATTAATAAGGAAGCCAGAAAATAGAAAGGCTAATTAGGCTTTCTTAATTTAGATTTTTTTTCTTAATATCCAAATTATCACCATGAATCAATTGCTAATGAATATTTTGAAATTAAAAAATTTGAAGAATATTTTCATTAATAATTTTAGCAAATTAATCATGAAATTCCATTCAAGTTCATGATTTTCTGTTTAAAGTTCAATAATACAATTACAAACTTTTTCATTCAAGTATATAATAGTTACCACCTAAAACCATTGATCACGAATGGTTAAGAAGATTTTACTCTATCATTTCTTTTAACAAAAAATTGATATTTATCTCTTGTTTTTACTTTTTTTAAATGAACAAAAAAAAAACATCTTAATGAGAGAGAACTATAATATTGAACAATTTATATGCCCACAACATGTATTACCATACATAGTTTCCCATGGAAATCGAGAAGGCAACTTCCGCTCTCCAGAGTTGGTTTCACTTGACTTAGCCTCATCATCAACAGCAAGCGGTGAGGTACGGCGCGGCGCGCGTGGTGTGGCGTGGCAGCCGACATTCTCGACTCCATCTAGATTCGATGTGCGATCGTTAAATCAATCTCGTTCATATACATACATTCATACGATATCGTGCTGTGTGAAGCTGTCGAAAAGATCAATCGTATCAGATGAACTTAAATGTTTTACATGCGAGGATTGGAACTCCGCGACTCTGATGGTCGTTGTGGTGCGGGGCAATTATTATATGTGTGTGCCCTTTTGTAAATGGCCAATAAACATAGACCGGCTAACTGGCCATCAATGACCGATCACACACAGAGTGACCGAGGAGTGTAAAATCCCATTTTGGGTTTTAGATGCACGATTAAGTGCATTTTATTTGATTTCGTGTTGGGTGAGCTGGGAAGCAAACAACACTGTTGCCATCATCTTCAGGGTTTTTTTCATGTTACACAAGTTTAGCTTAGTAAGCGGCCTTATTTACAGTCGTTATCCTAGGTAGGTAGGTACATTAAGGAACTCTAATCGTAGTTAAGAAGAGAACTGAAAACAGTATGGGTGGTAGCGAAGGGAAATTGGCATTTTCTAGATAACCAGTGTGCCGTTTATAAGTTACTATAGGATGCGTGGTTAAGCCGCAAATCGCTTTTAAAGAGTTTTGAAAGAAGTCCATTTTCTAGTTCGTTTTTCGTACTGTCCGATACATCGAAGGCGTTGATTTTTTTAATCCTTTGATACCTTTATTTTTTTCCTATCGTGGTATGCCTTAATTGAAAGGTACTAACTCTTAGATGACAAAAATTTCGTTTCTATAGGTTGGTAGGGCTCTTAGTTCAGCTGCAAATCGAGTAAACAGTTTTCACGTTTGCTCCAAACGTGCAACTTCTTTAGCGACCCTAAAAATCAATTTTTTTGAAAATTTTTTTTGGTATTTTGCGACACTTAGATGGAAAGGTGGAATTTTCTAAACAACCAATGTGCCATTTATAAGTCGCTTAAACGCATGGTTTAGTCGAAAATACATTCTGAAGAGGTTCAAAATTGTCTATTTAGTTGCCTTTTCGCACTGTCCAATGCGTCAAAGATGAAAGTTGATCATCAATTTATTATTTATCCAATTATAACAATAATTAATTGTTAACTTTTCCATCAGAAATGAGTATCTTTATTGGATGTCCCCTAATTTCCATTTGATTGCAAACAAAAAACGAAGACAAAGTCAATTCCTACCAATCTGAATGTTCTTACCTTCTTCTTGGGTTTGTTAGTCATTTGATTTTAAAGTATCATTTCTGTTGTTAGGGTATTTAGCAGATACCGATATCTTACAGTTCTTAATTTAGAATTACTAAAATTCATGATCAGTTGAATGTGGCCTCTGCGTTCAGTGTTTTTGATGTGTAAACATTTATGCCGGCGGTAGAGTGAAATAAAAACGTGGCCTTTCCTCTGCGCGACGTTACAAGGTCACACTTTACGATTTAGCACGTTACGTTACGAAAATCTGCTACTATCTGCGTTCAGTGACAACAATCTGAAGATCCCCTTCAAGCAAACTAGTCCGTTTTTAATCCGTGCACGTAGTCAACAAAGTATGGACGACTTCGCATACGGATCCAAATATGGATCCTCAAAACTGCGCTTGGACAGAAGTTGATGTTTATACATATTCACCGTGAGTCCCGGCACTCACATAACTTTTTTTTACATTAATTAAAGACTCCATGAAAGTGAGACTATCATCTTTCACAAAGCTCTCCTCTTCCTAGAATTGCAATAACAAGGAGTTACTGAAGGTCTTTAGACCTCTCATGTTTGAAACTTTGAAAGGTTCTCCTCGTCTTCATCTTTTCACCTTAATCTTCTAATGGCATTTTAAGTGTCATCGAACTTACTATCAACGTATTACTGGTATATAATGATGCGTGTTTATTTAGACACTTAATTCTTTCTATTTTTCTAGAGGTAAATCCAACACTTGTCTAGTCTTGATGATGGCCACATAGCCAGCATCACCGTCAACATCGTGGTGGTGTTTGTAATTGTGATGATGATGATGAATACAGCATATATGCAGCAAGCAATCTAAACGTTGTTTGGAACGCGTATATTACATTTGATTTCCCTCTTTTCAAAAGAAGATTTCCGGAGTTGAACAGCAACAACGACAAACGACTATTACAAAGCGATGGCGACGACGCGACGATGTTCCAAAGGTTTGTCTTTTCGCACTCTTTGGACAAGGAAGCAAATGACACTGCTTGTACAATGTTTCACATCATCAGCTGCAATAAATTATTATTGGATGATGATGATGATGATTCCTGGGCTATCTATATAAATATGGTCTTTAAAATGTTTAACTGGCTTAAAGAAGATGCGCAATTTTACCTATAGTCTATGATACGCTCTCTCTTTCTTCCTTTATCTGTCCAGTAATCAGTTGGTGAATTATGGACAAGTAAAAGCATTAACATTTTTTTGTATGCGTTTTATGCTCAGTAAAACATAAAACCTACCTTAAAGTCGTACTAATGGGCTCATATAAGCTACATTTGGCATTTTACTACTAATATTTCATTTTAGATAGATTTTAGGATGTTAAACGCAAAGTAAGAAAAAATACAAAAATGGTCCGACTCGCATTAACAACCAACAAAAGTCTGTCCAAAAACTGCAGTTTTAGCTTTCATTTGATACGCCATTCATAGAAATAATAGGCAACAACATTATACAAGGTGCAGGTTCTATTAGTAATGTCATAATTTCCTAAATTGGTGTTTCAAAATCTCCATATTTGCCCGAGTTTAGTGAACGGTAGCTTCGTCCTGCTAGAACCAACAATGCTCTTTCACAATTTATATCTATCATTTGAGTTGCTTTGAGTTGCTCAGGACTTGAAGCAACTCTGTTTGCCGGAATTTTCTATCTTTCACGTGTGATAGTGCTGGAAAAATTGACAAAAACTGTGCAACATTTTTTGAATTAATTTATCAAGTGGAAAAGGCCAGGATTACGACAAAAGCTGTGTTTTTTTACAAGCCCCGACGTTTTGTTCTGCAATTTAAATGTTAAACGCAACAACAACTAATCCCCTTCGGACTTTGGTAGGCGCTGAGAATTCTCGGGACTTAACTTAAGCACGGAGAAAAACTGTGTTGCCGGCGTGAATTGCATACTTGTTATCGATAGTTTGTATGGAAACTCAATTTTGTTTCTGTAACGGATGGCGTCGTTGATCGCAGATGTCGTTTTTTCAACCAAATCTCTCCAGACTTTCCAAAAACACGGCTAAAGTCAAGAATATAACTAGATTACGCTAAGGTCTATAAGGTCCAGTTTTTCAGTGTCAGATTAAAGTTAAACAAGAGCTAAATCCTAAAAATTAGTGATTTGGCTTTTGGCGTTTTATTCTACTAGTATTTTAGGTCCTTAAATGCTTGAATCTTCCACTAAAAAGCTGCTTCTTTAATCAACTGATGGACAATTCATACCCAGGGTAAGTTAACTCTAGTTTAACTAACTACTGAAAAGCTGGACCTAAAAGTTTGTTAACCAAACTTTTCAGATAAAGAGGTAAACGTTTGATTGTTAATAGTGTGTTTTGCCGATTCCAGCAGAATTGAAGCTATAAAGTGTGGATATGTCGGTATTGTAGTGCTGCAGAGCTACCGGCAATGTAGATTCCAGGACAAGTGAACCTGTCGGTGGTGCCGGCTGTAGAGCTATACTTATAGTTAAGTAATATCATGGGTGATTCCAGCACACTTGGAGATGTCGGTACTGTAGTGGTTTATAGCTATACTTGACATACGTATGTTTTTAACCTCGTTGTGACTGCTGTCTTGGGTTAACTTTGTCTGTTAGTTATTAAAATTGGTAAAGTATAAAAGAAACCGAAAACGGCCAGTGTTGACAACGAGGTTAAAAACGTACAACAACGTCATGATTTTTTGCATGTTAAATATAGTTCCGCAGCCACCACTACATCACCGACAGTTCCACTCGTGCTGGAGCCACCCGCGATTTTATATGTTACTATCGTGAGTATAGCTCCACAGCTACCACCGGCAGCTCCACAGCTCCGCAGCACTATAATACCGACAGCTGTACACTCCATATAGCTTCACTTGTGCTGGAATCCGTTAAAACACACTACTATTGTTGTCCCAAACCACAAAGATGAATCAAAGATGAATCAAATTTTTCCCGATTACACTATTTACCCTTTAATTTGGTGAGAGAACAAAAATATACTTGAACTTTTTCAAAACCGAATAACTGCTGCAGCACTCCCAAAAGGGTATAGAAGAATTTTTATTGATTTGGAGTTTGGACGAGGATCCTTAACTGCACTTTTGAATAAACACAAAGATATAGAATTTCATTGTAAATTCAAATCTAGATGAAGTACCGCACCTTTTGGATTTGGACTTGGATTTTCTGCCTCTGCTGATGCCTGATGCGAACTCTTGTCTGTGTCTCTACTATGATGCTGTTTTCTCGATTAAAGCTGTGTTGCCCATTTCTGGATGCGCCTGGGATGGGTCTATAGTAGAAAATATATGATATTCTTATTTTATAACTTAATACGGGTTAATATCTCCTCAAGGCCTTGTGGGCAGAATTCTGCAATCAACGCAATCTTTACTATGGCATCGGAAATGTTGAAAAATACGCGTTGCATCCATAGATCACTGGATGACTATCGTGTCACCGCCTCCAACACGCTCCTCTGCCGCCAATGGACAATTGATTAACATCTTAATTGTCCAGCCATCAGAGGAGTTCATAAGGCATATAGTAGGTATATCAATAGACTCAATATATTTTTGGGATGGTCCTTCCCCGATGCCCAATTACATTGTTGGTTGGTTTATTTATTTGGCCGGTGTTTAAAAGCCATAAATCTGGCGGCAAGAGTCCTGATGGGCTAAAAGTTCCTATATTTGTTTTGCTGGTTTGCCTACGGCTCGAATGATAAATATAAATTTTCTTTTTGTTGAGTGGTTTTTGCATGGTGCTATATACCTCTAAAAGAACGTAGTATGTGTAGGTATGTTTGATACAGAGTCAGAGTCAGAGCCGGCTGGTCAGCTATACGGCGGCGGGCGTAGGAGTCTGAAAGATGAGGAAGTTCTTATGGAATTTTAAAGACCCTACAGGCTTTGTTGCATGACAAAGTGGATTTATGCTTACAATGTGATAAGATGCATTAATACTGATCAAATGCAGTTGTAGTTTATGTTTATTTTGTTGACTCTTAGCGAATAATGGATTCTAGTAGGAGTTTTGTACACTAGAAAATTAAGTACGTTGTAAAGCTTTATTAATTGCTCTTTTGCAGAGTAAAGGTTGCAGGAAAATAATCAATTGAGCATAGAATCATAAAAAAATGACTGCGGGTATTTTTTTCTTTCAAAGTATTTTAGTAAAAAAAGTTAGCAACAACTGTTATTAAAGGTACCTGTCATAGAACCGTTTTTTTTTTTATTCGACATTCTCGTAAACGGTTTCACTAATTTCGATAAAAATGTTTATACGTTAGGTCCTTTAGAGCAAATTCGTGAATTATTGCTTGCGAATCCACAATACTTTGTTTACCTGTATGCTATCTTTTACTCGTGAGCGAATAGATAAATACAATTCCGATAGAATATGGTTTGCTCGCGATGAAGAACTGAAGACTTGTTTATTCTGTGGAAACAAAATTTAAAGGAAAAGTAACAAGAAACATATGAAGACATTATATAAAATTGCATAGCACCTAATACATTAATTTTTACGACTCCGAAGTAAATGAGCAACCATAAAGAAATAGAAAGTGTTTCAGTTCGTAAAGAAAAAAAAAAATAAATTGGTTTTCATTTAGGTAGATGAATAAAAGTGATTTCTTTAATCTGTCAAATGAAACAATAAATTATATTCTGGGAGAGCCAGGGCTTAGTGACTTACAACTCTCAACGATTCCTGTGTGCGTGTTGATCGTTTGCAGGAATAGAGGTGACCTACAATTTTCTGCCGAATCCGAACGGTGAGAGGCACTTATTCATGACAAGTGATACCTCTACTCTTGGAGTATTTGTCACCTCCTCGCAAGAGGCAATAACCGTTTTTTTTTTTTAATTTATTTAAAGGGTTTTCCAATAAGAGGTGTTATTTTGAATAGCCCGCTATTTCGGTAGCTGTCACTTTTGAAGCTGTCATTTTTTGACATTTGACAAGTAGAAACTACGTCATTAATAAAAATAGAACGATACACGCTTCAACAACGCATTGAAATTATTAAAATTCACTATAAAAATGGTGAAAATTTGGCAGAGACGGTTCGTAAAACTAAAACATTTTTGGGTCGTCGTGAAGCACCTTGTCGGACCGCAATACAGAAATTGGTGGACAAATTCGAGCTCTTGGGACAAGTTAGTGATGTGAAGAATAAAACCCGTGCACGTCGCTCAAGAACAACTGAGAATATTGCTGTTGTAGCCCAAAGTGTTGAAGAAAACCCAGGTTTGTCCATTCCTCGTCGTTCTTTGGAATTAGGCATTCCACAAACGTCATTACACCGTATTTTGCATAAAGACTTGGGTCTTAAGGCTTATAAAGTTCAGTTAACACAATAACTCAAGCCGGCTGATCATCAACTGATGATTGGGTGCTTGAAATGCATGAAAATGATCCGGAATTTCATCGAAAAATCATCTTGACTGATGAGGCCCATTTCCACCTCGGAGGCTACGTCAACAAGCAAAACTGTCGCATCTGGGGCTCGGAGAACCCAAGAGTTACTGTTGAAAAGCCTCTCCATCCTCAACGCGTGACTGTTTGGTGCGGTTTATGGTCCGGCGGGGTCATTGGACCTTACTTTTTCGAAAATGAGGCTGGAGGAACAGTTACGGTCAATGGATTGCGCTATCGAGAGATGATTACTGATATTTTATGGCCGGAATTGGATGGTATTGATCAGGACAACGTTTACTTTCAACAAGACGGCGCTACGTGCCACACAAGCAATGAAACCATCGATCTTTTACGGGAAAAGTTTCCGGACCGTGTTATCTCTCGAAGAGGTGATCACAATTGACCACCGAGATCTTGTGATTTAACACCTTGCGACTTCTTCCTTTGGGGCCACGTGAAAGATAAGGTCTACGCCAACAGCCCAGCGTCGATTCAAGACCTCAAAGATGGAATTCGTGAGGCTATCGTGAGGCTATCGAGGACATAGGGTTGTGTAAGCGTGGTCGTGGCGGCCATTTGGCTGATGTTGTCTTCCATTATTAACGGCATACCTTCCTCTTTATAATGAAATAAACATCCGATCATTTATCTCAAAAAATGCCATTTTTCTTTGAATATCAAAATAACACCTCTTATTGGAAAACACTTTAGTTGGACGAGGCTGAAAATCGAACCCAATCGAACCCACTAAAAATTATTACGCCATCGGCTACTATAAATAATGTGATGTAAGTTAGTGTTTATTCAAAAATTTTCAAATTTAGAGGATATCGCAACATTCACGCAAGATTTTAATTTCGCGCCATTTGTTCGGCAAAGTGCTGCCAACGGAAAAAAAAGTCTACATGACAGCTGACAGTTGGAGGTTATACGAATTGTATGGCTACACGAAAGAAAAACGTGATAGCATTATTCAGCAATATTTTAAAATTAATGAAGATTTAGCAGTGATAATCAGCGATGAGACTCATTTACATCTTGAAGAGTTTCGATAAAATCGTTAAAATTGTCTAATTTGGGGTTCAGAAAATGTATCCACTCCGTTCCGCTGCTTGGTTCTGAATTTGGACTGCAGGTATCATCGGACCGTTGTTCTTCAAAAATGCGGCTGGTCGGTCAATAATAGTTAATGGTGCTCGTTATTGCAGCATGATTATCCATTTTTCTGTGCCAAAATTGCAGGATATAGATGTGGATGAGAAGTGGCTTCAACAAGATGGTTTCACATGCCAAAGAGCTCACGAAAAAATAGAAAATACTGCTTCAATCATTTCCTGGTTGTGCAAAATTTAAAAAAAAAATGCGAGCGAAAAAAAAATCGAAATGTTCAAAACAATTTTCCACCTATTTTGTGCGTTATTTTGTATAAATCTAAGGCGAAAAATGTTTGCCTTGGCATAAGCAATAAACAAGCCGTAGAGTGCTTAGTTTATCCTGATTTAATTAATTGAAGGGCTTTAAATGGAAAACAATTATTTTTGGGTGCAAAAACCATTTCCATATGCAAATAATGTTGTGAGGTGAATACAATAAAGTGTAAACCGAAATCGCAAAAAAATGTTTGTTATTCACCACACTATATTTTTGCACGCAAAACAATTGCTAGTCATTGTTTTAAATGGTTATAAATTGTTTTGTCAATTAGAATTTCAGATTTATTTTTTTTCGGTTCGTGCATGCAAATAAATACAAAATTGTTCTTGGCGTTGAATTCAAATGACATATTTGTTAGGACGTTCCATGACAGAAAAAGGTATTTTTTGCATGCCAATAAAATATTGTTTGCAAACCTACACCTCAATAATTTTGACATGCGAAAATGGTTACAGAGATTTTTTTCTGAAAGTGAACTGTAAATTAGGGTTAAAGGGCTGGATTTAAGGGATGGATTCAAAATCCATCGGCACTCAAATAATCTTTTGAGATGAATATATTTCTTTTTTTCGGAATAGTAACTGCTTGAACAGAATAGAATGCTGCAACTGGAACTGGAGCTATAGCTGCAATAGTTGTCAAAAAGTGTCGTACGTTCCTTTTTTTATGTGCCCACAATGAAGCTGTACAGCTCTCTAACATCCTGACTGCAGAAGCACTGACATCTCTAACATGAGGAATTGAAAAAAGCTTGAAACTCATCGAGTTATAGGCTTGTTCGCCTCCATCAAAATTTGAAATGTCAAAAATGCTGCACGCAAAAGTTAAAAGTGAACTCTTGCAGCTGCGGCTGCAGCTCCGTTTGCAGCTACGTTGCAACATTGAAATTATGTGTATTCAATATTTTGACCAATCGAAATATGATTTCATGCCACGGCTTTCATTTCACAACTCGAGTATAACATTTTGGGAGAAGACTAACTTCTACTTTGGAAAATAAAATTTTGCGAACGTCCGGCGAACCATATGAAAGTTTTCAACAAAGGCTTTAAGCAAAAAAAGATGTTTTTTAATTAAAATAAAGTAAAAAGCCAAGTTTTTCGATACAATATTATGAAAAAACACACTTGTATTTGATATTTGAACGGTTCGCGAATAATTCTTCAATGGTTTCCGCGCATTATAAATTCGCGAACGAATCATATTTTTCAAATCCCAGCTGATTTTCTTCATAAAAACGAATTTAATTCGCAATAGAATCAAAACACTTTAGGAGTTCTTTTGGCTTTTTCAATAACGAGTTTCATGCTTCTTTAACATTTTCTCTATATTTTCTCAATATGCATGTTTTAAATATAAAATCAAAACAAATGTTGAATCATTTCAAGCACAACAGCAAGTACCTACGAGCCATCCAATCGTTTATATTATTTTTTTCAAATCACATTTTTTTGTTTTTTTTTTTTCTTCGAGTTTTAATAGTTAAGGTTCCTTAGAACGAATAACAAGTTTGAAAAAAGAAATCGGTAAATGACAATCTTAAGTACTTAATAGATAATAAAATGAGACATTCAGAATTGCAGACGTGTATTTTTAGTATTGATTTTTTTATTCAAACAAAGGGACAATCCACCAACTGAAAGCTTTCTCACGGAGATTTCTAATAAATAAATTAGGTAACAAAAATCCTTCATCATTTATTTTGCCTTCATTCTAAGTACATTGGAGTCCATTATCTTTCGAGATAGGTACTAACAACAGACATAATCCAAATAAAATGTCAACACTCACCCAACTCATATTGCAGACGTCCTTGAAACAAATTTTGACATCATCATCTTCATCAGCATTGAAATATTAAAGTTAAATATTTTTTGAGTTGGTACTCAATCCATCGATATTTTAGTTTTGTTTTTGTGATTTTACAAGTGAATATGTCATAAACCTTGAAAAGGATCAAATATCTTGGGGCATCATCGATGTCTGAGATATGTTTTCTTTTCCTTCGTGTTTAAATATAAAATTCCCAAAATCATGTCCATCATGAGATGACAATGTTTTTTTTTAAATTGGGACAACAAAAATATATTTATGTGTTGTGTTGGAATCTCCAAAGACATTTTACTAAATTTCGTTTTAAATAAAACACAAAACAGTGTTGTTATCTTGTTATATCCTCTGGGATAAGGAGAATAATGTACAACATACAACAGGACAAAAAAAAATATCGAAATTCAGGGACAAATTGACTTAGAGCTTTTTGTACTAAATGTCACGTTTTTCTTTCTCCGCTCTGAAATATTATATGGAAGATGGAAAATTTAAACTTCGTTTGGTTGTTCTTGCTTGGTGTTTATATTGGGATTGAGTGGAAAAAGCATAACAGTGAGGACAAGGACACTTGATGTAATGAAAAAAGGATATCTCTCTGGTCGTGTTATGTTACTTTTTTGTATCTTCTAAACGAAAAATGTTTGAGTTTTGAATTTTCAATTGATCTGCAAATATTTGAATACAAAAAGAAAACAAAAGTGTAAACGTATCCTCAACGAATCTTGGAATATGTATAGGAAGGTGGATATGTTTTTCATTGTAGTCCATTGATATACAGTGGTTTGAATTGCTAATCTTGTGGTACAAAACAGTGAACAGTGAAATATGTGTATTATTTTTGTTTCATATTTTCCTTTTATTCTTTTTTTTTATTAAGTATTAAAATCACACTCTTTTGAAAGAAAGGGGTAAAAATAAAATGGTGGTTTTCGAATACAAAAGTTGTTTCTGTGTTGTGAAAGCAATAAACGTTGGACTAAATTACTTTGCGGGACAAAATATATTGACGGCAGACTTGCGGGACAAATGTCGTTTGGCGGGACGTCTGGCATCCTACTCCGCGCCGAATAGCAGAATAACTATTAAAATAAAAAAAATCACTTTGTAGGATAAAATGGACAAAACGTAGGTTATTATTTTGAGTTGATGGCCTTAGAAATATTTTTCTCAAAAATTTGGTATTTATAGGGTGAAAGGGGGTACAAACGAAAAATGGTATTCGTTAACAAAAACTTTGCTTGTGTTGAAGAGGCTAATTTAAAAAAAATTGATATTTATAGAGTGAAATGGGATAAACACAAAAAAGTGGTTTTTGATTACAAAAATTCTTTTTTGGTTAGAAAAGTAAGAAAAGTTGTACTCAGATGATCATATTTTTACGAATTTCACCATTCATAACGTGAAGTGGGTCAAAAATCAGTAGGTATGTAGTATTCAATTACCAAAAGTAGCTTAAATATTTATCTATATTTTCATTTGTAATTTTTATGCCAAGCTTAGGTTTGTCTACCCGTGCAAAGCCGGGTGGGTCAGATAGTTATAAATATAATTAATGTTTTGTAATAGTTTTTTTTTGTAAGTTTGTTACAAGTTATAAGACATCAAGAAGTATTATTTTTTTTAAGTTTAATGGATAAACCTCTTTTAAAATACTTTTTAGATAAAGAATTTGACTTGTATTTTTTTTAACTAAAACATTTAAGATTTAATTAATTAGTTATAACATTTAAATTGAATAAACCATCTTTTTGCTTTCTTGTGCTTACATTACTCCACAGAAAATATTTAAATGCGGGGATATGTAAATAACGAAAAGTTTTGAGGGTAATTGTAAACATAATATTTTAGTTGAAAATTAAAATTTGTAAAAATAATTAAAATGTATTGTAATAAAAGATTTTATTTATTTTATTTTTAATTTATTTGGAAATATGGCTGGAAATTAATATTTATATGTATATATATTAGATGACGTTTCCAAAGCATATGATGAGAAAGGAAAACTTATGACACTTGCGTGTCCTTCAACTATCATCAAATTGTTGTCAGTCAAATAAAGAAGATCTACGAATTTTGAAATACCAATATGTTGACGGTGTTTATAACTTCAAAGATTACTTAAATTGAGCTGTTTAAGTTTACCCCAAAATTTAGAAGAAAAATTTTTTTTCCCAAAAAATGTGAAATTCATTTAAATTACCTAACCACAATGAAACTATTTATCAATATATGGAGTTAAAAATTGAATTTCAAAAATAAATCATCCATCCGTTTTGAAATATATAAATATCGAACTTTAAAAAAAATAATTTGGAAATTTGTTTTTTTTTTCGAAAATATTGATATGAAATATTATTTAAACTTATAAGAATCTTTTGTATAAAAATTTTATTTGAATTGGGTAATTGTAATTACTTATTTTGACACACACCTTTTTTTTTTTTATTAAAATCCAAGGAGTCGCTTTCAAACAAAATAAGATTTTGCTTATTTGTATAGTAGAGGTACCGATGGTTTTGCTTATACAAACATTTTTGTTTAAAATCTTCTCCATAATGCCCCAAAAATCGCTTTTTGCTAATTTTAATAAAGATCTACCGAGTGGTTTTTTTAAATATTGAGTGTTCAATGCAAAATTATAATTTTTTTAGAAATCCAAAACTTTTTGGAAAATGTTGGTATATGATAATAATTTCCCATACATTTTTTTTATCAAAATCAGCGAAAGGTGGCATTAATATCTGTTTTTCGAAAGCCTTTTGTTAAAATTTGACGTTTTTTTCTAAAATAAATTAAATAAAAATTCCAAAAGCTTTTTTTTCCAACCAGATTCGTACTGCTGACCACTGTGCAACTTGTTCTTATTGTTTCTATTTTCATAACAAGATGTTCTTCACATCTTCTGACTACTCATATAGTTTTCAATCAATTTTAGTGTTGATAAAGTTTGCATATGATATAAAAGAATTCTCAATAGAATCATGAACGATTCCACAAACCATAAATGTAGCACACACCAATAAAATAAACTTTTACTTTTTTTTTAAAATAATAAATCAACGGGAAATTATTAAAAACAAATTTGTTTTTCCTCTCAAAACAAAAAAATAATGTACAGTGTACATTCCAGCAAAACACATGCTTCCCAATTAAACTGAAGGGACGTCGGTCGCCTTTATTATTAGTTTGTCCTTTGCACGCTTAAATTGAATTCAGCTAACACAAAAGAAATTCAAATGGAATTTTTCAAAGTGAATTTGGAAAGGAATCAAGAATCTGGAATTTGATTAAATTATCATCGACAAAAATATTTGTTTTTTTTATTTGGAGTTATGTATGTGTTTACTCTTCCTATATGGTGTGGTGTTAGTGTTGTGCTCGAATGTCCTTTGAACAAAATACAATACCTATTGTGTGTGTAAGAAATGTTGTAATATTTTTGTTGTTGTTTGTTTTATTTTATGTCATTTTTTCTAATAATTGGAAAAGGGGATATTTCTGGTTTCTGGTGTTCCAGGGAATTTGATATATTTTTCTTTGATTAAGATTTTGCTTCCTGCAGGACATCATCATTCGTTGTGTATGTGATGTCTATAGAAAATTACAATTATTGTTTCGATGTGGTTTCATATTCAGGCACCACATATTTTGTCAATGATTGGATTTTGTTGTTTCTGTATACCTAACTCGAACCAATAAGTAAAATCAGATCAAAAGGACTAAGGATTGGAAAATAAGGAGGTCGAACATATTATTTGTTGTGGTTTCGACAGGAAATTTGATTTAGGATACAGTAGTAATTATTTCTTTAGAATATTGGGATTTGTTGAAATTTTTAAAACCAATTGTAATGATACAAATTACTATTCGGCTTTGCCTTATCGATTTATATCCTCTTCTAACCACACAATTCTTTGGGCAAAGTTTCCGCGAAGGAGTTCCCAATTTCCATCACCATTATTCCAGATTGCATTCTGTGGAAAGGAATCCAATCCGGATCCCGAGTAATACATTCTTCGGGAGCTTTCTTAAGGATAGATTTGGGCAAGACAAGAAGTTCCCATGTTACGGTTCCAACTTTCTGAACAAAATATTCAAAAAACAAATTATTCTTTTCCCTCATGGGTGTTTCTTTGTTTAAAAAAAAACTTTTGCTTTTCAATCATTTAAAAATGAAACTCGAATACCTCTCTCTTCCTCATGATTTATTTATCTCCTCTTTTATACCGTTATCAGAGAAAAACTCAATTAAAAATGCTAATGGCAATATGAGTGAATGTATTTTAACGAACTCAATATGGAACAACACACCTATACCATAATCATAAAACCACCACTACAACTATACCGCCTACCGTTCCTTTGATCTGATTTATGAGTTCAAATTAAAATAAGCATCAAAAAGCCTGTGTTAACTTACTAATTAAGATGAAAATCTCTGAAAAAAAAAAATATTGACTTGATACATTCTGCAGGATTCATACAATACACATCATACACATAGGTTAGGTAGGAGAGAGCTACCTATACCTTCCTTTATAGTTCCAAGCACCCAACTAAAACAAATGAATCATTTTGTGAAGTAGGTGTAGTCAGGGCGTGGGTTATTAGGTGGCTGTGACTTGTAAAGATACAACCGCATAAAGTCGAGGTTTGTATGAGCATGATGGGGGAGGGAATATGTTTTTATGGTATAATTTATGGCAACATTATGAGGCTGCTGCTAAGTCAAGTGGAAAAAGGATGAATTTTGTAGGAGTACAAAGATGATCGACATGTATATTAATTCGAAAGCCGCGCGTGATGTCTGATAAGTACTTTTTCTGTTCTCTTTTTTTTTTTTTTTAAGTTGAAAAGGCACTGATGACTGCGGGAATGACTTTTTGTAATTAAGTGTTTATGATGGGTCAGGTGATGAGACTATAAGAGCACATATACGGAGCACCTGTTGGAGTTGGTTAAGCATGAACCTAGCACGTGAGTTGAATATGGAAAGAACGAGAGGGTTTTTTTTATCAATGGTAGATATGCCATAGTCATTACGAAGACGACTGGTTATTAACTGTTTGGGAAATTGGAGAAAATTCTTTATTCATTATAAGCAAAATCAAGTATTTAAAACTTCAATACATCATTAACAACTCACCTGGAAAAACAATCTAGTTTTTAAAGAGGCCCTAGAAAGTTTTGTATTGACACCGAAAATCTCTTGAGATTTTCGAACTCGTGATTGAGTTGAACACTGTTAAACAAAAAGTTGACTTTTTCGTAAAACGTATATTTTAAAGTTTATGGATGTGAAGAAATTAAACAATTACGAACAAACACATCATGGTAAAACCACGAATTAAGGCCACACTGCAACTCCTCATCAATTTCAAGTTTTTTAAATACTTTTTATGATTGTAACACCGTCTACATGATTGTTACAGTTTGATAACTTTAGCACAAACGGAAAAGTCCTTAATAAAATAAAAAGAGCAGGTCGAAAATGGCTACCCTGTTGTATTTCAGAATTAAGTTTCAAATTATAAGATTAGCAAACGTTAAATAGCACCGAGTAAAATCTACAGAATAAATAACAAAGAATCAGCGTTACAAAATGTTCGAATACAAATGTCGATTAAAATATATGATTAAATCTCGCCTTTTTTTTTTTGAAATTTTAGCAAATTTATGATCCCGCTTTTAACAATCTTGCACCCACAAATCTCGAAAATATCAACCAATATCTCGCATAACGTTTTTCAAGAAAAGTGTTGCAATATAGGCACCTGTTTGACGACTGCACATAAGCGGGTTTCTGATTTTGGAGAGTAAGAAAAGCGGAACTTTGCAACTGCGAGATTTCGTAATTTGGGATTTATAATTTGAGATTTTATTTTTTTAGATTTCGCCAGTTGCACTTATGTATAGTATATTCGGAGCAATGGTGCACAAAAGCATTCAAAGCTGGAAACCAGTGCTGGGGGGTAATTATCAGGAGAATTCCCTTCAGACAGTTATTGGAATATTCCCATTTTGTCCCATAAATCTTTTCTTGTTTCCTTTTTTATTTCCGACAGCATAGAAGAAGATATTTTCATTGAGTATCCGTAGAAGACTTCTATATTATTGAAGGAATCTTTTGCTTTTCAGTACCATTAAAACGAAGGATAAGGGCGTCGCTCATACATAAAATAATTTTAAAAAGTTTCTAAATAAATATTTTTTACATTTTAGTTTTTGCTTATTTTATAAAAATTTATTTCGTCTCTTTTTTTGATGATAATTTGATAAACAAGAAATTCACACAAAATGAGTCGGCCTTCCCTTTCTCCCTATATAGGTCAAAATTCCCTGAGAAAGGGATTTTTCCCATGATCCCCCAGCACTGCTGCAAAATGAGCTGGAACTCGTGTTCATTATGAGCGGGCAATCTAGCTCTGTCGATAAGTTTTGGTGTGCGAATGGCGACTGAGCATAGTGGGGAGAGGGCGGTCTATATTTTCTTGATGACGGGTTTTGTTTGCATTACCCCTTAACCGTACGAGAAATACATGTCAAAAATACAGCAGAGCAATCTATTTTAAAACAATGTTGATTTGCGATACTAAATTATTAAGCATATTAAGCAAAAAACTTAAAAATGGTTTAATTTAGCAATAAGTCAGAAGTTCAAAAATTGAAACTTTCTTTTCTATTCCTAGTTATATGGCAAAATAACGAATTCAATTTGGATGTTGATTCACAATTTTAAAATGTAGATATGTACCATAAAAACTCCGAATAAAAATGTTAAAAATATGAAAAATTAAAAATTAAATTTTGTTTGTACATATATTGTATATACATATGTCATTGCTCCCAAAATAAGAGGCTTCGAAATACCAGATTGTTTTAGATTGTAGATGCACTTTATCTCCCAGTTTGCATTTCACACATGGCACTTTGCACTTAGTGCTTACCATTTCACTTTGCAATCAACACTTCGGACTTAACATTTCGCATTCCACACTTCGCATTACATACTTCGCTTTTGGGTTTTCAAATTTCGCACTCTGCACTTCAGACTCCACATTTCAAACTCCGCACTTCAGATTCTGCACTTTGAATTCCGCACTTTAGACTTCACACTCAACACTTCGCAATCTGCGCACTTCGCATTTTGAATTCGGCTCTGATCACTTCGCACTTAACTCTTTTCACTCCGCACTTCACCCTCCAAACTTCAAACTCAGCACTTCGCAGTCTGCTCTTCGTACTCCAGGCTTCGCACTTCACGCTTCGCACTTCACGCTTCGCACTTCACGCTTCGCACTTCACGCTTCGCACTTCACGCTTCGCACTTCACGCTTCGCACTTCACGCTTCGCACTTCACGCTTCGCACTTCACGCTTCGTACTTCACGCTTCGCACTTCACGCTTCGCACTCCACGCTTCGCACATAAAATTTAAAAAATGAAATTGATCAAAACAGTGTTCAATTTTGTGATAATTCTTAAGTCCAGAACAAATATTGGACTAAAAGTAAATGTCCTCCTCCGAATTCCTATAATTCTTCTTTCTTATTCGTTATAAATAAAAGCCAGCACTCATTTTCAGAGGTCATTTGAGCAACTTGATTTCGGATGAAGCTGATATCACGCTTTACAGCATTTCCAGCATGTGATGATTTTAATGACTTTGTTGTAGTCTCATTGGGGAAGTCTTCATTTTTTTAGTTTTTAAGAGCATGACTAACCTATAATCCCATATAAAAGAATAAAGGATGTCTGTCTCGTTACTAATTTCCAAAAAAAAAAAAAAACATCAACCCTTTTTCGAGGCAATGGGCTCAGCTCAATAAGCCTATGGCTCTTGCCTTTTGGTTTATTTATTTTGTCAACTGAATTCCTTTGAAGTCTTCTCTTCTATCCTTTTAGATGCAAAACCACTTTGATGGATTAACACCTGAATCTCCTAAAAGAGTTTGACTGTTTATATCCTCAGAAACAGATAGGTACCTATTGAGTTCAATAAGATCAAAGTCTTATAGGGTATTCTAAATTAATTTTCAATTTTCACCTGATCGGAAAGAAATATAACGTTTGTCTCATAAAAAAAAAACAACAAATCTTGTGGTTTCTTTTGGACGAAAAATAAGGAATTTTTGTATATATTTTTTGTTGAAAAAAATCAATCTCTATCTTAACCTTAACCTTCTTTCATTCTCAAGTCTGTCGTTTAGTAGTACATAGGTATCTTAAATTCAGTGCTCTCTCGATTGCTATATGAAATGGAAGTCATAAAATACCAAAAACAAATTTACTTTTACGCCAAAAATAAGTCCGGGCTTCATGAAACATTTAGTGTATCATTTTGTTGTAGTATTTTTTTTTTGTATTCTTGCACACCATTGAGCAAGACTCAGGCTATATATACAGGGATTCGCAAGAAAACCAAACCAACAACAAACAAAGTATCTGTAAAAATATTTTTGCTGCCTGTCAAGAGGTAAATTGAGTTACGTTCATTTCGCTTATATTTTTTTCTTTTTTTTTTTTTCGTTTCAGATGATGGAAACATTAAAACCCAAGAAAACCCCTTAAACCAGAGTAAGTCGACCGTAAGTAAAAAATCATAAAATATCCATAGCGAGATTTCGTGTATACCAATAGCAATTTCACATCCTTCCACAGAAGCTTATATTATATACGAGTACTCTATAAAAAGCCTTTATCGTGTGATAGACGTGATTTCTGCACAGAGGGAGAACTGAACGGAATTTTGGTTTTTCTTGGTCCTCCCCATCGCGTATAGTCTTCTTCGAAGGACATTGCTAAAAATAAGTTTTCCAACAGTCAAAAGCTAGTCAGATGACAATAACTTCTTCTGTATGGCACAGTGAAAAGGCAGCCAGAGCCTCTAAAGGCTAAAAAGAAATAAATGAAGTAGATGATTGTCATTTTACCGGAAAAGGGAAATCAAATTTTACGTCCGAATATGCGCGATTAATTGAGCAGAGGTGAATTTGGGAATGTGATGGAGAGGGATGAAAAGGAAAATCCTCGTTGAAATATTTTGAAATCACTGTTGTGTGCAATGAGAAGAGTTAAATTCAAGGAAATTATATTATTTTCAAAAACCGTTAAATAAATTTTTGGGAAACTGAAAATTTACTATTTCGATTCCAGGAATGATTCACTCACATTCACATAAGTTCCTGATTTTCATCTATAGAAGTCTGGGGGGTTTGACGTTGAATCGACGTTGAATCGACGCTGAATCGAGTATTAATTATGATGGTATTGAATGTTCAAGACTATGTGTGTGGGCACTGAAGTTTTGAAGAGAGTATAGCTTTATGTAAAGGGTATTGTTTTTATAGGTATATAGAACTTTGAAATGGAATAAAACAAAGATGATTTTTTTAAATTGACATGAAATTTATGATTATGATTTGATTATGATATGGTTTCTGGCATATGACCTCCAGGGCTGGCTCGGACGTAGTCTAATATGGAGGTCCAATCTTCGATGACTTTTTCCAACATTTGTGGCCGTTATCGGCAATAACGAAGCGAATGTTGTCCTCCAAGGGGTCAATAGTTTCGGGCTTATTGGCATACCCTAGCGACTTCACATAACCCCACAGAAAATAGTCAAGCGGAGTTAAATCGCACGATCTTGGAGGCCAATTCACGGGTCCGTAACGTTAAACTATGTGGTTACCAAACGTTTCCTTCAATAAATCAATTGTGGCACGAGCTGTGTGACATGTTGCGCCGTCTTGTTGAACCCACAGCTCCTGCACACCATGGCTGTTCAATTGATGAACGAAAAAGTCAGTAATCATGGCTCTATAGCGGTCACCTTTGACTGTAACGTTCTGGCCAGGATCGTTCTTAAAGAAATACGGACCAATTATTCTACCAAACAGTCAGTTTTTGTGGGTGTAACGGTGTCTCAACATATACTTGAGGATTATCATCACTTCAAATACACATACATACACATACACACTATATAAAGAATTCCAATTTGTAATACGTCAAATTGAAAGTCGGGAAATTTTGGGAAGAAAAATAGTTTTTGCTGTAGAAAAAGTTAGCTATCTCAAAAACTTGAATAAGGTACGAGACTAGCCTATATAGGAATAACGGGGGCACAGACGTCTACGCCACAAGCAGGGCTGGAAATTATTCTCAATCTTCCAGTCCTGGACGAGTACATAAGATGCAGTGCAGTCAAAAGTGCACTTCGATTAAAAGAAATCTGCTCTTGGAAGCATAGCACCTATAGTCATGGGTCTATCTTGCAAAGGTATGACACAATTTCCGGACTTGATGTGACGACTGACTACGTACCACCTGTTATAGATTTTAACAAAAAAACTTCGCTATTTTAATATCCGAAAGGCATTGATGGGAGCCGAACTTACTACTCAGTGAACAGGGTATCCCCTTCTAAACCGGAGGGTCAAAAATGGAAGAAGGAACAGGAGGTGGGGTCCTGGGGTGTTCTGTGAAGCTCTTAAGAATCATAAGAACTCCCAGATGAGTGTAGTGTCTTTCAGGCTGAGATTTACGCTATTGGAAAAAGTGCCCGAAACCGAAATCGTACACAAGAGAAAACTGATCTCGTCGGAGATCCCATTTTTCGTGGACAGGCCGACAGCCAAGCTGCTATTAAAACAATAGGCAGTAAGACTATAAGATCCAAAAATTCCGAGACATACTGAATAATATTTGTAATGTCAAGCTCTGCTGGGTTCGTGCGGACATAGCAATGTAAAAGGTAATGATATAGCAGATGAACCATGAACTGGGTGTATCCGCATCAGATTTCTGTAGGAGCTGTCAGGATGTCGAAGAAATAGAAACCATTGAACACCTGCTCTGTGATTGTCCAAACGTCTTAACAAATCGCCTACGTTACCTTAGAAACAGATTTGTTGGAGACCTTGACGATATGTTGCTGGTCTCAATGGAAAACTTGAGAAAATATAATATAGAAAGCATGGCCTGGTTCGCAAATGAACCATCAGTCTATGTCAGCCATTAGTATAGGATCAAAAGGACCAATAGGTCAACGTGAACGCAACAGCCTCTGGTCTGTGCACGCCCCTCCTAACCGAACCTACTCTTCACTTGCTCTATAGGGCAAGTATTGGTTTCGTGCAGAAAAAAAAATTCGAGGTTGAAATCAAAACTAACACTACGATGATCGAGAAGTCGGTAAAATTGGGTTTCCTCATGCCGTCCTTTCGTAATTTGAGCTAGCGCCTAAACGGGTGGGCCGATTTGCTTCAAATTCTGTACAGAGCATTTTATGTGATTCGCTATAGGGTAAATTCGAATCGGCTCTACCGATTTTGAATAAACTTTGTACCTTTAATAACGAAAGTAATAGTAGCGAAACTGCGTTTCAGGTTTATGGTACAAAATTAACATAGCAAAAACAGCCTTTCAACGATTTTTGAGAAAATGGTCTAACATTTCTCGTTAAAGATTTCATGACTTTACTTTTTAAAATTCATCTTCAATGTTTGACTATATTAGAGTTGTTAACTACAAGAGCAAATTCGTGCAATCCAGTTTTAGAAATAAGACCACATTCAAGTTTGGAAATAATGCGAAGTAATCCTTGTAATTTTTAAATTTTATGAGAATACCACTAAAAACCTCTATTAAAATTTTAAACCTCTTCAACATAACTAACCGTAATCATAAAAGCTTGTAAGAATTTAGGCCTTGAGTAAATGATTCAACTCAGCTGTCATTCGCAGACAAAATGATAAATTTAACATATTTGGTTTTTTAATTCCAAATTGTTAAATGATATTGAATTAAATATCTTTTGATAAAATGAACTCATTATTTCATTTAACGTGCCAAAATAAAACAACAAACTGTATATTTATGTACATCTACTAATTTGAGCCTTCAAAGTTTATTAACCGTAATCGCATAGACACAAAATTCAATTACCCTTCTCGAAAAATATAACTCAAATAATTAAATTGCAATCATATTTATCATTTTGAGTAGATGCGAAAAGTATTTTCTCATTAAGACTCATGCTATTCGGGGGAGAAGAATAAGAAGAAGAAGAAGAAGAAGCCGAAGCCGAAGAAGAATAATAGATTGCTCTGCAAATTAAACAGATTTCCTTGAGATCCGCAAGACTCATAAATTAGAAAAAAAAAAAAAAAACAATCCCAAAATGAACTATAGTTACATACCTATGTAGGTATTTGCCTTACATGTAGATAGTTGCTTCGTAATTTAAGGCTGCCCCAAAACGTGACCTAACTGACAGTTAATATAAAGTGGCAGTAGCTGCCACCCCTTTTTATCTTGCTTCTTCTAACTTGGAGAAAACCAAAAGCCAACCAAAAGAACCCAAGAGGCCAAGAGACTTACTCGGCGTACTAACTTGTTAGCATTCAAAGTCGTGAAGATTCATTTTAGCTGATTTGTTATAATTAAGAGTTTTCACGAATTTTAGATACAAATATTATACCCAACGTCAACGATGACGACCAAACAACCAAACGACCGACCCAGACGGACAGTCGTACCGTGCGTTTGTATATAGTATAGGTATAACTACAGGAAAAGAGTCATAGATACTTTTTGGTTTTTTGTTTTGTTGTTGTTGTGTTTCCTTTTTTATTTCGGAAAAATTGTATTTAATTAATTAACTTTTTTAATTAAACGCTACGTGTCCATCTATTCCTGCTGTGCGTTGCTGTGTATATCACCATCATCGCGACCAACCATCACTGACCACTTCTTCGTATTCTCTTTTTGGTGAAGAAGACTCTATGAAGAGTGAGTCTAATTGTGGGCGCTTTGAACTGAAAGTTAATTGAGCACCAAACGAGGGAAAAAGTGTATCAAAATTTAGAAACGCGATTTATCCTTGCCGGTGTGGGTCGCAGTCGTCCTGTTGGGTTGAATATATCCCCTCGGAAAAATTGAAAATATAAAAATAAGTGAAATTAAGACTTTATTATAGACTTGGGGTATTAAACAGTTACTTTATATGATTGTATGTACATACAACAATAAATTGGGTCTGATTTACTTGCTCTATAAAATTTTGAATGTGCTTTAACGGCCACAAAGTGAGCGACAAGTGACAGAGCGACAAAATCCTAAGCAACTGAAAAATGTGGAAACGTAGTCATTAAGAAGCGACGTCACTATGCTTTCAACTTTTGTATTGAATCCTGAGCAACAAAAAAAACTATATTATCTTCGGAACAATTAAAATGTTTGTGAACGTTACTCAGCAGCGGAGTTTTTAAACCTAACTGCCAAGAGAATTTTCGCACAAAAAAAGGCAAATTGTAGCTTGAAATTGTCGCTCAGTCGCTCTGTCACTCAGTCGCTTGTGGCTCCTAGGGACTGGGTTGCAGAGTGGCTGAGCAACAAGTTCGAGCGACAACTCGCCATTTATTGAGCGAAAATTCTCTTGAACAACCACAGAATCTCATTTTTTTTCGCTCAGAATTTTTTCGCTCGCCAACTGCCTGTCCGAGCCCTAAAATGTATCCTTCTAAACCGATTTAAATAAAAAGGACAAAATATATCCATATAAAAAGTTGGCGAATACTAGGCACATTAGTCCGTGTAAGTTGAATTTTCGCGACAAAAAATATTTCCCACGCCAATTCTTGACGAAAATGAATGAAATTTGGTACAGTTCATAATTTGAGAATGTTGAATTCAGTAGTATTGCCTATTACAAAATATATCTACCCACTGACATGCCTATATAACAAAAATTGACAGATACTAGGCACAGTGGTCCGTTTGTTTAGAATTTTTGTAAAAAAAATTATTTCTCACGCCAATTCTTGATGAAAGTGAATGAAATTTGGTACACTTTATGATTTAAGGATAAAAATTCAAGTCAGAATTTAGTACGAAAATTCAAATTTCATAAAAAAAACAAATCTGAGCAAATTTGACTGTTAAAAGTTGACAAACCAAATTTAGGTTTTCTTCTCCAAAATTCAAAATAATTTAAAAATACAAATTTTAAACATTTTGTATAATTTTCTGGTTGGTGTATTTGAATCGGACGTTAAAACAGGAACTCTTAGGCCCAGTTTTTCAGTGGTGAGTTAAACCAGAGTTAACTAACTCTAGAAGTAAATTAACCCACAGTGAACAGTTTTTCGGTGGAGAATGCATGCGGAACGACTAATTAAACTCGGTGGATAAAATATAAAAAGCAACTGTTCAGTTAATCCTGAGTTAACTTTAATCTAGCACCGAAAAACTGGACCTTAAAGTTGTAAAACAACACTTAATTTTTGTCAGCAATTACTATGAGTTAGCTCTGGTTTAACTGAAGAGATATTTTGTATAAAACAGGCGAAGCCAACTCTGGTTTAACTCAGAGTTAATTCAATACTGAAAAACTGGGCTTCAGGCCTTGTGATGTGCACTGGATTAAAACCTCGATTAAATTTAATCCGAGACTAAATTTTGAAGTTTTCAAGTATAGATTCACCTCAACTCAAAAATTAAACTTGATACACAATTTAACGCAATTTTAATCCAATTTTAATCCAATATTACCTTAGTAATATGGTATTTTTTTTTATGACGACATAAATTGCCTTTAAAGTACCTAACCTACTTACATAATGTATAAATCGGAAGTAAAACGTAGATATTTAATATTTTTTTCTTCTTCGTTCACTATGGGTGGTTGTTTTATTTGCCTTAAAACTTTTCTTATTAACCTTTTTATTTTATATTATTTTGTTTTGGTAGGAAATGAAAATATCGAAAACAGGCAGCGCATGAAAACTGAGAAAAGGCTAAGAGCAGTAAATGATAAAATTAATTTAAAGACAATGACCGGAGTTGTTGTCCTTTTGATGCGGGTAGGTATAGGGTGTAAGGGTGAAAGTTGATATTTTTTTTTTTTATGATTATGAGTTTACAACTTTTATGGAGGACGGAGTAAATTTATTTTGTGAAAGAGAGAAGATGGTTGCTAAAATTATAGGTACAGTAAATTTGTTTGGTTTATGAGTTTTAATTTAGAAATTGAAATATGCTGCAGGGGATGAAAATAAAAGCACTTAGAGTGCTGTTAAATTGAAAACATTGTTGTTAATAAATAAAGATGAAGGGTCAGTAAAGAAGTATGTAAATTAAAAAAAAACGACTGCTAAATGGCCATAATTTGTTTGACCTTTATAATTATTACTTTGCCTGGTTTCTCAAATTATGAAATTCTCTTTTTAATTAACTCAATTTTCGGTTTTAATTGCTAAATGATTAATACCTATAAGTTATTTTCCACAAAATTTAAATTGTTTCAAGTGTTAGGCCAACAAAAATTGATTTGGTTCCTCTGAATATAACGGGTGTTTTTTTTGGACGTGTAATTTTCAATCTGGCAATACTTTTTTCGGAGTTGGTCTTTTTGACAGCTGTCACTTGATTTATGCTCAGTTAAGTTACTGTTTGTGCACTATGGGCAGAGGGAATCATTGTTCCATATTTCTTCAAAAATGAAGCCGGCCATAATGTTACAGTCAATGAGGAACGCTATAGAGCTATGATTAATGACTTTTTCGTTGTTGAATTGGAGGATGTTGATGTGGACGACCTTTAATTCCAGCGAGATGACGCTACATGTCATACAGCCAACGAAACTATCAATTTATTGAAGGAAACTTTTGGTGAGCGCATTATCTCACGTCGTGGGCCTGTGGCGTAGCCTCCAAGATCGTGCGATTTAACACCGTTGGACTATTTTTTGTGCGGGGATATGTGAAGTCGCTTGTCTACTCAGATAAGCCCCAGACGATTGACGCCTTGAAAGAGAATATTCGGCGCGTGATTGCTGACATACGGCCCCAATTGCTGCAAAAAGTGGTCGAAAATTGGGCCCCTCGGCTGGAATTTATTCGAGCCAGCGGCGGAGGCCACTTGCCCAAAATCATTTTTAAAACATAATGGGAAACCCTTATCTTAACAATAAAGCTAAATTCTTGGCCATAACATTAAATTATATGTATTTTATTTCTTCTCGAAAACAACACGTCTAAAAAAATACCCTTTAGGATAAGTATTCGAAACTTAAAAACCCTGGACTATTCAAATCCTTTCAATTAAACTAGGTTCCAAGGTAAAATTCGAAAAGCACTACTATTTCTCTATTAATTGATTTTTCTCCTCTGAATATATGTACATAGTTTTCCAGTTTAATTCGAGACAACTACTCGCAAAATGCGAAATGTGTTGGAATTTTGCGACACGTGTCCACTTGCGAGGAACTATCCAAACTTTTGAAGCAAAGGCCTCCAGAATTCAAAACCACCAGCCGATGGTTCAATGGACCAACCTTTTTAAAGTCATCTCCAGATAAATGGCCGCAAGAAACAATCGTGGGTTCTACTGTGGAAGACCTGAAGACAAACTTCGTTGGCATTCATATTTTGAGTCGAGAGCACATGTACCGATTTAACGAAATATCTAAATGGACGAAGCTGCTTAGGAGCACGGCGTACTTCTTTCGATTTGTGAATAACACAAGCACTAAAAGAACCAAAAAACTCAAGGTGAGTGGTCCCTTGACATGCGAAGAACTACAAATGGCGGAAAACGAACTTTTAAGAGTAGCGCAAAACAGCTTGTATGGAGAAGAGGTTGCAGACCTAACAATGAACCGTCACATCCAAAAAAGCAGTTCCATCTTTAACCTGTGTCCATTTCTGCACGAAGCTGGACTTATTCGAGCCAACGGAAGAATTCGATTAGCTGAAGGGGTGGGCATAGATTTCAAGCTACCCATTATCCTTCCAAGATTTCATCGAATTACAACACTTATCATAGAGGATGTTCATCATCGGTTCAAACATCATAACGACGAAACAGTAGTAAACGTTTTACGTACGAAATTTTACATTGCTCAAGTGCGGTCTGCTCTAAGGACCGTCAAAAAGGCCTGTCAACAATGTAAAATCTACAAAGCTCGTCCACGTCCACCAATAATGGCACCACTCCCTCCTGCTCGTCTTGCCTCATTCTGTCGACCATTTTCATATGTTGGGGTGGACTATTTTGGCCCTATGACAGTCAGTGTAGGTCGGAGGATTGAAAAGCGCTGGGGAGTTCTTTTAACGTGTCTTACCATTAGGGCCGTTCATATAGAACTTGCTCATACCTTGACGACAGACTCCTGTATCCTTTGTCTTCGAAATTTTATGGCACGAAGAGGTACTCCTATCGAATTTCATAGCGACAACGGAACCAATTTTCATGGAGCAGAGCGAGAGTTACGAGAAGCAGCAAAAACTATCCAGAAGGCGAAATTAGTCGAAGCATTCACTACAACAAACACCAAATGGAAATTCATACCTCCTGGATCTCCTCATATGGGTGGAAGTTGGGAACGGTTAGTACGCTCCATAAAAAACGTTCTTTATGCCAACACGCCAATAAGGAATCCAAATGATGAATTACTACGAAGCATGCTTATAGAAGCAGAAAATATTGTAAACTCAAGACCCTTGACTTATATTCCTGTAGACGCTGAAAATCCGGAGGCTCTTACGCCCAACCACTTTCTTTTGGGATCGGCTAGTGGATCAAAACCTTTGGTTGAACTCAACGACGACGTCGTAGTGCATCGTAGAAATTGGCTAATCTCACAGCAGTTTGCGGACCGCTTCTGGAAGCGATGGGTATCAGAATACTTACCCACGCTTACCAGACGCACTAAGTGGTTCACACCCGTAAAACCTCTAGAAGTCGGTGACATAGTCTTGGTCGTGGATCCAGATAATCCAAGAAATACCTGGCCTAAAGGCCGAATAATTAAAGTCAAGCTTTCCAAAGATAATCAGGTACGAAGTGCCTTGGTACAAACTCAGCGTGGAGTCTACGAAAGACCTGCAGTCAAACTGGCACTCCTTGATGTCACAGCTCCAGAAGGCACCAGTCCACAGGGGAAACTACCGAGGGGGAGTGTGGACGAAAGTGTTAATGCACCATTAGATTAGTAGCTTCCTAAAATGACTGGAGAGTGGCGCTGTTCTCCACAAACCAAAATGTCAAACTATTCCTTTATCTTGTTCCTTTTTCTTGACTTAAAACTTTGCTGGCCACGAGGTGGCTGTTATTCTTAAAAGTAACCTTAATTAACCTGGCCACGAGATGGCTGTTATTCTTAAAAGTAACCTTAATTTGGAAAAATAAAGTAGAAGACTAAGTAAGTTTTATTGAACATAAATTATATAGAATCTAATTAAATAAATTTTTCAATAAAGGATTTTTGTAACCTATGTTAGTAGAACCCATTTGTTTTACTTGAAGGTTAACAGAAGGTCTTCGGTTGCAGCCGAATTGCTGCAACATCTGGTAAAAAGTTGCTACCCTCAAGGCTGTGTCCACTTGCGAATTTGCTCTCGAGAGTGATCTGAGAGCTATTCTCAGTGAGTTTACTCTCAAAAGGACATGTACCAGAACGTCCGAATAAAAAACAGATGAGTGTCTATTTGAGATTAAAATTACTGCGAGCTGCTCTCAAGCAGTTCTTGAGACCAAAAATCGCAAGTAGATACAGTTATGAGATTAGCTTGTGAAACAGCTTCCCGAGAGTAACTTTAACTCTCGAGAGTTTTCAAGTAAAAGTACTTTCAAAACTCCAAACAAAATAAATATTCCATTGAATGAAAGTAAAAGTAGGTACCTTATGTTAATAGTTCTTCGACTTTCAAATAATTTTTTGAAGACCCATCAGACATCTTCATATAAATGACGTTCCATCACAAACTCACTCTCACGCAATTCCCATACTTACATTACATATTTCTCACGCCTTTTTCTTTACCTCAATAATGATGATTTATCTTTTACTTCCCTGCTATGAGATACACGCATGTTAACATAACATAACATCACAAAATAATCAAAAAAAAAAACGACCAGTCTATAACTTCAGGGTGAATACAAAAAATGAAGAGAAGACTAAAAAATAAAATAATGATAATTTTTCAACATTGCAGCTCCGAGAGAGATTATCAAAAGTGTGAACAAATTTGCGAGAAAACATCACTTAAAACCGCATTATGGTAATTTAATAAGGACGCGCTCAGCGCCTCTATATACGAATACTGCCGCTTCGCCGCACCACCGCTCCGACGCACGTCACAACAAATAACACAGATGCCGAGTAATATGATGAACACACAGAAATAAAATCCATGAAGAAGGTGGAACAAAAAAGACCTTAACCATCATCATCACCACCATCGCATCGTTTTTTAAAGAGAAGAGGTGTGTCAGATTTTTGTCATTATCGTCGTTTTTCGTCATCTTCGTCACCATCACAAGAACATAACTATAGACAGTGTTATGACGGCCGTATATCCGTATCCGCATCATCACCAACATCATCATTATCATCATCACCCTTTTAGCCTCCTCCAGAAGCGTCAGATCTTTTTGATTTCATTGCAACTCTTTCCATTTATCATTTTTAAGTTGTTTATGTGCTAAGGTCGGTTATGGCAAGGATGATGCTCATCTCTATCCTTGAGACTAAGAGCAGGCCGAATGGATGTTTTTTTTTTTTTTTTTTCTTCGTTAGTTTTATTTGTTTATGTTAATCAGTTTTAAAATTTAACCACCTGCGTTCATTAATTTGGTCCTCGTGTGTTTTTGGTTGGGAATTACACCTTCAATATAGGGTTAGACTTTTTGAAATAGGTATAAGGCATTCGTTTTAAAGCTCCACGCAACACCGCTTCGCACCACCACACTATGATTTGAGATTAATAGCACCAGATGGACTTAAAATTAATTTTTCATAAAGCTTTTGCCTTATAACTACGCTTTAGGGATTATCATGCAAAAATAGACCCAGACTTCTATAAAACTTGCCTTCAAAATTGTATAGGTAATCTTACAAATGGGTCTCATAATTCAGTCTATAACTTCGACAGCCTAGCTTGTCAACTAGCTATAGCTCCCAGATTATCGTCCCTATATACCAACCCATGAACCTTTCTCTTACCTTAGCATATAAAAACTTTGAACTTGATTGCCTTAAATTCCATTTTAAGTATCTACAAGTGTGTATTAATTATAGGACCCTTAAGAACTTAAGGAACTTATATCCTAAATTATATAGCAAGTCATATTATTTTGTACCCTATATCATTTTTTTGTGCCTGATAGCTAACAAATTAATCCCACAAAAAGTTTTTTTTTTTAATTTATTGTGTTCGTAAAATAGCTTGTAACAATCTATACGCACAAAGCAAACATCGTCATCCCCATCATATAATGTTTTTGCCCATTTACACGTGACTGAAATATTTTTAATTATTCAAAGCAAACCCTTAAAAAAAAAAAAACATAAGGGAATGCGGTACATATCTACCAAATGCAATCAAAATCCTTTTAGCGCGATTATAATCGCACACACTAGAGCGCTCTGTGTCGAACGCGTTGTCGTGGTGTCGTTTGAAATCTTTTGTAAGTAATTTGTTTTTTTTTTTTTGAAAATGTGTGTTGGGATGCAAACGTGTGCGTCATAAGCTTTCTATGATAACACGCTTGCTGTGGCGCGCTGTCGTTATCGTTTCCTGTTCCTCCTTTATTTATTGTACACAACAAAAAAAACAGTATAGTTTGGGAAGTACGATTGCAAAATAAGACGTCTTTTATCACAGACAGATGTTGCACGCATAAGAGGAAATACAATTCTGAATCGAAATTAAGTAAAATCTCTATTAGACGTTTTTTTTTTTTTCTGAACTGAACATGTTCTGAGCGCTCAGATATATATTTTTGAAACACATCTGAGAACCAAGCTGTCAACAAATGACATTTATCAAGTTTGACAGCTGTCAAACTCCAATGCAAAAAAGAAAACAAATTCAAGTTACAAAAATTCTCATGAATTTCCGATAACATGAACAAAATCATCGTCTTGGTGCATTTGAACACTGTTTTTGTTTTTATGCATAAAAAAGTAAAATACTTCTATATAATCTATTAATAAAACTTATCTTCTGCGTGGGTGCCGACCGGTTCATCCACCAGTTTGTTTTTTTTTTGCGGAATTTTTTTTTGTTTTTTTTTTTTCTCTTTTCGCTTTTCTGCTTCTGCTCTTTACGTAGAATGCTCTTTTTCTGAACTCGTAGTTCGAGCTCTGATCATTCTCTGAACGAAAAAAAGATACACAACTTTGAGGCCCTGAACGCACTGAGCAAGAAAAGAAACAAAATATTTTTTTTTGACAGTTCAGACTCTGTTCGGAACGAAAAAAGAAAAACCCCTATTGATGGACATATTTTGAGAATCAGACCTTTAGCAAGCTTTTGGTTTATAGGTGCGGATAGATTTTAAAGAGGCTTTTCTTCTGATGTACGATGTTTCGGAAGCCCATTTTTTGGACCAAGGGGAACAGTCCATGTTTTTTTTTTTTTTTTGAAAATCACTAAAATGGGGCATATTCATTGTCACTTTTAAACTCCAGTTTATCTTAGACTGGGGTTTATTCAATGTTATTTAGATAGGATAAACCCAGGTCTAAGATAAACTGGAGTTTAAAAGTGACTATGAATATGCCCCAATGTGTCCAAATTTTGCATGTCAATTAAAAAAAACAAGCTCTTACGAGGCTTGATTGGGGAAATATCGCCACTTTTTTAATGTGAGTGGTCTCCAATTGTGTGCGGCACCTATAACGCGGGGTCTTCCCTTGCAGTGTAGTTAGTCCACCAGAGGGCTCATGCGTCGCTGTTTATAAGCTCCATGTGTATCAGGTAGCTCCAGCCGCTGTTTTTTCGGCTCTATAGCCGCATTATAGAGCTCGTAGATGAATCTCCTCTCCCACCCTCCATCGATACGTATTGAAACGAAGAATCTTCCTCTGAAAGCATCCAAGGTTGGCAATTATTAATAATGTGGGCGTCAATCGTTGAGTACTTTTGCGTATTTCGTTCAAATTACGTTAAGAAAATTTTGGTTTGCGTAAATTAAAAGAATAAAAAGACATTTTGTACAGAAATATAGACTATAGATATGAAGATACTACAAATGCACAATTTTTTAAAAGTATTTGGGAATTCCTTTCAGAGCAACTGTAAAATTGACTTTTTAAATAAGTCATTTCTATATGAGAAATCGTAAGAAGCTTTATTCTTTTCAACAATATGGCTGCTCCAGTTAAGCTCTTAATGTTATAAAGGTAAGAGGTATAAAACTTTGAAATGGAATAAAACAAAGATGATTTTTTTTTAAATTGACATGAAATTTACTTTATTCGAAAGATAATCTTCTGGCATTATAATTTAAATATGATTTCTGGCATATGACTGCCACGGCTGGCTCGGACGTAGTGTAATCTGGAGGTCCAATTTTCGATGACTTTTTCCAACATTTTTGGCCGTAAATCAGTAATAGTTCTAACTAATTAGCGATTTATTGCCTACTTTGACCCCTATTGCACCATGACTCTTTGTACCTGACCCTTTTGAAAGTTGAATCAGTGCAGGGGCAAAAGAAGATATGTTTTCACCTTCACACTCATTAAATATCAAAAAGAGTCAGGGACAGAGTCATCGTATAGAATGGAACTTTTCAACAAAGTCTTAATTAAAAGCTTAAAATATCAAGTTCCGAATTTAACACCACCTCCCGAACTATTATAAAATCTGCTCCCTCTGAATCATGTGTGTGGTGTGTGGTGTGTTGCCGTCTGATGGCATATCCGTACATCTCACAAAAGAAGATAACTATGTAGGTATATCTAAGCTGTAAGCTATAACAACCACAAAGAGGACATCTTTTATGCACGTTATAATTTCACGCCAGCTGAGAATAGATGATTTAGAATGCAAAGGATACAATTTTCTTTGCTTTTAGCCTTTAGCTCAAAGCTGTCGACAATGTCATCAGTGTAGGTATCGTTGTCGTTGCCTTAGAAGTTTTTTTTTTTTTATAAAACGTATCTGCACTTGGTGATGAATATGATGGTAATGATGATGCATGCAGTTATGCGTGTGATAAGAAGTAATGATATGAATGTTACCGCTAAATTTAACGAGTCAAGCTAAATTGTAAGATTTTTTTTTTTTTTTTTGTACAATTCTCTGTGAGAATGAGAAAATTATTTTTCGACTTTTTCGAACAATTTTGAACAATTTGAATCCAACAGAACATCAAAGGAAAAAGAATTCACTGATGGACACTTTGACAGACAAGCGATTGCGATATAAAGGGTTATCTTTTTTTTTTTTTTGAAAACATTTTCGGATGTTTAACCGCACAAACAAATGGTCACAATTAAATAAATTATTCAGTGGACGCCGGGAAGAAGGCCAGAGGTTCTGAGAGACTTGTAGGATGGCAAGATAAATCGATCTTTTGACAAACGAAATAAAAACAATTTAAGTGGAGTTCGCATTTTGGTGGTCTAATGCAACAATGTTGCAGTTTCATGTTTTATTTTTATCCAATTAGTCAAGACATTTTAGATTGAAAATTCCGACGATACAAATTTGGGAATTTCAATGAATTGTCCGGTGTTTCCTGGATCGAATGATGAAGTTCCTAATGAGGAATTGAAGTTATAGAAGTTCATAATAATTTATTCTTGAAATTGAATATAAATTCCAAAAAATGCCATCACGGTTTAAGATCTTTTAGCTTAAACAAAAACAACCTTTATTTGAGTACTTACACATTATATAGGTACCAGACTGAGACATCTATATCACCACTATAGTCTTGTACCTAACCTACCTCACCTCTGTCTACCAACTGAATCCTGTGTCCTCTCATTAATATTTCAATGGGGAATGAGGTCATAACACACACCAAACTTCTCATTAAATTTTCACGTTTGGTTTTGCCTCCTCCATAATCGATTGAGCCTGGGATTTGGACTGGCACTGGCATTGAGACTGAGAATGTACCTGCCTCAGCATAAAATAAGTTCGAAGGGAAAGAGATTTATCCAAGTGCACTTGTGAAACTATTAAAGTTTAAAACGCTTTTTAAAAAAAAAAACACCAACTTTTACCATCACAACAATAGGAGCTAGAGAAGATAAGGCAACGGGGTTTTCTTTCGCCGAAGCACCGGGGGTGTATAAATACCTTCAATCAACAGAACTTTTACTGGTTACCTTAATGTATATGGTACAAAAAGCAGTTGTGAACAAAAGTTTTGATCGTGTAAACTATTCAAGTAATTCATATTGAAGGTTTTTTTTTTTGCCCGGACTCAAGGGGTTGTGACTACCCTTAAATTGATAGTACACAGTTCAAGCGTTTAGAAAAGTTGGAGAAGATTTGAAAAGAGATACCGATACACACTGGTTTTAAATGTCTGAACATCGCAATTGGAAGGAAAAATTCAGCAGGGAAAAGCACTCCACATTCGTGTAGTACGAGTAAAGAAAGAATATCTGTACCTACTTAAAATTAAATCCAAAGTTGGGCTCAAGGGTAAACTGATGGCACATTCCTTTAAGTACGATAATTACGGTTGAATTGTTTTAGGCACCTGGCTATTTCATTAGAATACTGTTTATAAAAATTGCGATAAAATAATGAGAGACATGAAACATTGCTTCTTTTGCTTATCACTTTTAAAACTCTCTTTTAAATTCGATCTAAAAGACTCAAGTGGGTTATTGGAGCACCTGTCCAAATATGAGAATGGGATTCCATTTTTGGGCGAATGAGGGCTTTTTAGATTACAGCCAGATCAGAGGGGGAGAGACAAATTTCTGGCATCGAACGGAGAAATCCTAAACACATAGCAGCGTTTTTTGTGAAATCGAGTCATTCCACAAAAGGTGGTCTATTTTAAACATACATATCAAGAATTAAAATTTTTTCAGTTTCCTCGATGCAAGTGCCCCTCATGGAAAGCGACATTAGGGGTGAGTGGGGAAGGCTGCATTGTGTTTTTGAAGCATTAAATTTTACGCGATTTTAAGTTCCCCATTAGACAATGTTGTCGAGATCAGAATTTAATGAGCTTATAATTATGCTGCCGTTGAAGTTCCACATCTGCAGGACAAGGATGTGAATCTAAAAACGAATATGAAAACCTGAGGGACCTGTTATCAGCAAAACATTTTAATTTTTTAATTTAATTTTCAGATAAAAAATCATTGAAGAGAGTGGGAGGCAAAACGGAGCCCTGGGGCACACCAGCATTTATTACATGAGTTTCAGACTTGAAACCGTCCAATACAACTTGTATTGTATTTATAACGCGGCTAATCCGGAAAAAAACTAGAAAATATCATGTGTTAACAACCGCTAAAATCTAAAAGTTACACAACCTGTATTGATCTTTCCGGAACGTAATTCCAACGAAGAAGAGATTCATCGATACCAAATGCATACATTTTCGATGAAAGAGCTTAATGCCAAATTCTATGAAATGCTTTTGGAATATCAGGCGCAATATTCTTACTTTCGCCAGGACGATGTAAAGATATGTTGCACTGCTGTTCGTTGGGATATATAACAGCACAGTGGACCTATTGCTACGAGAGCCGTACTGCCAGGTCATAAAGAAGCTTCATTCCCCAAGATATGTATATTTTAAGCTGATGGGTAATCCGCGTTTCCATGACCTTTGAAAGATGGGAAGTAAGTGGAATTGGACGATAGTTAGAGGCGGAAGAAGATTCGTTTTTTTTAGGGACAGGCTGGACAAATGGTGTTTTCCATCCACTCGGAAAGAGACCTTTAGAGTAGGACAGATGGAAAAACTTACGCAGTTGTTTTGCCATCCTAGAAGAATACCACTTCAGAACAATAGGAGCGATATACAATCCAGACCAGAGGATTTGTGTATATTGATATCCTCCAGCACTATTTAAACTGTACGAGTACGATTAGTCCGATGAAATCGTTTACGTTCTCAAGTACAGGAGGATAGTCATATAACTTTCTGACAGCTTCGAATAAACATCAAACTGTGCTACAAGCAAATTGGCTTTATCTAGTCACCTCACAAAGGGGGTGTCGTTGAAGACGAGTGAGAGGAGCCAAAGACGATTAATTACTTCGTATTTTTGATGTGTAAACATCTGTTCCAGCGGTAGATTGAAATAAAAACGTGGACTTTCCTCTGTGCGACGTTACGAGGTCACACTTTACGATGTAGCACGTTACGATACGAAAATCTGCATAGGAGGATATTGGGTACGTTCAGTGAATCTGAAGATCCCCTTCAAGCAAACTAGCCTGTTTTATATCCGTGCTCGTAGTCAATACGTCGACTTCGCATACGGATCCAAATAAGATCCTCAAAACTGCACTAGGACAAGTTTTGGTGAGTCCCGGCACTCACACAATTTTTTTTGTTGTAAATATGACCAAAAATGATTACTACCTTTGGGACATTGCAGTACTTTTTGCTTAAACTTTGAGCATGCAGAAATTTAGTTCGTCGAATATGACGGTTACAGGTCTTTGGAGCTTGTTTGAACTTATTCCGGTCTTCTCGCAGTGGGGTTGGCTTTTTATACCTTCGGAAACTTACGTCTCTTATCCTGATTGGGTTGGTGTTCTTGCAGGTGTTCTTTTTTTGGCAGGATAATTTTTGTCAGAAATCGAATAGGTCAATTACAAAGTTTATGAAGTTTAAGCAATCAGTAATCTTTATATAATTCTTTTTTTTTTCTTCGAAGAGCATATATATAAATACATATGTATATATTTAATGTGCCCTTAAACTTAAGAATAAAAAATAAATAAATTGTTGAGAATACACAGGGACATTTATCTTTATTCGCAGTTTGAAAGTCATATAGCAATATATGCATAATTACATATATGTCAAGCGCCCACATTGTCAACACACGCACACGCGGCTTTAGCGGCCAACATATAAATGTCGATATAAATTTGTCTCATATCCGTCCGTCTGTCGGATGCCAGTCGCGACAGTGCTACCAATTTACATGCATGCCAGAAATTGCCAATAAATTCGACTTTGTTTGGTTAAAATTTATTACTTTTTTACTACCGTAGTCGTCCGTCGGCGTCGTCGTCGTCGTCGTCGCAGTAAAATACAAAAAATCTTTACAATGCTCTGGCGATGGCGGCCGGCGGTGCGGTGTGACGAGATTATTCTCAGAAAGTTTAAGACAAATTGACGACGATGACGACCAAATAAGTTTGTGGGTGTGCTACTGTGTTTGGCATTAAATTTGCCAAGGAAAATATCTGGGGTATTGTTTTTTTTTTTTTTTTTTTTTTTTTTTACAAAATTCAAGTCGTTTAGAAGAAATTTAACAGTTAAGTTATGAGATACGTAAAACAAACAGCCTCTTGTTAAGTTACTATTTGCGAAATAGTAAAAGAAGTATAGTGTCTTTGGGACTGAAATGAATCTTTCGCTTTATTTGTTTTAAAATGATTTTATAGATTTATAAACTAACGTGAATGTGAAGTTTGGCCACGAGGAATTGTTTTCTCTTGTTAATTTTATGTTAAATGTTTAAAACTAAACTAAAGGGTCCGCCAAATAACTTTTTTTTGTTTGAAAATGGCGCAAAACATCGAGTATAGCTTCGGCTGTGTGGCACGGAGCGCCGGCCGTCCTGTTGAAACCAAATGTTGCCAATATCCTCCTCTTCAATTTTTGTGAACAAAAATTCGTTCAACATGGCCCGATAACGATCGCCATTGACTGTAACGGCCACTCCTTGCTCATTTTCGAAAAATGGCCCAATTATGCCTCTGGACCAAAATCCGCACCAAACAGTGACTCGATTTGGAGGTATCGGCTTTTCAATGTATGCGTGCGGGTTTTCTGTGCCCCAAATGCGACAATTTTGCTTGTTTACTACCCGCCAAGATCAAAATGAGCTTCATCTGAAAAGATGATTTTCTTGGCAAAATTGGCATCTTCTCTAAGTCGATCGCAGGCCCACTTAGCGAAGCGTATACACAACCATATTCGTTCAGCGGAAGGATAAAACTAATTATCTGTCAAATCAGACATGAGCTAAGTGTTACCATGCACGAAATAAGCACTAGGTGAAAAAAAAAACGTTAGATGGCGGACCCTTTAGATCGTTTTTCATTTTTAAACAGTAGGGAAAGTTGAAAATTAGCAAATTATTTCAGGTATATTTATATACATTGAAATCGTCATTTGGCGTATCCAATCCCCCACGCTTACCCCATATTTCGCCCCTATTATAATTTCATATTGGTCGCAGAGAAAAAAACTACCTATATATTTAAAAAAAATGTTAATTTTGTAATTTAGTTGCTATTGGCTTAAAAGTTATAAACATCAGTTCTAACATGTTTTACTTCAAAAATTAATCAACGCAATAAATTTCATATATTTAAATCGTGGCGTAAGGTCTGATACACCAGGGGATACACCAGTCGTGGTATTTTTCATGGTTAAGACTTTAAGGACCAACAAAATGCAAAATTCGGTGTGTGAATATATTTTTAAAATCAAAGCCTTAACGGGGGTAAAAAATACTACCATCCTATTGAACTTTTTTCTGAGAACATATATTCAAGAATATTTTCGCAAAGTTTGATCTCTGAAAAACCCTGTATATTCTACCACGGTTTACCATAGCTTTTAAGATTCAACTACATATATATGGATATTAAAAGTATTTTAAAAGTGTTGGATTTGAGACTTGAGTATGGTTAGTCTGAACTCATGTGAAAAAAAGTCTTAAGGAGATCTGTTGTCGCCTATTCAGACGCTACAACTACGAAATGTATATATGTAGGTACGTGATTTACTTCTAAAAAGCAAGGTATTTTGTGTCAATATATGTAGCTCGGTAAACTCTGGTGTATCAACTGCATCAAAAGTTTGTCTGAGTTAAGAGAAGCGGGAACGTTAAATAATTTAGTTGTTCCAAATCAAGGTAGAACTGGATTCCGCTTTGCGGATGGCATAGACCAAGACGCTCGAAGTCTTGAGAGGCGTAGCTTTACAAATGACATCAGCTTACGAACTCTATCGGTAAGGTGGAGAAACTTATGCTGAAAGAAGCCAAGACAGTTTTAAGGTTTTATGAAAACCGATGGTGTTTTATTTGACTCAAATCCTGAAATGTTTACTTAAAACTATGTCCTTCCTTATTGGGGGCCCATATCAAACATTATTTTGGGAGCCTCTTTTTCTGACTGGGCAATGTTTTATAAATGTTTTTTTTTTTTTTTTTTTTTTTACAAAATAAACTAAAGCACTTGCATCAGCATATGTTAGGATCAACGCTTCTCGTGATAACACTTTTTATTGTTTTTTTTTTTTCTCCAAATTTGTCAATTAAATCTTCCATAGCTGAACACTATATTACAATTTTTCCAGATTTTAATTTCAATGGACAAAATTGATAAGTTCGATACCACCGTTGTTGTCCCACAGAGGCTTGGACATTTTTCAATTTGACTTTGTTGATTTGTTGTAAATGGAAGCATCAAAAATATAAAGCATGCTTTAGCAGTGATTACTTTTGAAAAACTATAAGCAAGACTTTCCCTGGTCGCATATAAGCATAGTATAAAAATAGGGGTTGTTTTTTGCAAGCCAGGAAGAAATTGGTCAAAAACAACGACGTTCTAATCTCAAGATTTGTTACCGTTTTAAATCTTTTGAAAACTTATACGCTCTTGGGGTGTGATGGTTGCTAATGGGCAAGCAAGAAAGATTCTGAATGAAGGTTACCGAAAGTAAATTTTGTGATATCAATTTTTTACTTGCGATATAGGTACTATATGGGAAGTTATGGATTCGTACAAAAAATCGAACTCGAGATTTTGATCAAACTTTACATTACGATGATAGAGAAGTCAAAAAAAGTGGGTGTCGCAAAAACGTCCGTCTGTCTGTCTGTCTGTCTGTCGGTTCGACTACAGCCTAAACGGATGGGTCGATTTTCTTTAAACTTGGTACCTAGCGTTTTTTGGACATTCCCCCCACCCGTTTTTTTCTCTTTTTTTTTAGGACCAAAATTAACAGTAGCTGTCATACAAAATTTCTTGGCCAAAAAGGAAAAACTTATTTTTCTCAAATCCAGCGCTACCGAATTTGTTTTTAAGAACTCCATAAATTTAAATAGTTATAAGTTGCTGTTTAATAAAAAAAATGGTTCCGAAAAATGGTTATTAATGGTACCTCCCAAAGAACCATTTTTTTGATTTTCGCTTTTGTCGAAAACGGTTAAACAGATTCTGATCAATTTTTTTATGAAGAAGTATTGACACATTCTAAATATTATTATGTACCAAAATTTTCAAAAAAAATATTTTTTAGATTTTTAAAAAAAGTTTTAATATTTTTTTTTGAAAACTCAATATTTCAAAAACGACTTGGTCGATTTTCATTAAACTTGGTAAATAACAGTTTTTTAACTTTATCTAGAAGATTTTTGACAAAAATTATTCTAATACTCAAAAATAACGGCGCCTCCCATACAAATGTTAAAAAACCGTTATGAAAAATATTTTGTTTCTCAAAAACGACTCCTACGATTTTCATAAAAGTTTTTTTGTGTGTTAAAATTAGTACGATCTACCATTTAAAATTTTTAAAGTTTATGTTTTAGGTTTATTAACAGTACCTCTCATAGAACGGTTTCTTTGATTTTCGACTATCTCAACATCTGATCAACCGAATAAAATTAGATATTGTATACAGAAGCTTGTAACAAATATAAATAAAAGTGCGTATCAAAATTTTCTAAAAAATGATTTTTGGATTTTTAAAAAAAAAAACCAAAATTATTTTTTGAAAATTCGATATTTCGAAAACTGGTAGCAGATTTTTTTATGAAGTTCAATTTTTAACGCAACATTAATAAATGCTTTAAATTGGCGTACCAATTATTTTTCTCAAAAATGTTAACGAAATTTTATATATAAAAAATTAATTATTTTTAAAACCGCTCCTACGATATTCAAAATTTTTTTCTCATAAATAAAGATTTATATAAGAAATCAGATGGTGTACATCGCGTTGGGTTAAAACGGATTCAAAGTATTTTAATCAATTTCTTTCTAATTTTTCTGATTTAAAACAATTTACCAGTTTAAATAGTATAATTTCCTTTTATGCATATTGCAAATGTGCAACACTAGGCTATATTGTTAATTTTTGTATACTCACATAATACCACCTGAAACTAAACTAAGATTTGGCAAATGGATAACATATGTATATACTCCTATAGCTGATTTATTTCAGACTATAGAACCACAATGTGATCGCGCATAAGAGCAAGTTCGTGCGACCCAGTCGTGCATATTTTTTCAATTCCAATTCAAGCATTAACATCAAAATACGTTTTTCTTAAAATGTTTGTTTCTATAGTGAGAAAGGGTAAAAACTGTTTTTAATAATAATTTAAGGAATTATCGAAACATTTGCAAATGCTTCAAAAGAGTAAAAAAAAAAAAAAAATGCAGGTGTTTATTGAGTTAAATGTTAACCATTATTAATAAGACCAATCAAATGTATTTCAAATCAAAACGCAGTCTATATTCCTATAATTCAAATTATTTAGCTATACACTTCACTTATGTGTGTTCTTGTAAGGTAGGTACACCTAATCATGATAATTTTTTCTGTCTGACGCTGCCAACCAATACCCGACATGAACAATCTATAAACATTTTCACGTCTTGTCGGTTGTTAAAAAGTTTAAATAGGTCCCTGATTTGATCTTTTGCAGCCGCTTAAGGAGAACAACAAAAAAAAAATCGTGCACACAGTCTTGCAAATGTGGCTTAACCTGTGAACACACACACAAAGCCACCCAAACAAAATACGGTCCATGCTCAAGTCAAAGCCATATCCCAAAATGGCCATACAATCTATTTCAGGCCTTTTGAAGGAACCAACAACAAGAAAACAACGAAGAAAAAAAAAATAGATATGCCTTTTCAGCTTGCAGCCAAATAACAAAAACTTCAAAAGAAGTGAATGTGCATCTCACCACAACAAGAAATTCAAATGTCTTAAGTTTGCTTATAGCTTTATAGGTGTTAACAACAGTGCTGGAGGATTATAGGATAAAGTAGGTACCTATCTGTAAAAAGTGCAACACTTTTTGGTGTCCGGGCTTATATAATCAAAGCTTATGCCGAGGTGTGGTACGTATACCGCTCTCTAGCCTAGTGTCACGATGAATTGAATAGATATCCCGCCATATCGCCGCATTGCATTCGATTGAAAATTGAAAGCAGTTCAACCGCCTTCTGTTTTTAGTGTTGGATTATTGAGCGAGGAGAACGTTCAACCGGTTGCCTGTCAGTTACATTTGTTTATTTGCTTTATAATCCTTATGGGTAATTTTCGAGAGGTCAGTTATATTGGTTTTGTGAGGTAAATTCATAAAATCTGACACTCAAATGATTCATGGAATTATAGACAGTGAAAAGTTTTTAACATATTTAATTGTGGATAACTAGGAAGATGAGATTTAATATTCTGTATTCTTAAGAAATCAACTCAACCACTTTCAAAATATTTAACTCCTAAAACAAAAGTTTGGAATATTTGTTAAACATGCAAATCCGCCAGTAATTTGAAAATCAAGGTTTCAAAAGGCAAAGTTTCGAAATAAATTGTTGTGAGAATGCCGCGAACGCTTCATTTTTGTTTGAATTTAGAGCTGGGAACAGAAGAAGAAAACGGTGTGAGCATGATACATTTTACAGGAGGGGTGGGAAAAAGGTCCCTAAAGCATTTTTTTTTTATTATGAATATAGCCGAATTGAAACTATAAATATTTGGTATCGATATGAGCAATGATTGCAAATTTTAGGGGGGTTAAAGGCCCCCAATTCATACTTTGTCTTCTCGAACCTTTGTCTTTCGAAAAATTATTTTCCACAACTCTGTTACTTTTTCGCTAAAGACTATTTCTCCCTTCCAGCGGGCTTAGCCGGGTAAGAAATTTTTTTAAAAAAAATTGAATTAAAACAGAAAAAAATGTTTTAAAACATAACGGTAACACTTACAATTCCATGCTATACTTTTTTGTAAAGCCAGAAATTTCTTCTTTTATTTTCTTTTTTATTAAAGTTGTTTTAGTAAATAGTTTTTGAAAAGCTAATTTTCAAACCAAAAATTTTGAAAAAAAAAATTCAAATAATTTTTTTTTTAATTTTATGTTGTTAAGAACTATTTTTGTTTGCCAAATTCAATGCTCTTGAAAGTTTTTAATCAAACACAGAAAACCGGGTGCTTAAATGTCTTGTACTTTTTGAGAAAATTGAAAATAACTAAATTAACTTTATCACTTACGTAGTGGAACTAAGATCTTTAGAGTCAAATAATTAAGGGAATTTTATTTCTGTTATTTTCAATTTCCTAAAGAACTAGAAGACATTTTAGCATCTGGTTTATAGTGTTTGACTTAGAATTAATAAAAGCATTGAATATTAAAAACAAAAATATTACTTAATAATGTAAAATTTTGAACAAATTAAAAATTTTTTTTTTTTTCAAAATTTTGAGTTTTAAAATTAATTTTTCAAAACAACTTTATTTATAAAGAAAATAAAGGAAGAGATTTTTTGCTTTTCAAAAACGTAAAGCATGGCATTTTAAGTGTTGCCGTTGTTTTTTAATATTTTTTTTCTGTTTAAAAACAATTTTTAAGAAAATTGCCCATCCCGGCTAAATGGGGGAATAAACCCCCTTCCCTTTTATACGATTTTTTTCTTGTCTCAACACTTATTGATCATTGATTGGTTTTTCAGCTTATGTCAAAAACATCTCCTACATAATAGTGAATCCAGAGATAACGCACTTGGTAAGCCAGAGATTTAAATTGATTGAAACAAAAAGCGTTAACTCCAGCTTAACTCGGATGTGGAGATCAGTATGACTTGCTCCCGATAGCCCTTTTAGGCAAGGGATCTAATTTTCTTAAAGAAAATTACTAAAAATAAAAAAAAATTATTGAAAAACAACGGCAACACTTAGGCCCTATTTTTCAGTGGTGAGTTAAACCGGAATTAGTTAACTCTAGAAGTAAACTAACTCGCAGTTAACTAAAGAAGCAGTTTTTCAGTAGAGAATGCACGCGGAACGAATAAACAAACTCGGTGGATAAAAAATCAAAAGCATCTGTTCAGCTAATACTGACCTTACAATATCATTTTATAAACCAGAAATCCATTCTTCAATTTTCTTATTAAGTCAAGATATGTATGTAGATATTTCAATAAAAATAGTTTTTAAAAAAATTATTTTCAAACTCAAAATTTTCTATTAGTCCGCCACTTTGAATTGTTAGTCATTTTGTCACCTCATTCTACATCTACTTTACCAACTATCAACCATCAGTATCAAATGCTCAATCAAAAGCCTAAATAAGAAAATTCAATTCAAAATAATTCAAGACTAAAAGTTTTTTAAGTAAAATTTTTTTACAAGTTTTTGAAGCACAAATTTGAAATAAAAAAAAAAAAGAAAACAGTCGCGCCGCCATTTTGCAATAAATAAAAATTAAGGAAAGTCATCCTTGAACCAAATTCATAAATAATTTCATAATTTCACTGCTCGTTTTACACATACACTTAGGTTAGGTATGTATGTATGTCACCTCTCTGAAAAGAATTAATAAATTACCAACCAACCCACCCATCGCCATTGCCATCGTGCTGATGTAGGTTTACTGCAGTGTAGGTACCTACTCTAAACTTCAATTAATGCCGTGACAGTAGAACTTTAACAAAATTTCAAACAAAAGCACACTTTTCTACATTAAAGTGAATTTGCTGCCGCCTTATTTCCTCCCAGAGGCATTTGGTGGTGAATTGTTCGCCATTCGAAAAAGTCATAACATTCTTCTCGCTGCCTGGATAAACAATAAACCGAAAAGGCTCCAAGCCTTTTGCATGCCTTGGTTTGGTATGGGACGGCCATACGGCCATACGGCCTTTCCCTTTGTCTGTACTCTGTAGTAGCGATAGCGGCAAAAGGGAGAGAGAAAAGAGCAGACTGCGAAAGTTAATCAAATTACTGCCATCTCTCACGGAAGTAATTTATGAGACCGCGCGCTATCATCATCCTTTTGCTTTATGACCTCTAAACTCTTGAATGATAATAATGTTATATTTGCAGCAAAATTGCAAAACGACATTTTTGTTTGGCGCAGTTGACGGTTGACGTACAAATTACACGCGAGGACGCGGAGGTTGACTCTATTTGCAAACATTACGCCATAATCCTGCTGCGTATAGTTGATATAGAGGTACGAACTTATATACTTACATATAGTGACATCGCGAAGTGATGTCTTGTTCGAGTAGTAGCCGATGTCGTTGTCTAGGCTGCTGAAAAGGCTTAAAATTTATTGTCCACCCACCATAATTCCACATGTCATACATTTGCATAGTGCACAGTGGGGTGCTTTGTCGTATTACCAGAAGGAAGTTAAATTAAATAAAATGAAAACTATAAAATACAACAACAATTTTTTTTTTTTTAAATTTCCATTATTTTTCTTAAATCTTAAAAAAATAAGGAATTTTATCTCCATGTTAATTTTACATGACACGATTTTTTGTGTACTTTTCCCTCAGGTCTGCACTACTGTACGGCTTAGCATAAAAACAAAACAGCAGCCGTAAATGCAAATAAGCGGGCGTGTTCCCAAATACTGCGTGGTGTGAAATTTATAATTCTTCCTTACTGGTGAGACAAGTCGTTCTTCTAGGCAAATCCATATGCGAACATAAATAGATCAAAAGATGTAGGAAACGGCTTAAGCGCCTGGCGGAGGCGATAACGCTCTGGCAGGGGCAGCCGCACAGCGGAGGGATGATGAAGTACAAGCTACGAGATACGCAAGAGATGATATCAGGAAAGACCGACCGTGTGCGTCTGATGATACCTCTGCCTCTGCATGCGAATGTAAATGCATTTCATAACCTAGGTGTAGGGAAGGTGGGGAGAGCACAGCACAGGCTTTTTGACTCCAAATACGACGACGACGATGACGACGCTGACGCTGACTATAAGACGACGAAGGAAGGAGCCCAGGTGAAAGATTAACATGATCGTTATGACAAGCGATAATTGAAATTGCCATCTTGCCAGATGGAGGAATAGAAAGCCTTATGGGTAATGATATACAACATGAAACTGTAAGGTTCCCCATATATGCGAAGATAGAGAGAATGACATCGTGCGTTTTTGTCATGGTCTACGTCTACGTCGCTCGGCGTCGTCGTCGCATATGCGGAAGTCAGCCATGAAAATGACATTAATCGCCAATCAAGCGGTAAATTAGAGCCATATTGATTGAATAATGCCGGACTATTGATAAAGGATCCAGCCAGATAGACACACAGGCATTGGATATTATGTGCATATGTGCCGCTTGTGTTTGTTGCAAGGTATAATAAAGGACGCCACTATACCTAAGAAGTCAATAATTATAATGGGCTTTTGAGAAGATGACAGAGTAGAATGGGGTAATACTTAGGTATATGACGTTTAATAGTTTTTGAAAGTGACATATGGTAGGTCGGAGTCAAATGGAGATTTAATTTACAGGAACTAATGGAAGGATTGGCATCAGTCTTAACTTCAGGAAGAAGTAAGAGGACATGTTGTTGAATGCAGATTAAACAAAAACTGTTTGCCTCTAAATTCTTTAAGAATTTATAGTTTTCCTAAGCCATCGCGACAGCTGAAGGTTAAAAATTCAATTCAAAGGCGATAAGGTCTACTTTAACGTCTGTGGGAATTCTAGAAAAGATGGGGCATCAAAGTCCACTCTGCCAAATCCCAGTGGGCTTGCGCCAGAATACTCGCGGGACAGCGAAACAGACCATCAGCTGCCACAGCATCATCCACAATCTCCCCGGTGGATTGCAATTGACAACCAAAAAATTGTTGGTTATCAGCTCCGAGGAGTTATTACGTTTCAACCCACTCTTTACGGCCGTCCTCAAAAAAAGCGAATTACGTTTTCATCTCATCCACCGCCTAATGCGGAAAAGAAATGGACTCACCAAAAGACTGTTTTCCTGTATTCGAGAGAAAAATCTTTCGGAACTTCACTTTGACCGATAACGACGGAAGCACGTCAACAACAATAGACTCTACGAAGCATCAGGAATCAATGCGGTACAAAAATTGACAAGCAAACCTTATATCAACCATCCGAACCCACTGGTGAGAACTATCATCAGCGAAGAGAGGCATCCGGAGATAAGTTAGCACCTTACCTAGAAGTGACGGCACTACTCGACGAATTATTCTGCTCAACGACGACGATACAATCCATTTCTACGAGGACGCAGTGTCAAGTTACCGTCGTGGCTATGCTAGAAGCTACCCCCTCTCCAAATCCACACCACAATTACAACCGGATTTGAAAGACCCGAGAGAACCCATCAATTAGGTATGATGTAAATAGGAGGTATATGCCAAATAACGACAACTTTTTTTCATATTTAAGCTAAACTTTTGAGAATGATTAAAGAAGCAAATAATAACTAATTTTATGCACAAGTGATAACTGTCACATCCGTAACAAAAATCTATAGTTTTTTAATACTAAAAAAAAAAATATTTTGAAAATTGATAATTAGTACTCAATCATGTGTATCCGTGTCACATCACCCTTAACAATGCAAACACCCTTTAGTACCTAAAATTATCTACAATACCATAAAATAAATTCGGTAAGGAGATATATTTCAAAAAATATATAAGTCAAATGATTCTAAAATGGCGCCCGAGTCAGTGCTAAATTTTTACAGCGACATCATTGTAATTCTAACCCAACTTCTTAAGTGAGAGCGTTTCTTGCTGTAAAATATCAATTCTAAAAACATTCTAAATCATTCTGAATTTTAAGAAATTTAACTAGAAATAATTTATGGAATTTCGGAGGCTTATTTTATTCTTTATTTGAATACTTTAAGAATTTATTTTATTCTTTTTTTTTTCAAATTTTACTTGAAATTCAAATCAGAATCAATAACAGTTTACATAGGAGAATTTATATACAAATAAATGCTATTTTTGTCGAAGCAGTATATAAGTAAGACAAATTTTAAAATGGCGCCCAGGTAGGACCCATTTTTTTTTTATAAATATGTATTTTGAATTTCTTACGTGAGCACTTAAGTCAAATTAAATATAGCTATACTTTAAATTTAACTCATTCAAATTCTGAAAGAAAAATGCAAATAAGATAACATTTTGTGAAAATGGCGCCCGGGGGCAGTTAGTTTTCAATGTAAGCGTAATTTTTCAAAATTTTTTTCTCTTAAAAATTAAAATAAAATTACATAGGTTACGCAAACAATAAACACATTTATGTAAAATATACCATTTTATATAACATTGGCGCCCGGGTGAAGAATCCCTTTCATCGTATTGGTATGGATAGCAATTTTACACATTCACCCTTATTTCGTAGGGCGTTTTACGAACACGATATGGCTCCAAAATCGTCAATTGGAGTTAAAGTAAAACTAAGACTTTACCATTCTCTTCTATCTTCACCCTTTTAACCATTAAAACGGTAGTCTTTGTAGTAAAACTCTAATTGCCACTTCTAGAGACGTGAGGTTTTACTAAAACGCCTTACGGAATAAGGTTGATTATCAAATTAGTTCTAGGTACTCGCAATTTCAAAATGATAACCCATTTAACCAGAAATATCCTCTTCAAAGATAATAAATACGTATAAAACAAAAGAATGTCTTTTAAAATGGCGCCCGAGTGAAATTTTACCCATTTTACATATTATTCATCCGAAATTTAATTTTTGAATAGGAAGGAACATATACAATCAATTTAAACTAAAAAAATATGAACATATATTTTCTGAAAAAAAAAACTTTGTACACAATGGAATTATAAAACTAAGAGGCCTGCATGTCAAAGGAACTTGCATGAAAAGTTGAAATGTTATATGACTTGCCGTGGTAACTTTCTTGAAGTTAAATCATCTGAGTGCACATTTAGCTCCATTACCATTTGTTGCCTCCCAACTACTGAAACACGACCCCAGACAAATCTGCAAAAAACCCTCTCAAACCAAATAAATATTCAACAGGCAACGATTAAAAACTGCGCAACAAATTTTCTCTTGCACATCAAACCTAGCAACATCCACAAAACTAAAAAAAAAAAGTATCTAGAACAAAAATCTAATTCGATTTAACAACGGTATTTAAAATTTCCATAAACTTTTCCAACTATACTTATGTACGTACGAGTTACGTGCGACGCAACGTGTGCTAACTCACACTTAATACTGGAAACTGGATGCTGCTAAACAAAATGAGTCGCCTTGTTAAAATCTGCACCAAATGTTCACAGTTGTATCTCTCTATTTGGCTCTCAAATTCCAATTGGAATTTCTGTTTAATGGATTTTTGTTGTTGTTAAAAAGCTACATAATACTTCTAGACAACACAAAATGATGTAACAAGTGTGTTTCATTGGAAAGTAGGCATCTGAGCTTTTCAATACAAATTCCAAATGAGCAAGTTCTGTCTGCAAAAGCACACAAAACCGTACACTGGAATTTGTCTGGGAATACCTGATGTTCGATGGAATAAATACAACAGTTAACAAAAAGACTTGTTCTTTTAATGGAACTTGGAATGGAACCCAACTCTCAACTTCAGAGAGCAGCATGGATGGATGGCCTGGTTGGATTTTTTTCTTCCTCTGTTGTGTTTTGGTAATACAACGAAAGCCAGCTGCTGCTTCTGCTGGCTGATTCTAGATCCAAGATACTCAGGTCTCAGGTGAGATTACTTGTCGGAGAGGTGAAGTGCGCCCAGCCCCGACCAAACCATAGAATAGAGACGGCCTCTACGACGATGTAAAGTAAACGTAACACAACCAAACAAAACGACAACGGTGTGTAAAGAAGAAACAAAAAAAAAAGATACAGTAGACGGGGTGCCGCACCAATTGAGCCCAGGCATGGACAACAGTTGATTTTTACGGCTCGTCATGTTCGGTTGTCGTTGAATATCGTAGCTCCCTCTATCGTCAAACCAAACATACAGTTTTTTTTTCTTGAGTTTTATGAAACGAAAATACAAAAAAAAAAATAAAACCAAAGAAAAATCCGTGAGATACGTTTTCGTGGTAAAAATAAAAAAAAAAAAAGTATCTACGAGATCCCGGGAAATAGATTATGAATGTGGTCCTTGGGACTTCTTTCCGTTTGTGCGAATTAACGCCTAGGTAAAGTCAAAGCGAGTGTTGTTTTCTCACCAAAAAGATACAAATCTACGCAATAAAGATCCAAATATTCACAACAAGCAAGCAGCAACTGGTAAAATAGCAAAAACACAGTCGTGCCATATTTGGGCATCCATCGGTTTGGTTTTTGATTTTTTTTTTTTAAATTCTTTTTTTGAAAATGCAACTTCCAGAAGAGTCAGGGCTCCCAACAGTTCTTGTTTTCCTGTTGCTCGCTCGCTGGCTCTGCATCTGACTCTTGTTGGATGGGATGTGGATGTGACTTTAGGAGGAGATGTTTGTACTAAGATAGGTATACTGTGATGCTCTGAGGATTTGTGATGGCGATGATGGGATGTTTGGACTGGGATAGTGCATCTCCTACTGAGCCAAGTCAAGTTGATGATGATGATGACGATGAAGACTAACAGACGAGGACGAGGACGAAGAGGATGAGGACGAAGACAAAGACGACGCGACGGTGATGAGGATGAGGATTGAGGATGCTGATGTGTGATGCTTTTTAAGATATAAATGTTTGGGCTACCGTTTTTGCTATTTATCCTCAAGTTGCTCTGATGTTGTTTGTCATTTGATTTTTTTTTTTTTTTTCAATTCTTGTTTTTTATTGCACTGCCAATGTAACGTGTGGGTAAGCAATAAAAAACAAGAACTACAAAAAAGGATGTACTTCTGAGTCCTTTGTGTATCTGTGAGATATTTGTTGCACATTCGCGTGTGGGTCGATTGTTGTCCTTTTTGTTGTTCACCCTTATCGATCCCTATTTTTAGTTTCGATACAAAAAATAATATCAAATCATCATCGGTGACAATATAAAACCGTACCGTGAGTGTCGTGTCGTGTTGTGTGATGTCAGTTTTTTTTTTTTGTTCGTTCTTGATTCTTTTGTATCTTTTTATTGTCATCACAAGGAAATCTGATTCCGAAATATATCTCTGGCTAATTAAATAAATTTATTCATCGAAACTTGTTTCGTTTTTTAGTATTTTTGTGTTTCTATAATTTTTCTTGTAATACTGGTCTTTTTTTACAGTTTTTTTTGTTGTTTAATGTGAATGAGTCCAATTTGATTACAAGTACCCTCATCTATACCTACCTGTGGTGTTTTTGTGTGTGAATAAAAAAAAATGAAAATGAGAAAAAAGTTTAATAATAAACCCTCATTCAATTAAATTCCATTCCGAAAGTGATTTTGTCTCGTTTAAGTGGTGCTCTGTTGTTGACAAAAGGCAGTTAAAGTCACGGAAGGAAAAAATGAAAAAAAATTTAACAACATTTTACCCACGATAACAATAAAATTTGATGATCCAATTGTGTATTTCTGTTGTTTTTTGAAAAGCGAAAAAAAGCTCACAACCCACCAGCAGCTAGGTTTCTCGGCGGTTTTAAAATTGAATTTGATACTTAGCAGCCGTGTTTTGGAGCTACCCAAATTGGTATTTAACAAAAAAAAAATAAAAAAAATACCTACCCAACAAACAATTGACATTAAAACTAAAAAAAAAAGAAAAATAAATAAATAACCTAATCGAGGAGAAAGGCCAAGATAAAAATAAAAAAAAAGATCTCTCCCATGAATAAATAAAAGTTGAACGTTTTGTATCTTTTTTATCTTGTTTTTTTTTTTTTTTTTTTTTTTGTATTGTCTTTTCTGGTCTTGAGAATTTAGATTATTATGGGGGGTGTTGTTAGTTCCATATAACATCAATTGTTGAAGGTAAAACTTCTTCCAAAGTCACATCTAACTGTGTTTATCTTTAAAGTGCTTAAGGGAGTGCGCAGCGCAGTGTGTGCGGGTTTTTTTTGTTTGTTCGAAAAAATAATTTTTTTTTATTGTGTATCCTTGGATGGAATTAAGTTCACATTTAGTTGGTATTTTCAACTTAAATGACAAGTGAAACACGTACAACTTTGTATATAACTAAAGAAAACGAAATTGTTTTTTGTTTTTTTGTTTTTTTTTTCGGTAAAGATTTCCTTTCGTTTTTTTGTTTGTTGTTGTCTTTTTTTTAATGTGTTGAATGCAGCAAGTTATGGAGTATTTACCTAACTACTATTTTTTTTTTTGATTTGCTGTACGTTGGATAATTTTTGTATGGAGTGCCGATTCAGGTGAGTTTGTTACTTTTAGACAGTGTTATCTATATTTAATTAGGAAATAATGGAGTGACACAAGGTTCTCATTTAAGTCCAGTTACCTTTGTTTTCAAATAAATTTTTTGAAAACAGAATAAGTCTTGTTTTCACTATTTCTAAAAATAATAAAATGGATTATATTCATTGACTGAGTCTGAATATAATCTTATATCTAATATAATATAATATTTGCTCCCAAATATTCCTCAATTTCGATTTTGCTTTTCACAATTCAAAGATCATATGTATATATAAAGTTCAACAATTAATAGAATCTGTCAAAATTTAGCTTGAGAATTAAAGTGCCCACCAATTATTTCGCGTGCTTAATTTTGACAGATAAGTGATGTATATGTACCTAGTAAAAAATAAATATTTGATTTTTAGCTGGAGGAGGCCCGTAATTTCCCCTTAGGTTGTGCCTAGTTAAGCTGATGCAGTTTTTGAAGCGATCTTGTTTATAATTCCCGAGTAATGGTTTTGCCTGCATCAGCTTGGGGAGTTCCTTCCAGTTTTTGGATCTTTTGGCCCATTAAGGGGGTTGTTGCCACCATCGTTTTGGTTCTAGCCCCACAAATTATAGCTGCAGTCCCTTCAGTCATTCCCGATTCATCAGTGTACCACTTGGTGGTATTTGCTTTGAGTGTGTAGTTCAATGTTTCGCCTCCTCACTTTTGCTTGCTACTTAACTCCGTTTTAACGTTTTTATCGATGTTATATTTGTCGATTCTTCAGCCATTAAGACGTTATCTTTTCAGTAACGCAAAAATCCCAGAGCGTTTTGCCTTCTCGCCACCAGTTCGCTATATCTTGTCCGTTTTCCTTTTTAAAAACCCGTCAAAAAACGTCATCTCCGTTCGATATTTTCATCGAGTCTCGCTTTGTTATAATGACGTCTATCGGTTAGACTTATGCGGGATTTACACTATTGACTTAAAGCTCCGGTTTCACTTAGTCACATACGAATGTAGTGTTTAGCGCTTCTTGTACCGCACACTGCGTCTGCGACATATTTTTTAATCATACCATGCGTAAACTATGCTAAAGAATCAGAAATTAAATACAAATTCGGGGAACATTACATTTTATTTTAACTCAAATAAGGTCCAAAAGTCCTAGTTCTAATCCAGCTGAATGGTTGTTTTAATATATTATTAGTGCATATCATTTTCAGTAGCACAAATATTCAAAGGAAAAAAATATGAAAAAACTTAGTGACATCCCAAAAATTAGTTAAGAAGGAAAAGTGGTTTTAAAAACAATTTAATAAGTCAGAAGTCGCCGCGTGGGAACTAAGTACACTAAGGGCCATTTGTTGAAGTGCAACTTAAAAATAGTTCCACTTAAACACTTATGTGACAGTTAACGGGGAGGTGCATAAATGTAGCACATGAGCGTTGAAGTTGAACTTAAATATTTTAGTTGCGTATCAGCAAACGGATCTAAGAGTTTTAAGTCTCATCTAATAAGAAATAAACATTGTAATTTAATTGGAAATATTTCTTTTCTAAAGTTTTGTCCCTCAAAAACGTCTGTCTGTTCGACTACAAGCCTAAACGGATGGCCTGATTTTTTTTTAACTTGGTATCTAGGGTTTTTTGGATATTCCTCCGACACGTTTTTTACTTTTTTTTAAGACCAAAACTTACGGTACCTACTGTCATACCTGTACTGTCAGTTTTTTGGCCAAAAATGAAAATCATATTTTTCCCAAAAAAGGCTCCACAGTTAAAAAAAAAAACGAATAAATTTAAAAGGACCTGGTGTAGGCTGCCTTTCAGTTAAAAAAAATGATTCCGAAAAATATAGTAGGTAATTAATGGCACCTCACTTTCTCGAGAATGGTTAAACTGATTTTGATCAATTTTTGTTTTGTTAAAAATGATTGATGTATTTTAAAGGGAAGTGACTCTAGACATGCCAATTGCCAATTATAACAGTTTTGAAGTCCATTTTAAAAACATAATTTTTCTTACCAAAATTTTCAAAGTAAATATTTTTGGATTTTTAAGATATGTTTGAATTTTTTTTTTTTGAAAACTCAATATTTCAAAAACGACTTCGTCGATTTTTACTAAACATGGTAAAAACTAGTTTTACAAATATTTAAAATCCACTAAGGATAATCTAATTTTGGACAAAAACGACTCCTAACGATTTTGATACAAAAAAATTCTGTATATCAAAATTAGTTCGATCTACAGTTTGACAGTTATAAATTTTACATTTAAGCATTATTAACAGTAGGTACTTCTCATAGAATATTTTTTTTTTTGATTTTCGACTATTTTATTATACCTACCTACTTTTTGACTGTTCCACTCTTAAAAGTCATATTTTAAGTCTTCGACATTATTAGTAGGTAGTCAGTAAGTCAGTTTATTGATTCACTGTAGAATTTGATGTTGAATGCTTACGGTCTTTAAGTCACTCAAGAGCCATCTTTAAGTTTCTGATAATTTAGGTAGTCAGTAAGTCTACAACTACATAAAGCTAGGAGCAGACGGCATATGAAAAGTCGCAAACGTTTGCGACTCTGACGTCACGTAAATAGTCGCAAATGTGTTGCAAATTCTATACCTACATCATTGCTCGCAAACTTGCATATGGGGGTGTTCACACGATATGCAAAAACTGTCCCAAAAGTCGCAAATGCATTTGCGACCAAGGCACTCGCACATCATGTGTCCGCAAATGTGGTCGCAAATGTTGTGATGGATATGCGAGGTGTTCAGACGATGTGCTATAAAGTCCGCATATCACTTAATTCCAATCATATGCAGGTTTGCGAACATTTCATAATTTTTTGGAACTGAAAAATTCTCATCTGAAAATTCATAACGAATGAATTATTGTGGGGAAAATATTAAAAGCAGCCAGAATCGAGAATCGGAAAATTGTGGAATAATTTTTTCTTTGAACTTTACATAGTTTTGCTGTATTTTGTCAATAAAAAGATTTAACAAAAATAGAAAAAAAAAATAATGTACTTCATATTATAAAAGCAAACAATTTTATTGAAATTTTTAAAACCCTGTACCTGCTGCTTTACATTATAATATCACCCCCAGAACTACCCACGCTTAATTTTAAATTTACCATTTTATTTCGTTTAAATGTAAATCCTATAGGCTATAGCTATGTACATGCAAGAATTTGACACAGCAACAACAACTCTACTAGTAAAATGAAGAATCACAGCAGCTGATATGCTGCATATGTGGAGATGTGCAATGTTCGGTTTTCGTGTCATCGCAAATGCTTGGGATGGTCGCATATGGCCGCACATGCTCGCAAACTGTCACAAATTATATGCGAGGGTGTTCACACGATATGCAAGAAAGTCGCAAACTTATATGCAATTTGGGTGTCGCACATAATCCGCAAAAGGTTTGCGAGCATACGCGGACTGTCCCAAAAGGGTGTTCAGACGATATACTCTCAAAGTCGCAAATTATGACGTAAAAATGACGTCAGAGTCGCAAACGTTTGCGACTTTTATATGCCGTCTGCTCCTAGCTTAAGTCTTTTAAATAAGACTATCAATTTTTGGACAGCAAGAGATTATTTTGACCATCAATTTAAATCTGAGATCCGTACTGAAGCGTAAGCATAAACAGTAAACAATATAGTATATCATTTCCGTTTATGGATTTCATTTTGTTTTATAATTTTTTTTGGCTGCATTTAAATGACTTAACGAATGTCAAAATTGACTATGATTCAAAGTCGACTTTTAAGTGACTAAAATACTGGAAACATTCAAAAAGTAACTACGGTTAACCGATTCAAATAACATTTACTGTACAGAAAAGCTTGTAATAAATTTAAATAACTGGGTTCAAAATTTCTTTTTTTTTTGAAATTATATTATATTTCAAAAACGGGTAGATGATTTCTTTAGATTTTAAATTTTAACTCCAGTTAAATAAATACTTATAAAGGGCTTAAAATTTTTTTAAATTTTTTAAATCTTTAAGTAGTTTCTATATCTGTTCATCGATACTAAAATCAGGTATTTAAATTATTTATAAAACTAAAGGTTTTATTTAAATTTTATTAATTTAACTTTTTTTAAACAAAAATAAAATTAAGTTTGGGCATGTAATTTGCTTGTGTTTGTTTTAAATATAAATATTTTTTTTTTTTAATTTAAGAATACTTTTCTGAGTCCGAGTCATCATCTGTTCCGGGTTCTGGGCTCTGGGGCCTTATTTCTGATATGTTTTGGCAGGTGGATAAAATATAGGCTCTGGAGTACAAAGTGCAATACAATAAAATGTCACCTGACGTAAGGCTATTTGTTTGTCAAAACGTTTTCTTAAGTAATTTTGACACTTAACTTTCAAATCTCACGTCTAGAATTAAAAAAAAAATAAGATTTTTTGTCTATATTAGCCTTAGCGACCTACGGTGCATTTGCACGACTTATGCTGCATTTACACGACTGACAAATTGGCAGTATTCTGGCATTTAACTGTCAAAGAAATGACAGAGCAATGGAAAAATTCATTCTTTTGGCAGTATAGTGACAGAAAAATGCCAATTGTAAGTCGTGTAAATGCAGCATTATGATTCGCCATATTATCGGCCATTTTTGTTTTTCCATTTGCTGTCATACAACACGATTATAGCAATTTGTAAGTAGCATACACACAACAGTATATGTAATTAATTTATGTTTTCACCCACAAGCTTTATATCTCTGTTAATTAAAAGCTCCCTCTATATTTTCGCTGACTTAAAGCTATTTTCTCAAAATTTTAATACAAAATATTCATCCAAATAAAAGATCACGTAAAACATTATCTATACAAGATTAAACTCAACAAAACATACAAAAAAAAATAAATATTTACCAACAACGAATTCTTAATAAAATATTCAACATCTTGTTCTTAGAAATGTAAGTACAAATGTGTAGGTATGTAGGCATTCATGTTTGTAAGAAAGCAACATCATGTTGGTTTGTTTGTTTTTATTTCTGCAGAAATGCCTTTAGGGGAAGGCTGTTCGCACATTGGATTATAATACTAACATGGGGAGAATATAATATATTTAAGGGCTATTCGTATTGCCTTAATTTATTTCCTTATAAATACTATACCATATACTTTTTTTTATACAGTTGGGCTGGGCTAAGTTTTGATGGTAATAAAAATATCTTGCTGTGTAACATTTCATTCATGTTGGTTTATTTACTTTTTACTAAATAATTGCTTTAAGGACAGAATTAAAGATCTAGTAATTGACTTCTGAAGTAGATGGTATTTTTCTTATATTTACGTAGTTACGTACTAAATATTCAAGCTGCAAAGCTTCATATTTTTTTTTTTTTTTAAATTGTAACAATTTTTTTTTTTTCTTTTTGATGTTTAAATTTCACATTTGAAAATGATTCTCTTCCCTCAGCCTATACCCGTCCTAGTCTTTTGTCCCAACTTATTATCTTGTAGCTTCGTCCAAATAAAAGAAATTAATATTTTTGCAATCAAAAGCTAAAATACCTTGAAATTATGAAGTCAAATAAGCCAATTGTTGTTGAAATTAAACTACCTGCTTATATTAAACAAAAAACTCATCCAACAAAAGCCCACACACACGTTTTGTGTTGTTAACAGCCAGTTTATGCCAAAGTGATATATTTTATAATTAAAAACTTAAACCAAGGTAAAATTTGATAAAATTGCAATTTCTATTTCGGTTGGAAATCAATCTATCTTTTTGACAGGTGGTTTTAAAATAGACTAGGTATCTATTGTATCTGTTAAATACAATTCGTTTTTCTTATTTTGCATCAGGTTGAAATTTAATAACAAAAAATCTTAATCGGGAAATACTACATAAGCAAATGAAGCCTTGAGTATACACTACACGTCAGCTGATTCTATTCTAATATCAATTAATTTTAAAGTAAAATGTGGGAAATTTTAAAACAAAGCTGGATAAGAAGAGCGAATATTATTTCTTTGTTTGAAGCTTCAAGGTCGCTACATATTATGCTTAGTTTCGGTCAGTGACGTGAAATAAGGCCCAACGTCGAATTTTCGATTTGCTTGTAAGGGATGTTTTTTTTTTAGATGTATAGAACTTTAAGTTGGCGACACTATTTTAACTGGCGGCTATTTTGTCAGCTGTCAAGAGATTTATTTTTAGTTTGGTTTGGCATTTCAACATGAATAGACTGACGCCTGAACAACGCTTCTAAATTATGCCCAAATGGGCCCAAAAAAAGATTTCCGTTGATCCCAATTTTCATAAGCGAATTTTGTTTAGCGATGAAGCTCACTTTCGGTTAAATGGATACGTCAATAAACAAAACTGCAGTATTTGGAGTGATGATAATCCTCAAGTGCACGTTGAGACACCGTTACATCCACAAAAACTGACTGTTTGGTGTGCTTTATGGTTTGGTGGGATAATTTGTCCGTACTTCTTTAAAAACGATGCTTGCCAGAACGTTACAGTCAATGGTGACCGCTATAGAGCCATGATTAATGACTTTTTCGTCCATCAATTGGACAACCATGATGTGCAGGAGCTGTCGTTTCAACAAGACAGCGCAACATGTCACACAGCTCGAGCCACAATTGATTTATTGAATGAAACGTTTGGTAACCGCATATAGTTTCACGTTACGGACCCGTGAATTGGGCTCCAAGATCGTGCGATTTAACGCCGCTTGACTATTTTCTGTGGGGATATGTTAAGTTGCTAGTCTACGCCGATAAGCCCGATTGACCACTTGGAGGACAACATTCACCGCGTTATTGCCGCTATACGGCCACGAATGTTGGAAAAAGTCATCGAAAATTGGACCTCCATATAAGACTACGTCCGAGCCATAGGCCGAGGTCATATGCCAGAAATCATATTTAAATTATAATGCCAGAAGATTATCTTTCGCATAAAGTAAATTTCATATCAATTTAAAAAAATCTATTCCATCCAGCTGCAGCTGTTTACATGAATGTCAAATTGGTTTGGGATAATGTAGTTCACCCGGTATATAGCAGAATGGAAATGTAGAGTGAAAGGGAATCGAATGGGTGTATCGAATTTACGATCCAGGTGAATAGCAGAATAGGGCTGTGAATTATGCAATTATACCATTCATTTGACATATTGACATATTTTTTCCCCATTCCTTTTATAGCAATCAATTGAATGCAATCTTTTGCAATCTTTCATGCATTCTCTACATTTTTTGCAAATAGCCATATGGCTTGGAATACTTGGCGTAGGTGAGATGTTATCACGTAACTGGGGCAAAAAGTTTAATGGGGCCAGAGCACGTAAGGTTTACGGAGGGCAAAATCAATGCAACGAATTTAAATAAAGCCGATTTCCATTTTAAAGCGAAGTAAGGTCAAATTTGAGTAATATACTCTGTCCAACAAAAAAAGGCAGTACACGTCTTATGGGAAAGCTTTTTCAAAATCAGTAGCATGCCATATTTTTGCACCATATTAAATTGAAATAACTCCTCCACAAAAAGTGTTTGCCCGCCCGTGAATTTCCAATAGCATCTGACACAGACCCAACTTCCTATTCAAGGCACATCTGAGTGTGCACTGAATTACTGTGGCCAATGGCGATTGGCTGCTGCTTGATGTCCATTCAGAGTTACCCGTGTCCTTTTGGTAATTCGTTCAGCTTTTTTTCCTTGAGTTTCTGTTAAGGTGCTTTTGATTTTCGAGCTTTAAGAAAAAGCTGTGAAAGCTTTTGATGAAGGACAGATTTATGCAATCCACTGTAGCCAGAATGAGAGGCAAACGTCCTATCTTGCCTACATTGCCAATTTTTGTTGGACATAGTATAGTCCTATTTCATTGGGCCTTATTTCACGTTCCCGTTTTGGTAACCCATTACCTTTTCAAATACACTTGTAGCAAAGTATTCATCAGAATTAAATTTCCAAGTTTCATTACAGTTTTAATAGATAATATACTTTGAAACAAAAAAACAAGTATACATATATGTAGTTGTTTTCCGATAAAAATTCTCCCCAAGTAGTAAATCTATTTAATGATATCGGAATAAAAGATGACTCTAACCAAATGATGTAGGGTGTAATTTTGTTGGAAAATCGACATGAATGAATTTTTTGATTGATTTCACAAAAATAGAAAATATTACAAGCAACCTAAAGGCACGTTAAAATTTAATTCCAAACGAGTCAGCTCAATTTCATATCGGATGTTCTTCATTCCCTCGGATTGTTTTATACGAATCACTTTGGAGACACTAAAACATACCAAGATTGGTTTTGTTTTTGTTTTTTTTTTGTGTTTTTCTTTTTTCCAAGAAATTCTTTCGAAGAGTGAATGAAATTTATGTATTTGATTTTTTTTTCAAGGGCACAAATATTATATTACATACCTGTACCTGACATTTTATTGAATGCTTATGATATTAAGACACTTTTCGTTCTCTTTTTGCCGTCGACAAAGACTTAAATAAGTATATTATATCAGTTTAAAAAATCATGTAACGGGTGGGCCATCTAGTTGTTTTTTTTTTTGAATTTTTTGTCCCCTTTGGACTTTTTTTTGTGGGGAACCGTGAAAGACCGATGTTATGCCAACAACTCGGTAACGATTCAAGCACTTAAGGCCAATATCATTCAAGCAATCCGTGAGCCCGAAACCATCAAAAAGGTCTTGAAAAATTGGAGTGACAGAATGCGCTATTTCGAAGCCAGCCGAGGCAGCCACTTGAACGATGTTGTGTTCATTTATATGCATTTTTAAAAGGAAACTTGTATTTGGTCCACCCTGTATGTATGTAGGTATTTGAAATTTATGTTCAAAGTTTTGATTATTTTGTTCCCATTTAGCGTCTGTTCTGAATTTTATAAATAAAAACCAGGTTATTGATACAGGATGTTCGTTGGAAAGTTTTAATACTTTGTTTGGATATAATTCTGCAGTAAAGATGAAGTATAACATTAAACATGGTTAATTAAGGTTGAACGATGTTTTGCCCCAGTGAAATAAATTATACCCAAAAATTTATAAAAGGCATTAACCAAAGGACGAGACTAGAGACATGGCAATTTATAACAGTTATAACAGTTCTTCCCCATTAAAAATGGACGTGCGTTAACGCGTGGAGGGCCTTGGCCCTGCGGGGCCGCATAAACAATACTTTTATAAACCAAAACTGTTATAATTGACATGTCTAGAGTCACTTCAAAAAAAAAAAAATTTAGCAGTTTAGTACGCAAGTATTTTAAAACGGCTATATATGAATTTTTCATGTTTTTGGGGTAATTTTTAATTTTGAATTTTGGGGTAAAATTTCATTATGAAAAATGGCCCCACAATTTTAATCTTAAACAATAAATGAAAAATCACCCCAAAAATGGGGTAGGTATGAAAAATATCCCCAAAACTTCTTTCAAATTAAAAAAATGCCTCAAACCAAACATGAAACATGGCGCGATTTTTTCGAACGATTATTTTAATAAGACTTTTCAAAATTTAAAAATATCATTTTAATTTTTTTTATGATTATTAAAAAGGACAATACATTCTGCGATAGTGAATAATAATCGTACAAAAAAAATGTGAATGGTCCTTTTTTAATTTTGAAAAATCTGATTAAATAATCGTTCACAAAAATGGTGCGATTTTAGTGTACGATTCTTTAATAAAATTTGTATCTCTTTTTATATTTAAAAAAAAAAAAAAATGATTAAATAAATCACCCCAAACTGAAAACTAAAAAAAGGCCCTAAAATATGAAATATCACAAATTTGATAAATTTGTGTTGTTGTTGCTTGTCATTTACATTTTTTGGGCCATTTTTCATTTATGATTTTATTTGATTTATTTTGGGGCTTTTTCTTCATTATTTTGGTGTGATTTTTCCAATTTGAAAATGGGGCAATTTTTCATTATGAAAAAAAAGCCCAAATTTCGGGGCCAATTTAAATTTTATGTTTGGGGTAATTTTTCATCGGGGCCAAATTTCATGAAGCCTTTTAAAACAATTGTTAAAAGTCCTTAACTTCCAGTAATCGACAAGATTTAATTTAAGTGAAAAAATGGGACAATTTGTACGTGCGATTTGAAGATATACCCCAAACTAACAGAGAAAAGTCAGGAAAATTTGATGCTGCAGTACTTTTGGTAAAATATTATGTTCAGTTAACTTTATTTGAAATAATAGGATCGGAGAATGATAAAATTCGATTCGTTTTCTTACTTAACTTTCAATACACAAAAGTTGAGCGTGTAGGTTGGGTCAAGACAAGAAATAAATAATTTTTTTCTTGTCAGCCTGTTCAACGCGTTTTTTGGACAATCCCCCTACCCATTTTATTGGTTTTTATAGGCCAAAAAATACAATAATAAGAACCGCAATGGACTGTGAGCACATTACATTTTTAAAGCTCTTAGACTTCTCAAAGGCTTTTGACACTATTAACCATTCAATTCTATGTAAAAAGCTGCGAAATTGTTTTGGATTTTCTTTAGAGTCCTGTAAGTTAATTCGCTTTAATGGAAGGCAACAATTGGTGGTGGAAACGGCCACTTTTTTTTCCAATTTTCAATTCTTTATTGAGACTTTTTGAAACACAATTTTTGAATGGAGTGCCACAGGGATCTATCCTTGTTCCAATTCTCTTCTCTCTTTAAATAAATGACCTTCCAAAAGTTATTAAACATTGTGTGATTCATCTTTACGCTGATGATGTGCAGCTCCTGATAAGTCGACCTTTTGGGGTGAACAATGGTGCTGTTGCAGTAATGAATGAGGATCTTCTTTTCATTTTACGTTGGTCTAAGAAAAACCATCTTTGATTAGACCCCGTCAAATCTACAACTCTTCCTATCTATAGCAAAATCTTTGATCTACCGGTCTTCAACCCATTGACCCATTCAACCGATACGACACGGCGCGCGGTGGCTCGCGGTCAGTTGATGCGTATGCCAGGAAATCAATAAATTCGGATCATCAGAAACACTTGCACTTGCAGCAGCAATATTTTCGACTGAGCGTGCATTACGATGATGCACAGGCCTTACGACATCAGTAACGCTTCCACTCTCTTCAAATTGCTTCATAATTTTACCGATTGCTTGCGTAGTCGGTCGATTATGACGGCCATAATCATCGCGTAATGCGCGAAAAGTGGCTACGTTTGAATTACCACTTTTGCTTATTAAGTTTTAATAATTTTAACGCGTTGTTCGATTGTTAAGCGATCCATTATAGTAAATGACAAACATTCAACTAATATTATGACACTTCAAATGACAGCTGAGTTTGATAGGTGTCAAATGCCACGAAATGTATAACCCGTTAGAAAGGTGTGTAAAAAGGAACGAACTCGTCGATTCAGTTTTTTATGTTTATATTGTTTTTTTGGTGTCAACTTGTGCTTTTCATCCCGAAATGTTTAAATTCATGTAATACTTTTATTAAAGGAAGTTAAATACTAAAATAAAAATGGCGAATAGACAACAAAAGTGTGTGTGGGTTCATTCTGAAATAGTAATTTGACTATAGGTAATATATTTAGAATTGACAAATATTCGTTTTGACAGGTGGTTTTGACATACAATTATGAGTCGACGCTGTGGCGTGTGAATGTCCGTACAAGAACGAACTACTTCGTCGAAATGGTAGATCGATTGAAGGGTGTAAGAGGGGTATCTACTTCTGCTGTTTGACAGATAAGGAGCAAACTATATATTTTGAAAGTGAGTATGAAGTAGAAACTGTCATCGGAAAATCGACTGTTTGTTCCACGATCAAAAAAAAATAAATTTTTTAATGTACGGCTTTTAAGAAAAGACAGACATGTCCATGATTTGTGCAGATACGCTTGGACTTCTTTTAAAGGACAGTAAAAATAATAAAGAACACAGCGCTCTCTCATTTATCATACGGTTCCTCAAAAGTATACAACTTCTTTCATTTCTATCTCTTCCTTTTTAAATACCCATATTCATTTTAAGCTCCTGTAACTTCCATAGTTAATTATAAAAACAAAAATCCTTCATGACATGAAAATGCTTCCTTTAATGAAAAAAAAAAAAAATCACCATTCATTATAACAACCACAATAACTCAAGTAATTTAAAACCAAACGTTAATAAGGGTTTTCCAGGGAATATTTACATATATTTTCGAATTTTTTGTTGGTTTTTAATTTAATATGCAAGAAAATAAAATGCTTAATAATAAAAAAAATTATCCACATGCTATACATGTATACATATACATACCTATGTGAAGGTACCTACCTTATCCACATAACTTTCTGGGTTTTTATTTTCCATTAAATAAGTTGCATTTGCATCGCAGGAACATCTATACCTTTAATATGTGGGTGAAGATGCATCCATTCATACATATAGCTCCATATTTATGTATGCAAAAATTATGGTGTATCGGGTGTATCCTCTCTCTTGCATAATGTTAAAATCAGAGAAAAAGTTTTAAATCCTTTCTATACGAATATATATGGTTTTCATTTTTAGTTTGCCCTTGGGATATAAATCATTACTATACAGGACGATAAACGCGGTGATGCTGAGTTTTCTATAGGTAGGTAAAACACTACAATGCGTAGGTATCTGCATCTGCATTTACACTGTCGTATTTATACGAATAGGTATACGGGCTAGGTACACATTTCCTTAATCCTGTTTTTGTTTTGTTTTCAATATTTGATATTAATTCATGAAGTTTCTATAAGGTTTTCAGAAATAGTTTTTATGGGAAAACTTCATGTCCTTTATAAATACACCCGTAGTTCGAAATTGGCTTTCCTATATGTACTTATATCCTATACAAATAAATATTTTATTTTTTTTTTAATTTAACTAACAACACAGTCTTTTTTGTGGAACTAATGGTACGAGTACGATAACTGCGTCGGTGAAAATTTATAACGTTTTTTTTTAGAGTGGTGAAAAACAAGTATTGTTTCTATGAGAGGGGGGTCTATCTCCGATCTAGGCAGGAGGTGCAATTTTCTAAGAAAAATACTTAAAATGGAAAACAAAATATTTAAAAACAACGACAGTACATACAATACATTTCAGTACGTGTTTTGAAAGCCAGGCTTTCATTTTCGTATTAAATTTTTGCATAAAGTTATTGCTATCAATATTTTTCGAAAAAATTGCTTTCAAAGTCAAAATTTAGACTCAAAAAATTGAAAATAATTTCTTTTAATTGACTTTTTTTTTTTAGAATTGTAAAATCTTGGTACTAAATTGCCTTTTATTATTTACTAGCCCTTTTAATTTTTATCAAAAACTGAGAACTTGGTGGATCTTCTCTAGTTTAAAAAAAAAAATGCGTCAACTACTTTTTTTTAAAATTTATTTATTATTAAGTAACAATAAATAGTACAATTTCATTTTACACTATTTGGTGGCAACAAGTAGTAAATGAATTTTGATATTTATCGTTCAAGGGAAAGCTACAAATAAAAACCCTTATTCAACTCTGAAATTAATAATTTAACCAATTGTTTGAATGTTTCAGGTTTTGTGGTTAATCAGGCTTATTCAACTCTTATGACTAATTTTGCAAAACTCCCACGTTAAGTTCTTAAATTATGATTCATGATTCAGGCCGCGGTCCTGGAGAAAACAAACCTTGTCGAAAAGATTTATTAAAAATAAATTGATTCGGCAAATCTATTTACCTCAATTCTTACAGCCTGAAAAATAAACATATAATATTATAATACAATTCATACAAAATTATGATGGATATTAAGGTTTAATCAATTCATTATCAGAGAAAGAACAATTAACATAAAATGTTTGTGTTAAGTTTTCGATAAGGGAGTAAAAAAGATTGACATTGTTTTGTTTGTGAAGCCTGTAAGTTGAGTAACACCATGGAAAATAGTCAAATCATCAAAAAAATCATTTTAAGAATTTTATTCTGACATGTTTGGAGTTTAAGTTTGTGAGTTTTGGGACATTCGTACCAAACAGGACCACCGTACAGGAGGATAGATTGGAAAATTGATTTGTACAATAAAAGTTTACTTTCTTTACTAAGTTTAGAACTTCTACAAATTAATGGGATTAAAATTCTTTTATATAGATTTATCATATTAATGGTTGTTTTTGAAAATTATTTTTTTTGTCTATTATAACCCCTAGATATCAGCAGCAGTGCTCGGACCATACAATGTTTACGGCACCCATTTGAAGGTGTACATTGTTTGAAAGAAAAAAAAATTTTCGACGTCTTATAAACGAAATAGCTTTCGTTTGTAATGGGTTAACCTAAATTTTCAATTTAAAAAAATATGTTTCTAATGTTGAAACTGATATTTGCAAGGTATTATAGACGTCCAGAAAATATGTGCCAGATGTAAAAATAGAGTGGGTAAGTCGGAGACAAAGATAGGGTGGGACCAAGCACCGTACCTTGAGGGATTCCATACGGAATATTTTGTACAAAAGATTTATTATTTTGTACTTTTTACTAAAAATTTCCTGTTACGTAAGAAGCTTTGGATAATTTTGACTGTCCCAATTGGGAAGTCAAATGTAAAAAGTTTGTGAATTAACGCGTCATGCCAAACATTATCAAAGATCTTTTCAACATCTAAAAGTGTAGGGTTTTTCAACAGGGAAGCTACAAAAGTAGAGCAACAGGGACAGCAAACGACGCCATATTTCTTGCCGCTCTTTTGACATTTCTCTTCAGTAAGGTTTGCCATTTCCTGATGGAAAGATATACGAGCCAACAACGAATCGAAATTATTAAAATTTACTACAGAAATTCGGGGTCAGTGGCTTTAACGTTAAGAGCGCTACGTCCAATTTATGGTCGTTATAATCGTCCTAGCAGATCAACTATTGAGCGTATAGTGGAAAAATTTGAATCCACAGGCACAGTACAAAATGTTCCCGTGCCAGTGCGACAAAGAAGTGCCCGTAGTTTCCAGAATATTGCTGCCGCTGAGGCTTCAGTTGCAGAAAGCCCAAATGTTTCTCTCACACGTCGTTCTCAAGCGTTGGGCATCTCTGTGACGTCGTTGTTTCGAGTTTTGCAAAAAGATCTTGGCCTACATCCTTAAAAGATTAAATTGACGCAAGAACTGAAGCCGCTTGACCACCAGAAGCGTCGTATGTTCGTGAATTGGGCTGAACAACAACTTGAAAATGATTCGGATTTCTAGCTGAATGGCTTCGTCAATAAACAAAATATGCGGTATTGGTCCACACGTACTCCACGAGTCATCATTGCATCCCCAAAAAAATACAGTTTGGTGTGGTTTTTGGGCCGGCGGCGTCATTGGGCCGTACTGCTTCCGTGATGATCAAGACCGGCACGTTACTGTGAATGGGAATCGCTACCGTTCAATGATAACCGAATATTTTTGGCCCCAATTGGATGATATGGACTTGGAGGACATGTGGTTCCAACAGGACGGCGCCACAAGCCACACAGCGAATGTCACAATCAATTTATTGGAAACCAAGTTTGGAGAACGTGTTATCTCACGAAATTGTCCAGTCGCTTAGTCGCCTCGGTCGTGCGATTTGACGCCGTTAGACTATTTCCTGTGGGGCTACGTCAATTCTATGGTCTATGCGAACAAGCCAGCGACGATTGTTTTATTTAAAAAAAACTTTTGTAGCGCTCTTATTGAAAAACCCGATACTAAGGCAGTCGATTCTTTATTATTGAATTTTTCTCTCACATGATTTTTATTCTGAGAACTTGATGATTTGTGTTGTGAAAAGGCCTGAATCCAAATTGATACCTAATCAGGCAGAATATTGTGTGTAAAATAAGTGATTGTCAAGATTTTCTTTGATTATTTTTTCAAGCAGTTTGCTTATACAGCTCAATAAGCTTATAGGCCTATAGCTATTTGCATCATCTTTTGGTTTGTCGGGCTTTAAAATTGGTATAATTTACCGCGAGTTCTGAACCCTGACCGCATGTTACTGTAAGCTTGACTGTGAAGTAAGTAGTAGGCGCATGCTGTTTTTTTTTCAACAACCAGGCAAGCTATCAATTTGAAATAAAGCTCAAAATATGGAGTTTTTTTGCAGTTTCGGGCAAAATTTTGAATTTCTCATCAGAAATCAGAAAAATCAAATTGCAAATTGTTGACAATACTTTCTAAGTCTAAGGCGTTAATTTTTTTTCGCAAATGAACCTGTTGCATTGGTCTAGTTGAAAATTTGTATGCTAACTTTATACAGACTTGGATAAATTACTTGCTGACATCTTTGTCTTTTTAAAGAATAAAAAATACACAACAGGGTAAGAGTTGGTTTTTAAAATAACAATAACTTTTAATTGCCCTCGATATTAGAAAGAATCTTTTCGATAGCATTTAGCGTTGTATAACTTTCTATGGGCGTATCGGATTGATGATTGATTTGTAATGGTTGGAAGGTTTTTCGAAATTTAATATCTATTTTGACTGGACTTCTCTATTCTAATCGCCCTCTAGGCTATTAGAAAAGCTAAAACCCTGCATTACCCTGGTGGAATTCATAATTTTTGACAACGAGAATTGATCTGTATCTCCGAAACTATTCGTTTCAGAAAGAAAGTTGTTATATTTGTGTGTACTTTTTATTCCTATCCGGACAATATTTTCGAGGTTATGTTGTTTTAATTTTTATTTTTTTTATACTTTATCGGATTTTTCTCGTTCCCAAAGACGTTTACTTAAATTTGTCCATCTTATAACAAATTGTATAGCGGAAAACTCGGAAAATATTGATATATTTTTGAAGATGATGGGATTTCGGAGTCCAAAGTTAGACTGCTAATCTGCCGCTAATCCGCCACTACACTAATTGTGTTGATTTGGGTGATGATTTTTGGCTATGGCTCCAATATTGGTGGAATTCATCTCCACTCAATGGCTTTATTGGAAATTGATTTTTTGGATTCATGGCATCCGAAATTCATCCATTTGTATCAACCTCTTTTAAGAAAAAAAAATACAAAAAAAAATCAACAAAATCACTTGAAAATTCTGTATGCCTGTTCAATATAAAAACCCTCAAAAATTGGCCCCGGGATCTTCATACTTCATATGTAAGTAGGTATTTGGGATATTCGCAAAAAAAGTTTACCATCTTATAGGTCAGTAATTGGTTAAAAAAGGTCAATTAGTTGCTGAAAATGGTCAAAGTTTTTCAATATCATCAGTAGTTTTTAGCCCTCCATATGCGGGATATTCGAAAATATTTTGTGAATATCCCACTTGTGGGGTTCTAAGATCCCGAAACCTCAATTTTTTTTAAATGAACTTGATTTAAATTTATTAATTAGAAATAAATATTATAATTAAGTTGGCCTCAAACATTCACTAAGATTTCTGTCGCATGTTATTTGAAAATGCATTTGACTAACACGTGAGTTCATATAACATCGCTGCTCGATTGGAACTCAAATATATTTATTCTTCACAAAAAAGTCTATACCTACCTATAGCAGGACCCCTTTAACTCCTTTATTCCCTTACAAAAATTTACAAACTCAGTGTTCAATTCGAATTCAATAGTTCATATTGATAACATCAGCAATATACATTCCGAATACATATGTATCTTCAAAAAACTTCTTCATTAGAACTTCCATTCAAAATAATTAATTGCAAAGCAAATTTCTATTGAAGCTCTATTTCTCATTCTCAGCATACCAACCTACCTACCTACCTATAAGTATATTGAACCTCTTTGCGTCATCGAGCAATCGCGCTTATAGCTCAGCGGGTTGTATATGGAGGTACATATGTAGATGTAGCTATATATATTCATGAATTCATCATCATGCAAATCAGGCTATAAAAAGTATCTTCAATGGATTCTCATTAAACGAATATCCACTCTCAAACTTCTACCTTAAACTTAAATACAAATTCGTCTCACTCTGTTTTTGCTGCCCCACTTCACTTCACTTCACTTCACTTCAATTCGCCGTCTGCCTTCTTGCCCTCCTCAGCATAGCAGCCCATAGAATGTTAGGTTTTTGTATAGATACCTACAGATAGGTAGGTATAGCTGAAGTCTTTTCAAGCCGTCTCGCTGTATTATGGTGGCTATGGATTGGGCTGTGGCTGTGGGTTGTGTTGCATGGATTTGGCTCGTTAAATTAATTTGCAAACATCACAACCGCAAGAACTGAATTCATTTGTGCCACAAGTTCAAACCAGGCATATAAGACTCTATATAGGTATCTAAGCCCCATGTAGCTATATAATAGGTATACCTATATTTTCCAAGTTTGCAGTATACCTAGGTACCTATCTTCATCAGAGAAGAAGCCAAAGGACGACCAACGAACGGACAGACTTCATTCGAGAGAGATAATGTTCCTCCTTTTCGATTCAACCGCACTCTCCAGTCTCCAGTCTCCACACCACAAAGGCTCAAGTCGCTTTTTGAGTGGTGTGTGGTTTTGGTGATGGTGTGTACCTACCTTCCACCTTAAGATTTAGTAATCCGGGGGTTAACAAACTATCGCACACGATTATCTCGCAGTTTATAGCCAAGCCAACCATCTTGTTATTGGGCTTTACACTTCAGAGTTTCCGATACCAAATGGTGGTTCCTTGCTTTTTTCAACGCTCTTTTCTTCTCTCGTCATTGTTTGCTTTGCAATAAATTAATGTGCTGCAAAACAAAAAACCGCAGAAGCCCTTCAACATCTTCGCAATATAAAACCTAGAGTATTTCCTTCCTAAAACCACACTAAACCACCACACACCACTCAATATACCTTTACCTACTCCCAACAATTCCGTGTCAATAAAATAAAAACAAAACAAAAAAAAAAGCTGGAAATGGAAATGTTTAAGTATCGTCAGACTTCAGAGTTCAGAGGGAGGAAGCAAGTTTAAAGCCCCGCACATAAACTAAGTGAGAGAAGAGACTATATGTGAGACCTCTCAACCTCTACTAGGTAACTCCTGGTTTTAGTCTCTATAAAAACTCTCAAACTCTGCCAAGAAGAACGAACCTGCACCGCACTGATGTAGAGGTAGTAAAAGTTTTCACTACATTTTTCGTTGTCCATACGCCATTCGAGAGGGAAGACAACGACTTCCAGCACCCAGCTTCACCTTTTCCCACTTTATATGGAAGTGCACCCATGACAATGACGTTCCTGTTCACTGGATCCGGTGAATTGAATACCGAGTCGATATGCAAAACACTCCTAATAAAGTCATAGCATGGGTATACACGAAGCACCAGTGGGCATTAAAACCTCCAAGTCGAGGTCTTCCCTCTTATTTTAAGTTCCAAGGGGAGAAATAAAATAAATAAATAACAAAAAAAAGAACACGTCCATCAAAGGCGCAGTCAATAGTCCAAGCCGCTACCGGAATGGGCCTGAATGAGGGTAATAAAGTTGGTGGTGTATGCGAGAACCAAGAACGAGTATATGTTATGTACCAGTATTATGGACGAAGTGGCATGGCAATGGCACCCACCGTACTTAACTTAGCTTAGCTGGTGGCGGCCAACTGCTCTTTCCATTTCCATACGCGCAGCTGAAAAGCAAAAGGGAAACAAAATATCGATACAATGAATGGGAGAAGGAAAACAATAACAAAATAATATGCATGCAAAAAAACAAAAAAAAAACAAACAAAATGGAAACACTGTCATAAATAATAAAAAAGAGGAAGTAAAACGACAGCAGCAAAACAAACAAAAAAATAGGTACGTAAAATTATGTTTTCAGCTTTGCGTGCCTGGGCCGAAAACGAAAACTCAGAAAGATGTACATTTTCGTCGTCATTGTGGTTGTCGAGTCCAAGTTGGTCGTTATGGTTTCTCAGTAAATAGTGTTGCCAATCTCATTATTTTATTTACTACTATTTGCCTGGAAAAATGATTTAGTTTTTAAATAAGGCCCTGGAAAGATTAAAATAGATACTGAAAAGTTGCTAGCAAGGGTGACTATCGAAATTGGCTAAGCTCTCTACAGTTATGAACTCTTTTGTCTCGAAAGAGAAGACTAACAAAATGGGAAGCAGTTCGTTTATTTAGGATTCAATCCTATTGGACCTTCCGCTTACCAGTTTGTTACGCTAACCAGTCTCCAGTCTCCACACCACAAAGGCTTAAGTTAGTATATTTCATGCCTTAAGCGATTGAGCGTTTGAGGCAATACCGGGCAACAAATCAAAACACTCTTTTGCAACAGGGCCTGAACAGGGCGGGACCTTTCATTTTGCTTATGTTATTCACTATATCGCCCGCATTGTCCTCAAAATATAAAATACCCGTCCTTCTTCCTGAAAGGCTTTCTCTGCCTGATACCAACAGCCAGCATAACCTCTTCCTTTCTTCACTGTGGCATCAAACATGTCTCCAACTCCTGCAACAGAAAGACGATTCAAACGATCACGGATTCCATGAACAACAATGACATACAGATTTGTATCTCCTGTATTATCGGCACAGTTCATTACAGCCCCAACAGGGATAATTAGCGGTTCTACCACGTCCATTTTCTCACATTTTGCGGCCAGTACAGTTTACAACGGGAAATCATTTCCTTATGAAAGCTTTCCAGGGCCTTTGGCTAAACTTATAGCTAAACCAGGCGGGTACTTTTAAAAAAGACTCCTGAACGAGTCATGAAGCCATGGTTTCTGTTTCTTTAGTGAACCTATAGATTTGGTTTGCTTCTAATACCTAGTTGACAATTTTTTTACTTGCTGTATACAGCGCAAGCATTGGTTTCTGTCAACAAAACAAAATCGACTCACATTGCGTGCGGTTGCCGGACCTGTTTGTTTGTGCGGCTGTGAAGCCCAACTGAAATTCGGTATAAGGCACTTTTATGTGATTATACTGATTACCTAAAAAAAAAGATAGAATTTTAGTTTAAACTCATTTAGAACGATTAGTTGCCATACAACGATTTTAATTTTTTTTTTTTTTTGATAACTGCTCCAACTCCGTGATAGGGTTCTAAAAGAATGCAATCTTTAATGACTTTAATGAAAAGATTGCATTCATTGACTTCAATTTGAGTCTTCGACTTATGCAATCACCATTCATTTGACATCAAAAAGATTGTACCTAATCATTGTTCACCCCACTCATTTGACAGCAATCAATTGAATGCAATCTTTTGCAAGGATGCATTCACAAAAGATTGCATTTTTTTCAACCCTCCTTCGTAAGTGCATATATACCATTTCAGGTTTATATACAGCCATAACTTAAATCAGCAAATCCTTTGACTTTTCTCGTGTAGTTGGCAACACTGTATTATTTTCGATTACAGCAGAAAAGTCCAACTATACTAAAGAACTATCCATACTCTACCCACTAACAAATAATCAACAAAAAAAAAAAACTTACGAAGTAGCATAATTATGTTCCGGTGGAGTGATCACCATAATGCGAAACCTTTGGCAAGAATACAAAGAAGGTAAAAGCGTGTAGAACAACACTAAATTTATTCAGAACCTACTGACTGACCATTAGCTATGGTTTGTTTATTTTGTATTGTTATTTTTTGTTTCTCTGTTAAAGAAAAAGGGACAACAAATATAAGCTTATTGCACTATTATTGTAACTTGTACCTAGGTAACAACTAACCTAAATGAATATTTTTCATTTTTCATTCTATGTAAAAAATGTACTTTGTAGATACTTATATTTAGTTACTGTTTAAACAAAATCTTTACGGTTGTTGCTCATAAATAATACACCAGATGGCGTTCTAAGAAAAGAGTAAAAAAAACATAGGACAAGACATTCAACATTTCAAGAAGGTAGTCATGCGTGTTTAATAAGAGTGTGTTTAATGTTTACTTAGGGCTGTGTTGTGAGACCTATTTTGGCAGATAACCGTGATTTGTGGTAGGCTTTACAGTGGTAAAAGGTAATGCATTACGATGTTGGTTGGAAAGTGGATTCAATAGAAATTGAGAAATTAGCTTACCTTAAAGTGACCAGATGCAAAAAGCCAAAATGTGGGACAAAGTAAAGAAATTCACCCGAAAATAATACACATATATATTTATTTTTTTAAATGTGGGACAATTTCAATTTTATAAAAGTAGGTTGCAGAACATAAAAAAAACACTTATTTTCTACGAAAAAAGAGGAACAGAATCTTACCTAATAACTATTAAAAAACGAAATTATTCAATAAATTCTCACAAAAAGTGAAAACATAACATGGCTTAACTAAAAAAATTAGTTCAGTTAAAACAAAATTACTAGGTTTTACTTCAATGCGCACTCCAAAAATCCTTTTTTTTAATTCCATTTGACTTAAGTCTTGACTACATAAGCCAAAAAAGTGAAAAAATACAAAAGTGAAAATTTTCAAACTCATTTTGGAATAGTTTTTCTGACTGGAAAACTTATAAAAATGATGCAGAAAGATTAAATTTTGGTTTAAAAAAAATTTGTATATTCTTTTTCACAAAACAACTGCGCAAGTGGGAAAAAAATATTTTTACTTTTGTACAAAAGTACTTTTTGGCTTATGTAGTTAAGCCTTTATAATGCTCTAAGCTTAAATCTGCAAAAAATGTGTGTGAGTTCTCTTGTCTTTTGGGGTGGGACGCCCATAAAGTTTCAAAACAGCCTAATGAAATGTTATCAAAAATTCAGCAATAGAGTGTAAGATTATAACACATTCTTTTAATCTAGGAAAATTAATTTCAAAAAATTTTCCTCTTCATTTCATTGTGAAACTTTGGGTCGTGCACACACATATTTGCAGATTTAATTTATCGCAATTAATGATTCTTAAAATGCACATGAAAGTAAAAGATTTGCAGAAAAAAAAGCAAACAATATATTCTATTATATATTATGTGTGTATAAATTAATAAATTATCGAGCCATCTCCGATGAATGAATTTTTTTCAATAAGTTATTATTTTTTGACACTTCCTAGCTCGATCTCACAGCCAATATCGCTTTAATTGTTTCGACAGAGAGTTGTGACTTCATCTCCGTCCACAATTTGTTCACAATTGAAAATATTGTTTCCGTCGAAGCATTAGTCCCCGGGAAATAGAGGGTATAATCAACAAACTTTTTGGAATTTTGGTAAGGAATATTGCAGTTTTTTAAATGTGAGAAAATTTCCACCCATCTTATAGCAGCTGATATTTTTTCATTATTCCAGTTTTGTAATTTATTAGCAGTTGCATTCAGCCGTTATGTTTATGCATCTAATTTTTTGTAATGTTGGTAGCGTTCAAGGGGGTCATTCCGTAATTTTTAAAACGATAATCGTGCACGTTATCGTCATCAATTTGCTTCACGTAACACAATCACTAAATCACAGTTTGAGAAGGATTGACTTGTCAATCATTGTCATTAATGACAACTCAGTAATTTATTTTTGTGTTGTTTTATGTTTGGACCAATGAAAAAAAACAAAAATGTAAGTTATTTATCCAATATTTATTTGTGAAATATTAAAAAAAATACATTAAACAATATATGTAGGTCAGTGAAAAGAATGTGAAGCCAAAACTTGATGTGGCCTATAACCAAATCGGTTTTCCATCTATCCAAAGCTACATAGAATTAATTTGAAACTGTCTAAAGGCACGTAGTTTCGCGTACGCGAAATTAGTTCTCACACCTAAACAGTGAGGTATATATATATACAGTGAGGGTTCTTTAAATCCAAAAAAAAATGCATATAACCAACCTTGCACCTACCCCAAATCCAAATCTGTTGTTTATTATTCAGTTACTGATGCCAAATCACCATGGCAAGTGACACGATTAAACAACACGTCCAAATGATAAGACTTTAATATAAAAATCTTTTATGCTACGATACGTGCGTTGCGCCCATTTTACGGTTTACATGGTTGTCCTTCCAAGCCGATTATCCAAAGTTTGGTGCCCAAATTTGAGTTAACCAATTCAGTGGACAATCAGCCAACGCCTTCGCGTCAACGAAACCCAGGATCAACCGAAAACAACTACCCGCCCTTATTGAAAACCCTACATTTCATTGCTTCACATGATAAAATACATAAATTGCTTACAAAATCAAACAAAACGATAGCTTAATAGGTATCGTTCAAATGCTAACGATTTACCGATCACGTTTTGACGATTTTTGATTTACGGAAAGCAAATTTTCGATCGTCAAGACGATATCTTTCAGTCGATAGTGATTATTGTTTTTACGTGATGCAAGGCTGTCGTCAAACCGATATCGTGTGGCGATAATCGAATTACGGAATGACCCCCCAGTTAATTTATTATGATAAATTATAAAATAAACGATCGAAAAATTCAATTTCGATTTTGGGGGACAGCGTGGGACATCTTATAATTTTGTGGGACGTTTGTGGGACAATTTTCGATGTGGGACAGTTTGTGTGAATGTGGGACTGTCCCACGTAATGTGGGACGAATGGTCACTTTAGCTTACCTAATCATTATAAAGGGTGTTTTTTTAGACGTTTGATTTTCAAGAAGAAATAAAACGCATATAATTTAATGTTATAGGCCATTATGTTTTAGAAATTATTTGGTCGCCGCGGCTGGCTCGAATAAATTCCAGCTGAGAGGCCCAATTTTCGACCACTTTTTGCAGCAATTGGGGCGCCGCACAGTGGTTCGGTTTGTATGGGAGAGCGGAAAAAAGTCTGTTTTATCTGAACGGTTCAACAGATTTCAATGAAATTTGGCAAACATGTTTATATTAGTCTTATACATATTTGGTCAAAATTTGGTTGAAAAAAAATAATTACAAACAACGTTATTGACATTTTTCTAAAATTTGAGGGATTTGATGTTTGTATGGGAGAGCGGAAAAGTAATCTGTAACATCTGAACTGTTTAACGGATTAAGATCAAATTTGATTCGCATTTTTAAATTAGTCTTATACACATTTTGTCAAAATTTGGCTAAGAAAAAATCATTAGTAAAAAAGTTATTGACTTTTTTTCTAAAATTTGAGTGTTTTGATGTTTGTATGGGAGAGCGGAAAAAAGTCTGTAAAATCTGAACTATTAAACGAATTTTAATGAAATTTGACAAACATGTTAAAATTAGTCTTATACATGCTTGGTCAAAATTTGGTCAAGAAAAAATTGTTAGAAAAAAAGTTATTGACATTTTTATAAAATTTGAGGGTTTTGATGTTATATTTAAATAAAAGTTTTTTTTAGTAAAACCTGAACTTTTTATTTTGAATAAAATATTATTATTAACTATGTATATTTTAATGTATTGAATTCACTATATATGTTTGTTTTTATATTTCACTTCACGTTCACTTATTGGTTGATCAAAGAGTAAAAATTTGTCTTACACACCTTGCACAAATGCTCAATAACTCAATACTGACTTTTTTTCATTAATCCTTTATATATATAGATTTAAGTAAGAGATTTTAATCTAATAAGCCATTACTAATCCTTACAGGTAATACAAAATTACGCAATACACAACAAAAACAAAGCAATAAAACTTAAAAAAAACACCTTTTTTTATTTTTACCTGCCCTACTTTTAGCGAAAAATTAAAAAAAAATAAAAGATTATCCCTAATCCTTTTCTTTATTTTGTATTAAGCTCTATCATATAATTCAAAATATCATAAAACTATATTATTTTTCGTGTGTTGCTTTCAATAAAATTTAGTTGAAAGTTGAAAAATTTTCCAGGCAGAAATAAATGGTTTCGCAAAAATCGAAATTCTCAGCCCTGGGTCAATGTATTAATTTTGTTTTATTTTTAAAATAAAGTTTGACATTTTTTCTTAAAATAATAGGCTTAACCAGTTCATTCTGACAATTAATACCGAAGTAATCAAACTTTTTGGTAAACACCACCGTCAAGACGGAGTTTTTTGAAATCCGATTGAGTGAAACATTTTTGAGCATAACTTCCACATCTGCACGTATCTGCAGCTGATTTTTTCTGTGCTTTAACATGAATATATGGAGCATATGGTGGCATACTTACTTTCTTGGTATCTTTTGGAGCTGTTTTTTTTAATCAAAAAGTTTAAAAAAAATCATTTTTTCTTAGTACTAAAGCTTCAGGCTACTTATAGAAGGTATCTTTTATAAATAATCAATATTTTTTTTTATTTTTAGATAATCGAAAATAGACCAATTAAATTATTTAAGAAGCTAGAGAATTTATCTACAGGAACTTCGGAAAAAAACATCTCAAAATTTGTTGAAAATACGGTTCGCGATTTGAGTAAAATTATTTTTCAACTTTGAGGGCTTGTAAATCAGAACATAAAATATATATGTTAAAAAATACTTTTAAATCATACGCTCGGGTTATCTAAGAGTACTTAAACATAAAGTTTAAAACGATAGACATGACTTTTTCAAAAGACTTTTTTCCGCTCTCGCACCACTGTGCGCCGCCGTATGTCAGCAATAACGCGCCGAATATCCTCTTCCAAGGCGTCAATCGTCTCGGGCTTATCTGCGTAGACAAGCAACTTCACATAACCCCACAAAAAATAGTCCAGCGGTGTTAAATCGCACGATCTTGGAGGCCACGCCACCGGCCCACGACGCGAGATAATGCGCTCACCAAAAGTTTCCTTCAATATATTGATTGTTTCGTTGGCTGTCGTCGCCGTCTTGTTGGAAACAAAGTTCGTCCACATCAACATCCTCCAATTCAGGCACGAAAAAGTCATTAATCATGGCTCTATAGCGTTCCCCATTGACTGTAACATTATGGCCGGCTTCATTTTTTTGAAGAAATATGAACCAATGATTCCCTCTGCCCATAGAGCACCCTAAACAGTGACTTTTAGAGGATGTAACGATGTCTCAACAATGGCTTGTGGATTATGATCACTAAAAATACGACAATTTTGCTTATTAACGTAACCATTCAACCAAAAATGAGTTTCATTGCTAAACAAAATTTTCATGCGATGCGTCGCGAAAACCGAACTATTATTTTGGTAATAAATTTGCACTATTTGCAAACGTTGTTCAGGGGTAAGTCTATTCATTATAAAATGGCAAACCAAACTGAGCATAAATCAGGTGACAGCTGTCAAAAAGACCAACTCCAAAAAAAAGTATTGCCAGATTGAAAACCACACGTCTAAAAATACACCCTTTATCTTTAAACATGCCTTGAACTAATGGCAGACATCATTATGTCTAAATATTCATCATGAAAACTTAATTATTATTCTCCAATATAAGAGGGCTTAAGTCTTATTATCAAAAATGTTCTACTTGAGTAGGTAGCTACTCATGAAATACGAAAAGTCTTCATCTTCAGAAGCAAGAGAAAAGATAACTTTTCCTTTATAAGTTGCAACTTATTGCAACCGTTTCCTCTATACATATACATAGTATTTCGTTCGCGTTCAAGCTTCACAAATTTAAACGAAATAATCCGATTAAAATTTGTGAGAGAGACAGGATAATTGCAACTTTCCTCCATTTTAGTAATTTATTTATAAGTTCTCACCATCATTTTCGTTCGTGCTTGATCAAATAAAATTAAAAAAGAATTAACAGCATTATACAATACAAAAGAACAGTGATGTGCAACACAAGGCACAACATCATACCAACCCTAAAATAAAAGCCATCCATCGCCTTAAAAAACAGTAAGCAGATATAGTTTGTCAGAAAACCACTTTGAACAATTCTCAACTGCAAGTCGTGGATTCGGAGCTTATTTGGGACCGATTTCCGGTAATATTATAACAACATCTATGTTCTTTATCTGGATTATATTTATAAAAAAAAACATTTTGTGTGTTTCTTATAAACTCGAAAACTACTGAACCGATTCCGCTAAAATTTTCAGAGTTCGTTCCTATTAGTAGCGTGAAGGTTTAAAAGGGTTGGTTTGAGTTAAAGCAGTGGACAGACATCCGCTTTTTATATTTTATTTTTCTCAATATTAAACGTCTTTAGAAAGCAGCAAGACTTTTGTAATTAAACTCTGTTAAATTTATCTGTTATTTTGTCTGCCCTCTGCCCCATTTTCTTATATTTGAATTTTATACTTATTTAACATCCTTAGAAAGTTAAAGATTTGTAATAAAACGCTCTTGAGCCTTAAGCATGATATGTAGTTTTTTGATGTGTTAATACAGGCGGTAGAGTGAAATAAAAACGTGGACTTTCCTCTGTGCAACTTCACGAGGCCAGACTTTACGGTGTAGCACATTACGTTACGTAAGTCAGCATAGTAAGATATTGGGTACGTTCAGTGACAAAAATCTAAAAATCCCCTTTGAGCAAAAAACTACATATGAACTACTGAAGTGGCGCTGCATATCGTGGCAGGATTCACCTACTTCCATATACATTTTAGGTCTGTTCGTTGCATTCCCAAAAGTGCCAATTTAAGTTCGGTCTGCTTAAAATCATATCGGGCTTACCTGGAAGTCTCCAAAACACTACATATATCCATTTCAACTTGTATTATATTTTTACTAAATTCTATCTTTTCTTAACTTTTTTGTTGTCTGCATAACTATCTTTTCTTGTTTGATAGAATATCCAGTTCTGGATCTTAGTACCCCATATGTGGGATATTCGCAAAAAAAGTATGTCAATAACTTGTGCTAAATATTGGTCAGCCATAGGTTATTTTTTGCGAATTCTTCAAAGTTTTTAATGTCGTATAGATTTTGACCTTAAAAAATCATTAAAAAGCACCTATATGGCTGACGAATTTCTAGAACTATTTGACCTTGTTTGGCCAATTACGGACCTTTTAGATGTCATACTGGCGAATATCCCACATGTGAGTTGCTATGATCCCGGAGTCCAGTTCATAAGGTTTTTCAACACTAAGTTAACTGAAAACACTGACGCATACTTGTTTGATTTGGTGGTTTCATGTGGTAACCACCCGGCAATACGAAATTATAAAAGAATCTACGTATCCTTAAAATATTTACAGCTAAATTATGAAATGATTTGATTCGGTCAAGAGAAATTCCATATTTTATCAAGCCTACACCTAAACAATATATACAAACCTTTCTTTAAAAAGAAAAAAAGAAACGACTATAAAAAACCACCGGGATCTGTAACAACAAAATCGTGAAACCTTGTCATGCATTTTAAATTTTCTTTAATGTATTTTATGTACGAGTATTATGCTGATAGATATTGTATCTTTCATTTAAAAAGTTGGTATCACTTCACTATATAAACTCATTTATACCTCTTTTGAATCCCCTGTATACCTGCCTTACCACTAGAGAGCTGGAAATAGTAGTTTATATGGGTCAAAGTGAAAATTACCTAAGTTAAATAGTTGAACGATTGGAAGAGGAGCCATGGCAATTATATGTGCTATGACGACGACGACTACGACGCGTATAGGTACGTGCTGTAATGCAGCAGCAATCGACTATACGATAGGTGCAATAAGTTTGATCACGTTTCAGAGACGTTTCAGGGACTCGCAGGGTCAGTAGCGCTGGAATAGCAGCTTTAAAAATGTTTGAGGTTTTTTTTTTTTAAATTTATTTGTTGTTTAACTGTTGTCCCGTCCCGAGTATAGATGCAAGCCTGACCCCTTTATAAATAATGTCGAATCGCTTGTCGTGTCATGGGCCATGGCAATAATGTAAATTATACACTTGACCAGTCTTTTATTGCGCCCATATAATGACGAGAATGAGCGAGCATAGCGCTGGGTGTTTCTGTTTATAGTCTTGTCGTTGTTTGCTGCTTTTGATGGTATCTTAATTACGCTCATCTAATGGCCATAATAATAATATAATCAATGCGCTCTGCGCTGCGCTGGGTAGTAATAGCAATGTGCTATCGAGTGTCAGAAGAGAGGAAATTAATATATCGAACCAGAAATACGGGAAATGAATTCATTTACCGGAAATGTAAGTCTGGTTTTATTTAATGATATCATCACGGCTTTTTATTTGAATATGCATCTTATACCTACCTACAGTTTTACTGTGTTGTCTTGTGTTCATTAAAAATGCCACACACACAGGTAGGTTAGGTATACAGTTTTTGTTGATTTTGATGATGATTATGATGTGATCGGAGATATGCAGATGATGTGAAGCACTAGTAATGAATTATTGTTACCTTTTTCCTGACGATGTGATTGGGGGCCTGTCTTTCGTATGGGATGTTGGAAGGAAATGTCGACTCTGCGAGGCTTATGAAATAATGCAGGAAGAATTCAGTTTTTGTCGTCAATATGGGATTCAATATGGCAATCCGATATTTGATCTTTCTCGAATTTGCTTTATTGAAATGAGTTGTATCGTGTATTTAAAAAGGAAAATTCCATCATCTTTGAGGAAATTTTCCTAAGAATAAGCATAAGCAATCTCAATTTGTAATCTTATCTATAAGAAAGCTTAAAGAAAAAGCAATATTAGAATAAAGAATAAAATAGAAAAACTGCTGTTTTTTTTCAAATCACTTCTGTACAGTGCTACCTCTGAGAATTTTCATAAAGTGTCAAAAACGTGTCCGAGAGGAAAAAAGGTGTCCATTAGAAATTTCAATTAAAACACTAGATTAAATTCAAATTTTAATGAACAAACAATTATTTCAGAAATTGCGTGAAAAGATTTAAAAAAGTCTTAAATTTCATCACATTATTTCTTTAATATATGTAGTTTCAAGTTTCCTTTTTTGAACCAAAACTGTTCTATATTTTTAATTTTAAAACAATTTTCGAAATCAACACCATTGGCTTTTAACTTCCAAGGTTTGTACTCTTTCTCGAGATTATAAATTAATTTTTTTAAATTCAGAAACCAAATCGAAATAGTTTAATTCTTTTCCCAATTTTATAATTTCTGGGTCCAAGAAACGTCACACATCAGATAATTTCTTATCATTAATATTGATCCTAGCTGTGACTTTTTCACATACACACATACATATTTTTTGATAATATTTCAAAACATTGGTTTTTATTAAAAGTACTTCATGGTCTTTAATTTGGGATTTAGAGTATCAAAGATGGAACCAGAAATAGATATGTATGTATGTGTGGTGTAGGTATTTTTATTTTTTGATTGATTGACAAGGTTTTCCGTTCAATTTTTCGAATAAATTGTTTTTTTTTTTTAAATAGTTTTCAAAGGGTTGCTAGATTTCTAAAAAGTGTCCAAAATCGATATATTTTTAAAAAGAGGTGTTCTGGTGTCCGAGTGCTGAAAAGGTGTCAAAATGACACTTAAGTGTCCCCAAAGGTAACCCTGCTTCTGTATATATTTGATTAAATGGAAAAACAGTCCTTCCAATTTTTGGCAACAAAAATGCACTCTCAGAAATTGTTTAAACAGTGGACGTCCAGTTTAATGTTTGAGGCAGGGTTGCAAGAGCTTAAGACACTTCTTAGATTAAACTTGACTTTAATTCACAAGCTATAGCGGATGACTTCTGCATTAAACTAAAATTTTTTTTTTTTTAATTTATAAGACACTAACTTTTTTTTCAAAGAAAATCCTTTTAAAGTCTTCTAAATTAGACCATTTAGTCACCAAAAACTTCATTATCTCGGTTTCCTCATTCTTGTGAAATAAGCAAGTTTATGACGCTGTTGATAAAATCGATCGATTTTAAATTCCTTCTTTCATGGATCATTAATTCTATAAGCTTATCAAAATATTTTTTAAACTAAATTACTTAAAAAAATTAGAAGTTCCAGGGTTTGCCCTTTCGTTCATGCTATGGGATAGAAAGAGTCAGAAAATGCGAGCATGTGTGCTTAATGTTTATAAAAACTCAACATTTTAAAAAAGAAATTGAAAAAAAAATTTAGTTCAAACTAATTTTGTTCAAAATTGTGCGTTAGTAAGTGATATTTTTTGTTTTTAATATTTAATGCTCTTATTAATTGTCAGTCAAACACCAAACCACCAAATGCTAAAATCTCATCTTATTCTTTAGAAAATTGAAAATGAAAGAAATAAAATTGTCTTAATTTTATTCCAATCCGTTTTTTAAGTTGCTCTAAAAATCCTATAAAGTAGATTTAGTTATAGCATCCAGTTTTTTTCAAAATTTTGAGTTTGAAAATTAATTTTTCAAAAATTATTCACTGAAATAACTTTGGTTTAAAATAAAATAAAAAAAAGAGATGTCTGGCTTTGCAAAAAGGTATAGCATGGCATTGTAAGTGTAACCGTTATTTTTTATATTTTTTATGTGTAAACATCTATGCTGGCGGTAGAGTGAAAGAAAACGTGAACGTTCGTGTGCAACGTTACGTCGTGCAACGTTACGATCTGCATACTAGGATGGGTGCGTTCAGTGAAAAAATTCTTAAGATCCCCTTCAAGCAAATACAAGTCCGTTTTGGATCCGCGCACGTTGATGTTTACACATATTAACCGTGAGTCCCGGCACTCACACAATTTTTTTGTCTCTTTTAAGTATTTTTTTTAGAAAATTGCTTTTCACGGCTAAACGTGGGGAATAGACCCCTTTCCTGTACTATTTAAAAAAAAAAAAAATTGTGCATTCGTAAAAACAATAGAACTCCAGATCTTGGGTCTCGGAAAACGAATGGGTCGATTTTCTTTAAACTTGGTATACCTAGCGTTTTATGGACATTCCCCCAAAACGTTTTTTTTTGTAATTTTTTTAGGACACAAAAGTAACCGTACCTGTCATACAAATTTTGTTGGCCCTAAAGGAAAATCTTATTTTTCTACAAATTGGTTCCACAGATAAAAAAATCATTAAAGTTTAATAGGTTTAGGTTGCCCTCAGGAAAAAAAAAAAATGGTTCCGGAAAATTGTAATTAATGGCACCTCGTTTTTCTAAAGTCACTGTTTGGTGTGCTCTAAAAGCAGAGGGAATCATTGGTCCATATTTCTTCAAAAATGAAGCTAGCCATAATGTTACAGTCAATGGGGAACGCTATAGAGCCATGATTAATGACTTTTTCGTCCCTGAATTGGAGGGTGTTGATGTGGACGACCTTTGGTTCTAACAAGACGGCGCACAGTGGTTCGGTTTGTATGGGAGAGCGGAAAAAAGTCTGTTTTATCTGAACGGTTCAACGGATTTAAATGAAATTTGGCAAACATGTTTAGATTAGTCTTATACATGTTTGGTCAAAATTTGGTTGAAAAAAAATAATTAGAAACAAAGTTATTGACATTTTTCTAAAATTTGAGGGTTTTGATGTTTCTATGGGAGAGCGGAAAAAAAATCTGTAACATCTGAACTGCTTAACGGATTAAGATGAAATTTGATTCGCAATTTAAAATTAGTCTTATACACATTTGGTCAAAATTTGGTTGAAAAAAAATAATTAGAAACAAAGTTATTGACATTTTTCTAAAATTTGAGGGTTTTGATGTTTCTATGGGAGAACGGAAAAAAGTCTGTAAAATCTGAACTATTAAACGAATTTTAATTAAATTTGACACACATGTTAAGATTAGTCTTATACATGCTTGGTCAAAATTTGCTCAAGAAAAAATTATTAGAAAAAAAGTTTTTGACATTTTTATAAAATTTGAGGGATTTGATGTTATATTTAAATAATTTTTTTTTTAGTAAAATCTTAACTTTTTATTTTGAACAAAATATTATTATTAACTATGTATATTTTAATGTATTGAATTCACTTTATATGTTTGTTATTATATTTAACTTCACTTTCACTTATTGGTTGATCTAAGAGTAAAAATTTTTCTTACACACCTTGCACAAATGCTCAATAACTCAATACTGACTTTTTTTTTTAATCCTTTATATATATAGATTTAAGTTAGAGATTTTATTCTAATAAGCCATTACTAATCCTTACAGGTAATAAAAAATTACGCAATACACAACAAAAACAAAGCAATAAAACTTAAAAAAAAAACACCTTTTTAATTTTTACCTGCCCTACTTTTAGCGAAAAATAAAAAAAAAATAAAGGATTATCCCTAATCCTTTTCTTTATTTTGTATTAAGCTCTATCATATCATTCAAAATATCATAAAACTATATTATTTTCGTGTGTTGTTTTCATGATAATTGAGTTGAAAGTTGAAAAATTTTCCAGGCAGAAATAAATGGTTTCGCAAAAATCGAAATTCTCAGACCTGGGTCAATGTATTAATTTTGTTTTATTTTTAAAATAAAGTTTGACATTTTTTCTTAAAAAAATGGGCTTAATCAGTTCATTCTGACAATTAATACCGAAGAAATCAAACTTTTTGGTAAACACCACCGTCAAGACGGAGTTTTTTGAAATCCGATTTAGTGAAACATTTTTGAGCATAACTTCCACATCTGCACGTATCTGCAGCTGATTTTTTCTGTGCTTTAACATGAATGTATGGAGCATATGGTGGCATACTTACTTTCTTGGTATCTTTTGGAGCTGTTTTTTTAAATCAAAAAGTTTAAAAAAAAAGCATTTTTTCTTAGTACTTAAGCTTCAGGCTACTTATAGAAGGTATCTTTTATAAATAATCAATATTTTTTTTTTATTTTTAGATAATTGAAAATAAACCAATTAAATTATTTAAGAAGCTAGAGAATTTATCTACAGGAACTTCGGAAAAAAACATCTCAAAATTTGTTGAAAATACAGTTCGCGATTTGAGTAAAATTATTTTTCAACTTTGAGGGCTTGTAAATCAGAACATACAATATATATGTTAAAAAATACTTTTAAATCATACGCTCGGGTTATCTAAGAGTACTTAAACATAAAGTTTAAAACGATAGACATGACTTTTTCAAAAGACTTTTTTCCGCTCTCGCACCACTGTGCGGCGGCGCAACATGCCATACAGTCAACGAAATAATCAATTTATTGAAATAAACTTTTGGTGAGCGCATTACCTCGCGTCGTGGGCCTGTGGCGTGGCCTCCAAGATCGTGCGATTTAACACCGCTGGAGTATTTTTTGTGCGGGGTTAAGTGAGGTCGCTTGTCTATGCAGATAAGCCCGAAAAGATTGACGCCTTGGAAGAGGATATTCGGCGCGTTATTGCTGACATACGGCGCCCCAATTGCTGCAAAAAGTGATCGAAAATTGGACCTCTCGGCTGGAATTTATTTGAGCCAGCCGCGGCAGCCACTTGCCCGAAATCATTTTAAAAACATAATGGCAAACCCTTATCTTTATAATAAAGCTAAATTCTTGGCCATAACATTAAATTATATGCGTTTTATTGCTTCTTGAAAACCACACATCTAAAAAAAAAATACCCTTTAGTACTACCTTCAACTAAACTATGTTTTTGGCAGGTGAATAAAGTACAGGCTCCCATAAATAATTTATTTCAGGAGAATGAAGTCAAATTTAACACTAGTTGGTGCTTTTTTTTTTATTATAATATTTTTTTTTTAAATAATTTTCAATACAAAAATGATAAAATATTTATTTTCACCAAAGTTTGACCGTCTCTTAAAATTACAAAAATGTGAGCCGTGTCGTGGGACGCCTGGCAGATGTGAAACATGTAAATTTTTCTCGGCTTAAAAGCCTTTTCGAACGAATAACTTTTTGCCCCACCGACCATAGGTATACTTCCTATACTTCCCTTTTCCCACTTTAAAGTAGGTATACGTACAAAAAGAATAATAAAATTCAAAAACTATAAATTGTTCCCATGCTCCCCATTAAACTGGTTCTAAGTACTTTACTGGTGTTTTTGTTTTCTTGATATTTGGTGTTTATTCAAATGTGTTCCTGATGGTCATTTCAACTCTTTGACAAAAAAAAAACAATAACACTTATAGTACAAGAAAAAGGATGCTGAAAAATGCATTTTCCTTTAATATTCTTTTCTCTTTAGATTTTATTTATGTTTTCGCTTTTTAAATATCAAAGGTTAAAGGTGAATTCTCCCTTAACTCCCCACCTTCCCCTGCCTACACAGGGCGATATTTTATTGAAAGCAATTATATTCCCCAGCTCATCCTTCTCTTGTAGCAACAATGCTAGGATATTATTTCACATTGAAATGTAAAGGACATAATTTCAACAGGTAGAGTTAAGTAGGAGGGCCTTACCTATGCTACGTAGGTATAACCTCGACACCTGTTGAATTGTTTGTTTGTATAGGTATAGAATAGCACAACAATATACCTATATAGAATGAGAATGAGGACCTAAATAGCATTTTTACGGCTTCCATCGCCATTGAGAACACGTTTTGGAAATTTGTTTTAATTTTAATGCACTTAGCTATAGCTATATATGTATATATATATTTTTTTTTGTATTTCTTTTTACCATAGCTTTCGTATATTTTCAATTTGTATTCCACACGACCATTAAGCGCAGGCGGTGCCGGTGGTGGTGTCAGGTATATCAGGGTTTAATATTTTTCCATTAAATTCGGATAATCGCAGGACTAATCGATTTACGTGTTTTGGGAGCTTTAATTCCCCTTAATCAATTGAAATCCAATATTTGGCACCCCAGACTACTCCCTCTCTAATATTTAATTTTGCACGAATTTCCAGCAAACAAAAAAACGGACGTCATAATTCGGAGAAAGCCTTGTTAAAATTAAAAAAAAAAAAAAAAAAAATAATATGCCAAAGCCGAGAGAGGTCAATGATGCGTAGGTTCGATGATTCTGACATTGAAGGTCGCATTGACTTACTATAAAAGTTTTCCATAATTGGGTATGGGAGTTTTCCCAAAAAAAAAGCACTTAAATTCTTTTTATTCCTACATAGAGTGTATGTAATGTACCTACCGGCAAAAAAAAAATTGAAAGAGCAACTTTTTTGGGTAATAAATCATCGATACTTCAAGACCATATGTTTTATACTCGTAGTAACTAGGCTTCTAGACCTACTTGAAAAAGTTATAAAAATGATTTAATATGCGACACGTCTTTGCGCCATTCCACGTAGTGGTTGTCGTTGTTGTTGTTGCGGCTAGTTCTATTATCAACTTTGGTTTCCATTACTTACCTACACGTTCTTATTTCATTCAAGCTATTGAATTTAATTACATAAAGCTTTTGTTGTGCCATTAATGAAATTGCCTATCAAGCTACTTGATTTAATTATGGGTGAGGAATTTATTTTTTTTTTTTTATTTATTTGCCTCCTCACTTCTAATTCTGTATGTTTACATTTGGATTTTGGAAATTCCGGTTTGTACATATGTATGTAATTATTTTTGTTTATAAAAAAATTATTTTAAAGTATTTCACCCGCGGGACTTGAATTTTGCTATCTAAACATTTTCGTATAGGAACTTGCTGTTAAGAGGAATTTTTGTATTGAAAAAAATTAGGTTATTAGCCATCTAATGATTGGATTTACAGAACTAACAATTTTGTTTTGATTATGAAAAATGTTTAAATGTATTATTGTTTAAACTATTGAGAAGCATCAGAATGCAAAATTAGAACAAATTCGGTCTAACCATGGCAAAGATATACGCGAATAACCCAAAAATATGATCATTTTCTCAAAAAACGTATGGAAAACCTAATTCCGTTATGTGAATTTTTTGAGAACAACCTGAAATGCAGTTTTCTTATAATTGACTTGATTATTGCAGGTACGAAATTTAATAAAAATCGTAAGAGCCGTTTTTGAGAAAATTAAAAAAAAAAAAAAAATACTTATTTGTATGGCAACTATACCCGTTCTAGATGAGCTAAAACAAAAATTCGGGGGAGAGTACGATAACTTTGGCGCCAAAAATTGATAATGGTTTCTTGTAGAAGGGTCAAAAATAAGCATTTTTTACTATGGGTGGGGGGGGGGGGGGGTCTACCTCACCCCGTTTAGGAGGTAGGGGCAATTGTAGAAAAAATTACTTAAAATTAAAAAATAATTATTAAAGAACAACGGCAACACTTACAGTAATTAAATATACCGTTTTGAAAGCTAGGAATCTTTAATCCTGCATTTAAATTAAATTATTTTAGCCGATAGTTTTTTAAAAAATTCGCAGGAAAACTCAAAATTTTGATAAAAAAATGGAAAAAAAAGTTTAGACCAATTTTTCTCAAAATTTTGAAATTATGCACTAAATTAGCTAATAAAAGTTAATGAAAATATTAATTCTGAATCGAACACAAAAAACCGAAACGATTTATGTCTTCCAGTTTTTGAGAAAATTGAAAATTACTAAAACTACTTTCTTATGAGATTTTCGTTTTTTGGTATTTACGTTGATTAGGTTCATCTTTGTAAGTTAAGTACAGCAATTCATTTAGCGTTACCGAGAATGCACCACGAGGAGGTAGAATTGCATTGCATTCCGCGTCCCAGTCGGTCAGTTATTGAGTAAGTCAGGAGTTAGTTAAAAATAGTAAAGTCAATGTTCATTTATTAAAGAGGTATGTAAGTCTCGTCAATAAAGTCATCGTCCGTACTGGTGTTACTGTCGAGTTCATTGAGTTCGTCGTTGATGGTGAAAAGCCGAGGTTGTTTTGGCGGTAAAACACTCTCTTGTGAACAGTGGGAGGGTCGAAGTCCTTTAGTTGCAAACCCATACTTTCTTCACCATCGATAAAACCTGGGTGCACTTTGTTAACGTCTAGTGATTTGGGAGCCCAAGTCGTCTTTATATTTTTGTTCAAGGCAGTATTTTCTATAAAATAAAAGTGCAATGTATTGGTGAAGGTGGTGCGTTGTTTTCCGGCATAAAATAGTTTTTTTTAGAAGCTTGTTTTCTTCGCCGCCAATGTTAACATCAACGTGAGACGCTATTATTTCGGCTATTTCACGATAACAGTTAAAGTTATCTACTATAGTAGATTTACTAAGCTCACTTTAGGTGCATCAAGCTAGCAGGACACCTTTCCCAAAAATACATATAAACGGTCCGGAAGTGGATATTTGTTGAAAATGAATTAATCGCTAATTAGTTACGCAAAAAAAAAATTTATCGCACTTTCGGATTCCGAAAAATTGGGTGTCCTGCTAAGTTGTCGTCAAGTTAGCAGGACACCCAATTTCTCGAAATCCAACAGAGCGATTAATTTTTTTTTGCTAATCTAATCAGCAACTAAATAGCAGCTAATTACTACATACTCTTTATTCTGAAAATTGAAAAGTGTCCTGCTAACTTGATGCACCTGCTCACTTTTACTGTCGTGGTGGTGCTTTTTTGAACATTACAATTGCATTATACAGGTATGTAAGACACAAACATACATTATTAATATATTTATATATTTGCTGCAGTCGTACAGTATTACCTAATGTAAATTTTTACTTGCGATATAGGTACTATATGGGAAGTTATGGATTCGTACAAAAAATCGAACTCGAGATTTTGATCAAACTTTACATTACGATGATGGAGAAGTCAAAAAAAGTGGGTCTCGCAAAAACGTCCGTCTGTCTGTCTGTCTGTCTGTCGGTTCGACTACAGCCTAAACGGATGGGTCGATTTTCTTTAAACTTGGTACCTAGCGTTTTTTGGACATTCCCCCCACCCGTTTTTTTCTCTTTTTTTTTAGGACCAAAATTAACAGTAGCAGTCATACAAAATTTCTTGGCCAAAAAGGAAAAACTTATTTTTCTCAAATCCAGCGCTACCGAATTTGTTTTTAAGAACTCAATAAATTTAAATAGTTATAAGTTGCCGTTTAATAAAAAAAATGGTTCCGAAAAATGGTTATTAATGGTACCTCCCAAAGAACCATTTTTTTGATTTTCGCTTTTCTCGAAAACGGTTAAACTGATTCTGATCAATTTTTTTATGAAGAAGTATTGACACATTCTAAATAGTATTGTGTACCAAAATTTTCAAAAAAATAGTTTTTAGATTTTTAAAAAAAGTTTTAATATTTTTTTTTGAAAACTCAATATTTCAAAAACGACCTGGTCGATTTTTATTAAACTTGGTAAATAGCAGTTTTTTAACTTTATCTAGAAGATTTTTGACAAAAATTATTCTAATACCCAAAAATAACGGTGCCTCCCATACAAATGTTAAAAAACCGTTAAGAAAAATATTTAGTTTCTCAAAAACGACTCCTACGATTTTCATAAAAGTTTTTTTGTGTGTTAAAATTAGTACGATCTATCATTTAAAATTTTTAAAGTTTATATTTTAGGTTTATTAACAGTACCTCTCATAGAACGGTTTCTTTGATTTTCGACTATCTCAACATTTGATCAACCGAATAAAATTAGATTTTTTATACAGAAGCTTGTAACAAATATAAATAAAAGTGCGTATCAAAATTTTCTAAAAAATGATTTTTGGATTTTAAAAAAAAAAATCAAAATTATTTTTTGAAAATTCGATATTTTGAAAAATGGTAGCAGATTTTTTTGTGAAGTTCAATTTTTAACGCAACATTAATAAATGCTTTAAATTGGCGTACCAATTATTTTTCTCAAAAATGTTAACAAAATTTTGTGTATAAAAAATTAATTATTTTTAAAACCGCTCCTACGATTTTCAAAATTTTTTTCTCATAAATAAAGATTTATATAAGAATTCAGATGGTGTACATCGCGTTGGGTTAAAACGGATTCAAAGTATTTTAATCAATTTCTTTCTAATTTTGTTGATTTAAGCAATTTACCAGTTTAAATAGTATAATTTCCTTATATGCATATTGCATATGTGCAACACTAGGCTATATTGTTAATTTTTGTATACTCACATAATACCACCTGAAACTAAACTAAGATTTGGCAAATGGATAAAATATATGCTCCTATAGGTAATTTATTTCATACTATAGAACCACAATGTGGTCGCGCATAAGAGCAAGTTCGTGCGACCCAGTCGTGCATATTTTTTATAATGCAATACATTTTCATGTCTGAAAATTTTAAATGTGCAACTTTGGGCCACGTATATGTATATTTAGAAATCAGCTGTTGACTTGGATATATAAATATATAAGACAAATTAAAAGTTTAAATCCAGATTCTTTAAATGCAAAAGAAACTTTGCATACACCCAACCTTGCACATACCCCAAATCCTATAGTGTGCCAAGCAGGGGGGTTGCAGGGGGCAGCATGCCCCCCTTAGATATCTCACTATTTATACGCCGTAGTGCTGGGTGCTAGCATTGTATATATGTAAGCAACAAAAAAAAACTAAAATCTCATACAAAAGTAGTTTTAGTAATTATCAATTTTCTCAAAAACTAGAAGACATAAATCAATTCGGTTTTTTGTGGACGATTCAAAATTGATATTTGCATTGACCACAAAAAGCCAATTCAGCGCATCGTTTCACAATTTTGAGAAAATTTAGTCTAAACTTTTTTTTCTATTTTTTTTTATCAAAATTTTGAGTTTGCATGTGAATTTTTTAAAAACTATTAGCTAAAATAATTTAATTTAAATGCAGGATTAAAGATTCCTAGCTTTCAAAAACGGTATATTAATTTACTGTAACTGTTGCCGTTGTTTTTTAATAATTATTTTTTCATTTTAAGTAATTTTTTTCTAAAATTGCCCCTACCTCCTAAACGGGGCGAGATGGACCCCCCCCCTCCCATAGTAAAAAGTGCTTGTTTTCGACCCGTCTAAAAAAATCGTTATCAATTTTTGGCGCCAAAGTTATCGTACTCGTGCCAAAATTCGAATTCAATCTCTAGGAAACCACATAAAAATGTTCTGTACAAAATGTGAAGCAAATCGGTCCACCCGTTTAGGCGTTGAAGCATTCATTGCAAAAACTATATAATTCCATTTCTTGACGAAATATTCTTTCTAGTGTCCCCTTTCACACGAGAAAACTGAATTTCCAGCAACTTTCAGTTTAAAGGAGAGAAGGGCTCGAAGTAAGTGAGGTGAACACAATCTCCCCAGTCAACAATCGACTTTCGACATCCCTTTTCACACTTAATGTAGAACTGGAAAAGGCGGAAGGACACGCAAGTAGTCGTACGAAACCGAGCGAATACAAAGAATCATAGGTTGTGCCCATAATTGCGATTTGGTACTGTTCGTCTAGTTTTCGTTAACGTTAACTCATCGACCGCTCATTCTTAAGTGGATGGATACAAAAATCAAAATGGTGAAAACCAACTAAATAGAATTTGGCGCTTGGTGCTTAGTTTTCGACTTTTTTTTCTGATTGATGAATGAGTGAAGTAAAATCTAAAGTTTTTGATTAATTTACAATACATATTTCACATCGAATTTTAGTGGTTTCGCAAAGTAAATAATTACAAGCCTATCACTCTGTGCTGTGAAAATTGACATTGAACAAACAATTATTTAATTTGTTTTTTTAATTTCAACCACTTAAGTGCAATATGGGTGACTTGTGAAATTGACGTTTCGGAAAGCTTCTTTTCGGACGGTTTTGACATAAGCTTCCGACAGCTTCCGCCTATTCTAGTTCTACCTTTAACGTAGTGTGTTATTTCAATCAAGAGAATTTATAACGAAACTATAGACAATCTCTTACTATATGTTGTTTCCTTGTGTGAAAGGTACAAGAGATTTCAGAAAGAAAACGTCAACAAATCTCCATAGCAACTTGTTTCGTCCTGTGAAAAGGGACTGACTATGTGGACTTTCAATAAAAAAAAAAACGCAGTTTTGTACTGGAGTTGTATTGTTCTTGCACCGCACATACGAAATTTTAAATAGGAAAACATTGATAGCAGTACCGAAGTCTTTGAGAGTTTGTGCCTCTAACTGTGCTTTTGCTTACAAGATATTGAATTGTACCGAAACGGGAGAGTTGGTGTCTTAATTTGTCAGTGTGTGATGGTGAGAACCAATTTTTCACTTTCACTTTTACATTTTTACCAAAAACTGTAATGACAAAAGTGATTGTCACAAAAATGCGGCACAGGTTTTGGCAAAAAATTCACATATCGGAAAGAGACATATGTTTTTTTTTGAGAAAATGGTATTATTTTTATTACTTTTACTATATTAAAATTTGGCTATGTGCTACTTCTAAATTGATTTAACAACATTGAATTTAAAAATTAAATACAAAATTTTTAAACAAAAAAAATCAAACAAAACATAAATTTTTTTAGTAATTTTCTTTTGACTTTTTTAATACTTTCTCGTTAAAGATTATCATAACATCATGTGTATCTTCAATGTATGGCTACATACAGTTGTTGTTAACCACAAGAGGAGGTTCGAGCGATCCAGTCGTGCATATATTTTTTTAAAAATTAAACTAGGCTCTGGGATCAAAGAACCCCATATGTGCTCATATGTGGGATATTGGAAAAAAAACAGTTTTCCATCTGGTCAGTATAATTGGTCAAAAAAGGTAAACAAGTTTCTAAAATTGGTCAGCCATTGGTTTTTTTTTAAATATTTTTTTAAGTTTTTTCAAGATAGTAAGAGATTTGTATCAGCTTATTTGTGGGATGTTCACAAAGAAAGTATACCATCTGAATGGTCTTAGTTCTTCGGTTAGATCAGATGTTGTTCATAGTTACAATACGACCTTGAAAAAGCTTAAAAAATTCGTACAAAAAATCCATGGCCTATACCAATTATTGAAACTAGTTGACCTTTTATGAGGTCACTAAGACCTTTCAGATAGTATATTTTTTTTTTGCGAATATCTCACATATGGGGTGCTAAGATATTGGAGCCAGTACTTTGACTATTCGGGAAAAGAAAACAGATCAACCGATCGATTTAAAAATTTAAAAGAATTTTGAAAATGTATTGAACTATAAAAAAAAACTGGTTTCAACTTTCGCATTCACCAACAAGAACAAAACTCCATGCCAACGATAGCGTTCCTAGAACGGGGCGCAACAAATAAATTTCTAAACGACCAACGAAGCCCAAGAACAATTTTATGTGTTTTAAATTCCCGGGCCGCCCTCACGGTTGCCATTGTCTTGAGCTATGTATTTTAATAGACCAATTTCAATTTTTTTCGGTGTAAAAAAAGCTCAATACCAAAAAAAATTACACTGTTTTATGAATTTGGAGTTTAAAGAATTCGGGTTTAAGGTGTCAAAATATTTTTGAATAATATCGATTAATAGAAAACTTAAGACTCCAAACCTCCAGAATACAAATCCTCGAGTTAACCACTCCACAGACAGAAAGCCCCAACCTTGAACCTCGATACATATCAAAGTCCTTTTGATTTTGTTGAGACCAAATTTTTGGTTTGGTCATACCAAAAAATTGGTACCTACTCGAATCAGCCCGCATACAAGTAAAATCAACTCAAACATAGTATCTACTAGAACCAAGTTTACCTAACATCGCATGTTCGAGTGTTTATAGAGCCCGCAAAGCAACAGCTTAAAAATAACTACTTTTTTATATGGCACACTATTTTAAAAATAGATGACTTAGGCCCAGATTTTTAGTGTGAGGTTAAAGTTTAACCCGAGATAACTCATTAAATTTGGTGAGTTAACTCAGATTTAACTGTAAACAAATGCTTCAGATGTCTTATCCACCGAGTTTGTTTAGGCGTTCCACCGAAAAAACTACTTCCTCAATTCACTGTGGGTTAATTTACTTCTAGAGTTAGCTAAATCTGGTTTAACTCACGACTGGAAAACTGGGTCTTAGACTGACAACACACCTGATATCTCGAAACGTGTTTTTCTGTATTATGAAACAAGAATCCATTGATTCTTATGAACCAAAACACACCAACCAGGCGAAACAAAAAAAAAATGTTTTTGTTTTTTGACTGGCGTCGGCGTAGTTGTCAATTATTACACTCGTCCTTATGGTGCAACTCACACTGCACACGACAAAACAAAAAAAAAAAACACGAAAATAGGTTTCTAGCTTTAGAAAATGGTGTGTAGCCGTATTTTGTACTTGAATTTAGTTTCTTAGATTTCTTCTAAACGCAAGGGAATTGATCCCCCTTCATTATGATCCAGATCCAACCAACACATCGTAACCTTTTGTCGCACCTTTTGCGAATCACCCATTCTAACATAAATAATAAGATCAAGAAAATCGCTTCAATACTTCTATTCTAACCCCAACTGCGGTTATATTCTCATTGAAATATAGCATCATGCATTGGTTGGGCAAAAAAAGCAAAACAAAAAAATTATTGCTCTCTAAGCTTGACTCTTTGGTGGTTCGGTTTCGGTATCCACAAATCTTGTGTGTTGCTTGCATAACACATCTCCAACTTGGTATACGAGTCTCATATCTTTGCCAAGAAATCGCATTTGTTTCACCTGCCACACGAACCCGTTGTTGTTGGAGTTTTTTTGTTTTTTTTTTTTTCGTTTTGCTTGGCTTTGGTGTGTGGAAGCTCTGCTTACTTCACTCACATACTGGGCCATCCATAAGTTATAAGACAATGGGGGCCTGGGAACCAGGTGAACACTCTGCCACTGAACACATCGTAGCTACAAAGTAAGTAACGTATCTACCTATGAGTATCTATAGGTATATTTTGTTTAATTTATGTGTTGGAAGAATAACGAACAGTTAGATACTATTTCTCCTCTAAACCCCTGCTGACTGCTTTTTGGCTTCGTCATCATTCTTATGGCTTGGCCTCTAGGGTGACATATGAAAATTCATTGAAGATCAACGACGACGACGAAGTAGATAGATAGAAATTCAAAGATACTTTGCATCCTTACAACAAAAATAACACACACAACAATAGGTGCCATAACAATACGGTTTTTGGTTTTTGGATTGTTTTTTTTTTTTTTTTTTTTTTTTTTTTTTTTTTTTTTTTGTGGAGGCGAGCACAAGTCATGCGTGACATTTAAAAAGTTACAAAGATAGAATATTGAAATTGGTATACCTACCTGCATACGTCAGAAAGTCAGAAATAAAATAAATGACAAACCAAAAATAAAAAGATACAAAACTGCGGTGCAACATCAGGTGTAACTTTTGAAGGTAATTCACCTGCCAACCGAATACCGAATGTGACATCTATGAGAGCACATGCGCAACCAAGCAAGACGACGCTTTTGGTTTCGGCTTCGACGATGTACGGACGGCTACGGATACGACTCGTTCAGACTTCAGAAACGTGTTAGCTCACAGAAGAGAGGTGTTTGTTATTTTTGTAGATATGTACTGTTTGATTGTGTGTTTGGAGTTTTTTTTTTTTTTTTTGTTAAAACCATCAGTTTGCGAGGGCTTAATTTGGCTACGCTCTGCTGAGTTGTCATGTTCGCTTGGTCAATTATATTTACGTGATGTTTGTTAGTGTTACTTTTTTCATTATTTTTTTTTTATTGAGTACAAACAAACAGCAGCTGGTAGCAGCAGTTGGATGAATAAAAAAAATTTTAAAAAAATGTAAGCAGTGTTATGAGCTTGAAAAAAAAAAAAAAAAATAATAATAATAATAATCGTCTACCTTGACGGATTAAAGAATGCAAATAACGCAAAAGCGTAAATACTTTTGTCAAAAAAGCAACGGCTCGGTAGCGGTGCTGTGGCGCAAATCTACCTATAGAGACAGCGGAAAGGTATTTTTGAGAATAATGATAATAATTACATACATATCAAAATTTTTTTTTACAGCAGGTATAACAGTAGGTGTAAGAAAATACGGGTCTCTCACTCTCGGCCTCAGGATGAGATGGGAAAATTTTTGTGAGAAAACAAATATCTACTAAAAAACTTTAAGACATTCAATTGAAATTTTTAGAAATTTGAAAGTTTCTGTCTGATTGAGGAAATCTTGTAATTTGGTTTGATCAACGAAACGGAATTCCTTTGACCCTTATGTGTGTAGATCTCTGATTAGGTACTGTCTAGAGATTTGGTTAAGATAAAGAAATAGTAACCCTAGAACTAGGTGCATGAACGATAGGTGTTCTTATCTAGGTAGGTATATTTCACGAATTCTTACCTAGCGTAACGCATTCATTAGAAAAAAACGCCATCATTTTCCATTGACGTACCCTACCTTTGTTCATCGATCCTACTAAAAATTATACAATATGTCCCGGCTTCGGAATCTTAGCCCCCTCAACATGTGGGATATTTTCGAAAAATAAGTATGCCATCTTAAATTTTAGTTATTGGTTAAAAAAGATCAACTCATATAGTTTTAGGAAAAAGGAGGACATGTAGGTTGGTTAAAGGCAAGAAACAAAAACCCACATATACATGAAAATCTAAACTTTTTAATGCGGTACAGAATATATGTATGTTGGAATGATGTAACGAGTTGTGGGTGGAAAAGGTAGACAATCCTGGAACTGATAACACACAACTTTAACTTTAACCGCAGCTGGCTCGAATAAATTCCACCCGAGAGGTCCTATTTTCGACCACTTTTTTGCAGCAATTGGGGCCGTATATCAGCAATAACGCGCCGAATAGTCTCTTCCAAGGCGTCAATCGTCTCGGGCTTATCTGCGTAGACAAGCGACTTCACATAACCCCACAAAAAATAGTCCAGCGGTGTTAAATCGCACGATCTTGGAGGCCACGCCACAGGCCCACGACGCGAGTAAATGCGCTCACCAAAAGTTTCCTTCAATAAATTGATTGTTTAGTTGGCTGTATGGCATGTAGCGCCTTCCACATCAACATCCTCCAATTCAGGCACGAAAAAGTCATTAATCATGGCTCTATAGCTTTCCCCATTGACTGTAACATTATGGCCAGCTTCATTTTTGAAGAAATATGGATCAATGAATCCCTCTGCCCATAGAGCACACCAAACAGTGACTTTTTGAGGATTGAATAGCTTGTAGATTATGATCACTCCAAATACGACAATTTTTCTTCTTAACGTACCCATTCAGCCAAAAATGAGCTTCATCGAAAATTGGACGCAGCGCGCGATGCGTCGCGCGAACCGAACCATTATTTTGGTAATAAATTTGTACGATTTGCAAACGTTGTTCAGGAGTAAGTCTATGCATTATGAAATGGCAAACCAAGTTGAGCATAAATCAAGTGACAGCTGTCAGAAAGACCAACCTCGAAAAAAAAATATTGCAAGATTGAAAACTACACGTCTAAAAAAACACCCTTTATTTTATCGCCAGAATTTTCAAAGACTTTGCCATACACAAATTCGTCGGCTCGAATGGCGTATCACGCATTCCTCTGAAGAGGTGTTTCTAAGATTTTCTATCTAACACATTCTTCATGACACTTTTCGAGGAGATAGATGGAAATCAGCAATTTTTGTCCAACCAGTCCAATAAATAGGTGAATCTTCTTTACTCTTTTGATTGGCAAATCGCACTAGTTTCCCTTCTTTCCAAGTTCATGAAAACGCTGACGTTAGTTTAAGAAAATTCCTGAAGAAAATTCTTAATGACAGTACAACTTTTGTATCAATAGATCCACGGCAGATTCAATGGCATTTCTCTCTCACCAAAAAAAAAAATCTTTAATTCGTTTTGGAGAAAGTAAGATTATCGCGCTCGATATTTTTCTAAATCGTTCAATAGATTTTGATATACAGGTCATTTTTCACAATTGCGTACATTTGGAATTGAAGGACTTTTTGTGAGTTGAAGTTTATTTTGGATGGGTTTAAGGTTGACGGTCGTAAAATATATGCTGGTGTCCCCCAAGGTTCTGTCTTTTCTCCGATTATTTTTCTCATTTTTATAAAATAGCCTCTGGTCTCAAACAACTTGCTCAACTTAACTATTGCCGAATTAAAGCATCAGTTATCGAGTAAAACGTGACAGAATTATGTGAGTTTGGCATTACCGCTCACGTTATGGAGTCATCATCCCCATAGGCTTTACTTGTTCATTCGATCACTGATAGAACTCACTCGATCAGTCACTGATGCGGTAATTTGGCCCCTGGTTTGCTTACGACCACGGGAGAATTCTCACCTTTTCTCTCATATTCATTTTATTGGAACTTTCCAGATTACACTTCTTCTTTGAATATACATAGAACTCCAACGAGAGTACATGATGAGCTCATTAAATTCCAATCTTAACAGCATATCCGCATCATAAATGTCATTTAAATATTCGTGTGGAATTTAATACTTTTTTTTAAAGCGGAATATTCGCCCTTTACCATTGCCCAATACCCATGAATGACAGGGGGTTTTGACTACCCTTAAAACGATTTCACACTTTCACGCTAGGTTAGAAAAATCGGAAAGGATTTTAAAGATGGGAAGAAAAATGGAGCTGTAAAGGATTCCACATTCGTGTAGTGTGGCAAAAACAATATTCTCCATAATCTAAAGTATTTTCATCGGAGAAACCGATGATATTTTGCATTACCAACCACCTTTAATGGCATAACCACAAAATATAAGATACTCATACAATTGCCACAATTGAAACGATATAGGAACTTTTTCCCCCTATGATCTGTGGCTACAATTTATGAGGCCCAAAGCTAGAATATTATTCTCATATCTGGTCTAGTGCATCTTAAATTAATATTCTTGCCCCTTGAAGATAGAATCTATAGAATATGGGTGATAAACGAATTTCGGAGCTATTTGTTTCGTTGGAAGATCGTCGTGTGTTGCCATTCACTGTTTTATAAAAGAAACTACGCTGCAGTAAAAAAGCCAACTGCAGTCTTCCCTTTAAAAAATTTCACCGTAATACTTGCACTCATCAATTAACCCTTCATCCTAATTTCGGACGTATCGTTAAGTACAGAGATTCATTCTTTAGTCGTACGCCACGAATGTGGAATTCCTTAGCCAACTAAATTTTCCCTTCTCTTTTCAACATCCACACATTAAAGACAAAAAATGTTCCTCGTTATCTCCTACTCAAAAGCTCTTTTAGTCTTCCATTGCACACCTCTTTCTCGGTTTGCTCTATTTGTAACTCATTGACATTGCCATTTTTAGTTTTGTTTTTTTTTTTTTTTATCTAAAGCTAATCGGACTTTAGTTAACAATCAAAGCCATTCAAGGTTAAGTCTGGTGTTTACTATACTTCCTTTTGTTTTTTTTTTAATTAATTAATTTTAAAAGAACAACCCATCATCCTTTAACTTTATCAAAAACCCAAGAGTGGTTTGCCTTTGATCATAACCACTGCGGCGTGAATTTATGTTTCATTAAATTACCCTTAGCAAAATAAACCCTCTTAACAAATAAACGACAACCTGCTGAAACCCACACCCTTGTTATAATCGTGATGTACTTTCCTTTAACCTTGGTATACCTTTCCATATAACCTCCAGATAGGGACTGAGAAAGAGAGTGGGGTTTTTAACAAAGCGAGGAAGTGAAATCAGCAGTGCCCGAGCTGAAGCACCACTTTATTTTTAACCCGCTGCGCTGGATGCTGGATGCATCCTGGGATCTAGGATTCATAGTGGAATAAGGCTTTACTTAGGGTGGGACGTCTGGAGAAGATAATGTTGACGATTACTCACGCCACGCCACACTCGCACTGAAAACCTAGACATGATGGTGTTTGCAGCTATAATCGTTGATTTTAAAAGGTAGGAAAAGGAGCAAGATTATGATTTTAATTGTTGGTAACCAAAGGCCAATGAGAGTAAGAGGATGACGACAACGATACGGTAGCACCACTGTTCATACACTGTTCACACACAACGGAACTGATACCTTGGCTAATTTACTTTGACTTGCTGTATATGCACTCATAAAAATGGAGGGTTTAAAGGCGTTTTGCGTTTTTACACAACATCATGGTTGTCGAGTGGAGAAGCCTTCTTTTGAAAACCTGCAACGAGAACTTCCATCCATCACACTCGCACAAACCAGGCTAATAAGTCCAAGGGCATGGTACAGTTTTATTTACCTTCGTCTTCTTCTTCTTTTTATTTACTTGATGCCAAGTGCAACGTGTTTACACAGCTTTTTGAAGCACTGACTTCCCAGCATCAAGATTCAAGAGTGATCTCATTCTTTTTAGGCCCACGGGTGTTGGTTGTTATGGAGCTGGACTGCGCTGGTGCATGAGACTATACGACTACTCTGGGCTCGCACCATGCCGCTAGGTAATAAATCTTCATGTAGGTACTTTATAGACACCAAAGATCAACATCAGAGGGAGCAGTAGGTACCACGAGTATTGGATAAAAAAAAAGGGGCAACCATTGGAAAATGCGTATTTTAACGATGATGTGCGGTAGACGCAGTTACAAGGTGTTTTGACAGACACCAAAAGATACATGAGGTTTCTATCTTCTGTATCTCTGACAGCGGTTGTCATCGCAACCGCCATCTCGTGTCGATAAAATGTGTTATACATTTTTTTTTCAATTCTGTCCAGAGCAAGTTTGTTTTTTTTTTATTTTTCTTTTTGTTGATTTTATATTTATTAATATTCCTATTCAATGAAGGCCTCCTATGGAGAGTATGATTAAGTCAGTAAAATCTATAGCAGGTAAAGACGGTTTTAGGTGGGCGTTGAGGAGGATGCTGATGTATATGGAACGTGTTAAAATTTATTTACCTTTTTTTCTCAATGTTTGTGCAAAACAAGCTGAGATATTTATAAAATGGCTTATCCCTGGTCTTCATATATAAAGCTTCATACCAAAGCAAAAAGTTGATTCGATTGCTAAATACTAAGTATTATAAATACTATATATGTTCATCTAAGTTATAACTCATACAATTTGTTGGTTCATTTGGTTTTGGGCGTGGGTGAAACCTGAGAGACAATGAAATGCTTTATACAGACGATTTTCAACTTAAGAGTGTGTTAAATGTTAATCAGCTTTAGAATAATAACTAACTTCTTGTTAAAATTTTTTTTAATTAGGTTAGCATACATAAAAAAGACCTTGAATTTGAATTCAAATCAAAACAGAGATTTTTATTAGACTTGGTAGGTATGTATATATTGCGATTGTAAAGGCTGTTTTTTTTAGACGTGTGGTTTTCAATCTTGCAATACTTTTTTCGGAGTTGGTCTTTTTGACAGCTGTCACTTGATTTATGCTCAATTTGGTTTGCCATTTCATAATGAATAGACTTACTCCTGAACAACGTTTGCAAATCGTGCAAATGTATTACCAAAATAATGGTTGCGTCCAATATTCGATGAAGCTCATTTTTGGTTGAATCGGTACGTTAATAAGCAAAATTGTCGTATTTGGAGTGATCATAATCTCCAAGCCATTCAATCCTCAAAAAGTCACTGTTTGGTGTGCTCTATGGGCAGAGGGATTCATTGGTCCATATTTCTTCAAAAATGAAGCTGGCCATACTGTTACAGTCAATGGGGAACGCTATAGATCCATGATTAATGACTTTTTCGTGCCTGATTTGAAGGATGTTGATGTGGTCGACCTGTGGTGCCGATAAGATAGCGCTACGTGCCATACAGCCAACGAAACAATTAATTTATTGAAGGAAACTTTTGATGAGCGCATTATCTTGCGTCGTAGGCCTGTGGCGTGGCCTCCAAGATCGTGCGATTTAACACCGCTGGAGTTATGTGAAGTTGCTTGTCTACGCAGATAAGCCCGAGACGATTGTCGCCTTGGAAGAGAATTTTCGGCGCGTTATTACTGACATACTGCCCCAATTGCTGCAAAAAGTGGTCGAAAATTGGGCCTCTCGGCTGGAATTTATTCGAGCCAGCCGTGGCGGCCACTTGCCCGAAATCATTCTAAAAACATAATGGCAAACCCTTATCTTTATAATAAAGCTAAATTCTTGCCGATAACATTAAACTATATGCGTTTTATTTTTGTTTTGTTTGTCTAAAAAAAACACCCTTAACTTATTAATAACGCAAATAAATTCGCAAAGCCGAGAATTCCCCTACTTCCTCACATTTGGCATAAATAAAAAAAAACATAAACGATGATATCAATTAAAAAATAATTCTTTGAATAAGCTTCCAATTGGCATCATTGAGCAAGTCGAGGTGAGTCGAAATCGAATTCAAAACGATTGACTTCATATTTCCTAATCAGGCCATAGAATATCGATCTGTTCCCGAAAATATAATTTTAAAATATTTAAATTCATTTTACTACTATTATTACTTAGAAGAACCAAATTACAAAAATTGTCTTGCTATTAACAAAAAACCTAAAAATAAGCTTTAGAATTTTTTGGCAAAATCCTAAAGCTAACCATTCTAGATGTGCTATATATTACATAAAACTAAAACTCGAATTTCTCTTCTATAGGGAATTATAAATAAAAATGCTCTGTACGAACTTTGAAAAAAACATCAATGTAGTGGACGTACAGACGCACAGATACGTCGAACCCGACTTTTTGGAACGAATAAATATTATTATCAGAAATAATCAAATGAAAAATGACTATTCTCCCTAAACATATTTACAATCCTTTTTCCTCCATCTAAACGGCCCGTTCATCGGCCATAACCATTTGATACTTATAAAAACCAGAAATATAAAAAATATTGCACCGTTAACTCTGTGAAATTATGATTAATGAACGAATTCCCAAAGTATTATCATCAATAATTGTACTCACTACTGGGACTATTAAGATTAACCACAACAACGAAGGCGAACAATTTTTGATTTATAAAAGATACCACTTCGTCGTGTTTCATTTTTTCTTGCAATTGAGTAGTTATTTCGCTAAGGTCAAGTAATGCATTCGTAAAAATAAATCGTAATAGAGATTTTATCCAATTAACAACAAAGGAAGATTTTATAGAAAATTACACAAAGTAGGCGCATTTAGGAAAATGAGATGTCAGAGATTTCGCTCTGTCAAAAAGTGAGCAAGCAATTCCAATTTTTTTTCCTCTGGATTTTGACAGCAAACTGAGACATTTTGCTGAAGAATTCTGTTCAGATAACAGAGATTGCTGAGGTCTCTGTGATTTAATTTCTGAACAGAGGATTCTTCTGGAACATTTTTCAGTTTTGCTGTCAAATTCCTGAGGAAGAAAACTTTGATTCGCTTGATCATTTTTGGACGGAGAACAGAAAATTTATAAATTGTTTCAGATATACAAATTCGACACACTTAAATTTGTTCAAAAGTATTTGTAGGCAAAATTGAACGAAAATATCGTTTTTTTTTCGATGTTTTCAATAGTTTTTTTCATTCTCATTTTCGCTTTAAATTTGTTTCTTCTTTCAAAACTGGCCTCTGTCATACTTCTCTGCCAATAGAGCAAGAATGCGCAACCCAGTTGCGCACTTAAATTTTCTTTGATTCAAAATTGAGAAAACTTGCATTTACCTACAACAATTAACTTTATCCATCTACATTCTTCACTTCAAATGTCAGGGCAGCCAGACCCATAGCTGTAGAGCCACCAGCTAGAGCACACAATAACTTCACAATAGCATAATAGCACAATGGGCTATTTGATCATTTGATGCCTTTTTTTGTTGGTTTCCTAGGAAAAGTTTGAGGTTTTATCTTCAAAAATACACAGTCGTCGACGACTTCGATGGAGAGGGAAGAGGAGACTCGGTGATTTTGATGCGAGGAGGTTTTGCCAGATCATGGAATTAGGTCAGATCGTTGCATGAGCTTGGGCCTCAGAGACCATACTAACGTAGGTATAGAGCTGCAGTCTGGCATCATCGCAAGAAGTGGCTATTGCACTCTAATATATTGCTGGATACAATCTTTGAAGCTATGTATATTCTCCTCTTCTCTTGTGACTATAGTTAGATGCTTTGCCATCAACGTTCATATCGACTCTGCTGGTATTTTATATTTTTGTTGTTGTTTTTGTTATTGTTGTCGGAGCACAATTAGAAAGTACAAAATCGTGATTCTCGAGCACACTATATACAAAGCCAAAACGATCTACACTTTTTTTTCTTCAGCTATCTGTCTTGGTACTATGGATGTGGTACTTTTAGTCTCCTTGGGATGATAGATCAGACACCCACTTAACACTATATCATTGGAGATTCTATTCATTTGAGAGGGTTCACGAGGCTATTATTGTTTGAAAATCATGTTCTGCAGTTCAAAAGAAGTTATTATTGGTTTCTGATATGTATTTGATTAGGTGTATATCATCGTGTGTAACGAGTTGGATATAATATGAACTATTTCAGATGAGAATTATTGAACTCTTGGGCAGAAGAATTGGGTCAGAAGTGAAAGGTCTTGTACTAGAATTGTTTTCATACAAAATTTGCCAGGGATCCTATTTCATTGGATTTTTTGTTAATTGCTAAAATAATGTGAGTACCGGGAAAATGATGATTTTTATGTTCCGTTTCTGTAATATGTGTTGCCGTTGGATTTTCAGTTTCCTTATACCGAGAGCTTAGATGTTTAGGTACACATCAAAAAAGATAATTTTGGTGGCATGACAGCTAATGAAGAACCAGGCCCTTGTGACTTGTTCCAACTCTCAATGAATCCTGTATAAGTGTTGTTAGTAAGTAGGAATGGAGGAGACCTACAATTTTTCGTCGAATACGAACCTAATCTTGTAGGATAGGACTTGTAGGCGAGAAAACACAATTTTATTTGAAGGTGGAAGAGGCTGGAATTCGATCGCAAGACATCTAGAACTTAACATTTCGATAAAAGCTACTGCTCGTTTAAATAAATAAGTTAAAAAATAAATATTGAAAAACTTAAGATATTTTAGGAAAATACAGTGTACATCAGCGCTGCAGTTTGCTCCATAGGACCTGAACCAAAAACCAACAATGTTCTTCCAAACAGCTCGGTCCCTAGCTGTCTATCTCGAGTGTCACTCGCCGAGAGGTCATCCTCCACTTCTATGCGTCACCTAAGTTGCATTCCTCATCTACTGCACTGTCCGTCAGAGGGCCAGACATAAAGATTGTCCATTCGCTCTATATGACCCATCCACCTCAGTAGTGGTGTTTTTTGCTTTTCTGGCTGCAGAGTTCGTTGTGGTATATTGTCGATTGTCCTCCATTTTCCGTTTAAACAGAGAAGTCCAAAAACCAGCCGCAGAATTTTCTTCTCAAAACTGTCTTAGCGTATCTCATCTATCACAAAGTTGATTAGAACCTCTATGGTTGTTCGCAAAAGAGGGCTTTGCTAGCCAATATCCTTCATAGCCTTTAAGAACCAGCGATTGGCAAGAGTTATTCTCGTTTGATCTCATCAGTGCTGCTATCGTTGTTTGAGTTGAATTGAAAGTGAATCCGACATCCAACGCAGACAGAAAGACTCACTACCTCAAAGTTATTGCTGTCTATTGAACGTTCTATCCAATAAGTCGATGTTATTGCTCTTATTGACTCCGTTAAACCCATCTCTGTCGCTTCCGTATCAATCCGTATCACAAAAATGGTACTGACTTCACGCTTTGTTCTTCATAATATCGATAATATCGATCGCTTATAATATCGGTATTATTGGCGTATGCGAGTAATTGGACAAGCCTCTTGTATTGATGCGAAAGTTGTACACTATTCTTTGAAGGATAAAAATGAAGGAGTCGCATAACAGCGCATCACACTTTGTCTAAAACCTTTTTTGACGTCAACGGTATGGGTGAGGTCTTTCCTGGTCCTGGGTGGAGCAGTGTGCCCTGTGCGATCTCCATTGTCATTCTACAAAAACGGATGCCAAAATTAGACAGTGAACCAAATAGCGTCTCTATAGGTTGTGTAGTACGTGGCCTTTAAATCGATGAAATGGTGGTGTGTGTGGTTTGGAAGTTCCTTGGTTTTAGCCAAGATCTTCCGTAATGTGAATATTTGGTCGATGGTGGAGTTTTTTTGGAAAACGGCACACTGATTTGGACCAATCAGGTTGTCAGGCGTTCAGATAATAAAATCTTTTAGGCAATGTTAAGGAGATCTTGATGCATCTGTAGTTACCGGTGCCTTTTTTTCTGAAAATCGGGCAAACAAAGCTGTGATTTTATTCATCAGACGTGCTTATCTATCCATCGTACTTTACAGACGAGCCGGTGCACATGCACACTCCCAAGGCATGCCATGCAGCTTGATAAAAAGGCTGCCAGTTCCAGCTATTTTAATTGACTTGAGTTTAAATATGGCTATCTTCACTTCGTCAAGATAGGGTGGACGGAACTTTATTTATTTATTTATTTATTTACTTATTGACAGCGATATTCAATTCGGTATCGAAGTTATGTAGTAATTTTACTACGAGTTTTCCCTTGATCGTATTTGAACGCTTCTTTGAAAGGTTCCTTTTGGTAAAACCGAACCTCATTCTTGCTTTGAAATCTCTATAATTTCTTAATCGGGTGCTTATCATGCTCCTTTTTTTTCCTTCTGAGAAGCCTTTCTTCCTCTCTCCCCTTCTGCTCTCAGAGCTCTCGAGCTTTTCTGGTTCTTTTTCACATCGCCGTTTTTATGCCTCTTTATTTAGCTGCAAATTCTTACCGGCACTCTTACCATCAAATCAGGTTATTCCTCGTGGTAGTCGTGTAAAGTCCAGCAGATCAGAGGCACTCTGATGTCTTCTTGACAAGGTTACCACTGGTTATAAGCACTTGCTGCTATCATCACAGCACTTTGGACCTCTAGAATTTCTTAAAACAGCCTATGCTGCTATCAGCTGAAGTTTAGGGAACCAGTAGCAACATTACAAGAAGCTATCAGAGATGCCACCTTCTACATGAAACTCGATCGGAAAAGGGCCTACCGAATTTCGTCATAATATTTTCTTGTTTTGGTTGTGGTCGGAATATCCGTGAAAGTGGCAACGAGTTAGAGGTGTCCGAGTTCCCTTTGATTGAAGTCCTTAAAGCTGGAGGAGTGCCATTCATCGATCCCAATGTGGCCAAGCTGGTTGAAGTTGATTGATCTGGAGATCTCCAATTCCCCCTGGGAATTTCAAAATGTAGGAGCTGCGTACTAGCTACCGCAATAGGTGATGCGAATTAGAAGGAGTACGTGCTCAGAGTAGAAGCTCAACATAAAAAGCTAAGCAGGTGCTACAAAAAATGCTCCTATTCAAGTTCATACCAAATGGGAAACCTACTATAAAAACTGAAGATTTAAAGAGCTGCTCCTTTTATTCATACCAACCAATGCCTCGTAGCTCTCTTCGCTGTATTGTACAATTAATGAGCCGTCTTCTCTGCAGACTCTATCTGTCAGATTTCTACTAGAGAATTTTTGTGAACTCACAAATACAGAGATACGATTTTTGTCCTTCATCAGCAGCTCTGAATAGTTTGAGAAGTAGGGAAGAAGTCTCTTTAATTTAATTGTAATGTGAAAGGGACACATTAACCTAATATAAAATCTAACCTGACATTTGTATACATTTTTTTTACTGACAGAAATTCACTGACAGAATTGTTATGGGACATCTTTTCTTCTATTCTCCACTGTCAGTAATAGCATGATTAAAACCTCAAACCCAAACAGAACTTCCTCGAACACTATTGTTGAAGTCTCTGATAATCTTCTGAATAAAAAAAATCTTTTACGTAAACAAAAACACAAAATCACAAAAGTCCCAGTTTCTGACCATAAATGTTGTTCTCCATACAGATACAACTTCCAGACATAACTAATCCTCAACTTACATAACGCATAGCGAAATATCTTTCCAGCCATCTACTGCAACATCAATTTTTTTTTTTAGACTGAAAATTAAAAATAAAAAAAAAAACAGAATTAAAAAAAAAATTAAGTCAAGAAAATTGTAAACAGCCAACAAGACACCACCACCACATCAGTCGGCCGGCCGCAGTCGCAGTCGCAGTCACCCAGCTCCCGTTATATGCGGTACGATCGATGCGGTGTGAAATAAGAATATTAATGGCAGCTTTCTGCTCGATCGCCTAGGTGGCGTGGCACTACAAACAAAAAGACAACAACAAAAAATGGCACAGAAAACGATATAAGACTCGCAAAGAAAGAAACCAAAGAAGAAGACGAGGAAGTGTACTGGAGATGGAGAGGGAAACGCCAAGGGAAATAAAAATATAATAAAGAATTACAAGAAAAGCCGAATGACACAGCCGCACCGCAACTGTTCCGCTAATGACCAAGCCCCGCCGCAGACACTTAACTGTTATATGCACTGCTGCGCCACCAGGCCAGCTTAAAGCCAGCGGGGTAGAGAAGTATTATTTTTATTGGGCACGACAACTCTTGAGACTTCCATGTTTTCAAGAAAAAAAAATGCAAAACAAAACAAAACCTGATGCTTTAAATGGCAGTAGAGCCGTCGCTATTACGACCGTTTGACAGTTCCTCTCCCGCTCCTATCCTATCGACTACATTTTGTTTTGAGTTTTAGCCAGAAGAGCCATAGATATGTATGTAAGTAGGTTGGCACAAAGTATTAGCAACCTAGCGTCATAAAGCAAACATTACCGTTTGCCTGGTAGTAAGCAGATACTCTCATCTCGTATCTTTCAGATGCAGCACACCAACAGACAGCTGCTGCAGCTCCCGCTGGAAGTCAGAGTCTCACAACTGTCAGCCGTGCCGCTGCACCGCCGCCATCAGGTCACCAAGCCACCAAACAAAGAACCAAAACGAAAAAAACCAGGCCTGGCATCGCATAGTGGTCCAGACTAGGTGAGACGTGGAGAGCCGCAGGGCGGGATTTTAGCTGCTGCACTAGTGCACCCGTATCTCAGCCTCTGACCGTTGTTCGCGTAGCCCATAAAAAATCTACACGACCATTGCATTAGCAGCGCGCAAACAGTTGGCAATATCTCGCAATAGAGACAGACCGCGTTTGCTATAGTTTTTGTTTGTTGCCTTAATGCAGATGCCGCACTGCGCCGCACAGTGGTGCGAGAGCGGAAAAAAGTCTTTTGAAAAAGTCATGTCTATCGTTTTAAACTTTATGTTTAAGTACTCTTAGATAACCCGAGCGTATGATTTAAAAGTATTTTTTAACATATATATTGTATGTTCTGATTTACAAGCCCTCAAAGTTGAAAAATAATTTTACTCAAATCGCGAACCGTATTTTCAACAAATTTTGAGATGTTTTTTTCCGAAGTTCCTGTAGATAAATTCTCTAGCTTCTTAAATAATTTAATTGGTCTATTTTCGATTATCTAAAAATAAAAAAAAATATTGATTATTTATAAAAGATACCTTCTATAAGTAGCCTGAAGCTTTAGTACTAAGAAAAAATGATTTTTTTTAAACTTTTTGATTAAAAAAAACAGCTCCAAAAGATACCAAGAAAGTAAGTATGCCACCATATGCTCCATATATTCATGTTAAAGCACAGAAAAAATCAGCTGCAGATACGTGCAGATGTGGAAGTTATGCTCAAAAATGTTTCACTCAATCGGATTTCAAAAAACTCCGTCTTGACGGTGGTGTTTACCAAAAAGTTTGATTACTTCGGTATTAATTGTCAGAATGAACTGGTTAAGCCTATTATTTTAAGAAAAAATGTCAAACTTTATTTTAAAAATAAAACAAAATTAATACATTGACCCAGGGCTGAGAATTTCGATTTTTTGCGAAACCATTTATTTCTGCCTGGAAAATTTTTCAACTTTCAACTAAATTTTATTGAAAGCAACACACGAAAAATAATATAGTTTTATGATATTTTGAATTATATGATAGAGCTTAATACAAAATAAAGAAAAGGATTAGGGATAATCTTTTATTTTTTTTTAATTTTTCGCTAAAAGTAGGGCAGGTAAAAATAAAAAAAGGTGTTTTTTTTAAGTTTTATTGCTTTGTTTTTGTTGTGTATTGCGTAATTTTGTATTACCTGTAAGGATTAGTAATGGCTTATTAGATTAAAATCTCTTACTTAAATCTATATATATAAAGGATTAATGAAAAAAAGTCAGTATTGAGTTATTGAGCATTTGTGCAAGGTGTGTAAGACAAATTTTTACTCTTTGATCAACCAATAAGTGAACGTGAAGTGAAATATAAAAACAAACATATATAGTGAATTCAATACATTAAAATATACATAGTTAATAATAATATTTTATTCAAAATAAAAAGTTCAGGTTTTACTAAAAAAAACTTTTATTTAAATATAACATCAAAACCCTCAAATTTTATAAAAATGTCAATAACTTTTTTTCTAACAATTTTTTCTTGAGCAAATTTTGACCAAGCATGTATAAGACTAATCTTAACATGCATGATTCTGGTTTTTTGTCTCCAAGTTGTATTATGTATATTTTTATTTGTTTTAATAAAATAAAATAAGTAAACAATTACACAAATGTTTTTTATTTAATTATTTATTTATTTAAATTTTAATTTTAAATTTTACAACTTTTATTTGATTTTGTAACGACGACGCGTTTCGGAGCTGCTACTCCATCTTCAGGTCGAATACTTTGTTGTTCACTGTTGCTGCTTTCCATCATTTGACCTAAGCTTTTTTGATCTTCTGTTGTTGTTGTTGGTGAAAGTTTAGTTGTTCTTTGGTTGGAGTTTTTATTATGATGATTTTTTCTTTTTCTTAAGTTTTATTTTGTTGTTGTTTATTGTTTTGGTTGATTTTATTTAATTTTGAGCTTTTAATGATTATAATGTTGTTTACTTTTTTCTTATTGTTTATGTTCAAATACTATTGCTGTTTCATATAATGCGTTTGGTTTAATTGTTAGTTTGTCGTTTAGTATATTGTCCTGTTCTTGTCTGTAAGCTTTGTAAATTTCAAATTCTTCTGTCGCGTCAAGAATTCTGCCTTTTCTGCATATATGTAATGTTTGTAAGTTAGTTTCAATGTCTGTGTAGTTATGGTTGTGTTCTATTAAATGTAATGCGTATGTAGATCTGGTGTTTGGTTTGGGTTTGTGTTCTTTGAATCTTTCTTCGAAGGTTCTACCTGTTTGTCCAATGTAAAATTTGTTGCAATCATTGCATTTTAATTTATAGACACCGGAGTAGAATTTTGTTTCTGTTTTTGTTTTTGGTTTTAATATATTTTGTATATTGTTGTTTGTTTTAAAACTTATGTTTATGTTTAGTTTTTTTAAATGGTTTGTTAATATTTGTGGTACTATGTTGGTATATGTTATTGATGTGTATTTTGGATTTTCTATTGTTGTTGTGTTTCCAATTTTGTTGTTGTTTATTTTCTTTTTCTTAAAACTAATAAATAAAAAGAAAAAGAAAATAAACAACAACAAAATTGGAAACACAACAACAATAGAAAATCCAAAATACACATCAATAACATATACCAACATAGTACCACAAATATTAACAAACCATTTAAAAAAACTAAACATAAACATAAGTTTTAAAACAAACAACAATATACAAAATATATTAAAACCAAAAACAAAAACAGAAACAAAATTCTACTCCGGTGTCTATAAATTAAAATGCAATGATTGCAACAAATTTTACATTGGACAAACAGGTAGAACCTTCGAAGAAAGATTCAAAGAACACAAACCCAAACCAAACACCAGATCTACATACGCATTACATTTAATAGAACACAACCATAACTACACAGACATTGAAACTAACTTACAAACATTACATATATGCAGAAAAGGCAGAATTCTTGACGCGACAGAAGAATTTGAAATTTACAAAGCTTACAGACAAGAACAGGACAATATACTAAACGACAAACTAACAATTAAACCAAACGCATTATATGAAACAGCAATAGTATTTGAACATAAACAATAAGAAAAAAGTAAACAACATTATAATCATTAAAAGCTCAAAATTAAATAAAATCAACCAAAACAATAAACAACAACAAAATAAAACTTAAGAAAAAGAAAAAATCATCATAATAAAAACTCCAACCAAAGAACAACTAAACTTTCACCAACAACAACAACAGAAGATCAAAAAAGCTTAGGTCAAATGATGGAAAGCAGCAACAGTGAACAACAAAGTATTCGACCTGAAGATGGAGTAGCAGCTCCGAAACGCGTCGTCGTTACAAAATCAAATAAAAGTTGTAAAATTTAAAATTAAAATTTAAATAAATAAATAATTAAATAAAAAACATTTGTGTAATTGTTTACTTATTTTATTTTATTAAAACAAATAAAAATAATCTTAACATGTTTGTCAAATTTCATTAAAATTCGTTTAATAGTTCAGATTTTACAGACTTTTTTCCGCTCTCCCATACAAACATCAAAACACTCAAATTTTAGAAAAAAAGTCAATAACTTTTTTACTAATGATTTTTTCTTAGCCAAATTTTGACAAAATGTGTATAAGACTAATTTAAAAATGCGAATCAAATTTGATCTTAATCCGTTAAACAGTTCAGATGTTACAGATTACTTTTCCGCTCTCCCATACAAACATCAAATCCCTCAAATTTTAGAAAAATGTCAATAACTTTGTTTGTAATTATTTTTTTTCAACCAAATTTTGACCAAATATGTATAAGACTAATATAAACATGTTTGCCAAATTTCATTGAAATCTGTTGAACCGTTCAGATAAAACAGACTTTTTTCCGCTCTCCCATACAAACCGAACCACTGTGCGCCGCCGCGCCGGTTGATTCTTGCATGGCATGGCACGATCGTAGTGTGGACGTTTGTGTTTTTGGCTTTTTGCTTTAGCATGTCATGCATGTGTATCTAATAGATGCTCTCAGATATCAAAGCTTGGTGTTGGACAGACATAAAACAGAGAGGGACGCGGGCGGACAGACGTATGGCGTAAACAGAAACAGAGTTCTCGTATTAAAGCCTTCGGGAGAAGTTGAATTGGATTTGTGTGATAATTTTGACCTTCGGCGAAGATAAACCTACTCAAACTGCGCTCATATGGCCAAGTTGTACAGCTATCTATGATTGTATCTTTGTTTTTAAAGCGCGGGTGAACAATAAACAAGTTTAATTAGATACCCAGTTCTTTGCAGTTGCAGCAAAAGCAGCAGTAGCAGCTTTGTTACAAGAGCTGTGTGTGTTTTATTTTCTTTTTGTTATTTTGGTTTTGTAAAAGCTGTAGGTGTTGTTGGAGTTGACTCGGCGCCGTTAATGTAATTAACTCGTTTGCTTTTTGTTTCTCTTGATTTAGCTGTTTTTTTTTTTTTTACTAAAAAGTTTCAATGAAAAGGGAACAATTTTTTTTTTAATTACAGAAATGTTAAATGTCAATCGTGATGGTTTGTGGTGTGGTTTTTGGTTGAATGTGGAGTACAAGAAGAAGAAAAATAAAAGATTAACACTTTGCGGACTTTGTGTGAGTTTTCAAATACAGTATGGCGCCATATCTTTAACTGCAGAAAACTTTTTGTTGGTCTTGAACCTTAATGAGATAAGTTTTGGATATCGAAACTGAGATTTTTATAAATTATGTATACTATTAAGAAAACACAAAAAAAGTAGCTTGTGAATTCGTCGTTTTAGCTGAATTTTTTTTTTTTTTCAAAAACTTTCCTGCATAATAATTGGGAAAAAAAGCAATTTTTAACCCTCAAATTCACCACAATCTGAGAAAAAAAACTGCCAGACTTTTTTATTCGATACCTATATTAAGACACTTGAAGCTCATATTTTGGTTATCTACATAACCATAAGTATAAAAAAAATGGATCGTGGTGTGTTCGGATGCTTAAAACTTGAAAACAACTGCACCAAATTGGATACTTTCGTCTAAGGGTTTGTTTGTAATTGGTCCGCGAAGGTTTAGGAAAAATGAATAGTTAGAAAATTCTGAAAAGGTAGCGCTGTAGGAGCACATTTCTTTTTTCAGTTCAATTCAATTACCGTTCAACATGTGGCGCTGTAAGCGGTTAAGAAATGGCTTTAGGGAATTCTTTTTCAAATTATGTTATTTGTAGGGTGAAATGGGGAAAAAATTTGATTTAAGAAATTCTCATGGTGTTTGAAATGTTTTTTTTTTGTGGATGACCTTAGGGATTTTTTTCAGAAAATTGGCATTTTTAAGATGAAATGGACGAAAAGTGGCACCTGATTTCAAAATTTCTTTTGTGTGTGAAAGGTTATGTACAAAAAATTGCTATTTATAGAGTGAAATGGGATCAAAACAAAGTTATAAGGGTTGGACTTAGAGGATTATGTTGTTATTTATTTGGTCATTCATAACGTGAAGTAGGTTAAAGCCAATAAAGTAGTATTCGATTACAAAAATTTGCTTAAATATTTATTTGTATTTTCTTTCGTAATTTTTATGCGAAGCTTAGGTTTGTCTACACGTGCGACCGGCTTCGCCAGCTAGTATGTATGTAAATAGATATTGCTTTCACTCCACAATTTGTTTGTTACACCCAGTGTTGCCATAATCACCTACATAATTTCCAAATCCTATAATCTGCTCTGCAGATCAGTTTGTTGAAGACACGGTCAATCAAGTTTTAAGCCGAATCGATTTTTGGAAACTTTTGTGTTGTTTTGAAGGATTTGAAAATTTTTGAAAAAAAACAATATACCTACATACCTATAGTTATATTTTCAAAACTAAGATTTATATTCATTGAATTTACTAATATTAACGTTAAATTTGTCTAAGTAAAATTTATTTCTGAAGTCACGATATTTTCCATATAGAAATCTGTGTTACAGATTTTTTTTTATAATTGAAGATTTCTTAAAATGTTTGTATGACAATTTTTAAATATCGATAGTTAAAAGTTCGGAAACTTTGAACTTGGCAACATTTCTCGAGACAACACGTAGTACCATCATGCTCCTATGATATAATTATATTGATGTTGATGTTGTTTTTGATGAAAATATACCAATGAGGGTAAAAAGAATAAAATTCAAAAAAAACCAACAATTTTGAAAAAAATTGTATTGTTCAAAAATTCAACTAAATAGTCAAAAACAAAGCCTTAATTGAGAATTTACCACGCGTCAACATATTCTTTGTATGCCATTCAGAAATCAAAAATGTATTCCCTATATTTAGATCATTTTTTTTCTCCAACGTCTATTTTGCATTTTTTGAGTTTCTAAAGTTTATAATATGTATCTATCTATCGAGTTTCAGATTTTCAAAATTTGTTTTTACTTCCCAAAATTAACGCACGATTTTAATTTTGTGTTAAAAAGTGTTATCTACCCTTAAACAAAAAATTAACATCTGGCAGTAAGTAAAAATGGATCATTACTCAAGGGAATAACGTGTTTTCATTCTTGAACAATATTTCAAAAATAATCAAAGTTTGGCGGCCCTGTTTGAAAATTTTTTACAAAGTATGGTATGATGAAGAGAGTAATTGAAAAATTGAGGGGACTTTATCAATTGGTGCAGCTAAGCACACTGGTCCGCAAAGGTCTATGCCACTAGTGTTACCGCAGGCGAAATTATTTTTGTGTCCCTCTGAATGAAAAAATCTGTCCTTTTGAAAATAAATTCATAACATTTAAAAAAATACGAATTTAAATAGGTACCTAATGTCCAAAGATTTTTTTTTAACAGAAAATTAAGAATAAAGTTAAAACATTTGAATGCATAACATTACTCAATTTAATAGTCCGTTTTACATTTTATAATAAAAACAAGTTTATAAATAACCTTATTTATTACTTATTTCATCTTCGTTCTTTGTTTTTCAATAAATAGAAAGTTTCTTGAGGTTAAATGGAAAATGTATCCTTTTTAAAAAATGTGTCCCCAAGTCCCCTAAAGAAAAAACAGTCCCCGGGGACACTTTTATGTCCCAGTGGTAATTCAACGCTGCATCAGCGAAAGTTAGCCACATTTATGAAAAATAGCTTTGAAAAAAAGAATTCGTATTTGCCAGCAAAGCCATGAAGGCCATTTGTTCAATTTCCTATTCCATACATATTACATAACTCTCTCCTGTGTTCTTTAATATGATTCAATACAGTAATTACAACATTCGAATCTTACGTATATTTTGTGACAGCCTTTATTTACAAAATCTATCGATAGCACAAAAAAAAAAATAAAGTCTATCAGTTTTTGTTTAGAGAATAGATTCTTGGTTTTTAACTTTGTTTGGCCTTATTTACCCTAGTAAAAATCTGAATTTATTAAATTCTTGTATTAGTAAAATGCTTTAGTAAAATTTCATTTCACGTTCAATTTTTTTTTTGTATATTTAAGGCAGTGCTGGGGGCATTTTTAAGAGAAATTCCTTCAACAAATGCAAAAATACCCTTTTCATTCCTTTTTTTTTTATTTTTCCCTTTTTATTTCCCAAGAAAAATTGACATTATTTTAATTAAGTACGACGTATGTAATTGAAGTTGTTTTTCTAAAAAAATAAATTTCTTACACAAATAAATACGATTGAAGAAAAAAAAGTTGTTTCATAAGCATGTGTCCGTCAGTTATTTCTACATGGTTTATTATTCAATTTTCTCTGTTTAATTATAAATATTTTGACCCATCCAAAATGTGGTTATATGTTTTGGATTTTTTTTTTTTTTAACAAAAAATTCCCACAAAACGAGTCGGTTTTCCCTTTGTCCCCTTTAAGGTCGATATTCCCAAGAAATTGGATCTTTCTCACGATCTCCCAGCACTGCTTTAAGGCTTACCAACCATATGAGCCAGTTCAGATAATTGAATGTGCATTTTTTACTAAGCAACTTATGCTCAAATTATCTTTTTTAGGCCCTAACTTACAACTGTTTACCTCTCATCTAGTCCCTCGATGATTGTAGGACATCCTATTCCTGTCATTCTATATGCACTAGCATTGTAAAATTTATCATATTCTTCCCTATCACAAATGGCAAGCACATATTTCTTATAAAATTCTTTGATAATTTATTTACTAAAATAAATATTGAATAGCATTAAGAATAAAACATTGAAATAATATTTATTTATTTTATTTTTCAGGACATTATCTCCCTCTTCTTTGAAGACTGAAGTACCTTTGCGCCTGTCCTTTATGTAAGTACATTTTCTTTCAAACATTTTTATTGAAACGATTATATTAGCTCTTGTTTGCTCAGTCTGTGTCTGGTATAAATTTTGGGTATTGGCAACCCATATGTGGGATATTCTTTCTAAAAGGTCTATAAATTAGTAAAGCACATCATTTGTGGAAAAAAGTATTTCATCTGAAAGGTCAGACGTTGGCCAGGAATAAGCACTATGTCGCCTTTTTCTCAAGCATAATTATAATTTAGAAATATGAAAGCTTCACGGCGAACACCACTTGCCAACGACATTTTCGCACATTTAACCGCTAAAGAGTTGTCGGTCAATAAATGACCAGGACACTACACCGCTTTGCCCCATGCCCCGGCAGTAACGCCGCCGCTAAATCTATATATAGAATTTTCGTTGATATGTGAATTTATTTAAATAACACGTATACTGAGAATTTTAATGTCAAAACTAAAAAAAAAAAATATTTTCAAAAAGAAAATCAACAAAAAACAATGCTAAAGCATATTTAGTATGATGCTAACTTAAAAAGACGGTTTTACAAATTTTAAATAAGTTAGCACTGTATTAGTATATTTTTAACATTTTATTAAAGTTCAAATCACCAAATTCCAATTTTATTATTTGAGTATCATACTAACTCCATAAGTCATTTTGACAATACAGGAGGTTTGTTTGCTTACATCTTGGCACAAACTGTCACTGTTTTAGGCCGCGTCCAGATCAATGAAAATTTACGTTGTGTGCACGGCGCACCTTGAATTTTCTATTCGCCACAAATATTTCCGCCGAAAATTTCAACTTATTTCGGAATTAATTTTCGCTTAAAAGTGCCATGCGTCAGCCAGGGCCGGACCAACCATATGTGCAAGATGTGCAAATGCACAGGGCGCAAAATTCTGGGGGCACATTACCAGGAGCAAGAAAATGTAACCTGAACTTGCGCAAACAAATATGTACTGCCATTTGCATTTTAACCACAACACTTGTTCAAATAATCCCAAAATAACATCCATCACAAGTGTGCTAAGTTATTTCCTGCACACTAACTAACTTCACTTTCACTGTTGGAGAATTTAACTCAAAATATCGTAAAATTAAAGATCGCACTAGACCTACGCATTCAAAGTCTACCTCCTGGGTAGTGTGGAAAAGTCTTATGCATGTGTATCAGTGTATGTATGGAAATATAAAAAAGGGGCGCTTTTTACAAATCTTGCACAGGGCGCAAGTTTAGCTGGGGCCGGCCCTGGCGTCAGCGCTCTGTTTGAGCGGAAACTAATTTTAATAAACTGATGAATCAATTTGTCCATATCAAAACCTTTGCGCTGCAAATATTTTTGTGTGCCGAAAATCCATCAGAATCGGATAGCGTGCGTTGAATTTGACACACAAATTTGTGTGCGCCCGGACTTCCACATTGACGTATTTTTTTGCGTCTACACAATTATTTGCGCCAAACACGGCGCACAACGCAAATTTTTATTGATCTGGACGTAGCTTTAGGTGTGTTCAGCTGGTTTTTATTAAGAAAACAGTTACAAATTGTTTAAAACTAAGAACATTTGAGTAAAGAGCTTTAAAGTTTGTAAATTGTTAACTTTTGTATCATGCTAACACCTTAACATCATCAGGCTGTTTAAAATTTTGCACAAGTATCAACGACGATAAATGTCGGATAAATTCGAAATTTCCACTACGAAGTCTAAAGTGACACTGAAATATTCAAGAGAAGTTCTATTAGAAATAAGTTCAGTTTAATAACGAAACTTCTTCTTTCTTGGACGGTTTTCACATTTGACTCATTCTACCAATTCAATTTGACGTCTCAGAGTCAATCATTTTTTTTCTTAAACAAATTAAAAATCTTGCATCGCTAGGCTTCCTCTTTTTCACCACGAATTGGAGCGAGATAAAATACTGAGAAGTCAAAATGAGTCTACGAAGTGAGTCCAATTTTTCCGTCTTGTAGCAATGTTTGCGCGCCATTTCTGTGCAGAAATTTGAAAATTTCGAACTCGAATACCTTTCGAACTCAAAACTGACGTTTATTATATTCGTGACGTAATTATTTTTATTGTAGTATGAGAAAAGTACTCGTATTTAAAGTTTTTAAGGCGAAAATTATTGAAATCGAACTTTGTCCTCACTATTTTTTCAGGATTTTGATTCCGCACTTTTCACAAATGTCTTATTTAACTTCCTCTAAATCGCAAACAAGTCACACAATTCTAGTCTTTTGTTTTGTCATGACATTTTGACAATATACGTATATTTGTTTCTATACAACCAGAAAGTCACAGTCAACAGCAACACGTTCCTATATAAATGACATAATACTGACATTACTTTCTTTGTTTCGTTGGCGTCGTTGCATACAAATATTTTCCTATTTCCTATTTCGTTTCGTATTTCAATCAAATGTTGTCAATCAAATGTAGTAACCTACTCTATGTGCAGGCATAATGCACTCGTAATGTCTCGCAACAAAACATTACCAGCGGTTAAGTTTTTTTGTTTTTTTTTTTTTTTTAAACCAAAATCGATTTGCGCATTGATTTGCACACTAAAATATCCATCCCACCAAATCCAATTCCATCAAAGTTAAAGTTTCAAACAGAACCGTGACTGCCCCCCGTTGCTTTTATTGGGCTCCGTGCCGATTCAGTTCGTTTCATCGGATCAGGGATGGAATAATTCAAAGGCAAACTGCCAACTGGTTTGTTAAAAAAGTTATTCAATCGTGTAAAGACGCAACAAAAAACAAAATAAAAACGAACGCTAATCCCCGAAATGGAAGTGGTTCATCAAAGTAGTTAAGCTGTTTATTTTTGGGCTTTGTGGAAATAAAAAAAAATTGTAAACTCTCTTTTGTTCTCGATCTGTTTGATTTGTTAATTTGAATTCAAATTAGAGCCCATTATCACACTTTATATGGGTTTGTTTACTATTTCTGTTTCACAATTTTGATGTTATGAGAAATTGAGTTCTGTATTTAACTCAGTTGAATGCACTCGTGAAACTTTCCTGAACGGATTCATTGAATTTCCTTCAGGTGTGAACGGACACCAAAAATTCAAATTATTGTGTTAGTGTACAAATGACAGTTTAACACTAATTACTGCCACAAAATATAATGTTGAAGAAATAAAACAACGAACAATTATATTATGTTTTATGTTTGAACAACGTGCGAAACAATTACTATACCTTACCTGTTCGTGATCGCCCCAGCCAGCCAGCAAAAAGAAGAGAGAATTAAAATCTATTTTAATTGTAGATTTAATTAGACAGACACCGCACAACGAACAAGTGTGTTACAAATAATAGGAATTGCTCGAGGTGACACTCTGTACACAATGATAGTTGTAATGAAAATTAAAATTGTTTTCATGTAATTAAGTCAGCTAAGAGCGGTATATGTGTATATGTTTGATTTATTTGTACAAAAGTCAATTCCAAGCTCATATCAAACGAATTGAGTTTGTTAGTTTTGAAATGATTAGAATTTCGAGGATTTCAGCTAACAGGATATTTAATCCATTGTATGTCTACGTCGAGTTGAATTGGGTCTCAATCGAAATGACATTTCTCGCTGTGCGTAATTTTTAAGTCGTTCCGTTGACCGTTGCACACTACTTCAAAAGATTGCTTGATCCCTTCCTCCTTGATAGTTTTTCGTCTGTGTTAAGCTGTTTAATCGTCCATCTGTGATTTCTTTCATATTTGAGATCAAAATTGACATAACGATGATATAAAAACGAAAAAAGTGGATCTAGCTGTCCGTCTGAAGGTTCAGCTGCAGCCGAAACGGATGGGTAGATTTTCTTTAAACATAGGACTTGACGCTTCTTGGACATTCCCCCACTTTTTTCAAAAATGATTCAACTGATTTTTAACAATTTTTGTATGGGTAGAATATTTTTTGTGGAATGCAATTTTTAACTCCACATTAAAAAAAAAAAAAACTTAAAATAAGCGCAAGGATTTTTTTTTCAAAAATGTTTACCTACATTTATACACAAAAATATACAAAATTAATTATTTTAAAAAGCCCTTCTACGATTTTTATCGTTTTTTTCTCAAAATTTATATAAAAAATCAGACGGCGTTGGGTTCAAAACCATTTCAGAAGTATTTTAATCAATTCATATCTATTTTTGTAGATTTAAAACAATTATCCAGTTCAAATAATACTACCTGCAATTCAACTAAACCAAGTTTTAGTAAATGGATAAAATAAAAGCTCACATAACTCCCACATTGATCACACATAAGAGCAATTTTCTGTGATCAGTCGTGCATATTTTTTTTTAAGGAATTGCCTCATTTTAGGGTAATTATCGATAGTGATTTAACTGAATTTGTTACAATTTCGCCGATAGGAGTTCAATAGTTAAAATTTGTTTGCATTACAAAATTCTATAAATTTGTCAAATTTCTATCAGATTTGATTTGAAAATTATTTTTAATAAAAATTATATAAAGGGTGCTTTTTTTAGACGTGTGGTTTTCAAGAAGCAATAAAACGCATATAATTTAATATTATCGCGAAGAATTTAGCTTTATTATAAAGAAAAGTAGGCGCCGCGGCAGGCTTATTCGCCAGATAATGCGCTCATCAAAAGTTTCCTTCAATAAATTGATTTTTCGTTGGCTGTATGGCATGTAGCGCCGTCTTGTTGGAACCAAAGGTCGTCGACATCAACATCCTCCAATTCAGGCACGAAAAAGTCATTAATCATGGCTCTATACCTTTCCCCATTGACTGTAACATTATGGCCGGCTTCATTTTTGAAGAAATATGGGCCAATGATTCCCTCTGCCCGTAGAGCACACCAAACAGTGACTTTTTGAGGATGCAACGGTTAGGCGTCTCAAAAATCAATGATCTTCATGGCTAAACAAAATTTTCTTGCCATGCGTCGCGCGAACCGAACCATTACTTTGGTAATAAATTTTGACGATTTGCAAACGTTGTTCAGGAGTAAGTCTATTTATTATAAAATGGCAAACTAAACTGAGCATAAATCAAGTGCCAGCTGTCAGACTAACTGTGAAAAGAGTATTGCCAGATTGAAAACCACACGTCTAAAAAAAACACCCTGTACATAGAAGCACGTCTACCAATATAACACAAATTAATTCTAATCCTTTGGAAATATCCTGCCATATTTTTTAAATTTGGTATCACTTGCATATGAAAATATACATATATCGAGCACATTTTAAGACATTTCAGACATTAATTAATATGACTCAATTCCTGACTTAGACAATTATGTTTTTTAATTTTGAATTTTCGTCCATATTTTAATAAAAAAAAATTTTAAGAAAACAAAATAAAGGGTCATTCAATTTTCGGTTTCCAAAGTAAAGCTAAATAAAACACACACAGCAATACATTTTTGATGAAAATTTTATTTCATTATAAAGTTTGGACTTTGCCATTGAGTGTGGAAAACAATATCATTCGAATGGCCGCTTCGGGAAGATTCGCAACATGCGATTCTTTTCAGGAAACGTGAAATTACTCGGCCAGGAAAATTCTCACGCAATAAAGCCATAATTAGTAGTGCTGTGTGGCTTGTTGCCCCGTCTTGTTGGAACCACATATCATCCAAGTCATGATCTTCAATCGCCGGCCAAACAAAATCTGTTATCATTCGACCAATTGCTGCAAACCCCGGGAAATCGATTAATTCGGATCAGCAGCAAACACTTGCACTTGCAGCAGCAATATTTTCGACTGAGCGTGCATTACATTGATGCACAGGCCTTACGATTACGACGTCAGTAACGCTTCCACTCTCTTCAAATTTCTTCACAATTTTACCGATCGCTTGCGTATTCGGTCGATTATGACGACCATAATCATCGCGTTATGCGCGAAAAGTGGCTACGTTTGAATCACTACTTTAGTATTGTACGTTTTAATATTTTTAACGGGTTGTTCGATTGTGAAGCGATCCATTATCGTAAATGGAAAACATTCAACTAATTTTATGACACTTCCAATGACAGCTGAGTTTGACAGGTGTCAAATTCCAGCGCTGCCAACTTGAAAAACCAAAATAAATGACCTTGTACCTATAATGATACTGAATTAAAGCTTTTCAAATCATTAAGTGTACACAAAATTTTACTAATTTTCGTCAATTATTTTTCGTGTTAAATTATTTTTGTCACCAATAATCAAAAAAGTGACCTGTGTGCGGTAGTGTTTACCGTTTTTGAAAAGATTTAAATTTCACGTTTGATTACATTTTTCAGATAAATTCGATTTTTTTTCTTTTTCGCATTTTCTATAGCAAAGTTAGCAGAAGATGAACCTACCGACTTATTTTTAAGTTTTTGCATTACAGCGAAAATCAAATGCAAATCGGTTTAAAATTACACTGGGCAGCAAAATTCGAACTTTGTCGCGCCACACGGACTTTTATACTTTGATGGGTGACTGTTCGTGAAAATATGTAAATTAAAAATAAATCAATTGGCCAAGAATTTTATTTATTGATATAATTTAATTATTTAAAAAAAATAGTGAATTTCTGATACAAAAAAACAAAAAAACGTTATTAGTCTCTTAACGTGTAGTTATTATTACCAAGTATGTAGTTGTTCCTTGTATGGAGAGCTTAGTAAAAATTCTAAAATATCAACAATCCATGCAGACAACAAAATTTTAAATCCCTTAAAAATTTACGTTGGTGAGCTTTTTTTTTCTCGGTATGCAATATTCATTCTTTATTTTTTAATGAATATTTTTTCTTACACAATACACACCCAAAATTATTATTTCTTGAAATTTGTGATAATCTTCTTATGGAATATTTATTATTATATTTTATTGTGCCCAAAAATAACAGTGACCATAATTATTAGACAATGGACAGACAAGTTTGCCTTCAGCGTATCTATTGTGATGCTTACGTCGAAGTAGCTACGAGTATACTTCTTAATAATTTTTATATTTTTTTGTATGCAAAAATCAGGTCAATGGACAAATTAATTTCTTGATTGTTAAAAGAAATGCAGAATTAATGATGCAATTGTTGTTATAATTTTTTTTTTATTTGCATGCTTAATTATACATGTAGGTACGTATCCATATTGAAATGAAGCGAGTTAGTGATTTTTGCTTAATGACCAAGCAATCATTAAAAATTATATTTTCATATCTTACTGTATGTGTGGTTATTTTTTTTTTTAATTTTCAATTCCAATAACATGAAGTTGCAAAAATATTACAATTTGTGTTTCGAATGAATTGGTATAGTATCTTGGTTATTGATTATGGTAATGGAAATGTAATTAAAATATAATAATTATCTAATATTGGCTACCTTAAAAGAAATTGCAAATACAAATAAAGCAAATACAAAGCAATGGTTGCCACAATTTTAATTTTGCAAACGAGTTTGGAATGATATGAGATATGATATGAATTTATGATTAGACAAGTTTTAAAAAACATTTGCATATAATACATTCATCGATATTTGTCCAGGCTAGAACGTAGAGCAAGGAATTTAAATGATTTTTCTCAAAATTTAAAAGTAACATTTTTCAATGAAGCTTTGAATTCTGTTGAGTGAATTTGGATGTTGGCATGTATGCCCAATCTGACTTAAATTTGGCGCCTCCACAAGTCATGGAAACATGCGTCAATGGCATTGTCGATAAACTACGCAGCTAAAAGGGCAGCCTTGAGACTGATTGCATCACCTAGCTAAAAAGTTAAATAAGCCATTTTACTGGTTCGACCACCAAAAATGTGTCCAAAAGATTGAATTACCATGAGAATATAGTAGTAAATCGGAAACGAAATGTATGGAGATTTGACAAATGTTGTTATACAAATCACTGCTGTTCGAGTTTATGAATCAATTGAATGGCACATTGAATTCAGGCTTGTCACGGCGAATTACATTATCCATACCTGTTTGGCAACCGTTTGCCTTCAAATACTTGACATCAAAAAGAAGTCAACAAGTGATCTCGGCAATAACATCAACAGACGGAAAACCAAGCACCGGGTATTGAAAGTATTCCAAAATGAGTTGTACAAAAGTGAAAGCATTATAAAAAGTGTTTTTTCTAGACGTGTGGTTTTCAATCTAGCAATACTTTTTTCGGAGTTGGTCTTTTTGACAGCTGTTAGTGTATTTATGCTCAGTTTGGCTTGCCATTTTATAATTAATAGACTAACTCGGTTCAGTTTGCTCGACGCATCGCGCGCTGCGTCCAATATTCGGTCGACATAATCACAAAATCGCATAAATTCAATCGGTTTCGCACCACGTTTACTCTCGTGGCTAATGCGCATCCTCAGAGATGCCGTACAGTGCGCACCGAAGACGCTATTACTGCTGTGGAGCAGAGTATCGAAGAAGACCCGAATGAGTCCATCCCCCATCGCGTGCAACAATTGGAGCTGTCGAAAATTAGGCCTCTCGGTTGGAATTTATTCGAGCCAGCAGCGGTGGCCACTTGCCCGATATCATTTTTAAAACATAATGATGGCAAACCATTATCTTTATAATAAAGCTAAATTCTTGGCCATAACATTAAATTATATGCATTTTATTTCTTCTTGAAAACCACACGTCAAAAAAAAAACACCCTTTACAATTTGTATCTATAAATAAAAAGAAAAATCAAGTAATAACTCTTATTTTCTAGGTGTGCAAGCAACTAAGTCAAACAGCCTTTGAAAAAATCATCGTCTGTATCGAGTTCTTTGAAAAAAATATAAGGTTGGGGGCTTTACTTTATTTCCCCAACTAGCTGACCTGCCCGGCTTTGCACGGTGTCTACCCTAATCTTCGCAAATTACAAATGAAAATATAGACAAATATTTAAGCTACTTTTTTTAATTGAATACTACATAACTACATACTGAGTTTTGACCCACTTCACGTTATGAATGGTGAAAATCGTAAAAATATGATCATCTGAGTCCAACCTTTATTACTTTCCCAACGCATAAAGAATTTTTGTAATCAAAAACCACTTTTTTGTTGTTATCCCATTTCATTCTATAATTATCATTTTTTTTAAAAATAACATCTTCAACACAACCAGAATTTTGGATATCGGATACGACTTTTCGTTTTTACCCCCGTTCACCCTATAAATACCAATTTTTTGAGAAAAATATTCCCAAGGTCATCGACTCAAAATAACCTTTCAAACACGAAAAGACTTTCTTTAATCTGACAATATTTTTTTTTCAACCCATTTCATCCTGCAAATTGCAGTTTAAAACAAAAATATCCTTTAAGCCATTTCCTAAGAATAAGCTTTCAAACGCAGGTAGAGTTTTTTTTTTTAAACGAATATGTCTTTTTCAATTTACCTCATTTCACCCTAAAAAGTTATATTTTTATTTTGATAGTTATTCGTGACAGAGACAAATCCAGAAAATCAAAGAACATTAAAATCGGTCCAGCCGTTCTTGAGTTATAAGTGTTGGAACTAAAACGACTTTGTACCTATATATTAAGAAGAAGAAAATAATGTGATTTAAAGAAGTGTTTGTTTGTGCTTTCTGTGTACCTAAAAGCTTTAATTTCTTAATGCGCTCTTACTTTGTTATCCCTATAATAAATTGAGTTCAAACTTCAGTAGGCTCTTACACCACGAGGACTAAAATAAACATTATAACTTGTAGCACAAAACACATGACCAAGAAATATTACTTCCTCAAGTCTATGACCTAGTTAATGTTTTTCTCATTCCTTTAACAAAAAAAAAAAAAAAAAAAAAATAAGCAAACAAAAAAATTGCCCATCATGGAATAATTTAAGTATACTTACTTGAAACACCAGAACCATCAGAGAGTCTATCCCATCAAGAGAGCCAACCATTCTTTTTTATCCAATTTTGTTTTATTAGTTTCATCACAGTCCATTGATTTTTTCTCCCTTCGCAGTTCGCACCCTCCATGTGCTTGTGCATGATAGCAAATCTTTATCAAGTCCAACTTATACCTTCGTAAAGAAACCTCACATTCCACAAATTTTCTATTTCCATTTATTACGGATTTATGTTCAATCTAAGCACATTCCATCAATCACCGTATACCTACATCTATATCCACCCATCCTATCCATCTATCCTTAGACACAAACCAACAAATTTATTACTGGAAGATGTTTCACCTGCCAAACACCACCATAATAGGTGTCAGTAGAGTTTGTTTAGCTCCACCATCACCATCAACGACCCAATATGCTATTCCCTGACAAAATTGACACGTAAAATTCAACCTTGATATTGATTGCAATTTCTATGTCAATATATACCTACTCTCGAATAGAAGAAGAATTTGTTAAATTGAAGAAAAACGAATCTTCGAAAATTGAAAGCTTTGTTCGATTTTAAAACTAATTTTTCATTTTTTGGTTTCTTAGACAAAGCAAACCTTAACAAAACCCTTTTTTTCTCTCTCAATTTGGTGAAGTATATGTTCCAGGGGGGGGTCTGTTGTTCGAGAAGGCTTCATTATTTTTCTTGTTTTTCAAAAAAAAAAAAAAACAAAATCTCATTTTTCTTTCCAACACGGCCGTCAAAGTTTTATGTGAAATAATATTTCAAACCTGTCGTTTGACAACAACAACAAAAATTAATGAAAAAAAAAATAGAAAAAAAAAGAGTTTTTCTTTATCACCATGATAACGATGACTCGGAAGTGTTGGTTTTGCTTTCAAATTTAATAAAGAAAAAAAGAATCCTCACTGATTGTCATCAATTTGTATGGTCTCCTTCAGCGCGCCCTCGTGTCCCCACCGTGCGTCGTTGGTCGTCACCATAGGATCTCATCCTCAGTCTTGGTGTTCAATGGCTTGTGTATACATTTGGTCTTTTGGAAAATTGATGGCTAATGTTTAAGTTGGACGTTACACACTCGCACAGTCCCGCCACCACCTCCCCCCCGTCCCCCCGTCCACACCCCATTCCAACAAAGATAAATGAGCGAAATGGGAATTCGTTTTAAAGTCCTTAATGGTGATAAATCAGGACACAACAGCTGCAAATTATTTGCAAAATACCCAAGAGAATTTGTCTTATTTTTTTTTCGTGGATATACCCATACTCGCTATACAACATCCTTAATGTGGTGTGTCGTTTCATTTTTTGGTTTTATCTAATTTAAATATTTAAAATGAGAACCAATGGGGCACTTAGGAAAAAACAAGAACCAAATGGCTATCTTTGAAGGAAAGTTCATTTTATATTTTTAAATATAAAGCAACAAGCAAAAGAGCCAAAGGCTAATAAATTTAAAATTCACTGTCTCGTTTGAGAATTTAAATCAATTAAAGAGCTTTTTTGTGTCGGTGTGTTCGGTGAGGGCAGAAATATTAAAATCATATTGGGCGATATAATATTGCCCACTTAGCAGGAAGGCACCTTTGTACATTAAAAAAAAACAAAAAGATCAATATTTTCAAACTCAGTGAACCTTAAAAGAGGGATTCAAATAAAGTGCTTCAGTTCAGTATAAGGAGGAACCCTGGGTTTGGACTTTATTGATGAGTTTAAATATGTACATAGGTATCTTACTCAAAGAGGTTCTGTAAAAGTTTTTCCAAAAGGAATATGGTTATTGAAAAAAAAAAGAAACGATTGCCCGTCCCCTTTCAATATAATTAACTTTAAATTTTGCTTAAAAGGAGAATTTTGTTATTTAGATTTTGCTCAGGAATTTTAAAATAATTTGAGTAAGATAGAAAGGGACAGAGTGATGCAGTGTTGCTAGAAACATTGATTTATGGTAAAGGGTGTTTTTTTTAGACGTGAAAGAAGAAGAAAGAAATAAAACGCGCATAATTTAATGTTATGGACAAGAATTTAGCTTTATTATAAAGATAAGTGTTTGCCATTATGTTTAAAAATGATTTCGGGCAAGTGGCCACCGCGGCTGGCTCGAATAAATTCCAGCCGAGAGGCCCAATTTTCGACAGCTCCAATTGTTGCGATGGCGGATGGACCCATTCGGGTCTTCTTCGATACTCTGCTCCACAGCAGCAATAGCGTTTCGGTGCGCACTGTTCGGCGTCTCTGAGGATGTGCATTATCCACTAGATTAAACGTGGTGCGAAACCGATCCATGGTTGCTCGAATTTATGCGATTTTGCCGAACGAATATTGGACGTAGCGGGCGATGCGTCGCGGAACCGAATCATTATTTTGGTAATAAATTCGGACGATTTTCAAACGTTGTCTATTAGTTATGAAATGGCAAACCAAACTGAACATAAATCAAGTGTTAGCTGTCAAAAAGACTCGAAAAAAAGTTTTGTAAGATTGAAAACCACACGTCTAAAAAAAACACCATTTATTTCTCACGGTTTTTAGAGATAAAAGGGGTTTTCAATAAGGGCGGGTAGATATTGAGGTTGAAATGGAATAAAAAAAGCTGTGTGTGAGGTACTAACAAAATTCTTTTTTTATTTGAAAGGCCCATATATGCCATTATATGTATGAAATAAGACATAGTTCATAGTTCGTCTTCTTATAAAGGGTCCGCCATCTAACGTTTTTTTTTCAACTAGTGCTTATTTCGTGAATGGTAACACTTAGGTCATGTCTGATTTGACAGATAATTAGTTTTATCCTTCCGCTGAACGAATATGGTTGTGTATACGCTTCGCTAAGTGGGCCTGCGATCGACTCAGAGAAGATGCCGATTTTGCCAAAAAAATCATCTTTTCAGATGAAGCTCATTTTGATCTTGGCGGGTAGTAAACAAGCAAAATTGTCGCATTTGGGGCACAGAAAACCCGCACGCATACATTGAAAAGCCGATACACCCAAAACGAGTCACTGTTTGGTGCGGATTTTGGTCCAGAGGCATAATTGGGCCATTTTTCGAAAATGAGCAAGGATAGGCCGTTACAGTCAATGGCGATCGTTATCGGGCCATGTTGAACGAATTTTTGTTCACAAAAATTGAAGAGGAGGATATTGGCAACATTGGGTTTCAACAGGACGGCGCTACGTGCCACACAGCCGAAGCTACACTCTATGTTTTTATCTTCTTGGAGTAGCACACTTCTTTGGTCGTCTTACCAAACCCTGCAAGCTGATAGAATTTGACAAGAAAATTGTATTGGTTTGTATTTTAAAAAGTCTTATTTTGGGAAATGTTTGTTGACCAGTTAAGACGATAGAGGTTTTTAAAAGTTTGAGAAATTTAAAGAAAGATACAAAGTTGGGAAATAAATAATAAATTAGAATTGCGAAATTTTGGAAAGAGTTAAGATTTTGAAATTAATTTTAAAAGTGTTTCGGTGGAGGAGATAATTTGGAAAAATAGAAAATATTAATTTGGAGTCGCCAGAACTAGGCGAATAGAAATAAGGAAAGAAGGAGAAAGGAAAAAAAATAAGTTGGACAAGAAAATATAAGTAGAGTGATTATTAAGTATTTAATACGTTTGATTAGTTGTGAAAATATTATATTCGGTTGGTCCTTGTTTTCGTTTTATCCCTGTAATTTTGTGGAACTCGTGACCCATTTGTAAAGTAGGTTTCTTTATCCGTTTTATTTTGGGACCGAGTGATAGCGGTCCATTCTTACGGCCTTGCTTTGTAATTTTTCTTTGTTTTATTTTTCTTTTGATTGTTCTTTGGACAATAATTCATTTTTATATTTATCTTTATATCGAAAAAAATCTGGGTTTTAATCCAGGCGTAAGCCAAGGTTTCCCAGATATTTGAAATAAATTCTTTTAACTTTCCATTGGGAATAAAAACATTTGCGTTTCCTTTAAATTTTTGAAGACGAGTTTCAGCTTCCCTGTTAAGGCAAACGACCCTCAACAGATTCCTGGCGCCCACCCTGTAGCGTAAGTACGCCCCTGTATTTACCTATCTATCTATTAACATTTAATTCGATTCCTTTTTTTTATCATTAACAATTATAATCAAGATAATTCGATTCGAATTGCTCAACTTTCCTGTATACATCAATTCTTTAATTCGAAAAACCCACCCCCAGCTGACTAGCCGGTTGGCTGCATCGTGGGTTGCAATATTTGGTCTCTCTCTTATCTCTCATCTTTGGTTGATCGTTTGACAGTTCGTCAATTCGATCTTTTCTTTCGCCCGTGCCGGTTGCACAATTTTAATAATCTAATTAATTCGTTTGTGTTTCATTTAATAATAATTGGATTCGTATAATCCTTAGTCGCGGTACATTAGTATTCCGTCATCATAATCGTCTTTTAGAATTCGGTAAATAATATTGCAACAAATTTAAACAAATTTCGAAGAAGCCCTTAAAAACTTTTAAACATAATGACAATTATGTAGATAATGTAGGTCACAGGATTTATAGGAACTACTTTTATGACAAGTCATTATTTAAAAAAGCCTTCTGACAAATTCAATATTCATACATGAACATTTCTGACATCTGCTTTCTTATAAAAATGAATCTCACAGATATTGTCGTTGAACACTTTAACTCTCCTATATCTTTGGCAGCTTATACATATATAAAATCAATTTAGTTTCTGCCAATCATCGCCATTCTTGCTTTCAAATGTCCTGAGGTTTGCATGATATATGCCTTCAACTACCTTCCTTAAGAATTTTGAAAGAAAAAGAAAAATCATCCACTTAAAATAAGTACTTTTTGAACAAACAGTTTATCCATGTGACAATACTTCTCAAATGTCATAAATGACAGAATGATATGATATTCTCACCGGCAATGATTATCTTTCTACCTTTCACCAAATTGATAGCAGCAAAACGGTCATAAATCATTGCCAATAATGCTTCCGTCCTACAAAAGTTGTTATTTGAACTCAACATTTTCGTATCGATTTTGATTTCCATTTTCACTCCATATAAATACACATTCAACTATGTTTTGTTTTTTTTTTTTTTTTTTGTTTTTTCTTGAAGCACGAAATAAACTCAAATGTAATAAATATGTAGGTATAACTTGGGGATGTGAATGTTTTCTTTTCGCATAAAAATTGAGTTATTTTATGACAGCTATGAGGTATACTTTTTCATCTTCCCTCTTGGAGTTAACAGAGTGTCATCATCATCGCAATAAAGGTATAAATTTTTATGAACCTCCAATACGTGCTGGAATAATTTAACGTCTCATAAATCATTTTGTTTGTTTTTGCCACCCTCACCCATTTACCACACCAAGTGCCGCCAACTTTGTATCTTATAAATATTTGCTACCATTTCAATTTAATTTTTTGAAGAGTGAGATGTAGTATGTACTTATAGAATGTGACAGTAAAAGTAATCATCTCAAATTTACCCAGCAAAAATAAAATTAAAAAAACAAAAAAAAAAAAAACATCTCATGAGACTCTCTTAATTTATTTTATAAAGATTACTTGTTAGAGAAAAGAAAATACATGAGTCGCACGTATTTGCCCTAAATTTCAAAATCATTAAAATTAAAAAGAAAAAAAGTTGAAAAATTGTTAGTCAGCTAAAATATCTTCAATTTCATTTTTTTTTTTATATCGAGACATATTTATCAACTTTACATATTCTTCTTAATATTATAACAAATTAGGCCCAGTTTTTCAGTGGTGAGTTAAGTCACAGTTAGGTAACACTAGAAGTAAATTAACCCACAGTTGAATGAGGAAGTATAGTTTTTCGGTGGAGAATGAATGCGGAACGACTAAATAAACTCGGTGGAAAAAACATCAAAAGTATCTGTTCAGTTAATCCTGAGTTAACTCACAAAATTGGGCAAAACTGGACTATAATGTCCTGACTTAAACTATAGTTTAAACAAAAGGTCTTAAACTGTGTCTGAATTTTGTATGGCTTTATTCAAAACGAATGTCTGTTTGGCCTGTTTGAATTTATTTTCCACAACTTTTTTATTTTTTTTTGTTGTTTTTAAAAAAATCAATTTTTGTCAAATTCCAAACATCTGTATCTTCATTTGGGTTTTTCCCATTTATTCCCAAGCTACAAAATTAACTATATTATGACGTGAAAAATACAATTCTGTAACGCCCATATCATTCACTCTCTTAATCCAGATTAAAAATTAAACTCAGATTTAATTTAAAAAAATGTAGGCCTATTTGCTGATACAAACCTTAAGAATTTATGTTTAAACAAGTTAGTGTCAATTTATGCCGAGGAAAAAGGAGAATAAAGTTATAAACACCTTTTACGTTTCACAAAATCTGAACAGTCAAACTTGTAAGTAAAGTTTTAAGTATTTTAATAATTTAGATGAAGTGTCAATTATCAAATTTCCATGACAACGAAAATACTAATTAATTTTTACGAAATTTTCATCAGTAAAAACTATTTAGTCTGGAAAACTTCAAAACTATAACTGACACATACATTTTTTGTTTCAATAAATTGTTAAACGCAAAATTTTTTACATGAGGATTTAATTTGCGGATAATTTAAATGTCACTTAAGTAATTGGAACTTTACTCATACTCAGACATTGTGAAACAGACCCTTAGTATCAGCAAACGACTCTAAATCCAATTCCATATTACTCACTCGTCAAATCCACACTAGTTTTAATATTTACATCCAGGAATATTTTGGACAAGGATAATATGGACACAGTCTATCAGTCGGAATCTTAACCTATGTGAAATTTTACTTTTTACGATTCCAGCCTATTTACGTTGGGCGCCATCTTAAATTTTAGGCAAATTGTTTGTTATTGAATTATTCGCTCATTTTCAACTTAAGACTAAAATATCTGATCAAAATTGTTAAAAATGTTATTTTCTACAGTTTTTCGAATGCGATAAATATTTTTCGACTTAATTCAAAAAAATTAAAGTAATATCACAGCTCATTCAAACGCTACTGGATTGATTTCGCTAAAATTTTCACAGATTGTTCTTATCTTTGTTTCTCCTAAGCTGTTTTGAGAGTTACATATTTCCAAATTCGGACTTTTTGTCTTTCTTCATTTTTCATCGCGTTTTCTCGAATTCTGGAATAGGGCTCAGGCCTCCTTAAGGAGTTTAGTGTTCCTAAGGTTGTAAAGAGTCTGCTTCTTTTCTTTGGACAGACCGAAGTTGCCTGGTAATCAGTAAAGCGTGACATTATTTTATGTATCTGTCATGTTCATTTAACCTTCCCACGCACTATTTTTTTAGAATTGATGAGATAGGAATTTATAGCTTTGTGTACGACTTGGTTTTGAGTATATGACTTGGAAATTATGGTATTGTTTCATTTGAGATATCACTCTCTACTTTTCCCTATGGCGTTTATTTCCGCTATGCTAGCTTAATTCCCGAAAATTCATCGACCAATCCCTTGAGTTGTTCCCGATCCATCAGTGTACCACTAAAAATCGGACTAGTGAACCAATTCCCAAAAGAGTTAACTCCCAATAATGAACTCCCATTTTCGGGAAACTAAAGCCCAACTTAAAATGAACTGAGTCACAAAAAAAATTGACATAAATCCAAATTGTGGGACCTTGTTCGTTGTGAAGTAAACAATTAACTTCAAAACGGTAAGTAAAGGGTGTTTTTTTCAGACATGTGGTTTTCAAAAAGAAATAAAACGCATACAATTTAATGTTATAGCCAAGAATTTAGCTTTATTATAAAGATAAAGGTTTGCCATTATGTTTAAAAAATGATTTCAGGCAAGTGGCCGCCGCGGCTCGCTCGAATAAATTCCAGCCGAGAGGCCCAATTTTCGACCACTTTTTGCAGCAATTCAGGCCGTATGTCAGCAATAACGCACCGAATATTCTCTTGCAAGGCGCCAATCGTCTCGGACTTATCTGCGTTGACAAGCGACTTCACAAAACTTCACAAAAAATAGTCCAGCGCTGTTAAATCGCACGATCTTGGAGGCCACGCCACAGGCCCACGACGCGAGATAATGCGCTCATCAAAAGTTTCCTTCAATAAATTGATTGTTTCGTTGGCTGTATGGCATGTAGCGCCATCTTGTTGGAACCAAAGTTCGTCCATATCAACATCATCCAATTCAGGCACGAAGAAGTCATAAATCATGGCTCTATAGCGTTCCCCATTGACTGTAACATTATGGCCGGCTTCATTTTTGAAGAAATGTGGACAAATGATTCCCTCTGCCCATAGAGCACACCAAACAGTGACTTTTTGAGGATTGAATGGCTTGGAGATTATGATCTCTCCAAATACGACAATTTTGTTTATTAACGTACCGATTCAACCAAAAATGAGCTTCATCGAATATTGGACGCAATCGGGCGGACCGAACCATTATTTTGCTAATAAATTTGCACGATTTGCAAACTTTGTTCAGAAGTAATTCTATTCATTATAAAATGGCAAACCAAACTGAGCATAAATCAATTGACAGCTGTCAAAAAAAACTAACTCCGAAAAAAGTATTGCCAGATTGAAAACCACACAACTAAAAAACACCCTTAACATCTTTAGTTCTCTTAATCGGATCGTCAAGAAAATTATAAAAAATTTCCAGCCTTTTCTATTCGGTAACATGACGCAACGCTTATGACTGTAAATCCTCTTACTCGCATTTAAGTTATGGCCGGCAATAGAGAAATGCCAATCTATAACAATTTGTCGTTATTAAAAATAGGTGTGTATGAACGCGCCTCTAGCGACTTGAAAAAGAAAACTCTGACTGCTCGAGGTATGCTCACCGGCGGAGGAGAGCCCTGGTCATGCCAAACCGCACAAACAGTACGTTTATAATCCCAATACTGTTATAAATTAGCTTATCTAGAGTCACTTCCATAAATAAAGGGTTTTCCAATAAGAGGTGTTATTTTGATATTCAAAGAAAAATGGAATTTTTTGAGATAAATGATCGGATGTTTATTTCATTATAAAGAGGAAGGTATGCCGTTAATAATAGAACACAACATCAGCCAAATGGCCGCCACAACCACGCTTACAGGACCATATCCTTTTCATGAAATTTTCCATAACCAAATCGCAAAGTGGCTGCCCTATGTCCTCGATAGCCTCACGAATTCCATCTTTGAGGTCTTGAATAGACGCTGGGCTGTTGGCGTAGACCTTATCTTTCACGTGGCCCCAAAGGAAGGAGTCGCAAGGTGTTAAATCACAAGATCTCGGTGGCCAATTGTGATCACCTCTTCGAGAGATAACACGGTCCGGAAACTTTTCCCGTAAAAGATCGATGGTTTCATTGCTTGTGTGGCACGTAGCGCCGTCTTGTTGAAAGTAAACGTTGTCCAGAATCATCTCTCGATAGCGCAATCCATTGACCGTAACTGTTGCTCCAGCCTCATTTTCGAAAAAGTAAGGTCCAATGACCCCGCCGGACCATAAACCGCACCAAACAGTCACGCGTTGAGGATGGAGAGGCTTTTCCACAATAACTCTTGGGTTTTCCGAGCCCCAGATGCGACAGTTTTGCTTGTTGACGTAGCCTCCGAGGTGGAAATGGGCCTCATCAGTCAAGATGATTTTTCGATGAGATTCCGGATCATTTTCATGCATTTCAAGGACCCAATCAGCAAAGACACGACGTTGTTGATGATCAGCCGGCTTGAGTTCTTGTGTTAACTGAACTTTATAAGCCTTAAGACCCAAGTCTTTATGCAAAATACGGTGTAATGACGTTTGTGGAATGCCTAATTCCAAAGAACGACGAGGAATGGACAAACCTGGGTTTTCTTCAACACTTTGGGCTACAACAGCAATATTCTCAGTTGTTCTTGAGCGACGTGCACGGTTTTTATTCTTCACATCACTAACTTGTCCCAACAGCTCGAATTTGTCCACCAATTTCTGTATTGCGGTCCGACAAGGTGCTTCACGACGACCCAAAAATGTTTTAGTTTTACGAACCGTCTCTGCCAAATTTTCACCATTTTTATAGTGAATTTAAATAATTTCAGTGCGTTGTTGAAGCGTGTATCGTTCCATTTTTATTAATGGCGTGGTTTCTACTTGTCAAATGTCAAAAAATGACAGTTTCAAAAGTGACAGCTACCGAAATAGCGGGCTATTCAAAATAACACCTCTTATTGGAAAACCCTTTAATACAAAACTACGACCGTAAGAATAAAACAAATCATTTCTTCAGATATACTTTCTTAAAGTAATAATTTCTCGGGTTCAATTTTTTAAAGAATCCATAACTAACCTTAAGAATCTCACATATGAATTTGTCACAAGTAAGGCAACCTAATTGATAATGCAGGATATTTGTCAAAATATTCATCAGCTTTTCGACAGCAGTGTGTCATGTTTTCCGTTGGATGTGTGTATCTGTGCCATCAGATAAAGTATCTTCGTGGAACTTGTCTGTGCACGAGTACATATCTCTGTTGTCATCTTATTTGATGTATGCAAATCCGGATTTGAAATAATCGTTTTCCCAATTTGAATTATTTTGATATTCAAAGCCAATCTTCAGCAGGGGCCAAATAATATCGAATTTTTATTTCGGTTACTTCAAATTTGTCACACATATCTATCACAATCGGATGAGGATTGGCTTTCGAGTGTCGTATTCTATATAATATTGATAGGTACGAAGTTTATAGTATAGTTGATGTGGTTTTGGGTGTATGCAAATTTTACTTTTTGAACAAAAGTTCCTACCACCATATATTTGATTTGTTTCCTGAAATAGCAGGAGGTCCACAATGAGTCAGTTTTGAAACGTTTAACAATCCATACATACGTACATATTTCATTTTCTTTTCGGAGAAAAGTAATGATTTTTTTTTCTTATTTTGACAGTAATATGCAAATAACAAGTAATTTTTTTTGTATTTTTATTTCTGAATAAAAAAATAAAACCAAAACAAACATATCAAACGGGCTTATACAAATACATATATAGAAACAAATTTTCATAGACCAATAATTCCCCATAGGAAATTTGAATAAGTATTTCATTTCCAATCGGTGTGGCAAGTAAGTGTAAGTAGAGGCAATCTTTCCCCAAGATGATGGTTTGTGAGCGGGTTTATTATGATTTGATTATAGGTTTCCAGACTATTGACCCATTGATAAAATGTGAGTTAAATGTGTTTACCTAATGAATCTAATCTTTTGAGATATCGTCTTTTGACCTGAGCAAACACATTCATTTTGGTTTTGGTAGAGTTGAAGGTCGATTTTAAAGTTAAGGTCTGTTAAATGGTTTGTTGAGTTATCAGAATTAAGGAAAGTTTTTTATTCGAAAATGAGAACCATGGGGGTTAGGCCCCCATGGTTCTCATTTCTTAAAAGTCAAAAAATTGTATATATTAAAACAAAAACTTATTCTTTTTTAAATTTATATAACTGTTTCAAAAACTGCATATTTTCGTTGCTATAAATATTGCTTTTAGCCTTTTTAAAAACTAGTGCCAATATCAGTTAGCCCGCTCTCCTTCTCATGAACTATATTATGTTACCAACGTAGCACAACTTGCTGTCAAATCCAATACTAGCTTTTGACAAGTAGCCAAAAGTAGCAAGAAGTTGCAAGTAAGCAAACAGACATATTATAAGGCCAACTTCTATGAAGTTTGTTTTTGGTTTAAACGAAGCATATCCGAAACTGTTTTGTTCGTTAAGAAGTAATTTTCATTTTGTCGGCGCTGATATGACCTTGATCTCATAACTGTTCAACTTGTCTACTTCAAACAAAATCCGGCTATAGGGTGCGTCAAGTTGACCTTAAATAGCGGCGCCAAGACTCTTGGTTCTGGATTGTCTTTGCCCATGTCTGGACCTAACTAAGTGGTAATGTTGGCTCATTTGTTCATACAAGAATTTCAAGGGCATGCCTTCTTCAAGACCGTTTCGGAACGTATATCTTTTTGACGGGGTTCTCAGGATTTAACGAAAGTAAGTTTTTCGAAGTTTGTAGTGGATCAATTACATTATGTTTTTGTAAGCATAGTGAGAACATAAAAATATGCCGGTACACACAACATTTCTATAATAATTCAAGTAAATATAAACACACCAAATTCAGTTTCGTTAGGTTTTTCTTCATATTTCCATATGTTCAAAGAAAAATTAATTCTGTTTCAAACTACGCATAAAATGTATTAAAAATATTCCTGTGACGTGAAACAAAAGAAAATATATTTATTCAAATAGTGATAAAATTATGATTGAAAAAGCTCCAATTATGAAGTATTTTTCTTATTCAAATATAATAATTTACATCAAATCAGTTTCGATAAGATTTCCACCATTTGCCCTTAATTTCGAAAATCTATCAATTCACGTGTACCTATATTTTCACAAAAAAAAGTCTTTATAAATGCGTTCCGCTCTTGATGATTTTGTTATAAATAAAAAAATGGAAAGATATCTGAATTAATAAGAATAGAATAATTTTTATTAGAATGTTTGTGCTGGAAAACATAACGAAACAATTTAAGCAGACAATACAAAATTTTATTAAAAACCTGTTAAGTTGTTAAGAGTTAAGAAAACAGGTATCTGAACACTTTACATAATCTGTTATTCGGTTATAATTACTTTTATTAATCTGCTTCCGTAAGACTTCTATAAGACATTTTAAAAACTGCCTTAAGATTTTTCACAAAAAACCGACAAAAAAGTATTAAAAGTGTGAGAAAAAGTTATAGAAACTTAACGAAACTTAACTTTGGGAATTACAGTATAATCGTACATTGTTTTTATTCTAAAAACAAGACAGTTCATTTTTCGTTAAGTTATTAATATTTTTTTTTCACAGAAAAAGACACTCAAGATTAATAACGAAAGACGTTTAGAAATATTTATATATTAGCAAAAGTAATAGAAAACTTAATGAAACTAAATTTTATGCAATTACAGCCCAAATCGTACGTTTCTTTTATTCTAAATTCAATCAAAATTTGTTTTTGTTAAGTTGTTTTCATTTTTTTTCCACCTAAAATGGCACTTATGGTTAATAATGAAGGACGTCAAAAATCATTTATTCGTGAGCTAAAGCAATAGAAAACTTAACGAACCTTAATTTCAAGCAATTACATTCATATCGTTTATTTTTTTTTTTATTATAATTACATGGAGAGTGTATTTCCGTTAAGTTTTACGTGACTATTACTCCATTTTTGTATTTTATTTTTGTTAAAAAATTTGACTTACGAATGTAAAAACGCCTGTTATGTGCCCCCAAGCAATAGAAAGAGCAGTATAAAACATAACGAAGTTTTATAAGAATATTTGTTTTGCCTTTAAACAAAACCAATAACGTCGTATTGGATATATTCTTCTTAAAATCATTAACGAAATTGTAAAGAAGGTTTACAGAAGCTGAAAAGTCTAATTAAAATTTGCAAAAAATTGTCTTACTCTTAAACTAGCCCCTCCAACACATATAAATCTTCAAGAAAACAAGACAGCTAATAAACTTTTAGTAAAATTGATGACTAAGAGGTTTTTATTTTGCCAACTAAGCTATTCCTAAATGGTTTATAACAAATGACACAATGATTGTTACAAAAACCAAAACTTTTTTGTTTACAAAGTTTTGAAAATACAAACAATAACATCTTTTGAGACTTAAATAAACTAGAGGTACTTTGTCCTTAATGTTTAGCCTTATATCTTCAACCAAACAATTGAAAACAAGCTATAATCCCCAGACGACAAGAATTAATCGGTTTATTATATAAGTGAACCTTAGAAGATAGGTACGCATACATATACTATCACATTGTTGTTGTATAAAGCAGCTTTCAAAAGATAAATCGATGTACTTATACCCAACAGGTCACTTAAAAAGAAAGATACAAACACAAATACTGTTGCTCAGAAAAAAAAAACAAAACACTAAAAAAAAACTCAGGGCAGAGAACACACGGACAAACAAGCTACTTATTCTATTTATTTTCAGGTTCAACATGGTTCAGATTAAAAAAACACAAGAATCCTTAAACAACATTCTTCAGTTTGACTTTCCCCTTGAGGAAAGTTATGGCAAACATGATGTCTTGAATATTCTTTTTTTTTTCATCTTCTCCTTAATGAACACAAAATTGTTCTGATATAAGCAAAACAAATTTCTCTAAGGACATTCATATTTCCTTCGAATAAATGAAGTTTAATGGAAATTACAGGACACAAGATGAAGATGAAGATATTTTGAAGGATTTGCCCCATGGACAAATAATAATTTATCCACAGAATGCAAGTCTCTCATGAATATTTATATTTTTGTATTTTTTTTTTCGTAGAGAAGGACATTCAAGGTAAAATGTGGTGAAGGACATGCTAAATTTTCTTTCGATATAAATTAAAAAAAAATGGCAATTAAAAGAAGGTGCTCCAAATACAAATTAAATTAAATTAATTCAACTTAAAACTTGCTCCAAATTAATTTTCATTTCAATCAAAACAAAAATCCCCTTTCAACAATTTAATCCTTGCTTGGGTCATAACTTTGAGCGGATAACAAAAACGAGCATTTGAAATAGTATCCTGATGGGAAATGCAAAAGTTTCAATTGAATGTTTGTCTTTATAGACCCGAAACGAAATTTAAAATAAAAACTCAATTCAATGTATAAGTATTTTATTTGTATTACCGAAATTTAAATAACGGTAGTGAAGTGGGAACTCACATTAATAGATAAAGTTTCTCGTTTTACAAATGTTTTTCTTTAAATATTTGGAAAATCATTTAATTTAATGGTTTGGTTTAAAGGACAATGAAGCCGGCCGCCCCTATCACATTAACATTTGTCTGTTCATTAGTAATTCAGGAGTGTCTTTTTTGGGTATCTACTACTGTTTCTAATTACAACTGATTTTGGTTTGTTCATTTTATTGACTGAGTGAATTAATTTGAATATTATGAAGGCAGCTAGAAGGATTTAAATTGATAAATATATATCTATTTGTCTCTGATAAATATGTACATAAAATTACAAGCTCTGCAAAAACTTATTCTAATGTTTTTAACAGCACTTGAGCTACTCGGGCGTATGAGCACTTTTTATTTAAATGTTTTCAATTTATAGTTGTTTTTAGACATTTTGTATTTTGTTCGAGAAAAATATCATATGAGAAATATATCATGTGAGAAATATGCGAGAAGAGTATCACGCGAGAAATAAAGGGTTTTCCAATAAGAGGTGTTATTTTGATATTCAAAGAAAAATGGCATTTTTTGAGATAAATGATCGGATGTTTATTTCATTATAAAGAAGAAGGTATGCCGTTAATAATAGAACACAACATCAGCCAAATGGCCGCCACGACCACGCTTACAGGACCATATCCTTTTCATGAAATTTTCCATAGCCAAATCGCAAAGTGGCTGCCCTATGTCCTCGATAGCCTCACGAATTCCATCTTTGAGGTCTTGAATCGACGCTGGGCTGTTGGCGTAGACCTTATCACCACTTCGAGAGATAACACGGTCCGGAAACTTTTCCCGTAAAAGATCGATGGTTTCATTGCTTGTGTGGCACGTAGCGCCGTCTTGTTGAAAGTAAACGTTGTCCAGATCAATACCATTCAATTCCGGCAATAAAAAATCATTAATCATCTCTCGATAGCGCAATCCATTGACCGTAACTGTTGCTCCAGCCTCATTTTCGAAAAGGTAAGGTCCAATGACCCCGCCGGACCATAAACCGCACCAAACAGTCACGCGTTGAGGATGGAGAGGCTTTTCAACAATAACTCTTGAGTCTTCCGAGCCCCAGATGCGACAGTTTTGCTTGTTGACGTAGCCTCCGAGGTGGAAATGGGCCTCATCAGTCAAGATGATTTTTCGATGAAATTCCGGATAATTTTCATGCATTTCAAGGACCCAATCAGCAAAGACACGACGTTGTTGATGATCAGCCGGCTTGAGTTCTTGTGTTAACTGAACTTTATAAGCTTTAAGACCCAAGTCTTTATGCAAAATACGGTGTAATGACGTTTGTGGAATGCCTTATTCCAAAGAACGACGAGGAATGGACAAACCTGGGTTTTCTTCAACACTTTGGGCTACAACAGCAATATTCTCAGTTGTTCTTGAGCGACGTGCACGGGTTTTATTCTTCACATCACTAACTTGTCCCAACAGCTCGAATTTGTCCACCAATTTCTGTAGTGCGGTCCGACAAGGTGCTTCACGACGACCCAAAAATGTTTTAGTTTTACGAACCGTCTCTGCCAAATTTTCACCATTTTTATAGTGAATTTTAATAATTTCAATGCGTTGTTGAAGCGTGTATCGTTCCATTTTTATTAATGGCGTAGTTTCTACTTGTCAAATGTCAAAAAATGACAGCTTCAAAAGTGACAGCTACCGAAATAGCGGGCTATTCAAAATAACACCTCTTATTAGAAAACCCTTTATATCATGCGAGAAAACGATCATGCGAGAACACTACCTAGTATTATGTGAGAAATATATCATGCAAAAAATATATGTCATGATATTTTTTCGCATTATATATCTCTCGCATGATAGTTTTCTCGCATGATATACTATTTCTCGTATATAATCTTCTTTATTTTATTTTTAATTTATGTATAAAACAAAGTTGTTTTAGTTACTCAAAAACGGCTATAGCGATTTTACTGATCTCTGATTTGTTGGATTCGTCTCCGCCCGAATAGCAGAATAACTATAAAAATATCGGAAAAATTCACTTTTTAGGGTGAAATGGGGTAAAATGAAAAAGACGTATCCGTTTAAAAAAATTCTACCTGTGTTTGAAAGACTATTCTTAGGAAATGGCTTCGAGGAATTTTTTCTTTAATTTGCAGTTTGTAGGGTGAAATGGGGTAAAAATAAAAAATGATCCAATTTAAGAAATTTTGTATGTGTTGGAAAGGTTATTTTTAAAAATTTGATATGTAGGTAGGTAGTTATAGAGTGAAATGGGATAAACTCACAAAATTGTTTTTGATTAGTCTTTTGCATATACTTTAACTATCATCGAATGGTTGACCCTGAAATAAAGAAAATAGAAGATTTAAGAGTTTTGAAAGCTCAATTCGCTGTTTATAACAACATAAAGCCTCTGTTCCAAAACTTCAAGATGTTTTACATTGCTGTTTACAATTACCCCATAAATTAGAATACAAATAAAAACAGAACTGGGTCAACGTAAACATAATAATATTATTATTTTATTTTAAATTTTTATTATTGTTATTTTAAAATTTTTAAAGTTATTTTAAAAATATTTAATACAGAAACATTTTATTTTCACGTTTTATTCATAGTCTTTCGTTGAATTTTAAATTACAAAAATTAAAAAAAGTCCTGACTTCAATTTTTCAAAAAAAAACACATTGACCCTACAAAAATTCTTTCTGCTCTAGGAAAATAATAAAGGTTGGACTTAGATGATAATATTTTTACGAATTTCGCCATTTAATTATAACGTGAAGTAGATTATAATCCATAAAGAAGTATTCGATTACAAAAATTAGCTTAAATATATTAATTTATATTTTCTTTGGAATATTTATGCGAAGCTTAGGTTTGTCTACCCATGTGAAGCCAGCTAGTATACAATAAATGCTTTGCGATAAAATCAAATGTAACTCTGGATAAAGGTGTGAATGGTCTTATAAAATTGGAAGATTGCTCAGTTTGGAACTACCCTGTATATTTTACAACTTCAAACACCAATTTAAAGTACATAATTTCAAAGACGCATAGATTAATTTTATTCACCTGATTCAAACTGAAATTATAGAGTATGGTCTTTAATGTGACTGAGATGTAAAACACGTTCAAGGCAAGACTATCATCTTTTTTTTTTTTCAAAGACAGAAATGAAAACATGCATATTAAGATAGCAGAACCTAATTATACAATTTATTTAACAACCTTAATTGACATGAACCTTAATAACAAGTGCGCCAACAACGCCAACGCATCGTTGCTTCAGCAGAATGAAACAAGCCGTGAAAACTCACTTAACGCTCCACGAATGTTATTCTGAATCTTTTTTTTTGCATATTATTTGTCAAATATAAAATTGCGTATCAAAATTAATGTCCCTTGTAACACAATCCTAATGTGTCCAATGTTTTTTTTTTTTTTTAATTTTTTGTTTTGAGATGAAGGTAACATTCAACCAGAATTTTATGTAAAAAAAAAAATAAAGTTGCATACCTAATTTAAATATGAAACAATTTCCAAGTCATAAGAAAAATGTAGGCAGGAAACGTCTTTTTGATGCGAAATAAGGACAGGTGATAGGTAGGTAGATTTAATCTTCAAGATTGCATGACAAAGAGACATCCTGAAGAGCTTACATATAGAATTTATACATATTTTTCAAAGGAACTTCCATTTTCTTTTATGGTCCCTTAGACAAGAGTGCGTCAGTGTGTATATACATATATTAAAGAAGCCTTGTCATCGTGCTAGCTTATTTGGTTGTTGTTGTGATGGCTTACTGGCATAAATAGTGAAGTTTTATTAAGAAGGAAGACCTTTTAATTTTGTGTGTGTTTTTTTCCTGTACTCGCATTTTTATAATAAATTTGTGAAGCCTTGACATGCTATTTGCATTTGCAATTGGATTTTTATTTTTTAAAAGCAATTCTAATTTAATTCTTTTTATTTTGTTTCCTTACAGATTTAAAATGGATTAATTTTGTGTCAACTTCTTGGAGAATGGTAAGTTGTTCATGGAAGTGTTTTTATGGTGTTATTACATTTCTGTGGAAAATAAAAGAATTTAATTTTGGTATCATTATTTTCTGCAACTTTGTAACGAAATTTTGAATACAGTCGACTCCTTCTAAGTCGAATATCCACGGGATATCAAAATTAATTCAAGTTAGAAGGATTTTTGGAAAAAATCGAATAAGAGAGATAAATATCTACTTTTTTTTGTTTAAAAGTTGAATTTTAAAATTTACAAAAATTAAATAAATAACAACAAAATATTGATTAGAGTAAATTATTTTAATAAATTGGTAATTTCTGGTTTAATTCCAACTTACAGGGATTCGACTTACAGGGACATCAACTAAGAGGAAGGGTTTTGCAAGGCAAATTTAAGGAAAATGCCAAATAGTGCGTTAAAAAACGAGTTATTAAAACATTCGACCTCGATGAAGTTCGACTTAGAAGGAGTCGATTGTATTTGTATATGCTCTTGCTGAAAAGAGGCATTATAACACAAAAAACGTATTTTTTTTTATTGAAAAGTTGATCTGGTAAAATCATTTAGTTTAAAACAGGCAGAACCTTGAAATTTTAAACTTTATATCTTACAATTGACACCGTCTTGTGGCTGCTTTGGATGGTAATATTTCCGCAATTGATCATCAAAATCGGTTGTGGTAAGTGATTGATCCATAAAAAGAGTCTCTTATTTGTGGTATACTCCACATTTCTTATCAAAGTTGGGATTTCTTGTTAATCTTTTAAAGTTGTACATACATAATCGAACAACATGTAAATGGTGTTTTTTTTAGACGTGTGGTTTTCAATCTGGCAATACTTTTTTCGCGGTATATTTGACAGCTGTCACTTGATTTATGCTCAGTTTGGTTTGCCATTTCATAATTAATAGACTTAGTCCTGAACAACGTTTGCAAATAGTGCAGATCTATTACCAAAATAATGGTTCGGTTCGCGTGACGCATCGCGCTGCGTCTAATATTCGGTTGATATAATCGCCCAGCAAAAGTCGGTAATTCGAGCAACCATGGATAAGTTTCGCACCACGTTTACTCTAGTGGATAATGCACATCCTCAGAGACTCCGTACAGTGCGCACCGAAGACGCTATTGCTGCTGTGGAGCAGAGAGAATGAGTCCATCCGCCATCGCGCGCAACAATTGGAGGTGCCGAAAATTGGGCCTTTCGGCTGGAATTTATTCGAGCCAGCCGCGGCGGCCACTTGCCCTAAAATCATTTTTAGAACATAATGGCAAACCCTTATCTTTATAATGAAGCTAAATTCTTCTTGAAAACCACACGTCTAAAAAAAAAACAGCCTTTACATCCAGCAACATGTAGAAAAATGCTTTTGAGTACAGACTTAATTCAATGACCAACTATGTTAAGTATGGGTACCGTTCCCTATATACATATGTCATTTCAACAATCAAGAAAGAATTTCTGAATTTATAGGACAATTTTGGACATCTTTTTCAATTTATTTTTAAACTTTGAATTTTAACGATTATTAGACTGGAATTTTGCTAGAATTGACTTTCAAGAATTTTTGAAGAGCTTTTTTGAAGCTTGTGGTGAACGTAGGAAAATGTATGGTATACCAAAATGATCGTTGATTAGTCAGCATTATAAGTAAATTCAAATTTTTTTTTTTTTTCAAATCGAAAATCGGTTGGAAAATTCGATATGAAATTGGCGATTTTCTGCAAAACGTGCTTTATAGTCTTTCCAAGCCTCTAAGTCCACAAAATGGTATGGACACCCATTAATATTATTATAGAATTATTGGTGACAAATTTCTCTTTCAATCGACATATCAACTTTAAAAATCGGACCATAATTTTCCGAGTTAAAGTGGATTTTGTCCAGCTGAATCGTGAATTTTCCATTATTTCTTACTTTACCTTGAAAATATTTTAAGTCCAAAAGAGGTGGTTATTTTTTCTATCCCTAACGTATTTAATATCTCTTTCTGGCTACCTCCCTGTTTGACCACCTCCCTATTTGACAACCCCTCTCTAGCACCACCACACTTTTTGGACCACCACCTTTTAAACAATGCCACGACGTTAGCCACACCCCTTTTAGGCCACGTCCATTTTTTAGGCCACGCTCATTTTTTAGGCCACGCCCATTTTTAGGCCACGCTTATTATTAGGCCACGTCCATTTTTTAGGCCATGCCCATTTCTTTATGCCACGCCCACTTTTAAGCCACGCCCATTTTTTAGGCCACGTCCGCTTTTAAGCCACGCCCATTTTTTAGGCCATGCTCATTTCTTTATGCCACACCCACTTTTAAGCCACGCCCATTTTTAGGCCACGCCCACTTTTAAGCCACGCCCATTTTTTAGGCCACGCCCATTTTTAGGCCACACCCACTTTTAAACCTTAGGCATACCCTACAAAGTCATCCTTCTTATATGCCACTGCCCTTTTTATGTCGCCCCTTTTTAGGCCTAAAAATAATTTGGGGCATCATTTTCAAAATTTTTCAAACTTCGAATTTTAACGACCAATAGACTGGAATTTTTCTAAAATTGGTTTTCATAAATTTTTGAACAGCTTTTCTGAAGCTTGTGGTTAACGTAGGAAAATGTTTTGTGTACCAAAATGATCGTTGATTGGTCAGGATTACAAGTAAATTAAATTTTTGAAAATCGGTTGGAAAATTCGATATGAAATTGACGGTTTTCTGGAAATTTTGTCCAAGTTCAAGTCCATAAAATTGTATCGACACCTATTATTTTTTTATCATAAAACTATTCGTGGCAAATTTTTCTTTCCATAGACATTTTTATATCGAATCACAATTTTCCGAGTTAAAGTGGATTTTTTCCATCTGAATCGTGAATTTTCAACTAATTCTTACATTTACCTTGAAAATATTCTAAGTCTAAAAGAGGTGTTTTTTTTTAATCCTTACAAATTGGGTATCAAATGAAAGGTAATGTTAGGTATGGTTATACGAGTAGTTGCAAACAAATTAAATCATGTTTTTTTTCGAAATAACTGTTCATATCTTGCGATACAAAGCATGCAGCAAATGAAAGGTATCAGTTTAACCTTTTAATAATTGGCAACTACATATACAATTTTTTAAGACAGTTAAAATGGTAAAATAATAACCTTCAATTGTGTATACTATAGTAAAATGTCCTTTCTCAAATAATTACCTTCCCATAAACAAATTTAACTTTAAAGGGCATCTTATCACGCTCAAGGTATCTTGATGCTTAAGGTACTATCAATGTATCCAAAACCCGACGCTCAAGGTATCTTGATGCTTAAGGTACTATCAATGTATCCAAAACCCGTCTAGCAATGGGCTATAAATCAAATGAAAGGTCTATTCAAATTCTATAGACGTTTCAATGTTTTTATGGAAGTCACTTCTTATAGATCCAAAACTTATTTTTCCTTTTTTTATTTTTCCTTTTTTTATTTTCCAGATACTAAAGAAAAATCACCATTGCAAGTTACAGCATCGAGAGCAACAATTGTGAATGATTAACACTTTATGATAAAAATCTCTTGTTGCAACGATGCTCGGTTACATGGTCGTCCGTCAACGTTTGGTGGCAAATTTGCGTCGACCAGTTCAGTAAACAATCATTCAACACTCGTACGTCAATGCAAACGAAGATCTGCTGAAAACATCGCCGATGTCCCTAAGAGTACACATAGCGTTATTTATAAGACTTTTAAATAAAATAAAAAATCTTTGATATAACACACATAACTTGTTTTATTCATTAGCATTATCATTAGGGTATTACCGTTCGACCATTACTTTGGGCATTTTATTAATTGAATAAGAATTTATTTGATCAAAATAACAAGCAATTTAACTATATTAACTGATCAAAATGGAAAAAAGAATTTCTGAAGTTATAGGACAAGTTCGGACGTCTTTTTCAAACTTTAAATTTTAACGAACAATAGACTGGAATTTTGCTAAAATTGGCTTTCAAGAATTTTTGAAGAGCTTTTTTTCAGCTTGTGGTGAACGTAGGAAAATGTATGGTATACCAAAATGATCGTTGATCAGTCAGCATTATAAGTAAATTAAATTTTCGAAAATCGGTTGGAAAATTCGATATGAAATTGGCGATTTTCTGGAAAACTTGCTTTATAGTCTTTCCAAGCCTCTAAGTCCACAAAATGGTATGGACACCCATTAATTTTTTATTATAGAATTATTGGTGACAAATTTCTCTTTCAATCGACATATCAACTTTAAAAATCGAACCATAATTTTCCGAGTTAAAATGGATTTTGTCCAGCTGAATCGTGAATTTTCCATTATTTCTTACTTTTACCTTGAAAATATTCTAAGTCCAAAAGAGGTGGTTATTTTTTCTATCCGTAACGTATCTGGTATCTCTTTCTGGCTACCTCCGTGTTTGACCACCTCCCTATTTGGCAACACCTCTCATGCATCACCACACATTTTGGACCACCACCCTTTAAACAATGCGTTAGCCACACCCCTTTTAGGCCACATCTACTTTTTAGGCCACGCCCATTTTTTAGGCCACGCCCATTTTTTAGGCCACACCCATTTTTTTAGGCCACGACCACTTTTAAGCCACGCCCATTTTTTAGGCCACGCCCACTTTTAAGCCACGCCCACTTTTAAGCCACGCCCCTTTCCACCTTAGGCATACCCTACAAAAACAAATTTCTGGCATCATTTTCAAAATTTTTCAAACTTCGAATTTTAACGACCAATAGACTGGAATTTTGCTAAAATTGGTTTTCATAAATTTTTGAACAGCTTTTCTGAAGCTTGTGGTTAACGTAGGAAAATGTTTTGTATACCAAAATGATCGATGATTGGTCAGGATTACAAGTAAATTAAATTTTTGAAAATCGGTTGGAAAATTCGATATGAAATTGACGATTTTCTGGAAATTTTGCTTTTTTATCTATCTAAGCCTCCAAGTCCATAAAATTGTATCGACACCTATTATTTTTTTATGATAAAATTATTCGTGGCAAATTTCTGTTTCCATAGACACCTCAATTTTGCATATCGGTGCATAATTTTCCGAGTTAAAGTGGATTTTGTCCAGCTGAATCGTGAATTTTCCAATATTTCTTACATTTACCTTGAAAATATTTTAAGTCCAAAAGAGGTGGTTATTTTTTCTATCCCTAACGTATTTGGTATCTCTTTCTGGCTACCTTCCTGTTTGACCACCTCCCTATATGACAACCCCTCTCTTGCATCACCACACATTTTGGACCACCCCCCTTTAAACGCCACGACGTTAGCCACACCCCTTTTAAGGCCATGCCCACTATCAAGCCAAGCCCATTTTTTAGGCCACGCCCACTTTGAAGCCACGCCCATTTTTTTAGGCCACGCCCATTTTTTAAGCCACGCCCATTTTTTAAGCCACGCCCATTTTTTAGGTCACGCCCATTTTTTAGACCACGCCCACTTTTAAGCCACACCCATTTTTTAGACCACGCCCACTTTTTTTAGGTCACGCCCATTTTTTAGGTCACACCCATTTTTAAGCCACGCCCATTTTTTAGGACACGCCCATTTTTCAGGCCACGCCCATTTTTTTTGCCACACCCACTTCTAAGCCACGCCCCTTCCCACCTTAGGTATAAAGTCAAATGGCATCATTTTCAAAATTTTTCAAACTTCGAATTTTAACGACCAATAGACTGGAATTTTGCTAAAATTGGTTTTCATAAATTTTTGAACAGCTTTTCTGAAGCTTGTGGTTAACGTAGGAAAATGTTTTGTATACCAAAATGATCGTTGATTGGTCAGGATTACAAGTAAATTAAAGTTTTGAAAATCGGTTGGAAAATTCGATATGAAATTGACGATTTTCTGGAAATTTTGCTTTTTTATCTATCTAAGCCTCCAAGTCCACAAAATTGTATCGACACCTATTATTTTTTTATCATTTAATTATTCGTGGCAAATTTCCATTTCCATAGACACCTCAATTTTACATATCGGTGCATAATTTTCCGAGTTAAAGTGGATTTTGTCCAGCTGAATCGTGAATTTTCCAATATTTCTTACATTTACCTTGAAAATATTCTAAGTCTAAAGGGGGGAGTTATTTTTTCAAATCGTAACAAATTGGGTATCAAATGAAAGGTGATATCGACCTCGTTATACGCGTAAATAAATTTTCAAAATTTGACTTGGCAGTTCTGAGATATTTGATCTTGAAGTTGGAAATTGCAAACAAATTTATTCATGTTTTTTTTCGAAATAACTGTTCATATCTTGTGATGCAAAGCTTGTAGGAAAATGATTTCAGTACCAAATGAAAGGGGTCGGTTTAAGCTTTAATTAATAGGCAAAAATATGTTGCTACAAAACATATATTTTGAGAAATTCACCTATATACGTGACTTTTTAGAAAAAACTTTTATTGCACCGCCTTTTGTACAGCGATATCTTAAAAAAATCAGTAATAACCTATATTTTTTTTTAGCACCATATAAAAGCTCAATTCATAGCCTTCAATTGTTTAAAGGGCAAAGTTTGTCATTTGTCAAATAATTACCTACTTATTAACAAAACTAACTTCAAAGGGCACCTTATCTTGATGCTCAAGGTATCTTGATTCTTCTGGTGCTATCAATGTATCCAAAACCCATGGAGACATATGCACATCAAAAGAAAGGCCTTTTTGAATTCTATCCTCACATACAAACCATAAGCTTGTGAAATGTCTGCTTCTCGAAATATTTGCATCCAAATTAAATTTACAGAATTTCTGTCCAAATCCCTACAAAAGTGTTTGGGTAGTGATATTTCCGCAATCGAGCTTCGAAATCGGTTGCGGTTTTCGAAATTTCTATTTGTATTTTCAAGACCTTTCCAAAACTGAAAACTAAAATATTCTGTGAGGTTTAGTTCTCGAAATATTTGCATCCAAAGTGATTTTTAAAAATGCTGCTTCTCCACCTACTTCCTTAAACCACTGAACTGCGCTAATATGATGCATTAAAACCCCCACTAAAATGTAAACCACTTATACTTACTTTCGAAAAAATTGTCGAAACCTATAGTTAAGGGTAAATCAAAGAAATCCTAGAATTTGTTTATTAAGACTTTTAATTTTCTGAATATTAATATTTTTAAAAGAAATTACATTAATACATAAATATCAAAATTAAAACATTTAATCAATGTTAAATTAAACACCAGATTCTTGACAGAAGTTTCGGAGAAGTCCAGAGAAGATTTGTCCACAAAAGAGCCCAGGAAGGGTGCTGCACTGAAAGAAATAGAAAAGAAAATTAGTGATAACAATTACTTGCAGTTTTATATTTGAGAAAATAAGCTAAACTTAGTAAAATTAATAAAAATAAATGTAAACAAATTTCAAGATATTTTGAGAAGGTGCTCTTGCACATCGAACACAAAATTATTTAATAACGCTCCTTGAAAGAATGTTTGATGATATCCTACTTGAAACCAATATTCTAAAGTAAGATTTGAAAGGTTTTCAGGGTATTGTTCACCAAACAAACTCTTGTTGCACATACGAACTTTTAAAAGAATTAAAGAAATTTATACACACGATTGAAAACAACCCTCTTGAACCATCTGAAAACCATTTTTGACAAACAAATACTCAGCGAACATACAACTCTTTACCCTGTTCCATTATTTTTGAAGGTTGTATTTTTATTGTACGTTGATAGCAGATGTAAAATCTGTTTACTTCACCTGAGCAACCTAAAAACAAAATTTTCGTGAAAAAAATATTTTAATAAAACTGACCTTTTCACCTTTTTACACCTCTTTCAACGTGATTTTCCACCAAACCAAACTTCCCAAAGCCCTTTAACTCCTCAATAAACGTCTGGGCGGCCAACCAGATGGTTCCAAGATGGTTAGGGGGGGGGGGGGGGGTTGGGTCAGGCATCTTCTCAGACAACCCATCACCGTATAGATCAATAAAACTTCCAGATTTTTGCAGTATTTTCATAGCGGAAGTGCTTGCAATTTACGAGGCGGCAAAAAGTCTTGTCACTTTCGAACTTGTTCATAGAAACATCGACATCTTCATAGATAGTAAGGCGGCAATTAAATCCATTGATTCAACTGTCACAAAGTCTAAACTGGTAGACTGTTGCCGTAACGAGTTAAAATTACTCAGTGCATCAAATACAGTTACCCTTCGATGGGTCCTAGGACATCGTGACTTATATGGAAACGAAATGGCGGATAAATTGGCCAAAATAGGATCTTCTCTTGATCAAAGCCAAAATGAATCCTCCATTTCTATGCCACTCGAACATAAAAATGGAAGATTTCGCAAAAATGTTTCCTCGAAGCCGCAAACGGTAGATGGTCAGCACTTGACCGGTCTGGTCTCGAGGGATCTATGGCCAAACATCTCAAAGAAAAAAACAGACTTCCTTCACGAACCAAGCAGACCTCAACTGTCCCTTTTGATTGGAATCCTAACGGGTCACAACTTAATGGGAACCCACATGCGCAGAATGGGCATCAGCTCATCTGACCTGTGCAGAGGGTGTCAAGATGAAGAGACGGAGGAGGGCTCATATTACTTCCTTTGTGAATACCCCTGCTTAGTAAGAACCAGAAAAATGGCCCTCGGAAATTACTTCTTTGACGAGCTGAGCCAAACTTCTCGTTTTTACCACACTAAGGAACATCCTGAAATTAATTCAATGTTCGGGTTGGTTCAGGGATGCATCTCATACCCACACCTAAAGTCCTCTTACTCCTTTTCTCACCCATCCTCATTGTCACCTAAACTATTTCCTAGGGACTACAATGGATCCATTCAGATTCGACTGCGGTGATGCGGCTCGTTGCATTATCACACCTTCTAACCTAACTGAACCGTACCTAAACTAACCTAACCCCTTAAACCATTATATTTGATAACTTCCTGTTCCTATCTTTCTATTAATGCACCAAAGGATTTAAAAAAACAACGTCTTCGATGTATCGGACAATACGAAAAACGGACTAGAAATTAGACATTTTTACGTCTTTGAAAAATCTTTAAAAACGATTTTAAACTGAACCGCAAGCCGGCCGCATCTTAAGGACTTACGAATGGCCTACTTTCCATATGAATATGGCAAGATACAGGTCGGTAAAGAAGTTGTATGTTTGGAGAAAACGTGAAATTTGTTTACTCGATTTGCAGCTGAACTAATAGGCCTAGCTACCATCATTTGGGAGTGAATACCTTACAATAGAGATGTCCAACGTTAAGAAAATAATATTTACAAGAAACAACATTTTCTCACGATGAGAAAAGAAAAAAAACACTTTTCACCTCTTTAAACGTGATTTTCCACTAAACCAAACTTCCCAAAGCCATTAAACGAGCATTTTCATTAACTTCTAGTTCCTACATTTCTATCACTGTATCGAACAATACAAAACAAACAACGTCTTTGAAATATTTCGTCTAAAGTGATTTTACTGAATTTCTGTCGAAAACCCTACAAAATTGTTTCGATGATGGTAATATGTATTTCCGCATTTGTTGACGCATTTGCAAGCAATTTCATGCGACTTAACTTTTCATTTAACAACATTCCTCACATTCCGATTGGAAGCCGAAGGTCTTTTGGGGTAGTCGAATGGTAAATTGCGATGGGGCTTCAGGTTCATGAATTTTCTGATTTTCCGATGGTTGGCGCCACATTTAATGGGATTATATGGCTATAGGCTCTACATATAGACAGACAGAGTCTTTATATATACATCGATGAAAATGTAAAAAACAGAGTTTTAGTTACATACAGTCATAGGCTCGTACCTTTATTCCGTATATACCACCTCTGGATATATACAAAATCACTATCAGAATAACCATTTTTGCTGATGATGCTACTCACCAAAAATCAACAACAACAGCAAAAAAAAAGAAAAGAAACTACACACAAATTGATGAGCCAGTTTATGTGTTTTGGGTCATCCATTGTAGTAGCTAGTAGTTCTATACCTACCTATACTGCTACCTTGTGTGGCGAATTTTCAGGGCCGCATAAATTACTTTAGCTTCTGTTTTTACACATGAATGCCTTTCGGTATACAAGTGAATACAAATGAACGGGATAATTAGTTAAAACAACCAGAAACTTACTACACCTACCCAACCTAGCTTAAACCCCAATCTCATATAGAGAAGGGTTTTTAGGCTTTTTAAAAAAAGGCTGAAGTGAAGTGATTGCCGGGGGGAGAAGGATGATGGTGGTTCATTGAAAAGCCCTAATCCAAGGCAGATTATTCAATTTAAAGCTTCTGTTCGAGTGTTTAGGCGGTGAATCGTGCTTGAGGATACTGTAGCAGGCTAATTGGATGTGAGTGGATTTACTTTTTTTTTGTTTGCTGTTAAGGCCTTGTGAAGGGAATTATTGGCCGACATCAGGAAATTGTGGAAATAAATTGCTAATTAGATGATTGGTCATTTTAAGTTTTAGCTTGCGTGACCATCAAAAGAGTTAAGAAGAACAACTATGATGAAAGTCCTTAAGATTAATTTGGAAACGGCGATGACGAGAGGGGATTTTTAGACCGAAAACTTCGATTAGAGTGGGAAAAACTATTTTCAAGAATCCAATTGATTGCGAAACTATTCAAAAGTAAAGGAGAGAGTCCTACTTAGCCGTATCACGAAGTCCATGGTAATCGGAATACTCCCGAATCCCGACGAAAATTACAGAATTCGTTCGTATTCGCAATTTGTATGGGATTTTCCGATACGATGTATTCTGTGATACTGTTTTACGCGATTCCTAATGAGTTTCCGATTACGAGAGAATTCGTGAAATGGTTAAATATAACATCGATATAGCGTAGGTTTCTCTATATGTGCAGAACTTTGATGAATTCAATTACAACTCACCCAGAGCAAACACTCCGAAAAAAGTGTTGCCATATTGAAAACCACACGTCCAAAAAAGACACCCTTTATGTTCGAACTGACTTCGAAAAAAAAAACAACAAAACTGGCTTTTGGTGAAGAGCTTTGTTGATTTATACACTTCTCTCAAATTTAATCCCCTATAGGTTTGATTATGTTGGGTTAAAATTTAAGGGCCAGTTTCACAGTCGAAACTTACAGGAATAAGTGGGACTTAAGTTTCCCTTACTAGGGCTTTAGGCCAAGTTTCATAGCCAGCGTAAGTGGAACTTATGTCACCAACTTCGATGAGTGCCACTTATTCCGGTAAGTGTGCACAATGATATTGCGTATTAATCTTTCACATTGTAGACTTAAGTGTCACTTTTGTGGCTGTGAAACTGACCCTAAGACGCAATATCACAGTGCACGTACTTACCTGAATAAGTGGCACTCATCGAAGTTGGTGACTTAAGTTCCACTTACAGTGACTATAAAATTTAGCCTAAAGTCCTAATATGAGAAACTTAAGTGCCACTTATTGCGGTAAGTGTCGACTATAAAACGGCTCGAAATCATCTCGAATTCTATCAGATATTTTTGGGGAAGTTAAAATTAGATATTTTTTTTAAACACAACACGACCAATTATGGCTTTATTGCGTTAGAAGTTTCCTATTCGCGTAATTTAACGTTTTGGCGACGTCAATTGGGCACCAATATCATGCGATTTGACATCGTTAGATTTTTGTCTGTGAAGCAACGCAAAAGACCGTGTTTACGCTAATAATCCCCGAACTCTAGACGCATTAAAAACAAACCGTAGTCAAGTTATGGCCGAGATACGGCCCGAAGTGTGCGAAAAAGTGGTTAAAAACTACCTCAAAGGAAAAGCATGCTGCTAGTCTTCCTGAGGTGACCATTTGAATGATATTGTTTTTCACACTTAATGGCAAAGTCCAAACTTTATAATGAAATAAAATGTTCATCAAAAATCTATCGCTGTATGTGTTTTATTTAGCTTTACTTTCGAAACCGACAAATAAATGACCCTATAATACGAGGTCTGCTCGTACATCTCATATCTCTAACATTTGCGTATTTTTCAAATTTGGCCACCAAAGGACGAATGTTCGCAGATGTTGAAAAATTTTGAACACCAGAATACTTTGTAAATTTGTGTAAATTATTGACCGGACATTTAACAAAACTAATTGGAGAGTTTTTGTTCGCTATAAAATCGTTATTAAATCTCCAAATCTTTATGTCTAAGATTTAATAAAAAAAATTATTCGAAAATATCTATAAAATAATTATTATTATTTTTTGCATTGAAAAGGGCCTTTTGGCCCACCCTGTATTTAACACCTTCAAATTAAGCTCTCTACCAAAATGTTGGTGAATACGTTAATTTGCTTTAGGCTTTGAAAAAAAAAAATAAAAAATTCCAAAGTCTAGCCTGTTACACATTTTTGTGATACTAATATAACCCCCCCTACCCCTTCACAGGGGTGGAATCCGAAAAGAAATTTTATCGATTTAATTTTATAGCAAAATAACCTACTAGTTTATTTTTTTTTTTAAATATGTATTCTTTAAAGTCTCTAATACGTAACCCTTACGTCGCGTCGTTACGACCGCTCCAGTCAGTATCGTCATAAGCAAAAAAGCTAATATAAAAAAATCAATAAGCCCCGCCGCACTGACGATGAACTAAATACATACAATTTACTTTGAATTATAAACCAAAAAGAAAAAAACAAATCCTATATCTATGAGATACGAATGTCAATCGAATTTATCAGATTAGTATGGTTGATTCTGTATTCTGTTTCGATATACATACATAGTCGTACGTCGATCGGTGCTGTGCCACACCACGCCGCGCCGCGCCGGTCGCACCGTACTTTTACTGTTTTTACTTCTGATTTGTTTATGCTCTATGTAGTATTTAGACTTTTAATCAAACACCCGCCCACCAGCCAGCCATGCACCCTGTATCTCTGAATAATTTATTCATCATCTAGATGGAATGAGTTGTGTTGTATAAATATCTCTACAAATACAGGCCTACATACCTTTTTGTATTTGTTTTATTTACATTACCTACATTTTTTTTTTTCATTGAAGGTATTCAAGGCAAAATTGCTCAACCAAATCCATCAAACTTTGATTAAGGGAGTTAACAGACCGGACGTGTCTTGTGGTTATAGCTGCTCTGCTATAGACCTAAACTTATCTACCTTGTATAAAGCGTTTCATGTCACACAAGAACTTCCTTTGGCTTTTGTGGTTTGGTTATGGTTCTGAAACTAAGAACAAGGACATTATTCTTGACACTCCTGAACAAAGAGACACAACAAGAGAGTGAGAGTGATTCGTTCGAATTCAATACTGGAGTACTTGTTAATGTTTTCTGTTTCAAGTTTCAAACAATAAGATACTTTTTGTCCCCCTATTGACAGGAAAGTAATCGATGAATACTTAAGTTTTTGAGTTGGATTGTTCTTAAAATATAAACTATATACTTCCTATGTACCATTCATTCTGAGCTATTTTAATGGTTGAACATTATCAAATTAAAGTTTAATTCATTTAAGAGCACTTCCATTTATTTGGGTTGGTAATTCCGAAAAAAAAAAAATCTCAGTTACATCTCTGTCAAATGTGTCAGATTCAGATTTTGAGAGAGATATAGAGGAGTGTAAGCGGAATGTTTAAAAAGTCATCAAGCAATAAATTGAATCCGAAGGACAAACCAATTTTCTAAAATGTCAATCTGTGGAAGAAAATTGCACTAATAGACATTTCTATAAGTTGACAGATGTGCCAGTTGGAGGTTTTGAATCTAAAACAACGTATACAGGTAGGTTGGTATACATATCGTGATGAATCCGATATCGATTTAAATGCTCAATATATACGAGTGGGTTTCATTTGAAAGTCATCATTTCATTGAAAAGTTTTTCCTTGACAAAATAATTATAACATCTGAGATTTTTTTTCCCCTGTCAAAAAGCAAAAGATTACAAAAAAAGGACATCTGCATCCTGCTCCTAGATGCACGTATTCATATGAGGCATTTTCAATTTCCAACTTGGACAAAGTATAAAACTTTTCTTCATCAATGGACGCTTTCCAGAAAAAAAAATGTTCATCTTTAACTTGATATTTTCTTCATTCTATTTGGTATACGACTCAAGATATTATAGTCAGGGCGGTTGAGTTGCTTTTAAAAATGTATATTTTAAAATTGGACGAATTCTTTCTCATCTAGCTGATCATGACTTCGTCGGGGAAAATGGTAGATGGTACTGTCAGTAGTATGAAATTCTGAGTTACTTAACTTTTTTCAACTACAATTTAGATACCCAAAGTAGGAGAAACGCACCTTCGGTACCCGATTTCGCTTATATGTAGGCTCAAAACTCCTAAACTGACTTCGTTGAAATATTCGCAGTAGGTTCCTACTAGCGGCGCACGGCAGTAGGATTTAACAAGTGATTTTTCTAAAACCGCCCACTGCCACGCCCATATTTCTTACATTTTAAGTGTCTCCGTATATTCAACGTCTTTAATGCAAAGCATTTTATATTTAAGCTCTGTTTATAAACTAAATCATGATATATCAAGCCCATTTTAACACCCACTGCCATGCCTCCTTTTCTTATATTTAAATTTTGTACTTATTTAAAGACTCTACTAAGCTGAAAATTTGTATTTAAATAGTCTTGAGCATTTTGTATAAAATGTTTCAAATTTTTGCTAGAACGCCTGCTTAACTTATAATTATCTGAGTTTTCTCTTGAATTGATGATTTTTTTTGGCTAAAGGAGCCATCTTGAGACTTGCAAAGGAAAGATCTAGGACGGGAAAAACCATCAGTCAGAGAGAAAAAGACTCGATTTGAAGGTCCGCAGCAACAAAACTTCTTGACATTCCGAGAGATGAAATGAAACAACTTTGAACAGAACTTGCAAATAGAGTTCAGTATAACAAGAGAGAATGGGTAGGTGAAACAGTAAACTACTCTCTTAGAGCAAACGCCATCAAGTGGGATAGGTACTGATGGATCGAGAACAATTGAAGGGACTGGTGAAGGAATTTTTGGGCCTAGAACCAAACTCTCCTTGGCGATGGGAAAGTCTACTAGCATCTTCCAGGCAGAAAAGTGAGTGTCATAGTGAAATGTGCAGAATGTAACCTCGAAAGAAACTACAAAATCCCAAATATTGCCATCATGTAGGTAGCCAGCCCCACTCATAGCTATAAACTGGTAGTTATAAACTGGTATGGGAGTCTGTGGGCAGGCTTAATGAACTATGGGCAAAAATTATAATGTCAAGCTTCATTGGGTAGCGGCCCACGTTGGCATTCAGGCAAACTCCTTAGCGTAAATAGGAGCAACAACACGTTAACGGGGCCAAAACCCTACTGCAGAATAGAAAAAAAAACATGATTAAAAACAAAATCAAAAGAGAAGAGGAGGCAAAAAGACTAAAAATCAGGAATGAACTCCCAAAGCTGAGACAAGTCAAACTCCTATTCGAAAGCTATAATCAGGAATGCTTTACATCCTGCATCAGCTTAAGTATAAACAATCTCAAAATAATAACGGGTCTCCTCACAGGCCTCTGCATGCTCAGAAGATATCTTAACATACTCGGTCTCTAATGACCAATGCCACGTGTAGATTACGCAACGCTCATGAGGAGACGCCACTGGACCACATATTGCTTAAATCAGCCAACATCATTAGGTCAATCCGAACGAGTGTCTGCTGAAAACATCGCCGATGACTTTGAGAGTAGAAATAATGATATTGATAGGCTTTTCAAATAAGAGGAAAAAATTCATTGATCTCAAACACAACTTGTTCTATTTAATTTCAATAATCTACGGGTGTACCTCAACGTAGTCACCTAGGTCCATTACATTTTATAGTTGAGCAGAGCTGGTAGTTGTAATGCTGGTAAGATTGCAGTGTTTGTTTATGGGAGCTTGTAAATGGAGAAAATATCTAGGATGAAATTAATGGCGATGAAGTACCGAAAACCTGGGTATAAGCTTTTCCAATAGCCCACTTTCTGATATGAACAAATCAGTCGTACCATATTTCGTTCCAAAAACAAACATTCCTCTTTTTTACTAATTTTCCTGTAAGTTTTGGGTACAAATTGGGTAAATTTTTATTGAATTTCTATAAGACTGAGCTTTTCTCGGAGTTTAATTGGAACACATTTTTTCCTAACACCATTCGATTTTTGTAGTATTGTTTGCTCAGGAAATGCTCTGCAATCAATTTTAAATCATAAAATAAAATCAATTGATTTTTGTGGACACAGAAAAACATTCTGCCAACAGTGAAGTAACATTAAAATGAAACAATTTGACAATTTGCTCCGTGGAAGAAAAATTGAAAACAAAAACAAAAACAAAATACACTTCCCTCATATACTATCTACACAATAAACGTTAACCAAAATGTAATATTCTGCTGTCTATGAAATGATGTTTTTATACGGAAAAATGTTATCCTTTTTGATGTCACTCTATATAATATGGTTGTTTGTTTTCAAGAGTAAAACAAAATGATACTTATGTGTGGGATGGCATATTTCCAACCTCAGGACATTCTCATGTTATATTGTCTAAATTGTTTTTTTTTTTACTACGTACCGTACATATGTATGTTTGTAAGGCACTCATATAAAATTAATAATGTAAACTTTTTTTTTTGTTGTTGTTTCAAAGAGCCGAACCTGCATTGCGCGTATGTTTTTGTTTTCTTATTTTTAGAACAATCGCAAAAGGTTATGTAAAGTGGATTTTTTTCCAAAATGTAATTGCCTTTGATGGTGGTAATTTATAGGCTGCTTGAATTTTAAACTTAAAAAATGATTTATTTTCATTTATGTATGGAACACCAAATGGTTAAAAAGTAGATATATGATTCAATTTCTCCTGCATGGGCCACCATATATAAAATCTCAACAATATATAATTATTAAATTTGAATGTAAAGAAAAGCCCCCCTCAAAAAGGGCGGTAAAAACTTCTTCTTATAGTGAATGGTTTATTGCTTAATGATTTGACATTCATTAGTCATTATTTCGTTGGGACAATTTCGATTTGTTACGTGCGATGTTTTTATTTATTTATTTTTTGTCGCTAAATTCATGTTTTTGATATATGTATTTCTGGTTCTTTACTAAATTCTGGAATCAAACAAAAAACCCAAACAAGACACAGCATTAAAGGATTTTACTAAATTAATAAGGCATAAGGCGTTTAAAAAGGAAGTCATTCTAGACATGCCAATTTAATGGAAGCCACTAGAGAAATGGAAATTTAAAAATCATTTTTTTCATGGAAACACCATAGAAATGCCAATTTATAAAAGTTATAACAGTTTTTGCCATTCAAAGTATGTAGGTATGCATTAACGAGCTTCGCGTGGCTTGAAATAACAAACTGGATGCCTGAAGTATACATACAGGCAAAAGGTTTCTTAGCACTATTGCTAAGAAATTGGAATTTCGACAGGCACTTATTTAAAAATAAAACATAAAAACAATGAATTTAGCAAACAAACAAAACTATAGAAAACATCGCACAACAGAATAAAAATTGTCACAAATAACCAGCGACTAATGGACTGCAAATTTTCAATTGATAAACCATTCAATATAATACATTTTTACCCCAAAGCTAAGTTGCAAGAAAAAAAACATAGAAAATATAGAGATACAAAAAAAACATAGAAAACATCGCATGCCAAAATTGAAATTGTGACAATTTATCCATTGCAAATTTTTAGCATTAAACCATTCAATGTAAGACATAACGAATAAAGCAAAAAAAAAAACAGTAAAATTTCAACGACAAATTCGAAATTATCAAAACCGATTAACGGTAAATTATCAATCTAGCCATTTTTCTTTCGGCAAATGTTGCTATTCCTAACTTGACATTCATTTCTAAAACAGAAATAATATGTAGTTATGATCTCTTTATACCCGTTTCTATATTAAGTCTATTTCTATTAATTTCAAAATTAAACTCATATTATCAAAACTACCCACACACCAACCATTTGGCAAGAATTCAAGTTCATTAATTTTCTATTCTCTTCGAAGCCAAAATAGAAAAGTAATAACTCTTGAATACAAAACCCAAGTGAATGTTCATGTTGTGTTCATTCATACCTTTTTCTGCTAATGATCAAGGAAGCTCAAGCAGACAAACCGGAAATTGTTATTTCCTCTTTTATTTAGCTGGAAAACAATGTCTTCCGTTTAGGATGGAAAAGTGCACTTTGTCCATTGTTGTTTCTCCATGTCATTTTGGATCACTTCCAATTTAATATCGATAATGCTTTTGCTACTTGTACTTCGCTCAAGGACTTCTTCTTATCCATCTCAAAACATAACCAAACCCAAACCATCCAATTTAGATATCTTTTTCCTGCCACAAGCCAAAGCCAGCCGAAAGGAGTTTATTAATTCCGTTAACAATATTGAGGATTTGCATCTTTTCTTTCTTCGTCTTCTCTTGGTATAAACACTCAGCATATCTAATTTATAAACAGTTTTAAGGACTCTAAACCTCCCTATACAATCACAACGAAAACAACAACATCAACAACAGAGAAGAATTTCTTAAAAAGCCATCATGATGGAGAAAAGGTAAAGGATAAAAGTGTTTTCACACAAACAAAATGAATAAAGGAAGGTATATAGCGTAGCATAGCAGTGTATCCTTTTGTATAGTTATAAGCTTTAAATGGCACAATCAGAGCTACTCGAAATACCTATTCTTCTTAAACCCATACCTACCTACTGCTACCTCAATATATATATGTATGTCTCTGTCTATGTAAAGGAACAGAAAGGGAATCGTTGAAGCTTTTTAACAGGATTACTTAGGAAATAGGTCCTTAGCTCCGCACGATATAGAAATGGCAAAAAGGATTTGTTGAATAAAATTCAACAGGAGCTCGATTACCTCGACAAAATTATAACTCCAGAGGGGTTTTCTTTTTTTGCTGTTGCTATAGGGTTTGAGGTATTGCTTCTTGTTAAAGTTTGCCAATTAACTCTTATACACAGGAAGGTCTACACAGGAGGTATAGGTACCAACAAAGCTATAAATATCATTAATTAATGTATGAATTAAAATTTCGACAATATGCTCGCGCGTAAGAAATTACTTTGTTTTATATATAATTTTTTGTCGAGGTTAAGGGCTAAATGGGGTACACAAGAATTGGTCGCGGAATCTACGAACCTTCTACGCACCCCATTTGTGAGAAGAAGTTTCTCTGAACTTTTCTTAGTCCTCATGGAGCTTTTCAATGAAAAAAACAAAAAAATACAAAAACACAAACCCCGTTGGCTTCATTTATAAATAATAATAAGCATAGTACACGATAAACTGAGAATTCATTCAACCAAGGGTTTATTATTAAATAATTACTTTTGGGGGCTTGTGGAATATGGTATGGTGGTGCGGAATGAGAGTGCCAAAATGAACACAGAGTTGAAAATCGCACGCGACGACCTTTTGTTGCTGACAGCTTGGAGGGATTTTTTTTTTTGTATTTTGCATTAAACTCAGCGTGTAACAAATTTACCTTAATTGACTTAGAATTTGTTATTCAAAGAAAATATGAAGCAAGGTAAATTTTGACTTTAAATGAGGTAGATATTTGATATACTCGTTCACTGGTTCTGGGAAGGTGTTTTTGTGTGCGTTTACATAACCACATGTGCATGAAGAGTTTCCAGGTATTTCCTTATTAAAACGTATTTTATTCGATTTGAATCCTTTTCTGTTGGATTCTATTTTAGGTGTTGGAAATGATTCAAAAATTCTAAGAAAAAATATTATAAAATTTGAAATCTTCTGAGAAAATGCTAAAGGGTTTGAAATGGAATTAGTCTTTCGGAGAATTTTCCGACATTTAGAAAGTATTAACTTATGAGTTACTTGATCATGTGCATGTGTGTGTTGCTATTGACACAACTTATTTAAACGACTGCGGGTTTTTACTTACGCTCCTCTTTCACGAGTGTGCATTAGCTATGGCTTTCATGGAAAGATTTTTTTTTTTAATTGGCATAACAACTCTTTTTGTTGCTGTCCCAACCCAGTTGGGTTTCATATGACCTTGTTAGGATCTTCCCATGATATCAATGCCATGTGATTAAGCCAAAATCTGGCTGAATGAGGTAATGATAGTCTCTCTAATTAACCGTGATTCTGGCACGTCAAAAAGAGGGTTTATCGATTTCGTCTGAATATGACTTTCTTTTGGTCGCATGTAAAATCGTACATACAATAATGACACCGTGATTTTATCTGGACTTAGAAAGAAGCACGACTCATAGTTTACTTTGTTTTTTGTTTCTTTTAAAAACAAAATCGATTTTCCCACTAATTACTCAAAATAATCGGAGATCTACAAAAAATGTGATAAGGAGAATTTTTTAATTCTTTATAAAGAGTTTCGTTTGGAGATATTCTAAAACAACAAAATTAGTACAAAAAACTATTCTGCGTTATGCGCCATTTTGAAAAAAAAATAACAAAAAAAAATAGAAAGGCTGTTTTTTTTAAGACGTGTGGTTTTCAATCTGGCAATACTTTTTTCGAAGTTGGTCTTTTTGACAGCTGTCACTTGATTTATGCTCAGTTTGCCATATCATAATAAATGGACTTATTCCTGAACAACGTTTGCAAATCGTGCAAATTTTTTACCAAAATAATAGTTCGGTTCGCGCGACGCATCACAAGAAAATTTTTTTCAGCGATGAAGCTCATTTTTGGTTGAATGGGTACGTTAAAAAGCAAAATTCTCGTATTTGGAGTGATTATAATCTAAAAGCCATTGTCGAGATACCGTTACATCCTCGAAACGTCATTGTTTGGTGTGCTCTATTGGCAGATGGAATCATTGGTCAATATTTCTTCAAAAATGAAGTTGGCCATATTGTTACAGTCAATGGGGAACGCTGTAGAGGCATGATTAATGACTTTTTCGTGCCTGAATTGGAGGATGTTGGTGTGGATGACCTTTGGTTCCAACAAGACGGCGGAACATGCCATACAGCCAACGAAACAATCAATTTATTGAAGGAGGACACTTTTGGTGAGCGCATTATCTCGCGTCGTGGGCCTGTGGCGTGGCCTCCAAGATCGTGAGATTTAACACCGCTGGACTATTTTCTGTGGGGTTATATGAAGTCGCTTGTCTACGCAGATGAGCCCGACACGATTAACGCCTTGGAGGAGAATATTCGGCGCGTTATTGCTGACATACGGCCCCAATTGCTGCAAAAAGTGGTCGAAAATTGGGCCTCTCGGCTGGAATTTATTCGAGCCAGCCGCGGTGGTCACTTGCCCGGTCGGTGAACTATTTTTTCGCCGCCTTTTAGAAAGATTTTTTTATAACTTTTAATTTATTTGCCAGTATTTTTAAACAAAAAAATTTCACCAATAACGAAACGATTTTTATGATTGTATTGGCTCAGTAAGAAGAATAATGCTTATAGGTGCCCCTTGTTCTCCCCACGGTACGTTATTTTAAGAAAGGAAGTGACTCCAGACATGCCAATTATAACAGGGGGTCCTCCGCCGGCCGGTGGGCATACTTCAGGCTCCCAGAGGTTTTTTTTTCAAGTCGCCAGAAGCGCGTTAACGCACGCCCACTTTTAATGGGGAAAAACTGTTATAACTGTTATAAATTGGCATGTCTCTAGTCTTAATCAGTTTCCAGTCAATTTTTTTTATATAATGTTCATACATACAAATGTAAATAATAAGCTTTAAAAATGTAATTGGGCAATACTTACAAATTTGTCTGTATATGCGCCTTCTTATACTCCTTTTAAAAAAATGTTCAACGGTAACGCTGGCTTCCATCAATATGAGGATGTAAATTTCGTGATTACTTGATGTAAAGTTGGTTTTATATTTGTATTTAGATCGTCTAATATCTATTCTTTGTTGAGTTTGAGTGACGTCTGACAAAAAAAAGTCAATTTCCAGAGCAATTTGTTGCTTTCTACGACAGTGACCTGAAAAGAAATAGTGATTAATTAATACAAAACAGGAATACAAAACTAAAAACCGAAATGTTGTCGTTTGATAATAATTCATTCAAGTTTACACAAATTATTATAAATTTCGTATATGTAAAATGTTTGAGGTCCAGTTTTTCAATGCGTGATTAAAGTTAAAACCGAGTTAACTCATCAAATTTGGTGAGTTAACTCAGGATTAACTGAACAGGAAAGTGAAAAACTGCTTCCTCAGTCAACTGTGGGTTTATTTACTTCTAGAGTTAGCTCTAACTTAGGCTTAACTCACCAAAACTGGGCCTAAGTGTTCTATAAGAAGCTTTTTAACATTTTGAAAGGAAAAACGACTGAGGACCTATTTAAAGAAAATCAGTAAATATAAAAATAAAGACTAAAAATCTTATCTTAAGATAAAAGACATGAAAATTGTAACAGACAGCTTGAAAGTTTGGACACAAAAAATGTTAATCAATGTCTTTATCTAACTAACTAATACTTATTTTTATTAATTCCAACGAAATTCAACCTCAAAACCTTATATCATAATTGCACAAAACCTAGATACATTTGCACAATATGTCACTCTATAATCCACTGAAAAAGATATAAGAAAATCTTAGGCAGCATCACGAAATTCACTTTGTTCATTTCATAAATCTAAAAACAATTTGAAATATTTTCGTTGTAAAAATGATCAAAAAAAACAAAAGACACTGACACCATTGACAGCTTATACCTAGTATCTCAACATAAAAGCTTTATCTATTAGGTAAACACATAAACTTTTTCTTCTTCAACATCGTTTTATATCCTAATGTATTAAATTGCTGTGGGTTAAGTGTTTAAGACACTTGGGTGTCCCAAAAATGTCACCTAGAATAGCAAACCATATATCATCAATTTAGCTGAACAGGAATTTAAAGAAAAGTTTTGACATATCTGTTAAAATTTATAAGGTAGGTAGACTGATATTCTTTTTCCATGTTGGATTTTTTGTTTGATTTTTTTTTCAAAACTTCTTGAGTTGAAATAGACTGATTGAGAGGTTCAGAATGATGAAAGGTGCCCCAAAAATCCCATAAATGTTTCCTTAACGGTAAGATATCTTCAAACTACCTATAACTTAAAAAATACAAACAAAAATCCGTGCCTTCCAACCACATCCATTACCGACTATAAAATCCTGGAAAATTTGTTTTAAGTTTTCATGCAGAGCTCGAAGCGTGTTTCCATTTTTTTTTTCCACCATCTACCATCGCCACCACAATTTTTGACGCAAGGAAGCCACGGGGAAATGATTAAATCATATGCTCGCTCCTTCCTCCTGTTGACTTGTGTGTGTTTTGGTTAAGGTCTGGTTTTTATTTTATTTTTTTTCTGCTCACATTTAGACCGAAAAACCAAACCAACTTCCGCTTGATTAACATCCACCATCAGTTAAGTACAATCTTCCTATATAGAAACCAAGGAAGGCGAAAGTAAAAGGATTTCAACTTTTGCTTGCTGGCAGCTGGCATATGCTTTTATTCGTCTGCCAATGCCAACACCACACTCACGAGCGCCACACCAGCCACCGCACATATACCTACCCTACAACCATACCAATACACATAAACATGAAATCATGTGTAAGTAATATTCAATAGAGAACCTTTTATTTATGCTTGATCTGAGACTAAAGTTAGATATATTTTTGGGTCAAGAAGAGAGAGAGAGAATGCTAAGGCTAAGGCTAAGGCTAAGGATAATGCAAAGGTTTAGGGTAGTAAACTAGGTATATGTGATGTGTAAAATGGGTAAGGGCAGTCCTTCAAATGAATAACATCAGCATATGTACAGCTTCTACACTATTTCTATGGTGCTTTGAGGCATAAAGAGATTTTTTTTTCTGTTGTTGTAAATGGAACTAGGCGAATTTTGCAAGTTCAAATGTAAGTTGATCTAAATAAACAAACTTCGTGGAAAAAGATGGATTTATAACGAGAATTGTCAGATGTTAAGTTTTAATAAATTCCTTTTGCTAAGCTTTGAAATAATAAAGTGTCAATTTTATTCAAAGGGCACGGTAGTGCCCAGCCAAGTTGTTAAGCTATACATCAGGGTGATCCGCATAAGGTGTGACTAAAATCTTAAGCTTGTGGGTTATGAAGAGACAAGAAAAAAATTATATAGGGGGGTGGGGGGGGGGGGGGGGGGGGTAAGGTCTATTACCCCCCGTTTGGCCGGGAAAGGCAATTTTCTAAAAAATTAAATTAAAACAGATAATAAATTATTAAAAAAACAACGGTAGCACTTAAAATGGCAAACTATATTTTTTTTGAAGCCAGAAATTTCTTATTTTATTTTTTTTTTTTAAATAAAGTTGGTTTAGAAAATGGTTTTTGAAAAATTAATTTTCAAACTCGAAATTTTGAAGAAAAAAAAATTCGAAAATATTGTTCAAACTAATTTTGTTCAAAATTTTGCGTTATTAAGCAGCATTTTCGTTTTTAATATGCGATGCTCTTATTAATTTTTAGTCAACGACCAAAAACCAGATGCTAAAATCTCTTTTAGTTCCTTAGTAAATTGAAAATAACAGAAATGAAATTCTCTTAATTTGACTCCAATCCGTTGCTTAAGTTGCTCTAAAGATCCTATATAGTAGATTTAGTTATTTTCAATTTTCTCAAAAAGTAAAAGACATTAAGGAATTCGGTTTTCTGTTTTTGGTTTTAAAATTATAAGAGCATTGAATTTTGAAAACAAAAATAATACTTAATTATGTAAAATTTTGTAAATTTTTTTTTCTTCAAAATTTTAAGTTTGAAAATTAATTTTTCAAAAACTCTTTACTTAAACAACTTTATTTAAAAAAAAATGAAAGATGAAATTACTGGCTTTATAAAAAGATACAGTATGGAATTTTGAATGTAACCGTTGTTTTTTAATAATTTTTTATTCTGTTTTGAGGCATTTCTTTTTGAAAATTGCCCCATCCGCCTGAAGGGAGAGGGGGGGATGGGTAATTTAAAATGTTTTGAAAACTTGACAAATGAGCTTGAAAAATTTTAGTCATTCATCGTTAGTTGTAGCCGGTGGCATAATGGTTAATGCGTATAAGACTCTCATGCCAGAGCCTGGGGTCCGATTCCCAGGCTTGTCTACCTAAATAGTTAAAATAAAACCGGCTGCTACCTCTTGCTGAGTATAAATTGTCATACATAAATGCATCTCAGCTTACCCGTTTGGATTTGGCAGAAAACTGTAGGTTCCCACCATTCCTGCAAACAAACAACATGAATTCAGGAGTGGTTGAGCGTCGTAAGTCACTATAGGCCCTGGCTCTCAACTAGCTGTCACGCTGCCAAATTTATTTTATTATCATTAAATAACAAATTTCTCTCATAGTTTTGAATTGCTTCGATAATATTCTCCTTAAAATATACATTTTGTAAACTTAACCTTCATAAACTTAGGACTTAACGTACTCATAGGTGTTTTTTTTTATTTAAACAACCAAACGCTTAAACGCAGCTTATAAGACTCTAGAAATGTCAAAGAAGAAGTCTTTCCAGATATCGTAGGTAGCAGCCTTCAGAAATTCCTATATATTCGACTTTGAATTCAAAATACTTTTGCTTTTGTTTCGAGCATTTTTACGTATCAGTACTTTTGCGATTTATAAATATTTCATTCGCAGGATCAGAGAAAGATGTTTTGATATTGATTGGGGTTGGGGGGAATTTTTGCTTCACACATTATACCTCTCAATTGAATATCTCTGGCTAAAACCCCAGTGATTTTACATTCCAGCTGAGTAGAAATATATGTTTTTCATTCTACACCCAATTTAACGAGAATATTGTGGGCGGCTGATAGAGCCATAAAAATCATTACTCCTTATTTTTTGTCGGCAGAGTATAGTGAATAGATAGGGAGTGAGGGCGATGTTCCTCCACATATAAATCACATCCCCTCCAGAACGAAAGTAAGCTTTAAAGATTGTAACATCTCTCACCTAACTATGTACCTATATATTATCCGGAACTTCTTCAGCTTTGATATGGATGGCTTAGGAAATGGTAGAAAGATGTACAAGAAGAAGAAATATTACAACAGGTAACATTGAGTTCGATATGTAAGTGAGTGAGTGATATATGCACGGCGATAAGCTTTAGGGTTTTTTTTTTTATTTTGTCGTTTTTAGCTTAGTGTACAAATGGGAAAAGGAAAATGAAAGCAAAATATTGACTTACTTGCGTATGAAGGAAAGTCCATATGTGTTAACTTGATGAGAACAAGCACCAATTTGTTATACTTTGGATGGAATATTGCTTTTTGTACTTAAGACTTTTGAGTACACCTACTTTGAGTACATACTTCGGGTTCGGATGGTAAAAAACAGCTAACAGACTTTAAGAAGAGCTGGATAAGGTAAATACCTACCATAATATTAACAAATGTGCCATTGATTTCTGAAACTTGAGTTCAAGATCTTCTTAAGTTTAAAAAGGTCTAGACCCCAGGTTATGTACATATGTCGAATGTGTTTTCCCCCAACATAATTCTTTTCTCGCCATATCAAAAATTTAAGAATTTTAGTACGTTTCTAAAAATTTCAAAGAACTCTTAAGTTAAATTCCGTACTAAAGTCAAAATGCATTGATTGCTTACGCAACAGCTCGTGAAGACAACCAGGATGACAAGAGTGATACTCTTATTAAGGGCCAGTTTTTCAGTGGTGAGTAAAAGCAGAGTAAGCTAGCTCTAGAAGTAAATTAACCAACACTGAATTGAGGAATCAGTTTTTTTAAAAAAGGTTTTTTCTTGTCCTGATGAAAAATTTTGTTTAAAAAATGAAATTAGGACTTTCAAACCGAGGTCTTACGGCTGGCGATGAGCAAACTCTCATTCTGGTCTTGGGAGACCAAGATAAGACCAATATTATCGAAAAGGCCATGTGTTTTTGCACTGAAAGTAACAGTGAGCTTCGGCAGCAGCAGCTTGTAGATCCAAGCACTTGTTCTCGGAAACCGAGACTATGCTGACATTTGTCATAATTGAGCAGTGCGTTGAATATCGATCACCACTTCACCTGCTGTTCATCGACTTCGAGAAGGCCTTTGACAGCGTCAACAGGGAGTTTTTTTGCCTTGCTTTGCGGAGGAGGGGTATCATTGGTCATTGCTATAAAAGCAACATATGATGGGTACAAATGTCACGTCTTGCGTGGAGGAAGATTGTCAGATGAATTTTAAGTAAAAAGTGGGGTCAGACAGGGCTGCATACTGTCACCGATTTTGTTTTTATTGGTGATGAGCGATGTTCTATGCGCAGCCTTCTTCTGGACTTCTTTGGACTCTGACAACTTATATGAAACAACTAGATTACGCGGATGACGTTTACCTACTTACTCCCTCATAGCATCATGGATCTATATGAAATAACAGCAAAGGTGGAGAAGAAGAAATCGTGGGACTGAAAATCAATACGGGAAAAACAAAGATAATCAGCCTTGGAACCCAGTCATCCTCAAATAAATATTTCTCAACAGCCGGTAGAAAAAAGTAGTGAGTTACCAATATCTTGGTAGTATTGTCTGTACCGAAGGCGAAACCGAACAAGACATCAACAGCCGTATTAGGAAAGCAAAGGCTGTGTTCGGGATGTTGTCTAAAATTTGGAGGCATATCTCTCACAGCTTTAAGACCAAGCTACGGCTATTATATAGAATCCGTGCTTCATTATGGATGCAGCACCAGGAAAGTAACATCAACTGTCACAAGGGAGCTGCAAGCTATCGTAAATAGATTTCTACGAATCATCTTAAGAGTTTTTTGGCCAAATCACATATATCCAACGAAAAATTTCATAGAAGAACGGGTCAGGAACGCATTGATTTTATTATACGAAGACGTACGTGGGAGTGGATTGGAGACTCGCTTCGAAAAGGCAACGATTGCATTGGAAGTCAAGCAATGCAATGAAACACGCTCACTCAAGAAGGCACAAATTCGGAAGACTGAGAATCTCATGGCGCAGACCAGTAGAGCAAGAGTCAGCGCAATTGTGGAAGAGCTAGAGATATCCGAAGTACATCTCCGGAAATCGTACACGATGGCGCGTAGGATAGTTGAGGCCCTATGTCCCCAAGGGATCACCCACGGACGTTACATGTCTGAGAAGCTAAGTAAGAAACCACTGAAATTCGTTGCCAAGAAAAATCCAAAGGACGCTTGCACTATGAAATTATTCTTTCTGAACCAGCACCTCATGTTACACTGCCAAAACGTCCACTTACCCAGGCACACATTTAACATATTAAACATATATAAAAAAAAATTGAATTAAAATTATTATAAATAAACCTTCGAAAAAATACAAATAAATACAAAATAGAAATAAATTTAATTTCAGAATATCCTACGGGGGATGGCCACTAAAAACCAAAAATTACAATCCCTTTCCAATAAGATTCATTTATATAATCTGGCTTCTGATGGGTATTATTTTAAAGTGGTTTTTATTGAAATATAAATTTATTAGCTTTTCTGTTATCACACTGCTGCACTGCTCATGGTCAGTAATTCCATTCGATAAAATTTGGAAACGTAAAACCAGGATGATATTTCAACCTTCATTTCATTCTATTTAGAGTCATAAATTTAATAATTGCAATTCCTTAAATCCCTTCACTTAACACACTCTTTTTTTTGAATTCCCATATGAGATTTTATTTTTATATATGCATGTATGTATATCCTGATTTGAACGTTAAAAAATCATCAATCTTATTTAAGCTCAATCATCACCTTAACACGAGCATCAGAAATGCCTACAGCAACACAAAAAATAAAAATAAAAATATTATGACACGTGTCAGAATGAGTAATAATTCATTTCAATTTTGTTAGCAAGCATACAAATAAATAAAGAGTACTCGTGCATACATACATAAACAGGAAGCTTACTCGTGTGAGGATATATACAACAAATCCATTTTTCCGGCTTACTCATTAATTATTTACAAATCCCTATTCCTTGCCATCAGTCAATTTATTGATTGTTTTTTTATTTATATATTTTTGGCTACGTGCATTAAATTTGTATTTGGTACGAGTGAGAGAGTTAACAAAAAGAAGGAAGGTTGAACATATATTTCAATCATCTATCGATGAAGCTTTAAGATTTAATTTCAGGTGGCAATCGATGGTGGGCGGTGCTTTGGGGTCGACCCAGTTGTAATCAAAATATAACCGCAAAGCAATTATTGTTCCGAAAAATCCCTTAAATGGGAGCATGAATTACATATAGACATTTTATGTGAGAGTTAATTGCAGTTTATTAAATGACAAATGGGATGTGGCATGCAGGATCGGACCCAGCCAAACTTGCGCCCTATGCAAGATCTGTAGAAAGCGCCCCTTTTTATATTTGCATCCATACATACATACACTGATACACATTCATAAGACTTTTCCACATTAGCCATGAGGTAGACTTTCAATGCGTTGTTCTAGTGTGATCTTTAATTTTACGAGCTAAATTCTCCTTGAATGCAACAATGTATGTGATTTTAGTTAGTGTGCAAGAAATAACTTAGCATAGGGATTATTTGAATAAGTTTTGTGGTAAAATGCAAATGGCAGTACCTATTTGTTTGCGCAGGATCAGATTTTTTTGCTCCTGGTAATGCGCCCCAGAATTTCGCGCCCTGTGCAATTGCACATGGTTGGGCTGGCCCTGGCGGCAACTGAAAAGTTTTTTTGTCACTTGAAACTGTTATCTTGAAACTTGAATATATTTATCATGAATAAACAGCAAGGGAATTTCATATAGGTAAGGGTTTTTTTCAGATTTTTTTTGGAAATAAAAGGTCCGCCATCTAACGTTTTTTTTTCAACTAGTGCTTATTTCGTGAATGGTAACACTTAGCTCATGTCTGATTTGTGAGATAATTAGTTTTATCCTTCCGCTGAACGAATATGGTTATGTATACGCTTCGCTAAGTGGGCCTGCGATCGACTTAGAGAAGATACCGATTTTGCCAAAAAAAATCATCTTTTGAGATGTAGCTCATTTTGATCTTGGCGGGTAGTAAACAAGCAAAATTGTCGCATTTGGGCCACAGAAAACCCGCACGCATACATTGAAAAGCCGATACACCCAAAACAAGTCACTGTTTGGTGCGGATTTTGGTCAAGAGGCATAATTGGGCCATTTTTCGAAAATGAGCAAGGAGCCATGTTGAACGAATTTTTGTTCACAAAAAATGAAGAGGAGGATATTGGCAACATTTGGTTTCAACAGGACGGCGCTACGTGCCACACAGCCGAAGCTACACTCGATGTTTTGCGCCATTTTCAAAAAAAAAGAAAAGTTATCTTCCTGGATTAAAAATTTTCATTTTCATTTAACTAAAGAGAAAATGATGGATAATTCGTAAGAAAATAAAAAAAAAAATGTGTGAGTGCAGCGACTCACGGTTAAGATGTCACTACACTCGGTTTTTTCAGACAACTGAATAAACAAATAGGTTACAAAAAAGAAAAGATTTTTTCTAACAGAAATATTTAGGCATGAAATAGTCGAGAAGGCATCCGTTAGACAATCTGTATCTAACTAAGTATTTTGTGAGGGATTTTTTGATGTGTAAACATCTATGCTGGCGGTAGAGTGAAAAAAAATGTGAACGTTCGTGTGCAACGTTACGTCATGCAACGTTACGGTGCGCAACTTTGCGATCTGCATACTAGGATGGGTGCGTTCAGTGAAAAAAATCTTAAGATCCCCTTCAAGCAAAAACAAGTACGTTTTGGATCCGCGCACGTTGATGTTTACACATATTAACCGTGAGTCCCGACACTCACACAATTTTTTTTTATAAATGGAAGCTTAAACAGTCTTTTTATGAAGTTAAAACGCATTAAAAACCAACATTACTCAAGTTATGGCCGAGATACCGCCCGAAATGTGCGAACAAGTGGTTAAAAATTACCTCAAAAGAATCACATGCTGCGAATCTTCCCCAGACGGCCATTTGAATGATATTGTTTTTCACACTTAATGGAAAAGTCCAAACTTTATAATGAAACAAAATGTTCATCAAAAATGAATCGTTGTGTGTGTTTTAGTTAGCTTTATTTTCGAACCCAAAAAATGTATGACCCTATTGGTATGCGATGTGTTTGGTATGTCTTTTTTTTGGTTTTTGCTAGATTAATAAACAGAATTGTTTTATTTTAAATTTACGCACCATTGACCAAATCTGTACACTCAGGCAAATCCTGGAAAAATTCAAAGAATTCCGAGTTGAGACCCACAACCTTTACATCGACTTCAAGGCCTCATGTAAAAATATCCATCGTCGAAAACTTTATACGGCGCGCGTGGCGATGGCCAAACTCAGGATCCCAATAAAACTGTTCCGATTGTGTCGTGTGACATTGGGAAATAAGGGGTACAATTTGGTACTAAGAAATAGCTCCTTTGAAATCCAAACAGTTCACAAGGTTTCAGCAAGAATATGCGCTGTTGAGTGACTTCTTCAATATCATTCTGGAGCAGATAGTGTGGATATGCGGATCATGTCGACTTTATTTGGAGCTAACGTGCTGTTATACATTCAAGAATAGGTGAAACTTTTTGGTCTTGATTACAAGATCAACAAACAAATATGCATCTGTCCACCATCTAGGATATACCACGTCAATATTGACAGCAACAACTTCAATTTAGTTGGTGGGCTTAAGAAATGGGTTCAAAACTCCTCACTCGTGGGAGAAAGTGCAGTTTTACAAAAACTTTATATCGCCAGTCAAGTTTACGGTGCTGAGTGTTGGATGATAAGAAGAAAGTTAGAGCTGATACTCAGCTCTTTTCTGTTTGCGAAACAGTGTGCTCGAGATCATTATAGACAGGATGGAAACCCGCCGGCCAGGTACACAGTCAATTTAACCCTGCAATACTTGATATTCATCACCAACAATGTTGTTGCACAATAACGACAATATTTCCAAAAGTTTTAATTTGAAACATTTTTCGAAATTTTGAATAAAAATAAAAAAACGCGACATTTCTCGCAACTGATTGATTCTAGACAAAATTTCTCCATTACAGAAAAATTACCTCTCAATTATTCATATCCCACTAACATCCTTCTAGTCGAGGGCTTTAAACTTTTCTCAATGCAATATTCACTGATGATCCTTTGAATCCACTTAAAATGCCAACAACGCCAATAACATGGAGTAAAGTAATATTTCAACTTTCAAGATGGAGAAGGACAGTATAGGTATATCATCTTCTTACCAAAGCTCCGGAGAACCTTTTGAGTTGTTTGTTCAGTGCCATCACCAATTTCATGCTCAAAAGAAAGAGTTTAACATCAGAGATAGTTTGCTGTGTGGCAATGTGCATAGTAATTTTTGCCACACTCAGTCTTTACCTATTGTTAAATTGTATATATTCATGTTTTTCTACATAATCATTATCCCTTTGATGGCTGGGGATCAAGTTTTCTTCAACACTACCATGCAATAAACCTCACAAACACACACACAAACAAACACCCAACCACGTAATGTCCTTCGCCTTGAAATGATACCACACGACGACACGACACAACGACGTGAACGTTGAGAATCTGAATTTGAATCTGAAGGAAGACAAGCTTCCTCAGAGAATATGAATTTTATTATATTTGCGTTGCATACATACTCGTACTCGTATATATATGTAAAATGTAGTTTCTCATTCAGCACCTAATAAAATGTGTAGACTTTTGCGTTTTGACGTCACTTTTGTAGGCATTTTGTATAGGCTTGGCACAGGGTGTACCGAGATAAACAACATCCTTCTAAAGTATCATATAAATGACATGTGAAATATCACACCCCCCCCCCCCCTCCCCCATTCAACCACACTTTAATTTCCCGCCACAGGCATTGAAATTCTTTTTCCGAAGGACAACAACAACAACAACGATGACAACGGGGCGATGATGTTGTCGTCGGTCGATGGGGGGCCAACATGTGTGATGTGGAAACTCGTCGAGGACGATGGATGAATATTCAGGACAAAATGTGAGAATCCAAATCCATGCGAAGCGGATGCCCGAGTAAATTTATTTAAGAAACCAAAAAAAAAAATCATATCACTGGAATTTGTATTCCAATTCCAACCTGAACAAAAGGATGGCTGATGATGCACCCGCACCATTCACGTGTTTGGATAAATAACAAAAATATCCTTACAGCAACCGCCCTGTCGCCTCGTCTGTCGTCTCACCAAAAACAGCAGCAGCAGTGATAAATGAGTATCCTTAAAGCATAAACGAGTGTATTACAGTGTGTAATGTGTATATGCTGCTCATATAAGCTGACAACTGGTTATAATTTTTTTTTTTATTGCTCACGTTTCACAACTTTTCTTTTCTCCTTAAAACACAAAAAAAAAGAAATATTTTACAAATCCTTATGAAGTAGGTTCCTACAGATTAGTTTTTTTTTTTGCATTTTTTTTTAGCTTGAGTCTTTTGTGAAGATGGGGATAAAATTGAGTGAGTGATATTTAAATGACATGGCCATGGTTTTGAAGATGTTTAGAAGGAAATGAAAAAAAATAAAAACACAAGACACAGAACAGAACACGTGAGCTTTTAGTGTAAAAAAAAGAAAAAAAGAAAGGAGGTAGGGGTACATCCTTAAGAAGTATTCAAGAACAGCAGGCTACAGGTTATACACAACATATGCTATAGTAACGCCTAAGAATTTAAAGGACTAAGTTTTGAGGATTTTTGTTGTTGTTGTTGTGTTGTCTTTCAACCTACTTCAAGCCCTGCACTAAATGACGATTTGTCATTCTTGAATATCCTTGATGTTTTGTTGACTGTGAAATGAATGTCATGTTGTAATGTTGACTTAAATTGACGGATGATATGTTGACCTTGTACTTGAGATTGAAAGTTATATATTTTTACTTTTTTGATGAAGCCTTAGAAACATTCCTTTCACTATCCTCATTCGATCTATTTACAAAACAGATGGCCGCCAAGAGTGATCTACGAATTTAAGAGTTTAAAAGTTGTTAAAGGGGCCAGCTCGACTCTACTGACATATACATAAAAATAATAGGTGTCACAAACATAAATGTCTAAACAAGAGCATTCTGGTGAGAAAACGAGGGACCTACTGCACCAACAACTTATTACAAATCTTGATACGATTTTGTGGCGGTAGGATGACGTAATTCCCGCGGACATAATTACCATGGAGCTTAAGTCGGACAGAAGGTCCATGGACATTATATTATGGGAAGGTATATCATCCAACCGCAATAAAATCTTATCAAGATTCATGATAAGTGATAAGATGTTGGTGTAATAGTTTCGGTTTTTACATAGACAGTTCAAAAATAGACGATGATGGGGGAAGGAAAAGGCATCTCATCCATCAATAGTTCAAAAAAAGCTTCCAAGCTTTTCCAGCGTTTGCCAGGCGGTAGAACTAACAGTTTGTGAGGCTAAAAGGCCACACGTGTTGGACTGGTAAATAGGAATATTGACATATTTGGCGGCAATCACAGCCATCAATATGACACAAAGTAAAAATTGGTTAATCGCTGCTGTATGGAGTTGAGATTGAAACGGTCATGAACTGGCCAAAATGGTTCAACACTTGAACCGATCCAAACTGTACCCTCTGTACTAAAGCCACAGAAACAAGAAATTATTAGATAAAGGGTTTTCCAATAAGAGGTGTTATGTTGATATTCAAAGAAAAATGGAATTTTTTGAGATAAATGATCGGATGTTTATTTCATTATAAAGAGGAAGGTATGCCGTTAATAATAGAACACAACATCAGCCAAATGGCCCCCACAACCACGCTTACAGGACCATATCCTTTTCATGAAATTTTATATAACCGAATCGGAAAGTGGCTGCCCTATGTCCTCGATAGCCTCAAGAATTCCATCTTTGAGGTCTTGAATCGACGGTGGGCAGTTGGCGTAGACCTTATCTTTCACGTGGCCCGTAACTGTTGCTCCAGCCTCATTTTCGAAAAAGTAAGGTCCAATGACCCCGCCGGACCATAAACCGCACCAAACAGTCACGCGTTGAGGATGGAGAGGCTTTTCAACAATAACTCTTGGGTTTTCCGAGCCCCAGATGCGACAGTTTTGCTTGTTGACGTAGCCTCCGTGGTGGAAATGGGCCTCATCAGTCAAGATGATTTTTCGATGAAATTCCGGATCATTTTCATGCATTTCAAGGACCCAATCAGCAAAGACACGACGTTTTTGATGATCAGCCGGCTTGAGTTCTTGTGTTAACTGAACTTTATAAGCCTTAAGACCCAAGTCTTTATGCAAAATACGGTGTAATGACGTTTGTGGAATGCCTAATTCCAAAGAACGACGAGGAATGGACAAACCTGGGTTTTTTTCAACACTTTGGGCTACAACAGCAATATTTTCAGTTGTTCTTGAGCGACGTGCACGGGTTTTATTCTTCACATCACTAACTTGTCCCAACAGCTCGAATTTGTCCACCAATTTCTGTATTGCGGTCCGACAAGGTGCTTCACGACGACCCACAAATGTTTTAATTTTACGAACCGTCTCTGCCAAATTTTCACCATTTTTATAGTGAATTTTGATAATTTCAATGCGTTGTTGAAGCGTGTATCGTTCCATTTTTATTAATGGCGTAGTTTTTACTTGTCAAATGTCAACAAATGACAGCTTCAAAAGTGACAGCTACCGAAATAGCGGGCTATTCAAAATAACACCTCTTATTGGAAAACCCTTTATTACCACAGCCGCGATTAAAGATGGTCAATAATTTTTGACACTTGCTGGGTTTCGAGAATTCTGTTTGCAGATCCTACTGAAACTAACCAGGCCTCAATTGAAGGTACCTGTTATGTTGGTTGAAATCCCAACAGGTCTCAACTCATTGGGATTGCAAGTGAGCAGAATGGGTATCAGTATATCATCAGGCTTGTGTAGAGGGTGCCAGAATGAAAGAGGCGTAAGATGGGTCTTCTCACTTCGTTTGTAAATCCCTCATGTCCTAGTACAAACTAGAAGAACAGCCCTGGGAGATTGATTTGGACGATGTGACATCTCGACCAAGCCACTGATGAATGTTCCAAAATTCACTCAGAATTCAGGATGGTTCAAGATGGCACCCCACCTTATATACCTAATTTTCATTTCCGCCCCCTTAGTTTCCTACTGGGAACTTACATAATTGAGAAAATGCCATTATCTTATGACGAAAAGAGTGCGTAGTGGAAATTTATCAGTCGTTTCAATTCACCTAGAAGCTATAATCGGCTTTCTCCAATTTCATGGACATATGGCGTTAACCGGTGAATGGAAATCGAGATTGACTGATTGCTCGAGAAGGATGCGCAGACCACAAAGCGTTGGTCTAGTCAATGCATGATCGATCACTGTGAAAGCATTTGGGAGCTTGAGTGCACTTTTCTAAACCCAACTTCATTTAGCAAGCTTTATATGACCGCCGCCTCCGCATCTCATCAATGCAAGAATTGTGGGGTCATAAAAATCCTTCTTATTGAATTTGATATTCCTTGCCACATCATAAGAGAATGCCATAAAAACCAAGGGCTGGTGGATATTGACAAACATTTCATTTTTTTTAAAAAATGTCTTCATTTCGTGTGTGGAAACTTTCTCATTTAAACTAAGCCAAAAGAATTGATTTTCTTCAATTAATTCTACTTCTTTTTGAAATAAAAAAAAAAAAACAAAAACAAAATCTCAAAAACTACTAACAAAAGAAATGTTTATGAACACAAAAATTCTGCCAAAAGAAAACAGAAATAGCTTTGCACATTTGATCTTTCAAAAAAATGTATGTATAAAATAAAATCAATTTCAATGATGGAAAAGTTCATTCAGTTGGAATGGAATACGAGCAGTAGTTGGATTGCAGGTATCGAATAATGCGCTGGGAATTTCTTTTCATCCAGCAAATATATTCAAGGAATTCGTCCTTCGAAGAAATGGCTTGCTGCGATGGAGAGATGCATGCGTAGATTTTAGATGTGAAATTGATTCTTACTTACAAAAGAAACATAATTGTATATAGTATTGTATATGTTTGTATATCTACATACCAAGTGTAAGTTCCTTTGATATCTGGAATTGCTCATAGTAAAGCAAGGGAACCAGGTCATGGATAATTTCCATAAATGTAGATGTTGTTCTCTGAAAGTATAGATGTTAAAAAAGAATATGAATAGATTTGTTTGCCTTGGAATAAAGAATCTTTTAAAAACAAAATATATTTATGAATAATGAATAATGAATAACAAATAATCTAAACAATGAATATGAATACTGAGTATTGAATAACAAATAACAATAAACAGAAAAAATAACATTAATAATTAATAAGGAATATGGAATAAAGAATAATAAATAATGAATAATTAAAATCGAATAATGAATAATGACTACTGTGTACAGATTTGAATGATATTCGTTAAATAATTATGACTGGTGTGATCAAACAGTCAAAAGGCAACAAAATTATTAAAATACATCCTTTTGCCACATTTTATTATTCTCAACGACGAGACTAGAGAAATGCCAGTTTATAACAGTTACAACAGTTTAGACGCCGTTAAAAATGGGCGTGCGTTCATGTTCTGCGCACTACTGAACAAAAAAATATTGGCTCCCGATGTATGCCCACCGGCCACGGCCCTGCGGGGCCGCATAAACAGTACTTTTATGCACCGAAACTGTTATAATTGGAATGTCTAAGAGATAGATTTTTTAGATAGATTAAAATGATTTATTTCTATTTCTAATTGTACAATTTTCTTAGATTAATACATAAAAAATCGTTAAAACATGGCTTTGTCGTCTGCCCGATTGACATTAATTTATACAATAAAAAGGAAATTTTTCTAATATCAAAAAATAAAATATTGAAAAAGTTAAAAAGCAGGTGAAATGCATAATTTGTGTTTTTTTTTTCTTTTGTTTTTGTGACTAGATTTGTTTGATTTTTGTGTTTTTTTTTTAAAAAAAAGCTTCATTTAAAAATTGAGTTCTGTAAGACATTGCTTTCCTATAATAGTTATGAAGCTGATGTATATTTCGTTCGCAGTTAAGCATCGCTAGCACTTCTGGCACCGTTTTCAGGTCACTACCAACAAAATTTCTTCTTACTTCCTTCAGGACAGGACATTTTCCAATGAAATTTATGATGCCTTCTCTTACAGCCAGGTTACAAAGACGGCAAGTAATTGGAAAATCGTCGCGATGGGGGATGAAGTTCAATTTTATCAGCTCTCCTCGCATTTTAAATATTGCTGTGATTAATTTCTGACTATTCTCCGCCTTAAAATAATTCTTTTCACATAGGTTGTGTTCCAGTACACTGTAAATAGCTCTGTGAACAGAAGATGTCGCCTTGCTGATACAATCGACTTTAAAATTGTTCGTCAACTTTAGATAATAGCTTGTAAAGTGTATACTAGATATCCTTTCTGTTACTTGTCAGCAGGCTAAGACTAAGGTTCACAACGCACTGATCTGCAAGTTCTTCAAGTTTCTCACACCAAAGGATCCTCTTTTCTATGATGTGCTGCGCTATCGCTTTTGGCGATCTACCATCCGGCATACAAAGAACTTTCACTAAATAGTCAACGTGAAGCTTAAGTGTTTTAATGAACATAGATGACAATCCGGTTTCAATGTTAATTATGTAATTGGGTGTATTCCTAGGTAGTTTGAAGCATCTTTTTACATAAAAACGTAACAATTTTTCTACCGTTTCGAACTTCTCAAAACCCCACGTTTGAGTCGCATACATCATCACAGGTTCCGCCACTGCTACAAAGACTTTGCACTTAACACTGTGAGAAATAAGGTTGTTTTCGAAGCATTTCTTCCATGCGCTTTTGGCTTTTATAAGTTTATCTTTTAGCTGGTTTTCCATTTTTAAATTGCTTGTTATAATAACACCAAGGTATTTAAAGGATCTAACGACTTTTTTACATAATAACACCAAGGTATTTAAAGGATCTAACGACTTCGATCGGTTCACCGTTCAAATGCCACCTCTCATTTATGGACAATCTGCCTGAACCCTGTTTGAACACCTTCACTTTTGACACAACATGCAATATACACCAAGCCGATGGATCATAAGTTGTAGTGTTTCAGGTGAATAACTAAAAAGAACAACGTCGTCGGCGAAAAGGAGGGCTTTAATCCCCATTCCAGCAAACTCTATGCCGCCTGGTAGAGAGTCAATAAGATCGTCGATGAATAGGGCAAAGAGGTTTGGTCTCAGGGGGCACCCCTGTCTAACTCCCATTGTTGTTTCAAGGAAATCTGACATTTCATCTCCGTTACATACATGTTTTCTAATACCCTTCCAAACTTTGATGTTATGCCAGAATTGTACAGTTTGTAAAACAAAGATCTTCTTTCAATGTTGTCGAAGGCTGCCTTCAAGTCAACGAAGGATGCATATAAATTCTTTTTTTGCCCCAGACAGGTTCCCGCAATGCTTCTTAAAACAATGATATTATCACAGGTGGAATATCCGCTCCGGAAACCCGCTTGAAATTCTTTAAGCTTCCTATAATGATTTATCCACTCGCAAAGTCGATTGTTCAGAAGGGAGACAAACACTTTGTATGTCACATTAAGCAAGGAAATCCCGCCATAGTTCTTTGGATCCGAAATGTCTCTTTTTTGGTGGATTGGGAATATTATTGCTTCTTTAAACTGCTGCCGTATGTTTCCTGTTTCCATTATTGCATTGTAGGCCGCCATAAGTTTTTGGCTAAGTTCCACTGTTCCAGGAACTCAACCGTGATTTTATCAGCTCCTGGACCATTCCCTTCCTTTAATTTGGTCGTTCTTTAAAGAACTTCTTCATAGATAAACGAAGAATTCAAAATAGCGTCAGAAAAACATGGTTTTGCATATAGAAAAGTTGGTGCAGCTATATCAGGGCTTAGAAGTTTCTGGAAGTTTATCGCTTATTTGAAAACTTTTCCCGTTGAACGTTTTTATCACTTCCCAAAATTCTTTTGCATCTCTACAGCATGTCAGTCTTAAAGCTGTACTTTCATAAAACTTTATTTTTTTTCTCTACAAATTTTCTTGTAAAAGGTGTTTGCTTCAATGTAGCGTGTTTTAATAGCTGGATTGTTTAGTTTTTGAAATGCTCGAAGCCATGCAAAGGACAAAGGCATCTCTAAGAGTCAATTACTATTCTTAAACAATTTTGCAGCCAAATAAAAATGTAAATTTGTGTCTATTTATCAGCTGATTGGAAATACAGTTTTGTAACATAAGCAAATAATCAAAAAATTTCAAGACTTTCCCAACCTTATTTGAATAAACTAACTAATATTTTCTTTTCATTCATTTCAGATTACTATAAATTCTAGGTATGTATATATATTTTTAGAATTTTTGTTTTGTTTAGTGTAAAATTAAGAAAATGCCTAAAAAGGGTTTTTTTCTCCTTCTTCTTCCGCATTCCTTTATGGTTTTCGCTAAGGGAAGAAGACCTTAAACATTATTTTTAACCATCAGCTACATTACTCTCGACGATAAGATATTCCAATAAAGTGTGTTCACTTTGTTGGATAAAATCCAACTTCTAAAGAAGAAAAAAGACATAATTCTAAAATGTAATAATAAAATGTGTGATGTGTATATCTTTCCATATTTCTGAGAATTTTAACTTCAAATTGTTAAACAACACCTAAAAAAGGTTTTAACCAAGTCATTTTTAGAGCAAATATTTTCATTTTATAATTATGTTCATATATCAAATATCTACACACACTCACACGCAAACACATACATACATACATTAAAATTCTTTTTGCAATGAAATCGATTGGGCTCAAGGGCTTTGACTCAGGAAATTAACCTTTCTCCATGAGTTTAAAATTCCATAAGGTGGAATCTATATATATACATATATATATGTGAAAGTTAAGAAGTTAACATCGACCGGGCCTTGGGGCAAAAAGTTGAAATATTTTAGTTTTATAATAATTTCCACCTATCCAAGATACTATACCCAAATTCCCATTTTAACCCAAACCCAAATTATTGTAGGTATCAAATGTCCTGATAAGTTCTATTCCCAATACAAAACTTCAAAGTTTCCTGAAACGGATGAATTGTCGAACATGAGGCAATTTATCCAGTTGGCTGCTATTTGCCTTTCTCGGCGTTGATGAGAATCATTGTTAGACACAATATTATATTTGAGTAAGGGACATAATTCTTATTGCCACCTTTTCGGCTTTTGCGGATATTCTGCCAACTTCCGGCATTAAAGTTGAATGAAACCAAATGACCTAATATATTGTTTCCCTAAAAGCTGATGGTCCCGCCCGAAAAAGACGTTCTTTATTGGTACAGTCTTTATGAAGGATCTTATTGCGTACCCGGATATTTGTTTTGATTTCGAAGAATTTTGATAAAATATAACAATGTTTTAGGAAATTAAATCGCTAAAAGCTAGGCATTTATACAGGGTGATTCGGATAAAGTGTGAAAAATATCTAAAGCGTGTAGGATGGGTCGAGACAAGGAAAAAATAGTGCAGGAGGTGGGGGCGGTCTATTCCCCCCTTTTAAGCCAGGATAGACAATTTTCTTAAAAAAATGACTTAAAACAGAACAAAAATTATTAAAAACACAACGGTAACACTTCAAATGCCATGTAATACCTTTTTATAAAGCCATAAATCTCTTATTTTATTTTATTTTATTTTATTTTATTTTATTTTATTTTATTTTATTTTATTTTATTTTTAAATAAAGTTGTTTTAGTAATCAGTTTTTGAAAAATTAATTTTCGAGCGCAAAATTAAAAAAAAAAATTAAAACTAATTATTTTTAATACTTTACGTATTTAAGTACTATTTTTGTTTTCAAAATTCAATACTCTTTTAAATTTTTAGTCAAAAACAGAAAACCGGATGTAAAAATGTCTAGTATTTACTTTTTGAGAAAATTGAACATTACTTAATCTTCTTTACTATCCTAAGTAGTGGAAATAGGATCTTTAAAGCAACTTAAGGAGGCAATTGGAGTCAAATTAAAAGACAATAAGACTTTTCTATCTATAAAAACTTAAAAGAAATGCTAAAGAAATTCTTAAAGTCAAAATAAACCACACAAACCCTAAATCATTCACAAAAGCTACCTAAGTTGTCAAATTCGAAATTAAAATCGAAATAGTTGAAAAATTGAAAACATATCAATATTGAATGCAATCAAAAGCAAATGCAATAAACCTACATACATATATCGACATCATGTTGATTCGCTTTTAATATGAAATGCACGATTGCATGAAATTCAATATTACTCGATTAGACTGGAATTTCCTAGAAAAGGAAAATCCATTTATGTTTTCTGAAAATCTATTAAGTGAATACTGTACAGGCAGTTTGAAATAATTCGTATGTGTGTTGATTTCGATTTCATTTCTTGTTTGTATTTCAACAAATTTATATTTGAGTAGTCATATAGAAATTAATAGATAGAATTTTTTGATATAAAAAAAATTATGTTGAAATATTGATTGGATTTTTTCATCTTCCATCCAATATTTTTCTACTAATTGTTCATAATCATTTTAAAATGTAAAAATTCCTACTAGAAAATTTTACTTATATGAAGAGCACAATATCACATGTCAAGCCCATTCCAATTTAATTAATTTAGGTTTAATTTGCAAAGGGGACAAATAATCATCTACACAGGCGAAACTTATTAAAATTTTACTGTGTCATGTTCATTCATCGTGGTCCACGTGTTCAAGCACAACAAAACTAATTGCACTCAGTTGATTAAATTTGAGTAATGAAGAGTAACTACTCAGATAAGAGCATTCAGTTTAACAGCAAACAAAGTGAATTTATCTAGATCGTCATGTTAGTTTAAAAGTATTATCTGTTAAGCTAAATGGGTGTCATGTGGACTTTTACAAGTAACTTGAGTTCATTCAACACGACTAGCCGTGAACGCAGATAGAGATTTTTGGGGGCTGAACCCCCTTCCACAAATATCTGAATCTTAAAATAAGGGGGATTCTTTTTCTTAAAGAAAATAAGACGGTGGCTACAAGCAAACGGTCTTTCTCTTTCCTTCGCAGATTGACAACGAATCTTGATGTAACTAAACAATAGAGATATTAAGGTGACTTATGAAGAGGTCACATCATTGACATAATTATAATGGCGAAAGTACCAGGACGCATGGATACATGCTTGTAAAATAATGTATGATGATGTTGATGTATATAATTACCATTTCATATGTAGGTACCTAACACGAGTCCTCCAATAGGTGGGTTTTTTTTTTACAAGCCGGGGGAAATCAATTGCATAAAACGACATCGGGGACTTTCATCGACATCAAAGAAAAAAACATGTAGTTTCCATACAAACTATCGATAGAAAATATGTTATTCAAGCCGATAACACAGTTCTTCTTTAATGTAGGGCGTGTTTTTTGCAAGACCGAGGAAATTGGTTGCAAAAAAACTACGTCAATTTACATGTTAAATGCAGTAACAACTAAGAACTAAGGGATATTTTTAAATTCACATCTTCTTCAGTGAGACTCATTTTCTCGTATCTTGATTCCAGATACCAAGCAGTTGTTGCTTACAGTCAAACTGTTTTCTTTCACTAACCAGAGGTGTTCCCCAAGGTTCTATTTTGGGTCCATTACTGTTTAGTATGTATATTAATGAGCTGCCGTCACTAAGCTTTAAATCATCTATACACATGTATGTTGATGATGTACAGCTTCGGTATAGCTGTCCACTGGATATAATCGACAATGGAGCTTGGGAGATATGAAGATTTAAGTAAAATCGTACATTGGGCGCGAACAAATAGACTTTGTTTAAATCTAACTAAATCTAAATGCTTAATCACTCTATTGACTTTGTTGATTCGGTTAGAAATCTGGGAATAATATTCAATAAGACACTCACTTGGACAAATAAAATACAATTAATTTTAGGTAGAGTGTACGGAGGTTTACGTATGTTGTGGACCACCAAAATTATTACTCCAATCAAAACAAGAATGTTACATGCTGAGCTCATTGCAACCACAGAAGGAAGCTTAATGTCGTGTATAATAGTGTGACAAGGTATATTTTTGGTCTTCAGAGATATGACCATGTTTCCTCATACACAAAATTAATAATTATCTTATCGTGCAAGTCGAAATCAAACAAAAATAAATAAATAAAACAACTAATCGCCTTCGGTCTTACCAAAGCGAATAGAATTCTCGGGGCTCAACTTAAGCATGGAGTGAATTACATACTTGTTATCAATGGATTGTATAGAAATTACATTTTTTTTAAGTGATGACATCGCTAATCCCCGATGTCGTTTTTTGCAAAAAAAACCACGCCTTTAATAAGAAAATAAGACACACGATGAAAATTTCATATTTTTTGTTAACCCCTCTCTCCCCCAACAATTTTCCCGAAAACGATGCACATTAATGTAGCTTGTTGAATATTTAACAAAATAAACCATGTTGAAAAATAACAACCTGATAATTGTTTAACTTCGGTTTAATCTAAGATGATTTTCTCCATTTAATGCTGATTCTTGTGTTCCCTCAAAGTCATCATGAAAATCTTTTCCTGATATGAATCTATCCCTCCATCTAATGAATAATTTTATATCCCCTACTTTTATTTATTAAACAAAAAAAAAGTGCAAAACTAACTTATAACGACCAACCTGTCACTTTATTGTATGATTTTCTTTTTATTAAAAACTCGTGTTCATCAAATACATATTTTTATTTTCAAAACAATTTTATTATCAGTTGAAATAAACTATAAGCTATATACTATAGAAAATAACACGAAAGCCATTAACCGACCTAAGCCCCAAAAACTTAATTTTGAAATTGTTTCCCAAAGTCCCAACGCATCTCGGTGTGTTAAAAATTTCAATTTCAGTCAGCTTCCGTTATGGGTTTTAGCTCAAAAAAAAAAAAATGAAATCTATTTACTCCCGTGAATTTCGTATATACATACAACAAAAAAAATGCTACACAAAACTTTCCAGGAATCTCCAACAACTTCAAACATTTTTTCGACATCAAAATATTTCCTGGTTACCCCCAACCATATTTAAAAAACTTACTGTTGCCACACAAATACAAAAAAAAATAAAATTCTTGCCGGGAAAATAAATATGAACAAAAAACAATATAAAAGACCACACGTAGATATTCGCCGAACGTGTGTCCTTTGACAAAAAAAAAAAATGAGAATTTTAAATCAAATATCAACAAAAAATCACAGAAGATTGATGAATGATTTAATATTCGAGATTCCGAATTTCCATTACAATTTTCTGGAGATTTTAGCAATGATCCGCTTTGTTCTCACTTTTCTGAAACATTAAACACGATATCGATTGGGAACAGGCAAATTGGAAAAAATCCCAACATTGAGGATGGACGCTTAGTCATCTCAAGGACTTTTAAACTCTTCCAACTGCCATCGACTAGGACATAAATCAGGAAACGCATCACTCATATGCTTCCCATCAGGACATTCTTACATTAAAATTAATTCCATTCTATGGGAATCAAGCGACAACATCCACCGAAGTCATTAGGAATCAATTCCCGAAGCTTTTCTTTTCTATCTGAAGTTATTGACGTCAGTTTAGGAATCTCTATGGGATTTTCTTCTTGCGGCCGGTGCTGCGCTGCTCACACTGGCGCTGATTGCTTTGAATTATGTTGACAGGATTAAATTTATTCCCATTAAACCGCGGGTTAATAATTCATTCCCATGCTGGTCGTAGATCAGTCCGTTGTTGCTATTGCTGTTCTGGGTTCTGCTGGGGATATAATGGTGTCCATGGAAGCTTGTGCACTGTGTATAACGCAAAGGATTATATCTATTAACGAACAATATTATTCTTGTTGCATGTGTACGGCAGCAGCGGTGGCTGTGACTGCGACTACGACTGCTGCCCTCTGCTGCTGCTCCAATGGGGATGCAGTACAGAGACCTACACACATCATATGACTTCTGTGGCCTTAAAGGTGAGCAATTGCTATTCGGTTGCATTTATATTGTGTCCCGCATAAAGAAGATGATGGGGGCACCTGTATAAACGGTTCTATATCTCTATATGCCAAATTAGGAGGGCTTTTCGAGAGAAAAGAATTCCTGCATGTATTCTTTGTCAAGGGTATATTGTTGACATTAATTTATCTTTCTTTCAGTAACAATGAGTGGGACCATAAATTGTTCGCAAATCTTTTAAGCAAAATGTAGACGTTTAGAGTTTTTCATCTTTTTTTTTCAAGTTGGCTTAACATTTTTAAGACTATCCGCAATAAGCATTTGCTATAGGGACAAATTTAAAATGCCACAATTTTGGTTTGCTAATCATTGAGGATGAGGAAGATACAACTGTACACCTAAGCCAAATTTAAGATCATATAATATTTAGATAGAGTTTTGGTGACATTTTGAATTTTCTTTACGTTCCTATGACAAAAATCTGAAGAAAGGAGAAACCAGAAAATTTTACAAATCTTTACAAAATCGTTTTACAAATTGTTCATTTTAAATTCATATTGTAAATTACGTCTTGTTACACCGATATCCCATTTTTATAACCAAGAACCAGCCACTTTTTTAAGGAATAAATTATTAAAAAAAAAAAACAATATAACTGTGGTGTGCGAGTAGAAGCTGGTGGCTTAGTGGTAAGTGTGTTGGACTTTGTCATGGCGAAAACCTGGGTTCGGCTTCCAGCCTCATTCACCTAAACAAAGCCAGCAAATGCCTCTTGCGAGGAAGTGACAAACACTAAAAGAATATCTCTTGTTATGAAAAAGAATCTCTTACTTTAGCCGTTCGGATTCAGCTAAAAATTGTAGGTCTCCTCCAAAACAAACAAAAATTACATTAAAATTGTCCTAGATAATTTTAACGTCAAGTTAGGGAGAGAAGACATCTTTGGTGGTACAGTCGGAAAGCATAGACTCCACGCCACCATTTCCAATAGCAGATTCAGGCTGATAGGCGTGGTGTGACGTTTTGGTAGATAGTACACTGTTCCCAGATCTAAAAATCCACAAGGGGACTTGAAAATCTACAGATCAATCAACTGTCAACCAGATTGATCATATTGCGATCGACGCTAGACAACTCCCCCAATATCATGGATGACCGATAACGTTCCGAGAAGGCAACATTTACTCATTTTAGCCAAGGTACGGCTGCGGATACCCAGGCCACGTCAAAAACAGGTAAATATTGTGAGGAAGATCGACGTGCGTCGGGAGGCTGCAGTCGCAGGAGATCGCTAGGTCTTTTTTCGATATTGTCTCTGATAACTTCTTCCGGAGTCTTATGCCGCCAGCACTAAGTATTTAGAACAAGTGGCAACATTGCTAGGAAGCCATCAGAAATGCCGCTTCTGGAGGTTTTAAATGACCACCACAAAGAAAAACCTGGTTTGACGATGAATCCAGGCAAGCAGATGCAGCTCTCGGACAGCTAAAGTGACCCTTTATAAGACGCTGATCATATCGGTCCTGCTGAGGGGCAGGGGCATGGACCTTATCAAAGGTGGATGAGAACACTTGAGTCTGCATAAACGGGAAGTTGAGGGGAAATTACAACAACGAACGGGCTGTCCAGCGACACTGACCTAGCTGAAAAAGTAAAAAGACAACGACTGAGATGGCTGGGTCATTTAAAGCGAATGAACACCACCGCTCTAGCCAGAAAAGTCTTTGATTCTACCCCTGAGGCAGCGCAGACGAGTAAGACCGTTACTCTGGTGGCGCCTGCAAGTAGAAGAGGACCTAATGTGAAACTATGGAGACAGCTAGCTAGCGACCAAGCTGGCTGGAAGCAGCTTGTTGGTTGAGGCACTGGTCAGTAGTCAGCTCTGGACCTAAGCGCCACCTTAAGTAAGAAAGTAAGTTGGAAGTATATCGCGTTTAAAAATAAAAAGAATACAATTGGACATAGAACACTTTCCTTGTGGTATCCCAGTTCCTATTTCTTTGAAATATCAACTTCTGACATTTAAGAAGATTGTTAAGATTTTGCAAATATAATTGGTGAACTCCTACACACAGAAGTTGCCTTAACTACATGGCGTCTCGCTATAACCTAGGAAATTTCGAGCATCCTTATTAAAAGACCCTCAAGTATTCATTCGTAGGTGCTAACATCTGTACTACTGGAGGAAATACAAAGAACAAAATCAGACCAGTGGACTCAAGCTGGTGGTTGCAGTCAATTTTCATAAAAACATTTCCTTAAAAAAAAAAAAAAACAATATTTCATATTAAAAAAAAATCTCTACTCTCTCTTTGGCAAAATTGCATAAATCTCATTGAATCCGCATTTTAACTTTTAGATGATACAAGGATACTCATTTCATCTTTTAACCTTTTAATCATCCTCATCATAATGATAATGATCCTTGGTTCGTTCTTCATTTACTAATTGCGGCTTTAAATGCACTCTAAACTTTTTCATTTCAAATAAATCATATCCATCCATCCATCCATCCATCCTACTACACCCCATCTTTTTTGTGTTAGATTAATTCAGAGTAAGATGCATATAGCACTCTTTATCCCTGACCATGGTTAAGTAGAATAATTCCTCTTTTCATTGCAAAACTCTACAATTGAATAGAAGAAAAAAATAAAAAAAAAAGAAAATTACAAAAGGATAGATATATCTCATGGATTTCATTTCGAGAAGCCTGCTTTTCAAAAAAAAAGCATAAATACAAACAAAACCAAGCTATTCAGTAGGTGCATATGAGATAGGCATTTGTGTTTTGGTTTTATTTTTTTTTTTCTAAACCACAAAAAGAGGGGGTGAATACGCTTTGGAAGCCTTACGGTCCATTGAAAGATTTTTCCCCAACTTGCATTCGGGACAAACTTTTGTTCAAAATGAGTTTAGAAAAAAAAAAGGATCCTTTGCATACTTAAATCCAGCCAAGTATGACATTTCGCCTGGAATGTGAGAGCAAATTTTTTTTACTTCGCAATTTCCATATCCTTTTAAGAGAAAATCACTGAAGTTGGGGTGTGAATGATTGCTTATTTGTTGCTTTACTTTAGAGATTTTTTATTTGACGCACGACATTACATGATGAAGCAAATAAATTTGTGTTGTCTGACGTGGGTCAGGATTCAGGATTCAGGATTCAAAGTGAAATAATTTGCAGACAAATTTTGCTCACCTTTATCCTGGAATGACATCAATCGTCCTTTTTTTTTTCTCAGATGAACATGATGAATCTGGACAAATTAAATTATAAAAATACACACTGAGGGTCCTTTTTGCCGCATAGTTGCTATAGATGTTGCTTTGGCTATATGTGTATGTCCTTTTTTTAATAAATGACTTCTCATATTGTGGATGGGAAGAGAGAAAAAAAAGAAATATTTTTGTTTTTTATTTCAATTAGTGTAAATAGGTCTGAATGGTTCTTAGAATCACACAGGATATTTTGATTTCCTGATGGAGGATGACTTCTGTGGTAGAAATTATATAAAAAAAATGTGCGGTGTGGTGTTTTTAATGCGTTCGAATTGCTGTAGTAAATTCTGTTTTTATGACTCTAGTAACTTATATATTACCAACAAGATAAAGTGATTTCAACAGGTTTCTTTATGGGCTTGAACTTTTATATTTCGTTGATTAACATAAAAATGGATATCGAGGGAGAGTTATGCTTTGGCACGTTTTTGTGGGATAAAATTTATGAGGTACAGCTAATAAAATTTGTGCCATTTGTTTCTTTTTTTTCGTATTAAAATCCATGCTTTTTGATATTTTAATTAAAAATTAAAAGTTCGAATTTACGACTTATTAGCAAAAATGATTCTGTACAACGGAAGTTTATTGCTTGAATTTCTAGCTTACACATTTTGGTTAGATTCTTTAATTCTTGAAAAGTATCCACATTCAGAAAAAAAGTTTTTTATATGTATAACTTCCAGTTTTGGCAAGTTTTAGGTTGCAGACTTTTAAGGAGATTGATAAAAGCTTGTAGGAATAAAAAAGGCAAACAAATTGTAGTTGGATATTAAACTTGAATAACTGTATACTTGTGTAAAATGATTTTTGAGTAGTTGTCGGTGGCGTAATGGATTCCCAACCTCCTCCACTTGAAAAAATTCACGGCAACTGGCTCCTGTCTCTTGTCATGAATAAGTGCAAATCACCTTAGCCGCTGGATATGGTTGCCATGTTTTTTTTTGATACTGGATGAATCTTTTTAAGGGTGTATCCAAACTATAAATCACCTTTTTAAAAAAATACTTTTTTTTAGTTGTTTCATTATCAATTTTGATCTTTAAGACTTGGCAGCTTTTGTTTCTTGAATATTTTTAAGTGTGTTTTTGAATTTTTTTCCAGATCTAAAAATAACGGTCTACCTTCTTTATACAAAGGGGTTTGCCTATTTCTGGCCAAGAGTGTACACGAACGAGTTTGGTATCAACTTAAAGGTGATTTTGAGCTTGTTACAGGATTGAAATATTTTCAAAATCATTAATGGGAAAGTCGAGATATTTGAAGTTGGAAGTTTCCGATTGCAAAATAAAGATTTCAGTGTTTTTTTCCAAACAATTGTTCATAGCGTGCGAAATAATTAAAGAATGATATTGATATCAAATGAAAGGTATTTTCCTTCTTACACAAATACTAAGCTGTGTTTAGTAAAATTTAAGATATTCAGTTATAACTTCTTGAAAAAACTACTTTTTTGTAAAATTTTGAAAAAAAACAACGATAAAAATGGCAAATGAAAGGCTACATATCTCTTCTCTTATTTTTCTTTTAAATTAAGTTGTTTTAAAGAACAGTTAATTCATTTTCAAATTCAATACATTGAAAAAAAAAAAATATAATTTTGTTTAAAATTTTACGATACTAAGGCCCAGTTTTTCAGTGGTGAGTTAAGCCAGAGTTAGCTTACTACAGAAGTAAATTAACCCATCGTGAACTGAGGAAGCAATTTTTCGGTGGAGAATGCATGCGGAACGACTAGGTGGATAAACCATAAAAAGCATCTGTTCAGTCAGACCCCCCTCCAAACAATTTTTTTTTCTTGTCTCGATCCAACGTAAATATTCTAACTTTTTGTCCCACCTTATGAGAATCACCCTGTAGGTATATACAAATTATTGCACTTTTAGTCTACCACCCACCCAGTTTGCTATACGCAAGGATGTCAACGGCAAGGTTACCTCTCTTGCATTTAGATGATTCGTCGCCTTGAATATATTTCCTTAAGAATAGTCATCACCTCATCACATCTTAACTGTGTCCTCTCCAATCTTTTTGAAATCTAAACCACATGCTACATATCATAAAGAATTGAACTGTTTTAAATCTGTGAAATAGAGAAAAGCCGAGAGCGAGGTCCGCACCAGGCGCGGAAGTTCTACCAATCCGTCCGAAACATGACGCAGTACACACCACGCTGCACATACTGCAAGGACGGAGAGGGAAATCTGATTACCGATCCTCAAAGCATACTGGAGCGATGGGAAGTGTACTTCAATGAATTGCTAAATGGTCAGCTCACTGCAGAAGTGGAGGCTCCACTACTTCAAGAAGAGTACCCTATGTTGCCGCCACCAAGCATAGAAGAGGTTGAGAAGGCTATAGGCCGGCTAAAGAAAAACAAAGCCCCGGGAGCCGACTGATCAGATCTTTACCCTTAGGCAGGCGATGGAAAAATGTCTAGAATTTAACATCCCAACATACCACCTGTTTATAGACTTTAAGGCCGCCTACGACAGCATAGCCAGGGTAGAACTTTACAAAGCCATGAGAGGATTCGGCATCCCAAATAAATTGACACGACTATGTAGGTTGACCATGACCAACGTAACAAGCCAAGTAAAAATAGCCGGATTGCTATCCAAACCAATCAACATCTTTAATGGACTCCGACAAGGGGATGGTTTGGCCTGCCTCCTCTTCAACCTGGCGTTGGAGAAAGCAATCCGTGACTCTAGCATGGCAACAAGAGGGACCATCGTCAACAGGTCCAGCCAGATACTGGCTTACGCAGACGACATCGACATCATCGGAAGAACCGAGCAAGCTGTACATGATTCCTTCATCCAGTTCGAGCAGGCGGCACAAAATCTGGGGCTGCACATTAGGGAAGGTAAAACAAAGTACATGGTGGCGTCGAATGCGAGAGGAACAGTTGGTCAAACAATCAAGGTAGCGGAGCACGAATTTGAAGTGGTGCAATCCTTTAAATACCTTGAGTCAATAGTAGCAGCCGATAACAATATAGAAGAAGAAATACGCGGGCGGCTTCTCAAATCCAACAGAGCCTACTATAGTCTGTCAAAGCTCTTCAAATCCAGAAATCTCACCATAACTTCAAAACTGCTGCTGTACAGGACCATGGTCCTGCCAGTACTCACATATGGATCCGAGACTTGGGTGCTTAGCAAAAGGCACTCCGACCTCTTAGCCGCGTTCGAGAGAAAAGTCTTAAGGAGAATTGTTGGCCCCATATGTGAGGAAGGACGATTCCGGAGACGGTACAATCATGAATTGTACGCAATCTACCTTGAAGCAGATATCGTGACAAAAATTAAGCTCGGTAGACTCCGGTGGGCAGGGCACCTAGCTCGCATGAGCGAAGAGGAACCTGCTCGGAAAGTTCTTTGTGGTACATTCTATGGTAGACGACAGCGTGGTAGGCCATGCTTGCGCTGGAGAGATGGCGTAGACCAGGACGCCCGGAGCCTTGGGGTGCGCAACTGGATGGCGGCGGCTAGAGACCGGGATGGGTGGAGAGACTTGTTGAAGGAGGCCAGGACCGGACCCCGGTTGTCGAGCCGACGATGATGATGAATAAAAATACAGACCTTGGTTACTCTTCACTGTCAATCTACTAACAATGCAAACAATTATGAAACAATTTTTTTTTAAACAGTGAAAGTGCCGCCATTTTAAATACAAAAATCCCGATACTTATTTTACGAGAACCGAATAGCAGAAAAACTGGACAAAAATGGGCCGGTATATTTTATACATTAGTATTTTCTCATTTTGTTGTTTGTTTTATGGAGAAAATTTACTTCATGATGTAACGTACCCTTAAATATGCTTAGAATAACTTAAAAAACTCCTTTTACCACTACTTATTTAGGATTCGAAATTCGATCCAGCGCATCAGAAACTTTCGGAAAAATATCCATATATGGGATTCTGTTTTAGAAGGATGGTTAAATTTTGTCAACCTGGGTTAATTTTTGCTTGGTGTTGTTCTAAGGTTCAATTTTTGTAAAAAAATTTAAAAAAAAATATAATTTTTTCCACAACTTTCAAACGGCAGCGAAAGAATATTTTCTTGTCAAACTAAATTTCGCTTGTCAATGTTTGTTTCTCCTTGAGTTTGAAAATTGAACTGTTGAACATAAGTTAGGTACACTTGTTCTTGAATTGAATTACCACAACTATAAATATATACTTTTGATCGTTTTTTGTCTTTAAATAAAATAAAAAATTTAAATTGAATGTCAACAAGCTGACATTTTGCTCAAATCGTTTATTTCCTTCCAAGTTTTCAATTGATATGACCTTTCTGCTTAAAGTATATTGTAAGCCAAGGATAAAAAATGCTTCGCATCATTATATATCCTCATCATTCTTTCATTGTTTTTAAATGTATAAAAAATCAATATCAAAGCTTAGTCGATTTTATACACACAAAACCCACCAGCACTTTTTTGAAGTTTCCCTACAATTGTCACCACAGTTTCGAAGAGCTATCACTTATGTCGGCATGATTGACTAATTGTCAAAGAGAAAACTTTTTCCACACACTGATTGAGGAGGATGAAAAAAAAAAAACAAAAACTAAAGTGTTTGTGATATTCAACTGACATGACGGTACGACAACGAGGACAAAGTTGACAATGATGAAACACGAACTTAATGATTTTCTTGCAGCTAAGCAAAACAAACCCACACACGAGAACTTGAAAAACAGAAACTTTTTTGAGGATTTTCACTTCGGTTGGCAAATTAAAGTGCAATTTCGTGTCGGTCGTTCTTGCTCTCATCTATGAATACAAGGTAACTTTAGGGCTTACAAAACTTTTAGGTTTAAGAACTTTTTAAAAATCCAAAAAACGCAGGAAAATTGGTTTTCAAAAAAATAACTTTTATTATTATATATTCCAAGAGTTTAGTCTAAAATCTTCCATAATAGCCCCTTAAGTGCTCTTCTCTCTTACTGTGAAATTGGGCCTAAATTGTGGAATTATTTAGACAAAATGTCCAAGCGCCTAATTTGTGTTACTGAACGTGCACTCAATATACAAGGTGTTTTTTTTAGACGTGTGGTTTTCAATCTGGCTATACATGTTTCGAAGTTGGTCACTTGATTTATGCTCAATTTAGTTTGCCATTTTATAATTAATAGATTTAATCCTGAAAAATGTTTGGAAAACGTGCAAAATGGGCTCGAAACGAGATCGTTATTGATCCCGATTTTCACAAGAAAATTTTGATCAGGGATGAAGCTCATTTTTGGTTGAATGGGAACGTTATTAAGCAAAATTGTCGTATTTGGAGTGATCATAATCCACAAGCCATTGTTAAGACGCCGCGCCGCTCCGTTACATCCTCAAAAAGTCACTGTTTGGTGTGCTCTATGGGCAGAGGGAATCATTGGTCCATATTTCTTCAAAAGTTAAGCCGGCCATAATGTTACAGTCAATGGGTAACGCTATAGAGCCATGATTAATGACTTTTTCGTGCTTGAATTGGAGGATGTTGACGTGGACAACCTTTGGTTCCAACAATAGGGCGCTACATGCCATACAGCCAACGAAACAATAAATTTATTGAAGGAAACTTTTGGTGAGCGCATTATCTTTCGTCGTGGGCCTGTGGCGTGGCCTCCAAGATCGTGCGATTTAATACCGCTATTTTTTGTGGGGTTATGTGAATTCGCTTGTCTACGCAGATAAGCTCGAGACAATTGAAGCCTTGGAAGAGAATATTCGGCGCGTTATTGCTGACATACGGCCCCAATTGCTGCAAAAAGTGGTCGAAAATTGGGCCTCTCGGCTGGAATTTATTCGAGCCAGCCGCGGCGGTCACTTGCCCGAAATCATTTTTAAAACATAATGGCAAACCCTTATCTTTGAATCTTGAAAATCACACGTCTAAAAAAAAAACCACCCTTTACATAACAATGCAAGCGTTTAGTTTCGTATTAGACAGGACGTATTCCATAACCCTTACGAAACTCTATATTTCAATCCAGTAAAACTTACATAAATTTCAGTCTTAATTTTATACTGAACGAAGCTGCAATGAATGTCACTTTGTATTTTGAAATGTAGCCGGAATTAAGTATGTATTTTGACGTTTATAGAATAAATTAGTTGCTTGTCAGTGGAAATCACACGAATCGCAGTTTCATCCCATTAGCACCGCAGTCGACTTCCAATAGAATTTGGCACTTAATGGTTTGATAGATAGGGGAAATAATTATAAAATTAGTTCGAATTGTCAATCAACTTCCAACCGTGAGGGCTCTTCCAAACTGGCGCGAAATATTCGGAGCGAATGGACTAGTTTGCTTGAAGGAGTTTTTCTTCAGTTTTTTTGTCATTGAAAGTATCCAATATCCTACGATGCAGATTTTCGTAACATGATGTGCTACATCGTTAAGTGTGACTTCGTAATGTTTTACTGAGGAAAGCCCACGTTTTAAGTTCCCTATACAGCGCCGACAGAGATGTTTACACATCAATACCTAATTCAAAACCTTTTTTCGATTTCTTCTTCCTAAATGAGTAGGTCGATTTGTCATCAGTCAGGAATGGGCCTTCCATGTCCTCAGCATCGACTGATATTGGTTCTCTCTGCAGGCTTAGTCTCTAGAAACTCTAGCTCTGTAGGCTTGACAAGTTATTTGTAGTTTTTGATAAAATTTTCGATCATCGTTCTTGCAGTAACATCTCTCTTCTTTCTCAATTGCTCGTTTCCCATGCTCGTCTTCCTCTCTAAGGCTGGCAACGAGACAAGAAAAATCTCGGTCTCGGGTAGGGAAATTGAGACGAGACCAAAACCAGACTATATAATCTCTTAAGCATCCAAGAAGAGAGTATATTTTTCAGACCCTCATTTTCCAAGAGTCTCGGCAATCTAGGCCTCTCGGGAAAATTGATTTCGCAGCCTCTAGATTCAAAATCTAGTTCGATATTTCTACAAAAACAAATATTGAACGTGACTAGACAGAAAGAGATCGGGCCGTGCCTTAGTTATACGAGACGGTAGAGATTTTTGTTTTTGATTTTAACGAGACTTACATACAAAAGTTTCGTCTTGTCTCGTCTCGTGCCCAGATATATCATCTGCAGCTCGTAGAGTTCGTGATCAACTTAGATCCTTCTAAACTCTAAATGTTTATTAATATGCTTTTTTACTTTAGACTTTCGACCATCAATCAAAAATGTTAAGGAAGAAGGTTCTTCAACTGTCTTCGATGTCACTTTCATCAATAGGTATGTCAAGTTTGTCAAAAAAACCGTTTTCTTGAGTTTTTTTACAAATCCTTAAATAACCCTTTAAGTAGATATATCACAATACAAAAGTAAAAAGAAAAAGAATGAATTATTCAATATAATCCTCATAAAAGACGAAGAAAGAAAAGAAGAAGAATATTAAATCCTACAGTAGAAATGTCCTGATGGGAATAAAAAACATATAATGTGATAGTGAATCCTGCAACGGATGACTGGGTATAGAAATGACAAAAGGCTTAACCCGCACTAGCATCAGCTCAAACAATAATCATCATCGCCATCATCATCCTATATAGTCGTCGTTGTAGTTGTCTGTGGGTTGTCGGTCTATGTCGCGTGCGTGTCGGTCGTTGGTTGTTGGTGGGGACGGACGGTATGTGCATGATGGTTGTCAGTGTTGCATAAAATGTTGCAGAATCCTGTGTTCTAAAAAAAGGGTACAACCCACCAGCGTGAACAATTGATTTCCTCTCTTTATCCTTCTACAGCTACAGTGAGGGCAGTTCATATATAGTATGTATGTGTGGGTGGGTGTTGCGTTAGTGGGTGACTTGTGAATGCACAACTTTTCTTTTTCCCCCTGAAGGTTGAATCTCTTTGCTCAATATTCTTCTATATACCTATAGTTTGCTGCAATGCGAGTGTATATACAGTTGAAGTAGGTAGGAATTGCATAGTGGTTGCCTCCAAGGTAAACATTTTTTTTATAAAAAAAACAAGGGGTTTTTAAAAAACAGACTATGCTTTCTCAAGCTAAGCTGTTCTAAACTGTCTCACTTATTGTTAGTAAAAATCCACATTTTACACATCGCACATGACCAGGATGGGCATCAGCACATCTGACTTATACAGATGCAGTGTGTATGACGTATGAGGGTGAAGAGATAGAGAAGGGATTCTACCTTCATTCCCCCACCATATATCAGAAACCAGAAATGAAGCCCTAGGAGAATACTTTTATTGCCCAGCAAAGTCTCGTTTTCGCCAATAAGGATGGTTCAGGGAGGAATGCCATTCCTAAGCTTCCGCTAACTCTTTTCCAAACACCTATGAACTTTACCTTTATTCTGGATAGCACAATGTGGATTCATTATGATCTGAGTAGGATGATGTAGCTTGCCGTATTTCACCTCTTCTAACCTGAGTATGCGTATAGAAAAATCATTTTAAAAACCTTCAAACTTATAAAAATGCCGACGAAGCTGAATTTTATGGAGAGAGCGTTACATCCTTAAAAGTATCTTAAACGATTTAATGTAAATATAAAATAAACTGTGTAAATTGTATTTTTGATAAACAATAAAATCAATCTATCTATCTAAATCTAATCTTAAATTTAAATCTAGGCTAAAAATTTTTAAAACTACTTTAGTAATTTCCCATGTGACTATACAAAACAAAATGAGATATTAAAAATATTTCCTGAAAAAAACTAATTTATCATTTCAAGAGAAGTGATCACCTGAGCACTACACTCCATAGCAGCCTTAAGCTAAATTGAAAATTTTGAATGTGGAAAAAATAGTAGAACGTATTTAATTCCCATTCTAAAAGTTTAAATCACAAATCAACTGAAAGTATTCTCTCATATGAACATGAACTGATTTTAAAAACACCCTGTGTTCCGAAACTTCCCTTTAACAAAAATGGAATGCGATTTTATTACGGCAAATGCCACTTTTTCTGTTGGTGTAGGTATTGCTTGTCTTTTGCAGCCCGATCCCCGATTCAACTGAATATAGAAACCTATGGGTTTTCTGTTTAGATTAAAGGGACCTTGTGTACGAACATCCAGTGCAGTGTGTGTGTAGTTTTTGTGCACCAACAAAATGGATGACCGACTCGACTCTGTTCAATGTTGCCTCCATGTCTCCATTAAGCGTTTCTATAGATTTCGCACTAAGGGGAATCTCCAAACTCCCTCATCTCATATGTTTTGTAATTCAATCAGGGAACGACACAGAAGAGGAAATTATATCCCACTGTACGATGAACGAACAAAAAGGGAAAACTACTTGCTAGTCTCGCTTATTCCTTTTTTTTTTTTTTTTTTTTTGTTATTTCCCTCCAGTCAGTCCGACTGCGACTCTGTCGTCTCTGGAATTTTATTTATTTTTTCCAAGAATCAGCTCAAGTTCCGCACAGCAGAATGTGTGTGGGAAAATTCTTCAACACACACAACATGTGGAACGTTATCGTCTCGTGGGACGTATGGACGAACAAGACTGGCCTAGCCATGGTGTCAGTCTTCATCTAATAAGTGAACAGACTCAAGCGTCAGCTGTAGGCGCAATTCAGACGAGAGGGTGGTGGACTGAACTGAAATATAGGTAGAGGAATTGCTAATAGCCGAACCGGGTGTTCAAAGGTCATCCCAACATGTTTAGATAGTCTTGGAAAATCTGGACAAATCTTCTTATTTGTATCTAGGATTGTTTTTGCTTTCAAAAACAAAAAAAAGTCTACAACTATACAAACGATCGATATAGAGGGTGAAAGAGCCATCGATGCCATGATGGGGCTCTCTGGGTCTGGGATTTAGTTACGTAAGTACAATTACTTGTAATAATCGAGGCCTATCGTGGCCTGGCCTTAATTATCTTTGGCCGTGGTTTCTCAACCTTATACCCCGACGCCTCGCTGCCATCGTGTTGTATACCCTCAGCCCTGTGGGGGAAAATTGTTTGTAGGTAAACAGTTTTCATTGTATTGGCTGTGTGTTGTCCTCAAAGTTGGGTATATATAGGTATATTGTGGGTGCCTATAGGTATAGTTGGTGTACTTTTAAAAGGATTAGGGTTTATATTTTATTCAGTGCCATTGTCAATGCGAAATTACTATATACACTGCATCAGGTGTGGGAAATAAAGTTATGGTTAGAACGAACGGAAGCAAAAGTCACACGAAAAGCTATATAAAAGGCCTTTTGGATTTAATACGTTTACCTTTCATACATACATAAATTCATTTAATGTATTTTAATTGTGAGCAAAAGTATGTTGTAGCTTCATTTTAATGGCTTCTACGACTTTGTATTAAAAAGCGGAGTATATAAGTATGTACATTAAATTAAATTAATCTTGAACTGTTTATAACCATGTCTAGTTGTGTTATTTTAAAGCACCCTTCAGTAAATCTAGATTCAAGAAGATGAAAATGAAAATGTTGCTAAACTATTTTTTGATGAAACTTCCTTACCGACGAATCTCTTTTCAATTTTATGTCACAGCAATTTAGACAAAAATTTAGAAAACTACATAAAAAGAAGCGCCGAAAAAAGAAGGGATAACGTATGAAACAAAAGCCTAGGAAGGTAAAAGATTGTACAAATACGGATTACCGTTAGACTGTCATGTCGCCACAGATCTGGGGTCATAATTCATCCTATTCCTCTTAAAAACGTTGATTAATCGACATGAATCCGTTAACAGAAGTGTTGTCGTGTGAGATATATTTTCGTACTATCAAACATTATAGCTATGCTGCTCCTTTATGCCCAGGAAAATAAGACTTTCACTTCGAAATTGCTTTATTTCCATTTGGACCATAGAGTGTATGAATGTGTAAGGTGAAAGGGGCCAAATTGAGTTATTTTGAATATTTCTGGCTAACTTTATCAATTTTTCATTTTAAGAAATGTCGAAGCAACGTTAAATTTAATTAAAAATTGATTTAATTTTGTATGGTACTCACATTTTGTTCTTTTAATGTATTGAAAGATCGCTCTTCTGTTAATGTTGTGACAGGAATAAAAAGTACTGTAGATAGTGCTAGGAAAACCGATAAAATTCTTCCGCATTCTTCAACACATCACAAACAGAGTGGCTGATGAAAGCCGCTGCCAAAAAAAAAATTAATAACTTTTTTCTATTTAATGAATCTGGTTAATTTTTTTAATTTGCAGATTGATTTTTAGATTTAACAAAAATGGATAACTCTAGGACACTGAAACAAGAATTTGGATTGTCCGCCGCGCCGCTATCACGCACTGGATTCCGTAGTTTCGGTTCAAAGAGAGTATGGGCGCACGTTTGGTGGCAATCCTCCGAGTAGATGGACCATAATGAGACTTGTTAATAATTTTGCCGAGCATGGAACAGTCGAAAGAAGACCATACCATCGAAACCCTTCAGCTCGGACGGAGGAAACAATCGCTGCTGTAGCTGCTGCCATACAAAATAATCCAAGAGTTTCGACAAGAAGCTTATCTGCTCAAATGGGTATAAGCAGACAGTCATTGCAGTCAATTATGCACAATGATTTTGACTTATTCCCATATTCAAACGCAGTAGACTTGCCGATTCGCTTGGAATTTTGCCAGAAGATGAATGGTGGAAGAGGGCGAAAACATGTTGAACTGTCTTTTTATGTCTGACGAGGCCCATTTCGATTTAAACGGCAACATAAACAAACAAAATTGTCGAATATGGAGTGCTTCCAACCCACACATACTCCATGAGACGGAATTGCATCCACTTCGTGTCACAGTGTGGTGTGCAGTTTCATCACGCTGGATTGTCGGGCCCTACTTCTTCGAAGAAAACGGTCACACCGTTACGGTTACTGGAGGCCGTTACTTGAGCATGTTGAGAGAGTTTTTCTATCCAGAATTACGCCGAATGAGAATTTCTTTCAACTCTGTGTGGTTTCAGCAAGATGGTGCAACTGCTCACATAGCCCGGGCTGTTATGACAGAACTGCGACGAAAATTTCCCAATAAGCTGATATCCAGAAACTCCCCATTCCGTTGGCCCTCCAGGTCGCCTGACCTTACTGCACCTGACTATTTCTTGTAGGGTTATTGCAAACAGGAACTCTACAAAGCAAAACCAACAAATTTGAATGATCTAAAGCAATTCATTCGAAAAACAATTGCGACTATTCCTGTCTCAACTCTCCAAGCAGTAATTTACAACTCTTTAGTAAGATGCCGCACATGCATCAACGAGCAGGGGGGGGGGGGGCATTTAAAATCCATTATTTTGAAAACTAATTAAGCTATCTATATAAATAAAAATGTAAATGTTGGTTTGTTCCTAATCGCTAATCTCTGAAAGTTCTTAACCGATTGCTTTGAAATTTTGCCACACCATTGCATTCAAATACGCGCGTGTTTATATATACTTTTTTTAGAAAAAAACCAGCGGGGTATGTTGGGCATAAGAACCACACTCGCTTTGCTGATATATAAGCAATACTGGAACTTTATTTATCAGAAACATTTCTCAGTTTTGTTGTCAAAAAATTGAGGAAAACAAATAGTCAAGAGAGCTGACAGAAAATTTTGGGTGGAAATAAATAACTTAAATTCATTTTCACTTGTGTTGTTGATTTTTGGCTATGCATATAAGACTCCGCTCATATATGTGAACCTTCATGACATTGGATCTTGCTCCAGACCAAATGTAAATTACCATCAAAAATAGTTATGAAGTAATGTATAATTTCATATTTGCATTCAAAATTTAAGATCTCCGAAAATTTTCTATGGATTACTTTAGAAATTTGTCTCAACGCAACGTTGCATTCGCATACGCACGTATTTTTCTATAGATTTTAAAAACAGCACCATCTGTTGGACGTAAAAGCAAAGCACGCTTTACTGAGATCTCAGAAATTTCAGTTAAAGGAACAGGATTCCTCAACAAAATTCCTCAGTCTTGCTGTCAAATTACTGAAGAAAAAAAAAGTATTTATTTTATCTCTTTCTGGCGGAGTTAAATATCTAAAATCTCATTTTTTAATTTTGATTTAGTTATTTCATGACATTCGTGAGCCGAAGCATTGCTCTGAAATTCAATGGAGACAAAAATTAAACTGCCTCAACTTGGATTTTGCGAAACGTCAATTATTTATTTGCATTACAGTTTATTGTTTGAATTGTTTTCTTTAAAAACAAATTTAATTCAAAAATTATATATCATGGAGTTGTCCATTGGTAAAATAAATCATTTTATTCTGATGTGGATCTGCAAAAATGGCGATTTTGGCCATTTTTACCATTCTATATACTAACACTAACATAATTTACAGCAGGTTCCAAAGCGTTTTTTGAATTTTTAAATTTATTTCGGGTGCGGAAATTGTGTCCAAATTATGTGAGAAATAATCGTTCCTAATAAAGAGAAGCGGTTTCAAATGAATCGGTAACTTCATCAAGCTAATTTTTCGCTTCTAAAATGCATCAAGGGATGAAGATTTTTGGAAATATTGACACAGAATCGTATTCCATTCGCCACGCAAAAAAATTAAATTGAAATCTGAATTATTTAACGACTACTTTTGCGTCGTGGCTTTTCTTCGAATTCTTCCTTATAAATTTCAGCCTGTGATCCGAGTTGTGAACAGACAGAAGACCAATGATAAAATTCACAGTATTAATACTATCTTATCTGAATGACAAGCACGGCACTATATTTGGCTTCTTCTTTTACTCTCAGAATGACATTTAGCTGAACTATGAATTTGTGTCCTCAGTAATTACTTGAACAGAAAATCACAGATAGGGGAAATTTTTAAATGATACAACAAAGTATTCCTAAAGTTAAATTTACTCCCAGCGAAGCGGGTGGGTAACAGCTAGTGTTTAATAAAATTGAATGAGCTTTAACATGAATAAAAGAAAAATAAATTCCATACACTGAAAAAAAAGTGATTTGAGTTTCTTAATGTAGCAATATTCATCAGCCACCCTGTCTCAAAGCCAGTAAATCACTACCCCCCCCCCCCCCTCTCGACACATGTATGCGCTATGTGTTGTTGTTTCGTAATTAAAAAGTCCTTCATTGAAAAAGTGCCACAGTTAGAGTTAAAGCTGTATTAACTTGGCCCCAAAACATATTTAATTTTTATAATTTTTTTAAAAAGATTACCAATTTTGATCATCTATCATGATCATTTTTGCCCACCTATTAAATTTTTTTGATCACGCACAGTTGTCGAAAAAATCGATTTTAAGAAATGGGGGCCAAAAGAACGCTACTCGATTTTTAAAAATTCATCTTATCAATTGGAGTCTTTTTAAACATTATTGACCACCCTTTAACTTCTTTTGACCACCTCTTAAATTTTTTTTTTTTTTTTATTTTAAAATTTGTGCTCTTAACTTTTAATTTCACATATTGGAAGATAAATTAAAAAAAAAAAACAATTAGCTAAAATGACCATCCATTAAAATCATTCCAATTTATCAGAAAATATATTTTTTCAAATTTTGTAAAATGACCATTTTGTAAAACATAATAATCTAAAATGACCACACTTTCGACCAATGTAAAAAGATAATTGAGTGTTTTACCTAGGTCATCTTTCAAAATTCGAAAAAAAATGTTTTTAATCAGTTAGTATAATTTCAAGGTATGGTCATTTGAGCAAATTTTTTTTTTTTGTGAAATTTTATCTTCCAAAATTTTTTTTTTTCAAAAACTAAAAAAAAAATTTTAAGAGGTGGTCAAAAAAAGTTAAAGGGTGGTCAATAATGTTTAAAAAGACTCCAATCGATAAGATAAATTTTGAAAAATCGAGTAGCGTTCTATTGGCCCCCATTTTTTTAAAATCGTTTTTTTCTATAACTGTGGGTAGTGTCAATTTTAAAGCTACAAAATCTACCTTACATTCCTTACAATTCTTTCTTATTGTCCTTCGACTTCCATAATAAACGAAAATGGTCCATTTATAAAATATTTAATGAATTCAATTCAGAGTATTTCGAAAGCTTGTTCTTGAACTTCACAATTCTCACGTATAATTTTGTTGCTTTGCTGCCACTCATCACTATATAAAGTCCCCTAGCTTCCTGACTCTGCCATCAGCGTTGTGTGCATAAATTTGCACTTCCCCATTTCGTGACCTTGGCAATCTTTTTATAAAATAAGAAGTTGAGAAGTGTATAAATAATATAGATTGCAACCTTTTCTATACCACGGGGCACACACAGATTGCTCCAATCTTATCCGATACGAAAACCGCATCAACAGTACACCTTAACCTATAGATACTCTCTGCTGCAGCAACGAGTATAAATACAGCAATTCTCTCGGGATGCAGTTGTAGACATTGCTATCAGAGAGTGCCACTAGGCATTCGAGAAACGTGTGCATCATTAATTTGATTTAGTTCTATAGACGCGACCGCTTTAGCTGACGGTGAGTGAATGAATACCTGGGTAATTATTATCTAACTGTATCATCTCTTTCTGGATAGAAAATATAGGTTCAACACCTTAACAGTATCTCTGGGGTACACTATCGCATTTCGCATGATTCATGATGGTTGATGGTTGTAGTGGAACACGCCTTGTCATAGATTACTTTTTGTTCCTGATCCATAAGATGTGATGTTTGCCTTAAGTTTTAATTGTGGAAAAAAAGTTCAAACTGTTCGATGATGTTGTTAGGTATGCTCTTTGATTCTTGTTATCGAAAACGTGGATAGAGAGATATAGACTTTTTTAATTTAGCCAATGTTATATTACTGGATTGAAGCAGAACACTGTTATGGGTTATGACACGAGCATTTTATAAATGCGGATGAAAGTTTAAGCGATAAAGAGCAAACTCAAGAAAATAAATGTTGGGATCATTGCAAAGATCATCATACCTCTACAGGGATTGATATAAGCCCCTTTATTAATAAACGGTAAAAAACGGCGTGATAGAACTTCTACATATTTGAACTTGTTATTCATATGTTTTACTTAAAGCCAAATTTTGAGTTTAAGAGCCGGATTAGTTCTCAAAACACACAAAACTCAAAGAACCGTTTACTACTAAAATAATAGTTTTGTGCATGCGATACACATATTGGGATGTTACTACATTACTACATTTTGATGAAGTGTTGCCGGTCTTGCGGTTATAAAGACTGAACAGATATCATAAAGGGAAAATATGTTAATTGATAAGAACAGTTATCAAGCGATCAAGTTCTCTTTCCGTGTGACATGTGCCATCTAACACGTGTGAAAAGGAGCGTGTTCTTTAGTTTGAGACTTATGTATGTACAGGGTGTTTTTTTGGACGTGTGGTTTTCAATCTGGCAATACTTTTTTCGAAGTTAGTCTTTTTGACTGATGTCACTTGATTTATTCTCCTGAACAACGATGCAAATTGTTCATCCCGATTTTCACACGAAATTTTGTTTAGCGATGAACCTCATTTTTAGTTGAATAGCTACGTCAATAAGCAAAACTACCACATTTGGAGTGTAGATAATCCTCAAGCCATTGTTGAGACGCCGTTACATCCTCAAAAAGTCACTGTTTGGTGTGCTCTATGGGCAGAGAGATCATTGGTCCATATTTCTTCAAAAATGAAGCCGGCCATATTGTTACAGAAAATGGGGAACGCTATACAGCCATGATTAATGACTTTTTCGTACCTGAATTGGAGGATGTTGTTGTGGACGACCTTTGGTTCCAACAAGATGGCGCTACATGCCATACAGCCCACGAAACAATCAACTTATTGAATTAAACTTTTGGTGAGCGCATTATCTCGCGTCGTGGGCCTATAGCGTAGCCTCCACCATTGTGCGATTTAACACCGCTGGACTATTTTTAAGCCTCTGTTCCAAACCATCAAGATGATTTACAATGCTGTTTACATTTACCCCATAAATAAGAATAAAATTACAAACAGAACTGGGTAAATGTAAACACGCTTATATTAACCGTTATTTGAAAATTTTTAAATTAATATTTATAATCTTTAATACAGAAATATTGTATTTTCATGTTATCATTCATAGTTTTTCGTTAAAGTTTTAACAAAATTTAGCAAAAAAAAATAAATATATGAAATTGCTTACAATCCCCCACATTGACCCTATGCGATTTGTTTCTACAAAAAATTGAAGTGCAATAAGAGTTGCCTTAGACATAACAAATTCGATGTTTAATCAAAATTGTTAAAGTCGTTTTTGAGAAAATAGGACCTAACCATTTTAGATGTGCCAAATTATAAATCTATATATTTGAATTTCTCCTCTAAGGAACCTCATCTGCTCTGTACTAAAATTCGATGTTCAGCTGGACGCATGGACAAACAGATACACAGATAAACAATCCGATGGATCGACGACAAGCTAAAAACTACTTTTTTTTTGTGTCTTCTCCATTATCCTAATGTTACCTACATTTCGATGAAAGCCTCAAATTGTTTTTTTGTAACACGAAACCATTGCATGTGGAGCAAGAACAAAATTCAATTCAAGATGGACCCCTATATACACCATTCGACCTATTTTACCTTCTTAGCTATTCAAAGGTTAGTTAACATGTCCAGAAATTCCAAATCTATCGAAATCAAATAAAAATCCACCATCAAACTCTGCCTACCATGTTTAGTCTCATATAGCCTCATACATAAATTATTATCTAACTTTATACAAAACAATTTAAATTCTATGTATCTTCATCTCCATATAAGATGGACACAAGAAAAGTAGGATGAGTTGTCGGTCGCCCTCATTATTATTCTTGGGTGATTCGATTCGACTTATCACAAATAAACGAGACCCAACACATGTTTTATTTGATTTCAAATCAAGATTCATGTCACAGATTGGATTGTCGAAGACAGTCATACACACATACAATACTCGTATGATGATAAAGATCAAAGAAAGCCTCTCTTTATAACTCATTCACATTCCCATCGAGTTTGTAGTTAGATGTCCGTTTCCAGTCCATCACCTTCTTCTACACGAGCTCACACAATAATCATCATGTCCCCATTCCTCTGCAAAAAATCTATTTCAATTCAACTCCCAAAAGGCCAATTTATTTATAAAAAAAAAAAAAAAAGAAAGAAGAAAAGTGAAAAACTATGTCATCCGCATTCGACTGACTTGTCATAAGCACGCGTGTATCTTTGAAATCCAATAAAATCGGCGACATTCATCAATGATTCTATTTTTGTATATTTTGATATCGATGAGCTGGATCTGTATCTGGATATCTTCTCAACAACGAAAATATCTTGTCATCCCGCACTGCGTCTGGACTTCACTCGCATAAAGCTATATTCCTTCTTAAAGCAAAGATTGTTATCCACTCATTCTACTACATCTGCGACGAGTTTGAGACAACATTTTGAACCCCAGGCTATTATAACTGTCAGAATGACTTCGGTTTGTATCTCTACGATATATAGAATAATATTTACTTTTGTAACTTGATATTGAATAACTTAATCAGATGATAGACAAAGTTTCTTGTCTTGTTGTTTTGGATCTGGATCTGGATGAAAGGATTTTCCCAGGCAAACCGGATATTGGTAAAAGAGATGATGATGAGTTGTTGGATTTGTTATGAAGTTTTGATTAGATGGATATTTGAGATTTTGTAGAAGTACGAGTAGGTTTATAGTATCTCTAGGGAATATCTAATGAGAACACAAAAATTATTTCAAGAAGTTTGATTTAATTTGCGGTTCAATTAGGTTCTTAAAATTGAGTGCCTTTACGCAGTATACGAGTAAAGGCATTCAATGAAATGTTTTTTGTATAAAATATTCAATTGTATTGTTGTAATAAATATTTTTGGGGAATGTTTTGGGACCAAACCTCAATCTTATTAATAAATCAGCAAATTTTTCCGGAAATAGAATTATTTCACAAGAAATTGTGGGGGAACTCAAGTTCTTTAAGTTAGCAGTAATTAATTCAATTTTGACTTGCACTTTTGAAAAAGTATATGAAGCTTTTTCCTGGGTAAATTATGTGACCCAACAAGTGGACTTACGACGGAAGTTCTTTAGAAGTTCCTGCAACCAAACATGGAAGTATGTAGATTCAAAAACAGTAGATCAATATCTCTTCCAGCTGGTGACCCAATGTATACCTCGAAAAGACAACAGATATCGTTGATAACTCCAAGGTTAAAAAAGTCCACTGCAGCACCGAATGGAGACTCTAGCTACATTTTGGAAAAAGGCAAGCCATCCATAAGCTAAGCAGTGATAATCATCCTTACAATAATCTGAAATAATTTCTTCAAGAACTGCTACTTTTCTCAGATGTGGAAAACACCAAAGATCATCGCAATTCCATAAAAACGGGCTAGAAATTCGGTTTCCTTTATCCCTCATCAACAAGATATGCAAAACATTGGAAGAAGTGATACTTAAGTAGCCAATAAGAATGCATTCTAGTGATACTTAAGTAGCCAATAAGTATGCATTCTAGATATGTTATTCGGCTTTGAGAAGTAACACTCGATCCTGCATCCACTGCTGAAATATGAACAGAAGATCACTAATATAGTGCTCAACAGTAATTGGGTCATCGTCGAGCGTCTGATGATTTTCGAGTGTTGAGAAAGTATTCAAACATCAGTGTATGGACAGCAGGCCATATCCATAAACTCCATCTATCATCAACAAAAATTCTCGTTTCTCTTCTTTCTTCCGAAAACTTTTTCATTTACAACTTATGCTTACCACCAATGCAGAACGGTTTTGTATCATTTCATCACCCAACATTTGATTTGATTGTTTTTAGAATTTTTGCGTTTTGGAAATTTTGGTTTTGAGCGATCCGAAGAAGAGTTATTGACTATTTCTCACAAAATGGCCAATATTTATATTTACAAACCCTTTGAATTGAACATGAAAGGGATATCCGAATCAACACCTCCAATTAGGAACATATCTGACTGAGAAGACCACCCTCAAGTGGTAGAGATAGAACTACTGGCAGAGTAGAAAATTGTAGAAAAATGGTTTTGAAACTCGTAGACGAATCTACGCCAAACACAACGTGACTTGCTAAGATTCAATTAACACTCGAGGAATGCGGTCAGAAACGCCAGTTGGGCCTTCAATATCTTAGTCTTCACCAATTGCTTAGCAGAAGAACCGAAATAAGCTAGCAGACTTAGAAACTACGTGAGACAAACGATCACTGGATTGAACGATCATCGTTTTGACAATAGGTCTCTCTATCAAAACTATAGCAAAGGATAGAGAGAACAATCGTCGAAACGAAGATCGTTTAATCGAGCGATCTTTTAGTGCTATGTGATCTGAGCCCATTGTGCCTTCCTTCTGTAACTCTGGCATCGATAAAATTAGTCGAGAAACGATAAAAATTGAAAAAAATTACATGAGCTTTGATCCATTTTTCAAAGTTTCTCGAACAATTAAATCGATGCGAGAGTTACAGAACGTAGGCATAGGGCAAGCAGTAATCAGCTACAGCTTCTTACTATTGAATGTACACGATCACCAAGAAAGCCAAATAGGAGCTGCAGATTTTGGAAAAGAAAATGCCAGATGTGGTCCGAACCTTACTTCAATCAGTAGCCTCTGAACGGTTACCTTGCTGACTTCTTTCAGTGAAGGAACTATTAGGAAACATCATACGAACCAATATTCTAATGAGAAGGATGCGATTTCATTGTTATAAAATTAACAAAGACCTTCCCGAATAGCACAGAATTCGATTTATAACTAGAATTTGGTTGTATTTGTGTTTTGTTGAAGTAATCTGCAACATTATTTATTGCAACTCAGTTTCTCAATTGTTCATCGAAAAACAGTGGTAACTTTGTGAATTAAAATGCTACAAATCGGTTTCGTAAAAGTTTGAACTTGTTCCCGAAAAACTGAAGTTGTTCTTAAAGGGTTATAAGCAAGTCCAACATTTGAAAGTTGATAAAAAGTTTTTATTACTTCTATTGAATTTCTGTTTCGTTATCTTCTAAATTAAATGTTAAAATAACTTTCTTGTGACAATCTGTAAAATCATTTGGGTAACTTTAATATAATTTATAATTAAGAAGGGGGAAACAACTAACGAAAACATTTTTGTAACGTTTTTCCTCTCAAAATGTTTATTTTAACAGAATTTCAATGAACAAGTTTATAATTATATATAAATAACAATAAGTCAATCGGTGTTGTCCATTCTCAATACGAAAAAATGTATATATTATAATGAAATAAATACATCATTCCTTTAATAGCGAATGGTTATTTTTTTTAAAGAAGTAAGCATAAATCTCCACCATTGTTTTTTTTTTTTTAATTACATTTCAATTTTCTTGTTACTATTAACAACGTCAAAACAAAGATGAAGCTCTAAATGTGTTTTGTTGTGTTGTCGTTTCGTTAAATTTGGAATAACACGAATGCAACAAACAAAATGTTTGAATACACATCGTTCCTTAGTTGGAACTGAGTTGAAACATAACTACCATAACTGCTTATGCTTTTTATTGGTGGAGACTTTGTGTTATTTTGGTTTCTTATTCGTAAACATGAAACAAGGATTGAAACGACAATAAAACAAATAGGTAACCAAAGTACTAGAATTGAAAAAAAAAAACATTTTGTTTGTATTTGAAACAAAACTTCAACATTTCTTAAGATTCAAGTGATGTTTTAGTTGAGTAGAGATGTTTTATAAATGTTAATCGTACATTTTTATATACTTTATTCAAATCAACAATGAACAGTAAACAAACAAAAATTATTGCTTAGACATGAAAAGAGTTACTATAAATGGCAGAGTTGCTGCTGGATTGAAAAATCGTCACAATTCAGATTAAACAATTTGTAGATTTTAAGATGACCATAACACACATAACTAAAAATAGAAAAATTATATCGCATGTCTTGTCATATGAACACATTTTTACTTTTCATAAATATTTCGTTCCAAATGGCAACAGGCTGCCTAGAAATCGAGATTTTATGAAGCATTAAAAAAAGGGCACAGAAATTGATGTTTTTGGGTTTCTTTTTAATCTATCGTTATATTATAGATAAATTTAATTTCTTTAATTTGACATTCCATGGGGTTTCGAAAAAAGAGAAAATTGATATTTTGACATTTAACGTTTTATCTGATATAAAATTTATGTTTTAAAAATATAAACAAAAAGTGAAGTGCGGCAACTCTGGTGGACATAGACCAAAGTAAAATGCAAGTTGTTGCTTCATTTTTTTTCCGCCTAAAAAAAATCATGGTTTTTTTAACATTAGAATACTAGTTTCAGTAACGGGGATTTGAAAATATGATTAAGAAGAATATATCTCTGTTTTACAAACAGTGTAAATTGGTTAAAATGAGAATTTAATTGCCTTAAATTTCTACTTTATTGTATCCTTGGTTTAATAACATGTAAGTTTTAGTTTTAAGAGACAATGTTTTATTGATATTTCCTGCAACAAGCGCCATATTGTTCACAATCTAATGACTTTTTATTAGAATTTGATCTTAAATGCGAAATTTTTAAACTAATTTTTCCAGTTAGTATCACGTTTTCCATAATAAATTTCAATGGAAACGGCTGAAAGTTTCGTTTAAAAATGTAAATTATAAATACTTTTGCAACTTGAATGCCTAAATACAAACATGATTATTTTTGTATTTTTCAAATTTCCGCCCAATTTTAATTTTGTAGGTGGCCCGAGAATTTTCTGAAAGTAAAAGTTCAATCTTAATGATACAAATGGGGTTTGTATTAGATTTTCCGTTCATAAATAACTGAAAATCGCATTTTTAATCACAATATTAGACGTTTTGACTTTATTCAATACTTTGAAGTTTATCTTTTTTATAACATCTCAAAGGTATTATACATTTAAAAAGAATTTGAGCAATAACTTTACAGAGACTTTTATAATGTTTTCGGAAACATTATTTCTCATTATATTATAACAAAATAGAACAGAAAAAGTTAAAGTAATAGTAATAGCAACTTCGATGAAACTTTATTCAAGTTATTGTGATTTGTTTTAAACACAAAGTATCCTTGCATAAACATTTTTGCAATATTAGTAAACTCATCGTCGAGTTCAATCAAAGTTGCACAATTGTAAGATTAAGTTACATTTAACATTTCTTAGTTCAAATAACACTTATAAAACTAAGAAACGACAAAATTTATCTTCTATAGAACCCAATTACCATAAGTTCGTTGCAAATAAGAGGAGAAATGCGGCTATTTGGGTTACACAACTGTACCAGAATATGTTTCTGAAATAAATGGACAACAACTTGATTGTTTTACTGGAGTTATATCTACCAAATGAAAACCCGTCTGTGCTATTCGGGTTGAGCACATTATGACACCAGGAGAGAATCTCACCATCAGATACTCCCGAATGCGCGTAAACCAGAACGAGTGTAGCACTCGAATTACCAGAAATAACCAGAATAATTGAATAAAATATCATTTATTATAAACTAGTAATGTGGCTCAGTTATTTAAAGCGAATGGGAACGAGAGCTTCAGCTCCAAAAGTCTTTGAATCTAAGCCTGAGGGATGGTGCAGTAGAGGGAGACTGGGACTCAGGTGGCGCACGCAAGTGGAAAAGGTCCTCAACCAACTTGGCGTGTGAAACTCGAGACAGCAGCTAGCTATAGGGACTGAGCTGGCTCGGATCGAAGAAACTTGTTCGTTGAGGCCCTGATCCACTCCGGTTAGTTGTTTTAGAATAAAGATTTTTCAGTAAGACTATAAACACCTTTTAAAGATTTTTCAATAAGACTATAAACACCTTTCACTATGTTGTTTTGTATTTTCTGGAGGACGAACCTGGCGATACTGGCGAACTAAATCACAATGAAAACCACAACATGGTTTAGCAAAAGGCTTCTCTATAGTAATGGAATTATATTAAAATTCTATTGACTCAATTAAAAAATAAATGACAAGTAGATGGCGTTTGAAGCCATTGACAAACTTTCAACTCGACTTTTGTTATCTAAACTAAGGAATCCGGGATGGCTTCAATCTTATTATTCAATCGATAGATCGTAGTAAATATTTTTGAGCGGTTGCGAAGCAAATAAGTTTAAATTTAAGTCTGGCATACCACAGGGCAGCCTTTAAGAGCTTATTTTATTTATTCATGACTTGCTATCTGTGTGGAATAATTGCAATTGCCTTATTTCTCCAGACTATGTTTTATATTATGCCCTCAATCACTTTATATTGATTTTTTTATTTTTTCAATATTCAAACCTATGTATTTCGAATACTCCCGATTGTGAAGAGTTGCAGAGTGATTGAACCGTTTTTTATATTTTTAACTTAAATATTCCTATTTAATAGATTTATTTTTTAAATAAATATTTTCTTTTTATCTTTTCAGTTTTCAAACTCCTTTATTTAATCACAACATCTGATGGGTTGACTTTTTAAAAAGCCCAACCAACCAACCTGCTCTCAAATGATATTTCCAATGAAAGACTGAATCCCTTAACAAAAAAAAAAAAAAAAATCATCAACAACACACAACAAAGACATCTTCCATAACAATATATAACATGTCCTGTGGTCTGCAGGCAATGTGCAACAACAACAACAATAGTTTACACCTCGCCATGATGGATCAAGATCCAAAAGATCTCCAAACCGCTCAGCTGGTAATAGAAGAGCTGAGAGCAAAATGTCGTTTTCAAGCCGAACACATTATGAAATGGAAGAAAGCCTATGCCATTCAGGTAGGAAAATAACAAAATGACAAACAAGTGTTTGCCTTATCAAAAGTCTTTATTTTTTTTTTGTTACAGATCCAACAACACTATCGATATCAGAAGGAGAAAACCGAACAAATGAACGGACTGACAAGTCAGCTGCTCCTCCTCGAATCTCGGCTGAAACGAAAGCAAAAACAAATCGCTGGCATAATTTGTCATCGAGAATTGACAATCTTACGTCAGCAAAAGATAATTGACACCCTGTCAAGTCGTTTGGTCGATCATGGACTTGACACCCTAGATCCTAGCTACACCGACTTTGACTCTCTGAATGACTCCGATTCGGCGGTTGTTCTCGAAGATATCGATTCCGATTGTAATTCGTCGTTTTCGATGCGAAGAAAAGGTAGCTGTGGTGACGTTACGGTAGTTCGTTCCATATCGGATGCAATCGAAACGAATATGAATAAGTACGGAGGGGCTAGACGCAGCAATTGCTTTCTGCGACGCCCTGACATTCTCGAAACCGTCTACAGTGTCGAAGAGGATCCCGAACCCCAACAAACCGATGTCGCCGAGAAGCGTGATAAGTTCAAAAATCGTTCCGAAAAGGCAGTCCTTGTGAGTTCACTCGAAGGGCAATTAGATGAGGCCAAGGGCCATCACACCAAAGATAGTACGTCATCAGGCGTTTCGCCAACGACATCAGCTGCCAAAGTAAGTCGCAGTGATTCAAGTGATAAATCAATTAATGCAGCAGGAGCATCATCGTCTAGTGCTGCTGCTGCTGGATATAATGTCAACGGAGTCAAACAGTCCCAAGTGACGAATTTCAATCGGGTGATGTCAAATCATCGTTCTGTCACAAAGCCCAAGGACGTCAAATACAAGCGAATCAACAAGGCCAAGTCGAAGAGCCTCGAGGAGCTTCGTGGCCGACTCAAACACTGGGTGGAACGCGGCAGTGTCATGGATCCAACTGGAATTGGCGGTTTGACAGATAATATGCCGCAAACAGCACAGAGCTATGCGTGACACTTGGGGAAACTCATCGAACGGATCCGGCCGTCATCGCCATCAACAGCGGCTGCTGTTAATGCGCTAAATCCTGCCGATGGTAAGAACGGTCGGGGACGATTTAGTTTTTAGTTATGGGTTTTTTTTTTTGTTTTTTTTTATTAATAATGTGATTTTGAGATTTTTATTTTAAAAAAATGTGTATCTATAAACAAAAAAGTTTCCTTAGTAGGGTTAGTTCTTAATTTTAATTTTAAATATTGGTGATAATACTACAATTTGTATTTTCTTCTTTTTGTATGTAAATATAATTTTATTTATCTCAATTTGTTTATTGGTTTACATTTGACTTAAAAAATCCTCTTCAAAAAACATATCGTCGTCAAAATCAATTAATAAAACTTAAACTAAAAATTAATAACTATATAGTTAGTCTACAGTGAAAATATTAAACTTGTATAAAACTTAATGAAAATAAAAAAAAAAAAATTGGAATAAATATCTTCAATAAAGAGCATGTAAATAAGCCTTGAGACAAAACAAAAAAAAAAAAAAACAAATCCAACAAACGTAATAAAATATAGAAAAATACACAATAACAATAAATTTTAATTATAAACAAAAATATTTTAATTATATTTAACACTTTTTATGTGCACTAACTTGAGCCGTATGAATTTGTACAACTTACTAATAAAAAAAAAACAAACAATTATTATAAAACATATTTTAGAAAAACAAAAATACATGCTATTTATATAAAAAATTATTTATTAATAATTAATTATAAAACAAAAAAATCAGTTAGTGATGCTTTGTACAATTTTTTATACATGAAGAAAAAAATAATAAAAAAAAAAATAAATTAGCTAAAAAATGTCCTTTTTGTGATCAGAGAGGTAAATTACTATAAATCTATTGTGTGTATAAAAATTATGAATAAATAAAATTTGAAGAAATAATTCTGTACAGTATTCAAAAATGTCAAAGTACCTTGAATTACCAATAATAGTGTGAAATTAAATTTAAGAATTTATTGATTTAAATTAGTTTTGAAAACAAACAAAATTCAGAATAGATTTTAATCTTTATGAGCTTATAAGATACAAGTTGGCAGAAACAAGAAATTTAATAATTTTAATTATTATGTTCCTGAATTTGAAAAAAAAAAAATAGTAGGTAAAGCTGTCTCAAAAGTGCTTCAGTCGCCATTTTGAGGAAAATCGTTTTAGCAATAATATCTCGAAAATGCATTTACAAAACAATCTTTTAAATAGGAAATTTTGTTTTTTTCCTCTTCTTATATGCCGTTAGGTAAGTAACTCGAAAAATATGAAAAAGAGACATTTTTTCAGCTGGGTCAGTGCTGGGGGATCATATAAGGAAAAATCCCTTTTCTTGGAAATTTCGATCTCAAAAGGGACAAAGGGAAAACAGACTCATTTCGTGGGAATTTCTTATTTATAAAATTCAAACTGGAAACAGATTATCAAAAAATTCTAATCAATTGTTCTTGAATTATTGAATATTGAAAAAAGCGAAATAAAGTAAAAGAAATGTCAGAATAATTATTCCTTTGACAATTGCATAATATAAGAACACCGGACAAGTTACATAATAAAGGGTGTTTTTTTAGACGTGTGGTTTTCAAGAAGAAATAAAACGCATATTATTTAATGTTATGGCCAAGAAATTAGCTTAATTATAAAGATAAGGGTTTGCCATTATGTTTTAAAAATGATTTCGGGCAAGTGGCCGCCGCGGCTGGCTCGAATAAATTATAGCCGAGAGGCCCAATTTGCGACAGCTCCAATTGTTGCGCGTGATAGCGGATGGACTCATTCGGCGTCTTTGAGGATGAGCATTATCCACTAGAGTAAACGTGGTGCGAAAACCGATCCATTGTTGCTCGAATTTATTTGATTTTGCGATTATGTCGACCGAATATTGGACGCAGAGCGCAATGAGTCGTGCGAACCGAACCATTGTTTTAGTAATAAATTTGCACGACTTCCAAACGTTGTTCAGGAGTAAGTTTACTAATTATGAAATGTCAAACCAAACTGAGCATAAATCAAGTGACAGCTGTCAAAAAGACTAACTCCGAAATAAGGATTGCCAGATTGGAAACCACACGTCTAAAAAAAAACCCTTTATAATTTACGAAGATGAATATAGCAAGTATCAACGACTTAATTTATGGAAGATGTAAAGGGTCCGCCAAATAACTTTTTTTTTTTTTGAAAATGGCGCAAAACATTGAGTTAAGCTTCGGCTGTGTAGCACCTAGCGCCGTCCTGTTGAAACCAAATGTTGCCAATATCCTCCTCTTCAATTTTTGTGAACAAAAATTCGTTCAACATGGCCCGATAACGATCGCCATTGACTGTAACGGCCACTCCTTGCTCATTTTCGAAAAATGGCCCAATTATGCCTCTGGACCAAAATCCGCACCAAACGGTGACTCGTTTTGGGTGTATCGGCTTTTCAATGTATGCGTGCGGGTTTTCTGTGCCCCAAATGCGACAATTTTGCTTGTTTACTACCCGCCAAGATCAAAATGAGCTTCATCTGAAAAGATGATTTTTTTGGCAAAATCGGCATCTTCTCTAAGTCGATCGCAGGCCCACTTAGCGAAGCTTATACACAACCATATTCGTTCAGCAGAAGGATAAGCACTAGTTGACAAAAAAAACGTAAGATGGCGGACCCTTTATTTATATTTTAAGCCAAAATGTTTAGAATTAATGAAATGCAATTGAATTATTAATAATGTGAAAAATACCTGATGATGATGGACAAGTATTTATGAAACAGCTATTATCGAAATAAAAAAAATGTCCTCTATTTGTTGTAATTCAATTAAGTCTTCAATTTAACAGAAAGATTGTTAAAACTTAATAAATTAAAATAATTTTCTTTATTTTAAATACTTTTTTTTTAATGAGCAAATATTTCTTTCTTTACAATCGAATCACATTTATTTTAGTAAGAAATTTAATTTATTAAAAAATGAACTTATTTAATAAAAAGTGAAAAACGAAAATAATTGTGGGATAGAAAGGGAATTTTCGAACTGGGTGAAGGGATTTCTCTCAATCATGCTCCCCCCAGCACTGAGCTAGGTACTTAATTCTGTAAATTACAAACTCAAATCTATAAAAGCATTCCTTCCTTGATGGTTTTGTGTAAAACAAAATTTCGAGAATATATTTAAATCTGATATTACGATGATCGAGAAGTAGAAGACCAAAAATATGGTAAATCGAGCAAGAGCCTAAGAGAATGGAAGGATTTGATTTTGAAACAAATTAACATATCATTTTTCGTATAACTCCCTAGCTGCAAAACTTTGGTTTAGCTTGTCTGAAACAGTTAGCTGTTGTACAACGATGTCGATTTTTTCTCATTTTGTACTCTTATTGTTATATGAACTATTATTAACTGCAACTAAAACTATTATCCTCTTTTTTTTAATTCTAGTATATTTGTTTTTGTTTGAATGTACTAAAATTAGGGTGGTTCATATTTGAAATTATTTCAGATTTTGTATGAAGTTTAAAACCTCTCTCTTGATTTTAACTTGTCCCGTCTAATATAAAAAAACATGTATTACTAATTGTGTACTATTTTATTTTTTTTTGTGTTCGATAATACAGCTATGCAGTAAAATAATCGAGATCTTGATTGAATAATTCCACTGGGAAATAAAAGTCAGTTGACAATTGCATGCTTAAAATTAATCTTCTAAGGATTAACTGAAATCTTGGTTAGCAAAGAAACTATAATCACAATACAAATCATTTATTAAAAATAAGCTTATTTTTATTTATAAACAAAACACATTCATTAGCTGAAGTGCAAAAAGGGAAAATAAATTGTACAGATAAGCAGGCGCGACCGTATTATAGAAGTGCTGATTCTTTAAGTCTATTTTCAAAACAACAGGACTCAGAAAATTTTTCTCGCCGCTCTCAACCCTACAGACCATTTGGTTGGACCAAGTGGGCAAAGATCCATTTGGAGGGTATTACATGTTTAAAACTTTTAGACATAATTAAGTTTATTGTTTTCTTTTTTTTTTGAAATACACACAAAATATTTACTTTTTAACTATCAATTTTAAAAAAACACAATAAAATTCAGAATTATTAAGTTTTTCGCCCAAATAAAAAAAATATAAAATTTTTGTTAAGCCTAAAAGATAAATAAAAATAACCACAAAGTTTTATTCAAATTCATATGGGTTCCACGGGTTTTGAGGTTATGTAAAATAAGTCAACTAAAGATAAACACATTTTTGACTATTTTTGGACTTTTCGTAAATTTTTCAAACAAAATAAAAATACTTTAGTCAAACATTAACTTTTAAATATAAAAATAAAAATCAACTAATACCTAAAATACCTAATCAGTAAACACACAAGGAAACTATACAGGTTTATGTTCTCTATTGAATTATTTATGGTACAATCCTCTTAAAACAAAACAAAACAAAATAAAACATCAAACAATAAAGTATTTTACTAACATGTGTACAATCAATTGAGAAGAAAATTATAAAATATGTAACTACCCTCCCCTCCTATAAAAACCAACAAAACACTTCCTCTTCAATGACAAAAAAAAATAAATAAAATAAATATTTTGTTACATCCCCTTTACAAAGCAAAACAAAATTTAAACTAAGCAGTAGACTAACTATTAAAAAAAAAAATACAAATACAAATAAAAACCAAATCCTATATAATTTCACTACTACTCGTATAACAAAAACTAATAACAATTTAAATCAATTTATAATTTTGTAAATATGTACACCAACCAAATAATGTGTGTGTACAAATAAAAAATTCAATTAGAGGTATGATTTAAAGTAAACAAACTAAAAAGCATTAAATTGATTAATTAAAAAACCCAATATAAATTACTATAGGTATTAATTAAAAATTAAAAAAAAAAATAGCATTAAACAAAGCGGAAAATTCTGAAACTACTTTTTAGCAAAAATAAAAAAAGGTAAATTGGCACACAGAAAAAAAAATAATAAGAAAATATAAAAACAAATGTAAATAAATGTGTTAAACAATTACAATTAAAGCTGAAGTAGGTAATTTAATTAAAGAAAAAAAAAATATATATCTAGATAGAAGATTGAGAAAATAAATTGAAAAAAAAAACAAAAAAAAATTATATTACCATCATTGCGCAGTAAAATCATTTATTTTAAAAATCATAATAAATTTATATAAAAACAAAAAGAATCTCAACTAAAAATATATAAAAAAAAAGAAACTATTTATGCTTAAAGCTAAATGTTATTTAATTTATGTGTGATGTAAATTTATATAGAAAATAAAGCTGATGTAATTATTGAGTGAAAAAAAAATTGTTTTCCTTAGCATTTATAAGAATGTACCTATAAACTTAATAGATATGAACAATTATATATATAAAATAAAATAATACGACTCTATAGAAATCTGTATAAAAAAAAAAACAATAATAAATATTTCTACTTGTAAGCTTTAAACTATAAGCAACACAAAATGCAAAATAAATATTTTATTCTGAAATAAAATTTATGTGAGACTAAACATAAACATAAAAAAATGTGAGGTTTTAATTTTTATTAAATTGACAGAAGTGACTCTAGACATGCCAGCTTTGGTTTATAAAAGTACTGTTTATGAGGCTCCGCAGGGCTAGGGCCCTCCGAGGGTGGGCATACTTCAGACACCCAGAGTTTTTTTTGTTTCAAGTCGCGCGAAGTGCGTTAACGCACGAAAAAATGTTATAACTGTTATAAATTGGCATGTCTCCAGTGTCGTCCTAAATTGACCCTCAATAAATCCGTTTAAAAAAGAAGAAGCAGATGAATTAGAATGAATTAGTTGGGGCTATAGTTGCACTGCGACCTATATGAATATATTGTGCCCCCATCTAGAGCTGAATGAGATTGCTCACTCTATAACTCTTACTCCAAGTTTATTCCTTTGAGGAATTTGAGTATTTGGAGTATTTTCAATGAGGTCAATTCCCTCTCTTTTATCTGGTGAGGGCCCAGGTATCTGTGTCTTTGATGCGCACAGGTGCATTACATTTGCCTAATAAAAGGTGTTTTTTTTAGACGTCCGGTTTTAAAGAAGAAATAAAACGCATATTATTTAATGTTATGGCCAAGAATTTAGCTTTATTATAAAGATATGGGTTTGCCATTATTTTTTAAAAATGATTTCGTGCAAGTGGCCACCGTGGCTGGCTCGAATAAATTCCAGCTGAGAGGCCAAATTTTCCATAGCTCCAATTGCTGCGCTCAGTGGCGGATGGACTCATTCGGGTCTTCTTCGATACTCTGCTCCACAGCAGAAATAGCGTCTTCGGTGCGCACTGTACGGCGTCTCTGAAGATGCGCATTATCCACTAGAGTAAACGTGGTGCGAAAACCGTTGCTCGAATTTATTTGATTTTGCGATTATGTCGACCGATTATTGGACGCAGCGCGCGAACCGAACCATGCTTTGAGAGCGCCTTCGCTGTCTGACATGATGGCAATGTTTCGTTTTCTGTTATTTCTTTCGATGTTACGCTCTGCACATTTTCCTATGGCGCTAACTTCCGCCTGGAAAATACCAGTGGACTGTCCAAACGGTATAGAAAGTTTGGATCTTCGCCAAAAGATTTCTTCTCCAGTCCCCTTAGACGTTCTCAATCCATCAGTGTATACCATTTGATGGCATTTGCGAGTAGACTGTAGATCATTTTGCCTAATCACTCTTTATTTGCTACTTTGCTTCGTTTGGGAATTTTGCTCGAAGTTGTATTTTTTTTATCATGCCATCTCTTATGGGATGTCAATAAGGTTTCTAACTGCGGACCTGGCTATATTTTCTTTGTCCCTTATACCTATGCATTTTCCAGTCCCAGTTCCCTCTTTGGCAAATCGCATGATGGCTCCCTCCGCATAGCAATTTCGATTACCACATGCAGTGGAGTCAAGTAAAGGATGACCTACATCGCAATAAGTTCTCATAGCTCCAGTAATGACTTTGGAGTTTTTCTAGTGCTTTCCTAGTTGTTTGTAGTTCGGTTCTTTTATGCCATGCAACCGCATCATAGGTAATGATGGGTCTAGTGCACCTGTACATCCATCTGAGGATGTTTGGCTTGCAACCCCATGATTTATCAGCAAGTCTCTTGCATGTCATGAGGGCCTTTGTGGCTTTCCCGCCGGTTATTTCTAAATGTTTGTTCCAAAAGAGTTTGCTGCCTAGTGAGATTCCTAGATATTTAACCTCCTTTTTCGTTTCTATGACTTCGCCAGCTAACCGAATGGGTATGATCGTCATCTTTGTAGGATTAATATTTAATCCAACAGATAGACACCATTTTCTTGTGATTTTTAGTCCTCTTGTAAAGGGTTTTCCAATAAGGGGTGTTATTTTGATATTCAAAGAAAAATGGCATTTTTTGGGATAAATGATCGGATGTTTATTTCATTATAAAGAGAAAGGCCGTTAATAATGGAACACAACATCAGCCAAATGGCCGCCACGACCACGCTTACAGGACCATATCCTTTTCATGAAATTTTCCATAACCAAATCGCAAAGTGGCTGCCCTATGTCCTCGATAGCCTCACGAATTCCATCTTTGAGGTCTTGAATCGACGCTGGGCTGTTGGCGTAGACCTTATCTTTCACGTGGCCCCAAAGGAAGAAGTCGCAAGGTGTTAAATCACAAGATTTCGGTGGCCAATTGTGATCACCTCTTCGAGAGATAACACGGTCCGGAAACTTTTTCCGTAAAAGATCGATGGTTTCATTGCTTGTGTGGCACGTAGCGCCGTCTTGTTGAAAGTAAACGTTGTCCAGATCAATACCATCTAATTCCGGCCATAAAAAAACATTAATCATCTCTCGATAGCGCAATCCATTGACCGTAACTGTTGCTCCAGCCTCATTTTCGAAAAAGTAAGGTCCAATGACCCCGCCGGACCATAAACCACACCAAACAGTCACGCGTTGAGGATGGAGAGGCTTTTCAACAATAACTCTTGGGTTTTCCGAGCCCCAGATGCGACAGTTTTGCTTGTTGAAGTAGCCTCCGAGGTGGAAATGGGCCTCATCAGTCAAGATGATTTTTCGATGAAATTCCGGATCATTTTCTTGCACTTCAAGGACCCAATCAGCAAAGACACGACGTTGTTGATGATCAGCCGGCTTGAGTTCTTGTGTTAACTGAACTTTATAAGCCTTAAGACCCAAGTCTTTATGCAAAATACGGTGTAATGACGTTTGTGGAATGCCTAATTCCAAAGAACGACGAGGAATGGACAAACCTGGGTTTTCTTCAACACTTTGGGCTACAACAGCAATATTCTCAGTTGTTCTTCAGCGACCTGCACGGGTTTTATTCTTCACATCACTAACTTGTCCCAACAGCTCGAATTTGTCCACCAATTTCTGTATTTCGGTCCGACAAGGTGCTTCACGACGACCCAAAAATGTTTTAGTTTTACGAACCGTCTCTGCCAAATTTTCACCATTTTTATAGTGAATTTTAATAATTTCAATGCGTTGTTGAAGCGTGTATCATTCCATTTATATTAATGGCGTAGTTTCTACTTGTCAAATGTCAAAAAAAATAGCTTCAAAAGTGACAGCTACCGAAATAGCGGGCTATTCAAAATAACACCTCTTATTGGAAAACCCTTTATTATATCACATAGAGTTTCTTCAAACCTTCCTAGGGCTGTTAAAACGATATCGTCAGCGAAGGCTAGCCAACGTATGCCCTAAGAAGTAAGACCTTCAAGTAGCTCATCCACTACAAGACTCCACAGCAAGGGTGACAGTACCCCTCCCTGAAAACAGCCTCTTGTTATGGTGATTTTCTGGACACTTTTACAAGAAGCAGATAATAAGCGTTAACTTCCATGATTTTCTACGAATAATATAGATTAATTTTCAGTTGAACGGTCGGGTATATGGCCCGAGGTAGCCTTCAAGGCTAAAAGTCTGATAAAATCAGAAATTATAAAAATAATGTCCTTTTGCATTTTTATATGTATGAAAATAATTTCACTGCTTTAAAATAGCACTACGTTGTTTAATTGATTGGAATAGTAATAATCATCACTTTCACATCCAAGGACAGAAAGCCAGCGCCAGTTCCGCAGAGTCGCAATTTATTTATGTGATTTTAATTTCAGGACATGAATTGCTAATGCAATTTTCCTGTTTGTCCTTATATTTACTCTTTCTCGCTCTCGCTCTCTCTTAAAATAAGTGTCACTCGGCAGATTTTTGGCTTCGACTTTTGCCCACACCATATTACCTAACCTACCTACGTACATAATTCCTATTGCGGGGTCTGCTGATTAACTTTGCATTCACAGAACTAATTGCTGTTTACACTTAATGTACATTTTGTTAGTATGTGTGTGTGTGTAGGTGTTTTTGCAAAAAAAGAACCAATACATCCAAATTCATTCTCTACCTATACCTATAGAATATGCAAGAAAATCGATATTCGTTTCAAACTAGTTATAATAAGATCCTTATTTAATATGCAAAATTCAACTTAAATCGACACTGTATAGAGGTAGATTCATACGATACGAACGGAAATGCTCTAATCCTTGGCAGAATCAAATATTCAAAGGAAATAGCAGTGTTTAATCCTTGGAAACCATGTTTCCTGACAGCTTAATGCATCGGTAATTATCACGAAAGAGTCTTTAAATACCAATGGGAATTTTCGGAAAGATTGTGTGTTATATTATGGCAAGAGGATTCTACAATTAGGTATAGCTATACTCCAGCACTATAACTTCGTCCTCGGTGCTTAAGGGCCACGTACGAATCCTGCTGTCATTATGGATTGCGATTAAATAATCTTGCGGGAGTTCAGTACCTATGCATTCGTTTATGGGTAGATTTACGGAATCAAGGTGTCATTAAACAGGCACGGGATACGGGAAACAGTTTTGCTGCGTGCCAAATGTGTTTTCTTGTGCCTTAAGTGGTGATTCAAAGTGATTTGGTGTACTTAAGAATCTATACTTTTTTTGCTTGGCAGGGGGGAGGTGGAGGAATATGACGTGTGTGTGTCATTGAATGGATATTTACAGAATCGATTTTGAATTAATGTTTCAATTTTATTTTTATTTGAAATAAAAGATTTATGAAAGGAAGGGGCTAACATGCTATGTGCTCAGTTTGAATATTGAACCAAATCGGTTAATAAATATGCAGTGTGTTTCACATAAGGTGTGACAAAAAGCTAGAGCGTGTAGGTTAGGTCGAGACAAAAAACAATCATACGGGAGAGGGTCTATGGGTTATCGGAATGTGAGGCGATTTTTAGTATATAATCTGCTTGAAGCTTTAGGGTGTAAGTATGCATTTTCGGCAAACTAGTTTCCAAGTAGATAGCGTAATTTGGCGTATTTCTTGGCAGTTTAAAAAGTTCCTTAAGAAAGTTTATTTGAAATTTCTCTACTTCTTCCAATTCATCTATTCCCCATATTTGGACAGCTAAGCACAACGTTGATCTCACGACACTATCAAAAACTTTGTAAAGGGTTTTCCAATAAGAGGTGTTATTTTGATATTCAAAGAAAAATGGCATTTTTTGAGATATATGATCGGATGTTTATTTCATTATAAAGAGGTATGCCGTTAATAATGGAACACAACATCAGCCAAATGGCCGCCACGACCACACTTACAGGACCATATCCTTTTCATAAAATTTTCCATAACCAAATCGCAAAGTGGCTGCCCTATGTCCTCGATAGCCTCACGAATTCCATCTTTGAGGTCTTGAATCGACGCTGGGCTTTTGGCGTAGACCTTATCTTTCACGTGGCCCCAAAGGAAGAAGTCGCAAGGTGTTAAATCACAAGATCTCGGTGGTCAATTGTGATCACCTCTTCGAGAGATAACACGGTCCGGAAACTTTTCCCGTAAAAGATCGATGGTTTCATTGCTTGTGTGGCACGTAGCGCCGTCTTGTTGAAAGTAAACGTTGTCCAGATCAATACCATCCAATTCCGGCCATAAAAAATCATTAATCATCTCTCGATAGCGCAATCCATTGACCGTAACTGTTGCTCCAGCGTCATTTTCGAAAAAGTAAGGTCCAATGACCCCGCTGGACCATAAACTGCACCAAACAGTCACGCGTTGAGGATGGAGAGGCTTTTCAACAATAACTCTTGGGTTTTCCGAGCCTCCGAGGTGGAAATGGGCCTCATCAGTCAAGATGATTTTTCGATGAAATTCCGGATCATTTTCATGCAGTTCAAGGACCCAATCAGCAAAGACACGACGTTGTTGATGATCAGCCCGCTTGAGTTCTTGTGTTAACTGAACTTTATAAGCCTTAAGACCCAAGTCTTTATGCAAAATACGGTGTAATGACGTTTGTGGAGTGCCTAATTCCAAAGAACGACGAGGAAAGGACAAACCTGGGTTTTCTTCAACACTTTGGGCTACACCAGCAATGTTCTCAGTTGTTCTTGAGCGCTTGAGCGACGTGCACGGGTTTTATTCTTCACATCACTAACTTGTCCCAACAGCTCGAATTTGTCCACCAATTTCTGTATTGCGGTCCGACAAGGTGCTTCACGACGACCCAAAAATGTTTTAGTTTTACGAACCGTGTCTGCCAAATTTTCACCATTTTTATAGTGAATTTTAATAATTTCAATGCGTTGTTGAAGCGTGTATCGTTCCATTTTTATAAATGGCGTAGTTTCTACTTGTCAAATGTCAAAAAAATGACAACTTCAAAAGTGACAGCTACCGAAATAGCGGGCTATTCAAAATAACACCTCTTATTGGAAAACCTTTTATTTAGTTGATAGTGTGACGTTTTCATTGGTAAGAATCTTGTACCACGTCATGTTGATCAGGCTATGTGTCATTCCGTAATTCGATTATCGCCACACGATATCGTTTTGACGACAGCTTTGAATCACGTAAAAGCAATAATAACTATCGACTGAAAGATATCGTCTTGACGATCGAAAATTTGTTCTCCGTAACTCAAAAATCGTCAAAACGTAATTGTTAAATCGTTAGCATTTGAACGATACCTATTAAGCTATCGTCTTGTGTCGCCTTTTTGTTTTTGTAAGTAATTTATGCATTCTATCATAATATGTAGGGTTTTTCAATAAGTGCGGGTAGATGTTTTCGGTTGACCCTGGGTTTCGTTGACGCAAAGGCGTTAGCTGATTGTCCACTGAATTGGTCGACTCAAATTTGGGCACCAAACTTTGGATAATAGACATGGAAGGACAACCATATGTAAACCGTAAAATGGTCGCAACGCACATATCGTTGCCTGAAAGATTTTTATATTAAAGTTCTTTCAATTGGACGTGTCGTTCAATCGTGCCATGGTGATTTGGCATCAGTAAATAATAAACAAAAAGATTAATTAGATGTCACCGTCAAAATCTTCCCGCTGCAATTGAAAACCCAATAATAAATTATATGTTGTTTGAAGGATAGGTGGATAACCGATTTGTTTAGGTGACTTCACGTTTTGCCCGCACTTTTCTTCAATTCTTCTAAATAAAAATTGATATTTTTTGGGCGTTACTGACAAAAATAAATTACAGAATTGTCATTGAAATGACAATGATTGAAAAGTCAATCTTTCTCAAACTGTGATTTATAATAAACGATTGACGAGACGATAGTGATTGTGTTACGTGAAGCAAATTGATGACGATAACGTGCACGATTATCGTTTAGACGATTATTATCTTTTGAAAAATTACGGAATAACCCCCTTGGTTTTTTCTTCTAAATGTTTTTTTCAAGTTGCAGTTAGAATTTATTTTAACTCCCAAATAATTTAATTCTTTAACAACGTCCATTCTGCTTTCATTAAAGAACCAATTGTTTCCCGCTGCACATTGTGAATTTTGGTGGAAAATATCGTTATTTTCGATTTCTCCACGTTAACGATAAGTCCCCATGATTCACAATAGTCGGAAAGGAGGTTTATCATTAGCTGCAAACTTTCAGGTGATTCGGCTAGAAGAACTATGTTGTCTGCGTACATAAGAAAATTGACATTTGTATCAGCGATTCGGACGCCACCGGGTATGCAAGATACTATGTCATTTATGAATAATGAAAATAGTAGTGCACTTAGCAGGCAACCTTGCTTCACTCCAGAGTCGATAAAGCTTATACATTAGTGCATTACGCTTGACTAAATCAAACGCAGATTTGAAATCTACAAAGAAGGAGTAAACTTTTTTTCCGAGCGTGAAAAGCCTTGATTATTGATGTTAAGCAGAATATTTGATCATTTGTTGAGTAGTTCCTTCTGAAGGCCGCTTGATAATCTGTTAGGATTTTATTATAGTCCACCCATTTTTCTAGCCGGCTTACAATAACGCCACAAAATATTTTTGCTATTGTGTTCATAAAAGATATTCCGTGGTATTGTTCGGGGTTGTTTGCGTCACCTTTCTTGTGAATTGGGAATATAACTGATTTTTTTAAACGATGTTCGAATTGAAGCTGTTATGAGTATGTCATCAAAAATTTTAGTTCGTTTATTAAAGTTAATGGGGCATATTTAAAGAACTCGTATGGTATGCCATCTTCACCAGGTGCTTTTCCATTTTTGGCTCTATTGATGAAAACTTGGATTTCCTGAAGGTTTATTTCAGAATCAAATATTGTGCCGATAAACAGTGGTTCAGCGTATGCAAATGATAGATTTGATTTGTTCAAAAGTAACTGTTTGAAGTGCATAGATAGATAGATCTGCAGAGATCATATCACGTTCTTGGCCTTCAGTTCTTTTCTCGGCTTTAAATCTCAAGTTCATTTTCCATAGAATTGCATCGAATTTCAAAAAGCTTGACCTGTCTTTCCAGCTTATTGTCGCAGAGAAATAATTTCGGTGTTCAATTTATTGACGTCCTCCTTTGTCGCTAACGCAGCAACTGCTTTTGTCATTTGTGTTTGGAGTGAATCATCAATAATTGATTTAATTTTTTCAAGATCAGTGGGTGAAATCGCCATATTTCGATAATGAGTCTTAAATATTTTCGGTGTTCTTAAATCAGATTCTAAATTCTGCGGTTCTTCGGGTGAAGTTTGATTGATATTCCGCTTATATTTTTAGTCATGTGATTGGAAGTAACAATTGTAGCAGATTTTAATTTGTGTTTTTATCTTCAAGACTACCTGATTTGTTGTTTTTTTTTTTTATTTTGAAATTGAAATTTAAGAAAGAGAATACTTTTGAAATTTTAACTGAGTTTTTTTTTACAAAAAAAAGGAACCGCCTTATTATCGTGCTACTGTTTACTTTTACGACCTGAGAAGTATATATTATTAGAAGTTTCAGGAGCACCTGCCCTACTGTAGCGCCAACAAAACGAAAGTAAGTTTATCCACTTTTAGTATGCTAAACAACTGCTGTCAGTTCTTGTGACAGTCCAACGAACTAACCATAACGTCAAAAGGCCGAAAACATATAATTTCGTACTTCGTACTAAATTTGTCTTAACATTAAATTTTTAAATAACCTTTAACTTGCTGACATCATCACTGCAATTCTATATTCCTCGTTTCAAAAACCCAAGGCTTTATTTCAGCTCTTTCATCATTTCATCACTCTTATATTTTCAGGACTAACTTATTGTTTAAAAACCACTCCCATTAGCACTTTACTCACACAATTTACAAACTGTGTTCACCTTATTATACTTATAGGTACCTACCTATACTAACTGAATTCTTTGTTCATTCGTCAAAATGGCTTCAAGTCATATATTTTTAATGACAACAGCCCCCAAGCATTGTTTCCTTTTGCCATTGTGATGCCAAATCGCTCTAAGTATCAAAAACTGGCATTCAATCATTATCGTGATGATATTTGTGCTGCTATAAGGATCCTATTTATAGACTAAAAAATGAATCGAGAGTGAAGCAATTATTTCTTCTAAATGAATGCAGCTCGTTTCTCCACTGACCACATTTCGATTGAGATAAATCTCATTTCAGCTCAGCCTCCATCATCATCATCATCACCATCACCACCTGCGTATCCTTCAGGTGTACCCGCCGACTTATACCTACCTACCTACATCTACATCGCCATTATAATCCTGGAACATTTAACCATCTATTGTTATGGATAACAATTCGATTCAATCACCATCATCATCATAATCAAGAGCAAAAGTGCAGGAGTGGAGATATTCCAGTGTAATCCTTTATGGGGCAAGTTCATGTATTTGCGGGAAGCTCCCCGATGCTCTACACTGTTGTAACACAGAAACACAGAGGGAGCTAAATTCACATCCTATACAGATCCATATATAGATGGTGGGAATCTCATGGATGTGCGGAGTGGAATGAATGGAAGAGCTCATGCACCGATTCCAGCTATCAAATTCGTTTGCATTTAAATTTAATCACTTCGAGATGGAATCGATGTGCCCCGATGATGAGGATTTTTCATCTGATGTGTGCCAGCAGCGCCAGGGTGGTGCTCCCAGCACACAACACACACACACATACACACAATTTGAGACTGCCAATTCGGCTTGAGTGCAACCGGAATCTTGAATCTCTTTACTATCGAACTTCCCATTCTCATCATTATTGTTAATTATTTTGGATTAAATCAAAGTGCAGACAATCGATGAAGGAAGGAGTTTTCTTCCATCTAAAGGATGCATAACGCAGAGCAAAAGAAGAAACACACACCTGTTTGTCTTTATAGATAGATGAAGACGAAGAGGCGAATCGAATCACACCCATATATCTAGTCATATTATGAAGATGAATGGATCCAGATTGTGGAATTAGTGCAGCAATTTCAAGCAAGATAATTGACTGAATCTAATTGATGTGATGTACCAAGGTGATGATAGCAAATTGAATTATGTTTATGGATTGCACTTGGAAGAATCGAGTTGAATTTCTGTCATCATTAAATGTTTGAGTATCTTTGATGCGTTTGCCAAGTCCTTTTTGTCCTTCCTATACCTATTCTATAGGAAGTGGCTCTAGACATGCCAATTATAACAGTTTTGGTTTATAAAAGTACTGTTTATGCGCCCTCGCAGGGCCAGGGCCATCCGCCGGTGGCCATTACTTCAGGCACCAAGAGTTTTTTTTTCTAAGACGGGCGAAGCACGTTAATGCACGCCGACTGAGAATATTAACTGTTATAACTGTTATAAATTGGTATGTCTCTAGTTTCGTCCAATTTTATATCTCACAATTCGTCAAAGTGTAATATAGGTGTACCTCTTCCATGTCCCTATTTAGGTTTTGACCTTTTACTACGCCTGATGATGCATTCACGATGGTTTTGTGGGTGGTCTCTGTGAAGGGAAAATAACTCTTCATCCACAGAAACCCACCATCATTTCGTTGTGAAAAGTTAAAATCGAAACGGGAACTAAGCAATGATTTGTAGACTCTTAACCGAGGAATATGATGACCAAATTCAAACTTACCACAACACAAGTGCTAATCTGGTTTGAGGTGTGTTTCTGATTTTTTAACTTCATTTATCTTTTTAAATAATTCAGTAGCTATTCACCATAGATGGTTTCTGGATGAGATAATTTTTTCTCAGTTTTAACTGTAGAGGGCGTTTAAAATCAATATCAAATACACAAACCAAGTGTACTAAAATCTAAGGTGGATTTCCTTGCTACGTGTTGGCCATCTGATGGAATTCTTTTAAACTAATCGAAATACAAGCAACGAATACAGTCTACGTCGAAAAATAAGAACCAAGAATAAATTTTTCCTGATACAAATCTACGATTTAAAGCTCTCACAAACGAAGACGACTCTTTTTAGTTTTTTAGTTTACATATATACTATAAAACTTTGTAAACATTTTTATGAAAAACAATGGTAGGCTTATTTTAAGTATTTATTAGTTTTGAGTTATAAATTGAATTTTACAAATGTCACCGATTTTCGAAATATCGGATTTTCAAAAAAATAATTTAAATTTTTTTTTTAAATGAAAAAATATTTTTTTTGAAAGTTTTGATATGCAACCTTATTGCACCCATCTGTGTAAAAAATATAGTTTCACGGTAATCAAATAATGAGATAGTCGAAAATAAAAAAAAAAAAGTTCTATGAGAGAGAGGATGAGAGAGAGGTATCTACTGTTAAAAATAGTAAAATGTAAAATTTAATAATTTTAAATGGTAGATCGTACTAATTTCGATCTAAAACAAAAATGTATCAAAGTTATTGCAGTCGTTTTTGAGCAAAAGAGATCTTCCTTATAGGTTTTTAAACATTTGTATGAGAGGTACCGTTATTTTTAGTTATAAAAATAATTTTTGTTTAGAATCTTCCACATAATGTTGGAAAACTGCTTTTTGCCAATTTTGATAAACATCGACTTCGTTGTTTTTGAAATACATATTGAGTTTAAAAAAAAAATCAAACTTTTCTAAAAATCCAAACAAAATTTTTTTTGAAAATTTTGGTACACAATGTTTTTTTAAATGTATCAATCATTCTTCATAAAAAAATATGCACGACTTGATCTAAAATTTCTAAAATTTTTTAAATGCATTATTGTTTAAATTATTGAGAAGCATCAGATCGCAAAATTATAACAATATCCATGTACCATGGCAAAGATATACGCGAAAAATCCAAAAATAAGACCATTTTCTCAAAAAAACGTTGAATACCTAATTCCGTAATGTGAATTTCTTGAGAAAAACCTGAAATGCAGTTTTCTTACAATTGACTTGGTTATTACAGGTAAGAAGTTTAATCAAAACCGTTAGAGTCGTTTTCGAGAAAATTTGAAGAAACCAAAATATTTATATGGCAGCTACCCGTTCTAGATGGGCTAAAGCAAAAATTCGAATTTCCCCTCTAGGGAATCACATAAAGCAAAAATTCGATTTTCCCCTCTAGGGAATCACATAAAAATGCTCTGTACCAAATTTCATGCAAATTGGTCCACCCGTTAAGGCTCGAGCTCATATTACAGTGGACGAAACCCACTTTTTCGGACTTCTCGATTATCGTAGTGTTATTTTGGATTATAACCTCGAAATTTTTTTTTTCACGAAACCAATACTTGCCCTATAGAGCACGTAAAAATTGATAGAAATCATTTGAACCGTTTTCGAGAAAAGCGAAAATTAAAAAAATATTCGTTGGGAAGTGCCATAATGTAACCATTTTTCGTAACCATTTTTCGGAACCATTTTTTTACCAAACGGCAGCTTTTTAATATTGAATTAAAATTTATTGATTTTTTTTTTAAATCTATGGAGCCGATTTTGGGAAAAATAAGATTTTCCTTTATGGCCACAAAATTTTGTACCACGGGTACAATTATTTTTGGTCCTAAAAAAAATTAAAAAACGTTTGGGAGGTATGTCCGGAAAACGCTAGATGCCAAGTTTAAGGAAAATTGACCCATCCGTTTAGGCTGTAGCCGAACAGCCAGACAGAAAGACAGACAGACGGACGTTTGATCAATTTATGTATGCAATGTCTTAAAATGTGTGTATTTGAATGTGATATAGAAGTGATTCCATTCCAGAAGAATGGCAGAAATCTACCAAATTTATAGAAATGCAAGTCTTACACAATGTTTCGAAAAGAGATGGGAACTAATTTTTGTTCTATGGCTTTAATATTCTTTTATTGATTATGATTTTTAGAATATTCTATTCTATTCTCATTGTAATTTAACAATTTTTGACAACCAAATTTCAATCTAAAGTCAGACTATAGAAAAACTAAAGTTAGCAGTTGTTGTTCCACTGAATTAAGCAACCACAAACCATTAATGTTAACCAAATTTCATTAGTTTTCGTCAAGAATAAGTGTGGAAAATAATTTTGTCAACAAAATTCAACAAACGGACCACTGTGAGCTGGAGTAAAAAACTTGACACGTTGTTATTTTGTTGCCTTGATATTTTTCAAATGAAATTGGTAGGTTTTGAGCAATTTCCAAGAAAACACTAAATTTTGCCCATTTCATACCACAAAATCAAAAGCTCGTTTACAATTTCACGATACTTTTTAAGGAAAATCTTTCAAGCTAAATTCAATGTTAGTCTAAATTTCTTTATGGCGGTTAGAAAAGTTAATATTTATCTGTGGAAACCCCACCGAAAACCCATTCAAAATTATTTATAATTTGTTCCTGCAAGTTTATGTTTATTTTTTGTTTACACAACAATACAGATACAAATTTCATTGCCAAAAGCATTTCAATTGAAATTATTGTAATAAAGTTAATTCTTTTTTGGATTGTGAGTGCTTTTTGAAAAGTTCCCCTAGGTAAGATTGTGTAGTTAAGGATTTTTAAATAGATATCAGCCGATTCGGATTGATTTTATCGAAAACCATTTTTGTGGCTATAGAAGATTGATATTTTTTTTTGTAAATCTTTAAGTTCAACTACTCGTAAAAGTTAATGTAAACAAGAATTCGAAAATGCATTTTATATCTCTGAAATAGAATTTTTTGAAAGTGCATTCGATTGAGGGGAACTCGTTTGTCGTGCAATACAAATGCAATGGCGTCAATAGAAATCAAAAAAAAAAAAAAATAGAAAAAGGTGAATTGAGTCTTAAGTTATCAAAGGGCGGTTAATTTATATTTTCACAACTGTTTCATATCATTGGAATTATATTGCCTTTCTTAAATAGTTGTTTATTGTTTATAAGTTTACTTACCAAACATTATTTTTGAAGCGGGCGGGTGATTCTGAAAAGAAAGTTGAATGAATCTTTAATAAATAGGTACTTTAAAATAGAATGGGAAATTAGACAGTTGGAATTAAATTTGATTGGGTTTGAATTGAAATTGAACTTACAGTACCTAAAATTGAAAATGAGATTTTTTTTCAATTTTTAAGGCATCGTAAAACATTGGTAATTTTAGTTAAAATGGTTTAAAATAACTTGTCGGTCAAGTGACGCCCTTCAGAGTCCTTTCACTACCAAAGCATTTTTCGAAGTTTTTGCTTCCGGAACAACCAAAAAATATGTTAATATTTTCAAAAAACCTCAAACACCTACTTACGTTTTGGGAATTTTCGGCTAAAAACTTCTCCTCTTTTGAATCACATACAAATGGTTCGTATTAAATTTCAAGTTGATTATTAAACCCGTTAAGGCTCAAGTTCGAAGTATACAGTAGACAGACGTGCAACAAATCTGAATTTTGGTCTAGAGCTTTATTTTGATACCTTAAAGATTTCCTAAAAAGTATCCTTAATTTCGACCATCAGGGCTAAAGTGGTACGAGTCAGTTTTTTGTTATATTTATCTCGAAAGCTATTAGTGTTAGTAGAAAATATAGGAAGCTTAAATGAATATCATCAATTTGTTTCAGCATTTCGGAAATTCTGAATGTGTTATCGGTAGGTTAAATTAGGTTGGGTTATTGGGCTTATAGAAGATCTTATTCCTATCAATGTAGACCCCTTGTGATAACCTGGCGGTTTGGACGCTCCTAATAAGTTAACATATAAGTTTCATGGATTATCAAGCCATACAGAGATATAGGTTGAATAGCTCTTCTAAGTTATTTAAGAAAAAGCTTCCTAGGTGTTTATTTCTTTGTTACAAGAGTGTGCTGGGCAGTGACATAAAAAGTGACGAAGAGTCTTCCTGTGCTTCTTCATCGCCACAAATTCTACATAAATTATCCGTTATGAGCCTCAGTCTTTGCTTGTGATACTTCAGCAGGTTGATTTCTTATTTAGTGTTAAGATCTTATCTGTCTTCCCCTTGTCAAAACACAGCCAAAGTTTTTTGATATTCGCACAAGAGTCGAGTTGGGTCCATCTTACATTTGTTTTCTAGAGAATTTTCTTTGCCACAGTCTCTCTTAGTGCGTATATGTTTAGTTCTGCCTGACTAGGATCTGTTTATGATCGAATTCGGCCCAGCTTGTCTGTTAATTCATTACATGGAATACCTATATGACCAGGAACCCAGCAGAGCCTAAGAATCTTAAGCTCTTCGCGGGACCAGGAAACAAGCTTCGACTTTATTTCGATGGCAATGATTGCTTTTATGGCTGCTTGGGTGTCAATGAAGAAGGTAATATCGGCTGGTGGTATCGCCAACATTGACAGCAATTCAGCAGCCTTGGTAACTGCCAAAACCTCAGCTTTCAAGACGCATGCTATTTGCAGGGAGTCTATATAGGAGCTGGCTAAGTCAAGGGTTTCCGAATAGAATCCCACTCCAACTCCACATTCCATATTTGACCCATCTGTAAAGACTGCTGGCGGTCGGTAGACTCCTAGCTGCGGTAGACTTCGGTGGGCAGGGCACCTAGCTCGCATGAGCGAAGAGGAACCTGCTCGGAAAGTTCTTTGTGGTACATTCTATGGTAGACGACAGCGTGATAGACCATGCTTGCGCTGGAGAGATGGCGTAGACCAGGACGCCCGGAGCCTTAGGGTGCGCAACTGGATGGCGGCGGCTCGAGACCGGGATGGGTGGAGAGACTTGTTGAAGGAGGCCAGGACCGGACCCCGTTTGTCGAGCCGATGATGATGATGATGCAAAGACTGCTACTGGTGGGTCGTTGATGTGTAGTTCATTGACTTCCCATTCTTGTCAACTAGGAATGTTAGAAGTGAATGGTGCATAGAAGTCTAGGTGGGGAGTAATATAGTCTGTGCAAACATTACTACCTATTTATTAGGAATCTGAGCGTGGCCTACTTGACTGTGTTTCCAGACTTTTGTTTGGCTAAGGCGTAGTGCACTCTTTGCTGCTGATTCAATATCATTCTAAATGTGTGATCGGTAACCAGGCTGATATTGCCAAAATCGTCAATATGCTGGTTGTCCGTTTCTTACCCCAACAGCGAGGTGGTCATCTGATGGCCACTGTCTTCCTTTGTAGCCTGGTCCCCACTACCATTATGGAGTTGTTAGCGAAAATTCGCACAATTCATGAAAGGGGCTTTTACTCCAGAATTGGCCCAGCTTTGTTGAAGAGTGTTCACAACGTCATCAAACCTTAGACGAAACTGGACGGTCTTATCAAAGAGAAGGTCTGAAGTTATGATAGTTCCTTCCATCGGTGAAACCGTGAAGGAACATATGACTCCAACAATACCGAAAAAGAATAAGTCACACAGTAAGCATGTCAAGGACTGGATAAACTTCGATGTTTCCTACCAGCCAGAGTGGGTCATTGGCACTGACATAGGGCTGCTATTCCAGAACAAGCAAAAACTGTACAATGTCCTCTGCAAGTGGTTGGTGGAATGACCTCTCGCTCTCTGTGTAACCAGTATGTTGGTTCGCTTACCAGGACCTCGATTTGCGTTCTGAGACACCTACGTGTTTTTGTGGTCTTAAAGGTGTTGTGTATAGAAATAAAGAATCCCTCATAAGAAATTGGCGATTTTTACAGAAGTCAACAAACATATACCACCCCGGAAGTCATTAACGAACCCAATGTCTTAACTTCCGCACTATTTACCTCATTTTCACAGATATCCGGAATGTAAGATTAAGTAAGGCTACTGTATCGAAGAAAATACCTTAAAATGCAGCAGGATTAGAACTTTTTTGCGACCAACCCTCAGAACAAACCATACATTAGGGCACAAAAGTCTCCTCTTATAATTATTCTTATACCAAAACATAACTCTTTTTTGTCCAAGAACTCGCATACCTATTGCTCAAAAAAACAAAGAAAAAGATACTTCCGATGTTATCCGTTGACCGGTAGTACCATACCAAGTGTAACTTTCTAAAACCATCATAACATGGCATTATCTGCATCAAGACTTGTTAGCTGCTACCGACCGCATCGTTCAGCTATTCACTAAAATAGGGTGCAACACCCTCTTCGCACGAAAATTACGTTGTCATGCATCGTTAAGCTGCTTACACCATCATCTAGTTACTCATAGCTAAACTTTTCTGCATTTACAGAACTCGCGCATTTTTCTAAATACATATATGGACGGGATGAATATGATTAAATTCAAAGAGCTGTTCATATTCATTGCCAACATGGAAGCTAAAAATGTGTAGAAAGACCAACACACCATTGTTAGAGAGGGGGTGGTACCTCTATCTATAGCAAGAGGGAGACAGAGAGCAGATTTGGCTCGCGTTTCGTATTGGTTCCGACACCGGCCACAAGTCTCTCCATTATACCTAGATATTGAGGCACATTGAACATGAAAACGTGTGAATCGCGGAAATTGTTGCACTCAGGCTTGGAATTATATTTTTTCAACAACGAGAAACAAGTGCAATGCTATTAATGAACGTCTATAAGTAGCAAGAGGCTTTGTTTTTCTTTCGGGACCCACCACCGCACTGCACCGTATTATGCGGAAGTGCTGGCTGGTGGCTGGCATATACTCGTATAGTTTGACACTGTCCCACTGTGTAGATGTGTTGTTTGTCCCAAGTTGGGACGACAACAGCGATGACGGTTCGTACTGACAATGGGGGTTATTGCATTACAGTTGTTACAAGCTCAGAAGTACGAACGATGTTGTTCAATGTTCTCCGTTCATCCATCACGCTCCCCGAATTTAATTGTGGCACGAGCTTCAATCTTAGCTTCAGCTGAAGTGCAGCGCGGCGCGGCGACGGCTACCTGGAGATAGATGATGCTCTTCCATTAAATTTATGCGCGAGGCTCTGCAATCAGTGTGAGTGTGTGTGTATTTTAATATTGAAGAGGGAAATCATTTTTCACCCACTAACAACAGTTCAATGTGGATCGTGTTGCACAAGTTGAATGCAAGTTCAAGGTCCATCATCGCAGAGCTAATTAATGACCATCTCACGATGGCGGTTGACTACGTCTTCGGTGGCCTTCTAAAGGCAGCTTCAACGTCCGACGTTCGACTGCGGCGGTGGCGGCGGCAGCACAGTGACGACGACTCGGACGTTGGACGGGTAAAAGATGCACATAGATTGCCATTGCACACACAGATTTTTTAATGCCAGTAATTTATTTGGCAGACAATTAAAGCCCGTCTGCTCTTTGGTCTTTGGATATCCACTCAAGTGCATCAGCAGGCAAATCTAGGATCATTGCCGGCCGCGCGCCGCCGCCACCATTGTAAAGCAATCCACTAGCCCGCTTGATTTGAATACAAACAAAAAGAAGAAATATGTTGCAACTTTATGGCGCAGGTGGTAGGCCAAGCAACCTTTGCCTCTGACAGCCCAGCCCATGCCCCATCGTAGCGTCGCATCGTATACAGCTGCATTACGTGAGCTAAATGTGAATCAAGCATCAAAGACAAAGTGACAGATCAGTCACTCCAGCTTAGTGTGTGCTCCTCAGCCCATCTGAGGCCACTGGAGCTGCCATAGGTATATGAGACCATCATGTGGAAAATTGTCTTCTTTTTTTTTATTTTTAAAAATAGAAAACAAAAAGAAGTATATATATTTTTTTTTTTTTTGATGGAACGCATCCAACAGGTGAATTGACATGCGTGGATGGCTTTCTGGTAAATTTTTCACTCTCACTGATCACGATGATCGGCGAATGCAAAGATTGGAAAACTATTTTAGTAATTTAATGCTTTGAAAAAGTCCACTGTTCGTACTAACTATACCATAATGCGTGCGTCGTGCGTTTTATTGTCTTCATTGCATTTGAATTGAAGTCGCATTTTGTTGGTTTTGGTGAATAAAGTGCTATGAGGAGGGATTTCTTTCTTCAATAGTCGTAAAATTGGTCATTCGGTTCGTTGGCTAGGTTGCCAATCAGATCAAACAGGAAGTGGTCATGGGAGGGTTATTGTGTAACTGTTAAATCATACAATTCGACAAATAATGAAGTAACTATTTCTATAAACAGTAAAATAAATTTATGTTGGAGTTTTTTTTTCAGCTTAGAATAGCTTTCTCTCACAGGTATTGTTTGTTTTTGGATGGGAATTTTGTGGATCGGATTTTAAAAATGAGCCTTATCAAGAGTGTCAAATTGTATGAAGGAGCACATTGAATATGTATGTTTATAGCTCAATAATAGGTCTGTTTGTTTACTTTCCAAAACTGAAAAATTGTAGCAATTTCGGTCCAAGGTTCTGTCAAAGTTCATAAAAAAATATATTAAATCGGACTTGTTTTGGATGTACAGGATTTATGGCTGATGAATATTGCTAAATTAAGAAACTCAAATTACTTTTTTTTCAGTGTATGAAATTTATTTTTCTTTTATTCATGTTAAAGCTCATTCAATTTTATTAAATATAGCTTAATTAGTTTTTAAAATAATGGATTTTATAATGCTCGTTGATGGACAGTAATAGTCGTAATTGTTTCTCGAATGGATTGGTTTAGTTCATTCAAATTTGTTGGTTTTGCTTTGTAGACTTCCTGTTTATAACCCCACAAGAAAAAGTCAGGTGCAGTAAGGTCAGACGACCTGGGGGGCCAACGGAATGGGGAGTTTCTGGATATCAGCTTATTGGGAAATTTTCGTCGCAGTTCTGTCATAACAGCCCGGGCTATGTGAGTAGTTCTACCATCTTGCTGAAACCACACAGAGTTGAAAGAAATTCTCATTCGGCGTAATTGTGCTCAAGTAACGGCCTCCAGTAACCGTGTGACCGTTTTCTTCGAAGAAGTAGGGCCCGAAAATCCAGCGTGATGAAACTGCACACCACACTGTGACACGAAGTGGATGCAATTCCGTCTCATGGAGTATCTGTGGGTTGAAAGAACTCCATATTCGACAATTTTGTTTGTTTATGTTGCCGTTTAAATCGAAATGGGCCTCGTCAGACATAAAAAGACAGTTCAACATGTTTTCGCCCTTTTCCACCATTCATCTTCTGGCAAAATTCCAAGCGAATCGGCAAGTCTGCTGCGTTCAGTTTGTTGGCCATTTGAATTTTATATGGGAATAAGTCCATATCATTGTGCATAATTGACTGCAATGACTGTCTGCTTATACGCATTTGAGCAGATAAGCTTCTTGTCGAAACTCTTGGATTGTTTTGTATGGCAGCAGCTACAGCAGCGATTGTTTCCTCCGTCCGAGCTGAATTGTTTCGATTGTAGGGTCTTCTTTCGAATGTCCCATGCTCGGCGAAATTATAAGTCTCATTATGGTCCATCTGCTAGGAGGATTGCCGCCAAACGTGCGCCTATACTCTGTTTGAAGTGAAACTACGGACTCCAGTGCGTAATAGCGGCGGACAATCCAGGTAGCGGATTGGTAGCGGCTTTCATCAGCCACCCTGTATTTGTATTGGTAGAAATTGGCAGATTTGGGAAGTAAACGGACAGACCTTTTGTGGGGGCAAATATTCCCATTAGTTCGGCTTAATATACAAGGTAATTTAATATAACTTAAAAACTAAGAAATTTATTCTAACTTAAAACTAACAAATACCTATGTATGATTAAGGTGAATTAGTGGTAATTGAGAAGACGGAGTTTTAGGCAGGTTAAACTGGAGTTTAAGTCGAAACAGTCATTAATTCTCCCCAGAATATGAATAACAGGTTGATTAGAGCCATAAGATGTACGGTGCGTGGGCAGAGAGAACAGACGAGAAATTCTTACGTCCAGTTTTTTTTAGTGCGAGATTAAAATTTGGTGATTTAACGCAGGATTAAGTGCACAGATGCTTTTGATTGTTTATCGAACTAGTTTGTTTAGCTGTTCTGCATGCATTATTCACAGAAAAAGGGCTTCCTGCCTCAGTTACCTTTGGGATAATTTATTTCTAGAGTTAAATAACTCTCGTTTAACAAACTACTGAAAAATTGGGCCTCAGATAACGGAGGTTAGTGTTAAAAAGGATTGAATTGTAAAGTGTTGTGCAGTCACTCGAACCTTAAAGAAGTCGATGAATGGATTTCAATTATTTCTCTTCGTTTTTTTTTTTTTCAGGGAAAATAAGTTATTTAGTTGAAAAAAGTATTGATAGGGAGGTAGGTTCAAAGGATCATTCTAGGAGACCATTTAGGGCAAATTTTAGGTAACGACGTTGAATGTCTTTAATTCTTGAGATGTGAACATATTTTTACGAAAACCTTACTGAGCTGCTGGACATAAAACAAAAAAAAGAGGCTTTGGTCTCGAACGCACTCCTTTTTACAGCTTCGAACTCTCCAAAATTCGATGCCAGCTCTAACCCAATGCTCTATCACGTTGCTTCTATCCCTCATTCTCCACCACGTGCTTAGCTGTCAATTCCAATTTCTGAGTAGTTTATTCTCGCCACTTCGCCGAGATGTCAAAAGCGTTTCATTCGAAATTCATCACAAAATTAGATATTTCGTAACAATATGTTGATAAGAGGACCACACTTGACAGGCGTATTCGAGGAGTGGAACAACAAAGAGGGATCGCGTCACGTATTGGTCGGAAAATTCGTGCTGAGTTGGCTTTAAGAATTATGTCGTCGATATGTTTTAGAAAGTTGAGCTCCCGGTCACATAAACTATAGCTAAGTTCCTAATCGACTCCACACTGAAAATGGGTTTGTTATGTAAAATATAGGGACGAGGAGAGGAGATTTGATGCGTTTACGTCAAAAAGTAATTGATTGGCATTTGGCAGTATTTAGCTCCAAGCAATTTGTAGGGCACTATAGACTGAGAAACTGTTGAGGTCTTATTTTAAAAAAGGAGAACCATGTGTTTCAATAAATAGTCTTGAAAAACTAACAATCGCCGATGGAGAGTGAGATATGGGAATGTTTAATAACCATGTCAAAATCATTAATGGTGAGAATAAAAAGAATAGGACCTAAATGGCTGCCTTGGGGGACTCCGGAAGTAGCAAAGAAGGCAAGCCCCAGAGGACTGATCTGAAACGAACATTGTAATAACGGTTATTCAGGTAAGAGGAAATCCATTTTTAGGATATACATGGGTTCAAAGCCGACGGAGTCTGTGGGAAATTTTATCAAAGGCCTTACTAAAGTCAGTTGAGACAACATCGACTTACTTTCTGTTACCTAGAGAGAGTAAAGGATACAAATTCAACAAGGTTATTATAGTTGGTGGACCTACCATTAAGAAAGCCGTACTGTCTGAGGGATATGAGAGATTTACAGCGAAAACTTTTTATTTTAAGAATATGTAAAAGTTTGATAGTTTTTAACATAGCACTTAACATCTTTTTTGTATATTGGGGTTATGAACGGAGTTTCCCATATAACTGGGGATATTCTACTTCAAAAAATGATAAACCTATGATTTTACAGATTGGACCATTAACATATGCGTACGTATATCTTCAATATTGAGCTACTTTATAGTTTCTTAACAGCAAGAGCAAGTTCATGCGATTCAGTTGTACATTTTATTTATTTTTGATTTGCTTACTTGTAGATTGTCTGCACTGTCGCAGCCTTGACTAAATTTGTAACTATGACAATGCTACCATTTATTGTGTGTGAAAATCTATTCTACACTGCACCACACGCATGTACTCCATTTATATTGACCATACAATATTTATCAAACCAACTAGAAGCCTTAGAAAATATGCCAATGTTAATTAGGGGTCATATATTTCAAAGCCAATATGTCATATGAGAATATGTATGCATGTATGCAAACAAACAAAACTAACAAAAACCGCAAAGTGTCAGTTTGACATTTATGAATAATTCTCCGCCATACATCATATTTGCTGCTATGCGTCAGAGAGACTACTTAAATTGCTAAAAGGTGTGCAATAAAATTAAAAGGAAAGTAAAAGCTTATAAGAACAGGATTTTGATGGAAATTATTGCATGTACCACTTACGATAGGGCGTGTAGCGTTTAGGTATATTGACATATGGGTGGTAGGTAGGTACTTACCGGGCAGACTTTCTGATAAGCCTTGAACGGAAATTGCGTGACTTTATAATTTGCTTGTTTTCAAGATGATTGTTGAAGGACAGTCGCTCGTCGTCTGGCATTTGGCATTTCAAAAGTTTTATATTTAACTTAAATTGAAAGGTCCATGGACGCCCGCACAAAACAGTTATTATTTCGTTATTGAGTGAATACGAATGTTAAACTTTCCACAATGTGATGCCAATTCACAACTTTTCCAATGATATACCCATACATAGATCGAAGTCAAGTGGCCGAAGAAGTGTTTTATTTATACAAATGTCAGATTTCAGAAGATGCATTATAAACATTGTATGGCTAATTTATGCAGAAACATCTATATTTAGCTGGAATTTTTGGAACTTGTCCCAAAATAAATATTTGGGTAGCCGCATCAATTTTGAAGAATCAAAACTCAATAATTATGAAGGCCACAAGACGATTGGGTGATGTTTTGGAATTATATATAAATATATATGTATATGCAATTTTTATTGCATGCAACTTTTAGTCCTGCAACTTTTACTGCTGCAACTTTGATTGCATGCAACTTTTATTACATGCAACTTTAATTGCATGCAACTTTAATTGCTGCAATTTTTACTGCTGCAACTTTTATTGCATGCAACTTTTATTGCTGCATTTTTTATTGCATGCAACTTTAATTCCTGCAACTTTTATTGCAAATAAATACAAAAAATCAGTTAAAGTGTATTCAATCCTCAAAAACTTGAAATCGATGTGAGGACAACCCAACAGTTCCCTCTTACATCTTCGCTCTTCCCATTTTCTTATGTTTCTCTATTGGCAACAATTAGACATCTCACTTTTGTGCCACGCCACCGACTCCAAGCCCAACTCCTATGCCGCCGACGCGACGTGACGTCCGTCACAACGTCACAGTTAAATTAACTGTAAAAAAAGCAGATAATTTCTAGATATTTAAGCCGTTCCACACCAACACAATAAGTAGCACTGTGTTTCTATATTTGGATGTAAATAAAATATTTTTAGAAAATTCATGAAGCGATTTTTTAAGACCAAAACAAGCCAGACCCCGTAGCAGACCCCATTCACTGCGGCAACACGTTGCAGTCATTATTAAATTTCCACCCAGCTTCCATCGTTCCTTGCCACCCTACCCATTATATCATCGCCTTCAAGACTTAAGACTATATATAGTAGCTAGCTATTATTGTTTTTGTAATAAGTCTGCGTCTGTCGGACATAGCACTTGACCGAATAAACACGATGAGTGTAATATTTTTGCTGACCTGGATCTCTCAATTGGCGGGCGTGCACAAGCAAATCGATTTCGAGTGACTAATTTTTTGTTGTTGTTTTGTTTTAAATATTATTTGAGGAAACAATGTGAGCGGAACGTTTTAGATGTGTGGCTTGACTTGAAGGGAAGGTCTGTCGGTGCATGTTGCATGTTAAATGTTGACACAAGGCTTTTGTAGACGTCACACATATCTAAAATGCCACATGAATTTTTTGGAATGATTTTCAATCGTTTTATCTTATGGAAGCTGCATCAGCCATAGAGACATCTACAAAAATAATATGCACTCTGGATGTGAAGCATGGAAATGATTTATGGAAATGATTTATTGAGATGTGAATAAATAAGGCAAATGATTGAGGTTCACATATTGTGTATGTTTGTGCCTATTTTTGTAAACCAAATGTGTACGGAAACTCTTGGAATTGTAAGACGAATATGTAGATAAGCGACCCGCCTGGAAATTACAATCTAGTTTTTTAGTGAGAGCCTAGAAAGTTTAACAAAGATAATAAAAAGGGCTTAACAAGGGTTACTATCGAAATATTGTAGGCCCTTGACAGTAATGTACCCTTTTGCCCAGATATACAAAAGAACAACACAAAAGTTGGTGTAGGTATGTGGTCTCAAAAATACCCCGATGACAAACAGAACTCCAAAAGCGGCATTTTGTTATTATTGATGATCTCGGAAGTTGAGATAAACTTACGGTTACCGATAACAATCACAACCTCCTGTACAGGTATATATTTGTAAAAAGTGACTCAATGTCTAAATTCACCATAACTTCATCCCCTTCGAGTCTTAAACTACCGCTTTGCCGCTTTTGAAGTTCTGTTTGTCATCGGGGTATTTTTGTTTCGACCAAAAGTTTTTGTTAACAAGTGGATGGGATTGGGTTTACTTTAGCTCCCACTGTCGCAGATTTGTGAATGGGGTATTTTGAGATAAACATTATGTAGATGACACATTCTGCATCCGAAAAAACTCCGTCACTGTGAGATTTTTGGAACATCTGAACTCATAACATCTAAAAATAAGGTTTACAATGGAAAAAGAAAAAGACAACTCCACTGCATTTTTGGGTGTGGAGGTAACAAGGAAAATGGTTGGTATATTGGGACACACAGTCTGGCTATATCGGAAGGAAACACACACTAACAGATACCTACAATCCTACATGCAACTTCCCACAGCCACCCAGCGAATTTAAGATCTGTTGTTTCGACACTGTTTTAGCGCGCCCACACAAACAGAATATGTGACAATGAACATCTGACGAAAGAGCTGAATCTGGTTGAGACAACGTTTTGAGATGAAATGGTTATTCCAAAAAGCAAAGAACGTGGAAGGGTGGAAGACAGTTGTATCACAGGAAATGGACGAAAGCAATTCGACATTAATGGTGTTACGGATAGACTTGGTAAAGTATTGAAAAGAAAAATTATCTCCAGTCACCAAAGGAACACTTTCCACTCAAAACACCGGGCGTATATGCTTTGCAGTCCCTTGTAGCTGTAGGTCTTCCTATGTTGGATAAAGAAAAAGAAGCATTGCTATACATGCGTAAAAGAAAATTGTCCCAAATGTCTTACAACCACGTGAACTTACAATTTTGTGTGACAATACTGCCAGAAACGTCACTCTCATCCATTTTCATACGACGATCTCACAATGAAATTGTCAGGTTATGTGACAATCATTTGAGCAAACAAGTGTTACTATTGTCAGACGATTAGGTCATTTTCAGACTCGTTTGAAATTGTCAGATGTCGTTGTTTAATGGCGAATTCCTTACAACAAAGAAATCGATTTTTTTCTAAACAGAATCGATTCTTTTCTGTCAAAACAAATCTTGGGTTTTTAGCAAGATTTCACACTGATTTGCACACACACTATGAAGACTTGACATTTCTAATTCGTCAAATTGAAAGTCGCGGAATTTTTGGAAGACGAGTTGTTTATTTTTTGGTTGCAACGAATTCTACATAATTTAACAAAATTTTCATCTATATATTCAGTCAATATAGCTATAAAAATAATTTATTGTGCGTTGTTCATTATCAAACACAAATTTGACAAAAAAAAATATCTTTCGCGAGTGAAAGACGTGTTAGAAACTTTCAGTGCAAGTGAAAACTTTTCAATAACAATTTTCTTTAAAAATATATGTGCAAATAGAAGTTCAAACAAATAAAATGCGCCAACAAATTGGCACCGTATAAGCTGGTTAATATGTATATTTTATTTCTTAATTTAATTCTATTGGTAAAACATTTTTCTCACAACAAAAACAAACAACCTTAATAGTTTTGTGAATAATTTCTTGACGTTTTGCGTAAATTGCAGCTATAAAGTAACACAAACACAATCACACCAAAAAAAAGTCGATTCATTTACGAAAAACGAATTCCTTTCAATTGACAGACAAAATTCGATTCTGTTTAGAAAAAAATCGATTTCTTTTTTGAAAGGAATTCGCCATAAGACATCTGACAGCTGCTGACAATTTCTTTATTGTCACATATAAACAATCTAACTGCGCGGATTTTTTTTTTGGGGTTATAACGGGTGATTTTTTAAGAGGTTTAGAACTTTTTAAAAAAAAAAAACACAAAAAAGTCGAAAAAATGAATGAAATATTTATTTGAATCGATAGTTTAAACCTTGCAATTTAATGTTTAAAGATAATTTCATGCAAATGTTGACCGCGGCTGCGTCTCAGGTAGCCCATCCGCTGAGTCCAATTTTGGCATACTCTTTCACACATATCGGCCGGTATCTCACGAATGAATGCATGGATGTTGGCTTCCAGTGCGTCAATCGAAGTGGGCTTGTCCTTATAGACATTAGCCTTGACATACCCCCACAAAAAATAATCTAATGGTGTCAAATCGCACGATCTAGGCGGCCAATTGACCGGCCCGAAACGTGAAATTAACTGTTCACCAAACTCGCCTCGCAATTGCGCCATTGTTTCGCGTGCTGTGTGGCATGTGGCACCGTCTTGTTGAAACCACATATCATGCAAGTCAAGAACTTCCATTTCGGGCAAAAAAAAGTTTGTTATCATCGCTCGGTAGCGTTCACCATTGACAGTTACGCTGCGATTCGCATCATCTTTGAAGAAATATGGCCCAATAATGCCGCCGGCCCATAAACCGCACCAAACAGTGGCTTTTTCGGGATGCATTGGTAGCTGTTGCAATACTTCTTGCTGATCTTCACTCCAAATGCGGCAATTTCGCTTATTTACGTACCCATTCAACCAAAAATGAGCCTCATCGCTGAACACAAGCAGCGCGCGATGAACATTTCGAACCGAGCACGAATTTTGATAGTAAAATTCAATAATTTGCAAGCGTTGTTCATTTGTAAGACGATCTATGGTTAAATTGCAAACCAAACTGAAGCTGTTTGACAGTGACACAAGGTACTAAACACACGTCAGCTGTCAAAACCAGTGTTGCCAAAACCAAACCAGCTTAAAAATCACCCATTACATATCGAATTTCGATACAACTCCGGCTCCTAACCTCGCAATTCGACGAACTATTTCGAACAGAATCTATCCTCCCGTCAATGTCAATGCTAGCCAATTGTCAGCTAACCATCTGACAATGAAATTGTAAGATTTTGGGACAACCGTGTGAACAGACAATTTTTCATTGTAAGGTATTTGGCAATCGTCAACTTATTGGCAACTATACTGTCAGAGAATCGACAGATGTGATAAGATTTTAATCGCTTGTACTTAGCTTAAGCGACATCAAAAAGAGTATGTGAGATGAGTCACTTTTCACACCATAACTTTTCATTTGCCGCAACACAAATTGTTGTCAAATAAATATAAAACAAAGGGAACAATTCAAGAAGTAACAGTTGTAGTCTTTGACATTTAAGTATTCGAAACTAAATTCGAATTCACTTGCGAATTAGCGAATGAAGTGAGAGACAAATTATTTGTGTACGATTATGAATCGACTGATGTGTGAATGACTGAAAATTGATTATAATTTTGGTTTCTAACTTGAGTTAATTGGGATCAAGGACCAAATTAATTTATGATAAAATGCCATCTTCACCAAGTGGTCAAATGTTGAAAACTGAGGATAAATGTTATCGAAAAGTAGTGTATTAAATGTTTGTAGATTGTGAATTTCTATTAAAAAAATATTGTAATAGATTAGATTATTTTGGATAAGATTATTTATTTCAAATCAATATATTACAATTTTTCTGTAAATATAAATTATAATAATAAGTCTGTAACTTTGACGTCTGCCTGATTGACTATTGAAACTGTTTTTTTTTTTTTAATAAATATAAAATGAATATTTAAAATTTGAGATATTGTTACATACAAACAAAAATAATCTTTATAATTTAAATTTAATGACATTTTTCAAAACAAAAGCAAAACTATATTGCGGGATACATAAGTTACAAAAGTTGAAATATTTCTATAAATGAAAACTTAGTAAGAAGATTCAAATCTATTCATAAAAAAGTCTTTTAATTCAAATGTACTATGTATTCATATTTTCCAAATTATGAGTAATAAATAATGTGGGCCTTTAGTTTAGCTAAAACAAAAATATTATTTCGATTATGTGGTATAAAATTACAAGGATGAAGGTGAAACATGACATGTCGCTGTGGTCAGAATTTTAAGTTATAGATAAATAATAATTATGTGCAAGTTCGATTCTTATGTATTCTGATATTATATTGTTTCTAAAGCGTTTTTCAACAGGGACGCTACAAAAGTAGAGCAACAGGGACAGCAAACGACGCCATATTTCCTGCCGCTCTTTTGACATTTCTCTTCAGTTTCAGTTTGCCATTTCATGATGGAAAGATAAACGAGCCAACAACGAGTCGAAATTAATAGAATTTACTATCGAAATTCGGAGTCAGTGGCCTCAACGTTAAGAGCGCTACGTCCAATTTATGGTCGTCATAATTGTCCTAGCAGATCAACAATTGAGCGTCTAGTGGAAAAATTTGAATCCACAGGCACAGTATAAAATGTTCCCGTGCCAGTGAGACAAAGAAGTGCCCGTAGTGTCGAGAATATTGCTGCCGCTGAGGCTTCAACTGCAGAAAGCCCAAATGTGTCTCTCACACGTCGTTCTCAAGCGTTGGGCATCTCTGTGACGTCGTTGTGGAGAATTTTGCGAAAAGATCTTGGCCTACATCCTTACAAGATTAAATTGACGCAAGAACTGAAGCCGCTTGACCACTAGAAGCGTCGTATGTTCGTGAATTGGGCTGAGCAACAACTTGAAAATGATTCGGATATTCATCGAAAAATCATCTTCAGCGATGAGGCTCATTTCTGGGTGAATGGCTTCGTCAATAAACAAAATATGCGGTATTGGTCAGGCAGCAATCCACACGTACTCCATGAGTCATCATTGCATCCCGAAAAAATTACGATTTGGTGTGGGTTATGGGCCGGCGGCGTCATTGGGCCGTACTTCTTCCGTGATGATCAAGACCGGCACGTTACTGTGAATGGGGATCGCTACCGTTCAATGATAACCGAATATTGATGATATGGACTTGGAGGACATGTGGTAACACAGCGAATGTCACAATCAATTTATTGGAAACCAAGTTTGGAGAACGTGTTATCTCACGAAATGGTCCAGTCGCTTGGCGGCCTCGGTCGTGCGATTTGACGCCGTTAGACTATTTCCTGTGGGGCTACGTCAAGTCTATGGTCTATGCCAACAAGCTAGCGACGATTGATGAACTTCGTACGAATATCGAACGTGAAATTGCAGCAGTATCGGCCGATTTATGCTTGAAAACCGTCGAAAATTTGGTTCAGCGTCTGGACTTCTGCAAGCGTGCCCGTGGTGGCCATGTAAAAGAAATTGAGTTCCATACATAATGGCATCGAACGTACTTTCACAGGAATAAAGAATTTCATTGATATCCAAAACCGTTTTTGTTTTATTAAAAAAAAAACTTTTGTAGCGCTCTTATTGAAAAACCCGATATATGCTGTCGCTGATTCGAGGTAATGATACAGGTTAAGAAAATTTTCACCGTTTAGAACATTTTGTGTTTGTTCCATAGACAAAGTTGTTTTTCCGAGATAGAGCGTTCTTATTTCTTTATATACAGGACAAATTAATAAAAATTGATAACAATCTTCTTTTGAATTAAGGTTACAGAGGGAACACCGAGTATCAAGGGGCTTTCTGTAAGGTGATCCGTTCAAATTTATTGTATCACTGCTTGCTCTGCAAATAAGGGATATCTCTCTCGTGCTTTACTTATCGTTGAAATAGTTCTCTTCAAAGTCGTGCTTAAGGTCTGGGTATAAAATTCTATCTATTGTTGAGATTGATCTTTGTATACTACCATTTTGTTGAAAAATGTCTATCTCCTCTAATAATTTATAAAGTTGTCTTTTAAATAAAGTAAGATTCTGACACTGAATCGTTAATTCTACCCCACATATTTGAAACCAATTACGCCATTCTTTTATCTATTCCACTTGCTTTTCGAAGGTGTATCTTACAAGTATATTTGTTATTCGTTTAGGTGCGTAAGTAAGAACTTTGTAGTATGTAGTTTTAGTGTATAAGCAAATAGAGTGGGTAGTTTAGTTTCGAGTCCGAGGACGTATAGTTTGGCGTTGTGAAAGGTAGATAAAACAACTTTTTGAGAAACAAACTTTGCAGTTTCTCTACTTCTTCATACGAAATATACCCCCATGTTTGACAGCTGTAGCACATGACCGAACGCATAATGGAGCTGATGTTGGAATTTCTGTGCGGGAAATAACGCTCTTCCAGGATACATTGATCATAGTTTTTGCGGATATCAATTTTGTTTCCAGATGAGAGGACATGTTCATATTTGGTTGAAAAAGAATGCCAAGGTATTTGTATTCGGTGACTGTTTCGATTGGTTCACCATCAAAATGCCATTTTTCAATCCTTTCAAGCTTCGGCTGTCTATTTTTAATAATCACTATTTTGGATTTTTTCAAGGTTGACAGTTAGGTTGCAGGATTTACAGAATTCTGAGAGTCTGTTAATCATAAGTTGTAAGCTTTGAGGGGATTCTGCCAACAAGAGTATGTCATCTGCATATAGAGGAGAACTTTAATTGCAATATCAGCTAGTTTAAAACTTGCTGGTAGTTCCGTCGTAATATGGTCTATGAAGATTGCAAATAATACTGCACTAAGCAGGCATCCCTGCTTAACTCCAGATTTTGTTTCGAACCAATTATACGTACTCTTTCCATTCCATTCTATCTAACGTGTATTTGCTTACATGCTTCTTAAGATCTTTATTAGTTTTGTTGACAAGGCTTTTTCGAAAGTTTGTAGAACAATGCATTTCGATTTATTGAGTCAAAGACTGCTTTAAAGTCAACAAAAAAGGGGTATAATTTCTTTTTTTGTCTCAAAAAGTATTGTAAAATAGACGTTAGTGTAAAAATGTTATATTGTAATATTTTTGCTTCCCATAAACTGTTATTTAAAAGATATCGTGATGATAAAACAGATCAAATGTCAAAATATCGTTTTTCGCATAATGACTCTTAAACGGTATCTAAATATTATAGAAATGTGGCTCATACAATGTTTTGTAGATTATTGAGTCACTCCACAAAAACACATTCAAATTGGTTTCCTAAAAAAATCAAATCAACATTTAAATCTCGTCCACCAGTTGAAATCTCCTGCACGACACCAATAAATCTAGCGCTTCAAAAATGAAGTCGAAGTCATCCATGACTATTAACTGATAGGATTGAATTGTAGTAAAGATGAGTTGATAAAGAGATTTGTTGTTTGGAAGAAAACCTAAAATCGCGAAAACCCAAAATCCAGAAAACTCATTATCTCGAAATACTTTTCCCGAAATCATAATCCCGGAAAATTATACAAAATGCAAAATTTGGGTAAAATTTTGTCGTTAAATTTAATGGATAGTTTTGTACTGAGAAGTATTATAGTCGTGCGCACTTTTGTTTTCCTAAATTCTGTTTATAGAATGCCCTTTTTTTTTGCTTTATGATCATTTTTTTTTTCTGTTCAAAAAAAGTTCCACCGGGAAGAAAATTTTTAAGTCTGATATCTTTAAAAATTGAAAGTTTTTTTTTTAATTTAAGCGGGATTTTGGGTTTTCTGGATTTTTAGTTTTCTGGATTTTGAGTTTTCTTCTAAACAACAATTCTTTTCATAGCATCTTGCAATATCAAGCTATCTTTACCACAATTCAATCTTATAAGCTCAGTTACTCATCGATGACTTCGACTTCATTTTTGAAGCGTTTGATTTTCTGCTGTCTCGCAGGAGATTTCAATTTTCCAATCTCCAATGACCATTAAATCCACTCCAATCTCTCTGACTTAGATTCTCTCCGACATATAGATCTTTACCAACTAATTGGCATTGCAAATAACTTAGACCGTCACGTCGATAACAACTCTGTCGTCTTAGCTAAAAAGCATCTTTTGTCGCAAATGCTTCACATTAGAATATTTTCTCATTCCCTCCTATGGTATATCATGGATTTGCTGTTATTAAAAAATTAAAGAAATAAATTACGGTACGCGTATGCATCTCAAATAGCTCTTTGGTTTCGACCTCGTTAATTGCTAGAACTCCATACTTCTCCTTTTCAGAACTTTATGTATGTCCTCCATCATAAATACCTTAATCGAATGCCATTTATAAACATTCAGTACAGATTCAAATTTAGTTCATTATTCAGTATGAAGGTACTGTATACTGTAGGTATAATATATTTAGTTTTCCAAGTTTCAAAAAATCAGACTTTTAAAATATAAACTATTTTATAGCAGAATAATATTTTAAATCTTCATTGTTTTTCTTTATTTCACTTAAAGTGTTTCCTTTACTTTTTATGAAGTAAGTACTAACCTAGTAGTTATACTTATCTTCTAATTAACAATTGTTTTATTTTTTCAATGTCTTATGGTAAGGTCTTAATAATTGTTAACTATGTGCTCGTTTCTTTCATTAAACTTACATAATGTAGGCAATTACAAATCATAAATAAGAGTACAATGAGTAAATGTGGTGTTAAGTACAACAATGTCTATCATAACCATGATATAGTACGGCGGGTAGCACTGTATTTTTGAAGTGAATTTTGTTGCTTGTTTTATTTTTGTTATTTTAGCAACCATTAAAGCCTAAGAAATTCTTTGTACCGATGTCTATATCTTAAAGAAATTACTTGAAAAGTACCCTAAAATTAGACCTTTAGTGTAAAAGTTGTTAGGGAAAATGACAGAAGATGAAATACAATTTTTTGCTAGTATCTCTTAATCCGTTAGATTTCTTTTTGTTTGTTTTAAATTAACAAAAATAATCTTAACATTGTTTCTCTTGTTTTTTGTAAGAGCAATTGATTTGTCAAAACATTACAATGTCAGTTGTTTTGTTTGTACTTTTTGTACTGTACATTTATACTTTGTTCCACACCATCGCTGTGTAAAGAACTGGATCCGTATTACTCAAAATATATTTGTATTTAGGAAAAAAGTGTGACCATATTTTTTGTGTAGAATTTTAAAATTTACAATTTTCGCTTGATACTTGTTCCAAGAGCAATTAACAAAAAATTAGAAAAATGATCTTGTCAGTCTCTCAGTCTATCAACAATATTGCAATTTGAAATATATGAAACATTATACCCTTGACTATTAGGAAATTGTAAAACAAAACCAGCACTCTTCTTATTTTTATAACAAGCATTTTGTATTCCAGATACATAAAAAAACATAAAAACAAAAACACAGAAATGTTTTATGACCCCTTCCACGATGATGATGATGATAATTCAGCAATTATACATTTTAAACTTTCTTTTCTCCAGATTCAACAACTAGTTATAATTTTTTCCTAATTATGATGCATTAATGCAATGCATATCATGTGGAACGCATGTGTACGGTTGGATGATGGTATAAACGAACATCTTGCTCATTAATCAAATGAAAGTGAATAAAATTCTTTTTCTTTTCAAATTTTTTTGTATTGCTTAATTATTTTTTTTTAATGTTCTTTGTTATTCATTGTGGTTTTAAACGAGACCACACTGACAAAGAATATTATAAAGAAGATACAATTGTATCCAAAGCAATTGCAATTGATTTATTACTTTTGGAATTAAATTTTTTAATTTATGTTTTTATTCCCAACCAACCAACGATAGAAATGATGATTTAGAAGAAATTTAGTTGATGTGGAACGTAATTGTGGATTGTAATTTGATGTACCTATTATTTGTATAATTTTACAATTAATTTTTTATATTTTTTTTTTTAATCTCAAGAATCAAAAGCTTCAAAGCGATACATTTTGTCTACAGAAATTATTATAATTTAAAAAAAATCATATTTCAAATTAACCGGTAGGTTCAACCTTTGGTCCTATATGTTTTTTTTTTTTCAAATCAATTAAGTCTTTTTATAAATGTAAGTAAAACGAAAGCAATAAATCGGTCCTAAAGAGCTAATTTAACTCAAGTCAGTCAAGTCTTGAATGCTTCGTTGGACATTGAGCTCTAGACAGATTGAGTGTCAGAGTCGTCGCGTCACATCGTCAGTCGCTTTGTCGTTTGTGGTAGATATTTTTTGTAGTGTAACGAGCTACCAGTTCATACATTTGACCATGTGAGACGGTCAATGATCAGTTTATTAAATAAATTAGCTTTTTATATTTAATTGTTTTTGATGGCTGGTAAATTAATTTATGTAGTCGATGTGTTTTGCATCAACAAGTTCTATCCCAGTGACAAATAGTTAAGAGACATGCAATTTGTCTATTATGATGGGTACGGGTATTTCTTCCTAGGGTAACCACTAATTAGAACAGAATCATACAAAAAATCTTATTCATATAATATTATGTAGGTACTCGGTAAAAGAAATTAAAATTGCTGGTGTTTTAGAATTTTGCAAAACTCGGTTGAAAGATTAATGAAAAAGCCAAAAGCAATAAAAAGAGAGGGATGATATTTAACAGACGGAATTTGGTGCATGAGATAAGTGAATCGGATAAGATTGGCTGCATATGGTGGATGGAATCAGGTGGATGGCTTAAGTTCAAGGGAACTAGTTGACCGCGACTCTAAAGGGTTTTTCAATTGGAGCGGTTAGATTTTGGTGACATTTGTCAAATGACTCGGATCTCCATGGATAAATTGCATTCCCCGTGGTAAAAGGATAGTGTGAAGGTGGGTAGGGAGGGGAGTAAGTGGTAATTTTAAGAATGGGTATTGGGGAGCCTCCCTAAACCATCCTGAATTCTGGATAGATTTCAGAATGCTAGCTTGAGATGTCGCACAGTTCATCGAAGAAGTATTTTCCGAGGGTAATTTTCCTGTTTCTGATGGCTAGGCTGGGGCATTCACAGAGGAAGTGATATGAGTCCTCTTCCGCCTGTTCATCATGACACCCTCTGCATAAGTCAGATGTGTTAATGCCCATTCTGCTCATGTGGGTTCCCATTGAGTTGTAATCCATTATGATTCCAACAAGAAGGGATAGTTGAGATCTGCTTAACCTGAGTAGGTAATCTGTTTTTTTTTTTCTTAGAGATATTCGGCCAAACATTCCTTGAAACCCAGCAAGTGTCCAGTGACGGAGAGAAAAGAAAGCTTTGTTGGATTCTATTCTTTTCCTGCTCCACTGGCATGAGTACCGATGATTCGATATGGCTTGGATCAAGAGATCACGCGTTTCTGGCCAATTCATCTGCCATTTTGTTCCCATGCATGTCACGTTGTCCTGGGATCCATTTGAGGGTAACTGTGTTTGTGGCGCTGAGTAATCTCATGTTATTACGACAACAGTCCATCAGTTTTGACTTTGTGATTTATGGATTTGAGGGTAAGGCTAACAGTTTCGGAGGTGACGTGAATTGGCCACCGCAAGAAAGTGCGATTTGACTCCGGCGTTAGACTTTTTCTGAAGCGGTTTCCTGAAGTTGTTGGTCTATGCAAATAAACCACAACTGACCGATGCCCTTATGAGGTCAACATAACACAGGCCATCGCTCAAATCCAGCCGGATCTATGCCGAAGAGTCATTAAGCAAAAGAATCTCTCAAAATCAACCTAATTTCTCACTTTTTTATTTATAGTCCTTTAAACCGAAAAGAGAACACAAATTATATACCCAAATATAATCAAGATAAATACACATAAGGTTCCTGTGACCATATCGTAACGCACATAGACTCTAAATTGGCATCCGGGAACAAAGTAGCAATTAATTTTGTCTTGCTTAAATAATTGAAGTTTCATTATCCTCGTGCGGAACACACTATATCCTCTGTACTATATAAGAGCGTGCAACAAAGAAAATCTTTAATTTCGTTAAAAGCTTCCAAAGCGAAATAAAAAAAAAAAAAATAACCATCGATGATGCTAAAATTGTATTGGCCCTTAGTCATCCAAATGAGCAGCAACTGTATATACATACATTAAGGGCTATGACACCCTTAGATCAAAAAAAAAAAAAAAAACCTAACCATTAGTTTCATAAAAACTATACTGCAATCGAGTTGGAGAAATTTTATCGATTTTTCTCGGGGGCTAACAATCCTGTTGCAGAGCCCTTTTTTTCATCATCATCATCATCACAAAAAAAAAAAGAAGCCCAGGATGCTGGCAAAAAAAATATATACACACGACTTCCTGTTGCCGTATAGCAATAGCAACTCCAACATGGTCATTCAATGTTGAGTTCAGGGATTTCTCCAATTCAAATAACCACATCCACCATCACTTCATCCCAACTCCCTATCCCAACTATGTTTTCTGTGTTTTTTTCGTTGATGGATAGTGAGTGAGGTCGAAGGCCACCCAATGTTCAAACCAACCACACAACAAAAACAACGAAAACAAATTGTCTCGTGCTCTCTGGGTTTACACACTGCGCAAGTTCTTAAATCCCCAATCAAAACTATGACGTCAATTCGAAAGGAGCAATATAAATATTTTTGCGTGAGATGTGAAAAAAAACCGCAGTACGTGACGTCATATATTGTGGCGGCATTTATTTCCGCAATGTAGTCAGTCACACTCCCCCGTCCACACAACAACAACAATAAATCCTTATTAAGCTGACGAAATGGGGCTTTGGGTTTTTCTCGGAAATTCTATTACCTACCACTTTTTTTTATTATTTTTATTCTGAAGGATTACTTGCCAAATTGGAATTTTTTTTAGGAGCCTCTTTAAGGTAGGTATCTTACCTACACCTCAACAATGATGATTTTAACTTTTTATTTGATTTGACGAAATGAGGGTCTTTACAAGATTGTTGTTGAAGTTTGGTGTTTTCAAAATGTTGCCTATTTGAATAGATTAAGGGCCGACTGGCCGACTGTGAAAGTCGACACTTACCGGAATAAATGGCACTTAAGTTTCCCATATAAGACCCTTAGGCTAAGTTTCATAGCCAGCGTAAGTGGAACTTAAGTCACCATCATCGGAGACTTAAGTGCCACTTATTCAGGTAAGTAAGCACTTGGATATTACCCATTAATCTTTCACATTGCCCACTTAAGTGCCAATTTTCTGACTGTGAAACTGGCTCTTAATATTGCCATTTTTATTAATAATATAGCTTGTTCCATAGGAAATTAGAAGTAACTAGAAATTATAGACTAAGAAATTCAGTCCAAAAATTAAATCTAAAGCTACGACCACATCAAATTGGTTTATTAGAACACTTCTTCAAAAGTGATTTCCTAAGAAACCTTAAATAAGTCAGTACTAAATGGCCAAATAACTGAGAGAAATTCTTTTGAAATTTCTGACCCAAACGAATGATTCTCTTATAAAAATCTGAAACTGCGGTAGACCAAGCAAAAAAAAAAATAAACGTCACTTTGATGTCTCAGTGACAAAAATCTAGAAGTGGCAGCACTGTGCTTGCTTGAACTGTCAAAGTTAGAAGAACAAATTAGTACATTCAATATTTTTTGCAAAAAAAAATGTCACAAGAAGTGTGTTAAAGTGAAAAACATAAACATGCTCTAGAGATGCCTGAGCGCGTGAAAATTGTGTTTGATCTGTCAAATCAATGGGAAATAATAGATCAAACACAATTTTCGAAGACTTTTTTGCACACAGCCTTTTCTAGCTCATGTTTTAGTACTTTGATCAATTTTTTAGTGGCATGAGACAGTCAACGTAGCTTATCACCTATCATAAAAAAGTGACTGTCGTCTATTCTAAGTCTTAACAAGAGGATGTCGTCCGTGCGTCGCGTGTTGGTCTGAGTGCCCTTACGTCCATTTTACAGGGTAATTCATTGCATTGTTTCAAACTGGTACCACTGGCATTTGACACATGACAAACTCAGCTGTCATTTGAAGTGTCATCATATCAGTTGAATGTTTGCCATTTACGATAATGGATCGCTTAACAATCGAACATCGCGTTAAAATTACTAAAACTTACTACAAAATTGGTGATTCAAACGTTGCTACTTGAATGATATTTGGTTTCAAGAAGACGGGGAAGTAAGCCACAAAACAGGACCAATTATGGCTTTATTGCGTGAGAAGTTTCCTGGTCGCGTAATTTCACTTCTATTCGCTAACAAAATCATGACAAGATTTGACACCGTTAGATTTTTTCTTTGGTCCTACGCAAAAGACCGTGTTTACGTGAATAATCCCCAAATTCTAGACGCATTAAAAACCAACATAACTCAAGTTATGGCCGTGATACCGCCCGAAATGTGCAAACAAGTGGTTAAAAATTACCTCAAAAGAATCGCATGCTGCAAATCTTCCCGAGGCGGCCATTTGAATCATATTATTTTTCACACTTAATGACAGAGCCCAAAGTTTATAATGACAGAAAATTTTCATCAAAAATGTATCGCCGTGTTTGTTTTATTTAGCTATATACTTTCGAAACCGAAAAATGAATGACCCTTTACTTTGAGCTACAGTCTATAATAACAAAAAATGGTCGAATTAGATTAAAATATGGTGCAGAGCATTTTGAAATAATTCATTTGAAACTCGAATTTTTGCTTAAGCTCATCTGAAACGGGTTGCTCCCATTCAATGGTTTGGTTATTTTTCAAATTTCGTTGAAAACGGCCTTAACGATTTTGATAAAACTTTCGTTCGTGATATTTTTAAACCAAATGCAATGTTGCATTTCAGGTTTTTGTCATTAATTCGCAAAGGCAACGGAAATAGATGTTAGAATTTTTTGAGAAAATTGCCTTAGTTTTGGGTATGGTTCCCGTTCTCTGTCTTTATGTCATTTTCGGTGTCGTTATAATATTTCAATCCTGTGATTTTAAGTAATAGAAATAATATGGTATTTAAAAAAAAAATTTAAAACAATTTGTTTAATAAAGAGTGTTTTTTTTAGACGTGTGGTTTTCAAGAAGAAATAAAACGCATATAATTTAATGTTATGGCCAAGAATTTAGCTTTATTATAAAGATATGGCTTTGCCATTATATTTTAAAAATGATTTCGGGCAAGTGGCCGCCGCGGCTGGCTCGAATAAATTCCATCCGAGAGGCCCAATTTTCGACAGTTCCAATTGTTGCGCGCGATGCTCTGCTCCACAGCAGCAATAGCGTCTTCGGTGCGGACTGTACGGCGTATCTGAGGATGTGCATTATCCACTAGAGTAAACGTGGTGCAAAACCGATCCATAGTTGCTCGAATTTATGCGATTATGTCGACCGAATATTGGATTCAGCGGGCGATGCGTCGCGCGAACCGAACCATTATTTTGCAAACGTTGTTCAGAAGTAAGTCTAATAAATATAAAATGGCAAACCAAATTGAGCATAAATCAAGTAACAGCTGTCAAAAAGACCAACTCCGAAGAAAGTATTGCCAGATTGAAAACCACACGTCTAAAAAAAAACATCCTTTACAAAAATACAATCAAAGAAAAACTTTGAATTTTTGTTGATACGTTCTTCTTTAGCTCATTGAACCTCTACTATGATACACCTTCAATGTAAAATCCACATTATTGCTTTGAACCTCAGGAGCAAGTTCGTGCGATGCAGTCGTGCATTTTATTTATTTTCCATCAATTTGGCAATCTGTTTTCAATCAATGTTTCTCTTTAAAAATATCATGTCGTCTCTAGCTACAATCATATTAAAATTAACGAAACAAAAATTGATGATATAATTTTGGCAATTTTCGTCTCTCTGAAGTAGGTATATACATATTATGTACATTATGTTTACAATTGTACCTTTATAGATACAACAGAAGCCCTACATTTGCTTATGGCTGCGGACGAAAAAAGGTTATGAAAAATGTGATTTTCTTAGAAACTTCCTTGATGTAAATATAAATAAGCATCTTTTGCACAAAGAAATATAGAATTCCTTTTTTCGTTGCTGTTGCTTATTCCACTTCAAAGGATGCAAAATTGAATCGAAAATATTTATAAATGACGAACACAATCTTGGCTTAATACATATATACAAACATATTTATAGACCAAATGACGACGATGATAAGTACGACGACGACAGCAACGCACATCCAAGATTCACGTAACCCAATCCATTTGTTTAATCCATTCAACCAACAACTATTTTTTTTTTTTTTCTCTAGATATACTGTTGCAAATAACAATTTCTAGAGATCTTAAGTGAGTGGTGGAAAGAGGCTACAAATCCGTCATCGATTGCCTCCAGTAGATTACACAAACCCTGCGATGCCTGCACAGCACATCTTCTAAGGATTCCTTTTCTCTGCGATAAAATTGTCATATTCGTATAGAGTAGAAGAATAAGAGGAAGAAAGTAAAGTCTTGTAAAAAGGGTATTTTGTTTGTTTTATGATGGGACAATGTTGTGCGATTGTTTTGTTATGTATGGGATGACAGGAAGAGGGGAGGGTGGGGGGGGGGTGTAATTGAAGGAATGGCGAATAGAGCTTTCAAGGAAAAACACTTCCGGTTGGTTTATATTTCTCTTATCTCTTGTGAATATGTGGAGTAAGATTATTTTGGGTCATTGCTCATCTTTCTATTCATACTGACAATCACACACACACACACTTCAAAAAGGTAACTTTAAACAATTCCTTCATCTTGTAGGTAAAATATATGTGTACAATTCTTTTGCATTTCGTTTTCGGACTTTTTTGGTTAATAACATTATTTTTTGGCCTGAATGTGCTTGAAGAATCCTTAACTCTGGGGGTCAGTGTTAAGGTTTACAGCCATCCTTTTACACACTTTCGGGGAAAGAGTGTGTATGTACCTAATATGTTTTTCGATATGTTTTGAGAATAAAACTTCTCAAAAATAATGTAAGACCATTTTTTTAACAAATTAAGTTTTCTAAAAATTAAGTTTTCTACTTTTAACTTTGAAATTGAAAATAAATAAGTTATACATAGGTAGAGTTGAACATGAACATCAACCAGTGGAGAAAGCAGGATTCCGGCCAGGTTTCTCGACTATGGACCACCTCAAGGCAGTCAATCAAATTTGATGTAGAGAATACCAATTTCCAGTTCATTTTATATTTATTGATTTTAAAAAGGCATTTGATACTGTGAATCAAAACTTCATGTGGAATTCACTTCTTAACCAAGTTGTAAATAGTCGCTGATGGGTAACAATTTTCAAAAATATTTACGATTCTCCTATGGCACAAATAAAAACAGAGATATTCGGAAAAACCTTTAAACTACAACGTGGACCGAAACAGGGAGACATAAGCGGCATACAAATCAATGGAAAATATCTTTCAATTTTGAGGTTTGCTGATGATATTATCCTGATGAGTGATAATCCTGAAGATCTTCAGAAGATGATCAAAGAACTTTCTGTTGAATGCTCGACAGCAGGTCTACAGGCTAATGAAAACATAACAAAAGTTATGACAAATGCGATTAGAAAACCTATGTACCTAAATGGAGAGATGTTGGAATATGTGGAGGACATCATATACCAGGGACAGTTAATTTATTTTAATGGAAGAAAAAATAAGGAGGTCTCTGGAAGAATAACAAACGGTTGGAGGCAATTTTGGGACGTTAAAACAATGCCGCATTCAAATATTTCAAAAATTACAAAAAAATATATCTTCGACTCCCCAGTTTTGCCAGTGTTTACATATGGGTCCCAGACATAGAGTAACAACGTATGGTTGAAAAGAAGTCTTGCAATAACTCAAAGGTCCATGTAAAGAGCAACAATAAGAGTAAGAAGATCGCAACGAGTAAGAAACGTCCACATACGCAGATGGACAGGTTGTGAAGATGTTGTATGGAAGACAAAAAAGCTGAAATGGTATTCGGCAGGCCATGTCATGCCGAAATTCAGATGGCAGATGGACAAAAGAAAGTACGGAGTGGACACCTTTTAACGGTGTTAGGCTTGTAGGGTGTCAACCAAAAAGATGGAGAGATGAGCTACATGCATGCGACAGGCTATGGTCCCAAAAAACGTATAGCAAAAACGAGTGGAGAATAATGGGGAGGCTTTTGCCCGAGCATGAAATATATTTTTTTATTTATTTCAGTTTTATGAATTTTAATATTAATATAAGAAAACAAAAATAAAATGAAGAAGAAATGTACTATAGTAGGCAGTATATAGCTAATAAATAATAATTATAATAGGTAGTTGAAAATAGACGAATATTTATGATGGAAGCTGCGTAGTTCTCGACCCTAAATTAAACTGGAAATTAAATATTGGACAACGGGTTAAGAAGGCCTGCATAGCCTTCTATGCCTGTAGCAAAACCTTTGGTAAAAAGTGGGGCCTACAGTCAAAGATGATACCAAAGACATACACAACACAGCAGTAGTACCTACGAACGATTTTCACAAAATTATTGATCAGTTGTATGGTGGCCCGCTCTTACCAAGGCATATAACATCAAAAAGCTTAAAAAGATTCAAAGAACAGCTAGTGTAGGTACTATAGGGGCCTTTAGATCTTGTTTTTCTGCGTCATTTAACACTCGATGTACACATTTAATATCTGGTAAAGAATCGAATTGCTGGTTTACCAAACCCTATATGGTCATGGCAATATCGATATGTTTTCGACTCCTACCCACTACTGCACCCCTACTTTGAACACTTAGGTGGATTTTAAAGTTAAAATTCCATCTAGAGAGGATTGGAAGGATGACCTAGTGACGAGAGACCATCTACACTGACAGCTCAAAGATGGAGTGTGGTGTTGGTTCAGGATTCTTCTCCTTAAATATCTTCAAATCTTTTCGACTTCCTGACTATGCTAGCGTTTTTCAGGCAGAATTACTGGCTATTAGGGAAGAATGCAAAATACAAAACCAAAATCGAAATACTGCAATTTTGACAGACATTCAGGTGGGTGTTAAGGCAATTGCTGCTGCTACCTCATTCTCAAAGTTGGTCCAGCGATGCTGAGATGAGCTTGCAAGCGTGAACACCAATCATATAGTGTCGCTCTTATCTGGGTACCGGTTGACTGTGGCATTGAGGGAAATGAGCAGGCAGACGAACTAGATATAGGCAAGGATCAGCTCTTCATAGCTCAGTTGCGGAAATAGTTTACATTCCTCTCGGAGTTATGAAGGGAAATATACTTTCAATTTTTCTCACCAATTCCAATCGTAGGTGGAGCAGTCTAAGCAACTATGTTATATCTAGAAAGATGTGGCCTGCCTACAATAAATCCCGAACAAGAGATCTAATGTGTAGACCAAGGCAAGACATTGCCAGGGTCGTTGCAAACATGCACTCTGGGCACTGGCCAATAGGAGACCATGCGGCGAAAGTGAGTATTTCTTACAACAGCCATTGTCGTAGCTGTTCGAAAACCAGGAGGAAAAGGAAACATAAGTTCAATTCGTCTGTAAATGCCCTGCTCTAGCCGGTTTTAGGATACAAACACTTGGAAAGGTTTTCTTTGACGACCTTGATGAACTTTCCGAACTGAAGATCAAAGACTTGATCTCTTTCTTAAACGCGACGAAATGGCTCTGAGATGAAACTCGGCTCTCTAACACGGGGCTTTAGATTGTTGTTCCACAAACCCATTCCCCAACCACAGGTTGAAATGAGTTTTGGTATCAAAAGGGCGGTTTTTCCAATAATTGGGTCAGCGAGCTAGTCGGCTCGTTGGCCGCCATTTCTTCCTACCTACCTATGGTAATTGCGTAAGGCTATCATTCCGCAAGGAGGTCTGGGTTTGATTCCCAGCCTCGTCTACCTAAAACGAAAAAAAAGGCGGCTACTGTGTCTTGCGACGAAGTGACAGATCCTCCAAGAGTATCATTTGTGTGCCTCTCACCTAAGCCGTTTGGATTCGGCAGGTCCTTTCCATTTCTGCAAACAAACAACATGCACACAGGAATGGTTGCGAGCTATAAGTAACTAGGCCCTGGGCTCTCCATGGGCTGTCGCATCACCAGATTTATATTTAATTTAACTTCTGTGTTGCTTAAAGTTAAATTTGTTTAACCTATTGGCTTTGGCTAAAGTTAAACTTGTGTCACAATAAATCTTGCTATAAAAAAGGAAAAGCTTAATAACTTTTTACCTGAGGGCGGACAAACGATTTTTTTTGCCTGGTCAAACGAATCTGATACAAACCTCCCCAAAAAAGAAATTTGAGTTCGGGGTTCTTGCTTCGCACAGCTTCATGAGGGAATGGTAAGTTATTTTGTTTTTTTTTGTATTTCCCTAAGAATAACTTTATGCCTGGAGCCCAAAATAAACTAACCTTCAAATTTTTGTTCGTAACTTTCTCCTCTTCTCAACATTTACAAAGTCACATTCGTCAAAGATACAGAAGAGTCTTTGCTTCAACGTTGAATAACTTTCCACTGCAATAAATCCTGAAACTAATTAGCAATTGTGGATCATAAAATTCCATTCAAACACCATCAGAGTGCCTCGTAAATTTGATTGAAAGTCCCAACCGTGCGTTGTGCGTATATAGTCGTCTTTGTTGTCGTCGTGCGTCGGTCGTCATCATCATAATCGTGCATCGTCGTCATTGTTGTATAGTTATTATATCGTTTAACTTATGAGCTCCTCAAGAGTAAAAGGATGTTGCCAAATGCTTGTACCGCACGCCATTAATAATAAAATTAACGATTATTGATTGATACAACAACTAATATATATACGAACACAGAGACAGTGACTTAAGGCGGCTTCACTACGACTAACTCGTTGCGTGTTGAATTCATTCAGTGGTTTTAATGTTTTGTTTATTTTGTAGTTTTATTTATGTTGCCTTAAACTACAGTGTATAGTGAGTTAAATGGCGCCCAACCCTTGCTGCTTCTTTTGCTATCATCCGTGACATGTGTGTTGGAAGGTATTCCTACCTCTGCATCGCGTATGTAATTCCATCAATGACAAGGGAATTAATGAACCGTCGACGTCGTTTTGCTATTTCAAGACTTGCATCATAAATTAATGGAAATAATGAAGTGCCTTCTGGCACCATCATTGGGGGGGGATTCTTATCCGAGTACTTCTACCTCTATGTCCCTAGTTTTATAGCGATTAAAAGCTTTAAACCGCCTGCCCTGAGGGTAAAAGATCGATGGAAAATGTTAAAAAGTTAAAAATAATTCCGAAACCTAATCTTCATTCAATGCCAGAAGTTGTATGTAGTTGCAAACGACGCACGCAGGAAGACGAACGTCGATAAATGCATTTCACATTTCTATATGTCTGGTCATGGTCCACAAGAAGGCAGACCAGACTATCGCCACAACGGGTTCCATTTCAATTCCACACACCACCCCAGCCCAGCCAGCCGGCACCCCAGACTCTTCGTCTCCGTCTTCGGCTCTCTCCTACAAAAACCTGACACAATCAATATGCCACCACTTTGTAATTCAAGTATAGATACAGTTAGTTGTAAACAAATTAGAAATTCTCTATTTCCATATATACCCGCAGCTAGATTTGTATTTCCCCGAGAAACGAGAAGGAGGAAGATGACGCGTTCCATTGACCTCAAGCTGCCATCATACATAGTCTCCTCAAATATGTGAATTGTGAGTAGGTTGATTGTGGAAGCTTGGTAGCCTTCTTCTGTCAGAAGCGATTGATAAGCACGCATTCATTATGGCTGTCTTGTGTATAGGAAGTAAGAATGTTGTAAAGTTGAAGTCTTGTCTAGTTGTCTTGTCTTGACTTTTGTGTCGTCTTGCCCAAGAAAGAAATTAAAATTTTTATTAAATTGATTAATTTCCTTTATTTTTCTTCCTCCAAGATGATGTTGGTTTTTATTTTTCCAGATACACTCATTCACTTTTTTTTTTGAAACTAAGAGAGAGGTTATCAGGGGGGCAATATAGCAATTAAATCAGAAGTGGGATTGATGTAATTTTGTAAAAGTCTGTTTGTATCTTGTGGGAGTGTGGGTATTATAAATGGAGAAATTGTATTTAATTATTGTCATGACAAAGCCACTTTGTCTACACAAAGGTGTGATATAGAGAACCTTTCATTTGGAGTCTTCTGATGGATTCATATCGAGCTTTAATCTCATTTGGTAATAGACATCTAGCTCATTCGGGATGATAACCTTCATTGGTCATCGATACTTTCTTTTGGGTTTATTAATTATGATGCCCTGTTAAAATGTAACTCAACTCATTGTGCTATCTTGCCCTAGAAATGGAAATTAATTCAAATGATGATGATGGAATTAAGACATTAGATGATTATTATCAATCGTTTTGGTAATGAATAATAATATCGCATGAATATGGGGCTCTAGGCTATCTCTTCATTGAAATTAATTACTATACTGGATGAAAGTTGGTTTTTATTTATGAGACACTATACATTTATCACTTTGAAATGAAGTTTAAGTGGTTTTTGTTTCATTGGGAAATAAGAGAATTTGAGTGTTAATAAAATTGTCATACGGCGGACGTAATTTTTTTCATCTTTACATTCCACAGCTCTTATTTGAAAGGAAATTACTTATTTCATTGAGAAATTTCAGACTTTTCTATATTGCCTCAGGTTTAAACTTTGTGGCCATATTCTATATAGCCCTATGTCATGGCACCCAAACAGGTAAAATTGAAAGATTGTTGTTTTAATAATAATATTTGGAAGACGCTTCAAAGTTGCTCTGCCGCTGGAAGAACCTTGGTTCACAGCAACCTTGGAGTTACCATTTCTTCTGAACTAAAAAAAAAATTAAACACAATATCAAAATAATGATTTAAAATTCACATTAATGTAACTTTTCAATAGCTTACCCTTACGCAAGTGGAGAAAAGACCTTCCCCTCTGTGTGTTGAAACTAAGAGAATAACCTTTACTGCGTAGAACCGAGAGAAGGATTTTTTTTTTTTTTTTTTTTTAAACTAGGACAAGAGCTGCGAGGACTATGAATAGTTATACCTATGGTAAAATGTGTACACTATACTAAGGGAAAGGTTTTAATTAGAATGGCAGAAAAAAAAACGAAGTGACTACCTTAGCTTTCCTTACATAAACTAACGAAGCTAATTTGATTAGAAGGAAATGCTTATAAATATGTAGTGATAGTCTACTTAGAGGGAAAAATGTGTCGCATTCACAGACTCAGTGTGTGATCGCTTTCACAAAAGAAGACACCATAATGGGTGGGTGGGTTCGTATTTAAAGATTTCAGACATTTGTCATTTTACTTTTCTTGTTTTGTACCTACATCTGTCAAGTTATCAGGAAGCCCTACATTGGTCCAAAATTGCTTAATCTACACTATGAATTTTGAAACTAAAACTCTTAACAATTACGCAAGGTGTTTCGCATAAGATGCGTGTAAGTTGGAATACATGAAGAAAAAAATCGATCGTATTGGGGGGAAGCAGAAGGATAGATTCCCCTCCTTTTAGATAAAATACAGGGTGATTCTCATAAGCTGTGAAAAAAGCTAGAGTGTGTAGATTGAGTTGAGACAAGAAACAAATCGTATCGGACGGAGGTCTATTCCTCCCCTTTTACGCAGGGGAAATTTTCCAAAAAAATTACTTAAAACAGGAAAAAATCATTAAAAAAAAACAACAGGGATACTTAAATGCAATATTCTAATTTTGTATGAAACCATAAAATTCTTATTTTATTTTTTTAAATAAAGTTTCTTAAGTGAATAGTTTTTGAAAAATTAATTTTAAAACTCAAGATTTTGAAAAAAAAAAATTTTAACTTTTTTTTTTTAATTATACTAAATAAATACTATTTTTGTTTTCAAAATTCAATGCTGCTATAAATTTTTAGTAAAAACCAAAAAAACAGATGCTTAAAGGTCTTGTACTTTTTGAGAAAATTGAAAATATTTAAATCTACTTTATAAAGGGTGTTTCTTTTAGACGTGTGGTTTTCAAGAAGAAATAAAACGCATGTAATTTAATGTTATCGGCAAGAATGTTGCCTTGCTATAAAGATAAGGCCATTATGCCATTATGTTTTAAAAATGATATCACCCAAGTGGGCGGCCCGGCTGGCTCGAATAAATTCCAGCCGAGAGGCCCAATTTTCTACCACTTTTTGCAGCAATTGGGGCCGTATGTCAGCAATAACGCGCCGAATATTCTCTTCCAAGGCGTCCATCGTCTCGGGCTTATCTGTATAGACAAGCGACTTTACATAACCCCACAAAAAATAGTCCAGCGGTGTTAAATCGCACGATCTTGGAGGCCAATCCACAGGCCCACGACGCGAGATAATGCGCTCACCAAAAGTTTCCTTCAATAAATTGATTGTTTCGTTGGCTGTATGGCATGTAGCGCCGTCTTCTTGGAACCAAAGGTCGTCCACATCAACATCATCCAATTCACTTACGAAAAAGTCACTAATCATGGCTCTATAGCGTTCCCCATTGACTGCAACATTATGGCCGGCTTCATTTTTGAAGAAATATGGACCAATGATTCCCTCTGCCCATCGAGCACACCAAACAGTGACTTTTTGAGGATGTAACGGCGTCTCAACAATGGCTTGTGAATTATGATCACTCCAAATACGACAATTTTGCTTATTAACTTACCCATTTAACCAAAAATGAGCTTCATGGCTGAACAAAATCTTCTTGTGAAAATAGCGCGAACCGGACAATTTATTTGGTAATAAATTTGTTGTTCAGGAGTAAGTCTATTCATTATAAATTGGCAAACCAAATTGAGCATAAACCAAGTGACAAATGTCAAAAAGACCAACTTCGAAAAAAGTATTGCCAGATTGAAATCCACACTTCTAAAAAAACACCCCGAATATAGCTGACCCATTTGCGAAACTAGTTGATTTTTTATCACTGAAACCTTTTTAATTGCATACTTTTTTGCGAATATCCCACATATGGAAACGCACTCTGAAAGTCTTTAAAAACAATTTCCCATATCTCATTTTTTTCCTTCCGCAAAAACCAAGAAATGTCACGTCCTGATACAAATTTTACTTAAGGTGTAGGACCTAATTTACTGTTATATAAAATACCTTCAAGAAAACCATATGCCTACGTACATCTGCTACCCAGGCAATGCCTCAAAAACAAATTCCTTCTCGCACAATATTACCAACAAACTAACGTGATTTGATAAGTCTTTATATACCTACCTTATAGGTGTATGTACATAATATGTATATAGGTACTTAGTCCCTATGACATTTTGAAAGAGGCATAAGGAGTTTCTTCCTCGTTAAATGTTCGTATTCCGCACATTAAAACTAAGTAACAACATTTCGTTTCACGTTTGGTTTGATGTTTTTTTTTTTTGTATTACCTACTTATTTTTTTTTTGCATTTTTTCGAGAACCTCTTTCCTACTGTACAACCAACGCAACGTTACGGCAGTAAAATTATTATGCGCGTGCCTTTTCATTTAATGCCTCTTTAACCAAATTACATAAATTCAAAAAGACATTTTAACCCACCTACAATCTACTCATAGAATTCCTTTTCATCACCCAGTATAGGTTAAAGGCACATATACCTATTTGGACGAGAAAATTATGTAGGTACATTATATGGGGGGGGGGGGGGGTTGTTCGTGCAGCTCGTAGCTAAATAGACGCGCAGCGTACAATGATCCCTATATCCCTCTAGGGCATCTTACAATTTATTTACTTGAGGATTTTTTCCGAACGAGGATATTTTGAAAAAAAAAAAAATCTAATTCAGTCATAGAGGATGAATTAGGGGGTCCAACAAGGAAACATGGCCCGAACCGATGGGATATAATCAACACAGAAACAAGTCTCCAGTAATAATTAAGTTTTATAGTTTAGGCTTAGGATTATGATAGGATTTTATAGTTCAAGAAATTGGGTAGTAAATTTACGTAAAAGAGCATTAAAATTCTTTCAATATAACAAAACAAGCGTAGGCATCAATTTCGGTTGGTACAAGGATATAAAAAGCTTGAACATAGTATTGTGGGTTGATGGAATGTATTTTGGTATTTCCGTTATTTGTAAAAGGTCATCACCAGCAAGGAGGTAGAGAGTAGGTGTCCTCAAGCATACTACGTCTGAGAAGTTTATAAGGGCAAAAAGATAGAAACGTCACAAGATTAAGCAACCTAATATACGAACTTTTTTGAAATATTTTTAAATTGAATTAAAATTTTAATTTAAAATTAAAATTTAATTACAGCTTTTTTAGCGAGGCACAAAATTTAGATGAAAATATCGAACCGACCGCCATTATTTTTTGTAAAAATAAAATGAACTGACTGGATGGCACGAACTTGCTTTTGAAAACCTCAAGTTGCTCAGAATTTTCAAGATTTTATATCATAGAAAGTAATAAATTGGAGAAAATGGTAAAGAAGCATAAAATTCGTTAATTAAATTCCTACAATAACTCGTAAAGCTACGATTAGATGGTCAACGAAAATGCTCAACGCGTCAACGTCAAAATGACGACAAATTTCGTCCCAAAGTTGTCTTGTCGTGTGATCGTGAACGTAGAATACTGTACATGCGTTGACGGTTGCGTTGACACCGAAGTTGACATTGTTTTTACCTTCAACGCATTGACTTTTTTCGTTGAACGTGTATTCACCCTGAGCAAATGTTAGGACACATTGACGCATAGCGTTGACCATAATTCCAACGTTGACATGGCATACTTTTCTGCCACGTCAACGTTCTTTGCTTTGACTTCCGTGTGATATTGAAGGACTAGCGTCATTCGTGTGATCGTCAATGTGTTATGCGTTGACATGGTCAAGTTTTTAAAAATAACCAAATCGACGTTTTTTTTCAAAGATTTGTTGTTCTTTTTTTAATTAAAATCAATTTTAAGGTAGAAAATAATACAATTAAGTGCCCCTATCGTCTCCCCTGTTGGATTTATCCACATATAAGAAATACCTACAGAATTTTAAGAGGATGGTTGAAGTTTGAAACTATGTGTTTATGTGGAAAATTGTCAGAGTTAAAGTTTTAGGCAATTAAATCAGCATTATAGAGGGTGTTGTTTTTAGACGTGTGGTTTTCAATCTGGCAATACTTTTTTCGGAGTTGGTGTTTTTGACAGCTGTCACTTGATTTATGCTCAGTTTGGTTTGCCATTTCATAATTAATAGACTAACTCCTGAAAAACGTTTGCAAATTGTGCCCAAACGGGCCCAAAACAAGATTGCCGTTGATCCCAATTTTCATAAGCGAATTTTGTTTAGCGATGAAGCTCATTTTTGGTTGAATGGGTTGGTTAATTAGCAAAATTGTCGTATTTGGAGTGATCATAATCCACAAGCCATTGATGAGACCCCGTTACATCCTCAAAAAGTCACTGTTTGGTGTGCTCTATGGGCAGAGGGAATCATTGGTCCATATTTCTTCAAAAATGAAGCCGGCCATAATGTTGCAGTCAATGGGGAACGCTATAGAGCCATGATTAGTGACTTTTTCGTAAGTGAATTGGATGATGTTGATGTGGACGACCTTTGGTTCCAAGAAGACGGCGCTACATGCCATACAGCCAACGAAACAATCAATTTATTGAAGGAAACTTTTGGTGAGCGCATTATCTCGCGTCGTGGGCCTGTGGATTGGCCTCCAAGATCGTGCGATTTAACACCGCTGGACTATTTTTTGTGGGGTTATGTAAAGTCGCTTGTCTATACAGATAAGCCCGAGACGATGGACGCCTTGGAAGAGAATATTCGGCGCGTTATTGCTGACATACGGCTCCAATTGTTCGCCACTACAAATCGATAATGGTGCTTTGGAAAGCTGACGACGCACACCCAGCGAGTATTTGTATACACAAATCGTTCAATATTGTCAATCGTTTGGTTTTGGCCATTTTAAAATTTATAAAAAAAAAATGTTCAGCTCAACATTGAGACATGAAGTTAAGTCCTTAAAAGCTCTCATTATCATTTTTGATTGCATTTAAATAAAAACTCTGATAACTTGTTTAAGTTTCGACCTTCAAGGACACATTTGGCCTTCATTCTTATGAAGTTTCACTAAGAGGCGAAAAAGCAACCTACGAGAAAACAAACTCACTTCAACAAAAAAAAGGTTAAAAAAATGTGTATCTAAAAAAAACTTTTAAAATTAAAATTATGCTAAATTTTTCAATTAAAAAAGTCTATAGGACGTCTGAACATATAGCCATGGTCCATGGACAATCCTACATTATGACATAAATAGAATTATTTATTTCCAAAATAATATTTTCCTTCCTTTGACAATATAATAAACCAGACAAAATTTTCCCCTAATTTTATAGCATATTCCTTCGTATATACACAGTCACCGCAAAAACATAGTTGAAAAGGAAAAGTATCAATTTTTGTACGAGTAGGGGTCTATATACTACTTACATATAAAGCCAAAAACTCCTACAATTATAATTATATATGTACTTATATATGTATGTATTTTCCCAAAAAGTGAATTTGGCACTTGTTCATTCTGTTAGAAAACTTACAAAACTTTATAAGAAGCTCCCCCTGCCCTGGGGCTATAGCGCGACGAAACATCTGTTTTGCAAAAGTTTATACATTCCAAATAGATACAAGCCCTGTGGTTGCAGATACACTATACACACAAGACACACCATATCATATACATACCTATAGAGAACTTTTGAGGATCCTACACAAAAATACACATTAATATAAAATTGGCTAAAGGCTTTGGCACTTGTTTAACTTTGCTAAGGGTAAATAAACAAGAAGAAGATGAAAAATAACAACAACAACTATACACAAGTGACAGTGAAAATAAGTTGCCTATATGTATCGTGAAGGCTCTCAAGGGCCTGATGATGATGATGGCACAACAACTATTATGGATAACGCCTACGAAAAATTAATAAATATATTATTGATGGTCCACAAGGCTAAAGCTATAGGTATACGAAATGCATGGATATCTATACTTGCTTGATTAATATTAATGACTTCAATTAAAAATGATACAACGTGAGTATAGTCGTATACACCTAACTATCTTGATTACACTTTCAGACTCCATTTCCATTGCCTTCCACTTCAGTTTATTGGCGGCTTTTTCACCTACAAAAAACTGTACGCAAGGATGTGGCAGAAAAATATTATAATAGTGTGTATATAGTACCGCCGCCGGTTTGTCTGTATCTGTATCTGTATATTTTACGGAGACAATTTATTTTCATGGATGCAATGCGCATTCTCTAGTCAAGCAGCTCCATCAGCATCCTTCAAAACAGAGCCAAGCACAGATATTGCATGCATATAGCTTAGCTTCAACCCAGACAACCTACCACTTTGAGAGTGAAATTGCATGCCAAAATATTTAGCTTGTTTATGTCTATATCCTGCAACATACAACTGTGACATTGGGCATCGGGGATGATACACTCTCGTTGTTATATGTTGCAGCAGCAGCATCATCGTCATCATCATCACCATCATCACGAGACCAAGTAGCATACAGATTATGCTGCCTCCAGCAGCAGCACGAGCATTTCCCTTGGTTGGCAACCAAGCGTGTATGTAAATCATATGCCTCTGCCTCGTTTCTTCGTCGCATCACACTTTCGAATAATCCCTCGCAGTTGGATAAATAATTAAAAAAGTGGAATGTAAACAAATCTAATTTCGGTGACTCGAACGGCTCCGGGAGGGGGAAAGATTCGGATAATTACATCCATACAAGTGTGAATATACCTTTATACAACTTACCTATGCTAGGCATCTTCTATAGGGGTAAAATAAAATCATAATAATTTTTACCACCTTCAATTTCAAATTTCAATCCCCATGGCAATCATCATGATAGGTAGAGGAAGGTAACATAGAAGGCAGAAGAAGAACAAAAATACGTGAGGAGGAAGACTGATACAGAAACGGCTACACTGCTGGAGTGCTGGCTGTAGCTGTTTGCTTTGTGGAATGAAATATTTATGAAGAAAGAATGGAGAGGTGAGAGAGAGCTTTTTTACGCAAAGAATACATTATAGTTGTGGCAACTATCTCTGATAACTTTAAACAAAATTCGACTATATTTATGGAGTTTAAACTTCGATACTCGAATTTTGACTCTGACACAGTGCTGATAGAGGATCATGGGAAAAATCCCTTTCTCGGGGAAATTTGACCTCTAAAGGGAGAAAGGGAAATCCAGCTCATTTTGTGGTAATTCCTTGTTTATCAAATTTTAGTCGAAAAGAGAAGAGAGCTGTAATGATTTTTATTAAATTGTTTTTATAAAAATTAAAAAAAAAAAAATTTCTTCTCAAAGATAAAAGTAAGTCTTTAGTTCAACTGAAAGAATAAAATTAGCAAATACTAAGGGTACGGCAACATCTAACTGATGAGCCCAACTGTCGTACCTGGACGAAACGCATTTGGACTAAAGGTCGCAAAAAAAACTTTCAATTGAATTTAAATACTAAATTATAAAAAAATATTTTTGTAGAAACTTTTTAAAGTTATGACCACTTTTTCTGTTCTTAATAATACTAAAAAGCAAAATATCCTTTAAATAATATAGAAAACTTCTGGAATAAAATTGAATCCTGCTTTTTAATATTTTATTGGTATTAAATTGGTACTTATTGAAAATATCTTCTTTTATGTTGTGGGAAATAAAAAGGGAAACAAGAACAGATTTGTGGGAGATAAAGGGAATTTTCCGACTTTCTAAAGGGAATGCTCTTAACAATGCCGCACAGCACTACTCTGATAGTTTGATTCTTACTTGATTTCATAGACAAATTCTATATCCACGGTTGCCACTTTGTAAAGCAAAATATCCCCTGTCGTACTTTTGAATAAGGTATTTCGAATATTAATTTAGCGAACGGCTTGAACAGGTTTAATGAATTTTATTTTTTATTCTATTAAATCTAGTCATGCGGTTTTAATAATTATACAAGATGGGTCAAAAATATCTTTAATATTTCAAATCATAATAACTTTGAACAAAAACATAAAAACGAATCAAATCTAATATTAAACAATTTTCACGAAATAAACTTTTATTTTTAATTAATTTCATTAGTTTTTATCTATTCCTTCAAAAGTTATTAAAAATTTAAATACAAAAAGGACTTTTGACCCAATCTGTGCATAAGAAAGAGACTTTTGGCCCACGCAAGTTAACGAAAACATTTCGATATATTTTCTCAGTTCCCTCCTAATAAGCGAAGGGGAATAAATTTCATATCGTTGGGAAATTTTTATCCCAAGGGTCTGCAGTGTGCACACTTTTTTTTTTTAATTTTTTTAGGTTTTTAATTTTAAACTTTTAAAGGGATGGGTTTAGAAAACTGACATTTTCGAAGATGATGGATTTTATTGATTAAATTTTTTGGTAGGAATTTCTTACTTAGCCTTAAGTGGAAAAGGCAACAGTCTTACTTCAGTGCCCATAAAATTATCAACTATATAATAATTCTTTAGTGCGTGCGCTTAGTATAAAAAAAAATCATTTCTTTTTTTTTAAATCAATCAAAGTGAAGAAATAATTTTTCATAATTATTTTTGAAACCCACTGAGTTATAGATATAAAGAAAGGTCTTTTTAAATTCTATTTGCAGCTTCAACTTGTGCATTTTACCTTAATTTCTGTGCGAAATTCACACAATTCACATTTTGGAAGTAACTGTGCAATATTTGCTAACATTTTTCAATTGTAAATCGATCCATTTCCAACCACGGAAATATAATCTAGAGATCCTATCAATTGAGTGGTTGAAAGCTCCAAAAAGAAAATAAGAGATATGGCCTATATCAAGCTTCACAAACAAAGCAATTCAAATTATCTGGGTAAGTGCCCCGTTATATCATTCGGTATTAACGATATTTGAAGTTCTATATCTCAGAAATCATTAATGCTAGCGAGATGAAATTTAGTGAGGCACCTGTGCCTGGCGAGCTTATCTACTATTATGAATTTGATGCTCCTGACTTTATTGGTACTGAAGTTAGATGTGGGTCAAAAATCACCTGAGTTTATTTCTGAAAAAAATATTAGTGCCATCAAAATTATAAGTTGTAGGTCCCTAAGCCTTGGCTCTCTTCGAGCTATTATTATCACCCCCAAAATTATATTTACAATTTATTTACGTCCAAATAAATGAGTTAAAAGATTTTTAATTAAACCTCGCGTTGGGCGCCAGAAATCTGAGATAAAAAAACACACCTTTTGAAGTTCGTTTTTTGATGCTGACTTGGGCTATGGAACTCACATTTTTAAATCTATACTGACTAATTTATCCGTTCTATATTTTTATCTATGCATTACTATCACTTTAAACGCAGCTAAAATTTCTTTAAACAAAAAATATTTTTAAAAAATCAGAAGCTCATTCAGTATCAATTTTGACAGTAGATGCATTGCACTCCAACACAAAGACAAACTCCAACACAAAGACAATTCTTCGATACTCGAATTTCAAACCCTTTAGATAAAAAATGTGGACTGACACAAAACAAAGCATTTTATTTTTTTTTAAACAGAAGAACACAAGAGAAATGAGGAAAACACTTTGTTCTTCATAATATGCCTTCCTCCATCTGAAAAAGTATCTGAATCTGAAAGAACAGCGAGACCAAGTAAAACGAGTGTGTTTTTTTTTTTTGTTTTATTGAAATTGAATTTGTGTTGTGGATGCAAACGTGCGCTTTTCTATAATCACATTCACTCACCATTACGATTACCATCGATATCAAATCAGGCAGTGGATAGTGGAATTCTCTCTCTCTGACTCTCTGTTTTGATATCAAATACACTCCGCGTCAGAGTCACACACACACAGTATACACCACACCGTGTGTTGCGTTCTTTGTGGAAAAAAGTATATTTTCCTCTAAAAAAAAAAGCGCATGGAAGGAATAAGATATAGAAAAAAACATAAATCCACTCCACACTAATATCAAAGCAAATTGTGGCATTAACTTGGTGTGCGAATGAGTTTCGAAAGCTTTTACATTGTTACGTTCCACAATCAATTGGGGGTCTCTTGGTCTAGCTATTTGGCATTGGGGCTTTGGGCACAACAAGCACAGCACAGCACAGCACATAACACAGCGACAGCACATCACACACAATGACTACACTGCTGCTGCTGCGGCTGCTATAACAGCTACACAACTCAAAAACTTTTTCCTGATCCTCCAGTTCCGGACGAATCGTACGCCAGTGAGGTTGGCTATAAGCGCTTGAATAATTTACTCTTTTTTTTTTGTTTGTTTCCACCTCAAATGTAAAGTATTTCAAACACGGATAGTTCAATAAGAAAAAAAAAATAAATATATAATTATGGAAATTTTCAAAAAGGAATCTATATCCTAAGTGAAATTAAATTTTTTGAATTATAGAAATATGCGTTAGTTTTAATTTAAAAAAAAAAATTAAATAAAAGTGCAGACAGCCATATTTGTGAAAAATAATAATAAAAAAAAGAATTAAATTTCCTACATGAATTTTTTTTTATCGTCTCTTCTCCGAGCTTGCAACACCCAATTTCGCGCAGCCAGCATCCACCTGAAAGGATTCTTTTTTGAACCTGTGTGATGTGAGAGTAAAATTTTGGATCCAAATCCGAGCGAGAGAGAGAGAAAGAGAGCAAAAATATTAATTCCCCAACTTGGATGCTATTGAAGAGATCCAAAGATACAAAAGTATCTCAACTTTTTTTTTTTTTTGTAACCATTTTCGCATTTATGTGGAATCCTTCATAAATTGAAGTTTATTCCAATCATAGTGCAGGTGTTACTATAAAATAAAATACAAATTAGATATTTGCCCAAAAATAAAAGTGAAATATACAGCATCCTTCCTGTCTGTCATAGTGTGTGGTGCATAGAAATGTATCTGTAAATGTATAACCGACCATAGGGAATACAAAATAATTGTTTGGTTGTAATTAATAATATACTACACAGAGGACGAGGATATACAAACAAACGTGTGTAATAAAAAAAAAAAAAAAAAACAAAGTTCTAATTTAAAATACATAAAAAAAAAAAAAAAAAAAAAAAACGATACAAAAACAATATTTCCAACATAAAAGCAAACCCATATACAGGATTAAGAGGATATCGAGGACACCATATATTTTGACAAGCATCACTAACCCACACCACCACCTGTGTGATGTTATTCGGCGTAAGTACTCACTTTACTATAAATGTCCTCCTTATCCCAATACATACCATAGAATTTTTAGCAAAACCATTTTTAAGGGTTTTTATGTTAGGTAGGTTGCGGTACCGATTTATTTAAGTGCGGTCTTATTGTTGGATTTTGCGTACCGATGGATGGGGGTGGTTTTTAAATATACTTAATGGATTTCATGAAAAAAATTGAGGGGATGATTATTTATTTATTTATTTTTATCTACTTTTTCATGAGAAGTTTTAAGGAGTATTAGAGAAAATTTGTGGTCATAAGTATCTATAGGTATATAGGGGTTGTTGTCGTTGTGTAATTTGAAACCATGATCTTCCCTGGGGATGTTTTGGTTTATTGTTGTTTTTTTTTTTCTTAGTAAACATCCGTTTGATACTTAAAAAATAATTTTATAGAATTTTGGGAACAAATTAATTGAATAAAGTTGGTGCAAGCCACCTACATTCAACATGGCTGTTTCAGTTTTAAACAAAAGACGAAGTTTTCAGCCCCCTGGGGCGTTACAAACCTACAGGATTTTTTTTTTTAATAAATAATTTTCAATATACCTAATATGTGCAAGCGCATATACAAACATTGTACCTACATACATATATACCTACTGAAAGTTTAGAAAATGTATTTTCGGTAGGAAACAATTTAACTGTAGTATTTTGAAACTTTATAAAATTTAAGTGTTTTTTTTTATGGTTGAATTAATATTCATGTGTGGATGTGGAAAACTGTTTGATTTAAAATAAACTATACATGGTCTTCTGGTGGGATGTATTGTTTTGTTAAGCCTTTGAATAATAGTCCCTGGAAAAAAAAAATAAGCTATGAGGGTAAACATTTTTATTAATATTTAATAAAAAATAAGTAATGTTTAAGACTCTAGAGGTTTTAAGTCATATGATTTTAGATTAGATTAGATTGATTTATTTAAATATATAAATTAAATTAAAATTACACTTTGTACTTAAATCTTAAGTGCATGGCTGTGCCGTCTGCTTAATTGACAACATAAAATATACTTAATACAATTATTGATAAATTTTTTAGCTCTTTAAAGTTAATGTATTTTTTTTTTTAATTTTTTGTTATTATTTTGTCACAATACGGGCGAGGGCTACCTTACAGTACTGGAACAGATGTGCCACGTTCATCCGATTCAGAAGTAGTTTTACGCCTTCGTTTGATATATAATCTTCACCCAGAATATTTTTTCTCGTCTCCCGTATAGGATTGGACATCTTCCAATGAAGTGATATACATCTTCGCGTTCATCTAAATTACACATACTGCATAAAATAGGAAGGTCCTCTCAGCTTCAAAAGTTCTCCCTTTAAGCGGAACATCACTGAAATCTCTTCTATCGTGTAAAGGTCGCAGAAGTAGTTCCAATCATGCATGGTGTAGTTCAGTTTGCTGCATACGTTTCTATATATCGAGTCCGTTGCTTGTTCTTCATACCTTGCCCTTGCTTGCTAATCCACGCGTTGATACAAGGTGCACTTCCAGCTTACTGTGTCTCTCACATCAAGATTTAACTCACAATCACTTTGTAATGCTAGCTCCGTCCATTCTTTATACCAGCCACTTTTTTAGTCAACCAATTGTTGGACATGTTAGCAATTTTGATTATAATGGGTGATTTTTTAAGAGGTTTAGAACTTTTTTAAAAAAAAAAACACAAAAAATTCGAAAAAATGAATGAAATATTTATTTGAATCGATAGTTTGAACCTTGCAATTTAATGTTTAAAGATAATTTCATGCAAATGTTGACCGCGGCTGCGTCTCAGGTAGCCCATCCGCTGAGTCCAATTTTGGCATACTCTTTCACACATATCGGCCGGTATCTCACGAATGAATGCATGGATGTTAGCTTCCAGTGCGTCAATCGAAGCGGGCTTGTCCCTATAGACATTAGCCTTGACATACCCCCACAAAAAATAATCTAATGGTGTCAAATCGCACGATCTAGGCGGCCAATTGACCGGCCCGAAACGTGAAATTAACTGTTCACCAAACTCGCCTCGCAATTGCGCCATTGTTTCGCGTGCTGTGTGGCATGTGGCACCGTCTTGTTGAAACCACATATCATGCAAGTCAAGAACTTCCATTTCGGGCAAAAAAAAGTTTGTTATCATCGCTCGGTAGCGTTCACCATTGACAGTAACGCTGCGATTCGCATCATCTTTTAAGAAATAGGCCCAATAATGCCGCCGGCCCATAAACCGCACCAAACAGTGGCTTTTTCGGGATGCATTGGTAGCTGTTGCAATGCTTCTGGCTGATCTTCACTCCAAATGCGGCAATTTTGCTTATTTACGTACCCATTCAACCAAAAATGAGCCTCATCGCTGAACACAAGCAGCGCGCGATGAACATTTCGAACCGAGCACGAATTTTGATAGTAAAATTCAATAATTTGCAAGCGTTGTTCATTTGTAAGACGATCCATGGTTAAATTGCAAACCAAACTGAAGCTGTTTGACAGTGACACAAGGTACTAAACACACGTCAGCTGTCAAAACCAGTGTTGCCAAAACCAAACCAGCTAAAAAATCACCCGTTATAATCAGCTTGTAACTTCAAAGTTTTGACAAAAAGCGGCGATAGACCAGTTTCCAACATTAGCATATAATTTGGAGAGTTAGGAGGTAGACGAAAAGTCCTTTTGATGTAGTATCGAAGAAGCTTTTCTACGGTCTCATATTCTTTCCCGCACAAGTATGTGCTCCGTAGAATAGTACAGATTCTGCTACTGCCTCAAATACTTTTTACTTACTGCTGTGAGCGACATTCTTGTTGCTTAAACAGCCTGTTCATGTCATATTGATGTTGCTGTTTTAGATTGCAATAGTTTTTTTTTGGAGATGTTTCTCCATTTTAAAATTTTTGGTGAAAAGGATCTATTAAACAACCATTTTTCGTTAGAGCAGGCTTCCGCTCCCCCTATTTTTAAATATCAATACTTTTGAATTGACAAGATTGACACACTGAGGTTCCACAATCTACAATAGTCGAATAGCCTGTTCATCATAAGCTGCAATGAATGCGGTGTATAAGCCAATATAACTATGTCTTCTCCAAAAGTAACGCTTTAATCTGCGTCCCAGCGTATTGTATACCTGCGGGTAGACTGTCGACTAAATCCTCTATATAAACAGCGCAAACAAGCTGGGACTGAGAGCGTATCCTTGTCTTACTCCCGCCTGAGTTTGATACCATTCCCAAATTTCTCTGCCATTCCACACAGCTGCTCCATACAATCCTTGAATAAGCCTTCCAAACTTAAGTGACATACCCAGCCCGAAGAGTTTGTACACTAGAGCGTCACGGTCATATGTATTTTTACAAAGTTTCAATATTTACATAGCTAGAATAAAGGTACCTCTAAGACTAAGACTCTAATTCCTTTGAAGAGAAACAAAATAGAGATAGGTACAGTAAACAGTATTGGTAGATATAGGATAGTGGGTAATTTTGATACATTACCATTGTTCTCCAGTTATCAATTCCAAAAACTGTCTTTAAAAAAAGGAATTGACTCGAGACATGCCAAAACAGTTTTGTTTATAAAAGGCCTAAATACTAAATACTAAATAAGTTTTTGTTTTTCAAGTCATGTGAAGCGCACTGATGCTCTACTTGATGTACCACTTTTAATCGTGAAAAACTGGTAAAACTATTCTAAATTGGCATTTCCCTAGTCTCGTCCTTTAAAAGAAACATCTTAAAACACTGACACGAATATAATCAATGTTTTAAAACTTATTTCATTCAAATCGGTTAAGAATTTTCTGAGATTATACACAGGACAAACGGGCTTAGTACTATGCTATGTCCGTAGTATTATCATGGTGAAGGTCTTGGTTCGATTCCCATCCTCGTCCACCTAATTAAAAAAAAAAACGGCTTCTGCCTCTTGCAAGGAAGTCACAAATCCTCCAAAAGTAGCTCTTGTCATGAAATTATATACAGTCGACTCCGCCCATGTGCACTCCGCTTAAATGAAATTTTGGAATATATGCAACAAGAAACTTATAACGTTTTTTTTTCAGGGCTTTTTCCCACAAATTAGTACGGATAACTGCATTCCGCTTATTTAGAATCTCTTTTAATAATTGAAACATTTTTCTCTCCCACAGATAAATACGCATCCATACATTTTTGAAGTTTGAAGGCACCTTAAAAATGACATTTTAAGTTTCATTCCATTCTCATTGTTCCAATCCCTTCAACTGTCACAGTTATTAAAAGTTGTTTTGTTTGTTGTTATTTATGTCTTATTTTTCTATCATTGGGAATATTTCACATCACATCGTTCAAAGGGGGAAATAAGGTTGCAGTTATATTTACAAAGTTTGGTTAAGTGCAACAAATTTTCTAAGCGGAATCGACTGTATTCAATCCATTTTAGAGAATTTGTTTTCATTATTTCAAGTGAATTCAATTATTATTTGTTCCCAAGTATTCCCCGAGCAAAGTTCACACAAAATCCAAGGGTTACAAAATTTGTCAACATTTAGCTTGAAAATAAATATGCTGAAGAATTATTTATTTTGTGAGCTTAATGTTGATAGATATGATCTGTACAGTAAAAAAACAAAAAAAAATATTTTAATTAGCCCGAGTTGCGTATATAGGTAGGTAGGTAGGTACTACTCGGCTTAAAAACCTGCCTAAATTTTGAAGTGAATTTTTGTATGGAAGCTAAAATTTAGCTTGAACTGGTGTACTAGGCTTTTGAAACATGTGATTCTTCTATACATAATTTGATTAAGGAAGTCTTTTATTGCAAATATATTAATTAAGTGGTGCGAAAGCTCGTGAAGAGTCAAGGAGGCCCAGTGACTTGACAACCCTCAACGATTGCTGTGTGTGCGTGTTGTTTGTTTTCTGGAATGGGGAGGACCTACAATTTTGTACCGAAACCGAACTGCTTATAGGTGAGAGGCAGTTAATTATGACAAGGGATACTCTTGGAGATTTTGTCACTTCCTCCCAAGAGGCAGTAGCTGCACCAGAGGTGAATACTTGATTTTAAATTAAAGGTTTTGAGCATCTTTGTTCTTTAACGCCAATTTGTATGATTTTTATCCGGACAGTTAAGAAAATATTTTTCTTTTTTACCTTAGAAATCTTAAATTTTTAACTTAATTTTCATACTGTATGCTGTCAAGAAAGGAGATTCTTTCTTAAGCCGCACAACACGAATGTAGAATAATTTCCCATCCATTTAATTTTTTTTTTTTTTTCGTTCTTAATGAAAATGTAGTAACCTAATGTAATTTAACTAAAACTTTGAAGTAATTAAATCTCTATCTTCGTGACTTTTTACTTGTTTAAAAAGCTTAATTTGCATGGCATTGACATTCAGTTAAATAATTCAATTAACATCTCTATAGATACAACAATTATTATAATTGATCTGAAATCGCACTTTAAGAAAACAAGTTTTTTTTTTTAAATATTATTTTAGAATATTATTTATGTATCAAAAATCGACGAAAATAAATTTTAAAAATGTATTTACTTTTAAGACGTCAGGAATGCGGCAAAACAGTAGATGTCGGTTAGAGATTTTGTTGTTTTTAGATTTAATTATTTATTAGATATTAATATGTAATTTTAACATTTTTAACAAATTGAAAGACAAAATCTAATTACATATTTTACTATTATAAAGTAAATTATATAGTTTATATGAATGTTTTTTTTTTATACTTTTTATGACAACTGCTTAGGTTTCGACTTCCCAAATGCACTGGAAAAGGTCGAATATTAGTTTTTAGAACTAAAAACAACTTCCACAATGATTTGTAATTTTACTATCTTATCGCAAAATTTTCTTGACATTTTAGTAAAATAAATAAAAGTTTTTGGTAGACATAGGCTGTGGGATTCCATACCCAGGCCGTGGCAGTCCTACGCACTAAATATTACGGCAAGGCTATACTTGACACATGGGTTTTTATAAAAAGTTAAATTTTCACAGAAACACAAATAGCTCTTCCCCAAAAAGATCTACAAAATATTCACTTCGCTTGAAGACAAATTGTAAACTAGACATTTCGATTAAAAATGTATATTCAAAGGAATAAATTCAACAGTAGCGGTAAAAACGTAACCTTTAAGGTGGAATTGCAGTGAAATGTTTTACGATGATTCAGCTTATTTCCTTCTCCTATCCCATATTCAAAATTTCAAAAGAAGATCCTCATACATTAAGATTGTGGAATGCATTCGTTTTGCATTTCACGACATGTGATTAAATAAGTACCAACCCCTCGTGAGATGAAAAATGAATGTATTCCACATTCTTCCAATACTTAGCCATATTTTCAGTTTTTAAGCATGTGATACTAAAGGAAAAAGTTGACATGGTGTGGAAAGTTGTGACAAAATATCTTTTGATTTAAACTATAGAAGCTGTGGAATGTAAAGTTGAAATTTTCACATAGACGATTTTGTATGAACTTTTCATTTTCAAAAGGTAATCTAGAGCAAAAAATGGAAAAGTTAAATATTTTTTTTATAATACATGTGTACATAATATATAGGCACTTTGTTTCGTTTAAAAATAAAAATATAATCTGTGGAATCTGTGACTTCCACGTTGATTTGGTTAAGAATTAAATTTTCACTCGAACTGTGTCGTTTAAAAAATAAACAAATTACACAGCTGAAGTTGAAACCTAAATCAAACACTCTCCTAAAGAATTCCTCCATTTACAAACATTTTGTTTTATCAAAGCATTGTTATGAAGTATTTAAATACTTCAACATCAATCTACAATAAGTGGTCAATCAGAGTAGGTATATAGGTATATACGTAGACCTACTTATAATTTCCCAAGCAACAAGATCAGTAAGCATCAATTAATTGAAAACCACACACTATACCATAGCCATTTGCTAAATAATTATTTTTTCTCTAAACATTTTTATACCAAATGTAAACAAATTGAATTCTAAAGTATAGGTAAACAATTTTAGCAGCAAAGAAAAGAAAAAATATCCAGACAAGCTTCCCCCAGAAAAAAAAAAACATAAATTGTTACTGAACATGTGCGATTTTATTTTAAATAAATTCTAACTGAATCAGCGCCAATCAGTTGTTGTTGTTGAAAAAATAAAATAAAAATTTAATAAAACAATAACATAAAAGTTAAGTATATCTCAAGTTTCTATAAACCGAACTGACTAGCTCATGTTTTCTTCTACCGAAAGTTAATGCAAAAATAATTGAGATATCACAACACGTGTGTGCCATTATGAGTGTGGCACGATTGCCTCTCTTTCCCTCTTGCATCACCTAATGTAATCAGAAAATCGGGAAGACTGTTTAAATTGTAATCATCAGAGTGTTATTCGTTGAATTTCACTTAGACATCTTATAAGACGTTCAGACTGAATGTTGATGTGACACTTACTTACACACTAACCCCCTTCCATGCGACGACGCGACTACGAGAAACTACGTCAAGCTCGCATCAAACTTACGTCCCATAATAATAATATAATGTTATACAGAGCCCCATATTTATATTTAAATCAAAATAGAGATATAATATAACGTTGGTTTTTTTTTTTTTTTTTCTTAACACCCGCCAGACACAAATCCAACGTGATCACAATAAAAAAAAAATATCAAAAATTCGAGTTGAAAAGGGAATCACTTGCATAAGTTCCACATAGGCTCCCCACCTGTTGGGGGAGAGCTAGAGCTTCCGCGCCACATTTTAATGACGCGCTTATCTGCATATTAGTGATGCTGTTAAGTTAGGTATTTAAATGAAAGAAACCACATCAAGTTTAAGGTTGAATTCAAATGAGTCTTCAAGCAAAACGATGAATAACCCTTCCGGTGCGAAAAAATACCTTAGAAATAACTATGATAAGTCAGGTGAATAAATTTTAAACTAATCAATGCGGTGGGGGAAGTTCACGCGAAATCTGTTCAGTCATAGCGGATATTTTGCATTTTGTTTTGTTTTTTTGTTTTTTTTTTTTTTTTTTTTGTTTATCAGGAATTTAATTGACAAATTGATAAACCAGTCAGTAAGTGATAATGGTGCCAAGGGTAGATAAATTGGGGAATTTATTTTTTTGATTCAATGACTTACAGATATATGATTCGCCGAAATTTAGTTAGTATGAGTAATTCAGGAGGTACATATACCTAACCTACATAGGTAGAAATTTACATTTTTTTATTTTGAACCGAATTCAATGCAAATCTGACTGCTGAGTGGAGTTTCCTTTAGAATTTCAGATCTTTTTTTTTTTAAATACATGTGACGCCATTTTGAGACCTGTGCTACAGCCGCCATTTTTTGGAGGGCATTTTAACTAATATTTCAAGAAGTATGTATTATCATCTTAAAAAAATTATTAACAACAATAACCTTTCATTTTGGTACTTTAAGAGTTAGGAAGATGAAAAGATTTCTTTCGTTCAGTCTTAGCCACTTAATTGGAAGTACAATGCGCGGCAACGGCAACGACAGAGCCTGATTACACCGGATAATTTGCCGATCGATAGTCGTTAATTAGTTGTGAATATATCAATTTGTTCATGCGATGTTTTCTATGTTTTTTTTCTATATTCATGTTTTATGTTTTTTATACGAATTTGGCAAAAACAGAAAAAAACTGAAAACTTGAGCCTGAAAAAAAAACGTAGAAAACATCGAAAAACTAAATGTAAATTGTGAAAACGAATTCATAACTAATCAATGACATTATTAAAATTAGTAATATTTACTGTAACCGATCTAAAGCTAGTTAGGTGGATGATTATAAACGTTTAGTATTTGTGAAATTTTCAATTATACTATGCGATATGTTCTATGTTTTTTGCTTAATCCATGTTTTAAGTTTTTCTACATGAATTTATCAACCAAATCAAAAACATAAAAAGAAAGAATTTAGCAAAAAGAAGAAAACGTAGAAAAACATCGCAGTACAAGATTTAAATTGTTTTAACTAATTAACGACTAATGACATTAATAATAACTAATAATAATTAATTAATAATTTTATGCCGTTTAGTTGTTGTGAAACTTTCAATTTTACTATGCGATGTTTTCTAAGTTTTTGAATAAATCTGTGTTTTAAATTTTGCACATGAATTTATCAACCAACCCAAAAACATAGAAATCAAGAATTTAGCAAATAGAAGAAAACATAGAAAAACATCGCACGACAAGATTAAAATTGTTAGAACTAATTAACGATTAATAAAATTACTACTTAGACATAAACTTTTCAATAGGTATGTAACAAGTTTTTACTTGACATTAATTTAAGCAAATCAACAGAAAAACATAGAAAACATTGAACGACAAATTCGAAACTATCACAAGTACTTACTAACGCACTTATTATTGGCAAATTAGGCATCTAATCACTTTTCATTTGGCGAATTTAGCTTCGCTAAATTGACATTCATCTAGATTACGGAAAGTATAGTTTTCGACACAAAAAAGCACGCTGCTCAAGGGACCACTCATTGTTTTCCACCGAAAGTGGTGTAGATTCAAATTCCCAATGTTTTGCAAAACGGAAAAAAATTAAAATAATATGTTCTACAACCAGTTCCAGTTTCATTCCAATTTAAATTCAAAGCATCTGCTAAACTCTCTATACCGTGTTTGGTGAGTGGTTCTCAAGATATTGGTCGATTCTAAGGTTTTAATGTCGGCGTGTTCGAGAATTTTGAGCCAATAACTCAAGTATCTCCTCGTAATCTTGGCTTTTGGTTCCTCAATCGTAGCCAGTCTGTTCATGTAGATTTTGGCCATAAATTAGACCCATTAATCAAAAAGTCTAGAAGTGTGATATCACCAATTAACCCTTCCAAAGCGTGAAATAAACTGTTCACCGAATTGTTCTCGCAATAAAGCCATGGTTTCACGCAACTGGTGCGGCAAGTGGCAACGTCTTGTTAGAACCAAATGTCACGGGATTTAATTTAAGGTTCTGGGTGGCCTATTTTTTTTAAGAAATATCTATGGATGGTTCTACCAGCCCATAAACCACGGCAAACCTTTGTTTTTTTATCTGTATCAAAAGGCAGCTCTTGAACCTCTTCGGGTTGGTCTTCAGCCTTAATTCGGGAATTTTGTTAATTGCCATAGCCATTCGCCATGGTCCCCGCCGCTGCCGTTGAACATAATTTTATTCGAAAACAGTGGTATTTCTTCGAGGTTTTCAACGGCCCAAAGATAGACGCTGTACTGGGCTGAGATAATAAGTCTTATGAAGAACTTTACCAGAAATTAAAATAATCATTCACAAATTGGAATCAATAGCCAAAATAACAACGCTACTTCTCATACTATAATAAATCGACCGTTTACAAAGACCTTTTACCGGCTTTTTCGCCAAGCTCAAAATGTCTATTTTTAGTCAGTTGCTTAAATTCTTTAAGTAGGTAACCAACCAACTTCGCCTGAAGACTTATATTATAAATGTAAAAATAAAAACAATTTATAAATTATTCATCAAAATCATTTCAATCATTTTTTTTTTTCGTTTAAAAAATTGTGGGTATAACAACATTTATGTGTGTATTTGGTGTGGAAATAAACAGACTAAGTGCTGCGGCATGACATGGATAAAATCATTAAAGGTACTTGAACTTTCATTATATCTAAATTGGCTTCAAAAGATTTTTGTGCGGGTATTAAAGTAGGTACGAGTATATTCATAAGTAGATGAAAAAATATGACAGGTTTACCTTGAAATAATTCATTGTTAGGTTCTGTTTGTAATTCTGTGTATAGGTACACATTCAAATTTTGATTTTAAGTGAAATGTTGGCTAAAGTCTCCTTAGGTTAGCATAACACTGGGTAAAATCGAGTTAGATGGAATATTTTCGTACAATCCGCTGGAAAAATTCTGTTTGAACTTCATTGAAAAGCTAAGAGTCTTCCACAATTTATTATTTATTTTTTATATTTTAGCCAATTTTTTGTTCAAAAAAATGTTGCTAGGCTTGGTCCAAATTTTCAAATCTTAATTTAAAAAGCAATGCAACGCCTTGAAGTCACAGTGCAGTTAACAGGGCAGTTTGCGATTTTTTGTTGGTATTATTTTTTTTTTAATTAGGACATCAAATTTTGGACATATACTTATTCATGAATTACAAAATTTCAGCCTTAATCAATAAATTTAGAGCCTTACTGCAAATTCATAGTGTGCCCGGTTCTTTATATTCGAAAGTTAACTTGCTAGCTTACTAACATAACTTACCAATAAATGACATTCGCCAATGGATTTTATGTTAATTTCACCTAGTCTGTTCGTGTTATAATATATTTTAAAGAGTCGAAAAATTAATGTGCGCTGCAAATATCACTTAAGATTATCACGTTTGTATTTTTCCAAATGCTTTCATTTAGAAATATTTCTAACTGAATAATTTCTACGTTGATGTCAGCTCTTAAACGAGTATAACTATTCACCTCTAGGGAAATTAAAAATGAATGCATTCCACAATTATTTAAAATATAAACAAACAAATATTATATATTTTTTACTTTATGACTATATGAATGTTACCTCCAGGGAAAAATATAAAAGTCAAATAGGGAACCTTGACTTTTGATAAAATCTTTAAATTTTGTTTTAAAATAGAAGCTGTGGAATATAAAGTGTCAATTTTAACACCATATCTTCAATAAAAATTTCATCATCACCAGAAATGGATACTAAGATTTAAAAAAAATTAACTTCTAATAATTTGTTTTGTTGACTTAATATTGCAATGTTGACTGAATTCTTATACATTTATTGACTATATTCAAAGCTGCGCAAGAAGCTCAAGCAAATTGTTTACTCAATTCAATAATTTTTAAAAGAAGCCACAGTGAAGGACTTGTTAGTTAAAGAGGCCTGAATCAATCACACTCATGACAACAAAAATAAGTATCTTTTTGAATGTTTTAATGAGATAAATACTTATTTTTAAAAGTTTTATAGGGCTCCTTTCATAATGTCTTTGTTTAGTTCTGATTAGCAATCTAAAGGATAAATTATCCAAAACAATTAAAAACATTTAATAACTCTTCAAAAATTGTTATGGAGGTGGGGAATTTGTCGTATTTATTTCATGCTTATTTTGGAGACTTCATTCATTGTTAAATTGGGCGGTTATTTCATAAGGAAATAGAGATTATTAATTAAATCTCCAAATTTGGAGACTTATTTCATTTTTCTGTTTTTTTTTTCTGAGATTTTCGACTTTAAGTCATAAATTAAAGGTGATTCTTACCTGAAACAGCTCCGGGATCAATGGTTTAAGTCTTTGAAGGATATCAGAGGTTTTTGGCACATTATTTGTGGGATATTCATAAAAAAAGTATACCAGGTCTTAGTGGCTTTATGAAAAGTCAGTTAGTTTCAGTAATGTGTGTGTAATGTGTTTCCATAAGAGGTGCCAGAAACGATTTTTAAAACATTTTTACATATAAGGACTTTAAGCTTAAAATAAAGCGTTTTAGAGGTTTTTTTTTTTATACTTTTAGCGTACAATGAAATTATTCACATAAAAATACAATCTGACACCACAAAAACTGAAACTTATGTATGTATATCTACTTCTCAAGCAATTTTGAAAATTTGAGGCCCTCTTCTTGATTTTGTATTGTTTATTTTGTTGCGAATCCGCTCCTGAATTCTTCTATGTTTTGGTTTTGTGTACGCTTTTCAATTTTTTAATATAAATTAGGTCTTAATATTTCTTAACGAAAAAGCAAATATTTATTCATATGGTTGATTTCAATAAAACCCTATGACGTTTTATTATTATTATTATTGATAAACCAAGTGACGTCTTTTGTTGTAGACATCTTTTTATACAAAAAGATTCATATTCATTCTATATTTTATGAACAGACTAGAATCATCCGGTTGAATAAATATGTTTATTTTTTAAATTGATGTCTATAGAGAATTACGAATTTGTACTGTTAAAATGTAGGCATATAAGATTACTCGGTTTGTGCGTTCAAGGCCAAGTTTTTCAGTGCGAGAATTTATTTGTGTTTCACAGATTTAAAAACTCGATTTAAATCTTATCAATTAGTTTCGCGAGTGCAATTTTTTTTAGAAAATTTAAGGTGGGTTGGAAGTCATAAGATCAACAAATCCCAGAGATTTGCTTGAATTTATGCTCTACATTTCGTGAATTGAAAAAAATAAATGCGTTCCACAATCTTTTACTCTTGTACAGTCCACATGTTAGTATTTGAGCACGTCTTCATAAGAAAAATATAGCTTAGGAAGTGAGAGTTATTTTGACTCTCATCATTTAACTTGTATATTTAAATATGTTTTTAAAAAAAATTATTTGGAATATACTGTTGAATATTTCACACAGACAATTTTCTTTGAATATTTAATTGTCCATTGAACTTTGGACCAGGCTTGAGGCTTACGTTTTAAAATGGGGACATACAATCAAACTGGGGACATACGTTCAAACTCAAGTTCGTCTTCTGAACTCGAAAAATTCCTTCAAAAATGAAAAAGTTCTTTGATTAATGATCTCAGTTTTCATTATTTAAAAACAATAACATTCCTCTTATCTTTTTATATCCAAAAGCATATACAAACCCAAACAAAAATTCGTCAACAAAAAATTTACTATTGTGCAAAGAGGCCTCTTTAATTTTTTTTTTTTCTTATCAGTTCTTTACTCATTTTTGTTTGTTTTATTTTCAAGAAGTAAATAATACTTGCTCAAGAAGTTTATCAAGAAGTCACCACAGATATATGTACACAATACAAGTCATTTCTTAATCATCAAAGAAGCGGTCTTATCTATCAAATATTACGTCCTAGTTATCGCGTACCCATTAGATAAGGCAACAAAAAAAAAATCAAAGAACGGTGTTAAAGACCATCGCACGCCTTCTTACAATTTTTTGTTTTGTTGTTTGTATAGTTGTCATCATCACAGGGGATTTGTCATAATAGTAATATAATATGGTAAGATAGGTATCTGATGTATAAGATGGACTGCCTCGCTATATGTAATCACACGGGATTGGGAAAACCCTCTTTAGTTTCAATTAGTCATTATTATTTGCTTAATTTTAATATGATGGGAGCCTTGTGTTCTCTTTGATTTAATAAACTCAAATTGATTGATTGGTTTTTATAGGGAAAGTCTTTGAATTGTATTATGAAATTGGGCCACTTATCTCAATATAAATATACATTATTCCCAACAACGATGGAAGTCTCGATTAATTAAAAATTTGTTCGAGATAGATACATATTCACATGTCATGATATTTAATTTAAATCAATGCCATTCAATAAAAAAAAAAAAAAACAGAAATGAATTAAATCGAATTCAATAACCAAAAGTGTTTTTGAAGGTCACTTTTTTGTTTGCATCGAATCTTACGATCCACACGAGCTAATAAAGTTTTGCAAGCTTCTTTAAAGCCTCAATTAGTCTTGAATATATTCATTGGAATAAGTAGCTTTCTTAAAAACTGTATTAAAGATTAATTAATTAGTTACAACGCTTTCTACAATAATCATCATCATCAACATCAAAAAAAAAACTTCAATTGGAATAAAAAAAAAAACACTATTTCCTTTGCGCGTTAATGTAATGCAAATTAAGTGAAACTATTATCGCATTATTTATAGACACACACACAACAGGTCAAGATAAATATACGATGTTGAATAGCAAAACCGTTTTACATTAGCATTTTGTTGCAAAAATTGAATATTTTATCAATCTATTTATGTGCATAATAAGAAATTCTGTAAATTACGTTCCACAAGCTGTAATGATTACTTTGTGGTTTTAAAATTGCAAATATCAAGCTACTTATAAGCCTTTGTTTGTTCGCTTAATTAAATATCTAACTTTTGATGATTTACAACAACCGACAGGGGCGCCACCTGGTATGCAATTATTTTATATTTATTGAATCATTATGATAATCGTGGAAAAAAGATGTCGCCTTGAATTGAAGTTGAACCTAAATACATATATATATTACAAAGCATATGAGATGGTGTTTGATTTATTGTTAACAACAACAAAAAAAAAAAAAAACAAATAAATATATTAACACAAATACTCGCTAGTCACTTAATACAAAACCAGAAATTAAAAATGCAAACAAATCAAAGTCATTGTTGACAAAACTTTCTGTTTGTCAAATTGACATATAGGCGACATCTCTATCGTCATAATTTCATTGCAAAGTGTAGAAATGTTTTGAGGATTTCCTTATTGGAAAATTTACACAACTTCTTGAGGTTGTAATTGTAATAAATTAAATGCAGATGTCAAACTTTGACTTAAAACTGCCTTGTTTTTTGCTTCTGTTTTTGTATTGTTTTTTGGAATGAAAACATTTAAATTTTTGTAACTGCAGTTTCTGGTACTACTAACTGTCGTACCTGCATATTCATTTGTTTTGTTTTTTTTTTATTATTTAATTATACTAAATGAAGCCATTGCTGTTTAAGTGTTTATATTGTTGTATATTGCGAACAAAGCACGTGCTTTAAAAACGTGCGTCATAATTTACATATATGCAACAAAACGCTGAGTTATTCTGACATGACTGCTGTTGAAAATATAATGCTGATTTATTCATATGAGATTTTTTTTTTATTTTTTTTTTTTTTTCAAAATTGGTCTTGTTATATTATAGGTCTCTCTGATGGCGTGTGAATTGTGTTGTTTATAGAATTCATTTTGATGGGAACAAATTAAGGTTTTGTAAAAGGAAACATTACAAAAAAAATTCTATATAAGTTATATAACTTTTGATTGTGTGGAAAGAGAGAATAAGAATTTTCCACAGATTAATAGAAAAGTTTTTAATTTAATTCTTTGTCTTTTAAATTCGAATCGATCGAATATTTAATTTCATATCCGAATATTAGCGTGAGCTTGGCCAAATCAAACTTGAATGTGGTCCACGTGGGGAAATTTAAATTTATTAATTAGCTGCTACCCAGACCTGGCTGCCACTAGCGAGGAAGTGACAAATCCTTCTGATAAATAAGTGTCTTCCACGTTAGTCGTTGGGACTCGGCATCAATCTCTAATTCATAATATTTAGAGTTTCAAAATTCAATACATGCTCGTCACTCACTTCTCATACAAAGTACTTATAATAAATTTTCGTTCACTTTTACTTTTGTGAGTAAAAACGACTCCGACGTTGGTTTGGTAAGTAAAGAGAGCTCTCAAAATAGACTGAAGCCACTGCTGCAAATGTCGATACATTTGATTTTGTCAAAGAACATAAAATAATTTTTTGAACCAAGTGTGGGTACCGGGTGAGTCCTTCTCCCACCATTCTATGATTTCAGAAACTAAGAAAAAAAAACACAAACGTACTTTGCTACTTAAATGCAAAAGAAATGTAATTTAATAATATTTCAATTTCACTGAACCTTTTTTTGTGTCACTGTTTGGGTTAATTTTTACCATGAATTGCCATTATGGAGGCCAAGTTAACTTTTGAGAGAAATTAATTCCTAAAGACTCTTTATGAGATATCTTTCAAAAACAACGCAGAAATATTAAGCTTTAAAGCTACCTTTAATAAGATGTATTTAAAAATATATCCTGTAGTTTTGAACCCAATTCACCCTAAGAAAAACTTAATTTTAATAAATATCTTAGCCTAGTGATCCCTGAAGTATATCGTCCAAATATAACCTATCTAACACAAGAAGAAGAATAAATCGGATGCATTTTCGTTTTCACCCCATTTTACCCTATAGATTACTTAAATATTATTTTTTTTTAAATAGAACCTAAGGAATTTAAAATGAAGGGTCTAATAATTTTGTATATTTATTATATTTTCTTTCTTCAAAGTGTCTTTCCCATTTTGGGGTAGTTGCAAGAAAACACATAGGGCCATCGCACACTGGAGTATTTAAACCTGGGTAACACGAAATTTGCATTGGATAAAATCGAAACGTGCAGAATGAAACGGCAAAAATGTTACCCCCTCCCTTCCATGTTGGGAACGGAATAACATAGTTGAAAATAATACTCACAAGGAGTTTTTTCGAGGCTAAGAACACTACAAGTTACATCGGTTCAGGTTGATTCACAAATTTTCCTCCAACTCTCAATCACTTGTGTGATTTAGTTGAAACAATGTCAATATGGGTCTAGTCTGGTTCAAAAATTACCCAGTGTGTGATCTGACTGTACTTTTATTAAATTCCGTGAAAATACAATATTCATAGAAAATTATGGGAATGTCGTTTTTTTCTTTGAAACAAAATTAAATGATTGAATAAAATATAAAAACTTCCACAACTGGCCACAAACTGAAAATGGCTAAGACACAAATGGGCACGGAATTGATTTTTCATTTCACTTCTTACTTTCATTACATACTTACAGTTCAAGATGAACTACCAATTTCAATAATACGTTCGACTATCATTTTTAAGCTACATTTTCAAGTTTTCAGTTTGTGGAAACAAAGAAAAAATTCCAAAAAAACTGGAAATAGATTATTTTTCTCCAAAAAATCAATTGTATACATGAAAATTAGTTGTGGATCGTAAAATTATTGTGATTGATTTCATTGAATTTGATTTCTATGATGATATTTAATTTTGAAATCAAAGTGTATCTAAAACCTAAGAGACAATTAGGTGCACAAGTCGAGTGAAAATGAAATTTTTGTATCAAATCCTCAATCATATTACATTCCACAGCTTCAATTTTCAAACCAAAAGCAAATTTATCATCAAAAATGGAAGAATTATCCAAACTGGGTATAAATGATGCTTTGTCCCTTTTATCAAATACTAAAAAATCAAAAAAAAAATTGCCATTAGAAGGTTATTGAATGCATACACGTTTTTAACAATTCACGAGAGGTTAACTAATTTCTACTTGACTTAACAGGGTTAAAACGCAAATGTTCCGCCTCTCAATATCTCATCACACACAACATGACCTTATCGCATTCCTTATTATATTAATCCAAGTTCACTGAAGCTTTTCCTTGATAACGAACAAAAAAATTCATTCACGATTAAGGGGCGGATGCAAATGTCATTAAAAAAAAAAAATGCAAAAATTATATAAATCTCCGGCGAATAAAATATTATTTCCCAAGAATCTCTAAGCAACCGTATGATTGTTAATGGAAATCAGTCAAAGCGAGAGTGATTTCAAATTTATTTATATTTTTTTTTTTTGCATTATTAATTATGTTTATTTATTTTTGCAAACATAAATAATAGCTTTTTTCCTCGATTCCATAATTACCATCAATTATACGCTATGCTAAATATTATGAATAAAAACTATATAAACTAAGTTCCTCAGTATATAGCAACGAGAGGGTATAGAAAAATGAAGTAAGTACGCATTTATCAAGTGCACATTCGCATAACGAAAATGCACTTTGACTGTGGTTTTTCATGCGCTCAGAACGACATTAAAAAAAAAAGTAGATATTCAAAGAAAATATTGCATATATACAGAAATACCAAAACAGAAAAAAAAGAAGAAATAATGCATAAAAGCATGACGCTAATTACCATAAATTATGATAAGCATACGAAACTATCAAAACGACAATAAAAATAAATTCCACCCAGTCGCAGACAAAGATAGTTTAAGTGCAGATACGTTCCACAAAATATATCGTTGACTGGTCACCACACCCAGAAGCAAAAAATCAAGACAAACACAAAAAAAAAAAATAAAAGACCAAAGACTCGAGGCTCAAGGAGCTTAATGATAGAGAGTGAGTGTGTAGAGGTATATTATATATTATCTCAAGTATCAACTCTTAAGTGTTGTGAAACGAAACTGCTGCTTTTAAAACATACATAGCAAAACAAGGAAAAGTGTTATACTTTAGCCTTTGTATCTTTTACACACATTCAACATAAAAAGATACATACTTATAGGTATTTTCAAGCTGGACAAAGGAACAAAGCTGTTTATTGCATTTCAAATCGAGACCAGGTGCACCTCTATCTAGGTATCTACAAATGTTTTTCTTTTTTTTTTTTGTATTTGTGAAACAAAGAAAATTGTCTCTCCCTGATGATCGCAGTCGAAAGATACAAAGATACAAAGTCTAGGAATTTGATTAATGACCGAAATGGTGTGTTTGGGTTAATTTGGTGCGATCAAGCTCAAGTTATTAAAAAAAAAACAAACTCAAGACATTAGTCGAGACCTGGTGTGGAACTTGTTTAGCTTTTTATTTGTTGTTGTTTCCAAATGAATCTTTCTACCTGTATCTTTATAGGTACAACAACAACAAAATTGATTAAACGATAGGGTGGATAGAATATAAATTGCTTCCTCAATATAATATGACCTCTATTGGAGTTCGATCAAATTACATCAGCGCAAAGTCTCCAGTCTCGCATAGCAAAGCCTCAGGGATATGATGATGCGATGTTGATGAAATCATTTAAAAAAACGGTGGTCATTGTTCCATATCTTGGAACCGTCATCAGACTTTCGTTTGATTTATCTCATGGAAACAAAAACAGCTCAACACAAAAGGATTTATACCGACTACCTAACGGAATTATGAATAATAACATTAAACACAACAGAAGACTAATTAAAAATGGACAACGATTTGAGGCATGCTAAAAATTCTCAAAAAAAAAAACAACAAGGAAAAGACAGACTGTGCCATCGCCAGAGACAGACAAAGACCATAACAAAGCCAAAAAATGTTTTTAAACTTTAATCTTTTGTTATGATGACTAGCTATATGCAGGTATATAGTAAATGAAACAAGAAAAAGAAAACGTTTTGTATTTCAAGACAGTGAAAACGGCCGGCGCGGCGCGGCGTGGCGGACGGTGGATGGCGGCTTCACGACGCGGCACTGAGTGGCTGATATAATGTTAATTGGGGAGTCGTCCATATCGTCTTCTTTAGGTCATCGGTAAAGGTAAAGGTATACAATGGGAATGGACAGTCAGTATAGGTATAGAGTCTGGGTCAGGAATGATTGAAGGTTATTATGGTCTTAAAAGAATATTCAAATAACTTTCTATTGAATTATTGTTATTGATTCTTTGGTATCTTATCATGTTATTGATACTTTAGGCAAAGTTCTGGATACAAAGAGAACAGCATGAGAATTACTAGGTATGAGAGTTCTGTTTTGTTTAAATTCGTTGACTTCATTTGTGTCAGACTTCAGACTTTTGTGGTGTGCTGGCTGGAAATAAGATAAGGTTTTGCTCGCTGGTCTTAACTTCAGTTGAAAAAGTCATGACAAAATTCCTATTCAAACAACTCTTTAATAGATTTTTTTCCACTAGACCTAAATTTTTCAGTTGTGAGTTTACTTGCTGATATTGGTCAACTAGCTAAATCAAGTTCTATGGTGAGCTGGTATTCTGATTTTCTGAAATCCTACTGTTTGGTTGGTTTGTATCACTGGTTGATTCTGGTTCAAGTGGTTCTGATATTCAAGTGATCTGGGTGCTCAGTATACTCTTAGAACTGCTACACTATTATTAATTTTGGAATTAGTTTATAGCTTTAGTACAACAGCTACCACGCTCCTGGGGGTTTTGAAACCACAGGCTTTCGCCCTGTTATATGAGCAGGTTTAATATCCCATTAGTGGCTTAGTTCAGTAGATACTACGTTATTGGTGGATTTAGGAACATCAGGGTTTCGCACTATTTATTCAGCATGTTAAACACCTCTGGTGGCGATAGGATTGTTGGAACTATACGCCCCTAGTAGCTTTTGATGAAACAACACGTTTTGCACTGGTAGAACAGCAGGCTTAATCCCTTGCTGACGTAAGATTAACACCCCCAGTGCCTTTTGGAAACACAAAATTTCGTCGTGGTTAATCAGCAGATTTAGTGCCTCTGGTTGCGTGAAATCAGAAGTTACTAAGCCCCTGGTGCCTTTACATCGCGGTAGACATTACCCATGGTGGCTTTTGATCAGCAGGTTTATTGCCCTTGGTTTAATTAGGAGCAATGGCCTTTAGTCTTGGTAGATCAGCAGGTTGAAAGTCCCTGGTGGGCTCAGGTCATATGCAGTAGGTTGTGATCTCGGAGCCAGGTTTAATGCCTCTGGTTGCATTAGATAAGAACTTACCAAGCACCTGGGTATGGCTTCAAATCGGCAGCAATCGGCAATATATGCCTCTGTTGATTTTATGAAACCACGATAAGGCAGTCACCAATATGCCTGACGATGGTTGCAAGAACGCTTTAATCTTCGAACTAAAGAACTCTTAGTACGGTTGGAGGGGCGTCTTATAAGACTGAAATGGCTGTACTATCTCGCCTAAAGCTGCAGCATCGAATTTATTCAGCAATTTAAGTGAGACTGATTGCGAAACCAAGTTTACTATTGCCATATGACTTCAGCTAGATCAAAAAGTTGGTCCTCTACATAGTAGGCCCTAATATTCTAACAATACCGAGTGCGAACTATATTATATGTGAATGAAAAAAAAAAACAACTTAATAAAAATGTAACCTTGATTCATAGTTCTCATACTGTATGAAAAATAAATACGTTCCACAAAGTTCATCATCCCTTTTTTTGTTCAATTCACAAAGGAAAAATGCTAAGGTGCCATTAAAACATTTGAATTTTGAATTTATTTAGTTTTTTTCTCACTCACAAACTCTGTGGAATGTAAAATTTTCATTTTCACTCGAATTTTTGTAAATAAATTCCTCCTCAAACTTTTTGCTAGGATTATGATTAAAGGCTTATGTCGTAGGTGAAATTGTACTTTTCATTAAGGTAACTAATCGTAAGTTCATAAATTCAGTGACTATCACGTGTAATCATATTTTTTTTGGTAATTTTTTTACTTTCTTTATTTAAAGAACTTTCGACTCAAAATTTTCAAACTTACATTCCACCGATAGTATTTTTAAACAAAATTGGTTTCATCACATATTTAAATCTCCTCCATACTGCCTTATATCATGCCCTGAGATCAAAACTTCAGGAATTGTGAAGCAGAACCTGTAAAAGATTGTGGCACTCATTTATTCATCAGCGTGAAATGTTGATTCCACAGCAATATGGTAGCATAATTTTCTTCATTTCATCATAGATGATTATAAATGAAAAATAAGAATTGTGCAACGTATTCACTATTCATTTAAAAAAGTGAATATTACGCTTAAATTGTAAATCGTTCTGTATACAATTTGATTTCCAAGTAAAATAGTATTGACAGTTAAATACCAATCTGTTGTAGATATTTAATCATTTTGTAATAAAAAAAAAACAGTGCTCGAACTCTGGTAAAATACAAAAAATAATACGTTCCACAACATTTCTCTGGATGTATTTTACATTTCTTAACTGGCTTACTGAAGTGGAATTTCATTTATAAATTTGGCAGTTCAATATTAGCGTAAAAATTAAATTCTTATTTCAATAGCTTGGGTTGAAGATTAAATTTACATTCCACAACTTCTTTTTGGAAACAAGATGAAAAAAAATACATTCTCCTCCCAAATTATTATCGTTTTTCATGTTTTCACGTGATTAAACACACTGCAATTATGATTGTGGAATGTATTCAGTTTTCATTTCAAAAGATTGTGGAACACGTTCGCTTAAAATATTAGTGGACTTCTTCCTCATCATCATTGTAAAAATTATCTCTATTTGAATTGAATTTGTATTCAATTTTGTTTATCTTTATACTTCCTTACACCGAAACGCATTCCAATCGAAATCCATAAACCAGCCCAAAAAAAAACATACCTAACTCTAATTGTAAAACAATCTCTTATTTATTCCCAATCTGGTTGATCTCCTGTTGCATCAACTCTACTATGTACATATCGTATGTATATTCCCCATTTCCCTCTTCTTTTTTGCTGCCCTTTCCTGCTTGACTGGCTTAAGCTTCCTGGTAAATGGAGAATCTTGCACCCAAAAAACCGGTTGTCTAGTAGGTACTAGCTATTTTTGAAGTATAAACTCTAGTGGCAGTGTAGAAGTTGAACAAAAAAGAAAAAAATATCCAAACTCAACGCAATATTCTTGGTCCACTGCACTTTCATGAGTTCTTCCACAATTCTTGTTCCATAGGTAGATAAAGTAAGTTTAGTATGGTGATGATGGTGGCAAATGAAGGAGGTGAGTTTAGGTTGATTGCATGGCATGGCATGTCTTTGTTAGAAGTGGTACTGGCTCAGACCAGTTTTATTACTTTTTTTTTTGTATTCACTCACTCCACTCCTATTGATATCTTCCTACACTCTATATGAAACCAACCATCCAGCACTTTCTTATCCAGAATATTTTTATTATGAAGAGGGAAGCAATTTTGTAGTTTTTTTCTGCTTCTTCCTTCTATACATGATGATGTGTATGTGGCATGGATGGAGTCTCCCTTCAGCGATTGTTTATCTTTATGAAATTTAATCAGCCAAGTTGTCGATTCATTATACGAAAGGTCATCAGAGACCTTGGTGTGCAATATTAATTATTCTACCTACATAAATCGATCAACATCTGCATCCTGTTGATACAAACAACAATCTCAAATTTATTTTCACAAGATACTTGAATTACCATAAATACGATCCACATTGTCCACTCGGGTGGTCGATGGTGGTTTATTGAAAATTGAGTATGTCCGATCGTGTGTAGGATGTTGCTGAATATTGCCAATTCATTTAAAATTATGATTTTCTATTATATTGCAGGCATCATGACGATTAAAGTGAAAGCCTTCTTTAAACCAGAGGGTGTGTATTGGTAGGTACTATACATTTTGAGGTTTTTTCTGTGATGTGTGATTTTTTTGTTGTCGTATCTTCTCTTCTCTTAAGACAGGTAATTAAATTGTATTTAAATGCGGAAAATTTAATTTTATCTACACAGTAATATAATCTATGTGAAATCTCTATCAAAATCAAAACAACTTTAATATTTTTTTTTTTCAAAGCAGATATACATTTTTGTAGCTACGTGATTTATGATGCGTTCGTTTTCCTATATCATCAGCGCTTCTATAAAAGTGTACGTTTTAATAATAATTGAGAGAAATTTTTTTGTCGGTTTTTGTTTTGATTTTCCCTCTATGAGTTTGGTAAAATGTCAAGACAACAATATTAAGGTGCCTCACTATACGAACAATAGATCACAGATGAAGTATCTCAAGCAAAGGAGAAAAAAAAACCATCGAAGTGGGAGAAACGAACTTAATTGGAAGTTGCGCAAGCAAATCGATTTTCCTTCTTTTTTATATTTTGTTCCACAAAGTTTAATTTAGTTTTTTTATTTTTTTTTTTTTAAATTGTTCCAACGGAGGCTTTACGTCGTCATCGTCGGCGTTGTTAGTTAGTAAGGTATTGTTGTGTGCTAAATTCACCGAAAGATGCATTAGAAAGAAGAAGGTTTCGAAAATCAATAGACTTTTATTTGGTCTTTGATTTTTTTTTTTTTTTTGTGTTGTGTTGGTTGCCTCCTCATTTGTGGGCTTTTGGAAAGTTGGTGAATTTTCAATGTACGTACGATAGAGACCTACCTTTTCTTTGTTGTTTGTTAATTGGATAAACTTATTACCTCCCTATATGTGCGCGAGTTTTTTTTTTTATTTACACATGTCTGCATGGAAATAATGGCCTTAGTTTTCTATGTATACGTATTATGTCCCCGATAATCTTTTTAAATGAAATCATACTCAATATGTGATTAATCACACAATTAAGTAAGAGTAATCCCCCAGGTTAGACAAGAAACAAAAGCAGTTCAAGGCTGATTTTAAATAGCGCTGCCGCCGTCGATGACAACGATGACGATGACAACCACGAAGACTTCGATTTGCAAAAATTAGCATCCTACACTGGCAGATTACTTATTGTTGTATGACCTTTTTTGTCAAAAGATTTTCTAATATTCAATGATGAAATCGATGGAAATAAATATTCACTCAGCAATTACTTGAGTACCGTTTACCAAAAACAAAAAAAAAAAATCCACATTCCACCTACAAGACAAAAGCTAGTATTTAAAAGAAATCAATCACTGGCCTTGAGTGTCAGGTTCCACAAGAGGCGTTTATTTTTGTGACATAAAGCCATGGAGGAGTCAGACATTTTTTTCTTGAAAACATTTAGGTCATAATATTACATAATTTTGATAAAAAAAAACTATTTTGACATTTTAATGACGAAGCTCAAAATTGACATAATTTAATGTCAGGTTCCACATTACAAAATTTTTGATCTTTTGAGCAGTAAAAGTGTGTTTTTGTCATTCATTTATATTATCCAGTTACAAATATACGACATCTTTAGAAAAAAATAAGATAAATCACAGGAATATGGATGTAATTGAATAAAACCAATTAAATGTCAGGTTCCACGTGTTGGTTCCATAAAAGAGGAATTAACATTAATTAATATTTTATTTTTAAAATAAATGCAAAATTATTATATTTTAACGAGTTTTCAAAAGGAAATAAGATCAGACGAATGAGTATTGCGAAAACAGTAAACAATGGATTGTTAGGTTCCACAAAAGCCAATTTTATTCTAAAATTTGTCCATTAAAAGGGCTTCTAAGTGGATCAGATTAAATTGGGGCCTGTTTTAGACTGAAGACATAAATGTTATCAAATTTCCACATTGAAGATAATTTATCAAAGTGTTAAATTTGAAAAGACTTCAGTGTGACAGGTTCCACATGATGCATTTAACTGTGGCATTGAAGAATAGAAGGGCTTAGATTGTCAGATTTAGTGCAAATTATTGCAAAAAATACAAATTTTTATAGAAAACAAATTTAGACAAGAAATATTTTAACTTATATTAATATATATTAATATAAGTTAAAATATGTCATTATTATGTCAGTTTCTACAAGAGCCATTTTTGTGATTTTGTAGTTTCTGGGTAATTTATGAGGTTCTAAGACGTAAAGTAGATCATAAGACACAGTCAATCATTTTATCCAAGTAAAATCTTTATCTACTGGGTAAATCTCAGAGGGTTTAAGAAATCCAATGTCAGGTTCCACAATGTAGTTTTTTTTCTGGAAAAGAACAATAGAAGAAAAAATCGAATATTTCTGATGAATTTTGATTAATATTATTGAAGAGACAATTTTAGGTCTAAATTCAGATATGTTTGTCAACCTTTAAAAAAAAACAGGTTCCACATGATCATTATTTAATAATTTTGAACATTATAAGGACTTGAAACGAGTATTTAAGATAAATGTATGTCAACTTATTATGAAATCAAAAGTTTTTTTCAACAAAAAATAAATCTATTAATCCACATTCAAATTTACCAATCAAATGTCAGGTTCCACAAGAAGCTTTTTATACAATGTGTCAACATAGTACGGTTTATTTAGTATTTTTGAGTAATTTAAGTCGGTATAGTGCAAGGTTTTACTACACAATACAATACGTTTTGTCTAAATTGTCAATTGTATGCCAAGTTCCACATTATTTAAATTTATGGTCCACATTTAAATAGCAACCAATATTGAATGTCAGGTTCCACAAAAGTCATTATTTGCTAAATTGAGCGAAAAAAGAACTCGCGGGTTTTTCTCATTCATCCACGTAGCCATAAATCATGGTCTTCTGTTACCAATTTTATTCAGATAACATTAACAAAAAAAAACAATATTATAACTTAAAAAGAGAAATAATCTGAATATGTCAGATTCAACATACCTAATGAATTTCACACGTGATAAGCAACATAGTGTCCATATGTAAAAACCCCATTTAAATGTCTGGTTCCACAAGATAGTGACGTTTTCTTGCTGTGGTGCTGAGTCCATTGAAGTACGGAATGGTTAATTTTGTTCAGCTAAATGCGAAGTAAGACTTAGGCAAACACAATTTGTCAACATTCCACCAACAAAAAAAAAATCGCAATCCTTTAGAAAAATAAAAACTAATTCAATGTCATGTTCCACATCATGAGACATTTCTTGTGCTACCTATCGAACAAGTTTCTATAATTTAGGTCAGCCATACTGCATAATTACAAACTTCCGAAATATCAGCCTCCACAAACTTGTTAGAGTGGAACATATAATTTTTAACAATTATTCAATTACTTGTAGTAAGAGTGAGCCGTACACTCGTGCCCTAAGGTGCTACACCAATTGGTATATAAAATGGGAGTTTATTTGATGTTTGTTAGTTTAATCTCAGTCAAAACTCTGTGCGGATGCGATGCTGCTGCTGATGATGATGACGATGCAGTCAGATTGTTCCCAGACAATTAATGTAATTAAATCCGAATTTACATAATTAACTATAGCCGAGGAGTTTTGGGTTGCTGTGTGAAGGCGATACAATGATTACTGCTGCTACGCGTTGTCGTCATCATCGTCACGGTTATGGTAATGTCACATCGCGTCATTGCGCGTCCTCGTCTCCGATTGTTGGCGGCCTGCTCGCGGTATGCAGTTCTTTGTTTAAGTCTTAAGAAATGACAAAATGTCTGCAAAATGTTGATATTGTGGGCTCCGAAACTTCATGCCTGCATTTTGCAACAGCGAAACGAAACAGCCTGCAGCAGCAGCTGAAGAAATGATATATAAATAGATAATTATATAATCGAAACCGCATATCGATGATGATGACTGAATATGCGACATCATCAACCAAAGCCAAACCATACAGAAACGATATAAACGAGTGATGATGTGATTTTTGACATGTTGCAATCCACATTTTTCCTTATATCGTGGGAATGGATTTTTTTTTTTATATGTTCTGTTGAAAAATGTATCATTGAGGGAGTTTTTGTTTTTGGAGACTTAATTTCGATGAATCGAATTGATTATAACTTGTTGCAAAAAAGGAAATTCCAGGAATACGATCCACAAGATATAAAACAATACGTTTTTGATTTTTAGTGATAATTTTTGTTTTTTCTTTTAAATTATATAAGTAGTTATTCATATGAAAAAGAATTGAGTAAAAACATTATTTATTGATGTAGGAGTTGATAAACAAAGTTGATTTCTTGGAAATGAAACAGTCATGATAAAAATAATAAAATAGAGAAAAAAAAATTTGCTTTCAAAGACAATTATTACGACAATTATGACAATCAATTTAATTTTTTTTCAAGAATATCACTATTGCTAGAGTTACTAATGTTTGAATAGAATCACTGGCAAACAAATTCAATAGAAGGGTACGTTCCAGATGATAGAAAAAAAAGTTTCCAGGATCCAGGTAGTAAATGTCACTGTTGTATATCTGTTTCCCAACTTATTTGAATAAATTAAGTATCAAAAGCAAAGGAAGGTAATGGAAAAAGGACTTGAGGAGATATAAATTGATTTGTTGAAATTATTTTCAATAAATTGATTCAAAAACAGATTTTCCAAAAAAAAAAAAAACAACTTAACCGCTTCATATTAAGACTGACTGACAACTCCTCTGAAAACGAGGAACATATCAATTTTGTTCAGCTTATCTAAAACCGTTGAAAGCTGAAATACAAAGATTTTAAATTTTTTTCTAACGGATCAAAAAGACTCTGACATTTTTGACTTTAGTTTTGGGGTAGTCTCGAAAATCTCGTTAACAGCTCAAACGATTTAATTGAAATTTCTCACTCCAAAGCTTCTGAGAAGTTGAAAAAATATTGCATTTAAAAATTATACAGACCTTTTTTTTTTGTAAACACAATATACTTAGTTAAGAATTAATCCATTTTTAAGAACTTTTGACATAATACAAAATCATTTAATTGAACTAAATTTTATTATTTTGTATCACCCTACATTTTCAATGTCTATAGTCAGGTTATAGCTTTCAACCACAAGACCAAAGTGCATGGATTTTATTTTAACCCGAATCGCACTTTGTACCCAATACTAAAATAACGGTGAAGTGCGTTCGATTTTAGTACGCTTGATTGAAGTGATCCGAACGATTACGAATATAAGTTTTTTTTTATCAAAACGAATAAGTTAAGGTAGGTTATGAAGTTTCTAAAGGTATTGTTTTTTATTGCTGATAAGTTTCTTGCGAAAGAATTGAGTAATTTTATCAGTAAGTTGATAAAAGTCGATTGATTGCATGGAAATGAAAAACAAAAGATAAAACATTCTAACCTAAATAAATGTTCTATCCAAGAATTTGATGATGAATATCAGAGTGTTATCATTTTTTTGTTTTTATTTTTGATAAGAGAAATTATTAATAAACCACAATCTTTTTATTTTCGATAAAGTAAAAATGTTTCCCATACAAAATTTATAAAATATTTTTGTACTCGAAACCAGAAAAAAGCACAATTCTCTTCATGTACCTATGTAGTCTTTTTGTTAAGCTTTTTAATTTTAATCAGCCGTGTTTTTTCGAGACGGTCCAAGCAATCTAGTCAAACACGTAATGCAACAACCACAAATGGCTGCCAATTACTTTACGTTTCTTTTCCAGCTAAATGTGACTTTCGATGAATACTTTGGAACAATTTGGAACTATGAAATTCACATACAAAAAGAGTTTTATAACCCAATTTGTTCCCAGCCGTTTTTTTGCAAAGCTTTTACTATGCTGTATATAATTCTCAAGAAAACACGGCTATTATGTATGTACGTTTATCGTTACTGTGGAGCAAATTTATAAGTTCAATTTTTTCGAGGACATTTTGATGTAAGCTAATTAAAAATGGAATATTCATGTTTGGCTCTCGGAAATCACCCCAAAACATATTTATTAGCTATCCAGAAAATGTTTTGGCAGAAAGACCCGAAAATTTTAAGGAAACACAAGTGAATTCATACCTACAAATTTTGTCACATTTCTCTAATAGGGAACGCAGACCCACGCAAGACATAGACATGATCGTTGCAACATGTAGATTCTCATATTATCGCAGTTGTAGAGAGCAGCAGGGAAAGAAAACTCTAGTTCATTTCTTCTGTAAATATCACTTTAGAGTCGTTTGCTGATACGAAACATAAATTAATATTTCCTAACGTTTTCCTCAGCGTAAATTGTCACATAAGCTCTTATGATGAACATAAATATTTAAGTTTTGTGAATCAGATGTGAGTTCGAACAGGTAATGTAGAGTGAAGGTTCATACAGCTTCTGCAGAAATTGGTTGAAAATATTCGAAACCTGGTTGCTTGTTGCGTGGTATGACAACCACTATGGAGCCGATGTGCAATCTGTTAGGAGTTATTAAACACTTAGGTCCAGTTTTTCAGTGCGCGAGGATAAAGTTAAACCTCCGTTAACTCAGTATATTAACTGATTTATTCGCCGAGTTTATTTAGTCGTTCATCATACATTTTCCACCGAAAAACTGCTTTCTCAGTTAACTGGGGGATAGTTTTTTTTTCTAGAGTTATCTTAATCTGGTTTAATTCACAACTGAAAACTGAGCGTTAGAACACTTGGATCCAGAACTGGCCACAACTATGTTTTGTCACCAAAAAAGTGTATTTGTGCCACCTTAGATCTCTTTATCATCTTGCTTCAGCGGTAGTTTGCAAGAAGCTATGGGTATTACTATATTTGCTCTATTCAGCAAAATAGGTTGTGTTATTCGTCTTTTGATGAGAAAATTTTCTGGAATGTCCCTGAGGCCCAACACCCAAAAGAGGTACATGTTGCTGTGTCATCTCCATTAGAGATGATCGGCAGTTAAGAGCTTTGTAGATGCAGAATCCAGAGATTTAATAGCGGCTTGGCTATCTATTAGGGTTTCTTAAAGACAAGACAAGACTTCTTTATAGCCAAAACTTCCACCTGGAACTGGAACACGCTACACTGCTGGGAAAACAAAATGGGAGTCATAATTCTAGCCTGTCTGAGTAAACATTTCCACCAATCCCGTTAACAGTTTTGGAACCGTCATCGGTGTAAAAATGATTCGATTCATCTTCCAGGAATGCCATATGTCCTCCCAGTTACATCTGAAAGGGATGGTTGCTTAAAAGTTCTAATCGAATGTGATACGAATGATTTCAGAGTGATGAAGTGGTCAATTTCATTACTGATCCACAGTGAGGAAGCTTTACGACGAAATGCCGGGCTCTAAGACGTTTGTTTGGAAAATATATCGAGGAATGGTAGATATTAGAGAAGGTCTAGTAAGTATACTGTAAGCAGTTGTGCTCCACCCATAGGCAGCCTGAACGTTGGACCTTGACTAGTTTATCACAATTTGAGCGTTCCATCACCACATTTTTTGAGAGTTCTTTCAAGGTTTTAGGATGCTTCTCTGAAACGGTAATATTCATGCGCATAGGAAATCACTATATCTTTCACTTCCAGGTATGTTAACAGATTCTTTTCTATGAAGGCAAGCACAGTGTTATCTTTATAGTTGATCAAGTATTCGATGGTTCGCACCAGTGAGTGTAGAACCATGTCCACCGATTTCCCTAAGCAGTAAGTGTAAGCATGTTGAACTGTAGAGGAAAGTCTCATATCAATGCTTGCTTGCTTCAAGACGAACTTCAGTAGTATTCTGTACTGCAAACTCCGTCAAACTTCTAATACTACAAACAAGGGGACTACGACTTTTGGAAGTGAAATCATCGAGAACAGTGGCCAAATGATCACACAATTGGATTGGTTTCACTTCAGTACCAATCAAGCTGTCTAGTATTGCAAAGTGTATACATAATTTCAGATACCGACACGGAAAAGTGTTTCTTCAGAGTGAGTGTCCTTGGATCTGCCTCCTTATGATTGTGCTTTACAAAAACTGTGTCACAAGCACAACTAGTACAGAGTACGGATGGGTAGGGTATGCCCGAACGGAACCAAAGTGGTCGATGAGGCAAAAAAGAACCACCATTTTTTCTGTGGTTCGACGTAAAAATATTTTTTATATGTAGATTCATTTCAGTAAATTTGAATCAGCCTTATTTTTTGTTCGCCCGGAATTTTAAGAGCTTTTGTGAGTTTCGCCCGTACGAAATTTTTTTCGCCTACATACAAAAAATGAAAATGGCATTTCATTCCGCCCGCAATGAATGTTCACAATAAGGGGAATTTTTCGATCATGAAAATGTCAAATTTTCCGGGTGGAATTTTGTTCGGGTGAAACTCACAATAATGCTGAATGACTTTGCTGATATAATACATATACGCTTAGGTTTTTTATTCAAGTGAAGAAAGTCAGAATGACGCAAAAAGTCAATGAAAAATCATTTCTTTGAAATTTTGACACAAATATTCAACAAAATGTCAAAATGTTCTTAAATGTATCTCCCGATTCCGTCAATGCCATAGATAAAACACTTTAAATTGAATCTGAAAAGTCTCTGAACCTATAATAAGAAAATTATAAGGATCTGTGTCAATGACTTATCTTCAAGACAAGAATTTAAGTTCTTTTAAGAAACTCATTGTGAATCATCCCTTAAATCATTCACACCAGTAAATAAATTATCTACCTGTCGTGAATGATTTTTTGTTTTCCTTGAATCAACATTAAAACAGATTTCCATTATAACTTCTGTAGCAATAAACAAAAGTTCAACAACTTTGCACCAGATTTCTCCGCAATATCCATAAACTTGGCTATAAAAGTAGCAAAATGAAAAAAATATAAAAAAAAGTAAAAAATTGAAAAAAAAAAAAAATGATGTGTATAGTTGTGTTTCTGTTTTCTATAAATCTGTTTCTATATCTACATCCAAATCCGAACAGCTTTGAGGTCAGTCAAGATCACTTTTCAGAGTCCAATCGTTTGCATATAGCATTTTGTATATGAAGAATTTATACAAAACGTTTTATCTAGCTGGCGGTGAGGCGTGCGGCGCGGCGGCGCGCTGCTTGAAATAACACTTTTATTTCAGATAGATATAAAAATGCTTTTACATGTAATGTCTGTTGTTTTATGTCATGTCAGTTGTGTTGTGTACCTGTTTGATGCTTAAAGACACATATTATATCAAAGATCATACATTTATACAATTCACTTTCCTCCGATGTCACGTTCAGCTTTCAAAAGCAAATGCTTTATTAACTTTTTATTTGCTTTGAGTCATAAATTTCCGCAATGTATGTAAATTGACCTCTGCAAAATATAGAAAACAGAAACACAAAATAATGTCTATCCACGTCCGGTACGTGTCAGACGTGTTAGACAAGTTCATTTATTTCTCTGTTTTCTCTCCAATTGCCCTGCTCTTATATTGCATCTCTCTGCTTGCATGAGCGGTGTAATTTTCACAGGTCATTAGATTATGTAGTTCATTATACAATTAACTATTTCAAATAAACAATTAACCTTTGCAAGAGTATAGTAGAGGTATAATTAATTCTGCCCTTGCTAAGGAGGGCTTAATAGTGCTGGCCCCAAAGTGGAACCTTGAGGTATATCAAATTCTCAAAGTTGGCAAATAATATATATGTATTTACACTGGAGCTGCCAGGCTGGCTCTGGCTATGGAATGTCATTGTTCTACTCCCCCAATTGCAAGTACCTACGAATACGTATAGTAGCAAGAAGCGAAATACGAGACAAATAAACCTTTCTCCCCTTTAATGGTTGAAATTATGTTGCGATTGCATAAATTGTCCAAATAGCCAGAGCAAATACAAAAATGCCACAAGGGAGTGAGGTTAACGAAGCGGAAAAATTATAGTTTTTACTATGCAACTCTTGTCGGGAGTTTGAATATTCTGTTCTGTTCTGTTTTTTTTTTTGTTTTTGTTATTTCATTCGTTCGGCTACGTACTACATTTTTTCCTACTGCAAGACAAAAAAAAAAAAAAAACAAAACAAGGAAAACTCATAATCAATTCGACGGGGGCTACACTGGGACTTCCATTGTTTTATTTTTATTTTATGCTTAACTCTTTTTTTTTACTGCCTAAGTAAATCGTAAATTATAAAAAATGTCATGCACTTTGTTTACTAATTATTATTATTATTAGAACCATTTCTGCTATTTTACTTTACTCTTTAGGTAGATAAATCATTTCTTTTATGATTATTGCAGCTTTTAATAATCTGTTACTGCTACTGCAACGCACCGTAAACTATTGTGGAATTAATAAGTCTCGGGGGAAGGAAAATTAAAAAAGAATTAATAAATTTCACTGTGTTCTAGAAAAAGAATGAATGAAAACTATGGTAATGAGCAAATGCTTGTTTACTGGGACTTGAATTAGATGTTGGCAGGGGAAATTGAATCATCTGTTCGAATTTTATTCCGTGTGGATTGTATTTGAAACATAATTTCTTACTTAACCTTTTACGTATGTTTGAATGAATGAAAATTTTCTATTCAAAGTTTAATTCTGTGTGGATTGTATTTGAAAAAAAAAACAGAGAGGGATCGGTAACGAATACTTTAAGTAATGTTTTAAGTTCATACATTAAAAATTTTAAAATCATTATTTGATGTGGATCGTATTCCAAAAACAAATCTTTTTCAAAAATAAGTAATAAATAATAATTATTGGTGAATGAAATTCAAAGTGGGACGTATTTATGCGATACAAACATGTATACATGATTCTGTTGGAATTTGAATTCATGCATGTGGATTGTTTTCGTGAACAAATATTTTATCTCCATAGTAAATAGTTTTGCTTTCATGATTATTTCGAATAATATCCTATTGTGGAACGTGATTTTTTTTTGCCAAACTGAATAAAATATTTTTTTAATATATTTTGAAAGGACAAAAAGCCAACTATTGGAGCCTGAATTGCATGTGGATTGTATTTGCAAAAGCAAATAGGGCAGTAAACGTAATTCTATATTGAGGTCACACATTATTATATGCTTTTAATAAAATGTGGATCGTATTTCAAGAATGTATTTTTTCTCAAACATTGATTTTTTTAGGAGGGCTCATGCGTAATAACTGAAAAATCTGTAGGAAATAAACACTAGCATACCCAAACTTGTTACGTTATTGAAAAAGAATGGCAGACAATTATGGAAATATTTAGCTGGTAGAAGAACAACGGTACTGCAATTATTTGTTTGATTTTCGATTCTTTATGGATTGTATTGGTCAAAATTGGTTCTTTGACAATGCTTAGGGTACATTTTTAAGCAACATAAATCATCTTTTGGAACTTTGAATACATGTGGATTGTATTCGTAAGCAGTTTTCTACATTCCACAGCTTCTGTTTTAAACAATATCGTATTGATTGTCAAAAGCAAATATGTCCAAACTGCATTGCTGCTTTTTCCCTTAGTATATCCCAAACTCATAAAGTGAAAAAAAGACATTGGGAGATTGTGGAATGCATTCATTTTTCTTTCCACGAGAGGCCTTAAAGAAAATTAAATTTGTTAATCAAATGGGTAAATCTGAAAACAAACAGACAACGAAACTATCCTGATTCACACAGCGTAATAAGTTGACTTTCTTAACAAAGTCTTGCGAAATCGCATCATATGATGCTTGTTATGAGTCCACAATTATTTATGTTTTCACACCCATATCTTTCAATAGCTAAAGTCAATCAATCAGCTGCAATCATACCGCATACACCTCTCTGGCACATTCATTCACAAGCTCTCCACATAAAAAAAATCTTGAATGCATCACAAATCTAGAGACGACCACTCCTCCGACCACGATTGATGATGCACCCCACACACATTTTTTCAGACGAGCAGCAGCAACAGCAACATCATTGCATTTCAACCAATTACTACACAAATATTGAACCACGAATTCATCAAAATATCACACAATTTCCGTTCATAATAATTGCGCTTACGATATGAAAGAATTATAAATTGCCAATAGCACAATAAATAGAAGGGAAAAAATAATTTGACAAACTCTGATGATGCTTTCGATTTAATTTACCCCTACAATGTTTTACCTCAATAAAAATAATAACGAGCAAATAGCTATTTCATTTGCACAACAAAACTTTCTTTTCCCTGGCCAGCCCAAGAAGTGACTTGGTGTACACATACATAAGTTCCACATGGCCAGTAGCAATATTGTGCGCAAAAAACCATTCATTATCACTAATGCCTTAACCATAATTGAAAACTTGACTAACTGGCCGGTTCTGGCTGGTGATGCTGCTGCTGTGGCTGCATAAGTTTATACTGATGATGGCTGATAGTTGGATAGGGACGGGGAGTTGCGAGTGTTTGTTGCCATCTCTGGGCATTTAAGAGCAATTGAATCCATCGACCCCCAAAGTGCATTAACCTTGTTGTGCATTACAAACCACCTTTTTTCCACATGATTTTGCGAATACCATCATCATCATCATCGTCAACATACTCTTCTCTGATGGTCTTTGGTCACATTTGGATTTCAGGTCGCTGTTGTCGCTTGGCAAGTATCTATAAGATACCTTCTCGCTGATGTATCTCTTGCATCGAACTTACGATCCACACATGTGCACACATACTAAGAAGCTCATATAATATTATGTTGTTGTTATTTTTGTATTTCGTTGATCGTTTTCATCATGAGATGGCTGTCCAACCAGCTAAACTGGTCTAGCCAACTATGTACTTCGTTCGACTCTCGGACTCAATCCTTGGTTATGGTGGATTTCAAGTACCAACGACCGTCATCGAATAAACTTTGTCTTGCACCCACATTTTTTTTTTCGTTTTTTTTGATACTATTTCTTCAAGAGTCCAAGTCCATATTTGTGTGTCGACTTCTTTATATTTCCATTTGCCTCAATTATAAGACTTCAAGTTTTTTTCTGTTTGCTTCTCTCTTTCTTCTTTTGCATATTATCTTATTTGACACTTTGTCGTTCAATTAGACAAAGTGGATTGAATATACTCGGGTAGACGATTGGCCCCCAGCTCCAAATGATGCAGATTTAATGGCACAGAGTCATTTAACTTCTCTCTCTCTGTGTTGTGTATAGCGAGGTCAAGTGCGATCATTTTAAATAATTTGATTCTATTTGTTCATTGGCAAAATTTCTTTGGAAACTTTTCAATTGATCGAAAGGCTTCTTTGGTATTTGAATATACTCCCCATGATAATTTAGCGGTTTAGTAATTTGGCATTGGGGTTTTTTCACCGAAAGAGATAAGGTTAAATGCATGTGTTTTTTTTTTTTATTTTGAAACTGGTATTATAAATTTATAACCACAACATTATGAATTTTTCAAACATTTAATTTGAACCACATCCAGGGAGACATTCTCAAAGTTAGATGCATGCAATTGCCTTGTCATCTTTGCAAATTTGCTGTAGCGTGAATATTGTTGCCTTTAAACACATTTTATGCCTTAAATTCAGTTCAAGTGGAAATGATAAATTCATAGAAAACATGTTTTTTTGCGATTTGTAATTTTGAATTCCACACAATTCTTCTTTGAAGCAAAATTCATTTATTAAAAGATTTTTTCCAGGACAATATCAATTTCCATTTCACCTGACCTACTTTTTACTTACTAAGGTTGGCGCTACACTCTGATGTGCACAAAAGCCCTACACAACAAGCTTTTTCCAGCCAGCTCGGTCCCTAGCTAGCTGTCTGCAGTTTGGGAACGGGCAGGTCCTCCTCCATTTCCATGTACCAACTGAGTGCCGGTCTTCCTCTACTGTGCCGTCCCTCAGTTTGGACTCAAGGATTTTACAAGCCAAAACATTGCCGTCTATTTGCTCTAAATGACCCAGCCATCTCAGTCGATCGTGGTTTCATTTTTTGGCTAGGTCAGTCTCGTTGTGTAGCCCGTACAGTTCGGTGTTGTGTCTTCTCACCTAAGATCTCCCGGAGAATTTTCCTAAATTCGTAAAGGCCATTTAAGGCTGGGTATTCCTCTGTAGCGTAGTCTATCACGGGTAGATTTGAAGACTCTTCCAGCTGGTGCCTTGTTGGTCAAACGTGTTCAAGCAATCATGTTCGCTGGTTTTTAATTGTTTAACCAGTTCGACGTCACTAAATCTTCTCCTCCATCATCCATCGATACAAACTGGACCGCATACCACTTCTCAAAAAATGTACATGTCAAACCAACCGAACGAATTTCCATACGTTCTTGACAAAGTTCATGCTTCACCGCCATACAGCAAAACAGAGCCATCATCATTTAAGTTGAATGGGGTGTTCTACCAAAGAAGTGGAATGTGGGCTGCCTTCCATGTGTAAGACTCTTTACGTATCCGCAGTAGTTACCGTCTGTTTGAACTCTGATTTCTGCTGGATTCTGTGCTGATTTTGTAACCTTAGGTAAATTGCTTCACCCTTTGGTAGAATATTCAAACACCACCCATACCGTAAAAAACTCAACGGGCTTGACCGACCACTCTCTCTTTGTCTTCCTGATTTTTGCTCAACATTTATTTGTCTGCAGAGCTCCTAGATTTCTCTCCTAACAAATTTCCAGCACTGACTGGTAGGTTTGGGTCCTTGCTCTGGCACTCTTTATCGAACCAGGGGTTTCGTTTTGGTCGTCCAGTGGGACACAACACATCATGGGCGCCATTTATCAACGTGCAATTGGTTCTGGGGGTAAGCTTCCTAAGAGATTAAGATGGACGACGTTAATAAAACTTCTGACGGTTTCTAGCAAAAGTAGCTTCGCAATATCAATTTGTTTTTAGCATCTGCTTGAATTTGTAGTACTATTGATATCCACATCTGTACTTGAGCTACTACCAAGTAGTGGTCTGAACCTATTGCCCTTAGAATGTTAGTCCTACCTTACTGGTAGTATGTCCAGTGTCACTTGATCCTTTTTATTGATGGTTCGTTGATCTGGTGCCCGCCAAGTCCCCTTGTATATATTGAGGTTTGATAATCCGAGTGCTTGATGACATTTTACCCGGCCGCAAAGTCTATCAGCCTGGGTCCTTTACCGGAAGTTTTGTTTTGTAGGCTGTGTCCTCCAACCATCAAACCAAAAATGCTCTTCTTTCCAATTTGTGCATTGAAAATGAAGTTGCTAGGACAATCTTAAGTGCTCTTAAGAAGATTGAAGAATTCTTCCTCGGTTATTGAGTCATATTTTTCATCCGTGTAAGCCTGGAATGAACCACCGCACATTTAAGGTGTCCAGCAAGTTCTTCGACCCAACTCGAACTGCTGACGTAACTATTGCTCCTACCTAGAGAATTTTTCTTTCTTTACCGGGTAATTAGTACTGACATCTTACTCCACACGACTTGTTGACCTTGGGTGGCCCTTCTGCAGAAAGAGTTCCGTAATCGCATATGTCAAGAATTCATCACAGTAGTTTCTGTAAGCCTCTCCACTGCATCAAAGCCTTCCGGGAAAACCCTTACCACATGTCACTAATATACACCTTGTAAGAATTCAATCATTTCCATCTTCTGGAAGCCTTAAGGCAGTCTTTCTATCTGATTAAATATTTGACCCCATTTTCATATTAACCTTAAACGCACATACAGCTGCTGACAGAATTATGATAATCACCAGGTGATGTCCCAGTTCATTTGATAACCATCACCTCGCATAACACAAATATGATCCACATTTAAAAACAATTATTTTTCAAAACACTTGAAACGCATTCATCAAGCAGAATATACAAAAAAAAAAAGAACAAAAATAATTGCATATCCGAGACAATCTAGAATTCTACAAAACTAGCCAACTAACCTAATTACTAATAAATTCAAAATATCTCGCTGCATCAGGAATCCACATTCTGCTGCTGGTGCTGGTGCAGCAGCAATACCATCCACCATCGACTTTATCTACAAGATGCTTCAAAACATGTGAGCATGTGGTTTGAGTAATAAATAAAAAATAAAAAAATAAAAAAAAAAAAAAATTTATCGACCAGGGGGTTTGCATAACTCTATGACCACAAAATGCGTCAATACAATATTTTATGGAAACATTTATAACATAATAAAAACAAATAACAAAAATATCTAAACTATGTTCAGTTCATATGTTATCTTAGTGCAACCTACATAGATGCAATAAAGGTGGTCACAATAGTGTTTTTGTTGTTGTTGTTTTGACGATTTGTCATATCTCGAGCATATCATACCCGTGAAGTGGTTTCTCATTACTCAAACGTTAAGAGTGATGACTCTCGATTGGTGGTGCAACTAATCGACTGGCGACGTGTGCATGAATGCGAATGAGAAGCGTGTGTAGAAAAAAATACAAAACAAGCAACTAATAGCTCGGCCTCTTAAGAACTTGATTCAGTTCTATTTTTAATCGTTGCGGCTTCTTCAGTCTTCAGAGCGTGTGCTGATTTGTTCTTCTTTTGTTTTTTTGTTTTAAGTTTCTTCTTTTATTATTATTTCCCATACGATTGTGTAATAATTTAAAAGCAATCCAAACCAGACCACTTTTATGTAGGCTGATTGATGAGCGAAACTTCGAAATAATAAGATTTCATTGAAGAAAAAAAACATTCAGGAAAATACGATCCACAAGCTTTGGAGCGGTTGATTGATACTAAAAGTAAATATTTTATGCTACAAAAATTTAAGTTACCATAAGTTCTTTTCAAATAATCACAATTTTCTGAAAACAATTTTCTGAAAAGTCCATCATAATGGAGAAGATTAGACGGAATACAATATACTAACTGTAATTCTTTTTTTAAATTCATTTAACTTTGTGGATTTTCTTACAAAACTTTTATTTTGCATCTTCTCTTGAAGATTAACAATCTTTTACATAGAGTAAAGTATTTTCGACAACTCGGAGTAATTCATATTCAACGACAACAAAAAAAAAAAAAAATACTGACCATTTTTAAAACGTAATATTTCCTTATTGTCCTTTTAATGTAGAAGGTAAGCAACAAGAATGTAACCTTGTGGAACTCTGCAAACAAAACACGAATTCAAAATTGAACCATCACATATTGCATGTGTAATGAAATATTTTTTTAATCGATCCACACACAAAAACTCTCACAAGAAGTAAGACTTTGAAGAATTTACAAGTCATCTGTCAAGCGTATGAACTGACAAATCGCCGCATAATGACGTGTATGTCAATGTCAAAACAAATGTATCATAGGAAAAAAACTGAGTCATTAAAAAAAAGACCAGCTCAAGTGCTCGAATAGTATAACCTCTTAACAAGAAATAAAAAAAATATATAGCATGTCAACATCAATTTAAAAAGAAATATTTTTTTTTTATAATTGGCAGTTTTAACAATGAATGTTTGTCATACAGCTCTTACTGCATATGGTAAATTATTATTTGTGGAAATCTGTACTTAAAATTACCTACCTAAAAATGTGGGTCATAACCAAAAAAAAAAAAACAAAAATTGTGTCAACGTTTAAGATCCTCAGAAAAAAAAATTAAAGAAATCCCATCATTGTTGATCACCGTCAGAATTCAGAATAAAAAGTTATAAGCACAACCCACACAACCCGATGAAGATGGATGTGGAATGCATGTTTTTTTCTGAGAAAAAAAAAAAGAAATATATGTTTTTGAATTTTCACAATTTTTATTCTTTTTTGTACATTGTACATCATTAAAATGGTGACACTGGGGTGTAGACTTTGCAATACATACATATGTAGGTATGTGGATGTCATTTAGTAGGTCTATCCCATTTAAGTACATTTACCCTAATAATAGTACTTCTGCTCCATGTCCAGAGCAGAGGATTTTTTTTAAACATTTCAATGTAGGAATTTAACTTAGGTCAAACTTCTATGCTCCTTCTGACCGATACCATGCAGGATACCATTACAGGGGCAATATTCTTAAAAATTTAAATGTTAAGTAACGTAAAGATTGGTAGTTTTTCTATACATATATATTATTGTATGTTCCCTCCAACGCACACTGATGCATACCTAAAACTTATTATCATATCTGCCTGTAGAGCTAGCAACCTGAAATTTTGCACATTTGGGTTCCGAGACCAATATTTAGATATTTCCAAACCCACATCGCGACACGCCCACCAATATGAAATTTTTTTGTATTCGCCTATTTTTCTATATCTACATACATTGTGTTTTCGGTTACCTATCATCTTAATTTCCAAACAAAATTACATTCCACAAATAACAAAAATTGGCCTTCACATGGAGTGAAACTCATTTTTGATAACAAAATTCTATTCGACATGATTCCCTTTGCATAAGCTAATCTATCCCCGAAAAACATATTTCCATTTGCAATTTGTGTAAGTATATCATAAATGCCTCTCAAAAGTGTCCATGGATGCAAAAATTACACATTTCCCCACAGGGAGCCTACTGGCTGGCTGATTGAAAATCCTCCACTCTATACTGATATGGCTGCGGCTCGAAATCACGAGACATTGTCATTTAATTAAATTGCAATATTCCTGCATTTCCCTTTCCATCGTACATAATCACAAAAAAATAGTATAAACCTGAGCTTGTGCGTTGTCGTCATTGTTGTAGTTGTTGTAGTTCCACATGTTGCACATGCTGATGTGATTTTGCGATCAGCACTTCCATACAGAGAACTCTATAGAGCAGCTCGTATCCAGCCGCCCCTCGTCTAATATTTCTGTAATTAAATCTTTGCCTTCATCGCAGTTTTGTGAGCGTGTGGTTCTTTGTTGCAAAATTTGCACTCTAGTGGTTGCATGGTGTGCGGTGCGGTGCGCCTGTGCATTATGTGCAATCTTCATGGTTTTGCATGTCCCATCTACCAACTAAACCAGATTACCAGCAAAGTACTTTCGCTCGAAATGACTTTTCATTAATTTGTGGAACGTATCGTCTTTTTTTTATGATACAGAAATATGCCAGGCATAACAACAAGTGAAAATAATTTTCATATCAAGTAACAAAAAAAAAAAAAAAACCACACCCATCATTGCACTACATGGGGTCTTACTTAATCATAAACAAATCCAGCCCTAGCTAAGTTCGGTGGGAAACAGTAGCAGCTGATAAGGTATATTCGTATATATTATGTAATATGTGAATTTTGTAATTATAGTTGATAGCGTCACATCGGGGGTGCACTTTGTAGGAATCAATTTCTCTGTTTCCACAATAATTATCCCATCGCCATCAGACCTTCATTGATTTACAAATGTTTGAATAATGATTAGGTATAGGTATACGTGTGGAATTGAGTGGGAGGATTTTTTTTTTTTAAATTGAAAATAAAAAAAAAAACTCACCACCGCAATGTGTGGAACTAAAAATAGTTTCAGGCAGGGAGGTTATCTGGAGGGGGACTTTATATGGTAGAGAGATCTAAATATAATACATGAAGAACAGGCAGAAATGTGTTGGAAAATGATGCTTAAAACAAATTTCTCGGCCTTACAATCCACAGTGTAATAATTGTTACTTTTTTTCAATTTTTGGATTCAGAATGAGTTACTGAACAAATATTGTAAATTTGTGGAATGTGTTTAGTTTCCACTTAACGAGGTGTGAATAATAGATTTAAATTTCCAAAACATGGGGTGAAAACGCTGTGGAATATTTTCATATTAAATTTCACGAAAGATGAGAAATAGGCCTTCGATGTCATGGAGCTTATATGAGTTGAATTTAAAACTCATTACAATTTTTTTTTCTAAAGGCAATTCAGTGTGGAAAAAACAAATTTAGATTCTACAAATTCTATTAGCAAACAGATTTTTTTTTTAAATAATTTTCAAACTATTCAGCTGTTTTCCATAGCGAAATTATAAATTTATCTTGAAAATGTTTAATTTTCCACTTCATGGAACATTGTGAAACATATTCATATCAATTTCATGTAAGATGAATAGTACGCTTTTTCAGTCAAACAGCTTGAGTTTTAAACTAATTGAAAGATTTTTTTTAAAAGGCAGTTCGAGTAGAAATTTATTTTCAAACGGAAATTTGTCATTGTGGAATAAGAAAAAATTAAATTCCACAAATAACAATTTGAAACCGAACCAATTTTTAAAGAAATTTCAAACTTTTTTATGCTTATTCAGCTTTTTTTCGTAGCATAAATGATTGTGGAACGTATTCATTTACCTTTTCATGAAAATGAATATAAATGCAAATGAGCCCTAGATATCTGTTAGATTTTGGATATTTTCATTAAATTTAAAAACTAACAATCTAAGTCGGCTTCAGTCACTCAATTCCTTACCCCCTTCACCCCCTCCACTTTTCATAATGACTACGTGCCTGGCTCCAGACAAACATGTGAGCAAATTTATTATCCATTTATGTAGATGGGTCAAAAGTTGTATAGAAAGCAATGTAACTTTTTTTTCTGTTGTCTTCTTCTTCTTCAAAGGTACTGATTGTACTTTATGCACTTTGACTACAAACAATTTACTGAGTTCAACCAGCAATCTCTGTGATGTGTGGCCATAGAGTGCAGTGCGGAAAATAAATATTAAGTGGCAAATTGCTTTTGTTAGTTAAGTCTATAATACATATGTAATAAAATTGCATGTCAAAAAAAAAAACAAGAGGAGGTTTTTTTTTTGCTGTGAATGCAATAAATTGAATGTATTACATTCCATATAATAGATAGTCGGTCAATGGACTGCAATTTGATGCCATATGGGGTTTTTTGATTGATGGAAATGGAGAGGAGGGAAGGAAAATATTTAGCTAAGGTGACATATTATAAGAATATTAAATGAGCTTGAATGAGCGGCGACTTGACTTATAGGCTTCTTGGATATTATTTGTTGACAAGCAACACGTGCTGCTACATTGAGTTCATTTTGAAATTAAATTAAAATAAGTTGTGGAATTTATTTGTTTATTTTTAGATTTAAAGTGAGCTGATGTGAGAATTTTTTTACTTCACTTTTCCACTTTTTATTTACGATAAAATGCATGACTTACTCTTGTGGTTTAAAAGTAGAATGCAGCTAGATATTGCAAATTTATAAAAAGGGGAAATAACGAATCTAGCGACTTAGCGGCAGAGTGACTTAGCGGAAGAGCGACTTAGTAGCAGAGCGATTTAGTGGCTTAGGTCTTCCACTAAGTCCTCTGTCGCTAAATCACTCTGCTGCCACGTCACTCTGTCGCTCTTCACAGTTGTTAATATAAAAAACAACCTAAATTAAAGTATAGGTATTCTTGAAAAATTTCTTAAAACTCATTTTTTTCAAAATTCCTGCTCATCAAGCACAATGGCGCCAATTTTTCTGGAATACTCAGAGGCCTATGAATTACAATCATAAAAATAATTGGAGCGGCACATGTTTGCATTATGGAAAATCTTTTTTGTCCTTGGCCGACTGGCCAGTATAGTTGAGGAATATAAAGTTGTGGAACATAAAGTTGTGGAACATAAAGTTGTGGAGCATAATGTTTTGGAACATAAAGTTGTTATTTTCATTTGCACCTTTTTCAATTAAAATTTGAAAAGCAATGTGGAACGTAAGCCTTTTTTATTTCAAGGGGAACAACTACTAGGTATAGGTTAAATGAACTAGTCCGCAAGGCTGATGTGTCATCGAAAATCATTTAAACTCCCAACAGAAGCCTATCTGAGCCTTATTTTTTAAACCCTCCAAATCATTAAAAATCTTCTCTATAATAATTATCACTTTGCATCTCATTTTGAAATCAACTTAATATTATTTCACCTATCACCTCACAGAGCATCTCTGTTTATCATAAACTGTCACAACGAATTTCCAAAAATTCAAACATAAATCTTCATTACTTTGATCTAGTGCACACATTTAGTGTGGTTTCTCCATCATTTATGTTCCACAAATATTTTTTTTTTCGCTTGTAATATAGAAATTAAAATTTATTCACCGGCTTAACATATTTCTCAATTAAAATTCACATATATCTACAAAATTTCCATGCCATACAGAAGTCACCTCTGCCTCTGTTATATCAATCATTATAAAACACCCAATTTGATGCTATGCAATAATTTCTGTTTGATGGCATTTTTTGATTAATTTATTTTTAATTTGTTTCGAGTATAAAAAATTTATATTATTAATAATTCTAGGTATATATGTATATTGTGGGGACAGCGCCAGAAAAAAAAAAACTGATTATAGAATAGACAAAAATATAAATTAAAACTAGACCGCAAGAACAATAAACTTGTAGAGTCATTGACACACAAAATAAAAAAAAAAAAAAAAAAAAAACATTCAGCCAGATCTGACTTTTGTGAGAGATGAGCACAAGCCAAGGAAACAAGCAAAAATTGACATGATGTGCTATAGCTGGCGGTAACAAAACAAAAGGGGTGCTCATCACATTTAAATATTCTTTGGGATTACAAATTGTGAGAGTGTGATGGGGGCGTATGAGTTATATACCTACGTCATTTATGAACACTTTTTGTATGGAAAACCATATAAATTCTACTAAGGTATTCTTTGGGCCTTAACTACACGACTTTTTGCGCCATAATGTCATAATGTGTGAGAGTGTATATTGTTTGTTTTGTCAAGTTCGTTCACACGCATTATTCAATATAAACAAGATTTATATTCAATATCCTTATTGAGAATGAGAATTTTGTATTGATAAATATAGAAAGGAAATTTTTGTGTGTCATATCCATGCATCAAAATGATGTTTTGGACAATTACAGGTGCCGGAAGACTGTGTGGGACGTAAGTGGATCTTGAGTTGTTTTTTGGTATTTGAATAAAAAAAAAAACAACTGAAAGACAATGAATTCTGGGAATGTCCGAAGCTAATGGGATTCTCGTCTTAATCTTAAGGAACGTAATTCACCCACAATTTACAGTTGTTGGAGAGCTTTTATTCTCTCTCTCTTAAAATCCACAAACAAAATAAACACAAATAATTCCTTTCTTGGAGGGTTTTTCTTGAAGAGGACTTTATTGAGTTTATTTTTGTTGTGATGGTGGTGTCGTTGATCTCATTGAGATTTTTCTTTCTTATTTTTCTCTTATTACATCTTCCGTCATGAATATAAAATATATACACAAGATGGAAATTTCACCCCAAAGTCATAGAGGGTGAAGTTAAGTTCATTTGAATTTATGACCTCCAGCAACAAATCGTTCGTTTTAAAGTTTGCTTATTATACTTTTTTCTGTTTCTTGTTTGATGTTGTTGTTATACCGAGATGAAGATGTCGTTTTCTTCTTCACTATACATACCTACTTGTTGCATGAAAAATTGTTAACACGAGTTAAGTTAACTTTTCTTCGTTTGATATTCTATAGGGAACACATTTCACACCCTTATATTCTATTCAGGGTTGAAATAATAAATGAATATGTGTGTTGCGTATATGTTAGGTCGAGAAGTAAGGGACATTATTGCGTGGGGCTTTATAGAGGCAATATTATACATATTAACGCACTTAAGACAGGCCAAGATGATTTGAATAATTTTCTCATATATTTTATACAAATATATATACATTCTACATAAGTTAAGGGCTTAGGTATATAGTATATACATTTGGGAAAGGAATTTGCAGAATGTTTCTTTTGTGTTTTTTTTTGTTATTAGTTTAAGTATTCGCTTGAGATCTTAGACAGACATTTCGAAGTAAAACTTTGAACTTTACAATTTTGGAAGAATATTAATCGAATTTTTCATATTGTGAATGATGACTGATTGTGGAACGAATTCATTTTTCACTTCACGAGAAGATACTTTTTGACTTTAAGTTTAAAAATTTTGATTAAAAAAGAATAAGAGGCCAAAAGATCCAATAATTGAAGAGGATTCCCCAAGCTGAAGCCCGCCAAGAGCTTTTACTTAGGAACTTTCTATAGACTGTTTAGTTTAAGTGCGAACAATCTTAGAATAATAACGGGTATCCTCAGTGATCACTGTTAGGTAAGAAAACACCTGAGTATTCTTGGCCTAGCAAGCAATATTTCATGTAGATCCCGTAAAATAGAAATTGTATTCTATCGTCTAAAAATTAAAATCTAACGTTCTACAGCATTTGATTTATTGATAATCGAACCCAGATCTCTCATACCGGAGATTTATTGTCTATTCTTAGCTTCTTTTACTTAAAAAATGAAAATATTCACTGCCTCTTTCGAGGAAGTGAAAAATCTTTCAAAGACTATATCTTGTCATGAATTAATGCACCTCTCAGCGTAACTGTTTGGATTCGGCAAAAATTGTAGGTCCTCTCCATTCCTGCCAATAACATGCACACGGGAATAATTGAGGGTTGTATAATTCACTAGACCCTCGTTCTATATACGAGCTTTTGCGCTAGAAAATTTATTTCGATTTATGGAAAAGCTGGAGTTTTAGAGAAGCTTTCAACATCCTTTGGGTCCGGTGTGGACAAGGGCTTTAATTAACGAGCTTTTTACAGCAAACTGTCTCTAGTAACGGTGTCTCAACATACACTTGAGGATTATCATCACTCCAAATACGGCAGTTTTGTTTAATGACGTATCCCATTCAACCAAAAATGAGCTTCATCGCTTATGAAAATTGGGATCAACGGCAGAATTGTTTTGGGCCCATTGGGGCACAATTCGTAAGCGTTGTTCAAGCGTCAGTCTATTCATGTTGAAATGCCAAATCAAACTAAAAATAAATCATTTAACAGCTGACAAAATGGCCGCCAGTTAAAATAGTGTTGCCAACTTAAAGTTCTATACCTCAAAAAAAAAAAACACCAAAAAAAAAAACACCCTTTACAAAAATAAACAAAAGTGGTATAGAAACTGGAAGTTTTGTACAAGTAAACAGAATGTTTGACGGAACTTAAAAACATCTCCAGAAACCGTACGCAATAGCAAAAAGGAGAATCCTAGGCCATAAGTCTCTGGCTGCACCAAAGTAAGTCTCATCAGGCTACCACCAAAGACTTTTCTTAAATCCCCGATAAATGATGTCAACATTGGAGATAGACTCTTACTAAACAATAATTTTAGTTAGTTAGTAAGCACTGAATGAGAAAGTATTTCCAATATCTAGTTAAAAGACGCAAAATGTAAATCAGGCCATTTATAAACATGCGCAAAAATCCATTGCGAGATAAAATTTTTCGAACTCATTTTAGATTTTACACTCAAACATTAGGCCTTATCACAAAGACGCATTGATTTATTGTGCGATTCCATATGAATAAGCTTTTACCAATCATCGTTAAAAAATCTTCCGGTGGCATGAGTAAGCATCTTCCATATTATTATGAAGTCAACAGGAAACGATTGGAAATAAACTTTGTCAGTAACTTTTCGATTCAAAGCTTAATCAAATGGAGAAATTCATCACATATAACATTACATATAAAAGAAAGAACATGGCTCGTGAATTTCTTGTTCGACTTTTTTCTTTGCAAATTTACAATCGTCACATCCACCCCAAGAAAATCATAAAGTTTTTCATACGTGACTATCTCACAAACAAAATATAAAAAAAAATATCACTCCTTTGACCTCGAATGGATGCATTCACATTATCATCATCATCATCATCATCATCATCATCATCATCATCAAACCTGGCCAACAACTATTCTGTGTAACTAGAACACATTTTCCTAATTTTTTGTTGCATTTATTTGGCATCTATACTTCTTTGAGCATGTATACTGCCAAAAAATTCACCTCATTCTATCGAACAAGAAGATAAAACGAACTGAAAGGTAAAATATGTCACACTGCGAATGTGAACCGCACCACAAGTTGTGGTTGTGGCACACAAAATTCTAAAAATAATTTACCACTTTCATCAGACATACATATATTTGTACGTAGATACATATACAAAGATGCAACCACCTAGCACCACACCAAAAATAAAAATCAAAGATGTTGAAGAACGACGCGACGCGGGTATAAAGTAAAATGTATAAATTGAAATTGGCAATTTGCTGATTGTCACTTGACGATTAAAGTGTCAACTGTCATCTGTCAAACTACTACAATGCATCCTTGGATTTTGCTATATTGTTTTTTTTTTTTTTAAACCAAAAAACTATTGTATACGTGATTTGAGTTCAAATAAAGTGAATCTATCAATCAACTTTGGTTTCACTTGCAACTTGCAATAGCTATCTGTCAGACACCCTTTTGTGTGGATCGCATTTTAACAAAACTTCAAAAATTACACCGGAAAACACAAAACTTTACCACCACCAATTTTTAGACACAATGTGGGGCTTCTGGTGAATTTTGACATTGTCATATTTGCCATGGGTGTGGGGGGGGGGAGGTGGGCGTGTGTATGTAGCAACATTTTTACCATACACATCTCACCCAGACTCTGCCTTGGGATTCCATGCCCCTGACAATCAAAAGTTACTGCATTTTGAAAATATAATTTCATGGAAGTTTTTCAAACTTGATAACCTCTCCCCCCCCCTCCCCCACACACACACACACTCTGCCAACTGCACGCCGCCTTCCGACAGGAATTGAATTTTTGAACAAAAATGTTGCAAACAATTTGATAATAACAACGTTGTTGATATACTTTGACAGATAAGCGTCAATTAGGGGTTGAGGTTAACCCCAAAAATAAAACAAAATCCAGAAAGAGCTACAATCGACGCGACACGTATATATGTACCTATACATTTATACCGAGTATAGATACGCCTTTTGGAGGCCAAAACGAAGTTACAATACGAATAATCGGCGGCAAGTCGATGGTAATATGGCATATCCGTGTTTAACCGAAACATGCTACGTAACTCTGTCGCATTGTTATTGAGTTACCTGAGTTAGGAGGTGAATTACAATCTCCCCCCTCAGCCAAAAAAGTAAGAAAAAGGGGTTTAAATTGAACAAAATTATTCCAATGAAAAAAAAATGAACAATTTAAGCCTCCTTGGTTGGTGGGTTTGAGTTGAGTTGAGTTGAGTGTGGAAAAATCAACGTAAGTGCACCCGTGTCGGTCGGTCGCATAGCATTTCCTTTTATTTTGATTTCATGGCACGACAAAGTTATCGGTTGGGTTGGTTATGTTCTGCTCATGGCAGCTTTACCAACTATAGCTTAGCTATAAAAGCCGGTTGCTTTTCTATGTGCGGTAAGAGATGCCGGCAATTGATAAGCGAAAGTTTTGACCTTTTACAGTTCGGGCTCAAACAACAACCACACCTCTGTGGCTGTGCCTGTGCTGTCATACCGCTGCTGCCGCTGACTAAAACGATGACGTTAAGGTTGATGCATAGTGTGGTGGTAAAGTTATAAGCTTTGAAATTGAACATTTTTGCTGCCTAAATTGGCAGCTTGTTGAAAATTGAGTTAAGGTAATTTACGGTTAATTTGAGTATTGATTTTTATATTGGAGGTGGTCTATTGGTCTATATAGTTTGTATGAAGAATAAGGTTGTATATTTATGATGTGGAGGTAAAATTATGAGATATGGATGGTTCAATGTCAAGAATGTTCATAAAGTGGAAACTGGGGCGTATGTGGAATATTTTTTTTGTTGATAGGTTAGAATATGTTGTGTGAGAGATTTAGGTAGAAAATTGCTCCTTTGACTCATTTAGGCTGGGTGGTTAGTTAAGCTTACCACCTTTTAATTATTTTGTTATGTGTATCCGCAAAATCTGTCGATTCATTTAAAACTTAAATTATTGTCGAAAATCCTATGTTTAAAAAAAGGACGAGACTAGAGAAATGCCAATTTTTAACAGTTATAACAGTTTTTAGGCATTAAAGGTGGGCGTGCGTTAAAGCGCTCTGCACGGCTTGAATAAAAACTCTGTGTTCCTGAAGTATGCCCACCGGCGGAGGGCCCTGGTTGCATAAACAGTACTTTTATAAACCAAAACTGTTATAATTGCCATATCTAGAGCCACTTCCTAAAAAAAAAACGTTGATAAAAGTAGCGCAAGATCTAAGCTATGTATATGTCCAGAAGTTTGAAATCTTGGTATCCCCATTTCTATGCCAATTCATAAGAATAGAGAAGTTGAAGACATCTTATAAGATTATGTAGAGCAGTACACTATTTGGTGTTTTTGAAAATATTAAATAATTTCTTTGGTGGTTACTTGTGCTAACCACCATTAAAATAATACATTTTTCAGTGCTATGTTGTTAGACTTAACATGATATGTTTGTAACTTATAGTTAGGTTTAGATACCGTGAAGCTAAAAAATTTTGTTGGATTTACCGAGGACTGATAGCTAGCGCATATGCCAAGAAGCCTCGTTTCGAATCGACGTAAGGTAAGAATGATTCTAGGCCATAAAGAATAGTCTAACAAATGAAACGAACCAATAGCTCTCCTTGAACTGGTGTTTATTTAACTTTCATTCTGACTTTCATGTCAATTTTATCGTTACTCTTATCCTGACTTTTATTTATTATTTATTGAATCTAAACAAATCTTTTATCACGACTTTTATCCTAACTCTTAGCCCGACTTCAATCTTAACTTTTATCTTGACTCCGACTTTAAATTTTATCCCAAGTTTTACTTTCCCCTGACTTTATCCTTACATAATAATGAGTAGGTATGGGTTTTTTTTTTCTACCAGACTTTTTCTGTTGGTGGTTTGAGAAATTCTTTTATTAAAACAAAAAATATCCATCTTGAGCAATCCAAATGTAGTTCAACAGTATAGACACGTCATCAAAAAAAAAAAAAACTTTATTAATTGTTTGGATTGATTTTTATGTACTTTATGATGGCCCACTAAACATCTATTGAATGAAAGTTTTCACAAAAATATAAAAATGTTTATGACCTTAAAAATACTTTCTCATGCACTTTTTATTCTTTTTCTTCATTCCTATATCATAAAGTCCATAAAAAATCATAAAACCAAACTTAAAACATAAAATACACTCAGAATAAACCCATAAGCCCAAAACGTTCTACATTCGACATTTTTATGATGGCTTTTATGTTTTTTGTTGTTGTCCAAAAGTATTTCAAATGTTTACTCTCAATTTATGTAGCCTTTAGGGAAACACTTAATGCACAGGAAAAGTTTTTTTTATACTCACAATATTTTTCAACCAACTCAATCCGATACAACCTATATACATCAGCCCTTTAAAACTTCTGAAGCATATAAAGTCATCCTTCTTTGAAATAGAGTAAGACAATTATTGTCCTGGAGAACCACAAACCTGCCTTAAACTGACTGCACACACACACACAGCACACACAAAAGTAATAATATCCTCAAAACTCGTGCAAAATACATAGTTGCTTTTATTTTGTTTAACTCTTGAAGACGACAACTTGACACAGAAGTTTGTTGATGTTTCACGTCCATCCAAAGCTCTACACAGAAGCCTCCAGTGGTGAAAAAGTACACAATCTTTCGCATAAAAGCGAAACTATTGAGAAAAAAATAAAGTAAACCATACCTTTACATAAAAAGAAGTCACTCACACTCAAAACAGAGAGACCCAGGATTGTATATGGTCGAGAGGAAAAAACGTCCTGGTTTTATAATTTAATCGGCTTTTAACCCAAAAAAAAAGAACGAAGCATGAACACTGAGAAGAGATTATGGCAACTAACGGGGGAAAAATGGAATATACACCACGAAAACATTCAACTGGCACTGCACAGTTATATTTTGTTTTTTTTTTTTTTTTGAGCATGGGCATTTGGCCATTGTTAAACACCAAGGAGGACAATATTAAAGTGGGTCACAAGGTTGGTCTGAGAAACAAAATAGCCTCCAGGCCGGGCCCCACAGCGACTAGAGAAAAGCTCTCATAAATATTAAGGAAATTTCAATTTCAAATTCGACGTCGCTAAACATGCTTCAAAGTGTTAAGACTTCTTTCGACGATGCGAAAAATTTGTCTGTCCTTCTGATCTGGCTGTTTTCTTTAAGGCAGGCATTGGGCCAAATCTTGAGTAAAACTAGCATATTTGGGCAGCTGTCCCATCGACCGTTTTAAGTCTGTTGGACAGAATACAAAAAAGAAATTATGAAATGTGAAAATGCCCATCAATTAACCCTTGGAGCCAATTTTGGACCCACTGTCAAGTAAAGAGATTCTTTCTTTTACCGCACTTCACGAATGTTAAATGGTGTTTATTATTTTTAAATGGTTTCACCATTTGTTTCCTTGTATTGGCCAAGGTGCAGCTTAAATGTTGATAAGCATTTAAACATTGTATAGCTTTTAACGGCCTATAGTTGGCGTTTCGTCCCGACGATCTCACTTGGACTCATCAGTTGACTAGTGACGGCCTTGTCAATAATAATTTTTATTAAGTTCAGTTCAACTAACATGAACTTTTTGACAAAAATCCAATGTGAACTATATAAAACAAGATTAAAATTCTTAATCATTAAGCTGGAAATTTTGCCCAGGGCCAGGCTTTGTTTTTATAATACAAATTCTATATGCTACTGAAATACATCAGCCAAGTAGAAGACATAGCACTATTTAATTAGACTTGTTGAATTATTGATTCAAAATAGCTTTTAACGGCCTTTAGTCCATACAAATTAGCGTTTTGTCCCGGCGATCTCACTTGGACTCATCAGTTGACTAGTGTTTATGAATCTAGTTTAATGTATTTATTTTAATACGCCTTCGGCATTGTTTGGTCAAATCTCTTACTTTATCCACTGCATTTTCCAATTTTCTCCTGCCTTCACAACGTATTTATCATCAAAAACCAATATCGAAGTATCATCTATAAAGGTGGGAACGGAATCATTGTTTTCCACTGGAATATTCCTAGTATTTAAAAGGAAAACAAGGTTGGTCCTAAGACACTTCCTTGTGGTACACTACTATTCATTTTCTTATGTTTCGAATAATTAGGTGGTACCATACTCTTAAGAGTCGGCTGGTTATATAAGATTTAAGTGCTGCCTGCGAAGATCCCTATGCAGTTTGGACCGAAGTTCCAAATGCCAAGCTTTTTTCAAAGACTTGCACAAATCCCAGAATCTATAGCGCCTTAGAAAATTGACCTTTTGCGCTCTTTTTTAAAACCAGACCTGTAAGATCGATATTAACATAAAATGGGCTAGTTGGGATATTTCACGTGCCAAACATGAATTCTCTCTTCCTGTGTAATGAGTCTTGACTAAAAAAAAAAAAACTAAAAAAAAACTAAAAAAAATCTTAAATAAACTAGGAAAGGAAAAATGTCATCTACATTATATTATTCAAGGAATGTTGGGTTTGATGGCTTAATTTACACAAAACATCTTTGACAACCTCAGAAAGTGTTTGTTTTTATTTTTAACATATTTTGTTTTCCTATTTCGGGGTTGTTTTTTTTTTTTTATTGAATATCATCAACAGCTGTACGTGATGTGTACCTATTTATGAAAACATGAAAATTCCTAGAAATAATAATCCTATTTATCCCACAAGACACACGTTTCACCAAAACAAGCAACATAAATGTAGAATCACTTTATATCATTTATTGAAAAAAATACACGATTTTTCTATGAAATGGATATAAATCTTGGTGTTCGAATCTGTCAACAAATTATTATTAGTATTTCATTCAATTGACTGCCTCGGATGGATTGGCAGTACGACATCCTGCCAACTCAATTTTTCAATGCATTTTCGATGGTATCGTCCCCTATTTCACAAATAGGTTGGCCAATATTGTTTTTAAGAGCCTGAATCGTCTGTGGATTGTTTGCATAGCATCGAACTTTAAATTATTTGGTGGAACGGCAGCTAGTGGAGAGCCAGGGTCTAGCGATTAACAACTCTTAACCTTTCCTATGTGCGTGTAGTTTTTTTTTTCAGGAATGGAGCGGACCTACAATTTTTTGCCGAATTCGATAACACTTATTCATGACAAGGGAGGATGTGTCATTTCCTCAAATTAATGGACAGTTTGTGATGTGTTCACTATGACTTTTTTCTTGTGGATCTGATGCGATAAGTTCCAACTGTGAACTGTACATGTAAATACTATCCATTTCAGACGCTGTATTCTCATTTTGTTGACCAGGATTTCTCCAAACTCCATTGATACATATTTAACTGCTTCATAACACTCGTAGAACCTTTCTCCAGTAGATAAACCGAATAGTTACAAAATGGCGCCCAACGTGAAGAAATAAAAAGTATTATGTAAGTGGGGCTATGACTTTTAGTTTTGTGGGCTGAAAGGGGTAAAATTTAGTTTTTTTTTTTTAAATTGCTTGAAAACTATCTGTTTTTTTTTTTTAGAAAGTGTCAAGATAAAAATTTTAGTTTCGAAGTGTGAAGTGTCATAGCTATTTCAGTATACACAGATTTTTGACCAGGGCTATTCCAAACTCCATTCATACATATTTGAGTGAATAACACTCGTTGAATCCTTTTCCATTAGATAAAACGGATATATACAAAATGGCGCCCAACGTGGAGAAGTACAAACATTTTATGTATTATTTATTATTATTATATTATGAAATAGAAATGGTGATATTACAATAAAGGTTCTAGAATTCATAGCGAACTAAGAGCGTTATGAGAATCGTTCACCTTTCTCAGCGTCAATAACTCAGTAAGTTCGACTGTAATATTAAGGACTTTCTAATTCCGAATCCAGAATCTCCAAATATACCTTCATAGGTATATACAGTACGTTTAAATCTATCTCAAACTTCAGTCTTCTCCTCATATAGATGTTTTTCAACTGATTTTTCTACCTCCACAAGCTACAACTACAACTCTTCTTGAGTATTAACGACCTTGACAAATCCACTTTACTTTCTCTCACATTTATATTTTATCTTCATAACTCAAAAATACCATCTATTTCTTGGTATCACATTCCACAATAATGTCAAAAGCAATTGGCGCGAAAAAGAAATATTTCCACTGAAAAGTAATTTGTCAAAATTGTTCAACTTAATACCAGAAAATATCTTCGCTCTCTTTACACTGCATATCGTCGTTCGGTCGCATCAGACACAAACACTCTCACAGTCACAAGTCACAACCAAGCCAGACACACTTGGAAAACAAAAATAAATTAGCGCACATAAAGCGTTATTTCAACACGCTTTTTCCGGTAGTCTTCCGGAGTTTCTATGTGAGTACACCTATCTATCTCAACAATCTTCAGAGTAGTAATCAGTGGATGGGGAATCAAAACAAAATGTTTTCCTTTTCCCGCCATTTTTCTACTGCTGCTACTGTTCACTTCGTGTCTACACAAATCGATGGCAATTAATCGTCCATAATAATAAAAGCAACAAAAAAAAAAAATAAAACTCCGAGGAAAAACGAAATGAAAACAATTCAACCAGCTTGACCCCAACCAACTTAACTAGCGGTATAATAGGTAGTGGTAGCGTGTCGATTTATTTATTATAACTCTGGCGGAAATTCACAGCCCATCAACCCTGACCGACATCAGAAAAATGCCGATTAGCACAAAAGAAAAAAACCCTAGAAGGGTTTGGCTGATGGCGACGACGAACGACAGTGTTGTCGTTAAGTTGGTCAGAAATGCCTATATGTGAACTCAATTCAAAATTGGACTCTCTTTTACAGTTAAGTGCCAAGTGAAGGGTAATATTTATTATGGTATGGATATACTTCCGTTAGTTGAGCAAGAACAATACCGAAACGTATAGAGGTTTTTTCTTCTTTTTAATCGAGGGGGAGGACATTACCCAAAATATTTTTTAGAGAGGATCAACAACCTCATTAGACTGTTGCGGCGTTTGGCTGTTGTTTATTTCTTTGTGAATTGTAACAAACAGCAGGTGAGTGAAGAGAAAATCAATTTTAAAAACAGAGTGACCCAAAAATATAAGTGGAATTCAAATTGTTTTAACTTTGTTTTTTTTTTTTGGTTGCCAATAATTGTGTTCCTAAGAAAAAATTAAATCTTTTTTATTCATAGCAAATTGTGAACATACAAATTTACATTCTGTAGCTTCTTTTTTGAAATGATAAGAATTGTTACAATACTCCATCTTTCTAGATTGTGGAATGCATTGGTACTTTTTTTCACTTCTTGATATCAAGAGATTTATGAGCTTAACCAGGAAATCCTTGCCTTTACCTTCAAAACATTGGATATAATTTCTCATTTTTAGCGAGATACAGAAAAACTCACAGCTATTTTGAAATAGAAATAAATACGTTCCACTTTCTGTCCGATGTCTTATTTTTTCAAAAATTTGCATTATTTCTTCTATTATTTCAATTATTTCCACACTAAATTAGATTTATCTATTGAAAAAAGCATAGTATTTATTTCCCGTGGAAGGAATAATGAACTTAAATAACTACGTTCCACATTTTTTTCCACGAGCTATTTTTATTGTTTTAAATCGGAATTTGTGGACGGTAAATTTGTGAATTTAGACTTTAATAACATCTTTAATCTTTAATGACATATTTCAAAACCAAAAATACCATATTATATGGATTGTGGAACGTAATTGTATTTCACTCAACTGGAAGTGAAACAAAAAATCAAACTGAAGATCTAATCGTTTGCTTTCAATTTGTTTTTGCATGAACTTTGCCAGAACTTTTGGACTAAAATTGGTAAAAATTGGCAGTTTTGGGATGTAAATGACCAAACATACGGAAAATTTTTCTGAATCTCAATTTAATTTTGAACCACGCTGTTTTGATTTATCATTAACTTTTTCTAAAACAGTAAAAATGTGTTATCACCTTTCATAAGAAAAAGTCGTGCGAAGCTATCTTCATGACTATAATGAGGTGCATGCAAAATTCGCATGCATGCTTATTACCTACCTAATTTCTCAATCGATTAACCTTTAAAGTTAAGTTATGTAGTTGTGTTTGTGTGTATGGGCTTTTAAGAGTTCTACAGCACACCTTTTGGTCTTTTTGCTTTGTTTATTTTGGTAAGCTCATCTTCGTTGCACATTGACATTTTGGTCGTGATAAAATGATGATGGCTTGTAGAGATTATAAAGTCTCATTCATTTCGAAGGACAACATAAGGTTAAACATATTTGAAATGGCATCTCAATGTCGGTTAAATGTTTTTGAATAGGATCCACACTCTATTAAATTGATGATATGAGCTTTTTTTGATTTATCACTTTTAAAGTACCTTTAGCTTTAGCTTTGATTAATTAAAAACAAATTCTTTCTAAAATTTACACTTATTGTAAAATCACAACATGAAGTATATAAATTAATATTTACAAACACCTTCCACAAAGTAGTTTATTTCTCAAGCTTAATCCACTTGTAATATCGTAAAAAAAAAAGCTTTTTTTTTCTCTCCAATGATTTTTCTTTCACCGAAAAGTATACTTCATAAATATTTAAATCATTTTTTTTTCTCTATTATTTGATTTCAGGTTCAAATTGATAACGACAAGTGTCGTCGAGAACGCGAATCAAATCGTTTGCCTGGTTCCCGCTTAGATTTGCCAAGCTTGTGCAATGCGAGCAATTCAACGCGCACCGCACGTTGCATTGATTCACACAATAACACATCTGTTATGACTCAACTAAGCCCGCAACAGCCAAATAATAGCAATAGCAATAGCAATAACAATAATCATAATGTAGGATCGCCTATATCATCGACAACAACAACTGCCTCATCACATACGACATCTGGTGGATCGGGAATGATGACAGTCATGTCTGCCAAATCGAATGGATCTTCGTCGTCGTCGAGTAGTGTGGATGGAAAGGGCGCTAGCAGGCCAATGACACCATCAGGTAATTTTTTATTCAGATTCGATTTTTGTATTATTTAGGGTGGATTACGTTTGTTTGTTTTTTTTTTTGTTTTCAATTTTGTGCATTTTAAAAGTTAAGTCTTGAAAAAATGAAATTTTGCAGGTTGCGATTTTATGATAAAATAATCAATCAGGGGTAAAAAATAGATATGTATGACAAAATTTGTAGCTTTTTTTGGTGTTAGTAAAAAATAGTGTTTCTGCCTCGAAAGCTATTCCGTAATTCTATTTCCACGAGTTTGTTAGAAATTTTATTAATTATTCTGGAGCAATGACAGTTGTATTATTGGTTTATTTTTCAAGTCAAATGTGTTCTTTTTTTTGTTAAACCTAAATATTGTGGCACACAATGGGGCGTATTCATAGTTAACACCCAGGTTAGACACAGATGCTATTCATAGAGAACATTTGGCATCTCTGTTACAATTCTACTAAAATTTCAACATCTGTTGCATTGTATTGTTTGTTTGACTCATGTTTAATATGTGTTAACATCAATGTTTGCTTTTACCTACTGTCACGGCCAGCCCTCTAGCTCCAGCCAGCTGGAACCCGAAAATTTGAACTGTCCAGAATTTTGGTACGGTGGATCGAAAAAAAGAGTACCGCAATCGATTTAGGAGGTGGAAATTACCTAGCGTCACGCCTAGCTCTCTAGGTCCATTAGAACACCAATTAGAAATTGTGAATTTTATTTTCATTCGTGTATTTTTTTGACATTAAGCAGAGTTAAGAACAACTTAAACAGAAGTTCTGACGTTTTTATTTTTAGACTCCAGTTTAGACTTAAGCATTTTGAAACCATTGAATATTAGGCCAAACTTGCGTAATAAAACGCCAAGGCGCGGCGTGAGCGATAATGGTGCGGATGTGCACTCTGAAATAACGGGTGATTTTTTAGCTGGTTTGGTTTTGGCAACACTGGTTTTGACAGCTGACGTGTGTTTAGTACCTTGTGTCACTGTCAAACACCTTCAGTTTGGTTTGCAATTTAACCATGGATCGTCTTACAAATGAACAACGCTTGCAAATTATTGAATTTTACTATCAAAATTCGTGCTCGGTTCGAAATGTTCATCGCGCGCTGCTTGTGTTTAGCGATGAGGCTCATTTTCGGTTGAATGGGTACGTAAATAAGCAAAATTGCCGCATTTGGAGTGAAGATCAGCCAGAAGCATTGCAACAGCTACCAATGCATCCCGAAAAAGCCACTGTTTGGTGCGGTTTATGGGCCGGCGGCATTATTGGGCCTATTTCTTCAAAGATGATGCGAATCGCAGCGTTACTGTCAATGGTGAACGCTACCGAGCGATGATAACAAACTTTTTTTTGCCCGAAATGGAAGTTCTTGACTTGCATGATATGTGGTTTCAACAAGACGGTGCCACATGCCACACAGCACGCGAAACAATGGCGCAATTGCGAGGCGAGTTTGGTGAACAGTTAATTTCACGTTTCGGGCCGGTCAATTGGCCGCCTAGATCGTGCGATTTGACACCATTAGATTATTTTTTGTGGGGGTATGTCAAGGCTAATGTCTATAGGGACAAGCCCGCTTCGATTGACGCACTGGAAGCCAACATCCATGCATTCGTTCGTGAGATACCGGCCGATATGTGTGAAAGAGTATGCCAAAATTGGACTCAGCGGATGGGCTACCTGAGACGCAGCCGCGGTCAACATTTGCATGAAATTATCTTTAAACATTAAATTGCAAGGTTCAAACTATCGATTCAAATAAATATTTCATTCATTTTTTCGAATTTTTTGTGTTTTCTTTTTTTTTTAAAGTTCTAAACCTCTTAAAAAATCACCCATTACAAATGTTGGAAATTTTTATTTAAGGGCCCTATTAAAGTATACGGTAAGCGATTGAAAAAGCTTGCGAATGAATCAACTTGTCGTTTGTTTGCCAACCCTGATACGATATAGAATTCTCATTTGCCAAACCCTTCGACTCTAACCGAACGTTAGATTCGCGAACCATAAAAACGCATTAGATTAACGGGGTAACATATTCTGTTGTAATTTCCATTTTATTTTCTGCCTTTTTCGCAGGGCTATCTGTGATAATTTTTAATATTACGGTTCAATTCTTTGCAAATTCTAGAATTTTTCCAAAATTTTTAACACAACACTGTCTTGTCTGGCTCTTATTCAAAACCGTTTTCGGGATAATTTCGGATTCCCAATCTCAAGACCCAAACGTTAAACATTCGAAACTCATATTAGTCGTGTTTTTTTGCAAGCCTCGAATAAATTGGTCGAAAAAACGACGTCGGGTCGCGTTGGGGCGAAGCAATGTAGGTATAGATGTTAAATGCAACAACAACTAATCCCTTTCGGGCTTAGGGAATTCCGAAGAATTCTCGGGGCTTAACTTAAGCATGGAGAAAAACTGTGTTACCATCAACGTGAATCGCATACTTGCTATCGATAGTTTGTATGGAAACTACATTTTGTTTCTGTAATTGCGTCGCTAGTCCCCGATGTCATTGTTTCAACCAAATCCCTTCGGACTTGCAAAAAAAAAAGTCTATTATTATAGCTTCTAACTGGAGTGTTATCGAATTTTTTCACAGGTTTTAAAGAATTTCTTTAATACTAGCCCATTCTTCTTTCTCGAAACACAAACAAAAATTCTGCAAACAAACAACACGTACACAGGTTGAGAGTTGTAAGTCACTAGGCCCTAGTTCTTCCCGAGCTGTTGCGTCAAATTAAATATATTTTATACAAAAAAAATACCGACGAGTTTTTGGAAAAAAGATTTCTGACTGACAACACCTCTGTTCTTCAAAATCTAGTAAGAATTTTTTTGATACCCTAATGATTTATACAACCAAAATATTTCTATAGTTAGTTATAGGTTTCCTTACGGATTCATATTGACTTTTTTCGAGGATTTAAAAAAGTAAAATAACGGCAAATCTCTTCGTAAGAGATCCATTTCGACTTTTGTCAAGGATTTTTAAAAATAAAGATAACGGGAATATCTGAAAATCTCCCACTGAAACCAGCTATTGCTATATGAACAGAACATCGAAAATTCGTTTCTATGAAATTTTTGTAAAGGTACGATTTTGGTTTATCTTCAATTGGAATGTAAACGTGTGATATATTAAAATAATTGGAATTTATTAATGAAAATATTAAATTACAAGAATATGTACTCGATGCTGGCATTTATGAGTTATTTGTTGATGTATGTACATATATGAAACAACTGCAAAATGAAGCATTATTTTCGTTCAATGAATTTTTTGGAATTTAATAAAACCACCAACGAAAAGGATAAAAATCCAAAAAATCACAAAATTTTCTTAACAAAATGTGTTTTTTGTGAAATTCATAATGCAGAGTAAGGATAAAAGTTAGCACTTTTGTTCAAAAGATGACGTCTTTAATTCAAATAAATCCACTTTATTCACAACAGAATTAACAAAAAAAAAAAAAAACTTAAAAAAGCTCAAAAATGCCAGACAAATGACAGGATGTATCTTGTTAGTACTATTTAGTACACATTTTGCTAGAAAATCTATCGAAAATTGCAAAAAGTATGTCGTGAAATTATAAAATTAATAATTTGATGATACTTAAAAGCTTCACTGATCGAAAAATTGATCCACTCATTGCGCAAATAAGATAAAATCCTAACACGGGAAATTTTAGAAGTACGACTTCTTGCAGCTTTTTATGAATTAAAAATTTGTCAAATTGTCAATAATTGTACATTTTAATGAGGTTAGGGCCCTGGCCACAATACAACTCAAAGCTATACCGAGAAAGACCAAGCAAGTATACGTACGAAAACGATATTGAAATTCCAATTGTTGCGCGCGATGGCAGATGGACTCGGTTCTTCTTCGATACTCTGCTCCAACGCAGCAATAGCGTCTTCGTTTCGCACTGTACGGCGTCTCTAAGGATGAGACTATCAAACACATCGTTTCGTCTTGTCTCATGGCATGTCCAGCCCTATAGTTATATTATAACCTACCTATGCCTACTTTGACTTGAAAAGAAGGCCAATCATGCTCACTTTAAGATCTCTAAGGCTCTTGAAATATTCCCAACTGCTATACCATCTGTTAAAGAAAAAAAACACTCTGAGTCTGCAATTGATAGACTTATGAATTAATAAATTCCATCTTAAATCCGAATCCAAACCTTCTGATAAGCCCTTTTGAAAAGGATTACAATTCCTTTGAATTTTCATTTCAACATGTTCCATATACTACACAAAAAGGAAAGTTTTGATTTAATCAATTTCAATTATTCCAACAATCGTACATGTATACATGTATTTATATTTTCTGTGTGTGCTATGGTGGCAAACACAATATAGTGCCATCTATTCTATATAGAAATCTTTATTTTGGCCCAGATGTCTCTGTCACAGACATATCTAATTCTGGTTGTTCTGTATGTCCTATAATATTGCATATTGTATAAAATAATGAAAATGATTCCATATCATGTCTGATTCCATATGTTTCCCTAAAATCCCTACCACGTTTTGCTATATAGCTTTTTGAACAGAAATATAATGTATAGGACCTTTTTTTACGACCAGACAGAAAGAACACATCTAAAACCCATAAATTGTTGACTTAATCATCACCAGCATCAGCCTGGAATGACTTAATCTCCATCTATAACCATATTGTCTCTGAGCTCTGACATCAAAGTAGAGAATTTTCTGGGGAGAACGCACGAGCTACGCAATAACCCTCCATCCCCCAATCCTCCCTACTCTACCTATGAACACACAGACAGCATGACACAGATTATGTTTGACTCTGTCGTCACTTTGACGATTTATATAGAAATAAAAATGATGTTCATCAAGGATATGTGTATCAAAGAAACAGCAACCGTCAGAGAAAAAAAAAAGAATCCTTCCTGCCATCAAATGACTCAAACTCACTGAGTTTTCATTTCCAGGCTCCGCCATAGCTGCCGCCATGTTTATTTAGGCCACTTGTCAATTCACAAGTTGTTGTATATGTGTGCATACATATAGATACGCTCCATCTGGGTTTTCCGCCATTATATTGCCATTGTTCGGGCGTTAGTTGCGCAGAATTTATAATTAGCCTCCCGACTCCTATAATAGCACGCGTAATGATTAGGGGGATTTGAATGCGCCTCGCCGGCCGCCGCGCCGCCAGAAGGGGATACGAGTACAATAACAATTAGAATTGTTTGCTTGTCGTAATCAAAGAACAATTCAAGGAGATTTTTGAAAGATGAGAATAGAATGGGAGATGCATGTATTCTCAATGGTAACCCGCCTGCCATATGCCATCGAGACGAAAATGTCAAAGAGCAAGCTTCTCATCATCCCACAACCTGGAGATGGAAACCAGGATTGTCGGTCGTGTCGTGTCGTATAGCCTTACGGTGACTTGCTCCATTAATTAGGATAATATTGTTTGCCACGATGTCTCTGACTGAGTAAAATAAATTTTTAAACTCCTCTAATAGGCGATGGGGGTTGCGTTTAAATATCCTTGACCTTTCACGGTCAGGATTGTTAATTTTATTAATTGACGACGACAAAGTGATGGTGGAACGGTAGTCGGGTGAATTCTATTTATTTATTTGTTTTCCTTGTAAAATGAAAAACTCATCAGGAAATATATAGATATTTTTTTTTTGTTGTTGACCTGCGATGTGCATTCTTTCAGTGAGATGATATCCTTTGGCTGTTGGCTTTGGCCATCACACTTCATCAACATCACACTCTCAGTTTTGTTGACATGAATTTCGCATTCTTTTTATTTTACTCTTTTTTTTTTTGTTTTTCTTTGTCGTTGGTCGTCCTTATGATGATGTGCAATAATTATAATCCTTGGAATGTGTCAAGGTCGTATATATTTACTTACATCATCACAGACTCTCATATGGTTTTTTTTTTTTATTTTTTTCAGAACTGATTAAAAAGTACAATAGTTACTTGACAGAGATGGAATTTGATGAATTGAAGATCTACAAGGAAATCTATTATTTTGGCCAATCTGCGACTAAAGTTGCCTATAATAAAATTTCAACGAATCCAAATTGTGGTTATGACGATGAGAATGGAAATTATAAAATCGTAAGTTGAAATAAACTTTTTTTTTGAATAAGTTCTACAATTTTTTTATTTTTTTTTTTTGTTTTAAGGTGGAACATGATCATATTGCCTTTCGTTATGAAATTCTTGAAGTTATTGGCAAAGGAAGTTTCGGGCAAGTTATTCGAGCATTGGACCATAAAACAAATACCCATGTAGCCATAAAAATTATACGAAACAAAAAACGATTTTTAAATCAGGCTGTTGTGGAACTTAATATATTGGACGAACTGAGAGAAAAAGATGCCGATGGTACGCATAATGTTATACATATGTTGGACTATACATACTTTAGATCGCATTTGTGTATAACATTTGAATTGATGAGGTAAGTTTTTAAGGCACTTTTGGTTTACCTTTACAATAAGTTAGCTTTAGTTCTACAAATGAGTTTTTTTTTGTTTTCAACTATGGGGATGGTTTGGTTTTTTGTATGTACAAGTAAAGTTTGGGCAAGTTATCCGACACATACCATTTGGGACCTTTTTAAAGCAGTTAACCCCAATCTATACTCTAAATACGAAATGAAAAACACAAACAAAATTTTAAAAATCGGATACCACTTTTGTGTGCTTACCCCATTTCACCCTACACATAGCTTAATATTGAAAATAGCTTACGTAAAAATATGGGCAGATCGCTGTGGACTAAGCGTTAACCCTCATATGACAGATCTTGTCCTCTTCTCAAGGCATTACAAAATCCCAAACATAGACCCTCCGTCTACCACAGGAATCCCACTTAAATTCTCAGACGAAGCCAAATATCAGAGTCATAAAGGCAACTGTTGTACTCTTCTCATGTAAAAAAGCCGTAGGAATCAAATGGGGTCTTAAACCCAGCATTACTCATTGGCTATACACCTCGGTTGGCAGACCGATTCTTACATACGGAGTGACAGTATGGTGGAGCGATTTAGATAAAACAACAAACTGCGAAAACTGATCAAGGTCCAACGTTCAGCCTCCCGTTGTATGGGCGAAGTACTGCGTAAAACCCCTTCTGCTGCATTAGATAATTTGTTCCATTTAGCACCTCTTCATATGTATGCTGAGAAAACAGCTGCAAGCACAGCCATTCGTCTTAAAGCTTCCTCACAGTAGACTTATAATGACATTGGTCACTCCATCATTCTGAACTCATTCGGAACAATTCCAGAAACATTGACTACACCAACCCGCAGTTACAGTTTGACAAATACTTTCACGTAACCATACCCTCCAGATCTCTCTGGGTGGATCTGGTATTCCTGGAAGATGAATCAATCCACTTCTACACGGACGGATCATAAACTGATGACGGGGTTGGTGGTGGTGTGTACTCAGACATCTGTCATTGAGATGAGATTGAGAGAGATTCACCTCTGCTGGGTGCCGGGCCATTGGGACATTTCAGGAAATTGCAGGGCTGGCGAACTCGCCACTCGAACTAGCCAGCCTATTTTGCTAAATAGGGAAAATCCAGGTATACCCATTGCTACGTGTAAACTTATGCTGAATGCAATAGAGAAAGAAAACCTAAGGTGGAACAACATCGCCACCTGCGTGCCCACAAAACAGATATGGCAAAAGCTAGATCTGAAGCGCTCCAAGAGTTTTATACCTCTAATCAGACTGCACATCAGCTTCCTGCTTGGCAGCCACCTTAACCTAACATAACATATGTTAAAATGTGTCCATTCTCTTAATATTACATTTCAAACCCTAGGTTAGGTTAGGTTAATGGGCTGACAGTGGATCTTGTTCCAGTCACACTTAGATCAATATTGATCCATTGTGGTATCCTGATGGATTGGACTATCCCTTTAAAAATATAACCTATGAAATCCTATGGAGTATGAAGCCATTTGGAGGCGTTGATGAAGTTGATTAAATTTAAGATGTAATCACCTGTTGACTTCGACATTTCTGCTAGATCGTTGAAGAAATAGCTATTCAACAGTTTTGTCCTTATATTGCAGAGTGCCGGACAGTGACCTAGCTAGTGAAGGGTATCCTCCTCCACTTCTTCGCCTCCGCAGCCTCTGCAAATGTCTTAGTCTCATATTTTTTCTATGATATCCTAAGTGATTATGCCTTGTGATAATTCCTATCAAAAGATTCAGGAATCTTTTTTTCAGGTTCATGATTTTGTCCGTTTTTTTTTATTGTAGCTGGGCCACAGATTCTTTGTAGTGGTACAAGTTACGAGTGAGTTCCATCTATAATTGGTAAGTTCACTATATTCTTACCAATTTTCTGTTTAATGGCACAGGGTGGAATTTTAACACCGGAGTTAGGCTGTTCTAATGATGAACCAGTCCTTGCCAGCTTTTTCATTTCCTAGAATTCCACAGTGTCCAGGGACCCAAGTAGAACTGTTAGCATGAAACCGGCTTGGTTCTTATTTCTGTGGCAGAGATAGCTTTGATCGCTGCTTGGTTGTCAATGTAAAAGGTGATATCAGCCTGTGGTATCGCCAACATTGAGACTTGTTCAGCAGCCTTTATCACTGCCAGAACCTCTGCTTGGAAGACACTGCTGTAATTGTGGAGTCTATAAGAGTTGGCTAAATCGAGACTCTGAAAAGAAGCCCGCACCTACTCCTGTATCCATCGGTTTATGTGATTGTTGTTAACCAGCATCTCATTCCTCCCTTGTGGGGATGGAGACAGAAAACGGTTTTTCAAAATCTGTACGGGTTGTTGTGTAGACTGTGCATACGGCATACCCCTCCGTAAATTTGTTGATAATTTGTGCATGACCCACGGAGATCCTTTTCCAGCTATCGGTCTGGCTTAGTCTTTGAGCACTGTAGGCTGCAGCTTCTTGCACGAATAGATCTAGGGGTCTTAGATTGAGTATGGTTTCCATTCCTGCAGTGGGTGTGGACCTCATTGCCCCTGTGATTCCTACGCACGCTAGTCTTTGAACTTTGTTAAGCGTTTTATAATAAATTAATTGCTTTATCCATCGCCCTCCACCAAATCAGGCTACCATATGTAAGGATCGGTCTGATAATGGCCGTGTACATCCACATTATGATTCTAGGGTTTGGACCCCAGGTATTACCAAAGATCCTTATTAACTTAAATATTTATGTTCAACTCAGCGTAAACTGTCACATAAGCTCTTATGCTGAACATAAATTCTTAAGTTTTGTTTCAATAAATGGCCGCTATAAGCCTACGACAAGGGCGAGAAAAGTCTCGGTCTTCGCAACCTTGTGTAGATATCAGTGCTTATGAACTTCGATGTGATGATTCTTTCGAAAAAGCAAAAATATTTCTAAGCCATTCAAACACTATATACCATTCCTTGAAATTCGAATTCCCTTTATGTCCAAAAAGGTAGGAAACTGGTCTGATCCCGCACCAGAAAAAAATGAATGAATAAGAAATGTATGTGTTTCTCCACATTTTTCACAAAAACCTGTCCCCATTTCGACCATTAACAGTCTTCATAAAAAATCCATCTTAAAATTTTAAATTAAAAAAATGGAATAGAAGTATCCCAACAGAGTGGGAATCTATAGTACACATATGGACCCTTGTACCTTTTATTGAAAAAAATGTATGCCTTCCCTATGCGATTCCTACAAACCTATAGACATGTCTGTGTCAGAAAATTATCATTTTTATAGGACATGAATTATTCCCTTGAGTAGCCTTGATGGAAGTGTGTACATTTTCATCCACCTTGGAGAAAATAAAACTTCTTCGTGTTAATCACCCAAAAGTTGACCATATAATAAATGCCTACAGGGAAAGTTTTCAATATTTCTTAACCCTCACACTTCTGACTTTGACCTTACATTCAATCTGTTTAATACAAAGTACTCGTATAGCTATATATATAGCTGATATAGGTAAGGTATCTACGTATATACATATCCTTGATGGACTTGGGTAAAAATCTCAATTTGTGTTTTTTGAAAAGGACACGTTTTATAGATCCTACTTTGATCCTTGATATTGTGGAATTTTTCATTACTTTTTGTGTTTATCAATGAAATTGAGATTGAAATCTCTATGGTGTGTGTCTCTTGATACATACACGCTACACAAGTTCATCAGAAGGTCAACATGAATGATGTAGGCGGCTTATTGGATTTTCTCCAGTATATGTATACTTAGGTATACCGTACCTACACCAATATGTTTGTATCCCGAGGTACACTTTTAGAACCTTCTTCTTCTTCTCTTCTTTTTTTTTTTTGATTATTTCGTTCTTTCTCGGGGGGGCCATAACTGAATTTGAGAGTCAGGAAGACAAAAATCGAATAAAGTATCGCGTGATTATCGGCATTTTTTTTCCTATCGAAGCCTATTGAACTTTTAAAGCAACAAGTTGAACTGTTTATATTTACTCATATTATTGAATCTACATAGCAGAGAAGGGCAAAACGAAAAATCGTTTAGGTCCCAATGCGTATTTTTAGATTTATTTTTTCGTGTTTACATGTGACGTTTGAGTAAATAGATAAATATATTTTGTTTACCTAGAATATAAATTGCCTATTCATAGGTTAATTGATTGGAAAACCTTGAAAGAATTTCCTATATGTATGTATTTGTTGTGTTTTTTTTTTTTTTTTTTTTTGTTTGTCCTTCTTTATGAATCGGAAGTTTAGGTACTCGTATTTTCGATTGGGGATTGATTGAAAAAGAATCAATTTATGGAAGCTTGAGAAGTTTTAGAAGTAAACAGAAAATATTTTTTTACTATTGTTTATTATGTATTATAGCCTTTCCCTTTTAATTGCGTAGTCAAATTTTAGAAAATATGGTCGTTACGTTAGGAGATTTGTGGTACTGAGCTCTGGATAGGTTGACCATGACCAACGTAACAAGCAAAGTAAAAATAGCCGGATTGCTATCCAAACCAATCAACATCTTTAATGGACTCCGACAAGGGGATGGTTTGGCCTGCCTCCTCTTCAACCTGGCGTTGGAGAAAGCAATCCGTGACTCTGGCACGGCAACAAGAGGGACCATCGTCAACAGGTCCAGCCAGATACTGGCTTACGCAGACGACATCGACATCATCGGAAGAACCGAGCAAGCTGTACATGATTCCTTCATCCAGATCGAGCAGGCGGCACAAAATCTGGGGCTGCACATTAGTGAAGGTAAAACAAAGTACATGGTGGCGTCGAATGCGAGAGGAACAGTTGGTCAAACAATCAAGGTATCGGAGCACGAATTTGAAGTGGTGAAATCCTTTAAATACCTTGGGTCAATAGTAGCAGCCGATAACAATATAGAAGAAGAAATACGCGGGCGGCTTCTCAAATCCAACAGAGCCTACTATAGTCTGTCAAAGCTCTTCAAATCCAGAAATCTCACCATAACTTCAAAACTGCTGCTGTACAGGACCATGGTCCTGCCAGTACTCACATATGGATCCGAGACTTGGGTGCTTAGCAAAAGGCACTCCGACCTCTTAGCCGCGTTCGAGAGAAAAGTCTTAAGGAGAATTGTTGGCCCCATATGTGAGGAAGGACGATTCCGGAGACGGTACAATCATGAATTGTACGCAATCTACCTTGAAGCAGATATCGTGACAAAAATTAAGCTCGGTAGACTCCGGTGGGCAGGGCACCTAGCTCGCATGAGCGGAGAGGAACCTGCTCGGAAAGTTCTCTGTGGTACATTCTATGGTAGACGACAGCGTGGTAGACCATGCTTGCGCTGGAGAGATGGCGTAGACCAGGACGCCCGGAGCCTTGGGGTGCGCAACTGGATGGCGGCGGCTCGAGACCGGGATGGGTGGAGAAACTTGTTGAAGGAGGCCAGGACCGGACTTCGGTTGTCGAGCCGATGATGATGATGATGATTTTATCTTTTCTGCCATTTTTTCTTGGAGATTTTATGCATATACAAAAAATCAACATTGAAAGTCCTAAAAAGCCGATAAGGCCCACTTAAAAAGCTTATATCTTGAGTTCCATAAATCGGATCGTCAAGGTAAAAGTTTTAACATTCAGCGAAAGTAACAGAGCATAATTTTGTATTAAAAAAAAAATAAATTGAAGTCATAATGTTTTTGGAAAAGTATTGTAAAGATCGTTTTTTCAAAAAAAAAATTACTTCAATCCAAATCAGAAGACTCCAATACCTAGGGCCGCTTCCGACGGCGCGCGTGTATCTTCATTACAAGTCAAATACAAGACCCAAAACTCATCATGAATCAAAGAAATCCTCTTTTTTATGTCCTTTCGCTAATGTCAAGTTCCATGAACCAACAACATGTCATGAAAAAATAACATATTTCATCACTTAAAACCACAACCTCAAGTGCATATAATGAATGTCACTATATATTCCACATATTAAAAGCCAATGATAATAAAATAGGTAATTCAAATTATATTCCACATACGTATGTAAGTATAACCGCATGACATAAAAGCTTTTATAATGTCAAACTCATGTCATTAATATAGTTTGTGAAACAAAAGAACAGAACAGACACAACAGGCAAAAACAAAAAACAACAAACCTACACCTAACTCTGTAAGCTAGGAATATCGAAAGTTTTATCGTAAAAATATTCGTTATGTACTCTCAAATGACATATAAACAACCAATTTGCATGTTAGTGTGTTCTATAGGAATCCTGAAAATCTCGTGACAAATGGTAGTCTATTTGGTTTGCCTTTTCTCGTATAAAATTTAATTATACCCCAAATCCAAATATTCACTCAGTCATCATAGTGATTAATACACATACACATCGAGAAAAGATTGCGCAAAACAACAATTAAAGTTTTTTTTTTAAAAATATAGAAATATAAAACATTAAACTTGACATTTAACGAAACTCGATCCTTTTAGCAATAATTGCGTTCCAAATTCGCGCAAAATGAATGCCGCCGCGCGCGCCGCCGGCCGCCCACCCAGCTGTGTTGTTATTCTATTCGTCCTCCGCTCTATAACATGCACTGCACATCATGTGTGATGACGTAGAAAGGACGAAACCAAAAAAAAAACCCTGAGACTAATTATATAAATTGCTATTTTTCGTTTTTGTTCATTAGAGCACGTAGGTAGCTATACATTAAAATGTCATCCACCAAATGGCACAACGCGGATCCGGAAACATGCACTTGATTTCATATTTCAACTTTTTAATTAAACTCCCCCATTCTCATCCCCTCCCAAACAGCAAAACAAATCAACTAGAACAACAACAACACAAAAAATGAACATAAAAAGGGTAAACATGCAAGGATTTATCTAAAAAAAAGCTCTAGGTGGAATAACTATGCATTTTTATTGGGGGGTGTGGACAAGCGGGCTTGATGTTGATACGTGGTACCACCTTGTAGATCATCAGGCATACGGTATACCTGACATTATATACATCTATTCCAAAACCGATACACAAACCCTGCGAGCAACTAGTGAAAGTGATTTGTGTTTGTGTTGTCTTCTTATTTATTTTGCTGCGTTAGCACGCAAGGATACGTCTACGTTTACCCTTTTTTTTCCGCCAGCACGCCGACGACAAGGTATGAACCCAGATAATTTATGGATAAAGAAATAATAAAAACAAAAATCCACAACAGCTCAACCATTCCCCCCTTGCCATCATCAAAGTGCTTGAAGCACCTTATTTTTAGGATCCATCATTGACATGAACGTTTGTTCGATTTTGTGGTATAGGAAGCTCGAGAAAGGAGAGTGAAATGATGGGATATTTAATTTGTCAGTAATCGTTATCATCGTTCTTATACATATATATATGTGTGTTGTGTGTGTGTGTGTAGATTGTTGAAAATGATTATGGAAAGAATGACATCCTTGATGTGATTTTCTGTAATTGGAGATTTGATTTTGTTCATGATATGCAAAGTGCCTAAGTAGGTATACTATATACACATCACTGTTAACTTTGGAGATTTATTTCACAATTGACAAAGGGACCGGGCAATTAAGTGCGACGGTAAAGCCTAATTGGAAATGCCAACATAAGCGATTTGATATGCAAATGTGATGGTTGAAATGGAATATACCTTGTTCTAGGAAGATCCCATTTCGAAAGCAGCACAAAAGAGATGAGTGTGATTATTGTGGTTCAGTTATGTCATTGTCATTGTATATAGGCATTGTTAGAGGATTAAATTTTGGGATTTGGATTTTAATTTTGGTTGAATGAGGACAATATGTACTTATAAAAGGACTTGAATCTACAAAAACTTGAGATGAAAGGACGACTTGTTGCTGGAAATCTGAAATAAGCTTTTATTATACTTTGTTTTGGGGCTTATAGGTAGGCCTATATAGTCAACAAGTTGACAAAACAAAAAAAAAACAGAGTTGGATAAAATCAGAGTTGCCACATGAAATTTTTATAATTTATTATAAGGTATATACGATTAGGTACCCATCATATTTTCCGAGAAAATAAAAACAATTAATATTTTATAGACTAAGAGCTGACAGCAATTTTTGGGTGTGGAAATATAACAACAAATTGAGTACGAGGGTTTTTGTATGTGTATGCGTCTTGACATCGAAAACGAAAGTCTGACAGGTTTTTTTTTGTCGCCGGCCGGCGGTGGGGTGGTTGGTTGAAAATTGCGATTTTTACAAACAAAATTTCAGAAGCATTATCACTTTAAGGGCCAGTTTCACAGTCAACACTTACCGGAATAAGTGGCAAGTTTCCCATTATTAGGAATTTAAGCTTAATTTCATAGCCAGCGTAAGTGGAACTTAAGTCACCAACATCGGAGACTTAAGTGCCACTTATTCAGGTAACAGTGCACTGTGATATTGGGAATTATTCTTTCACATTCCCCTCTTAAGCGTCACTTTTCTGACTGTGAAACTGGCCCTTATTCATTTTTCATAAATAGGAAATGATGATTTTACATTTTTCCGAAGTGCAAAGACTTTTATCTTCACGATCCGATTAATAGAACTCAAGATATACGCATTTTAAGCAAACCTTATTGGATTTTGTTTTGGAGACTTTTGTTGTTAATTTTTTGTTATGCATAAAATCTCCAAAAAAGGCGATAAGGTTCGCTTAGATTCGAAGTGATGAAGTAAAATACATTATACCACTAAAAATATTTACTTTTTACTTACTTAAAGGGCGCGACAGCTCGTGGAGAGTTAGTGACTTACAAGTCTCAGCCATTTCCCTGTATACGTGTTGTTTGTTTTCAGGAAATAGTTTTTTTTTTTAACTTAAAACTCATTTAAATTAGACTTTTGTTTCGAAAAAGTTCCGACAAAGTTGATTTTTTTTAATATGTTCAGCATTTCCTTTGAACTATCCCGAAAATCAGGAAAAGGGTTTTTTTTGGTTGAGAGAGGTGTAATTGAGATTTTTGTAATTTTTCTTGGTGACAGAAATTGTAGCTTATGAATCTCTACACAAAAAAAAGATTGCAACACTTTATTCGTAAGAGCGATAGATTTTCAGAAAAAAGTACTCAAACACGACACGTATTTTACCCAAGCTGTTGTGTGATCACTGCAGTGAAATCCACTTAAACAGAAACAAAACAAATAACATTGAAATGTTTGTGCACACTTTTCCCACAATCTATTGCTTCTATACAAAAAAGTGTAAAACTTTTGTGTAGAATTCCATATTTTCTTCCTTCCTTTTTTTGTTTAATATTTTTGGGCTATGAGACATTTAACAAAAAAATAAAAACGAATGAAATTGAATTTTAACAATAATTTAAAATTAAAATTTAATCAAAAACAATGGCTTATAGCTTGACAGCCTCAGATCAAGCGCATCCTGTCGGCTTAGTACCATACTACTTTTTCCCGCACTTAAGACTCTATCTCCAAAACAAATTGCCGAATATTCGCTTCGATCGCGGTCGGTTGAATATTTTGCGATTTATCAGCATATACACATGCCCTGCCCATGCCCATGCAATTTTCAAAATAATTAATTATGATAAAAATTAAAGTGGATTTAGCGGGTTTTCACTCTCGGACGACGTTATGGAACATGACGCCTATAATGTCAACATTTATTCTAAATCTGAAACCTATTAAAAATTCCTTAGAATTAACGGTAAGGTGAACCTACTTGACATCAATTTTCCCATATTAGGTTTATATACCCTTGAAGGACCAAATCGTAAATCAAATTTAAAAAAAAAAAATTCTTAATTTGTAGATTCTTAAAAAACAAAGCATTCTTCAGCTTAATTCAGTTTAATTTTCCAAACGATATACCACGCGCAAACAACAAAATTAAGATAACTTTTCGCAAACAGCCATTAGCAGCACGCTTCAGTGCCATTTTGGACATGATATTAGATTTACCAAAAAAAAACTAAAACTCTCTTGTCTCAAATTAAGAGTGAAAAAGCTCATTATAAAATATTACAAGACAACCTTTAAACATTTTCCATAAAATTTTACGACAAAATATACATACTTACCTACTTCGTGTATTCCTCAACTTATATAAGGGTAAAGTATAAGGGATAAAATAAAAACAAGGCTGAAAATTCTTCGTCTAATTGACACTTTTACCAGGCACAAAAAAAAAGAGAGTGAGAAAGAGCATGAGAGGACATCACCATCGATCCACTATACTCTGCTCTGTATATACTGCAGCATCTCCTAGGAATATAGGAATAGAAATCTTTGCCTACCTCCTTCGGGCGGAGGTGTAGGTAAGGTATATAAGTTTCAAGGTAAAAGCATACAATTTATCATAGGTCAAAAGGTATACGTTAAATGAGGAACGAAACTTACTTTACGGTATGAAAAAAAAAAAACTTTTTTTCTGTAAGGCAGTTATAAATTCTCTTCGGTATGTGAGAAAAAAATAATAAAAAAAACTTTCTCCTTGACTTTAAACGAAAAATGTCTACCCAAGAAGGATATAGACGAAAGTGTGGGGAAAGGATGTATTTTAGGATTTATTTGATATTCAAGTGGATAAATGACCAAAATAGAAAAGAAAGACTACATGTAAGATGTTAAGAAATCACTCGGATGTTATTTAGATGCAATAAACACCTGCAGATTGACTCTAAGTTTTTCTGGTCCATGAACATTTGATGTGGAATGTAATAATTTAAGGAGATTTTATTGACTCAGATTGACTCTAAGTTTTACTGGTCCATGAACATTTCATGTGGAACGTAATAATTTAAGGAGATTTTATTGAGTTTTTAAACGTAGGTAGAATTATATTTGTGAGTCTAGGTTACATTCAAACATTTTTTCTTTAAGTTGTTTTAAATAAAGAACAAGGCTCGAAGGGAAATGAAATTTCGGTGTGAAATTTGTAACTTTACAATTCAGAAGTGAGATTTTATTAGTTTTGAAACAAACTAAATCAGTTTGTAGGAAAAACTTCATTTTAAGTCAATGTAAACAACTTTTTTTTAATGAAAATTAAATATATTTATAAGTGAAAAATATGTATTTGTATTTAAAGCCTAGTGAAAAATTCGAGTGAAAATAAAACATTCATAGAAAAACGTTAACGTGATTTTTTTAAATTTAAATTCCACACCTACTGCGTCTATTTTGAACCAAAAATTAATTGATTTTCAAATTTTAGACATTTCAGACTGCATCAGCTTTTTCACTTGAGGTTTCAAAAATTGCAAATGTGGTAATATTGTTTTCACGAAAAGTGAGTACTAAAATTTCTCAGTTTGCTTAAAGGGTCAACTTGTTATGATTTTATTTTCTACAGAACCGCCCTTATTTATTTGCTTGCCAAGCCCCTGAATCAGTTTCAAATATTCTTTAAAAAATTTCCTAATTTTTGTTCAAATTATTCTCCATACCCTCCCTCATGAAGCTTGGTTCAATATAATGTTCTGTTAACTTGCTTTTAGGTAATTTCTTAGAGTTATTACTATATATCTCCCTAATGACTCAAACATTTCTGTTTTAATTTTGCAAATAGGTAAGTATTTCAAAATATTACAAAAATTATGAAAAATGCATTTTTAGTACCTATACTTACAGAAAAACATCAGGTAAAAGTTTACCAAGTATCTTGTTAAATTTACAAGATTCACTTTCCCATATTAAATTATGGAAAACTCCGAAACTTAAATAATTTAAATAACATTATATTCATGGTTAAATTTAGGACTCAGCCACGCAGAGACTGACAAGCGACAGAGTGACTGAGCGGCAACTGGCCATTGAGCGACAATTCCCTTGAACTTGAAGTTAAGAAAATTCAGTTGTTAAGTAACGTTCGTAAACAAATTAATCGCTCTAGAGAAATAGTACTTCTTCATTTTGGATTCAATATAAAAATAGAATAGATTTGAAAGCAGGGCGATTACTCTCTGTGGCTCAAAAATTTCGATTGTCGCTCAATAACAGCGTGGCCGTACTCATAAAATCTCATATATACATATTTAATATTTTTGTCTGTCGCCTGACGATTTTCGCTCACTACGTGGCCTAAGCCTGACACAGCACTATATCTGATATAATCGAACATAGTTAATTTAAGAAGATGTCATGTTATTTACTTTTAGTTGCTCCTGATTCAATTACATTGGCTTATATGAGAGAGTGCCTGCTGGGCAACTTAGTTGCCTATGTAATTGAATAGGCAGAAACTAAAAGTTGCTGGGGTGAGCAACTAAAAGTTGTCTAAGTATAACAATGACCACCGTTTTAGTATGGGGGGGGGGGGGTAGGTAAACTTCGCAGATGAGTATTGTAAAAATTACAATTTACCGTGATAATTCATCCTTGTTGTCCCGCAAACTTAACACTTTTATTGGTTTTATTTAACGTTGCACCATAATAATTAAACCAGCAATTGCTGTCAGTTAATTAGTAGACCAAGTTAATTTAGGTATATGATTTTTCATGTGGGTTCAACATGATAATTTATTAAAGCTAGTTTAAAGCTTACAAGTTGTCATGTGGATTTTTCACGCAGTTGGTGTTTATTTAACACGACGACGTGAAAAGCTTTTATATTATTAAATATTTTACATGATTCACCGTGTTGAAATATATATCAACCTGATAATTAGTTAATTTTTCCTGGAATTTTTCCTATGATATATTAAAACCATTTTTCATGAGCTTTTCAGATATGATTTTTTGATTTTCTGGTCAAATAAAATTAATCAAACTGATTTAGAGGACATATTCAAAGAATTCAACATTATTTATGACACAATCAACTAACGCAGTTTGAAGAAAAAAGCTCTAAAAAGAAACCTAACCTAATTTTTGAATTAAAATTAAAATCAAAAATAAATCTGTGTTACAATCATCAGCTAATACAATAATAAATACATTTAATGTGTTCCTTTATGAACTTTATACATATTGGTAAATCAGTAATTTAATCCCCTGCTGTTTCCTTGGGAAATGTGTGCAAATATCATCTTGCCCTAAGGGAATTCGATAAAATTTCAATTGTTCTGTTTTTTTTTTTTATTATTTTTTTGCCATTGTAAATTTTCAAAAGTCACATATTTCTAATGTAGGTGTAGAAAATTGAATTCGTTACGAATCAGCACACATAAAGTTTAAGTCCTTGTTTTGTATGCAAAAGGATTTCAACGAGCAACGAAGAGTTGTGGATGCGATGTGATGTGATGTGATGGATGTGTAGATATTCCATCTCAATAGTGCAACATTATGAGGTTTTTGCTGGCAAATGTGTGATAATATAGTACTCTCAAAGTGCATTTATCGACTCTAGGATTACAAGGAATCAGCTTAAGTGTCTAACAAATCACACAGTGCATCAGTGTGCGGTAGCGGTAATCCATTTCCATTCCACCCCAGATCCCGCACACAAAATCACTTTTATTCCTCCCTTTTTGTCATTGTAGAACATACTATTGATGGGTATACACATATGGTGGATTTAGGGGGTTGACACTAAGCACATCACAACTCGTGGAAAAAGGATGTGTGTGGTTTGGTTCGAAGAGTGTTTTGGTGGCTTGCTTGTTTTTATTAAATGTGCTTTATGATGGAGGAAACTTAATGAGGCTGTAAAGCTTGTAAGACACAATTCCTTTCAACACTATACTATAATGAGCTGTCTTATTAAATGTCACTTTATTGCATCTCTAAAATGTGTGTTTGTCTATCGTTTATAAAAGGTTTCTTTATGGCACAATAATTCTAGGATACCATTGCTGATGGTCCATGTATTTTTTTGAAATCAGTCGTTTGTTGAAATTTCATTAGGCAAACTGAAGATCATTGACTTTATCATCTATCATAAGGCTTCATTTGATATGAAATAAAAAATTCGTTTATCTTTATATTGAAGGACTAAATGTTCATATCCTTTGCAGACATTTTATAAATATAAAGTTGTCTATCTTTTGTTTTGTTTTTTTTTTTTTTTATATTTCTTTTCTCTCAATGAACCCTTAAAAGGAGAAAGTTTCTTTTTTTTCAATGCCAATATTTTTACCGAAGGACAACACACCATCAAATAGGTATATTACCTACAGGAGAAGCTTGTCAATTTCCGTTTGCATGTCGAATAAAAATTTATCGTAGTCAAATCAAATTAGGCGGGGTATTATTTTTATATTTTTATTTTTTTTTGGAAATTCCAATATGCGAGCAACGTTGCATTTCAATTTAAAAAAAAAAATAGAAAAACGATTGAATGTGTTTTTCTGGGCTTTTTCCCCATCATATATGTACATATGTATGTATATATATCTTAATTCAAGGGTTGTTGCAAAGTGAAGTGAAAAGAGCAACAAAAATCAATTTAACTCCATATCCTGTGATTATTGCATTTTGATGACTTTTCTATTGCTTCGTTATGTGAATTCTGAGTTCGTTTTTTTTTTGTTGACTGTTGTCTGTTTTACATTCTCGAGGTCAAATGCCTATACGCCTAGCCCATGCGAGGTTTATTGGTAATTTGATGTTTGCATGTGTGGATAAAGAGGATATAAAAGTGTTCATTCGTTTGCGTTAATGACGTTATAAATGTTTAATTAAAGAAAATTGGACGTTTAATTTTGTATTCTGTTAACTTATTCGTGGATATTAAACATTTTCATTAAATCTACCAACCATTTTTATAAGTTTTTGTCTACGGCTAAACAAGACTTGATGATCAAAAGTCTAAAATAAGAAATATATGTATCAATTTTTTGTATGAAATTTCTGTAAAATAGCCTCTAGATACTATTGCAATAGCACATTTTCCTAACTAAAGCCTATTTTTAGGAGTTCAAAATTTAAAATAGCCTCTATTTACTGTGTGAAATAACTTACTTATTATAATCAACTTGTAAAATTAATCAAACAAAAAAATAATTCAAAGTAGCTATTTGTCTGTCAATGGTGTTGATAAAAAGCAGGCAATATTATTTGAAAGACAAACAAAATCTTATCAGAGTTAATTGCATACTTTGTGGCTTTCTGGATACCTACGGAATGGTTTGTGTCAATGGTGATCGTAAAGAAATTGTTGTCTTTTTGGAAAAAAGACGTTATAATAATTCGTTTATCAATAATTTAACAAAAAAATACTTAATATTGCAACTTTTACAAACGCAAAATTAAAGAAGTTTAAAACGGGTCAGAAAATATCCCGTATTTGAACCCTTTGCTTTACGCATTGAATCACAGTGATCCTTTTTTTGTTTTCATAGGGAATGGTTAGCCAAGAAGTTTCCTAGACCTTTCTAAAATGGACGAGATTAGAGGCGTGCAAATTTATAACAGTTATAATAGTTTTTTGTCATTTAAAGTGGGTGCGCGTTAACGCACATCGCGCGACTTGAAAAAAAACTCTGGGTGCCTGAAGTATGCCCACCGTCGGCGATCACTGGCCTTCGGGGTCGCATAAACAGTACTTTTATAAACCAAAACTGTTATAATTGGCATGTCTAGAGTCACTTCCTTATAAAATACAACATCCTCTTCCAACAATCAAATTTAGTCTTGCAGATTAAAAAAAATAAAACACCAGAGATGATTTGTATGAAGTGTTTCCAATGCAAAAGGCTTTTAATCTTGCTTATTTTCTGAACGCACTTTATTAAATCTCAGGAAGAAAATGTGGAAAAATAGTCAAAAATTAAGATACAAGTTAGATATTTTACAATATTTAATGAAAATTCATTCAGAAGTTGATTGAGTGCGCCTTCAATTTTATGTTTAATTTCAAAATGCAAAAGTTGATGAAAAATTTCACAATTTTGAAAAACAAGATTTAACGAAACTATTTCTCCAACTCTCCTCTACAAATGTTGCATAGGTTTTATACGGATAAATTAGAGTTACCAGATTGAAAATAACGAAAGTTTTCTTAGGAGGGGCGGCAAGTGTTCAAAAATGGGGACAAAACATGTTTTTGAAAAATATAAAACCAGAGTAAGAAAAAGTAAAGTCAGATGTAGTTCATTGAGTGGATGCGTTCAGCTTTGAAAAGATTTTGGACCCCCAAATCGATGTGTTCACAGAAATATTAAATGAAAATATTTTTGCAGTTTTCAATTGAATGTTTTCTCTGTTTGAATTTTTACTTAATAAGAGGGACAGAGGTTTGTATAGGTGGGACAAATAGTATTTTTCGTATGAAAAAGAGGGACTGGCCCCCTTAAAGGGGGACGTCTGATAACCCTAGGATAAATGCAACAGAAGAGGCGATAAGGACACTTAATTAAATTTTCCAACTTAAAATTGATTTTAATTAAAAAAAAAAAAAAAATCTACAGAAAACATCGATTTGGTTAGCTTCAAAAAATTATAACTTGGCTTTCAATGCTTTTATTTTCAAGATAATTATATTTAAATAAAGCGTTAAATGTCAAGCTATGCTTGTGTATACAAATTATTGAGAGGTGTTGAAAAATTCCATGCCAGGGAGGTGATTTAGTTTTTTTTTTTTTGCCATAAATATTAAAGAGAAAGCACATGTGTTTTGTGTATGGCCGTGTAGACATGCTTCATATCTATTTTAACCTTTTAGGGAATTAGTGTATACCATATTGTGAGAATGATTGTGGAACGACCTTTTTATCAATTTATTGGTGAGTGTAAGGGAAATGAAATTTCTTTGAAACTTGTAATAATTTTCCTTGGGAAACTTTAATTTTATTTATATTTTTATATCGTTTTTGCTTCTTGTATGTAAGACACACAAAATAAATATTTAGTTTCCACAATCTTCCCCCCCCGTGGGAATCAATAACTTAGCTGTATACTGAGATTAAAAAGTGAAAACGTTCAGTTATATTTTCCGTAGACGATATTTAAATTTTTTACACTAAATCCTGGAACATCGTTTGCCAAATTTATACTGAATACGTTCCACAATTTTTCACATGGCATTTTTTTCTATTTTCCAAGTAAGTGATGTTAGTGAAAAAGTTGAAGATACTGTGAGAAAATTTGACAGTTTTTACAAGTGAAATCACTTTGTTGAAAAATAAATAAAAATCTAGGAATATGAAGTTGAAAATATCACCCCACTATACGGTTTTTTATAAATATTCCACTTTGAATCGAACTGTTTGTAGAGTTTTTAAAGCGGAGAAAAAAAATGAGAATGAAATAAAGTATGAAGAGTGGAAAAATTCAACATTTTCCAAGTTTATTTTCCTGCCAACAGGGTGTTGAAAAAAAGGTATGTTGTGTCATCACAATGCCCTTCTCAAGGTTATTAATTTCTCTGATGAAAGTTTCTTTTCTTTCAAAAACTTACCTTCCCAGTTCAATTATATAACTTTCGATGATTGATAAAATTTTCCTCTCATGTTTCTGAGTAATTATGATTTGCAAACAAAACTAATAAAACTTAACTTGATTTCCTGTTGTTACATTATAATTTCTATCAAACAAAACCACCCAATAAGTTATAATAAACCATCAGCATCATCCTTCCCTTTCCTGTATAGGCTCAACTCAAATAGTTAATTGAACTTTGACTACCGTATAGAACCTTTCTATATTAATCATTGTGTCCCATAAAATCTCCTTGAAACATTGCTAAATATCATAAACTATACATAAACCTATTACTTATACTATACAGAAGGTCATGGAAAGAAAATAAATAGTCGTAACAATACCCAACTCATACCTGATGTGTATTATCGTCAGAGTCAGGTGGATTAAGAGAGTCCTTGAAACTATCTCGCCATCATCAATAACCGCCACAAAAAATTGTGTTAAAGAAATGACGAGTTGATAGTCTATAACAACAACTAAACAATATATTTGTATTGTCTCCAATAAATGGCAGCTAAAATAAACGAACAAAATAATTTATCGATGCCGAAAATTACATTCCAATTATATCCTCCAAGGTCGAATAATCCCTTCTTCTGGGTTTGACGTTCAAAAAACCGCAATATACATTGATAAAAAAAATAAAAAAATAAACACGGTATCAGTTAATTAATCGCGAATTTGTTGCGCAAAAAAAATGAAAAGTTGAAAATTTTTGCATTCTCCGTGGAGCGTGGCATGGGGGTTCCTTGATTTTTAAAAAAAAAAAATTAACAAGGAGCCGCAAGGTTTTGCAGCCTTTTTTGTTTCGTTTGACTTTTGAGGGAGTCATGGCGAAAAATGTTTCCCCCCCGCATGAATAAAGCTAGTTCATCGCTGCGAACATGCGGAAAGATTTGTTGGATTGGGGGACGGATGATGGTGGTTGGGGGTTGACGTTTGCCAGTAGATGATATTCAAAGTTCCATAAAAGCCACCCCTAAATGTTCTCTCTATAGGTACGTGAAGAGAAATAATAAAATTAAATTTATGATTTGTGTCGTCAAAGTTGTATCCTTGCGCTGTGCTGCGGTAAAATTATATGGTTGGGGATGGTATTAAAGCTCCTAAATTGACATGCTAAACGGAGGAGTTGTAACATTATTGTTATACCACTCGTTATGTTGTTCACTATAAGTTGTTGTTTTGAATGTTTTCAAACTTGTATATACTTTGAAATGATTCTATTGTTTTCTATAGAAACGTTCTCCCTTCTTTTCTAGCCCTTCGTTCATCCATTAACAACTTGTTAAATATACCTAAATTCTTTTAGGGGTGGCTTTTTGTTAGCGCTGTTTTCAACTTTTATATAGTTTTAATTTAGTGACTTTTTTTATTACCTATTTAAGTCAATTTTGTTTTATTCATTTATACAAAAAACATATTTTTTTTGTTTCATTTCGCAGTTTAAATCTTTACGAACTGATTAAGAAGAACAATTACCAGGGTTTCAGTCTGAGTTTGATAAGAAGATTTTGTAATTCGATTGTTAAGTGCTTAAGACTTTTATACGAGGAAAATATCATACACTGTGATCTCAAGCCAGTAAGTAACCAATTTATTTTTTTTTTAATCCTTAGCCTTGAACCTATAACTACCTATAATCCACATTCTGTCAAGTGAAAAACGCATATGTTCCACAGAAAATTTGACGATGAAAGTTAAAATCCGTATGATCGGCAGTACTAATAAACATGCCTCTTAACCACCACCATCAGCCAGCACGATTATAGAGCGGGGAGATCTACATAGAAACCGCTTTTCTATATTAATCCGTAGTTCAGCGAATTTAACTCACTGATTTTGGTGGATAAACTAAGGTTGAACGATATATTGCAAGGTTTCAGTATGAGATAGTAGACGACTGACAATAACAAGGAAATAGTGTTTATAGTCAAACCCACAGAGACAACGATGGAATAATTAAACAAGAAGAGGCTTTCGCAACGCAAGAAACCTGCGCAGTGTAGAAATCTATCGAAGGATTACACTAGGCAGTAAACTCTTATGGACAAATTTTGTATCTGTTGAGTTCAGGAAATCCACTAAGGCCCTCATGATTTGCAATAGGTTTGCAGGTAAATCATGGGTCTGTAAACCAGACATCCTGATATGGATGTACACTAGGATGGTAAGACCCGTCATTACGCATAAAGCGGTTGCATGGCTAGTCACAACTTGAAAAGATGCAAGGGCTAGCATGGATGTTCAACGAAAGTAGGCAAAAGTAATGTGAATGTGTTATAAAGACAGATGGAAAACGAGTTTTGTCTCAAGTATTGTTGGTTCCAGGCAGAATGGAGCAACCGATCATGCAGCTCGGGAGATTATGAAACACCAATGTATGATATACTTTTGCCCCACTTTATACAAAACATTATTGGAGCAACGAAGACTTGCTCTACAGCAGCAATTGAGGTCATCCTTGTGCCTAGAACCAAACTTTCCTTTTCGATGGGACAAGCTACAAGCATTTTCAAAGCAGAAGTAAATTCCATAGGGAATTATGCATAACCTCATAATAATAACGGGTGGCCTTACTGGGAATTGCAAACAAAAAAGATGACTCTCTTCTAGATTCTGGAAAGATATATCAAACGTCCCCACTCCTACAAGATTCCTAAAAAGGTCAAATAGAACCTGGAAAGACTTTTGTTCTCTCTGCTAGGTTCTGGAAAGACATTAAAAGGCCAGATCACACCTGGATGGACTCCTGCTCTGAGATTCTAGAGTCACCTGATGAATGCAACTTCCCAGAATGTTCTTATGGATAGAATTTTGACATAAGTGTAATTTCATAAATGGTTATCTAATTTTAGATGATAGGAAGGCGGCTCGATGCCTTTTCAGAATATAATAAGGCAGAATAGGTCTCTAGCTGTAAAGATATAACTGTGACAATTTAAGTGGACATTTATAGGGAACGTCTAAACATCAACTCTTTATACCCTCTGGTTGGAGAGAAGTCAATGCCAGAAAAGAGTAGAATTCACTAGAGTTTCTCCAAAGCCGAAAACTACAGATGGTCAAAATTTGGCACTTGTAGATTTTCAAGGCATCTATGGCTGGGTCTTCAAAAAAAAAAAAAAAAACAACAATACTTAGGCAAGCTGACCAGGCTTCAACTGTCCCTCTTGGGACAGTTCACAACCCAATGGGAACTCAAATGAGCAAAAAGGGCATCAGCACATCTGACTTATGCAGAGGGTATCAAGACAAAGAGTGGGAAGAGCGCTCATCTAACTTCCTTTGTGAATTTCAACAATCTTATCAGAACCCGAAAAGCAATCTTCGAAGAATAATTCTTCGACGAACTGGGAGTTGTCCCGATTTTGCCACTAAGCAGCATCCTGAAATTCATTCAGAATTTAGGACAATTCAGAAAAGGATACCATACATAAACCATATATGTACCTTTTGGAACTTACCAATTTGGGAGTTTAACGACCGTCAAATGGCAAATACACATGAACCCATATACTTGTAAGGAACACATATCTGATATAAAGTTTGGAACTGCTTCAATCATTTAAATTTATTATTAAAAAGAAGCTATATAGAATGTATAGCTATAATTTAAATACCAACTTTTTCTCTAAGGAAAATTCAATATTTCACTGGAAACGTGTAAGTGGAATTATACTCGTAACGCCTCCAAGGTAACCGTCAGCTCAGACACAAAACGATTCCATAAAACTCAGCCAATGTCATTAAGATCAGAAAACAATAAAAAATAATCATCTCAGCAAATGAGTCGCTGTTATTTGGTATCGGCAATTAATATGAAATCTTCATCTTTAATGAAACTTGAAACCTGAAACCAATCGATGTTTACACCTACCTACGTAGACACATATATGCAATTCCATTAACAGAGAACTCTGACAAGCAATCATCCGATTCTCGTTAAACGTTTGGAAGATAATTCATGTGAAAAGCATTAAATCTCACATATAGGTATGTACATACAATATACATTCACTTCACACGGTTCCAGAGTTACAGAGTACTCAGAAGTGGGATGCATAGAATCCAACAAATAAAAAATAATCAATAATTCCCACAGATTCACCATTCCATTCCAATATTCCAATAAACTTGAATTATTATTGTGTCTTGGTGAAGGAAAACAAGTCGACCGTAATAAATTCCTACGCTTCTTCCATTTCCAACAAAAATTTGCTCAATAAATTTAGTCTTCATTTTCTTTTACATAAATAACACAACCTACATGTCATTTATATCAATAACTCCTCACCGTTATTTTTGTTTTTTTTTTTTATTATTTTTTTCAGGAAAACATCTTACTAAAGCAACGCGGTAGTAGCTCAATCAAAGTCATCGACTTTGGCAGTTCATGTTTTGTTAATCGAAAAGTCTACACATATATTCAATCGAGATTCTATCGATCTCCGGAGGTTATACTTGGGTTGCCCTATGGAACTGCCATCGATATGTGGAGTCTGGGTGAGTTTGTTTTCTATTTGGTATTTTTTTTTTTTTTTTGTTTTAAGGTGTACCTCATTTTCAATCCTAATTTGATTTTGCTCCTCTCCTTTTTGAATGCGGTGTACTAATTAATGAAATGCCATATTTGAAATTGCAATCACTGAAAAAGAGGACACTATCATCCTATCAACTCATCACTTCTCGCTATATTGGGTCAACAAACACAAATGGCAAAAAAAAAGAGGAAAAAAGAAAAATCGAGAACAAACAGAAGTGTGATTGCTATGTTGAGTATAAAAAGATGGGGGGCTGGCTTACCCCTTTGTATAGAGTCCTTACACTCCCTGATGGATAGTGGCTATTTAGAGCATGGATCATATATCCACCTGCCTAGCTTACATATATATACAGTGTCAGTGTGAGGACTCTCCCTCGTCATACTCGCACTCTTGTTTTTAGGAGCAAAAGAACACAAAACATGAGGAAAATATTTCAGTCTATTGTTCAAGGAGAGTGGATTGTAGGTCCTAGTTTTTCAACAGGGGATTTTTTCTATTTTATTCTTAAAGGTCGGTATATGTTCCATGAAAATAAATTGAAAATTGAAAAAGTACAAGTTAATTGCAATTTACAGTAAACTATAGACGGAGACCAGAGATAAAGATAGTTAGATTATTTGGCAACGAACATTCTTTGTCTATTTGTTATGTTTTAATGCGTGTGGGCATTAATCCGGAACTTTGCCAAGCACCAGCTGGTGTTTGTGGGAGCCATTTACTCCCAAAGGGGCAAAGACAGACAAAAGCCAAAGAAGTTACTTCATTTGGTAGCGAAAATATAGCGCCCTTTTAGAATTTGGTAATTCTTGTAAGTATAAATCTAGTCGTACAAGTATCATTTGGTGGAAATGGTGGCTACGTACCCCCAAAGGGGCAAACAAATTATTGAAGTTACGTCGCATTTGATAACGAAGATGTCATGCTTTCTAGGAGTCTTTTAATGCTTATTGCTACTCACTTGGAAGTCTGCCAACTGTCATCTGCTGGATATGATGGCCGAATATCCCTAAATTCGTAAATAAAAATCAATAAACATACGTTATTTGACAACGAGCATTTTTAGCCTTTGTCGAATTTTGTGATGCTTATGAGTTAGTATCTGGATGCATACCAAACGTCAGCTGTTGGATATGACGGCCACGTACCCCCAAAAGGGCACAAAAATTATTGAAGTTACGACATTTGATAACGTAGATGTTTGGCCTTCTGGGAGTCTTTTAATGCACGTTGCTACTTACTTGGAAGTCTGCCAATTGTCAGCTGGTGGATGGCAGCGCATCCCCAAATTTGCAAACAAAAATCAATAAAGTTACGTTATTTGATAACGAATATTTGTAGCCTTGTGGGAATTTTCAAAGCTTGTGATTTTGTATCCGGAAGTCTACCAAATGCCAGATATGAGGGCCACGTACCCCCAAAGGGGCACAAAAATGATTGAAGTTACGTCATTAGAAAACGAAGATGTTAGGCCTTTTGGGAGTCTTTTAATGCTTGTGAGGAGTAATCTTGAAATCTGTCAAGTATCAGCTGATGGATATGGCGGCAACTTACCCCCAAATGGACAGACGAAAATTTTAAATCTTTTTGAAATCTTTAAATTTGCTGTCACTAAATGACGTAACTCCGTTGATTTTGTAGGTTCAACACTCACAAGAGTTAATAAAGTACAAAAAGAATCAAATGACGTAACTTTTTTTGTCGCTGGGTCTTAGGGTATTAGGCTTGACTAGCTTATATCAAGTTTTGGAAGAGTTTTGAAATGGAAATTTTTCCAATCGTAATTAAAAAATATGCACGACTGGGTCGCACGAACTTGCTCTTATGCGCGATCACATTGTGGTTCTATAGTCTGAAATAAATTAGCTATAGGAGTATATATTTTATCCATTTGCCAAATCTTAGTTTAGTTTCAGGTTGTATTATGTGAGTATACAAAAATTAACAATATAGCCTAGTGTTGCACATATGCAATATGCATAAAAGGAAATTATACTATTTAAACTGGTAAATTGTTTTAAATCAACAAAATTAGAAAGAAATTGATTAAAATACTTTGAATCCGTTTTAACCCAACGCGATGTACACCATCTGATTTCTTATATAAATCTTTATTTATGAGAAAAATAATTTGAAAATCGTAGGCGCGGTTTTAAAAATAATTAATTTTTTATATATAAAGTTTCGTTAACATTTTTGAGCAAAATAATTGGTACGCCAATTTAAAGCATTTATTAATGTTGCGTTAAAAATTGAACTTCACGAAAAAATCTGCTACCAGTTTTCGAAATATCGAATTTTCAAAAAATAATTTAGATTTTTTTTAAAAAAATCCAAAAATCATTTTTTAGAAAAATTTAATACGCACTTTTATTTATATTTGTTACAAGCTTCTGTATACAATATCTAATTTTATTCGGTTGATCAGATGTTGAGATAGTCGAAAATCAAAGAAACCGTTCTATGAGAGGTACTGTTAATAAACCTAAAATATAAACTTTAAAAATTTTAAATGGTAGATCGTACAAATTTTAATACATAAAAAAACTTTATTGAAAATCGTAGGAGTCGTTTTTGAGAAACAAAATATTTTTCTTAACGGTTTTTTTAACATTTGTATGGGAGGCACCGTTATTTTTGGGTATTAGAATAATTTTTGTCAAAAATCTTCTAGATAAAGTTAAAAAACTGCTATTTACCAAGTTTAATAAAAATCGACCAAGTCGTTTTTGAAATATTGAGTTTTCAAAAAAAAATATTAAAACTTTTTTTAAAAATCTAAAAAATATTTTTTTGAAAATTTTGGTACAGAATATTATTTAGAATGTGTCAATACTTCTTTATAAAAAAATTGATCAGAATCAGTTTAACCGTTTTCGAGAAAAGCGAAAATTAAAAAAATGGTTCTTTGGGAGGTACCATTAATAACCATTTTTCGGAACCATTTTTTTTATTAAATGGCAACTTATAACTATTTAAATTTATTGAGTTCTTAAAAACAAATTCGGTAGCGCTGGATTTGAGAAAAATAAGTTTTTCCTTTTTGGCCAAGAAATTTTGTATGACTGCTACTGTTAATTTTGGTCCTAAAAAAAAAGAGAAAAAAACGGGTGGGGGGAATGTCCAAAAAACGCTAGGTACCAAGTTTAAAGAAAATCGACCCATCCGTTTAGGCTGTAGTCGAACCGACAGACAGACAGACAGACAGACGGACGTTTTTGCGAGACCCACTTTTTTTGACTTCTCCATCATCGTAATGTAAAGTTTGATCAAAATCTCGAGTTCGATTTTTTGTACGAATCCATAACTTCCCATATAGTACCTATATCGCAAGTAAAAAATGTACCACCGTTAAAAACGGAAAAGTCAGCTATTCGTAAAGTCTTTGCTTTTAACTATGTTTCGTGAAAATGTTGCTATCTGGTTGCACCCGTATATATAGAGCCAGTACCTACAACCTGGTTGCTCAATTTATTAAAATGTTTCTTCTATTTCGAACAGAGGGTGTAAATTTCAATTTGAAAAAAAATAATGTTGAACAATAACGACGAGCGACTGACCGACCGACGATGGTCAGTAGGCAAAAGCATACATTTATAATGGTTTGTAAAAGCTTAAAGTTTTATCTTTGGAATAAATATTTTATTCAGCACTTAACAAAAAAAAAAAAACACTTATGTGAATTTTTTTTTTATTAAGGAAAGAAAGATCGCTTTACCTAATGCTCTGCTATCAACACGGGTCTGCTGTGGGGTGAAAAGTTTTTAAGTGTAATTCTTAAGACCAGAATGGACTTAGCTTAGCGACTTAAATATTTAGGATTCATTTTTTTTTTTTTTGTTTTAGTATTTTGTGTTGTTATTTTAGAAGAGGATATAAAGGTGTTTACTTACATGTATGAAGATAATGTTTTGAGGGTTTTTGGATGTGTTTTTGTGGTCGGAGGCAATTTTGTTTTGAAAAAGAGATTTTTATAGGGCTCATTTACACTTGAGCAAAGGCTACCCAGATTGGAAAACAATAAATAGAGGATTTTTTGTATATTTAGGGGCGACATTCAAGAGGGACCAACACTTCAACGGACACTTTTTTTCAGTTTATGAAGCAAACAAACAAAAAAGCTACTTTATACGAATGAAAATAATCAAGGAGAAACACTAAAGTAAAATATACGGAGTGCAAGAAAACAACTTTCCCGTGTGAAATGGTTACTATCTAGGCCTTCTGCGTCTTGACTTTTTATGTGATTCAATTAAAATAACTCACTTACTTACTTGAAGAGTTCCCAACCCGTTAAGGGTGTCAGCCGAGGATATAGCAGCTTTCCATCATCCACGGTCCCGAGCACGTTGTTTCCAGTTATCCTGCCAAAGCACTCGATGGTTTTGTCTCTAAATAGGAAGGTCTGTCTTCCCTGATGGGATGGGATTCAAAGACTGTCTTGGTTGGAGCATTTCTGCCTATCATTCGGGCCAGCCAATGTATAGTTGACGTATTTTTTGTTGCTTTTTGGACTAATGGACATATTTTGGTACACTTCATAGAGTTCGAAGTTGTATTTTCTCCTCCATTCTCTCTTCTCACAGACAGGAGCGAATATCCTTCGAAGAATTTTTCTTTCAAAAGAACTCAGAATGAGCTTTCTCGTTCTCTCAGTGCCGTTAAGTAGGACTGTTAGTATGAGGGTTTTGGAGAACATTTCATCTTACCCGTAAGAAATGTTCATCCCATTTGTTTTCCGCCAAAAAGTTAAGTAGCAGCGATTCCCTAGAGTACTACCCTGTCGAAACCCACCTAAGGTGCCATGTTTACTCCAAGGTAAACGAACTAGAATACTAATTCTTAGTTGTTGCTATTAATAGCGACGTTTTGTCCAGGGGCGGTTCATTTGTTGATAGCAAGTACTTGGTCTCTTTCTTCGTTAACCTCAAGGTCAACAAGTTTCTCCAGTTCTTTAATCACCTTGAAGGACGACTCCTTTTAATAGCACGTTGAGGGTGGACGATGATGTAAAATCGTCCGCACGGATTTGTTTAAAATATGTGTTCCAGAACGAGATTGAAGAAACCACATGAAACTGCATCTCCTAGCCCAAGCCCTATGCATGTTTGGAACAAGTTGGAGCAGTTCTCCTAAAGTGGTACATTGTAGCGGTTATTTTCTAATGACACAACTAATTCAGTTTTACATGGGTTCAGAGTTCAGCCGTTGCAATATAGAGCCCCTGACGATAAATGCTATTATATGTGGCTATGAAAATCGAGGAAAATATGTTGTGTCACGACTTGAAATTCCTTAGTCTTTTCCAGGATTTGCCTCAGTGTGAAGGATAGGTCTATGATTCAGGCGGGCCGGAGGGCATATTGGCACCTTCCCATTTAAATGTTAACACATCACGCTGAGTAGGATCGTATATGGAACGTTAGCTGATTGTTCTTGCAATTTTTAATATTGCCTTTTTTGTAGATCGACCATATACATACATGGAGCCGTTAGTGGAGACATAGAATCTTTCCCAAATATGTACCTGGTTAGTGATTTTCCTTTCCTATTTGAAGAGTTCTGCTAATAATCCATCAAAATCAGTGGCTTCTTGCAACTTAGCAGGTTTTAAAACTGGTTCTTCACTTCAATTGAAGAAGGGTTCTCTTCATTTGTTATTACTCACTCTATACATCATCCCCAATTAGCAGTTACTAAAAATGCTGTTTTTTGAAGATATCGCGGTACTGTGACCAATGATTATTAACGTCTGTGTATGGTGAATGTCCAGCGGAGAACTATAATAACTCAGCTACTCTCTGTATAGACTCTGGCAACTCTATGTATGCTTCCAAAGTCGAATTTCTTCTTCTGGGTGGTTCGTACTTTCTTTTTGTAAGACAGTAGAGTCCTGAATTTTTTCGCAATAAGGAAAAGGTTGAGGTTTGCCGTGTATACACGTCTTAAAGTTGGTCAATTTGGCTGGTGGTTCGACCGTCTGGAGAGCGCGAAGTTGCTTTGAGGATCTCTAACCTTTGAAATCGAATGCTACTTGGCTTTCATATTACGAGCTGCAGCAAAATCTGTTAGTCGGAAGCATACATATATCTGATGTTGTTTCCTGGAGGCTTTTCTTACCAACTGATTCGCTGAAGATGCGTTCCTTTCCGATTTTAGTAATGAAGTCCTCGGGCAGAACCTTGAAATTTGAAATCTCATTCGTGAAAGACTCCAAAGGCTGCATCCATCAGGAGGTCATAAGACTCCTCTTTGATAGAGTATTCAGCTCCATTGTAAAGAATAGGTTCATGGGGTACATTTTGTAGGCTTAGATACAGAAGTTAACCCGAAAACAAAACCCCTAAACCGAGGGATAGGCATAGCAAGGTACATTAAGAAAGCAAGTCGTTTTCTCCAAAAGCAGTGACCATTTATGGGGATTTAAAAAGCTGCCAATGGCCCATAAAGGTTCGTCCATCACCTTTTTTTTTTTTTTTTTTTAGGGCCTTTTGAAAAAAAAAAAATAAAAAATTGGAAAAATTAAAAATAAAAACATCTTATTTCCTAAACTTTTTTTTGACAAAAAAAAATGAGATTTTTGAAAAAAACATTAAAAAAGAGTAAATAAATCTAGTTTTATAAAAAAAATTCCTTTTTCGAAGTTCCAGACCCGCCTCCAGAACTTTTGTCCTGGTTCCAGATCCACCTCCAGAACCTTGTTTCAAAAAGAAATGTGTCCCTTGTCCAAGTTCCAGACCCACCTCCAGAATATTTGTCCTGGTTCCAGATCCACCTCCAGAAGCTTTGTCCCAGATCCAGAACCTCCGTCTCAGTTCCAGACCTAAAGCCAGAACTTATTTCCCAGGTCTAGGGCCAGAACCTTTGTCCCAGTTTTTAAGTTTTAAGTTTTTAATAATATTACTACCATCATTGATAATAAAAGCCATACAATGTTTTTTTTTTAAAAGCAGTGTTGCCAAATCGCTACACAGAAATTTGACGTTTGTGAATTTACTCTATGTTTTTACTTCTCGGATGGTTGGAGAAATTCTAATGAAATTTTGCTTACAAGTTCATTTTGTCATGGAATAGAACAGAGAAAATTTGTAATGGGTGATTTTTTAAGAGGTTTAGAACTTTTTTAAAAAAAAAAACACAAAAAATTCGAAAAAATGAATGAAATATTTATTTGAATCGATAGTTTGAACCTTGCAATTTAATGTTTAAAGATAATTTCATGCAAATGTTGACCGCGGCTGCGTCTCAGGTAGCCCATCCGCTGAGTCCGATTTTGGCATACTCTTTCACACATATCGGCCGGTATCTCACGAATGAATGCATGGATGTTGGCTTCCAGTGCGTCAATCGAAGCGGGCTTGTCCCTATAGACATTAGCTTTGACATACCCCCACACAAAATAATCTAATGGTGTCAAATCGCACGATCTAGGCGGCCAATTGACCGGCCCGAAACGTGAAATTAACTGTTCACCAAACTCGCCTCGCAATTGCGCCATTGTTTCGCGTGCTGTGTGGCATGTGGCACCGTCTTGTTGAAACCACATATCATGCAAGTCAAGAACTTCCATTTCGGGCAAAAAAAAGTTTGTTATCATCGCTCGGTAGCGTTCACCATTGACAGTAACGCTGCGATTCGCATCATCTTTGAAGAAATAGGCCCAATAATGCCGCCGGCCCATAAACCGCACCAAACAGTGGCTTTTTCGGGATGCATTGGTAGCTGTTGCAATGCTTCTGGCTGATCTTCACTCCAAATGCGGCAATTTTGCTTATTTACGTACCCATTCAACCAAAAATGAGCCTCATCGCTGAACACAAGCAGCGCGCGATGAACATTTCGAACCGAGCACGAATTTTGATAGTAAAATTCAATAATTTGCAAGCGTTGTTCATTTGTAAGACGATCCATGGTTAAATTGCAAACCAAACTGAAGCTGTTTGACAGTGACACAAGGTACTAAACACACGTCAGCTGTCAAAACCAGTGTTGCCAAAACCAAACCAGCTAAAAAATCACCCGTTATAACAGGTTGGAAGGAAGCCCTGCGAAGCAAGCGGGTAACAGTTAGCTTAAAAATAAAATAAAAGCTTTTAAAAATGTCAAGTTGTAAATTTCCTATCGAGCCACTTAGCTTAATTTATTAAAAAATAAAAAAAAAAAAACATAGAATATAGAAAATCATTTTGGGATTCTTTAAAATTGAAAATGATTACTTCTTGGAAAGTCGATATTTTAATCAACTCAAGAGCTTTTTATTATTTCGCTTCAACCAAAACCAGACAATTCAAACAAGTGATACAAATAACTTCATTAATTTTTTGGTGAAAAGGTCACACATTTTTTTGAAATGAAACCACCATCATCGTTCCACTTCAAGATTTTCTCTCTTTTATTATAAGGTAGGTGTATTCAAAAGATCCTAACATAACAACACTTCAGCTATACACCCACTGAGCAAATTAAAATGATTTAGAACCAGTTTTTTCAGTTTTTTTAGTTTTTTCAAAGTTTTTACTCAAAAGTGTATAGTGTAGGTACTTTTCTGCATTTCAAAAACTTATTTGTTTTTCATTCCCATTAGGGAAAACAAATATAAAAAAATAAATTTAACTATCACGATGCTCGAAAGCTCTCTTTCCATATACAATAAAAGCAAAAAAAGAAAAATAATAATACAATACTACCCGTACTACTGTAACTATAGAAAAATTTTTATTCAAAGGTTTAAGCAAAGTTGAAATGCTCGCGCGGAGATAAAAAAAAAAATATCTGCTCTTTGCAGTTTTAATTTACAAAAAAGCTTTTTCAAGAAGACCTTCCCGCACTCGAATATTATATGAAGGTACACCTACCTATCCACCTATAAACTCGTATGCTGCGTGAGTTAAAACTTGAAAACTGCATGAATGTCTGGTCGTTAGAGTGAAGAGAAGAACTTCCTTTGAAATCGAGGAAGAAGAACCTTTTGTTTTTTTCCTTCATTTTTTTTTATTTATTTTAGTCTTCCGAATTTTGTTAATGACATTCATCCTCTTTCGTCAGTGCGATATTTATGTGTGTGAGTTGGCTGTGAACCTGTGTGAGTGTTATATTCTTCGGATTAAATGCACTTTTATTTGTTTTATTGCAATTTTACCTTTTCCAGAAATTTAATTAGGGATATTTGCAGTCTTCATAAAAGAGCAAAAGAATCCTTTTTTGTTTTACATAAAACTTTAATCTACAAATTTATTTTTGGGCATTATTGTGGATATAGAAAGGTTTGATTCGCAGCCATTTTGGACGTGTTCCAAGAGTTTTTGGCTCCCAAATATTTCAATTGATGACGCTTATGTTATGTTCTATAGGGTAAAGTTTAGAAGGGGGCGTTGTTGACAAGAGAAAGTGTTTTTTTAGGATTGAATTTAGGTAGATATATGTAGATACTGTACATATGTATATGTTAATACATATATTTATAAAAGGATATCGATTGTATCCACCTATCTAAGGAAAAAGTTTTCTTGCGTCAGACTTGATTTGATTGAATATCAAACTTCCTTTGAATATTTTTACAACGCCCCCAAAGTTAACTGGAAGATTTTTCTTTATTTTCAAAGGTTACATTTTGTTGAACACAACATATATCTATTGATTGAATTCCTAGAAAAGCATATAAGATTTCAAGTTAATCATCTTTTACACATTTCTTTGGGAAATGAAGTGTAAGAACATTCTCTATCCAGGTTCTATACCTCTGGAAAGTTATCGATTTAATTTATAAAGTGAGGTTTGTGGTATAGGAAATCTATTTGGTAATGCTTTTCATTTTGAAAACTGTAGGTACCTATACATACATACCTACATTTAAATTTCAATATTTTCATCTTTTACTAAAGAAAGTGTAAGAAGAAGTTGCTCCCATAAAATTCTCATGATTATATTGAAAAGTAATAAAATAAATGAACAACGCCCCATCACACATAAATAGTATAGAAAGATAGTTTCGGGACAAGATGTGTACATAAACCAATTGGAAGAATCATTCTGATAAAAAAATTAATTTTCTTTTATTTTCTTAGGAGATCAATGTCAGAGTTAAAGTGCCAAAAAGTGTGCTTGTTTTATTTTTCGTCTCATAACTCTTTAACAGGTGCTTGTTATGAAGAACAAAAATGAAAAAAACTAAAATATAGTATACTTTTCAGTGATGTAACTCTGAAAGCATAGATCTTGTAAAAAATGTACAAAAGAGAGATAATTAAATTGTCTATCAGAAAAAACCTTACGAATTTGTTGTACGATGAGAGTTTTTCAAAATGGGGGCTCAAATACAAAACTTACATCCGCGTCTTTTTTTAAGTGTCAGAGACGATCCATACAGCATTAAAAAAAATTCAAAATGTTAAATTTTACTGAATAGTTTGAAATTTGATTTTTCATCAATTAACTACCAACTTAACAATGCCCCATTACAGTACGATTTTAATTAACTTTCTACATCTAAGAAAGTTCTTAAAAATGTTTCGCAATTCATTAATATAATCGACTTTAAATGTTAAAAAGGAAGTTTTCTTATTCGAAAACGGTTATTATTTCATTCATTAACAATGCCCAATAGTGTAATATCAACTTTTTCTGCATGTGTTTTAAAATATAAACGAAAATATGTTTTAAATAGTTGCTATTGATATACGATTTCATTTCTTAGAAAATTGTTACCTAGTTTGTTAGAAAGAAGAAGAATGAACACAATAGAAAAAAATTATATATTGTTTTTGTTTTTGTTTTAGTGGACTGTGATGAATTAAATTCAATTGGAAGTTTTTTTTTTTTTGCGACCTTTAGTCCAAAATGCGTTTCGACAAGGTACGACAGTTGGGCTCATCAGTTAGATGTTGTCGTACCCTTCTAAGACGCAAGATTTTAGTCGATGAATACCGACACAAATATATTTTGCAACACGGACATGATGCAAATTATCCCTAGAAAAATATAATTGGCATCGCGAAACGCATTTTGGACTAAAGACATATTTTACTATCAAAATTGATCAATGCCCCACTTATTTTTTGCAGCCCACTTTAATGCTTTCATTTATATGTCTTTGATTTCTTAAGAAGTTGAAATATCCCGTACAATACACGTTGAATTTATATCTACATAGGTTCCAGTTACATTTTTGTTTTATTGCCACTTATGGCGCTTTAAATTGATCAATGCCCCATTGTTACATCTTTTGTTACTTACTGTTTTTAAGTACCAGCAGTATAGTTCCGATTGGAGCAAGAGATGATTTCGAGTTATTGTTCGTTTGCTGAAAGCCTAATTCTTTCGATTTTCAGTTTCAAAATCCACAGCTTGTATTTTTAAACAACATTTATTGAATGTTGTTGGCCCAGAAATAATCCGTCAAAAAACGAGAAATCAACAATTCGCCGGAAACTAATATAGAGTTCAACTATTTTTCTTATTTTTTTTTTGTTGTCATTTCGCATTCTCATAATTTCAAAATTTAATCTGTAAACGATTGTGGAACGTTTTCATGTTTTGCATTTCGAGAATTCAGTTCTAGATCCAAGGGGAGAAAATCAGAGATGATCCCAAAGCACTCAATATCGTCAGTATCGAAAAATTTTTCATTTTTGTTCGTTTAGAAAATCACGTTTGTTAGTTAAAACAATTTAGATTCCAACAACACCCCACATCTAGTTTCAAACTTTAAATGTTAAATAAAGTGTTGAATGTAAAATAAATATTCCAAATAGATTCCACACTTGATAAGTTTATCGTTTTCAACTCAAAAATTAATTAATTTACGCCGTTTACAGTCCTCCCTTCACCGATGCCTCAACAGTTTTAGGCTTTAATTTATCATCAATCCAATAATAATTACGAAGCACGTCCCATTAGCACACAACAATAATTTGCCATTTTCATCTCATTTGCATATACTTAAACACAAACTATATGTATGCACAAAAGTTATACGCATTTATAAACAAATGACCAAAAGGCACCGAAGCTTGAATAAATTAATCCACCCTATTGTCCTTACACAAACAATTACTCCCCGTTTGCCCCATTCGAATGGAATGTATGTGTGCGTGTGAGTGAGTGTAGGTATATGTATATGGATTAAGGAAACAAAAACAGTTTTTAACTCTATTCTTCATCACAGAACAATATTGTATGAGCCAGCTATGACTGCTGAAACCCATTAACTAAGCGAAAAGGAAATTGTTCATTTAGTTTTTGCTGGTTGCTTTTAACTTCTCTTCTCCTATTCCAATTCCATTAAATTCATTTGGGGGCGTTGTTATAATAGTTCTTTTTATTTTTTTTTTTAATTGTGTCCTTCTTTCCTTAAAGACTGAACTGGGCCATGGAATCATGGCCATGGGAAATAAAAATTATTATTCAACTTAAAACATTTATTATAATATTTTTCATTCGTTTTAACGCGTTTAAATTTATCCTTCTGACGACGAAAGTCCTGCAGTTGATTTTTGAGGTTTCAAGAAAAAAATATGTAACAAAAAAGCAGAAAACAAAAAACATCTTTAAAAAAAATTGCTTGCAATATCCCACTTCTGATACTCTGTTCTGAGTGCCTTAAGATATTTTTGTGATGCGGCTTTGTTACACACAACACTTAAATGATGATGATTGTAACATGAAGGACACATCCATTACCAGATGAAAGAGAGAGAGAGAGAGAAAGAGATCAGATTTATGTCCTCAAGTTTCCGCCTTATCTGTGTTCTTTTCGGGCTTGGGGGTATTATTGTATGTTTGTAGTCTTCAATTATTTTCAAATTATTCGACACTTCCTTGGCTGTTGGCCAGTCGACAGTCGCCAGTCTGACTGCAGATTTAAGAGGCTGGATGAATGTACATAGTAGTTATAATAGTTTTGTTGGTGCCAATAGAATACAACGACCTTGAGAGAGAATGTTGTGGCGCGTGGAGATTTTTCTCGGATTGGGGCATCGAGCTCTGTGGGCAGTTTATAATGACTATGATGATGTTATTTACAAAAAAAAAAATGTTTAAATAAAAATATTTTCATATTCTCTGCAATGTCGTTGCGGACAAGATTTTTTTTGTGCCAAGGCCGAATACAAATATCTATGAGAGTATAGGGACTACCTGTTTTGGAAGCACGTGTAGTTTCTTACATGTTCTGCTCGAAATTCACTTGGGAGAGATTATATTTGTCTGTATTCAAGTGGGATATGGCGTTTTATTGCTAAAGTACGGTTTCAGATAATCAAGATAAAGTTGATAAGTGTTTTTGAAGAATCACAGTTCTGGCGTTGCATTTTATTGGTTTCGCATTGGGCGCCATTTTTTGCACCATCTCAATTCTTGACTTATTTTATTACATTTGTCTGGGGAGAATTGTTTGTGTTCCTTCATAATAATTTACCTACCAACAATGAACCTATATTTAGCTTCGTTGGGGGAAAATCTGGCCTGTATCCAAGTTTTTTGAGTTGCTGCTGAAAGCTTAAAATAACTTATTTGTTATCCGCTAACACATAAAGCTTCACATATTTGTAGCTGAAAATCTGGATTTCTTTAAGTAAAAATAAATATATTTATTTATATCTACGTTGGGCGCCATTTTATTTCGTAGGCTGTTTGATTTTCATACGAACAAGAAAATGAAAACAATACAAACTGTTACGTTTTTGTTTTAGTGGATGGTAATGTATAATATCCAATTGAAAGTTTTTTTGTGACCTTTAGTCCAAATGCTTTCCGCCCAGCACGACAGTTAAGCTCATCAGTTTAATGCTGTCGTACCCTTCTAAGATCCAATATTTTCTCGCAACTGGCGTTCGATTTAATACTAATCTATTTGAATATTAAATTTACTTTGGTTAAAGTTCCACACTTATTTAATTTGTCTTCACGTTGGGCGCCACTTTGTTTCATGAACTTTGAACTGATTTTCATTCAACTGCCTTCAGATAAAAGCTCATTAGATAAATAAATATTGATGGCACAACAGCGCATGGAGAACCAATGGCTAGTGACTTAAGATCCCAGCCATTTATATGTGTGTGTGTTGTTAGTCGACGGGAATGAAGAGGACCAACAATTTTTTGCCAAATCAAAACAATTGAGATGGGAGGTACTTTATCATGGCGTTTGTCGCTTTCTCGCAAGGGGTAAAAAAATTTAGAATAGAGTTGATAGTCCAAAGCACTAACAATAACTACGATATGGAGGTACCTACTTCAAGCTAGGTAGATAGCCTCTATAAAACTAAAAATTCACTAGAAATTTCAATCAATCCCTCAACTTACCACTAATTCATGCTATCAAAATATTTAATATTCTGTTCCTTATATTTTTCATGACTAAATGTATACTTCTTTTTCTTTCCAGGTTGCATTCTTGCCGAACTCTATACCGGCTTTCCGCTCTTTCCAGGCGAAAACGAAGTCGAACAACTCGCCTGCATCATGGAAATTCTGGGCCTTCCTCCAGAGGATCTAATTGCCAGTGCCACTAGACGTCGTTTGTTTTTCGATTTCCGCGGAAAACCTCGCTGCATCACAAACTCGAAGGGGCGCAAAAGACGCCCTGGCACTCGCTCCCTCTCGCAAGTTCTCCCCTGTTCCGATCGACTCTTTGTGAATTTCGTTCGAGGCTGCCTAGAATGGGATCCCGCGAAGCGTATGACCCCCGATGAGGCCGCCCATCACGAATGGCTTCAACTTAGCTCAACATCGTCGTCATCATCTTCATCGTCATCATATAAAGTGTCAAAATTAGGCAGTGTTCATCAGACTAAATATTATAACATATCATCGCCGCAAAATGCAATCGCCAACAACAACAATAACTCAAATAACAATAATAATAATAATAATTCGAAAAGCCAAAGAACATCAATGACCACATCCACGTCTAATCCACAACCTACAATCCTGCCCGACATTAAGATCTCCTCAAGCAACAAATACGGCAGCATGCAAAAGATTGCCGTTCGATCTAAGATCACCAATACCGGCCTGACGTCGTCAGTGTCCGATCTCGAATCAGTGCAGCAGTATTCCTTGCATCGAATGTACCATCATCAACATGGAGCCAGCCATCATGCTGAACCATCAATGACCATGAGCACATCAGCCAGTCATCGGAAGCTCCTCACGACAAGCGGCACAATTGCTCATTCGTCAAAATACAGTATTTCGACAAATAATAATTCAATGGCTGCAGCGGCGGCAGCTGCGTCAACAGCTAATGCCAACATGTCCCACTCGCAGAGTACCGGAGACGTGTCGACGATTTTCGGGCGAGCATGACGTGTACCACGGCCCACAAAGTTGGAGCTCAAGAAATGCAAACTAGTCAACATGGTGGATCTGTGGAGCTAAAAGTAATAGTCGCATGTTGAATGGCATAGACGGAGGCAGCCATTAAGAGTGTGGAACCTATGTGGAACATAATGTGTTTTTTTTTTTTGTGTCTTTTTAATTTTAATTTTTGATCGTGTTTTACCTTGTACACATGAACATACACATTTTTTACATATTTACATGAAAACAACAAAATCATAACTAGACTATAGAGTATTTTTTTTGTTAGCGAAACATGTTAGTCGAATTTAATAAAATAATATTAATTCTTATTTTATTTACTAAAAAAAAATTTGTTTACATCAGAAATTTTTTTTTTTTGTTTTTCTTAGGAGTGACAACGTGAGATCATTTTCTTCCATTATTTAAATTAAAGAAAAAACAAACAACTACTTTACTTCCGTTTCTTTCAATAAAAAACAACAACAAATATTATTAACAAAAAATCAATATCTCTACATACATATTTGCAAAACTGCAAATTAAAAATAAGACAATTTGTTTCAAAGTTTAAGAAATATAAAATTTTAGTAAAACAAACAAAATTAGTCTTAAAATGTTTCTTAAGAAAATTTCAATAGACTAAAAACAAGAACAATTAGAAGTTATATAACAAAAAAAAAATTATATAAGCTGACATTATAGTCACAGAAAATCCATAATGATAATAATAAATAAAATCTAATAATAATTTACTGATGATTTTAAATGTAAAATTTATATATATTACTGAAAATGGTGATGATTTTGATTAAATTAACTCAAACTAAACTTATTAATAATTATAATAATTATATTACAGAAAAACTTAGTGCTAGTTGATTTATTAGTTTATACTTAAACAAAACAACATTTAAATAAATATCAATAATTAGTTTAACAATAACAATAACAACAACAACTATATATTTAGTTTTACAATCAATGTGTTTAAACAAAATTGAATTAATATTATAACTACAATAATTAATAGAAAAAAAATTATTAAAAGAAACAAATATTATAAAACAAACAATTAATGTGTAAGAAATAGTTGTAGTCGTAATATTCATAAAAAAAAATACAATAAAAAAACTTTTCATTTAAATACTTTAAAATTGTACATGTTTATTTTTCACCCACGCCTTCTAAATAGAAAAAAAAGGATACTGCAATTAGTAAGTTCGTAGAGAAAAAATAGGAACTTTCTTAACACAAAAATGAATGCCAATAAGATTGTATGAAAAATAGCGTGGGTACTTTAAAGTACTTATTTGGAAAAATGCATATTTCGAGAGCCGATGATAGTATCTACAACAAAAATTGTTACCTCCTTACCTTTATGTAATTTATTCATCGTTCTTTTTTACATTCTACAATTTTGTATGAGATTTATACTTTAATCCAGATTAAATTATATTTAATCCACATTTAAATTAATTTAAATTCGGACATTAAATCCAATTTCATATTATTCACTCGTTAAATTCACATTTATGTCCAATTTTTCTTAAATCCAATGTAGGTACATCCAATTAAATTTAAACTGCTGTCAGGAGATCAGTGTCTGTCTACGTTCTGTAACTCTTACACGAATATAATTGGTCAAAAAACCATGAAAAATGGAACAAAACTCACACGATTTGTTTCAATTTTCATCGTTTCTCGACTGATTTCATCGATGCGAGAGTTACAGAACGTAGGCACAGGTTAAGGACTATCATCCGGATTATTTTGGTGTTACGGTAAGATTTACCGCAACAAAAACCATTCTTAAATTGGTTCTTAAAACCTTCTTCTGACCATGTTGTTTGGCCCTTGATATCTATTTTACCCTCCATCCCAACCATTCCTACTTTCCGACCCCCATTTTGGGTCCGTTGTCCTCTGGGAGTTTAAGGGTGTCTCGGAGAGGATGACAGAGTAGGTAACACTTCATCCGATCGTATTGAGCCAGCGGATGGACTGAAGACTTGCACGCCATCTATAGAGAGAGCGAGGAAGCTCATAATACAATTAACAACATTCAAAGACGACGGCAGAACGAAACATACACGTACACTTAAAGTGGATTTAAAATAAAAACACAACAACAATTTCCTTAAACCAACCTAAAGTTAACTTCTTTTTAAACATGGCTATAAGCCCATCATAAAATCTAAATTTAATTTAAATCTAACATTGACCGTAGAAAAAAATGGAACGCTAAACGCTATTCCCCAATTCCACAAATCTACACAAGGGTCCACTGAATAGTAGATTGCGCGATAGGTAGTTTAATTTGAGTATTTGCTTTTCTTCTTCATTTCCTCAAAAATGTTTAGAAAATCGATATTAAATTGTAGGCTCCTTCTTCGAAGCATTTTCAGAAAATTAAATTGAGAAGAGTTTCTGAGAGAATGCGCCGATTTATATGGATATTATAGAAATAGATTAAATATATCTGGATTTAGAGTACATTTAAATCCAAAGTAACTGATATGGCCCAAAGAGTTAAAGCTCCACAGAGTATTTTTCCGGTCAATTGGGTAAAAATGTAAAACGAGAAACTATCGAGCTCTCTAACTCTTGAATTTTGTGCAGCAGATATTAAAAGAACTTTCCTATACGATTAGGTGTTCTCAAGATATTGGATCTAGTGAAGAAAAGAACCTAAGGCTATTTTTTAATTAAAAACTAGCTTTTATATATTATTATCCACAATAAGTGCCCTATACAGGGTTTCCCAAAAGTTATCACCCGGAGCAAAAGTTGTCACCCGATTTTCTGTGGCTGTAATTTTTGTATGAATGCAAAACATTGGTTCTGCTTTTGTCTTAATTTTTGTTTGTCTCTATTTACTTTACAAATGTAAAAGTAGAATCGACATTTTCCGCCATTTGCAAAAGTTTTAGCATCTTCAGATAGGGTGATGATCTTTACACTGGGTGACATACTTTGCGCCACCCTGTAGTGGAGTTCTCAATTTTTCCCATTAAAAAATAGAATTAAAATAATTTATGCTAAAAGTAGTAGTACCACTGCCGAAATAGTTAGTGCCTAGGACCGTTATGGCGAAGGTCTGGGTACGATTCCCAGCCTCGTCCACCTTAATGAAAAAAAAAATCCAGCTTCTGCCTCTAACGAGGAAGTTACAAACCCTCCAAGAGTAAATCTTGTCATGAATAAATGCTATATCACCTTAGCCTATCTAATTCGGCAGAAAATTGTAGGTCTCCTCCATTTCTTCAAAAACAAACAACAAATTGGGATCAACGGCAGTATTGTTTAAGGCCCATTTGGGCACAATTTGTAAGCGTTGTTCAGGCGTAAGTCTATTCATGTTGAAATGCCAAACCAAACTAAAAATATATCACTTGACAGCTGAAAAAATGGCCGCCAGTTAAAATAGTGTTGCCAACTTAAAGTTATATGCCTCTAAAAAAAAAACACCCTTTAGTTATGTATTAATTTTACAATTTTATTTTTAATATAAAAAAATCTCAACCAAGAAGTAAATTTTTATTTATGAATATTAAACAGAAGTTTCTTTAACGACCAAATAAACACGGACGCAAAGTCTAATCTAAAAGTAAAATATATGCTATTAACCTAATTAAGTTGTTAAGTCGTAATGGTTTGAAAAAAAAAACATAGGTACTAAATTTTTCTTCTTCTGGTATCAGTTACTTGCTTAAAACAATCACTTTCCAATGTTTTCTGTTTTTTGCTTAAAAGCTAGTCACAATTTCAACACATTAACACCTTTCAAGCTGATTTCTCAATCGAGGCCACTAATGACCAAAGTAACTTACTATCACTCTCATCTATAGATACCTTAGTAGGTACCTACTTCGGGCTTTTACAGTGATGTAGCAGATTCAATATTAAAATAATCCATCCTTCTACACTGGAAAAGAATTTCAATGTTTAATTTTCAAGTGAATAGCTAGCTACAACATTCAGCGCAGGTTGGCTGGTTGGTGGCTAAAAATGCCTTAACATCGTACTTAATCGTCAAATATTGTGCGCCATTGTTTTTGAGTGAAAAATAATTTATTGTAACCGTATTTTTGAAAAAAAATTTATATTTTAAAATAAAGTCATCGGTTAACAAGAAAAGCAATAAAGCAACAAAACAATAAAGCAACAAAACGAGAAGGCGGCAGAGCGACAAAGAAAAGTATCGAATAAACGCTAATGGCCTATTTCTGAGAAAAGCGACCAACCAACCGTCAAAACTGCAGTCCAAGATACAGATAATATGACACGATCCACACATTAGTCTTAAGCTTTAAACACTTTTGACTTTAACTCATAAACTAGGCTTCCATTCTATAAAACACTTTAATTTTACAAAATAAACTTTATTTTTCTTTGAGTGTCTAAAGGAGACTCAAAGTAAAATAAAAACCGTGATCCATCCTATAAAGAGACAGTAGGTGTTAGTTACGTAACGATTTTTTTGTTGCTGTTTTTGTGAAATCAATTTTTTGTTGCATTCTGCACTAAAAAATCACAAATTATGCACTCCATTAGTTTACTAACCACAAAGCACGTTTAATTCAATTTCTCCTCCAATCTTTAGCGATTGTGGTTTTAATTTTTTTTGTAGATATATCAAAGCCTATTCTTAACATCTTTTCAAACAAAAGAGTTCCGCACGTCACTGAAGCGACGCAACGCCACAGCTTTTAAAATCTCTTAAAAACAATTCAATTAACAATAAAAATACAAATCTTTTCAGTGATTCAGCTAAGAAAATGCATCAGGGGACAATTTAATAAAAGAAATTTATAAAAAAAAATCAAATTAAATGAAGAATGAAGGAGTGGCACGTTGAAAATACAAAAATTAAATTATGAAAAGAAAATATATATAAAATTATCTATACATATGAGCCTGACCCCATCATCAGCATCAATAGGCTTACTTTTAAGGTAGTACCGGCGGCGGCGTGTACTTACCAACACCAAATGTCTAAGAGAGAAAGTAGGTACTCGTATAAGCAAGCAATAAATTAATTGTTTAATAAACTTATCAAGATAATCAAAAAGGCATAGTGGTGATAGTGAAAAATGAACTTGATGAAGTGTTACACTGTGCCGTAGCTCAAAAAGTGACTAGAGGACGTATGAAATTCTGATTATTTCGAAGCTTACGACTCGTAGAAACTTCTAAGTTCATATTTTATTTAAGAGAGTTCAGAGTAATAAGTTTCCAGTGATCTCAGTTTAGTATATCTATACTTTCGATCGCTTCAGGTGTACTTTTCTTAGTACTTTTTAGTACTACCTAAAGACATGCCTTTTTAGTAGAAAATTGTTGAAATCCCTCGGAATAGCCCTGGGCTACAGATAAGCGTTGATTTCCCTTGGGTTAGCCTTGGGCTGGAATTAGATTCCTTTTTAAATGATGATATCCCTACTGTCTCTTTCAGAGCTAGTACGGGCTAAGTAATTTTCCCTTGGGTTAGCCTTGGGCTGGAATTTAGATTCCTAAAACCGTTTTTTTGTTCCCGGTTCACTTCTTCTAAGTCAATATCGTGGGCTGCGTTAACTTCTGTAGCTCAAACATACAGATTTGCTATATGTGAAATACTGTGATAGTTATATAAAGTTTTCAACCATTGTACGATTGTAAACTCCCTCCCCTATTGATAATAAAAATTGTTTATATATAAAACTGGTAATTGGTAAGTTCTCCCTTCTCGACCCGAGTTTTATTGTGCTTTTTTTAGGAAAACCCTTGACTACGGCGTGCTAACCTCAGCCTCAGGGAAAAAGCATCACAATATTTTATTTTCACATTTTTTGCGCCTCAGAAAAAAAGCATCACAATATTTTAATTTCTTATTTTTTTTAATTTTCACCTAAAATTTCAAGTAAAGTTAAGATATACGTTACGTGCGATCTTCTCTATATTGTCCTGCATGTCAATGGAAATTCTTCTACTTCAACTCAAAGCCTAATCAGCTCTTAATATATCTCAAACAATTCGAATTTAATGTTTGCAACATTTTTTTTTCAATTCAAAATTTCAATTCAGTAGGTACACTAACCCCATATTCATGATTCGCATATTTAAACAATAAAATAATCGAGTGGTTGTTTTAGCAACATCATGTCTACCTGATCACCTTCACTGAACAACACCGACTTAAAAAATATATCCAACATCCGATATCACACGCGCCTTGCATGCAAAATGTCCATTAATTTACAATCATCAAAAGCTAAGCTATGCTGCGGTGCGGTGCGGTGGCCGACGTACGGCCTTAAGTCCAAACAGAAGCAAACAATAATTTATCAAGAAAGTTCCAAATGCTTAACATCTTTTCTCTTAATCTAACCAATCAATAGTTGCAGTCCAGCTACGGAGGAAAAATTTAAATACTCGATTGGGTAGCATGAATTTGCTCATTAATATTCTAAAAAGGCATAGAGGTCGATCTTCATTTAATTAAGTCTTGGTCTAGCCGCTTTGTTCTGTATTCAAAATTGAAAAAAAAACATGTAGGTACCACCTGAAAGGTCAAAAGTTTTTTTTCGAGGTCACATTGGAAAAAGTTGGAGGAACTCAATAATCAAAGGCAGAGAAGCAGTGGAAATACTGTCAAAATGCCATCAGAAGTGTCACCACTAATGTGCTGGGTTTCACTAGACACCCACAAAGAGACCCCTGGTTCGATGAAGAGTGCCAGCTGGTGAATGCAGCCAAAAACATGGTCTTCCAGTAAATGCTGCAGAGAACTAGAACCAGAGCGGCTGTCTTTCAATTGCCCGGAAGCTTTACCAGCAAACAAGTAGAAACGAACACCGACTTCTTAGAAGGAAAAAGAGAAAGCACTTCAGGGGTGATGTTCTGTTCGAAAGTCCGATAAAAGGGTCAAAAGATCTACCAAAGTCTCCAATACCAGAACAGAAGCCTTCCAAGATGAGAATGTGAAAGCGGAAGTTGTTGTAAATAGGTATACAGTTGGAGCTGAATTTTTGGAACGACCACTTTTATAAAGACTGCGCGCTAAACGGCGAAGACAGACAATATTCCGCTGTAAGGCAGAACTTTATATTCAACTTGGCCCATGATGGTATTAAGCTTGAAGCCGTTTTACGAAAAAAAAATGTTGTTTGAAAAGTTCGATCAACTACTTTTTTATGCTGATATCAGGAGAAGGAAGCGACCTGTCACCGACACATTTACAAATGTGACGTCAAAAATGGGATTGGCAGTTAATGAAGACAAGACGAAGTATCTGTTGTCATCGAGAAATGAATCTCTGCATATCGTCACCTCGAGAAAACCCTCACGATGAATAAATACAACTTCAATGAAGTCAAGAACTTTGTCTTCTTGAGCTTGGAAATCACCTCGCAAAATGACACTAGAACAGATATCAAACGAAAAATCAAAAAAATCACTCTTGTCAACCTCTGTTTTGTTTAGGTTTAAGAAGGCATTAAAATATTAAAGCCCTTACCCAAAGAACCAAGGAAATTCTATAGTCTCTATACCATAACCTTGATCATGCCAGTCTTGATGCATGACGCTAAACGATGCATCTCTTGTCAAGAACGGATGAAAATTTGCTTCATTGCTTTGAGAGGAAGATTCAGTTGAGTGCGTATCGAAGAATTGTTAGGGATTCAGTGACGATTTCTATGGGCTGTACACTATATAGGAATGTAGACCAAGTTAAAAGGCGATGGTGCGTAGACATGGAAAATGATCTCCAACCAACTTGGCGGGCGTAACGGGAGACAGATAGCTAAGCGCTAACGACCGGAATGGCTGGAGGGGCTTGTTGGCTAGGCATTGGTCCATTCTCAACTGTAAGAGCTGTAACTTATGTAAGTAAAGACATTTCTGCATTCATCGGCAGAAATCAATCGGGCCTACAATTTTCTAACAAATCCGAACAGATATGATAGGAGGCACTTTACCATTTTGAACTTCCTAGCAAGAGGAAGTATACTCCTCCAAAATACGCTTTCTTTTTGTATGGTGGAATTGGATGTGATTCAATACAAGACCTCCGGCTTGATAGTTAAGGCCGAAATACCACCATAAACCATCATAAATATTGGTATCCAATTTCTGAGAACAAGAACAAAAGGGGACCTTAGTGGCTACCTTGTGGTACACCGGAGGAAGCATGAATTAAATGGGATAAATAACAGCTTTTTTTAAAGAGACCATGGTGTCAGTGCCTTTGATTATTGCATAGGGTTTTTCTATAAAGGCGGGTAGATGTGCAAATGGAACATTGTGGCATTGGCTGTGTGGCACGTAGTGCCGCACCGTTCTGTTGGAACCACATGTCGTTCACATCCATATTATCAAATAGGAACCAAGAAAAATTGGTTATCATCGATCTGTATCGCTATCCGTTGATACTGATGGCAATGACATAGGCGTTATCGAAGAACTACGGACTCTCACAGACAGTGACGATATGGTTTCGGTTGATTTTGCCCCAAAAGATTTTGATATTAAGGTTATATCATTTGGACGTGCTGTTCAATGGTGTGACTTGCCATGGTGATTTGGCATCAGTATAACTGAATAATAAACAACAGATTTGACTGATGTCACCAAAACAACATGGACGCCATATGCCGCCAAAATCTATCTGCGCCAATTGAAAAACCCAAGATTCTACTCGAGCATAATCGACCGACTACGCAAGAAATCTGTAAAATTGTGAAGAAATTCGTTGAGAGTGGAATCGTTACTGATGTCGTAAGGCCTGTGCATCATCGTAATGCACGCTCAGTCGAAAATATTGCTGCTGCCAGTGCAAGTGTTGTTGATGATCCGAATTTATCGATTTCCCAGCGTTCGCAGCGATTGGTCGAATGATAACCGATTTTTTTTTAGCCGGCGACTGAAGTTCATGACTTAAACGATATGTGGTTCCATCAAGACGGGGCAAAAAGCCACACAACACGACCAATTATGAAGTTTCCTATTAGCGCAATTTCACGTTTTGGCAACCAAGATCATGCAATTTGACACCGTTAGATTTTTTTCTGTTGAGTGACCCAAAAGACCATGTTTAAGCGAATAATCTCCGAAATCTAGACGTATTAAAAACCAACATTACTCAAGTTATGGCCGAGATACAAACCAAAATGTGCGAAAAAGTAGTTAAAAATTGCCTCAAAAGAATCGCATGCTGCGAATCTTCCCGAGGCGGCCATTTTAATGATATTGTTTTTCACAGTTAATGGCAAAGTCCAAACTTTATAATGAAATTAAATTTTCATCAAAAATGTATCGCTGTGTGTGTTTTAATTAGCTTGACTTTCGAAACCGAAATATGAATGACCCTTTATATAAGTTTACCTAAGTGAATTAACGTATTTTTGATATTTCACTTATTTAAAATGAATTTAGAACTTGTAGTATTTTTAGATCTCATTACTTTTCACGGCTGACTTGTTAGATACAGGTTTTTGGTATACAGTAGAACTTTCCTCTTATTTTTTGAACATTTTTATGATTTTTTTGTTATCATCCATATGACATTTTTAATATCAATATATACCTCCATCTTGAATTTTTCTGCCAACCCATATTTTTCATTATTCTACTACCTATCTTAATTTTCATAAACAAAAAATATTTATTTGTTTTAAGCAAACGGAATACCGCATACCGCATATACCTAATGCAACAATTCAGGTCAGTGGGAATCGAAAACGATGAATCTGCAAATTGAATGCTTAAATATTTTCTTTTTTTTATAATTTCTTTTTATTGTAATTTTTTCGTTTAATATTCATCTCTTAATTGTTTTTTTTTATCTTTCTATTTTACAGATGAAAAACTTCATGCATCTTCAGTTTCCTGTACTCTAGACACAGTACAAAAAAAAACATATTTGTGGCTAAAGCTAATATTTTTTTTCTTAATTTCTGACCTAAACGACGACGCACGAATAGTTTTGGAGGGAGTTTTTATGCAGATATCTTTTGCATAATATGTTATGAAAAATTATATTCAATCATTCAATGGCTGACTATAACTCCGAATGCAAAGCCAACTGGCTTGGTGATAAATATTTAATTTTGTTGACCATTCATCCTGGGAACAGGAACAACAAATATCTACATCCGGCTTTTAATCAACCTTGGAATGGAAATGTATATCTACAAATGTATCTAAATCATGTTATCTAAGGAAGAGATGTGGGTTTTTAGGAGTTATGTAATGAAAAAAATGCCTATTTGAAATCCACATTGATTCCAGCATCATCTCTCTAACCTGTTAAGCTGCATATTTTTGTTTGAAATAAAATTAATCTCCGGTGTCAAGACAAATATACAAATAATATTCAAAGACAGACTTTTTGTGATTGAGAAAAATGGACCTGTTTCAAGGAGCCTTCCTCCTGATGGGCGACTCATATCGACACCTCATAAACGATTCTATAGCTGTTTCCGTGTCTGATCCATTTCCTGGCCAAAACGACAAACGACAGACCCCGAACAGCGAACAACCAACCAACCATTGAACGAACGAAACCATCATCCACCAGAAGATCCAATTCGAAAGGAAAAAAATGATTCCGGCTTAAAAGTTACAAACCACATTAAAAGAGCAACAACTTGTTGCGCTATACGTATCTAGTGCATCTAATTAAAACTGTATTAAAGGAAAAGAAAACTGTGTGTATTTGCTTTTTCCTGAGCCAGAGTCTTACAACCAAAAAAAAAACCAAAAAAACACAACTTAGCATGCGTGTCATTTCAATAAAACGCTCTTAATTGCTCCTTTTTTTTTTTGTTAATTTGTCACAGCTAATTGACAAAGTTTTTGTTTATTTTTTTTTTTCGACAAAAAGTTCACAAGCAACACAACTTGTATAATGTACATATATCTACGATTTTTTTCATTCTCTTGACACTTACTAAATTGATTTTTAAATTTTGTTAAATTAACATCTATTTAACGCGTTTTAATGTCGATTGCGAAATAATTTGAAATTTTAATTCTGAATTTAGTTAATTTAAAAAAAGGGTCATTCATGTTTCGGTTTCGAGAGTAAATCTAAATAAAACACACACAGCAATACATTTTTGATGAACATTTTATTTCATTATAAAGTTTGGACTTCGCTTTTAAGTGTGAAAAACAATATCATTCAAATGGCCGCCTCGGGAAGATTCGCAGCATCCGATTCTTTTGAGGTAATTTTTAACTACTTTTTCGCACATTTTGATTTGTATCTCGGTCATAACTTGAGTAATGTTGGTTTTTAATGCGTCTAGAGATCGGGGATTATTTACGTAAACACTGTCGTTTGCGTAGCCTCACAGAACAAAATCTAACGGTGTCAAATCGCATGATATTGGTGGTCAGTTGACGTCGCAAGAACGTAAAATTACGCGACCAGGAAACTTCCCACGCAATAAAGCCATAATTGGTCGTGTTGTTTGGCTTGTTGCCCCGTTTTGTTGGAACCACATATCGTTCAAGTTATGATATTCAATCGCCGGTCAAAAAAAGGTGTACAACATGTTCAATTGCAGCGAACGCCGGGAAATCGATAAATTCGGATCATCCGCAACACTTGCACTTGCAGCAGCAATATTTTCGACTGAGCGTGCATTACGATGATGCACAGGCCTTACGACATCAGTAACGATTCCACTCTCCTCGAATTTCTTCACAACTTTACCGATTGCTTGCGTAGTCGGTCGGTTATGACGACCATAATCATCGCGTAGTGCTCGAAAAGCTGCTACGTTTAATTCACCACTTTTGTAGTAAGTTTTAATAATTTTAACGCGTTGTTCGATTGCTAAGCGATCCACTATTGTAAATGACAGCTGAGTTTGACAGGTGTCAAATGCCAGCGCTACCAATTTGAAACCACGAAATGAATGACCCTGTACAAAGATGGTGATCGAAAAAAATCAAAATTAATTTAATGGAATTCGTTAAATTCTTCTTCTTTTTGTTTCTGTGTTGGTGTATCTTTGGGTCAAGTATCATGTAGCGAGAAAGATTATTGTTTTTTTTTTTATGAATTTGATGAAGGTCTCACTAAAAAGGGAATGAATTGGGTTTTTTTTTTTAGATACATTTTTTGTTTATTTGGGAAATCTACAATGTCAATCACTCAATCCAACTAATTAACTTCAATCGTCGAATTTATGTGTTAAGACAAGAAGCGTATGCGAAAAAAATTTACTACTGAATTTGTGTCAAAAATTTTATCAGAAATAATTTATTTATTTTTATACTGTCGATTAAAAAAAGTGAAATTTATGACATGTTTGAAAATAAAATTACAAAAAAGTTGTGTTCACACCTAATTTATCTATTTGTAGAGGATCATATCGGAAAACAATGTCAAGTTGAAATTGATTGATTGGAATTATTTTGCGAAAACAATAAAATATGAATTGATTTTACATAACATCAACATTCGCTGTGAGAAATTAAATCGCTTAACATAATGTCTAATTATGTTTGAAGAGGAGCAGCTTTTTGGGTGCACCTATGTGTATAGCTATGAAATGATTAATAGGCAGGCTGATTTGACTAAATCAAAAGAAGAAACCAGTTTTGTTTTGGCTAATTGGCTCAACGAGTTAAATACCTTGGTATAGTTATAATTTTTTAATGTAGACATAGTAAAATATTAACGCTGGAAGGTTCAAACTTATACAGAAATTAACCTTTGGAATTATTAAAAATAAAGGTAGGCTTACGTATGTAGCTATTTGGGGCTCCGTGAAATAACTCTCCAAAAAAATAAAATAAAAGTGGGAAGTTTTTTCATATAAAAATTTCCGATTGTTGAATAACCTATAAAACAAATAATAACAACCTACAAATTTTGTATTGAAGTGGGAAGTTTTTTCATATGAGAATTTTGGATTATTACTCTCCAATGAAATAATTTTCCACACAAAACATTAAATAGCTCTCCAAAATCTTTATAGCGGTACCGAATTTTTTCTTTTAAAAATTAGGGAATTATTTCTTGTTTTTTTTTTTTTTGTTGTACGGGGGGGTGGGTTATTTCATGATGAAATAGAAATTATGAAATAATTGGAGACTTATTTCATTCTTCTGTTTTTCATCGATTTTCGACTTCTAAACATAAATTAACTATGAGTCTAACCTCTAACGTCTCCGGGATTTAAGCACCCTATATGTGGGTTATTCCCAAAAACAAAGTGTGCTATCTTAAAGGTCAGTAATTGTTCAAAAATGGTCAACGAGTTTAAGAAATTTGTCAGCAATTGGAAATTTTGAATCATTAGTTAAAATTTTCCAAGATCGTTAGACATTTCAAGTAACTCATTTGTGGGATATTCGCTTTTTGCGTTTAAAAGGGCAGTAATTGGTAAAAAAAAATGTCAACTAGTTTCAGATATTGGTCAGTCATGGAACATTTGTAATCACTGGTTAAAGTTTTTCAATGTTATCAGCTATTTTAAGCGATTCTCTTGTGGGATATTGGCTTTTTTGCAATCTTTAATTGGTCAAAAGAGGTCAACTAGTCTTAGAATCTGATCAGCCATAAGAAAATGTGAATGTGAATGAATGGTTAAAGTTTTGGGTCGTCAACCATTTTTGGCATTTTATTGGTGGGATATTGGTGGGACTTGTTTCAAAAATTCGTCAGCCATAGAACATTTTTAATCAATGGTTAAAGTTTTGCAAATGTTTAGCATTTTATAAGTGGAATATTCGCTTTTTTGTTTTATTAAACGATAGTAAATGGTCAAAAAAAGTCAACTGCTTTCAGAATTTCTTCAGCCATAGCAAATTTTTAATCAGTGGTTAAAGTTTTTCAAGGCCATCAGGCAATTCTTGGATCTCATTTGTGGGATATTCGCTTCTTTGGCATCTCAAAAGGCAATAAATGGTCAAAAACACCATTTTTAGAATTTTATAAGTGGGATATTCGCTTTTTTGCCGTCTTTTAGGATTGTAAATGGTCAACAAAGGTCAACTAATTACAGAAACTGGTCAGCCGTAGAAAATTTTAGATAAACGGTAAGAGTTTTTCAAGGTCTTTAGCCATTTTTAGCACTTCTATTGTGGGATATTGGGTTTTTTTACCGTCTTTAATTGGTCAAAGGAGGTCAACTAGTCTTGGAATCTGATCAGCTATAAAGAAATGTGTAATCAATGGTTTAAGTTTTGGGTCATCAGCCATTTTTAGCATTTTATTGGTGGGATATTCACTTTTTTGGCGTCTTTAGGTATAGTAAATGGTTAACAAAGGTGAAATAATTACAGAAACTGGTCAGCCGTAGAAAATTTTAAATAAACGGTAAGAGTTTTTCAAGGTCATCAGCCATTTTTAGCACCTCATTTCTGGGATATTCGAATTTTTTCCATCTCAAAGGGGAAGGGCAGTAATTGGTCAAAAAGATACACTTCTTTCAGAAATTGGTTAAATTTAAAATTTATAGTCAACGGTGAAAGATTTACAAAGTTTTCAGTCAATTTTAGCACCTCATTTGTGGGATATTCGCTGATGACCTTGCAAAAACTAGATAACTAGTCAAAAATAAGAAATAAAACAAAATTTAAAATTACAAAGCTTAGACATATGTTTTTGTTTTATCTACCCGGTAGAAGCCATTTTAAACGACCCCGTTTCCCTCTGAGTGAAATCTGTAATTTTTCTTTAACACCAAATTCTCAACTGATGGTTAAGATTGATAAAGTTTAAATCAAATTTTAAAAATTGTTTTATATGTTATGTGTAAAAAAAATGCCTATTTCCTTAGCAAAGCACAAAATCCAGGTATATAAATCATATTTCATTGCGGATTGCAACTTCACAAGCATCAAATAACAAAATATTGATTTCTATGTATTTCAGTCCTCGAGAAATATAAAAACTATAAAAATTACATATTAAAGTTTTAAATAAATTATATATCCAATGCCAACCTCTTTTCCCAATCAACACATTTTTAAGGAGTTCGCTTGTCAACAACATTTTGCTTTGTTCTAAGTTGAGCCCTCACCAGGTGTGGACATAAGTTGAAATGCATCAACAAGCTATGACAATCATGGATTATTTTACAAACGAAAAAACGTTAAACTGAATGAACGATAGTTCCACCCCACCTCCTTTTTGTTACCTAATTTAGCTAATGCTATGTAGGTACTCTCTAGATAATTGTCCAATCTCAAAACACCAAACCTATCTTCTAACCAAAAGTTACATCTAAATCCAATGGCATAAGTTTAAATTACATCTTCTTAGCTACTCTGTACCTATACCACTTATAACAATCTCCACCCAACCCAAACTATACACACGATCTTTTTAAACGAACAATCCAAACAATAAAAAAAATGTATAAAGCTTATTGACACCGCTTGTTGTCTAGCCTATAGCCCAAATTTAGATTACCTATGTGATTCCGATAAAAAGTGGTTCAAACGAAAGAGGTCCAATAATTGCAGCTACCTACCAGGTTGAGCCTATATAGACTCTAGCAGCTCGAAGGTATAATCATGTGTTTCAATAACAAAAAAAACTACATGCTGTGTATCACTTTCCAAAATAAGAGGTTTGTGTTTTATTGGACCAGAGTGCTAATGTCTAAAAATAAATTTTAATCAAAATGAGTCTTAAAGAGTTTTTAGACATTTTTTCTAAATTCCTCTGTTCTGTTTTTGAATGGGCTTTATATGCAAAACAACATTTTGTTTCCTTTGCAACATTAACTTTAATCGTCTGCAACATGTATCGTTGTTTCTAGCAACATTACAATTTCAAGTAATACACCTGTTTATTTTACTATCACGTCGCTTCAGATGATCATGGCTCATCATCATTCCACTTGTTGAATTTTTCTTTGACTTCTTCTTCTTCTAAACCTTACTCAACAAAATAAGATGTACAAAAAAAAAACAAGATTCATTTTCGTTGATCACCAACAACTCTTCAATCAGCAACAATCGTGGTTGTTGGTTCAACAGAAAATCAAAAAAACACACCAACCATACTTTGCGAGACTGGAGACCCACTGAAGACCAGCTGAAGACCACAAAGTAACCGTCGCGTCGTTCGTCGGCATCGTCTTGGGCTCTTGCCTCAATGTGGTTGCATTTTATTGTACAAAATTGTAATCGAATTGAAAACAAATTTCAGTCGAGCGCCGTACTTTTACCTGTGAAGTTGTGGATTAACAAAACCCCACAAAATAATCCAATCCCTCTTTGTGGCACCCACAAAAAATAAAACAAACATAGACGTTTCGGGTTTTTTTTTTTTGTTGTTTCTTTCTTTGGTACCTACAAATATCTGATAGAAGTGCTTGGTACCATTGTGCCGTGCCGCAGATATTATAATAATTTCTCGTGCTTCGGCAAAAGAGCAGCATCCTATATATAAACTTTCCATTATTATTCGTTATAATAATATAGTCAAAGAGAATTTTTGCAGATGTGCCTTCTTCGTGTTTGAATTAATATTATATATATTTTTTAATTATTTTTCATTTTTCGTTAATTTGCATAAATTAAAATTAAAACAAAAAAAAAACAAGAGGAGAAAAATTGAAACGGAGTTTTATGTTATAGTGGATTTTACTTTCATTTATTTGAATTTGAATAAAAAGAAATTCAAATTTATATAGATATAGAAAGATAGATACGAGTATCATCTTTGAGATACAAAAGAAAAGATACAGTTAAAAAAGTTTAATTTTTTTGTGAAAACTGAAATCGTAATTTTGAAGATTGCAATCGATATGAAGTTGCAATTGGTGCTTTTGGGCACTTGTTGCCTGTTTGTGGTTACTTACTCTCAAGGATATAACAATAATAGGGTGCTTAATGATGTGGTGAGTTCATAATAAAAAATTAAAACTACAAATTATTAATAAAATTGAAAATTAGAGTTTTTTTTTAAACAAAGAACCTCGTATGAAATTGAAGATAACATTGATTAGACCACAAGGATCGAATTGAATTTATTTTTTACTAATGATTTAAAGTTTTTGGGATTGTTTTAATGTCAAAGCTTACTTAGCCTTGGCTTTTCTTTAGACAAAAATTGAAACATTTGAAATATTGATGCGGATTTATAACCTCTTGTGTTTTCGACAAATATCTCACTTTTTACTAAATTTTTGGAAACAAATCTTATAAGAAAAGTTGTAGAGGAAAAATAAAATTTCGGCCAAGGTACTTTACTAAAAAGCTATCGCGGTTAATATATTCTATAAAAATATATAAAAAAATAAAATAAAATATAGTAAAACAGAATAAAATGAATTTAAATAAAATAAATTTGTGTATTGACATGATTTCAGTCTATGGAGTGATTGGGTTATTAGGGTAAGCATCAAAATGTGTTCCAAGGCCTTTGAAATAGTCTTTTAAGATCCAATATAACACCACTTTCTATGAATATATGTACATATATGTAGATGTCGAAATCTAACTTCCGACTGGTTTATTTATTTGGTATACAAATGCGGTCGTTTCGAACAGAATTTCAATGAACTAATTTCAAAGTCTTGTAGGCTGAAAAAAATCAGGAAATGAAAGTTCATTGCTAAGAAAAATATCAATGTTGGATGATTTTAGAAATTCATGATCGGCTAACATAAAATCGTTGAGATGAGTCTAAGTCCCAAATTGAAAGGAATCCGGCTCGAAGGACCAAATATTCTGCTTAATATCTTTTTTTAATTGAAATACTCTGAAATTTACACTACCTTTCATGAATAAAGGCAACTTCTAAAATTTAATTTTTTTTTTATTTAAAAAAAAGCAAAAAATTGTTTTTTTCGAGGCGAACCCATTAAATTAAGAATTGCACTCAACTTATTTTTTTCTCTGAAAAAAATCAGAAATAAAAGTTCGGCTATGATATTTTTGCCAAGAAAAAGAATAATTTTAACTGATTTTTAAAATCTCAACTTGAAGAGATCCAGGTTGAAGGACCAAATATATGACTAATTAGAGTCTTTAAGGGAACCCTTCTAAAAATGTTCACAACTTATTATATTAGATTCTAGAATTAAATATGATAATATTCGGAAATTTGTAAAATTTTCACATGAGAGTAGCCAAAACCTAATTGATTTTGTCCCAATTCTAATGCCCTATCCACCCTCCCCCCCCCCCCCCCCCCATGATACATGTATCCTATTAAATTTCTTCGGTTTTAATACTTTTAACCTTGATCTGAAAATAAAGGCGCAGTTTTTCAGTGCAAGATTAAAGTTAAAGCCTAGTTAACTCATCAAATTTGTTGATTTAACTCAGGATTAACTAAACAGATGCTTTTGATATTTTATCCACTAAGCATTGTTTGGTACTTCCGCATCCATTCGCTCTGGGTTAATTTACTTCTAGAGTCATCTAACTCTGGTTTAACTCACGATTGAAAAACTGGGCCTAAAACATAACTTCAAGAATAAATCAAAATCTGATACTTAAAAATCAAGACGGTTGGTAAAAAAAAAAATTAAAAACAGTTTTGAAATAAAAGACAAAAATGCACATATTTAATGCATCACAAGTTTTTGTGATTTATGAATTTTTATTTCACATATTATAACAATTTCTATCCTCTACGATGGCGCGAGCAATTTGGAAGATCACCGCATGGTGTTGGAATACCACTGCCATCGGGATCGTAGTCGGGTCCGTTATCTTCCTGTGATTGAACTCCCGTGGCGAAAATTGCAAACAAGGCAAAAAAGATCGTCAAAAGGTATGTTGGATTCATGTTGCTTCACTGAGATATTCTTGATACCAAAATGTATTTTGAATTGATTTAACTAACAATCGAGTCTTGTTTATATAGTAACAGCAATTCAGAGTTTTAATTTACCATAAAGATAAGAATTTTCATGCCTGTTTGTGGAATTATAATATTTATGGAAAATGATATATCAAAAATAAGTTAATTAACAATTTTTTGAAGCAGATCTAAATAGGGTGAAATCAGTGTAACGAACAACTTTTTTACCTTAAAAGGTTAATTACAATTTACAACCTTCAAGTATTACTTTTTTTTAATATAAAAGGAAGTGTTCATTTGTTTGCTAAATCAATTCAAATAAAATATTTGTGTTATCAACAATTAACATTTCAGTGAAGAAACATGAATCCAACTTATTTCTTGGGAGTAATTTTTGCCTTGGGTGCAATTTTCACAGGAGTTCAATCGCAGGATCTTCCAACACCATGCAGTGAGCTCCCAGATTGTATCCGCGGACGCAAATAGAAATATTATGTAAAATGAAATATTCATACTAAATAAAAGAAAATGTTATAGCTTGTTCTTCATAATTTTTGTTTGTTTGTTGTTCAAATTTTAATTTTTGGGACAAGAAAATAATATCAAAAAAATTAAATTTAGTTTGAAGTGGACCTTCTCCACACAGGCTCTGGGATGGGGAGTTAACTCGGATCGAGACGGAGTTATCATCATGGAAGTGATAACATAAGTAACGGGAAGAATTAAAAAAACCAATAAAAATCAGAAGAAATGTTGTTCGTGTTCGTCAGCCAACTACCTCCTTCAGTGCGCGATTCTCGTTATCTTTATTCAAAATTCTTGAGAAAAGTCGATATTCGACTCCTTTTTAAAGCCTTGAATTCTAACCACCCGATCTTTGAAAAGGATTTTATGGAAGATGCAGGAAAAAACAATTCGATATTTTGGGGTTAATTTAAATCAATGCAGCGATTGCATGTTTTAAATTTTTTTAAGAAAATATTTTGGTTCGCCAATTTTTTTGGCTGAAAAAAAAAAGAAAAACATATAAATAGGAATTAATGTGTGATTAAGAATTAAATTTAAAAAAATCATCAACCCTTGTTTTTTGCATTTTTACACCAAATTTTGAAATAAATTTCGAAATTACTTTCCACTCGATGAGCACCGCGCTTTCTTGTTAAGATACACTAAATAATAATATGCCTGATGATTGAACAAACTTTAAGGGGGCCAACGAAGTTGTGCGAGCGGGACTGAAACTCGAGGAGGGAAAGAAATATGTAATTCAATTGAAAAATATCGTACGGCCAAGCATAAATCATTAAATGATACTTTAAGGTCCAGTTTTTCAGGGTGAAATTGAAGTGAGACCCGAGTTAACTCATTAAATTTTTTGAGTTAACTCAGGATTAACTAATTAGGTAGGTTATTTTGATGTTTTATCCGCCGAGTTTTTTAGTCGTTCAGCATGCATTTTCAACCGACAAACTGCTTCCTCAGTTAACTGTGGGCTTACTTCAAGAGTTAGCTAACTCTAGTTTAACTCACCACTGAAAAACTGGACCTAAGAAATTCAGAAAGGCAATAACTCCCGCGGGTCTTAATGATTTTTTGTGGTGGGTGTTATTGCTACTTCAAAAAGGCCAACTGGCTTTATTTCCACGGTGTTATTGCACTGCACCGTAAATTACTCATACAGTATGCATCGCAAGTAAAAAGACGAATGTTTATGCTTAAATTTTTATTTATGTAGCTATCTCTTTCATTAGGAATTAAGATTGTTCTTCGAGCTCAAGCTATCAACTTTTAATCTGATAAAATAAAAATTAGATATAGCGGAATCTAGTCTACATTTTACTTTCCCACACGCGGAATGCCTATGGGCGGGAAGTCTTCTAATGTCGAATTAATTCCGGCCAAAGTTGCACACAAGCCCAACAGGGTACCCAAAATTTAAACAAAAATAAATCAATTTGAAATCATTTTCCATTTAACACCAAACAAATCAGTTTAAATTCATGCTTCTTTGATATTTTAAAACACAGGATTTTCTGAAAATATATTTTTAGTGATTATTAATTTTTTCAAAAGTATACATATGAATATGTGCGCCTGTTTAAAATTACCATTTACATTCATAAAAAGTAGAACACATACAAAATTAATAAAACATATCAAGCAATTTCAAATGAGATTGGCGCACAATTTTAGTAGATTTAGTACGAATTTAATGTTAAAACATTTTTATTACGATACTAGCTTAGTTGCATTTTGCAAGTTCTAAACGAGCTAAGCATCGTACTATCTGTTTGACATTTTATTAAAGTTAAAATCACCAAACGCCTTTATGTCTATTTTGTTCCATACTAACTGCATATTGACGGTTTAAGTGCAGGACCTCGTAAGTCTAAAAACTCACACAAATATTATAAATGAAAAAAATCAGAATAATCAGAGAAACCTTTTGGCATTTCAGAGCCACCTTTTGGCATTTTCAGCGTAACAATATTGTTCAGATTAATAGATGGCTCAGATCAATTTATTTGTTATTTTTATTTAAAAGTTGTTTTTTTTTTTTATTTCTGAAAAACGACTCACAAGGTTCTGCACTTTAACCGTAGATATGGCCATTTGAATTTAACAAATGTCAAAATGGGTATGTTTGTGTAGCATTTTACACAAACTGTCAGTATCTCTGTTCGTTTACTTCCCAAAACTGCAAATTTCTACCAACTTTAATCCAGAGTTCTGCCAACGATTACATAAAAACAAATTTGACTTAGAATTTAATAGTTTTAGGAAGTAAACAAAGAGGCTTACTTATTGTTTTAGGCGTGTTTAACTGGAGCAAATAGGTTGAGTGTGACACAAGATAGTTAAAAAGTGTTTATAAATAAGAAAATTTTACTGCAGAGCTTTAAAGTAAGGGAGTATCATTTTAATACCTATACCATTGAATTGTTTAAAAACGAAAATTATTGTGTTCCATTACGTCAGGTTTTCGACATATCTATTCCCGTTTAAAAATAAAAAAGATTTCTTCTGAACTTTGTGACCTCCGAACTAAAATTGACTTTTGAAATTGTTTTTGAAGCATAAAAATAGTTTCCGTTGGAAATACGATTTTTTTTTAAATAAAACAGTAAATTGCTTGTTTGTGTAATGAAGTTTTCCGTTAGCTGATACGAAACTTAAGTATAGTAGTTCATTTTAAACGCTTTTGTTCTACTTTTTCTTCAGCGCGAACTCTCACATAAGCTCTTGTGTTGAACTTGAACATTGAAGTTTTGTTTCAACAATTGTTCCTGAAACTTTTTGGTCCAGTTTTTCAGTGTTGAGATAAACCGTAGATAGTTAACTCTAGAAGCTAAATAACCCACAGTTAACTGGGAAAGCAGTTTTTTGATTGAGAATGCATACAGAGCGATTTAACAAACTAAGCGCGGATAAATATCAAAAGAATCTGTTCAGTTAATCACGATCACCAAAATTGACTCGGGTTTAACTTTAATCTCGCACTGAAAAATTTGACCTTAAGTTATCTTCTTTCGAAAATATTCAAACATTCTCTAATGTCCCTACTATTCACTTAAATGTACTTTAAATCCAGACTTAATTAATCTATGACCATATTAACCATGTCTAAAATAATCTGAATGTTAATACTTTAACGTGTGTCTTTAGAGACTTAATTCGATTTATGTATCTGATCTGTTCGACATCAGTAGCCTAAAACACAATTTCAAAATACACATGTATTTGTTCAAAAAAAGAAAAAAAAAAAACAAAGAATGTATATCTAGGAACTACCTACCTCCTATTGCAGGTATATTTTGTCCAATCGAAACAGATTCGACTTGCAGTAATTTGACTTAATATAACTAAAAGGAGAGCAATTAAAAATAAACATAACTCATTAGGCGACAACTTTGACATTTTACGGAAAATTCATTTTTTACGCACGAGTTGTTATTTTTTGTTGTTCCACTATAACAAGCATGTACATTTCAATTTCTATGCCTTTTTAAAATCTTCAATTGATTTTACTATATAAACAAGGTTCAGTTGTTAGTTAAATCAATTCAAAATACATTTTGGTATCAAGAATATCTCAGTGAAGCATCATGAATCCAACATACCTTTTGACGATCTTTTTTGCCTTGTTTGCAATTTTCGCCACGGGAGTTCAATCACAGGAAGATAATGGACCCGACTACGATCCCGATGGCAGTGGTATTCCAACACCATGCGGTGATCTTCCAAATTGCTCGCGCCATCGTAGAGGATAGAAATTGTTATAATATGTGAAATAAAAATTCATAAATTACAAAACTTGTGATGACTTAAAGCAAAAAATATTGTTTTTTTTTTTAATTTCAAGGTTTTTTTTTAAATTATTGTCTTTTAGTGTGTGTTTAGGAACCTTATGTAGGTTTTGCTTTAACGTTCGGAGTAATCTTTTTTAACTCAAACTACTCCAAAAGCCTCTTCGATTGGCTGTTCCGGGTAACGTTTTCGAAGTGTTTTTCTGTTCCCAATTTCATAAAGGAGTAGACGAGGGACGCACACCCATTTTGTTTTGGTGACAATCGGTTTTGCATATTTACACAGAAAGTCGATGTTTTCATATTCGATTGTCATCAAAAAGGAGAAGAACAGCCCGAAAAACCAAACGAAAACGACATTACTGAGTGTGTTTATCGATAAACGACTTTTGTCGAACGACATCATGGGAAAAAGAAAAAAGAAGATCAGATGTCATCAGATGTGTTTCAGAAGGAACTTCAGCAACATAAAGTTATCCGTCAATAACTTTCGATAATAATTTGAGCAATCTCATCTTTTTAAGACCTACGAACTTTGAAATGGATTAAAACAAAGATGATTTTTTAAAATTGACATGATATTTACTTTATTGGAAAGATAATCTTCTGGCATTATTATTTAAATATGATTTCTGGCATATGACCGCCACGGCTGGCTCGGACGTAGTCTAATCTGGAGGTCCAATTGTCGTATATCGGAAATAACGCTGCGAACGTTGTCCTCCAAGCGGTCAATCGTTTCGGGCTTTTCGGCGTAGACTACCGGCTTCACATATCCCCACAGAAAATAGTCAAGCGGCCTTAAAACGCACGATCTTGGAGGCCAATTAACGGGTCCTTAACGTGACACTATGCGGTTGCCAAACGTTTCCTTCAATAAATCAATTGTGGCACGAGCTATGAGACATGTTGTGCCGTCTTGTTGAAACCGCAGCTCCTGCACATCATGGTTGTTCAATTGATGAACGAAAAAGTCAATAATCATGGCTCTAAAGCGGTCACCATTGACTGTAACGTTCTGGCCAGCATCGTTTTTAAAGAAGTACGGACCAATTATTCCACCAAACCATAAAGCACACCAAACAGTCAGTTTTTGTAGATGTAACGGTGTCTCAACATACATTTTGAGAATTATCATCACTCCAAATACGGCAGTTTTATTCATTGACGTATCCATTCAACCAAAAGTGAGCTTCATCGCTAAACAAAATTCGCTTATGAAAATTGGGATCAACTGCAATCTTGTTTTGGGCTCAATTTCGAAGAGTTGTTCAGGCGTCAGTCTATTCACGTTGAAATGCCAAACTAAACTAAAAATAAATCACTAGACAGCTGACAAAATGGACGTCAGTTAAAATAGTGTTGCCAACTTAAAGTTTTATACTTCTTAAAAAAAACACCCTTTATGACCGCTTCTAATAATACAATTATTCCAACACACAAAATATCTCAAGTAAAGAACATCCTAACGGTTTCACGTGCATGTTTTCACAAAACAATTGTCTAACATTTTTTCTTTCTTTTATGAACTTCTTGAATACGCAAACGAATTTATATTCGGCAGTTCTGGGCGAACAAACAATCATCCCAGACGATGAAAACAAACTAAGTTCCAATCGAGTTCTTTATACGATTAGGCAGCTCTGCTATTTCACATGTGAAAGTTAAAATTCTATCGAACTTCTATCAAATTTGCGCATATAGCGTCATCAAATTTACTAATATTGCAATGAACTGATGCTTTACAGCTTAAATTTCGAAAACATGGTATTTATTAAGGTATTTGTACATATAACTACAAACAAATTGCAATATGTATATCGATAGTTTAAAATTAACTATCGATATACATATAAATTTATATCTATATATCGATAACTACTATCAATGACAAGTGCCCTACTATCAATGACAAGTTCGCTTAGAACTGTGCTGTCATCTATGCGCAGCGTATAAAAAATACAATGATATCGAAACGATAATGTTGGAATAGTGGGAAATCGTTCCAATCGATTTCAGTCCCTCCAAGAATTTACTTTTTCCGTCCTTTTATCGTTCTTTTGCCAGTATTCTCATCTTATGCTATTGTGAATTTTCACACATAAAACAGTTCACTTCTGTAGAGGATATCGCTCCAAAAAATCATAAAATAGGTACCTAGCTTGACAAAAAAAAATCAACAAATGTTTAAGCTTTTTCTAATTTATATATTTGGTCAATTTTTTATTACATTTTATATATTTTTTTAAAGTTATGCTAGTATAATGCTACATAAGACTCGAAATCCTCTTAACCTATATTGATTATGAGCGGTCGTCCTACTTATGAAGTTTACTTCTTCATTGGCTCGAATGGTGGTGGATCATGCTGAGCGTTAGCTCCTGCGAAAATTGCACAAATGGCAAAAACAGTACCGATAAAGTAGTTTAGATTCATACTTTTTGTATTTTTTTTTTGTTCTAAAACTCTAGACACTGGGATATCTTAAGATACCAAAAGTGAGAAACTATAAGTTTGTTTTGGTTTTTATAGGGAAAATATTTCAAATTTTAATGAACTGTAAAGAATCAATTTGCTTACGCTTTTAGGAAAACAAACTAATTAAACTAACAAAACAAATTGAAATTATCCCTGTTTCATGGTTATTTTAAAAGGGGCTTAAGGTCAAGTTTTGCATTCGTAAAAAAAAAAAACGATCTGATGGTTTAAATCAAACCTGAACCTGTGATGATAGAGAAGACCAAAAAGTTTGGCAATTCTGTAAGTTCAACAGATTCAATAAGTTTAATGAGATGATTTTAGAAACCTAAGCTTTACAAAAGTACTAAAAAATTTCATCAAATATTTTTTGAGTTTTGAGAAAACCAAAATGGTCGCCGTATGAAATAAATAATTACAAGTTTATCTTCAATGCTATTCCAATTTTGTTCAGAAATTCTATTTGAATGAAAACCCATTTGTTCCATTCTGTATATCTACAACCGTATAATTGCTGTTTATTTGTAACTAAAACATAACCATGAAGCGTATCTTATTTTAAATAATTGATTTTTTTAAGAAACTTGTAGCTTTTGGAAATACAAACAAAAAAATTGCATGCTTTTTCAGCGTAAAAATTATAAAATTAAACCATTGTTACATTTTTCCTATATAATTGCTATTTCATTAAAAAAAAAACCTAGAATTATTAGAAATACTTTCAGAAGTTCTAGTGAAACTTACAAAAAATGCATTTCTTAAACTATCTTATCGGCACCTTGTTTGTTCTTTGTGTAATTTTCGCAAGTAGTGTGAATTCAAGAGTTAGTCCAGATTACCCTTCGACTTCGCCATATTTTCCAGATATATTCCAGAACAATACCCTCTTACAAGGATGAAATGGATAAGAAAAATCTGTTAATTATGTAAAATGTTTTATTAAGAAGCTGATTTGTTGATTTTCTGTAAATTTAAAAAAAATAATAACGTCTCAAAATTAATATATGTAAAATTAAAATGTTCTTTTTTATAACTTCAACATATTTTTTAGAAATAAAAATACTAGATATTATGTACCACATTAGAGATTTTGATCCCCCTGACATAAATACATGGGGGCATATTCGTAGTCACTTTTAAACTCCAGTTTATCTTAGGACTGGGTTTATCCTATCTAAATAACATTGAATAAACCCCAGTCTAAGATAAACTGGAGTTTAAAAATGACTATGGATGTGCCCCATGGAGTTTTAAGCTGAATATTTCTTCTCAACGCAAGTTAAGTATTCGTACAAAATAGACCGAATTCTGACTTTTTTGATGGTACGATGAGAACACTAAAAAAAAGGTCCTGCAAAATCTTTTTGTTTGTCTGACAATCGGTATTTCTACCTTCAGCCTTAACCACTAAAACCTTTTTCTTCAAACCTGGGACTTATGGTTTTTAAATTATTGCCTAAGGAATAAATTTAAATTGTCAAAGCTCCGTCTATCAGGCTAAAAAGTGACGCTCTAGCATCTTCAGTATATCTTTTATATAAAGTCTGACCGAACTTCTATAACATCAAATTAAATTTCGCTCTTAAAGAAGAAGGTTCTTCGTCTGTCTGTATAGTTATAGATCAATTCCACAGTCTGCTGCAATTTCCTTCCATTCATTGCAAATACTTCCGCTCGTTCTAATAATATTTCTCAGTATTATATTTGGTATTCTCGTTTCATTCATCTCCAATACTTTTATAATATAATTAAAGTGTATTCGCAAGGTATGCAACAGCAAAGGTGGAGTACCAGTTTCAATATATAACATATAATTAGGAATATTTTTTGGCAATCGGAACATCCTCTTAAAAAATATCGAAGGAAGTTGTCAACAGATTCATAGGATCTACAACTCTATACCTGAGCTCCGTAAAGTAGGATTGATGCAGTAGTTGATCAATATACCATTTGTTTCGCAGAATGTGATATGTAATTATTATTAATGCAATGCTCCTATATCGATGAAATAGCTCGCTTAGCATCTGCTAATTTTTCCTCAAGATGTATGTTTATAAAGGGTGATTTTTAAGCTGGTTTGGTTTTGGCAACACTGGTTTTGACAGCTGACGTGTGTTTAGTACCTTGTGTCACTGTCAAACAGCTTCAGTTTGGTTTGCAATTTAACCATGGATCGTCTTACAAATGAACAACGCTTGCAAATTATTGAATTTTACTATCAAAATTCGTGCTCGGTTCGAAATGTTCATCGCGCGCTGCTTGTGTTCAGCGATGAGGCTCATTTTTGGTTGAATGGGTACGTAAATAAGCAAAATTGCCGCATTTGGAGTGAAGATCAGCCAGAAGCATTGCAACAGCTACCAATGCATCCCGAAAAAGCCACTGTTTGGTGCGGTTTATGGGCCGGCGGCATTATTGGGCCATATTTCTTCAAAGATGATGCGAATCGCAGCGTTACTGTCAATGGTGAACGCTACCGAGCGATGATAACAAACTTTTTTTGCCCGAAATGGAAGTTCTTGACTTGCATGATATGTGGTTTCAACAAGACGGTGCCACATGCCACACAGCACGCGAAACAATGGCGCAATTGCGAGGCGAGTTTGGTGAACAGTTAATTTCACGTTTCGGGCCGGTCAATTGGCCGCCTAGATCGTGCGATTTGACACCATTAGATTATTTTTTGTGGGGATATGTCAAGGCTAATGTCTATAGGGACAAGCCCGCTTCGATTGACGCGCTGGAAGCCAACATCCATGCATTCGTTCGTGAGATACCGGCCGATATGTGTGAAAGAGTATGCCAAAATTGGACTCAGCGGATGGGCTACCTGAGACGTAGCCGCGGTCAACATTTGCATGAAATTATCTTTAAACATTAAATTGCAAGGTTGAAACTATCGATTCAAATAAATATTTCATTCATTTTTTCGAATTTTTTGTGTTTTTTTTTTAAAAAGTTCTAAACCTCTTAAAAAATCACCCATTATGTAACTCTTTACTGTAACTATTAACTCTGTATTCCTAGTTCTTTATATAGCTAATAGGTTTCTCTTTATATTTTTATCTCTTCATCTTTTCTTCGCTTCATATATTTATCTCTTTATCAATTTAAATTTTTATCTTTTAATCTCTTTATACCTTTATATATTATCTCTTTATTCCTTTACCTCTTCTCTTCTATTTTTTTAACATCTTTATCTCTTAATCTCTATACTATACTCTTTATTCTTTACTCTTTAATACTTCAAATCATAATCTCTTTATTCACCCTTATTATAGTTGTCGTATTGCTAAAACGACAGTAAAACGACTCCAATTGACGTTGTAGCAAAACAAATATCTTTATAAGAAAGGGAAGATCAAAGAGCGGTGAGAGCTCAAAAGGATAATTTATATCGTTAATTGTACCTTCTAGAGCCATTTTTTTAAAATTTCGTTTTTTGTTAAACGAAAGCCGCAATAAGAGCGATTTTTTATTTATTATTATTTATTTTGTATTCCTTATTCGTTATTCTTGACTATAGATAGCGATTTTTGTATTTACAAAAAAAAAACCTTCTAACTCTTTCTTAAGAGCAAAACCAAACACCATTAACATCCAACTAGAGAAATAAAATGATCAATTGAAAATTAAAAAATAGAGAAAAAATGTATGTTAAAGTTTTTAATACTTATATTTATTTCTATCAAGTTTGAGAAAATTCTTCAGAATATCTCAGAACTAATATGTTTTTAAGAGTTATTTTTAGCATTTTTTAATATTTGTTTTCTCTTCAGTTGGAAGTTTCCTGAACTGAAAAAAATATAACTATCGGAATCTCTTCACTCTTTTGCTTCGTGGTGGATTACGAGGTAATGTCGAATTAACTCCTGTGAAAATAACACACAAGACCAACAAGGTTCCAATTAGGTAGCTTAAATTCATGTTTCTTTTAAAAGACTGTAGGTAAAGGTACTGGATTCTCTGAGAGTGTATTTCTAGTGAATATTTTTTCTAGTATTTTACTTTATATAAGCAAATATTTAAAAAAATTTAACTAACCGTTAAATTACAATTTACTACATTTTACAGTAAGTGGGACGTTTTTCTATAACAAAAATAATTAAACAAATTTAAATCAATTTGAAATTAGATTTGCTTCATGGTCCTATTTGAGTTAGGTTAAACTAAGATTTAATTAGTTAAAAAATGAAAAACAGGGTGACCCAAATTACGATCGATTTAAAAGGAAACACAAACAAAGAAAACAAAACGACAAAATTTTATGTTTAAATTTTTATTTTTAATTCCGTTAAGCATACAAGTTTTTCTCCAAATCCGAGCTATAACATTTTGAAAATGTATCATTTTTTTTGTTAAGTTGTTACAATAAAAAAATGTTACCTGTACTCAAATTTTCCTGGTAAAATTAAAATAAACGGACTCTCTTCTCTTTCTCTTCGAAGAGCAAAGGTTAACCTGTACCCGAAAAGGGGGGATCACGATAGACCAGGTAATTCGTTCGCGAATTAACTCCTGTGAAAACGGCACACAAGGCCAATAGGGTACTGAAAAGATAGCTTAAATGCATCCTTCTTTGTTCTTAAAAAAAGAGAAAAAAAACTACTAAATTGTTGTTTTCTTTCCTTTATATAGTAAGAATTCTTATTAAATGCCTCCACTTACCGTTAAATTGCAATTTCAACGTTAATTTATAAGCAGAAAATGTGTGTCTGGTTTAAAAGCCTCTAATTAAAAGCAGTTCTAATGAAGGTAAAGGGTGTTTTTTTTAGATGTGTGGTTTTCAAGAAGAAATAAAATGCATATAATTTAATGTTATGGCCAAGAATTTAGCTTTATTATAAAGATAAGGGTTTACCATTATGTTTTAAAAATGATTTCGGGCAAGTGGCAGCCGCTGCTGGATCCAATAAATTCCAGCTGAGAGGCCCAATTTTTGACAGCCCTAATTGTTGCGGATGGACTTATTCGGGTCTTCTTCGATACTCTGCTCCAAAGCAGCAATAGCGTCTTCGGTGCGCACTGTACGGCGTCTCTGAGGATGCGCATTATCCACTAGAGGAAACGTGGTGCGAAACCGATCCATGGTTGCTCGAATTCATGTCGAGCGAATATTGGCCTTCCGCACGATGCGTCGCGTGAACCGAACCATTATTTTGGTAATAAATTTGCACGATTTGCAAACGTTGTTCAAGAGTAAGTCTATTAATTATGAAATGACAAACTAAACTGAGCATAAATCAAGTGACAGCTGTCAAAAAGACCAACTCCGAAAAAAGTATTGCCAGATTAAAAGCCACACGTCTAAAAAAACACCCGAAATATAATTATGTCATTGACGGTAGGATTGAATAACTGTTCCATTAAACTATCGAAAATGCATAGTTTGGAGAAAATGGAGTGAAAAAGGAAGAACTTTGAACCTTCGCTCGAAAACGTCAATATCTATGAAAAAAAATCAATTACTCTAATATTTACAAAGTTATGAATTTCAAAAATGCAAGTTACTATCGTTAGGAGAATTCCTGATTATTAATTTTCCATTCTCTGTTGGATTTCCCGCTAAATATTTATCAAGAAGACGACGGAACATCGGTGCCGAAACAGCGAGATATTCACCTTAAGCTCAATTTTGTATTTACTGTACTGAAACTTTCTTAATTTTAAGAAATTCACTGAAGATAAACCATCTACCAAACATTTTTCCAAAATGTATTCATTCGAATCACATTCATTCTGTCTTTTATTTAAGAGTGTAAATTTGTTAACATGCAATCGAAGCCTTGAATAGTAATTATTTGTGAGTGTGATGTGCTCATTCATTTTATTCAGTTATTCAATACAACAACAAAAAAAAAAAACATCAAACTTGTAATTAAATGCAATTTTGAGAATTGCACCAGCAAGTACAAATACAAAGTTAATTAAGGATTATTTTTATTTTTTTTTTGTTATAAGCAGGGTTTGACAAAAAGACCATAACACAAAACGATTCCTTTTTTTTTTGCTGTCGTTGTCTTAATAATAATTGTCTCGCTGAGTTTTTCCTTTCATTTTTCAAGACTTTGCTAGCAGCTATTTCTCATCATAATTGGTTTACTACACTTAAACTCATGTAGCATAACCATATAATAATTGAAAAGTGTATTATATCTATATACTCGTTGAATGTGCATTGTTTAGCGTTCCATACTTGCACTTTCAGTTTGAGTTGCGCACATGGAGCCGAGCCGAGCCGAGTCGAGCCGTATGGAACCAACCTAGTTTGGGTTCATTATGAGTTTATTTATTTTTTTTTTTGTAATTTTGTTTTATGTGTCGATATGTTCATAGGAGAATGTCATATCACCGTCAGTCCGAGTCCACGTCCACCGAGTAGTACGTGATCACGCAATATAGTAATTTTGGAGCTAAAGTCGACGTCTTCGTCGTGATAACGACCGACTCACCTATGTCATGTGATATACATTATACCAACAGATTCCAAGGAATGAAAAGTATATGTACATATATGAAGGAGGTATATAGACATAAATGAAGAGTTAAACCATTTTGGATACGGCAATAAAGTTGTAAGCATTTTTTGCAAGATGAAGAAGAAGGCTCTCATATAAGTACCAAACACCGCAAATGAACAAACGAATGGACACGCATCAAAATGATGAGCAATAAAGATAAACTGCTCCTAAGTTTTTGGTTATAAGAGCTTCTCAAATGGAGTTTAAGTGCTTTATGGATAGCTACATCACGAAGTAGACGCTTGAGAGCTGATATAGACTTAGATAAAGGTTGTGTAATGTGCGGTTCCATTTGAAATAGGATGAGATCATTGAAAGCGGATGAAGTCAAACATTTTGAGAAAAGTTGTTTTAAGAGTGTCCTCGCCAAAATTACATTTCAAAATTATTTCCTTAAACTAAAATTGTGAAGCAAAAAAAATCAAAATTCTTCCTGAAATTACAATAGAAATGTTTCTGAAACTTATTTGATAATGTTGCTGAAACATTTTTCAAAATTTTCCGAAATTTGTTTTAAATTATATTGAAATAATTCTGGAAAGTGTTTGAAATTATTTTAATTTATTTTTGAAATGTTGCTTAAAAGTTTTTGAAATGTTGCTTTAATATAATTTCCAAAGGTTAAGATTGGTTACATGTGTAAAAATCATTCTGAAATTAGTTTTTTTTTTAATTCATTTAAAATATTTCTAAGTTTGGAGTATTTCATTTAACATGTTTCTTATTTCGCAGTATTATTTTAAATCCACCTGAAACCGGCTTTAAACATTAATTGAATCTGTCTGATTTGTATCTGAAATATTTTTAGCAACATTTAAGCAAACTTCCAAATCCCATCTTTGTAACAATATTCCTCTATTATGTAGTTGATTTTCTGAAAATTTTCTTGGATGTTTCTGAAACATTAATGAAGGTTCCTGAAACATTTAGGAGATGTTTATGAATTTTTTTTTATTTTTTAATTTTCAATTTTCTACATAAGTATAAAACAAACTTACTTCCTACATTCGAAAAATGTTGATAAGAAACAAGTTTGAAATTTTAAAAACAAGTAAAAATTTGATTTTGCAAAACCAAATTATTTTTCGGAGGAAGTTCTCCCTGCGTTATGAATAAAATTCTTGAATAGTTGGTTGCCTTTAGATAGGACATGCTCAGCTTTTTTAACTGAGCACCTACTCTGAGCAAGTGCTCCGTTATATATAAATATATCCCCCAATTTGTATATATCTACATGTTTAATTCATATTAATTTATTGTTTGGTTATAGGTACAAAAAACCGCAGTAACTAAAGGTTCAAAACGTTTATAGGCATTTTCTTGAAACACTCCTAATGAGCAAGCCAATTCAGTGTCAGATATCAAAAGCTCATAGCTGATTTAATTTTAAATGGCCCATCTTACAAAATATTTAAAACCATAATACAACAGATTAAAGATAAAAATAAAATGTTATCCAACAATAACTGTTATACGAAATCATCTCCTAATTAAGATTTCATTGAAAACACCACCGACCTACCGACCGTGCGTCCGTCTCTACCTACTACTGATGACGGACGGTGGTATGCATGCTTCCATATTTTTTTTTAGATAAATTATGATTAATAGGTGTCTTTCGACGCCTTGATTAGATGGCTTATAACATTTTATATTCCCATCATACAAACGTTATGTTAACAATGACCAGTTTGTATTTTTTTTTTTGTATTTGTCTTTTTGAATTCCCAAAGTTAAAAATTAACAACTCGCTCATAATACCTATAGTTGTGCAACTTATTTTTGAAAAGGCACACAAAGTCAAAATATCACCGTAGAGCTATTAATTATAAATAGTTTTTTTTTTCATAAAGATACATATATAAAGCTGTGAAATTGAATTCATAACTTTTGTTTTGAATGAGTCTCATAGTTAAACTTAAACGTTATGAATTAATTTATCTAAATTTGGAAGGCTTCGAAATCGGAGTCAAAATAATTCAAATAATTTCCATCAGATTGGGAAATATTTAAGAATCAGTTTGCAGGGCTTTGTTTTTAGCTTTATTGGCAATTTCGACAAATTAGAAAATATTGGAGTTAAAGGGTGATTTAGTTAAATTTTTTTACCACGTTTACGAAGATATGTTGCAATCTTTCATGAAAAAACCTGAACGATATTGACTTCCGAATGTACCTACAGAATCATTTTTTATTAAAAATTCAAATCAAGTCAGTTCCCGAAGTCTTATCTCGTAGTCAAGGTAAGAGTGCGCACGCTTGTGGTTAAGAGTGCGCAGTCATTTTTGTTTGCAATTTTCACTGCACTAACAGTTTAGTACTGTGAGTTCATATTCAAATAAAATTTTGGACTTCGGAACTTTGTCTTTTCAGAACTTTGTCCTTCCAGAACTTTGTCTTTCCAAAGCTTTGTCGTTTCAGAACTTTTTTTTTCATGACTTTGACGTTCAGAACTTTTTTTTTCCGAACTTTGTTCTTTAATAAGTATAAAAATCAATTTTTGTCTGTATGAGGCTTATAGACTCGAAAACTACTGAACCAATTTCGCTGAAATTTAAAAAAATTGTTCCTATTAGCAGCAAAATGATTTAGAAAATTGTTTGAGTTAAATCCGCCCACTGCCACCTCTGCTTTTAATATATTTTACTTTTCTCTTTACGTCCTTAGAATATACATATTTTTGTAATTTAGCTCTTTTCAACCTGACATGACATGAGTCATTTTTCATTTCTTTGTATTTTGGTTTTTTTGTTCTTATATACAAACAAACGTAATACAGTTTTCTTTGAAAATTGAAATTTTGTAGTTTAACAAATGCTCAATTGGCGGCGTTGCGAAGCGTGGCAAGGATCAGCTAGTATTTTATAAGACCTTGAAACCATTCTTTTTACGTAGTGGCAAATTGAAAAGAAAATACATTTTTAATTTTTTGTCTATTATGTAAGGAGTAGATAACCCAATACGGAAAAATTTATCAAATATACAAACTTACTACAACCAACTATTAGACCCGTGCCTGCGTTGCTTCGCTTAAATTTCAAACTGAAAAATCTGAAAGTTTAAATTCTGACTTACTTTTACGCAATCAGACACGGAATGAGTTACGATTTTATTTAGCTTTTTAGAAAATATAATAAATTTTAAATGTAATGTAAAAATGAATGCTGTGACGATAAACCCGATTGGTTTGAAAATGGTCAGGAAATAACTTAACACTGTAAAATTTTCATTTTGTCGATTACGATAAAAATGCGGTATGGACTCAATATTTACTAAACAACTTGTTTTCCTTTGAAGATTGACATCATTGGAATTATGCCTGCTCTTACCCACAAAACCACTGCGTACTCTTACCCTAAATGATACATTTTTAACTGAATTCGATTTTAAAGTGAATTTCTGGATGATTTGATAATCTCAAAAGCCCCTTTTCTGCATTTATTCATAGATTTCTCTCAATTTGCAGTGATGCACACTGATACCCACAACACCACTGCGTACTCTTACCCTAAATGATAAATTTTTAACTGTATTCGATTTTAAAGTGAATTTCCGGAGAATTTGACAATCTTAAAAGCCTCTTTTCTGTGTTCGTTTACAGACTCCTTTCAATTTGCAGCGATGCACACTCTTACCAACAAAATCACTGCGTACTCTTACCCTAAATGAGAAATTTTTAACTGTATTCCATTTTAAAGTGGATTTCTGGAGAATTTGACAATCTTAAAAGCCTCTTGTCTGTATTTCTTTAGAGATTTCTTTCAATTTTCAGTGATGTACACTCTTATCCACAAAATCACTGCGTATTCTTACCCGAAATGATAAATATTTAACGGAATTTTAATTCTTGTCGTTTTTTAAGTGAATTTTGGAGAAGTTGTCCGATTGACGCACTTAAAAACCCCTTTTTTGCATTTATTTACAGATTTCTTTCAATTTTGTTAATATTGTTGCTGCAGACTCTTGTTTCAAAAAAATTTATGCAGATACAATCAAACCAAATATATCTATATATTTCGTTTTTTAAACAAATGAGTTACTTTTTAAAATTTTTCTTGTTACCTTTAAAAGGTGTCAAGGGTCTACATATGGTGTTTTTAATTTCTTCTTTAATTTATTTTAACATTTAAAAAAATCTTCCAAATTAGTAAATTTCATCTACTGTTTCCCACTCAGTATCATGTTTGTCAACCTGCAAAAATTAAACATTATATCTCTTCTCCCTGAACTGTGTGTGAGTATATAGAAAAACCATATGAATCACCTGTCAAGTAGGCTAAAAGAAAGCTCCCACATTGTCACCACACATTGTTATAAATCACTTCAAGTCCATAAAAGTGAAATGAATGCGAAATTTAAACACCAAACAACCAAAGCTTCATTGGCTTTGGTGACAAAATTATCTTGAGTTAACTAAAAGTATCTACATATATGTAAAACAACCTCGAACTTAAAGACAAATATGTACATGTTTTTGATTAGAATCGAGATAGGCAGACATAACGACAAAGACAAAGAAAACAATGTGCAAAAAAAGCAAAATGAGTCTACATTGATCGTGACCTTAAATTTCGAATAGTCATAGAGATTCATGCTCATCCTGGTGGCTATTACAAGAAACAAAAAAAAATGAAGATGGAATACAAAAAAAAAAAAACTCAAAACAACAGACTGTCCACGACTTGAAAACACTTTCACTTCGAACCACCATCATCTCATCATCATTTTGGTCGGTGGTGTAGTTTGTCATCATCATCATGTTGCAGATGTTTCGCAACAACATATTTGGTGGAAGTTTCTTTTTGTTGAGTGTCATCCTTTGGGTTTGTGTCTTATACACATTCAAGTTTTATTGATAATTTCTCCCAACAAAACTGACCTTTGCAAAAATAATTAAAAATTAAAAACCACAGGTTCTAAAGGGCAACCAACATCAAACGATCAAATGACATCCATAACAAATGAATGTGGGTCAACAACATATACACCGACCGCATGATCCATCTCAAATTCCTCAATAAGCAGCATCGTTTGTGTGTACCTGTCTTTCTTATTATCCCACCAGAAGATCGGATAAAAATGATGACGAAGACATTGTACAAAAAATATTTCCGATTATACAATAAGGCGGCTCCTCTCTTGGAGCTTCGAGTCGACAAGACAAGACGACAAAAAAGAAGGAGAAGAAGAAAGATTTCACTTTCACAATCGATACTATACTCTATAGATGGGCGCTTGCTTGTGCCTTGAGCTGGTTGAAGGCTTCTTCAGTCCATATTTTATTTATTTACGACTAAGATGCTGATGGCAATAGATAATAATTTAACCGTCATGAACGAGTTTGTCTCTGAGTTAACTCAAACTGGATCGTTGCTGAATGCGTCATTTTTTTGCTGTAATCTTGCGTAATTCTGATGCGAAAGTATATCTCAAAGTTCCTCCTTGGACATTTTCAAGTGTTTGCAAACATGTACGAGTAAAGATTTGAATGGATTTCATCAGTGATGGGTGATTTATTAAAATTCCCCGCAGAGGCGATATACAAAAATGTCGTCTTGAAGAAAGAAATTTTTGTTGCCTCGGGCCAACCAGTTCTGCACGAACTTGCAATAATATGCCACACAGACACAATCCACAAACAAACAAATTTTGTTGCACGATTGAGTCAGTCAGCAGCAGCCGGTCTGATCAATGGGACAGAAGAGACGATACGTGAGGCGAGACGGCGACAAGTGAAAAAGAAGAAGATGCTAAATATTTTCACTTGTTGCATTCCATCGAATGCATCGCTAATAAAAGTAGGTAGAAAAAGTTACCCGTCTGTCTCTAAATTGAATAAAGCACAGGTTCCAAGCTCCGACTTGTTTTGAGGGAGCCTTTGCAAATGATCATACGAGTACCTATACCTCGGTTTTTAATTTTACTTTCTTTTGTTAATGAGAATGACTGGGTTTATTGGTTTTATTGGTGGTCAGAGTCATACAGTTTCAGGAGGGGCGGGGGTCAAAAGACTCCAACCGGAGGCAAGATGAATTTTTGCTTTTTTATTATAGCGTTTGGGCTTGTATGATGTATGTTTAAGCCGATATGGAGGAGTGTATGAAAATTAAAACAAAAAATTACCTTTTGGCAAGGAAATACCAAAATAAAAAGGAACTTACTCTGAAAATAAATTTTTGTCGAGATTTATTTGATGCAACTATGTATTGTTTGGAGCTGTTTTCAATTAACTGTTTATTATTCTTCTCAGGAAGTAGCTAAAACCTATTACTAGTGAAATGATAAATTAATACGTCTCGCAGTTTTTTTCACATGTGATATTTTTAATTTTGTGTCAAGTAAAAAGTGTCAAAATACATATGTACATTATTTAAATTTATCGTTCAGATTTTACTTGTCATTTATATGTACTTCATACATTGTGGGAAGAAATGGATACGTAAAAAAATTTGTATTATTTTTTTTTTTTATGCGCGCTCTCAAGGGGTTATGACTACCCTTATAATGATAAACATAGTGCGAGCGTTAGGAAAATAGGGAAGGGTTTAATAGGGGATACCGATACACATTGGTTTTGCATTTCTGGATATTACAATTGGAGGGAAAAATAGAGCTAGGCAAAGCATTCCACATTCGAGTTGTGCGGCTAAAGAAAGAAACTCTGTACTTGAAGCGCGAGTATTACGGTGGAATTGTTTTAGGGGAGGAATGCAACTGGCTATTTCGCTAGAACACTGTTTGTAAAAATAGTGATAGAATAAAGAAAGACATACATGAGCCGGTGTATTGTATTGTAATTGAGATTTTGATCAAACTTGACATAACGATGATCGGGAAGATGAAAAAAGTGGTTCGTGCAAGAACGTCCGTCTGTGTGTGTTTCTGTTCGGCTACAGCCTAACCTAAACAGATGGATCGATTTTTCTTAAACTTGGTATCTATAGTGTTTTTTGGGCGTTCCTCCGACACATTGTTTTCATGATTTAAGGACCAAATATAACGGTACCAGTCATAAAATATCTAATTTTTTGCTGCAAAATCGGCCTTACAGATTTAAAAAAACAGTCTGTAAAATTTAAGTGGTATAGGCTACCTTTTAGTAAAAAAAAAAGAATGGTTAAAAAATGGATATTATTGGCACCTCCACATTTTTTTTGATTTTAACTTTTCTCGAAAACGGTTCAATTGATTTTGATCAATTTTTTTAAAAAAGTTGGAATTTTTTTTTTTTTTTGTCAAAACGCAATATTTTAAAAACAGCTCGGTTAATTTTGATTAAATTTGCAAAAAGTAGGTAGTAATAACATTATCTAAAAGATTTTAAACAAAAGTTATTGTTAAAACCAAAAATAACGGTAGCTTCCATACAATTGTTCAACACCGTTAAGGAAAATATTATTTTGCTCAAAAACGACTCTTAATATTTTGTTAAAAATTTTGTGTTTCAAAATTAGTATGATTTACCCTTTAACATTCATAAATTTTATATTTTAGAAAGTTTTTTTTTTTTTTTTTTTACCATCCGGTTAAGCGATTAAAATTATTTTGTTTTATTCAGAAAAAAAATATTGTTGGATTTAAAAAAAAAATAAAATTATATTTTGAAAATTCGATATTTCAAAAACGGATGGAAATACGATTTTTAATTTTTATTCCTAATAAATTAAGATTTATTAAAGAAATCAGCCATTTCCTAAGAAAGACCTTCACAACAAAAAATAATTTCTTAAATCGGACACTTTTTATTTGTACCCCATTTCACCTTACAAATATTAAATATATTAAAATCTTGAAAAAGAATATCCCTAAAGCCAATTCCAAATAAAACCTTTCAAATCAAAATTGTTCTTCAATCAGATATCATTAAAATCGGTCCAGTTGTACTTGAGTTATAAACCCGACTTTTTTATATAAATATTAAGATTTTTTGATTTAAAGCAATTTTTCAGTTTAAATAATATAATTCCTATGCAACACGGGGCCATATTCGTTTTTGTATACTCACATGACATGTGTTTTTGGCAGTTGGATAAAATATAGGATCCCATAACTAATCGTGATTGCACATAAGAGCAAGTTCATGCGATCCATCAGTTGTGCATTTTATTTTCATTTCAACTCAAACTGTCAATACTAGAATTAGGCTTACGACTTAACAAATCAGATTCATTAGACAAACAACAAACAAATAAAATGTTTATAATCGTTTAACACTCACAACAATACTTTTGATTGATGTCAATTCGGTTTATTCACACTTTTCCCTTTTTAGCACATAAACTCTCAAGGCTTTTTACCAATAAAACAGAAAACCAGAAGTGTTCAATAAATCTGGGCCATATTTAGCATTTTTATTTAATCTATTCAAGTCACAAAATTGAGGTCGAATTAAAAATTGATTTATCATAATAAATAAATGCATTTCAAATTCTCTCTCAGACTTAAACGGTTATTTGTTTATATTGATGGCAATAGATTTAAGTAGGTGTGTGTTTGGTGTCACTTGAACTAAGGAAAATAATTTTCGATATTCAGGAAATTTTAAACTGTATTTTGATTTATTGTTTGCTCTTTTTGCTCTTTAAAATAGCCATTAGGTTGGGTAAGTATTTTTTATAATTTTCTATTGTTGGTCAAAATACAGTAGAAGGTACACAGACACAGTTATTTATTTATTTATTTATCAATTCATCTACAGATTTTGTATCTTACAGGCTACTAACAATTTTGAAAAAAAAAAACTTATATTATTTACATAAATATTGTATTTTAGTTTTATATTCAATTCTATTCATAGATAAATCAATTTCATTACAATAATTATTAAAAAGTCTTATGCATCTGGTGAAAAATTCATTGGATCCATAATTATGCCTATGTCTAGGGTTTTTTAAAAAATGACGCTGACGCATTCTCCTTTCTGGAATATATATTTCAAAAATTTGTAAAATTTCTGAACTTTTTATACGGTAAGGAAAAACATCATGAACAAACAACAAGCACTGAACAGAGCGTCTTTTTTCTAAAGAGTCAAGACCAATTAGAGCACATCTTGAGCTATATGAAGGAGTGTCAATTCTCCACTTTAGTTGTCTTATAACAAATCTTGTAAAAGCCTTTTGAACTCTTTCAATGCGATGTATACCAATGGAGGTAAAAGGGCACCAAATAATTGAACAGTATTCAAGGATTGGACGAACTAAAGACATATAAACAGATTTTAAAGCATACGGGTTTGTAAACCCACTGCAGTTTCGCTTGACAAAACCAAGCATTGAGTTAGCCTTCGCAAGAACATAATCTATGTGAAAGGCAAATGACAACTTAATATCAAAAATGACTCCAAGATCACGAATCTCAGATTTGCGATCCAGAATCTGGTTGATAATTTTGTAATTGTACGTCAATGGAGTTAAAATTCGATAAGCCGTGAAGACATTACATTTTTTAATATTCAAAGTAAGCAAATTTTGTTGACACCAATCAACTAATAAATTTAAATCGTTTTGAAGGAAACACGAATGTGCGGTATTTTTAATGCACATAAACAATTTAATATCATCTGCATACATTAGGCAGGAAGCACTTTTGAGTAAAGATGGGATTTCATTTACAAAAATATTAAATAGAAGCGGCCCAATATGGCTACCTTGAGGTACACCAGAAAGAACTATTATTTTTTTAGAAGTTATACTACCAAGCTTTACACACTGTGTCCTATCAGTTAGATAGCTTGATAACCACCTAAGAAGCAGGCCATGAATTCCAAATGATTGAAGCTTACCTAACAAAATGGAATGGCAAATATTAAGTATCAAATGCCTTTATGAAATCTGTATAGATTGTATCCACTTGATATCTGGATTCTAGGGCATCAGTAACATATTTAGAGTAAAGCATAAGATTTGTTGCAGTGGACCATGTTGCTCATCACAAATATGTTCTTTGATATTAAAGTATAGATAATCTCTAACAATAAGCTCAAATAACTTTGGAATTGCAGATATTTTCAAAATCGCTCTATAGTTGTCAACTAAATTTTTTGGCCCTGCTTTGTGAACTGGAGTTATAAACGAAAATTTCCATTCGTCTAGAAATACACCAGTAGACAAAGAAAGGTTGAAAAGTATATGAAGTGGAAGTGATAGTGCGAATTGACATTGCTTTAAAATGAACGAAGGAATTCCATCAGGTCCTGGATTCAAAGAAGATTTGATTTTTGCTATACCATTAAAAATATCACGTTGGGTAAAAAATAAAACAGACAAATTTGCATTTCCTAAGTAGTTGCTATGTGTTTGAGGAATATTTAAAGAAGAATGATCAACATAAACTGATTCAAAAAATTTTGCAAATAGGTCACATGAACCCTGTAAATCACCTGATGACTGCCCATTAAACTCCATATTTTGTTGCAATGAAACACAACCTTTTTTGCTATTTAAAAACATGGGAACAAAATGTCCATGCTACTAAGTTTATCTAGATTTTCAATCTCTTGTCTTGATATGAGAGATATATTGGTTTAAAGAACTAGACTTAGTCGGAAACCAGGTATACTTTTCCCTTCGAAGAAAAAGTAGTTTAAATATTATGATGTCAAGAATTTAAAAGACACGAGCTGTACCATTGAATGCTTGTCAACTAAATTGAGACAGAATAAAAGAAAAACAAAAATTATGAGAAGACCGAACAACGAGTTTGACAAGGCCAAGATGAACGACATGGTCAAGATTTCCCTCAAGAAACATTAAAACTATGAAAATTATTTAAAATGCAACTTTATACACGACAAAAGCAATAGCAACGAGGACGATGACGACAACAGCAAAGACGTAGCCTTAATTTAGTTTTTTTTTTTTTCTTCTTCTAAAAGAGTCACCATCTTAACTCAAGAGGGTTTTCTTGAATATATTTTTTTTTTCCTAGAAATACTTTTTGCCTTGCATTTTCTCTGGAAGGGAAGAAAAAAATACCTGTACATAAATATAGAAATACGAAAATAGTTACCTCCTCTTTGCTAAAAAAACATTGAAAAGGTTAAAAAGCCAAACAAAACAAATAAGAATTAGAAATGGGATTTAAAAGGGACTAGTACCTACCTATGGCCTCTTGTGAAAATATAATTATAGAATTCTTAACATTAGGTTGAAGCCATTGCCCAACAAAAAAAAATTGTTAACAGGAGATTTACTTCAATTTTTAATATAAGTAAAGGTCAAAAATGTTATGACCATTTTTTTCTCATTAAATAAAGTCAAGTACAAACATTTTATTAACTAAAGAGTTTATGATAGAAAATACCATCGAAATTCTATACAAAACTAAAAAGGTCAGTCGAAATGATGCATAGGCCAATAGCTTCGTCATTTCTTTAAAAATTCAACTTTGAAGTCGAATATATTTTCCGTTAAAAACTTTAATCCGGTGTAGATCTGGACTTTCCGGGTGGGAGCGTTGGTGTACATCCACATTTTCGTCGGTGGAATTATACGTCAGTGACGCTATAAATTGATGCATCTTCTTCTCCACTCACTGGTCTATGCAAATCGAACCAAAATTCATCCAGAGAAATTTCCTTTCATAGCAGCTTAAAAGGATCTTATCCACCTTTGGCAAGGCCCATGGCTTTGCATCATTTAGCACTATCGGGATGATAAAGGGACACTTAAGTTGCTCGAGAAAGAGCTTTGCATTCTTAGACAAAAGAAACATTCGATTGGCAAGAGTTGTTCTTCGTTTGATCTTAGAGCTGTTATTGTTCTCTAAGTTTAAATCGGAGCCCATAGCTTAGAAATTCCCAGCTACTTCCTCAAATTCAGAGTTTTCTATGGCAACATTCTGTTCAAAGAAGTCCATCACCCGTTGATTTCGGCTGTCCTTACTTGATGACACTATGAATGGTATGAATAAAACCGAGCACCTGCACATAACTCCACTTTTCGGAGCAGGTGCTCTTTTTGGAATAAAATTCTTTGATAATAGCCTTTTTATAGCACACGGCATAGCTTTTAGTATTGAGCATCTGCTCTGAGCACGTTCTCAGTTGTATTCATATCGCCCTATATATTTAGTTTTGCCCTCATTTTTGCATCTTTCTGGCTTAGCTTTTAGTATTGAGCATCTGCTCTGATAACATTCTCAGTTTTATTCATATCCCGCTATATATTTGATCTTGCCCTCATTCTTTGGTTCCTTCTCAAAAAACACAATATCTTCCGGCGTGTGCGAGTAGTTGAACGAGTCTTTGAAAGATTGTGCCTCTAGTGTTGCTGCCAGAGTTTTGCAGTACTCTTTCAAAAAATGATCTTAATGAAGTCACATGACAGCGCATCGACTTGTCGAAACCCATTTTGTCATCAAAAATATCGGCAAAAGTCTAGGCTGACTTTGATGAAACAACATGCATCTCCATTTGGCCGAGTTTGGCAGGGATGCGAAAACAGTACATTGTTCTATGTAACACATGTCTTTAGGTTCTGCCTTAAACGGCCTTGAAATCTATGAAAAGGAGGTGGTTGTCGATTTTAGTTTATGTTTAGAGTTTTTCCAACTTTTTTGGCCTAAAATCACACATGGAAATTCAGATAATTGACGAGATGCTTCAGACGTTGACATAAACCGGGGGTAAAAATCTTGTTGGCGGTATTTAGAAGAATAATGCTTCTATAATTGACAGAGAGTCACTTTTAAGTAAGGTCGAGCATTCCTCCAACCATATTTTGCAAAAAAGCTGATGCATAGGTACCTACTCCAATAACCAACTAACAGCCTGCTGCTTTGAATAGCTCGGCAGCAAGTCCATGAGCTCCAGCTGCTTTATTGGAATAAGGTTTAGATGTGGCGTTCTTCACTTCTTTGAAGTCGTATGGACGGAACTCATGGTCTACGTCGTTTAGGTTAAATGATACAATCTTACTGAATGCGGAATTCGTTTCAAGATCGCCGTTACATTACATAGTTCGCAGAAATATTGTTACCATATTCTCAGCATTTATATCCATTCTACTACAATGTTCTCTTGATCGTCATTGCTGGGTTGTGTTTGGACCCAGTAACCTTGAAGGGTTCTTTCTACCCTTTGGTCAAACGGGCGAACCCCATTCCTGCTATTACATCCTATTTCCTTGATCAAGCACTTATCCTGCTCCTTGCGAGAAACGGGTTATAACGATTTTTTTAAATGTTGGACAACGTAGAAATATTCTCAATATTATGACTTTTGAATTAAGAGTAGACTCTCAAAGGGGTACAATAAAAAAAATTGTAGACATAAGAAGCTAATTTAACTGGACTAAGAATCTTCATAAGATAATTGTATTGTTAAAATATGATCCAAGTTAAGATAAACATAAAGTGCGTTTTTTTGTTTGTAAGTAAAGTTTACATACGCCATATATTAGTCCTGTATAAAATTGTAAGTATTTGTCTTGTTGGAACTTTTCAACTTCTGTTGTAAATATAGCTTTTTCATTCACAAACATAGATGTAGCAGTATCTTCTTCGCGAGGTTAGTCGGGAGTGTAGACTGAACTGAACCAAGAACGAAACACCAGCACGTATTTCCTTAAACCAAGAATTTTGCTTTCTTTGTATACTTCTAATGCAGACCTGATTGAAGGTTTGGGATACTTTCGATATTACTAACTTGAGATAACATAAACTTACCTATTCCTCAATGCAGAATCTCTTTTCGTTTGGAAATGTCTACACTCTTTTTCTTTCCATTCGTCATGAATGTAACACTTGGAACGTCCGAACATAGTAATGGGAAACTGGTGCATTTACCTTGCTTTCTGGCAGACTTATGTAACTCAATTGGCAGACAATAAACTGTCATTTTCACGAGTTCGCATAAAGCTTTTGCAGAACCAATTGCCAAACGCTATTGATTTTTTAAGGTCGGGCTAACGGCATTAGTGTAAGATCGACGATTTTTAACGCTGTATTCTAACTCACAGACATTTTGTATGTCTAAGACCTAGTTTTTTCAGTGCGAGATTAAAATTAAACCAGAGTTAACTCATCAAATTTGGTGAGTTAACTCAGGATTAACTGAACAGATGATTTTGATGTTTTATCCATCGAGTTTGTTTAGTCATACTGCATGCATTCTGCACCGAAAAAACTGCTTCCTCAGTTAACTGTGGGTGAATATACTTCTAGAGTTAGCTATCTCTGACTTAACTCAGCACTGAAAAACTGGGCCTAAGTGAACTATATCCAAAACGAATAGTGCTAAGTCTTCTACTTGGCTGATGTATTTCAGTAGTATATAGAATTTGTATTATAAAAACCTTCATATAAAAACAAAGCCTGGCCCTGGGCAAAATTTCCAGCTTAATGATTAAGAATTTTAATCTTGTTGGATATAGTTCACATTGGATTTTTGTCAAAAAGTTCATGTAAGTTGAACTGAACTTAATAAAAATTGCGCATTGACAAGGCACTCACTAGTCAACTGATGAGTCCAAGTGAGATCGCCGGGACGAAACGCCAATTTTTATGGACTAAAGGCCGATAAAAGCTATTTTGAAAACGAATATCTATCAATCAACATTTATGTTTTAATTTTTAAGCCTATTGTTGATTCCAAGCACAAAGACTAACTTTTCTCATAATCTCTCTTTAATTGGTTTCAAACGAAATTATGCAATACAACTGAGACTCAAGCTCAGCTCATTTTAAGCTCTTAATTAATATTGATTAGTCAACATTCAGAATTTACCCATTCATAATTCCACCCATCCCACCTTCATACATAACCTTAAATGTAATTTTGAACCTTTTGTTTAACTGTAAATTCCAAAACTAGCTATATACCTCTTTGAACGTGAGCTCCAACAAAATTTTAATGACTTTCTTTGCCCAAACAACATTAAAATAACCCCAAAAATCATAACATCATGTGACCGGAAATTACAGGTACACCTATACCTATTCCAATCAAAACGAGACTTAAATTCACCGGTCCACCCGCTCCCACTTGATGAACATTTATAATTACAACAAAAAGGCCTAATTTGTTATACACATTACATAATCATTAAAGAAAAATTGCATTCCATTTTAAGGAATGTTGTTGGTTAAGGTATGAGAAGATGACTGGCACATAAATATTATTGAAAGTGAAAGATGTTGCACGATATGATCACAAATCAAAATGTAGCAACATTGATTCATGTGAATCAAGTTGCCAAGCCCTACATCACATGCTTCAAAATAAACATCAATTAATGGAAAGCTTTCATTAAATAAAAATATAATAGCCGGGATTACAACATTCTTTATCCATTGTGTTGGAAATTCTTCTTGATTCAAGACATTTTTTTTAACTACTTTTTTAAAAACAAAATATAAAATTTTATAGCAGAAAGTTTATAAGGTTTTAATCATCAACATTTTTGCGTAGTATGGTGATGGCAAATGGTATAGGAAATTTGCAATTAAATTTTGCAGCAAGAATTAAAAAAAAAAAAATCAAGAAAATGAAGAGAAAACTATTAACACTTGAGTGGTTTTCATTTCATTTGCAGTTTAAATGCACTCAAGTGCATTCTTGCAAAAATGTGCAAGCAAACAAACAAATGCCTACAAGCATTATACACTCCGGTTCACTAGCTAAAACTCACTTTGAAAATGCAGCTTTATTTTTAGTATTTATTTTGGGGTAGACGGGCGGGTGAAAAAGGAATAACACCGATCAAATGTAAGCTTTGGGCGCAGAGAAATTATACCAGAAAATAGCCAAACGATACAAATTCGTACAGAGCTTTTTTGACGCTTTAAGCTTTTCCTGATAAAAACCCTTAATTTGGAAGACTGCTTCAATTCAAGGTTATAATTGTAGCTTGTCACTATTTTTTCAAGTCATCAAAGAAACTTTTCTCTAAAGGAACTTTTCTTTGAGTGTTCATTGAGCAAATGTTTCTCTAAACCTGCTTTAACGATTCTGATCAAATTTGAACTATTTTCACATTACATGTTCTGTCGCCCACAATTTATCAAAAGTTTAAATTGATTTTCATGTTGTATATCTAAGCAAGTGAACCGGAATGTTGTTGCAGCTACCCGCGTAGCCGTGTAAACATACTTCTTCTTCTTCTTGAATGTTTGATGTAACTATCTATACTCAACTCACTTAGTTGGGTGTTACTTTGGTTGTTTTGTATTTGCTATATTGCTGTTGTAACGATAGCACATTATTTACCATTACCATCATGCACGCATTTTTCTTCTTCAGCTTTGTTTAAAAAAAAAAAAACATTTAATTTGTTTTGCATTTAATTTATGTGGTATAAGAAAAAAAAAAAAAAACAATGCGATACATAAGCAGGAGGCGAAAAAGAATTTGTTATAGGTTTTAAAGAAAAAAATTGATTGAAAAACTTAAACACTTTCACATGAGGAATTTATTTTGATAAATTATAATTTATTTGATTATGAAGTTTTTTTAAAAAGTGTATTTGAACCATATGAGCACAGTGGGGTAGCGGTGTTAAATCAAAAATACCATCGGTGCTTGTGTAAAAGATTTTTGACAGGTGGTGTAAAATGTAGACAGGGAAATTTTAAATCTTGCTGTTGTTATTTTTTGTAAGGGTTCTACAAACAGTGGTCAATAAAGGAAGCATATTTCAAGTAAGGTAGATTTTGACAGTTAATGGCGGCCATGTTGTTTTATTTTTCAATATGTGAAATCGAGCAACACGTGCAAATGACAAAACTAAATATATTATCAAAATCGCTTGTGGCAACGATGTGAGCATTGCGCGCATTTTAACGTTTGGTGGCCAAATTTGAGTCAACCGGTTCAGTGAACAATCAACCGATACCCGTCGTAGCCCAACTAAATCCAAAATCTGTGAAATTAACGCCGCAGTCTGTGAGAGTACTTATTTGAAAACGAGGATGGCATTGGCTAACCACCAACAGAGAGCTGGACGTTCCTCACAGCTGAAGCCACAATTGACATTCTCCACGAGCGATTTTTGGGACATTCTTCTTAAGCAGGGGTGACATGAACTGTCCACTTAGATCATGCGATTTTACCCCGTCATGACTCGTGTAAGCCTAATCCACCATCAGCCGAAGTATGCTCGAGTTTGGTGCATACACTTGGAACAGAATCATCGGCCGATTTTAGGTCGGATGCGGACGTTCGCTTGCATGCACTTCTGCCGTTCGATTCCAGACGATACAACTTTGCATTAATCGGGCGATTTCTGTGTGAATGGTGTACGCGCTCTCTCTTTTTTACTACATTCGTTTGTTTCGAACAGCGGACGATAAACCAGGATACTTCGGCGAGCCCTTAGACTTTTTCTTGTGTGAGTTCCTTTTGAGTGGTCAGTTCTTGGTAGTATCTTTTCAGGTTTAGTTAGGTTCCCTTATACAGGGTCAGTCATTCATTTCGTGGTTTTAAGTTGGTAGCGCTGGCATTTGACACCTGTCAAACTCATCTGTCATTTGAAGTGTCATGAAATTAGTTAAATGTTTGCCGATTTTACGATAATGAATCGCTTAACAATCGAACAACGCGATAAAATTATTAAAACTTTCTATAAAAAAAGTTGTGATTCAAACGTAGCCACTTTTCTCGCATTACGCTTACGATTATGGTCGTCATAATGGACCGACTACGCAAGAAATCGGTAAAATTGTGAAGAAATTTGAAGAAAAAGGAACCGTTACTGATGTGGTAAGGGCTCTGCATCATCGTTATGCACCGTCAGTCGAAAATATTGCTGCTGCAAGTGCAAGTGTTGCTGATGATCCGAATTTACCGATTTAACGGCGTTCGCAGCAATTGAACATGTTGTACACCTTTTTTGACCAGCGATTGAATATCATGATTTGAACGATATGTGGTTTCAACAAAACGGGACAACAAGCCACACAACACCACCAATTATGGCTTTATTGTGTGAGAAGTTTCCTGGTCGCGTAATTTCACGTTTTGGTGACATCAATTGGCGACCAAGATCATGCGATTCGACACCGTTAGATTTATTTTTGTGAGGCTACGCAAAAGACCCGGTTTACGCAAATAATCCCTGAACTCAAGATGCTTTACAAAACCAACATAACTCAAGCATTGGCCGAGATACCGCCTGAAATGTGCGAAAAGGTGGTTAAAAATTACCTCAACCTACGAATCAACCCGAGGTGGCCATTTGAATGATATTGTTTTTCACACTTAATTGAAAAGTCCAAACTTTATAATGAAATAAAATTTTCATCAAAAATGTATCGCTGTGTGTGTTTTATTTAGCTTTACTTTCGAACCCGGAAAATAAATCACCCTTTACTGCACACGTTTTCGAGAATGGTAGCTCGAGTGTATGTCCAGCACGACTGGAATATAACAAACCAGTAGATTTTTCTAGAGCCCCATCTTAAAAGCAGCAGTCTATGACAGAGTGCAGCACTATCTGAGTTCCTCTTTTTCCACGCAAAAAAAATGACATGTTCCCAAGATTTTTGATTTTCATTAAAATTAATTTAACTTTTTTTGTTAAAATATCGAAATAAATATAAACAGAAGTTGTAAATTTTCATCTCTTCACGGTGGTTACCAATGATAACCACCTTGTTCCTTCAAAAACGCAAATTTAAATAATATTTTTTTTTTAAAGTTTTTTTTTTTTTGCCGTAATTTGTGGCTATGTATAAAGATGTGACTGAAAGAGTTAAAATAAGAAAGAAGATCAATGAAATCGAACAAATAAGTTGATAAGTCGTTAATGAAGTGGTTTCAATAAAACCACTTTTCCACCATTCATAACACCTCTCACCTTGGATCAGATCTGTTCCTACAGAAAACTGCATTTTTATTCCATAAGGACTTCAGTGATCAAGATTTTAACTTTTCATTGCACATAGCCCTTAGAAAAGACCCAAAACCTCCTTTTGTTCGAAACTCTTCTTCAAATTTTCTTGAGTCAATTAAAAATCCCACACAAACTTCCAACATAAATCTTCCCACTTTGTTACCCGGTAGCAATTAGTTAATCATTAATTAGACGATATACGTAAGACATCTCGTTATTGTTACAAGAAAACAACAACAAAAAATCCGAGATAGGTAAATGCAAATTTCTAAAAACAAGGGCAGTAAAAAAACTCCTCGAGTAGACAACAATACGTTGGGTTATGGTATCAAGAAATATTTGTGGCATCCACATAATAATATCACATACCAAGCTGACAAAACGGCCGAAGACGCGACGCAAAACGCATTGTGTGGGACGTGAGATTAATAATTGTTTAAAATGCAAGCTGCATACCTGCTATCATCTCTGCAGGCATTGTGCAGTACAACAATTGAATGAAGGCCTCTCTACTCGACTTAGGTATTTTCATATGTCTTTTTTTTATCAGAAAAGCCAAAGCAACATGTTTTGGTTTTAGACGTTTTTATATTCACAAACCATTTTGTGTTTTATATTTTTTTGTTTTCTTCTACATCAAGATTATTTATACCTACTCCCTCTGGTGGTGGTTTTGGTTGGAAGCAATTGGCAAATGTCTGCTGCAGTTTATAGATGGAAATCTTTTGCAAATGATCACAGTTTGTAGATAAATGATATAACACTACTCACTTCACCTCACACACACATTTTATATTGTGTTGCACTTCAAATGGTTGTAAAGTGTTTTGTTAAACTTCCGCCTTAGAGATGCTGTTACCGTTGGTACATTATGACTAATATCACAATATTTTATTCAATTTTATGTGATATTTTTATTTGTTTTTTTTTTTTTCATTTTTCTCTCGAGGCGCCGCAAGGTGTGTCATTTAAACGATCGAAAATAGAGATACGTTGTGTCTATTGAATTCACCAACTTTCGATTTTTCAAATCGAATCAAATTTATGAATAATTTTATGATAATATTTATTCAGGTGATGTGTGGTAGGTCAAACTTTCATTTATCTACTATTCTCATTTTGGATTGAATTATAAATTTTTTGAACTTAAACTGGACCAAAGGTCACAAAAAGTATCAGCGTACTTCCATTTAAGTAGAAATATCACAAAAGATATCACACCTTAAAAGTATTTATATAGATTGATCTACATTATTATGATTTCTCATTAACTTCTCTGTTAGCAATCGAATTATTAACACGTTCATTTATTTGGTGAATGTGTGTGGGTTTTTTTTTTTATTTTGCTGAAGTTATTTATGAAGAAAGTTGTTGATAGTAATTGGTAGAGTTCATTTAACGAACAACAAATAATATAATTTGCTTTGAGTACACTCTACAATAAATTCGCTTATTAAAATGTTTATTCAATTCATTAATGATGGATACACAAGTTATTTTCAACCATGGAACTAAATTTATGACTGTGCGTGTTAATTTGTGCTTTATAATGCTTGATACATTACGAATGTTAAAAAGAAGTAACTTAGCTTTGAAATATCTCGGAAAATCCAGAGAAGACAGAAGGATCTATGATTCAAGATCTTGACAATTTTTCAACGAACTACTATTTTTGCAAATAAAATGAAAAGGAGTCATTCAAAATTTTCAGAAATAAAAATACCTAATAAAGGAAAATCCCGAAAATCCAAATCCCAAAAATTATGAAACATCACACAAGTAGAGATGAGCAAAAAATCACGACCTGTGATTTTCGACCTGTGAGTCAAAAATCACAATCACTACCTGTGAGCGACTCTTTAATAAACCTGTGAGTGCCCTAAATGTGATTGAAAATCACAACTGTAGTAAAATCACAACAAAAAGAAACGATTCACAAATCACGACAATCGCACAATGAACTTTATGAACTGTGAACAAAATCACGACGAGAGAAAAGTCAACAATGAGTAAAATGAATCAGAACGAGAACTGTAGTCGTGATTTAGTTATTATTTTAGCAACTGAACGAAATCACAATACAGAAAAACAAAATCTCAGGACTCATGATGAAAATATGAAGAACAGATTAATTCTTTTATTTTTAGTTTAGGATCTAGAAGGTAGAACTGAATTGTGAACTGAGCTCCTAGCCTGGTTGTGATTTTGTACACAAGGACAAGGAAAAGTGAAACTAAAATTTTGACATTGCAAATTTTCGGGTTTCCACTGGAGCTAGAGAGCTGGGCGAGACACTAAGGTAATTTCCACCTCCTAAATCGATTGGCGTACTCCGTTTTTCGATCCACCGTGATAAAATTTTGACAGTGCAAATTTTCGAATTTCCACAAGGAAAAGTGAATCTAAAATTTTGACATTGCAAATTTTCGGGTTTCCAATAGAGCTAGAGAGCTGGGCGAGACGTTAAGGTAATTTCCACCTCCTAAATCGATTGGCGTACTCCGTTGTACGATCCGCCGTGATAAAATTTTGACAGTGCAAATTTTCGGATTTCCACTGGAGCTAGAGAGCTGGGCGAGACACTAGGGTAATTTCCACCTCCTAAATCGATTGGCGTACTCCGTTTTTCGATCCACCGTGATAAAATTTTGACAGTGCAAATTTTCGAATTTCCACAAGGAAAAGTGAATCTAAAATTTTGACATTGCAAATTTTCGGGTTTCCAATAGAGCTAGAGAGCTGGGCGAGACACTAAGGTAATTTCCACCTCCTAAATCGATTGGCGTACTCCGTTTTTCGATCCACCGTGATAAAATTTTGACAGTGCAAATTTTCGAATTTCCACAAGGAAAAGTGAATCTAAAATTTTGACATTGCAAATTTTCGGGTTTCCAATAGAGCTAGAGAGCTGGGCGAGACACTAAGGTAATTTCCACCTCCTAAATCGATTGGCGTACTCCGTTTTACGATCCGCCGTGATAAAATTTTGACAGTGCAAATTTTCGGATTTCCACTGGAGCTAGAGAGCTGGGCGAGACACTAGGGTAATTTCCACCTCCTAAATCGATTGGCGTACTCCGTTTTTCGATCCGCCGTAGTAAAATTTTGACAGTGCAAATTTTCGGATTTCCACTGGAGCTAGAGAGCTGGGCGAGACACTAAGGTAATTTCCACCTCCTAAATCGATTGGCGTACTCCGTTTTTCGATCCGCCGTAATAAAATTTTGACAGTGCAAATTTTCGGATTTCCACTGGAGCTAGAGAGCTGGGCGAGACACTAAGGTAATTTCCACCTCCTAAATCGATTGGCGTACTCCGTTTTTCGATCCGACGTGATAAAATTTTGACAGTGCAAATTTTCGGGTTTCCACTGGAGCTAGAGAGTTGGGCGAGACAAGGTAATTTTCACCTTCTCAATCGATTGGCATACTCCGTTTTTCGATCCGCCGTATTGGAAATTTTGGGCATTCGAGATTTTGCTATTCGATAATTTTGAATTCGGGACTTGAGATTTTTAGCATTTTTGTATTCATGGTTATGTCCTACGAGCTAATTTTAATTACTTATTTGTTGTCCTCATTTAATTACATACTTTATATTTTACTGAGAATTTTTTTTTTGGCCTCAAAGATATTCCAAACTTGAAAATCACAATCACAGGTTAAACTTACAGTGATTCAGAAATCACAATCACAGTTATACCTGTGATTGAAAAATCACAGTTTAGCTCTTCTCTACACACAAGTGTTGCCAATTTGCATTTTAATATAAAAACACTATTGACATAAATGGGCAAATTTTTTAAAAAAAAAGCTCCGACAAAGCTGAATTTTGGCGCAGAGCTTGGTTACCATGTATTTGGACCATGGGTAAAAGGGGAAGGGGGGTGGGGGGGTGAAAAGAGCTGAAAACCAGTTTTATGTACATTTCTTGAAAATTTTAACTTTTTAGGAAAAAAAATGTCAAAAAACAAATTTTAGATTATGCAATTATGCACAAAAAAGATTAGGTAGCACTTTTAACTGCTCTTTTAAGAAATGATTTAGTTTCGTGTAGGCAAAGAAAATCGTGGTTTAAATTTAACGTTAATTGTACATCATCGAGCTAGAGCCTTAATGGGTAGAACTATTTACTTTAAATTCGGCACATGGCATTTTTTGTAATTCTCGTGAGGAAAAATTCGAGTTTTTGTTTGAGCTCAGCTCAGGAGGCAACGGGTTGCTGCCATACAATTATTTTTGTTTTATTTAAACTAAAACTCGTATAGTTTGGAAATATAAATCAAAAGTACATTCTTTAACTCATGTCAACACCACTATGTAGATAGAGCTCGGGAGCATTTCTTTAAGGTGGTTTTCCCAATAAGTAAATATAATCCACGAGTCAAGCAGTCTCTTCTCTTTAAGAGTAAGTAAAATGCTCGATGAATGTGGGGTTTTTGAAAAGCAAGTCGATCTCCATTTTTGTTTGATATGTCCAAAATCTGATTTTCATATGGAGATGCTTGAGCCATTTTCTCAATTAATCCATGTGATTTGTCACACGCGTCTACATCAAGAGACATATTTTCGCAAGTTTTTTTACCGCATTAGCATATTAGGAGGGAATTAAGCCAGTTTAATGACATACATACATAAGCTAGACAACGTTTACTCTTCTGCCCTTTCTGACCATCAATTGCATTAGGCTTTGTGGAGCTGGATCGACAACTCCTTTCGGAGTTCATTGCTTTTTCCATTCTGGATACCGGACCTTATGAAGCATTTCATACCACAGCTCTTTCATTTAAATTAACACCTGACTAATTGCCTACAAAGCCGAAGTTCATAGACAGACGATTTTTTAAATCGTTTGGCTTGCAAGAGTCCAAATGTTGAAAACTATTATTAACTCTATAACACCCACGAATGATGTAACAATGTCCACATCTTTTCCAAGCAAGTGTGTCATTGTCCATCGTCTAAGATAGCTCTCTGATCTTCTATGATTTTCTCATGCAATAAAAAAGGTCATACACATGAAGACTATTTCGCCAGATCTTTTGTTTCCGTATTGACCTAAGTAATTTAGATTAGATTCAGCTCTGCAAGTTTCAACAGAAACAAAACATTTTTGAAGACTGTCATCATGCACGAAAAAAAAAAAACAAAAATTGCCCAACTCACTGCATGATGCGGTGGTTCCACTTTAACGTGTCCCCACATCAACATCGCACATTTTTGTGTCCACACAAACCCTCCGTTTGCAAAGCCCCATACCTATCTATACTACCAACAAAAAACGTGCGAAAAGTGAAAGGAGTTTAAGTTTGTTGCCCCTCTCCTTGTGTGACCAGTTTTTTTTTTTTATTATTTAATTTTGGCCAGTTCAGGAGGATTCACTTTCAAATGAACAACGTAGGTATGTTTTGGTGGTGTTTTTTTGGTCTTGGGACACTCAAGTCGATTTCTTCTTCATACAATTTGGCATCTGTCCAATTTTTATTCAAGAAACCTTGCAACAAAAACTATGGATTTGGACACCAAGTTCCCATCATCATCACAGAGCTGCATATCATAGTTCTCAACCTTGAACTGAAATATGCGTTTTGGTTTAGAGATCTTCCAATCTCTGTGCGAGACCAAAGCTCGAGGCAAGGAAATTAAAAAAAAAAAAAAAAAAATAGAGATAGATACATAAAAAACACAAAAACAAACTAAACACGATTGTGCAACAAATCCGCTTGGATTCTGCAACGAGGCTACAAATGCAGGCCATATACTTTTGCTGCTACTTATACTATTATATTGTCTCGTTATAGAGTCTTCGTGGACTTCCGATGAACTGGACACAGACAGACAGATAGACGGACTTTAAAAAAAAAAGCCTTCTTCTTCAAGTGTATTTCTGTTGATGCTAAACCTAATGCCCCGGGAATTGGGTCTACAATTTAAAAAAAAAAAAAAACGCAGCTGTTCCGTTGTGAATTTAAATTTGCTAGCTGCAGGTTCATAATGAGAAGCTAGCGATTTCATAAGATTCTTTAAAAACGAGGCTTGGAATTGAAGAATTAGGGAGCCATCTCACTAAAAATGCTTATGTTATTTGTCTAGTCGATACCTACACACGGAGATGGAAGAAGTAGGTATATTTTAGACGTAGGGCAATTATTTATGTTGTTTTTTTTTGGTTATGATGATAGAGTTATTACCTCTTCATTGGTCCAAAAGTTGGATTATTTAATCACACTTGCACTACGGTGGCGGACACAAGCCATCATCAATAATTATTTTGTAGACGTTTGAAAAGATGTCATGTTTATACGGTGATCAATTTCAAATGAAATGACGTGAGGTGGTCTGAAGAGGTTGGAAATTTGCTTGATTTTAGTTTTTTTTTTTTTTTTTTTTGATAGGAAAATAAAATTTTAATGAATTATTTATTATGTTTTTGCAAAAGTGAACGGCGGATTAATTTGGAAAATAACAACAACCAAAAATACTATTGCATCAGATTTAATGGAGGAATGTTTGAGGAGCGACTTTTGTCCATTTTTGGACGTGAAGGCTTGGTCCATGACAAACTGTGTCAAATCGAAGAACTTTCGAAACAGATTTGAGATAATTTTTTGTTTGTTTCGGGTTCCTCTTTTGTTGCTCCACAGTAATTTCTGATGGGTAGTTTCTAGTTTCGTATCAAAAAAGAGCAACTCACTTTAAGTCACTTTTAAATAAATTACTTCATTCGAAACAGTAGATACCTTAGCTAAGTATCAATAACATTTTTGCCTTCAACATTTTTTTAATTTAATTTCAACCTGTAATGTAAGTTCCACCTTAAATTGGTTTTCACAAAAATCAACCGACAGCTATTCATCACCCACCCAACTTTCAGATTCGTTTTTATAAAATTTTGTTCATGTTTTTTTTTTTGTTCATTTCCTCTCAATCAAAACCGATTACTTTCCATTAATCAAAGTAGCCCATGAAACCACTGACTACCGCATCAACCACTAATTGATTAGGCCCAACCAGAAGTTTGAAGAATATATTGGTTTGGGTAAAACGTGAAAGTGCTAAGCAAGACAAAACATTGTAGCGTAGTATAGCAATTTGTGCAAAATTTTGTGTAAAGGTAGGAAGGGCTCTGGATGAAAAATGCGACAGACATTTCAATGAGACATCATCATTATTTCAATGAAATGAAATCAATCATCTTCGAAGAAGGACAACTGTCAGCAACAAAATGAAAGAACTTTTTTTAACGAAAAAAAAAATACTTTTACGGAAAAAAAAAACCACAAAGAGTCGTTCATCAATAAATAAATTTTTTTTTCATTGATTTCTTTACATTTTTCTGGCATGATTAACTTTTGACCTTTCAAGAACAATAGTATGAGATGCATTTATTTATATTTGAAGGATCTCTGGCAGCTGGCAAACTGAATTGCTACATTTTAACATTTTTACTCATAAGATTACGTTGCTTCACTTCAGCTCTTGCAACATGTTGCCAAACAAATAATTATACAAAAAGAAGAATAATACAAAAATATACATCCGAAGCTCTTTAAACCGGACTTTCAAATTTCTCTCAAACTTTATAAGGACATTATGTTGCTTCAATTAAGCTCTGCAACATGTTGTCAAACAAAAAAAAAAACATACAAAAAGAAGAATGTATATCTCCGGCTAATATTTACTTGCATAAGTTTCAATATCTAATTTTGATTACCGAATCCAGCGGCGGGAGTCATATCTACTCGCATTTTTTTTTCAAATTCTATGAATCCAAGGATCATCTATGCTGTTTACAAATATTTTCTTTTCATATTCAAACTATAAGTGTTGTTGGTCAATGAAAATAGTTACATCAATTTGATGCACAAGCAAATGTAAAAATCCTCTAAGCCCCGGGAGTAAAATAAATTTAAATTAAAGAACCTCTTAAATGGTCAATATGCGAGACTTTAGTGCCACTTATTCAAGAAGAAATGTGTGAAATGTAAAACTGCGGCTAATGCTTGCAAAGTTGTCAATAATCGGCGCCGGCGGGGGTTATACCTACTCGCAATCTTTCCATAGTCACGACAAGAAAATCTTAGAATCATCTGCTCTGTATACAAATATTTTCTTTTCATATTCAAACTAAAAGTCTTGTGGCTCAGAGACAATATACATTAATTTGGTAAACAAATATAACAAGCCCCTGACCCCCGGGAGTAAAAAATTCTAGATCCCATAATCGGCATGAATTTATCACCAAAATGTCTGCTTTTAAACGATGTATCAAAATTCGTGTTAGAGGGTGTTAACTGTAACTGAAATTAATCAAATTATTTCAGTCCCACTGAAGGACGTTAAAAACAAGAAATTGTTTAGGAACTTTCGATTTCAGCACTTCATTATAATAATGGGCCATGATCTCACAACACATTCAACTCCAACAACATGTTGCTGCCACAAAATATTGTATATATCTCATCTCTTCACTTAAAAGGAATATCCCAACCATCAGTATACTATCTACATAGATATCTAGTATTACTTTAGCCGATGGTGGTTCCCACAAACTATCTTATTTTAACGGTCAATAGCATCATGAATTTTATGGCTTTTGCAGATATATATTGTCTGATGTTTGGTTTCTAAGAGGCAGGTTTCACTTTTCTTCCGCATGTATATGGTGGTTCGGAAGATGATAAGTGCGGGTGGGGGTTATCCACATAAACTTAACTCGCGCGCCAAGTGAAACCGATTGAAAACAAAAAGAAAAACAACAGCAACCAGTTTTTTGGATCTTCTCTCTTATCTTTTTTTTAAACGATAATCACCCAGTTTGATTTATTTTTTTTTATTTTTGAAATTCCTCACTGATAAAAGTATGTTTTTTATCTCTTTTTTTTTTGTCGGTAGACACTTTGTTATAACCCACTTGAAAGTATACGAGAAGCTCGGTTTAATCAAGGGAACAATTTTGTGGACAGAATTGAAATTGATTTTAAGTGGCTAGATATGCGCGGGAGAGATGTTGGCTGTTTGGGGTTTTGTAGTTAGTTAGCCACAGGTGAAAAGTGTGTAGGGAATATATAATTTAAGTTTTGTTTGTGTGTTGATTATAATAAAAAAAATGCTGACCAATTGAGTTAGACTGTGGGGGGGGGGGGTAGGGGGCTTTGATTTGACACAAGCCTGTAAACTATCTCAAAACATTATTTGAATACGAAAGTGGGCGGCAAATAATGCCGGTCTTTAGAGAATTCCCGCATAGACGAAAGTGAAAGCAATTTATTTGGAATTGTAATTTATGTACCTACATCATCGTACATTCAGCTTTATAGGGAATTTCTGTTAAGAATTTTCAATGCAAACTCATCACGGTTTTAGAGTTAACTGACCCTATAAGGGCTAAGATCCTGCCAATATCCGCGTACACATTTTAATTTATTTACTAGGGTACTTGACTTTGTGATATTTCAATTTATTAAAGGTACTAGTAATTTTCACACAAAATATCACACATTTAAAAGCTTTTTTTTACTGATCAGGCAATGATTATCATAAAGCCTAAATTGCCTAGAAGTTTTGAAGAAATATAAATGGTTACAACTACAAAGATCAACAATCTAACAATTTCATTTAATTTGAGTATTAAATGATAAAGAATTCGTCTAGACGCAACTAGGACGATATCTCATCACAAGAATTATCACATCTTTTTTATCGCAAAAATACCCGGCTTCTCAAATATTTTTGTTCACACAATTATGATCACGTGATAGACGTTTGTATATTGATAACATTCATATCAATTGACAGGAAGTATTTGAGAGCAGACAGGAAATTAAGATTTTGTGATATTGTGATATCACAAGAGTTGGTATAATGTAATTTTTAGAAATCCCCAACACGGATTATGCTGTTTCAGAATCTGAAGACAGAATTCTCGTTAACATGTACAAACCTTTACTCAACAAAAAAAAAGATTTTTGAGTGAGTAATTGTCTTGTGATAGGATTGATAAACACACTCTCTGGCATATTCTGGAGATCTATATTATAATTTGTGATGTTGGTGACCTTCTTATCCTACAAAATGTTTTCGTCTATATCAGTAGTTCTCAACACCAAAAAAAAACTTCTCAAAATCTTACCTTGTGATAAGTTCTTAAATGAAATTGATCAAAATCGTCAGCAAAAATAATATTTTAAGTCCAATAAATAAAATTCATACCTGAAAAGAAAAGAAAAAAAATTATTGTTAAATAAGTAGTTACGTTGAATTTGTCAGTATATATATAAAACAGATTCTACATTAAAACATAAGTTCGACAACAATTTTGTGATACCATTTAAACTGTCTAGAAAATTGAATTCAACGTTGGGGTCTTATTGTGAAAAATTATTAGCCTACTGTTTTTTGATAGATATTATGTACATGAATGTGAAAATTTGATACAAAGTTTTCGTGATACAAAATAACATTGTAGGGACGTATCAGAGGTGAAATATTCTTGTGATATTTTAATTGTCTGAAATACAATTTTAGGACTCCTGTGATAACTTTAAAAAGTGATGAATTATTGTGTGATCGCTATTTTATGATAATTCAAATTTATTGTTAATTAATTTAAGTATCACAGAAAAATGTTTGCAATATCTTTAGTTTGACTCTTTGTATAAATAAGAAATTGAGAACATCATATCACATTTTTATGATATGTTTAATATTGTTTCGAAATATCCTTTAAGCATTAATTTAAGATAAAGAATTAAACAAAATAAGAAGCAGTTAATTTATCCATTGATAAAAAGCAGTGATTTTAATATCACTAAAGAATATCACAAAAAATACTCAGTGATTAATTTAGATTTCTAATTTTAATTTTAATACAAGATGTAGAAAAATAACAGAAAATATACCTTATTATGAATGACAGCCACTAATCAACCATATTTTCTAAAAAAAAATATTTGAAAAATCTTGTGATAGATGTGATTTTCTTTCTGTTTAAATTTGAAATGCAAAAATAAACGAGAAAAAGAGCCCCATATTAAGCCTCTGATGAATTATGAGAGCACTTTTTAATGATATACCAAATTCATTGCCATTCGTTTTGAAATATCACAGCAATATTTCTGTGATACCTTTGATTTGTGTCCTTCAATAATGATATTTAAAAATTATCGGTTTAGCGAATAGAAAAGGCAGCCGATGAAGAAGATTTTACTATAAATTTTAAATATGATAAATATTTTGTGATATCTTTGATTTTGTTCTTGTGTTGTTAAGATCTTAATAAATAATAACAAATTAACCAATCCTGTGAAAACTTTTAATTAATTACACCGCTGCAATAACTGATTTCTTTTTGTTGCTTGGTAATCCTTCAAAGTCTCTATTAAATTTCCATTCAATCATCGATTTTAAGCTAATCAGTTTTCTCACTTTTTCAATTCCGGCAGATAATGCACATTAACATTTGATTTATGCATCTTTAGATCTTGATGGAAGATATGGTCATGTCAATACGATAAAAACCAGTAAAGATGCACTCATGTGATTTGCCTACTAGTTATATCACACAAATCACTAGCTAACAGGAGTTCCTTAAAAAAAAAAAACAAAAAACTTAATTTCATAGGTTTTGCTGAATCGACTCCGACCTGTTTTTTTTTTTTATTGTATTCATAAGCGAATGGATAATCAAAATCATTGTCAATCTATGCAACCGAAAATAAATTATGCAACCAATATTGTAGCTGACAATTTAATTTAAATCGAAATCGTTTTTAAGTGACCACCATATATGTGCCTACCACTTGTATACACTCTCGAACTTGTTTTTACTAAAAAAAAAATTTAGTGCACTGACAGGCGGAGCCATATAACCCAATGGCATAGTAAAACAAATGACGGACAGCACGCCAAGTTAGCCAATTAACAATACCCGTTTAGAAAAAAACTATAATTGTTCAGAGATACCTACTCAGGACAAAATAAAATTGCATTGACTTTGATGCATTGCAGTAAAAATATTAAATTAGTGGGGAAGAACAACTTTTACAACTTTGTTATATTTTGTGATTGTTGATTATGTCGCAAGCTACATATAACTATGTTGTATCAATCAAATCAAATATGTCCTTCGACGTTTTTAATTAATTTTTGTTTTGTCTTCTTTATTTTCTGCAGAATGGCCAGCAATACCGTCGGCCTGTCACGACCCAGCAACATATTCTCTCCGATGTGCAGCAACATCAGCAAAGGTACACCAATCAGCCCCAGCAGCAACAGCAACCCAGTTTCTTTTCCCAACAAAGTCCAAGCCTAGAAGTTCAACATTCTCAACAAAGAATTCAAAATCAACAACAAACTCTTCGATTTCCACAAAATATTCAGCAACAACAACAACAACAACAACAACAGCAGCAGCAGCAGATTTTAAGGGCACCAAGTAGCAGTATTAGTCCACAGCAAGATTCACTAATCGGCTTCGTTCCAAACTATGTTACTAATCCACAACTTCTTCAAACACAGCCAAGAGCTCAACAACAGCAGCAACAGCAACAATTCCAACGATCAGTGCACAACCAACTGCAACAAGCACCATTTTCAACAGTGGCGATTCCAACACCTGGAGTTCCACCACAAGAGCAAGATATTCACACGCAAAACTTTTTGACTCTCAGAAATTTGGGCCCGCAAGTTGGTCCTCAACAAAGCCTTCCGCATAGGTCTTTCAGTAACACTCTTTACAATCCATTACAACCACAATTCCAGCAACAGCAACAAGTTCCACAACCAATCGATCAACAATTCTCAACCATCCCCCAATTCCAGCATCAGAATATTCGTCCAACGGCTCAAACCGAACAAAAACTCCCCCGACAAGAGTCCAACCAGCAATTCTCTACATCCCCACAAGCTATATTCAATGCCCAATCTTACCATCCACAGCCATCACAGCTTCCGGCTTCTTCACTTCTGCCATTCATCCCGCAGCCACAACTTCCACAGCAGCCTCAACAGATCTTGCGGCCCCAGCAGCATCCCCATTACACAAATCTTCCCGAAATTCCACCCTTCGATAATCCAGTTGTTACCCCAGAACAGGAATATAAGCAGAAGTTGATTCAAAAGCATGAACAATTTGTCCAGAAACAATACGAAAAGTCGCAGAATAAAGTCAAACAGCTGCACGAGGACTTCGTCCATAAACAACACACCATCAAGCAGGATGTTCCTCTGAGGCAAACCCAACAGGTTGCTCAAGGTAGCCCACCTCGTAGCCGTCCCGTTTATGGTTCAGAGCTCAATCAATTTAGCGAGGCTTTGAAAAAGTACCATATCGATCACCCCACTACGACTACTACAACAACAACTCAAGCTACCACAAGCTCAGCAAGGCCGGTTGAGAAACAATCAAGGCCTGATGGTGAACGAAGCAAGTCATCCAAGGCTAAAAAGACCATTGGACGAGAAGAACTGTTGAAACAGCTTAAGGCAGCTTTGGCCGAAGCTCCACAGGAGGATTTGGGCGAAAAGCCATACGAAACAATGGATCTTGTATTGCCAAGCGGAGAGAGAGTTCAAGTGATCCGAACCCAAGATCCAAATCTGATTAAGGGACAACAAGCTATAAGCCAGGACCAACTTAATGCCCTCATAGCAAGTTCCGGTGGAAAATCATCAAAGACTTCATCAAGACCTGTTAATCAATTACCTGATAAGTTGAAAGGCATTAAACTCCCTGAGGGAGTGCAGATTGTCCAAGCCCCAGACTCTGCAGATGGAGAGGGTGGCTTAGACTTATCAAGCTTGGCAAGTCTCTACGGAGGAGGTGGTTCAGCTGTATCAAGCGGAGGTGGAAATAGTATTGCTAGTTCAGCTGTAATCTCATCTGACTCTGATGAACCACCATCATTTGAGGAACTCGCTAAAAGGGGTCTTATTCCTGAGGGCTATGAAATACAAGGTCTTAGCTCAAAACCAAAGTCTGCCCCAGCTCCAACAGCACCACCACCAAAGAAGAAGGCTACTTATGTCTATCTGGAAGAACAGGCTGATGGTAGCTTCAAGATCCAAGGCGTCAAGGCCAATGGCGAGAAAGAAACCAAAACCACGGGTGCTGAAGTTGAGAGTATTCTTGAACGGATCAGAAGTGGAGAGATCAAACTACCACCCTCCGTAACGAGATTAATTCTACCAAACGACCAAGAGGTGACGCTAGACAATGGAAAGATTGTCCAACAACCCAGATCTACCACAACTACAACGACAACAAAACGACCCACCACTACCACTAAAACAACCACGACAACGACAACAACTACCACAACAACTCCAGCTCCGTTCATTCCCACTAGGCCAGTAAGAGTAACAGTGACGAGAAACTCACAGCCAGTCTACCCAACCACGGTTATTCCACTCAACCAGCGTTCCAGCGAAGGACATCTGCTTCAAGAATCTTCAAACTCGTACCTTAGTACACCTGACCCCAATCTGTACCAAGATACTTCAATCTCGTATGTCACAACTCCTCAGCCCATCTATGATCCCTCGATTCAAAGAAGTTCCACATACTCACCAGTCACTGAACGGCTTACAGCCACAACTGTGGAACAGCAAATAATTGAACAACATATTCTTCCAAATTTCAGCGAAGACCTTATTCAAATTTTCAAGGCCAATGGACTTTTTGCTATGGCAAAATATCTCAAGCAATCTGGGTTAGATAGTATTTTGAACGAAACGGGGCCTTACACGATTTTCGTGCCGACCGACAAAGCTTTCAAGAATCTCTTGATCCAGCTGGGAGGACCTGAGAGGGCCGAAGAGAAATTTAAGTCGAATCCAAGACTTTTGAGTGGGGTAAGTCTTGAAATTTAGTGACTTAAGCCATTTTAATGACTTCAAATTTGTATATTGAATTCGATTCACAGCTTCTTCTGCACCATGTTATACCGGGAGCTTTTGAAATATCCACCTTGCAGGATGAGATGACCGGAGTCTCGCTGGCGGGAACTCAGCTTAGAGTCAATCAGTACACCATGCACGATCAGGAATGGAACGATGTCGTGGTAAGCTTTTGAGGAAAATTAGAATTTGTTTGTACCCTTCCTAGCTTTAAACCTTTTTCAAAAAAACAGCTTTTTCACACCAATATCAAAGTGTTTCAGCACTAATCGATACTTTTACATCGAATTCTTTTTTAAACCTTTTCTAGCTGACAACCATCAATGGTGCTATGGTGGTGAACGACCGTAAGGACATTAAAATTCCTCAAGGAATCGCCCATGCCGTGGATCGTGTTATGTTCCCCTTGCCGGTTGGTGATCTTCTCCAGACCCTGCAGTCCGATCGGGAAGCAAGATTTGCGACTTTCTTGAAAGTTCTATTCACCTCAGGGCTTTCTGACAAGCTTCAAGGAAAGGGTAAAATCAGAAAGATAAAACTTTACATGCGATTATTACATTTTCTTATTTTAATCAAGGTGTCAAGACCTACACAGTTTTTGCTCCCACGGAAAAGGCATTCAAAGAGCTTGAACCTGATGTTCTGGAGAAACTTCAAACCGACAAAGATGCCGCTGAGGAGTTCGCCATGAAGCACATTGTACAGGGAACACTTTTCTCCGCCGGAATGAGATTCTATCAAGTGAAAGATTCCCTCCTAACTGGCAAGACTGTGATCCTACAAAAGACCAGTGCTGGTAAAATTAAGGTCAACGATGCACAAATGGTCACATCGAATATCCCATCAACTAATGGTGTGATACATGCAATAGATGGCATTCTATCATGAGACAATGATTCGAAAGTCTCTCGAACAAACATACAATTATTTAGTCTATACTTGCCTTAAGTTTTAATTTTGGTCAAAAATGAAAAGAAAATGGAAATTATTATGTCACAAAATGGAAAAGATTTTAATGCCGTTTCTTCCTCCCAAAAACAAAATATCAAAAAATACCACACTCTGCCATTGATTTGTTTTTAATTTATTATTTTTTTGTATACACAAAATAATTGTGCTATTAATCGCTAACACTAACTTGCAACTGGTGCAACTTTGGTAAAAAAAAATAATGTGTTGCAGTTTGTTTATTTTTTGTTTGTTGATGTTGTAAGAAATCGAATGTGAGAAAAAATATAAACAAATATCAAATTTGTTAGCACTTTTGTTAATATTTAATTTATTCAAAATGTTGTTTTTATTTCTTTTTTTTTTAAACAAGAAACGGTGAAAATATACCTAATGTTTTAAGTTAGAAAATAAAAATAACAATAATAATTATTGTTATACTGTCTGTATGCTAATTGTATAAAAGTTAATTTTTTGTATAAAAGATAAAATAAAGTTTAATAATCTACAAGAAATTCGGGTTGTTGTATTTGATTTTTTTTTAGGAATGGTTGGTGTATTTGATGTTAAATATCTGTTATACTTTTATAACACCGGGAGAATTTGTATACGGCGAATTAAGACTGTAGCGGAACAATAATTAAATGCACTAATGAGAAACAGATGGCGCTTTAAGTTGACCGTTGACCGTTAAAAAAATACAGCTTGAAGATTGGTTGCTCTATTAAAAGGCGCCGAACAACAGCGTAATAGAACTCACACATCTGTTATCTTGTCATTCTTATTAATAAATGTGGAAGCGTTTGTGACATGTGATAGTGAGCGGATAACTTTAACTCGCCAAAATTTGGCTTTTTAAGGCCCAGTTTTTCAGTGGTGAGTTAAACCAGAGTTAGTTAACTCTTGAAGTAAATTAACCCACAGTTAACTGAGGGAGCGTCTGTTCAGTTAATCCTGATTTAACTCACCAAATTTGATGATTTAACTCGGGTTTAACTTTAATCTCGCTCTGAAAAACTGGATCTAAGAGACGGATAATTTCTTAACACACATATGCATATAACTCATGTGTGAGACACACACGTATTTGAATCTTGCAACTTTTTTATGAATTCTTGTCGTGGCAGTACTAAAGTATGGAATGTTATCCTGAAGCAAAATAAATTCTTTTAAATAAACTTCACTTCGTAAAAATATTTACCAGATCTGGACAAATCTACAAAGCTAAAAAGTACATTTCTAATAAATTGGCAACCATGAACGCCTCCTAGAAATGTCAAAAAAATATTCCAAAATGTTGATCCCAGCTTAGTGTCATTCTCACATAAAAACTAAAAATTTCGAAGACGGTGTTCACATTGGACTCACTCCGCTTACTTTTTTTGACGTGAATCTATTAATAAATACATAGGGCGTTTTTCTTTTTTAGTTCAGAGCAGAGCCTAAACTGTCAAAAAAAATCGTATTTCTTTTTTAGCTCAGAGCATTCAGAGCTACAATTTTGTGTTTCTTTTTTCGCTCTGAGCATGTTCAAAGCGGGCTGTATGAGCTCAGAAAAAATTGGTGGAGCAGACGGAGTTGAAAAGCTGAACACAAATTTGACAAGTGGAAAAAAAAAGCAGTAAAAAAAGGCGGACGAGAAAAGTCGACCTGCAAAAGGGGTAGAATAATTTAATAAATTTACTAACAATAAAAAAATTATTGTTTTCAATCGTTTATATTTTTTATAGGCTTGAAATGGACCTCTGGTAAAGAAAATGACAAATGAAAAAGTGGGCGCGTTCAACGCCTAACTGAATTTTCAGAATTCTGAATTTTTGGAGCTTCTGATTGGTCAGTTGTTAAAAAAGTTCTGAAAATTCAGAGGACATCTAACTTTTTATGACAGCTGGCCAATCAGAAGCTCTAAAAACACAGAATTCTGAAAATTCAGAAATGCGTTGAACTCGCACAGTGACATCTGGTGAAGCATGTTTCTTTAAAAATTGTGTGAGTGCCGGGACTCACGATTAATATGTGTAAACATCAGCGTGCGTGGATCCAAAACGGACTTGTTTTTGCTTGAAGGGGATCTTAAGATTTTTTTCACTGAACGCACCCATCCTAGTATGCAGATCGTAACGTTGCACAACGTAACGTTGCACGACGTAACGTTGCACGACGTAACGTTGCACACGAACGTTCACGTTTTTTTTCACTCTACCGCCAGCATAGATGTTTACACATCAATAAATCTGAAATCTCAGAGCAGAGCACGCTCATAGTTCAGAGATCGCTCGGAGTGTTCAGTTTCTGTTCAGAGCTCTTCTCTGAACTACAAAAGAAAAACGCCCATAGATACGTCTTATGGAAACCTCTGTATAAAATATTTTCCCTAAATCTGTCACCGAGCCAACGAAAAAATCCAAAAGAAAACTGTCCTTACAGCTTTAGAGCTAAAAAAAAAATAAATTTCCCAATTGGAATTGCATTTCTGCACATGTTTAAGGAAGGTTTAGACTGTTTGTACACTTTGAAACGGACAGACAGAATTTTGCAATTAATTTTCGCATTACCTACGCCTTTGAAGTTTAACAGAAATACAATTACTTACCATTTTCTTAATAATTGTATTCAATTTATTTCTAATAATACCGCCAAACAGACATGTACTGTCTTGTTAGCACTATCAACCAACTACGCGACGCGACGCAACACAACACAACGCGACGGGATGCAGTGATCTCAAAAATGAAACTGATTAAATTTCAAATAGAAAAACTATTTTACAAACAAACACACCAATTAACTTTCAAACCGCCTAATCACTTCTAAACTTTATCACTTTTATTGCATTTTAAATAACGCACATTTACGATTATTATTTTAAATAATTTTAATTTTTTTTAACCGAACGCTAACACACACACTTCATGAAGTAAATTACTGAACTGAGAAAGAGAGATCACTAACCGCACTGCTCTGCTTTTTGAACACTATCAACGCGACGCGACGCAGCACAATACAAACAATGCGACGGGATGGAATGATCTCGAAAATGAAACAAATTTAAATTCAAATAGACAAATTATTATGCAAATAAACGCGTCACTAAACTTTCGAACCGATTAATACCTTTTAAAATATAAACTTTATCACTTATTTAACATTAATATTACATTTTAAATAACGCATATTTGCAATTAATATTTTAAATAATTTTTTTTTATGAACCGATCGCAAACACAGCAAACAATTGGACGAACGCACCAAATTCATGAGCTGAACTGAAGAACTGACAAATAACAACTGAGAATAAGAGAAGAGAGACAACTAGCTTACCGAGGAGATGTGTTCATTGATGAAAGAATACAAGACTACGACACTTCTACGTCATTAGTGCAGAATCGACTTGAAAGCACAGAAAATTATTTTGTTTTGCGATGGAGATATTTTCCGTGTTCGATTAATATTCTAAATTATATTAATCACCAAAATATCGAAATAAAATGAGAGTGCTGTAGAACGAACAAATTTTAATACGAAGTATTCTCCTTTCTTAACTTATTTTGTTGATGTAAGACCCTGTTTAGATTGGGATGATTGAGCACAGGCTGGTGAATCTCATCGTGTTTACATTAGACGCAAACTACATTGAAGTTGAATTGTTGCCAAGGAAAAAACAATTGTAGTTAGTTCGTATTCCGAAATACTCGAGGCAACTAAAAAATAATAAAATAAATTGACAAGTAGTGACCTTCCTTCAAATCAAATTGTATTAGGACTGTCAAATTTTGTGAGATGAACTTTTAAATTTCATTTCGACACTCTTTTTTGATTAAGCGAAATACGTAGGTTCCTAATAAATAAACTGTAAGATACTTATCTCTCAAAATTTACCGGATGAAAATATTGTTCGGCACATAATTTCTCGATCTTACTTTTGACAAAATCTTAAATTCAAGAATTTTCTGTGAATTTTGTTTCTAGAAATAAAAATAGCAATGGGGAAATATTTTGGAATAAATGATGTATTGCAGCCAAAGAAAAGAATTAATTTTATTTTCAATTGAAATAATACATATATACAAATTCTTTGAAATGACATAATTCTTCATAAAGCTCTTATGTCAAAAAATCAGCTAGCGTTTTAGCTGACATTCGTGGAGAAAAGTGAGAGCTACATTCTGGCGCGAGTTGTGTAATTATGCCTTACTTGAAACTTTTCACAAATATTTCCAAAACTGTCAAAGTTTTGAAAAGTTTAATGTGGCCAAATACACTTACCTTCCATTATATATAATTTAAAATAAAATGACAGAATTAAATTCGAAACTATAGTAATTTCAGCGCAAATAAATTGATTTTTTTTGTCATTTGCCCTCCTTGTTTTTAGGTGTGTTTTGTTTGGTCGAAAAAACGACGTCGGGGCTAAGCAATTTACGTGTTAAATGCAACAACAACTGGTCCCTTTCGGGCTTAGCTAAGCGTTTAGCTAAGCTAATGCTAAGCGTTTATCGATAATAAGTATGTAATTCACCCCGGGAACACAGTTTTTCTCTTTGTGTTTAAGTTAAGCACTGTGTTATGTTTGTCTAGTTTCCTCGGGGATTGGCACCTTTTGCTCCCGTATTTCAACAATAAAAAAATTCTACATAACTGATATTTAAGAAACAGCTATTTGTTTTTTGGAAAGCAAGAATGGCAGTCTCTATTTTCATGCGGAAACCAAAGATCTGAAAGCCTGCCAACTAAATATATTTGTAAGAATGACAGTTGATACAAATTATTGATGGTGTTGACATCTATTTCTTTTATCTCACTCCGCCTCACTATATGAGAAAGTGAGGCAGGATTTTTTAATTTTTTTGAAAATATCCTGCCTCACTAGACCATCTCTTTTTCATCATGAGGTGGAGTGAGATAAAACAAAGAAATGTCAATATGAGTCGCGTGGAGTGAGTCCAATGTGAACACCGTCATTGGAAACTAGCAGTTTTACACATTAATTATTAATGTCAATGTGATGATTCACCTGAAAGTTACTCATGGATCATGTTCATGGTAGAAGCAATACAAGTGCAGACGTGTACATTTACAAACGTCAAAATCATCATTTTGTGGAAAGGGATAGTTGTTTACCTAATTTTTAATGAAAATACTGGCATTGTGCGCTATATATATGCATAATGATTTATTTGTGTGATTTGTGTGAGTGCTGGGACTTATGGTTAATATGTGTAAACATCAACGTTTGTCCAAGCGCAATTTTGAAGACCCATATTTTGATCCGTATGCGATGTCGTCCATACGTTGTTGACTACGTGCACGGATCCAAAACGGACTAATTTGCTTGGAGGGGATCTTCAGATTTTTGTCACTGAACGTACCCAATGTCCTACTATGCAGATTTTCGTAACGTAACGTGCTTTATCGTAAATTGTGACCTCATAACGTCGCACTGAGGATAGTCCACCTTTTTATTTCACTCTACCGCCGGCATAGATGTTTACGCATCAAAAAAAATTAAAAATCTTGCCTTTCCTGGCCATCTCTTTCTCACCATGAAGTGGGAGTGATCAAAACCACAAAGACGTCAAAGAAAGTCGGACGAGTAAGACCAACGTGAACACCGTCAACACTTTTTGCAAAAAAAAAGGAGCAGAAGTGAAAAAGTGAAAAACGAAAATATGCTCTAGAGCTTCCTATGTGCGAAAAAATTGTGTTTGATCTGTAAAACCCACCTAGATCTAATTTTCATAAGTTTTTCAGCACACCGGGATCTCTAGCGCATGTTTTTGTTTTTCACTTTTCCTCTTTTTGCAAAAAGTCTTAAATGAAGGCCGTTTTCGTCAACGTCAAATCAATGTCAATTTGATCGTCAAATGATCCAGTTTTTTAACGCAGATATTTCTTCCGTCAAATTTGCAATTATTGTAATTCTTGCATAAAATCTGTTTGATCAACGTCAGTCAATTTTCTTGTTAACGCGTTTGACGTTTACGAACTCGCTCTGTTAGTATAAGCTGCGCGGGCAACTTTCACTTTACAGCAGAGTTGCACCGCAAATAATTTTATGGAGCACATGACTTTAACGAACTGCGTTATTGAAAATAATGCTTTTTCATTTCGTTTTGGGCTTTCGAACAGGCTGACTTTTTCAGTTTACGTTTAAGAACATCTTGCAATTGCATATTTGACGCAAATGACGAAAATACTTAATAAAAGCAACAGCATAGTTTTCCGAAGTCGAGTTAAATTCACAAAAACCAATTAAACTAAATAAATAACATTTCTCAGTGTATTTACATTTTCTTTTAAAATATTTTGAGGCAATTCATATTATAATATAGTAAGGAATTCACAAATCACAATGTTCAATATTCATACCATTGAAATAGATTGTTTTTCCCCCCAAAAAGATCTGTCAAAATATTATTTTTTTGGCAGTTTTTTGTTTGCTTGTTAAATGCCGCCTCCAGTTGGCATGAGCGATGCTCGGATTATGAACATGTATAGAAAAAAAACCAATTACGAAAAATTTTTCCCCGTTGAACGATTTGAGGAGATTTTTGTTGATATTCCTTTTCAATCTACACGCTGCGCTTTGTCTGCGTTCAAATGTTCAATCAATAGTTTTTATAGTGAAACTGGTAAAAGAGATCTTAGAAGAAATTTTAAGAAAACTTCAAAAACTCTTGTTTCTTCGTGTGAAAGGGAATTATGAAGAGAATCGAAAGTAGTTTTCCAATATATATGGTCTTAAAAGTCCCGTTTCGACATAAATTTGTTTGCTGGAAATTATAACGGTATTAAAACGAGAGCAAAGCGCAATATTGCATGGGTCGTTTTTCTAGCGCATCGGTAGATTCAACCGAAATTTCAACGATGCTCCAGTTTCATTTAATATTTTTTGATTCACCATGAAACGTGTGAGAGAGATATATACAGATTTTAAGGGTGTGAGATAGGGAAGGGTAGATTGAAGTGGGAGGATTTTTCTTCACCGTGTAATCAAGAGCTCAGTAAAACGACGTTCAGTAAAACGACCCATGTATTCAGGCACTATCACTGCAATTTCTCTTTGCGATTTTTAAGCACGTAAACGAGGGATGTAGATAGACAAAATTGCTGAGGTTCGTAATATGCAGAGTAATCGTCCTTTTTTTTGCTGGTCTTTCCTTAAGGCCTGGTCAAATAGAGAGTCGCAGTGCGGCCAAGAATTCTTTCACGACAGACAAATTACCAGAATGTCTGTTAAAAAACTGGCTAAAGAACCAATTTGTCTATTCTTTTGACAATTATTTGACACAAATACTGCCAATTTGTCAATTTGTCAGTCGTGTACATCCAGCATAACTTATTTATAATGGTCTTTTTGATTGGTAATCCGGAAGAAAAAAATCTGGGACAGTGCTGAAATCAAATCCAAAAAACAAGTGTCACTTCTCATCAGAAGAAGAAGGACTATCATTTTCTGACACCAGGAGTATTTTTTTTGAAAGCACTGAGCAAATCGGTACAAAAAAACGACGTCGGGCCTTATCAATTTACAATATGTGAGTGCGGCATTATTCTTATACAGAATATATAAACACATTCCAAACTGTCAACATCATTAGTTTGCATCTCATGAAACCCTCTTTATCAATACCGACCGGCTTAATATATCTACCTAAATTGTTTTTTTCTCTCGACTTTTTGGAGACGAGTCACGACAGATAATAATTGTTTGTCTAATGGCCTTTTCGAGTGGTAATCCGGGAGATTGATTTTATACGTGTGAAGGTGAACCCTTCTGGAACGATTCTGAAAACAAAATCAGAAGCAAATTTCTCTTCTTTTCAGAAGAAGAACTTTCATTCTGACCCCAATCGAAAAGGCCATAAATCACCATATAAAACCGCTCCTTCAATCCACAGCCTTTCAAAAAATCCAACACTTTTCACACAATCCACAAATTCTAGAAAATAAATTAACCACCACTCTCCAACAGCAAATAGGTAGCTCACCTGCTCCAGTTATTCGATATGTCCCATCTTCCCTCTCCCATCTACAATTATTTACCGATCCTTCTACGTTTAATGCAGAATCAAAAAATCTAATTGGAATTAAAAAGAGACATGGATAGCAAAATTTCAACTCAACTCCATTAATAGAGTGCGATCGAGTTGAACCAAGTCCATTTCAACTCGATTGAGGTATGTAAACAAAAATCGAGCCATTGTTCTAGTTCGTTTCAACTCTGCGTTTATAAAGTGTGCAATATTATCAACAGAGCAAAATATTTTCTCACAGAATTATTATTAGTTCACTCTTCACTGTTGTGTATGTGTATGTAGCCAGGCAGTGAGCTCCCTCTCTATCTCTATTCACTATACTTTCATTTATTCACAGGAGAAGCAACTCAAAGTGGGGACTGCTACACCACTACACAGCCATTATAATAATCCATGTATCGAGGTGAATTATCAAGATGCAACCATCTTTGGTTTCTTCGGCAATTCATAAAGTGCTTCGTCATATTGTTAGTAGGTGTTTTCGCGATCGGTTCGGATAAAAAAAATCATTTTAAATATTAAATTTTCATTTACGGTATTCAAAGTGCAATAATAATGTTCATTATATGATAAAGTTTAAGTTTATGCAAAATTATCAATCAATTTCAAGGGTAGTAAAGTGTTTTTTCGCAAAATATAATTCGAATCTTTTTTTAATTGCCGTTTTGAAATTCATTCATCGCATTGCGTCGGCAACCAATTCATGAAGTGCTGCGTTCTATTTAGAGGGTGTTTCCGCGATTTGTTCCTAAAAAAAAATCATTTTAAATATAAAATTTCCATTTTCGGTATTCAAAGTGCAATAATAATGTTCATTATGTGTTAAAGCTTTAGTTAATAAGAAAATGTCAATCAATTCCAAGTGTTTTCTTTTGCAAAATATAATTCAATTCTTTATTCGTTTCGTTTTCAAATTCATACATCGCATCGGGTAGCAAGCTATTCATAAAGTGCTTCGTTCTATCGTTAGTGAACGGGTTCGCGATCGGTTCGTTTCGGTTCTTTTCTATGTACGGTATACAAAAGCAATAATAATGTCTAATAAGTGATAAAGTTTATGTTAATAAAAAAAATATCAATCATTTCCAAAGTGTTTTTTATGCAATATATATAATTCAAATCTTTTATTGGCTTCGTTTTCAAGTTCATACATCGCATGGCATCGGGTAGCAAGCAATTCATAAAGTGATTCGTTCTATCGTTAGAGAACGTACTCGCGATCGGTTCGTTGCTATGTGCGGTATAAAAAAAGCAATAATAATGCAAAGTTTGAGTTTTAAAAAAATTTTAATCAATTGCAAAGCTTAGTGAAGTGTTTTTATTTTGCAAAATATTTTTTTTTTTAATTTGAATATTTTATTAGTTTCATTTTTAAGTTCATTGCATAGCATCGCTTCGCGTAGCGTGTTCCGTCGGTATTGTAAAATCCAATTTGATGTTGGTTGTTTGTCATTGGCGGTTATATTTTAAAAGAAATTAAAATGGGTAAGTAAATCAAATTTTCGCTTTGTAGATCGTGCGTTTAAAAATTTGCTATTAGCACCTAGTTTTTTTGCATTTTTTTAAGAAGTAGATAAAACAAATTGTTAATTTAATGTTTTGTGAAAATAATTTTGATCTAAACATTTGGAATAAAACGTGGATAAAAAAAAAACGAATTCATTATTATAAAGTTTGCTTACGTTTTTCTATAAATATATTGTTCGTTAAAACAAAAAGCTCTTCACCCAAAATTTGTCTATTTTTCCTTACTTTTTAGAAATTTTTAATGTTTTTTTTTTCTTTATTTTAGGTAAGTGCAATGTCGTTTGGTGAGTGGATAGTTTTACATTATTTCTTACTTAAATACTTTTATGATTATAAAGCTGTGTCAACAAAATTATAATTTTTATTTTATTGGGCTCAAAACAGGAAATGCCAAAATATGAGCCCTCCTACATGTCGATTAACATTTATCTTTAAAGTCGCTTCCAGATCAATACAAATTTGCGTTGTGCCCGTGTTCGGCGCAAATAATTGAGTAGACGCAAAAAATACGTCAATGTGGACGTCCGGGCGCACACAAATTTGTGCGTCAAATTCAACGCACGCTATCCGATTCCGATGGATTTTCGGCGCACACGAAAATATTTGTGGCGCAAAGGTGTTTTGATGTGGACAAATTGATTCATTAGTTTATTAATATTACTTTCCGCTCAAACTGAGCGCTGACACGTGGCATTTTAATGCAAAAATTATGTAATTCCGAAAAAAAGTTGAAATTTTCGGCGGAAACATTTGCGGCGAATAGAAAACTCAAGGCGCACGGCGCACGACGTAATTTTGTATTGATCTGGACGCGGCTTAACGTCAAAATAAAGTGCAGAGTTTAAAAAGAATGTCATCTTCGTAAACGTCAAATCTAAGACAAATTTTGATGGTCAAATCATCTAAATTTTTTTGACGCAGATATTCCTATCGTCAAATATGATTGCAAAAAAGCAGTTTGATTTGACGTTTGCAAACAGACTGATTGTAATACACCGAGGGCTACCTTCGTGGCTCTTAACAGCCACTTTGGTTCTTTTTTTTCAGGTGTGGCTCTATGGCTCCACTATTCTAAAATCATTCATAATTGGCTCTTTTTGAGATTTACGTGGATTACAATATTTATTTTGAAATCATTAATAGTTTTGGTTTAAAATTGTAAATATTAAAAATCATATCAAATCAATTTTGTTGCAAACATTTTTACTCTCCCCTATAGTAGCACATGTGAGCATGTTTTTAATGAAAAATAAACTTACAAACTCGCTTAAAATAGAAACATGTAAATCGAATCTTTCAGCTTTGAATTTAATTGTTAACAAAGAGCTAATAAATTGGACACCAAATCCGGAAGTGGTAAAAAAATATTAGAGAAAATGTCACAAAAAAGTAACGTTAAGGCTTTAAATGAAACTTAAGACATATATGTATTATAGTTTAATAATAATAATTATATTTATTTTTGTTATAAAGTGTGTTTTTTTAGACGTGTGGTTTTCAATCTGGCAATACTTTTTTCGGAGTTGGTCTTTTTGACAGCTGTCACTTGATTTATGATCAGTTTGCCATTTCATAATTAATAGACTTACTCCTGAACAACGTTTGCATATCGCACAAATTTATTACCAAAATAATAGTTCGGTTCGCGCCTATGCGCATCGCGCTGCGTCAAATATTCGGTCAACATAATCGCAAAATCTCATATATTCGAGCAACCATGGATCGGTTTCGCACCACGTTTACTCTAGTGGATAATGCGCATCCTCAGAGACGCCGTACAGTGCGCACAAGAGACGCTATTGCTGCTGTGGAGCAGAGTAGTGAAGAAGACCCGAATGAGTCCATCCGCCATCGCCCCTAACAATTGGAGCTGTCGAAAATTGCGCCTCTCGGCTGGAATTTATTCGAGCCAGCCGTGGTGGCCACTTGCCCGAAATCATTTTTAAAACATAATGGCAAACCTTTATCTGTATAATAAAGCTAAATTCTTGGCCATAATATTGAATTATATGCGTTTTATTACTTCTTGAAAACCACACGTCTAAAAAAAAACACCCTTTATATAAGTTTCTACTTTTGCAATGTGATTTTAATTATAATAAATTTTAAATGGTTCGAAACCATTATCATACAACGAAATCAAATTTTAAATTTAATTCTGTACGCCGTTTTCAGCAGTGGCTCTTTTTTATAAATCATTTTTTTTACTAGCTCTTTCTAAAAATCTAAAAAGGTAGCTTTGAATACACCTACCTGTTGCTCTTAAAAAAACTGTTTTTCCGTCAGGGTTTTCACTACGATATTTTTAACCCCGTAAATCTTTTGCATACTATCGCTTGAAAAGGAAAGTGACATACATTAGTCAAAATTTCGACTTTTTCACAATAAAAAAAAAATTATTCGTAGAATCAATAACTTTATAAATGTGAATTATTCACCAAACAAACATTAAGGCCCAGTTTTTCAGTGATGAGTTAAACTAGAGTTAGCTAACTCGCAGTGAACCCACAGTGAACTGAGGAAGACATTTTTCGGTGGAGAATGCATGCGGAAGGACTAAATAAACTCGTTGGATAAAACATTAAAAGCATCTGTTCAGTTAATCCTGGGTTAACTCACCAAATTTGATGAGTTAACTCGGGTTTAACTTTAATTTCACACTGGAAAACTGGACCTAAACATAATTTCGTATGTATGTATAATACCTATAAGTTATAACATTTATTTTGGGATACAAATAAAATTCCAGCCTTATCCACCTAAAAAGGAAACATTTTGGTGTGTAAACATCTATGCCGGCGGAAGAGTGAAATATAAACGTGGACTTTCCTCTGTACGACGTTACGAGGTCACACTTAACAATTTATCGCGTTACGTTACGAAAATCTACATAGTAGAATATTGGGTACGTTCAGCGAAATAAATCTGAAGATCCCCTTCAAGCAAACTAGTCCGTTTTGGGATTCGTGCACGTAGTCAATAACGTATGGACGACTTCGCATGCGGATCCAAATATGGATCCTCAAAACATAGCTTGGACAAACGTTGATGTTTACACATATTAACCGTGGTTCTGGCACTCACACAATTTTTTGGGGTATCGTATAAAGTATACTGCCTCTTGGTGGGAAGTGTAAAATCCTCTAATTTTTTCTCTTGTCATGTCGTTCGGATTCGGATTATTGGTTCCCTGTTCCCTCCAACAAGCTCTCATCAATGGTTGAGATGAGAGTTGTAAGTCACTGCTATATGCACGGGTTCTTAACGAGCTGTCGCGCGACAGATTCATTTTATTTACAAAAAATTCCAGAAATTTCTACCACGCTCTGTACCTATGTACAGAAATCCAAAGCGAAATTCGTTACGAATTTTTTAAGAAATAAAATTAAACGAAAAAAAAATATATACCACAGGGATGTGCTATTGTTTTCTAAGAGAATGCTGAGAACCAGCTGATGGGCCATTTTATAGTTTGTAATTAATTAATAATTGTATCATTGCATTTATTGAAAAAAAAAAAAAAACAACATTACATCAACTTGACGTACTATAACCACCATAAAAAATCCAATCCACTCCAACTGATAAGGCCACTTTTAAAGTTCCCTGTGTTCAAAGTTTTGCAGGACAATCGCCTACTGTGCTCATAGTCCCTGCATCCTTTTTTATAAGCATCCTATACTCCCTGTGCTCAGCGCTTTTGATCCTCATGCTCCCTGAACTCACAACTATCTGCTTTCATACTGATTTCATCACTTTTTTTTTGTTTAAGACGCTCTTCCAATTTGTCTTGCCATTTTTATTTTAGAGAGAATTGATGAAATAAACAAACAAACGAACTAACTATAACTTTGAAAAATTTGATGATAAACTGTCACATTTTTGCTAGAAACTCGGTGAAATGACAAATAAATAAAAAATAATCGTACGAAAGGATGATTAAGATCAACAAAAGAAGCTCGTTAAGAGCCTCAGAAGAATTCGTTAAGAGTTCCACAAAGAATTATGTATTTCGGTTGAAGAAGGAAAGTCGTTAAGAATTTTAAAAGCAACCGTCCGTGAACGCGCTCGAACAAACCTTGTTATTGAATCAAAGGGTTTCGTTAAGATATCCAAAACTAAAATTATTGTCGACTTTTACGCGAAGCAAAGTAGTTAATAAAACACCAAGTGTTTTAACGATAAGCGTTAAGATTTGAAATTCGCATTTATGAAGTAGGTTATACGAAAAACATAAAACACGAACTCGTTCAGAGTTCATCTATCACATTTAAATACGTGAAACAATTTGTGAACAAAATTCGTTAAGAATTTTCAAGGAACGCACGCCAGAGTAATTATTATAAAGTAAAACTCGTTAAGAGTTTAATCGATTTTCGTTATGACTTTTATTTATGAAGATTTACCACCAGAAACTACGAAAAGAAACTCGTTCAGAGTTTACAAAGAATTCGTTAAGAATTCAAAAAGAAACTGTATTATGGCTGAATGATTAATGACAACATATTGAAATAAAGAATGTTCAAAAGATGTGTGCGGGAAAGTGAATTTCGTTGTCGACTTTTGCAAACGGGTAGACAAAAAACTCGCTTTGGATTTTAAATAATTTTATAAAAATGTATAGATTTACTTTAATTATTCAGAGGAGAAACGCGTTGATTTTGCCAATTAAATGTAAAATAAATGTAATGTTGTTGAAAGCATATAATGATGACAGTTTATCATTTCAATAAACCCCATCTCCTTAAAAGGCCAAATTTTCATAAATATATTAAACTAATAGAGTCCTTAGCTTTGAAAGATCAACGCCCAGTGTTTTCATTACTTCGTTTTGTCATTTTTGTCTGCAAAAAAGAAACCCACAACTCCATGTTTTCAAGGCGCCAGATTCCATTGCTAGTTGAACTTTATACCCATTACATGTCTGCTTTCCTCAGTCAATACAAGCCATATTAATTCAGAAGCAAGGACACATCCAATGTGTCTTGCATTTTTATATTTTTAAATTTAATAGAAATTGTATGACTGATTTTTGACTTGTACCGACTTTTGTTACGAGACTGGAAATTTTCAATTTATGTTTGGTTTACTTAACTTATTAATAAAATTTAATGTGTATTAGTCTGGTTCTGGGTTTAGAATGAATTCGTGAAAATTACAAAAAAAAAAACAGTAGCACAAATATGAATGGCACGACCGACAGCTCGTAGAGAACCGGAGGCGGCCTTACAAACTAACTCCCAAATGAGCTTACTCCGAAATGAACTAACTCAAATGAATGAAAGAAATCGGAATAAGTTCATTTTTAGTTTTTAAACAATTTAGTTACTTAACATACGTTGTTTTGGTTTAGTTGCTTCTAAAATTAGACTGAACTTTATTGTACATATTGTTATAATCATTCTTATTTTGTAACAAAGTTTTAAATGCTCCATGAAAGAATTTTCGGACATATTTTCATTCTGAATTGTTTGTCTTGATTTGGTGTAGTCAGTACATCAGATTAAGTTTATAACGAACTTAGTCCCACTTTTTTGACATTAGTTTATTTTAATTTTTGGACCTTATTTGATTTTACGTTGGACTTTGATTCCTTAAAAGAATGGAAGTAAATTCATATGAACCAATTGCCAATTTTTCGCGGGAGTAAGTTCATTGGGAGTAAACTCTTTTCAGAGTTAGCTCGCAAGGCCACCAGAGACTAGAAAATTACACATCTCAACGATTTGTTTGAAGGTTTTGTAAGTTGTTGGAGGGAGCATACATTTTTCTGCTGAATCCGATCAGTTAGATTGAGTGAAAGTTTTTCATGACCATGAGACACTCCTAGAGGATTTGTCACTTCGTTTCAAGAGGTTCACCACTAAAAAAATGATTATTTCGCTGTATGTCACTTTGCTAATGAAACGATGATATGTTTATCGGAGAAGACAGTTTTAAAATTCTTATTTAAAAATCTAGTAAAGGGTGTTTTTTTTTAGACGTGTGGTTTTGAAGCTGAAATAAAACGCATAGGATTTAAAGTTATGGCCAAGAATTTAGCTTTATTATAAAGATAAAGGTTTACCATTATGTTTTAAAAATGATTTCGGGCAAGTGGCCGCCGCGGTGGCCCGAATAACTTCCAGCCAAGAGGCCAAATTTTCGACAAATCCAATTGTTGTGCGCGATGGCGGATGGATTCATTCGGGTCTTCTCCGATACTCTGCTCCACAGCAGCAATAGCGTCTTCCGTGCGCACTTTACGGCATCTGTGAGGATGTGCATTATCTACTAGAGTAAACGTGGTGCGAAACCGATCCATGGTTGCTCGAATTACCGACTTTGCTGGGCGATTATGTCAACCGAATATTGGACGCAGCGCGATGCGTCACGCGAACCGAACCATTATTTTGGTAATAGATTTGCACTATTTGCAAACTTAGTTCAGGACGAAGTCTATTAATTATGAAATGGCAAACCAAACTGAGTATAAATCAAGTGACAGCTGTCAAAAAGACCAACTCCGAAAAAAGTATTGCCAGATTGAAAACCACACGTTTAAGCAAAACACCCTTTATATAAATGTTGGTAACTATTTTCTGTGACAGGTATTTTGTTATCGCTTTCCGGGTTTATCTCCGAGATTAGAATAAGTAACTAAATCATCACAAAAGCAAAAAAAAAAATTAAACTTGTAAAAAAACAAAGCAAAATTATGACAAACGTCAGTGTTTTTACGTTTTCTCTCAAAGTGATGCCAAATTGGGTTGAAGTCAAATCCTTTCACACGTTATTGTCACAAATAACATGATCATAAATCAATCTACGTGATTCTACCCCCCCCCCCCCCCTGGTTATATACTCTTCTGACAGAAAAATGTATGAGTAGCGGGACTTACGATTCAGATGCGTAAACAGCAAAGTTTATATGAATGTTGGTGAAATTGTTCCAAATTTTGGCTCCCGCCAGTCGCGTTGCCATCATTTACAAATCTTTATCCAGCTGATATATTTGTAGCTTTTTTTTCTCTCATTCTTCTACATTTCGAGGGTTAAACACCGACCAAAACAGCTAAATCGCCCACTAAACGCTTGGTATCATTCAATAAAAAAAAAATCATTTTGTTCTCATTATTTCCTTTAAAATTTGAAGGGCAAGGGCACAAGGACTTGATTAATTAACTCAGAGTATAGAAATAATATTAAAAAAAAACATGAAACCATATTTAAGTTTTTTTGTTCATTTATTGTATTTATTATTTGTTCTTCCGTTGAGATTATAGAGTATTTCGCAATAAAGATAAACTTTTGTTTTTACTTATTTTTTAATTATATATGTATATATATTTGTATCTAAATGTTTTGTTTTTTGTTTGCTTCCGCCATTATATTTTTTTTTTTGTTTTTGTTTCTTAATTAGTTTTTAGTAAAATTGTTGTTTTTCTTTTATCGCCTTAGGTACATGCATAAAAAAATAAATGAATTAAAAAGTAGAAATTTTGTTGCTAGTTTTGATAGAAATGCCCTGATTATATTTCTTTTTTTTTTTTAAATAATACAGAAAAATAAAAAAAATAACAAAATAAAAAAATAATTTACAAACACTTAACATAATATAAATAAATATGTAAATATATTTATCAAAATGTTTAAATCAACTTTTTAAATATTTATTCTTTTATGTATGTTTTTTTTTTTTTGTTCTTATCTTTTCTTTTAATTTAATTTAATTTAATATAATTTTTTTTTGTGTATCACCCTGTGTTGTAGTTTAAAATTTTATAATTTTTATTCTTTACTCACAATTTGTTTTGTTTTTATTTGCTTTGTTAAACTTAAACACTAAAAGCCATTTATAATCTTAAATTCTTTTTTTTTTTTGTCTACTTTACAAGTATATTTTTTTATGTTTTTTTTGTTTATACCTATTTATTTTTTATATTTAAGATTTATTATGAAAACACGAAAATAGTTTTTTTTTTGTTTTTAATTTAATTTTATTTTGTTTGTTCTTTGGATTAGGAACAGCGAACAAATGTATGTTTTTATTTTTGTTTTTTCTTTTTATTAGTATATGTATATATAGTTTGTCAGGCGTGTAGTCGTCTTTCGCTGTTTACTGCTGCTGAACCAAAAGTTGTTCGACTTGATCAGCTGTTCGTAGAAGAAAGGCTGCACTTTCTCGATATGCAGTTATCACCTGCCTGGCGGCTGTTATTTCATTGGCGCTTAGTTTATGCGTGACTAGAGGAGGTGGGGGGCGTGCATTCGGACTAAGCGATGATGAAGTTGCTGCAGCAGTGGATGTTATCGATTGAGTGGGTTGTTGTACCGTTGATGGCTTCATTGACAGATCAGTTGGAGTAGCTGGAAAAAGGTTAAAAATAAAAATAATTATAGCAAAATTCCTAAGTAGTTGCAAAGTTTGGATTTTACCATTAGCCGCAGGAAAATAGCTTGGATAGGCTGGTGTTCTTGCATATGGCGATGTGGATGATGGTGAAGTAAAATCCGTTGGGCGATAAAGTGGCGACGAGGTCGGAACAGGTCCCACACTTGTCACTGTTGTATTACCATTCGCCAATGTGGACCCTGCACCAACCATAGGCTGTCCTCCGCCACCCATCACCGATGTAGTACTCAAAGCCAATGGCGAACTGCGGGCAGAAGAGCTGGCACCTTGTGTGGATGTTGTTATCGGTGCCATTATGTCCGATTCTGAAGTAATTGTATTCGGTGTCGACCGAAATCCACCAGTGAAAGTAGTTGAAGTACTAGGCGCATCACTGGTGACAATTGTGCTTGTGGAACTTGTGCTTGAGGTGAGTGGTATGGCTTGAGTTATCGGATCCAGTCCAATACGCATACGTTTGGCATTCATACTTTCATTTTCGCAGGCAATCGCAAGGATTTGCTCAGCTTGAACTGATGTTAGATGAGCTGGAGTTGGTCGAGTCTGAAAATAGAGTATTTTTAATAAGTCAATTCCATGTGGATGGTATTGGTTAGCTTAAAACTTACAGTATTATCCCATCCCTCTCTAGCTTTCTTATTGCGACGGCATGACTTCAAATAAGTTCGAATGCGTTTTCGTGAGCGTTCACTGAATTCCGGAAATTGTCTGGCACATGAATCAATAATAGCCTGAATCTTCTCCTTTGGTTGTTTTGATATCGGAATGATTCTATCGAGATTTTCATCCACAAACAGACGTACAAACATCTAAAAAAAAAAAAATCTTAATATAATGAAAAGGGGGGGGGGGGGAAGGTCACTAGGGAACCTACATTAAATGCCTTCAATCTCTCCGGATCATGAGCTTGTGTATCTAACTTATCATCCGAATCATCCTCAGAGCCTTCATCTTCGTCCTTTTGACCAGACGAATTGGTCTCATCTTGAGTTTCCATCGGTGAGGATTCTTCAATTCGAGGAATCGGTGATATCGATGATTCCATTTTGGTAACATTTTGTGCCAAAGCATTCTGATATTGAGCCCAAAGGCCACCAACAACTCCTAGATCGGGTCCTTCAGTTCCATTGCGAACAGCATTCGAATTCTGATAGTTCCAAGCCAATAGCATTAGTTTAAGTTTGTCAGCATCTTTCATAAGACCTGCATATGGATCGTCGGGATTTACATCGGATGCTGTATCGGGTACGGGTGCTGTTTGTAACGGAGGCTCCTGAAATAAAATAAAATATTGTGGTTTTCTGTGTGTGTTTTTTTTTTAAGAAAATTGTTTAATTTAAGAGACTAAAACTAGGCTAACTAATGTAAAATAGTTAAATGATCAAAATCGAAAGTTTAGAAACTATGAAAAGTATTACAACTTAACTACAAAATCCAAAAACTAAATTATAAAGAAAAAAAAGTCGCTTTGGCTATAATTTTTTTAAGAAATGTTTTTTGTTTAAATTTGTAATTTTGAAAATAGCGCCCAAAGAAGGACCTTTCATTTCACTCAGTTCGTTGTGATCGAGTGATTGGTTTAAAAGTTCAAATTGAGCTATGGTAACTTAACCAAGAAGACATTTTGATTTCTTCTCAGGGCTTAAGAGAGGAAAGATTGTCCAAATACACTTTTGCAAAAATAGGGCCCAGTGTGGAGCCTTTCGTTTTCCTTAATTCCTTGTGTTCAAATACACATATCCACAAAAACTGGAAGTCCATAAAAAGCCATTTGACCAAAAGAAGTCAACTTGGACATCGAAACCTATAATACTTCCTCAAGAACTTTCATCCTATACATCTCAAAGCTTTCTAATCAAATGATAACATATTTTAATAATAAAAAAAAAGACGAACAAAAAATATAAACATTTTGTTTACTTTGAGGTTAATTGTCATCTGCTTCTATCAAAACTCTCAAAATCACACAACTTTATCGCAAGAACTCAAATGTCTATGCCCAACTGAAGTTTAATACATTAAGAAACTTCCCATCGAAATAAATATGTTCTTCTTTATATGAATTAGGCATACACCAACCAGAAGTTATAGTTCGTCATCCAGGTGGGGGAAGGGTGTAAGTAGGTAAGTGATTTTTAGAAATATACATAGGATTCAGGTAAACGTGAGGTTTCAATGCATACACATTTATAGACGAATATCTACAGCAGGCGAAAGATAGATAGCGAGTGAGAGAGAGAAAAGATTCTCTATGCTAACCTCAAAATATCTTGGAATCGGCTAAGGAAGTTTTAGGATGTTCCTCCAGACTCTAACCCAAAAATCTTCTGCCTACATACATCTTTTGGATATCACATCCTTGTTTACTTCATTACACAAGGAAATACATATGCCGCTATGTGTAGCTTTATATTAAAATAGTGTAGATATAAGTATTCATATAAATGAACCGTACCCCAAGATATGTGTGTACCAAGATACATATAGGTATGTAGGTACATACGTACGTATAAATCAATTGACGGAGTAGGTAAGTGAATCGAATGAAGGTGAAGAGGTGTATAAGAGGGTGTGAGATGTATAAGTTAAACTTTCTTCCAAGACAAGTTTCTCAGATCCTCTTACCCTTCCCCAACCCCAACACTATTTCTCCAGCCCCCAACTCTTCTACATGCCAAACTAACAAAACTCCCGAAGGTTGAAGGCTGCAGAGGTATGGAAGGATTTCATTTTCGGTAGGTACATAAATGAATTGGGTCTGAAGGGTGGACGACTCTCCTGCTCACGACTATAAGGAACAAACAACAAGGCATATGTGTGTATGTTCATTTGGAATACATTGTACCGGGGTGTATAGTATGCCTAGGAGCATTGGCGATGACACATTTCAAATGGTCGTCATCGTTGTTGTTAGGAGGAACGACGTTCGTCGTAGTGTGGTGGGATGGTAAGGGAGGCTAGATACTTTTATGGTATACCCAAAACCCCAAAAGCCAATATTTGAGTATACACTCTCGCATATATACAAATGTCCTTTGGCTCATTTCAAAGCGGAAAAAAAAAAACAACACAAAAAATACCCACCACACAGAAATAAGTTTGAAGAAGGCATGCAAGGATAAAGGAACATTCATACCTCCTTTATACACCTCATCCCAAAAAATAACAGAAAAAAAACCTTGCTATACACCAGAGGGATAGAAACTAAGATGAATACCATACAAATGGTGTGCGAAGGTGGGGGAGGGCAAAAGAAAGAAGTTGAGAACCTTGTCTGGTTGCTGCGTACATCCCCCTGCGAATCCTTTCCGCACCCTCAGATCGCATAAACTTCTAACTAATCATTTTCTTCTTCAGGCAGAGAACGAGAGAGAATAGGTTGGGGGGAGTTGATATAAGATGGCACAGAAAAAAGGTCTACGGTCGTTCTTTGAAAAATGTTCAAACCGTCTACAAACAACTACCCTCCTCCACCCACTCATCCTGAAATGGCTCAACCAAAGTGATAGTCATTCTCTGGCACTGTGTGTCGTCTTCTTGACAGGAAAAAAACAACAACACCAAAACGGAACGAGAACGGACGAACCCCAAAACTGGAAGACAACAAAAATTGTAAAAGGACTTTTACTGATGGCCACCAACCACCACCCATCAGCAGTTTTTGCCTTTCTTACTTAGGTATTCAAACATTTATTCCCCTTCCCCTTCCCACACACACACACACCGCAAAGAAAAGTCCTTGGTTTCTTTTTAAGGATCGTTCGTGCAGGAAGTTGCGATAAAAGCCAAAAGCAACAATTCTTGTAAAAAGTAAGACTTGACCATATCCTTGGGTGTTGGGTGGAATTGGCACACCAGTCAACCGTTCCTCTGTTCCCAATCTGCCAATATGTCGTTCGTCAAACAAAGAAGAATCACTTGTCTCCCTCCTCAAACCCCCCTTCAATCACTGGCACTATCACCAAAATTAATGTGATGAAGAAAATAGTTTTCTAGGGTTCGATTTTTGGCCAGTTTCACCATCAGGGATAGCTAAGAAACTTGCGGTCGAAGGGTTAAGTTTGATATGGGATAAAAGTGCCAAATGCATACGAAGATTTCCTTAGGTTTTCTCGAGTTCTTCTTTTTTTGTTGGTTTTTTTTTTTTGTAGCTTGGCAAATATAGTATATCCTGAAATTCTAAGATAGACAACTTAATCTACTTCAGCGTTGGTATTATACAGAGTGGTGGCAAATTAATTAGTGAGAAATGCAGACCATATAGTATTGGAAGTTTTCACCGAAAGGACTCTACGCTCGGTGGTTGGGCTCACATCATCACATCACCCTTTTATTGGGAAATTCGCCGTACACTCGTAGCAAATAACTTTTGTGTGATTCTCTGCAGTTTTCGGGGTTAAAGTTCTAAGTTCCCAAGTTCCAAAAGAACGAGGACCGACGACGGACGGTTGTTGGTTATGCCAAACGCAAAACCCCATCTTCTCGTGTCGTAGTCGTAGTCATCGTTGGTGTCTCTCTTTTTCCAATTCAATGGGATTTTGCAAAGTATTTTTTTTTTTTTCTTAGAGTAAAAGTTGTTTTCCCTCATTCACTTTCTTCCTTTTGATGAGATTTTGGTTCGTATTCTTCTACTTCTTGTTTCGGGGCTTCAGAGATTAGGGTTTTTGCGTACTTAAAAAAAAAAAATAAAAACAAGGAATGACTTGACTCTCTGATGGTATCAAAAGAGGGAAGAGAGGATTGCCTTTCACGTGGTCAGGTTAAAAGTTTTTTTTGAAGTTTCTTCTTCTTTTTCTTTTTGTTTTGCATTAGTTTTTTTTTTTTTTTGCTTTGTCTGATACCAATCCTTCGATCATTAATTTGTTTCTTCATTTCTCTGTCAGGATGTTTGATAGAGGGTAATTGTAATAAACTTTTTGTCTATGATCAATTTTATGCCTATTTAAGGCTTTAAGACTTCAAGCTTCATAGAATATGATTAAGTGGCTTTGGCAAACAAGTATGTTAGTTCCATTTCTGACCTTTTAACATCATTTCTTCATACGGTTTTCTCAGAATGAGGTGTAAAGAACATGGAATTGAATGGCGCCCGGGAAGTCTTGGATGAAACAAAAAGGCTGTTTTTTTTTTTAATGAACCAACAACCATTACCTTTTTCAGTAGTACCTGCGTTGTTAAAGACAACGTATCCTTGAAGTGAAAAATAGTTCGATACATGAAAATTAGCTAGCTTGAAAGTTGTCAATCTAGTAGAGTAGCTTAGCTGGTCAAAGAATCTTAGGCTTAAGCATTATTGTGTATTAAATCTCTTGAAATATGTTTTTTGATGTGTAAACATCTATGCTGGCGGTAGAGTGAAAAAAAAACGTGAACGTTCGTGTGCAACGTTACGTCGTGCAACGTTACGTCGTGCAACGTTACGGTGTGCAACGTTACGATCTGCATACTAGGATGGGTGTGTTCAGTTAAAAAATCTTAAGATCCCCTTTAAAGAAAACAAGTCCGTTTTGGATCCGCGCACGTTGATGTTTACACATATTAACCGTGAGTCCCGGCACTCACACAATTTTTTTTTACAGGAGTTTAATTTGACAACAATCTAAGAAGCAGTTGCTTGCATACATAGGTACGTTATATAAGTAAATAGACTCGTGACTTCTCCCGATTTTTATTTCTTTGAAATTGAACCGAAATCTATCTGTTACGTTACCAAATATTAATAGTTTTGACATTTCTTCATGTTGATATGACGCAAGAACATGCATCTGTTCTTTTTTCACGTGGCAACTCAGTGTGTTCGAAAATGTGCGGATATTTTAAGGAACAGAGCCGACAAAACGTCTAAGTTAACTGCTACTGAATATGATATTTCTTTCCGAAAATAAAACTCATAAACAATTTTATCGAGGATGAGACAAAGCAAAAATCCTGACATTCTTCTAACAAAAACAAAAATAACAACAATAGGTAACAAAAATCCTTGTCATTCTTAATTATCTTTGAAGCTATATAAATTTTAATCAACAAATATATCAACTTTCGGGATAACAAAAAAAAAAAGTTCACCACAATGTTAGGTAGGTATATCTAAGAGTTTATTATTAAAATGTCTATTTCTCATCAAAGGTGCCCCGTTCGAATTGCCCCCCTCATACTCTTCCTCATTTATATAGTTTCCTTTTTAGAACGTCCTTTTTTTTTTTTTTTTTTTTTTTTTTTGTGTATAGGTAGGTAAAGTGCGCACCGTTCATTGTAGATCCTTTTTCTCTTTTGTTTGTTCTCATTAAAAGGGTTGTTCAATGTCCAATGGGGTATGCATCAGCGGCAACATGCATTGAAAACGCACACTGTGCGGTGTGCGTCGGCCGATTTCTCGTTACGGCTAAAAAAAATATGGGGTGGCGGTGGTGGATATTTGTATCCGCGTACCATCCATATAACCGTATGGCATGGCATGGCATTTTATAAGGAACATCATCATCATCAACCTCATCGTCGTCGTAGTCGTGGTCGTAGTCGTAGTTGAAGTCAGTATCATTGATGACGACCATGATAGGCTTCTCCCTCTTATACGACAAAAAAGGCGATGACGGTAGAGAGACCAAAGTTTTTGTAGTCCTTTAGGCTTCTTTTGATTATGGACTGAGTGATGGGTGGATGAGGCGGGGGGTTGAAAAAAAGGGTCGATGGTGCGTGCGTGTGGTATTTTCGAATTGGACTCTGAGTGGTTGTGTCCTTTATATCGCCATTTCGACGAGTAAGAAGAACACGGCTAAATTGGGAATTCACAGTCCTTTCTTTTATATCTATGTACATACATTTGATACAGGATTTGTGAAAGAGGAGGGAGGTGTACATCAAGTTGTATTGGCATAGGGAGATAAAGTCCTTTATCTAAGGTGGGGAGGGTTGGAGGTTGTTATTGCATGGCTAGCTAGCTAGCTATATAAGTTACTATTTTCTACATTTCTCTGCTTGACGTTGGAAATTCCCAATGTAGGCATTCTCTTGTTTCTTTTTTTTTTTAATGAAGGGTGTCAGTTGTGGCAGGGGGAGGACATACTATGTAGATCCTTTGAATACACGATTCGGTATAGAAAAAAATAAAACAACAATTTTCAATTGATATATAGGTCGTCGATGAATGTGCGCTTCGTGTGCAATCACCACCATCAGCAGAGCAGTCGTTTCCCAAATAAGGCCTACCTCCTAAAAGTCTTGCATTGCTAAGGACCCTCCGTTTTGATGTTGGGGATTTTTTTTTCCTCCGTGGGACTTCTTGTGGAATGGGTCACTTCATAACCGAAAAACACAACAAACGAATGAACAACTATACTGCAAGGTTTGTTTTTCTCCTCTTTTTTTTTTGTTGTCCTTTTTCATCCTTTTTGCAACCATCGAAGAGCCTCTTTGTATTTTTGCCATCAGTATACTGCGTTGCGCTGATGTTGTTGTTGCACCCTCACATTTCTGATCGTCTATGGAGTAAAAGGATAATTTCATTTTCCTCTCGTGCAAATAGGGGGGCTGTTAGTAGCATAGGGGGTGAGCAACCTTCTCCCCTCCCATTGAATCTCTCGCTCTCCACGCATCACCGACACACAAAAATAGTCAACCCCAATCGAAGGTGCAACCGAAAATCATCCATGAATACCACCTACCCCCGCCAGAGTTTGGGGTGCTGCACATTTGTTGGTCGGTAATCGTTGCAACAAAAAAAGGGAAAAAAAACAAACAAGGACAGCAAGAGTTGCTGTATAGAAAAACGTTGAAAAAAAAAATAGTGCGAGTGAGCGCGAGAATGAATAAATGAAATTTCGGTCACGACAAATCCTGTTGGTTCGCTTATAGGATAGCAAAGTGCATTGCTAGTTGTTGTGCCGTGATGCGGGGGTGCTTGGTGCATGGTGATGTTGATGGTGATGATGAGGAGGGTGGTTTTTATAAGAGTGGCATGTCGCGTGTTGGGGCTGATGTCGATTTTTGGAATTTTTCCGCCATTTTTGTCTTTTTTTGTTTTAGTATGTGTGTCTTTCCTGCTTGGTTTTTTTTTGTGTTGTGTTGGAACTTATTTGCTGGCGGGTCTGGAGGACTATTTCTATGCACGGAAAAGGGGTACAAATGAGTTTGTCGGTTGACAGGGATTAACGCAGGGGATTAAGCACACAGTATGGGTTATACGTGTACAGTTTTTTTGTTGTTGCTATTTTTTTTTTGTGTTTATTGCAGCACCAGCAACATCAGCAGCAGCCACTATAAATGCCACTATTTTGTGCAGCCTAAGGGATGACACATAGAGGTACCCCCCTTCTCTCTGAATCACCCGCGCCCTGAGCGATTGATTGGTTGGAATTATCATATTGAATGCCAATTAAATATCGTACAAGTGGCAGTAGAGACAAGAAGAGATGACATGTTGTACTGCAGTTGCATCAGTTTGCAGTTACAGTAGCATCCCTCTATATCTTCAACCTATACATAGCTCTGCAGAGGCAGTCATGTGTTACACCCAATAGTGCCCGATGCCGCCGCATTAGAGATGGGCATAGTTCTTACACAAAAAAAAATTGACTTAACTTGAAATGCTCGATAGGAAAGAGGGACAATTTTCATTATCCTTTTTTGTTCGTAGTTTCTTTTTTTTTAGTTTGTTTCATTCTTTTTCTATTAATTTTTGATATAATATATACCTTTTGGAAGTGTTATAGGCGTAGGGATATATTTGTACAGATAGATTGATATTTTTTTGTGAATAATTCCACTAGGGGATTTAAAACGTTCCCATAATACCTAGATGATAGAAAAACAAAAAATATTTTTGACTGATATGAGTGAAATTTTATTAAAACAAAATAAAATATTTTAGTTATAAGCTCTCAAAGTATTACATACGCAAAAAAAAAATAAATAAAAAAGTATATTTTCCGGCATATCGCTGAATTTTGAATAAACCAAATGAATTATTTAAAAAAAAATATATTAAAATTTTAATAAAAAAATTATATAAATATGTAGATTTCTATACATTTCTACTTCAACACCCATGTGTATTATTGAAATCATAAGCCAACAAAAAAAAAATGAGTTCGATGTTGCATTAGGCAAGTATCTACATTTATGTATAACGCAAATACAGAATAATCTTTTGCGATTTTTTTGTTCAGAAGAATCTTAAAAAAGATTAAGGAATTTTATATAACATCACTGTTGAATTATTTGACAGAGTAAAAAGAAAAATTCTTAGACTGGTATTCCAAGGAGTTTGTAAAAAATCAATAAATAAATGTTTTCAAGAGCGTTTTTGGGTAGTGTGTATGAGTGCGTTCTAGAACCAACCCCTGTTACATTTATAAAAACCTCCGATATGGTTCTTAACAACCCAGTGCTGTCTTATTAAGTATCTTGTACCTTGGGATTTCCAGTGATATGCGCTTAGTAGGTGAAATAGTGCCAACGAAAACATGGTTTCGCTCATAGCTCATGCTGAATTAACACGACTGACAAAGCTTTCTGTCAGAAAAGTGGTAACAGAATAAATTGTTCATTTTTCTACCGTTTCGTTGGCAGAAATATTGCCAATTTGTCAGTCGTGTGGATCCGGTATTATTGTTTAAAACACGTGTTTTGAAAATCTAGTTCTATTATGTTACAAGAGCTTATTGACATCATTGAAGATATTTTTATCATTTCTTACAGCATGGAAACAACTTATAATTGTATACATAAGCTTTGAAAGACCGTGACTCTAGTGGTGTTCGCAAGTTGAAGAGGACTTCAACCAACTTGGTAGGCAAAGCTGAAGTTAGCAGGTCTACACCGGACTGTAGTGCCACCCGTGTTAGACCGAAAATAAATATTTATATTTTTATATTTGAAGACCATTTTTTTCGTAAATGGGCTTCAAGAAGAAAAGCTAGGATAAAAAGAATGTACAATTGTTTTCTCATTTCTCATATAGCGGGTCTTCATGATAAAAGTCTAAGGTTAAAAGTGTTTTGATAACATTTTGATTAGTTCAAATCCAGGGATTTCCCATCAGCAGAAAATATCTTTAAGCCCAATAAATTACCTTACAAATTATCACAAAACTTGGGTGGAGTTGAGCCCAACAATGTGGTGTTTTTATTTTTGTGTATTTAGGATATAGCTCTTATCTGAGAATCCTTGAGTTGTGTATTTCTTTTTTTTTTTTAATTTCTATTGATAAATTTACAAAAACTGTATCCCCTATGGTTGTGTAAATATATTTAATGAGCCGGCATATCTCAGCTTTGTTAATTTTTACACTAGGTGGTAATTTTGTCTACCACAACCAAAAAAAAAAAAAAAAAAACCTTACATAATTGCGTTGAAACTCATATCACGCATCGTTTTTAACTCTTCTATTTGTCCAATATTGCATTGCCCGATATTTTCTCAGCAAACAAAAACATTTACAAAAAAAAAAGTTGGACACATCCCCGGAAAACGTGTATACGCACATTCTGGTACTGGTATTTCCCAATCCAACGCATCTCGTACGTATATATATTTTTTGTTTTTTTTTTTTAATTTTTTATGCGGGGGTATAATACACCAAAGTAAAAAAAAGCGAAAAATATTTTTTTTTTAAATATTAAAGAGCCATTTCCAACTGCAAATTGGCAACGCCCTTTTAAAGCTTAAAACACATTTTATTGAACACACGCATCATATAATATATGGGGAGTAGTTTATTTGTATGTATAGGAGTAGTTATGCCTATATATTTATATAATGAAACTTACCCCCAACCAATAAATATACATATATACATAAATGCATCTCCCAGTCGTATAATACCACCCACTTTGCAAATGAGGAGCTCCCCTTAAACATATAGCCCAAAACATCGAAGATGGGAAGAGTTTTGAGTAAGTTGGGCGAAGTTTGGGATGGGATGGGATGGGGTAGTGGGTTGGGATAATAAGTAAGCAGGTATAGAACCATCTGCAGCCATCTTCCCACCTGCATCATGCAATGCAGAGTACACCCATATTTTACCCGAAAACCCATAGACCCATCTCACGCAAACTTGAAGCAGCATCAAGCAACTCCTCTACCTATTTATCTCATTAAATAGTGTTTGGGGTTACTTAAGCGTGCCTCAGTCCCCTTCTTATTGCACACACATTTGTGATGTGTCTCCCCGATACTATCGTCGTCGTCATCGACCACATACTTGTACGTAGCTTCATCCCTTTAGCCTTCGTTCGTTTGTTCGTTCGTTCGTTTTCAGATCCTCATGCCATACAGCCTTAATTGCACTCGCACTCTCTTCTCGTCTCAGCTCATAGCTAGCATCAGGCGAAGCAAGCAATCACTGGTCGTAATGAGTATGAGAAGAAGAATCCAACTGCAGCAGCAGCAGCAGATTGAAGCGTCAACATCACAGAATTCTGGACAGAAAAATACAAAAACCCATCATCTCCGCATCCCTTCATTTGGCTAAAAAAAATTGCGTGCAAAGGGTTGGTGATGGCTGGCTGGCTGGCAAGGCAGGAGGGGGGGGGGGGAAAGGATGGGTTTGGAGTAGAAAATGAAAAACATCGAACAAAAAGCACGAAGAGAGATAAAAACGCGAACGCAATATAAAGAACTCATCATCATGCGTGTGATTGCAAAAACAGCCTCCGGGGGCCTCCGGTTTTATTTTTTTTCGGGTGAGAGAATGAGGTTCGCATCAGGCCTTGGATATAACGAATATAATGTGTGTCGGCAAAAGGATATCAAGTTTGAGGCTTATAGAAGAGGTGTATTGCAGGGGAAAAGGATATACTGCTGTTATGGCATTGCAAAGGCTTTGCATAACGCATCACTGAGTGCACGCTGGTGATGGGTGCTGCTGCTGCTGCTTTTGCTGCACAGTAGCAGCCTACATAGGCAACGTAAAAACAAAACAAAAAAAAAAACAAACGAAAAAAAAACTCACAAAATGCGTACCCGCAGCCCTCGCACATCCGTGCGATGTGATATGTGTATAGAGATTGTACTCGACTCGGCATTATGTGCGTCGCATTCATTTTACATATAAAGGCAAAAAACATCAGGATAGCGCATCACAAGCAGCCAGAGCGCGTAGGCGAATATAAAATGTGGGGATTCCGCATACAGGCCTGATGGGCCTACAACCGACAACTTCCTTCTGTACGCCCGCCTGCCCGCCTGCCCGTGCGTTCATTCCGCCTCCTTGACGCAGTTTTATCATCAAACTCCGAACGCAAAAATTGTGCGGTGGAAATGAAGGCAACACAAAAAATATACCATCAGGAGGGTTGTTTTATACTTTTTTTTTTGTCAACCTCAACGGGAGCCGAACCCAACCACCCACCATTCAACCATCACCATCGCTCCATAGCTTCGTGCAGAACTATTTGCTTGTCTTTAAGCCTAACCCCCTCTCGCCGTTCAGTTCCCCGCGGGTGTGGAGCTGCCGCTCATTGCTCGTTGTCAGAACCACTACGGGGACTCCATGGCTGGCTGATGTGTGTGCCTGTGCATGGATGATGAGCAGCAGCAAGTGCGTGCCGTATTTCGAGGGGTGGCATTTACGCACATTTCACATAAATATCTCAACATCCGATGTGCCTATCCCTACTGCTTTGCCTGCCGCTCATACCCGACTCTCGAACCCGTTTGTTTTCTGCACCTGATTGACGTATAGTTATGTAACCTCCTTTGCATTATAATATTGGCGGCAGAGGGTAGGATGCGGGGTGCGAGCTTGAGTGAAGGTTTGTGTACCCACTGTAGGTACAGAATTTTGCATTTACGGGGCAATCGAACCCACTTTTGCCAGAAGAGACCAAACTATAGACGCACCTCTTGCGTGCCAACAGGATACGACCGAGCCACACCATCGTATACGCATAACATGCATAAGTAGTTTACTATCGAGGAAGGCCGTCCCCGGAACATTATCATCATAATCATAATATTCGCTATACGAGTATAAGTATATACGCAGTGTACACTGGGTCACCACTATAGGATGGTGGAGGAAATAGGGAGAGAAAGATGTATAATGTGTGTACTGTATAGCCTGCCCGATTGCCTCGTTCTCCTGGATGATCAAAGGTTCTGTTTTATAGTGCCTGCTTATCCTTGCCGCCTTTTAATTACGCAATTTCGCCTTTACCAACATTATAGATGTAGATAGGGGTACATATTTAAAGAGCGCCCGGTGTGGGGCACTTTTTCACCGTGTGTTCTACTTTGAGACCAAAAAGCTACCGGAATGGGATCTCGAGAAAACCCCCAATGCCTCTATAAATAAAACCCGTCCTCTCTTATTGCCCTTTATATTTGTGCAATGTTGTTTTATGGTATAGAGGGCATTGTTTGATATTTAGCTGATGGGCGGACGTAGTATAGTCATCGTCGTCGTCGTCGTCAGTCGTGGGGGCGATATCATCATCACCATAGAGTTTTTAAGTCAGAGAATGAAGGCGAATCAGGGCCGAGAACTGAGCCTATAACATGACGCACCCTATTTTTTTGTTTGTTTGTGTTTTTTTTATTGTATGCTGTTTTTTGTGTATAAAATGTTGTGTTTTTATTTCCAGCCCCCATACAACGAGAACCAACAATAAAAGAGGACATTTTTCGACCATGCCGTCCCTGGGCACTTTGTTATAACCTTCCACGACTTCCTTCTCCTTCTCCCCCCTCCACTGTGTATAAAGGTACATAGAGGATATATAACATGCAGGAAAAAAAATATAAATTTCCAGAATTTTCTTTCTATAGTTTAAATAATAAAAGAAAAAAAAAAAAAAACTAGAAAAAACATCAAACTAACGTTAAAATAACACACAGGGAATCAATCCCCCAAACCAAAAGCCAACTAAAGAATCCAAATTACCCCGAAAGGGTTAAAAGTATTATTTTTTGTTTTGTTTTGTGTTTTTTTGCTGCATCCCCATGCGAACATGGTTGGAGTTGGTATTTGGAATTTTGTGTGTGCGGAAAAGTTATGGGGGGGGGGGGGCAGTAGGGGGAGCAGAGCAGCAGAACCAAACAAAAAAAAACTTTGTGCATTGAAAATGTGCCTACTTTTGGTGGCTAGCAGTGGCGGAGAGGAACCAAACCACCACCATCATCAAACACACTCTTGATGGGGGATGGGGTGAGTTTAGTTTGCGTGCTTGCTAGGGGTAGTTTTTGCATTTCAAAAATGTGTGTGTATGTTTTTTTTTTCTGTATATTGCTTTACTTTTTCTATCATGATGATGATGATGATGATGGGTTTTGCAGGTAGGTACACACAACATGCTAATGCATGCGAATGATTTTGAGTTTTTCGCGCTCAAAAAAAGTGGTCAGCGTAGTCGTAGCAAAAAAAAAACGTATTAAAATAAATATAAAATAAATAAAGTGTACATGGTGATTGGAGATATAAAATTCGAAAGAATGGGGTGCGGTGGAAATTTTTAGTTCGGACATAATGATGGTACGCTCCTATGGTCTTGTATGTGTGTATAGTGGTTTTGATTCGTCGATATAACTAGAAGAGGCTAGAGCTACGAGTGGAGTAGTTGAACGCACGTGTTCTAAGTGTATGAACCTAGTCAGAATGGCCGGCCGGAAGAGTGTTGGAAGTGGAGATTTTATTTCATTTTATTTTTTTTCTGTATAGATATTTCTGCTCTACAAAATATAATAGAATGGGAAGTTTGGTTTGATTCAAGGGAATTTGGCGTAATTTTTGGCAGGGCAGTTATTTGGTTGATATATCTCTAGCTCGGTATAGTCGGGAGCGACAAATATGCAGATATTGTTTTTTTTTTTTTGGTTTTGTTTGGGAACCTTGGTAACTATTGGGAGGAGCACGCAATTACGCGTAGGCGTGGTGAATTTGATTGGATCCTAGCATAGTCCACACTTTTTTTTTTTTGTAAGTGAAAGAACTTTGAACTGGGACCTATAGGTAGGTATGATGCAACTCTGAAGGAGGTTCGTTGGTTGTTTTTTTACTGTGAGCCTATTAGGTGGTGGGCTGCATCCTACGTGCATCCCAGGCTGTAGAGTGCTACCCTAAGTCTAGTCCAATGAAAGGGGAAACTGCTTCAAACAAAAGTGAAGTGAGTGCAGGAGGAAATCTCCACCCGAATCTTCATAATTTGATAGCTTGTAAGTTTCTATCCATAATTTAAAGGAGTTGACCTCATCTGTTGACCAGATATTCAAGCCCATTTCTATTGCATTGCGTGCGCATTAGTTAGTTGAAACGGCGATGAAACTTCTCTTTGTTCTGTGATTCAAATATATCCACCCTTGGCTGAAAAGAAGACTCTGCATACGTTTTGTGAAAATCCTGCACATAATAGACTAACATGTTGGAGGAAGATAAGAGTAAACTCACTGAAGATGGAGTACAGAAGCTTTTCAAGAGTGAAAAAAAGTAATGATTTAAAAAGTTCAAAGGTGCGAGGAAGAATTCCGTCAAAGAAACCGCTTGTATGCCTCAAGCTGTTTTTTTTTCAACAGTTACGCATATAAAAGCAAAGTCAGAGACATTCACACTCTTGGTGAAACAAACAAATGCAACGCAAAACAGCATTTATTTGGTCTCAGGAACTTGGCTGGTAATTTCTTTCCAATATAAATACCCAAGCTTGCTTGTTTCCGGCAAGTAAAGCGTAAAATATTGGTTCTTAAATGGAACCTTATCGAGTTTTTTCGATGATTTTGACTCTCTCTCTTCTGATGTACTCGTTCCGCAAAACATCAACCAGAAACTATTTTTGAGCTAGGGAAGCACTTAATGAAGTCCGCTTCTCTATAGAGTCTTATTAGATTGCTTCCAAACGTTTCTCACAAATTGCTTAAAAATCCAATTTTTTCAACAAATTCAATTTCTATTTAAATTAAGTGCACCATCCCAATAAAATGTTTAAGAAAAATAGCTAGTTTTTTTCAGTTTCATAAAGTGGGCTGAGGTTTTCTTAAAATTTCAAACGCTACCTGAGTCACGCTCTTCTATTCGCTCTTAACGACCCAGTATCTTCAGCAGTTAAGCTACTATTAGACTTGTGTATAATATAGGAATTCCAGGTAACGAGAAAGCAGACGAACTGGCACGTATTGGATCATCAGCTGATGCTAGCCAGGCAGAGCCAAACGTGAACGCACCCATCTGTTCCTTTAAACAGAAGGTGAAAAAGAAAATTCTTGAAAAAACAAATGAAAGATGGACCCTGCTTGACTCTTGTGCGAATACCAAGAAACTTTGGCCGCTTTTTGACAAGGGTAAAACGGATAAGCTCCTAAAACTAAACAAGAAAACACTGTACTCTCTTGTGGGTATCGTTACCGGACACAATCTGCTGAAGTACCACAAGAAAAAACTGAGGCTCAGCACAGATGATTTATGCAGAGGTTGTGGCGATGAAGAAGCGCATGAAGACACTTCTCACTTCTTATGTCACTGCCCAGCACTCTCGCAACTAAGACACAAACATCTAGGAAGATATTTCTTTAACGATCTGGAAGAGCTCTCCAACTTTTCCGGTGTTAAACTGTCGAAATTCATCAAAGCCTCCGGATGGCTTGATTGTCCATGAAATAATTTTATAGGTTAACTTATATGGAGTGTTCAATCCTCCGGGGTATCACAAGGGATCTACATTGATCTAAGTGTGATGGAAATTAGATCCTCTATCAGCCCAAAAACCTAACCTAACCTAACCTAGACTTGTGTATCTTAAAGCATTCTGAAGTCAGAGAGTCAATGCGTTAACCATTTGGATTGATCGTCTAATCGTTGCTTAAGCCTTTTACTTTTTTGGCATGGTTGGTTTCAATGTACAGCCCGTACAATTCGTTGTTGAATTTTTCCCTCTGGTATGGGACCAAAAATCACTCGGAGAGTTCTCCTCTCAAAACAGCCTTAAGCATTGGCTTCCACCTATGACAAGTTGTTGCTCCTTTATGGACCTAGACCAGGATGGTTCGTCTCATTAAGGGAAACTTGAGTTGCTATTCGAATGTCTTCTTAGTACGAAAAAGCAGTGTTTGACCAAAGTTATTCTTCTTTTGATCTAAGTTTAGGGCAAAGCCTAGGTAGTCAAAGTATCTAACCAACAAGTTACACCTGTCTATTGTGACATTCTGTCCAAGACGTGCGTCAGTGTTGAGTGTGTTTTCTTCTTGACAGCATATGCTAAGTCACGCCCTCATTGATCTTTAAGCCCATCTTCTCTGCTTCCATTTCAATGCTCACAAATGTGCCAGTGAAATCACGCTTTGTTCTCCCGATTATGTCAATGTCGTCAGCGTATTCGAGTAAATGGACGAACTTTTAAAAAATTCTGCTTTTAAAGTTCTGCACTATTCTTTCAAGAACGTTGTTAACGAAGTCTCATGATAAGTCATCGTCTTGTCCAAAACCATTTTTGACCTCAAAGGTTTTGGTGAGGTCGTGCGTTCTAATTTGTCATCCTGCAGAAATGAACCAACTTATCGGAGATGCCAAAAAAAGACGTTCCACTATATATCTCGTCTGTTTTGATGCTTTCATACGTGGCCTTGAAATCTATACAAAAAGTGATGGGTGTCGATTTAAAGGTCCTTCATCTTTTCGAAGATATGTCGTAATATGAATTAGGTAAATGGTAAACTTTTTTTGCTTAAAGCAACACTGATGTACAGACATGTATCAAGTTGTTGGCGAACGTCTTCAGGCATCAGGACTCTTTTCTTGAGAATCAGACAAACAATGCTAAGGTCAAATTCATCAGGCATTCCTTCCTGCGATCATATTTTGCTGAAGAGCTGGTTCGGACTACCAACCAGGTCTTTCACTAAGAAAAGGTCGTCCAGAATGAGTAAAGCTGTCAGCTCGTGTGAGGTCATATGACAGGAATGTTTTACAAGCCTTATAACCTTAACAAAAGTTTCTTTTTGGCTAGACTAGGCATGGTCGGCTAAATGCATTCCTGCTTAAAAGTTCTTATTTCGAAAAGATAGTTTTGCTATCAATATTCTTAGACCAAGTTTTTCAGTGGTAAGTTAAACAGTTAGCTAACTCTAGAAGTAAATTAACCCACAGCTATCTGAGGTTCAGTTTTTTGGTGGAGAATTAATGCGGAATGAGTAAACAAACTCGGTGGATAAAACATATAAAGCATCTGTTCCGTTAATCCTCAGTTAACTCACCAAATTTGATGAGTAACTCGGTGTTAACTTTAATCTCGCACTGAAAAAATAGACCTTAAAAGGCCCCAATGTCACAGTTACAATTTAGATTTTCTTTTCAAAGTTTTTCTACTAAACTCTTTAATTCGTCTATTCAAACGTTGGCATGTCTTATGAGGATGCTAATGATTCATTGAGCAATATCTGATTGTCAGAACTTTAGAAGTAAATCCTTAACGGATGTCAAACCTGGCAGCCATGGCATTAAATCAAAGGAAAATTAGTTGAATTTAATTTTGTGTAAGGAATTTTCTTTCTAAATGTTTTCTTTAGATACCCAAAAGAATCAGCAATTTTCTTATAAATTCTAAGAAATTACTTGAAACTACAAAAACTTGACATCTCGATAGTAATTAGGGTCAATACCATACATGCCTACAAAAAGATCCTAAAAACCCCATTGACTCTCAATAAAAACAGAAAACAAAAAATATAAACGATATAAATTATTATCAAACAAATTACTTCTCTTCCATCTTCCCAAAAACCCGGCAGGATCTTCAAGTTTTTTTTTTTTTTTTGCTTACAACTTTCATGTGTATAGTTAACAAAAAAGAAGAAACACCCAAAGGAGTAACAACATATTATATCGGACTCGAAAAAAAGAAAGACAAATGATCTTCCCTATACGAAGTTGAAGATATGTAGAATTCTAATGACATCCTTACAATACACATCACACTCACAATAAATAGACATAGGTATACCCAAATACGAAGCCAATGCTATGTCTGACAGGACTTTATACAGACTCAATAAACCAAGCACCAAAGTCTTCCTTTTTACATAGTTATATTGTTGTGGAAAATTAAGGGAGACGCATAGAAATTTCTCACCCCCACGCAAAATATGTCCTCCTCCCGAAAGCGAACCTTAACACAAAAAAAAGACAGTAAAATGAAGAAACTAAGGAGATCCATTCATTTCGGGGCGCAATATAAAAGTATGTAAGTCCTTGCGGGTGTTAAGTTCGTCTTCATGTCACTGACACATACGCTACACAAGACGTAGATGTTATCCACATCATCAGAGGGTTGAAATCCTTAATAAAGTATAAACCCAAGGAATGTGCGTTAAAATACTGTCTTTCGGCTCCAAAGATAAGACTTCAATCATCGTGAAAGGACTATACAAGGATACAAGGACTTTCTGGTCGTGTTTAGGCCTGTGCCATCGATCATGGTTGAAGTAGCTCGCTCTCTATCCTTTTTCCAAATGAAGTTTTATTAGTTTTTGTTTTGTCCTGCGGGATGGGTGATGGGTGGTGGGTGGTGGCTGGTGGGTAGCTGTTTATTCGGCTTCCCAATACCATTTTCCCATTCCTAAAAACCCCAAACCCAAGCTATGGCAGAAGGACACATGAAATATGTGTACAAGAACTGGCACATGTCCTTTGGGGTTTGGTATTATTTTTTTTTATCAGTCGGTTGGATTGCATGTGGAACGAGTACAACACACGCCCATCGAAACTCTAAGGCACAAAGGCGCCTAGCCACACAAAAAAATGAAGCAAATAAATGAATTTAAACAAGTAGAGTACCTATACCAGCAGGGTCCGAGGGGGTTGTGATGGAGGTTCGCTGCTCCCACATCATCGCAGCAAATCGCATTTCCTACAACCATAAGCCCATCTCACCGCCACCGTTAACTATACAATATCCCCAAACCAACGTCGTCCATCTATCGCAATCACCTCGCACAGTGTGGGCTCTGCACGCAATTTTAAGGCGTCATCTATGTGCGCTAACACAGCGTCCTTTACCTATCCAGAAAACAGTGCCAGGGTATGGGTTGTATGTTTTTGTTTCTACCCTCCCGTGCGTCACCCCGCCACCCGTTCATAGAGGAAGTTTTACCCACCTCCCTTCCCCTCCCAATGCCTGTAACCAGGTGAAGCAGAAAAAAGAACTCACAGCTCTAAAAATGTATTAAGGACTCCCTAAGAGTGAGTAGTGAAAAAAAGTGGAAAGGAACGTGGCCCTGTTTTGCCAGGGGGCCGCGGTGCGCGATGGGGTGGGAGTTTGACCAGAGTTTGTGTTCCAGGCCTGTTTTTATATGCCTGTGTTGGCTATGGCCGAGTAGTAGAATTTTATATGATTTCAGGAATAGTTGGCGGTGTTCTATTGGGACTATGTACACTGTGCGAATAACCCTCGTGGCCCTCTTCAATTTTGAGCTTGCTGCTGCAACTGCAACTGCATCTCTAACTCGTTATGAGATAGAATGGAGCATTTGGATGGTGGCAAAGAGGAGATTTCGATGTATTTATAGAAGTGCATCGGGAGTCTCCTTTTATACCTATTCTAGTGCTCTCTCTCTCTCTCTTTCTCTCTTTGGTCAGAGTGCTTATTTTTATGACGAGGTAACAATAGGATGCACCTACAGACCCAGGATTTTATATATTTTTTTGTTCAAAGTTGTAGTAGTAGCATAGTACAGAAGAACAGTACTTTATGTACCTACATATAACTCCCACTATCATGGTGTGGTTATCTGGGAATGATTGGGTCTTTTGGGGGAAGGTTTTTAAAAAAAAAAAAAAAAAAAACGAAGCCGGCACACTGAATAACACGATAGCTGAGCCGTTAATCACCGCACCCGGTTAGGTCGGTCGTTTGGTTTTGGTATAGAACGGATAAAGAGAGGATGAAGCTGTTATATAGCCGGTCAAAGGGTGCGCTAATTGGTTTTTATCAAATTTCTAAAGAGACATTGGCGATTTGGTAGGGAATAAGATAGAATGAGTTTTTATAGTCGATATGATGGTAAGCGCAAGTCGTTGAAGTTTTTTTTTTTTTTTTTGCTGTTCCTATCTCACTCTATCTATTGCTTTTTCTCTCTCTTGATTGAGTAAGTTCAATGAATTGCATTTCTAATAATTTCTTTTTTATATTTTGCATGGGTATAATGAAGGGATCTCAATAAATGGGATTGAGAAAAATTAAGGAAGTCAAAGCAAATTCATTCTCCTTCAATAAATCCTTGAAGGATTATTATTATGGAAAACGGAATGTAAAAAAAAAATCATTTGGAAAATATACACCATGCAAACATCTAGAGGAATTTTGTTAAGGGCAAGATTACCCCTCGGGTTGTAAATTGAAGAGTTATACAGTTCAGAAGTGGAATTGCTTAAAATTATTTTTACTTTCGCCTTATCGAAGGAATAGGAAGGGGTTTATTGGAAAAAGGGTTAGCCCCCTAACTTTAGAGAACTTTGAAAGAAAATTAAGTCGAGGGGAAATATATACAAGCACTAGATATTGATTTTATAAAAGGCTTCTTGCGCCATTAGATGATACGAAATGGGCTTTTCAGCAGCATTTAAATAGTATAAGTTCAACGAACCAACAGCTGTTAGGGCTGACCACGAGAAGAGAAAAGCCCTTCAATGCATCCGAGATGAGACCAAGACGGAATCGTATTTTTTTGACTAAAATTTACCGAGAATCGCGGTGGTCCCGGGGAACAGAAATAAAAAAGCATTGATTTTTTAAAATACAATATTTCAATGTTAATATTAAGCAGCTTCTAGACTGAAACTTAACAAAAGTCTTTCTTGTCTCGTCTGCTAGGTATACTTTTTTCAAAAAAATATGTCAGTAAAGGGGTGATAAGACGTTAAATGCCGAAAGAAAATGACGAAATTGGACATTTCGTAAAAGCTTCAAAAAGCTACGAAACCCGAAAGCTCTTCGACAAAAACAAATTGGGAAAGGAGGTTTGTGGTCATAATGGAGTGTATGACATTGTACAAAAAATAACAAAAACTATTTTGTTCAAGTTAGTTCAATACGTGGTTATTTTTTCACCACCATCGTTTTAAAAAAAAGCTGACAACTTTTATAAAGCAGAGTATAGTACTTTATTTTTTGCAAATGAAAAAAATGTTATGTTCCACAAATATTTTTCACCCATAAGTTCAATTTCTCAATTCCCGTGATATGAAATAAATGCATAGATCCCACAATGACTGCTATATTTAATTTAAGAAAATTCTGTTATGAAGCTTAGCTTAGTATTTTCCTTCGATGGAATAATACATCCTTTTAGTTCTACAGCCAATATCTCATTTAGTTTCCTTTTTTGGTGAAATTTAAGTTGTGGAACGTACAATTGTGAAAATCACGTTTGCTTATTTTAATAAAAATTTAATTTGTTTTGTAATTTTTTCTATACTTAAAAGGATTATTGTAAAAAAAAGGTGAAGAGTGTGAATCAATCTTCCGTGAAATCAAAAATGAATACGTTCCACAATGTCCCAAATCTATTCGAAATAGTTAAATATCTTCAATGCAATATAAAGTTACTATACGTTCCACAATGTAACTAATTTTACGTTATTTTGTTAAAATTGTGAGGAGTTAATGCAAGTTTAGTGTTAATCAATCTTCCGTGGAATTTGTAACAAATACGTTCACAATATCACTAAACCCAAGAAAAAGAACTCAATTAGAGTGAAATGTATTTATTTGTATTCAAAATTGATTAGTCTAGTTATAAATCTTCAGTGGAATATAAAATGGCAGCCAACTAAAACGATAATTAAGTCCAAAGAGAAATAGACTGGCGGCCGTCAAATTAATAAATTTACGTTCCATAAGTTCTTGTTTCGAAGAAAACTAATTATAAGGTAAAAATTATCTTTTTCATAGATGCTTAAGCCCTTTCTATTTTGTATTGCAAGCTTTAAAATATGAATTTGGTAAAAGAAATATTGTGGAATGTATTCATTTTCCATTCCAATCTCTCTGCAGATGGTGCTTGCATTTTTAGAATCTTCTTATATTGAAATCATTGTTGCAAGAAATTCACAAGCACTTAAATTCTAAGGAAGTATGTAAGCATGTTTCACAATCAGCTCTTACATTACTCTTAATATGCAAAAACACCAAGTAAGTGGCAAAAGACTCATGTGGAAACATGACTTAAATTCCACTAATTTCAACAAGAATAAAAACCTAACGTTAACGACAAAAGTAGTGATTATATATTATTTGAAAAGAATCCGAACCAAAGTTGACAGTTGCCAACATCCCCGAAACCAAAACTCAGGAAATTCTAGCATTTCCAAAAGTATGCCTAATGGCAGCTGCAGATTCCTCACATGAAGATAGGTAGGTATAGGTGGATATAGTACGAGTACCTACTCGCATATATGTTAACAGACAAAAAGGTCTTCTTTTGGGAAAGAAAAACGCACGCAGAATATAAAGGGAAACAAAGCGATCCCGGGTATGATGGTGCCGGGCGGTGGCGGTTGCGGTGGTGGTGGCAATGGCGCTGGAAAATAAACCTTTCCTTTGCGAAATATCGCTTGAACACATTCTTAGGAGCCCAACAACCATCAACGCCGCCGCACAGTTACGCTCCGATGAACGTTGTTTGTTGGTAGTGACGCTCTGTCTACAGCCCCTTCCAGGCGCACCAACCCACCCTACCTATGTGTCTCTAGAAGCCGCCGCGCCGTTTCGACTTTATTTTTGGGTTCGAAACCCAAGGATTTCTGTATAAGTTGTTTTATTTTTTTTCGTAGTCCCGTTTCATTTCGGATCCCTTGTTTGAAACATCAGAGAAAAAGAAGAAGACGAAGGTGGTAACGAGGATGCGGTGCAGTGAGTTAGGTTATCTCCTCGGGAACCACCACCTATACCTATACCGATTTTTCGTTTCGGGATGGTAGCGCTGCTGCTGTCGGTGGTTGACGATTCTCTAGAATATACAGGCAGGGGGGTTTTGCAGGCGCCAAGGCACACAATGGGGATGATGAATTACCAGCAGGGATCTATGGGCGTTGCGGATGAATTGATACGAGTGGGGGTAGATTTAAGGGATCTCTCGCTCTGGCATTGTTGGGTAATTTTTCGAGATGATTCTCTACTCCACGATGGCGATGGTGGTGGGGGCGGTGACGGCGGAAGAATAAAAAAGACTCATGAAGGCATAGTATGGTGGAGGAAAGGGGTTGGCATCGGGGTTGGCAGTAGCAACATCACAAGAGGAAAAGGAGCAACTTCTGCTGCTGATGATGATGATGAGTAGAATGACGGAGGACAACGTTGAAACTCAAGCAGACTGGGAAAGGATAATACACACAATACCCTGCCACTTTGAGATACCACTCTAAATGCTGCTGAGCGCTGCGCTGTGTTCAAGCCCCTCTAAGCTTTTGCCAAACCCATCCACCATACCTCCCCCATTTCGTGTTTAGGTATAGGTAGTACGTGGAAGACGACCCATAAAATTGGCGGCTACTAAATTCAAAGTTGTGTGCCAAAATGGAAGGATTGTGCAGAGAGATGAAAATGATTTCGGGTAATAGCAAACCCTACCTAACCTAACCTAAGCCATCCAACACCATCTCTACCCCATTAGGAAAGACCATGACTGGATTCTATTTCAAGCCAACGCCAACACCAACGACGGAGTAGATGTTCCCGAAATGAGGGTTTGCCACCCTGCGAAACGACACATAAGAATTTCCTTTCCACTCTCTGAAAAGTTCTTTGGAATCGGTTCTGTTCTGTTTTTTTTTTTTGTGTTTTGTCTTCATTTTACTCTGCTTTCTGTTCCACACCCGTTCTACATATATCTACCCTCTGTAATGCCCAAGAAGGGCTTTTATAGATTGGACGGACTTTTTCTCCTAGTGGTTCGTTTTTTTTTTTTTGGTGCACAAAAGCGGATAAAGTAAGGGTCGGTCGACTACGCCGCAGTTAGAAAACGGACCCGGGTTTTATTCTCTTCACGAGGATGACATGATGGCAGTGCCACGAGGGTCGGGTGGGAGTGGTGGTGTAGGTTTTGGTGGGGGGGGGGGGAAATGTGTGTGGAACATTCCTGCTGATTTTAGCCTTCTACAAGCTGCTGCCTTAGTTGCTGCTCGTACTCCTGATGATGAGTTGTATAAATGAATGTAGAGGGTGGGGTAGAGATGGGGGTGCCTTAATTTTGCCTTGGATCCTGAGCCCTACCCTCTCGGTGCTTTCTTATTATTTTTTTTTATCATCGCCCCGTGAGGTCTGCTGGGAACATGGGTGTGGGTGTGGGAGATGGTTGATGTGGTAACCATTCACCCAACCCAAACCAACGCTATACTGAGTTTCACCGTCTTCTTCGGGCTACACAACATGCTGAGAGTGTAGAATAAAATTCCTAATTTTTTTTCTACTGTTCGCCTCCTTCGTCCTTTTTGATGTTTTGTACAGAGGTAGATAACAAAGCAGAGAGGGAGGATGGCAAAAAAAAAAAAACCGAACGTAACTTGGTCTTTTCTGAGGGATTATCCGCTGTCCGAACTTTTTCAGAAGCACCAGTGTACTCTGCACCCATCTACTTGGGTTCGGACGAGGATTATTTGAAGGAATGAGAGTCCATTGCCAAAGGAGCACATGACAAAAAAAGGGGGATGATTATGATTTTTCTTGATTTTTTTTTTTTTTTTTTTTTTGCTGCTTCTGTGCTATATTCTCAGAGCCTGTGAGTTATTTTTCTTCTTTTGGTCGATGACGGTGGGTGATGGGTATTGGATGGATAAGGTGGCTGTGCAAGGGAAAAGTGCCGGCGACGTTGTCGTCGACGGCTATGGCTACGGCTACGACGACGACGTTTGGGCTGTCCTCATTCTTTTGTGTGTAGATATGGGGTGTATGTGTGTATGTTGTCATGGCGGGTATAGTTTGGATCGTGGGGTGTTGTATAGCATTGATGTTGATGATGATGATGATGATGCTGGTGGTGGTAGTCAGGGGCAAAAGGGGGAAGAAAAATGGAGGTTTGGGATGATGTTCTTCTATCTGGATATGTGTATCTTCCTATTATAGCTCTTAGATATTTTTTTTTATTTTCTTCTCATCTATACCTATGTCATCTAACACCCCCATCAGGACGATGTGTCCTTGTTCTCGACATCTAGTCGTTATTTTTTTGGTTAAAGGTTTTCGTATAAGGGGGCTGAAGCGAAGTACCTCTACCTACCTACTATGACACCCCATGACACCCTCAAATCGCTCGTGGTGGTCTCGTACATATTTCGGGGGTAAGGATATATGATTAATTTTTTTGTTTTTTTTTTCTATTTCTTCTTCTTCTACTCATTCTCCGCTTTCATGATATTTTCTTTTTATTTTTTTTTCTTAATTTTGTCTTTATGTCTTAGCATTTCCCGAAAGTAATTGGCCAGCTGATTTGTTGTTCTTGAATGGGGGTATACATACATATATAGGGTATAGTAGGTATGGATAGTCTTGGGCTATTTCTTTGTTTAGTATTCCCTTAGTCAATTTTTTTTTGGATTTACTATGGTTTTATGTGATGGAGAGGACAAGTTTGGTTTTGGGAAATTCACTACCTATATTGAGTTGATGTCACAGTAATGGTGTAGTTTTTTTTTTTTTTTTTTTGTAATATTAGTGGGTACCACCCCTTGAAGGTCTTTTTTCCAAATTTCTTTATAATCCTCCTGCAGGGATAATTTATCACAAACTAACGAAGGATAAAATAAATTCACTTTGACAATATAAGTAGGATAGATACAATAATAATTTTATAAAGGTTAGTTATGTTACAGAGTAAGGAAAGATATTGGCTAAATATGGTTTCATGAGTGTGATTTTTCATGATAATTATATGTTTAGAAGAAAGAATGGGCTTGAGTTACTGGAAGTCTTAAATCTAAGTCAATTGGATATGAAGAATATAACTCTTTGGTGTTAATGGGCAACTGTGGTTGTCCTGAATTCTTTTATTTGTATAGAAAAAAGGAAACCTTGTTTAGCCCCTTGACTTAAAGAAGCCATACAATTTATATTATTTATTACAAATTATCATTTGAGTCAATTGCTCTAGGATTTTGCACAATAGATTCTCAAGAGGAGCATCAAATTGTGAAAAAAGTTAAGTCAGATGTAAAGAAAAGCTTTAAAGAGCCTTAAATAAATTTTCCTTTTTGCAAAGAAGGTTCATTTCTTAAGCTTAGAATAAAATAGATAGAAGAATTAAATAGTTTCTGACACTTCTAAGTAGTACCCCATGGCATAGTACTACTAGCTACTATTCCATGGGGTACTACCTTGTTAAAATGTCACGCCAGAGGTCTTGGGATCGAATCCTAGCCTTTTCCACCAGAAAAGAGAATTCGCTCGCTTTCAGACCTAAAGGCGAAATTAAAATAAAAAAAATACATAACTGAGCCTTAAAACGGAGATTATCTTGAGTCCTTCAGTAAATTTTATTTGTTCAAAGTATTATTGGATCCCACGATTGAAAATTACAAATTTTGTTCCCTCAGTGTGTGATATAGTATATAGATAGAAGTGTGTTTCTTAACCCGTTTACTCATCGCCCCTAAAATTTTAATGTTCTACTTAATCATTCGTGCGCTTTTTCATCTGCCTTAACTTTCACATATGGTTTATGTTGAACATAAATATTTAGGTTTTCTGTTAATGGGTGAAAGTAAATAAATCCATGAGGACAAATCTCTAAAAATCGACTTATATTCTAGTAGAACATCTAATAGAAAATATTTAATTCAGGTAGTTATTTAAAATTTGGTCCCTCGAGCCGGACAATTAAACAGATAATTGAATTTATCATCCTCTACAATTGGAGACAGCTTGCTAGAGACCGACCTGGCTGGAAAAGCTTGTTGGATAGGTCCATAGCGGATAGAAGCACCATTTTGTATTGATATTAGTCATTTTGTTTTAAGTTTCCGCTAACCCTATCGTCTCTTCTAATGGATTTGGAGTTATTGTTAAGGGCTTTTCTTCGAAACCTTTCAACTTTTTTCACAAGACTTTATACAAACAAGTGAAAAGCTTCAAGGATTGATCTACGTTGAGGAATATCAAGGGGTCATATACACATAATATCTATCCCTAAATCAAATTGTAGTAAAAATGCTCAACATATGCAAGAAATCATCTGTTAAATTCTAATATCTCAATAAAGTTCTCTGATTAGTTTGCATTTCTTAGAAGGACAGGCCTCGAAACTACTACACTTTGTAGCTCTCGTATCGGTCTCGTTAAAATCGAAACATTTCAGTATTGTCTCGGGATCAGTCATTTTGTTGTCGTCTCCTTTAGGTCTTATCTAGGTATCGTCGTGGTATAGTTTCCGTCTTTCTTTTTGTATTTGAGTATGGAAAAGGTATTTGTATTGAAAAATGCAATTTTTTGTATTTTTAGTATTTTCTCGGTTTCCGAAGAATTTCACAATGCCTAAATAAAGAATTTCAAATATATATCTTCGGCACAGTGTCCAGAGGTTTTGAGATTTATATCCTATCATTATGGAATTTTGACCAGTAGACTTCTGACCCTTCGCCATAATGTATACTGTACAGATATGTTAAATAATAAGGACTCTATTAAGACGTTGTCAACAAGCAAGCCCAGAGAAATGCAAACACGATAGTCTCTATCTAAATTCCTGCAAATGGATACCATTCTAAAGCAAAGTTTTTTGTCTCTAGTCCAGTCCTGAAAAAATCTCTCATTTTATGTTTTCTTCTGATACAAAACTTGGTCCTTCGAGCCAGATGAGTCAGGAAGGTACAAGTGTTATATTCTGGAAAAGTCATTTTTTCAAAAGACTATTTGACAATTAAAATGTGTTTGTTTTATAGTTTTCCATTCGCCATCCAGAAGCCTTTTTTACCCCTCAAAATAACGTTTTTTTTATGTGAAAAGTGGAAAAATTCGTCTGGGTGTTTCTAGACTACCAATCGACAACGGCATTTGAAAAAAATTCTACTCTTATAGAAATAAAGAAGGGGTTTGTTGATTAGAATTGAAGACTGAACGCGGCTAATCCGAAAAATTAGACAATGTCATGTGTTATAACAACCGCGAAAACCTTAAAAGTTATATATGTTATAGAAGTTAATATATATGTATATGTAATATCTGAAGCCTTTTAAATACAGTTTGAGTTAAAAATTAAATTTTCATACAAAATCGTCAGCGTGCGTTTTTTAACATTACGATCCACAACTTTTCAATACATTTTCTTAACATTTTGAATTTACGCTTTGATAATTTTCTAAAAAAGTTTATTTTTTCTAACATTCAAAATGTTGGATTGTGGGTTATTTGGAATTATTTGCAGTAATGCAAATTATCGGTTTTTATAATCGCTAGTTTAAAAGTTTAAAAATTGAAACTTTGAAATGACAATTATTGTGGAACATAATGACCTAAGACTCTAAAATGGTGGGTCTATAGGATACTTATAGGTGTGGGATACTTATATAAAAAGGACACAAAACATCTGTTGAAAAACGATTCTTACAAGATTTCCTTTCTATTTCTAAACAAAATTAACAAATACACTCTTCCTCTTCGCCGACATTATTATAAATTAAAAATTATAATCTCTAAAAGCTTGTGGAACGCATTCATTATTTTATTTTTTTTTATTTTAAAAAATGTTTGTTCTAGGCTTTAGGTTTTGATGGTTACTAGAATGCGAAAGTGAAAATATGACATTGTGGAATGTAACAAATTTTATTGAAAATTTCCAACTTTAGATTCCACGACTTGTATTTTTTTAAATAAAATTGCTAAGTTAACAAATCCTATCAAACTTTTGTACAATTTTTCCTTTTTGGTTGGTATAGGGTGAAAAATTAAAAATGAGGTGAGAAAAAGTCTATGGAACGCATTTATTTTCATTTCACAGAAAGTTCTAGATTTTATTTAAAAAAATATTTCAACTCAGAAAGATCTGAAATGGGAGGAAATTTTTGACTTGCGACGGATTTTTCACGTGATAATTTTTAAATTTTACAAACTTTATAGACTGCTACAGGTATCCAAATATGTGGGTTTATTTTAAGGAAAAAATAATTTTTTTTTTAAGAAATCCTACCTTATGCAGAAGCACGGATGCTTTTCGTTTAGCAGCCATTCGAGGAATTTTGAAAGTTTTTTTGTGGTTTGTATGTCACTCAAAAATCACTCTATATAGTCACTAGTTTGTATGTGTCACTTTTTTTTCGATAAAAATCCTTCAAAGTTGCAGAATCCTTTCTAATTACACTTTTGTTTTTTTTTTTTTGTTTTCTTCTCAAAACTTTTGCTCCAACACGAGATTTCAAAAACGAACAATTATTTTAACCGCCAAATCGGTTTTTTGAACTTGACCTTCGCACAGGAAAAAGCAGGATGAGAATTATATCCTTCTTCACAATTGAAGCAATTTTTGTTGGTTGTAAAAACCAATCACGAGGAAAGTTTCGTTTTTTCTGTTTATTTTTAATGAAATTATGTTTTTTTTTTTTTAGTTTTATCCAGAATCAAGTTCCACAAAAATAACCACAACACTTTGTTTGCCCACTGATGATAATTGAGTGGGACTTTTGTTTTTTTTTTTTACTACGATTTAAGGGACGATCTATTACCAATCGGGCTGAAAATCAACTGCTGACTGACCAAAACAGAAACATGCATCAATGTTTTCTAGAGCGCTGTTGTATATTTTGTTAGATGGAAGAAAGAAGAAGAAACTGAATGGAATAATATTCGAACTCCTAACTGTAATATAAAGGACCTGCGCAGGATATACGGCTTTTATAGAGAGGCTATATTATTTTGTCTGGAGGGATGCACGTGTATAAGTGCGAGTGTACTCTCGCTACACTCTTCAATGTTAGGTGAACAAATATAGCATAATATTCTTCCATGTGCGTTTCCTAATGGTATGGTTTTTTTTTCGTTGTTTTTTTTTTTTTTTCTTTTTGGTTCTGTGTTGTTTTCCTTTTTGTAGTCGTAGTCGTAGTCGAAGTCGGCCTACGACACTACTGGGGGTTGTGAGGGATATTTATCCCCCTTTAGCCGGGAAGGTTTATGGTTATGGTTGGGTATAAGGTGGCGGCAAGAGACTCGAAGCATTTTTGGGTTTTTTTTTTTGTGTTCTGTTCTTTTTTTTTTTGTGGAACGAACGATTAACAAAAGGGTGCATCGTAGAACGGTCCATCGCACAGGCAAAGTAAAGACAAAGTTCCAATTTTTACCTAAAGGGTCCTTCTTCTACTTACTCGACTACACTGAGTGTGTGATGAGGATGCTAAGGGATGAGACGCTTAAACCCATCCGCCAACGACACGACGCCGACGAGCGGCAACAACATCAGCAGAAGCAGCAGCAGCAGCAATAGTGATGATGATGATGTTCGTGTCCCGTTGTATTCATTTTGGAAATTTTGGGGGGTTGGATGGTGTACGACGTACCTAGAGCACCACACCAAAGGACTGTGGCACTGCACTCCTGAATTTAGGGTTTGGGAAGAACAAAAAAAAGTGCAGATGCATTGTACCTACACAGGACTCGCTCTACTCTAGGTAGCTACACAACCTGACAGGAGGTATAGGCTGGAGAAAAAATCATGTGTATTGATGAGCTCTTCCCTGATTGAAACGGTGACAGAGCAGAGATGAAAATGGTTTTTTCGGCAGTTGCAGCAGAAATGACCCTGTAGAGGGTGAGTTCTGAGTTCCTCAATTCGGTGTGTGTTGCTATATTGTGTAATGCCTTGAAGGTGGCCGGGAGATGGGGGTTTAAATGGTCGCCGCTTGCTTGCTTGCTCTCAATTATAACGAGGACTTTGTTCGGATGCAGAATGATGACGACGACGATGATGATGATGATTGGGGTAGTAAGTAGTATACAGAGCCATCATCAGAACAGAAAGGAGGCGCAAGAGGATATTTCGTTTCATTTGAATTTCGATTCGATTTTTTGCATTTTTGTGTTTCTACATAGATAGATTGGTGGAAAGGGCAGGCGACAAGGAGATTTCCATTTTTATTTCTGCTTCCCATATATATGTATGTACCTACTACCTACTACTTGCTGTGCCACCCTTGTCTTTTCCTAGGTGGTTGGTTCGTTGGGTTATTTAATTTTTTTTTGGAAACATTTCTTCTCTGTGGATAACAAAGGAGATTGAGGAATTGATGATGATTCAGTAGATTTTTTTTTTTTTTTTGTTGGTTTTTCAAATGCAGAGATGAAATGAATTGTAATTAGAAATAGACTTGAGAGGGTATTTCTTTTATTTTTCTAGATGAGATGGGGTGTTATTGATTTAGTAAAAGGGGCAATTTTTTTTCGTTTCATTTTGTATATATTATCTACTTGAAGAAGAAGACTTGGCTGGCTTAATCAAGTCCCTTTTGTAATTTTCTAAAATTTAGCATAGTATTTTTTTTTTTTTTTTTTTGTGAGGAGGTAATGGGTTAATGCGTAGACAAACTAAGTCAAAGGATTGATAAATAAGAAGTGACTAGATATAAGTCCAGAAGATGCAGAAAGGATGTTATCTACAAAAGTTCGGGTGGTTAGAAGATTTTCAGAAATTCTAAAAACTAAGAACATTTTAGACCCTTTGAAGGGTAAGAAGGCCTCCGGGTTCGTAGCAGCTCATTGATTTAATTTCAAATAAAACAATTTATTAATACCATCTTTAAGGTTGGAAAATGGTCACAAAAGGTCAGTAGGAAGGTTTCATTAAATGATTTTGAATGAATTGTTAAAGTTTTTTTCAAAGCCATTAGAAACGTTACCATTAATTGATACAAAATTTTCTATAACTGAAAAATTACTGCGACTAATTGAAGTTTTATCATCATTTTCTGATCATTTAGATAGAACCTAGAATTGATTCTAAAATTCTATTCATTTGGTGGTATAATGACGGGACAGTAAGAAAGATTCATTAAATGAGTTATTTGGATCTGAAATTACAAACTGTGGTGAATTTGGGTTTCAACTAATATCTCTTTTAATCTAAAAGGTTCAAGTTGTTTTGGACTCGAAACTTTTCTTTATTTAGTCTTTTCTTTATTTGTCCTGGCAAAATAGTGGTTTTTAAGTCTAATTTGGTAGAGTTGTTTGATAAATAGGTGGTTATAGTGTCATAAAAACACATGGTTGATGCAGATTCCAGTTGAAACTGGGGGTAAATAGAAAAAATGGCTACTTGGAGTGGTGCGAAACACTTACCACGTAGTAAGAAGACAAGCAATCCTTCGAATGGAATTTAAAATTTCCATCCACATAGCTTACAAGGTTCCTATTTCAGAAGGTCACCCGAGAAAGTTCATATAACTTTTTGCAATCATTGATTTCGTAACAATAAAGCTCTTAGTAATTCATTATAAAAGATTACTGTCATCGCTCTTTATTTTCATTCAAAAGAACTGTTTCTAGATGATATTCACTCTTGGAATAGTTCAAAAAACTTAGAAGCTTGTTAACAATTACATAGATATATAGGGTCTGTTGCTTCTCAAACTTCATTTTAGAGGTTAAACAATAACTTAAAAGAAGGTTTCAGTTTAGTAAGCTTCTGAAGTTCAATATATATCCAGATTTTAAGCCATAATGGGCTTTTTCTTGACATGACTTAGTAAAACATTCTGTTTTGTCTTCGTTTATAGAAAATTTATCAAAACTGTGACTTACTGCCGTTGATAAAAAAGTAACACATTAAATGGTCTCATAGGGAAAATTAGGTACAAAAGAACTTATTAAAGAGTTTTGTGTTGGAAACTTTTTGAAATGTTTCTCTTCGGGTGTTTTTTTTTAGAAGTATAGATCTTTAAGTTGGCAACACTATTTTAACTGGTGGCTATTTTTTCAGCTGTCAAGTGATTTATGTTAAGTTTAGTTTGACATTTCAACATAAATACACTGATGCCTGAACAACGCTTCCAAATTGTGCCCAAATGGGCCCGAAACAAGATGGCCGTTGATCCTCATTTTCATAAGCGAATTTTGTTTAGCGATGAAGCTCACTTTTGGTTGAATGGATACGTCAATAAACAAAACTGCCGTACTTGGTGTGATGATAATCCTCAAGTATATGTTGAGACACCGTTACATCCACAAAAACTGACTGTTTGCTGTGCTTTATGGTTTGGTGGAATAATAAGTCCGTACTTCTTTAAAAACGATGCTGGCCAGAACGTTACAGTCAATGGTGACCGCTATGGAGCCATGATTACTGACTTTTTCGTTCATAAATTGAACAACTATTATGTGCAGAAGCTGTGTTTGCAACAAGACGACGCAACATGTCACACAGCTCGTGCCACAATTGATTTATTGAAGGAAACGTTTGGTAACCGCATAATTTCACGTTACGTACCCGTGAATTGGCCTCCAAGGACGTGCAATTTAACGCCGCTTGACTATTTTCTGTGGGGATATGTGAAGTCGCTATAGTCTACGCTGATAAGCCCGAAACGATTGACCACTTCGAGGACAACATTCGCGGCGTTATTGGCGATATACGGCCAGAAATTTTGAAAAACTCATCGAAAATTGGACCTCCAGATGAGACTACGTCCGAGCCAGCCGTGGCCGTCATATGCCATGAAATCATTTTTAAATTATAATGCCAGAAGATTATCTTTTGAATAAAGTAAATTTCATGTCAATTTAAATAAAATCATCTTTGTTTTATTCCATTTTAAAGTTCTATACCTCTAAAAAAACATCCTTTACTTCAACAATTTAAAAATATATGACAAAAGAACCTTATAAACAAAAAGAACTTAAATGTGTATCACAAAGTGCTACTAAAATCTCCCCCTAAATCCTAGAAAATTTTTAAATCAACTGGACATAATTTTCGACACAAAAACTACACACATTTTTAAAATAACTTTTTTTCCTACACAACTAGTGTGTGAAAGTGAAAAATTTAAAACATTTTGTCTATGCAGGGGATTTAAAGTTACACATTAGAACTTTTAAAGCATTTTTCGTCTCCAGTTAGTATAAATAACTAAAATGTCTATTGCTTAACTGTTTGAACACAATAGAATTCTGCAACTGGAACTGGAGCTGCAATGATTGTCAAAAAGTGTCGTACGTGTGTTTTTTTTTGCGTGCCCACAATGCAGCTGTACAGCTTTCTGACATTCTGACTGCAGAAGCACTGATAGCTATAACATGAGGAATTGAAGAGAGTTTGAAACTCATTTCAACCCCTATATAAACACTCACCGAGTTGAAATGGGCTTGTTCGCCTCTATCAATTTTGAAATGTCAAAAATGCTGCACGCAAAAGTTAAAAGTTGGTGAACTCTTGAAGTTGCAGCTGCAGCTAGAGCTCGTTTTGCAGCTACGTTAAGTTGTGTTCGCAACATTGAAATTATGTGTATTCAATATTTTGTCCGGCTGCAACTCCGGTTGCAGCTCCGTATCTACAAAGAAAATCAGAATTTTCCGAACTGCATTGAAATATTATTATATTTCTACTGTACTCAATTGTTCCCATGCTCGACCTCTGCTCTAATCATCAGATATTTAGTAAGAAATCACAGATTTTTAAGAAATTCCTGGGTAGTTATTCTCATTAAAGGAACAATATTCTTGGAATTCGCCTTAAAGAGCACTTCCCTATTGTTACTACCAAAAAAAAAAAGCCAGAAACAATCAGTTCCAAAAAGCAATAGGAAATCCTTCGGCAACGTTGGAATAACCCAAACTTTTAGTCCTTTACCAACTTTTTTTTTCTGAGGAAAGTAATTTGAAGAGAATGAGCTCGATTATGTCCAAGTAGAGGATGTCTATTCTTTCTAATGCCTGTGCACCGGGACCACGACAAACTGTCAAAGACGGTTTGTTTTTTTTTTTTGTTTTTTAGTCGGATAGCTAAAGACATACCTTCACATAAGATATCAAAGTCAGAGGCAGAGGCAGAAGATGTAGAAAGAAATCTTCGTTGTAGATCCTTTTAATTTTTCTCGCCCAATTTCTTTGTATGTACGATTTTTGTCTACTCACTTACACAGATTCCTTAAGAAGGATATATAAAACCTATGGAGAGGTGGATGGGTTAGGGGACGAGGGAGTTTATTTTTTTTGTTGTCGCTATATTGCGGATGGGGGTTTTGTTACTTAATTCATCTACGGTTGGGTTTTCGTCCTTGTCTGTGAGTTAATTTTTTTTCTTCTACCGTTTCCTCAGTATCCTGTGTGCTTTTTCATTTCTCTCATTTCAATCTTATTTTTTTGTTCTCCGGTTGATTTGGGGGTGGTGGTATAGAGGGACTATTCTCTGGTGTTGATGATGAAGACCAGTATTGTAGGCTTGTGGGAGGGTGATGGGAGCCAGTGGAGCTGGGGAGGGGGTCAAAATTGAAGGCAGTCCACTGGCCATACTCTGACTAAAAGGATCCTAAAGCTATCCATCTCCTTGGTAATAAATTTTCCTTCTTTTCGTTTGCTGATGGGGTGTATACGACGGATTGTTTTTTTTTTCTTTTTCTTTTTGTTTGCTACTTCCACCTCTTTTGCTATCTCAGGATTCTCTGATGGGATATGGAAGCTCACTAAGAAGCAAAGGCAGTGTGGTATAGAGTGGGAGGAGGAATGGATCAAGAAATTAAGTCCTGGCATGGGGTGACGATGAATGAGACTTTTTTTTCGTATTTTTATTCTTTGCCTTGTGCTCGTCCCTTATTTCATCTTTTTTTCTGTTTCTGACTTTTTCGGTTTTTTTTTTCTTCTATTATTTTTTTTTTGTTCGTTCATCTGTTTGCTCCAACCCCAAAGCAGAAACATAAAGCAATATGCCAGAGAATCTAGAGACTTCTGAGGGATAAAGCAAAGGCAATAGGTAGGTAATAGCAGTATGGAAGTATAGAGCCTCCCCCCCTCCCTCTTCCAAACAAAAAGTGGTTGGAGCTATAGGATGAGGGCAAGAACATAGACATAGCATTAGAGTGTACAAGGAGTAATCAAACCCTTAGAGCCACCCCCTAATTCATTTAAGACAAGGGTACACAACATTTTCTTAAGTTTAGATGCCAGAAACATCATTCCATCGTCCTTCCTTCCGCCCACCCTTACCAACGCTTTGCTAGAGAAAATCCACCCACTCACCCACGTTGGGCGCCATCATCTTGGGCTTTAGTTCCGGGAAAATCGAAATTCTCTTGTACATAGTGATGAAGAAAGGTAGCAGTGGATTGGGAATGAGGGCTAGTGGGTGGGGGTGAGGTGGAGAGTTAGAGTGAGAGGCAGAGGTAAAGGACACAGAGTGTATTCCTGGTTCTGTTCGTGTACCGATAGTTTTAGGGCACATATATCGGTTTTCTACCCCCCAAAGCATCTCACTCCTATCAGAAACATTGGCCAAAACGAACGAAAGGCACACACCACACATACATGTATTTATATATGAATGTGACGATGACGACGACGACGAAGATGTTGGTGGCAGGGGGGAGGGGTGGATGGAGCTACATAGAAACACATCCTCGTTATAGGAAAATGTAATTTGAGGGTTCCTCCGGTATAGTCTCTATACCCTATTTAGGACTTAATGCACCTGCAAAGCAGCAGAGAGTTTAGTGTTTGCCTCAGACGAAGGAATAGGAAGGGATCAAACAAAGCACTATTTTAGGTAAGGGGTAGTGGGTGCAAGACATATTTTCGTACTATGGTTATAATTCAAAAGGGGAGGTTGCCGACTACGACTACGACTACGACGAAGACGAAGACGACGGTGACGGCATACATGGAACATTTCTGCATATATCATGGATACCAAAATCTTAGACGGCCGCTTCCACAGATGCTGTTCCTTTTTGGCTTCTCCTTGAATAGACGATAGGTACACTCTCAAACCCTCTCTGATCTTCTCCTTCCTCCCGCCTTCTATACAATCTTGTGTCTTCGTTGAAGTGAAAATATTCGATGGAATGAGAATAGGAACAGGAATCACAGGAGTTTGGGGAAGACAGGCTTTGGCATAACACCAACAGCTTCTAAGAGATGGCATCTTCAATGGAAGAGCAAGCAGCAGGAATAGAAGCACTACCATCAGAGCAACAGCAGGCAAGCATATCAAATGTACCGGCTGCAGAGAAAAGTGGAAGATGAAATATCCTTATAAGCACACACATATACTATACACATCCCTCGATTTCTTGCAAAAGAGGATATGATAGTGAAATTTGTCGGAATGGGATTTCTTGGGTAGGTAGTATAGAGGTCGGTTGGTCGGTGTTCGGTCGGAAGGTAGGTATGTAGGTAGGTACTCAGGGAACATTCCAAAATCCTTGGGTGGGTTTATAGCTTGACTGTTATCTGCAGAGCCAAAGACGAAATCCAAGAATATTGTTCTCTCTCCCCAGGACTCACTTTGATGAGGATGATGATGATGACGAAGCGAACAGCGAAAAAGGAAAGGGACCTCTGTTCTAGAATAAGAAGAAGAAGAAAACCTAGATGAAACAACCAACCCATCGAAGCGCACTGACGAGAGTACCAACCGAAAACCTATTCCATTATAGCTCCTAGGCTATGGGTTATAATGAAACTTGGACAAGGACTCCATGATGGTCGTGCCGGTCGTCGTCGCGTCGGTTGGGCCAACAAAAAAAAAAAGGAACAAACTCGATGGATATGGAATGAAAGTCTTGTAGTAACGGCACAAATGGGTGGAGTAAGGGGTGGAGTAGTGTCAGTTTTTTTATTTCTATTTTCGTTCCCTTTGCTTTCCTGTAGTAACCCTCTCTATCTCTATGGTTTCCTTGGAATGGGAAGAATGCCTTTCTATATCCTGCCTAGAGATATCTGTTGGTGTATATCCACAGTTATTCCTTTTTTTCTGAGAAATTTTATATTTAGCTCTTGTTTGCGCCATCATTTTTTTTTTTTTTTTTTTTTTTTTGGGAGGGCTCCATCCATCCATCTATTCATCGTTCCCTTGTTGGTGGTGCTGTATAAGATGGTGGTCTTCTTTTGGGGGGAGGTCAGTTTTTCTCATTTCTTTGGTCTTCTATTTTTTTTTATATTTAATGCCTCAATGGAGAGGCTGTTTTTTTTTTTTTTTGCAGATTTTTCTTCCATCTTTTCTTTTCGGAGTTGAAGGACGAATCCAGTAGAAGATGGATATTCGCATTGGCGGCCAAGCGACCGATGACTGGGTGTGTTGCTGATGATAGGGTAGGGTAGGGCTCTATGATTGTGGGATTTTTCAGCATTAAATCATGAATCGTTGGCGTAGTTGTTTATCATTCTTTGGAAAATGTCACTTCTTATTTTTTTTTAAGCTCGAAGGAAGGACCCATAGAGAGATTCGTTTTTTTTTTTTTTTTTTTAATGCGTTTCAAAGCTCGTTATGTACATACATCACAAGATTTTTGATTTCAGCATCAAAATCATATCATGTTGTTTCATCTTTTAGAGTGGTACAAGGGTACCTACATAACCAACACTTTTGAAGTGTTTTTAGATTTCTTTATAACAGAAAAGAATTTATTTGTTTAAATCTTTTAAAATATTATTTCACAGCTTATTTTAACCCCCAACACAATTAAACCAATCAAAAATTTGTTTATATATTGATTTTTCTTAATTGGCGCCCAACATAAACTTGATGAGTGTTAAATATAGACTCAATTTAAATGTTTTTAAACGTTCAAAAGAAAACTAATAAAGTAAGTTGATTTGATGACTTGCGCTGGTAAAACTTGTATGAAGACTTGTGTGAAGACTTGTGTGAAGACTTGTGTCAATACTTGTGTGAAGACTTTTATGTTTGTCTTGATTTTCATTTCTCAAAAGTGGCACCCAATTATGAATACATTTTCTTGTTAAGGCTATCGCAAATCACGTGAATTCCTATTCTTAAAATTGCACTTTTTTCCTAAGTTCACTGCGGAATAATTTTTTCTTAATTGGCGACCAGTTATAAACTGACAATATTGGTAAAATCGACATAATTTTGTATGTTTCAAATCCATTTTTAAAAGAAAAGGACGTTTTTTTCAAATTTAATTACCTAAATATTGTTAATATTGAAATCTTTTAAAGTGGCGCCCAATTTATATTCAATCAAAGCAGCTTACGTTCTACATGTTCTATTGGTGTTTATGTGGATATGACAATATTTACACTTTGAAAACTGTCCATTATTTTATTGATTTGCCCTAATTGGTGCCCGGTAAGAACTCGATAAGTAGCTCGACATATATGTTGCAACCTTTTCATATTTTTGTTATCTTTTCGTTTTAAATGAATCTTTGAAGATACATTTTTATGTTTCGGTTTTGGACTGTTCGAATTTCAAATCGAGTTAGTATAGTCATCGTGGTCCAATTTTTGGTATTGTCATTTTAGTATATAGGGTATACCTTTTTAGGTGGAATGGATTGGATATAGGTCCACTTGCAATTGCACTCCCATTTAGAAAATCCTAATACATAAGGTGTGTGTAGGGGTTAAAATAGGTTCGTAGGTAGGTTTGATAGTATTATACCTATGTATATAGAAGAGAAGACCAAAATTTCTTGTAGTAGGTCGTGTACATCAGAAGAGAGGGTATGGCTGTACTTAATGTAGGGCTTACACCCTCCCTCCCATAAGCCTCTTGTGTTGCTTCTTCTTCAAAGTTTGGTGATATTATAGGCCTTTGGAAATTTCATCTCATCATCATCATCATCGACATCATTACCATGGACTTGGTTTTTGGTATGATAAGGCAGGGAGAAGGTCGAATAATGGGGGTGGTATATCTATATGTCCAATGATGCGGTAATGTAGCATGAGGCAATTCTAATGTACGTATATATATTCAGTTGCACACAAACTATATGTTTGTACATATGTGTATAGGTACACACCTAAACGTGTACATATACATACATGAATATATCTAACACCAACAACAAATACACTTTACCTACTCTTGTAAATGTCTTATCTGCGGCAAATAGAATCCAAGCACAATATGTAGAGGTATAAGCAGGTGCATATCCTGCGTGCTACATCTCCCACCCCCAACTATACTATATAATGTACGATAAACACAACAGTCTTAAAGACAGTTAACTTTAATCCTGGATATTTGCATGCGGAATAAGTAGGTTTTGTATACGCATTGCATAAAACTCATACCATTTTCAGAAAATTTCGGGGGCAGTTGGACCATTAATAGGTTAGATATAGAGAGAGGTTTGTGTGTGAGCATGAAGGCCTATAATAAGTAGTGCATGGGGAAATCAGTTTTGTATGGGGGACCCCAAGTCCCTCTCGTAAAACGTTTGCATGCAGTTTTGTTTCAAATTACCCCTTTTGTGGTTCGGCCGGTCGACCGGCTGGCGGCGGCCGTGCGGGTAAAATGGAATAGGTTCAGAGTTTCAACCATTCCCATTGTGTTGGTATAGAGCATTCCCTCGTCCCTCAACAATGTGACTGTAGTTGAACGATTTCCGAGAATTTTAATTATTTTGATTATTTATTTTTATTATATTCAATTCAGTTTTCTTCTAGATGCATTTGGAATTGATGTACAAAGTTAGTATTTCCTTTGAATTTAACTATTAACTAATTCCTTTTCTGTAGTTCCTTTGAATGGTGCTATGTACTTTGACTTACATTCAAATTATTCACAGACGTTTTCTTAAAACTCATTGAAGAAAGAGACAATACAATTTTCTGTCGAATCAAAACGGCTAAGGTGAGATGTACTTTTTCATGACAAGATATTGGAGGAATTTGGCGCTTCCTCTGGGGATAGGCTAAGACTCAATCTCCAGAACTCCGACGCAAGGTGACAGAGCAAACATTAGGTACAGTTTTTTTTGTTTATCGTGCGCTTCCTGCTAGGACGAGACGTGTGAAGCTATACAAACAAATAAATAAAAAGTGCGGACGACAACTAGTGGAGGCTTGAATCACTGAACAATTAGATAAATAAGTCCAAACTTCAAAATGTTCTTAGAAATGTTGGAATTTCACCCCCTTTCAACGCCCTTCCCCTCTAAAAACTTTTTAAACTTTCAACTTGTTTGGTTTGATTTTCCAGTGAAAAAATCACTGACTGACTGATACTGACGCAAAATTATTTCGAGGAAAACTCGCGGAATAGCTTAAAATATCAATTTTGCTTATAAAGGGTGTTTTTTTTAAACGTGTGGTTTTCAAGAAGAAATAAAACGCATATAATTTAATGTTATGGCCAAGAATTTAGCTTTATTATAAAGATAAGAGTTTGCCATTATGTTTTAAAAATGATTTCGGGCAAGTGGCCGCCGCGGCTAGCTCGAATAAACTCCACCCGAGAGGCCCAATTTTCGTCCAGTTTTTGCAGCAATCAGGGCCGTATGTCAGCAATAACGCGCTGAATATTCTCTTTCAAAGCGTCAATCGTCTCTGGCTTATCTGCATAGACAAGCGACTTCACATAACCCCACAAAAAATAGTCTGGCGGTGTTAAATCGCACGATCTTGGAGGCTACGCCACAGGCCCACGACGCTTAAAAATGCGCTCCCCAAAAGTTTCCTTCAATAAATTGATTCTTTCGTTGGCTGTATGAAACCAAAGGTCGTCCACATCAACATCCTCCAATTCAGGCACGAAAAAGTCATTAATCATGGCTCTATAGCGTTCCCCATTGACTATAACATTATGACTGGCTTCATTTTTGAAGAAATATGGACCAATGATTCCCTCTGCCCATAGAGCACACCAAACAGTGGCTTTCTGAGGATGTAACGGTGGCGTCTCAACAATGGCTTGTGGATTATGATCACTCCAAATACAAAAATTTTGCTTTTTAACGTACGCATCCAACCAAAAATGAGCTTCATCGCTGAACAAAAATTCGCTTATGAAAATCGAGATCGGTGGCCATCTCGTTTTAGGCCCATTCACCGAACGTGCGACGCGCTTGATGGTCGTTCGGCTATTTATTATGAAATGGCAAACCAAACTAACCATAAATCATGTAACAGCTGTCAAAAAGACCAACTCCGAAAAAAGTATTGCCAGATTGAAAATCACATGTCTAAAAAAACACCCTTTACTTCCACTAAATTCCAAAACCTCAAGTGACTTTTTACAATTTTTCAAAACTCAAGACAGGTAGTCTCAATCTACTACAAAGCTTATCTAGAAAACACCTGATTTCTTTTTTCACGACCTGCATTTTTTTTTTAATCCTCAGGTCACGTGAAATACTAATCAACGAATTAAAAAGTCAACAATATTATATGGACTTAAATTAGACCATATGGGCTCTGAAAAATAGATATAGCTAGACTCTTAGTCTCGCCCAAAGTAGCTCACCATATGTTGGGATTTCTATTGTAATTTTCATTCGGACAAGACACCCTTTCCGGATATTAGTGTCACTTAATATCATTGATACTATCATTGCTGAAAAGTCATGTTTATTTATGAGGCCCATATAAATAAGTATACAACCCCCAAACAGTTCGGTGACTTCCAAATCGCATATTGAAGGCAATAATGAAAAAAACCAAAGAATGTGTTACTACAGATATAGATTTCCAACTAAAGACCAAGGGTGTAGGTTAACCATATCAAATTCAAATTTGATGGAAAAATGAAAGATTTCTTTTCGAGCGATACACAGTACAACTTTTTGTGCGAATTTCATAAAGGTGGTTCTTCTATAAGCTTGATAGACGGACATTCCTGTCTCATTCTAGAGGTTGTAGTGATGATGATAAGATCAAAAATCAAAAGAAAGTATTGCTTTTTGCTTTTAATTAAATATCATCTCCTTAAACGTTGTCACTTTAACAAAAGGAGCTTAAATTTAAAATTCCCTTTGACACATTTAAAAATCTCTTATAACAAACAGAAACCAACCCCTTATCCATCTATACCTTAGGTACAAAAATTCACTAATCTATTTTTATTTGAATTTTCAAATTAACACCAACAAATACACCCATGGCATGCTTACACCCTATCCCTCAACGGCAACAATATAATGACACCCCTTTAGGAGTTGGACCTATAATTTCTTTTTTGGCACAGGATATCACTATAAACCGACCGATCGACCGACCAAACGACTGACAAACGGCAACGAAGGGACGGCAAACGCGCGGAGCAAAAACGCATTAATGCCAAGCAACACTCCCAAACCCAGCATGTGATGGTTACACTAACCGTTCTGCCGCATACCCATTTCGAATAGAAGTTCCCCCCGACTCTTATGTACTAGAACAACAAAAAAAAAAAAACAAAAAAATTAAATAAAAGAAGGACGAAAAAAGGACACACACCATATAGCATAAGAAGAGCGAACACGCCAAACGCCAGTCTTTCAATCGACCCCTTTTTTAATTTTGTCATCTCTGATTAAACCCACGCAGAGAAAGGCAAGCCAAAAGGACGATAACGGCAACGACGACAACTACGAGGACGAGGACAACTATAGGACTATGAGAATCTAGTACGGCGGCGGCGACTTCTTCTACTATACGATACTAAGACTAACCCTGGCTTCACATCAGTTAATTGCTTCTTCTTCTTCATTTTCTTTCGTTATATCAACCCCCAGGGGACGGGGGGCGGATGCCCGATGGTCGGGTGTGTGATGGTGCCATCATCGTGGGTCGAAAGTGTGTCCTTATATTATTCGTTTCCAACGACTTTCTTCCCCCATAGCCATAGTCATAGTCATGCCACGTTTGTTCTTGTGCTACCGTTTTTTGGGTTCTTGTGTTTCATTTCATCATCATCATCATTGTCGGTTTCTTCTTCTTCATTTCTACCACAACACAACCATCACCACCATCGCCGCCCGAAAATAGGAAAAATGTTGGCTTGATTCTCGTTTCTACATATAATATGAAAGCTGGGAAATATAAAAAAAAAAAAAAATGTGCGGGGATGGTTTGTCGGCTGTTCTCTTCACGAAACGGGAATTCCGGGAGTAATTTGCGATTCTGAGTGAAAATGAAGGCAACGCGGACGAGAACACACACACAAAAAAAAAAAAAAAAATCAAACCAAACCAAACCAAACGAAACCACCCATCGAGCACACGTCCGCCACCCGCATGATGGAATCATGTTGCTTAGGAGTTAAGCGCCAATGGGTTTTCTAGAACGCGACTCCTCCACCCACATTCATCTAAATATCCAAAGTATACCACCACCATAAGCCCTTTGTTCTCTTCGTCATTATATATGAAAAAAGATACGATGACGACGAAAACGTAAACGAAAACGACGACAACGACGAAAAACATAGCCCTCCATCGAATGCGAGTTCTGAGTTCATACGTCAACGTCGTTGTCCTCATGGTACTCCTTACCCCATCTCCCTGTTATACGTTATGCTATAGGTACCCCATTATATCTACGACTTAGCCTAACCAAGCGCTTACTACTATAGATACTCGTACTCTGTCCTCTTGGCACACACATGGCTTGACTATCCAAAAAATGCTTGGAAAGAAATGTGCTGCTGTTCGGGCTCGGTCGCTCCGATCCGAAAGTCATCAGCACGGCACTCTTGGAGTGTGTCAACCCTCCTCCAAATACACATATATGTAGAACACACGGGGGGTGCAGCAGCACTTCGCTTGAGATAATATAAAGTTGTTTCCCTACCCTTGTCCTCCACCAAAAAAAGAAAAAAAAAAAACCATATATATAGGAGGCAAAATGTGGAAAGGACACGGGATACTCAACAACAACTGACACTCCCACCCTTGTGTTCCATAGTCATCAGAATTATAGTCCTTCTGAAACCCCCCCCCCCCAGCCCAGTCGCCTTTTTCTATCCCAAGGAAGATATGAACGACAGGACGAACTTAAAAAAAAAAAAAACAAATTCTACCAAAGAAGGACTCACCCTTTGGGCTGTTTTTTTTTTGTTTTTTTTCGTGAGTGGTGTGATGTGATGTGCTGTGTGTGTGGATGTCATTGTCATCCCTCATCTATTTTAGTCAGTTCGAGTTCCGTTCGTTTCGTGTCGTTGCTTCTTCTGAGAAGCACACAAGTCCTTGCAGGAAATACAACAAAAAAAAAACAATTTTTGGGCCAACCAACAGAGATAACGGGTAAAAAGCGGACGGAATAATTTCTTCCCCCCTCCCCCCACCACACACCTCACTTCTAACTGTAAGAGAAGATACGAGAATCTACTATGGTTACTCCTTTGGGGGTATGGGATGGGATATAGAACATGTGTGGGGATGACTAGCGAATTTGGCTTGGCCTACGTAAAAACTCCGAGGACACGAATGCTTGAAGGTCTGCATTCAGCTCGAACCCACTTTGGTTCCCTTCATCCGCCGCTCTTACCCCCTTGCGCCGCCCGCCGATCCCATGATGTCGTGTCACCATCGCACTATCGCCACTCATCCTTGCCAGAACGAACGGAGAACACACAGTCGAGTCGAGTCGGGAGGGAGCCTTTTTTTTTTTGTGTACCCGAATCCAATCGTCAATGAGGGTAGAAGTGGAATGATGGATTCAAGGCGAGTATAGAGGGTTTGGCGGAAAGGATGAATTTTTATGGTGGTCGCTCTGTCGAAAAATGATATAGTGCATGAGTATGTAGTATAGAGAACTGACTAACCCAAGCCCCCAACATCATACACCGACCGACACCCCCTCCCTAGTTGGCATTGATGGTTACTCATTTTCCCTTCTTGATGTATATGGGTGAGTGTAGGCAGCAGTATAGAAGCAGCAAACACAAAACAAAAAAAAAACACAGAGTTATGCTCCTCCACCTCCATAAATGCTTGAAGAACGAACCTTTTCCTCGCCCTCGGTCTCGTCCTCGATGGCTGATGTGGGAGTAAGTGGAGATTTCTTAAAGAAAAATCCTCATATATTTTTTGGTTCGTGTTTCTATGCGATTTTCCTTAAGCCCCGTTGAATGGAGTTATAGAGCGTATATCATAGAGAGTATGAAGAGGCCTTGGAAGATATGTATGGGCTTGGAGGCGTATAATTTAGGCTTCATCGATGATGATGCCTTTTTCGATTTGGTTTAGCTTGGGGTTTTCGTTTTTCGTTTTTGAAACGGAATTGAAATATCCATAGGATGCGGGGCGTCATATCGTGGTTTGGGTGATAAGTGGATTTTTTTTTATGAAGGGCTTTGTCATATATAAGATTTGGTTGAGGTATTTACAGAGATTCTTAGTATCTCAATTGTTTAGCTACGATATTAGTTTTAAGCTTGATGAAAATGGCTTAAGAAGAGATTTTATCTAAGCGTATCAATTGCCATTTAATTGCAAACAAAATCTGAATCCTAGATATTCTTTTACAATACAATCCCGAAGCTTGGAGTCCTTCAGAGTTTTCGTCTGATATATTAACTCACATTTTCAGGATTGAACCCGAGCTATCTCCCGAAACAAGAAATTTGTTAAGTTAACTCTAGTATTTATTGAACAGATATTTCTCACAGATTTAACATTTTGTATCCCAAATCAGCCTAACGAATTGTCTCCGAAAGCGGCGAATGATGCCAGATGAATTTGACTTTGGTCCAGTTTTTTAGTGTGAGATTGAAGTTAACCCAGAGTTAACTCATCAAAATTTGGTGATTTAACTCCCGATTAACTGAACAGATGCTTTTTATGTTTTATCCACCGAGTTTGTTTAGTCGTTCCGCTTGCTTTCTTCCACGAAAAACTGCTTCCTCAGTTAATTGTGGGATAATCTACTTCTAGATTTAGCTAACTCTGGTTTAACACTACCGAAAAACTGGGTCTTAAAGGTTCTAGGCATACTGAACGGTTAGATAACAATCAAAAACACAATCTACCTTCACTGCCATCACCATTAAATAACATGCTCCCTAGCTGAGAAGCTCAGAAGCGAGGCATCCCGTCAGTTATATGATATCGTTACAGTTACTTGTAGTGAAATTTGTTCAGGAAGAGTCATACGAGAGTATAATCTACATACTTGGCGTGACTAGAAATCTGTGAAATGTGCTGAAATCGAATATGGAGTCGAACAAATATCTTGTATATCCATTGAATGTAAAGAGTGTTTTCTTAGAGGTATAGAACTTTAAGCTGGCAACACTATTTTAACTGGCGGCCATTTTGTCAGCTGTAAAGTGATTTATTTTTTAGTTTGATTTGGCATTTCAACATCTACGCCGATAAGCCCAAAACGATTGACCACTTATGGAGGACAACATTCGCCGCGTTATTGCCGATATACGGCCACAAAGGTTGGAAAAAGTCAACGAAAATTGGACCTCCAGATTAGACAACATCCGAGCCAGCCGGTGGCGGTGGACGAAATCTTTTCAACGATATTAAATATAAGCCTCTCCAACTGTTACAAAATTTATGGCCGAAAAGGTTCCCTCACCTGTTTACTCCAAGGAATAAATTCTACTCACAAACAGCAAATACTATCGAAGAGCAATTCATGCATCTTTAGTATGTATGCGACCGGTATCATTCTATTGGAAACTGTTGATAGCCAGCGAGAGCCGTAAATAACCAACAAAAAATGTATATTTTTTAAGAGATTAATGGCGCTGCTGGGTATTTTACTAAACCATCACTGTAACATTTAGACAGTGATAGGCCACAAAGACGTTTGGAATTATATTCCATCAAAGCAAATGCGTCCGAAGTTGATCTAGATTCTATGAAGATGGTGGTCAAGTTGCTTTTAGAGGTGTAAAGTACTTTGAGCTCTATAGGTATATTAAATTCCGCAAAAATACAAACATTGTATTTCGCAATATTTTTAATTCAAATGCGCATATCTCTTCAAAGAACCATCCAGACAAATAGGTACCTATGTATGTGCCACCTCCTACACTGGCATGCATCAGGAGCAAAACCCATACCCAAATTTGTATACCCAACCCATCTCTCAGACAGCTCTCTTTCATCGGCAAGAACAGGCATCAAATTTCATCCGCTCCGTCCTCACCTTGTACCGGTGGCCCTTCAAAACTTAGAATAAACCCAAAGCGAGCATTCTCTCAGGATGAAATTCAAAAAAATATTTTAACATTTTTTCTTTTATTTTTTTATTTTGTAAGGATTCTATCGCAGTGTTTTTTGTTTCGAAATAATTTGAGTTTTTGTTTTGTTGGCTAATTTGTGTCAAGGACGAATGAATGAATAAATTGTATCATCCACATCACCCACATTACGAGCATACCTCTACCAAGAGTCCTTTTTATATTTTTGCTGATTCTTATTCTGCTAATGTTGATGGCGATGGCTGGCTGTAGGAAAAAAAAAAGGAATTTTAGGCTTTAAAAAGTACCTTCTACACATCAGACGAAACAAAAACAAAATCTAAAAGTTATAACATTCAGGCACATTTATATTTCCAGAAAAAGGATCAAGCTTCTCACTGGCTAGGTAGGTAGGTATAGTGAAAGGTTCCTTTTATTTTTTGGCGCCATTGCGGATATCTCTGTCTCGTGTTAGAAAAATAATATGTGTCGTGGTTTTTGTTTCAGTTTATTTGTTTTTATATTTTTTTTTTTTTATTTTTGTCTGTTTGCAAAGGATGTGAGCCAAGTCCCAAGTTCTGATTGTTCTTATACTATATATTGACGCCCTCTCAGGCAACGAAAAAGAAATAACATCGATGTAATGCAGTTGTTTGCCAAAAACTCGATGAAACGAAAAAGAAATCTGATGGAAATAAAGTTACATGGTTGGGTTTGGATTGAAAAAGAAACTTTGAATGAATATAAGGATACAGAGGATAGAGAAAAATCAGACCAAGTATTAAAAGAAAAATTCAATTTGACACAGAGTTTCTTTGATGGCCGGTAAAAATGGTCGAAGCGAATACCCCTAAATCTCTGATTTTAAAAGTTTAACAAATTTATAAAGGATAAGAAATCTGTTGCCGTTAGTATCAACAGTGGGAAAATTAAAGATAAAAATCAATGCGTTTTCAAGTTTCAATTCAAACTTGGTTTTTCATTACAGACAAAGAGGGTGTGTTTGGAATTCCGATGTACCTCAGATAAGAAGATTTTGAGCGAATACCTACGATAGCTTGTCCCAATTAAGCTTATTTAGTTTTTTTTATTAAGATTTCCATATGTAAGCTCAGTCGTATTGTAAATTTTAAATAAAAACAATTAGTAAGGGTGTTTTTTTATTTGGTCTGTAGGCTCATAAGGAGTCTGAGTGGGGTTGCACTAAAGCGCTGCTGGCTGAACATTTGTTTTCACTTATGTCACTCATTTTCAACTTAAGACAACAAAATTCACATAAATTATTTTCCGTGGACACATTATAGGGACAAACATTGCGATTGGTCGGATTGTGCTAAGTGAGTTTTGAAATTCTTATCTTGGGTGCTATAAAATTGAAAAGTTGAATATTTTTTGAGCTTAGGGTGGATCAGTGCTGGGAGATCATAGCAAAAATAACTTTCTCTTGGAATGTTGACTTCTAAAGGGACAAAGGGATAACTAAGTCATTTTGTGGGAGTTCTTTATTTATAAAATTTTACTCAGAAAAGTCGTTTAGTTATTTTGTAAAGTGGTATCTCACCACTCCTTCGTTCATATTTAGTAAAAAGGGATAAAATAGAATCATATTTATTTTTAAAAAAGGAATTTATTTCTTAACCAAAAAGCTCAAATAACAGTGTAATTCTTAGTGAAAATATCTTCATTATATTCTGTGGGAAATAAAAAGGGAAAAAAGAAATGATTTTTGGGAAAAAAGGGAATTTTCCGGCTCGCTGAAGGGATTTTTCTTAAAAGAGCCGCCCAGCACTGGGGTGGACAAATGAATTTTTTAGTGGACAATCAGTGTGTTGAAAAATTAACCCACTTGGTCCGATCCTTATAAATTATGAATTGGAGCTGGTAGAGTAGGTACTTTTTTGTTTTCGGAAAGTTGCTATAGAAAAGAATCTTCTTCTTCTATGTAATGGGTGATTTTTTAAGAGGCTTAGAACTTTTTTAAAAAAAAAAACACAAAAAATTCAAAAAAATGAATGAAATATTTATTTGAATCGATAGTTTGAACCTTGCAATTTAATGTTTAAAGATAATTTCATGCAAATGTTGACCGCGGCTGCGTCTCAGGTAGCCCATCCGCTGAGTCCAATTTTGGCATACTCTTTCACACATATCGGCCGGTATCTCACGAATGAATGCATGGATGTTGGCTTCCAGTGCGTCAATCGAAGCGGGCTTGTCCCTATAGACATTAGCCTTGACATACCCCCACAAAAAATAATCTAATATTGTCAAATCGCACGATCTAGGCGGCCAATTGACCGGCCCGAAACGTGAAATTAACTGTTCACCAAACTCGCCTCGCAATTGCGCCATTGTTTCGCGTGCTGTGTGGCATGTGGCACCGTCTTGTTGAAACCACATATTATGCAAGTCAAGAACTTCCATTTCGGGCAAAAAAAAGTTTGTTATCATCGCTCGGTAGCGTTCACCATTGACAGTAACGCTGCGATTCGCATCATCTTTGAAGAAATAGGCCCAATAATGCCGCCGGCCCATAAACCGCACCAAACAGTGGCTTTTTCGGGATGGATTGGTAGCTGTTGCAATGCTTCTGGCTGATCTTCACTCCAAATGCGGCAATTTTGCTTATTTACGTACCCATTCAACCAAAAATGAGCCTCATCGCTGAACACAAGCAGCGCGCGATGAACATTTCGAACCGAGCACGAATTTTGATAGTAAAATTCAATAATTTGCAAGCGTTGTTCATTTGTAAGACGATCCATGGTTAAATTGCAAACCAAACTGAAGCTGTTTGACAGTGACACAAGGTACTAAACACACGTCAGCTGTCAAAACCAGTGATGCCAAAACGAAACCAGCTAAAAAATCACCCGTTATATAAAAATGGATCGTGGTGTGTTCGGATGCTTAAAACTTGAAAGGATACTGCCTTTTGCGGGTTTGTTCGTAATTTCTACTTAAAGGTTTAAGAAAAAAGAAAAGTCGGAAAATTCTCAACACGTGGCGCTGTTGTCGCAGTTCAATTCAAATATCCTTCAACAGGTAGGGCTTTAGGCGATTTGGAAATGGATTTCGGGATATTCGTTTTTATCTTTTGTTATTTGTAGGGTGAAATGGGGTAAAAATAAAAATTGTCCGACTTAGGAAATTGTTTTTTTTTTTTGTTAAAAGGTTTTTGTTAGCAAATTAGCTTAGGGATATTCTTTTTAAAACTTTTGTTCTTTGAAGGGTAAAATGGGGTAAAAATAAAAAAATATCCTATGCAAGAAATTATTTTGGTGTTTGAAAGGTTGTTTTTTAGTGGATGGCCTTAGAGATTTTTTTTTCAGAATATTGGTATTTATAGGGTGAGATGGGGTAAAGACCAAAAGTGGCATTTGATTAAAAAAAAATTGTGTGAGTGCCGGGACTCACGGTTAATATGTGTAAACATCAACGTGCGCGGATCCAAAACGGACTTATTTTTGCATGAAGGGGATCTTAAGATTTTTTTCACTGAACGCACCCATCCTAGTATGCAGATCGTAACGTTGCACACCGTAAAGTTGCACGACGTAACGTTGCACACGAACGTTAACGTTTTTTGTTCACTCTACCGCCAGCATAGATGTTTACACATCAATAATTTTTGTGTTTGACAGGTTATTTAAAAAATTGCTATTTATGGAGTGAAATGTGATAGAAACAAAAAAGTGGTTTTTGATTCCAAAAATTATTTCTGTGTTTGGAAAGTAATAAAAATTGGACTTTGAAGATCATGTTTTTACATATTTATAAGGTGATGCAGGTTAAAACCCATAAAGTAGTATTCGATTACAAAAGTTAGCTTGAATAATTATTTTTATTTTTTTTTGTAATTTTAATGTGAAGCTTAGGTTTGTCTGCCCGTAATGTGAAGCCGGGTGAGCTTAGGTTATGGAAAAACGATATTTTAGGTGGACAATAAAAAAACAAGCAGTCGACAAACAATCAATTGTGGACTTGAGAAGAGTTTTTTTTTTTGTAATTGAAGGTTTTGGTATAAAAAAGAATAGCTTAATGGACAAACGAACCTGATAACCACCCCCCCTCAAATTTTGAGTTCATGGTTCTGGCTTCACACAGGGTTATAGCCGTCTGTCAGTCTATGAACCTGTATATTAAGGGTGTCACGGCGGACCTGGTTGACAGTATTTATTTTAGGGTATATTCTAAGAAAAAAATCGTCTTACAGAAAAGGTCTGTATCTCCAATTTTGACATCATTTATCGTGGATTTAAGAAAACCCATACTTTGGTGTACGCTGACCCATGCACGTCAGTGCGTCTGTCCGTATACACTGTACAACAAGCTAGAGCCTAAGCCGATGAACCGATTTACTTCAAAACTCGGTACAGAACATTTTACGGTAGTAATGCGGGTCCGGGTTTTTGCCAAAAAAATCACATAGGTAAAGAAAATGTGCGTCCACTGTAATTTGAGTTAGAGACTAATGGGGTGGGCCGATTGGCTCCAAATTCGGAACAAATAATTTTGTATGTACAATTCTCTAGAGGAAAAATTTGAATTTATGTTTTACCTCATCTAGAACGGGTAGCTGCCATACAACGAATTAGGGTTTTTCAATTTTTTTTTTCGAAAACGGCTCTAACGATTCAACTTTATACCTGTAATGAGCAAAGTAATTTGAAGCATACTGTGTCTCAGGTTTTTGGCGAAATATTCATTCATTCAATTTTGTTTGTTAAAAAAATGCCTTATTTCTTGGGTTATGAGCGTATGTCTTTTGAACCGTTCGACCGATTTTGTTATAATTTTGGAAACTGGTGCTTCTGAATATTCCATTTAAAATGTTGAAAGACAAATTGTCAACAAATTTTAAACAAAAATCAAATAAAAAAATATATTTTTAGGGCTTTTGACTTTTTTGACATTTTCTCGTTAAAAATCTCCAATTTGTGCCAACAGTACAGTTGTTAACCAGAAGAACAAGTTCGTGCGATCCAGGCGTGCATTTTATTTTAATATATTTTGAATAGACAGAATTAAGTATGCCATTTGTAACAGATGCTTTAAAAGCGACAGGTTGACTTAAGGATATTTTGTTTCTTGACCTTAAACAAACCGCAAAACATTTCGAAGAATCTTATTTAAACACAAACCCACTTGCACTAACCTTTGATAGGTATGAGATTTTGAAGAACCTTTGTAAAATAGAAAAAAAAACAAAAAAATACATGACTCTATATTGATGACTTAATTTGCATATAGTAGGTACGTTGTTTTCAACAAATCCTTGATGCTCACTCTCAATCTCTGGCAAAGTTTGTCTCTCTTTTTGGCAAGTTTAATTCATCTTTCTCTCCAATACTGACTGAGTCTAGAAATAAGAGAGTATACCTACTATAACTCGATATTCTCTACTCCACAACACCCCCCTTCCTCCCTACATCTGCGCCCAATTCCAAACAAAACGGATACCTAGTAATTGAACAAATAAATGCAATTTTCTAAGGATACTCACAGGACATTGTTTTCTGTGCTTTTTTTTTTTTTATTTTTCTATTTTCTGATAACACAAGTCCTCAGCGAGAAGAGAAGACTCTTCACATTCGTGTTTTGTTATTGTTTTATTCGTACTCTCACATTTATGGTACCTATACTATTTGGTCTTTCCTTTCATTCTTCTACTGTCTGTTCTGTGTTGTTATCCTTTTTGAAACTTTTAATACAATTGTAACGTTTTTTTGTTATTTTTTTTTTTGTATTTCACTCTTTTTCTGTGCACTTGAAAGAAAGTCCTCAAGTGTATGTATATGTGTATGTGTGTGTATGTGTATATGTATGTCGGTGTGTATGTTGTCTGTAGGTATATGAATAATTGTCTACCGCATGCGGCAGCTACAAGTGTGAGTTTGTTTATATTCAACAGGTTGTTGTTGCTGTTTGTTTGTATGGTTGGTGTGTGTACGTTTTGTTGTGTGTTGTCGAAGTCCTACCTAACTTGTTCATTTTGTATTTCATCCTTTTTTTTTTTTTTATTTTTCGTAAAACGATAATCGGGTAATTTATGTTTTTTCTTCTTCGATATCATTTTTTTTTTTCTTTTTTGTTGCTTTCTTCTTCTGTGTGGCGGCGTGGAATTAAAAAAAGCTGTGTGTTTGTGTGTGCGAAAAATAAAGAACTACCTACCTACCTATACCTATGTATGAACTCGGTCGCTGAAAGTGGGTGTGTGGTGGGTGGGTTGGTTGGTTTGGTTGAATCATAAATTCGTGATGTACAAATAAACAAAAACGAAAGCTTTTATGAGGATTATAAAAATGGTTTTGGGAAAAGTCAGGAACGCTGTGCCATGGTATTTCTAAAAATGTATATATGTATGTATGTAGGTATTCGGGAGGTGAGAATGAAAACTGGATGTCATTATAGGTAGGTATAGGTAATGGAAATGGAATAAGAACTACGAGAATGTGGATCGTGTTTATAATTGCCGTGAAAAGGGCAATTTCAAAAAACACGTAAGAGGTCGACCATCGATCAAAACTATAACACGTGTGTAAAGATAATAATCGTTTGGTTTTTGAGAAAATAAAACAACAAACACGAAAAACTTGTTGCGGGTCGAATAAAAATAGTGGGGATTCAAAATTTTGTAACCAGTGGAACCGTGGAATGTATAGTTACCATAATTATAGGTAGACACGATAGATAGGTTTTGCAATTGCGAAAATCGGAAAAGAAAGTGAACAAAAACTTATTCGATGCCCTCTTAATATATTAAAATGGTATTTATCAGGTTTGTTTGTTCATCGTTTATCCAGGCAAAAAAATCGTTTGTCCAGTCCCAGGTAAAAAGTTATTTAGCTTTTCCTTTTTTTACCAACGCCCTCACAAACAAAAAATCTCGTCTAACCTCCACAATTGCTAACTTAGGAGGATGGGGAAGAGTGTGTTCGCTTGTCCACCTCTTTTTTATGACTCTGATGGCATAGATTGCTTAGAATAGATCTGTGATTTAAATTAATAATCCAGAGACAGAAGAAGTCTTAATGTTTTAATTCGCAAGATGCTGGTGGCCATATGTCACGCCACCTCCCGGAATAACCATTCAATAGCTCCGGGATGTACAGAAACGGCTGCGTTATCTCCAGAAGTTTATGGCTTAGAATTAATGAAAAGGAATGTGAGTATATTTTATCGCTGAGTAAAAAGAATATATGAATCTTGATAGTATGTTGTAAAGGGTGTTTTTTTTTTAAGGTATATAACTATAAGTTGGCAACACTATTTTAACTGGCAGCCATTTTGTCAGCTGTCAAGTGATTTATTTTTAGTTTGGTTTGGCATTTCAACATGAATAGACTGACGCCTGAACAACGCTTCCAAATTGTGCCCAAAATGGGCCCAAAACAAGATTGCTGTTGATCCCAATTTTCATAAGCGAATTTTGTTTGGCGATGAAGCTCATTTTTGGTTGAATGGATACGTCAATATACAAAACTGCCGTATTTGGAGTGATGATAATCCTCAAGTGTATGTTGAGACACCGTTACATCCACAAAAACTGACTGTTTTGTGTGCTTTATGGTTTGGTGGAATAATTGGGCTGTACTTCTTTAAAAACGATGCTGGTCAGAACGTTACAGTCAATGGTGATCTAGCGCATGAGAAAGTATATAGAAAAAAAGAACGAGCTGGTTCGTAACTGAGCCAGTCTATTATAGCCATTAGTTTAGGATCATCTCTGCTTTCTTCTATTAAGGGGCCCCCTTGAATGCAGCAGCCTCTGGGTTGTGCACGCCCGTCCTAACCTATCCTAATCTAACCATTCCCTAAAATCACTCGTGCACAGTATAAATGGTAGCATATACGCTGTATGGCATTGGACTTCGTGCTGTTGGAACCATATTTCGTCGGTATCCATATCATCCAGTTAAGGTCATAGGAAGTTTCTATAATCATCGATTAGTAGCGCTCGTCTTTAGCTGATGTGAAGCCAGACCCCCGAACTCAAAATTTTTGGGGGTGGAATATCCTGTTCGTTTGTCCATTTTCCATCCTAGGTTCAAAAATAATTCAAAATGTATTTTCTGAACGTCATTTATAACAGTTTTGGTTTATAAAAGTACTGTTTATGCGGCCCCGCATGGCAAGGGCCCTCCGCCGGTGGGGATACTTCAGGCACCCAGAGTTTTTTTTTTCAAGTCACGTGTAGCGCGTTAACGCACGCCCACTTTTAATGGCGGGAAACTGTTATAACTGTTATAAATTGGCATGTCTCTAGTCTCGTCTTCACACACCTCCTGCCGTTGACGCTTATCGCAATGCTATAAGCTTTATTTAGAAAGAATCAAGGACCGATGATTCCATCCAGAGCACAGTGACTTTCTTGGAATACCTTTGGTGTACCTCGTGTGGATTGGCATCGTCCCAATGTCAAGAAAAACTTTGTCTTAACCTTAGCCAAATTCGGCAGAAATTCGTAGGTCCCCTCTCCCATCCTGCTAAACAAACAACACGCACAAATGAATTGTTGGAGAGTTGTAAATCACTAGGGACTGCCTGTCAAATCTATTTATTTATTTATTCTTTTTATGAGGAATAAATATATTTTCAATATGACGATGACGCCATCAGGTATGCTTTTTCAGCCTATATTTCTAATTCATTCATCTTTTCTAAACAGCTGATTTCTATGATTGTTTCTCATTGTAATACATAGTCGAGTCGGTGTATTTTATGTCACGCTCTCTTTCACCACCATCCATTAGGAATTTTCCAACCACAACACAGTTATCGTCATCCCCTAAACAAAAATTCAATTCACATTTTATTTGTGTGGTCTCCTTGTGTCACATGACACACAGTGGTTTTCCGCGCAATTTTCTTTTATTTTTCTTGTTTTTTTTTTTTTTTTTTTTTTTTTTTTATAATTTTATTTCCTCCCATCACCAGGTCGTTTTGTCATGGCAGGGAGGGATAAAGAGAGAGAGAGATTTAACTGTGAACCTGAAGGGGGGATTGTTTGTATTTATTTATTTATATGAAACCAGACTATACGTACCTACAATTCAGTTTTCTTTTTTTTTTTTTGTATTTTATTTTAACGCGGAGCGATTTGACCTCGTTTCAGGATTTCTTTTGCGAGTTTTTAGAGAAATTGTTTCTTTCTTTTTACGACCATCAGGTTCAGTACATCAGTAGCAGGAGTTTGATATTTCTCTCTCCTCTCTTTAGCCTTGCGTTTCTCTTTCTCTTAGTCAAGTTAGATGGTGATGGTTTTGGTGGTGGTGGGTGGTGTTGAATTGTGAATGGTGAATGATGATGCGAGAGGCAAGGCGATGTTGATTTGATTGTATTAGAAAAGTTGTTTGGAAATTTATTTGTTCATCATGCTTTTGTCCTTGCTCTCATATCCTTTACAGATTTGTAGAGTTTTATAGGGCTACAATATTGGTAAAGTGCGATGATGATTGCAGGTTGGATGGGGGTTAACAACAGAGAACTGATGATGGTAATGGATTCGCAGACACTAAAAAATGATTTTTTGTATTTCTTTTTCTTTTCTTTTTTTTTTTTTTTTCTTTATATGATGAATGATGATTATGTATGTACAATGTACATACGTCTGCAGGTATATGTATAGTAGGTAGGTAGGTAAATATCCTGTTGAGTTTGCTTGGTTGTTTTGCCTCTCACTTCTTGCCACATGACTGATTGCAGACTACTTGACAATTATAAGTTTAGCAAAATAACATGCTGCGCCTTATTGATGGTATATTATAGGTATGATGCTGGTTATGAAAATTAAGACGTATTTTGTTTTATTTAAATTGTTAGGGGTAACTAGAGGATCCTGCTGTTTTAATAAATATGCTTTAGGACCAAAACATGAAGACCCTGCTTGGCTTGACAGGTATTTACTATAGGTACTTACTGTGGTATAGATAAAAATACGTTAAAGAGTAGATTAAAAAATATAATAACTCTACAACTCTTCAATTGGGCGGGATGCACCATACTCGTGAGGCCAACTTTTTGACATTGGGACATTTTGTGTAGTGGTTTCGATGTGATGCACGTAAAAACATATTTTGGTTTTTGATGTGTAAACATCTAAGCTGGCGGTAGAGTGAAAAAAAAAACGTGAACGTTCGTGTGCAAGGTTACGTCGTGCAACGTTACGGTGTGCAACGTTACGATCTGCAAACTAGGATGGGTGCGTTCAGTAAAAAATATCTTAAAATTCCCTTCAAGTCCGACACTAGTAATTAAAAAGAAAACAAAATCAAAACAAAAATAATAATAGTCAGCTGTAGGGATTGACAATTGACTGTAGGTATGGTAGATCAATGGCTGTAGGTATGGTAGGATATCGGGTGCGTTCAGTGATACAAATCTGAACTTAAATTCTATGTTTACATTATTCTGCTTTTAAACAATGCAATTTCTTCTTGCAATTTGTAGGCACGTAGGCGAGGGACGTAGGTGGCTCGGATATACAAAATAGCTGAGGTTGAACAAATTGCAGAGTTATCGGCTACCTTTGTACTTGCACAAAGTTAACATTCATTAAAAATCACAGCGTCCAATTCCATAGGCGATTGATGGTGTCAATCGATTGAAACTGCGATTTCAGTGATTTCCACTGACAACAACTGCAGCTAAATATTCTAAAAACTCAAGATATATAATTCGCCGGCTATCTCATAGTGACATTCATTTGAGGTTCGTTCAGTATAAAATTAAGACTGAACTTTTTGTAAGTTTAACTAGATGGAGTTTCATAAGGGTTGCAAGTTCGTTGACAGTTCTAACTGGATATTTTAATTCGGCCCCTGTCAGTCAAACCATTAAGTTCCTTTGGAATTTGGGTACGGTGTCATCTAATTGAAACCACGATTTTAGTGCTCTCCGCTGACAGTTGTTGTTTGTCGATGCTCAGACAGTGATTATTTCGTTACAGCGGTTCCCCCGTATTTTACTGCCGTTCTTTCAACACTAAGCTTTTTAAGCACTGCCTACAGATAGGTAATGTAGTGTATTCAATATGTTTCTTTTGATGACGTTCAGTAACAAAAGTTAGGCACTTGGACAAACGTTGATGTTTACACATATTTAACCGTGAGTCCCGGCACTCACATATTTTTTTTGTAAAGAAGATTTGTTTTCTAAAAACTCGCATTTTATCCCCAAAACTTAAGAAAGGCTAAAAACAATTTTTTAGATAGGTATACCTTGCTAGGTACCTAAGGTGAAAAAAATTTAAATTTAAGAAGCGTTAGAGTAGGAGTAGGCGGAAACTTGAAAAATGTAAGTAGACACCGCGGTAGATGTTTTTTTTAAGGTTAAAGATGGCTAGTTTATTTACAAACTATCAACTTTGCAGGGAAATTATATGGAGAAAATCACATCGTATAAAAAAAGTGAGCTTGGCAGACGAGTTTGTAATGGCGAGGAAAAACTTTAATGATTTTTTACTATGAAAACCTTGAAAACGAGAAATCTTGAATAAAATAAAAGTAGGCGTGACAGTGGAGAGATTTTACTGAAACCATACTGTGGTCCAAAATGATTTATTTTGTTGCAACAATCATAGATTTTAAACGCATTAAGATATCGCTACAATTTTGTGTTCATCTTAAAGAAAATTTCTAAGGCTATAAAAATGATAACTAAAAAAAAAATTGACTGACAGGGTGTTCCGGGGTCATTGAACGAAGTAAGAAAGAATTAATATAAACAGAAATTAAAGTAAAACTTGAAAAACAGTTCTTAACAAAGCGGATTTTGGAAAAAGAAGTTTATGGCTATTGAAGTGTATTACAAAATTAAATTTATCATGACAGTGGATACAAAAATTCGGCGAACCAATTTTTTTTATTGTTTTAGCAAGTTTTTAGACAGTAATTTTACATGTTGTGATGCATCAATACATCTTATATAAACTGTTTCGGCGATATAAGGTGGACTTACGAACTTTGACAGTTGATAGCGGACACATTTTTGAAGCTCAGATTGGCTTTCATTTATATAGTCTGTTATATGCCAAATCACCATGGACGGATAAAGCGTTCAAAAACACGTGTAAATGATAAAATTGTTTTATCAAAATGGATATTGTTCTGTTCGAGCAACGTTTCGCGCGATTCGCCCATTTTACGGTCGCCGAGAAGGCTATTCGCAGAGTGGTGGATAAATTTGAGTCCACTGGTTCAGTAAACAACCAACCAACACCCGTACGACGTCAATGAAACGCAAGACCTGCCGAAAACATCGCCGCTGTCCGTGAGAGTGAGAAAGAGAGGAGAATCCGAGGCAGTCGATTCTGCGTCGCTCACAAGAACTCGACCTTTTGCAGACCACAATTTGGTGAATTTTGCGTCGTCTGCCCCCGTACAAAAGATAAATTGAAAGTAAAAGACCCTAGACAACGACGTGTGTTCGCTGAATGGGCTCTAGGAGCACTTGGAAACGGACTCTAATTTTGATCGAAAAATCATCTCCAGCGATTAGACCAATTTCTAACGGTCAAATTTGTCAGCCTTAAGCCCTGGCAGCTGTTATCAATAAATCAAGATTCAAATATGAAAATACATATATAATACTGTTCGAAATACTTCAAAGTTGGCACAGGAAAAGGTTAAACCATCAAAAAAAATCTCAAACGAACACATTTTTCTGATTATATATGATTATTATTAAATACGTATAAAAGATAGAGATAACCTAGACAAAAACAAAGTTAACTCAAATCATCCCTATCAAAACTACACTTAACTATACGTACACAAAGAAAATTTAGGGTGCAGATTTCTTCTCAGTTGAACAAAATACAAAAAATAAAAAAAAAAAAATTAAAACCTTGAAAATCCATCTCAGAGATTGAGATATTCCACTTCCATCCATTTCAACTGTAAAAGTCCCAAACCTCCTTCGGTCATTTGAAGAAAATCCATCAAAACCGCACTCATCACCAGAATCTCACAACAAAAAAAAAAAAAATCTTAAACCCAAAAACCTGAATAGAACTGCAAGAATCCTTTTGGACAATGCAACTGCTGATTTTGACTTGTTGTATGTATACATACAAAAAATATATACCTATATATCTATCTAGCTAGAATGGATCCCTTTTAGTTACCAAATCGAAAAGAAAAAGAATACTTGAAGGAATTAAGAACGATTACCAAGCACCAGTGGTGCTCTGTTCTGCTCTGCTCTGCTTTGCGTTGCTCCCCATCAACTCAAACCAACCCCCAGCCGTACCCCTTCCAATGGTTAAAAGGGAGCAATTTAAAAAAAAATCCAAGCGGACAGGAACAATGAATAAACTACAACCCTATGTACTCATACCATCATCACTTACCTCCCTAGCCCCCAGCCCGTCCGCACTACAGTCAAACGAACGATAGAAAAATACGTGGCGAGGACGAAGTTTGACTTTAACGTTAAAACCAACGAATCGTACTAACCACTCCCAGCTAGCTCCCACACTCAAAGCAAAAATACAACAAAAAATTCGCAAAAAACAATTTAACTCAAGAAAAAATTGTAAGAAGAAGTGGAACCGGAACATTGAATATCCTGTCGGAGGAGTCGGCAGAAGTCGGCAGTAGTCGGTCGATGAAAAATGGAATGGATGCGATGAAGGACGAAGGACGAAGGAGAAGGCTGAGCATTCGAAATTAATGAAAGTCAGTGGTATCCTGAAGAGCCTATCTTCATTTTGGTGGGGGAGTCTCGTAAGGGTGTGGGGGAGGGGGAGGAGAAAAGAGGATGTGGAAGGTTTTGCAAGATATCTACCTTTTTCCTCATCCATTCCATCACGACAACGACGATAGAAGGAAGACGGATCCTTTCTGAGACAAATTCAGGATACAAAAAAAAAAAAAAACAGGAAAGAAAAAAAAAGGATTCAAAAACTGGGGTGTCCTCTGTCCGCCTAAGGATTCGCGTCGTAGAAGAGGAAGCTAAATTTTTATGGCCACCGTTTTTCTGCTACTGCTGCTACTACTGTCACCCCCTTGCATTACATTTGGTAACCCTAAGGGAACCATGTCTACGAAATGCGAAAGAGAACGACGACTAATACAGAGTAACACACTAACACACACACACAAACACACACACACATATGCGAACTCACAAAACAGAGCTGAAGATTGAAAAAAAAATCCAACGGGAGGTCGACTCCTTTCTTATCCTTCCATTAAACCATCAGGACTTTCAGGACTCTCTACCCCCCTCCCCACCCCGATATACGATACCCCATACCCATGCCACATCGAAGGATAGAAAATTTTTATTTTACTCGCATAATTTTCTTCATCGTCGTCGTCGTAGTCGTAGCAAACGGAGAAAAGCGCACGTGGGGTTGAAAAATGGGGTGAAGCTTGTACACACGATGCCAGAACGACTATTGCTTCTTCTGCTTCTTCTTTCTCCAGCGACAATGATGAAATGAGTTTCCAAGAATGGGGTTGAATATGGCGCCTTAGTCTATGGTCCCGGTTATCCGTCTATATCCTGCTGCACACCCACACCCTCCAAATTGAACCGAACCTTCTGCGATGACGGCACAGCAAATAAAAAAAGAAAAAAAAAAAATGGCACACATTGTCAAAGCGGCAAACGTTATCCAGAAAGAAAATGTTTATGGCATGAGACATGACCAGACCATATAACCAGAGTGGAAGTATAGTAACAAAGCCACACACTTGCCCATGCCCATGCCCACGCTCGCTATTCCGCACCACACCACCCACCTAAAATCGGTTGAAATAGAAAAAAAGGACCACGAGGCTTTTGCGCCTTCATATCCTTATTCTCCTCTCCATCACCATATATACCTTGACTGTTTGAATGTTTTTTTTTTTTTTATATTATTTTTGTTATACTGTATGTTCGTTCTTTGCCACTGTCACCCCATCTCCTCTGTCCTCTGGCATGCATGTTATCATCATCGCCACTGTGCCGTCGTCGTTGTCGTCGCATGTACATTTAGAGACAAAGTCGAACTGACAAAACTCTTTTGGGGGCACAAGCCCAGCAATAACATCAGCAGCAGCAGTAGTAGCACTAGCAGTAGCGCAACGAACATTACAGCCTTAAGCGTTGGATACTTGAGAAGTGTTGTACGTTTGTGTATAAATGCTGGTGGCACAAAAATGATGAAGACTTGAATTCCAGGGAAGGTTATACAAATGACAAAAAAGGAAAAAAGGCCGGTGTTGCGAATATCCCATATATGAATAACCCAACAACAAAATATTTCAGAAATAGGTCCGTTCTTATATGGGGTGTCATCAAGCCGTCTAAAACGTTTGGCTACAATACCTTTATTTTTGTATAGAGTGGCAACTTCATAAATTTCCTATTTCAAATTTCAAAACTACTTTCGTCTCTTCTTATTAAGAAGAGTACCAACGTTTAAGTATTAAGTATTAGCCATGTCATTTAACTCAACTTAACCTATAAAATATAATTGCGCCCATTTTGTATTAAAATATTTCTAGAACTGAATCAGAGATTAATTTGTTAAGAAGAAAATTTATATAATACTTTGAAATCCGTTGCTCATTCGTTTGATAAATATACCAATTGTAAGTTATATTTTAAGATGAAATCTTTAAGTACCTACTTATATGTTAAATTTACAGGAAATAAAATCGAATTATTCCATAAAGTAAATTGAGAGTTTGGCTTTATATCTCAACACTTGGAAGGATATTTATATTTTGAATCATATTATACGGTGCAGCAACATTATTTTATTTCAATTGATCACCAAGATCTTCATTCAATATGGACCAGACAGGACACAGTTGCTCTGCGAAAAGTTGCCGCCTGCCAGATACGGAAGAGATGGTGTCTTGTGAAAAGTGTAAGCGATGGTGGCATTATTCCTGTGCCAATTTCAACCAGGACTTATACACGACCGACGATCCGTGGTATTGCGAGGCGAGTGATTGCGTTTTTAGAGAGGATGAATCTAAAGACATTGGTTCAAGAGAAGGTGATAGTAAAGATCCTGAACAAGGTAACAGAGTAGAAGTAGAAGTAGCCACTGTAGACTTATTATTAGAAGCTGCAGCGGTAGCTCAAGCAGCTGCTGCACAAAAGGATGCGGAACTTCTATCTCTGCGGAACGAGTTAGAGGAAACAAAGCAGAAGTTGGCTATTGCATCAGTTCCAAGCCACTCAAAGGTTTCTCAAAAAGAGCCGCCTAGTGTAAAACCATCAGCTGACAAGTCATTTTCTAATGAAAGGTTAGAGATGATTAAGCGAATTCAAACCAACCATCAATCGCTGTTAAAGGATTCTGCTCGTCTTCTTCAATCCACTCCAATTCGTGGTGCTACTCATCAAGATAGCTTTCAAGAGTCTGCAATCCATCACTCCGACATGGCTAGTTTGCTCACAATTTTAAATAGGAGTAACGTGCAGGAGTTGCCGACATTTTCAGGAATTAATAAGCGGGAATGGCCGTATTTCGAAGAAGTTTTTAGATCTACAACGATTGAAGGGAAGTATAGTGCAAAGGAAAACGTCGCTCGGCTTCGTAAAGCCCTTAGAGGGGAAGCGTATCAGCTGGTCAGTGACCGTCTGAAATATTCAACCGATGATGAAGCAATTATGGATTCTCTGCGTGCTATATTTGGTCGTGCGGATGTTTTAGTTCACGGATTGACGGCAGACCTTCTCAAGCTTCCACCTTTGAAATCGAAATGTGACCCGAACGTGCATTTATGGGCTGTTAAGGTGAATGGATTCGTAGCTGATTTAAAGTCGATGAAAAGATATGATGATCTTGCAAATGGTTATGTACTGACTGACCTGTCCTGCAAATTGGGAGATGGACTTTACCAAGACTGGCGAAAAAGGCAAATGTCAAAATCTCGAGCATCAATAGAAGACCTTGCGAAATTTCTTACGCAGAAAGTGACTGATTTACCACCCGAGTTAGTGAAGCCTTTGGATCCGATTGTTCCCAAAAGGACACATATGGCACAGAAGACTACTAATCGAGTTATGACTCATCAGCCGTTGCCTACAACAGTTACAAATATTTCTTGTGGTAAATGTGGTGGTAAACACGTCCTCAGTGAATGTGAAGAGTTTAAATCAATGTCGCCAGAGTTAAGAACTTCCTTTGCTCGGGAAAAGAAGATATGCTTTCGTTGTTTGGACGCAGCTCAACATGATTGGAGGTCATGCTCCAAGAAGAAGACCTGTGGTTTATCCGGATGTACAGGACGACATCATCCTCTTTTACATCAGCCACCTGTTCCTCAGAATAAGGAGTTAAATGTGTCAGCTGTTCCATACGTTCCCCAATCAAATTTTAACTCCTCACATATAAGTTTTAAGTTACCCGTAATGTTTAAGGTAGTTCCTATACGAATATATGGGAATAATAAAAACTTTGTTGACACCTTTGCATTTTTGGATGACGGGTCATCTTTAACAATGATGGAAAAGGATTTATTTAATGAACTTGGACTCGAAGGTCATCCCGAAAACCTCACTCTTCAATGGACGAAGGGTGTTTCTAGAAGTGAAGAGTCTATTAGAACTGACTTAGCTGTTTCTAATGTTGGAAAGAAGAAACGTCATTTTTTGAAAAACGTATATACTGTGAAAGGGTTAGAGCTTCCAATCCAGTCAATTGATGCTTCCAAGTTAAAGGAATTGTATCCACATCTTCGTGGACTCCCGCTTACAGATCTTGTGGAGGCTAAACCTAAGATTTTAGTAGGGTTGGATCAAGCGAAGTTTCTTTTGGGTCATGGCCAGAGACATGGTAATGATGATGAGCCATGCGCCTTGAAAACTCTCCTAGGGTGGATAGTTTATGGAAAGTCTGCTCCGACGGTCAGAGCGACCTGTATCCAAGACACTTCAAAACCATCAATGCAAATTTTATTCCATGACGCCATAAAATCTGAAGATGAACTCCACGAACTTGTAAAGCGCCACTTTACAACCGAGGAATTTGGTGTTATGCCCCCTAAGGGTGATTTGGTGAGTAAGGAGGTCAGCCGAGCCCTGAACATCATGGAGAGTACGATAAAATATGTGAATAACCGATACGAAATTGGTCTGTTATGGGATACCGACGATGTTAAACTGCCTGATAGTTATTCCATGGCTTTGAAACGACTAATTACTCTGGAGAAGATGTTAAGGAGGAAACCACACCTTTTAGAGTGGAAGAACGATCATATGTTGAATCTACTATCGAAAGGCTATGCGAGGATCGCCTCTGAGGAGGAGCTTAAGGAAGACTGGCCAAGAGTATGGTATCCACCCACTTTTGTCATTGAGAATCCCAATAAGATCCCGCCTAAGCCGAGAGACGTAGCTGATTTTGCAGCAAAGGTGCACGGCGTCGCACTAAATACGCATCTATTGAAAGGACCTGACAATCTGGTTCCCCTTCACGCCGGTATTTTCAAGCTTCGAGAACGAAAGATTGCCGTGAATGCTGACGTTAAAGAAATGTTTCATCAGATTAGAATCAAACCTGAAGATCAACAATGTCAGCGTGTTCTTTGGAGGAATGGGGATTCAAACAAGATACCTACAGTTTATATCATGGAGGTGATGATGTTCGGCCCAAGGTGCTCTCCTACATGTGCTCAATTTGTAAAAAACTTTCACGCAAATAAGTTCAAAGATGAATTCTCAGAAGCTGTGGATGGTTTAGTCAACCGCACCTACGTTGATGACTACTTCAACAGCCATGACACAGTGGAGCTGGCTTTATCGGTAACTAAAGACGCCATTCAAATTTGTAAGTCTATGAGTTTTGACTTGGTTGGCGTCCAATCAAACAGTTTCGAATTTCTGAAGCAAGTTCCCGAGAACAATGTTAATGCTAAATTGATCAGCATGGACCCGAGCGAATCTGAAAGTCACATAACTAAAATTTTGGGTTTGTACTGGCATCCTGGTTCTGATCTTCTTACTTACAGGGTTTCAGATGATGGTTTGTTAAAAAGGATGTTATGCGAAGAGATTTCAATATCCAAACGAGAAGTACTTAAGACTATCATGAGAATTTTCGATCCTCTAGGACTCATCTCACTTTTTATAATCAGGGGTCGAATAATCCTTCAAGAAGTTTGGAGGGAAGGATCCGATTGGGATGAGCCTATCTCCAAACACCTAAAAGAACAGTGGTTGGAATTCATCAAGGAGCTGAGGAGTATTGAAAAGCTGAAGATTCCGCGGCTTTATGTTTCATGGTCTCCTGACGATTCAGCGCCTAGTTTAGTAGTTTTCGTGGATGCTTCAGAGAAAGCTTTCGCTGCAGTTTCATACTTCCGCTTTCAAAGAGATGATGCCGTTGAAGTTGCTTTGGTTATGGCAAAGGCTAAAGTTGCACCAGTGAAGAAGCTGTCTGTACCACGCCTAGAATTACAAGCTGCTGTGCTCGGCGTGCGTTTAGCCTCAACTATTAAAGCTTCTCATTCCATTTCCATCCGCGAAATTATCTTTATCTCAGATTCGAAAACAGTTCTGTCATGGATCAACTCTTCAGACTTCAAGTTTCCTTCGTTTGTCGCGGTAAGAATCGGAGAGATCTTAGATTCGACTACACCTCGCCAATGGTTCCACGTGAGCTCTGCAGACAACGTTGCCGATGATGGAACAAAATGGAGCGATTCGTGCATGGGGGATTATAAAACAAGGTGGTTTAGGGGACCCAATTTTCTTAAGGATCCTTTTAAGCTGTGGCCTATTAAACCAAGCCAATCGGATGATTTAGCGATTATCACTGGTGAAGCGGAAGCTGGTATAATGGTCCATACTAGCCCATCAAAGGTTTCCTTCCTCGTGTATGATGAGTTAAAGCCAAGATTTAAGGCGAATTGGGGTTCTTCAGTAAGGGTGATGGCGTTTATACTTCGAGTTAAAGACTTTTACTTTAAGAAGATAATTCAAAAGGAATCATTCATCACGCCATCTGAGTACCATCGTGCTGAAGATTGGATGTTTAGAAAAATTCAGCAAGACGTTTTTTTTGATGAATTAGACTCTCTGAGTACAAGCAACAAGGTAAAGAACTCTAGCTCACTGTACAGTCTATCTCCGTTTGTGGATGGGGAAGGCACTATACGCATGAGCTCCAGAGCGCAAAGGGCTCTTATTTCATACGCTTCTCGAAATCCTGCGATTTTACCGAAAAATCATGCTCTAATAGATATATTTGTTAAATACCATCACGATCGCAATCTTCACACTGGTACAGCCAGAATCATTTCAGACATCCGTGAGCGAGCTTGGATTATAAGCATCAGGGCTGCAGTTCTAAAAATCAAATCCCGATGTAATATGTGCAAACTTATCAGAGCCAAGCCACAGATGCCCTTGATGGGCCAACTCCCTCTTGCCCGTGTGTCCTTTGAATCAAGGCCGTTTACACATGTGGGCATAGATTGTTTTGGTCCACTGTTTGTAAAATATGGAAGGGGAACCGTGAAGAGATACGGCATGATTTTCACCTGCCTTACATTTAGAGCCGTCCAGATCGAACTCCTTAACGATCTCTCATTGGACCAATGCAATATGGCACTTCGTCGCTTTCTTATCAATCGAGTCGTCACCAAGTTTTTATACAGTGATAATGGCCTAAATTTTATCGGCACTAAGAACCTTATAGAAAAAGACGTCAGGGAGATGGAAGAAGCCCTAAGTGGTTATGTTGCGAAATATGAAGGTATCGTGTGGCGATTCATTCCCGCGTACTCACCATGGATGGGTGGCGCGTGGGAGAGACTTATTCAGTCCATAAAATATACAATCGAATTTATTCTCAAAGGAGTTGTACCTCGAGAAGATGTCCTTCGAAACGCTCTTATAGAAGCCCAAGGTCAAATTAATCGTCGCCCTCTAACACATATTCCGGTTGACCCTGAGGATCCGAAGCCACTTACGCCGAATTTAATGCTTTTCGGAGATGAAGATAGAAATGTTACGGCCCCTGGAGTTTTTTATGAAAGCGATGTTAACAGTAAGTTGTATAGTCGGAGGTCGCAGCATTTAATGGCAGAGTTTATAAAACGATGGTACGTAGAGTATTTGCCTGAAATTACACGAAGGACTAAATGGCATAAAGACATAAAACCAGTGGCAGAAGGCAGTATCGTCATATTAGTAGAACCAAATGATATTCGCTCATCCTGGAAGATGGGCAAAGTGGTTAAAGTTTACCCGGGACTTGATGGAGTCGTACGAACTTGCGATGTACGATTACCGAACGGGAACATAAAGCCCAAGAGATCAGTTGGGCGGCTTGCTGTGCTTGATATTCAGTCTTCGCTCTAGAGCTCAGACGGCCCCGGGAATGTCATCAAGCCGTCTAAAACGTTTGGCTACAATACCTTTATTTTTGTATAGAGTGGCAACTTCATAAATTTCCTATTTCAAATTTCAAAACTACTTTCGTCTCTTCTTATTAAGAAGAGTACCAACGTTTAAGTATTAAGTATTAGCCATGTCATTTAACTCAACTTAACCTATAAAATATAATTGCGCCCATTTTGTATTAAAATATTTCTAGAACTGAATCAGAGATTAATTTGTTAAGAAGAAAATTTATATAATACTTTGAAATCCGTTGCTCATTCGTTTGATAAATATACCAATTGTAAGTTATATTTTAAGATGAAATCTTTAAGTACCTACTTATATGTTAAATTTACAGGAAATAAAATCGAATTATTCCATAAAGTAAATTGAGAGTTTGGCTTTATATCTCAACACTTGGAAGGATATTTATATTTTGAATCATATTATACGGTGCAGCAACATGGGGTGTTAATATCCTGGATGCGGGTCTTGGGACACAAAATTCCACTAGCCCAGTAAGAATATCCATAGCAACGGAAGTTGAGGCCTTGAGAGTTAAGTTTTGATAGAGCTGTATTCACTTTGTAGAGATTAGGTAGAGGAAATGTTGATCTGCGTCGTCTAGGTTGAATGGTACACCCTGCTTGAAGCCTTGAGAAATAAGTTTTGATAAAGCTATCTTCAATTTGTCGAAATTAAGTGGAGGAAATGTTGATGTGTGTCGTCTAGGTTGAACCGTACACCCTGCTTGAGGCCTTGAGAAATAAGTTTTGATAAAGCTATCTTCAAATTTTCGATATAAGGTCGATGAAATGTTGATGTGTGTCGTCTAGGTTGAACGGTACACCCTGCTTGACGGAAGTATTCGACTACAATCTACCACGATTTTCCCTTGATCGTCGTTGCAGACTTCGGTTCGGGCCCTTTAATCTTGAAAGTTCACTTTTACCCTTTGGTAAATCTTCTAAACATGATGTCTGCAATGACTTCTCACTTCTCATAATCCTTGTTCTACCTTCTGAGAAAGTATTGTTAGATTCTCCTCTGCTGCTCATAGAGCTCCCGAACAGTTCTGCTCCTTCTATGCAGACTCTTTTTATGCTTGCTGTTGAGCTGCATGTGCTGGTTGGCAGTCAGCGTTAGACCTGACATTTCTTTGAGGTGGTTGTGTAAGACCCAGCGTGTCTGACGTGGCATCTGTGATGGCTTCTTGGCAATGTTGTCATACTTTCGAACGAATTCCATGATACCGTGAGAGTGCCTGGTGTCGAGTGCAATCAGTACAATCTGGCTGACGGTTGATCGATCAGGAAATCTCCATCATGTACTTTTTTAAAATATGAGAACTGAGGACTAACTACCACAATGTATCACCCCGTAGAAATGCCAATAACCTAGTCGATATGACTTATCAGTGAAGACTTTCCCTCCCTTTATTGCTTTTTATTATAGGATATCAGTGATCCTATTTCACTGCCCGCGCAATACTTCAGGAGTTCTTTCTTCGACTCTTTCAGAAGTGTTCAGTTAAGGCCTCTACTGCATCAATTACACTCCTGCTTCAAGGATTCTAAGTCTACATTTTGATGGTACCCAACAAATCCCCGACTTGCCAAATGCCAAATAGAAGAAGAAGGCAATCCAGAAATCCCATTCCCATTTCTAAAATTTCAGTGAGTTTCAAGGAAACATTTAATGTGGTTTGAGTTCTAGGAGATTTCATTCGAAGCAGAATCATCTTGCTAGAGCTATAGCCCTCGTCGCATTAGATAGATATAATATGTACCATCAGCATGGTTAGGTTAGGTTATTCCAAGTTAAGTTAAAAAGAGAATACACTGAGAAAAATAATTCCACGAAAGTTTTATTCATCCTAGAGAGATCTACGTAAAATCTACACGCAACCATAATAAAGGTTTCACAGGGTGATAGACCTATAGAAGGTATGTTATGTATGTGTATGATTGTAAACGCGTAGAAGTTTCGCTTCAGCTGAAAAATCTACCCACGCGTATACTTGTTTCATTAACATAGCAAAACCGATGATGGATTGTGTGTATAGAAAAGTTCTTATACTACCAACACTCGCAGTCGTCGTCCTCCCCATTTCAAGCTCTTTCGTCTAAACATCCATGTGAGAAAAGGATATTTGACATTTCTTAAGTGTGGGGACAGCTTCAACGGAACGAATGCCATATGTGCGTCGTCGCGTCGGTATACAAACATTTATATAGATGAATAGATGGATTTCCCTTCAATGTATATTCGTCATCATGGGTGTAGAGCTATACAATGAAGGATATACATACTCGTATAAGGGATCCTGATGGGGTAAGAGGATTTCGGAAAATTCTTGGTGGAATTAGAAATGGGAGGCATGAGGAATGACAGGATGACTTTGCGAAACAAACCAAAACTTGCAGGAACTAGGAAGGTACATTAATTTTCCGAAATTTTTACTTAAAGACGAAATAATGTATGTTCGTTTGTATACGAAAATAAATATCCATTGTGCGTCCCGCCACCGTGTTTCGTTCTCGAAAAGGGTTCAAGGTACTGGCACAGTCAAAATGAGTTGAGTGGGAAGGTATTTGAAGGGAAAAAAAAATTGTGTTCTCCTTTGGCTGGGCTGTGTTATGCAGCCCACACCGGCCATTCTTATTTAAACGAGATTTAAGGGAGGACAAAAGTAAAGCACAAAGATGTTGCTACCCTCACTTTATACACATCAAACAATGACGAAAATGTTAAAGCACCAAAAAGGGTTAAGGATCCTTTTCAAGGATTTTAAGCATTACCCATCTTTTTCAGCTGTTTTCTTGTTTTTTTTTTCGTCAGTTTTCTCTGAAATTTGCGTACGTTCTTTGGGGTGGGGGTGGGGGTGAGGGTTGGGATGCTTACACGATGGGACGCTGGAAGTGGGGGAGATCGTACGCAGAGTGATGGTAAGGGAAGACATTCTACTACCCATCAGGGATTCTTCCCGGCTCACTGTGTGTTAATTTTTCTTTTCTTTTTTTTTATTATTGTCATCGTCGTCGTCCCTCGCCTGGCTGTGATAAGGGTTTAATCTACTGTCGAATGGATGCAAAACCCTTTAAAAAAAAAAAAAATAACTCTCACCCTTTTCAGCTGATGGGATGTCTTCTTATTTCTTTTTTTCGCATTTTGGGCTTTGAACCGTTTATTTTTTTTTTTTTTTTTGTGTTTCCCTTTTGAACTCTCTCTCTCAATCCTTTGGTTACACTTTTACGTAATCTTTTTACCCCCAAATTCTAATGGTTATCCTTTTGCATCGTTTTAAATATAAGAAACACACCCTTGACTGTTTGGGCTCAAAAAAAAAAAAAAAAAATAAAAAAAAGGATCCATCAAATGTTGTTTGGTGAATAAGGAGGATATTTTGGACTTTCTTTCTTTTTTCGTTTTTTTTTTTTTTTTTTTTTTTGTTCGACGTATATTTGTGTCGTTGTTTTGAATTTGAATTTCGAATTAAAAAGGAAAAAGACGTTGATCATGGGGTAGGTGTGGGTATGGGTATATATATTCTTTTTTAATGTTGTTATTCATCGGGTAGGTATGGCGAGGTAAGATGTTCCCTGGCCACCCTCGTCTAATCGAAATCTAATAACGTCACTCAATGGGGGTACGAAAAAGCGACGAAAAATATGCTAATTTCAGAACTACCCCTGCTGTAGAAATTTTCGATATGGATAAGAGTGATGGCTGATGGGGTAGGCGCACAGGGGCTCTCTTCTAAGGGAAATTAGTTAAACGAGAAAATAATTTTATCGAGAATGTTACTTTAAATGAGAATTTGGGGATGGGGATGGGGATGGGTAGGGGTATATGAGAGGAAAAAGGTCCACATAGAAGTTTGGCTTAAGATGTTGCGATTTTAAGCCTAATATAATCGAAATCGAGTGTGAGGATGAGGAGATTATATTATAGCGTTGTAGGACTGGGACGTGCTTGGAAAATAAATGAAAAAGTGAGGGGTTAGTTAAAGGTCCATGTTTTACAACAAGACAAAAAAGATTTATTGTATTAGATTGTATTGCATGGTCTTTTGATGATTAAAAAGGTCTTCAAGACATAATAATAAAAAATAATACCAATTAAAGGTACCAGGGCTAAGCAAGACCAAAGCCAAATCAAACTTGGATTCTATGTTTCTATGATTCTAGATAGAATGTAGCTAAAAGGGATGAGAAAAAATGACTGTTGGCACAGTGAAATGAGGTGGTTATTATGTGACATTAAATTCCATATTTTGTGGCGTCCAGTTCTAAAAAGAGTGGGATTCAAACTACCAGTTAACCCAGATAAACATGTTTAAAAATGTTTAATATGTGTCTGCTGTTTGTTTAAGACGGGAGTTGCTTTATTATGGAGTGTTAACGACATTTTAATTGTTAGAATGGGGAGATTCTAAGCAAAATCCAACGCATAGCAATGCTCCATATTAACGATGGGCGGGCTTGGCATGAACAATTTTTTTTTTAACTGTATGCGTGCATGGTAGAAGAGAAGTGCGTGATATAGGTAAGGCTGTAGATTGAACTGACAGGATTCTTACTTCACTGTGTAGCAAAGGAGTTTTAATGGTGCCTAATTAGTGAAAAACAATTTGAGTAAAAACCACTATCAGTTCAGACTATTAGAACTTCATAATACCGATATTTCTATGCATCAACTAAAAAAGTGAAATATGAAGAAATTGAAGACTTCTATAGCAAACTTGATGAAGCAACAAATCACTTTAATACTGAAATCCTTTTAAAACAATAGGAGATTTTAATGCTAAAGTTGGATTAAGGAACAAAAAAGAAGAGAAAATAATGGGTTCATATGGGTATGGAGAAAGGAATGAAAAGGGAAACCGTCTTATCCTACATGTTTGGCAACACAAGCTTGTTGTTGGAAACTCATTATTTAAAAAGAAACCTCAAAACCAATGGACTTGGATAACACCTGATAAAAAACATACAAATCTTATCGACTACATCCTAGTAAACAAAAGATCGATACTTGAAGATATCTATGTTCTGAACACTTTCGAGTTTGATTCAGATCATCGATTAGTCAGAGCAAAATTAAAGATAAATCACAAGACAGGCAACTCAACAAAACAACAAAAAAAAAGCGTTTAAAAAATAATTTCTAAAATATTGATCTTCAACAACGTATCACATACTATCATCAAGGAATAAGCCCGTATACAAAATCTCTATAACAACCTGGAAAGAACAATCAAAGAATCAGCAGAAAGATACATTCTAACAGCAATAAAACAGAAACCACAAAAACTTTCCATCGAAACATTACAGCTAATTGAAAAACGAGAAAAATTACGCAAAGAGGAGGACTTAAATGAAGCCGAAAAGATTAACTTAAATATACTCAGAAAACAAATTTAACAAAAATCACAGGATGACATTAAATACTTTAACGACAACCTCCTCAAAAAGTTGATCCAATCAACAAAATCAATAAAAAAGGCGAAAGCTGCACTACCAAATGCTACCAAACCAAAATGCTGAATTGGGAACTCAAGAAGATGAGTTTCTGAATTTTCTAAAAAGTGAAATCGAACATTCAAGTCAAAGCTTCAACAACGATAAGTGTAATGGAAATGATGGAATCGCTGCAGAGTATTTAAAATGGAAAAAATCTGAAATAATCCCCATCCACAAAAAAAAGGTAGCGAAGATGATATCAATAATTAAAGACCCATTAGTTTTTGCGAAATGTCTACGTGTGTCAAGTTAGCACTACACTTTTAGAAATTAAATAAACTAAGTACACAGTTAATTGTAGCTTTTTAGTAGTAAATTAGTTGTGGAAAAAAAAAATTTGTAGCTCTACTATTTAATAAAAAAATGGTATGTAGTGCTAACTTGATATCAAGTTAGCATTACACTTTCAGAAAATAAAAAAACTAATAACACAGTTAATTGTAGTTTTTTTGTTGTAAATTTGTTGTGGAAAGAAAAAAATTCTAAAAATTTTTTTGCCATAAGAATCCTTGTATTAAAAAAAAACATGGTATGTAGTGCTAACTTGATATCAAGTTAGCACTACACTTTAGGAAATTTAAAAAACAAAGTACACAATTAATTGTAGCTTTTTTGTAGTAAATTAGTTGTGGAGAGAAAAAAATTCTAAAAATTTTTTTGACGAATTTTTTAAACAAAAACAAGGTAGGTAGTGCTAACTTGACACTCTGAGTCCAGGCATTAGAAAAGCAAATTGGAAAATCTAAAGATGGCATTAATTGTAGCTTTTTTGTTGTAAATTAGTTGTGGAGAGAAAAAAATTCTAAAAATTTTTTTGACGAAGTTTTCAAAAAAAAAATAGGTAGGTAGTGCTAACTTGACACTCTGAGTCCAGGCATTAGAAAAGCAAATTGGAAAATCTAAAGATGTCATTAATTGTAGCTTTTTTGTTGTAAATTAGTTGTGGAGAGAAAAAAATTCTAAAAAAATTTTTGACGAAGTTTTCAAACAAAAACTAGGTAGGTAGTGCTAACTTGACACTCTCAGTCCAGGCATTAGAAAAGCAAATTGGAAAATCTAAAGATGGCATTAATTGTAGCTTTTTCGTTGTAAATTAGTTGTGGAGAGGAAAAAATTCTAAAAATTTTTTTGACGAAGTTTTCAAACAAAAACTAGGTAGGTAGTGCTAACTTGACACTCTCAGTCCAGGCATTAGAAAAGCAAATTGGAAAATCTAAAGATGGCATTAATTGTAGCTTTTTCGTTGTAAATTAGTTGTGGAGAGGAAAAAATTCTAAAACTTTTTTTGACGAAGTTTTCAAACAAAAACTAGGTAGGTAGTGCTAACTTGACACTCTGAGTCCAGGCATTAGAAAAGCAAATTAGAAAAACTTAAGATGGCATTAATTGTAGCTTTTTTGTTGTAAATTAGTTGTGGAGAGAAAAAAATTCTAAAAATTTTTTTGACGAAGTTTTCAAACAAAAACTAGGTAGGTAGTGCTAACTTGACACTCTCAGTCCAGGCATTAGAAAAGCAAATTGGAAAATCTAAAGATGGCATTAATTGTAGCTTTTTTGTTGTAAATTAGTTGTGGAGAGAAAAAAATTCTAACAAAATTTTTGACGAAGTTTTCAAACAAAAACTAAGTAGGTAGTGCTAAGTTGACACTCTGAGACCAGGCATTAGAAAAGCAAATTGGAAAATCTAAAGATGGCATTAATTGTAGCTTTTTTGTTGTAAATTAGTTGTGGAGAGAAAAAAATTCTAAAAATTTTTTTGACGAAGTTTTCAAACAAAAACTAGGTAGGTAGTGCTAACTTGACACTCTGAGTCCAGGCATTAGAAAAGCAAATTGGAAAATCTAAAGATGGCATTAATTGTAGCTTTTTTGTTGTAAATTAGTTGTGGAGAGAAAAAGATTCTAAAAATTTTTTTGACGAAGTTTTCAAACAGAAACTAAGTAGGTAGTGCTAAGTTGACACTCTGAGACCAGGCATTAGAAAAGCAAATTGGAAAATCTAAAGATGGCATTAATTGTAGCTTTTTTGTTGTAAATTAGTTGTGGAGAGAAAAAAATTCTAAAAATTTTTTTGACGAAGTTTTCAAACAAAAACTAGGTAGGTAGTGCTAACTTGACACTCTCAGTCCAGGCATTAGAAAAGCAAATTGGAAAATCTAAAGATGTCATTAATTGTAGCTTTTTTGTTGTAAATTAGTTGTGGAGAGAAAAAAATTCTAAAAATTTTTTTGACGAAGTTTTCAAACAAAAACTAGGTAGGTAGTGCTAACTTGACGCTCTGAGTCCAGGCATTAGAAAAGCAAATTGGAAAATCTAAAGATGGCATTAATTGTAGCTTTTTTGTTGTAAATTAGTTGTGGAGAGAAAAAAATTCTAACAATTTTTTTGACGAAGTTTTCAAACAAAAACTAAGTAGGTAGTGCTAAGTTGACACTCTGAGACCAGGCATTAGAAAAGCAAATTGGAAAATCTAAAGATGGCATTAATTGTAGCTTTTTTGTTGTAAATTAGTTGTGGAGAGAAAAAAATTCTAAAAATTTTGTTGACGAAGTTTTCAAACAAAAACTAGGTAGGTAGTGCTAACTTGACACTCTGAGTCCAGGCATTAGAAAAGCAAATTGGAAAATCTAAAGATGGCATTAATTGTAGCTTTTTTGTTGTAAATTAGTTGTGGAGAGAAAAAAATTCTAAAAATTTTTTTGACGAAGTTTTCAAACAAAAACTAGGTAGGTAGTGCTAACTTGACACTCTGAGTCCAGGCATTAGAAAAGCAAATTGGAAAATCTAAAGATGTCATTAATTGTAGCTTTTTTGTTGTAAATTAGTTGTGGAGAGAAAAAAATTCTAAAAAAATTTTTGACGAAGTTTTCAAACAAAAACTAGGTAGGTAGTGCTAACTTGACACTCTCAGTCCAGGCATTAGAAAAGCAAATTGGAAAATCTAAAGATGGCATTAATTGTAGCTTTTTCGTTGTAAATTAGTTGTGGAGAGGAAAAAATTCTAAAAATTTTTTTGACGAAGTTTTCAAACAAAAACTAGGTAGGTAGTGCTAACTTGACACTCTCAGTCCAGGCATTAGAAAAGCAAATTGGAAAATCTAAAGATGGCATTAATTGTAGCTTTTTCGTTGTAAATTAGTTGTGGAGAGGAAAAAATTCTAAAACTTTTTTTGACGAAGTTTTCAAACAAAAACTAGGTAGGTAGTGCTAACTTGACACTCTGAGTCCAGGCATTAGAAAAGCAAATTAGAAAAACTTAAGATGGCATTAATTGTAGCTTTTTTGTTGTAAATTAGTTGTGGAGAGAAAAAAATTCTAAAAATTTTTTTGACGAAGTTTTCAAACAAAAACTAGGTAGGTAGTGCTAACTTGACACTCTCAGTCCAGGCATTAGAAAAGCAAATTGGAAAATCTAAAGATGGCATTAATTGTAGCTTTTTTGTTGTAAATTAGTTGTGGAGAGAAAAAAATTCTAAAAATTTTTTTTACGAAGTTTTCAAACAAAAACTAGGTAGGTAGTGCTAACTTGACACTCTGAGTCCAGGCATTAGAAAAGCAAATTGGAAAATCTAAAGATGGCATTAATTGTAGCTTTTTTGTTTTAAATTAGTTGTGGAGAGAAAAAAATTCTAAAAATTTTTTTGACGAAGTTTTCAAACAAAAACTAGGTAGGTAGTGCTAACTTGACACTCTCAGTCCAGGCATTAGAAAAGCAAATTGGAAAATCTAAAGATGGCATTAATTGTAGCTTTTTTGTTTTAAATTAGTTGTGGAGAGAAAAAAATTCTAAAAATTTTTTTGACGAAGTTTTCAAACAAAAACTAGGTAGGTAGTGCTAACTTGACACTCTCAGTCCAGGCATTAGAAAAGCAAATTGGAAAATCTAAAGATGGCATTAATTGTAGCTTTTTCGTTGTAAATTAGTTGTGGAGAGGAAAAAATTCAAAAAATTTTTTTGACGAAGTTTTCAAACAAAAACTAGGTAGGTAGTGCTAACTTGACACTCTGAGTCCAGGCATTAGAAAAGCAAATTGGAAAATCTAAAGATGGCATTAATTGTAGCTTTTTTGTTGTAAATTAGTTGTGGAGAGAAAAAAATTCTAAAAATTTTTTTGACGAAGTTTTCAAACAAAAACTAGGTAGGTAGTGCTAACTTGACACTCTCAGTCCAGGCATTAGAAAAGCAAATTGGAAAATCTAAAGATGGCATTAATTGTAGCTTTTTTGTTGTAAATTAGTTGTGGAGAGAAAAAAATTCTAAAAAAATTTTTGACGAAGTTTTCAAACAAAAACTAAGTAGGTAGTGCTAAGTTGACACTCTGAGACCAGGCATTAGAAAAGCAAATTGGAAAATCTAAAGATGGCATTAATTGTAGCTTTTTTGTTGTAAGTTAGTTGTGGAGAGAAAAAAATTCTAAAAATTTTTTTGACGAAGTTTTCAAACAAAAACTAAGTAGGTAGTGCTAAGTTGACACTCTGAGACCAGGCATTAGAAAAGCAAATTAGAAAATCTAAAGATGGCATTAATTGTAGCTTTTTTGTTGTAAATTAGTTGTGGAGAGAAAAAAATTCTAAAAATTTTTTTTACGAAGTTTTCAAACAAAAACTAGGTAGGTAGTGCTAACTTGACACTCTGAGTCCAGGCATTAGAAAAGCAAATTGGAAAATCTAAAGATGGCATTAATTGTAGCTTTTTTGTTTTAAATTAGTTGTGGAGAGAAAAAAATTCTAAAAATTTTTTTGACGAAGTTTTCAAACAAAAACTAGGTAGGTAGTGCTAACTTGACACTCTCAGTCCAGGCATTAGAAAAGCAAATTGGAAAATCTAAAGATGGCATTAATTGTAGCTTTTTTGTTTTAAATTAGTTGTGGAGAGAAAAAAATTCTAAAAATTTTTTTGACGAAGTTTTCAAACAAAAACTAGGTAGGTAGTGCTAACTTGACACTCTCAGTCCAGGCATTAGAAAAGCAAATTAGAAAAACTTAAGATGGCATTAATTGTAGCTTTTTTGTTGTAAATTAGTTGTGGAGAGAAAAAAATTCTAAAAATTTTTTTGACGAAGTTTTCAAACAAAAACTAGGTAGGTAGTGCTAACTTGACACTCTGAGTCCAGGCATTAGAAAAGCAAATTGGAAAATCTAAAGATGGCATTAATTGTAGCTTTTTTGTTGTAAATTAGTTGTGGATGAGAAAAAAATTCTAAAAAAATTTTTGACGAAGTTTTCAAACAAAAACTAAGTAGGTAGTGCTAAGTTGACACTCTGAGACCAGGCATTAGAAAAGCAAATTGGAAAATCTAAAGATGCATTAATTGTAGCTTTTTTGTTGTAAGTTAGTTGTGGAGAGAAAAAAATTCTAAAAATTTTTTTGACGAAGTTTTCAAACAAAAACTAAGTAGGTAGTGCTAAGTTGACACTCTGAGACCAGGCATTAGAAAAGCAAATTAGAAAATCTAAAGATGGCATTAATTGTAGCTTTTTTGTTGTAAATTAGTTGTGGAGAGAAAAAAATTCTAAAAATTTTTTTTACGAAGTTTTCAAACAAAAACTAGGTAGGTAGTGCTAACTTGACACTCTGAGTCCAGGCATTAGAAAAGCAAATTGGAAAATCTAAAGATGGCATTAATTGTAGCTTTTTTGTTTTAATTAGTTGTGGAGAGAAAAAAATTCTAAAAATTTTTTTGACGAAGTTTTCAAACAAAAACTAGGTAGGTAGTGCTAACTTGACACTCTCAGTCCAGGCATTAGAAAAGCAAATTGGAAAATCTAAAGATGGCATTAATTGTAGCTTTTTCGTTGTAAATTAGTTGTGGAGAGGAAAAAATTCTAAAAATTTTTTGACGAAGTTTTCAAACAAAAACTAGGTAGGTAGTGCTAACTTGACACTCTCAGTCCAGGCATTAGAGAAAAGCAAATTGGAAAATCTAAAGATGTCATTAATTGTAGCTTTTTTGTTGTAAATTAGTTGTGGAGAGAAAAAAATTCTAAAAATTTTTTTGACGAAGTTTTCAAACAAAAACTAGGTAGGTAGTGCTAACTTGACGCTCTGAGTCCAGGCATTAGAAAAGCAAATTGGAAAATCTAAAGATGGCATTAATTGTAGCTTTTTTGTTGTAAATTAGTTGTGGAGAGAAAAAAATTCTAAAAATTTTTTTGACGAAGTTTTCAAACAAAAACTAAGTAGGTAGTGCTAAGTTGACACTCTGAGACCAGGCATTAGAAAAGCAAATTGGAAAATCTAAAGATGGCATTAATTGTAGCTTTTTTGTTGTAAATTAGTTGTGGAGAGAAAAAAATTCTAAAAATTTTGTTGACGAAGTTTTCAAACAAAAACTAGGTAGGTAGTGCTAACTTGACACTCTGAGTCCAGGCATTAGAAAAGCAAATTGGAAAATCTAAAGATGGCATTAATTGTAGCTTTTTTGTTGTAAATTAGTTGTGGAGAGAAAAAAATTCTAAAAATTTTTTTGACGAAGTTTTCAAACAAAAACTAGGTAGGTAGTGCTAACTTGACACTCTGAGTCCAGGCATTAGAAAAGCAAATTGGAAAATCTAAAGATGTCATTAATTGTAGCTTTTTTGTTGTAAATTAGTTGTGGAGAGAAAAAAATTCTAAAAAAATTTTTGACGAAGTTTTCAAACAAAAACTAGGTAGGTAGTGCTAACTTGACACTCTGAGTCCAGGCATTAGAAAAGCAAATTGGAAAATCTAAAGATGGCATTAATTGTAGCTTTTTTGTTTTAAATTAGTTGTGGAGAGAAAAAAATTCTAAAAATTTTTTTGACGAAGTTTTCAAACAAAAACTAGGTAGGTAGTGCTAACTTGACACTCTCAGTCCAGGCATTAGAAAAGCAAATTGGAAAATCTAAAGATGGCATTAATTGTAGCTTTTTTGTTGTAAGTTAGTTGTGGAGAGAAAAAAATTCTAAAAATTTTTTTGACGAAGTTTTCAAACAAAAACTAAGTAGGTAGTGCTAAGTTGACACTCTGAGACCAGGCATTAGAAAAGCAAATTAGAAAATCTAAAGATGGCATTAATTGTAGCTTTTTTGTTGTAAATTAGTTGTGGAGAGAAAAAAATTCTAAAAATTTTTTTTACGAAGTTTTCAAACAAAAACTAGGTAGGTAGTGCTAACTTGACACTCTGAGTCCAGGCATTAGAAAAGCAAATTGGAAAATCTAAAGATGGCATTAATTGTAGCTTTTTTGTTTTAAATTAGTTGTGGAGAGAAAAAAATTCTAAAAATTTTTTTGACGAAGTTTTCAAACAAAAACTAGGTAGGTAGTGCTAACTTGACACTCTCAGTCCAGGCATTAGAAAAGCAAATTGGAAAATCTAAAGATGGCATTAATTGTAGCTTTTTCGTTGTAAATTAGTTGTGGAGAGGAAAAAATTCTAAAAATTTTTTTGACGAAGTTTTCAAACAAAAACTAAGTAGGTAGTGCTAAGTTGACACTCTGAGACCAGGCATTAGAAAAGCAAATTAGAAAATCTAAAGATGGCATTAATTGTAGCTTTTTTGTTGTAAATTAGTTGTGGAGAGAAAAAAATTCTAAAAATTTTTTTTACGAAGTTTTCAAACAAAAACTAGGTAGGTAGTGCTAACTTGACACTCTGAGTCCAGGCATTAGAAAAGCAAATTGGAAAATCTAAAGATGGCATTAATTGTAGCTTTTTTGTTTTAAATTAGTTGTGGAGAGAAAAAAATTCTAAAAATTTTTTTGACGAAGTTTTCAAACAAAAACTAGGTAGGTAGTGCTAACTTGACACTCTCAGTCCAGGCATTAGAAAAGCAAATTGGAAAATCTAAAGATGGCATTAATTGTAGCTTTTTCGTTGTAAATTAGTTGTGGAGAGGAAAAAATTCTAAAAATTTTTTTGACGAAGTTTTCAAACAAAAACTAGGTAGGTAGTGCTAACTTGACACTCTCAGTCCAGGCATTAGAAAAGCAAATTGGAAAATCTAAAGATGTCATTAATTGTAGCTTTTTTGTTGTAAATTAGTTGTGGAGAGAAAAAAATTCTAAAAATTTTTTTGACGAAGTTTTCAAACAAAAACTAGGTAGGTAGTGCTAACTTGACGCTCTGAGTCCAGGCATTAGAAAAGCAAATTGGAAAATCTAAAGATGGCATTAATTGTAGCTTTTTTGTTGTAAATTAGTTGTGGAGAGAAAAAAATTCTAAAAATTTTTTTGACGAAGTTTTCAAACAAAAACTAAGTAGGTAGTGCTAAGTTGACACTCTGAGACCAGGCATTAGAAAAGCAAATTGGAAAATCTAAAGATGGCATTAATTGTAGCTTTTTTGTTGTAAATTAGTTGTGGAGAGAAAAAAATTCTAAAAATTTTGTTGACGAAGTTTTCAAACAAAAACTAGGTAGGTAGTGCTAACTTGACACTCTGAGTCCAGGCATTAGAAAAGCAAATTGGAAAATCTAAAGATGGCATTAATTGTAGCTTTTTTGTTGTAAATTAGTTGTGGAGAGAAAAAAATTCTAAAAATTTTTTTGACGAAGTTTTCAAACAAAAACTAGGTAGGTAGTGCTAACTTGACACTCTGAGTCCAGGCATTAGAAAAGCAAATTGGAAAATCTAAAGATGTCATTAATTGTAGCTTTTTTGTTGTAAATTAGTTGTGGAGAGAAAAAAATTCTAAAAAAATTTTTGACGAAGTTTTCAAACAAAAACTAGGTAGGTAGTGCTAACTTGACACTCTGAGTCCAGGCATTAGAAAAGCAAATTGGAAAATCTAAAGATGGCATTAATTGTAGCTTTTTTGTTTTAAATTAGTTGTGGAGAGAAAAAAATTCTAAAAATTTTTTTGACGAAGTTTTCAAACAAAAACTAGGTAGGTAGTGCTAACTTGACACTCTCAGTCCAGGCATTAGAAAAGCAAATTGGAAAATCTAAAGATGGCATTAATTGTAGCTTTTTTGTTGTAAGTTAGTTGTGGAGAGAAAAAAATTCTAAAAATTTTTTTGACGAAGTTTTCAAACAAAAACTAAGTAGGTAGTGCTAAGTTGACACTCTGAGACCAGGCATTAGAAAAGCAAATTAGAAAATCTAAAGATGGCATTAATTGTAGCTTTTTTGTTGTAAATTAGTTGTGGAGAGAAAAAAATTCTAAAAATTTTTTTTACGAAGTTTTCAAACAAAAACTAGGTAGGTAGTGCTAACTTGACACTCTGAGTCCAGGCATTAGAAAAGCAAATTGGAAAATCTAAAGATGGCATTAATTGTAGCTTTTTTGTTTTAAATTAGTTGTGGAGAGAAAAAAATTCTAAAAATTTTTTTGACGAAGTTTTCAAACAAAAACTAGGTAGGTAGTGCTAACTTGACACTCTCAGTCCAGGCATTAGAAAAGCAAATTGGAAAATCTAAAGATGGCATTAATTGTAGCTTTTTCGTTGTAAATTAGTTGTGGAGAGGAAAAAATTCTAAAAATTTTTTTGACGAAGTTTTCAAACAAAAACTAGGTAGGTAGTGCTAACTTGACACTCTCAGTCCAGGCATTAGAAAAGCAAATTGGAAAATCTAAAGATGTCATTAATTGTAGCTTTTTTGTTGTAAATTAGTTGTGGAGAGAAAAAAATTCTAAAAATTTTTTTGACGAAGTTTTCAAACAAAAACTAGGTAGGTAGTGCTAACTTGACGCTCTGAGTCCAGGCATTAGAAAAGCAAATTGGAAAATCTAAAGATGGCATTAATTGTAGCTTTTTTGTTGTAAATTAGTTGTGGAGAGAAAAAAATTCTAAACATTTTTTTGACGAAGTTTTCAAACAAAAACTAAGTAGGTAGTGCTAAGTTGACACTCTGAGACCAGGCATTAGAAAAGCAAATTGGAAAATCTAAAGATGGCATTAATTGTAGCTTTTTTGTTGTAAATTAGTTGTGGAGAGAAAAAAATTCTAAAAATTTTGTTGACGAAGTTTTCAAACAAAAACTAGGTAGGTAGTGCTAACTTGACACTCTGAGTCCAGGCATTAGAAAAGCAAATTGGAAAATCTAAAGATGGCATTAATTGTAGCTTTTTTGTTGTAAATTAGTTGTGGAGAGAAAAAAATTCTAAAAATTTTTTTGACGAAGTTTTCAAACAAAAACTAGGTAGGTAGTGCTAACTTGACACTCTGAGTCCAGGCATTAGAAAAGCAAATTGGAAAATCTAAAGATGTCATTAATTGTAGCTTTTTTGTTGTAAATTAGTTGTGGAGAGAAAAAAATTCTAAAAAAATTTTTGACGAAGTTTTCAAACAAAAACTAGGTAGGTAGTGCTAACTTGACACTCTCAGTCCAGGCATTAGAAAAGCAAATTGGAAAATCTAAAGATGGCATTAATTGTAGCTTTTTCGTTGTAAATTAGTTGTGGAGAGGAAAAAATTCTAAAAATTTTTTTGACGAAGTTTTCAAACAAAAACTAGGTAGGTAGTGCTAACTTGACACTCTCAGTCCAGGCATTAGAAAAGCAAATTGGAAAATCTAAAGATGGCATTAATTGTAGCTTTTTCGTTGTAAATTAGTTGTGGAGAGGAAAAAATTCTAAAACTTTTTTTGACGAAGTTTTCAAACAAAAACTAGGTAGGTAGTGCTAACTTGACACTCTGAGTCCAGGCATTAGAAAAGCAAATTAGAAAAACTTAAGATGGCATTAATTGTAGCTTTTTTGTTGTAAATTAGTTGTGGAGAGAAAAAAATTCTAAAAATTTTTTTGACGAAGTTTTCAAACAAAAACTAGGTAGGTAGTGCTAACTTGACACTCTCAGTCCAGGCATTAGAAAAGCAAATTGGAAAATCTAAAGATGGCATTAATTGTAGCTTTTTTGTTGTAAATTAGTTGTGGAGAGAAAAAAATTCTAAAAATTTTTTTTACGAAGTTTTCAAACAAAAACTAGGTAGGTAGTGCTAACTTGACACTCTGAGTCCAGGCATTAGAAAAGCAAATTGGAAAATCTAAAGATGGCATTAATTGTAGCTTTTTTGTTTTAAATTAGTTGTGGAGAGAAAAAAATTCTAAAAATTTTTTTTGACGAAGTTTTCAAACAAAAACTAGGTAGGTAGTGCTAACTTGACACTCTCAGTCCAGGCATTAGAAAAGCAAATTGGAAAATCTAAAGATGGCATTAATTGTAGCTTTTTCGTTGTAAATTAGTTGTGGAGAGGAAAAAATTCTAAAACTTTTTTTGACGAAGTTTTCAAACAAAAACTAGGTAGGTAGTGCTAACTTGACACTCTGAGTCCAGGCATTAGAAAAGCAAATTAGAAAAACTTAAGATGGCATTAATTGTAGCTTTTTTGTTGTAAATTAGTTGTGGAGAGAAAAAAATTCTAAAAATTTTTTTGACGAAGTTTTCAAACAAAAACTAGGTAGGTAGTGCTAACTTGACACTCTCAGTCCAGGCATTAGAAAAGCAAATTGGAAAATCTAAAGATGGCATTAATTGTAGCTTTTTTGTTGTAAATTAGTTGTGGAGAGAAAAAAATTCTAACAAAATTTTTGACGAAGTTTTCAAACAAAAACTAAGTAGGTAGTGCTAAGTTGACACTCTGAGACCAGGCATTAGAAAAGCAAATTGGAAAATCTAAAGATGGCATTAATTGTAGCTTTTTTGTTGTAAATTAGTTGTGGAGAGAAAAAAATTCTAAAAATTTTTTTGACGAAGTTTTCAAACAAAAACTAGGTAGGTAGTGCTAACTTGACACTCTGAGTCCAGGCATTAGAAAAGCAAATTAGAAAAACTTTAGATGGCATTAATTGTAGCTTTTTTGTTGTAAATTAGTTGTGGAGAGAAAAAAATTCTAAAAAATTCTAAAAATTTTTTTGACGAAGTTTTCAAACAAAAACTAGTTAAATTAGAAAATGTTAAGACGAGTTGTCAAAAAGTGTCGTACGTTCTTTTTTTACGTGTCCACAATGGCCGCATTCGGGCAACTATCCGATAGGCTATCCACCTATCCCAAAAATTTTCAGATTGCTTGAGTTTTTGTTGCATCAGCTGACATCAGATATTTTTCAACAAGGGATTACAACAACACAAACCTATCCGCATAACTTAAGATAGTTATCCGAACGTGCCCAATGAAGCTGTACAGCTTTCTGACCAGACCACAGATTAGCCACATGAAGATGAGAATCCCCGGCAGCCATTTTAATTTGCCTACAAGCTTGAACTGTCAGATTGCAGATAAAAAATGAGAATGTGTGTATAAAAACCTTACACATAGACAGAAGGGATCTCACACACCTGGTTAAATTGTTGTTGCAATTCACATCTATTCATCGACGCGGGAAGAAATTACATATACAACAATGTAAACAAATGGGTTTTAGAGGGTGAAACGTACGAAACATTCTCATCTGCATGTGGCTAATCTGTGTTTCTGACATTCTGACTGCAGAAGCACTGATATTTATAACTTTAGAAATTGAAAAGAGCTTGAAGCGCCTTTCAACCCCATATAAACACTCATCGTGTTGAAATGGGCTTCAATGGGCATCAACTTTGAATTGTCATAAATGCTGCACGCAAAAGTTAAAAGCTGGTGAACTCTTGCAGCTGCGGCTACGTCACGTTGTGTTCGCAACATTGGGAGGTATTCATATTCGATGATTACAACAACAAAGAAAAATCGGAATTGGAAAAATCGGGCAATGTAAATGCGGGCTAACGAAACAGGAACACAGTGAAAATAGTGCTAGCCGTGTTTTTTTCAAACCCCGGGGAATTGGGAACTTCCACCAGACGTCAGTGGCTAAAAAGCAAAAAAAAAAAAACACAATAGTTTGACTATAGATCTCTGCCACCAAATGTCAGAAGCGTCAGTGTAAAATTTGTAAAAAAAAAAAAAAACAACAATCTGACGGCACTCCCTGGTTGGAAAACAAAACCAAATATCAAAGGTACGAAGGCGAGCCAAAAAAGTTGTGTGTTTAAAATAGTGATGAATATGTATTAAAATTAGTTTTTTTTGTTGTCAAACACTTGAAAAAATGTTCACTAAAGTGTTTAGACACTACTGAATAGGTAATTCGACCGCAAATCTAAGTTTTCACTTCCAAATACAAAAAATAATCAAATGACCGCCTTTTTAACACTGGCAAGAGCATGTAAATATTTTCCAACCAGTTTTTGTTTTTAAATGTCAAATTAGAAAGAGAAAAGACAAATCTTGGAAGAGCTCTATTGTCAGGGAAAACAAAAAACATGTAATTGTGCATTTATGACCTTTGTTTGTTTCCCCTGCATCTTTTTATGTCAAAGTTTTTTTTTTCTTACTTGAGAACTGTCAAAGTTAGAAAGAGAAGAGATAATGATAGTTTCTGGAAAAGCCTAATTTGGAACTTCCACCAGACTTCAGTACCAAACAAGCAAAAAAAAAATCAATAGTATGACAGAAAAATATGTAGGGAAAATAAAAAGCATGTGATTGTGATTGGTCGTTTGTTTGTTTTCCCTACATATTTGTATGTCAAAATCAGAAAGAGAAAAGACAAAGATAGTTTCTGGAAAAGCCTTATTTGGTTGAAAGAAACGACATTGGGGACTAGCGACGCCATTACAGAAAAAAAAATGGAGTTTCCATACAAACTTTCGATAACAAGTATACAATTCATGTCGGTAACTCAGTTTTCCTCCGTGCTGAAGTGAAGCCCCGAGAATTCTCCGCGCTTAGCTAAGCCCGAAGGGGAAAATGTAAATTGCAGGACAGGACCTCGTTTCTTTCGACCAATTTCCTCGGGGCTTGCAAAAAAACACAGCTACTGATGCGCTATTCAGTAAAACGACACATGTAATCAGGCACTATAATTGCTAAAGCTGGCCATACACGATCAAGCCATTTGGCTCGGAGCCAATTTGGCTCGTGGATTTCCGACCGGCTTAAAATCAAAATCGCTCAGTTGAGCCCAATCACACGATGCAATTTGGCTCGGCCAGCCATTTGGCTCGATCGTGTATGGCCTGCTTAAGGCCTGGTGCCCAGTAGGCAACTTAGTTGCCAGCAACTTTTAGTTGCCAGCAACTTTTAGTTGCTGGGTATTGCCGGCAATTCTGAGCAACTAAACTTGCCTGCCCTCGCCCACTAGGTAACTTCTGAGCAAGTTTTGAGAATTAATATTTGTGGTTTTTGTATTTAATTTTCTATAAAAACATGTAACACCTGAACATATCTCAATTTGACCTGTCTAAAATGCAAAATCGATGTAACATTTCAATGGATAACAAATAAAAACGTTTAATTTTCGAAAGTTGCTCGGAAATTGCTTAGTGAGAGGGGTCAGCAACTAAAAGTTGCCCGGAGTTGCCGGCAACTTAGTTCCGTCAACAACTCCGAGCAACTTAAAGTTGCCGGCAACTAAGTTGCCCAGTGGGTGCTCTCCCATATAAGCCAATGTAATTGAATCGGGAGCAACTAAAAGTTGCTGGAGTGAGAAACTAAAAGCTGCCTAGTGGGCAGCAGGCCTAAAGCCGGAACCACACTACTCTCGCCATTACAATGCATTTCATAGATTTCGAGACAACACACCACACGATACAAATATGGTTATTCGCATATGAAATACATTAGAGCGATATCGACACATCACTCCAAAACACACCCCACGAGACATACTTTTTTTGGCTTAAGTCCCCTTTCACACAAAGAAACAAGTTGCTGGAGATTTTATGACGTTTGCTTTTAATTGCTTCTAAAATCTCTTGTACTTTTCACACGAAGCTTTTCTGTACTTTCCATATAAAGTCTCTTGCTTGAACGTACATCACCTAATAAAAGAGAACTGCCGAATTTAGGTCATGACTCAAAATTCATGGTGTAATAGCGGACGGCGCGGCGCACAGGACGAAATTTTAAAGAAGAATTCGAAGAGAGTTACGACGAAAAAGTCGTTGTGTAATACCAGACTATGAAATGCTAAACTCATAATTTCCGAGTTTTCCACTAAAAACGATTTTACATCGTACTAAATCGACTAAAATTTTGGCCTAACAAAAGGAAAACTATTACTACGTTTTCATAAGGCCAAATGAGGTAATTTCGTTGAAAATTTCCAAATTAGTTCCGAAATTGTCTTATTTCCCATGGAAATTCACATTTCGAAATGGAGATAAATTCAACCAAATTTGCACGAAATCAGGTTGGAAATAAGACACAAACATGAACACACCTAAATTGATTTAGAATCGAACAACTGCTGATTCAAGTCAAGTGTCAAAATTGAAGTAAAAGACGTCAAATACATTTGGGCAGTCAAACCTTGTCAGAGCAGGTTATAAACAAACTCTTTGATTGTGTAGTGCAATCGAATAATAACATAGTGATTTGTTAATTTTAAATTGGCTCAAAATATTATTATAAAGTATACGTTTTCTGTTTAAACTTTTGCTTATAACAATAAAAAGATCAAAGTTCTATTACGAACGTTAAAAAAATGTTAAAACTTTAAAATTTTAGTTATTTTATTAAATTTGTTCTTGTGAATCTGACTAAACTTCGGAAAACTTTTCGTACAATGAATTTTCCTTGGAAATGCTTGTTTTTTTCTCACAGAGGCGTTTCAAACTATTCAATAAATGTTATTACACTAAAATTTACGAATCAATTGATATTACAAAATTATATTTTCTATTAAAAAAAAGTGAATAATAAAAATCACTGAAAAGATCATTCGCTGTTTAACCTCTGACTAGGATTCTATAACTGTAAGAACAAGACGGAAAAAAGACAAAGATAGTTTCCCGAAAAGCCCACTACAAAAAAAAAAAAAAACAAATCAAAATATTTTTCACGGAAAACTGAAAAAACAATTCGATAAATACAATTAGAAAATACTAATATTAATTTGTGAGTCATACAAATCGGTACATCCGATTAAATTGCAGAATCGCCTCGATCTGATTTGCAGGGAAATATGCTGTGGAAAGACATGCCATATCTTCTAAAAGGTTTGAAGTTTTACATTTAGGGTCAATTTACGTGTTCCTACGTCCCTAGGATTTACGCATAGGTACCTTGGCTTTTTTTTAGAGTCTGTCTAAAGGCACGTAGTTTCGCGTACGCGAAATTAGTTCTCATACCTAAACAGTGAGGTATGTATGGGGGGCATGCTGCCCCCTGCAACCCCCCTGCTTGGCTTCACTATAGGATTTGGGGTAGGTGCAAGGTTGGTTATACGCAAAGTCTTTTTTGGATTTAAAGGAACCTCACTGTTTAGGTATGAGAACTAATTTCGCGTACGCGAAACTACGTGCCTTTAGACAGACTCTAAAAAAAAGCCAAGGTACCTATGCGTAAATCCTAGGGACGTAGGAACACGTAAATTGACCCTAAATGTAAAACTTCAAACCTTTTAGAAGATATGGCATGTCTTTCCACAGCATATTTCCCTGCAAATCAGATCGAGGCGATTCTGCAATTTAATCGGATGTACCGATTTGTATGACTCACAAATTAATATTAGTATTTTCTAATTGTATTTATCGAATTGTTTTTTCAGTTTTCCGTGAAAAATATTTTGATTTGTTTTTTTTTTTTTTTGTAGTGGGCTTTTCGGGAAACTATCTTTGTCTTTTTTCCGTCTTGTTCTTACAGTTATAGAATCCTAGTCAGAGGTTAAACAGCGAATGATCTTTTCAGTGATTTTTATTATTCACTTTTTTTTAATAGAAAATATAATTTTGTAATATCAATTGATTCGTAAATTTTAGTGTAATAACATTTATTGAATAGTTTGAAACGCCTCTGTGAGAAAAAAACAAGCATTTCCAAGGAAAATTCATTGTACGAAAAGTTTTCCGAAGTTTAGTCAGATTCACAAGAACAAATTTAATAAAATAACTAAAATTTTAAAGTTTTAACATTTTTTTAACGTTCGTAATAGAACTTTGATCTTTTTATTGTTATAAGCAAAAGTTTTAAACAGAAAACGTATACTTTATAATAATATTTTGAGCCAATTTAAAATTAACAAATCACTATGTTATTATTCGATTGCACTACACAATCAAAGAGTTTGTTTATAACCTGCTCTGACAAGGTTTGACTGCCCAAATGTATTTGACGTCTTTTACTTCAATTTTGACACTTGACTTGAATCAGCAGTTGTTCGATTCTAAATCAATTTAGGTGTGTTCATGTTTGTGTCTTATTTCCAACCTGATTTCGTGCAAATTTGGTTGAATTTATCTCCATTTCGAAATGTGAATTTCCATGGGAAATAAGACAATTTCGGAACTAATTTGGAAAATTTTCAACGAAATTACCTCATTTGGCCTTATGAAAACGTAGTAATAGTTTTCCTTTTGTTAGGCCAAAATTTTAGTCGATTTAGTACGATGTAAAATCGTTTTTAGTGGAAAACTCGGAAATTATGAGTTTAGCATTTCATAGTCTGGTATTACACAACGACTTTTTCGTCGTAACTCTCTTCGAATTCTTCTTTAAAATTTCGTCCTGTGCGCCGCGCCGTCCGCTATTACACCATGAATTTTGAGTCATGACCTAAATTCGGCAGTTCTCTTTTATTAGGTGATGTACGTTCAAGCAAGAGACTTTATATGGAAAGTACAGAAAAGCTTCGTGTGAAAAGTACAAGAGATTTTAGAAGCAATTAAAAGCAAACGTCATAAAATCTCCAGCAACTTGTTTCTTTGTGTGAAAGGGGACTTAAGCCAAAAAAAGTATGTCTCGTGGGGTGTGTTTTGGAGTGATGTGTCGATATCGCTCTAATGTATTTCATATGCGAATAACCATATTTGTATCGTGTGGTGTGTTGTCTCGAATCTATGAAATGCATTGTAATGGCGAGAGTAGTGTGGTTCCGGCTTTAGGCCTGCTGCCCACTAGGCAGCTTTTAGTTTCTCACTCCAGCAACTTTTAGTTGCTCCCGATTCAATTACATTGGCTTATATGGGAGAGCACCCACTGGGCAACTTAGTTGCCGGCAACTTTAAGTTGCTCGGAGTTGTTGACGGAACTAAGTTGCCGGCAACTCCGGGCAACTTTTAGTTGCTGACCCCTCTCACTAAGCAATTTCCGAGCAACTTTCGAAAATTAAACGTTTTTATTTGTTATCCATTGAAATGTTACATCGATTTTGCATTTTAGACAGGTCAAATTGAGATATGTTCAGGTGTTACATGTTTTTATAGAAAATTAAATACAAAAACCACAAATATTAATTCTCAAAACTTGCTCAGAAGTTACCTAGTGGGCGAGGGCAGGCAAGTTTAGTTGCTCAGAATTGCCGGCAATACCCAGCAACTAAAAGTTGCTGGCAACT